>BSBM01000486.1:26942500-29505000 GCA_027924585.1 Larix kaempferi
CCTGTCCGTTGAGATACGTCGCATCTTTTGGCGTATTCAACAACATCTCCATGCATTGTCAACCACCATAGTTCTACTCGAAGGATCTTCCTCGTAGTGGCACGTCCTCCATAGAGGCCTCCAGTGATCCCATCATGAGCTTCCACTAAAATCCTTTCCTTCTCATGCAGAAGGACGTATCATCGAAGTATCTCATCTGGTCCCATTTTATACAATTGTCCTGCAATCAATTGAAAGTCTGCAGCTCTAACGAATATCTGCTTCTTCTGGTTGGTAGTGAATCCTGCCTATGCATCCCTTGTCGCTAAAAATTGAATGATTTGTTCGTAATGGTCATCGACCATTCCAACCCTAAGCAACTGAGCATCCAACAATCCTTTGTTAATGCTTCTCGGCTCTTCCCCAGATCTATCCATGACAAGTGGTCCAGTACTGAATTCAGTCATCCTAGATTTATGATTATCTCAAAATCAATCTCCTGGAAGAGTAACAACCATCGAAAGATCTTCCCCCCCAACACAGGCTTGTTCACCATGTATTTAAGTGCCGAATGATCGGTGAACATTTTAAAGTGCCCCCCTAAGAGATAGTGCCGAAACTTCTGTATGGCATAGATTATCACCAACCCCTCCCTTTCTATAGTCGTGTAATTATTCTCTGCAGTAGACATCTTTCTTAAACAACTAATCCATCGACATCATGATCGCTGCATACCCTCTGATACACTTCTTGTAGAACCCTGTGTGTCCCAATGTCGCTCTCAATTGCTTGACTATTTTCGACGGTGGTAGGTCAAAATTAATTGTGATCTTTGCAAGATTGGCCAGCATTCCTTCCCTGCAAACTATGTGCCCTAGTAGAATCCAAAATGGAGCACAAAAAATGCACTTTTTCAGGTTCAATGAAATCTAGTGCTCTCGACATCTTTCCAACATCAACCCTAGATTTGCGACATGATCCTTGACCAACCCATACATCGTCCAATCGTCCATATAGACCGTAAGAAACTTATGGATTTAGTCCTTGAACTCCGCAACTACCAATATTGAAAAAATTGCTGGTGCATTCTTCAGACCAAATGGCATCACCATGTATTGAAAGCATTCCCATTCGGTGACGAAAGTTGTCTTGTGCCGATATTCCTTCGTAATATTTATCTGATGGTAGATGGAGAATCCATCTATGAAGGAGTATATTTCCTGACCACCCACTCCTTCTAGCACTTCATCTATAAATGGTGTAGGAAATGGATTATGTAGGCATGCATCGTTGAATTTTCTTAAATCGACACAGATCTTGAGTTCGTTGGTTTTCTTATCCTGGACCACCATCGGACTGATCCACTCTAATTCTTCAACTAGTTCTATAATTCTTGCTTCCGGTATTCTTTCAATCTTAGCCTTCACTCGCTCCTTCTACCTTGGATTCAATCGGTAGGGCCGCTGCTTGATTGGATTCGCATCGAGCTTCAGGGGGATTTTCATTTTGCCTAAGTCTTCAGAAATTCCTTTCATCTCCGAGAATTTCATTGGTAACAAGTCCTAAAACTCATGGAACAAATCAGTCATCTTCGCAATATTCGAATCATCCCAATAATCTCCAATACTTGCAAACTTCAGGTTCTCCTCCGACCCAATGTTTACTTTCTTGATCTTCAGCGGTTGTTGGAAATTGTCGGAAGGAATTCATGGTGCCTAGACATTGTGACTGCCTTCTGATTCTGGTACACATATAGCCCTCGAATCATCCTCATCATCCAGATCTCTCATGATATTGTAACATTCCATTATCATTTCCTATGTCACAGTCCATTGAAGCCCCAGTCGTTGCTATGTCAGAACTGCTTCAAATACCTTCTCCCGTATTTCCTGTAATGCACTATGGATGAAGGGGTTTTCGTTGGAGAAACTGAATGTTTGGATAAAGCCAATTGTTAGTTGTTCCCAAGAGATTTTTCCACGTCGTAGTTCTGCTGCGATATACCAACTCCGCAGTACTTCATCTAGTGTTTGAATAAACGCATGGACCCATTCCTGTTTCGCTTGTAATACCCATTTTCTTTCACATTCAGCCAAATGTGCCTTTGGATCACCTCTGCCATCGAACTTCCTTCCGCCATACCTTTCTGTATCACGGAACTTAACCATCATTAGGTGGCGACATAGTGGCTAGGTATTTATGGTGGACTTTTGCGCTTCCCACCATCGCGCTGGTGTAGCCTTCAAGGCTTCTTCCAAGGCCAAGAGCCACTGTGGTTCTGCCACGTTTTCTTCAAATTCAGTGAGAAATGTAGCCAAATTGGGAAATCCCTCATATGTTGGTAGCTCGCACTTTTTGGTGGCTACCCTCCGCAGCAACTGAGTAATCATTGTGCACCTCCTAAATGACACTTCATGCAACCGGTTCTGCCAATTTTCAAGTGCTTCATCTGAATCTGATGATGCCGAACTGCTACTGTGCCACCCTAACTCTCCATCCGCAGTAGGGTTGATATAATCTTCAGAAATGTTGTAGAGATTATCCCATCCCTTGACGGCTCCACATACCTTTTCCCTTCCGTATGGTCAAGAGGTGCGACAACCCTTATCTCCTAGTTCTCGAATGACATAATTCTTTTCTTGATGTTGATAATAGCTAGATTATCCATCGCCCAGTCTATCCCTAGCAGCGCTGGGTAGGGGATGGTATTGTCCACAATTTTGATCACATCAAAATCTGCGTAAGTCTTGAGGCCCTCAATCTCAACAAGGACCCAACATAGCCGACCGATCGGGGTGACATTACTTTGGTTGACTAGGTGCAGTTGCACTTGGCACCAGGCCAACTTCGGTTTCTCAATCGTTTCCCATGTCTGTTTAGTCAGGATGTTCACGTCCGACCCCAAGTCCAAGATAATGGAGTCAACATCAAATGCTCTGATTTGCGTAGATATTTGTATCTCTGTTGGGACGAGATTAGACTGTAGGAAGTGTGGAACCCGACAACTGCGAAAGGGATAATCCGTGGAAGAAAGGGTCATTCGTGGAGAATGCGGAAGTAGTTAGTTTGTTACATAAGGGTCATGCGGACTATTTTGTAACCACTTAGTTTTGTATAAGTAGGAGTATGATTGTAATCCTAAGGGCATAGATCCGGTGATGAATAGAACAATCGATCTCTTGAGTTTTGATCCAGTTGTTGATCTGTTTTGTATCTGCGATATGATGTATTGACTGTTTCTGCGAAGGTCATTTAGCAGGTTTTAATGAATGCATGAAGATGTTTGATTATGGTGCTATCTGTGTCTTTGTTATGTTAAATGGTGAATGCGAATTCCTGTTTAATGTTTAATGCTCTGTGGGTTCGATAATTGTTATTCACGCTAATGAATAGTTAGAACATGTTGATGCGAATGTTTATTATGAGTTGATTCTGTGATTGATGAATCTGTGAATGATGAAATGATAGCATAGTGCGCCGAAAGATATAATCTTTGGTTTCTGCGGTTGCAATGTATGTTTGATGCATGTCCTCAAATCCACTGCGTAAACATGGTTCCTACATCCCTCTTGTGCATCTCGAGTGAGACTTCACTTTCTCTGTGACTGTTGTTGGAAAGGGTAAAACCTTTCTGTGCCGGTGCGTAAGGGAGTTCGGTTGATGGTTTGTTGACGACAGTGCAAAGTGAACCCCTTTCGACATTCACTGTGTCAAGAAATGGTTTCGTTTCCGAGACCCTGAAGAGGAAAAGAAGAGGATATGCTATGGCACTCGACGAAACCGGATATTCAAGAGTGGTTTGACAGAAAGACAGAAGAATTCATAGAAGGAAAGAAGAAAAACCCTAAACAGATGGTGAGCAGTTGGTTGCAGAAGTACATTTATTCAGATATCCACGAGATATTTCTCTGCAAATTCCCAGTACTGCTGCATGAGTGGTTAGTGCAGCTAACATTCCAGAAGCATCATTTTCAAAAGACTGAGCCTGACCATTGGACACTAGAACTAATTCGACAGCTAAAACACGTCGACAACACAATATCAAGGGTTGTCGATGTCTGGGCAGATAGTATCCTAGAGGGGTATATTACTGAGTTTGTTGTAGACAAAATCAAATCATATAGCAATGCGGAGAGGAATTTCTTTAAGGGACCAAGGGGAAGGTTCTTACTATTGTTAAAATTGTGGATTCAAATGCTCGTCTGCGAAAAGGGAATATTGAGGATGAATTCCGACGAGTAGAAAGATCAGTGTGTGGAGGTTGTGGGTATCGCGTGAATGCGGATCTGATAGAAAGATGCGGGGTAAATGGACATGAGCGACGACGATTTTCTAAGGGAAGCTGACGAAGAGTGTGGTACCTTGAGGACTCAGGTGATATTCTGGCGTCCTGAGAAGAAGAGGAGGACTGAGAGGGAGTCTCCTGAGAGGACCGGAATAGAAGACTGCGAAGCAGGACCACAAGGGAGAAGGAGACCCTATTGCGACAAAGACAGAGACCAGGCTACCCTTGAAGCAGATGATGGATGGATCGTACGTTAGAACATACCTGCAACCCCACGCACTACCCAAAATTTCACAGAAAGAAACAAAATCTATTCGCAAAGTTTCCCTACTTGTAGCGGTAAATTAGTGCATCAGTAAATAATAACAGTAGGAACGCTAGAATGGTAGATGACACAAAAATCCCCACTTTTTAGGGGAATGAGACTAAGGATCCCAACCAGTTTTGGTTTCTGTGCAAAGTAGTATGGACTGTGAAGCAAGTCCAGGATGGAGATATTAAGAAGGGACAACTAGCGACGACCCTTAGGGGCTGTGCACTGGATTGGTTCATGAATTTTACAAGGGTTCTAGCGGGAACACTGGCCAAGTCATTGTGGTAGATCAAAGCAAGAATGATCGACGAATTTAGGAAGCCAAAATCGGAATCGCAATATGTCACCGAGCTCAAAGAAATCAAGCAATACACAAATGAGCCGATATGAGAGTTTGATGAGCGGTACAAGATGCTGATAGTGAAGGTAAGTTTTGGGATAAATTATATGCAGCACAAGGAGTGGTTTATCACAGGATTGGTACCACACATATGCAGACCATTAATGCAACAGAAGGTTGCAACCCAAGCAGAAGCATTGGAGATTGTGATGAAGCTGGAGGCTTCACCAATAGGAGAAATGGGGTTGGGTATGGATCAAATAAAAGCGTAACTGGAAAACTTGACGATCCAATAGCAAGACATGAAGAAAGGGAAAGAGGATCGTGAATAGGTTTGGTGCACTAGGTGTAGGACAGAGGGACACCACAAGGATCAGTGCCTAGACTTCCGAGAATATTTGCAATCCGGTGCACCAAATCCCCTCAGTCAGGGAGGGTCTCCTTAGTGTCGTATCTGCTAAACGAGAGGCCATCGACCAGAAGAGTGTGTGTATCTGCAGAAGATGGTGTCGAAACCAGAGAACTTGTATTGTAAGTTCTCTAAATCGGTTGGCTATGATGAAAACAACTACAGAGCTTATGGCCTACTCCAGGAGAGGACTGCAGCTGCATACTTCATGGCAGGAGAAGAACAGGCACCGGGTCGGCAACAACACCAGTATAATAAACCGTCAACCCAGTATAATCACCAACCATAGCAATATGATCAGGGGTAGTATGGGAAAACACAATATCTAGCACTGCAGTATCCGCCATCGCAGTACCCACCATATGGACCAACGCAACAGTGGTTGTATGGGAAACCGTAGTACCCACCATATGGACCACCACGTGGAGGGGCCAGAGGAGGATTATGTGGAGGTCTAGGTGTTGTCATGAGACGAGGAGGAGTTGCTGTACGAGGATGAGGAATGATTATATGCTACAATTGTGGGAAGTAGGGCCACTATCAGAGGGATTTCCTGAATCTAGCACCACAGTGCACTTATTGCAACGCTGTGGATCATGGCATTGAATACTGTCCACAACCCATCGCAAAATGGAAGACCAAGAATCTGCCACCACCTCCACAGAACCAGAATCAGAATCCACCACCGGCTGTATAGATGATATCCACGGAGGCTCGAAGACACCATGCGACCATTGGACTAGTGACAAGAGGAGGAGTTGTGATAGGAACTGACAGGTCACAGGCTACTATCCGACCAGCAACACAGAAACATGTAACCTTTGACGTGGAGGTCGAAAGGGATGTGTTCTTGGAATCGTAGGAGGCGATGAGACAGAGGAGGCACTTACCTCTTCAGGAAGAAGTTATCTACGACATGCCACCGAATTTCGATGTGATGAAGCTGTGAGGGAATGCTAACACATTAAAATCCTTCTTGAAGAGTTTCCTGGAGTTGGAAAAGGATCAGGATGCGCTGGAAGAGATATCCAATCTATTGAATCAACGGGAGGGTGAATGCCAGGAGCCAAAGGTCAATCGCATACACAAGAGGAAGACGGGGTCAGAGATGCGAATGTCGGGACAAATTGGAGCATTTGATGTCGAATCAATTATCTTGGACCTGGGGTCAGATGTCAACATTCGGACTAAGCAGACATGGGAAACAATGGGGAAACCGCAGTTGGCCTGGTCACCGGTACAACTACGATTAGCAAAACAGAGTAAGGTTACTCCACTTGGTCGAGTGTACCATCTTCCAATTGAGATTGAGGGCCTCAAGACTTATGCAAATTTTGATGTAATTGAAATTGTGGAAAATACTAGCCCCTACCCAACGCTGCTAGGGATTGACTGGGCAATTGATAATCTAGTGGTTATCAATTTCAAGAAGCAGACTATGTAATTTAAGAATCGTGAGATGAGGGTCGTTGCACCTCTGGATCTTGTGGAAGGGAAGCAATACGTTCAACCAACGAGAGATGAATTTATGGAGGGATGGGATAGCATATATAACATATCCAAGGATTACATTAATCCTACTGCAGACGGAGGATTGGGATGGCGCAGTGTCAGTTCAGCATCGTTGGATTTAGATGAGGCGCTCAAGAATTGGCAGAACCAGATGCATGAAGTGTCATTTAGAAGGTGTGCCCAGATCCCACAGTCACTGCGATGGGTAGCCACAGAGGAGTGCGCACTACCAACATATGAAGGATTTCCAAATTTGGCTACATTTCTCATGGAGTTTGAGGAGAAAGTGGCGGAACATCAACGTCTATTGGACTTGGAGGAAGCCTTGAAGGATACCCCTGCACGCTGGTGGGTGGAGCATAAGTCTAATATTACAAATTGGCCACTATGTCGACACCTCATGGAGGTTCGGTTCGGCGATGCAGAAGGATCTAACGAAAGGAAGTTTGATGGTAGAGGTAACCCGAAGGCACATTTGGATGAGTGCGAAAGCAAATGGGGATTAGGAGCAAAATAGGAATGGGAACATGCATTTATTCACACACTGGATGAAGTACCGCGGAGTTGGTATGTCGCAGCAGAACTGTGATGCGGAATGACTTCTTGGGAGAAGCTAACAATTGGCTTCATCCAAACGTTTGTTTCTCAGATGAGAACCCCTTCATCCATAGTGCATTGCAGGTGATTCAAGAGAATATATTTGAAACAGTACCGACAGAGAAACCATTAGAAATCCGGTGGACTACGACACTAGAAATGATGATGGAGTGCTATAACATCATAGGAGAGCCGGATGATGAGGATGATCCGAGGGCTACGCATGTACTAGAGTCAGAAGGAAGTGGCGGTGTCAAGGCACCATAAATACCTTTCGACAAATTCCAACAACCGCTGAAGATCAAGAAAGTAAACATTGGGTGAGAGGAGAACCCAAAGGTTGCAAGCATTGGGGATTATTGGGATGATTCCACCATTGCTAGGACGAGTGATCTGTTGCATGAGTTTCAGGATCTGTTCCCAAAGAAATTCTCGGAGATGAAAGGAATTTCCGGGGACTTAGGTGAAATGAAGATCCCTCTGAAACCCGATGCAAATCCAATCAAGAAGAGGCCCTATTGGTTGAATACAAGGCACAAGGAGAGAGTGCAGGCCGATATTGAAAGGATGCTAGAAGAAAGCATCATAGAACCAGTAGAGGAATCAGAGTGGATCAGCCCGATGGTGGTCCAAGAGAAGAAAAATGGTGAATTTTGAATCTGTGTCCACGTACGAAAGTTGAATGATGCATGCTTACACAACCCGTTCCCGACACCATTCACACATGAGGTGCTTGAAGGAGTAGGAGGGCAGGAAATATACCCATTTACGGATGGGTTTTCAGGTTATCACCAAATCAAAATCGCAAAGGAAGACCGGCATAAGACTACATTTGTCACAGAATGGGGCTGCTTTCAATATATAGTGATGCCATTTGGACTAAAGAATGCTCCATTAATTTTTTCAAGATTAATAGTTTCAGCGTTCAAAGACTACATTCATAAATTTCTTGTTGTCTATATGGACGATTGGACAATGTATGGGTTGCTCAAAGATCACGTTGCAAACCTGAGGCTAATACTGGAATGATGTCGACAGTACCAGATTTCATTGAACCTACAAAAATGCATCTTATGTTCTTTGTTCGGGATGTTGTTGGGGAACATTGTCTACAGGAAACGAATGCTGGTAGACCCAGCGAAGATTGCAATTATTGTCGACCTCCCACTGCCGATGATAGAAAAGCAATTGAGAGTGATGTTGGGCCACACAGTCTACTACAGGAATTTTATCAGAGGGTATGTAGCAATCACAGCACCAATGGAGAAGTTGTTGAAAAAAGACGCCAAGTTTGAGTGGAACGAAGAGTGCCAGAAGAGTCTGGACAAATTAAAAGCAAATATGCCTGCCACACCCATATTGGAATTCCCAGATTGGATGAAGGAGTTCCATGTTCACGTCGATGCATCATCAGTCGCATTAGGAGTCATCTTGGCCCAACCAGGAGAAGGAGACATCGACCACCCGATATCCTTCGCAAGTAGGAAGTTGTCTACTACAGAGAAGAATTATACAACCACGGATGAGAAGGGTTGGAGATGGTCTACGCCTTACAAAAATTCCGACACTACCTATTAGGGGGCCACTTTAAAATGTTCACCAACCACTCAGCATTAAAATACCTGGTGAACAAGCCTGTGTAGGGGGGGGAGATCTGTCGATGATTGTTCCTATTCCAAGAATTTGATTTCAAAATCATTGTAAAGCTAGGAGGACTGAATGCAGGACCAGACCACTTATCACGAATCGACTCAGGGGAAGAGCGAAGGAGAATTGGCAAAGGATTTCCAGATGCTCAATTGTTCAGGGTTGGCATGGTCTACGACCATTAAGAACAAGTCATTCAGTTTTTGGCAATAGGGGAGGCATCATAAGGCTTCACTACCAACCAAAAGAAGTATCTAGTTGTCAGAGCTGCAGATTTTCAATTGATCACAGGACAATTGTATAAAATGGGGCCAGACGAGATACTTCGACGATACATCCTCCCACATGAATAGGAGAGGATTCTTGCGCAATCTCATGACGAGATCACTGGAGAACACTACGGAGGATGTGCCACCGCGAGGAAGATCTTGCGAGCAGGACTATGGTGGTCGATGATGCATGGAGATACCGCAAACTATGCTAAAAGCTATGATGTATGCCAATAGACAGGGAAGCCATCATGAAGGGATGAAATGCCACTAGTACCACAATTGATGCTGCAGGCTTTCGACAAATGGGCAGTTGACTTTGTGGGACCCATCAACTCACTAGGAAAAAGAACAGGGTCACACTACATAATTAGAGCGACGAACTACTTAACACGATGGGCAGAAGCAATGCCATTGAAGGATTTCTCCACTGCGACGGCAGCAAGATTCGTCTTCGACAATGTGGTCACCAGGTTCGGGTGCCCAAAAATACTAATGAGGGACCAAGGGACTCATTTTGTTAATAAGACAATTGTAGCAATGACAGAGGAATTTCAAATAAAACACAGAAAGAGCACTCCTTACCATCCACAAGAAAACAGAACAGTAGAGGCATTTAACAAAATCCTGGAGCATGCGCTCACGAAGGTATGCATCACAAATTGGGATGATTGGTATTTGAAGATCCCTACGATACTTTGGGCATATCGCACAACTTGTGAACGTTTGACTGGACAGACACCGTTCAAGCTCGTTTACGGGTAGGAAGTTGTAATGCCAATAGAGTATATTGTCCCCAGTTTGCGGATTGCAGTTGTCACGGGAATGAGCGATGATGGAGCATTAGAAGAACGATTGGCACAATTGGTACAACTCAATGAGGACCTGTTCATCGCAGGCTTTTATCAGAAAGTGGAAAAGGATCGAATGAAGGCTTGGCATGAATGACATGTTAAGAAAAAGCAGTTTCAATGCAGGGATACAATTCTTCTATATGACAACACATTTGCTAAGCACCCAGGTAAGTTACAAATGCATTGGTTAGGTCCCTACAGCATAAATTCTGTCACTAATGGATTTGCGGTGCAGCTACAAAGTTTAGACAGGGTATTGTTGCCAAAGTTAGTAAATGGGAATCAGTTGAAACCCTATCACCATGATCAGGCACATAGCGGCTGAGAAGCACGGTGGAAAAAAAAAAAACAATAATGACAAAAAGTGGGAAGCATGCGAGAAGAATGGACAACCAAGTCGCTCGATGATGCTTCGCATGTTTTAGCACACAGGAGTCAAATCCGAGTTTGATCACTGCGGATCGGCATCACTGCAAGATGATGGAGAAGTATGATGATAGATTCGGTTGTGGATAAGATTTTGCAAATGATGAGCAAGTGTCAAGAAGCGAGCATAAATACCAGTATAAGGATTGCAGAACGCAAGTTGAAAAAGAGAGAGTCCGAAGAGGAGAATTAATGGCTTGTATGCTGTGAGTCAGTAAGTTAGTTGTAGAGAGTTAGGAATTTGGGTGCACAAGCCCAAGAAAGCCGTGGAAAAAGGATGTGAGATAGTTTCAATGGTGCACTTCATTTCGAGTAGGAGCACTCCAGGTGCGCTAAGAGAAAGAACGACGACCGTTCATGAACAATCGGCTAAGGAATCAGTGTGGACACTTGGGCGGAGCAGAGATGAGATATCACCCGAGATGTCTAAGAGTGTGGTAGTAGTTAGAATGTTCGGGGTTTCCCCAACCACAAGAACACCAGGGGTGGAGGCCCGCTGGCTCCAAAAGTGGACGGTCAAATGTGCGAAACATATGTGCCAGAGAAGCTGGCATGTTTCACAATTTGGCAACGACAACGAACTTGTCCCTAGGTCGCAATAATACTGAAGCAACTGAGCAAGCGCAACAGAGGTAGATGATCAAGGTTTCAGGAGACTGGAGGATGAGTTTGAGGTAGATGATCAAGGTTTTAGGAGACTGGAGGATGAGTTCGAGGTAGATGATAAAGGTTTCAAGAGACTGGAGGATGAGTTAGAGAAGTACATGACAGCGAGCTCCAGACGTCAAGAACAGCTTCAAAATTTTACTGCGGCGACAGACGAGACCAGTACCAGCCGTGTCAAGCTAAGGTGGCTCGAGGGAGAGCCACAAGTTTTTGTTGGGGGCCTGTGGGAATGGGATTAGTCCACAGGAAGTGCGGAAGCCGACAGCTGCAAAAGGGATAATCCACGGAAGAAAGGGTCATTCGCGGAGAATGTGGAAGCACGGAAGTAGTTAGTTTGTTAGATAAGGGTCATGTGGACCGTTTGTAACCACTTAGTTTTGTATAAATATGAGTATTATTTTAAGTCTAAGGGAATCGATCCGATGATGCATAGAACAATTGATCTGTTGACTTTTGATCGATTTGTTGATCTATTTTCTATCTACGATATGATGTATTGACTGTTTCTGCGAAGGGAATTATGCAGGTTTTAATGAATGCATGAAGATGTTCGATTATGGTGCTATATGTTTCTTTGTTTCTATTCAATGGTAAATGCGAATGTCTATTTAATGTTTAATACTCTATGGTTTGGTAATTGTTGTTCACACTAATGAATAGTTAAATCACGTTGATGCGAATGTGTATTATGAGTTGATTCTCCAATTGATGAATATGCAAATGACGAAATGATAGCAACTATGAAATATATAATCTATGGTTCCTACGGTTCCAATGTATGTTTGATGCATGTCCTCAACTCCACTGCGGAAATGTGGTTCCTGCATCCCCCTTGTGCATCTTAGGTGAGACTTCACTCACTCTGTAAGCGTTGCTAGAAAGGGTAAAACCTTTCTGGGCTGATGTGTAAGGGAGTTCGGTTGATGGTTTGTTGATGACAGTGCGAAGTGAATCCCTGTCAACAGTCGCTGTGTCAACAATCTCTCGTCCTGTTTTTATCGTATGTATGCGATTGACCGTTCGCACTAGCCGTGCACCCTCCCATTGGTGCAGTAGGTCGGATATCTCTGCCAATGCATCCTAATCTTTTTCCAACTCTAGGAATCTATCCAAAAAGGATCTTAAGGTGCTGGTCCTTCTCTGCGAATTCGTTGTGTCGAATATCGGTGGCATATCATATGTAGCTTCTTCCTGCTGAAGAGGTGGCTGCCTCAACTGCCTTATTGCTTCCCGTGCTTTCAGAAAAATATCCCTTTCTTCCTTCGCATCAAATGTGACGTGTTTCCTTATTGTCGTTCGAATGCTAGCCTGTGACCTGTTAGCCCCGACCCCAGCTCCTCCTCGAGTCACGATTCCGATAGTCGCGTTTTGACTTCTAACTTCTGCTGAGATTTTCTTTACTATTGGCAAATTGTGATTGTGATTTTGATTTTGTGAAGGTGGGGGTAGGTTCTTAGTTTTCCACTTCACGATGAGTTGAGGAAAATCTTTGACCCCATGGTCCACAATGTTGCAATAAGTGCACTGTGGTGCTGGATTCCTAAAATCCCTCTGATAATACCCTTGCTTCCCATAATTGTAACATATGATGGGTCCTCGACCTCGTCTAGAAGCTCCTCCTAGACCACCTCAGAACCCCCCTCTGAATCCTCCTCGTAGTGGCCCGTATGGAGGGTACTGCGGTTGAGCATACTGTGGTTGTGGCTTCAGATATTGCAGTTGACCGTATTGCGGTTGTTGAAATTGGGGTTGAGGATATGTCGGTTGGCCATACTATGCCTGACCATATTGCGGTTGCTCATACTGCGGTTGTGGAATATATTGAGGCTGCACTTGATTATACTATTTTTGATGTTGTACCAGTGGTTGCTCCTCTCCCTTCATGAAGTATGTATCTGCAGTCTTCTCTTGGAGTAGGTCATAAGCTCTGCAGTCCTTCTCATCGTGACCAACCGATCGACAGAACTTGCAATACAAGTTCGTTGGTTTCTACACCATCTTCTACATGTACACACAATCTTTTGTTCGATGTCCTCTCGAGTGACGGATGCGACACCAAGGCAGCCCTCCCTGACTGAGGGGATTTGGTGCACCCGATTGCAAGTATTCTCGAAACTCTGGCACTAATCCTTGTGGTGTCCTTCCATCCTGCATCTAGTTCTCCAGACATCTTCACGAGCCCCTTTCCCTTTCTTCATGTCTTGTAGCTGGATCGTCAAGTTTTCCAATTGCGCTTGTATTCGATCCATGCCCAAACCCGTTTCGCCAATTGGTGAAGCCTCCAACTTCATTGCGATCTCCAGCGCTTCTACCTAAGTCGCTACCTTCTATTGCATCAGTGGCCCATGAATGTGCGGCACCAACCCAGCGACAAACCATTCTTTGTGGTGCATATCATTCATCCCAAAACTCACTTTCTCCATTAGTGTTTTGTATCGCTGGTCGAATTCCCATACTGACTCATTGGGAAATTGTTTGATTTCTTTGAGCTCAGTAATATACTACGACTCAGATTTTGGCTTCCGAAATTCATCGATCATTCCTGCTTTAATCTCTGGAAATTTTTTACCCGGGGTTCCTGCCGGTACCTTAGTAAACTTCATATACCAATCTAGCGTACATCCCCTGAGGTTCGTCGCTATTTGTCCCTTCTTTGTATCTTCATCCTGGACCTGCTTCATGGTCCATACTGCTTCGCACAAAAACCCGTATTGTTCGGGATCCTCGGTCCCGTTACCTTGGAAGGTAGGCATCTTTGCTTCGTCACCCGCCATTCTTGTACTTCTACTATTATTGTTTACTGATGTGCTACTCTTACTACTATTTTGGCACGTAGGACAGCTCTGTGAATAACTTGTTTTTCTTTTATCAAATTCTGAGTAGTGCGCAGAGTTGAAGGTACGTTGTAGCTTAGGATCCGTCCTTTGCCTGCTTCTGGGGTATCCTGTTCACTTCCTTCTTCATCGCAATAAGGTCGCTTCCTCCCTTGTGGTCCTATTTCGTAGTCTTCCATTCCGATCCTCTCAGGAGACTCTCTCTCAGTCCTCCTCTTCTTCTCAGGACACCAGAATATCACCCCACTCCTCAAGGTACCACACTCTTTATCATGTTCCCTTAAAAATTCATCATTGCTCATGTCCATCTACCCCGTATCTTTCTACCAGACCCGCATCCACACGGTACCCACAAATTCCGCACACTGATATTCTACTCATCGAAGTTCATCCTTAATATGCCCTTTTCGTAGACGAGCATCTTAATCCACAGTTTCAACAACAGCAGGAATCTCCCCCTGGTTCCTTTGAAAAAATTCATTTCTGCATCGCTGTATGATTTGATCATGTCCACCGCAAACTCAGTGATGTATCCTTCTCATATACTATCCACCCAAAAGTCAACACCTCGCGATACCTTATTGTCAACCTGTTTCAATTGTCGAATCAATTCTGGAGTCCAACGGTCTAGCTCAGTCCTTTGACAATGGTTCTTCTGAAACGTTAGCTGCACTAACTACTCGTGCAACAGTACTAGGAATTTGCAGAAGAATATCTCATGGATATCTAAATAAATGTACTTCTGTAACCAACTACTTACTGTCTGTCCAGGGTTTTGCTTTTCTCCTTCTGCGAATTCTTCTGCTCTCTTGTCAAACCAGTCTTGGATCTTTGGTTTCGAAGGGTGCCACAACATGTCCTTATCTTTCTCCTTCAGTGTCTCAGCAACGGAACCATTTGTTAACACAACGGCTATCGACATGGGTTCACTCCGTACTGTCATCAACAAACCCAACCAAACACCCTTAAGCACCAGCCTAGAAAGGTTTTACCCTTTCCAGCAACACCCGTGAAGCGAGTAAAGTCTCACCCGAGATGGTTAAGGGCATTGCAGGAACCAAGCTTCCGCAGTGGGGAAAGGACATGCAAACACTTCAACCTTATTGCACTAGAAATCAGATATTTAGATTCACATATATTTACACACTCATTATTTGCAAGTTCATCATTTGCAGAAATAATACATAACAAGCATTCGCATCAACATGGTTAAGCCGATCATTCGCATCAACAATGATTACCAAACCACAGAGTTTTAAACATATTGCACGTATTCACCATCTAGCAGAAACAGAGAAAAAAGATATAACCATAACCAAACATCTTCATGAATTCATCAAATCCTATGGTATAACCTTCGTAGAAACAGTCAAAACATCTTATCGCGGATACAATACAGTTCAAAACAACTCATTCTCTGATTCAACTATGATCTAAGATGCCCTTAGGCTTACAATGATAATACTATTTATATGGTTACAAAATAGTCTACATGACCTATTCTAACTAACTAAACCACTTTTGCACTTTCATCGGCTCCTTGTTCTCCGTGAATGGACCTTTCTTCCGCGGATGGTCCTCCTTCGCACTGTCGACTTCCACACTTTATGCGGACTAATCCCGTGCCAACAAATATGATGATGATGGAGATGAAGATGATGATGATGAATACCATGAAGATGATGGTGATGAAGACAAAAATGATGATGATGATCAATATGATGATGACGAAGATGATGATGATGAAGATGATGATGATGGTGGTGGTGGTGGTGATGACGACATAAATGATGATGATGATGATAATGAAGATGGTGATGATGATGATGATGATGATGATGATGATGATGATAACCACATGATGGGCCTTGGTTGAGAAAACCTTCTTAGTCTTTGATGGCTAGAATACTTCTTCCCTGGAAAACCATTTCCAAGGCCCTAAGACATGTAGATACTAAGTTCAAAACCATATAATCACACTTCTATCCTCAATCATAGAACAATGATACCTCAAGAGGCCATGTGTAGTTGGTGGAGGTAACCTTCTTAGCCCTAGATGGATATAAGATTCCTTTAAGGCCCGAGTCTTAGGTCTCCTCCCTTGACCATGTCCAATGCCTTGAGTCCCCGACTTGGATACATCTAGCACAATGGATATCCCTATAAAGTCTTGTTTGGTGCTTTTAGACATTGTTCATGGCCTTATATGTCTAAATGGTTTCTTTATGGCTAAAGGAACGATATTCTTCCATAAAACATCATTCCAAAAGCCGTGATTAGGCATGATGAATACACATTGCTCAAAACCACTTCATGGTCTCGACATCCTTAATCATAGGGCAATGATACCATTAAGAGGTCATGTGTGGTTAGTGGAGGAAATCATCATAGCTCCTTCTCGATAGAATATTCCTTTAGGGACCAAGGTTCAGGTCTCTCTCTCTCTAACTATCTCTCTAAACTGCCTATGGATTATAGGTTTTAAGTGTTGGGTGTTTGATGATAGAGTTTAGGGTTAATGAGAATTAGAGGTTATAAGGGTTAGGGGTTAATTTTTATTTGACTAGACACTTTAGATGTTAGGATTACGTGATTAGGGTTATAGGGGTTAATGGATATATATCATTATGTGTTAGTATTTAGGAGTTTTAGGGGATATACTAGGTTAGGATTATAGTCGGCCAAGAGTTATGATGGTTAGTTGTATTGGGGAGTAGGGATCATAGTGGATAGGGCATAATGGTCAAGGGTTTGGGGATTGAGATATGGGGGTCATGGATTTATGGTTACAAGGATGAAGATTTATATGTACATGAGGATAATGCGAGTTAGTGATTTTGTGTAATAATATATCTCCTAACCCTTGTGGTGAAGGAGAGAAAAGAGGGGTGAGGGATTGGGTGGATATGAAGAGAAGAGGGGTGGGGTTATAGAGGTGGGGGTAGGGAGATATAGATCAAAATTAAGGTGTAAAACACAACGTGTGCACGCTATAACGCGTGCGTGCATCTACATGTGCGCACACAACAATGCATGCGCACTATAACACATGCGCGCATCTACATGTGCTCACGTGTGTCTGGATTCAAATGGTTTTTGGCGCCCTTGCATGTTTGGTATTAGCTTCGGATTGCCAAACCTTGAGGCTCAGTCTGATTTATGGCAGAACACATCAATTTCTGTAACCTCATGTTTTTCATGCTTATTTCCGCATATGCTCCACTTGTGCACTATAGTTGAAATTGCACACACTTGTGGAGATATGTGTTCAGATTCTAACTATATATATTTTAAATAGATCTGTTATTGTTTTCTACTTTTAATTTATTTTTAACTGCACTCATGTAAAATTTGTAAAAAGCATAGGTCGTTTATTTGGCCTATAAATTTTGATTGGCTTACCTATTTCGAGAACGGAAAAGAACTTGCACAAGAGTACAAGGATACCTACAAGCTAAAAAAAAAAGTTTTTTTATTATGTTCAGACCATGATATGGTGGACCAACACTCGACCATGTCGTTTTAAGGCTTCACTGACTTTCGTAATTTATAAAATATATAAAATTAACTTTTAAAATTTTGGAAAAATAGCCCCGCACAAGATTCATCTGTTTCCTACACCTCTACATATTTTTTTCCTCATAAATTGCTAATTTACATAACAAATCAATGGAGCAACAAAAACATGTGCATTATGTTTTAGAGAAAAAATAACATACCAACCTTAAAATAATGACATTTTGGGGTGGTTATACCACTTTTCCATAAATACAAGTTATATATTCCGGAAGGTGATCTATTTTTCTACGTTTCATATTTTTACACCTAATTCGAAAAAGTTTTGTAGGTACCTCTAATAATTCATTTTAATGATAATATTTCTGTTTTTCCAGCATGTCATTGCAACTAACGTGTCATAATTGGGTATCATTACCTTGCACCAGCCCTGATTTGAAGATGGAGTGTGATGTGTTGCTTATGTGAGGATGCCATATATTGTAAGATGGATATTTTTGAAGAATAAGAAGATAATGCCTTCACATAGATGTTTCCTCGTTTGGGGTTTTATCATGTATATCTGGTGTATCATTTCATTTCTCTTGCCTCTTGATTATTTACTTTGATTATTTGGTGCTTGTATGGATAGAAGGCTAGACTAGTAGATTCTTGCTATTGATTTGCATGTTAGCAAACATATTGTTGTATGTTTGTTGCATATTCTCAATATTCTAACACATACAAAGAAGAACCATCAAGACCCAACCTTAATATAGAAAACCTATACACAATGACAAAGGAGGATGAACCAAACCACGATGAATATGGCATGTTGCATATGGAAGTTTCATAGGGAGAAGAATCTATTGAGAATGGATCAAGGAAGCTATGAATCCTATTTGGGATATATTAAAAACATATTTAAAGTTATTTATTTGCAAAGATATGAAGTCATATGAGGATGTCGATGACCCAACTAAACATGTAAAAATGTTTGAGAAGAGGATGGTGTTTGCATCATATGAGGAAAGAATGGAACACTTCCCTTGTACACTTGGAACAATACCCTTCCAATGGTGGGTGACACGTTTTTTCTCATGATCAAATGTAACATAAGAACAATTAATAACAATATTGCTATGCATATATAAGAAGATAAAAGGGGATAGGTATTGCAGATTTTATGAGGAAATCAAGATACATTACAGGCATTTAAAGTAATACACTTTAAACATAAATAGATGCATGGGTGTAGGACCCTTGAGGAAATATAAGTACACATTAATATTTATTTTGGTGGGTTTGCATATAAATGGTATTGTCACCATGAAATGATAAGGGTGATGATAGATTAGAAAACCTTAGGGAAAAAATTCCAAAAAGACCTCGATAAAAGACCAACTTCAAAAAACCACATTTTACAATATAAGCAAAAAATGCATCAATTCAGAAAAGAACATAATTCCCAACACAACAAACAACAAACCTATGGTACTTAGCACATAGATAGCACAAAAGGATCTACCCATACTAGACCAATACACAAAAGAACAATTCAATTCAACGGAAATAAACACAAGAAAATATGGGTACAAAACCACCAAGGTCTTGCTTGCATATTATTAAATTAAGATTTTTTTTTATGTTTATTTGGTTATCGTCTATAACATCAGAAGACAGGTGATTGACTCAGGGAGCTTATATTTTCTGGACTGATATGTTGACATATGCCAAGGACATAGATATGTCTGTTTTTTTGGCTTTTTGTTGTATATTTTTGCTTTTTGGAATACTTTCTTCTGTTGAGGAAGTGACTTTGAACATTATATATACTGATATTATCATGTACTATTTGATTCATAAGTGAATATCAATAGTATGCTTTTTTTCGCGAAGAAAAAAAAAAAAAAAAAAAAAACCAACATCATGACAAACAGTGAATGAAAAAATAAATATCAAAATCACATTATCATATATAGTGTTGAGAAAATGGTATTATTAAATAAAATAATTTTTATGCTTATTCGATTATGGTCTATAAAGTCAGAAAAAATGGTTACAAAACCATCAAAATGAATGAATGGTTAAACAAACATGAAAACCACATTATCATATACAAGCTTGAGAAAATGATCATCGAAAATAATAGCAAATAAAATTGGAAATAAGCTTATTTGATTTAAAGGGTGTTTTATATAATAAAAAAAAATCATTAATAAAATTTACAATTAATCATCTGCCACTCACAACCAAAAGGTCAAAGGATCCTCTAGATTAACAACAACTTCTAACAACCATAAGTACATCATAATTGCTTTGAATAATCTAAAAACTTTACTCGGTGGATTTAGTGGATGTATTAATTACAATGGATGATACGGGTGGATGAGTTGGTGTGTTAATATTTATTTTTAATATTTTGAATCATTGATTGATTCTTTTGAGAGAAAAACCGTGAGATGGTTGTGTAGCTACATTAAGGTCCATTTTTATTAGTTTTATTATTGTAACTTTGTTGTTAATAATGATGTTGTGTAATGTGTATTAAAAAATTTAGATTATAAATTTTTTAAAGTTTATAATTGTATTATTTTTGAAATATTTTTTAATTTAGTAAGAATTTTTTTTTAGAAATTATTGTTTTATTTAATTGATTGGAATTTTGATAATTGAATTTATCAACAACTTATGAGTAGATAATTGATATTTCATCAACAATTTACTTATTAAGAATAAATATGTTACAAAGTGGGTTTTAAATCCAAACAAGGAAGGTAATAACTTTTTCTCACAGCCACTCAAGATACGCCTAATTGGTATTTTCTTTTTATGAAGTTATGACTCAAATCAATAACCTTTCTCATGTTCTATTATCTTTATCTAAGCAAAATATTTGCATGGCTATGTGGTTTTTTATTAGTTTTATTATTGTAACTTTGTTGTTAATAATGATGTTGTGTAATGTGTATTAAAAAATTTAGATTATAAATTTTTTAAAGTTTATAACTATATTATTTTTGAAATTCCATTTTTATTAGTTTTATTATTGTAACTTTGTTGTTAATAATGATGTTGTGTAATGTGTATTAAAAAATTTAGATTATAAATTTTTTAAAGTTTATAATTGTATTATTTTTGAAATATTTTTTAATTTAGCAAGAATTTTTTTTAGAAGTTATTGTTTTATTTAATTGATTGGAATTTTGATAATTGAATTTATCAACAACGTATGAGTAGATAATTGATACTTCATCAACAATTTAGTCATTAAGAATAAATATGTTACAAAGTGGGTTTTAAATCCAAACAAGGAAGGTAATAACTTTTTCTCACAGCCACTCAAGATACACCTAATTGGTATTTTCTTTTTATGAAGTTATGACTCAAATCAATAACCTTTCTCATGTTCTATTATCTTTATCTAAGCAAAATATTTGCATGGCTATGTGGTTTTTTATTAGTTTTATTATTGTAACTTTGTTGTTAATAATGATGTTGTGTAATGTGTATTAAAAAATTTAGATTATAAATTTTTTAAAGTTTATAACTATATTATTTTTGAAATTCCATTTTTATTAGTTTTATTATTGTAACTTTGTTGTTAATAATGATGTTGTGTAATGTGTATTAAAAAATTTAGATTATAAATTTTTTAAAGTTTATAATTGTATTATTTTTGAAATATTTTTTAATTTAGCAAGAATTTTTTTTAGAAGTTATTGTTTTATTTAATTGATTGGAATTTTGATAATTGAATTTATCAACAACGTATGAGTAGATAATTGATACTTCATCAACAATTTAGTCATTAAGAATAAATATGTTACAAAGTGGGTTTTAAATCCAAACAAGGAAGGTAATAACTTTTTCTCACAGCCACTCAAGATACACCTAATTGGTATTTTCTTTTTATGAAGTTATGACTCAAATCAATAACCTTTCTCATGTTCTATTATCTTTATCTAAGCAAAATATTTGCATGGCTATGTGGTTTTTTACATAAATTCAAATCCAAACTTCATTTAGACATTTGTAAGATTCTATAATCTTCATTTATACCAATCCTAAAACATTTTGGTATGAAATAATTTGTATATTTTTTTATTGGAATGCTCCACTTACAAAAATATTAAATTTATTTTTCAAACTATTTATAATTAAATCAAATTCTATAACTTTTATATATATATATATATATATATATATATATATATATATATATATATATATATATATATATATTTATTTATTTATTTTCAAATCAACGAGCTAAAATAATTCTAAATTTAAAAGAAAAAGAAATTACATTTTAAATATAATTTTGCATTTCCAAACCATCCAACAAAGTATTCATTAAACATACAGTAACTCAAAAAACACTTTAATGAATCCATACTAAATTCAAAATAGTATATCCATATCACATATATACATATACGAACAACATAACAAGTATCACATATATACATATATGAACATCATAACAACTATAATTGTGGTTTAGAAAGCCTCATGAAACTGCTAAATAGTCTCTTCTTAAATGCTAAAAAAAAATATACACATAGTACTATAAAGGAGAACCATAGATCACCTTAAAAGATAGATAAAGCCTTAGCAACCTATTGTCCCAACTTCAGTGGGTGTATGCAACACATTCTATGAAAAAATGATTTTCATATTCAACCCTCTTAGTGTCATGAATATGATAAATTCTTTTATCCGATGGCGTTTTAAGAACTATCCATCTCCCTATTTCACTATGGACCTCACGAGAGTTTGCTATTATTTTAGCAATGTTGATTTTCTTCTTTATGCTAGTTAAAACAAATAGATATTTTTGATCTTATAGATTAGGGTTGATCATATCCTTATAATATCTTTTTTTTCTTATCATCTACTTATTTATCCCACCACAATTGCTACTTAAATTTATATGTAATAACTTTAAATATTATCACTATTCTACAGAGTGACATTTTCCTTGAATCCCCAATGATTTAGCCAAGAATCCACATCTTTATGCCAACCTCACTTACTCCGCTAATGATTTTGACTAGAGTATGAAGCAATCTCAGGAAGCCTCTTGTCTCCCAAGTTGTTTATCTTGTTCTTTTATATTAGGTGCTTGATCATAGGTATGCTCTCAATGGGGGGGAGACACGCTTCTATGATGAGGACATGATAGGGTGTATTTCCTTTAATTTTGAGACTATATCTTATAAAATGGTATTGAATTTTATCAATCCTTCTTAATGATTATATATAGATGTTTTATCTCTGAAATTCACATCCATATAAGATAATAGGAGTTAAAATAGTCTCAAAGGGGAGTTTCTTCTTATCCCAAAGCTAGAGGTATGGTGATTTACAACCATTATCATATCCATATAAGATTTCCTCCCTTTACTAAACTTTTTCTCAATGCTAGAGTTTCACTTAAGCTTGTGATAAAGATCAGTTCTAACATAATTGTACAAATTCATTTCCTCATACATGCAATTAGAGTAAGTGATCTTTTTGGATTTTCTTATCATAAACCTTGTTTTGTAAGTGTTAATAGTCATACTCATACAAGAGGAATTTTTTTTTGAGAAATTCTAGTTGTTGGTTGAGATCAAATGAACTCCTCACCATAAGAATAATATCATCAGTGTAGAGAAAAATGATGATGACTATACTAGACAAAGGCATGCCCACAAAACCTACATCTTCCAAAAAAACCTCTATCTTGTCACTATATATACCAAAAAGGGTATTGGATAGGGGACAACATTGCTTGACTCCTATGTTATAATTAATTTATTCTGATCAACCTCAAAGTTCCTAAACTTAGCAATAACCTTCTTGTACCAATTTATTGGAACATTTCTGAACTCGAAAGGGACTTTTAGCTCTTCTAATATATTCCAAAATATAGTTTTGGTCAATGTGTGGAATGATTTCCTAATGTCAACAAAGAAACATAGAATATTGGTTTTATTATTGTGACAAGGTGGTCCACAACTGACTAATAGCTCCTAGATCCTCCCTATCATTTAACTCTTTTTTGGTGACTTTCTAGCCATATGTTGATCTTATTTTCCAGGCTGATTCCATATAAATTTCCTAAAAGAAGGCTAATTATAATGATTCTATAATTAGAAAGATTGATTTTATTTTTGCTTTTAAAAATGGAACCTGTATGAGATCATTGGGATATGCCCATAACTCTGTGGAGGAGCTTATTGAGCTAGAAAACCCTTACCTGCCCTCCCCATTTTCCTTACAAAGTTAACAGTGTGTTGAATGCCTTGATGGAATGTGAATCAATGTTATTGGTGAGCCTGGGTGATATTCCTTAGTGGATACATAACCCCAGCTCGGGGGTGATCTCTAATTGATGAAATAATAGAGGTTGGGTAGGGGTCTATGGTTGGGTTGGAATGTTGCACTCCATAGCCAATTTGCTTAGAGGTTCAATGCAAAAGATAAGTGTTCCCTATGTTAAGTTATACCCATTTCATGTATTTTATCCTTGAAATGGTTAACTAATAATGATTGTTATTCATGGCAGATGTGTGTGTGAATAAGGTCTCTTTCCACTATGTGTTAATATGGCTAATTTCTACTGTGTGTGTCAATTGCATTGTTCTTGCACCTTCACATGCTTATCCTTATGTTGATACTTATATGTAATCATGCTTGAGGAATAGGAATAAGCCATGTATGCTTCCATCACTATGCCTGGGAGAAATATGTGCATGTATTCCATTCTATGTGTGTGGATCATGTTTCATTCCTTGTGTTCCTAGAGTAGGCTTATGAATATTATGCTTTTGAATTGTCCTTCGATGAATTAGGGATAAGTCTGGTAAATGTGCAAGACACTCCAGTATAGACTTGGGAAAGGAAGCAAAAATCCCCTGTTGTGTTTAATGACACAATGTGGATCAGATGAAGGAGAGAAGACATGGCAGAAGTGGAGCAAAGTTCCTTGTAGAAGGGTAAAGGCACATAGAGGAGGTTATGGACATATTTTCAGTGGAAAAAATGACCAGGTTAGAGTGCTTATATGGGGTGGGGATCACACTATTGGATATAGCTCTCCAAGATCTTTCCAACAGTACTGGCCTTGTCCAATTTGGACCAAGGATGAGGGTGCACCCTTAGAAGTTGTAGGTGAAGTAGTTGGTGCAGGGGTCTGTGGTTCCGACCTTTCTGCATCCACAATGCAGGTTGCAGATTGCGGAGGTCAAGGACATACCGTTGGAGTGGCATGGTTAGCCTTCCGCCTTTCCACATCCGCAAGGTGGATTACGGGTTGTGGGAATCAGAAGGTGATTTCCATGGGGATTGGCAAATTGGGCATCTTCCTTTCTACATCCTCAAGCGGGTCGCAGATTACGGATTGCGAGAGGTAATTTTCCCGGGAATTCGAAATGTGGTTTTCCAATTTCCGACATCCATAACGTGGGTTGCAGATTGTAAAATTACGGAGGACAAAATTCTCTGTGACGACGAATTGAGGACTATGGATCCTGAGTTCCCTATGAGGATTGCAGAACTGCGGAGGGGGATGGGTAAAAATTTGAAGCCGTGAATTGGCTTCCGTCTTCTGACTTCCACATTGCGAATTGCGGAATTCAGGAGCGCCAATTAGTCGGGGAGGCGAATTTGGAAATCTGAATTCCGAATCTGTTAAATTTTCAGAATTTACTTCAATCTGATCTAGGATCTTAACTAAGAGAACAACATGTACACCAAATCTACAGCATATCAATCATGGACACAATAATGCAAGCACACAAGAGACACAGAGTTTACTTGGGGAAAACCATAAAGGTGAAAAACCCAATAACTTCCTCAGAGATAGATAGAGCAATGATACAACCAGAATACAAGAGATAGTCTTCTCCTAGCAGCAGAGCCTCCTCCTCCACAAGTGCGCCACTCTCCAAAGTGTGATTGAGAGAATAGAATGTGTAAAATGAGAGAGACACACTCTCTATTTATACACTAACTTGACTTGACCTTTACTCAACTAGGTTGGCCTCAACTTAACCACTTAACTTAATGCTGACTGGGACGAACCCCACTAGGGTGGTCTAATAACCCTTTAACCCACATGGCCGACACCCAATAGGGTGGTCTAATAACCCTTTGACCCACATGACTTATACAGGGTCAACCCCAACAAGGTGGTCTAATAACCCATCAAGTATAAGTTACGACACTTACAATATAAATGACGACACTTCTGTATAGAGGAATAATAACATCTCTATAGGAATACAACCACTTGCGTATAGAGGAATAATAACATCTCTATAGGAATACAACATACATATATGTGAAATACATTCCGAAGTTACATATACATCAACACTCCCTCTTAACTAAGAAGGTATTTCTCGACACAGGTCTTCTAGCACAAGTCATCTTCTCTGGATCATCGTCACTGGATAATCATCATCGAGTCATCATCATCGTCATTACGGCTACTATCTCAATCAATCTCTAAATCTACTCGTCATAGGAAGTTCTACAGAGCCAGTCCTTTTTCATACTGGATGTAGGCCCACCACCTGCAGGTCTTCGTCATCACTGGCCATACTGTGGAATCCTCGGGACTTATTACGTGCGTCACAAAACCTGGCTGCAGCATCCCAGGCTATTACGAGCACACAGCTCTACCTGTCGGATCTCCCAGGAGCACATTACATGTGACCCATCACAAAACCTGGCTGAAGCATCCCAGGCTATTACGAGCACACAGCTCTACCTGTCGAATTTCCTAGGAGCACATTACATGTGATCTCACCACAAAACCTGGCTGAAGCATCTGAGGCCTTTTTCATCCTGTCCAAATCTCCCAGGAGCAAATTACATTTGGTCCACCACAAAACCTGGCTGAAGCATCTGAGGCCTTTTTCATCCTGTCCAGATCTCCCAGGAGCAAATTACATGTGGTCATGGCAAAACCTGGCTGAAGCATTTGAGGCCTTTTTCATCCTGTCCAGATCTCCTAGGAGCAAATTACATGTGGTCATGGCAAAACTTGGCTGAAGCATCTGAGGCCTTTTTCATCCTGTCCAGATCTCCCAAGAGCAAATTACATGCCATAGGACAAAACCTCGCAAGAGCATCTCAGGATGTTATGGGTACACAACTCTGACCTGAAGATCTCCCAGGGCACAAATTACATGTCCTCCCAGAGCAATGTCTCGAAAGAGCATCCCAGGCTGTTACGGGTACACAACTCCGACCTATAGGATCTCCCAGACATGCTCATCTGCACAACCTGATCCAAGGCCACAAAGTATCATCCTGATACTCACCATACATCATCATGATGTACACATGATCATCATCACTGCATCATCCTGATGCATGTCATCTGGAGAAGCTCGTCATCCACGATCATCCTGATCATACAATGCATCCACCTGATGCATACCAAGTATCTACCTAATACATATCATCATACATGATCTACATCATCATACAATGTATCCACCTGATACATACACAGATACATGATCTACACAATGTATCCACTTGATACATATCAACATACATGATCTCAGTATCCACCTGATACATATATAGATACATGGTCCAAGCATTCAACATGATGCATATACAAAATACATACAAATGATCCAACTGATCATATCCAGCATCCAACATGATGCATATATACATAAATGATCCAACTGATCATAACAAGCATCCAATATGATGCAATGATCCAATTAATCATAACAAGCATCCAACGTGATGCATATACATATACAGAGTAGTAATTGGATCATCGTCCTCTTCAGATCATCTTATCATCCATGAAGCACATCCCAGATGCACATCATCCAACACTTACACCACCGACATGGAAGAACACATCTACCACCATGTGAAAAATGGATTCAGCCCTTACATCTACACCAATGGGAGAACACATCTACCACCATGTGAGAATGGCTCAGCAATTACATCATGACCATGGGAGAACACATCAACCATGTCAGAAAAGCTCATGTGCATCTGCATCTTCCAGACTCATCACTTCCCTTTCGAAGGAACCTCGATCTGAAGTGCACCAAGCCTCTCTCTGAAGTACTCAAACTGCACTCTGGCCAACGGCTTGGTCAATACATCTGCAACTTGCTCATCCAACGCAACATACTCTGCTTCGGTTGTACTTAGTGCTACGTAGGACTGCTTCCTACTAAACCAAGAGATCACACTTGATCCCTATCTGCAGCACTGCCTTCCCAATCTGAATCAACATAACCCTGCAAGTTAAACTTTTGATTCGCTTCATACTTGAGCCCATAATCCATTGTACCCTTTAGGTACCTTAGAACATGCTTTACAGCAATCAGATGAACACTCCTTGGATCTGTCAGGAAATGACTCAATTTGTTCACAGCAAAGTAAATATCTGGTCTCGTGTTCGTTAGGTACATCAAAAACCCAATCATCTAACGATACATAGAGATATCAACTAGCTCAGATGAAGCATCACATAGAAGCTTCGGGTTTGATGCCATAGGTGTGGCCATGGCCTTGCAATCCATCATCCCGAATCTCTTCAGGATATCTACTGTGTACTTCCCTTGACCAAGGAATATCCCATCTGCACTCTGCCACACCTCCATACCTAGGAAATAGTGCATCATTCCTAAGTCTTTCATATCGAACTCGGCAGCAAGCTTCCTCTTAGTATCTGCAATCAATCTGTCATCTCCTGTTACAAATAAGTCATCCACATATAGGAGTATAATCACAGGATTCCCTTCCTCAACCTTGTAGTAAGGGTTGGAATCCGCTTTACTCTTGGTAAAGCCCAAACTGGATACCAAGTTCTGCACACATATGATTCCCTGTCAAGTGTCTCAGAACCAAGTAGCTACTACACATACACTTCTTCTTCAACTACACCATTCAAGAAAGCTATCTTGAAATCCATCTGGTGTATCTTCAATTTCATCACTTTTATATTTCTCTATGCTGCCATCTGCAACATGCTTGATCTGATAGATCCATATGGAATTCATAACAAACTTCTGTTCAGGTCTTGGGACTACATCCCAAACATCATTCTTCATGATCGACGGATCATGGCATTCTTCCCGTATCTTGGGAACTTCAATATCTCCAATAGATAATTTTGTTGCTAAAAAAATGTTGTAGTCCTTCTTTTGTAGGTGATGGTATATGATCTTTCCTACACAACACGTTAAATTGCATGATTAGAAAACATCTCATAGTTTTCAGAACAAATTCTTACACATAAAGAAATATGTCATACAGTCATGCAATTATCTTAGCCAATGCTTCAATACAACATTTATCCATATTCCGTAACTTTCTAGATGCCTTCCAATCTCTACCAGAACATTGTTAAGAGTGTGCACAACTCCTAACATGTCAGTAAAGAGGTTTCATTCTAGATAAGTAGCAATGGATTGTTGTACAGTGCCATAGGCCACTTACCCATGTATATTAGTAGTATATTGTTCATCAATGCAACTATTCTAATATGCATAATACACAACCTAATTCTAGGAACATAAGCATATACATCATTGAATAACATTATGTAAGAAATGACAAATCAAATACTTATCTTTGTTTGGTTGCTGGGTGGACTCCCTCTGAATCTTTGCAACTCCATTCTGATGTGGATTGTGAGATGTGGTCAACTCCCTCTAAATATCTGCATCCTTGCAGAAACTACTGAAGTGTGCTCCTTTGCTTTCTTGCAGGAACAACTGGAGTGTGCTCCCTCTTGATCTTTGCTTTCTGGATTACCTGTCCTTGAACTTACATCCATCCTTAATCACTATGCATGCTTATTAGTATCAACATTGTGTTATCCTTGAGGTCTTATACATAATCACACATTTATTAGTATAATCTTAATACTATCAAAACACAATAATCTTAAACATGTATAGTCATGATCATTCACAGATAATAAACATTAGTATTCAAGGTTTCAAGGAAGTCTTCTTTTACTCATGCATATTCTTATTTAATCATAGGACTCTTCTGATTAGTTAAATCATCAATGCATAAACCCGTGATTACTCAAACCTATACCTTCATGATTCTTCTGGTTAGTCATATCATCAATTATGGTAAGAAACATAATATGCATACAACCATGACTATTCAAACTTATGACTTCATGAATAATCATTATCAACAACACAACAGTATAAGATCCTAACACAAGGTAGGATTCTAGCTTGATATAGGAAAAACATATTTGGATTAGCATGCTAGCTAGTTATGTCTAACATACCCGCATAATGTCTTCTAATTATCTTCAGTGACTTGTGCTAGTAACCTGCATGTCTCATAGGTTAACCTTTGTAGGACCAAATTATACATACCTCGAAAGTATATCTTCTATGTGATCCATGACAATGGATGAATCTTTGTCTTCATGTCACCATGATCATCTGTTCTTGAAGTAGAACATGATTTGTCTTTCTTGGTGTACCTTTTATGTTAGCAAACAACATAAACCTCATACAACATCACAATGAATTAGTACATTCATAAGTGTCAAAACCTTAATCAATGAATATCTTCTATTAAGGTGATACGGCAAGTCTAGTAATTAATCAAGATTGTACTGTAATTATATGAAGACAAACATATGATAAACTTAACCATGAAACATACCTGTAAGCCATACCTGTCAAGATTGCTTGTAATCTTCTTATGGAAGGCCTTAGCCTCATCTCCCTCTGAGACAGGAACTTCTTCACTTATGCAGGTGACCAATCCATCTTCTTCTAGGATTAACCCAATCCACTTGATTTGCAAGAACTAGACCTCAAGCTGGATTAGGGTTTGTCAAAGAAACCCCAAAAATTCAAACTTTGAATTTCAAACTTCCGAAAGGATAGAAATATGCACCTTGATGAGCTGATCAGGTTGGTATATTCAAAATTTGAAAACTGCAAAGTTTCACCCCTCGAAATTGTCTTTTAGATTTCCGGATTCACTAGGGAGGACCCTGAATTAGGGTTTGAGTTTCTCGGAGCTTCACCCAACCAAAAGATTTGATTCAAAGCTCTAAGCTTCGATTGTTCTGAGGAGCTTCCAGCCGTGGTCACAGATTTCCAAAATTCCAATTTTTGCAGAAGCCCTAATTTTCCATCTTTCCGATCAAAGTCCCGAACTGGGGTTTGATCAAGCCCGGCCTTCTTCCCGACCAAAAAATCTTATCTTGGTCTCTAAATTTTGATTTTTATGAGTAGCATCCAGCCGTGGTCTCTGATTACAAAAATTCCAACTTTCTCCGAAGCCCTAAATTCCGGAAGCCATGAATGAAGGTGCTCAAAAATAATTTTGTTTTGACAGAAATATGTATTTGATTGTTTATGGTGTAACTCCAAAATTTTCAATCCATAGGGTCTGAAAATTTTTCTTGACATAGCATGACCTATTATATTTCCATCTCGATAGGTATGACCTCAATTGGATTCTTTGAGAGAGATTTATGCCAAGTGTTGCAACGTGACCTGTTTATGGGATAATACAAGAGAGCGAATTTGGACGGCGTGCCACGTGTCACTAGTTCAACTTCAACCTCTAAAAACATTTCTAGAGATAGTACAGTCTGTGTACTACCTGTAACATTTTACGAAATTGCATTTGGAGCTTCCTAGCCCAAGTTATGACCTTTTTCCCAAGGTCACCTTATTTTGACTCAGATCTGGAAAAGGCAGAAACCCTATATTGTACAGATCATAAATCACAAAGTACAACGAATTAGAGGTTTTCCTTTGGACACAAGGTACATGGGGATCTGATATTCTACCTGTAAAAGTTTTAGATCTGAAAACTTTGCCAAAATGGATTTAAGCGAAAGTTCTACGATGAATGGTTTTTGCTATATCAAGCCCTAGCATTGTAAGTGCAACAAGTATTATACATGCCATATCATGCCTTCTTTCAGGCTATCTCTGATACCATGTTAAATTTTCAGAATTTACTTCAATCTGATCTAGGATCTTAACTGAGAGAACAACATGTATAGCAAATCTACAGCATATCAATCATGGACATAATAATGCAAGCACACAAGAGACACAGAGTTTACTTGGGGAAAACCATAAAGGTGAAAAACCCCAATAACTTCCTAAGAGATAGATAGAGCAATGATACAACCAAAATACAAGAGATAGTATTCTCCTAGCAGCAGAGCCTCCTCCTCCACAAGTGCACCACTCTCTAAAGTGTGAGTGAGAGAATAGAATGTGTAAAATTAGAGAGACACACTCTCTATTTATACACTAACTTGACTTGACCTTTACTCAACTAGGTCGGCCTCAACTTAACCACTTAACTTAATGCTGACTGGGCCAACCCCCACTAGGGTGGTCTAATAACCCTTTGACCCACATGGCCGACACCCAATAGGGTGGTTTAATAACCCTTTGACCCACATGACGTATACAAGGCCGACCCCAACAAGGTGGTCTAATAACCCATCAAGTATAAGTTACGACACTTACAATATAAATGACGACACTTCCATATAGAGGAATAATAACATCTCTATAGGAATACAACATACATATATGTGAAATACATTCCGAAGTTACATATACATCAACAGAATCCCGACCGTGGATTGTGGGAAAGAGGTTTCAGGTTGCGGATCTGATCCCATTACGGTTGCGTGTAAAATTGAAGAGATTTATTGGGAAAAAAATGTATAAGTGGATCTCCCAACATCTCTGAAGGGCACTGAAGGGGCTTCGGTACGTGACAAAGTGGTATCAGAGCTTCAGTTACAACACCGGGGATGCTTTGGGGCCAAAGCATGAGTTACATGCATAGAGATGCCATGGATGGACCATGCTATGATGAGCATTGGAGAGGGAGAATTCCTCAACTCCTCCCTTGTTGTTCTATTTAAAATTTATGGATTGTATATATATGAAATTGTGGATAGGAATGTTGAAAATTTAAGTGATTACATAGTTGAAAATACTGATTCACTAGTAGGCATATTGATATTGCATAGTGCATGAATGTGAGGTTGCATGTTGGTAAAGTTAGTGAGGTTTTACATATGCAATGAGCCACTAATGACAAATTTTGTGGTTGATGATGGTTGTCTAACCAAAGAGGGTTGAAGCATAGTGGAAGATGTTGATGATACTATTACATGTGACCATCAACCTATGAAGAAAGGTTGGTGCAACAGATCTGTGATCATGAGGATTGGTGGAAGGATTGTGTAGTCCTTGGTGAGAGGACAAATTGATGAGGTAACATCAAAGATGCTAATGGGGTCCATGCAGGTATGTTCTAATTGTGCCAATTGTATAAGTGTTGAAATGAGATTGGGTAAGAATCCCTTGAACCATATTTTAATCAGCATAAAATGGTATGCATGTAAGGTTGAATACACCTATGTAATTTACATATCACCATGATATGGTGAGGTACAGGGTAGTAAAGGAAAGGGAACCTTCTACCATGTGACTGATTAAATTTTAGAATGAATTCATATGATATTACATCATGTCATTTGTATATGTTAGTTATGATTCTAATGACCAGTGCAAGTAAGGACTCATGGTCCTATATGGTAGTGCATGCTATGTGAGATGGCCATGGTTAGGGCCATATGTGTGTTTGGAATGGTAGAATGCATGACGTGATAGGTATAGTGTTCATGAATCAGTGCAAGATGGCATTGAGTAGATATGCATTAAAAGACTTGATAAATCTGTGGTTGCATGAAGTGAATGCACATTAAAGATAATGTGAATGTTGTAAATATGCATGCATGAGTATGGGTGTACATGTTGTGATGCATTGAATAAATGCATGGTTGTGGTGTATGTTCATTGCAATTAAACAATAAATGAAATAATGAATTAATAATAGTTCTGAGATCATTTCATGAGCTGCTATGAGTGCAGGATAAAGGTAGTCACGTTTGATGGGATAACAAGATGCTCAGTTGGAAGGGAAGAGTTGCACGAAAATATTGTGGCTGTGAAATTTTGGTAGCCAGCCAAATCTAGCCCGGAACTACTAAGGGAGCACTAGATTTTCATTGCTTAAACCCCGTTCAAATGTGCCTTCTGAAATCACCTTGGACCATCGGATTGCAAGCAGGATAGGTCCACGGTGGACTCAAATCGGCTTAGGGTGAATTGGATGGATATTTCGCACCCGTTGTAGCCATTAAAACCCAAAAAAATTCTCCGGATAAATGTTGCTCGAACTGCCTATCAGTTCGCAGCTTCCCTCATTCGTTGATCTGTGATCACCAGGAGCGTGCACTTTCAGAATTCCATAGCTCTATCTCCCGCGCATGTTCACGCCATGAAATGATATGAGGGTCATCGATCATCCTCCTCTAATATTGACCGTTTAAGCTTCACTCCCATAGATAGATCAAACTTGGGTCTCGTAAATTGATCAGCAAAGCGATCAATTTCTCATACGTTTCGTTCAAAGGGTTCATCGCACCCTCGACTTTCGAACGATTCTGGTAATGACGCTCTGTTCATTCATACGCAGAGTATTTATACTTGTTCCTAGTTATTGGAAGAAGACGGTGGATGTTCAAGCAAAACACAAAAGTCTTAGAGCTTTGTTCTTCAATTCATCAATAACCTTTGATCAATTACAATTAAATCAGTAACAGACCCTAGACTTGTAGAAATTTTTTTTGTGAAATTGATAATTTCTACAAGAAAGTAGATTTACAAATCTCAGATTTGGAATTTAGCTAATCAATTACTAATGGTTGTTTGTCTAACCAAGAATTGTGTCACAGGGACTGTAATACCCCAATTTTGACCCTTATGATATATTGTATTTTAAACTAAATATTGTATACATGCGATGTATGCTTCCCTAGCGTGGAGCTCAAGGCCAAGGCCCCGCTAGTATATGTTCATATTTTATTTAAAATGGACAAGCATTTGACATTTTGTTACCGATGTGCTAGTTATCCATGGAATATTGTAAATGGATATAAATATTAATATTTCAATAAAATACCAAAACTAGCTATGGAAGCAATGAATGAGAATGGGGCCATGTGTATTCCACTAGGGAGTGGTGAGGGGGTTGTGGGGATGAACCATATGCTTCCAAATGTCATTTTGTGAACGCATTTGACTTTCCTTGCTGACATTTAAATCTGTTGTAAGGAAGTTGTTGAAGAATTCAGTCCATGGCTTAAATGGAGCATGGGCAAACCAGAAATTCGTATGGCAGGTATGGGCTTCATTTTTCTTGTACCACAAGTCACTCTACCTCATGGGAATAGGTTATTCCTCATTCCCATTCCACTGTTGAAGATCCCAACATCAGTTTTCATCCATTACACATGCCCAGCAGTAAAAAACCCAGAAATCGCAACTTTGCAAGAACCCACGTTTTGAAGAGCCATAAACGCCCAGAATTGGTATTTGACAGTGAAATCCAATGGGGGATCCATAGATATGAACCTTGGGGCGAAGTTTAGAGTATTAGATACCCAGAAATCCATTGGAAAACCCAGTTTTTATAACCCAGAAATCCAGTGATAGGATTGAGTTATTAGATGACAGAATTGTGAGAAATCCAAATGTGAATGTTTGAACAGAGGTTGGGTTTGCTTGATAAACCCAGTGAATACTAGAATCTCAAGGAATTAGCAGCTGGACCTTTCAATGCCCACCCTGAAGAGCACTGGAGGGAAGGAACGCCTGAGGGACCGTGCAGCAGAGAAGGGGACCTTCCTTGTGTTGGGTGTGGTAGGTATTGTGGGTGCCATGACTATTGAATTTAGTTGAAATGCCTGTAGCTCTATGGTTGAGCTCACTAGCTTAGCATCCTCCTCCTTTTCTTATTACATGCTTGATAAACCCAACTGTGTGTTGGATTAGCATCATTGTTTGAGTGAAACTATGGCTATGAGTGAGCTTGTTTAGTTCCTTCTTAGTGGATACACAACCCAGGTCGGGGGTGATCTCTCAGCTGAAAGAATATAGGATGGATAGAGATCTATGGTTGGGTGGAATGTTGTTCTCACATAGCCAGTTGTTGGACAACTTCATCTCAAAGATAAGTGTTCTCTATGGTTTAAATTATATGCATTATGTGTTCTGCACTGTGTTAATTCTGAATGATAATTGTTCATGTTGATGAAATGAAAGGCATCTTGTTTTATGTAATGTGATAATTGATGACTGTTATATGCATGATGAAACTGTGTGTATATATAGTGTTTAAATCCGCTGTGTTTGCTGAGTATGAATATGTACACCCAAGTTTTTATTTATCCATGCATTTCTTAGTAATGTATGGGGCTGAGATTGCCAAATAAACCCGATATGTTTGGTCATGTTTCCTTCCTTGCACTGCACTGTTTTGATGGAAAGGGACATGACAGAGTGGTATCAGAGCCCATGTTGCAACACTGGGGCTTCTTCGGCCAAACTGTGAGTTACAGGCATATACCATAATGTTTTAACGTGGTATTGGTGAAGTTTGGGGCGTCATTTTGATTTGGAAAAATTACAGAATCAAAGTCTTCAAGTGGGGCAGGGGATCATACCATTGCATAGATCTCTGCAAGAGCTTTCCAATGGTACTAGACTCGCCTCATTTGGCTAAGGGACGAAGGAGATATGAACCCCATAAGTTGCAGGGATGGAGATGTTCCACAGTCGTGGATTGCAGGAACGAGGATTTCCAAATTTTGCGTTTTGGATTTCCACACTCACAATTTTGGGATTTTGGGTTTCGGGTTGCGGGAATGCAAAATTTTTGAAAATTGCGTTTTGGATTTCCGCAATTTTGGGATTTCAGGTTTCGGGTTGCGGGAACGCAAAATTTTTGAAAATTGCATTTTGGATTTTCGCAATTCCGCACCCGCAATTTAGGGATTTCGGGTTGCGGGTTGCGGGTTGCGGGAATGCAAAATTTTTAAAAATTGCGTTTTGGATTTCCGCAATTCCGCACCCACAATTTTGGGATTTCGGATTTCGGGTTGCGGGTTCGGGTTAAAAAAAAGAGTATAGAGCCCGAAAATTGATTTTTGGAGAACAAGAGCTTGCAGAATCAGAATTGGATGAGGTCAGTGGCGTTCTAAGGCCATTAATGGAAGCCATGAATGAACCAGTGAGAATCTAGAGCCCATTTTGCTCCAAATCGACATAAAATTTGAATTAATGTCTTTTATAAATCAGTGTCTCGGCACTTGACAGAAGATCGGATTGAGCTGAAACTGATATGGAGTTGTCATGGAACAGACTCAGTGTTAAGTTTGGAATTTTGGAGCCAAACTCCAAAGGATGTGGAGTCGGGGTGAGTGTGAAGACCAAAAAGTATTATTCTGAGCCACTTTTTGGAGATTTTGAAAAGCTTGCAGTGGATGAAAGTGACCATAGATGAAGGATTCCATAAATTTACTGAACTCATCATTTCTTATTCTCATGAAAACAGACAATTCATGTTAGACAAATATTTTCCAGAAATGCACAGTTTGGAAGATAGCCATTTTGGCCCAAAATTGGAAATTTTGGAAAAATGAAGTAGTCAAACCCATAATTTAATAGAAAATGAATGGTGCATCGGAACAGAGATCCGCGAGTTGCTGAGTGTTCTTGTTGTATGGAATAACTTCGCCCGATAGAAATGTTTTGCTGAATGTTTCTAGATTTCATTCTACATGTGGCTGAAGTTGGTAGTTCAGGATATTTTGTAACTGTGTAAAAGTGCAGAATATTTGGTAAAAATTGTCATTTTTGGAGTAATGTAGTTTCCACACCCGAAGTCAAAATGGAGAACGGGGATGGGCATTGGAAATATTATCCAGCAGGGAATAATGGCACATAACCATAATTTGAATGGGGCTATCATACATCATAGATAATTAGAGCAGAAAAGTGCCAGTGACTGTTTTGTCAAATTGTTGACAATATGGGCAATTTCTAGAATTGCATGAATGGACAAAAGAATGAAGACATAGTAACTTTGTAAATGATTCCATGAGTTTGATTATGTTAAATAGTGTTGTTTTATATTTCTATATGCATTCTTAAGATGTATAATAAAAAATTTCATAATGCACAATGCTTGCAGTTCATAAGATTTAATAGTGTAGCAGAGGCAGCCTATAGGAAAAATGGTGACCATAAATGATGCTCAGGATCCTTATGAGCATGATGAAGATGTGCTAGGAGAAAATGTGCATGAAGGAAATGTTGAGATTGAATCTAATGGGAGAAGGGAGCAAATAAATCCTCAGAATTTGGTTGAAACCATGGTGAGCTTCAATGAAAGATTGATGAAGGCTCAGCAAGAACAAAACCAACTCAATGCTGTTATTTTGCAGAGCCTCACTGATATGCAACAGAGGATAAACCTTGGATCCAACCCAAGCAATGTGGGTGAATAAGGAAGAGATGCGGAGAGTCACTCTACAGGTCATTCAAAGAAAGGACTCCAAGCCCAAGGAAGAGTTTTGTGAGTAAAAAGCATAGAACACCTTCATCTAGATCTTCTTCCAACAGATCATGTGACTCCAGAGGTTCTCAAAGAAGTCCAAAGAATATGCCTAAGAGATTTGATGGAAGAAAGAAGTTCAAAGAAATCCCACAGGGAGAATTCAGGAAGGCAAGGCCTCCCACATTTGATGGAGAAGACAAGACTGGCCAAGAGGTAGAGGCATGGCTTCTTGGAATGAAGAAATATTTCAGAATTTAGGACTACTCAGAAAATGAAAAGGCCAAAATTTCCATTTACAATATAAATGGAAGAGCTTCCATTTGGTGGGATAACCTCTTGCAAGTGAGAGGGATCAGTGAAAGGAAGATCAGCTGTGAGAGATTTAAGAAGTACTTCAAGGAGAAATACCTTTCTGCTAGGTATTATGACAGTAACAGAAAAGAGTTCAATGAGCTCAAGTTGGGACAAAAATCTATGGAAGAACATGTCCATAAAATTTTGGAATTATTGAGGTAGATGGATTATATTAAATATGAGAAAGTAAAAATTCAATGCTTCCTTGGGAGTTTACCTCAAATTTTTAGATATAGGACTGAATTTGTTAATCCACTAAGTCTTGATGAAGCCATTAGAATGGCAATGCATTGCTATGAGCAAAATAAAGGAAAATCAGAGGTAAACCCAGCATGGAAATGAAAGCCAACAGAGAGGTTTGACCAAAAGAAGAGTGGCTTCAAGCCACCATTCAAAATTTAGCCTCAAACCTTTCCATTGGGGCAGCAAGCAAGGAGTGGATTCAAGCTAGCAGTAACAGCAGAAAAGACATCAAAAGGGCCACGTCAGTGTTGGGGATGTGGAGAAAACCACATGCTAAAGGATTGTCCACATCGGAAGGAGAAACCCCAAAGGTTGCACAACTTAAAGGGAGCAGCTACAGTGGAGGAGATGGCAAGGGAAATGCCTCGAATTTATGCAGCGTTGGATAATCATCAGGAAGATCTTCAATCATCAGTGGTGGAAGTTGAAGGTAAGATTGTTAAGCAATCTATTTCTATTTTGATTGATCTAGGATCTACTCATAGTTATGTTTCCCCAAAAGTGGTTGAAGGTTGTTTTCTTAGAAAATTGAAGCATAATAAATTTTGGCTAGTTCAATTAGCCAAAGGGACCAAGAGAAAAGTAAGTGAAGTAGTGGTGGAGTGCTCCATAGATTTGAATGGACTCCACACACATGCATAATTAAATGTACTACCATTAAGATCTTACGATGCCTTAATTGGAATGGATTGGTTGGAAAGGCATAGGCCCAAGTTGGATTGTTATGAGAAATCACTTGATTGTATTGATGAAGAGGGAAGACCAAGATTGATAAGAGGAATTCCCAAGCAAGTTTCAGTAAGACAAATTTCAGCCTTACAGTTCAAAAAGTTTTATAAGAAAGGTTGTTAATTATATGCAGTTCATATGTCAGATTTATCAGAGGAAAAAGGACCAAGGATAGAAGAATTTCCATTGTTGCAAGAGTTTCAAGACGTGTTTCCGGATGAAGTACTGGGACTACTACCAAAGAGAGATATTGATTTTACCATCGATCTTGTTCCAGTGGCAGCACTGAATTCCAAAGCTCCTTATAGAATGAGCACACCAGAATTGGTGGAGTTAAAGATGTAGCTACAAGAGTTAATAGACAAAAGGTATATCAAGCCAAGTGTGTCTCCTTGGGGAGCACTGGTGTTATTTGTTAAGAAGAAGGATGAGACTTTAAGGTTGTGTATTGATTACATGCAGCTCAATAAAGTGACAAGAACAAGTATCTATTGCCAAGAATTGATGACTTGTTTGATCTAATAAAGGAAGCGAAAGTGTTTTCCAAGATTGACTTAAGGTCTGGTTATCATCAAGTGAGGATAAAAGAATAAGACATTCACAAGACGGCCTTCAAAACTAGATATGGTCATTATGAGTTCACTGTGGTGCATTTTGGTTTTACCAATGCACCTGCTACAATCATGTGTCTCATGAATAGTGTCTTCAACAAATATTTGGATAAGTTTGTGATTGTATTCTTGGATGACATTCTTGTCTATTCAAGGAATGAAGAAGAACATGAGGAACAGCTAAGGATGGTGTTACGAGTTCTTAGAGAACATCAGCTGTATGCCAAGTTAAGCAAGTGTGAATTCTACCAAAAGACGGTTCAATATTCGGGTCATGTTATTTATGAAGAAGGAATTGCAATGGATCCAGAAAAGATTAATGCCATCATGGATTGGTCTACCCTTAATAATGTTTCAGATATTATATCTTTCATGGGTCTTTCTAGTTACTACCAAAGGTTCATTGAATGATTCTCCAAGATAGCTCACCCAATCACTTCATTGCAGAGGAAGAATATCAAGTTTGTATGGTCTGGAAAATGTGAGAAAATTTTTCAGAAGTTAAAGGAGGTACTTACCAACGCTCCTGTTTTGAAGATAGCAGATCCAAAGAAGGATTTTATGTTGTGCATAGACGCTTGCATTGAAGGGCTAGGTGGAGTGATTATGCAAGAAGGAATTGTGATTTGTTATGAGTCAATGAAATTAAAAGAACATGAAAAGAATTATGCCACACATGATTTAGAATTAGCAGACATAGTACATGCTCTCAAGATGTGAAGACATTATTTGATGGGAAGGAGATTCGAGCTTAGAACAAACCACATGAGCTTGAAGTATTTGTTTGATCAACCAAACTTAAATGCTAGAAAAACTAGATGGATGGAGTTTCTTTGTAAATTTGATTTTGAAATTAAGCATGTAAAAGGGAAAGAGAATAAGGTTGCAGACGCCCTTAGCAGAAAATTTCATGTTGCAATAGTAAGTATGTGCAAATAAGATTTGAAGAAAATAGTTCTTGAAGCCTAAAACAGTGATGAAACTTGCCTTAAAATTAAAGAAAAGTTGTAGCAGGGTAATGTGGATGAAGCGTGTGTAAGATATTAGCTGGGTGATGATGGCATTCTCATTTATCATGGTACCAAATTGTACATTCCAAATAGTGCAGATTTGAAGATGCTTGTAATGGATGAGATACATCAAATGCCATATTCTGGACACCCAGGATATTAGAAGACTATAACAGTAGCAAGAAAACAATACTTTTGGCATGGTATGAAGAAGGACATAGCTGAGTACATTGCTAGGTGTCAAAAGTGCCAACAAGTCAAGGTAGAGCACCAACATCCAGCAGGATTGTTGTAGCTCTTACCCATTCCGGAATGGAAGTGGAAAGTGATCTCTATGGATTTTATAACATGTCTACCCTTGACAGTGAAGAAGCATGATTCAATCATGGTTGTAGTGGACAAGCTATCAAAGGTAGCTCACTTTATTCCAGTCAAGTCCACTCACAAGGCTAATGACATTGCAAATATCTTCATGAGAGAGATATTCAGATTGCATGGATTGCCCAAGGCAATAATTTCTATTCGTGATACAAAGTTCACTTCCAATTTTTGGAAAGGACTATTTCAGGATTGAGAACTAAATTGAATTTCAGTACAACATATCATCCTCAAACAGATGGTCAAACTGAGAGGGTGAATCAGGTTCTTGAAGATATGCTGAGAATGTATGTGATGGGTAAACCATCCAAGTGGGAATATTACCTACACTTAGTAGAATTTGCATACAATAATGGACATCATGCATCATTGGGAATGAGTCCATTTGAGGCATTGTATGACAAAGGATGCAGGACTCCAATGAATTGGGATTGTCTGGTGAACAGGGTAGTGCTTGAGCTAGAGATTATCAAGGAAATGGAATAGGAAGTTGTTAAGATCAAGGAGAATTTAAAGGCAAATCAGGATAGGAAAAAGAGTTATGCAGATTTGAAAAGAGTGCATAAGGAATTTCAGATTGGGGATCATGTTTATTTGAGAGTGAAACCAAGAAAAAGTTCTCTCAAGTTGGGGAGTTGTGCCAAGTTGTCACCAAGATATTGTGGGCCATTTGAAGTCCTTGATAGGATAGAGCCAATTGCATATAGAATTGCATTGCCTGCTAATATAAGAGCTCATAATGTTTTCGTTTTCCATGTATCTTTGCTTAAGAAGTATGTACATGATCATAATCATATGATTGATTGGAATGTGATACACGTTGAACCCGATGGAGAGTTCCAAGTAGAGCCTATGCGCATCCTCGACAAGAAGGTCACTTTGCTATGGAACAGAGCCATCGGGCAGGTAAAGGTCCAATTGGAGCACCTTAGTCCCGATGAGGCTACATGGGAGCTGGAGGATGCCATGAGAGAGGCATTCCCATTTTTGTTCAGTTTTGAGAACACCGAGGACGGTGTTGTTCTAAGGGGGAGGGGAATGTAATACCCCAATTTTGACCCTTATGATATATTGCCTTTTAATGTAAATATTGTATACGTGCGATGTATGTTTCCCTAGCGTGGAGCTCAAGGCCAAGGCCCCACTAGTGTAAGTTCGTATTTTATTTAAAATGGACAAGCATTTGACATTTTGTTACCCATGTGCTATTAAGCCATGGAATATTGTAAATGGATGTAAATATTAATATTTCAATAAAATACCAAAACTGGCTATGGAAGCAACGAATGAGAAGGGGGTCATGTGTATTCCACTAGGGAGTGGTGAGAGGGTTGTGGGGATGAACCATATGGTGCCAAATGTCATATTGTTAACCCATTTGACTTTCCTTGCTGACATTTAATTATGTTGTAAGGAAGTTGTTGAAGAATTCAGTCCATGGCTTAAATGGAGCATGGGAAGCCCAGAAATTCATATGGCAGGTATTGGATCTGTTTTTCTTGTAACACAGGTCACTCTACCTCGTAGGAATGGATTCTTTCTCATTCTCATTCCATTGTTGAACATCCCAGTATCAGTTTTCATCCATTACACATGCCCAACAGTAACAAAAAACCAGAAATCGCAACTTTGCAAAAATCCACGTTTTGAAGAGCCATAAACGCCTAGAATTGGTATTTGATAGTGAAATCCAATGGGGGATCCATAGATATGAACCTGGGGGCGAAGTTGAGAGTATTAGATACCCCGAAATCCATTGGAAAAACCAGTTTTTATAGCCCATAAATCCAGTGACGAGATTGAGTTATTAGATGACATAATTGTGAGAAATCCAAGCGTGAATGTTTGAACAGAGGTTGGGTTTGCTTGATAAACCTAGTGAAGGCTAGAATCTCAAGGAATTAACAGCTGGACCTTTCTATGCCCACCCTGAAGATCACTGGAGGGAAGGGATGCTTGAGGGACTGTGCAGCAGAGAAGGAGGCCTTCCTTGTATTGGGTGTGGTAGGTATTGTAGGTAACATGATTGTTGAGTTTACTTGAGATGCATGTAGCTCCGTGGTTGAGCTCACTGGATTAGCATCCTCCTCCTTTGGTTATTGCATGCTTTATAAACCCAACTGTGTGTTGTCTTAGCATGATTGTTTGATTGAAACCATGGCTGTGAGTGAGCCTATTTAGTTCTTCCTTAGTGGATACACAACCTAGCTCCCGGGTGATCTCTCAGCTGAAAGAATATAGGCTAGACATAGATCTATGGTTGGGTGGAACGTTGCTCTCACATAGCCAGTTGTTGGACAGCTTCATCTCAAAGGTAAGTGTTCTATGTGGTTTAAATTATATGCATTATGTGTTCTGCAATGTGTTAAATCTGAATCATAATTGTTCATGTTGATGAAATGAAAGGCATCCTGTTTTATGCAATGTGATCATTGATGACTGTTATATGCATGATGAAACTGTGTGTATATATAGTGTTTAATTTCGTTGTGTTTGCTGAGTATGAATATGTATACCCAAGTTTTTATTTATCCATGCATTTCTTAGTAATGTATGGGGCTGAGATTGCCAAATAAGCCCAATATGTTTGGTCATGTTTGCTTCCTTACATTTGTTTGCTGGAAGGAAACATGACAAGGACATGTTGTAGGTCGATGGTTATGTTATGATAGAACGCCTAAAACCCTAATGAGTAGAGTGGTGCCACTTACAAGAGCCAAATGACATGAGGGTGTCTCATCTGAATTGCATGATTGGTAAACAATGTGAGTGAGATAGCAAATTTTATGCCAGTGCGACATATGTGGGCTATGGAACGTGAAAGAGGTTGGGATGGAAAACCGAGGGACTGTCAACTTAGAGAAGGGAGCCCCTTTCCTTGCAAATAAAGAAAAAATGAATCTGGAAAATGGATAAGTGTTCTGAAACCCTAACTAAGAATGTGCATGTCTAATTAATAGAGTTAATATGCAAAGCATGTTTATTCTATTTATTTATATCGGTTTGTTTGAGTATGATTAGGACCTATATGGATCACATCGGGAAGGGGTGCACACCTTTATAGTGTTGGGTTATGTTAAGGTTTTCAATATTGACTACACCCTAAGGGAATGGATGCATTCATGGTGTTTCAATATTTGAGAGGGAATGTTATGAAATATGTTTACCATTTTAGAGAAACAATACTAATGAGTTTGCTTATCCATCATGTGTTGTCAACTTGAACAAATGCAATTTGGTGCTACACAGTAAAAAAACAAAGTGAAGGGTTTGGGGTGGAAAACTGAGGAACTGTCAACTCAGAGAAGGGGAGCCCCCATTCCTCACGAAGGAAGAGAAAGATACACTTACAATCGGTAATGCATGCTGAGGAGCAAATTGAAAGGTTGTTGTGAGGGTGGTTGTGTGTATGAAAGGCTGTTGCATGCCTATGGCTCCGTAGTAGAGCCTTGACCTGGAAATGGTCATGGTGCAGTTTCCTTCCATTGACCTTTGACCCAAACGGATGTGCTGGCTTGGAAATGGAGAGGGAAAACCGGGTATGGGACTAGTTTGGCACCATCAATGCTTGATAAACCCAGTTGGTGTACTGGCTTGGCATTGACTACTTGATGTTGTGAATCAGCATGTGTGCTGGCCAAACATCCACCCCATAAGTGATCCAAGGCTTGTAAAGCAGAGAAGGAACCTGTGGAGTAGCGAGGAAATTTCCAATAAAGATAAGTATTTGGTTTATCTTGTATCTTCTTGCTCATTTAATATGAAAATACATTTGTATATGATTTGGTTATGATTTCTTAAACTCTTGTCTAGAGATAAACCCTATGAAAATAAACTAAACATGTGAACTGATTCAATGTTTGAGTGCAACTATTGTTGGAAGCAAGAACTATGAAGGAATACTAAGGATGCATGTGGACATGTGACTATTCTAGAGCCTAGCTCAGTATGAGCAGCAATGGAAGTGGTGCTAGTGGACTTGTGTGGGTCCTAGCAGCCAAAGGTTCTATAGGAAACAATGGGAAAATGTTCTGTGGTTGAAAAATCCTTAGACACTAAGTGCCATAGCGAAGAAAGGGGCAAGTCAAGCAATCACATTGAAGTGAAAGAGGCTAAGGAGCATGGAACCACAGCGGTGGCGTGGCTCCGGATTGGAGCAAGACTAAAACTCTTACTCTTCTCTTTCCTTTTGATTGATGCATTTAGAAAATAGAAAATTGTTGAATGCATGATATGGTTGAAAGTTGATTGTATTATTTGCTTGAAATAATTGTGAATGTTGAATTAGTTAATTCCCTGTGAAAGGATGAACATGAATGAGTTCATGTGTATGTTGGGAAAGCATGAAAAGTGTGGAAGCCTCATGAATAAAGCATGGACTTTCCATGCCAATTGAAAAATTAATTGACTGATTTTAATGTTTATGTTATGCTTGTCCTAATAAGATTTGTAATGACGAATTTCACAGGTGAGAAATTGAAATCAATTGGTTGTAGTTGTTACCAAGCGAGTGGTGCTAGCAAGAAAATTGTGGGCAGCTATACCTATTAACCATGGAAGCAGACCCAAGGCTGTTAGATTTGGCTGAAAACCTTCTTCAAACAATTACCAAGACCCAAGAGAATATTGGAGAAATGCTCAAGCTACAAAAGCGACAGAATGAGATGAACCATAGGGCTTTACAAGACTCTATTTGTCTGCAAAGCAAGGTAAGAAATATTATGGAAACAACCAATAATGGAAAGGGCAGTGGATCACTAAAGAGGCATTCATCCAATCATACCACTAAGAAATGCTCCAGGTGGGAAGACTCCAAGTAAATGGAGCAGATAAATAAAAATCAGCCACTGAAATGTTGGAAATGTGGAGAAAATCATTGCCTCCGCAATTGCCCAACAAAGGACATCAAGAAAGCTAGCATCCATGACGATTTCAGACTGGTGGAGCTAGAAGATCAAAGCCAACAGGAGTAGCTTATGGAATCCAAAGGACTTGGTCCTGAAAGTTCAAAGTAAAGGATAAATTAATGCAGGGTAGACCTGCAACATTTTTGTAATTCTGTACGTGTATGTATTCCTAAGTATTGGAACATCGAGGACAGTGTTATTCTAAGGGGAGGGGAGTTGTAATTCCCCATTTTGACACTTAGGGTACTTTGGCTACAATGTAAATATTGTATGCAATGTCTGTTGCCCTAGTGTGGAGCTCAAGGCCAAGGCCCCACTAGAGGATTCCGGGTTTTAATTAAAAGGAAAATAATTGGTATTATGGTAACCCTGTGCTAGTAAGCCATGGAAAATGTAAATGATGTAAATGACACCATGTAAATAAAATACCAAGGGCTGGCTATGGAATGCAACTAAATGAGGGGGAACTATGTATCCACTAGGGAGTGGTGAGAGGGTGTGGGATGGAACCCTAGGATTCAATATGCCACCTAGAGAACCCATTTGACCTATCCTAGTTACCATTGAATCTTGTTTTAAGGAAGTGGGTGAAGAACGTTTTTCATGAGCTCGATGGAGTATGGGACAACCATGGAATCCATAAGGCATGGTATGGGACTCTATCTTACTTGTCCCATAAGCCAATCTACCCTGTTGAGGATGTCTTCCTCATTCTTGGACCTTTGTTGATCAAACATACATTAGTTGAACCCTTATGCATCACAGAGAACCGGAACCGTAAAGAAAGGAAGAGAAAATGCGACTCTCTGCAGGACCATGATTTGTAGGGCTAAGAATACATAGAAACCCTACATGGGAGGAAAAAAATATGTTGAGAAAGCCATGAACCTAAATCCTGGGGTGAGTTGCAGAGCATGAGATGCTCAGAAAACCGTGAGGAAGGCCCTGCATTGGTGGCCGAGAACCCAGCTGCGGGATAGATCTGTTTGTCCAGAGAAAGTGGAGAAGAAAACCTAAGTGGGAAGGAGCCAAGAGGTTTTAGATTCCATGCTAAATCCTGAGAGGGCTTATTCACCTTGATTTAGCAGTCAAGGACAACCACACTTACCCAGGCCAGTGCTAGGGAAAGGGGCTCCCTAGGAAATGTGCAGTAGTGAAGGAAACCTTACCTAGGATGAGAGTGGGGTGATGGGGGTGCTTGAACCTGTCTAAGATCATTGGGATATGCGCATAGATCTGTGGAGGAGCTTATTGAGCTAGAAAAACCTTACCTGCCCTCCCGATTTTCCTTACAAAGTTAATTGTGTGTTGAATGCCTAGATGGACTGTGAATCAATGCTGTGAGTGAGTCTCAGTGATACTCCTTAGTGGATACATAGCCCCAGCTCAAGGATGATCTCCGGTTGCTGAAATAATATAGTCTGGGAAGGGGTCTATGGTTGGGTTGGAACGTTGCAGTCCATAGCCAGTTTCCTTGGAGGTTCAGTGCAAAAGATAAGTGTTCCTTGTGTTAAGTTATACCCATTTCATGTATTTTATCCTCGAAATGGTTAACTAGTAATGATTGTTATTGATGGCAGATGTGTGTGTGAACATTCCACTATGTGTTAATATGGCTAATTTTTGTTGTGTGTGTCAATCGCATTGTTCTTGCACCTTCACATGCTTATCCTTATGTTGATACTTATATGTAATCATGCTTGAGGAATAGCACTAAGCCTTACATGCTTCCATCACTATGCCCAGGAGAAATATGTGCATGTATTCCATTCTATGTGTGTGGATCATGTTTCATTCCTTGTGTTCTTAGAGTAGGCTTATGCATATTATGCTTTTGAATTGTCCTTAGATGAATTAGGGCTAAGTCTGGTAAATGTGCAAACACTCCAGCCTGGACTTGGGAAAGGAAGCAGACATCCCCTGTTTTGCTTAATAACACCCTGTGGATCATACGAAGGAGAGAAGACATGGCAGCAGTGGAGCAGAGTTCCTTGTAGAAAGGTAAAGGCACACAGAGGAGGTTATGGACAAAGTTTCAGTGGGAAAAATGACCAGGTTAGAGTGCTCATATGGGGTGGGGATCACACCATTGGATAAATCTCTCCAAGATATTTACGCCGATAGGGTTTTAATTTAACTTTAGGGTGGGTGGAGTTTAGCCGAATTTTTATTTATTTTTAAATTAATGGCCAAATTTCAATGATACTGGAATATTCATGGTAGCGTCCATGAATGGAGCATGAGATTTATTGAATTAACCTACGGGCATGTTTAAATCCAAGAGTGGCTCATAGTTATTTAAAAAATTTATGGTAAATTCAATAGACCACTACGTCTCCACTCTCTGTGATCGTGCTCCTGTAACGCCTTGTTCTTCCCTTCCCATTTGTTCCACTCTCAGTGCCCCAGTAACGCTTTGCTCTCCTCTATTCGTTCCCAATCATTTCATTTTCAAAGAAGAAGTGGAGCTAATTCGGATTTACACTGATTAGGTCTTCTTTAAATCAGTCTACTGTGGTTTTTATTCCTCCCTCCAGTTTGTGACTTCAATCACCAGCGAATGCGATAGACTGGAAACTTGATCAATATTCACGAGAGGGTCTGGCCAGAGTCACCAAAGAATGCGATGGTTTATCAAAGGTGAAGTCCAAACTACCACGATTGGCACGATGCAGGGTTTGATTGATGGATAGACTATGTACCGAAATCGTTGTCTATATTTGAACTATAAGCATGTTTCATAATTACAACGCAATGTTTTTAGGCAAGAATTTTACAATGGAAAAAGAAGATTATTACTTTTCATTACTGCAATTGGTTTATTTGTTGGTTTAATGGTAGAATTTTACAATGGTAAACGAAGCGAATTAATGGTAGAATTTTAAGCCTGTTTTTTAATGGAGTAAGCCTGTTTTTTAATGGTAGAATTTTACAATGGTAAACGAAGCGAATTATTTCTTTGTTAAATCCAGTCTACACTTATCCGGATTCATGCAGGACTGATGGATGTTGGATGGTTACATTTTCTTTTCTGGATTGTTGCCATAGATTGATGCACTCAACTGAACAAAGAGATCCGGTTAGGTGCTCTCCCAACGAGTATGAAAAGGGATAGATCATTTATGTGTTAATTGGATGATGACCGCGGGACGAAAATATCATATCAGGTCGTTCACGCTATCTATCTTATGGAGTTATTGAGATGTAAAACTTTTATGAATATAAACTAATGAAAATAATCTCTAATTATGTTGTATTTCTTTAATAAATAGTTTTTTTTTTATATTGTCTCTGTTTCTTCATTTGTCTCTTCAACATATTCCAATAGCAGTAAGATATTCTTCTAGAAAACATTCGCAATCAAATCTGGTACGGCTGCCTGAAAATTGCATGAATGACTTCGCAAGTGTACTCAAACAATATTGAAAAAATCAATAAATAGAAGATGTGATCTATTCATTCCATACTCTGTAAGAAAGAATCAATGGATGGACAATAGATGCGTAAGCGAGTTCGTATATATAAAAATGGAATATAGTATAAAAATATTGTTGATAAAAACACAGTTGTAATTGAGATTTTGTTAAATTATAACCATAATCTATGGTTATGCGATTAATGGAGCAAGGAATTGCGAAGTATCAACATAGTTACTTAAATATCGTTTGCTATGGAAGAAACACAGTTCACATTACTGGTTCGCTATGAAAGAAACACAATAATTTCCCTCTCATCATATCAAAAAATTATTAAAACAAAACAAAATTATATTAAATTTATTAAATAACTCAAAACAATCTTACGTATGGAAAACATTTCCCCTCCTGTATGTTAAATATTGCCTTCTAACTCATTTCATAAGCCCCTTAGCATGTCTGAGTGGAAAGCATAGTGATCCTCCCAACAAATGTAAACCGGATTCTAAAGAAATCATTGAAGCAATTGAAATATTTTGATTGATTCGGGAATGCAATTCGCATTTATTTCACTTTTGAATTTACTAAGTTCATTATTAATTTAATTGAACTGTTATGTTCCTAAAAGTGTTTTGTTTCTTCATATTAACTGTAATGTCCCCATTTTGAACCCCTTTGCATTAAATCGTAAATGATGTAAATATTGTTATTTAATCATGGTGAGGAGCTCAAGGCCAAGGCCCAACCATTGATCTAGCCTTTTATGTATCGGCAATTAAAGAAATAGATGCCTATGGTTCTTGTGCTAGATAGACACAATGTAAATAAGACATCATGTAAATACGAATTTTAATGAAAATACCCACAACTAGCTATGCAATGCAACAAAGAGATGGGGCATGATTCTACAAGGAATAGGGAGGGAAATTATTCAAACCTTTGAGCCAATGGTGTTAATCCATGAGTTAATGAGAAAACCCATAAACCACCAACTACCCATTTTGGGTTATGGACCCAATCATTTAATTCTTCCAAGAATTGGTTGAGGTAGTTAATGCCTTGGGAATGAAGAGGTATGGCAGCCAATTTCGTGTATGGGCAAGCCATCAACCTTGAAAATCGTATTTTGTCTCCTTGGGCAAGAAAACACCCACGAAATGGTTCCCAAAGCCATTCTGAACCCACAGTCTTTCCTCTCTCACACAATCTGAACTACTGGGTCTTTCCCCATCATGTTTTTCACCATTTTTCCTACATTTTCCATGCCTGAGAGCTCGTTTTGCATTGTACAGCAGTTGGGAGAGAAGGGCTACAATTTGGGACTGTGATGGAGGTCGTTTTTGCTCCAAAATGCCCATGGACGTTTTTCTGAAAATGATTTCTGCTCTCCAGGGTTGTTCCCCAATTGCCATTTCGTTTTTGGGCTTTCCCGCGTTTTTCTGAATTGGTAGAAACCTCCTCTTTGGGCATCCCACTGAAGAAACGTTTTTCCTCATGCCCAGCAATTGTGGTTTTGTTGTTATGTGCATCCCTGTTTTGGTTTGAACTTGTGAGCAAAATTTTTGGAGTGGTAGTGGACAGAATTGGCTTGATAAACGTAGTGGGGAGAATAACCTCTCAAGAAGATCAAGAGGGCTGGCTACTCTTCTATGCACACCTGGGGCACTCTAGAATTGGAAGGTATGGCCTGAGGGACTGTGAATTGGTGAAGGGAATACTTCCTTGAGTGGGGTGTGTAGGCATTATGGGTGCCAATCTAAATAGATCTTGTAGAGGTATCCATAGCTCTGTGGTTGAACTCACTAGCTTAGCAATTCTTCCTTTCCATTTCCTAGCAGCCTGATAAACCCAATTGTAGATTGGCTTGGCTCATCTTGGTGTATGCTTGGCTATGTGTGAGTCTGTTGGTCCCTGGTTCCTTGTAGAAATCATGCCCAGCTCGGGGCTGGCAGTTGTATCAAGAGGTTGATAAGCACAACTGGCCTATGATTGGGTGGAATGTTGCAGATGCACAACTGGTTGCTTGGAACTACTTTGTTAAGATAAGTATTCTCTTTTGTAAACTTTGCAATTATTTATTTGATGAATATATTGAATGTATGATGGATGTGTAATTGAAATTACTTCCGCTGTGTTTTTCTTATAATTATACATTTCCATATGTTCGTTTAATTATGTGAATGCTTATTTCAAAGCTCATGGGGCTAGATGCCCGGTTTTAGCATCATGATCCTCTCTATCATGATGGTATGATAGGAGGAAACATTACATTAACATACGTGGTGCTTCTTATTTTTTGGTTGCAACGGATGTACTTGTATTGTTTTTAAAGTACTATATGCGATGCTTTGGTTTTGAATTGTATTTTCAAGACATAATATTTCATAGTTCTTTTATTTGACATTTAAAAAAACCAAAAAAAAAATTGTAAAAATAAATCAAAATTTGTTTTTATTTGCAAATAGAAAATGAAAACCTAATTCAAGAATTTAGAAACATGTATTTCAGGTGGACAACCAATGCTTCCAAGGAGAAATGCCTTTAAATTTGTAAAAATAAGTCACAACTCACAGTGTATTTTTACAGTGTTTCATGTAATGCTTCCTAAATTCAAAGCCTAATGTTATTGGACTTCATGTACCACATTTTTGTTCTCCTTCATCATTGTTGTTACAAACACATGCTCTGCAAAGAATTAAAGGAGCACTTCTTCCTACTCTATCCCCTTTATATTGGCGTTGGCGTAACAATTTGCATAAACCCATTGCGGTTCAAGCCATTGGATATAGGGATATGGCAATTGCAGGGAAGTAACCGCTTACAATTGCTTTAATGAATATGAACTAAATGAACATTAAATAAAATAATGTAACTAAAATAAATAAATGCTATTAAAATAAGTTAAAAAATTAAAAATAAAATTAATTTCATATATATATAAAATAAAATCTAATCAAACTGGGAGGTTACAGCATCGAGTTCTGTGGGTCTTTCTGGGGGTCTTGCCGTTGCTTGGGATCCAAATTTTTTTGTTTTCAAAGCTTTCCACACCTGCTGGGGCATTCTACTTAAAGGAAATTTCTGTGGCAACCATCAAGCTCTTTCCATCCTCAACTGCTATGCTCCCTATCGGGAGAGACTCATTTTTTGGAATTCTCTACAAGATTCTGGGCTTTTGAATTCACATGACTTGATTATCGCAGGTGATCTTAACTTCACCTGTCATGCTTTCGAAGTGTGGGGTGGAGCAGCTAGATTGGATGAGCTTGCAGATTTCTTTCTTCATCTTGTGGAGCATTCAAATTTGGTGGACATTCAGCCTCACAAGTTGGTTCCTACCTGGACAAATGGAAGATTTGGTAAAGATGGTGTGCATAAACGTTTGGATCGTTTTCTTGTCAAGTCAAAGTTATTGGACATTTTCCAGAAACATAGATCTTGGGTGTTTGATTCCAAATTTTCGGACCACTGGCCTATCATTCTTCAGCTTGAGGATATGAGAGGCATTCCAGGGTTGCCCTTCAAATTCAACTCATCCTGGCTTGAAGTTGAATCTTTCTGCAATTTGGTAAGGGATTTCTGGATAAATTGTTCGGTATATGATTCTAATCCAATTCTGAATTTCTACTATAAATTAAAAGACCTGAAAGCTTTGGTCGCTAAGTGGATTAGGAACAGAAAGAAGGCTGATAATCTGGAGTTAAATATGTTAGAAAATAAAGTACAAGCTGCTCTCTCGGCCAATTTTCATAGCACCCTTTCCCATGATGATTTTGAAGTTATGAGACAGTTAGAGAAAAAGAAAGAAGAGCTATTATTACAAGCAGAAAAAGAGTGGCGGCTTAAAAGCCGTGCCATCTGGATCTCTCATGGCGATAGAAACACAAAAAATTTTCACTCATATGCTTCAACTAGAAGGAATTCAAAATATATTTGGGAAATTGTGAATGACAGTGGCACTTTACAATCTGGTCTTGACAACATAAAGTCAGAAGCTGTCACTTATTTTGGACAGATATACAATGATCCTGGGGATTGTTGTTTGACAGAACAAATCAGAATTGCTAATCTTTTCCCACGTTTTTTTGATGAACAAGATTCTGGCCGCTTAATGGAGGAGATTTCTCTGGATGAAATTGAGCAAACTCTCAAGAGTTTTGCTAAGGAGAAAATCCTCGGACCGGATGGGTGGCCGGTGGAGCTTTATTTGCACTTCTTTGATCTGATGGGAAAAGAGCTTATGGATTTGGTGAATTTCTCCAAAAACAATGGATATATCCCGGGAGGATTAAATGCCACTTTTGTTACGCTCATTCCCAAAAAGGATAAGCCGGGGACTTTTGGAGAATATAGACCGATTTCTCTCTGCAATTTGTTATATAAACTTATCACAAAGATTATTGCAGATCGGCTTAAGATTGTTCTTTCCCAACACATCTCATCAGAACAATTTGGCTTTTTATCTGGTAGACAAATCCATGACGCTATTGGCATTTCTCAGGAACTTCTGCACAGCATTAAGATTTACAAAAAAAAGCTCTTCTCCTCAAAATGGATCTAGAAAAAGCGTATGATAGGGTCAACTGGTCCTTTCTCAGATTAATAATCATTAAAATTGGAGTTCCTCCGGTGATCATCAAGTGGATAATGGCCTGCATTTCTACTATGAATATTTCTTTATTGATTAATGGAAGTCCATCAGAATTTTTCAATTGTTCCAAGGGAATCAGGCAAGGTTTCCCACTTTCACCCCTTCTCTTCATTCTGGTCATGGATGGGTTCAGCAGATTGGTTCATCAAGCAGTAGAGAGTGGACTCATAAAAGGAATAAAGGTAGCAAAGGATTGTGTATTTACACACATCCTGTTTGCAGATGACGTATTAATAGCAGGTGTGGACTCTGTTAATGAATGGCAAATTTATAATGCTATTATTCAGTCTTTCTGTTGTGCCTCAGGTATGAAAGTATGTTCTGCAAAATCTAACTGTTACCACTTAGATACAAATGACGTCCAGCTGCGTGACATTCTCTCGATGATGCCATACAAATGTTGTGATATGGATCAAGGTTTTAAACACTTGGGTTTTTATCTCAAACCAAATAACTATCTTGTAAAGGATTGGCATTGGCTGCTTCGCAAAATTGAATCTCGTATTTCACATTGGTCTTTCAGATTTTTGTCCATTGGGGGCAAACTCATTTTGTTGAAATCTGTGCTATCCAGCATACCAGTTTACTGGTTTTCTTTGCTGGAGGTTCCAATGTCTATAATCAAGACTATCAAAAAGTTTTTTTATAACTTTCTTTGGTTCGGGTTGGCAGTCAGCGATAAGGTTCCAATGGTTGCAGCAGATTCTATAGCGAGACCCTACAGGTTTGGGGGCTGGGGCATCAAAGACTTGGGGGGTTTTAACATTGCCCTTAGATCAAAAATTTTATGGAGATGTCTATTCGGATCAACTCTCTGGTCCATATTAATTCATGGTAAATATTTAAAAATGGACGCCATCTTTTGGTTTAGAAAGCCTAAGCTAACTAGCTGGAATTTCTCCCCTATGTGGAGAGGTTTTATGAAGATGTTGGACTGGTTAAAATGCGATCTCACTTGGCATGTGGGCTCAGGTGCCTTGATACAAGTTGGGATCGATCGCATTATTGGCATGGAGTATTTTTTTACTCTTCCCTCCTCTATTACAAGCTACCTACAAATATTGGGGTTGTCCACTTTGAACAAGATCCACATGCCCAAAACTGGTGTTGAAGAACATCAAAGATGGTTGTCTGCAAATGATCTTGGTTTAACAGGTTATTTAGCTTGCATTTGGAACGATTACACTTGGAAGCTAAATTCTGCAGGTGTCAGATTGATTCATGAAAAAGATCAATTAGTCTGTGGAGGGAACCCTGCCACGGGGATAGTTACTGCACAAACTATGTACAACAGAATTATTCAAGATAGGTTCATATATCCACAAGACTGGTGGTATAAGAAGCTGTGGGTTTGGGATATTCCTATCAAATTGAAGTGTTTCTCTTGGTTACTTCTGCAAGATAAATTGAAGACCTGGGATAATTTATGCAAACGGGGCTGGTCCGGACCCAGTTATTGTATCCTTTGTAAAAAGGATGAAGAATCAAAACAACATCTCTTTGTCAATTGTTGCTTCACTATTAAGGTTTGGGATGAGATCTCTTCAAGATTGAATATCACACAGTGTTGGGATGTTGGTGATTTCAACAATTGTCTGCTAAACTGGTTTAGATTCTGTAAGCAATATTTTTATATTGCTTTATGTATTCCCTGTGCTATCTGATACTATAGAAACAGTGCTATTTTTAGAAATGGCAAACCTGATATTGTTCAGTACAGCTTGACAGCATTGAATATGTTTACTAATTGTAAGATGGAAGAACAAAAGATGAAGATTGACAGGGTTAGCAGCTTCAATTTCAAAGTGGACCAGCCTGTTCTATTTTTTGATGGAGCTTCACAATCTGGTCTTTGTGCTATAGGTGGTGTCATCTATCTAAACGAGTCTCATTTCTTCACTATTCGACTCAATTGTGGACTGGGAACAAGTATGAAAGCAGAACTAATGGCCTTACGGTGTATTCTGAAAGTTGCAAATTGTTTCGGTTTGGTCAATTTAAAGGTCTATGGTGATTCCAGGGTTACTATAAAATGGGCGGCAGGTGATTTTAGACTCAATGTCATGCACTTGAGACATTGGGCCATCAGGACTCAACAAGAAATTTCCAAGCATCAGCACATTATTTTTGAGCACATCTTTAGAGATCATAATTCTCTAGCAGACAAGTTATCGAAACAAGCTCTATTTGGCTCTGAAGGTCATCTGCTATGGGAGGAATGGTGGGACAATAGTGTCCTGGATAGTGGTTCCCTTTTCTTTTTTGACTGAATCTGGATGATGCTTATCTCAGTATTTTAGTTTTGTCTGTTGGGTACAGGCAACTGTCTTTTTGACTTTTTTTGTCAACGCTGTTAGGGAGCTTATTTGCCTCTTCGTATTGGGATAATCTTCTTAGATGTCAAGTGTTCTCAGCAGAACTGTCATGCTCTTGGATGGCTGGATCATGTTGAAGGTTTTTTGCTCCTATGTCTGTATATTTTTGTTGTAACTGATTCGACAGTAGAATCAAGCACATCTTTGTACTATTTGATTCAATCTTGAATATCAATAGTAGATTTTTTTTTCGCTGGAAAAAAAATCTAATCAATGTATATTTTTAATTATTTAAAAATAATTAAATAATTGGTTTTAATTGGCATAAACCAATTTCTTAACTTGAAGTGCCTTTGGCAATCATTTTGAAAAACAATAATGTAATAACATTAATTGGTTTTGACATAATTTTAATGGAGTTGGTTTCAGGTTAAATTAAAGTAACTTGGTATTTTAATTTTGCACGAATGAATTATTATGATTTTATGTTTATGAGATTTAATAAATAATTAATGTAAGGTTTACCAGAATGTAATGGTCTTATGCTGAATTTAGAATTCATCAACTATTACACATTCAAACTAATTGTATAAGGCAATTTCTTAAAAATAAGTTGGTGAAAGTTTTATAAGATGTGTATTATCTTTTATTGAATGATTAATTGAGAACAGGTGGACATAACATAAGATCAACTACGCATTGAAAATAAGTAGTAAAGTTCTACAACTTTTAGTTTAAAAATAATATTTAAGAGGACATATAAATAATCTATAACATTTACTTGGATGTAAAAGTTTAAAACAATGTTTAAAATTGATTTTATATATTTTATATATTGTCAAATTTAAAGAAAAAAAATAGATTTGTAAATAATATGTCATTAGGTTTTTAAATACTTTTTAAGATATACTATACATTTTGAAAGTTATAAAACTTTATTCTTTATTCTATATTTCAAAACTAAAAGATTTAGTGTAAATTTTAAAAGAAATGTATATATTAAAAAAATATGAAAAATAAATAATTAATAATATAGGTTTAATTTAAATTAATAATAAAAATTATTAATTGATTAATAAGACAATAAAATTAATATTTTTTATTAATATTGTTAATGAATTAATAATAAAGTAATAATGTTGTAAAGATAATGTTTACCGTTAATTAAATTAATTAATCGTAAATAGAAATAAATAGTATTAATAAAATATTATAATTAAATAATGAATATAATGTTAATATTAATTAATTAATATAAATAAAAAAAAAATTGTAAATATTAATTAGATAATTAATTCATAATATAAAATTATTTTTTACTATTAATAATGTTAATTATTTAATTAACAACAAAATGAAAGTTATATTTATTATTAGTAATGTAAAGGAAATATTTACCATCAACAATGGTTAATTAATTAATAATAAATAAAGATAATAATACCATTAATGATTTCAATAAAAATATGTGATAGATGAAACCTTTAAATGAAATTTTTTAAAGTAAATATTATAATTAAATAGTTCTTTGAACATTCATTTGTTTTCAAATATTCATAACTATGACAATTAAGGAATTTCTAATCATACTCTTAAATTCAACTATTCCAATTTTGTCATTCCAACAATTATGACAATTAAAAATTTGGCAATTCCAACAAATATATGATTGAGGATAAATTCATAATTTTTAATGCAAAATAACATTTTTATTAGTTGATGATTTTGCAATTTCAAAAATAAACAATTATGGAAATTGTAATTTTTATCATAAGTTGCAATTTAAGGATTTTTTTATCAATAATGCTTCACATATCAATGCAAGGTTGCAAACATTGCAAATAATTATTTTCAATTTGTCCTAACAAAATATATAATTCTAATAATTAATCTTATCATGGTGATATGTCATGTTATGTAAATAAAAGTATGTGATAGATTAAACCTTTAAATAAATTTTTTTTAAGTAAATATTATAATTAAATAGCTCTTTGAACATTCATTTGTTTTCAAATATTCATAACTATGAAAATATTGCCAATCACCATAACTATGAAAATATTCATTCATTTATTTTCAAATTGAATAAATTCTAACTAATACATTACTATCGTAACATGTTCATTTCAAAATATTCATTCATTCAAGTTTTCAAATTGAATTTTCTAACAAAACAAGAATTGAAATTACATTTAACTTGAAATTGTTAGTAACTAAAAAAATTGCAATTAGTTAAATATGTAGAATTTAAATTGAAGAATGCTCTATCTACTATTATAACTCCTGAACAGTTTGGGTTCTTATTGCAGGGATAATTTTAAGGACCCATACTTATTTAAAAGTGTATAAACCTTGGCGAATCTTACCAATTCTTAAAATGTCAACTATAAAATATTTGGCGATATTTTTCTAAAATTATTTCAATTTCTAAGGATTTTATATAGTTTATATAATAGTTTGGCGATTTTTAGAGTGAAAAAAGTTTACCCCATCAAAATTGGGCGAAATGGGGCTTCAAAAAATGCAAATTGGCGAATCTTTTTTTGGAAAAAAACATGGAAAAATAGCCCATGGGCTAAATTTCGCCCCTAAAATTATCCTTGGTTCTTAAAGGATAGGCAAAGTCATGATTCGATTGGTCTTACCCAAGAACTGCTTCACACTATCAAATCTAAGAAGTTAAAGGCTCTGATATTAAAGATGGATTTAGAGAAATCCTATGACCGTGTCAATTGGTCATTCCTCAGGTTGATTCTGATACAAATTGGTACTCCTCCCCTTGTGTTAAATTGGATAATGGCCTGCATTTCAACGCCATGTATTGTTGTTTTGGTAAATGGTAATCCCACCTCTTTTTTTCAATGTTCTAGAGGGATCAGACAGGGTTTCCCTCTGTCACCCCTTCTATTTCTCCTGATCATTGATGGTCTCAGTAGGCTAGTTCAACAAGCCAAAGAGATGGGATTGATTAAAGGTATCAAGATGGGTGATGGCTGCTTCCTGTCGCATCTCCTTTTTGTTGATGACGTTCTTCTTGCTGGCACTGACTCTATTACAGAATGAAAGGTTTTTTCAAATATCATCAAATTTTTCTGCAAGGTTTCTGGGATGAAGGTTAGCATTTCAAAGTCATGTTTTTTTCAACATAATGTGGAAGTTGGGAGAAGATGTGAAATTGAATCCATCTTACCATATAAATGTCAAGATTTGGCCGATGGTTTGAAATATTTAGGTTTTATTTTAAAACCTAATTCTTATAAAGTCAAAGATTAGCGGTGGATTATTAGCAAGTTCGAACATAAAATTGATCAATAGACTTTTCGTTTGCTCTCAGCTAGTGGCAGACTTGTATTAGTTAAAACAGTGCTTTCAAGTATTCCAATTTTTTGGTTATCTCTTTTAGAGATTCCGTTCTACATTCTAAATAGGCTCAGGATGCTTATTTTTAGATTTCTTTGGTCTGGTAATATTGAGGGTACTAAACTGGTGATGGTTAAATGGGAGGTTCTTGCTCGGTCGGTGAAGTTCGGTGGATGGGGTATTAAAGATATCAATATTTTTAGCAAAGCTCTTAGACTGAAGAGCTTATGGCGAGGTTTATTCAGTAATTCTCTTTGGTAAAAGGTTCTCCATCTCAAATATATTAAAACGGATTTTATTAACTGGTTGAGGAAACCTAAAAGGGTCTCTGGTTTGCTGTCTCCAGTTTGGAGAGGTTTTCTTAAAGTCTATGAATGGATTGCCAAAGATATTTGCTGGCAGGTAGGTAATGGCTGCAGTATTCTAGTCAGTGTGGATCCTGTTCTTGGTTTGGAGGAAAATTTTAGACTGTTAGATAATCTTATTTCTCTGTTGAATTTTATGGGGTATAAAACTTTAAATGATGTTCAAAATATCGATCAATTTCACCTATCAGGTAATGGTTGGTTAAGTGCTTTAGAGTTGGAGCTCCCAGATCACTCACAGGAATGGGATCGTTTTATTATGGCTATGAGATCGGCTGGTATTGCTCTTTCGGGGAACCCTGATGAATTAATATGGGCATGCAATCCAAAAGAGGGTTCCGTTTCTGCGAAATCTGCTTATGACAGGATTATTCAGGAACGTTGTATTTATCCAAGACAGTGGTGGTATTCGAAAATCTGGAAATGGTCTATCCCTCTGAAGGTGAAATGTTTCATATGGCATGTTCTCAATGGCAGTCTTAAGACATGGGATGATCTCCTCAAACGTGGTTGGAATGGCCCCAGTCGGTGCTATTTATGTAATTTAAGTTCTGAATGTGTTGGTCATCTATTTGTGAAGTGCTCTTTTATGCAAGAAATTTGGTCTCTTTGCTGTAAAGATCTCAACTTGGATTTAGTTTGGGAAGATTTGGACTTTGGCACAGGTTTTCTCAATTGGGTTAGGGATTACAAAAAACCACTCTTCCTTCCAATTTTTGTATCCTGGATTATCTGGTTTACAAGGAACGAAGCAATTTTTCAGAACAAGATGCCTATTTCGGTGCAGTGTGTAAGGTCTGTTATTTATTTGTTATAGACTTACCCTGAGGAGGATCATGGTAAGAAATTTGTGAGTGAAAGTTCTTTCTCCTTTGTGGTAACTCAACCGATATTATTCTTTGATGGCGCTGCACAAGACGGTCTGTGTGCAACTAGTGGTGTCATATATATCAATGAAGATCATTACTTTTCTCTTCGTCTTAATTGTGGCAGAGGTACCAATATGAAAGTGGAGTTATTGGCCCTTTGGGCGGTTCTTAAAGTGGCAAATTCCTTTGGACTGGTTAATCTCAAAGTCTTTGGGGGCTCCCGGGTGACAATCAAATGGGCCTCAAATGAATACAATCTCAATGTTATTGATCTAAAAAATTGGTGTGTTCGAATTCGTCGTGAGATTGCAAAGTAGGACCAGATTTCATTCGAGCATATTTTCAGGTCTCATAATTCTCATGCAGATCAACTTTCAAAAGATGCCTTTGCTGGACCTGAAGGAATATTATTCTGGGAAGAATGGATGGACGCCTGTCTGCTTGACAGGGGTAACTTATTTTTCTTTTAGGTTGTTTCCTCTACTTGGGTTGATGAACATCATTTTGTGAAATCTTTTTTATGGGCGATTTTAATTTTGTATAGCAGTTAAACTGATGCTCATTTTGAGAACAAGATCCTGTCTTGATATCTTGTATCTTCGATACACATACTATCTTTGTACTATTTGATTCAAGGGAATAGCAATAGTACGATTTTTTCTGATGGAAAAAAAAAACTTGAAAATAGTGTCCAAGTGTACATTTCATTTGAAAATTATTCTAATAACATTGAAAATTGTTAGTAAAGTTTAGAAATTTTAAAATAGTTAATATGCACATACATTTTAACTTGAAAATAGAATCTAAGTGTACATTTCATTTGAAAATTGTTGGACAATAAAATTGAAAATTGTTAGCAACTTTGAAATAATTTGAAAATTGTTAAAGCAACTTTGAAACATAATTTGAAAATTGTTAACAACTTTGAAATAATTTGAAAATAGTTAAAAATATGTACATGTATTAACATGAAAATATAATTTAAATTTTCATGTTTTATTTGAAAATTGTTCCAATTTAACATTTGTTAGCCACCTGAAAATTGTTCATTTAACATAAAAATTGTTGCAAACTTTGAAATTTAAATAACGAATGGATGAAATAAATAAGAATGTCATTACAAATAAATATGAAACAAATTAAATTATGAAATTTAGTTAAATTTATTGGAAAATTGTTACTAATTTTGTAAATTATGTAGCATGATATATAAATTATGAAGTATGTAATTCAATAATTTACCTTGGTTGTCTTCCATTGGAATTTGTTACACCAAATTTGCATCTTCTTCTTCTCTCAAGCTTGCTCTTTGTTGTGTCATTCGTTCTCTATTCTTCTCACACTCTTCATTGTCATTTTGTTGTCTAGCATGTTTTCTTTGTTTTTTTTTTTTTTATTCCCCATCAATCTACAATGAAAACAAACAAAAATTTCTTCAAGTTGTTATAACAAACAACAATATGTTAGTATGAAATCTTGAATATGCCTACAAAGAAATATTACATGTCTAATGGGCTCTAATTCAACAACATGAAAATGAAAAATCTCTAATTCAACAAGATCAAAATGACAAAGCTCTAATGGAAAAAAAAAACTAGTAATGAGTTAAATTATTGTTTTTGACTAATTGTTTGCTGAATATATACAAGTTGGTTGATATTTTTATGGGGGAAGGGTAGTTGGCAACATTAATTGTTGACAACTCCTTTCGCGGGTTCGCCCGAGATCGTTTTTATATTTTTTTTACACAGGCAAAACCTTGATCAAGCTTATTTTGCAGACCCTCGATCGAGGGCTTGAACATACCTCGATCAAGGTCTTGTTAAACCTTCGATCGAGGTGTTGTTAAACCCTCGATTGAGGTGTTGTTAAACTCTTGATCGAGGTATTTTAAATACCTCGATTGAGCTATTTGCTCGATCGAGGGCTTAAAAAACAAGCCGAGAGCTCTTTTCATTGCAGAATGAAAGTTTTGTCTGCTTTCCACAGAGTTAAACCATGTCATTAAATGCTCATTAATGAGCGAACTTGATGTCATTGGATTCGTCAACGAATCCTCTATCCAGATACATAAAATCTACGAATTTTTATTTTCATATGTCTTTTGTTTTTAAATTTATACTAAAACTTGCCCTAAAAAACCTTGTCGACAACTTCAATTGAGCTCAAAGATAAATCCACAACATTCAAAATACACATCCAAAAAATTTTAAAAAATACACAAGCCCTAGATACTTCGTCCTCTTTAAAATGGTATTTTTAGTTTTGCAAATTATGTAAAAAATCAAAATATTTTGTGCACAAACACACGTGTGCAAAATGCGACTTAAATATTCATTGGTCAGTTTGGAAAAATAATAATAAATATAATTTTTGGAGAAAAATTAAAAGAAAAATATGTAAGCCCTAGTGCATTCTGTCTAGATCATGTTCACATATTTCATTTTTTTAAATTATTACTTTAACATTAAATTATTGTGCACACACGCAAACTACTTGTTAATTGCTCTTCAAATTTTTAAGTACACACGTTTCATTAAATGAAAATTCGACACGATATATGACATTGGTATATTTCGAAAAAAATATCATTGGAAATCCAACAGAATTCTCTACATTTTGTTTTTCAACCGCATGTCAAAATTCATGTGGCAAGTATGAGTTTCGAGGGCTTCAATTTAATACATGGGTAAAATTTATGTGTTTCACCGTCATATTTGGCCAAAAAGAGTTACCCATCTTCATGAAATCACTTGCTTAAGTACATCCAAAGTTGATCTTGATTGTACTCTATTACTATTTAATTTGAAATGGTAGATTTGAACATTAGCTTGACAACAGTCACATATGAGAAAAAGCAAACTATATAAAGTTAAATATAAAACATGGTTACTCCAGTGCTAAACATTTCACCGTTAAAAACGTGGATATGAGATTATTAAGAAACATTTAACTAAAAGGATGGTATATGCCTTGTGCATAAGTTGATGTAGTTATATGGTAATACCTGTTACGTTTATATATATATATATAACTTTAATGTAATAGTTACATTAAAGACTATAAGATAAGTGTTATGTTTATAATTTTATTAGTAAAATATATATACATTAAATACTATAAGATAAGTGTTATGTTTATAATTCTACTAGTAAAATATATATATATATATATATATATATATATGATCTAATAGTTACTTTAAGATAATGAATTGTATAAAATAAGTTTTTGTTTTATTGTAAAAGGAATTCTAACTTTGTGGGTTAAACATGTATTTCAAGGTTAAGAGTCAATAATAAGCGAATTCTATATCATTAACTACGTGTAATGAGGATGAAGCTATGATTATGAAACAATATTTTGGTAGCATAGTTAGATTTTTAAGTGCAATAACAATATGGATCACCAAAAAATAAACAAGCATAGCATGAAAAATAATACACAACAAATTTATCCTGGGAAAACCCTCTTGGGGAAGAAAAACCCATAAACTTCTTCTATATAGATTTTGCAGAATGTACAATAGCATCCCTCGTGCAAAGACCCAAAAACAAGAAGACTCCAAAAGGAAACTATACACTTGACTATGTCTCTCCAAATGATGCAAGCTCAATGTGTGAGTGAGATGACCAAATGAGGAGGTCGAACTCCTCATTTATACTAGACAAAACACTTGACCTTTTTACCAATTAGGTCAGCTTGACTCTCCTAACTGGGCCGACCTATACACTTTATAATAAATTTTTATTTTCTAGATCTTTCCAAGACAACCTAACAATTAGCGTTTACATTGACTATTTTAATGACTTTAACATGATCAATTACATTGATAATAATCCTCGTAGGGTGTACAATACAAATAATACAAATGACCCAAATAATACAAATAAGAATATCTTTCGAAGTTACATTCTTCAATAGTTCCTCTTAACAAGGAAGGTATTTTTCAGTCATCATCACCGTCGTCTTCTAGTTACTCACTTCTTCTACATGGACTATTGACATCTGCATATCCAGAATCTATATGTCATAAGAAGTTTCATAGAGCCAACCCTTTTTCATGCTGGATGTGGCCTAGACCATGTCTAGGAATTTCACACATAGATCCAACCCTCTTTCATGTTGGATGTGATCTAGATCGATTCTAGGACTTTTCCACATGTAAATGATCACTCGCAACTAAGTGGACCAGGAGCACACATTACATCATTACAAGAAATGAGAATGATAACGCGCAACTAAGCAGACCATGAGCACACATTACATCATTCCAGGATTTTCCCAACAAAGCAAGTCCTCTTTCATACTAGATGTGACCTAGACCCATTCTAGGATTTTCCACCTGCGAATAATCTCCCGCAGTTAAGTAGACTAGGAGAATAATTCCAGGACATGCGAATGATATTCCGCAGCTAGGAAAACCAGAAGCATCATTTCAGGGATTTCCATAGTACCATTCCTATTTCATACTGGATGTGACCTAGATCAAATCTATGATTTTCCACCTACGAATGATCTCCCGCAACTAATCATACCAGGAGCATCATTCCAGGACCTGCGAATGATCTTCTGCATCTAGGAAGACCAGAAGCATCATTCCAGGACTTTCCACAGTGCCAGTCCTTTTTCATACTAGATGTGACCTAGATCAAATCTAGGATTTTTCACAGAGCTGGTCCTTTTTCATACCAGATGAAAATATCCTAATCCGTGAACTGAGCAAGACATCCAGTGGGTACATCCTAGGAGCATCCATTATGTTGCACACCGCAACCACCTGCGTTACCTCACCACTAGTCCAAATCCTCTTGTAGCATAGGAGACTCAATTACGTCACATGACCCATGACTACCTGCTACCTTGTCCGAGCTCATCATCCCCTCTTGATCAAGACCACTCCAAGCGTGTCCTTGAAGTACTCGAAGGGAGCCTCACTGCTCCCTTCTACACCATATCCTGGATATAGTGATACCTTATCTCGATTTGATTCGACTTGTCATGGAACATAGGGTTCTTCGACAACTTCACACAACTCTGGTTTTCACAGAAGATACAAGTCCCCTTTAACTCGAGATCAACCAGTCTTGATAGCAACTTTCGAAGCCACACTGCCTTGCATCTTGCCGAACAAGCTTCCATATACTCGGCCTCGATTGTACTGAGTGCCACACTCATCTTCTTCCTAATGAACCTTGATATCATACCGGATCCCAAACTAAAGCAACACCTGGATGTGCTATTTCTATCCGTGACACTCCCACCCCAATCCACATCAACATAACCCTGTTGGTTAATATTATGATCTGATGCATACCTAAGGCCATAATCAACCATACCCTTCAGGTACCTCAACACATGCTTTGTCGAAACTAGGTCAACATGTATTGGCTCTACAAAGCATAATTTTGGCGTCGTGTTCATCAAATACATCAACGAACCAATCATATGCTGATACATTGTGGCATCCACCAGTTTTGAATTAGTATCACTCAATAACTTCAGATTCTATGCCATAGGTGTGTCCATGGCCTTACAATCCATCATCCCAAATATCTTCAGGATCTATAGTGCATAGTTTCCTTGACCTAGGAAAATTTCCTCTGGACTCTTCCACACCTCAAGACCTAATAAGTAATGCATCATACCTAGATATTTCATATCGAACTCAACGGAAATCTTCTTCTTTTTTTCTCCTATGAGCTTCTCTTCACCTATCAAAAACAAGTCATCTACATACAACAGTAGAATCACAAGATTTCCTTCCTCAACCTTGTAGTAAAGGTTGGAGTCCACTTTATTCTTGGTAAAGCCCAAGCTTGTCAGAAACCCATCTATCTTGTCATACCATGTCCTGGGTTCCTGTTTCAATCCGTACAAGACCTTATTTAATCTACACACATGAGTCTTCCTATCTTGTGTCTCGAAGCCTAATGGTTGCTCCACATACACTTCCTCTTCCACTATGCCATTCAAGAAGGCAGTCTTCATATCCATCTGATGCACCTTCCAATTCACCACTTTGGAAATAGAAAGTACAGACCTAATCAAAGTGTATCTCGCCACTGGATAAAATGTCTCCTCAGAATCAATACCTTCTTTCTGGGAGAAACCTCGAGCCACAAACCTTGCCTTGTATTTATTGACACTTCCATTTGCTGCATGCTTAATCTTGCAGATCCATTAAAAAGACACTAGTGACTTTCCTTTTGGTCTCGAAACTACCTCCCAGACATCACTCTTCATGATCGACTGACAGTCCTCGATCATAGCATCCTTCTAGACTTTCTTTTCAGCATCCTCTTCATAACTGGAAGGTTCAATGTCAATGATGTCACTTAACATTGATAGATAGTTGTAGTAATTCCGATGTCTCTTGCTTCCTTCTAGAGCACTATACTTCTCTTCATCCTGGATAAGTTTTCATGCCCAAGATGGTTTTCTTTTATGTGAGTTCACTTCTTTTGGTGGATCTACTAGTGTCTATGGCTCGGTCATATCATGATCCTCAGCCTCTTCTGGAACCTTCTCTTCCATTATTGTATCTCGAAAACTAGGAGTCTCAGGTTCTTCATCATGCTCTTCATCTGAGTGAATCTTCCTTGACCTGCTGAAAGCAGTGTCTTCATCAAAGGTTACATCTCTGCTGGTCTCGATCTTCTTGAATCCTAGCATGTATATTTTGTAAGGCTTTGATGAATCACTATAAATAACAAAGATTCATTTCTTTCCTGAAGGCTCCAACTTGGTCCTTTTCTCTTTTGGAATATAAATGAATACTGGGCAGCCAAATATTCTGAGATGGTTGACTTCTGGATTGTCTCCTGTAAATATTTCTTTTGGTGTCTTGTTCTAAAGAACTCTGTGAGGAATCCTATTTTGAACATATATGAATTTCCTTGCATCTTCCGCCCATAAGTGCATAGGAAGGTCCTGATCATGGATCATGGCCTTCACTGCTTCCATGATTGTTCTATTCTTTCTTTCTGCAGTCCCATTTTGTTTTGGATTATAGGGACTTCTCATCTCCCTCTTAATCTATGAGTCTTTACATAATTCTTTGAATTCTCCAGAGGTAAATTCACCTCCATTATCTATTCTTAAAATTTTTATTTTCTTTCCAGTTTGATTTTCCACAAGGGCTTTAAACTCCTTAAACTTGCTAAATACTTCATCTTTGGATCTTAAGAAATAGATCCATGTTTTTCTTGAATAATCATCAATAAAGGAAACATAGTAGACATACCCGCTTAGTGAGTTGAATGAAATAGGCCCGCAAACATATGAATGTATGAGTTAAAAAATATCCTTTTATTTGTTGTCGCTACTTGGAAATGGCTTCTTCACATTCTTTCCTTTCGTACATCCTTTGCATATTCCTTCATGCTTGGTATGGATCTAGGGTATCCCGTTCACCATCTTGCTCACAATTTGTAATGCTTTGTAGTTGATGTGAGAAAATTTTCTATGCCACAATTCTCTTGGTTCCATAGTTTCATGAACCAAGGCTTGTTCTGGATGTCCCTTGAGCTTGTATAGTCCTCCCTCTTGCACTCCAATTACTATCGGATCATTTATTTTTTTACCCTTGGGCCACATAAGTACTTGACCATCCATAAATGCTAATATGAATCCTTTCTCATCTAGAGCTAATATGGAAAGTAATTTCTTCTTCAAACCAGGTACATATAGAACATCCTTCATTTTGATAGGCTTCCCAGATTCAAGCTTATAGGAAGCTTCTCCTACCCCTTTAATGGGATATTGATAATCATATCCTATCTTCACCTTGTGAGGTGAGTCCCTTTCAGTAAGGTTGTTGAGAGCATCCTTGTAACCTTTCATGTGCTTAGAGGCACCACTATCAACAAGCCAATCGTTATTACCAAGTGCAACTGTACCTGTGAGTGCTAATATCAAGACATATTCTTCGTCACTTGAAGATTCCTTTCTTGCTTTCTCATCATCCTCTGCACCATGAGCATGATGTCTTTTCTTGTTCTTATTTTTGAATCATTTCTTCTTGGGACAATTTCTATAGCCATTCCCCAACTCATCACAATTAAAGAGTCTAATATTTGAGAAGTCTTTAGTAGTCTTCTTACCTTTGTATGATTTCTTGTGATGATGATCTTATTTATTTCCTCTCTTGGTATGAGTTTCCAGGGATTGATTTTCCTTATCTCCTGGATTTTTTTCTCTGGAAGCAATCCTAGATTTTACAAGATTCCAAGAGTGCACTGAAAAAAATAAGTTTCTTTCTTGAGCATATTCCTTGAATATATGACTCCCATGATCTTGGAAGACCATTTAGGGTAGTCATCACCAGATTTGTTTTTTCTACTTCATCTCCAATTGCACTTAACTGATTTATGATGCTAGAAACCCTTGTGAAGTAGGATTGTATACTTTCATTGTTTTGCATATTCACATCCTTGATTTGAGTCCTCAAGGTCATCTTCTTATTGATGTTAGTCCCTTCAAATAGGCCCTTCAATGGATCAAACATCTCTTTCGGAGTCTTCAGAGACGAGATGTGTGGGATCAAGTGATCCTTGATGGAATCAGTTATGATCCTCTTAGCTTTGATAAGATTCTTCTTTTGCTTTTCCTTCTCCTCATCTCCCTATGGCTATGCAACGACCTATGTAACATACTTGTCCAAATCACGCTCTTATAGGATGAGCATCACCCTATACTTCCATGCTCTGAATTTTTCTGCCCCTTCAAGCTTATCATCAAGCTTGGTATTGTTTGTCATCTTGATAAAATTGATAAATGAGAACCTCAAATGGAAATAGATAAAGGACAACTTAAGAAATGAGATGCTCCAACCAAAGGTTGAATTCTAAAAACTGGCTACAGGATGGCCTAGGGTTTGTTAGAGAAACCCTGATTTTTCAAATTTGGGATCTTAAGAAACTGATTGGATGTAAATATGTGCCTCCCCAAGGCAAGCTAAGCAATGTACTTATTTTTCTGATTCATGGACAGATCCTCCAAAAACATTATGCCCTAGTTCTCCGAGCTGTAGTGGTGGGCCCAAAAATGAAAATTCTCGTAATGAGATTATGCTTTAACAAAAAGATGCACCCTAGTGGGGAAAGTTGAATCCAGCCTCTTTTTCATCTGATATGTGGATAGATATCTTGGAAATAGAAACCCTAGTTTATGTAGTTGCAGCAACTCCACAATGTTCTCTTTCAAGCTAGCTCTGAAACCATGTTAGATTTTTAAGTGCAGTAAAAATATGGATCACTGAAAGATAAACAAGCACAACATGACCAATAGTGCACAACAAATTTATCATGGGAAAACTCTCTCGGGGCAGAAAAACCCATCAAACCTCTTGTATATAGATTATGCAAAATGTATAATAGTATCCCTCGTGCAAAGACCCCAAAACAAGAAGACTCCAAAAAACATATATCCACTTGACCCTATCTCTCCTAATGATGCGATATCAATGTTTAATTGAGGTAACCAAATGAGGAGTTAGAGCTCTTCATTTATTCTAGACAAAACACTTGACATTTTTACCTATTAGGTCGGCTTGATTCTCCTAACTGAGCCAACTTGTACAGCTTAAAATAAAATATTCTTTTCTAAGTCTTTCCCAACTGACCTAACAGTTAGGGTTTACATTGACTCTTTTAATGACTTTTACATGATCAATTACGTTGATAATAATCCTTGTAGGGTGTACAATACAAATAATACAAATGACCCAAATAATACAAATAAGAATATCTTTTGAAGTTAGATTCTTCAACACTCCCTCTTAACAAGGAAGGTATTTGTTAGTAATCGTTACTGTTGTCTTCCAGTTGCTGCACCTTTTGTACATGGACTATTGACATATGCATCTCCAAAATCTATATGTCATAAGAAGTTTCACATAGCCAACCCTTTTTTCATGATGGATGTGGCATAGACCATGTCTCGAAATTTCACACATAGAGCCATCCCTCTTTCATGTTGGATGTGACCTAGATCGAGTCTAGTACTTTTCCACCTGTAAATGATCATCCGTAGCTAAGCAGACCAGGAGCACACATTAAATCATTACAGGACATGAGAATGAAAACACATATCTAAGCAGACCAGGAGCACACATTACATCAATCTAGGATTTCCCCACAAAGCCAATCCTCTTTCATACTAGATGTGACCTAGACCTAGTCTAGGATTTTCCACCTGCGAATGATCTCCCGCAAATAGGAAGACTACGAGCATCCTTCCAAGACCTACGAATGATATTATGTAGCTAGGAAGACAAGAAGCATCATTCCAGGACTTTCCACAGACGTGTCAGTCCTATTTCATATTGGATGTGACCTAGGTCAAATCTAGGATTTTCCACCTGTGAATGATCTCCCGCAACTAACCAGACAAAGAGAATCATTCTAGGACCTGCGAATGATATTCCGCAGCTAGGAAGACCAAAAGCATCATTCCAGGACTTTCCACAGTGCTAGTCCTTTTTCATACTAGATGTGACCTATATCAAATCTAGGATTTTCCGCAGAGCTGGTCGTTTTTCATATAAGATGCAACTGTCCTCATACATGAATCGAGCAATCCATCCAGTGGGTCCATCCTAGGAGCGTCCATTATGTTGCACACCGCAACCACCTGATTTACCTCACCGCTCATCCAAGTCCTCTTGTAGTCAATGAGACTCAATTACGTCACATGACCCGTGACTACCTGCTACCTCATCCAAGCTCATCACTCCCTTTTGATCTGGACCAATCCAAGCTTGTCCCTAAAGTACTCGAACTTCACTCTTGACAGAGGCTTGGTAAACACATCGGCTATCTGCTCCTCTGTTGCGATATATTGGAGCCTCATTGCTCCCTTTTGCACCATATCCCAGATATAGTGATACCTAATATCAATGTGCTTCGACTTGTCATGGAACCCCAACTTCACACAGCTCAGGTTGTCACAGAAGATACAAGTCCCCTCTAACTTGAGATCAAACAATCCCGATAGCAACTTCCGAAGCCACACTGCCTCGCAGCTTGCCGAACAAGCTGCCATATACTTAGCCTCAACTGTAGTGAGTGCCACACTCATTTGCTTCCTACTGAACCATGAGATCATACCCAATCCCAAACTGAAGCAGCACCTTGATGTTCTCTTTCTATCCATAACACTCCCAGCCCAATCCGCATCAACATAACCGTGTAGGTTAATATTATGATCCGATGCATACTTGAGGCCATAACCAACCGTACCCTTCAAGTAACTCAACACATGCTTTGTCGAAACCAGGTCAACATGTATTGGCTCTACAAAGCATAATTCTTCCCTCGTGTTCGTCAAATACATCAACGAACCAATCATCTATCGATACATCGTGGCATCCACCAATTTTGAAGTAGTATCACTCGGCAACTTCATATTCGATGCCATAGGTGAATCCATGGCCTTACAATCCATCATCCCAAATATATTCAAGATATCTACCACATAATTTCCTTGACCTAGGAAAATTTCCTCTGGATTCTTCCACACCTCAAGACCTAAGAAGTAATGCATCGACATACCCAAGTCTTTCATCTCAAACTCATTGACAAGCTTCTTCTTTGTTTCTGCTATGAGATTCTCTTCACCTGTCAAAAACAAGTCATCTACATACAACAATAGAGTCACAAGATTTCCTTCCTCAACCTTGTAGTAAAGGTTGGAGTCCACTTTACTCTTGGTAAATACCAAGCTTGTCAGAAACCCATCTACCCTGATGTGCCATGTCCTGGGTTCTTGTTTCAATCTGTACAAGTCCTTCTTTAATATGCACACATGAGTCTTCATGTCATGTGTCTTGAAGCCTAATGGTTTCTCCACATACACTTCCTCTTCCACTATGTCATTCAGGAAGGCAGTCTTCACATCCATCTGATGCACCTTCCAATTCATCACTTTGGCAATAGAAAGTACAGACCTTATCGAAGTGTATCTTGCCACCGGAGAAAATGTATCCTCTAATCAATACCTTCTTTCTGGGAGAAACCTCGAGCCATGAACCTTTCCTTGTATTTTGCAACACTGCCATCTATTGTATGCTTAATCTTGTAGATCCATTTCGAATACACTACTAACTTTCCTTCTGGTCTCGGAACTACCTCCCAGATATCATTCTTCATGATCTACTTATACTCCTAAATCATAGCATCCTTCCATACTTTCTTTTCAGCAGCCTCTTCATAACTGGAAGGTTCAACATCAATGATGTCTCTTAATAGTGCTACATAGTTGGAGTAAGTCCAAGGTCTCTTGATTCCTTCTAGAGCACCATACTTCTATGCATCCTGGATAAGTTCTCATGACCAAGATGGTTCAATTTTATGTGAGTTCACTTGTTTCAGTGTATCTATTGGTCTCTGTGGATCTACTGATCTTTCCTGGCCGAATTAACAGTTAGGGTTTACGTTGACTCTTTTAATGACTTTAACATGATCAATTAAATTGATAATCATCCCCGTAGGGTGTACAATACAAATACGAATATCTTCCGAAGTTATATTCTTCAACAATATTTATATGATCATTAAGGCTAACGTAATTGATTGATTGGATTATTATTAGAGAAACATTTTATACCCCATTTCCGAAAATAGTAATGAGGATTGTTGAATCAATTCCTCACTTTTGGTGTACTTTAAGGATTTGAATTGGGAAATGGAAATCGACAAAATACGACTTCTTGAAATGTTATACTTACTTTTCCCAACATTGAGTAATTTTGGAATCGTAGTGTGTTTTTTTTAAATAAAAGAGGCAGATCCTTCTATTCAACCAAGCAAATAATACATAGTGTTACAAAAAAGCAGCCATCCTTTCCCAAAAAAGACAAAGCGACGGGCTTCCAACCCCCAAGAGGGAACAGGGGAAATGCAGAAAACTTCCTTGTGCTCAAAGGGACCCACAAGGGATACACATGAAAACAACATAACAATAAAACTAAGACCAAGAGAGAGAGGAAACGGTTCATTGAGTGGACCGAGCAAACCCCATTCTCCCCTTTTTCTTACAAACATCAATCCACCCTGTGGAACTGGTAGGTGCAGAATATTTCTAAACCAAGGCCAACTGATTTGTGGGAATACCATCGTTGTGACCTGGATGGGCTGCAGGAGCTTCCTTATCACTGTCTGAATGGTACGATTCATGAGGACGTTTCTGAGCCCCTAAAAGCGGAGCTATAGCCATGATAATATCATTAGGTTCAGCAAGTACTTGGAGGGGAAAACCGGAGTGAGATGTGGGATCTAAAGCCGGAATTTCAATTGCATCCGAATAGTGAACAGAGACCGAGGGCTTGGAAAATCAATCCTCAACAGGTTGTTTCTCAATTGGTGGTGGCTGAACAAGAGTTGTTGAAGATGGAGGGTCAGAATATTCTTTATGATGTTGCTTGCCTTCCACAGAGGGAGTCACTCGACTTCTGCGGGGTTTGGGATCCTGCCATCCATTGGCCTTCTTCATTGTCCCAAAAAACGGGGGAGAGGAAGGGGAAATGAGACAAGATGCCTGGAGATGCCTTGTATGTTGGCATGAACGGCACCTGAAGGCAGTATTCTCATAATCCAACAATTGCACAAAAGAGTCCCCTTCATTCCAGTCAATAAAAATCCTATCCGAAAGACCTTGGTTGAGGTCGATTTCAACACAAATGTGGGCATAAGTGAAGAAGCCCTTCATAAGATGATCTTTATCCAACTTGATAAATCTTCCCAGCGCATTGCCAATGGTGGGTAAAAAATCTGGAGTGTAAAAATGTAGAGGTAAGTTAGGGAGTCTTACCCAAATAGGAGTCCGCATGGCATTCATATTCATAGGGTTAAAAGAGGAGAACCATGGCTACATGGAAAAACCAGATCTTCCCCAGAACCACAGTCCTTGCTCTAACACTCGTTGGCAATCCTCGTCTTTGGCGAAGTTGACAATGAAGAAGCCTTTGGAGGAGAGGAACACCTCTAGATCTGGCACCCATGTCTTGTTGATCCATTCTCTTAGCGCCGAAGCAGACAGCCATAGTTCGTTGAAGCGACAGATGAAGGCCCTTTTCTCATAGGTGGTAGCATAGGCATAGATGTGGGGGTCTTCTACCTCATCCATTGGAGGTTCTGTGGATTGCTCCACTATGAAAGCAGATCCTAAGAGTGCCTTTGCTCCGGGGCCAGCTTCCTTGGACCCCGATGGAGCCTCAAGCCCTGTTTTCACTACATGTTTGTAAGAGTTGGGGGGGGGTTGGAGAAGGAGACCCATCCCTCATCCTAGCGACAAGTGACAGGGTTTCATTCGTCATATTCCCTAAGTTCTGAAGCCGAACTCCATCCTCAAGCTGGAGTCCCTCATAGATCAACATTTGGAAGCAGGGCGGAATCCCTATTACATTATGGATCTTGATTTTGAGCATGTTTGCATTGTCAAAGGGATGAGTGTGCATGCATATTGATGAACCGTCAAGGACCCTCACGAAGAGAGGAAAACCTATAGTGGTCTCTGACTCTGCCGCAGCCAGGGCAAGGTCTCTCTACCATCCTCCGGGAAGAAGAATGGACGCGGGCGCAACTGGCTTGGGGACAGGCTGAGCATTCTCCTACAAGTTGAAGCTGCATTCACTATGCAACACGATTCGACGGGTATCTGAGGCCGGGAGTTGCTCCTCATGCAGAAATGCGGGCTTCCCTATTGCGGCCAGGCGGCCATGAAACCCTGCGGCGACAAGGACACGTGTTAGGTTTTTCATGGAGCTCCGCATTCTCAATCCGTCGATCTGATGCCCTTAAGGAGATAAAATAAAAAACACATCAATGATAAAAAATCTAGTATTTTTTTTCTTTTTGGAATCGTAGTGTGTTAATTTTTGTAAGAGTTTGCGATATATTTTTAGTGTGAACTTTGATTCAGTGTAAACTTTGATTCTATTTAAGGGTGCTAGCTCAATGGGAGAGCACCTACCTTATAGGAAGGAGGTTGGTGGTTCAATTCCTCCATGCCCTATGTACATAAATCAATGACTAATTAAATGACCAATTAACAGCAATCAATGACTAGTTAACACCAATCAATGACTAAATAAATTACCAATTAACAGAATTCAATGACTAAATAAATGACCAGTTAACAACAATTAGTGGCTAAATAAACGACTAAATGTAATACCAAACAATGATAATCAATGACCAAATAGGAACAATTAATGACCAAATAAATGACTAAATAGAAAAAATTAATGACCAAATAAATGACTAAACATATGGCCAATGCATGAAGCAATTCAAGCAATTTATGACCAAGTGATAAATGACCAATTTGGTTGGGTGATAAGTGACTCCTAATTTATGACCATCAGTCACGTGACCAAATGTAGTCATGTAACGTCCCCTCCATCATGGCAGTGCGATGGAGAGAGCATTAGACTAAAGCCAAAGCATCTAGCCCCATGATTATTAACATAATTCCCAATAAGATGAAAATGGACATACGCAAATGTTATATATATATATATATATATATATTAAAAGAAAACACATCGGAATTAAATTCAATTACACATCTAGCATACATTCAACATATTCATGCCATTCATTAATTAAAGACAATACAGAATTAACACAAGAGAGTACTTATCTTATAACAAAGTAGTCCCAAGCAACTGGCTATGCAACTGCAATGTTCCACCCAACCATAGGCCAATTGTGCTTGTCGATTTCACAACACAACTGCCACCCTCGAGCTGGGCATGATCTCTACAAGGAAAAAGGGAACATCAGACTCACACATAGCCCAAAGATACACCAAAATCAGCCAAGCCAATCTACAGTTGGGTTTATCAGGTTGCTAAGGCAATGGAAGGAAATGAATTGCTAAGCTAGTGGATCATCCATAGAGCTATGGATACCTCTACCAGATCTATCTAGCTTGGTACCCACATTACCTACACACCCAATACAAGGAAGTATTCCCTTCACTACCACACAGTCCCTCAGGCCATACCTTCCAATCTAGTATTGTTCAAGGTGTGCATAGAAGAGTAGCCATATCTCTTGATATTCTTGAGAGGTTACCTCCCTTACTAGTTTTATCAATCCAATTCAGGTCCACTTCCACTCTTAATTTCTTGCTCATAGTTCAAACCAAAACAGAGATGCTCATAACAACAAAATCACAAGTGTTGGGCATGTAGAAAAAAAAAACATGGGTAACCCGAAACGAACTGGTAGATGGGGAATCAACCCTGAAGAGCAATTCGTTTTCAGAAAACGTTTTATGGGCATTCAAGGGACAGAAACGACCTCCATAAACCCCAAAATCGTGACTCCCTTTCCCCCAGCCACTGTGCAACACAAAAACGAGTTCCCAGGCATGGAAAATACAGGAAAATGGTAGAAAACGTGAAGGAGACGGACTCAGCTAGCTCAGACTGCGTGAGAGAGGAAAGACCATCGGTGAAGAATGGCTTTGGGCACAATTTCGTGGGTGTTTTATTGCCCCAGAAGCAAAAGTACGTTTTTCCCAGGTTGATGGCTTACCCATGCACAAAATTGGCTGCCATACCTCTTCATTCCCAGGGCATTAACTGCCTCAATTAACTCCTGGAAGAATTAAATGATTGGGTGCATAAGTCAGAATGGGTAGTTGGGATTCATTCATTGACATTTGTCTTATCACCATTGCCTCAAGGGTTTGAATAATTTTCCTCCCTATTCCTTGTAGAATCATGCCCCCATCTCTTTGTTGCATTGCATAGCTAGTTGTGGGTATTTTATTAAAATTCGTATTTACATGATGTCTTAATTTACATTGTGCATGTCCAGCACAAGAACCATAGGAATCTATTTTTAATTGCTGATACATAAAATGTTGAATCAATGGTGGTGCCTTGGTCTTGAGCTCCTCACCATGATTAAATAACAATATTTACATCATTTACGATTTAATGCAAAGGGGGTCAAAATGGGGACGTTACAAGTCATTTATCACCCATTTTTAGTCATTCTTTTAGTCACTTATCACCCATTTTGTACTAGTGAGTGGAATAGGTGGGTGACCACTGATATCCATCTAGATCATTCATCACGTTTGTTAAATTTTACCTATGTGTTCACAGTAGGATTGTTCTCTCCTTCATTTACAACAACAATATGGTTTTCATCCGCATATGCAGCAATAGTATGGCTGTTGTCTTCTTCCTTTATACCTATATATACATAAACATTCAAACAATTCAATGATCTCAATGTCTCCATGTGCATATACTCCAAATGTTCATCATTCAGTGCTTCCTGATTAATGGTTTCAACATCTTCATCTTTCCTTTCTTTAATTCCTGGAAAGCTTGCATATACTCACTACCCATTTTTCAACTCCACAATATCATCACAATAGCCAATGGAAGTTAATGTTCCATACTTCAATTCTTGACTTGTTCTAGTTTCCCTTGCATGGAAATCATTGTTTGCTTCCTTCTCATAGGAAGCTTCTTTAACTTGCTACTCTTATTTCCTTTCTTCAATCTCTATTGTTGTCAAGTCAACAATTTCTCCTTCATTCTCACTTTCCCATTTGCACTTGGATCCATGTTCTGATTCAACTGGTGTCCTCCAAGGGACATCTTCCAACCATTATCCTTCTTCTGGGTAAAGAGCCATTATCCCATAACTTTCATATTCAACATAGTCATCAGTAACCCCATCATCTTCATAATCATCTTCACTATATTCCTCATCCTCAAATTCATCCTCTTCAAACTAATGACATTTTCCTTTCATTCCATCATGTTGATCTACTTCTTTGCTGGCCATGGTTTTATGGATTTCTCCACAATAGCCATTCTCAACTTAATATGTTCACTGATCATCAATAACTCATCCTTTGTGAGAGGCCTTCTTCTCTTCATGAAATTATGTACCAATTCATCATGAGCAAGTGGTTGCTCAATCTCCTATGTTGCTTCCAAGTATTCCACCCTAACCACAGAGCTTCTCATCTCATAACACAATTTTGTTGAGGCCATTACCTCATCTGAGTTCTGTTTTCTCACCTTTCCAACCTTCACATAGTTCTTGTAACCCATCTTTGCACCTCCTCACTATGTAGTTTCTCCTTAAACTCTTAGATCTACCCAACCTCATATTGGATTTAGCTTCACCAATACCCACTTCTTAACTTCTTCAATTAATCTTGTCCTTCAACAATTCTACCCAGCTTCCTTTGCTAGAACTATTGTCTTCTCCACCCCCTATGCAGAACTTAATTCTACTTACAAATTTCAACTCTCAATTGGGTTTTCTCTCACTCTAAACAACTCTAACATGGGAAATTTTAGGGGAAATTTTTTTCCCATGGGATTTTTTTATGCTTTTTTTCCAAAAATAGATTTGCCAATTTCATTTTTTTTCTAAAATGATTTGTCCAAATTCCATAGGATACTTTTTAATTCTAAAAATATCCAAAATTGTCCAAAAGCTATATAAAGTCCTTGGAAATTTGATTATTTTTACAAAATTTTGCCAAACATTTTATGGTTGGGAATTTAAGAATTAGTAAGATTCGCCAAGGTTTCTACACTTTAAGAAAATTATGGATCCCTAAAATTTTCCCTAAACTTTAACCAACCTCATCATTGGAGTTGTCTCAATCCTTCAAACCTCTATGGGCTTGCTTCTTCTCCTATGGATAACTTTACCCAACTTCCTCTACTAGAGCTATCCTTAACTTCTTCAACAACCTCTAACGAACTGTAGCTGGAGCTATTCTTCCTCTCTCAACTTCTCACCTATGCAACTCTACCCAACACCTCCCTTGGAGCTGCAATTTCCACTTCTTTCCTCCTCTTTTGCAACTTTACCCAAAATGGAAACTATGGATTTCTTGTTTCCTCTTCATCAACTCTTCAGCCACAAGATACAGCTTGGTCCGATACCACTTTGATGCAAGATGGAGTTCTGTAAAGGGACCCCATCTACAGGTATTACCTCCTAGAGACACAAAAAAATATGAACACAACAGGTCCAACAAGAATTCAACCCATAGGTTTCCAATCGAAAGGGTTCAATAGACCCTAAATCCACTCATACAACAACTCCGATCATAACACAATAGGAATAAACATTAACAAGTAACAACAAATCAACAGATTTTCATTAAACAAGGCTCAAAAGGCCTTTCAATTCCATCCAATTAAATTGTAAAAATTATAGTCATGACCTGAAGGGTCTTATTCATTATCACTATTTATAACATGTTCTCATACCCTTCAAGTTCTTATCACTCAACATATCGGCCTATTGGTCTAAGTCTTAGCTAGGCCTTACAATTCACATTGTATTAATCAATCTTGAACATTTAACTTATCTTTCTCTATTATCAATTCCGCTCTTGTGTTTCCTCTTTGCTTCTTCAATCTGCCCTTTTATCCTTAGGGTCTATTTCTACTACTCTCTACAAAGCCTACCACTCTACTTTTCTCTTTTGTTATGCAACTTCTTACTAATGCTTCTTCTTCCTTTCAATTTCCTCCCTATACTCTCTTCATTCTTTCCTCTGTTCTCCTATTATATTTTAAAATTTGGAGGCTTCTCTTATCTAGAAAAATCCCTCCTTGAAATCATATGTCCAATTAATGAATTTAATTGTTGACTTAATGAAAATTTCAAGGCCTCCATCAAAATAAGACCATGAATATATGAAAATGGCCACTTGGATACTTTGTGGGTACCTCATACCGCATCTATAAATCATTCACTTATTCCAAATTGGCGGCAATATCCATGTTGAATCTGGGCACCATGAATTCCCTTGTTTACTTATGCCACCAAGAATAAGATCTAAAACTTAATCATGGCCATTCACACTAAACAAGCTAAATCTTAGCATTCACGCAAACTAAAAAAGGTGGCAAGATATCAATTGAATCTAAGTTGTTCGTGCTCTTTTTGGAATTTTTGGTGTTGATTCTATGCCATTCATAGCATAGTTGCCTTGCATGAGTGGACTAAACGGGACTTCCCTACGAATGATGAGATCAAATCTTGGAAAAACCCCATGAACGACTGTGCTTAAATTGGGGAAACCCTTGTGAATGGTCATGATGATGTCCACGTCACTTCCCATCAACAGTCATGATTTCATCGTTTTCTCCATGTTGATGCTTGAATGTTGTTCTATCGTTGCTCATGCATCATTGAATGTTGAGACAGAGATGGAGTTGAATGCTACTTTTAAAGCTAATTATGTTACTGATTATAGGGATCCTTGCTCACTGTGCCTCCATACCAAAGAGCACGAAGGACATACTGTATTGATTTTTGACATTTTTTTGGTACTAGGGGAGTCGACAATTGGGGATGGGCCTAGTATTCGTGTGACACAGGGTCCAGGGATCCAATTCCGCTACCATTATACCCCTAGGTGCATCCATAAAGCCTGAACCATGGCGTACGGGTATGTTTGGGGAGACTTGAACCTGAGATCTTACATTTAAAATCGTTTATAACTTTTCAGCTTTACCACTTCTCTACCCCCCACACGCTGATTTCCTACATTACTACCCTAACTAATAAAATTACATTTTGAAAAGAAATAGATCCCAATGTATTGAAATTATAAAATTTCAATTTGTAAAAATTGGCAATAACATTTTAATTAAGAATCAAATTAATGTTAAATTATCTATTAAATCTAAAAATGAAGAAATTTATTATTTTATGTTATATCTATTTAGAAAATAAATTTGTGTATCTTAAATTTAAATTAGAAATAAAATATGTATAATTTTATAAATTAAACAATAAAATATATAATATTAAAAATTTTAAAAAATCAATTTAATGTTAAATTATTATTAAAACGGCCATGCTTTTAGACATCGGATGTTCAGTGTGGTTGGATTTATGTATAACTGGAGACGTACTTTTTTATTAGTAATAACAAAAATAAGGTTTTTTCGTCTTTAAAAAAATAATAACATGAGTTTTCTCACTTATTCATAGATAAATCTTATATATATATACCCAAATAAATCTCAATTTCATAGGTAACTATTAAAATTTTATTAATTTGACAAAAATATCACTACTATTCTCGTTCATTCATGCCATAAATACAAAATTTGTATGGTCAGTTTCAATAATTATCACTGAGGAATTTCATTGAAGAAATCATGGGTTGTAATCCATTATTGATCATACTCCAGCCTTCCATGGGAGCACTGTGAAAAGCCAAAAATAATATAATCTAATACATGCTCATGGTCACATAATCTCAACGCATTTAATGTTATTGCGTCTGTTAAAAGAAAAGAAGTCCATAACGCCTCTCCCACGCAGTTATTTTCGAATCAATTTTCTGCAATCATAGCCAAGAAGATCATATTTGTTCGGCAATGGGGACGAGAATCCGAATATTTGTTTCCTGAATCTTCAATAATATTATGCACTCAAGGAACCCAATACATATTCTTTGATAAACTGGAATCCTTTGTGTCCCACACCTTTTTGTTTGAAAGGTAGTGAACAATCTTCCACTAGGTGTCCTTGAGTATGGAATAGGATGCATTTAAAAGGTAACCCTTGATAATATAAAGCTTAGACATGAGAATGAAAACCTATATGGGGAACAATATTCTCAACAAATCTCTCCTAAAGATCAAGAATCGACATAATTTTTTCTAAAACCATATGAACAGTACTGAGATAAGATAAGTCTGTCTCCACAAATGAACCTAGATAATTACGAATGGCCTTGAAGATATCAGCTGGCTAGAACTCAAAAAGGGATACTTGGAAATTTTATCCAAACTGGAACAAGATCATTCCTCTCCAACAACGCATCAAAAAGAGGAGACCACCACTTTAGAATGAAAACATTGGAATCCCAGCACAAAGATCCTTTGAAAATATTTTTGCATCATCCACTGAATTGAATTTGAAAGCTAGCCATCCCCTTGAGAGAGTATAGGAGGTTGCTTCAACACCCACAAATTTATCCCAAATCTTTGAAACCCATTCCTTCAAGCCTCTATCTCCCACCTTACGCCCAGAGAATCTACCAACTAGAGTCATTTCATAGTTTTCAATAGCTTCATTCAAACTAATCTCCTATATGCACTTTTGAGACAATAGTTTTACTATGACTCTAGATTGATATTTGATTTGAGGTTGTTGGTGTTGATAGAAGCACTATTAAGCGAGGATGCTAGTACCTCTCAAATTGACTCTAATCTATAGCTATATGTATGTGTCGAGGTTTCATTTTATGCACACAATGATGTAATTATGGTTACAATTTTTGTAGTCATATAGTAACTATTGATGAGATGATGACCAACCCTATGTGGTGGGATTGAGTAGGATAGAGTCCTTGAGTTCAACTTGCTATTGTATTGCCAATATGATGAGAAGGTCATGGATCTTACCTCCATCATGGCATGTGATGGTTTGTATGATGAGTCAACAATAAAGGGGGGTGGGGACGATATTTGGGTCTTCTTTTGCACTAAGTCACATTTATGGTGTTGTTCAGATTGTATAGTGGTCACCTAGGGGGCTATTTGGGACTATTAGACTATAGCTAGTGGATGACTTGTGATTTCTTAGTCTTTTATTGGAATTATCCACTCATGGACACTATATTAGGGGTATTTTAGGTTTTTGGAGAGGGATAATCATCATTATTCATTTTATCATTGAGGAGAGTGTGCATGAGAATTTGAGGATATCTTGATATATTTCGCTCCCTTAATTGCATGGGAAAGGGACATGCCTATAATTGCTTTTGTATGTATTGTGTTTAGTAATAAAACAAAATCTAGTTCATGTTAGTTATATTTTGTATGATTTGTGTACAAATGGTTTCCTGCATTTAGATTTGTGGGGATCATCCATTGGCACTACAAACATTACCAATAGAATCCATAGTTGAAAATGTTGCTATAATATTTTGTAGGTATTGTGTTGCCCAAACAAATCTCCTAACTTAAGTGGCATTTGAATGAGTTGAAAACTTGAGAATGGCCTTCATTTTGGAAGGATCTATCTTGAGTTCCTCTCTACTAATCACATACCCCAAACACACCAATAACCATGGAGTACAATCATATTTCTCAAGATTTACTAGTATTTGAAAGCTTGTAACACCTACATGAGTGTTGAGGAATATAACTTCAAAATATATTCTTATTGTATTTTTATTGTACTTCCTTTGGGAAATATTCATATTGTAATTGATCATGTAAAACCCTAAAAGAAATCAACTAAACTAGACAAGTCGGCCCCACAGAAATCAGTAGGTAAACTACCCCAAACAATGGGAAATCTACCCCAAACAATGGGAAAAAATGGCTCAACCAAGTTGACCGAGTTAGGGAAGTCAAGTTGGCCCAGTTAGGAAAAATGTCATGTTGTAACTAGTATAAAGAAGGGTGGCACCTAGCTCATTTGGACATCACTCACTCAAGCAAGTTCGCATGAGTAGAGAGAGAAGACAACGTTTGCTAGAGGAGAAGAGTAGCTGCATTGTGAAGATATATTTGGGCTTTCTATCTTATTTTGTTCTCAGGATAATTGTGTGAAAGAGACTTTTCTCTTGATTGACATTATACTTGTGATGAATATATACTAAAGAAGTTTTGCTGGGTTTTTCCCATGAGAGGGTTTTCCTAGGATAAGTCTTTGTGTAATATTGTCTATGTTGTGCTTGTCTATCTTTCATTGGTCTTATTGCATATGGTTATTGTGATAATATATAAATTGTTTCAATATCTAACATAACCATCCTTGAAGTATTAAAATTCTAACAATGAGATCTAAGATATTTTATCCCTAGGTAGAGCTATAAACTGATATATCATCTAAGTATGCTATTACAAATGAATTTAGAAAGGGATGCAATACATCATTCATCAAACACACAAATCTAGTTGGTGCATTACATAAAGTAAAATGCATTACCAACCATTCATATAGACCTTGCATTCTCTTGTAGGTGGTATTTTAGGTGTCTTCCTCCTTAATGCATAACTAGTGGTATCCTAACTTGAGATTCAACTTGGTGAAGTACTTTAAATAATGCAATTGATCTAGCAAGTCATCAGTCGTGCATAGAGGGTATCGATTTTTAAGCATGATATTATTCAAAGCTATGTAGTTGATATGCATTCTTGAAGTCCCATCCTTTTTGGGTACTATGATGATAGGAAACCCACAAGATGAGGTTGCTCAAGATCAAAATACTCCCTACTCCAATAACTACTACCATTATTTCTTCACTATTCATCTACTTCAATGATGGACAATATAAATGGGGTCTTCACTTAGTGAAACTATGTCATAACACCTTCGTTTATGGAATATTAAAGAATACCCCTAATTTCACTAGATATTGATAGATACCTACTAAAATCCTTTTGTTGATCCCCCATCCCAAAACATATTTCCATTTAAAAAAAACCCTATTTTTACAATATATTCCCTTTTTATACCCCCCAATACCTATAAAACCCCCATACCTTACTCCTCAACCCCCAATTCCTACAATATCTTGACCTTATTTTTCACAATAAAAAATCCTCCTTTATGAATGAGCATAATAAGATATTAGTCAACAAGGTGAATCCCCTGTAACTATATTTGGCAAACTATTGGAAAATTCATGTAAAAACTATATCTCATGTTCCACTTCCCTCTTTGGGGGTAATCCTTTAGGATCCTAAAACAATTCTCTATATTCCTGCAAAAAACCCTCCCATTGATGTTTCTACTCTTTAGTACACCCCTCTAAAGATGGTTTTACTTTTACTAATTCATCACCTTGATGATTATCTTTTAAGAAGACTAATACAAACATCCTACTTGAACTAATCAATTTTTTGGTTCAATTAGAAGTTAGCAGACATATTTTGGATTTACTTTTATGTGCATTGATGACAAAGGACTTCCCATTTGTGATCAAGTAGTACCAGTTTTCTCTCCTCATGGAGACTGCATCCCTCAGGCACATGTAGGAGCTTCCAAACACTACATCACACACATCAAGTGGTACTACATCTACCTCCACTTCACCAATGTAGTTTATAGTTATAGAAAATTTGATATTACATAAGTTGCTTAGTGACCCTAATATTTGCATCCTTATTTACCCATCCCAATGGATATGAGTGAGAATGGTCATGAATTTCCAATCCAAGCTTGCTTGTAACCAAATCTATGTTGTGAGGTTGGCCTATGAACCAAAATCAAGCAGAGTATCCACCTTTGTCTTCTTGACCTAGATATTAATATGGAAGAGTTTGGAAATCTCTTTCTCTTTTTTGGGATGGATGCTACTAAAATTCACCTATGTCTACATTGTAATTGCGCCGAGAGGTGCTCTACAGCCCAGGATGGGGGAGATCCTATAACGTGATATAACGGTAGGAACGTTATAACGCGTAAAAAAATAATAGTCATCATGATAGTGATAACTGTAGGAACGTAACGGGTAAAAAATAATAGTCATAGTGATAGTGAATATTATGAGAGATCATGTAACATGATATAACTAACAGTAGGAACGTTATAACGAGTAAAAAAATAATAGTTATAGTGATAGTGAATATTATGAGAGATCTTGTCGGCAAAAAATAATAGTGATAGTAAAAAAATAATAGTGATAGTAGTGAATATAGTGGGAGAGATCTTGTAACGTTATGTAACGTTAGTAAAGTTATAACCTTAGTAACATGTCGGAAAAAAATAATAGTGATAGTAACATGTAAGTTTGTCATCATTAATAAAATTTAACATAAAGTAAAAAGTTATAATATGAGGGAGATCTTGTAACTTTAAGTTTGTGATATTATTGTCGGCCATAAACAAAAAGGAATAATACAAAGTAAAAAGTAATAAATATTATGTCTACCATAAACAAAAAAGAATAATACAAAGTAAAAGTAATTAACATACTCAAGTTATTAAAAGTAATACAAAAATAACTGTAAATTTTGTTTAATATACTCACTTTTTAAAATAATAGTTTTAAGTATACTGTTTTAAATTTGAATTTAGTTTTTCTAAAAATAGAATTCTAAATTTTGTTTAATATACTCACTTTTTAAAAATAATAGTTTTAATGGGAGTGGATGTGTAAAAACATAAAGAAGTAAAAAAAATATTATAGCTAACATAAAAACTAAAAACATAAAAAGTAAAGAAATAAGGAAGTAAAAAAAAAATTATAGTGGACATAAAAAGTAGAAACCAAAGAAGTAAAAAGAATATTATAGCTGACATAAGAATAGAAAACAAAAGCAGTCATAATAAAAAAATTGATAACTAAATATAACTCCAAACAAATAGAGATTTGAATATTGGTCTCTACGTTAAGGAAAGCCCAATCACCTCCCTACTTACCAATAGATCACACACAAATGGTGTTAAAAAAAATAATATGCCTATTGATTTGATTGATTGCATTGTTTTTTACATGTATGCATTGAATTTATCAATTTAATAAAAAACATGCTTGCATTGATTTCAAAAATGCATTGGTTTTTGTTATTTATATCTATACATTGAATTTATCAATCTAATAAAAAGATGTAAAAAAATATATTGTAGCCAACATAAAAAATAGAAATATAAGAACTAAAAAAATATTATAGTAGACATAAGAAGTAAAAAAAAACACAAGATACATGTTGATTTGATTCGTTGCATTGATTTCAACAATGCATTGTTTTTTTGTTTTTTACATGTATGCATTGAATTTATCAATTTAAGAAAAAAACATTGTTGCATTAATTTCAACAATGCAATGTTTAATAAACCACAAACAAATGTTCTTAAAACACACAAGAAAAAAAATATTGTTGCATTGATTTCAAGAATGCAGCCATAATAATAGTTAGACTTGATAACTAACTATAACTCCAAGCAAAAAGGGTTTTGAACCTTGGTCTCTAGGTTAACACAAGCTCAATCACCTTAATTCCTACAAATAGAACACACACAAATGTTGTTAAACAATAGAAGATGCATAATTATTTCATTCTTTGCATTGATTTCAGCAATGCATTTTTTTTTGTTTTTCAGCAATGCATTGGTTTTGTTATTTACATCTATACATTGAATTTATCAATTTAACAGAAAAACTACTCTGCAATGATTTCAACAAATTAAATTTTGGTGTTCTCTATTTGAGGGTATATCGTGGATCCTCATGATAATATTGCAAATAATAAAGATATTGATTATCAAAGAAGAAAAGTACGACAAATGTATAGAAGAGAAAGAGAAAAATAATCTTTGTAGCAAGATTTATGTGGTTGTTGATTTCAGGAGGTTACGGAGAATCCACAGTATCCATGTTCTTTAGTCGACGTTTCGAATCCATAACAGAAAAAGAAGCATCAGAACATACAGAAGAACAAAGAAAACATGACCGTGAACTAAAGAGATCGTGAAGAAGTGTTATTTGTGCAAAGAGATTCTCAAAAGCATGAATGGGAGATAATTTCAAGGTTATATAGGAATCAATATAACTACCAATGAATATGACATACTTTGATACATGGAATGTGATAACAAGGAAAATTTGAACACTAATTTAGTTGATATGGAAACTTCCAATCATGCACTGCAGTTCATATCTGAAAACCGACAATATCGATACCATCTAAAGAAATGTATACTCAACATCGAAAATTTTGTGAACGAATTGATCAATTAGCAGAAGTTCAAATGTGTCATGTCTACGAGGAGTCATATGCTGGAATACAAGTACGTAATACAAGTACAGGTCCAATGTATATTCTCATATGATCGATATGAGAAGATGTCAAAACTACCAGGTGTGAAGATAAGAAAATATGAAGAAGATAGAATGAGAATGATCATGATGTGAACCATATTTTCATTTATTTAATCCTTACAAAATTATTGTCTCTATTTTCCAGTTTAACAATTTACTAATACTTATTACTTACATTATTATAGTCCTCATAATTCTTTCTGTGTTTTCAACTTAACCTGTTCCTTACAATGTTGAAATTTTTTATTGCATATTTTTCAGTGTAGATGTTATTCTGTGGACGCATTGATTTCAATGTATGGACGCATGGATTTCAGTGTAAGGACACATTGATTTCAGTGAATGGACGCATAGATTTCAGTGTATGGGGTTTTTTATTGCATATTTTTCAGTGTAGATGTTATTCTGTGGATGCATTGATTTCAGTGTATGGATGCATTGATTTCAGTGACAACAAAAGAACGAGAAGAAGACTTGAAACGAAAAGCAGAAGAACAAAAAGAATTTTGAAAAAAGAAGTTGGACGAAATGATAGTAAAAGAACCAGAAGAACGAAGAAAACAAAATTCAGATTGACAAAAAGAATATCGAAAAACAAAGTTAGACGAATTGACAGCAGAAGAACGAGAGGAACAAAGAAAACGAAACGTTGATCGACAAAGAGTGTATCGAGAGAGAAAGTTGAAGCAGTTGGAAGAACAAAGAAATCAAGTTGCAGAACAACAAATAAATCAAAATGTACGAAATGGCAAAATGATGGCAGAAGAAGAAGAAGAATGAACAAAACAAAATGCAGATCAACAAAAAGAAAATCGAAAAAAAAAATTAGGCGAATTGACAGTAGAAGAACGAGAAGCACAAAGAAAATGAAACGTTGATCGACAAAGAGCATATCGAGAGAGAAAGTTGAAGCAATTGGAAGAACAAAAAAATCAGTTTACAGAACAACAAATAAATCAAAATGTACGAAATGACGGCAGAAGAAGGAGAAGAATAAACAAAACAAAACGTAGATCAACAAAAAGAGAATCGAAAAAAAAAGTTAGGCGAATTGTCTATATTTTCCAATTTAACAATTTACTCAATCCTTAATACTTATTGCTTACATTATGATAATCCTCGTAAATGTATCTGTGTTTTCAACTTAACCCATTCCTTACAATGCTGATCAAACTCCAGTTTTGTGTCACCGCCCACGATTGAAACCATCCTAAATCCAAATCCTAGGCTCTATCAAGCGCCGAGAGGGATCAAATCTCCCAAGGTGCAAACCTCGGCCTCTAGGTGCAAACCTCGGCTCAGGTATTGCACTCAAGGAGAGGCCGAGGTTTGCACCTTGGGAGATTTGATCCCTCTCGGCGCTTGATAGAGCCTAGGATTTGGATCTAGGCTAGTGTAGTTAAAATTTTCATCGACATCTAAGTTTCTCTCTACTTGGTCGTTTCAATTCATGTTTAGCATGTTCTTCCTCTTCACATTTTTCTTCTTGTTCTTTGGGTTCAACTTAGAATGTAGCTTCCAACACTTATATTTGGTATGAGAAACAATATTACAATGGTTGTAGTGGTTGTTTGAATATTTTCACTTATGTGTAGTCATTGTTGTCTTCTGGTCTTTTCCTTTCCACTTATTCTTTCCCACCTTGGAAACATCTTCGTGGCCTTTTTTCTTCCAACCACTTAGTTGTCTTGTAGCCTTATCCATATTATCTAGATAGTATTCTTGCACACAAGCCTCATCAATTGTTCTAGGTTTAATATATCGCTTGCCTCCGTAAATGATTGTGTACAACACCCAATACTTGAGAAGTACATTCAGGTTCTTAGGAGATATACATAACATAATGGTCATTTTTTTGAACTTGGTAGTGACATACTCTTGTACAGTGTGTACCCTTTTGCTTTTGTCAAAAGTAATACTAATTGATTGAAATGGAAATGGAAGGAGTTACACATAAACTCCCTCTTGAGGTCACCTTTTAATAATATTTTATTATTTAAAAAAAACACCTGTCACCTCCAAGATCAGCATGCATAAAAGGAGTTACACATTCCCTACATAGCATGCATAAAAGGAGTTACACATTCCCTACATTCCCTGCTAAACTATAGAATGCAATGCAATTAGTAAATATGACAAAAACGGATGAATACCACTCAATTTAACGACTGCTTTAACTAAATTTTCAAGTTAAGGTGAATACTGTATGAATCACTTAGCGATCAAATAGTCGACGCATTGTCTGCTGATTGAAACGGATTATTCCAATCCATGCCGAATAAAAATGCGCTTCAAAAGCAACGATACAAATTTCAATCGTCATTCCTCACGTTTATTACCAGTCATCTACTCAAAGAGCTCCAACAATTAATCTGCAGAACTCTCCACAGTGGCTTCTTGCTGCTCTCGACAATCAATTCCTATTCTCTGTGAGCACAGATTCGGGAAGTATCAATGAAAACATAATTAATGTTCATATGTTTCATATCAGTGGTCACCACAGAAACAACAGCAGCGGCAGAGAACGATGGGAAGATTCACATAGTGCACATGGATAAATCTCAGATGCCCACTGTCTTTTCCTCTCACGACCACTGGTATCAATCCATGATTTCATCTCTCGCAACAAAGAAGAAACAAGAAGCCTTACTGTATATCTACGACACAGACATGCACGGCTTCAGCGCCAAGCTAACCCAATCGGAGCTCGACGTCCTGAAAAAAATGCCGAGTCACCTCGCAAGCTACCTGGACACGACAGGCAAGTGGCTTACCACACATTCCTTCAAAATCCTAGGCATTAACAACAGATCTGGCATATGGCCTCGATCATATGGCCGCCATTAGGTCTGCTCTCATGATGAGTATAACAGATGCTGGCGATCCTTGTTTTGGAACTGAGAATCCTGCAAGTTAGATATACTAGAAACTTGTGACTCAGCACCGAGACCTTTTATCCCAAGGGAGAGTTTCTATCCTTTAAGCCTTGTCACAAGGAGGCAATGAGCAACCCTACCCCCACCGGTTTTGAACCTGTGACATCTACAGAGATAACACATGTTCTTAACCATTAGGCCCACTCAAGTGCTCTCAATTATACAAACAAAGAAATTAGCTTATTAAGCAGGAGGGAATACTCCTATACTTCCCATGGGGCTATTGGAGACCTCAACTATCCTTCATTCTTTGCGGATTTCAGCAACGGATGGAGCTCGAGCTCAAAGACATTCAAGAGAATTGTAACGAATGTAGGGAAGAATAAAATTAAAAATAAGATATCATCTGTGTACAGGGCAATAGTGAAGGCTCCTGCAGGAGTTTCAGTGCAGGTGGAGCCTGGTTTCTTGGTGTTCAAAGAGAGGAATGAAAAGTTGGGATTTTTTCTCAATATGAAACCAAGAAATGTACAGATCAGGGAATGCTTTCAAGGTCAGGGTACTTGAGTTGGGTTGATGGAAGGGGCCATGTAGTGAGCAGTCCACTTGTGGCCTCATTCTGCTCATCAAGAGCAGCAGTACTTGTGACCTAACTATTCAAGTTCCCTCCTGGAGGTGTATTAATCAAGCTTTGGATTTGTTTATAAGCTCTTCTGGCTTTGCTGGTAATTGACTTGAGCGTTTGGAGTTCTCCTTCCATTCTGTGTGTACAGGGTCATACCATACCATGTTCATATATGGTTTATTTTCCTAACAAGTTTTATAAACATACTCTTTTCTTTTCTTCTTGTAATTTTGTGAGATATGTTGGGTAATTATTGAATTTCTTTGAATATCAAAATAAGCAGAAACTAAAAATATCTTATTAGTGTACTTGATAACTTAGATCTTAGTGTAATTGGTTTTTTATTATAATGAATAATGGTTTTTGGAAATGATTTATAGTAGCTATTATAAAAGGTAGGTGTTTCACATATGCTTAGGAATTTATGTTTTAAGAAATATAAAAAACAAATCAATAAAATGAATTGGCATAAAAAAATATTATAATTTAAAATGTAAATAAAATATAGGTCTTAATTAAGTTATTTTTCTTATTTTATGTGGAAATTATTTGTGAAATTGTATTAACAATATTTTAATTATGCAATTTCATCATTTACTAGTTATAATTTTCATTTAAAAAATTATTTTTTAAAATTTTTATATAAAAGTTAAAATTTAAATTTTGAAACACAAAAGTACTATATCATTGTTTCCTATGTATTTCATTTAAATTTAATTGTATTTACACACTTGAATTCTCTCAATACAACTATTGTAATTTTAATAAACATGCATATTTCATCAACATTCTAACTTAGTCTTGACGATGTTTTTCATATACTAACTTATAAGTTCATAAAAGACCAAAAAAACCTCTTTAAGAATCCTTTCCCTAATTCATAAATACTTTCTTACGACTAAGCCATGTAAAGGTTTCAAAAATGGGAAAAATAACATCATCTCTGCCTTCTAATATCTTATATAATTAGCCAACAGCCATATGTAAAACTATAAAGCCCTTCCTTCTTTTAATAAGTTTACTTCTCACTCAACTCTTGAAAATAAAGCATGATGTTATTCAATTGGGAGATGCATTCCATCTCATTAATGACTAGAGTAGATTTTTTTGACATTTTTATTTACTCTACATTTATGAATGCAATGCTTATAGTTTGACCTTTAATAATTAAAACCTTCATTGTGATTTATCTTAGCATTTAAATTTGTTTATTATCTATTGTACTTAGTTTGATTCATTAAGAATACTACTATTAGGTGAATATTTGAACCTCCCTATGAGTGAATAGTATATAATTTTCACCAATTTAGATTATTAATGCTGATGTATATGTGATTTCATTTGAGCAGGCAAACTAGATATGGAATGTGGCACATGAATACTAGTTTAGTATATGGGTGAGTGCAAGCTAATGATTGTTTCCTATGACATGTTGGTGGCAATGCTTTCACAATGAATTTGAATATGGTGTAAAAAGAGGAAAGGTATGGAAATGAATTAGCTTTCGAATATCTAATTTGTATTTATATAAATTGTGTATAATTAGGTGAAATTTGAGTTGTAGAGAACACATTGTTCTTGTGCATAATTATTCTTTCAAAATTTATAGTCTTCATTTTATAATTTTTAAAAATTATGAAAGCCATTATATCCTTGAAATTACATTGCCTTTAGTTAGTGCTACATAAAAGGGTCTTAATGTTATATATATATATATATGCTCTATAAGTTTTTTTCTTAAATTCTTAAGGCAAAATAAAGTTATAGTAGAAAAAGAGGTATGTATATTAAGATATTAAGAGGTATGTATATGCTTGTGAAATTTAATCGAGCATGGATGTGTGTAGCTTATTCAAAACATAATGTGAAAATGTGAATTTAAAATAATGCGTGCATGTTATTTTTAATATACAAATCTATTTACCATGTTGGCCATAACTTTCTATCAGACACTAGATTTTTGAGTTCTTTAATTCATTGGAAAGCTATTGAAGAGATCTACATCATTATGCTATGATAATTTTATGTTTCTACATATATAACTTCTTAAATTTTTAAAATAATATAAACTAAATGTCTAAGCAATGATCAATACCTCAAGCCACCACATAATCTCTCTAATGGGGATATTCATCCTCCACTAGTAATATGGGCACTCTTTAGACCACGAGACCTAGATACATAACACAATGGATACCCCTACTAACTCATGTGTAATGCTTCGAGGTATTGTTCATGGATTTGGATGCCTAGTGGTTTCTTTAGGGTAATAGAAATGGTATTATTCCTTGGAACATCATTCCGAAGGCCCTAAGACACCTACATACTACATAAATCCACCTAATGGCACCGACATCGTCGATCATAGGCCAATCATACCCTCGGGAGGTCATGTGTGGTTAGTGTAGACAACCTTCTTATCCCTGGATGGCTAAAATATTCCTCTAGGGCCCAATGCTAAGGTATCCTCCATTGAGCAAGTCCAACACCCCAAGGCTACAACACTTAGATACATAGTGCCATGGATAGCCCTGTGAAGTCATGCATGGCACTTCAAGGAATTTTTCATTGCTTTGGATGCCTTAATTATTTATATAGGGACAAAGGAATGGTATCCTTCCCTAGAACTCGTTTCCATGTCCCTAAGACATGTACATACTACTAAAAACAACCTAATGCCACTGTCATCCTCATTCGTAGGCCAATGATACCCTTAGGAGGCCATGTTTGGTTGGTGTAAGTAACCTACTTAGCCCTAGATGGATAGAATATCCCTTTAGCAGCCAAGGATTAGGTCTCCTCTACTAACCATGTCCAAGGCCCCCATTCTCGAAGACTTGGATACATAGTGGCATGGACACCCCTACAAAGACATGCCTACTACTTCAAGCCATTATTCATGGCTTTTAAAGCCTCAATGGTTTCTTTCGGTCCAAATGCATAGTCTTCTTCCCTAGAAATTCATTTTCAAGGGCCTGGGACACACACATATAGCTCAAAACCAACCTAATGGAACATACAACATCAATCATATTCCCATGATACCCTCAGGAGTCCATTTGTGGTTGGTGGAGGCAAAATTCTTAGCCCTAGATGGCTAGAATATTCCTTTAGGTCCCAAGGTTCAAGTCTCCTCCACTAACCATGTCCAATGCCCCAAGTCCCCAACTTGGATACATAGTGTTGGGGATACCCATGCAAAGTCATGTGTCATTCTTCAAGGCATTGTTAATGGTTATAGATGCCTCAATGGTTTCTTTAAGGATAAAGGCATGGTATCCTTCCTTCGAACGCCATTCCCAAAGCTCTAGGACACCTACATACTACTCAGAACCACCTAATGGCACATACATCCTCAATCATAGGCTAGTGATACCCTGAGAATACCATGTGTGGTTGGTGGAGGAAACCTTCATAGACCTACATGGCTAGAAGATTCATTTAGGGAACAAGATTTAGGTCTCCTCCATTGATCATGTCTAGGGTCCAAAGGCCACAGAACCTAGATCCATAATGTTGTGGATTCCCATACCAAGTTATGCATGGTGATTCAAGGCATTTTTCATGGATTAGATGCCTCAATGATTTATTTAGGGCTAAATACATGGCCTTCTTCCTTGGAACATCATTCCCAAGACCATAGGACACATACATGCTACTCAGAACCACCTAATGGCACCAACATCCTTAATCACAATCCAAAGATACCCTCAACAAGCCATGTGTGTTTGGAAGAGATAACTTTCATAGCCTTGTATCACTAGAAAGTTACTTTAGGGCTCGAGGTTTAGGTATCCTCCCTTGAATGTGTCTAAGTCCCCAAGTCCCAAAGACTTGGGTACATAGCACCATGGATCAAGAGGCCATGTGTGGTTGGTGCAGGCAAACTTCTTAGCCTTGGATGGATATAAGATTCCTTTAGTGCCTAAGGTTCAAATATCCTCCTCTTACCATGTTCAAGGCCCCAAGTACCCAAGACTTGGATACATAGAACCATCAATACCCCTTTCAAATCATGTGTGGTTCTTTGATTCCTTGTTATTGGCTCTAGCTGCATCAATGGTTTCTTCAGGGCCAAAGGCATAGTCTTCTTCCCATAAAGTCGTGTACAAGGCCCTAGGACACAAACATATTGCTCAAAACCACCTGATGGAACATACATCATCAATCATATGCCCATGATACCCTCAGGAGGCCATGTGTGGGTGGTGGAGGAAAAGTTCTTAGCCCTATATGGCTAGAAGATTCCTCTAGGGCCTAAGATTCAAGTCTCCTCCTCTGACCATGTCCGAGGCCCGAAGACCCCAAGACTTGGATAAATAGCAACATCGATACCCCTTTCAAATCATGTGTGGTGATTTAAGGCATTTTTAATGGCTATATATGCCTCAATGGTTTCTTTAAGGCCAAAGGCATAGACTTATTTCCTACAAATTCATTTCCAAGGCCCCAGCACATGTACATATTGATCATAACCACCTAATGGCACATACATCATCAATCACATTCTCATGATACCCTCAAGAGGCCATGTGTGGTTGGTGGAGGAAAAATTCTTATCCCTAGATGGCTAGAAGATTCCTTTAGGGCCCAAGGTTCAAGTCTCCTCTACTAACCATGTCCAAGGCACCAAGGCCCCAAGACTTGGATGCATAACACCATCAACACCCCCTTTCAAACCACGTGTGGTGCTTTGAGGCATTATTAATGGCTCTATATTCCTTAATGGTATCCTTTCTCCAAACATCATTCCCTAGTCCTTGAGACACCTACCTAGTACTCAAAACCACCTAATGGAATGAACAGCCTCAATCACAAGATAATGATACCCTCAAGAGACCATATGTGGTTGGTGGAGACAACCTTTGTATACCTAGATGGCTAAAAGATTCATTTAGATCTCAAGCTTTAGGTCTCCTCCATTGAACATGTTTAAGGCCTGAAAACCACAAAACCTAGATCCATAGTGTTGTGGATGCCCATAATAATTCATGCAAGGTGATTCAAGGCATTGCTCATGGCTCTAGATGCCTCAATAATTAATGTAGGGACAAATACATGTATTTATTCCTTGGAACATCATTCCCAAGGTCATAATACACATACATGCTACTCAAAACTACCTAATGGAACTGACATCCTTAATCAGAATCCAAACATACCCTCAAGAGGCAATGTACGATTGAAACACTCAACCTTCTTAGCTCTAGGTCACTAGGAAATTAATTTAGGTCCTAAAGATTAGGTCTCCTCCCTTGAACATGTCCAAGGCCCCAAGTCCAAAAGACTTGGGCACATAGCACCATGGGTACCCATGCAAAGTAATCTATGGTACTTTGAGGCATTATTAATGGATTTGTATGCATCAATGGTTTCTTTAGGTCAAGAGACATGGTATTCTTCATTACAAATTCATTCCCATTTCCTTAAGACACCTACATTCTACTCAAAACCAACTAATGTCACTAGAATCCTCAATCATACGCCAATGATACCCTCAAGATGACATGTGTGGTTGGTGGAGGAAACCTATTTATACCTAGTTGGATAGAATATTTGTTTAGGGCCAAAGATTCAAGTATGCTCCTCTAACCATGTCTAAGGCCCCAAGGCCACAAAACCAAGATCCATAGTGTCATGGATACCCATACAAAGTCATGCATGGTTAATGGCCCCATGTGCCTAGAATATTTCTTTATGGCCCAAGGACTGGGTCTTTTCCCTTGACCATATCTAGGCCTGGAGACACGTGCTTGCTCATAAAAATGTCCTAATGGGACTAATATCCCTAGTAATAAGCCAAATATATCATGGAAATGTTAGTTGTTGTTGTTTAATGTGTTGTTATGGGACTTAGATGCCTAGATGATGCCTTCAGTGCCCAAAAACTATATTTACTATATAGACCATGTGCAAGGACTTGAGGGAGAGAGAGAGAGGGGATGGGGTGGGGGGGAGGGAGGTGTGAGTGAGAATAAAGAGAGAGCGTGCGTGCTTTTAAGAGTGTGTTTGCTCCTGCTAGGGAGATATGAAAATAAGGTTTAGGTGGGCATTCATTGTTAACATTGATTGAGAAGAATGTTTAGGAAAAACAACATATGTGCATTTTCAATCATGTGTGTGCCTTTTGAATAATGCGTGTGTGCTCTTGATTTTCCTACCAAAAACACATGGTTGTTACTCACCCAACATCCAAACTATGACTGAATATTTTCAAACATGCAACAACAATGGCAACAAAAACTATGGTATGCATTTTAGTTCAACTGGAAAGCATATGTTTGAATTCTTATGTTATCGGGAAGCAAGTTATTGACTTCTTATATAATTAGAAGATCAATTTTGTGTAATTGGAAGGCATTTTGTGAAATTGAAAGACAACTATTCTCCTCCCATCTATTTACAATACAATTTGTGAAATTGAAAGATAATTTGTATCTTGTTTTTATCTCAAAGATGAGACTTGCCTTATTTTTTAATTGGAATCCAATATTTTTTCTTCTTGAGTAATTGGAAGAAAAATTTCTGCATTTTTTGTAATTGGAAGAAAAATTTCTACATTTTTGTAATTGGAAGAGAATTGTCAAGTTTCCTTTTAATTTTAATATGTTTAACAAGGGGGACCATCATAATAGAAAAAGAAAGTGGTCAAGGAAAAATCATCCCACGGGAAAGATCAATGAAGCAAGATAAAAGGAAAGGATAGGTATGGAAAAACAAAGGCTTTTAGCAAAGGAGAATCCAAATTCTAGCACAAGAAATGAACCTCCAATGAGTATTCATTCAAGACAAGTTGTTTTTGATGGCCAGATGATGATGGATTTATTTGGAGGTAATTGTACCATGGATGAAATTAGAGAGGCAACTGAAGCACTATCTCAAGATGAAGAAGTCCCCATGGTGTAGTATGTTGTTCGATAGTCTTCCATTTTAGAAACTACCGATGAACAAGTCCAAACTCCCTGTAATATTATAAATCCATGATAGAGATATCAAGAGTGCTAGAACACATGTCCACCCCCCTACCTAGATTGGATAGTGTGTCAAGAAATTGAATTGTTTAAATTGTTGTACATTAAATTATCAATTTGGGAGCTAGTAAGCTTGAGGGATACAAACACTTTATGTACAGGATTAGTGCTTAATCTATGAACACACTTGCAATAAAATTCAATCATGACATAAATTACAGGAGTTCAATTTGGTCGCTGAAATTATATTCCAGTTAATCACATTCCTTTGGTTGGTCATCAAAAACATCAATTGGTTTTGTGATCACTTATAGAAACTTAGCCTTCAATGCCTGACTCTTTAGGGAAACCATTCTTGCAATTCTTTGAAAATAACCAACAATATGTTGGGCATGTCCATGTGGCTCGATGGCAGGACACCCATTTTAGAATATGCAAAGATACGTTTCTCGCTAATACTATCTTATCAATGGTTGACTTTGTTGAGAACTACACCTTTCAACCACAAAACAAGATTCAAAGCCAATATTATAACTCAAATTAGATCATCATAATGGTCCATATCACATATAGGAACAAGGAGATAGTAGAGAAGACAACATGATTATATTGAAGGAGTATCACTTCTACATAAGTGATGATAGCTTCCATGACTTTTCTTTTGTACAACATTGCTTTCAGTTTTTCTACAATCATTTGAAGGATAATAGTATACAGATAGATCAACATTGGATTTGGTCTAATGGTTGTGTAGGGAAATTAAAAAATATTTATGTATTTCAATGGTTGTGTATGATCCACAAAGAACACAAGGTACCACATATTTGGAACAATTTTGAGATTGGAATCGGAAAAGGGAAACATGATGGAGTAGGTGCATGCATCAAAACTGCATTACATAGGAAATAGATGAAGTTTGCAACTATTTCCCTCATTCGCAGTGAAAATTCCATTGTTGAATGGTGTTCTTAAGTTCTGTGGGGGGGGGACAAGAAGGAAAGAAGACCAATCAACTAGGAAAGCACATGTATAGAGATATTTTTGGGAATTGGTCGATGTAGATTGATTGCAATTATATGAATGCAAAACCATCCATGGAACTCATGCATTTCATTCGGTTAGAACATCAGCCAATTCTATAGTTGAAATGTGGACAAGAAAAATATCTTGTTTCTGTGCTCCATGTAGTAGTGGTGAATGGGACGATTATGAATCTGCAAATTGGGTTGATAGATGGGATCACGTATCATTGTCCATTGGTCAATAGATAACTGCAGAATTATCCCTATTGGAGGAGGCCCAATCAAGTATTCACCAAATTATGAACACATCTCAGATCTCAAACAACCGGCTTTAGTGAATATTTTATTAATTTTTATGAATTAGCATGAAGACACTGTATGCTTTGTTTATTTAGTGGAATCATGTGTTGACACACAATTTTTTATAGAGCACAGATATGCAATGGTTTCCCAAAAAGGTAATGAATGGGACACTAACTATTGGTTGGCATGTTGCTTATAGGGAAATTATACCCTTGATGTCTCATTAACGGACTGTAAAGGCGTTGATTTCCCGATTGGGTCGATGGTTATTAAAGGAGACTATATGACACATGATGAAAGCCGATAGAAAATAAAAAATGGAATGTATTTGAATATTATAGACCATGTCATTTTGTATACCATTATACAAACTTATTTGTTGGTACAAACCTCCAACTACAAACAATGCCAAGGAAGAACTCGTCAAAGGTATGATACGCCTTTCCTTACTCCAAGCATGAGAAGTTAATGGAGACCATTAGTATTAGAAGTGATCTTGATGGTCTACTTGAATGATCATAGGTAGAAAGTCAGGATTTCCTTGTAAGTTTTGTCATGGTGACCATTTGATTATTAGTGCCCCAAAATGGAGGATCATGTCCTATTCATACTTTCTTATCGAGTTCAGCAAATTGGAATCCAAAGAGAGGCATTTATGCGATTATGGATATTTTAATTGGTTCAAGAGTTTCCTCCCATCATATGAGGTGTATATGTAGAGTTTCCTCTTTCTCTCTCTTTCACTTCTTCTTGATATGTATATAAACCCTATTGAAAGTTTATTAAAAGTTGGCATGGAAGCAAGGATAACCCTATTGAAATTGTAGAAGCCATAAAGACAGTATTACCAATGCCAATGAAGATGAAGTTAGATATGATAATACATGGTTATTCTTGATGGATGTATTCTTAGATGATAAAAGTGAATCTAGAGCTAGGCAAAGGGATCTAGCCTTATCTCTCTACACATGCAACATCATTTGTTCTATATAACATGTAAGCATGTTCGACACCTCATTATTCATTTATTACCATTTGTATTATTATGATAAACGTACACCAATTACCTAACAATGAGCATTATAACTATTTACTTTAATAGGAAAAGGGAGCTAACTAATAACCCAGTTCCATTATTTTAAGAGAGTTGAAAACCCCATGAATGATTTCAATATGGTTGTTGCAACCAAGGAAGCCTTTGAAAATATTTGTTTGCTTAAAACCTCCAATGATTGTCTCACTTTCAAAGGTGTTAGTTAAAGATTGTTGGGATTTTCAAGTCCATCCATCAAGCATGCACCCTTTACCAACCCTTTATGTTGTGGAAGAACAATTCCTATGCAATCTCATTCAATAATAAAAATATATAGATATAACCGATAAGACTTGCCAACCTAGCTTGTAGATCAAGCTCAGGCTTGGAGTCAACCTAGCCAATTTTTAAATTTTTAGTTATTTGCATTGCATTTCAATATTCAGAAAGCATAGAAAGAAATAGAGAAACACTCATCTCAAGCAATCTACAATAAGCATGCACATGTATAGGAAAAAACCAAAGTGGATTCCTTAGGCCTTATTTATAAGAAGAATGTTTACAATATACACAAGGGAGGGAAACCACTTGCATGCCACTCTTTTATAGAAGTACAATGAATCTAAGGAAAAATTTCATTCTATCAATTCCCAACATCCCTCCCTGCATAAACCAAATCGTAAAGATATTGTGGGCCTACCTTCTACAATTCATGCTCACCTATTCATTTTCTACTCACCTAGTGAAAATTTGCTCTGTTGTGCTAACCCCAATACTTAGCACAATTGCACAACACTTTTAATTTTGATTCCTTCTTCCTTGAATGATTACCTTTGCATAGTAAGGCATCCTCCTATATATATGAGTCTTGATAAGGTCTTGCAAGCTCCTTTCTCCTAGCATGGACCCAAGTTCCTACATCCAACTCAATTGTTCCCACTTGTCCTTTCCACTGACATCCATATCGAAGAGTATCGTGCCAAGAAGGTGCACCCAACAAGTGAACAAAGCCAACACCCATCCATGTGACATGCGTCTAATTGCTCCTAGATGACATGCATCCAACCAAGTGTGCCCACTTAGTTTTCTCAGCCAATGTGCACCCAACTAATTTTTCCCAAGGCATATGTAAGTCGCTCAATTCTTCCTTCTACTTTGTCTATTAATTATAGTGCATGGATATGGCCAAGTTTCCCCATGGAAACCTTTGCTACCTCACCAAGTTGCTAGCTAGAAACCACCAAGGTGATCATGCAATGGATGTTCCCAAATCCTCTCAAGACTAGGTCCTTACAAACTCACTCAATCTTCTCCAAATCAGGCACTCCAATTAGTACTAGGGTTTCTAATATCCACAAAACCTTAGTATTCTTCTCTCACGAGAACTACAATATAAAGTGCTCACTTTCTCATCTAGGGTTTGATATTCAAGACTATTGTTAAGGAACAACACTAACACTTCTCTTCCTTTAAATTTATTTGGGAAACTCAGCTCTCAATACAAAGAGAGTGAATACAAATAAAGAAGAGTACAAAAGTACTATATCATTCTGAGTGAACAAGAATGAATATGATGGAAATAATCTCTCTCTTTTTATTTATATGAAATGCTAGAGATGCCGGTAATAAAAAAGAAACTTGTATAGAATAAGAAAACTAACCAAACAATAGATAGGCCTACATGCTAAGTGATACATCTCTATGTGACACATATCAAACACCAAGATAATATGTCCAACAAGAAAGGGTTCAAGGTTGAGAACTCCATAAAGGGTATCTAACACTCCTCTAACAAACGATTCCAATACTCTAATTCGCCCTCCTAATCCATGTGGACACCTGGGTCTATTACACCTACATGATCACTCCTCAACCCAAGTGTTTTCAAGTGAATTATAAGTATCCATTCATGTATCCAAGTGCCTCCATGCTATCTAGGGCTCAATCCATTCCAAGATTCCCAAATATCCTCCTCCAAGTGGGTTGTCCTCTAATGCAAACGACCAATCCCTCCATGTGTGCATTATGAATAATGTCACCATTTCATGTTGGTGTCCAAATTCCTTAGGAAGTATGCCACATAAGAATCAAGTCAAGCTATAGAAATCCATGTGTATGCTACCTACAATGTGCATGTCCATGACAGTACAACCAATGTTAGTCAACGCCATGCACCACACATCACATGAAGCACCCATTAGCAAAGTAAAAACACATTCAAAGTAACACCAAAAGATAACAAAATGCACTCCTTCTTCCCATTATGTTAAACCAAAACCTACTATTTCAACATTCACCAAAATTTCCTTGGGACGTGGTCATTCGACAAGTGGAGAAAAGATAAATAAATGGTTGAAAAATTCAATGATACTTTCTACTAAATTCAAAGTATGCACATGAGTCATAGAAATCATTCATGTTTACTACTTTAGTTGGGTGCCTTCAACCCACACTTACCAAAAGCTCTAGAACGTCCTCTATAATTTATTTTGGGATAACATTTGTTGGTGCAAATCTACTTTGACCAAGGTTCACTTAACTAATCACCAACAAACCCCAAGACACTGGCCCTTTTGGCATCTCCTGCAAAGCGGGTGAAGTCTCACCCAAGGTATCTATGGGAGCTATAAGAACCAGATTTATGCAGTAGTGAACGGGTGAAATAGGGATCTACCAAACATAACATTCTAGATCTACTAGGGATCTACCAAACATAACTCTGCCTTTGACATATTCAAAATACCCATCTTCATCGATCCTCAGCCGCCACATTGGAGTTGACCCTTCTTCAACGGACCAATTCGTTGTACCCTCTTCACACCAAAACTGTTTCCAAGTGTACAAAACTTTACCCGGCCCAATAGGCCTCCAACACTCACATGTGGCTCATCCTGATCCACTTCAAGGTTGTGTTGTAGGTTTCTTGGAATTCGACAGAAAATATTCATACTTTTCTTTCATCTCATTGACATTCTGATGTATCTTGTCTCTCTGATGGCACACTTCATGTACTAATTCTCCATTCAGGTGTGCTTACGCTTGCTTCTCACTTCATTCTACAGTTTTTTGGACTTCACTACAGATGATTTGTAATACATGCTCTGCTTCACTCCGAATTTCATTAATCATCTCAGTTCACTTTTGCTGCTCAATTATCAGTTGATTAACTTCATGTTGCAATTGTTTGTTCTCTACGACTTTTACCATTTTACCGACAGGAGATAGAGTCTTGAGCTGAATCTTCAGACTTAGCATCTTACTTTGTGTTTCTTACAACCTGCTATTGATATCCTACAAATCTACATCATCTATTAGTGTTTCCCATGCTTGTGCATCATCTTCAAATAATTTGACACATTCACCTTCACAGCTCTTGATAACTTTGATGGCTTTGGTGACATCCTCACTGCATTTTGTAGTGACCTCTGGTGGAGTACTAGGTACTAACTTCACCTCCATCTCTCCAATATTTTCTCGAAACCCCAAAATGGCTTTGCTTAACCACATCAAATTTTCTTCGGTAGCCATATCTTCGGCTACCTCGGCTTCTGGTACTACACGGCAAGCTACCACGACAGCATTCTGCAGTTACTCCTTCTCTTTATCGATCCTTCTACAACTTCTCATACTCTTCCTACAATGTATTATGTTGGGCACAATACTTAATCATTTCACTGTATGTATTTTCTTCATCCACCCTTATTTTCTCCGCGACATGCTGCTAAATGTTTTGTAGCATGAGCATAGGTAACATGGACACCTTCAAATCAATATAGATCAATTGATGAGCCTTCTCCTGTAATCCTACTTCGCCAAAACTTAGTGCTCGTGGCAGCAATTGAAATTCCCTGCCCATCGTAGCAGTGGATGCTTAGGGAACTGATTCTTCATCTTCCCTTCCTTCCTTTTGTTGCACAACTCCGAGCTGGACTGGAGTAATTTGAAGTCCCTGAATAGCTTGTCGCAGACCAACGAGCTAATTTGTCACTCCCTAAATAATTGCAGAGTCTTCTCTTCCGCTATATTTGATGTTTCCTCTGCTACTTCTGTCATTTGATCATACAGGATGTTAATGTCATCCTCGTTTAACACCATCATGGCCTTTTTCTTCTCTTCTTTTGACTTCTTCCTTTTCCCATGCGTCGCACTTGATGCTTTCCTCTTGTCACCAATATTTGGGTATGTCTCTGTTGCACTTGAGTCTCGGCCTTCTTCTTGCAACTTTTCCTAGTTCTATTTGTTTCCACCAGTGCTCCCAGGAAGATGGGAATCTCTATCGTCATCATGAGATCCATTCTACACGGAGGTCCCACCCTGTCCCAGATCCTAATGTGACACATCTATAGATATATGCTCAGCTTCGATTGGAACTTTCCACTCCAATATCCATTCATCAGTGATGGAAAGGAAATTTTGCTCATATAGTTTATAACTGGTCACCAACCACTACTTATCTGGGCCATGCTTGGCTTGAACTTACATGTGATGAGGTCTCGCTTTGAACTTGATGATCCCTCTGAAATTAGAAACCACCTGTGCCTCTATGCACATAATCACTGGGTCATTATGTCAGAGTGCTTCTACACGCAAGTATAATTCTACATTGTTGTCAATATACCTCTTAGTCTTGTCATTATACCAGATATTAACATACCTCGTGGCCAAACACTAACCACTTCTATTGTCCATCGCTTGGTATTCCTCAGGTTCATCCCAAGCAACAAATGAAATTAAGATAATAAGCCATGAATAATGAAATGGGTTACCTATGTCCAATGCATCATGGCAGTTGCCGAAGAACTCGTGTAGGATAAAAGTTTCCTAGTTCATCTGCACCCCCTATGCGCATTGCTCTGCTACCACAATGACCATTGTAGGTACCTAGGTCGGGTGACACTTCCTCAACACTTTGCTAGCTAGTGCCTTTGTTGTGAAGTGCACACCTTGATCATTGATTAAGGTTATCTTGTAGCCCCTCTTATCCTTCATCAAATTATACTTTTCCTTCATTCGGTTTTCAAGCTCCCTATCTTTTTCTTTCCCCAAAAAGGATGTGGCAGGGTCAAAGCCTCCGTTTGGCAAGCCCGTGATTTGAGCAATTAAGTCAGAATCAATAGAAATTTTATTGTCAAGCCATAAGAATCTTCCATGCACACAAAGTAGTAACGACTTGACACATGCATTAAATTTTACAAACCTTCTGAAATGTGGTATGTCAAGCAGTGACAGAACATTCAATCGCTACAATCCTAGGGCCCATGGCACAGGCTCCAAAAAATTTGTTTTAAGTTCTCGGTAGTAAAATTGTTTGTGTATACTTCGTCGAAGCGAACTCTGGGAACTTCTTAAGGTCATGATTTGCATATGATAGCTTCGCAATATTTTCAATCATATTCCCTTGAGTGATGACACATTTCGGTAATGTTGGAAGTACCATTATATACTTAGAATTCTTTCCAATATTCACTAATTTCGCGTTTGGCTTCCTCGGTGGCCGATCCAATAAGATCTTTCTGGATTATCAAAATCAAAGTATTCAAATCTTGAACAGAACCACACCATTGTGTAGGGCTCGCCAAGACCTTTCCAAATACATTCATTTCATCTCAAATGGACTCCGAACGTGAAGGATATTGCATTCTAAATTTTTGGAAAGAAAGGTAGAAGTGGAAAAAGGGGTGCCACGTGGCACCACTAGAAGAGTGACACGTGGCCTTACGATGCTAATGTGGCACACCCACATAGCACAACATGGAAGCTTTCAGATGATGTGGTAGGTGCAGATGCTGAGTTGGCAATCTAAATTGGCATCCCAATGGTAGTGATGTGGTCCAATCATTATCTGACACATGGTAGGTTCCTTGCATAGTTGGCAGCTAAGTGGACTGACTAGAGAATTCCACATGGAAGTCTAGTTGGACACCTCATAACCTTATCTATTAAAAAATGGGTTGATCCGGGAGGATCGAACCCCAGATCTCATGCATATAATCTCTACATATTAATGTTCTTCCCACCTGTGATCCTTATTAAGCATTGAACAAATATTTTATTTAAGGTTGATGGTAGGTTTAATAAGAAAAGGGGTGGGACCAAAGGCATGTCCACAGCCCCATTTCATGCATTATAGCCATATGCTAAGGCTGCAGTCTTATCCCAAGTTTGGAGCCGATATATACATATGTGCCACATTTAAATATCTGCCACCAAAATGTCAATGGAGGAGAGGTCTACGGGTTTGAACCCATAACCTCCTCCCAATTGTGCCAATGCCCCATCCAATGGCCATAGGCTCCTTTTGTTAAGGCATGTGGGAAAATATTTTTTTAACTTTGAATAGATTGTGATCCCCAAAGGGCTCGCCCCCTTTTGGGCCAAAAGCCATGGCAAATACTATTTTAAACCCATGATGGAGTTTAATTTGGGATTTGGAGGCATAGAAGCAAATCAAAATTATTTTTATAATGTCATAAGGTTGGATTTACCATATATTTTGGTTTATCACATATTTTGTTTCCAAATGTGTATTATATGGTTTAATAACCATATCTTTTGTTCTCCATTAAGTTTGGATCAAATATTTGTAAATCCCCTTACATTTGGAGTTGGGTATGAACCCTTGGGTATATATATATATATATATATGTATGTATATGTATTTTCCCATATGAAGACATTGAAGATTTTGGAGAGTGAATGGTATAATGCCATTATTCCTTTGTAAAGGCTTGTAGCTTGCTCATTTTTGTAAAGAGGCTTTTTAGCCACTCTTGAGAGGTTGAGAGTGAGGCATCATGATTGGGAGCCTAAGTCTCTTTTGTAGCAGCTTGAATGAATTTGTACTTTTTGAAGACTAATAAGATTGGTCCTCATTGGAGTTGAACCCGAAGACATGGTCCACATTGGATGAACTCCAGTATCATCTGGTAACTACATTTTTATGGTTTGCATCATTTTTTTCTTCAAATTTTCAATTATTTTAAGCCTTTTGTAAGCTTGATATTTAAGGCATTTTTACAAGTTAACTATTTAAGAATTTATTTGCAATTCAAGCATTAGTAGATCCTGTCATTTTCGGATCATGTTTGGTATTAGAGCAGGATAACCAAGGAATTTAATAAGTGTTAATGTTAACTAGATCAAGGCTTAAGCGAGGTGAAGGACAACTTGAGGAATTTAATCCATAAATTGGATCGAGGTCAAGGAATAAGATGGCTTCATTGAAAGGCATAGGAGGTGATCCTCCATCAACTGATGAAGAATTTCTTAGATATTTAATGAAAGCTATGTTGGAAGAATTGTATGTGGATTGGAAGAAAGTTAAAGAAGAAGGCATATCAGAAGCAAACAATAAAGGTAAAGGAGTGGGAGGTGGTGGTGACCCTCTTGAAAGTCCTCTGTCTTCCTCATATTCCTTTACTTCTTCTACAAGTTCAATCTCAGTTTCTACTTCAAAGACGAAAGAATCTATGGGAGATAAATCTACATTTCCTTTGTAAAACTTGATGTCAAATTTGATATGTCGATGTATAATGGTGAATTAGATGCAGAGAAGCTGGATAATTGTTAGTTTTTCAGAATTTACTTCAATCTAATCTAGGATCTTAACTGAGAGAACAACATGTACAACATATCTATAGCATATCAATCATGGACACAATAATGCAAGCACACAAGAGACACAGAGTTTCACCAGGGAAAACCAAGAAGGTGAAAAACCCCGCAACTTCCTTAGAGATAGATAGAGCAATGATACAACCCAAGCATAAGAAATAGTCTTCTCCTAGCAGTAGCTTCTCCTCCTCCACTAGTGCACCACTCTCCAATGAGTGTGAGAGAGAAAGTGAATGATCAAATAGAGTGCCTCCCGCACTCTATTTATACTTGACTTGCCTAATAACCTTTACTAGTTCGGTCTTAACTTAACCACATAACATAATGCTAACAGGGCCGACCCCCAATAGGGTGGTCTAATAACCCTTTAACCCACATGAATTATATAGGGCCAACCCCATCAAGGTGGTCTAATAACCCATCAAGTATAAGTTACGACACTTACAATATAAATGACGACACTTCCGTATAGAGGAATAATAACATCTCTATAGGAATACAATATACATATATGAAATACATTCTGAAGTTACATATACATCAACACTCCCTCTTAACTAGGAAGGTATTTCTCGACATAGATCTGCTAGAACAAGTCTTATTCTCTGGATCATCGTCATCGAATCATCGTCCTCGAATCATCGTCATCGTCACTATTGTTGCTATCTCAATCAATCTCCAATCTACTCGTCATAGGAAGTTCTACAGAGCTAGTCCTTTTTCATACTGGATGTAGGCCCACCACCTGTAGGTCTTCATCATCACTATCCATACTGTGCAATCCTCAGGACTGATTGCATGCATCAACAAAACCTCGAAAGAGCATCCCAGGACTGATTACGAGCTTATTGCTCAACCTATCGGATCTCCCAGGATCTTTTACATGTTGACCTTCACAAAACCTACTCAAAGCATCCCAGGATATTACGAGCACACTGCTCTACCTGGCTGGATCTCGATAGAGAATCCCAGGCTGTTACGAGCACACCACTCTACCTGTCCAGATTTTAAAGGGTCGTTTCTATGTGAACTTTGGCAAAACCTACTCACAGCATCCTAGGATGTTACGAGCACACCGCTCTACCTGTCTGGATCTCGATAAAGCAGCCCAGGATGTTACAAGCACACCGCTCTACTTGTCTGGATTTTAAAGGATCTTTTCTATGCGAAACCGTAGCAAAACCTACTCAGAGCATCTTAGGATGTTACGAGCACACCGCTCTACCTGTCTGGATCTCGATAGAGCATCCCAGGCTGTTACGATCACACCGCTCTGCCTATCCGGATTTTAAAGGACCCTTTCTATGCTACCTGCACAACCTGTCCACGACCATAGAGTATCAACCTGATACTCATACATCATTCTGATGTATACTTGATCAACCCGATCATCATCACTGCATCGTCCTAATGCATGTCATCTGGAGCAACATCCTAAAGCTCGTCATCTGTGATCATCGTAATCATCATAGCATCAACTTGATGCATGTCATATGGAGCAACATACTGAATCTCGTCATCTGTGATCATCCTAATCATCATAGCATCAACCTGATGCATGTCATCTGGAGCAACATCCTGAAGCTCGCCATCCATGATCAACCTGATCATACCATGCATCCACCTGATGCATACAATGTATCTACCTAATACATATCATCATACATTATCCACCTGATCATACAATGTATCCACCTGATACATATCAAATACATGATCTACCTGATCATACAAGTATCCACCTGATACATACAAATACATGATCTACCTGATCATACAAGTATCCACCTGATACATACATAAGTACATGATCTACCTGATCATATCAAGCATCCAACATGATGCATATACAAATACATGATCCAGCTGATCATATCAAGCATCCAACATGATGCATATACAAATACATGATCCAACTGATCATATCAAGCATCCAACATGATGCATATACAGAGCAGTAACTGGAGCAACGTCCTGATGCTCATCATCCAGCACTTACATCCACAGCCATGGGAAGGATCCTCCTCTCACCATGCTTGGAATGGCTCTTGCAAATTTGTCCATCACTTCTTCCTCGAAGTGTTGTCAATCTGAAGAACACCAAGCCTCTCTCTCAAGTACTCAAACTTCACTCTGGCTAGTGGTTTCATCAACACATCTGCAACCTGCTCATCCGTCGCAACATACAGGAGCTTCACTACACCTCTCTGCACAATATCCCTGATATAGTGATATTTGATCTCAATGTGCTTTGACCTGTCATGGAACATTGGGTTCTCAGAAAGATTCACACAACTCTGGTTGTCACAAAAGATACCAGTAGCATCCAACAGGATATCAAATAACTCTGACAATAGCTTCCTCAGCCATACTACCACACAACTAGCCGAACAAGCTATGACATACTCTGCTTTGGCTGTACTCAGTGCTATGCAGAACTGCTTCCTGCTAAACCAAGAGATCACACCTGATCCCATACTGAAGCAATACCTAGATGTGCTCTTCCTATCGGCAGCAATGCCTGCCCAGTCTGAATCAACATAACCCTACAGGTTAAACTTTTGTTTCGCATCATACTTGAGCCCATAATCAACCGTACCCTTTAGGTACCTCAGAATATGCTTTACAACAACCAGGTGAACACCTCTAGGATCTGTCAGGAACTGGCTCAATGTGTTCACTTCAAAGCAAATATCTGGTCTCGTGTTCGTCAGGTACATCAAGGACCCAATCATCTGACGATACACAATGACATCAACCGGATCAAATGAAGCATCACACAGAAGCTTCAGGTTCAATGTCATAGGTGTGGCCATGGCCTTGCAGTCCATCATCTCGAACATCTTCAGGATCTCTACTGCATACTTCCCTTGTCCAAGGAAGATTCCATCTGCACTCTGCCACACCTCCATGCCTAGAAAGTAGTGCATCATCCCCAAGTCCTTCATCTCGAACTCGGCAGCAAGCTTCCTCTTGGTGTTGGAAACCAACCCATCCTCACCTGTAATAAACAGGCCATCCACATACAATAGTAGTATCACTGGATTGCCTTCCTCAACCTTGTAGTAAAGGTTGGAATCTGCTTTCGTCTTGGTAAAGGCCAAATTGGATAGAAAGTTGTCTATCCTACCATACCAAGTCCTAGGAGCTTGCTTTAAACCATACAAGGATTTCTTCCACCTGCACACATATGAATCTCTGTCATGTGTCTCAAAACCAAGTGGCTGCTCCACATGCACTTCCTTCTCAATTACACCATTCAAGAAAGCTATCTTGACATCCATCTGGTGTATCTTCCATTTCATCATTGCAGCCAGAGCAAGTACTGATCTGATGGAAGTGTATCTGGATATAGGAGCAAAAGTCTCTTCATAGTCTATTCTCTTTTTCTGAGAGAAGCCACGAGCTACAAATCTCACTTTGTATTTCTCTATGCTGCCATCTGCAGCATGCTTGATCTTTGGAAGTCACAACAGACTTTCCATCTAGTCTTGGGATCACATCCCAAACATCTTTCTTCATGATCGACGGATTATGGTATTCTTTCATTACTTCATCTCGGATCCTAGGAACTTCAATATCTTTAATATATTCAATAGATAGCTTTGTTACTAGAACAAATGTTGTAGTCCTTCTTTTGTAGGTGATGGTATACGATCTTTCCTACAAGACAAGTTAAATTGCATGATTAGAAACATCTCATAGTTTTCAGAACAATTTCTTACACATAAATAAATATGTCATACACTCATGCAATTATTTTAGCCAATGCTTCAATACAACATTTATCCATATCCCGTAACTTTCTAGATGCCTTCCAATCTCTACCAGAACATTGTTAAGAGTGTGCACAACTCCCAACATGTCAGCAAATAGGTTTCATTCTAGATAAGTAGCAATGGAATGTTGTACAGTGCCATAGGACACTTACCCATCACATGGATATTAGTAATATATTGTTCATTAATGCAATTATTCTAATATGCATAATACACACCCTAAGTCTAGGAACATAAGCATATACATCATTGAACAATATTATTTAAACAAACAAATATGCAAGAAATGACAATTCAAATACTTATCTTTGTTTGGTTGTAGGGTGGACTCCCTCTCAATATTCGTTTCCTTGCAGGAACTACTGGAGTGTGCTCCCTCTTGATCTTTGCTTCCTGGATTATATGTCCTTGAACTTATATCCATCCTTGATCACTATGCATGCTTACTAGTATCATCATTGTGTTATCCTCGAGATCTCATACATTCATTAGTATAATCTTAATACTGTCAAAACACAATAATCTTAAGCATGTATAGTCATGATCATTTCAAACACAGATAATAAGCATTAGTATTCAAGATTTATATAGGACTTTTCTGGTTAGTCATATCATTAATCAAAGTAAGGAACATAATATGCCTAAACCCATGATTACTAACTTCAATGAATAATCATTATCAATCATGCCATGTATACTTATATAAGAGATCCTAACACAAGGTAGGATTCTAACTTGATATAGGAAAAACATACCTAGATTAGCATGCTAGCTAGTTATGTCTAACATACCCGCATAATGTCTTCTTGTTCTCTTGAATGACTTGTGCTAGTAACTTGCATATCTCATAGGTTAACCATTATATAACCAAGTTATACATACCTCGTAAGTAGATCTTCTATGTGATCCATGACAATGGATGAATCTTTGTCTTCATGTCACCATGGTCATATGTTCTTGAACTAGAACATGATTTGTCTTTCTTGATGTACCTTTCATGTTAGCGAACAACATCAACCTCATACAACACCACAATGCATTTGTACAATCATAAGTGTCAAAACCCTAATCAATGAATATCTTTTGTCATGCATTCATACTTTTATTAAGGTGATATGACAAGTCTAAAATTAATCAAGATTGTACTAATCTTAATGAAGACAAACATAAACTTAATCATGAACAAATTTCGAAACATACCCGTAAGTCATACCTGTTGAGTTTGCTTGTAATCTGCTTATGTAAGGCCTTAGCCTCATCTCCCTCTGAAACTGGAACTTCTTCACTTATGCAGGTGACCAATCCATTCTCCTCTAGGATTAACCCAATCCACTTGATTTGCAGAAACTAGATCTGGAGCTAGATTAGGGTTTGTCAGGGAAACCCTAAAAATTCAAACTTTTGAAAGGATAGAAAGATACGCCTTGATGAGTGGATCAACCTGGTATACTCATAATTTGAAAACTGCAAAGTTTCACCCCTCAACATTGCCTTTAGATTTCTGGATTCACTAGGGAGGACCCTAAATTAGGGTTTGAGTTTCCCGGAGCTTCACCCAACCAAATAGTTTGATCCAAAGCTCTACACTTTGATTTTTCCAAGGAGATTCCAGCTATGGTCACAGATTTCAAAAAATCCCATTTTTGTAGAAGCCCTAATTTTTCACCTTTCCGATCAGAGTCCCGAACTAGGGTTTGATCAAGCCCAACCTTCTTCCCAACCAAATAATTCGATCTTGGTCTCTAAATTTTGATTTTGACAAGAAGCATCCAGCCGTGGTCTCCAATTACAAAAATTCCAACTTTCTCCGAAGCCCTAAATTCCTAGAGCCATGAAGGAAGGTGCTCAAAATCCAATTTTGTTTTGACATAAATATGGACCTGATTGTTTTTGGTGTAACTCCGAAATTTCAGATCTGCAGGGTTTGAAAATGTTTTCTGTGGTATCCTGACCTGTTTTCTTTCCAACCCCACAGTTCTTACCTCAAATGGATTCTCTGAGAGATATTTATTCCAAGTATCGCAACGTGACCTGTTTATGGGATAAAACAGGAGAGAGAACTTTTATGGAGTGCCACATGTCCCTGTTTCACTTTCGGCCTCTGAACCTTAAGCCTGTGAAAGTACAATCCGTTCCCTACCTGTCAATTTTTACGAAATTTCATTTGGAGCTTCCTATCCCAAGTTGTGACCTTTTTTCCTAGGTCACTTGTTTATGACTGAGACCTGGAAGAGGCAAAAACCCTAGATTGTACAGATCATAAAACACAAAGTACAATGAATTAGAAGTTATTCTTTGGACACAAGGTACATTGGGATCTTATCTTTGACCTGTAAAAGTTTTAGATCCTGAAAATTCACCAAAATGGATTTATAGCGAAAGTTCTACGATGACTGGTTTTTTTTATATCAAGCCCTACCTTCGCAAGTGCAACAAGTGTCATAAATGCCATACCATGCCTTCTTTCAGGCTAGCTCTGATACCATGTTAGTTTTTCAGAATTTACTTCAATCTAATCTAGGATCTTAACTGAGAGAAAAACATGTACAACATATCTACAGCATATCAATCATGGACACAATAATGCAAGCACACAAGAGACACAGAGTTTCACAGGGGAAAACCAAGAAGGTGAAAAACCCTGCAACTTCCTCAGAGATATATAGAGAAATGATACAACCCAAGCATAAGAAAAAGTCTTCTCCTAGCAGCAGCTTCTCCTCCTCCACTAGTGCGCCACTCTCCAATGAGTGTGTGAGAGAGAAAGTGAATGATCAAATAGAGTGCCTCCCGCACTTTATTTATACTTGACTTGCCTAATAACCTTTACTAGGTCGGCCTTAACTTAACCACATAACATAATGCTGACAGGTCCGACCCCCAATAGGGTGGTCTAATAACCCTTTAACCCACATGAATTATATAGGGCAGACCCCATCAAGGTGGTCTAATAACCCATCAAGTATAAGTTACGACACTTACAATATAAATGACGACACTTCCATGTAGAGGAATAATAATATCTCTATAGGAATACAATATACATATATGAAATACATTCCGAAGTTACATATACATCAACAATAACTATCTTAAGAAGATTGAAGTTTACTATAGGATCCAAAACATTGCAGATGACTCCGTAAAAGTCCAGCTTGCTACTCTCCGTATAGGTGGAACATCCTTGATATGGTGGAAGAGTAAGACCCCATATGATCTTCGTACTAAATGTGAAGTAATTACTTTGTAGTTTGAATTTACATCTGCATTGAAGAAATAGTTTTATCCACTGGGTTACATGCAACATGTAGTCATGGATTGGAAAATTTTCAAGCAAGGCAAGGGCCAAAGTGTACAAGAGTAAATGCAAGAGTTTAGAAAAAGAGCAATGAATGTTTATTTATATACATAGGATACCTTATTGAAATACATAGGTGAATTACATGATTATCTTAAACATACCATTCTTATTTTCAATCCAACTAACATTGACGAGGTTAGCCTTGCAAGCCATTCATCTGGAAGAAGGTAGAAGGAATATCTATGGGAGCTTCTCAGTTGAATCCAGTCAGTTGAAGTAAAGAAAGGACAAAGGAAAAGAGAAGATGAATCAATCTGCTACATTAAATAAGGGGGATACAAAGATTTCATGTTCTCATTGTCAAAGAGATGGACACGATGAAGAACATTGTTGGAAGCTACATCTAGAGTTGAAACCGAAATGGACTAAGCATCAGAGAGGTAAGAAGAAAACCACTGCTACCATTCAATATGATCTCGGATTCGATTATGAAGTTGAGACCAAAGTATCAGTTGTTGGTATGAAAGGTATAACCTATAACACATGCACTTCTTCTCATTTGATCACTGATGAAAAGAAGAGGGAAGAATTATTTCATTTAAGGGTTATCTCTAAACACAATAAAATTGATACACTTGTACACAATGGATCTCAAGCAAACGTTATATCAGAAGGCATTATTCAAAATCTTGGTTTGAAAACTACATTACATCCTAAACCATATCCACTTGGATGGGTATGTAAGAATGCATAATTACAAGTTACTAAGTAGTGTAGGCTTAGATTCACCATTAATGCTGATTTTATTGATGCGGTAGACTTGGATATAATACCCCTTAATATTTGTGGCATGGTGTTAGGTAGTCCCTATTTGTTTGACATGAAGGCTATATTTTTCAGGTAACAGAATCAATATCACCTCTTCAAGGATGGGAATAAATACATAGTGAGATCTCATCGATTTAAAACTAACTTGTCCATGGTTTCCACAACACATATGAAAAGGATTGTGAATGCAAGCAAAAAATTGTCTTCATTTATGTGAAGTATGATTCTAAAACTGATGAAGTACTACATAATGAAGAATTATTGCATAAGAACACCCATGATCTAAGTTTACAACTTGTGAATGATCCTTTGATTGTTGATTGTCCTGTCAAGAAAGACAAGTAAATTGTTGATTCGATTTTGTTTACATCTATATGTTCATTTACGTTTCTCATTTTGTTACTGATCAGTGGGTTATGGTTGGTAAAATTAACAATGGATGTAGATGTTTATGGCAATGAGGGAATTTTTACTTTAATCAACAATGCTTTCTCGGTATTTTCCTTTGTGGTGATGGCACAGATGGTCATTTTTCAAGCAGGACAATTGAAAGATACTGGACAAGTGAGGTGGTCATGCCCTCACTTATTTTCTAAATGATCTAGAATTTTGGTGGTCCAAAAGATTTCCGATGGGGAGGTTTGATCTAGGAGGATCTTCCTGGACGATCAAAATAAAAGTCTTCACAACCTAAATAGAACCACTTCGTTGTGTAGGGCTCGTCGAGACCTTTCTAGCAACATTCATTTCTTCTCAAACAGACTCTGGACGTGAAAGATATCGCGTTCTGAATTTTCAGCAAGACAGGTAAAAGTGGCAAAAGGGGTGCCACATGGCACCACTGGAAGGGCGAAACGTGTTTTATATGGCACTGATGTGGCACACCCACATAACACCACGTGGTAGATTGTAGTTGATGTGGCAAGTGTAGATGTTGAATTGGAAATATGAGTTGGCATCCTAGTGGCAGTGATGTGGTGATCCAATCATTATCTAACACGTGGCAGGTTCGTTGCACATTTGGCAGCCAAGTGGACCAACCGGATATTGCCATGTGGTAGTCCAGTTGACCACCTCATAACCTTATCTATCAAAAAATTGGGTGATCCGAGAGGATCGAACCTCGGAGTTCGCGCATATAATCTCTATGTCTTACCGTTCTGCCCACATGTGTTCCTTATTAAGCATTGAACAAATATTTTATTTAAGGTTGATGGTATGTTTATTAAGAAAAGGGGCAGGACCGAAGGCATAGCCCCTTTCCCATTGCATGCATTATATCCATATGCTAAGGCTACGGGCTTATCCAAAGTTTGGAGTGGATATATACACATGTTCCACGTTTAAATATCTGCCACCAAAATGTCAATGGAGGAGAGGTCCACAGGTTTGAACCTGCGACCTCCTCCCAACTGTGCCAATGCCCTAGCCAATGCGCCATAGGTTCTTTTTGTGAAGGCATGTGGGAAAATATTTTGGTAACTTTGAATGGATCGTGATCCCCAAAGGGCGTACCCCCCTTTGGGCCAAAAACCATGGCCAAAGACTATTTTAAACCCATGATGGAGTTTAATTCAGGATTTGGAGGCATAGAAGCAAATCAAAATTATTTTTATAATGTCATATGGTTTGGATTTACCATATATTTTGGTTTATCATATATTTTGTTTCCAAATGTGTATTATATGGTTTAATAACTATATCTTTTATTCTCCATTAAGTTTGGATCAAATATGTGTAAATCCCCTTACATTTGGAGTTGGGTATGAACCCTTGGGTATATAAATAAATGTATTTTCCCATATCAAGACATTGAATATTTTGGAGAGTGAATGGTATAATTCCATTATGCCTTTGTAAAGGCTTGTAGCTTGCTCATTTTTGTAAATAGGATTTTTAGCCTCTTGAGAGGTTGAGAGTGAGAGGCCTCATGATTGGGATCCTAAGTCTCTTTTGCAGCAGCTTGAAGGAAGTTGTACTTTTTTAATACTAATAAGATCGATCCTCATTGGATCTGGACCCGTAGACGTAGTGCACATTGGACGAACTCTATTATCATATGGTGACTACATTTTTATGGTTTGCATCATTTGTTTTCTTCATATTTTCAATTATTTTAAGCCTTTTGTAAGCTTGATCTTTAAGGCATTTTCACAAGTTAACTATTTCAGAATTTATTTGCAATTCAAGTGTTAGTAGATCCTATCATTTTAGATCAGTGACACATATTGTGGAAGCATGGATGCAGATTCAGTTCCAGACCCTGATGCTTCCTTGTCATCTTCCTCTTCAAACTAGATTTTGCAGTTGTCTGTCAGGATGATGACCTTTTCTTCTTTGGTGGCTCAATGTAGTGTCTTTTTTTAATAAATTTGGTAAAATTGGAAAAATTGCAAATTTTGGCCAATTCGACCCTTAGACTAGTATTGACCCAAATGGCTCCAAATGCTTCCAAATTGGTTTTGAATGTGTTTGGAAGGTATTAAGACATAAAATTGTTACTGTTGTATTCTTGGACACTCTCAAAATACTTCTGCAACATTCAATTATAATCAGGGAAAGATAGGGCAATTTACTAGTCAAATAGAGGTTCAAATCCCCCAAGGGTAGTGGTCAAAGATGGATCTCCAAATGTTGTACGATCTTCCAAAATTTCACAGCAAAGATATGGTACTATTAAAGAAATTCAATGGGATTACAAATACATTATCAATCAGTTCCTAAATGCTTCTACAACTTCCATAAATCAGATGTTTGTATACTAGCTTCAACATAGGGGGAAATGATAGTAAATTTTCACAAATGGTTATGAAAATTGAGAATATTGCTCCAAATGCTTGTCTAATGAATATGAAAATTATTCATCATATTAATGGTGCTCCATAAAACAATAATATATCATATTTTCATTGAACCATTCAAATTTGATACCACTTCAAGTGCTTATAACAAGGTATTGGGGAAATGGCACCATTTAATCATAGTTTAGCATTTGGACATAAAATCTCTTGGAGTTTTGATCTGAAAGTATTATGAGCAGTAAATACATATTATATATCAGATTACAAAAATATGGAGCCTCAAGAGCTATCCCAAAGAGATCATCACCTCACCAAGTGTGCCCCTCCTCAAAGAGCAAGAATATGACAAGAAATGGAAGAATAGTTGTAGAAGCAAGTTGAAGGAGATGTGATCACAAGATGCCCTATAGCTTCAACCTGAAATAAATGACTCCATTGTAGCTCCAAATGAAAGGTCTGAATGGACTCTCCAATTTCCAATTAGGATGGGAATCTTTCACCCTCAAAATTGGCAGCAAGTTGAAGGAGATGTGATCACGAGATGCCCTATAGCTTCAACCTGAAATAAATGACTCCATTGTAGCTCCAAATGAAAGGTCTGAATGGACTCTCCAATTTCCAATTAGGATGGGAATCTTTCACCCTCGAAATTGGTACTAAGGAAAGTAGAGTAAACACTCCACAAGCATGGACAAGCTATGCTCTCTAATATGCAAAATGATAAATGATCAAAAGACACTCTCCTTCTTTGTTCTTGTCTTTAATAAACTTCTCAAGTCCTCCACGGGTCGAATTCCTTCCAAAATCCTCATGCCAACTCAAGTTGGGAAGAGATTCCAATGTGTGCCACTTGTCCAACATTTCCTAGTCTCCATCTTCCCTCAATTCGAATGGGTGTCTCTTTGGCTACCCTAACTCCCTTATGCGCATTCTTGGAGGATATTTTTAGCCCTGACATGCCATATATGTCAGATTTTAGCATTCAGGTCTGATTTGTGTCATAAGTTTCATAGCACCTTCATCAGTGTTGTCATAGAATCTAGGGAATCTAGCCCAAGTGTCTCAATATATCTCAAATTCCTCTTCCTCTTCTATGGGATTTACTCTTCCACTCAAATTCGACCTTCATTGAGTCATGCCAAGTATATTGACCTTCCAACTCCCCAATATCATTAGACTCCACCCTCAATTCGAATGGGTGAGAATAGAATGCCATGTGGCATGAGGAATCTAGCTTTGTGTGGGTCCCACACCACCAATGTGTCTCCATGCCCAAGTGCCACCTTATTTTCCTATCATAAATATTATTTAACCCCTTTTAATATATTTATATCAATATAATGTCCATTTGGGGTTTTATAGTCTCCTTATTCCAAATCTAATGTTTCCACCCCAACCTAGGAAACTAGTAGATTGGTGGAATTTTCTCTTTTGAGATTTATTTGAATGGGAACATTACACTCAATTAGAACTTACGCTGGAATTATTTTCAGTTGTTCTTGCTCAACTGGGATATTTTCTTTGATAATGACTTATTCAATAGATATCTTCTCAACCCTCACTTTATACATCATTGCCTCCATTGTTACAGACGTCGGCTCCTCGTTCTTCAGCACTCTAACGCTATGGGCTCTCTGCTCTTAGAATTCACTTAATTTGCTCAGGAAACAATGATCCAAATCGTCGTCCTGATAGAATTTCAAATTCTTGCTCCAAGATGTCATGTAAATGCTTTTCCCAAGATTTAGTTAATCAGAACAAATCCTTTGCAATAATGACCCTTTCCGACAACAATTTTGTTCACGCAAGCACATCTTTTCGACATTTATTATGAGATCCTCCACTAACAACATCGCTTTGTGTGCCATAAATGAAACAATAAATGTACAGTCGAGCTGCTTTGATACAACATAACTTCAACAAAACTATATGTATGTACAAATAGCTACTACGACAAAACAAACTATGACATAAACTAGACTCTGACCTGGACTATCTTTGACATAGCAAGACTTCAACATAGCTAATCTGCGACATAGGTCAGAATACTCCTTGGACATATAGGATACTATAAAAATTGATAAGATATTACTCTGATATGACATATCCTATAGAAGAACTACTAAAAGAAAATAAAGAATTTAGATGGTCTCAAGAATGTGAAGAATCATTCGAGTTACTTAAGAGAAAGCTCGTCAAAGCCCCAACTCTAAGATTTCCAAACTAGTCGATTAAATTTCACGTCCATATTGATGCATCTAGTATTGCGGTCGATGCAATACTTACTCAACCAGGAGAAGACGGATGGATTACCCAAATTCTTATGCTAGTAGAAAGTTAAATAAGGCAGAAAGAAATTACTCTACAATAGAATGAGAAGCCTTAGGCGTGATCTTTGCACTACAAAAGTATCGACACTACCTGTTGTCTAACCCGTTTATATTCTACACATACCATCAAGTGATCAATTACTTAGTAAACAAACCTCTCCATCATGGTTTCCTATGCAGATGGTTTCCCCTATTCCAAGAATTTGAGTTTAAAATAATTATATGACCTGGAAAGAATAATGTCGATCCCGACCACTTATCAAGAATAGAAACAAGAGAAGATCCCGTCAGAATCGATGATGAGTTACCCAATTCTCACTTATTTAGATTTGAATTTGTACCGATAGAATTGAAAGAGATAGCATAATACCTCGAACAAGGTTACGCCCTAGAAGGAATGTCAAAAAAACAAAAGAAGATATTTTCAATGAAGGTCGTTCCATACACTCCGATAAACAAATTCTTTTATAAATTGGGACCAGATGAAGTACGGAGACAAAGTGTCTTAAAGCATGAATGACAAGATATTATCAACAAAGCACATAGTGGACCAATAGGAGGACACTACCAAGCTGACACAACTGCAAAGAAAATTCTATAGTCTGGACTATGGTGGACGATTCTACACAAAGATTGTAAAAATCAGATAAAAAAATGTGACAGGTGCCAAAGATTAGGGTGACTACTACCTAGAAATGAGATGCCACTAATACCTATTAATTCAAGTCTAAATTTTTAAATATGGACTATCAACTTCGTCGAACCGTTTCTAGTCCCTGGCCGACGAACCCGTGCTCAATACATTATCACAATAGTTGAATATGTTACTAAATGGGAAGAAGTTGAACCTGTCGATACATGTTCCAGTGAAGTAGACTCAAAATTATTTATGAAAATATCATCACAAGATTTGGATGCCCCCTTACTCTCATCAATGACAGAGGGACACGTTTTATGAACAATACTATATCAATATTGCTAATGGAATTCATGATCAACCACCAGAGAGTTCATCATATCATCCACAATCAAATGGAGTTATTGAAGCATTCATCAAAACTTTAACTAAAGGTATAACAAATATTTGTAATAATGATAAGGATGACTGGGAGACAGAATACCCACCATTTTATGGGATTATAGAACAACTTATAAATGATCAAGAGGGAAAACACCCTTTAAACGCATCCATGGACAGGAAGCAGGTGTCCTGTTACATTTCAAGCAGTAGGCACCGATCATTGTAGACATACTTCATTTATATATTGGAAGAGCCACAAAAGATAGAAATTTTGACTATCAAAGCTAGAAGAACAACTCCAAATAGCAATCCACCATCAGGGAGTCCAAAAGAAACAACATAAATATTGGCACAATTGTAATATAAAAAGGAAAGGCATATCAATAGGGGACCTAACATTACTATATGATAGTCAAATAAAATGGAAACCCAAAAAGTTGCATATAACATGGCTTGGGAAATACATAGTTGATGAACTAAATAGCAATGCCTCAGATAGACTAAAGACTTTACAAGGCAAATTTTTCACCAAAGTTGTCAATAGTGCAATGTTAAAAATATATAAAACATAGAATCGACACGATGCTAAATGAATAGTTGTATCACCATTTGGTTGACCATCGTGCCCCAAATTTGTAATTAATTAATATATTAACCTGCTTAACTACATTAGTTAGAGAAAAGTAATTACAAAAACTAACTTGCATCTTGAAACTATATACGAGAACCCTAAAACAAGGATGTTGGAAGAAATAAGCATAACTCAATGACGATAGACTGGAATAAGGAGAACGAGACAAATCAAAGCAGGAGAATGGATCATAAAAATTCAACTAGAGCAGACCAATGAGTTGAAGTCACCACAGCTGACTAAGAGAACATTCAAGCAATTATAGAACAAGTCAACTGGTGCATAATACACTTAATGCGATCGACCCCGACAAAGAAGTCATGAAGACCGACGACCGAAGCATGAGTCGAAAGACTCCCTACACATGCCAAGAATCTTCCAAGAACATAAATTTAAATTAGTGCCATAGCCTAACCACCATGAATGTGCATCAAATAGCCAAACTATAAATGAGGACCTCGAGCAAAGTTGGGAACGATTATGCAAAGAGTTGGAGCAGTCGTAGCTAGAACTTGAAATTATGAAGCTTACAAACCCTCTACTTGTACCTATAACCATGACTGAAATGGATCCAAAGAAAGCCACTTCCATCATCAAAGCTATGAAAGTAGCAGAAAAAGCAATATGGGAAGTATAAGAAGTCGCCATGCTGCCATTGAAAGCCTGATTGACCAAAATCAGGAAAGCCGCACAGAAGAGCACCAATGGAAAAGGCTTTGGAAAGAATTATGAGAATGGGGTATTCAAAATGATAGATGGAGTGAGGAAGCCAACAAATTGGATGTATCAAACATCAGGAACTACTTGAACGCACCCCTGCTCGACAACTTCGACGATTTAAAAGACCTAATTGCACAGTATATTGTCGGCAGATTCCAAAAAGGGAAGTTTTGCTTTGACAATCATGTTGAAGTCGATGCCACACTTAGTGAACTCATAACCATCTTACCAAATCAAGGGATGTAGGTACCATTTGGTTTCAAATCTAAATTAATCAAAGAATTCACAGTAACCCCCACAGGAAAGAACTCAAAGGGGTTGGTCATTAATAAAATTCATATCAAACATATAAATATAATGCAATTATAGTATAAATATGCTTAACAAATACCAGTCTCTCATCAGACATCAGGCTCGACATGCTTGAAGTTGTCAAAGAAATAGCCACAGAAGCAAACAAAATTAATTGGGTAGAATACCTGGCTGCAGTCATCAAGGCAAGATGCGAAAAATGCCAAGAGTCGGAATCAACAATTCAGTACCCATCCTTACTTATTTGGATATCAATGTACAAGATAACCCCAGTCAGAGATCCTTCTTTTACAGAAGGGATAGGGCCATTAATGAACATTTTTAAGCTATTTAGACTGCAGGAATGCCCAAAAGGTCCAAAAATTGCTAAGTTATGGCTTGAAAATTGGTTTCAAGTCTTGAAGACTACTTCGTCGATATGGAGGGTTTCGAAACCCATCCAACGAAGTCTACCCCCGACTACACATATCCAACTCGAGCTTGATTACACCAAGGTATGGTTCATGCAAGGAGTAGAAGGGGATGATACCAAGTTAGATTATTACCCGACCGTCAAAGATATTTTCACTTACTTAAATTGACAATCAAATACAATCTACCAAATACCATATTTTTCCTGGAAAGAAGTCCAGGAATTGCAGCAGCCATTGACCGATGAAGAAAAAGAAGAAGTCTATGAATATGGGTTGTATTTAGAAATTTTTGGCCTTGAAGATGAGGAAGAAAATCCTTTAGCTAGTATTGTGTCAAATACTCAACCTAATACAACAGAGACAGAAGCACAATCGGGAGAAACAACAGAAGATGATGAAGCACAAGAAGAGAAAGAGTCAGAGCCTGAATTGACCAAGGACAAGCTCGACCTGGTAGAAGAACAAATTTATACAATGCAAGAGACTTTTTCCAAGTAGTCCAAGAAGAGAAAGCTCATACTATATGCAATGACTAAAGATGAACTCCAAGGATTACATGAAGAAGTGGAGTAGGTCATCAGAGATGTCGTACTCAATAAGACTATGATAGAGCCGCAAATCCAAAAGAAATTGATCAAAAAAGTTGTGTTGGCCAAGGTGAGTATTCCCAATTTTTGGCAATTTTTGACAATTCTCCACCTACATCACCAGTACATATAGAAGAAGACCCGGTAGAGCAAGATTATCTTCCCACTTTGCAAGACCCCAACTTTCACAAGTTTATTTCTACCATTCCAGAAAAATTCCCCAAGTTGGCAATTTTTTTCCTCAACAAACCTATCATAAATTTGATGTCTCTACCTGAGACTCGAGCCAGACCCCCTCATGGAACCAAACTTTATGCACAGTCGCTAAAAACCCCCATTCGACCAAAGATAGTAGGAATGCACCAAATCACTATGGAAATAATCTCTCCAGATCCTATAGATACACCATTTTTTACTCAATCCACAATCACCACAGTCACATCTACTCAACCATTTCATCCCTCCACAAGTTTAGTTGGAACTTCAACATCTACAATTATGTCGACAATGACTTCCACACCTGCCCCTTTCATTGGATCCTCTGACCCAATTGTACAACTTCCTTCCTCGGGGACTTTGCCAACCATCTTGATTGTACCTAGCCATTCGACTCTAAATATCCCTTCGAATTCCATACCTTTCTTGACTGTCCCACTAGCGACTAGTTCAGTTCCACTAACCCCCTACTCAACTGTACTAGTATCAACTGTTTCCACTTCCACCACTTATGTACCTCTCTTGACCCCACTTCAACCTAGTTATCACTCAGTTGATCCAGCTTCGAAAAAGAATAAAAAGAGCAAGAAGCTGCAAAAGAATCCTCTAACGATACCCCTTCAGTCACTCACAGATTCTTTGGGTGCACCAGTTACATTTGACTCTGTTGCAGCCAAATATTATGAACTAGATTCCCTCTTGCATACCATAATCAAGGAACAAAAGAAAAGATGGTCAAAAGACAAAAGGAAACTAGACATTGTCGAGGATGAACAAGCAGAAGTATTAATAAATTGTGGCAACTTGATAAGGGAGTTGGAACCGACCTTGTGTGGACATTTTGCTAAAAATCCACTAGACCAAATAATGAGCTTGTTAGGATCATTGCTTGCACTTTTAGAAGTAGTCTCTACCCAACAAAACCAAGAAAATGAATAGCAGACAACAATGCTACTGGACAATCAATATCGACAATTTTTTGTACAACATACTAATTGCAGGAATATGAACCAGTAGCAAAATGGTCGACCGGTGTCTTGAACAATTGGTACTCACATTATGGAGATTTTTTTGCAGAAATGAGCAAGATCTAGAATAATTTAGTGACTATATTTTAGCAAAAGGCCATGGCGGATCCGACAACTCTACAGGATCTAGAGCAATAGATTGAGCTTGAACAGAATTGACTACTAGCAGTTCAAGAAAAGGCATAGCAGTGGGAAAAGAAAGCAAAACCAACACAAGCACAAGTCCACCTCCTATCTGCCCATATCGACAAATTACTTGTCGATGCCAGTAATCAACACTTGATTCTCGAGCCATAAATGAAAAATATAAAAAAACAATACAGTCACTGAAAATATTGCCAAACTATCATAACTCACTTCAGTCAGACTAACATCTAGATAGTTCTCCATGAGTGTGAATATTTACATTGCCGACTTGCCTCCTCTACCAGTGCTATCGTCGAAGCATGCAGTGAGACAACCAGTCCATTGTTCTATCCACTCAACAGCAACCATAAGAAAATCCGAATAAGCAATTATATTTTCAATTTTATTTTTGCACACCCTTGTTCTCTTCATGGCAAAGAAACACTTTGTGGGTGGGTCAAGAGATGGTGGAGGAGCCTAGTTGACTGGACAACTAGGTCCTCCACTCGACTATGGTCGATTCAGTGCAGTCGATTGGGCAGTTGAACAAACTAGAAGTTATAACCGAATAACTAAATGTAAACAATATAAATAGGTTGTTGAGTTGTGACCTAAAAGGAAATCTTGCATTGAGCATTGTATAATATCTTATCTATGTTAATACAAAAGCTTGTTGTTGTTGTCCCACTTACTCTCTTTACTTCTGTGTGTATGATATATGCTCATGTGATCTATATATATTTTTATATAATGTACTACTGGTAACTTGTATGATTCCCTAGACTATAAAAGGATGTATGTGATGGATCAACCATCTAAGTCGGAAGATTATCTACACTTGGTAGAATTTGCTTGTAATAGTGGATATCATGCCCTATTGAAGATGAGTCCTTTCGAGACTATGTATGGAAGGAAGTGCAATGAAGTGCAATACTCCCATCATTTGGGATAACCCAACGGGCAAAGTCATTATTGGACCAGAATTATTAAAGGATATGAAGGATTAGATGGTTAGGATTAAGTAGAATCTAAAGGTAGCTAAAGACATGCAAAAAAACTATGCATATTAGAACGGGACTTCCAGACAGTTTCAAGTTGGAGATCATGTGTTTTTTAAAGTTAGACCCAAGAAGAGTTCCTTAAACTTGGGAAACTGCTCCAAGATAGATGCCAAATACTGTGGACCTTTTGAGGTCTTAGCTAATATAGGACCCATTGCTTATGAGTTGGTTGTGCCCGCTTGCATTAGAGTACATAATGTGTTTCAAGTGTCTTTATTGAGAAAGTATATACCTGATGCTAACCATGTAATTGATTGGAATGTGATCCAGGTAATCAAAGTAATTTTATTTTCTTTATTGATATATATGCATTTATGTACATGGTACTAATCATGTGATCGAATGACCTAGGTGGAAACAGAAGGGGATTTTCCAATACAACCTGTTGCCATTTTTGCAGCAAGGTCAAGCTGCTTCGGAACCAAGAAATCAGGCAGGTAAAGGTCCAATGGACCCATTACAATCCTAAGGATGCGACCTAGGAGCTGGAGGATGCCATGAGGGAAGCATACCCTCATCTATTTTGAAATTGTATGGCATGTATGTAATATACATTGAGGAAGATGCATTTTTTAAGGGGGAGGGGGATGTAATACACCAGTTGTTAAGCCCTGGACTTATGATCTTTTATGTGACTATGGAATTATGTTCTTTTTCATGTTAATGTTATTATGGAATTATTATCATTGTTTGATGATATGACTGTGGACTTTGGCACTATTATTAATATTAATGTTATTATTGGCATTGTTGTTATCTTTGAATATTGTTTCTATTGATTAATTAAACAACTGGCTCAGCAAAGGCAACTAAAAGAGTATGGAAGACCATGGATCTTACAGTGTGAGGGGGAAAGGGCGACATCCCTATCACCTTATAAATTTTTGTTGGATGAAAGTTGTCCATCCTAGTTCTTTTTGCACCTTAGTGACATTAGTAGTGTTGGTCACCCAAACATTGTACAACATACCCTATTTTTTATTTTTATGGACTATGGAGTTACTATTCCACCTTATGCATACCTTAATGAGCCCCTCTTTCCTAGTGCACCCTCCTTGGGAGAGATTCCCTCCCATTTATGTGTTTTATGTCATTTATGAGCCCTCTCCCCATATTCTAGGAGTTGTAAGATAGATTTTAGCTTCCACAAGCTAGAATTTAGTCTCCACCTCCATAAATGCACCCCAATCCTCTATTAATGGATATGCTCCCAAATGTTTTTCTTACATGTCATTTACGGTCCTATTGGACCCACTCTCTCACCTCCCATCACTAGTGTTCCCTCCTTGAGATATTCTTGGCCTCCACTCCTTGGTTTTTGGTAACTCCTCCTCATGATGCTAATCTGGGAAAGGGAATCTCCTAACTAAGCCACCACTCCACTAATTCGAGTTAAGTCTCCATGATGAAGCTTAATCTTACCTCTGTCTCTCTAATTCGAGTTGATCCCCTTGGGTTAGATTTGGCCTCCTTGTATTATAAATTCATATTCTCTGTCATTGTTGATGTTAATCTTGAGCTTTGGATAACTTGCCTTATGCTATCTCACTGTCTTGTGAGTGTTGACAGGCTTTGGACTATGTGGAGATTGTATTGAAACTAGGTGTTTGTTGCAGGATCCTTGAGAGGAGTAGTATGTTGTCCATTCTAGAGAGTTAGTCCAGTGGATTGTCACTACCCTTTGCTTCCATATCAATGTACTAGTCCAGGTTCTCACATAGGAAGCCAGGAAATGGGACAGTGACCCCATAGGCAGTGGAGACGGACATGAAAGTAGTTGTGGGAAGCATTGTGGTTCTCGAAAGAGGTAGTTCCAAGAATTTTCAGACTAAGTGTGCTTTTACCTGTAGATATGTGGTCTCAGCTCGAGGGTGACCTGTTCAAGCAAGGAAGGCTTGACTGTGTCTATGGCTAGGAAGAAATTTGTCCTGCTATAGCTAGTTTCCATTAAAGATAAGTGTTTGTTCATATCCTTATTTATGTTATTTTACCATGTTTATGTGACATGGAGGTTGAAATGAATTATGGATTTGTTTATGGATTATGTGCCAGGAATTGTATGTAGGGTGTATGGCTCTCGATACATTGTATTACCATGAAATTCTTCTATCATCTATTCTCTCTCTCCTCCTTCATAGTTTATGAATGTAACTCACACGGTAATGAGAGGGGTGCAACCATAGGTTCTGTTTCACCCATTTATGTTCATTTCTGGCACATGAGACATGTCTCGTTGCATCCATGGCAGCATTTTCAGTAAGGAACACCTTTTGTTCCACTGGAAAAGCTTTCCGGATGACCAAGTTATGACTATTTTGGTCGGCAATGTTTTCGACACCGAAAGGAACACACCCTAACTTCTGATTAAGAGCACTCCTATTGCTGATCTGATTGTAACGTTGCAGATCTGATCATGTTGTTGCAGATATGATCATATTATGGTAAACTTGTTTTGTAATGGTGATTGATGGCTGGAGGGAAGGTAGCCATTTAATCTAAATTGTGAAAGTTGGTTGTAGGGGACAACCACGAGATTGATTTTGGAGGCTGTAGTTGGAAGCCTGTGCCTTTTTCTTTGCTTTGGTTTGTGTGGTTGTGGCTATGTTCTAATGTTGTTCTTACTTACTGCTTAACCACCTCTATCAGCACATGCATCACGGAACTGATAAGTAATCCTCATATGGAAGACAATTATTATGTGAGCAAATGTTAATTGCAATACTTACTACTAATGCCATTCTAGCTTTACAAAGCGATGCTTGCTATCAATTACTTGAGTTAATTACATATTCATGATCATACTGAAGATTATAAATACCGTGCATTCATACAATGTTGATATTTTTAATAGGTATGCACATTTTGGAAATGTTATGTTTAATTTTCATTCACTACATAAGGAAAGTTTGGGTGGAAAGACCTGTTAGCCTAACCTTAAGCCACTTTATTTCATCGTGTAATATTTAATTTAACCTTTTTCCTAAACCTCTAGTGCCTTTGACCTTAATTTGGGGTCGGGGACACTACATGTATCACAATGACCATGTAATGATGTACTTATAACATTGACTAATCACAATGGTAAATAGTTTGTGTTGTTTCAATAGGTCATATTTTTTAGATAACATATATCCTTTCTTTAATTAATAATTAATAATTATTATTGTTATTGTTGTTGTTGTTATATATTTGAAATTGTGTATTTATATATTTACCTTCGTTACATTGTTACCTTCTTTTGATACACTTTGTCCTCGAAACATTGTCATTTGTTTTGTTTTTTCATACGAAAAAAACAACTTTTATTAAACAAAAGTTGTATCCAAAGATACCAAGTAAGGCGAGTTGCTTGTGCATACAAAAAGATTTAAAATATGATCAGAGAAGGCCATACATAAAATCTTTCATACAGGGTCATAGAGTTCTTCATCATAAGAAAAATAATCAAAACATAAATGTCCAGAGCCGACATCAAACATAAGATAGGTAGTAGATCTCCCGGAGAGAACCGTCCCTAAAATCCTTGACAAGGATGGTACCATCCATATCCCCCAGGGCAAGCTTCGAGAGCTTATCAGCCTCGAAATTGTATTCTCTGTAGATGTGGTGAAAGTTAATTGCAGTGAACCAGCCGATGAGAGTATGCACGCGATTTAACCAACCACTCAGCGGAATAGAGGAAAGACAATGTTCCCCCTTGGCCCAGGAGATGATAACAAGCGAATCTCCAAAGATATTCAACGAAGAAAGACCCAACGACTTAGCGAAAAAAAGGAATCCCCATAATACTAAAAGTTTTGACCTGGTATTTGAACCTTTGCCTACTCTCAACTATAATTGCTCTCAACTATCACTGATAAAACTGATTATGAGAAACTTTTAAGAGAAACTTTGTCATTTGTTTTAACCTTCAATCTTATGTTAATAACGTTTTTAATATTTTGTTGTTCTTAATTCCTCGGTTGGGTTTACGATTCCCCATATATATTTCCTGTGGTAAAAGTGCTCCTTAATAATATCCTTTGATATAATAACATTTTATTTAGAAGGTTGCTCGTAACTTCTATAACTTTTCTATACTTTAATGCTTAGCCTAATAATTCTTATGTTTTTTATAATCTCAATTATGAATATTTTAATACGGTTGGTGTATGCTTATATTTTCCATTCTTTTTTATAATCTTAAGTTCAATATTAATATTATTTAAGGAATTTGCATAGGGTCCCATTAACCTTGGCTTATGCTCTCTACTTGTTAATTTTTTTAACCCAAGAATTATCATGCTTAAAGAAGTACGGAAGTACGGTTGAATGGATAATTTGATGAGTTTTATGAAATTCACAAATAATTAGTAATCCATTCATTAGAAGTCGTGACCCATTGGTGATTAGAAGTATCCTAGCATGACTAGTTGAGTAGCTTCCTCTATGCATAGTTTTCCCATCCTTGCATTGACTTTCATATTCGTGAGATACTATTTGTCTTTCTTAAATTTCTGGTGTAGGTTTCAGCTTTATTTCTAGGGTAGGTTTGGGCTCTTCTTCTCTTGGAGGGTTAATGTACTATTCAAATAGTCTATTCATTGCTTCCTCAATTATCTTATTGATTTTATTTCTAAATTTTTCAATGATGTTGTCCATGGCGGTTTCATGGTTAAAAATAAAACTCTAAAATACCAATGCAGTAGAAGTGCAAAAGCTTAAGAAATAATTATGTATAAAATGTATAAATAATAAGATGATGTATTACAATGATCATGTGATTGTGTATTTATAGCATTGACTAGTAATAATGACTAGTAACAATGGTTAATAGTTTATGTATTTTCAATAGGTCATGTATTTTAGATATAATGTTTCCTTTCATTAATTATAAATTATTATTGTTGTTATTGTTACTATTATATATTTCAAATTGTATATTTATATATTTATATATTTATGTTTGTTACACTAGACTTCCTCCTCAAGAAAACAAACCACTATGTTGGATTTAGTATTGCCTCACATGGAAATTGGAGAAGCCCACGAGTGTTGAATGTAGTGGTGGCCATGGCACAATAAACTAAATTGTAGAGAGAAGATGAAGTACTCAATTCACTATTATTGGAGTAGGGAGAGATGTGTGTAGTAAAGTGGAAAATGCTTCAAGCATCATATGCTCGGGCATTTGATGGTAAGATGGGTACTTGGTTTATGTAATTGTGTTTGGAGCAAGAGGGATGCACACAATGAAAGAGGTTGATGTTTCATAGCTTTGCATGCCCAAGCATATAGTTGTAAGCATTTTGTGGGTTTTATAGTTAATCACATGTAAATAGGCATACCACTGTGAGACCTTGTATAGACATGAGCACCCTTAGCTTGTTGGATAACCCATGTAAGGCTTGTATCTGGACCTGGATGACATGATTGAGAGGATTTTGGATATTGGTTAAGAAAATTTGATGAGAAGGTTTTTATACCATGTGAATTTTAAAAGGGGGGAATGTTAGGTTAATCTCAACTGAATCAAAAGTAGATTAACTAGGGTTTTGTTCAATAAGAGACAATGCAATTCTGGCACATAGGGGTCAACTTTGGGAATTCCTTGACTAGGAACTTGTGGCTAGCGTTCCCACGTGGAACCCACCCAAACACACTTGTAGGATCTCACAGAACTTAGTTTGCACCACGGTTGGAATTCTATGCCCCTCACAGGGATTTAACATGTGTCCCTGAAAGCCTCTAAGAGGCGAGTTTCAACCGGCCATAAATTGTTGATCATGGCTCAGATCGACGAATCGTTGAATCTATTGGAATTAGGACATCGTATTAATGCTAGGGGTGCCCTTTTCTTCTAGTTCCATGGCCCAGAGAGCATCTTTTAGTATGGTTTTGGAAACTAGGGTTTCAATCAATAAGAGACAATGCAATTCTTGCACATAGGGGTCAACTTTGGGAATTCATTGATCGAGAAATTGTGGCTAGCATTCCCACATGAAACCCACCCAAACACACTTGCAGGATTTGACGGAACTTAGTTCTGCACCACAGTTGGAATTTTATGCCCCAAGCATGGATTCAAGATGTGTCCCTGAAAGCCTCTAGGAGGCGAGTTTCATCTGGCCATAAAATGATCCCCGTAGCTCAGATCGATGAACTGTCAAATCTATTAGAATCAGGACACCGAATTAATGCTAGGGGTGCACCTCTCCTCTAGGTCCATGGCCTAGAGAGTGTCTTTTAGTACAGTTTGGAAACTAGGGTTTTGATCAATAAGAGAGAGTGCAATTCTTGCACATAGGGGTCAACTTTGGGAATTCCTTAAAAAAGAACTTTTGGCTAGCATTCCAATATGTAACCCACCCAAGCACACTTGCAAGATCTCACAGAACTCATTATTGCACCATGGTTAGAATTCTATGCCCCGGACAGGGATTCAACATGTGTCCATGAAAGCCTCTAGGAGGAAAGTTTCAACTAGCCATAAAATGATGCTCGTGGCTCAGATTGACGAAACGTTGACTCCATTGGAATTAGGACACCGAATTAATGCTAAGGGTTCCCCTCTCCTCTGGGTCCATGGACAAGAGAACATATTTTAGTATGGTTTTGGAAATTAGGGTTTTGCTCAATAAGAGACAGTGCAATTCTCACACATAAGGGTCAACTTTGGGAATTCCTCAACCAAGAACTTGTAGCTAGCATTCCCACGTGGAATCCACCCAAACACATTTGCAGGATCTCATGGAAATCAATTCTATACCACGGTTAGAATTCTATGCCCCTGGTAGGGATTCAACATGTGTCCCTGAAAGCCTCTAGGAGGCGAGTTTCAACCTGTCATAAATTGATAATGGTGTCTCGAATCAAATAATTGTCGACGTTGGAATTAGGACATCATATTAATGCTATATGTGCACCTCTCCTTTGGGTCCATGGCCCATAGAGCATCTTTTACTACGGTTTTGGAACCTAGGGTTTCGATCAATAAGAGAAAGAGCAATTCTTTCATATAGGGGACAACTTCGGAAATTCCTCGACTAGGAACTTGTGGATAGAATTCCCATGTGGAACCCACCCAAACACACATGCAATATTTCACGTAACTTAGTTCTGCACCATGGTTGGAATTCTATGCCCCCAATAGGGATTCAACATGTGTCCCTGAAAGCCTAGAGGAGGTGAGTTTCAACTAGCCATAAACTGACGGTCGTGGCTCAGATTGACGAACTGTCGACTCCATTGGAATCACAACATCGAATTAATGATAGGGTTGCCCCTCTCCTCTAGTTCCATGTCCCTTAGACTTTCTTTTAGTAAATTTTTGGAAATTGGGGTTTCGCTCAGTAAGGGACAGTGCAATTCTTGTAGAAAGAGGTCAACTTTGGAAAATTTTGATTATTATATTGGATAGAGACACTCAAAGTGTGATACTAAATATAGACACTCAAAGGGGTCAACTTTGGAAATTCCTCGAACGAGAACTTATGGCTAGAGTTCCCATGTGGAACCTTCCTAGAAACACTTTCAGGACCTCTCGAAACTCATTTTTGTTGCATGGTTGGAATTCCATGCAGGACCTCCTGAAATGTTTTGGGCTATCTATTTGTTCATACACATGATTTATTACATGTTGTTGATCATGAATGAACTCTAGGTGTTCTTTTGTTGACGATGATTGTGCATCCCATATATTTGTTAGATGAAAGTCATCATGCCGAATGCCAATTTCATTTATGTGGGCCACACAAGTGCATCACTTAGGTGTGTCACCTATGTGCATCCTTTATGCTTGTTAGGTTCTTATGTGGGTAAGGTGCTTATGTGTTCCACTTAGTTGGCTTAGTTGCTTAAGTGTGTTGGGTGCTTATGTGTGTTAGGTATGCTGCAAAGTGACTTGGTGGTTAGGGTTGGGATCATTAATAGGTTAAGTGTTGGGGGTTTTAGGGGTAGTGGGTTAGCCATAAATGGGTTTGAAGTTATATGGATTAGTGTTATAGGGGTTGCGTTGGTCAAGGTAAAAGATAAGCATCACTTATGTAGGGTAAATAAGTGTGTTTCATAGGTGTGCCATGATCCACGTCGTGTCCAGGAAGCACGAGGGGGACAACAGTTCAACTAAATGAGTTGGCTTTGTTATGGTGGAAGTTATAAGAATAAGAAAAATGAGCAAAGCAGGATTACACTACACAGATAAACACAAATACGCATAGACAATATGCAGGAATGCGAAATGATTCTTTTACTGGGTGAATTCTCGATCAAATGATGTATGTTACAATATTATACATGCTTATATAGATTTCTGAGATGCTTGGGTGCCTTCCCGTTACGTTCAATTACAAAGAAGAAGTTAGAACGGTTCAACAGTTCAACCGTTACAGTCAACTGGAAGACAGAGAGACAGTCTATCGAAGTTCGACAATCGTTGGTTGCATGTCGACGCTGCTTGTCAATGTCGCGAACTGTGAGGTTGTTGAACATGTCGAAGGTGCAAATGTGTCGAGGTGTGTGAAAGTCGAGACTCATCAGACTTGTGTCGAATTCGGAACCTGTCGGACTGGAAACTTGTCGAGTCGAAGTCGAAACTTGTCAAAGTTGCATCAACTTCGATGACTTGCCAACTGCGATGCGGATCAGACCTCCTTCCTTAAGAAACAATGGACCCCATTCTTTGCTCATGAAGGTGAGGAAACTTGTCACTCAATTCAGTGACAAAGTACCACTTTCCTTGAGATGGGATCTGACCAGCCTTGGCAACCTGAAACATGGGAATTGTGTTTGTCCTTGTATGGCGTACTCGTCGTACCACAATGGTATCGCAAGGAAGAGGCTCCTGAACATCTGGATGGATGTCTTCAGGTTTTGTTGTCTGCAAATCATTATGTTCCAACAAGGGTGCATGGTATGGTTGAAGTAGATCCACATTGAATACTGGATGCAGACCCAGGCATGCATGAATGTCGAGCTGGAAAGCGTTTTCACCAATTTGTTCAAGAATATTATACAAACCATATTGCAAAGGTTTCAACTTCTTGAATGGGCCTATGAAGCGCTCCTTCTTGAGATGTAACCAGACCTTATCCCCAATTTGGAATGAATGAGGAATACGATGCTTGTCGTGTTGGGCCTTAGCTTTCTCCCTTGCTCTATGCAACATTTCCTATGCTTGCTTCCGGATGTCGCATATCTGATCTCTGAACTTGACTGCTTTATCAACTTCTCGCTAGCTGTAGTCGGTGTCTCTTGGCTGTGTCAAGGAGATTATCAAGTTGATAGGCATTGAGGGATGAAATCCATAACAGACTTCAAATGGAATCTTTCCTATAGAGTTGTGATGAGCACGATTGTAGCTGTGCTGGATGTATGGAAGACTTTCATCCCATGTGCGCCGATGCTGGTGATTGTACATGCAAAGCAGTTGTACTACCATGCGATTCACAACTTCCGTCTGTTCATTGGTCTGAGGATGGAAAGTTGTCGACAATGAGAGTCGCGTGTTTAGCAATTGCCAAAGGGTCTTCCAAAATATGCTGACGAATCTAGCATCTCGGTCATAAATAATGGTTGTGGGTAAACCAAAGTGTTTCCAAACATGTGCAAAGAAAAGATGGGCGGTCTGCTGCATTGTTGTGGTCTTCTTACATGTATGAGAATGGCCATCTTGGAAAATCGATCGAATGCTACTAATATCGCATCATGTTGATGTTTTCTAGTAGGATAACCCGTCAAGTAGTCCATAGAAATAGATTCCCATGGTCGACTAGGAACTGGTAGAGGTGTATACAATCCCTATCGTCAATTAGGAGGTTTAGCAATGGCACAAACCATGCATGATTGAATGTACTTGTTGACGTCAGATTTAAGTGTAGGCCAAAAGAAATACTTCTGCAGAATAACAAGTGTTTTTGCTACTCCAAAGTGTCTTGCAGTCTTGCTGTAGTGCATGTCCCAAATGAGTTGTTGTCGATGCTCACTGGTCGGTACAGAAAGTTGTCCAAGATTGTATAGCAAGGTGTCTCTCAGGAAATAATCAAAGTATGAGATTGACGACTTGTTAGTCTGTAACTATTGGTATACTACTGAGAAGTCATTGTCGTCATCAGACAACTGTGGCCAATTGGTCGTGTTGTATCCCTTCATACTCATCACTGTCAAAAGGAGAGTAATGGGTGGTCGACTGAGGCAATAGGCGGCGGCATTAGATTTACCTTTCCGATACTTAATCACCAATTGAAATTGTTGTAAGTAATTAATCCACTTGAGTTGTCGGTTTGTCTACAACTTTGATTGTGTTGGAGCGAACTCTAGAGGCTTATGATCAGTGAGAATGACCATTTCCTTGCCAAGGATGTAATGCCTCCATTGCTTGAGAGCTTGCACAATGGCGTACAGTTCTTTTTCATACGTCGAGTATCTTCTAACTGTGTCGTTAAAAGTCTCGGAATGAAAAGCGAATGGGTGACCAGATTGAGTGATCACTACGCCTAAGGCATAGTCCGATGCGTCCATCTCAATCTCAAAAGGCTGATTGATGCAAATCAGGTAACACAAGTACTGGTGCAGTACAGAGCTTGTGTTTGAGCTATTCAAAAGATGCTTGTTGTGTTGTTGTCCACTAGAAGACAGTTTTCCCGTTTCCCTTCGTCAACTGATTCAAGGGCCAGGCTATGTGACTGAAGCCGAGTATGAATCGTCAATAGAAATTCACCAAACCAAGAAAACTTCTTAGTTCTTGAATGTTTCTAGGAATAGACAATCTTTGAGGATCTGTACTTTTTCTGGGTTGACGTGAATGCCTTTAGAGTCAATTACATACCCCAAATATTTGATGTTGGTAATTGCAAAAGAGAACTTGTCCATGTTCAGATAAAGCCGATGTTGCTGGAGAGTGTCGAGGACTTGTCGAATATGTCCGACATGTTCTTCCCATGATCGACTGAAAATCAGTATATCGTCGAGATAGACAATAACCCATTTTCCAATGAAAGGTCGAAGAAGGTTATCCATATGTAGCATGAAGCTCACAAGTGCATTGGTTAAGCCGAAATGCATGACTAACCATTCAAACAATCCTTCCTTGGTCTTGAAAGCGGTTTTCCACACATCTAAGGGCTTGATTGGAATCTGATGGTATACCGACTTGATGTCGAGTTTAGTAAAGAATTTAACACCTTTCAAACAGTCGATGAGCTCGTCTATCCGCAGAAGAGGGTACCAATTCTTCACCGATATTTTGTTGAGAGCTATGTAGTCGATGCACATGCGCCAAGTCGCATCTTTCTTCAGAACTAGGCGACTGGACTTCCACAAGGATAGGGGCTGGGTCAGATATGACCTTTATTGATTAATTCTTGGATTTGTCTGCGAATCTCTTCATTTTCGAGAATGGATCTTCTGTAAACATATGTGTTAGGAAAAGAAGAACTAGGAACAAGTTCAATGGAGTGTTTTACCTGACAATGTTGAGGTCTCTATCTGGAGCTTGAAAGAGGTTCTGGTACTCATCGAGAATATGATCGACTTGCTGCTTCTGTCAAGAGATACATTGGTTAGTGACTCGACTTGTTACTGCAGTCTTCTTAGAATTTTGCAGCTTGATCATGATTAATGCAAACTTCTGAGCATGATTGATGATCTTCTTTGTCTGTTTGGCAGATATCAGTGCAACTGTCAGTGTAGGTTGACGCTTTGGTATGCTAAACCATCAATTTCAGATTCTGACAATCACCTTCTGAGGCCATCACTGACAACTTCCATGTCTATCCCAGAGGTAAGGTTTCCCAAACAGGGCATCGGCTACGGAGAGTGGTGCCACGTCACAGAGTACTTCATCTTCAAAAGGCTTTATGAAGTAGGCGAGTTTGCATTATCGGGTGATCCAAAGTTCTTGTCCATCCTTCATCCAACCGATGTTGTAAGGCTGAGGATGTGGAGTGATAATAAGACCTATTTGCTTCACAAGTTCTTCAGAAACGAAGTTCTTCTGGCTCCCGTTGTCCACAATCAGATGCAATGGGTTGCTCTGGACCCATATCCATGTATGGAATAGGAGCTCCCATTCCTCCTCGTCAACAATAGTCGAGGCTGCTAGAGTGGTCGAGGTCAAAAGGGTTGTTGTGTCTGGATCAGATTCTTCCACCGTCTTGTCGACCATGTTAGAGGTCGACACTTTTGTTAAAAATGTCTTCCAAGCTTTGCATTCAAACGTATCATGCCAAGATGAGTGGTGGTAATCGCACCATTTTCCGGTCAGCGATTGTTTTCTACGTTCCCTCTTGTGAAAAGGATTCTTCCCATGGTCTGGCTTTGGCGGTGTTGGGTAAGAATATTTCCACTTGTCGAAGTCGACTGGTGCCTTCTTGTTGGGTGGTCGTCCTGATTTCGGCTTTGTCGTGAAACGTGCTTTTCATTTCTACTTGGTTTCCAGTGTGTTGGCGTAGTGGAAAGCATCTGCAAGCGTATTGACAGTAAAAAATTCCATCTCCTGCTGGATGTACTAGGACAATCCGCTAACGTACTTCAGAACAAGCAATTTCTCTTCTTCTTGCATGCCAAGTCTTGCCATAAGTCGGTATAATTTGTCGGTGTAACTCTGTACTGATTGGTCTTTCCATTGCCTTAGCTGCTGCCACTTCTTATACTACTGCTCGAGGTATTTCGGTGGGTAAAATTCCTTTCGGATGTGTTCGACGAATTTATCCCATGTGTCGATGGGGTCTCCGCTTTTCTCCATCTTTGTCAAGAGGTTCTCCCACCAGCAGTGCATGGAGGTTGACATCTTTAAGGATGCAATGGTGATGTTTTCATCTTTTGAGAGTTGATTCATAGCGTAATAGGATTCCAATTGTAGTACCCAATTGTCGACGGATTCCGCGTCAATATTACCTTCAAGATTCGATATGTCCAAATTCGTTTGCACTTTGAAGGCGCTGATTTTATCGGAGTGAATTCTCATCGAAGATCCTCCGGATGTCGAAGCGAATCGCATGAGAATCTCGTTGAATTGGGCGAACATTTAAGTCCGTTGTTGAGCCAAAGATTGTTCAATAAGTTGTATTGTCTCGTCAACTAGATGTATATCATCTGTTTCTTCTGTCATTTCTCGAGGTAGCGTCTACTTGGATTGCTGAGATTGCGAGCGAGTTTGAACCGGCATAAGTCAGGTAACTTCGAGAGAAGTGTATACGTAGAACTTAAGCACGAAACTGAATTCTCTGATTTGAGTCTGCTCTGATACCAATGATCCACGTCATGTCCAGGAAGCACGAGGGGGACAACAGTTCGACTAAATGAGTCGGCTTTGTTATGGCAGAAGCTATAAGAATAAGCAGAATGAGCAAAGCAGGACTACACTACATAGATAGACACAAATATGCACAAACAATATGCAAGAATGCGAAATGATTCTGTTACTAGGTGAATTCCCGATCAGATGATGTATGTTACAATATTACACATGCTTATATAGATTTTTGAGACGCTTGGGTGCCTTCCCGTTACGTCCAATTGCAAAGAAGAAGTTAGAACAGTTCAATAGTTCAACCGTTATAGTCGATTGGAAGACAGAGAGATAGTTTATCGAAGTTCGACAGTCGTCGGTTGCATGTCGACGCTGCTTGTCGATGTCACGAACTGTGAGGTTGTTGAACATGTCGAAAGTGTGAATGTGTCAAGGTGCGTCGAAGTCGAGACTCGTCAGAGTTGTGTCAAATTCGGAACCTGTCGGAGCTAACCTATTGGACTGGAAACTTGTTGAGTCGAAGTCGAAACTTGTCGAAGTTGCATCAACGTCGATGACTTGCCAACTGCGATGTGGATCAGCCATCTATGTGCATCCTTTAATATGTCCAATAGGTGCTTATGTAGGTCAGGAATTTATGTGCATCAGTTAGTTCAACATATGTGCATGATGAAATTTGATCCTTGGCCCAAGTAATTCACATATGAGGATAAAAGCAATTCATATATGAGAAATGTGATGCTATGAGGTGACAGTAAGAAGTCTTGTGATGCAAATGGTTTGTTCCATATGTATGTCACTTAAGTACATTGGGTGCTTATGTGACTTGGGTGAAAAATGAGATGCATTAGGTGGTTAGCGGGTTAGGATAAAAGGGTTATGAGTGTAGTTGGTGAGTTGTGAATGGGGCATATGATAAATAGTTTAATGGTTTAGTGGTCAATGGTCATGTTATTAGGATAGTGTCACATTGAACTTATGTGCACCCATTTATTTTGTTATATGTGTGTCACCACACTAAAATTTAACCTACTTATATGGGTTGCATAAGTGCATCACATGTGTGTGAGAGTCTAGATGCATAGCCTATGTGTGTTTGTCACACTTGTTAAGTTCTTAAGTGGGTTACGAGTTTATGTACATCACTTAATTGTATAAGTTTCTTATTTTGTAGGTTAAGTGTGTTAGTAGCTTGTGTGGATTAGGTGCATCAATCACATAATTTCATATAATTCGATTGTGGTCAAGAACATCAAGTAAATGTGCATTGTTGTAATTTTGCATTGTTCTCAACGTTATGACTAATATATCTCCATGCAATTGTCCAGGCTATCAAAAAATGGTCCAACATTACACATAGACACATTATTGGCCACACATGTGTGATCACACTTAAAAGACTATTGTAAAGATGTCAAGAAACAATAGGAAATATATTATATCATGGAAGTTTTAATACAAAAATAGACGGCCTGCCAATGTACATGTATCAAAAAGGTCAATGATGTACATGTAAATGAAAGTACGTCTATCCTAGACTACACAACGAAACTCTAGCTTCCTCTTGTTTTTCTCTAAATCTGATGCACCTTGCCTCTGTCTAGGACCGTTGTGCATCTTAGGAGACTACAAGTCAAAGATCAAATTTCTTGATAAGTTATCTGAACTAATACTCAAGCACTAACAAAATTTAAAGAAAAATAAATTACAACTCAATTACTTGTAGCAAACACTCACTGAATCCATCTGAGGTATAGGTGCATGTTGTTAGTGCTAAAGTTAAATCTTGACTGCAAGAGAGCCAAGCTAAGCACATCTTGAATGTATGTTTGAATGTTTAGTTAAAATAGTGGATCAGCAAGGCTAAATGAAAAAGGGAGAGGGAAACAGACTGTCTGTAAATCAGTGATATGTTGTTGGTCATGGATTCAAATATGGGAATTAAAGGCAATCAAGTTGAGTTAGCAGACGAACAATTTGCATAATTACAGATAGAAGAAGGGAAAAGAAAATATAAAGGTGAACATCCACTAAGCGGAGAGACTCACTGTAAAATGGATTTAAAGTATGCTCGAACAAAATACACAAATGACAGGCAGTCACAACAAATATTTTGCTGCTCGAGAATCTGTCATTCATGTACAACCATTGATATTCGATGTTTATAATTTATCCAAACATGAAGAAAGAAAGAAACGATAGACAAGGAAATTTAATATGCTGATAAACAACTCTCATGAATCTTCAATAACAGGAATGAAAAGAAATTATGCCCTCAGGCTTACAATGAAAACATACACAGCTTTTCTGTCATTCCCCAGTCCCCTCTCGGGCCTGAGATTGAAACCCTCTGCTTTACATTGAAAATGATAGTTTTTAATAGAACCATCCAAATCCAGATAGATACTCAATCAACTATCAAAAACTAACAATTGAATAAAACATTGATCTTGCTACAACATATCTGGATACAATCTGAGTTTGATTTACATTTAATTTGAATATGCTAATATTTCTCCATCGAATCTGTTAGTGGAATGTTTTGGATGCTGATATCTTGCTACCTTTGACTGTTAATCATCCTGCTCCCTCTAATTTGGAACTGCTTTGGAAGAAAATCTATTTCTTTACCAAATCCTCTGCCACCAAATACTAGAACCCTGCATCTGCACATAAATCCTTTGCTTGAAATATTGATGCTTATTACCATAATCAGATACTCAATCTTGCCAGATGGATATGATACTATGAAACAATCAGAAAACTGTCAGTTGAAGAGCTGTTGGAGGGTGACAGAGATTCGAGGAGGAACTAGAGACACATTGATCAATTTCTTATGATTTGGTATGATCAATCAACGCATCTACATGAGGAAGATCTATGAGGATTTTGTGGGAAAAAACCAAATCCACTTCGTGTCAATAAATCCATTAAACTTTTCCACCGACAACCATTGAATACTTTTCATCCAGCTTTCAGTTGAATGCTTGGCTGGACATCTTTCGTTTGGAAACTATGAGACACTTGGGCTCTTTGAAGGCGTGTTCCTCAATGAATGCTAGCTATGTGATACTAGATGACATTGATTTAATAATACACTTGACACCTAGATGCTCATGCTGGCAATGAGTGGTAATTTTGAAATGGTTGTGACATGATTACATGCAGCTCATCAGTGGTTTTCAAAATAAACTTTCTCTGTCCATGCACAATGAAACATGGAAAATGAAGTTTCTCAGGCAGTTTCAACATTATCTACTTGACCGTGAATCCTCCTTTCAATGCTTTTGACATTTGCTAGCATTAATGAGATGGCGCTGAGGAGTGCACTTAAAAACGCCCAACACTTGAATGCCCAATTGGCATTAGTGAGTTTAGGTTTGACCTTCGTCAGGCTCTAAGTTTGGCACTTTGACACGCTGTATAGAACCCAGCTGTTGACATTCTCGGTGCTTTCACTACTTGGATTTTCACAATGAAAGCACTTGCATATTCTCTTGAGTGTGTTCATTTGACATGTCTTTCCAACTTTGTGTTCTCCATCAATACTTGGGTGCTGTAGATACTAGAATATTGGAGCTCAAACTCGGACCTCTTAAATAGCATTTAATTTTTGTTTAGTGCAATAAAATAATCCCACATGCGTGTGTATAAAGCGACTACATGCGTTAATATTCACTAGTGTTACCGTGACAGGTTGAAGCTGTGAATATACCATATTAAGTAGACTATCCCCTTGGCGTTTATTGTGTATTCTTGGAGGTATGGGCGTGGAGATCATCGCCCAAATGATGTTTCACGAAAATGACGAAACTAGATACGGTTTGCATACAAAACCCTTTTTTTCATTTGCAGAACTTTTTGAACCTAACTAAAGAGGTAAATGAAAAACATTTTCCATTTGCAAAACTTTTTGAACCTAGGTAAATGAAAAACTTTTTTGAACCTAACTAAAGAGGTCAATGAAAAACTTTTTGAACCTAACTAAAGAGGTCAATGAAAAACTTTTTGAACCTGGCTAAGGAGGTTTTTTTTAATTGCAAAACTTTTTGAACCTAACTAAAGATGTTTTGAACCTAAATAAAGAGGTAAATGAAAAACTTTTTGAACCTAACTAAAGAGGTTTTTTTATTTGCAAAACTTTTTGAACCTAACTAAAGATGAAGACTATTTTAACGTGAGATTAACAAAATTATTTGCAAAACTTTTTGAACCTAACTAAAGATGAAGACTATTTTAACGTGAGATTAACAAAATACATAATTTAAAAGGTTAATGTTAAAAAGGTATATGAAAAAATAATATTCATTTAACCTTTTTAAAATATAATTTAAAACCTTTTAAATTACTTAAAGTTTATTTTATGGCTTTGGAAATTATACAAGGTCATAAGCGGTAATAGTCTTTAAAAGCTTGATCATAGGAGAAATCTTGGCTCGGTGAAATGATCGAGAATAAATTACCGAACTTTGAAGTGAAGGAAGATTGACCAAGTTAACAAAAATTGAAGCTTTGGCAAAATATCACTGGAGGTAGATCTTTCGGCATAAAAAATTGGGGTTGCTCCTTACATACGCGCTGCCATAAACTAAAAATTTTAATGGGGCAGATTCTAGTACCAACACCTGTGGTGTCCTTCTCCTTATTGAAATCCTCTCTACAAAAGTGTTATGCGAATAAAATATCCTATGTCAATTAGCTCAACAATTATCAACATATATGCATGAGAAAGTACTAACTTGAATTTTGTAATTAATGAACATCTCACCGAAAAAATATGTTGTAGGGCAGGAGACTGGGTTTCTTGTGTAGCGAGCAGAGTCGCAGGTTGAACATCACCCTCGGTTGCATGCACTGTTAGACTAGAGGAGTGAGGCTGCATGCACCATATGTTAAAATAGTTAGACAACATGCATGAATACACAATACAAATGAACTATGTACAAATATTGAAGTAGATGTACCTTTGCGTGACTTATTCCCATCGTAGACGCAACATTAACTGTTGTAGCAACAATCCCGCTGAGGTTTGGCATGGAGGACTCTTCAGCCTGGTGCTGTAAACATGTGAAAAAAACAAATTAAGAAGAACAAGTTGTGGATTTAAAATTGAAAGAGCTAACCAACAATTGTCATCAAAGGCTATATATTATCGTGGAATTAGTAGGTCCATGATCATTGACACCCGCTCTTTTTACAGAAGAGGGCCGCCTGATATAGACAAAACCCTTGTCTACATTTCGATTGCAGGGAGATGCAAATCCAAGGGGCAGTGCAAGGATTTGGTTTGATCCTTGCAATCATAAAGTGTCAAGTCGTAGTTAGACATGCACATGAATGAATGGAATAAGATGTATTGAAAACTAACATGTTGTAATACTTACCTCTATTTGGAATGTCTCTACCCCATGGGAGGGATCACTACAAGCAACTCCTTGCCCCTCTACATCCTCAGTTAATGCCTGCAAGTTTATAAATTATTTAAATATTAGCAATCTATAAAATAGTACAATAAGAAAAAAATAATTTGAACAAGATTAAGTCATTAACCATGTACTTACCCGCTTGAAAAACTCATAGAGGCCATCCTTGGGAATCTCACTACGATCGATGTCTCCCACATCCTGCTAAGAATCTCGTGCCTGCAACTTCAAAAATTATAAATATTAGACCATCTAACATTAATGAACTAACATGTATTAACGAAATGACATGTATTGACAAAATGACATGTTGAAATATGACCTCAGTGTTAGTTGTTGCGGCCTCAGATACGACAACACCTGGTACACTAGCACCCCCTGTAGAGGCATCAAGCTCTTGCAAGATTAAAAATTATATACATTAACAATCTTAATATGTGTACAATATGGAAAAAATAATTTCAACAACACTAGTGTTTTAACCATATACTTACCTAACCGGAAGTCATCGAAGAGGGACCATGTGTTGGTCCATGACCATAGCAGGCTTGACCACATGTCGTGCACACGTGTGGCTTAATTTGGGGCTCATGGGGATGATGGTTGTTCCCCACCAGAGGAAGAGGGCCCTTCCTGGTGAATAGTTGTGCTATGGCAGACAATCACCTGAGCTAGTGTCATAAATGCCTCCTGTGGTTGGGGAATCATATGATGTGTAGGAGGGACATTTGGCCTAGGTAGCTAGCTACGAGTAGGAGGTATGGGACGATTAACATCTCAATTCATAATATTGGGTTGGTTTTGGGGCATCCCCATACCAGCTCCCTGGAATCCCAATATATCAAAATAGTTTACATGTTTACCCAGCAGAAACTCAACATACAACTTCCAGGTGAAGTATAGTGGTAGTTCTCTGTTGTTGTGTGGTGGAATATCAAAAAACATATACCATCTTAGCATCCAATGATATCGGAATGGTTGATATGTGCACCACTCAATTGAAATATGTGTGCTTTGTTGGTGTTTGGAATTTGATCCATTCTAGGCACTATGAAATGTTCAGATATTTGCTCTTTTGTGATTTTTAGCTTCTTGACTTCATAGTAACTCAATCCATTTGCATATTCTTGTCGTTTTCTTTCTCTGTATGATGCTATGTTGTACAATGCATCGTTAGATCAACTAATAGTGTCTACAATAAAATCCAATGACTCCGCAAGGAAACGACGAAGTTCATCTCGACCCTTCCAAGTGGCACCAATCTCTCTCAAATGTAAAATCTCTCACAATATCTCCGCATTAGGATCCATAGTAGCCACTGTAATCATAAATACAAAAAAAATATCATTAAAAAAATACACATGGTATAATGACATCTCTAAAAAATGAAAAATGTAAAAATAGTGTACAACAAATAATGACATGAACTATTGATAATTTAATATTTATAATTGAACAATTGCACAAATGAATAAACATTTAACATTTTTCCATCCTAAATTTATGTCTCATATGTGTATTAATTTAAATTTCTAGATACATACATTAAATGTCCTATGTGTATATGTCATGGCAAGCTTCTCTACCTTATTTTAAGGCTTGGATTATGAAGTTTCATCAAAACTATAGGGTGTTGACTAATGCCCAGGGAGGACCAACTTTGAGATTCCGAGTAGAGGCAAGGACTTGTGTGAGGAACCTGCAACAATTAATTAATGAAAATACGTGAGATAGAAGTAACAGAACTCAGAATCACTTTATTGATCACAGGCCACTTCGAGGGGGCAACCTCCTTTGAGCAAGCTCAATACAAATAACTTCACGGTACCTTCATTGGCCTCAACACACACTTACATACTAAGTCTATGCCCAATACTATGGGTCAATACCATGGGACATATAATACTACAGGACGACTTACAAAGCATATGCATCCAATACTATGGGTCAATACCATGGGCTAATACAAACTATGTATCAACAATTACTACGGGATGACTCACAAAGCATATGTGTCCAACAAAAATATACTAACAAAGTAAAGAGAAGGGTTGACACGGGTTCCTAACATCCCTTCTCCCTTAGAAAAAGATTTTTCCTCAAAGCTTGACATGTGGAAATTGATGTGGAATCTGAAGGAGTGGTTCCCCTGTAGCATCCTCGGGTTGCATTGCGTGCCACTGAATTAATACCTTTGTGATAGATTGAGAGAGAATCTGACACCTTTTGAGTTTCTGGGAGGATTGCCTGGAAGGATGTAGACGAAGAAGAACCATATCAGCAGAGTGAAAAGTGCACTCAGAACGGTGCTGATCGGCTTGTTGTTTCAGTCGAATTCTTGCCATGTGAAGATTGTCCTGCAAAATGAGAAGAATCTAATCGCAGTTTCGAAGAACCGAGTCAATTTCCTAAACTAGGGAACTGCTGAGGGTGTATGGAAGAAGAACTGACAGTGCCTGTCCATAGATTGCTTCATATGGTGTCATTTTAGATGTGGTATTGTACCACTAGAGCGCTTCAAGGAAATACATAGAAATAGATGTCCAAATCTGTGTAGGGATGGGCAAGGGTTCGAGCAGTCCCGAAAGGAGTGTCGTTTCACCCTTATTGACCTGTCAAGTATCACAGTCAGCCACCATCTGTTGAATTGTTATTTTCAGTCCCTACCAAAATAAGTTACATTTTTCCTGGTCATACATTTTGAGGAACCCAGAGTGCCCTGCTAAGGGAGAAGCATGGAGTTCATAGAAGAGATAGCCATGTTGAACAGATTGCAACCAATTTGGAATAAGCAGAGAAATAGTTGTAAGAGAAACTTTGTCATCAAACGTGCAAGAAGGAGCATCTACCACCGGATTGTCCTTACCCTTCTTGTAAGTGATCGCATAGGCATAACCCATGAGCTGGATAATACATTTTAGGTGTGCTGGGGAGGAGACCCATTATTCCAGGAAATTTTCCAGACTCTAGAGATCAGTCTTGATGCAAAAATAATTCCCTAATAGGTATGGCTTCCACTTCTGTACTGCATGCAAAATAGCCATCATTGCTTTCTGAGATGTAGATGTGGCTAAATTCTTACCAGAAAGGTCTCTTGAAGGCGGCAAGCCCACTGGTTTAGCAAAGTCACCTACATATCTATCCAAGGAAGTAGTGGAGATCGTTGATGGGTGCATCTGAATGGAATGGAGCTAAGCGATGACACCATGTGAATTCTTCTTAAGGATCTTTTCCATGCGATGTGAACTGATGATGCAGAGAGACCCTGGTTGTAAGTCTGTAAATTTGTGTTGTTTCCCATTGACTGAAAAATGCATCCATAGTTCAGCAAAATCCCATAAGATGGGGCCAAGAGTGCATAACCATTGAATGCCCAAAACCACATCACATCCGCCTAAGGACAAGGAAAACATGTCAGAGCGCAGGTTTTAATCTTCCAGAGAGATACGCACATTGTAACACTTCCCCTTGCAAGGTAAGGTGCCCCCATTGGCAATCATGAATTCAAAGTTGGAGCAAGGATGGAGAAAACAATCATCCTGTTTGGCGATCCGATGATCAATGAAATTATGAGTGATGCCAGAATCAATGAGAATTGTAAGAGGGATCTTCTTGAAGTAACCACTGACCCGCATTGTTTGGGGGGTAGTGATTCCGGCTAAATCATGGAGAGATATCTCTAGCTGGTCGTCCTAAGACAGAGGGTCAATAGGCGGCTCCTGAATGTCGACCTGATCATTTACTGTATCTGGAGCTGCTTCACCAATTTCAGAGGCGAGGAGAATCCACATCTAAGAGATAGAGATTTTGCTCAACACATCTATGTCCCCGAGTGAATTTCTCATCACAACTATAACAAAGCCTTTTTTCTCTGCATGCCTGCATCTCTGTTTCAGACAAATGCTTGATAGGAGTTGGTCCAGGAGCTGGCGGGATGGGAGGTCATTGAGAACCCATATTTCTGAAGGGAACAAAAGTGGGTTTGGACAGTTGTTGGGCTGCAATCTTGTCTTCTTCCAACTTAGCCAACCCTAGGAATTCCATCATTGTGTTGGGACATAACATTTTAATCTCTGAGTGGATTTCATCCTTGAGACCACTAATAAAACAATTCCTGTAGAATTTAGTAGACCGTCCTTCTGTGTGATTGGCCAGTTTCTCAAATTTTGTCTGATACTCTCTCACAGTGCCAATTTGGCAAAGTTTAGTGAGTGCTCCTGTGAAGTCATCAAAATCACTAGGACCAAATCGTTGCAAAAGGAATTGGCAAAGATCTGTCCAGTTTGGCTCGTGATGAGCTCTGATGTACCAACGGTACAATTGAAGGGCTTCCTGTTCCAAATGAAAGGATGCAAGTGGAACTTTGTGGACATCAAAAGTATTATTTAGACTGAAATATTGGTATGCCCAGTATATCCATATAGTCGGATCAATACCATTGAAGCAAGGAAATTCAAGCTTTGGCCCACGAAAATTGTTGGAAGAAGAGAACCCAGTGGCTGCAGAAGATTCTGGCTATCGATTATTATTCATGGCTGAATGCTGAAGATGGATGTTGGAAATTTTTCATCCAGATCTTGGAGTTTAGTTTTAAGGGTTGTAAGTTCTTCCTCCATGATTTGTGCTCCTGCACGGGTGACAACCATAACCAGGAGTTTTTTATTTTTTTTGAATGGGTAGAAAAACAAAAACAAAACTATTATAGTAAAGGAAAATTTGGATTTGGGAAAAACTAGGATGGGTAATTTGGGTTTGACTAGGTTTTGGACACTTTTTGATGGACAAGGAAGCAAAAAATGGGGATTTCAGAAGCGGGGTGAAAGAATGAGAAAATTTGGTAGAGAGAGACAAAGAAGCAGAAATAGGAGATTAACACTATGGTAAAATTTGAAGGCAAGTGGTTGAAAATTGAAGAAGTTATGGCAAACCCTAAAAATAGACAAATGTGGGATTTCTGGCTTTGGGAAGTGGAATTTGGGATATGGTCATCAAAAATGAAATATGAAAAATGGGATTGCAAGGGTGTCAGGGAAGTTTCGTTAAAACAAGGGAGATATGGCGAAAAACGGAATTTTATACTTTTTTTTTTCTTTTTTCTTTTTTAGAAATGGATCTACAATGGCGTGGAAGGGATCGAAAACAAATGGATCTGCAATGGCGTAGAAGGGATCGACAACAAATAGATCTAAAATAGTGTGGAAGTGATCAGAAACAGTTCTGGACAGAGGAAATCTATGATTTATTAGCTGAAAATAGATATGGACCCCGTATGCTCGACTTCCTAATGGTTCAAGAGATTCACTCGGCCACCAATGTTGTCTGATGGCTTGCATATTGGAGCAGTACCCCTTACTCCACATCTCAGGTAAAACTGATAACCGCTTTGCCACAAACGACAACTCTTGGTTTACCTCACGGGTGGGAACTAGTCAGTCAGGTAGGGGTCGTTGCTCTTTTTTGCTGGCAAGTCCTCTTAATGGGATAGCTACATTGGGGTTCCTGTGGTACTCCTCACAATGAGTTTTAGGGCTTATTCCCAATTACTTCCCACAGTTAAGCAGATAGGTATTATTCCCAGATCCAAACCTGCAACATATGCGAAAAAAAATTTGGCAAAAATTTCACCCAACAAGCCCAAGAAAGTGCTCTGATACCAGATGTGAGGAACCTGCAATAATTAATTAATGAAAATACACGAGATAACAGTAATAACAGAACTCAGAATCACTTTATTGATCGCAGACCACTTTGAGGGGGCAACCTCCTTTGAGCAAGCTCAATACAAATAACTTCACGGTACCTTCATTGGCCTCAACACACACTTATATACTAAGTCTATGCCCAATACTATGGGTCAATACCATGGGACATATAATACTATGGGACGACTTACAAAGCATATGCGTCTAATACTATGGGTCAATACCATGGGCTAATACAAACTATGGATCAACAATTACTACGGGATGACTTACAAAGCATATGCGTCCAACAACAATATACTAACAAAGTAAAGAGAAGGGTTGACACGGGTTCCTAACAGCTTGATCCTATAGGAGGGGGCACAAGGTGCTATTGATGAATAAAATCCCAATATGAATTCCACTTAATATTTTTTTTAGTTGTATTTTGGGGCAGATATGAATTCCACTTGATATTGTTTTTAGTTGAACACAACCATGCTATATACATGAGAAACTTTGCATATTTGTGAATAGTGGTTTGGATTCATAAGGATGCTCATGAAGATATATGCATCTAGTGAAATTGATTTAATTTTTATGAGTAAATTGGGTTTTAATTTCTTTTGGGCATACAAATGACTAGAATTATGGTTCAAATTTTTTCAGGGCATACAAATTAATAAAATTATGGTTCAAATTTATTTTATGGCATACAAATTACTGAAAATAGATTATTTAAAAGGATGGATTTTGATGTAAATACCTTAGATGGAGGAGAATGATGCCCAAGGTGGAATATGGAGGCCCTTCTCACCCAAATTGCGTTCACCAATACGTTCTTTGGTCGCCCAAAATTGCTAGATGTCGCTGTCGTGGAGAAAATGGCAGGCATGACTTGTTTTGGGGCATAAAACATGTTCTATAAAACGCGTACACATTTTAGAACTACATAACGTGTACGCGTTTTAAAACTACATAACATGTACGCATTTTGTTTAACTATCCTACTTGGCCTTCACCATGACATGCTTGGGACTAGGTTTGGTAGGCTCGATATTGCTTGGGATTAATTCTCTTTTATAGAACTTGAATGAGTTTCTTGAATCTACCATTGCATTTAAAAGGTCCCTCAACTTTGTGCACTCATCCATAAAATCCAAATTTAAATTAGCTAAATTGTAAAATGCATTTTTTTTACAACAATGGATAAGAGCTTTTATATAGAAAAAGAGTGGCAAAACAAAGTTACATAGTGTAAGAGCATGCCTGTTCCTCGACAGTGTGAAAGTGACATGTCTCTACATTCATCTTTTAAAACAGTTCAACAACTTCCTTGACAAAATATAGCCTATGACTGCTATAAATTCGAATAAACTACCCTAGTAACTTTAAACAGAAACGGTACCTTAATTAAACGTCTTCAAGCTGAGATCCAAGCCTACTGTTGTTAAATACAAAGGCCCAAAACTGGGAAACTAAGAACTTTTAAACAACCTGGGAATAACTAAACAAGGTCCCAAAAAACTTGAGAAAACACCATAGCTACACGCTAATACTGACGACGAAGCTCTGGTTCGCGTTCCTTTCCACCAATTGTGCCACCATGGTTCTGGAGCTCCTGCTTCAAGCTTCTTATCTCGGCGTGTATTTCGTCTATCTTTCTCTCCACGATTTTAGCAGTGTTGTGAACTGCCTTAATTTGAGCATCCAAGGTAACCGAACAGGGGCATCCGTTGTCCAGGACTTCGGTGAGACTGTCTACCTTCTCGGAGAGCTTGGTGTTGTTGTCATGGGCCTCTTTGTTTGCTGCCTACTCCAGTGTAAACATATGTTGCAATGCTTTTTTCATATCATAGTTCTCACCTCTCAGCAAATGAACCTGAGAGTCCAATTTTGCCAAGTGCTCCGTCACTTCTTTGGTGACAATAATATGTTTTGCACCAGAACAACCAACAACAAATGAGCTAGGAGGAGAACTCGAGTTGTATTCCTGTTGCTGACCGCCTTCTTCATGCACACTACACTGCATGTGAACCGAGCCACCCTGACTCCCAAGCATTGTAGGGAATTTCTTCCTGTAATCCTGCATTACTACACCTCCTGAGCGAGGGATGGTCTTCCTACAGAGAAGGCAGTGGGAAACAAAACCAGGCTCAGACATCTTTGCGGTCTCGGAATGTAGAAACGAATGCTACCAACCATCCCAACACCCTACATTTAAACAACGCATTCCATCTGTGTTAATTGCATGCATGCCGCCCATGTGGAGGCCACGTGACTCCACCGTGCGGCCATCCCCTTTCCCAAGGTGCGAGTTTGGGTTTAAAACGATATGGTAATTTTCATTGTCGAGCAAAAGATGCAATTCGAGGTTTTGGTTGAGCGTGGGGGGAGTATAATCATAGCTCCAACCCAAAAATGGACTCTTCTCATGACCTGAAATCATGAGGGGACTTTCCCAACGGTAGTACAAAGAGAGTTCATGGGATCCAGACCCTATCATTCACCTTATGATTTCAAACAAGAACTCCACGATCAAGCCTGACGCCATTGTGTCTGCTTCTTGGTTATTGTATCTCAGAATGTGCAAAAAATTTATTGTTTTGAATTCATTTACTAAACACTTCAGGAGATGATGGATTTTAGAAGTAGGGTTCTTACGATTTTTGGTCAAATTCCTTGCATCACTTATAACCAGCATTGAGTGGCCGCAAACGACTAAGTCTGAGAGGCCGTCCTCCCTATCAATCTCCAAACCTTTTATAAGAGCTAACCATTCCACACTATTGTTAGACCTCCTTCTGATTTCCCATGCATAGTCTTTCATCTTGTTTCCGTCAGAGTCAAAGAGAACTCCATCCGTGCCTGCCAACCCTGGGTAAAATGCATTTTTATTATAATCATATATAAATGTAAAACATTTGGATATATGTTTAAAATCTTCATTTGACAGTAAAATGTTTTTCAAATTCCAATTTAGTCTGGAAATCTAGATTTTCGAAATTTATATGGGTTATTTTACTCGTTAACTACTATCAATATTCATTATTAGTTTTAAAGAAAAACAATTAAAGTAATTTTTGGAAAACAGTTTGATTATATGGTTAAAACCATCATTTGATGGTAACATGTCTTTTAAATTCCAATGTAATATATAAAATTGGGATTAAAATCCAAATATTATCCATCTCATTCTTCTATGGATATTTACCCTATTTTGAAATTACTTTAGCAAGGTGGTCATTTCCCTCCCAAGTAGGAATACTTATTAGACATTTTTGTAAATTAAAAGGAGTTTGCATATCAAAAGATTTGATCGCTCTTCGCGCTTGTTAAAATGGATCTACATTGATAATGTTCAAATATATGAAGAAATTAGAGTTGCTACAATTCTTTATAATTGTGAAACTAAAATGAGTTGTGTTTTGCAAGATAAGATAACAATTATAATTCATTTTTAGGTTTTGAGTTTATTTAAATATTCAAAATATTTTTTTAATGAGTCAATTCCTATTGTTTCATAATTTGCAACTCATAGCTTGCCTTGCAGTGCACATTAGACAATGACCATACTCTTGAAAATACAAATCAATCACGAGTAGTAGTGATTGTTGAAAACAAATTTTGGTTGTTTTGAAAGTTTTGATTGAATATGAGATACATACACTTCTGACTATGCCTGGGAATTAGCACTTAATGTTTAGGCATTGGAGTATTGTTGAAAAAACATTCATTTCATTATACGGTAGAATGTAATAATAATGTTCAAATATGTGAAGGAACTAGGGTTGTTACATTCCATTATAATTCTAATATTTAGATGAGTTGTGTTTTGCAAAATAAGATAACAATTATATTTCATTTTATTTTTAGATTTTATGTTTATTTGAATATGTAAAACATTTTTTAACAAGTAGATCTTTATTGGTTCATAGTTTGCAATTCATTTTTTTAATAATTATGTTTTTGCCAATGTAAAATTATTAGTTCTTAACAGGGACTCCTGCGAAAGTATGGATCATATTTCTCATTTTTTAATAACCAACATAGATTTATCTTAAACTGGGATCTACTAAGCACAACGAGGGGATAAAAAAAAATTATACCTCAAGAAATTGGATCCCTCTCTGTGCTTAGCGTGACAATATCTACCCATAGTGAGTTGTAAGCACATTTGCAAAAGCTTTTGAAAATGTAAGATATTAAATTATATATTATGAAAATTAAAATATTTTTTATTTTATTTTATTTAAATTCATTATTATGTTTTTTTAATTGGGGGAGACGATTTGTGATGGACTTATATCCACAGTGGTGTATTATTAAGTATTAAAGAATATATATATATATATATATTGCTAGAATCTCTTTGATGTTGACGAGACCCACACCTTAACATAATGAGCAAGTAGGAATTGATGAGAAAATGAATATTTAAAAAGCATATTAAAACCATAGAATGGAGAAATTGCCATGTTGCATTTTGAGTTTAATGAATTGGAAGCATGGGCTAATGTATTGAATAAATAATATGAGGAGATGTGTGTTGAGTGTAGAGGGCTCATTTTTCTCATTTTGTAAAGAAATTCAATAAAACATACTCAAGACCAAAGAAACACACTTATTGCTTCTCAATCTTAAAAAACAATCTCTACAATTATTGGCGCAAGGTCGGTCCCCTCAAGGAATTCTTGCTTAACAATAACACACGACACATGATGTTCACACAAACTAGATGTAAACAAGATGCCAGAAGTTGGCTTCTATTACTTCAATCAACTTAATGGTTATAATGCAGAATGCAAAGAAATGTAAATAGCTAAACTAGTCGGCCTTAGCCTGATACAATAGACAGAAGTAAATGTGTGTTCTCTTTGTGTGCGATCCTCTCCTCCTCTCAGTATTCTGCTGAATGCTAGAAAGAATGAGCAATGAGTGACAAGTGATCCCTCTCCTCTATGCCTTCACATTGGTCTTCTACCATGTTGCTGCTCATCCCAAGGTCCAATCCGTTCCCCGAGACACTCTTCCTTTGTCCGCTGAATCCTCTAGATCCTTAGACCTGCAGTTGTCAGCTGTTGAAATATTATAACTTCAAAGAATATTATATTTGTACTTTATTATTCCGGAGATGTTTCATTCCTCCGTGAAGACCTTATTGTATATCCGGAGATGTTTATTCTTCCATTGGAATGTGGTAACTTGGGTTATTAGACGTCCCTAGTGGGGGTCGGCCCTGTATGTGTTATGTGGGTCAAAGGGTTATTAGACCACCCTATAGGGGTTGGCCCAGTCAATTGTAATGGGTTTTTAACCCAGTGGTTAAGTTGGGGCCGACCTAGTTAATATAAAATACAAGTCGAAGTTGTGTATAAATAGAGGAGGTGTGTTCCTCATTTAACACACATTGCACTCACTTGTGAATACTGTATAAGTGAGAGAGAGATCTGCTGTGGAGGAGAAGGAGCTCATGGTTGTGGATTACATCTTTGTATTTGCTAGTCATCTATATTGAGGAAGCTTTGCTGGGTTTTCTTCCCCATGAGGGTTTCCCAGGATAAATCTATGTCTCTTGTATTTATGTTGTGCTTGTTGTTCTTTCAGTGATCCTGTATATGCTATTATTGTGAAATGGAATGTAATGTTGATATTTTCTGTCTTAGCATATTGAATCTTAACATCAACGCCCCTGTCCGTGTTGCACAACCTCTGCCTGTAGTGACATATGTCCTGATCCCAACCATCTTCTTAACTGCTCATAACTTCCTTTTCAACCCCGAACGGCTACCAAGTACTCTGCTTTGATTTTTGAGCTTCTCTGACTCTGCTACAATAGTCGGTCTCATCACTGGTCTTGACCATACTGCACTTCCGTCATCCTTCGACTTTACCTGTCAGATTCACTTTGCTTCTATGGCTTGCCAGTCCGCCCCCTCCTCCATGCCTGGCTTCTACCTCAACCTGTTGGTGTCATTGTTCGACAACCTATCAACCCTCGACCTCTTTCGCTGTAAACATGTCTTCTGTCGACACCTAAACTCGTTGATTGTCGACCTCTTGCTCCTGTCGACCGCACATGGACACTTCTACTCGACTACTTGGATTTCGACACAGTTTTCCTTTGCACCAACGGTCGTCCGCAATCCTTTTGGTCAACTTCTTCTGTCGATCATCTTCGACTGTTTCTCCTAGGCCCCGATGCTCCTACATCAGACTCCCTAGGTGAAAAAGAACTCGATTGATCCGTCAGTCTCCTATATTCTTCTTCGAAAATCCATGTCGCCTCCTGCAACTCATCATCCTTCCATCACACTAAGTATTCTTTCTTCTGTGAACTACGCGTACGCCCGACTTCGTGTTCCTCTAGCACTTCGACAATTTCCTCCTTGTCATGTCGACCTAGAATCTGCATTGTCCAGTCGATGTTCGACACTTCCACGCTTCCGTTGGTTGAACCTTCTTCGAACTTGTACATATTTGAGACATTGAATGTTGGTGAAATGCTCAAGTCCTTCGGCAACTCCAACACATAAGCATTGTCTGAAATCTTCCTCAAAATCTTACATGGTACAATCTTCTTCAACTTCAGCTTGTTATAGGTTCATGTCGGAAATCTCTCCTTCCGCAAGTGTGCATAGAATAAGTTGTTGAGATATTGTAACTTCAAAGAATATTATATTTGTACTTTATTATTCCGGAGATGTTTCATTCCTCCGTGAAGATCTTATTGTATATCCGGAGATGTTTATTCCTCCATCGGAATGTGGTAACTTGGGTTATTAGACTTCCCTAGTGGGGGTCGGCCCTGTATGTGTTATGTGGGTCAAAGGGTTATTAGACCACCCTAGAGGGGTCCGCCTAGTCAGTTATAGTGGGGTATTTAACCCATTGGTTAAATACGAGCCTACATGTCTTGTGTAAAAGACAAGTCGGAGTAGTGTATAAATAGAGGAGGTGTATTCCTCATTTGACACACACTCACTCACTTGAGAGTAGTGCACTTGTGGAGGAGAGGTCTGCTATGGTGGAGGAGGAGATCATGTCTTTGGTTTGCATCTTTGTATATTGATGGTCATCTATATTGAGGAAGCTTTGCTGGGTTTTCTACCCCATGAGGGTTTCCCAGGATAAATCTGTGTCTCTTGTGTTTATGTTGTGCTTGTTGTTTCTTCAGTGATCTTGTATATGCTATTATTGTGAAATGGAATGTAATGCTGCTATTTTTTGTCTTAGCATATTTCATCTTTACATGGTATCAGAGCTAACCTAAAGAAAGGCAAGGTATGGCACTTACGACACTTGCTTTACTTACGACAATTTGAAGGTTAGGGTTTTATATAGCAAAAACCAGTCATCGTGGAACTTTCACCATAAATCCATTTTGGCGAAGGTTCAGGATCTGAAACCTTTACAGGTCGTAGATAACATCTCCAGGTATCTTGTGTCCAAAGGGAACCCTGAGATTCGTTGTACTCTATAAGTTATGATCAGTACAAGTTAGGGTTTCTGCCTCTTCCAGATCTCAGTCAAAATCAGGTGACCTAGGAAAAAAGGTCATAACTTGGGATAGGAAGCTCCAAATGAAATTTAGTAAAAAGTGACAGGTAGTACACAGACTGTACTATCTCAGGAAAAATTTTCAGAGGACGAAGTTGAACCAGTGACACGTGGAATGCCGTACAAGTTCACTCTCCTGTCTTATCCCATAAACAGGTCACGTTGCGACACTTGGCATAACTTGGGATAGGAAGATCCAAATGAAATTTCGTAAAATGTGACAGGTAGTACACAGACTGCACTATCTCAAGAAACGTTTTCAGAGCCTGAAGATGAACCAGTGACACGTGGCACGCCGTACAAGTTCGCTCTCCTGTTTTATCCCATAAACAGGTCACGTTGCGACACTTGGCATAACTCTTTCTCAGAAAATCCAATTGAGGTTAGACATGTTGGGATGGAAAGATGACAGGTCAGGCTACCACAGAAAAAGTTTTTAGACCCTGTGGAGTGAAAATTTTAGAGTTACAGCAGAAACAATCAGGTACATATTTCTGTCAAAACAGAATTATTTTTGGAGCACCTTCATTCATGGCTTTCGGAATTTAGGGTTTTGGAGAATGTTAGAATCTTTTGAATCGGAGTCCACGGCTGAATGCTACTCAGGAAAATCAAAATTTAGATACCAAGATCAAATTTTTTGGTTGGGTAGAAGACCGAGCTTGATCAAACCCCAGTTCGGGATTTTGATCGAAAAGATGGAAAATTAGGGCTTCAGCAAAAGTTGGAATTTTTTAAGTCTGTAACCACGGCTGGAAGCTCCTTAGAAAAATAAGAGTTTAGAGCCTTGGATCGAACCTTTTGATTGGATAGAAGGGTGGGCTTCATCAAACCCTAGTTTGGATTCCCGTCCAGAAGATCCAGAAGTTTCGAAGGAAATTTTGAGGGGTCAAATTTTGGAGATTTCAAAATTGAAGTATGCTAGTTCAATCAGCTCAGCAAGTCACATCCTTCCATCCATACAGAAGTGTGAAAGTCAAAGATTGAATGTTTAGGGTATCTCTAGCAAACCCTAATCAAGCTCCAGATCAAGTTTCAGGGGGAGTTGAGGCTAAGGCCTTACATAAGAAGACTACAATAAGTCTCGACAGGTATGACTTAAGAAGGTTCAGGTATGTCTTGAAATCTGATTCTTGATTAAGTTCATAACGTGTTTGTCTTCGTATTATTTATTAGTGCAATCTTGATCAATGTTAGAATTGTCTTATCACCCTAGTAACAGTATGAATGCATGTGAATGATCGAAGACATTCATTGATTAGGGCTTTAGGATTGTACTAATGCATTATGGTGTTGTGTGAAGTTGATGTTGTCTGCTAACAAGATACAGGTACATCACAAAAGACAAATCAAGTTCCATGTCCATGACAACATGAAGACAAAGACTCATCCATAATCTTTTTTCTACTTACAAGGTATGTATGACTTTGTTATATTATGCTTAACCTATGAGACATGCAGGTTCTAGCTTAGGATCTCTAAATCATTGAAGAGATTGTTTAGGTATGTTGTACATAACTAAGCAGGTATACTAATCCAGGTATGTTTTCCTATGTCAAGTTAGAATCTTACCTTGTGTTAGGATTCCTTATATAAGTATACTTGGTTATGCTTATTCATAAAGTTAGTAATCAAGGGTTTATGCATATTATGATGATTTAATTAACCAGAAGAGTACTATGATCAAACAAGAATATGCATGAGTAAAAGAAGACTTCCTTGAAACCCTGAATACTATTTAGAATTAGAATGTTTTGATAATATTGAGAATATACTAATGAATTTATGTTTGTGTATGAGATCATGAGGATGACACTAGTGCACACTTGAGCATGCACAGTGGTTCAGAATGAATAGAAGTTCAAAAGACACATAGAAGATCAAGCGGGAGGCAACCACACAAACATAAAAGATAAGTATTTTGAAATATTAAATGATATTGCTTGTATGCATATTTGAATTCCTAGAATATATCATGCTGAGTGTAAACATTCATAGAGCATTGAACAGTATACTACTAACATGCATATGATTGGTAAGTTGGACAAACATTCCATTGTTGCTTGTCTAGAATGAAACCTCTTTGCTGACATGCTGAGAGTTGTGCACACTCTCAATAGTATGTTCTGGTAGAGATGGAAGGCATCTAGATAGCCACTGTATGCATACAGGATATGGAAAAGTGTTGTGCCAAAGTATTGGTCAAGATAGTTGCATAACTATGTAAAAGATATCTGTATGCATAATAGGTTATCATGTCAACATGATTTCATGATTATGAAGCATTACTAATCATATACTTAATTTTGATTTGTAGGAAAGATCATGAAGAATGATGAACACCGAACAAGTGATGGATGTTCAACAAGAATATTTACAAATCAAACAAAATATAGAAGGCTCGTGGCTAGAAGATTCTCTTAGAAAGAAGAAGAGAATCATGACGGGATGTTTGCTCCAAGTGGCTAGATAATACCATTCTCTTAATGGTGTAATTAAAGAAGAAGTGTGAATCAGGTTCTGTATGATCAATAGTCAATTGATGAGCTTAATGATCATCATGGGTGATGTGGATCACAACCTTTGCTACAAGGTTGAATATGGTTTATATACACAGATGAAATGGATGCAAGAAGGAACTCACCACAGAGTTCAAATGATGTTGAGGCTTATTTAAGTAGACCCATCTGACGAGAGATGGCACAGATAGATGGTTGCAGAAATGAAAATGAAAGATCTCATATTGATGCATTACTTCCTAGGTCTAGAAGTATGGCAAGGATCAGAAGGAATCTTTCTCAACCAAGGAAAGTATGCCGAAGAAATATTAAAAGGACTTGAGGTGTTGGAATGGCCACTCTTATGGATTCCAACTTGAAGCTGTTAGGGGATGACTCATCAAAGTTAGTGGATATAACTCTATACAGTCAAATTATTGGGTCATTGATGTATCTAACATATACTAGGTTATATATATGCTTTGCTGTGAACACCTTGAGTCAGTATCTAGTGGAAACTAGATGTGTTCACCTGATAGTTGCAAAGCATGTGATAAGGCACCTAAAGGATACAATAGGCTTTGATCTATGCTATCTTGGAGATCATGACTTCAGATGGCTATTCATATGTTGATTGGGAAGAAAGTGTATCGGACAGGAAGAACACATCGAGAGGATGTTATTGTCTGGGATCAACCATGATCTCATGGTTTAGCAGGAAACAATCTAGTGTGGCTCTTAGCACAAGCGGAATATATGGCTGCTTGCTCTGCTAGTTGTGAAGAAGTTTGGATTCAGGATTGTTTGACTTAGAGATAGAACCAACTGTGATCCCATGTGACAAACAAAGTTGTACCAAAATGGCAGAGAATCCAGTGTTCCATGATAAGTCAAAGCACATAGAGATCTGACATTTCTATATACAAGATACGGTTAGTGTTCAAATTCGTAACAAGTTACCAATGCACTAACCAAACCTCTATCGAACCAATGCACTGACCAAACCTCTACCGATCCGATGTAATAACCAAACCTCTACCTCAAGTAAAGTTTTCCAAGACAAACTTAATATAGTTAAGAAGGACCCTCCTCGAAAGGGGGAGTGATGTGATCACTTATGATGAGATTTCCCGCATCGACAATGAGATCAATGATGTGGATACCTATATTGGTGATGCCGACAGAGAGGTTGGTGGATGGTCCTTAGATAGGGTCTAAGGTGACAAGGGGATTGCATCATCCTTGAACACATGTTCTAAAGAGAGTCGTAGACGTATGTCTTCGAGAATGAAGTCCTTGGTGGACATGATAGGATTGCATCATCCTCAAGAGAACCGTAGACGTATGTCTTCGAGAATGAAGTCCTTGGTGGACATGATAGGATTGCATCATCCTCAAGAGAACCGTAGACGTATGTCTTCGAGAATGAAGTCCTTGGTGGACATGATAGGATTGCATCATCCTCAAGAGAACCGTAGACGTATGTCTTCGAGAATGAAGTCCTTGGTGGACATGATAGGATTGTATCATCCTTGAACACATGTTCTAAAGTGAGCCGTAGACATGATGTCTCCGATAATGAAGTCCTGAATGAATAGGTAGGGGATTGCATTGTCCCCGGACTGAGGTCCCAGAATTGAGCCGTAGACATGATGTCTCCGATAATGAAATCCTGAATGAGCAGGTAGGGGATTGCATCGTCCCCGGACTGAGGTCCCAGAATTGAGCCGTAGACTGGGTCTCCGATAATGAAATCCTGAATGAACAGGTAGGGGATTGCATCGTCCCCGGACTGAGGTCCCAGAATTGAGCCGTAGACATGATGTCTCCGATAATAAAGTCCTGAATGAATAGGTAGGGGATTGTATCTTCCCCGGACTGAGGTCCCAGAATTGAGCCGTAGACTGGGTCTCCGATAATGAAGTTTTGAATGACCAGGTAGGGGATTGTATCTTCCCCGGACTAAGGTCCTAGAATTGAGCCGTAGACATGATGTCTCCAATAATAAAGTCCTGAATGAACAAGTAGGGGATTGTATCTTCCCCGGACTAAGGTCCCAGAATTGAGCCGTAGACATGATGTCTCCGATAATAAAGTCCTGAATGAACAGGTAGGGGATTGTATCTTCCCCGGACTGAGGTCCTAGAATTGAGCCGTAGACTGGGTCTCCGATAATGAAGTCCTGAATGAACAGGTAGGGGTTTGTATCTTCCCCAGACTGCGGTCCCAGAATTGAGCCGTAGACTGGGTCTCCGATAATGAAGTCCTGAATGAACATGTAGGGGATTGTATATTCCCTGGACTTAGGTCCCAGAATTGATCCGTAGACTGATGTCTCCGAGAATTGAAGATAGGACTGCATTGTCCCTGGATCTCGGTTCAAAATGTACGTGAGAGGACTGCATCGTCCATGAACTGGAATCAAAATGTACATGATGGGATTGCATCATCCCTAGACATGAGACTTGTCTTAAAGTGATAAGGATTGATCATCCTGGAACTTGATCTGGATTGTATCATCCATGGACCTATGTCCTAAAGAGAGTGGGATTGATCATCCTGTAATATGATTGTGTGTGTTGCAGGGTATGCTGCTATGTTTTGATGATAGATGTATTAGTGAGAATACATGCTATTGATGATAGATGTATTAGTGAGAATACATGCTTTTGATGATAGATGTATTAAGTGAAAATACATGCCTTTGATGATAGATGTATTAGTGAGAATACATGCTTTTGATGATAGATGTATTCGTGAGAATACATGCTTTTAATGATAGATGTATTGGTGTGGATACTAATACAGATGATTCAGATGCTGTAGATCAAGATGATCCAAATGTTGTAGATTGTGATGATCCAGATGCTGTAGATCGAGATGATCCAGATGCTGTAGATCGTGATGATCCAGATGCTGTAGATCGTGATGAACCAGATGCTGTAGATCGAGATGACGTGACGATGCTGATCGTGTTGATCTAGATGACGATGTTGATCATGTGATGACGATGTTGATGATCATGTGATGATGATGCCGACGATCGTGAGGATTCAAATATTGATGTTGCTGTAGCTTTTTGAGTGCTGCAGAAGATAAAGACTCAGTACTAAAGATGTTGATGTTCCAGTAACTGGTTGAGTTACTGATGATGTTGAGAAAGCTTCCAATGATTTATAGATGTATCATGTATGATGTTGATGACTCCTTGCTCGTGCAGATGCTGTTATAATATCCTTCTCGTTAAGGGGGAGTGTTGAGATATTGTAACTTCAAAGAATATTATATTTGTACTTTATTATTCCGGAGATGTTTCATTCCTCCGTGAATATCTTATTGTATATCCGGAGATGTTTATTCCTCTGTCGGAATGTGGTAACTTGGGTTATTAGACTTCCCTAGTGGGGGTCGGCCCTGTATGTGTTATGTGGGTCAAAGGGTTATTAGACCACCCTAGAGGGGTTGGCCCAGTCAGTTATAGTGGGGTATTTAACCCATTGGTTAAATACGAGCCTACATGTCTTGTGTAAAAGACAAGTCGGAGTAGTGTATAAATAGAGGAGGTGTATTCCTCATTTGACACACACTCACTCACTTGAGAGTAGCGCACTTGTGGAGGAGAGGTCTGCTATGGTGGAGGAGGAGATCATGTCTTTGGTTTGCATCTTTGTATATTGATGGTCATCTATATTGAGGAAGCTTTGCTGGGTTTTCTACCCCATGAGGGTTTCCCAGGATAAATCTGTGTCTCTTGTGTTTATGTTGTGCTTGTTGTTTCTTCAGTGATCTTGTATATGCTATTATTGTGAAATGGAATGTAATGCTGCTATTTTCTATCTTAGCATATTAAATCTTAACATAAGTCTCCTTCGTTGAGCAACTATAGTCTCTTCTTCCTGTCGGCTCTCAACTTATATGCCGTGTTGCTCTTTTCTATGCGCTTTCGCACATCTTCATGCACTTCTTTCATATTCTCTGCAAATGATTACATCCGCACTTTTCCTATTTTCTGTCGGTATCTTGACCAAATCTACGACTCCATGTGGGATTCATCCTTGAAAAATATGGAATGGGCTCATACCTGTCGACCGATTCACAGAATTGTTGTACATGAACTCTGCTTGCACCAACACGTTCTCCCACTGCTTGGGTCTGTCGGTCGTCAAACATATCAGAAGGTTTCTCAAACTTCTGTTCACCACCTCGGTCTGTCCATCTGTCTGCGGATGATATGCCAAGCTAAACTGCAACCTTGTGTCCAGTTTTTTTCATAGGGTTCTCCAGAAATGACCCGTAAACTTGGTATCTTTGTCTGACATTCTACTCTTCGAAAACCCATGCAATCTGACTATCTCCTTGAAGAATAGTACAACAATTCTTGTGGTATCACTTGTCTTCCAACATGAAATAAAGTGTGCCATCTTCAAAAATCTGTCGACTACAACTTAGATTTAGTCGTTACCTTGCTGCGTCTTCGACAATCCTAGCACAAAATCCATGCTCAGGTGCTCCCATGGGGTATTCAGCACTGGTAATGGTGTATACAACCCCATATTCTGACTTCTTCCTTTTTCCAACTGGAAAACTCGACACGATCGTACCCACTTACTGACATCTGTCGTCATTCCTAGCCAATAATGCTTTTATTTGACCAACATCTTTGTCCTGTCGATGCCAAAATGATTTGTTAATCCACCACTATGCAGCTCTCGGATTAGGTTCTCTCTTACGGATCCTCTGGGAATACACAACTGTTGTCCCCTGAATAGGTATCCATCTTGGATGAAATAATCCAAGTATGGCGTTCTGTCGACACTCCACGGTTCTCGACTAGCCTTCCATGCTTTCGCAAAATCCTCGTCGGTCTCATACTCTGTATTCACCGGCTCTATTCTTGTTGCCTGAACTGTCGTCGTGTTCAACAATGCAACTCTTTGACTCAGCGCGTCGACAACCTTATTCGACTTGCCCAACTTATATCGCAACATGAAGGTATATCCTTGCAGGAATTCAACCCACTTCATGTGCGGCCGATTCAACTTCGATTGAGTATTCAAGTACCTCAGTGTTTGGTGATCTATGTACAACACAAATTCCTTAGGAAACAAATAATGCCTCCACTTCTTCAATGCTTGGACAATATCATAGAACTCTTGGTCATGAACCGAATATTTCCGCTTCGCATCATCCAACTTCTCGCTGAAGAATGCAATTGGTCGGCCCTCCTGGATCAACACTGCTCCAATTGCCATTCCACTTGCGTCGCAATCGACTTAGAAAACTTTGTCAAAATCTGGGAGCGCTAACACTATGCTCTCAGTGACCTTTTCCTTCAACTTGTCGAAAGCTCTTTGGGTAGCTTCCGTCCACTTAAACTCCCATTTTTTTATGCACTTTGTCAAAGGTGCACATATCTGACTGAATCCCCTAATGAACTTCCTGTAGAAACTAGCAAGTCCATGGAAACTCCACACTCCAGTTGCACTTGTCGGTTCTGGCCAATCCAATATTGCCTTCACCTTCTCTGGGTCCATCACTAACCCTTTACCTGATATGACAAATCCCAAGTATACCAGTTCTTCCTTCATGAAGAAATACGTTTGCAGGTTCACCATCAGCTTCTCTTCCTACAACTTCTGCAATACTTGTCGAATGTGCTCCAAGTGTTTGACTAAATATCATGATGTCGTCTAGATACACTACGATGAACTTTCCCAAGAATGGCTTTAGTACCTTGTTCATCAACCTCATGAATGTATTGGGTGCATTAGTCAATCCAAATGGCATGACTAACCACTCATACATTCCTTCCTTCGTCTTGAATGTTGTTTTCCATTCATCTCCTTCTCTAACTTGAATCTGGTGATAACCGCTCTTCAGGTCGATCTTCGTCAAGTACTTCGCTCCACTTAAACAATCCATCAAGTTATCCATCCTTGGAAATGGAAACCGATACTTGATCGTGATCTTGTTGATAGCTCTGGATTCTGTACACATCCTCCATTCTCCACTCTTCTTTGGTGCTAGTACTGCTAGTACAGCACAAGGGCTCATACTTTCTCTGATCAATCTTCTGTCCAACAACTCATGGACCTATCGATTGAGTTATTGAACCTGTGTCGGAGTCATTCTATGCAGTGCCTTATTCGGAAAACTCGATCTTGGAATCAAGTCGATCTAATGGGATATGCTTCTCGCCGGTGGCAATCCCATCGGTGCTTCGTCGACTACTATGCTCTTGAACTCGTCAAGCATATTTTCAACTTCGACCGAAATTTTCTCCATTGTCGACCTCTCGACACATGGCCGTTTTGGAATGATGGCAAAACATCCTGACTACTTCTCCTCCTCTGCGAGGAATTCCTTGGCTGAACACATTAACGCTCGCTTCTCCCAATAGTTTCTCTCACCCTGCTTGCAGTCGGCTTGGTCCTCCTGCATCGGCTTCAAAGTCCTCCGCGTGCCATTTTTCCACACTGTGATTGTGTTGGATCGACCATCATAGATCATCTTCCGATCATATTGCCATGGCCTCCCTAACAACAGATGACATGCTTCCATTGGGATTACGTCGCATAGTACACTGTCTTCAAGCTTCCCAACCTTATAGCTTATCAGGCACTATCTAGTTACCTTGACATGATGTCCTTTCTGCAACCAAGATATCTTGTATGGGAGTGGGTGTTGTCTACATCTCAAACCTAAGTTGTCGATGACCTCCGTCAACACAAGATTATCTGTACTTCCACCATCGACTATGGTCTTGGAATACCAGTCACCAATCAACACTTTGGTTCGAAAGATACCCTTTCATTGTGCTAGCTCTTTCTCGTCGCGTTGGTCATCCTAAACCAACGTTCTCCTGGCCGTCATGGTTCAACCTTTTCTTTTCCCATCTTCACTGCTGTCAAATGTCGACTCCGCCCTCTCGTCGACTTGCTCATCCCTTCAACGTATGGGTTTCGACTCCTGTGCAACACGTAGGTTCTCTGGGCATTCATATGCCTTGTGTCCGACTCCTCGACACTTATAACAAACCACAGCTGGTCTGTCAGCTCCTTTTCTATCGGCTGGACCACTTCGACCATACGCACCTCGACTGTGAGTCTCTCGACCATCGCGTTGGTTTTCTTGCGCTTTCTCTTTAGTCGATGCCCCTTCCGCACGTCAGTTGTATTTGATGGCTTCTCTCCTGGTTCCGCTACTTTGTCCTTTCGCGGAAACAGTCTTCGCACCTCGACCAGTCGTCCTTCCTTTGGTCGATGCGGCTTTCCTTGACAGATTCTCTTTTGCCTTTAGAGCTAACTTGTAGGCTTCACCGACCGCTCTAAACCTTGACAGGCTCAACTCGTCCTGTATAGCATATTTCAAGCCGTTTACGTATCTCACGACAGCTTCTTCTCCTCATCAGTTTGTCCCGACCTTATCAACAATCTGTAGAACTCTTTCGTGTACTCTTTCATGATCATCTCTTTTTGTCGAAAGTTCTGCAACTTTTGGAACAAGGAAATCACATAGTCACCTGGAAAGAACTTCCCTTTCAACTTGGCGACCATCCTGTCCCAAGACTTGATCTTCTCCTTGCCTTTCTTGACTCTGTCAGCTTGTACATTGTCCCACCACAATGAGTCATGACCCTTCAACCTCAGACATGCAGTTTTAACCCGTTTAGGATCCTCAATCTGCTCTATGTTGAAGTATTTCTCCATTTCTCTGAACCAGTCGATCAAGTCTTTTGGATCTAGGCCCTCTAAGTAGGTACGTACATCCATCTTTGTCCGACCTCTCATCTCCATTAGAAGCTTGATGAGTTTATCTTCTTGTTCTTTCCCTACTGTTTCCCATGCTTCCACTTCCTCGACTTCCTCGTCATTGTGGTCTAACGCATCAGGAACGCATCCACGCCTTTGGCTTTCTTTGATCATTACATCTTCACTAGTTAAACTTCGCATTGTTCGCATGCACTCGTCGAACATTTCACGATCAATTGTGACTGCAGCGCCATGCGCTCTTCGTCCAACTACTCAGACATTAACGCCTCTGTGAGCCATTTTCAACTGCAGCTGAAACTCCCACTCGTCCAATCGCAACCGAACTTTCACAAGTCGTGCACAACTCTACCCAACCGCAATGGGAGTTGTTCACACTCAACACTGGATTCTCTTCCAGCTCTAATACCAACTGGTGCAAGGTCGATCCCCTCAAGGACTTCTTGCTTAACAATAACACACGACACACGATGCTCACACAAACTTGATGTAAACAAGATGCCCGAAGTTGACTTCTATTACTTCAATCAACTTAATGGTTACAATGCATAATGCAAACAAATGTAAACAACTAAACTAGTCGGCCTTAACCTAATACAATATACTGAAGAAATTAAATTTGAGACATATTTTTAAAAAATACTTGATATTAGAAAAAGGCATTTTTGGAGGAGATAAGAACTTAAATATAGTAAAAATAAGATTTTTTTTATTACATATACACATGGATGTGAACATGTATGTGCCCACTTATTGAATTGCCAATACCTATTAGACTTTGGATGGACATCTTTATAGACTTTGTATTATGATTAGTTAGAAGATTCGAGAGTCATTAACGCAAAGGGGTTAGTACCCAATGGGATAAACAACAATCTAGGGTTTTACACTCTACCGCTCCGTCTGCTCACGCCAATACACGACCATCGCGGCCGCTACGACAAGGAAGACAACGCTTTCCATATGGAGCAAAATTTCAGTTGCCCATCACATTCCTCAACATACTTTTCACACTTTGAATGCCACTGCAGACATTGGCATTAAAAAATTATGTCTCACCAACAGGCTTCAAGAGGCAGTGGAGACGTTTTAGCATCTGCTTTCAGATAAATCTGAGTCCATCCCTACTCTCAGCACCTGTAATCTCTTATTAAGTAGCCTAGTCCGACATAATCAGCAAGGATCAGCATTGTCCATATACAGACTTATGGTTGAAGCGGACATTGTTCCAGATCTTGTAACTTTGACTATTGTCATCAATTGTCACTGCGAAAGGCAGAATGGATTAAGCATTGCAAGTGTTTGAAGCAATGGAAGCACATGGATATACTCCAAGTGTCATAACCTTCAGTACTCTCATCAAAGGGCTTTGCAGAGTGGGCAGAATGGAGGACGCTGTCAAACTTTTTAATCAAATGGTGGGCAAACAACAGGTTCCCAATCTTATTACATATAGTACCCTAATAGATGGGCTCTGCAAGACGGGGAAAACCCACGAGGCGTTTGGGTTGTTGGCTGTTATGTTGCAAAAGGGTCACGAACCTAACACAGTCGCGTTTACCACGCTCATGGATCGACTATGCAAAGAGGGTAAACTCCAAGTAGCCAAGAAACTCATGTATGAGATGTTAAAAGCAGGGTATAATCCTAATGTTATTACATTTACTGTTCTAATGGCTGGTCTCTGCAATGAAGGCAAGTTGGATGAGGGTATAAAGCTCTCCTATGAAATGCCTGACAAAAACATATACCCTAATATTGTCACATACAATGTACTTATTGATGGTTTCTGTAAGGAAGGCAAGTTGGACGAGACGTTCGGGTTGTTGGCTGTAATGTTGCAAAAGGGTTATGAGCCCAACACATTCATTTTCAACATCTTCATGAATAAACTATGCAAACAAGGTAAGCTACAAGATGCCAAGACACTAATGAATCTGATGTTACAAGACGGGCATAACACCGATGTTTTTACATTTAATGCTCTGATAGACTGTCTTTGCAATGAATGCATGTTGGAGGAGGCTATGCAGCTCTTCTATGAAATGCCCAAGAAAAACATATGCCCAAATGTTGGCATATACAATGTGCTTATTAATGGTTTTTGTAAGGAAGGCAAGCTACATGAGGGTATGAATCTCTTCTATGAAATGCTCAAGAAAAGCATACGCCCAAATGTTGTCACATACGCTATGCTTATTGATGGTTTCTGTAAGGAAGGCAAGCTACATGAGAGTATGAATCTCTTCTATGAAATGCCCAAGAAAAACAACCCTAATGTTGTCACGTACAATGTGCTTATTGATGGTTTCTGTAAAGAAGGCAAGTTGCATGAGAGTATAAATCTCTTCAACGAAATGCCCAGCAAAAACATATATCCTGATGTTGTCACCTACAGTGCACTCATTAATGGATTTTGTAAAAAATGCAAGTTGGATGAAGTTAAGAAGCTCTTCTATGAAATGCATGACAAAAACATATGCCCTGATGTTCTTACATATACCATGCTTATTAATGGTTTCTGTAAGGGCGGGCAATGGCAGGAGGCCATCAAGATGCTTCGTGAGATGCTGAAAAAGGGATGCACTCCGAATATTAACACATACATTGCTCTCATTGATGGTTGTTGCAAAGAAGGCGAGCTTCAAGAAGCTCTCCGGTTCTTAGATGTTATGGTGCAAATAGGCCATCAGCCTAATAAAGTCGCATACAGTAGACTTATAAATGGGTTTTGTAGGGTGGGTAATCTGGAGAAGGCCAGGGAGCTCCTTCAAGAGATGTTGGAGAAAGGTTGCAGGCCAGACCTAATCATCTATAGCACATTAATAGTAGGCCTATGTAAGCATCGCAGGATAGATGAAGCTCAACAAATCTTCTGTGAGATGTCAAAACAGGGTTTGAGCCCTGATGTTGTTACGTACACTACATTGATATATGGACTCTGCAAAGTGGGTAATCCTGAGGAGGCAATAAAGTTATTGAAACAGATGAAAGATAGTGGTCATGTCTCTAACATGATTGCATATACCACCCTCATGGAGGCACTGGGAAAGGAAGTCACACCCCAGGAGGCCAATAGACTTTTGCATGAGATCTTGAAAAGGGATTGACAGTGGAGCTGTGACATGTCTAGTAGTAAATAACAGCGACATGTTTAGTAGTAAATAACAGCTTCTTTATAGACATCTCTCAAATGCACCTGGCAAGATTCAGTAACAAGGAGTGAATTGCAATCGATGAAGAGCAGGGATGACTTTGGTAACGATGCACTAGACAAGCTATTTGAAACGGGTAAAGATAATTGCATGTCTGTAAAGATAATCCCATGTTTGTACTTTATGACATGGACTAACCTGCTTTTATGCCCTCAACTGAAGGTTGTTTGCAACTTTGCGATGGGTGAAATAATTTGTTGCATTTCCCAACTCTAGATCTATACACTAGTACTTTGTACCTGTTTATACTTTATAGTGTACAATGAATAGTAATGATGGCCATCGTATGCATTAGTTAGATTGCATTTTTTTATCAGACATCTGCAAATACCTGAATATCTAGGCTCTGCTGTTGAAATTGTAGCTGCTAAGACAATCATCATCTTGATCTATCGTTTTGGTCTTAGAGTAGTGACCGTGAAAATTATAAGCTGACACTGATATTCATCTCAGTTGCAGACTAGAAGATAATATAGCTCTTGAGACACTTTATGAATATTAATGTTACATTCAGTATGCGTTTCAAATTATTTTCAATATTTCTAGCTAGTTGATTCAAGTTTAGGCTAGTAATGGAACATGAATCATAAATTCATGTTTTACAAACTCTGACAAGTCGTAATTCACTCAAAAACTCTATTATTTTAAATTATGTCACAATTTTCAAATAATGCTGTCACATTCTGTAATATCAAAACAGGAATGAGTTTTAGGGAATGTTTTATCTTGGAGTGCATATGATTGAACTGTTCATGATATATTTGAATGGATCTTGTATGATAATACCTACCCTATTTCATTCCAACCATATTGCTAGGGAGATCAAGAGTTAGTATGCAGGTAACCCGATTACATAAAAAGTTAAAACATTCATATTTGATTATATCTCTTATAACTATCATTCCAAATCCAAATTGGTTTCATAGATATTGCAATCATGGAAGCGATATACCAACATTTGTTCATATATGATGATTAATAGAATATATCTCCATATAACATTATCATTAAATCATGTGTCCATGTTTCATAATCATTAGAGAACATCTCAAGATATCAGTATCATTAGAAAGGACTCATCTTATTGTCAGTTCATCTAAATTCAATCACCTTAGTTGCAATGTTTCTTTCTTGATCAAGAAAGAAGGGCTGCACTCTCAATTAAGAATCAAAGCCCAATCCCAATATCCTGCCAATTTCATCCAGTCCATTGCAAAATTCTAGCACAGTTGCAGCTTGTGCACATTGAGTAGGGAGAAAACAAGACTTTATGCTTGGAAGTAAATGGCATCTTGTAGTGCACTATGCCAAAGGTGAACCAAAGCATGATCCTCATGACATGGCAAAGGTAAATTTGTTGGCTTTTGTGTGGATCTATTTTCATTTCAAGGGGCACTTTATTGGTGGTTTTGCTTTCTAAATTTAATATTTATGATTATGCCTTTATTTTGCAAGTTCAACGTAAATATCTTAGCAATTATCTCTTGCCACTTATTTATTATTTATTATGTGCTTCAATAATGGAGGTAAAAATTGTCTTTTTAGCGATTTTCCAAATATTGCATGTTATCCACTAAATTGCACTTAGTGGATCCTGAGTGAACCATCAAAGGCTTGAACAATCAAACTATTCATCATCAGTTTTCCGTGATCCATCCGGCCAATTTTTGGCCAATTTTTTAAAAAATTGCATGTCCATACCCTCCATGGGGAATTGTAATAAGTTGGTCTAAGCATGGTCTTTTTGTAACATGCTTGGATTACCTTAGGTTTATCTGTCAAGGAGAATATTCTAGAGTGTTTTTTCCTTAGGAATTATGTGTTGTGCTTCAGTGACATATAATTTCTGAGTTTTTCACTCACACCCCCAAAGCAAGGGTATTTTCCTTGACGGTTAAATCTTGGGAGGTTATTAAAGACTAAGTGTCTATGCATTTTTATATGCTAGCCATCAATAGTGAGTCGTATGGACATGCACTAGGTCTCATAGGATTTTCAGTCAATTCCGACAAAAATAAAATTTTCCATAAACTTAGGCCATTTTTAATGGTTTAAATGAGAAAATTCAAAGTGTAATAAAATGATTGTCTAAAGGTGGAATTTGGCATGGGGAGGCTCGTTTTTACGCTCAGAACGTCCTCTTTACTATAAGACCTGCTTTTTCGATGTTTCAGGTGATTAAATCATCACTTGGAGCTGTTTCCTTAACGAGGCAACAAAATGTCAAATAAATGCTAAAAGTGTTACAAAATGGCACTAAGTGACAAAGTGAGAAAATTAAGGAACATGTTTAAACCATGTGGGAAAAGGTGGAAAAGTGGCTTCTAATGAAGGGTGATCTCTTTAAAGTGGATAAGGCACATGGATTAATATCAAATCTTAAAGGTAGTGACTCCCTCAAATTATGTGATGCGCCATCCTTCATAAAGATCACGCATGGGATATGTGGCAACTCGTGGGAGGAGGGATGGAGTTTACGAAGCTTGAAGAGGACGCCCTTCACATGTGGCAACCATCTCATCACCAATCCCACCAATCGTGGCTTGGATCATGGAGTAAATCACTCCTCCCTTCAAGGAATGCGCCCTCCTCATGATCTCCTCTTGAGTGCGCCCCCCTCCTTCTCCATTTATTATTTAAATGAAGCATTGGGATCTCTTTTTCTCATGGTCACAGAGGATTGAAGGGCCGATGAAGTTTGTACTCTTCTATTGTAATACTTTTTGTTGGAATAAAGAAGGCTTTGGAGGCAAATCTCTTGTTTTGGGCATCATTGTGTGTGGATGAACATTGCACGTTCTTATGAGGTAATCTGTATTGTTTTAGTTTCTTGTATCTTGTGGTTGAATGTTGTCCTTTGAAGGGGAGGTATCTCCAGATAGGTAGGATAATTTCTAGTTTGATTATTCTCTTTGTTAGTTTACTTTAGATCTCTCAACTTTAGATCTCTCAGACATGCATGTGCATTCTAGTTTGATTTCCATGCTTTCCGAGTTTCCATTGTAGGTGACACCAATAATATTCGTTTTAATCATTTGTATGCAAGAAGTTATTAGTTGATGCAGGCATCTAGCTCGAATGTTTGGCGGATCTAGTTCAACTCCTCCAATCTTCGAACAATTTTCACATAGTCCCTCCGCTTTCCTCTTGCAGGCTCCACAACTTAGATATTCCCAAGCTTATGGCTTTTTTGCTATCTCTCTCTCCTTCACTTTAATTTAAACTTTCTCTTTGGTTACGGTTACTCTCATGCTTAAGTAAATTAGTTTCATTTGAAAAGAATATTTAAATAGTTTGATTTATTTGAGTATGTTGTTAGATCTAGGATTTTCAAGCCCTATTTTGATTAGATCTAACTTGATTAAGTACTTGTGCATATTTCCTATCTTTCAGTACTTAATATTTTTATGCTTCTAACGCTTTATTTGACACATTTGGTGCATTTAAAGTGGCTGATTTCTTATTTTTATCGCCATAACAAGAGGAGGTGCTGCCAGAAAATTGGAGATCTAAGCCATCCAAGGCTTCCCGGAGCAACATTCTTCCATCTTGTATCATTTCTAAAACCTTGTAAGCCTTGGGATCCGGATTCATAAGGACCAAAGCCAGCCACCTTCTAAAGTTTATAAATTGTAATTAATAAAGGTGGGTGGGCTACCCAGTGCCCACAGAACCCCTTGGGGTGTCCATGTCGGTTTTTTGCGTGTTTAATTTTTAGCTTAGTTCATTTTTTTCCTAGTTTTCTTAAAATAGATTAATCGCTTAATTTCTAACTTTTCTTTACTTCCTTAAATCAACACATGCACACAATCTTCCCCAATAGGGCTGTATAGTTAGTGTTATTTGCTACTGCTACAATCTTGCTTTCAATCTTGTACTTTACAACTAACGAGCATAAAAAACTAAATCCGGCTGTGATTTCCCGAAGTACCAAAAGGGAAAGTAGATTCTCAGCCGTCAATAATTTTGTTGTTACAAGTTTTGTACATTATTAACAATAAAATCTAAGGCCGTGTATTCCCAAAGTAAACTGAAAGGGTTTATCCCCTATAGGTGAAAAGAGATTCTCACCCATAAAATTTTATTTTATTTTTTGTCTTAATAAAATTTACCAAGGCTTGAAATTTCGAGTATGCTATTGGCCGCTGTAGCTTAGTCTGATCAGTTGGTTAATCAAAAATGGATTTGAAGTGACTAGTTTGATACGACAATCCAACAAAAACTTGACCTCTAGAACTCGAGAGGTCACGTGAAACTAACTACAGAGTCAATGGGATACTTTAAGCAGGTTATGTCTCACTCAGTTGGACCCTTGGTTTAGTTGTCACTATGCTCAGTTCGAAGTACTAAGTTGGAATTGGGCCAAACCAAGAACTAAGCCACTCCTTAATCCACACATCATAATAAAACATTTAAAACTAACCAACAAGACTTGCAACACTTTCGCGACACAACAAAACTTCAATAATCTCATGTGACTCCATTTGGCACTGGTCTAATCTGCAACAATCAAACATTTTAAGCGAATCAATGTGTTAGATGGATTTTCCTTTCTCATGTTGTTGTTCTACGCCATAGTTGTTTTCTCTGGTTCAATATTTACTTGTATTTCAAACTCCTAGATTAATTTCTTTCTCTAACTTAGCTTAAAAGCCTCAGTTTGTTTTTCATGGGGACCACCCCCCTTGGCTTCACTAGGAGTTGGCCTAGACGGACTCAGTTGTGTGTTGAGTGATACTGTCTCAACTCTTTGCTCGCCCCTAAGGACGCTCCCAGTGGCTTGAAGATTTCCGCCACACTAATGGTTATTAACCCTCTTTCCCTCGAGGTGCGTATCCAACAACAACATTTTTGGCGGCGTTTCCGGGGATAAATATTTTTATTCCCAGAATTCGACTTTTGTTTTCTCCTTTTTGTTTTCGCTTTGTTTGATGAATGTTTAAAATAGATCTTTAATTTTCATTTGGCGACCCCACTAACTTTTTTCTTTTTTTATAAAAATTTCAAAGAAAATAAAAAAATAGAAATTTCTGTGAGTATTTTAAAAGTATATTCTTTATTCTTACATGGCGACTCCATTGAAGGGATAAAGCCCTTGTATCTCATATATATTGTTGAGACTTCTTGTGTGTAGATGAGCCCATACAAGTACATAAAATCTTAAAGGATCATGGTTGAACCGAGGTCATTGATTTGTTCTGATATGGATATTAAGAGAAGAGAAACTGTTGCTCGGATCTCCCTTGCATCTCCACCCATTGATTACTTCAGAATTCCTGGCTTTCCTAATCAGCTTGAGGGTGAAAAGACATCTTATTCCCTTCCTATTTATTATGGTCATGATGGGGAACACTCAACAAGATTCCATATTGTGATGTTCCTTTCACGAATGAGCGAGTTTAACATACACCATGAAGATCATATGATGCATATGTTTGCTTTTTCTTTCTAGGGGGATGCCTCAAGGTGGTTTTATGAGGGCCTTCCGGATAAATCTATCACTTCCCTCATTGGTTTCTTTAGAATATTTTTAAGACAATGGCATCGGGGTGAGGATCATATGGAATCATTCATTAGCAACACTCTTGCTTACTTCTTTCCTTCAAAGGAATTTCATATGGAAGAGCTTGAGTTATCCAATATCAACATGATGTATGACATGCCATTTTCATAGATTCATGTTGATCCCATTGAAGAACAACATGAGGAACCATTCATTGACGACATTATTGAAGACCCTCCTCATGTTACATCAACAGAAAATGTTGAAGAGTGGGAAATTTTTCAAGACTATTTCAGTGATGATGAACACACTTGTACTCTTGATCCGCCTCCAGAAGAAACCATTACAAAGCTCATATTGAAATCCATGAGGTGGTGTATAATGACGATAGTTTGGAAGGTTTACTTCCTTATGATATTTTTTCTAAAGAGGAGGATTGTTGGGCTCTAGGAATTGTCCTTTATAATGATTTTATTTACATTAATTTCCCGGACTATTTACTGTGATTTAACACATCTATGTTCAATAAGACTGTCTTTACTTTGTTTTATTAATTGAAATCTTGTAAATATAAAAGAAGCCTAACTTATTATTTTTGATATATTAAACACAATATTGTGCAAATGATAAACATTTCGGTACTTCATCTAACCTTTCATTCAACCCTTCTTCCGGTCCTGAGTTTTGCACTGGGTTTGATAACATGTTCCTTATTGGTTTAAATGGCTTGACTTACTTTGTTAGCAAATTGATCTACCTTTTCTCTTTGTCCTCGCTAAAACCTATCATACATGCATACACAAATTAAAATCATAAGGTTGATAATAAGTTTTTGCATTATCCAAATGAATAATTATAACTAAAGCATAAAAAACATTATTATTTATAAATAAAAGTTAAATCATAAAATAATATTTTAAAACAAAACTTTTATAAATACAAACATATTGAAGTCTTTTAGCATTCACAAATCATATGGTGGAAAGCCTTCACATCTTAAGTTTTAATATGTATGAATGTTTTAATTGTATGCAGGTGCCTTATTTTAAACGGACCATATGGTGATATCATGCAAGGTAGATCGCATAATTGTATGCAGGTACCTTATTTTAAATGGACCATATGGTGATATCATGCAAGGTAGATCACATAAAGATTGAAGGAGAAGACATTCAACGCAATAAAGAATGGATCAATACAACAACGCACAGTCACGCAAATTTATGAATGGATGGTGATGCAACCAATAGAACCCAACCAGGATTTAAACCTAGCATCCAGCAAGTAACTCAACATCCAACAATTAATCCAGCAACAACCAACAATTCAGTCCTAGAATCCAAGTTTTTGAACTAATTTTAGGTCATTCAGACGCCCATTCAGATGCCCATTCGGACTGTTGTTTGTATACGCACAGTCATCCGGAGTGTCATTCGCACATCTGAAATCATTGGTTCGGGTACTTAGAGGCATTCATGGCCAAAACAGAAACGTGGGTTTTGTTCGTAGTGGTCCTCTCATGCTTCTCCACATCCAAGATTCCACCCAGGTCCTTTATTCATCTACAGGAGATCTCGAGGGTTCTTTAACTCAAATTAAACCCAGATTTTTTAGTAGTGAATATTTCTGAGCTTCCATATTGTGCCTTGGTTTGTGTGCATGTGGAAGCAGATCTCGCCAAATGGGCTAATGGATTCGAAGAAAACCTAGCTAGCTACAAAACCCATAAATTGTTTCGCAAAATTTGCAACCACTAGAGAGATATCGATGGGGCGTTTTTCCAATTCTTGCCAAAAATGCGTTTTCTGAGTTGGCCATGTTTTTTAGTCTATTGAACGAATTTATGAGTTGGGTGATTGATCTAATCCATTTCGCCATGGATTTTCATGTATAAATAGAGCCCCATAGGGCCGAGAAGAGCATGTTACTGTTGTTGTAAGACTCTGTATTTTTTAATATAAGCTCTATTATGTTCTTCTTCAAAGTCATGTTTGGCTTTGCTTGTAACTGGCAACTGAGTAGTTCGTAGGAGTTGATCGCTGTTCTCTGGGAGGGCCCCTCAGCGGCAGCGTGAAGCATCCATTTTTTTTCTTAGTGATCACTTACTCGAGTTGTGTATATGCTAAAAGATCATGTCTGTGCGTTCTATTTTGTTTTACTGTAATTTACCGTTCCTGTAGTATTATATGCATTCTTAATATCATGTTTCATTTTAAATGCTATGTAAACACTGAATTGTTTCTTCGATTAGGTTGATGTCCGTTTATACACATAGCTCTGTCTTCTTTATTGTTTGGAAATTATAGTATGTCTTTTACAGTTAGCATTTAGACTTTGTCTTTGGATCACTAGATGAATTTATGTTCTTAGATTAGTCATGCTCATTAGATCATAACTTAAGTTTCATTTTTAGAATAACAATCTGGCTTTCAAAATCATAGATTAGAAGTTAAATCTCAAATTATAGATTAATCATTTGGTCATGTTCATGCAAACTTAATTTTATTCCATTTCATGCAGATTAGCAATTGAATTCTTGTCTTTCAATTTAATACTTTGATCTTGTTCATTCGAATAGTAATTCAATTTAGTTTCTTGCATTAGTAATTAGAATTTTGTGCCATAATAGCAATTTAAGTAGACTAGCAATTAGATTCTTTTGATTAATATGTTGCCCTTAGACTTAGAATTGTATTTTGATTATCTAGGTTAATACTCAAGTTTTTAGATTAGCATCTTGAATTATGCTTAAGATTTGTTCCCTAGATTAGAGATTTTCTTTTGATTAATTACTAGCTCAATAATGTAGCTTTGCTTCTATAAGTTGTTGCTTTAAGTATCTTAGTTTTCCTATTCATTGTCTTTTATTTCATTGGATTGTTGTAGGGTTTACTTGCTTTAAAAAATTGAATTCATAGATAAAGATAGGCTTGAGTTTCATAACTTAGACATTTAGCTAGAAGTAATCTCTGTCTTAGTTAGCCATTGAATTTTGTTTTGTAGATTAGCCTTTACTTTCCAACAATAGTAGAAAATCTTTCAAATTGTTAAATATGAATTAGATAGTTCACTTTCTGTTGATTTACTGTCTTAAAAGAATTAGATTTATTTATGCTTGGTATTTAGAATAGTACATTATCACGCTTTTGTGAATTCATAGTTAACTATTGGATTGGATTTTATAGAGTAATTAGTTAGCTTGTTAGGGTAGTAGAGTTTCTTGCTTTTGAATGGTTAGCTTGCAATTGTATTCATTTCATAGTTTGGATCTTTAATCTCACACAAGAAGGTTTCCTTTCGAGTCATAGACTAAGGTAGATGGTTTGCTTAAGGTTTGAGTAATTAATTTTGCTTCCATTAACTAGTTTGCTTTCGTACCAAGCATTGTTTTCTAGAATAGCAATTTCTTTTTATTGAAATTTCAATTCTCGTTCATAGGTTAAGATAGCATAGAGTTAGCTTTGAATTAATAGATTAGATTTACATTTGAAATCCTAGTTAGAGTCTGAATGCGATGTCGTTTGTAGGTCTGTTTGACAAGTTGATTGATAGTTCAGAACCCTTACCTTAGTTCCTTTCAGTTGATTTCTTTAATTTCCGAACTTATGATTTCTAGGTTTTAATTTTCAGTTGACCACCGAAGGATAGATTAGGGATCTAACTCGTGAGATATGATCACCCCATAACGGGTTTCTTTCCTAGGTGCTAAGCTGTGCCAATTTGTTTTTTTTGCTTTGGTTTAGGTTACCTTAGATTAGCTTAGGCCTTCAGTCTTGCACATACTGTGCCGACACCTCTAAGCTTACGAGCCCTGTAATGTCCCTTGTTTAGAATTTTATCAAAATGACAATTTTTCACTTTTTTCCCTAGTTAGACCTTTGACTAGTTTTGATTTCTGGGTCCCAAATTTGCCCCAAATGATCCCAAATCTTTTGAGACGGTATATGAATGATATTAGAACATAAATATGTGTTTCATGGATATATTTGGACCTTTAAAATACTTCTACAAATCCTCTTTCAATTCTGGTCAATGTAGGTAACTTTACTAGTGATTTCCCTTTGACTAGTATTGGTCTCTAGGTCTCAAATTGACTAAAAATCCATTCAAATCTTCAAGGAAGGTGTATGAATGATATTAGTACTTGAATATGATGTTTAGGGATTACATATGGCCACCAAAAGACCTCTGCAAACTCTCTTAAGATTCTGGACCAAGTATGCAATTTTACTAGAAATTTGGGGTTCAAATCCCCCTGGGGTAAGTACTGAAAAATGGCTTCCCAAATGCCTCCAAAGCCACTCAAATTTATGAACAGAGGTATGTAATGTGTTAAGTATGTTATTAAGGTATTATATGCACCATTAATGGTTTATTACAACTGTTCTCACCCTCTCCCATTCAACTGCAAAAATTCGCAATTCGACCCTTGCGGAAATGGCACTATTTCACCTCCCAATACAACTAAACTGAGTAAAAATGCTTCAAATGCTCAAGTACAGTACATGAAAATTGTAGAAGACATCCATGGTAGTATATTTATCACAAATATATCAGAGAATCATCCATTCATTTGAAATCATTAGCATTACATTGATTCACAACAAGGTAGCGGGGAAATGGAACTGTTCTTTCATTAAAATTGAGATTTATACATTTCTACTTGGAATTTCGACCTGAAACTTTCTGGAGATGAAGAACAGAGTATTTCATTCATATTAAAAAATAAATGGGGCATTAGAATCTCCCCCAAAAAGTACAATAGCTCACCAAAAACGCCCTCCCTCAAGGATCAAGAATATGCCATCAAAACTAGAAATGGTTGAAGGAGTGAGCTGCAATAGAAGAAACCATGAGTTTCCCTGTAGCTTAAACCTGCAAATAAAGACTCCATTAAAGCTCCAAATGAAAGTTCTGAATGGCCTTTCCAATTACCAACTTGGATGGGAATATTTCACCCTCGAAATTGGCTAAGGCAAGCAACTAGTCATCCACTAGCTCTCCCTCTTCACAAATGCAATTGCAAATTCTACAAAATGATCAAAATTCATTCTCATACTTCATTTCTACATTTTATAACCAACATTAGCCTTCTAAGGGTCGAAATCCTCTCAATAGATTCAATAGATTTCCATTTAGGAAATATTCCACATTTGCCACTTGTCTCCTCGTTCCAACCTTCCATCTTCTCCCAAATTTGATTTTGAGTCTCTTTGGCTTCTCCAACTCCTAAATTCGCCTTCCTTGAGCCTATTTTTGGGGCTTACATGTCATATTGGTCAGATGTCAGAGGTCAGGTCTACAATTTGTCATAGTTTTCATAGATGCTCCATCATTGGTGTCATAGGGGCTAGGGAATCTAGCCCAAGTGTCCACAAATTTCCACTTTGACTCTTTATCTTCCATGGAGGTTACAAATCCTTCCCAATTCGACCTAATATGCTCAATGGCATGCGTTATAACTTACCAACTCACCCAAGAGTGTTCACATTCCCATTAATTCAAATTTGCAAAAGAGAGATACCATGTATTATGAAAAATCAAGCTAGTGTGGGTCCCACATCCTCCATATGTCTCCAAAACCATTTGTCACCTAGGATTTCTCTTGAATTTCTTTATTCAATCTATTTATTAAATACTTGAACCCTTCTAATGTCTAAACATCATTTATTATCCCCCTTATTCCAAATCCCAAAGCTTCCACCCCAAACCTAGGAAACTAGTAATTTTCCTCCTTGGCAATTATTTAACCCTTAACATCAATTTTACAAACTCTAATGAATATGGCTAATGTGATTAGGCCATTGTGACCCAATTCCAAATTTGGAACATGAAAAATCCTCCCTTCCCAATATTGCTTGTCCTCAAGCAATTTCAAACATGGGTGTTGAAGAACCTGCTTTTTGTATAATTCTTTGAAGTTGCCATTGAATTGCCCAACCTTGAGACTTTGAGTTTCCATGAAGATTTTAGAGAGGAACCACCATGCTTGCTGCTGTACTAATCTGATAAAAATCACTTTATTAAGTGGGAAATCCATCTCCCATACTGTTTGTTTCCCCAAAAAATTAGAAACCAATGAGATAAAAATTATTCCAAGGTCCCATTGCTTGTATTGCACCCCAACAATGAAGAGTGCTCTCGAACCCATATCATCAGATAAGATGATTCCTGGATCCCATTTTCTTGTATGCATTCTTCCAAGCATCATGAGTACAAAATATATATCATCAAAGTACATAACTACATAATGAAAATGTACATCAAGGAGGTGCTTCATCAAAGAATCATGAAAGAGCTTATACCTCCAAGCAAGTAGACTACCATTTTCCAAGTGCATACAAGCTTCAAGTGACCAATCAAATCTGCTCCAATGACGTAGGTGATGATCCCATGTCCTATAATGCTGCTCCAAAAGGATGTGATATGCATCAAAATATTCAACCATGAATTCTTTCACCCAAGAAGTGAATGAAGAATCTCCACTAAAATCTGAACCAAATAATGAGCAGAAAAAACGAGACTTCAAATGACTCAAAGAAGTATCACCCATACATCCATGAATGTGAGAATAATAAAGATGTAACAAAGTATGTGGCTGCCAAAAAAAATGTTCTCCCATCATAAATCTATTCACCCAAGTATTGGATGAAGTTCCTCTAACATCAAATGAATCCAGTGTTGAGCAAGAAAAACCATGAGTCTTCAAGTGACTCAAATCCATATCATAGGTGCATCCATGTAGATGTGAATCATCATAAAGTGACAAATGATGCTGCTGCAAATGTGAATAAGAATGTGCTCCAACCATGTCATCATAAAAGTTAAATCTAGGAGTTCCATACTCCTCATGTGGCACCATCAAAAAGAACATTTTCACCCATACTTCATTGAGACTAATGTTGCAAAACATGGAATTGTAGGATGTAGGAGAATGAACTAACTCACCCAAATGATAAAAATGTACAGAAGTTTCATCATGGGAAGGATCCATAGGGGTAGTATCATGCAGCTCCTTCAAAAGTATGAACTCTTTGTCATAGTTTGGTTCCAATGTAGAGGAATCATGCTCTTCTTTAAAAATTGCATAACCTTCATCAAGAGACAATTCAAGTTCCTCTTCCACCACATCAAGTGTTTGGATCTCTTCAAGTTCATCTTCAAACACATCAAGAACATTCAAATTTTCACATTTCTCATGATCCACCATGTCATGAGAATCCTCCAAAAATCTACCATTTGACAATCTGAAACATAGGAGGAAAAACAAGTATCTTGCAACTTTTCAAGAAGTTGCTCATTTTGAATTGTGAGTTTATGATTATCCTCATTATTCTTCAAGTATGCATCATGTAACAATTCATTAAGCTCAAACAAATGGTTTCTATCAAAAAGCAAAGACATGAAATTACCTTTGATGTGGCACATTGCTCTTTGAATCTTCTCCGTGTCTTCAAGGAAGGATGTTTCCTCCAATGAAGTAGCTCTCCAACAAGAATTTGACACCAATGCTTAAGTGTCATGGAGAATGCTGAGGGACTCTTGGATCTTCTTTTCATTCATCTTTAAGGACCCTTCAAGAAAATGAGGCTCTTGAAAATGAACCTCCTCATCTTCTTCATTTTTTCTTGGACCAAATTCATGAAGCTCAAGTGGTGATGGGGAAGTTGATCTTGGTTCTTCTTCAACTGCTGCAAGGTCTTCATTATCTTGCTTAATGGAACTTGGGATTGCAGCAACACTTTCAAAAGTGATCTATATGTCACCAACATAGAGGTGTGAGCACCCATCAGTAGGTACTCCTTCATAGTTTAAGCATCCATCAGTAGATGCTCTTTGGTTCATGTCTAAGCTAGAAGGTGTCTCAAAATGATCTTCCATATTTTCAATAGAATCTTCTTCATGATCTTGTGATGTCTCTTCCTTTTCTTCCTTCAAGCAAGCTGATGCATTTTGCCCCTTGGTTTTCTTAAAATCAATAATTTTTTCCACAAGTTCGATAGAAAACAATTCGAATCCTTCCTTAAGTTGCTTGGTCATATCTTCAAATATTGTTTTCATAATTTTTATATGCTCCTCACCATCATATGAGGCTCCCCTTTCATCTCTAGTCATAGTTTCCTCAAAAAATTTGCTCTTCTTCTCCTACTTTGTTTTTTTTTCCTCTTCAACAAAAGCACTTTTGGTTTCAATATCTAATGGTGGTACCTGAATTCTTGTCCTCGTGAATATTAGACCACATCAGGTTCCAAGATCATGCTCTGATACCACTGTAATGTCCCTTGTTTGGAATTTTATCAAAATGACAATTTTTCACTTTTTTCCCTAGTTAGACCTTTGACTAGTTTTGATCTCTACGTCCCAAATTTGCCCCAAATGATCCCAAATATTCTGAGAAGGTATATGAATGATATTATAAAATAAATATGTGTTTCATGGATGTCTTTGGACCTTTAAAATACTTCTGCAAATCCTCTTTCAATTCTGGTCAATGTAGGTAACTTTACTAGTGATTTCCCTTTGACTAGTATTGGTCTCTAGGTCTCAAATTGACTCAAAATCCATTCAAATCTTCAAGGAAGGTGTATGAATTATATTAGTACTTGAATATAATGTTTAGGGATGACATATGTCCACCAAAAGACCTCTACAAACTCTCTTAAGATTCTGGACCAAGTATGCAATTTTACTAGTAATTTGGGGTTCAAATCTCCTTGGGGTAAGTACTGAAAATGGCTTCCCAAATGCCTCCAAAGCCACTCAAATTTATGAACAGAGGTATGTAATGTGTTAATTATGTTATTAAGGTCTCATATGCACCATTAATGGTTTATTACAACTGTTCTCACCCTCTCCCAATCAACTGCAAAAATCCCCAATTCGACCCTTGGGGAAATGGCACTATTTCACCTCCCAATACAACTAAACTGAGTAAAAATGCTTCAAATGCTCAAGTACAGTACATGAAACTTGTAGAAGACATCCATGGAAATATATTTATCACAAATATATCAGAGAATCATCCATTCATTCGAAATCATCAGCATTACATTGATTCACAACAAGGTAGTGGGGAAATGGCACTGTTCTTTAATTAAAATTGAGATTTATACATTTCTACTTGGAATTTCGACCTGAAAATTTCTGGAGATGAAGAAAATAGTATTCAATTCATATTAAAAAATAAATGGGACATTAGAATCTCCCCCAAAGAGTACAATAGATCACCAAAAATGCCCTCCCTCAAGGATCAAGAATATGCCATCAAAACTAGAAATGGTTGAAGGAGTGAGCTGCAATAGAAGAAACCATGAGCTTCCCTGTAGCTTACAACTGAAAATAAAGACTCCATTAAATCTCCAAATGAAAGGTCTGAATGGCATTTCCAATTACCAACTTGGATGGGAATCTTTCACCCTCGAAATTGGCTAAGGCAAGCAACTAGTCATCCACTAGCTCTCCCTCTTCACAAATGCAATTGCAAATTCTACAAAATGATCAAAATACATTCTCATACTTCATTTCTACATTTTATAACCAAAATTAGCCTTCTAAGGGTTGAAATCCTCTCAATAGATTCAATAGATTTCCATTTAGGAAATATTCCACATTTGCCACTTGTCTCCTAGTTCCAACCTTCCATATTCTCCCAAATTTGATTTTGAGTCTCTTTGGCTTCTCCAACTCCTAAATTCACCTTCCTTGAGCCTATTTTTGGGTCTTACATGTCATAGTGGTCAGATGTCAGAGGTCAGGTCTACAATTTGTCATAGTTTTCATAGATGCTCCATCATTGGTGTCATAGGGGCTAGGGAATCTAGCCCAAGTGTCCACAAACTTCCACTTTGACTCTTTATCTTCCATGGAGGTTACCAATCCTTCCCAATTCGACCTAATATGCTCAATGGCATGTGTTATAACTTACCAACTCATCCAAGAGTGTTCACATTCCGATTAATTCGAATTTGCAAAAGAGAGATACCATGTATTATGAAAAATCAAGCTAGTGTGGGTCCCACATCCTCCATATGTCTCCAAAACCATTTGTCACCTAGGATTTCTCTTGAATTTCTTTATTCACTCTATTTATTAAATACTTGAACCCTTCTAATGTATAAACATCATTTATTATCCCCCTTATTCCAAATCCCAAAGCTTCCACCCCAAACCTAGGAAACTAGTAATTTTCCTCCTTGGCAATTATTTGACCCTTAACATCAATTTTACAAACTCTAATGAATATGGATAATGTGATTAGGCCATTGTGACCCAATTCCAAATTTGGAACATGACAAATCCTCCCTTCCCAATATTGTTTGTCCTCAAGCCATTTCAAACATGGGTGTTGAAGAACCTGCTTTTTGTATAATTCTTTGAAGTTGCCATTGAATTGCCCAACTTTGAGTCTTTGAGTTTCCATGAAGATTTTAGAGAGGAACCACCATGCTTGCTGCTGTACTACTCTGATAAAAATCACTTTATTAAGTGGGAAATCCATCTCCCATACTGCTTGTTTCCCAAAAAAAATTGAAACCAATGAGATAAAAATTATTCCAGGGTCCCATTGCTTGTATTGCACCCCAACAATGAAGAGTGCTCTCCAACCCATACCATCAGATAAGATGATTCCTGGATCCCATTTTCTTGTATGCATTCTTCCAAGCATCATGAGTACAAAATATATATCATCAAAGTACATAACTACATAATGAAAATGTACATCAAGGAGGTGCTTCATCAAAGAATCATGAAAGTGCTTATACCTCCAAGCAAGTAGACTACCATTTTCCAAGTGCATACAAGCTTCAAGTGACCAATCAAATCTGCTCCAATGACATAGGTGAGGATCCCATGTCCTATAATGCTGCTCCAAAAGGATGTGATATGCATCAAAATATTCAACCATGAATTCTTTCACCCAAAAAGTGAATGAAGAATCTCCACTAAAATCTGAACCAAATAATGAGCAGAAAAAACGAGACTTCAAATGACTCAAAGAAGTCTCACCCATACATCCATGAATGTGAGAATAATAAAGATGTAACAAAGTATGTGGCTGCCAAAAAAAATGTTCTCCCATCATAAATCTATTCACCCAAGTGTTGGATGAAGTTCCTCTAACATCAAATGAACCCAGTGTTGAGCAATAAAAACCATGAGTCTTCAAGTGACTCAAATCCATATCATAGGTGCATCCATGTAGATGTGAATCATCATAAAGTGACAAATGATGCTACTGCAAATGTGAATAAGAATGTGCTCCAACCATGTCATCATAAAAGTTAAATCTAGGAGTTCCATACTCCTCATGTGGCACCATCAAAAAGAACATTTTCACCCATACTTCATTAAGACTAATGTTGCAAAACATGGAATTGTAGGATGTAAGAGAATGAACTAACTCACCCAAATGATAAAAAAGTGTAGAAGTTTCATCATGGGAAGGATCCATAGGGGTAGTATCATGCAGCTCCTTCAAAAGTATGAACTCTTTGTCATAGTTTGGTTCCAATGTAGAGGAATCATGCTCTTCTTTAAAAATTGCATAACATTCATCAAGAGGCAATTCAAGTTCCTCTTCCACCACATCAAGTGTTTGGAAGTTCATCTTCAAACACATCAAGAACATTCAAATTTTCACATTTCTCATGATCCACCATGTCATGAGAATCCTCCAAACAATCTACCATTTGACAATCTGAAACATAGGAGGAAAAACAAGTATCTTGCAACTTTTCAAGAAGTTGCTCATTTTGAATTGTGAGCTTATGATTATCCTCATTATTCTTCAAGTATGCATCATGTAACAATTCATTAAGCTCAAACAAATGGTTTCTATCAAAAAGCAAAGACATGAAATTACCTTTGATGTGGCACATTTCTCTTTGAATCTTCTCTGTGTCTTTAAGGAAGGATGTTTCCTCCAATGAAGTAGCTCTCCAACAAGAATTTGACACCAATGCTTGAGTGTCATGGAAAATGCTGAGGGACTCTTGGATCTTCTTTTCATTCATCTTTAAGGACCCTTCAAGAAAATGAGGCTCTTGAAAATGAACCTCCTCATCTTCTTCATTTTTTCTTGGACCAAATTCATGAAGCTCAAGTGGTGATGGGGAGGTTGATCTTGGTTCTTCTTCAACTGCTGCAAGGTCTTCATTATCATGCTTAATGGAACTTGGGCTTGCAGCAACACTTTTAAAAGTGATCTCTATGTCACCAACATAGAGGTGTGAGCACCCATCAGTAGGTACTCCTTCATAGTTTAAGCATCCATCAGTAGATGCTCTTTGGTTCATGTCTAAGCTAGAAGGTGTCTCGAAATGATCTTCCATATTTTCAATAGAATCTTTTTCATGATCTTGTGATGTCTCTTCCTTTTCTTCCTTCAAGCAAGCTGATGCATTTTGCCCCTCGGTTTTCTTAAAATCAATAATTTTTTCCACAAGTTCGATAGAAAACAATTCGAATCCTTCCTTAAGTTGCTTGGTCATATCTTCAAATATTGTTTTCATAATTTTTATATGCTCCTCACCATCATATGAGGCTCCCTTTTCATCCCTAGTCATAGTTTCCTCAAAAAATTTGCTCTTCTTCTCCTACTTTGTTTTTTTTTTCGTCTTCAACAAAAGCACTTTGGTTTCAATATCTAATGGTGGTACCTGAATTCTTGTCCTCGTGAATATTAGACCACATCAGGTGCCAAGATCATGCTTTGATACCACTGTAATCTCCCTTGTTTGGAATTTTATCAAAATGGCAATTTTTCACATTTTTCCCTAGTTAGACCTTTGACTAGTTTTGATCTCTAGGTCCCAAATTTGCCCAAATGATCCCAAATATTCTAAGAAGGTATATGAATGATATTAGAACATAAATATGTGTTTCATGGATGTCTTTGGACCTTTAAAATACTTCTGCAAATCCTCTTTCAATTCTGGTCAATGTAGGTAACTTTACTAGTGATTTCCCTTTGACTAGTATTGGTCTCTAGGTCTCAAATTGACTCAAACTCCATTCAAATCTTCAAGGAAGGTGTATGAATGATATTAGTACTTGAATATGATGTTTAAGGATTAAATATGGCCACAAAAAGACCTTTTCAAACTCTCTTAAGATTCTAGACCAAGTATGCAATTTTACTAGTAATTTGGGGTTCAAATCCCCCTGGGGTAAGTACTGAAAATGGCTTCCCAAATGCCTCCAAAGCCACTCAAATTTATGAAAAGAGGTATGTAATGTGTTAATTATGTTATTAATGTATCATATGCACCATTAATGGTTTATTACAACTGTTCTCACCCTCTCCCATTCAACTGCAAAAATCCCCAATTCGACCCTTGGGGAAATGGCACTATTTCACCTCCCAATACAACTAAACTGAGTAAAACTGCTTCAAATGCTCAAGTACAGTACATGAAACTTGTATAAGACATACATGGTAGTATATTTATCACAAATATATCAGAGAATCATCCATTCAGTCGAAATCATCAGCATTACATTGATTCACAACAAGGTAGTGGGGAAATGGCACTGTTCTTTCATTAAAATTGAGATTTATACATTTCTACTTGGAATTTCAACCTGAAACTTTCTGGAGATGAAGAACAGAGTATTTTATTCATATTACAAAATAAATGGGGCATTAGAATCTCCCCCAAAGAGTTCAATAGCTCACCAAAAACGCCCTCCCTCAAGGATCAAGAATATGCCATCAAAACTGGAAATGGTTGAAGGAGTGAGCTGCAATAGAAGAAACCATGAGCTGCCTTGTAGCTTACACTTGAAAATAAAGACTCCATTAAAGCTCCAAATAAAAGGTCTGAATGGCCTTTCCAATTACCAACTTGGATGGGAATCTTTCACCCTCAAAATTGGCTAAGGCAAGCAACTAGTCATCCACTAGCTCTCCCTCTTCACAAATGCAATTGCAAATTATACAAAATGATCAAAATCCATTCTCATACTTCATGTCTACATTTTATAACCAAAATTAGCCTTCTAAGGGTCGAAATCCTCTCAATAGATTCAATAGATTTCCATTTAGGAAATATTCCACATTTGCCACTTGTCTCCTAGTTCCAACCTTCCATCTTCTCCCAGATTTGATTTTGAGTCTCTTTGGCTTCTCCAACTCCTAAATTCGCCTTCCTTGAGCCTATTTTTGGGGCTTACATGTCATATTGGTCAGATGTCAGAGGTCAGGTCTGCAATTTGTCATAGTTTTCATAGATGCTCCATCATTGGTGTCATAGGGGCTAGGGAATCTAGCCCAAGTGTTCACAAATTTCCACTTTGACTCTTTATCTTCCATGGAGGTTACCAATCCTTCCCAATTCAACCTAATATGCTCAGTGGCATGTGTTATAACTTACCAAATGACCCAAGAGTGTTCACATTCCCATTAATTCGAATTTGCAAAAGAGAGATACCATGTATTATGAAAAATCAATCTAGTGTGGGTCCCACATCCTCCATATGTCTCCGAAACCATTTGTCACCTAGGATTTATCTTGAATTTCTTTATTCACTCTATTTATTAAATACTTGAACCCTTATAATGTCTAAACATCATTTATTATCCCCCTTATTCCAAATCCCAAAGCTTCCACTCCAAACCTAAGAAACTAGTAATTTTCCTCCTTGGCAATTATTTGACCCTTAACATCAATTTTACAAACTCTAATGAATATGGCTAATGTGATTAGGCCATTGTGACCCAATTCCAAATTTGGAACATGACAAACCCCTTGGTTGTCAATTAAGTATTGAATTAGATAGTGCATATTTTACTCAACATTTTGGTGCCGTTACCGAGGAGGTGCTAAAGGGGTTGGAGTCTAGGTAGATAGGTTGCTTTTACATTACACAACAAGGGGGAGGGGAGAACGGTAAGACGAGATGTAAGAACCTATGCAGCCATTATAGTGGGGTTCCTTAAAGCCTTGTTGTTCCTTTTTCGCACAAGTGTGTTTACGTTACGTAAAGTTTGATTTATTTCCCTTAAGTGTACTTTTCTTTCCGCAAACGTAGATAGTTTATTTTTCCATAGTTTAATTTCATGTACGTGTGCCTTGCAAATTTAGGTAGTTTACTTTCCTGCAATTTACTCTTATGCAAGTGTGTTATTTTTTCAGCAAGCTTGGGTGTGTTTACTTCCACAATTTAATTTCTTATAGGTATTTTATTTCATAAAAGTGTGGTGTGTTTAATTTGCAAATTTGTTTTAGAAGTAGACAGTCTTTTAAAAACACATAATTTTTTTTTTGGGTGCTGTAAGAACCCCGAGGACTAATCCTTGTGCGAAGCAAGACCTACCAATCAACAATGGACTCAAAGGTGTTCATTAGTATGAGAGAACTCTCTCAAATCCTAGCAAAAGTTGGAGTCGCGATCTCTACCTCTCAAGAAGAGTAGATCCTAACAGAAGTTGTGAGCTTCTCAACCTCTCCCGAAATGACAAACGAGCCAAAGTCCCAAGAACTAAAAAATAATTTTCTTTGTGAGACTGCAGAAGAAGCTGACGTATTGGGGATTACATCTGAAGGAGAGAAACCAGAAATTAAAGAGTTCTCTACATGCAAGCTGATAGATCCATCTTGTGCTCAAGAAATTGATCATCTAGGAGAAGGGGATCCATAGGACATAGTGAAGGAAGGTGAGTACCACAAATACATCGAAATCTGGTTTCAAAAGGTAACCCAGCCACAATACCATTCCTTCATTCGACACCTTCTGATGCAAACACAAGTAAGTTGGTTGAACTTTCACATTCAGGTAATAACAACAACAACTTTTTCATATGTGGATAAAGGTAAAATTTTCATCCTGCTTCGCACTTGGTTTCATTGGAAGAGTTCATATGCTTGAATAAAAATGTTTTCTTTCTTCTTAGGGTAGGGAAATATGTATATAAATAAAATGTTGCATTCTTAGTTTAGGGAATAATGCAGCTTCATTTTTTGTTTCCTTTTTCAAATAAAAGAACTAAGAAGAAAATAATGTCAATGACTAAACCGAAACAATTTTCTATCATTATTTCTTTTCATAAATGCATATTTCTGACTATAACAATCGTTCAAGACCAATTTTAAAAACCATGGGGATTTACCATAAGTTTAAGGTCTATCTAAAACCTAGAGGTCACTCGTACATCCTAGCTTCATTATAAAAGTCTGTTATTTAAGAATCTTTATCACACAGTAGCATAATGGTGAATGAAATTCCTAGTTGTGGGAAACACTACTATAACTCTATATGAAAAAGACGAGTTTTGGGACTAGAGACAACTTTCAATCATTCTCTTATAGCCTCATACACTATACATTAATTAAGTTTGTCCATGTCATGTCTTTGGACTAAACTAAATGCATAGTCTATTTTCCATGCACACAACCTTTAAAGGGCAATTTATAGAAAGTCCTCCAACCCATATACCATCCCAATCTGTAAAAGGTTTTCAGAGCTACCTCCCCATCCTGTTGCAAAAAGAAATACATGTGTAAATATATTAAGGGTGGTGGTAGAGGCTAGTTTCTTCTATAAAAAGGGTGTATGAAGCTAACCCACCGGGATACTGAACAGGTTTGCTGGCAGCGAGTACCGGCTTGTGGTATGACTAGGAAAACCCATCGGGGTAATGAACAGACTCGCTGGCAATGGGGCATTTTGTCTGGGGAGGATATTTCTTAGATATCAAAGTTACCCCATCGAGGTACTGAACAAGCTTGCTGGCAATGGGTTCTGACTTTGATGTCTTTTGCTATGCCTAATCTATATTTGTGTGTATGAACGATATACTTGTGTAAACTCTTAAGAAGAAGCATGCATGGTTGAACAACCGGTTAAATGAACCTCAAATATCTGCCATTTGAGAATGTTTGTAAGTTGCACTTAAGACCCTGTCGTCTAATTCATACTATACCTAGGATGTCACTATCCTAGAAGTGGGACCCATAAACTTAGGATCCTAATGAACTCAAATGCAAACTTTGTCCATATTTAATTGAATAACGATAAACCATTGAGAAGTAGCAGGGATGACTGGTTTCCTATAGGCTTTATAGACTATCTGTACCCTCATGTTTTCTATTTTGGGAGACATGAGGAAAATCCCCTATCATAGCTTATATGTGGTCTTCGTGAGCATAAACTGATGAATTTGCATGTATTGAAAAAACTGACTTAATATGATATTGTTTGTGGTCATATCAGGAATATTTCTTTTTCTCGAAAGTTCTAATTTTTAGAATATTGATGGCTTTTTAGAATTACCTGCTGAGTATTGTTGATCCAGAGTGTTGACATGAGAGTGTACAACCTAGTATTAATTCATTCATGGCATGAGAACGTGCCATATCTTTGGTCTGGGGGAGTCTCAATTTATATGGTCTTCATAAGCATGAATTATTACTAGTTGGCGGAATTGTATGTATTAAGAAATCTTAATTAATATGAAGTTGTTTTGGTCTTCTCATAACATAACATTAATAATTTTTTTTCCTAAGTTCTAGTTTTTCATGCAGTAATCAAGTTGGCTTAGTTTTGCTGAAAGGTTGCCTATAAACTATTGATGATCAAACAGAGTTTTTGAATAAATGAAATACCACTTCCAATTCATTCATGGCACGAGGACATGCCATACCTTCGGTCTAGGGGAGTGTTGGGCTCCAGGAATTGTCCTTTATAATGATTTTATTTACATTAATTTCCTGAACTATTTACCATAATTTAACACATCAATGTTCAATAAGGCTGTCTTTTACTTTGTTTTAATAATTGAAATCTCATAAATATAAAAGAAGCCTAACCTATTATTTTTTATATATTAAACGCAATATTGTGCAAATGATAAACATTTCGGTACTTCATCTGACTTGTCATTTAGCCCTTCCTCCGGTCCTGAGTTCTACACTAGGTTTGATAACATGTTTCTTATTGGTTTAAATGGCTTGACTTACTTTGCTAGCAAATTGATCTACCTTTTCCCTTTGTCCTCGCTAAAACCTATCATACATGCATACACAAATTAAAATCATAAGGTTGATAATAAGCTTTTGCATTATCCAAATGAATAATTATAACTAAATCATCAAAATCATTATTATTTATAAATAAAAGTTAAATCATACAATAATATTTTAAAACAAAACTTTTATAAATACAAACATATTGAAGTCCTTTAGCATTCACGAATCATATGGTGGAAATCCTTCACATCTTAAGTTTTAATATATATGAATGCTTTAATTGTATGCAGGTGCCTTATTTTAAATGGACCATATGGTGATATCGTGCAAGGTAGATTGCATAATTGTATGCAGGTGTCTTATTTTAAATGGACCATATGGTGCTATCATGCAAGGTAGATCGCATAAAGATTGAAGGAGAAGACGTTCAATGCAATAAAGAATGGACAATACAACAATGCACAGTCACGCAAATTTATGAATGGATGGTGATGCAACTAATAGAACCCAACCAAGATTTAAACCTAGCATCCAGCAAGTAACTCAGCATCCAACAATTAATCTAGCAATAACCCAACATCAATTCAGTCCCGGAATCCAAGTTTTTGAACTAATTTTAGGTCATTCGGACACCCATTCGGACTGTTGTTCGTATACACACAGTCATCCGGAGTGTCATTCGCACCTCCGAAATCATTAGTTCGGGTACTTAGAGGCATTCATGGCCAAAACGGAAACGTGGGTTTTGTTCGTAGTGGTCCTCTCATGCTTCTCCACCTCCAAGATTCCACCCAAGTCATTTATTCATCTACAAGAGATCTCGAGGGTTCTTTAACTCAAATTAAACCCAGATTTTTCAGCAGTGAATATTTTTGAGCTTCCATATTGTGCCTTGGTTTGCGTGCACGTGGAAGCAGATATCACCAAACGGGCTGATGGGTTTGAATAAAACCTTGCTAGCTACAAAACCCAAAAATCGTTTCGCAAAATTCGCAACCACCAGAGAGATATTGATGGGGCATTTTTCCAATTCTTTCCAAAATTGTGTTTTTTGAGTTGGCCATTTTTTTGAGTCTGCTAAACGAATTTATGAGTTGGGTGATTGATCTAATCCATTTCACCATGGATTTTCATGTATAAATAGAGCACCATAGGGTTGAGAAGAGCATGTTACTGTTGTTGTAAGACTCTGCATTTTTTAATATAAGCTCTGTTCTGTTCTACTTCCAATTCGTGTTTGGCTTTGCATGTAACTGGCAATTGAGTAGTTCGTAGGAGTTGATCGCTATTCTCTGGGAGGGCCCCTTAGTGATAGCGTGAAGCATCCATTTTTTTCTTAGTGGTCAGTTACCCGAGTTGTGTATATGCTAAAAGATCATGTCTGTGTGTTCGATTTTGTTTTACTGTAATTTACTATTCCTGCAGTATTATATGCATTCTTAATATCATGTTTCATTTTAAATGCTATGCAAATACTGAATTGTTTCTTTGATTAGGTTGATGTTCGTTTATACACAGAGCTCTGTCTTCTTTATTGTTTGGCAATTATAGTATGTCTTTTACAGTTAGCAATAAGACTTTGTCTTTGGATTACGAGATGAATTTCCGTTCTTAGATTAATCATGCTCATTAGATCAGAAGTTAAGTTTCATTTTTAGAATAACAATCTAGCTTTCAAAATCATAGATTAGAAGTTAAATCTCAAATTATAGATTAATCATTTGGTCATGTTCGTGCAGACTTCATATTATTCCATTTCATGTAGATTAGCAATTGAATTATTGTCTTTCAATTTAATACTTTGATCTTGTTCATTCGAATAGTAATTCAGTTTAGTTTCTTGCATTAGTAATTAGAATTCGGTGCCAGAATAACAATTTAAGTAGACTAGCAATTAGATTCTTTTGATTAATATGTTGCCTTTAGACTTAGAATTTTATTTTGATTATCTAGGTTAATGCTCAAGTTATGTTTTAGATTAGCATCTTGAATTATGCTTAAGATTTGTTCCCTAGATTAGAGATTTTCTCTTGTTTAATTACTAGCTCAATAATGTAGCTTTGCTCCTATAAGTTGTTGCTTTAAGTATCTTAGTTTTCCTATTCATTATATTTTATTTGATTGGATTGCTGTAGGGTTTACTTGCTTTAAAAAAATGAATTCATAGATAAAGATAGGCTTAGTTTCATAGCTTAGACATTTAGCTAGAATTAATCTTTGTCTTAGTTAGCCATTGCATTCTGTTTTGTAGATTAGCCTTTACTTTCCAGCAACAATAGAAAGTCTTTCAAATTGTTAAATAGGAATTAGATAGTTCACTTTCGATTGATTTATTGTGTTAAAAGCATTAGATTTATTTATGCTTGGTCTTTAGAATAGTACTTTATCACGCTTTTGTGAATTCGTAGTTAACTGTTGGATTGGATTTTCTAGAGTAATTAGTTAGCTTGTCAGGGTAGCATAGTTTCCTGGTTTCGAATGGTTAGCTTGCAATTGTATTCATTTCATAGTTTGGATCTTTAATCTTGAACAAGTAGGTTTCCTTTCGAGTCATAGACTAAGGTAGATGGTTTTCTTAAGGTTTGAGTAATTAATTTTTCTTCCGTTAACTGGTTTGCTTAAGGTTTGAGTAATTTATTTGCAATTCAAAGTTTGCTTTTAGACCAAGCATTGCTTTCTAGAATAGTAAATAGTAATTTATTTTTATTGCAATTTCAATTCTCGTTCATAGGTTAAGATAGCATAGAGTTAGCTTTGAGATAATAGATTAGCTTTACATTTGAAATCCTAGTTAAAGTCTGAATGCAATGTCATTTGTAGGTTTGTTTGACAAGTTGATTGATAGTTCAGAACCCTTACCTTAGTTCCTTTCAGTTGATTTCTTTAATTTCCACACTTATGATTTCTAGGTTTTAATTTTCAGTTGACCACTGAAGGACAGATTAAGGATCTAACTCGTGAGATATGATCACCCCGTAACGGGTTTCTTCCAAGGTGCTAAGCTGTGCCAATTTGTTTATTTTTCTTTAGGTTAGGTTAGCTTAGATTAGTTTAGGCCTTCAGTCTTGCACATACTATGCCGACACCTCTAAGCTTATGTGCCCCTGGGTTGACAATTAAGTGTTGAATTAGATAGTGCATATTTTACTCAACAAGGATTATGAGCACAAAGAGGACAGATATAGCTTGGATCATGATACAAGTGATGAAGAGTCCATCATGACTGACATAGATGTTGATGATTATAACTGGACATTTTTGGAGAACCCCATCTATTCTATGTCTGAAGAAGTAAATAATGAGACAGAATCCTTTGAGAGCATATTTGAGAATCCCATATATGCCATATATGAGAAAAGAGAGTTTAAATTAGAAGCTCTTGATGGTTTTATGGAAAATCCCATTTTTGAGGTATTCATAGAAGGAAGCATGGACCTTAAGACTTTGGGATATCTTTGCATGGAAGGGGAGCATGAAATATTTTTATATGATCAGTATGAGCCATGCATGAGCATCAGCAATGAAGACCGGAAGAAGAAGTGCAATGCAAAATCAGATCAGATACAACTATTTGAAATGCAGTCTCATACATCATTCTCACATAAAGAGGTTCCTTACGATTTGGAGCAACTTGGGGCTTATGCTTTCACAGAAAGTTACTATCAGAAGAGCCCTTCAGATCAATATGATGAGGTAGTTGGTCTTCCTTATCATTCTGATTTTTTTCTCAGCCCTATCCAATCATAGATAGAAGAAGCTTGCAGGAGGACTTACTGTTATAGGTCAAATCTGCACTTCTCCGTCCGTGATCACATTTAGCTATTGATCACACAAAAGGACAACTTGGATTGAAGAGAATGATGACCCTAGATGATTAATGGCCTAGACTTACCCCTCTGCAGCTGACAAAACCCTCTTTTTACCTACTTTTAAGGAAAAACGCTACCCTACAAGCATGATAGTAGCATTTGCCTCCAGAAATACTCTACTCCACTTCATTAAAGTAGTGTTTTCCCTCAAAAATACTCTACTTTGATTCAATAGAGTAGTGTACAGCTTCAGAAATCTTGCAAATGCTGGTTGTAAAGCAGGGAAGTTGCATGTTGAACGCTACTCCACTTAAGGAAAGTAGTGTACACCTTAAAAAGTAATCAAAAATATATTAATTTGACGAATTGGGATTAGTTGAAGTTGGTTTTGCAACTTCCCCAACTTCCCAATCAAACTACCTCTTGATCCAAACTGCCTACCTTGTCCCATAAATACAAGGGGGATAGATGAGAGAGGGGAGGAGAAAGAATACTCTAAGCGTCATTACACTGGAGAAGAAACTATGCATTAAGGGTTGTTACGATGGAGGAATTCCAAGTTAGTGTGAAGAGCAGGAGCCTAGGATCCAATTGCACAAGCACTCTGAATGATCAGGTATAAATTGTACTGATTATTTGCTTTTGACAATAAAGGTTGAAATGCCCTTCCCATCCCAATCAAATGTCTAATGAATTGCATATTTGTTTGGATTAAATGCTTGATTGTATTTGATGTTTAAATTGTATTTCAATTTAATCATTGTTATATCAGTCAAAATATGTTGAGGAAGGTATCTTCGTATTGCAGGTTCGTCAAACGGAAGATCAAGTGGAGGATCGATCGAAGGAGCAAGCGAAAGCTAGGATCGAACTTCGTTAATAAGGTATGTCTTCAAGAACTTTGATCTCTTTCCTTTTGTAGAAGCCTATGTGATATGATTAATGTATTTACCTGTCACCCCAAAAGTTGGTAGTGTCCCTCTCCTTGCTATAGGGTAGAATTCCTGAACAACAGACTGGCGACTCCACTGGGGAGAGGTTGTTTTTTGTTCTAGGAGACTCATTTAACTATCCTTCCAGTACTTTTTGATCTTTTTGATCCTTTGAGAGGCTTTGTAGGTTACTATAGCCTATTTCCATTCCTTGACTCATCCCAGTTTGAAGTTTTGAAGCTTGTTTTAAGCCTTCTTTGGCAAAAACGATGGTATCCCTTGCACACAGTAGCGTACACCTTGGCAAAAACGTTGCTTTACCTATTGCATAGTAGAGTACACATGCTGAAAAATGCTGGTTTGCCTACTGCACAGTAGGGTACACCTCCCAGTGTACGCAGGTCTATATATTGCACAATAGAGTTTTTTCTTGTAAGTCTCTGTTTTCTTTTGGGATTGGATTTCCACTTGTTTGGTTTGATTTCCAGCCTCTTTCCTTGTCTTCTTAACTGATCTTTGAGGTCTTTGTATCTTTGTTGAGCCTTGTTTGCCTCTCCTAAGTCCCTTAGGTCATCTTTTGCTTTCTTGAGTACTTTTTGAGGTGTCTTGCTTGTTTGTGACTCTTTTTGAAGACCGTGCTTTGTTCCTTGTTGAACATAGCTGCATGTTCGTACCCCAGTTGTCTGTTGCAGGTATACAAACCTTTGTTTACAACATTTTTTGTTTTTTGCAACACTAGTACACTTCAACGTTGTCTTGTCCTTTGGTTTAGGGTTTGACCCCAAGTTGGAGTCCTTAGGGTGTTTTCAAATTTTTTTGAGTCCAGAGACTTCCTGATTGCTTTGTCAGTTTCAGTTCAAGTAAGTTGAAGTACTTTAGTTTGCTTCCATTTGAGTCTTTGTGATTGTAAGGTCATCTTTGGTTCACTTGCCTGCGTTTTGCTTGGCTTAGATTTCTTAGGGTTTTTGGTGCTTTGGAGCAACCTTAGAGGTTTTCCTTTCCGTTACAAGCGTCTTTTATCCCTGTTTTCTTTTCACTTTGATTCCAAGCCCAAAGTCTTTTCCTTTGAAAAACTTTGTAGGAAAAGTCTTTATCAAGTCATCGATTTGATTGTTGTGAACTTTAGAATTGTTTTTCCTTACTCGCATTTCTCTTTTAGGTCTTACTTGCTTCCATTTTCGAGTATTTTTCTCTTACATATATTGAAAAAGCAAAAAATGATTTTGGTAGTTTAAAATAGTAGGACTTATGATCATTTCAAAGTAGCGTAGTTTACATTGTTTTGAATTCGAAAAGAAAATAAAAAAAGAAACTTGTTTTAGGTTTGCTTAGTTTTCATTTTGGAAAGAGCATAAACGGAAAAAGAAAAAGAGTCTTTTGTTGCTTTGAAAGTTATTTCTTTCGCACTTTACTTTCTATCACAACCACACCACACAATGCACTGCAACCTTTGAGTAAAGAACAACCCTTAAAAAGAGTAATTAATAAAATTTATTAGCAACTTTTCTTTCTAGGGATGTCACTACACCAACTAGCTTAGGATAGGGTTTCGGATTAGAACACACTTTAACTATCCGAGACCATTTTCATTACTTAATAATCGTAGTGAGACTGTTTTTAGGTAAACCCATTGACATCAAAGTTGTTCTGGAAGCTCCATTGAAATCGGAGTTAAGCATGAGGTCTTGCGAAGGTGAAATAGTGAGGATACCCCTTCACTTTTCATTCAGAGCATACACCAAGGTTGGTTCACGTATGGGGATCCTTTTGGATTTCAGGATTAGCTACCCTTCCCATGCATTCTAGTTGGACCTGCGACTGTCCCCCAGAGCTTCTTTCGTGTTAATGGTAGCCTTAGTATCTTGACTTTAGGGCTTCTTACACAAGTGGCAGTGAAAGGCTATTTTCATTGTACCTAGGACAGATACGGAAGGTAACCCTTTTCAGTAATCCCGGGAGGGCATTTTGGTGATTCAAATGCTTGCACCCAGAGGACCTGAATTGGATGCCGTATAACTGTTCTTCAATTCTCTACTAGCTTGTTCTAGGCCCTGATCATCCTAGAATTTCTATTGAGAGTATTCACCATCCTTGTTTGCTTGTTTTTGGATACTTAGGATTTTGTAGTGGTGTGCTCTTTGTGCTGCTTGTTTTTAGTTGTCCTTAGAGATTTTTGGTTTGTTGAGTCGGAAGCTATGGATAGCATCCCGGTGAGCACCAATCAAGGCACCCCTATTGAAGGGGCTCCTTGTGCTTTTCCATTCACTGGGAACATTGGTACTCCCTTAATGGCTACTTTGAATCTTCCGGGATTCACTATAGGGCTACCGGTTTGGTTGTTTTCCAATCCGAATGCCTTGCATGCTCCTGATGCTTCTCAAGTAAGCACTTCACATCAAGAGCAGCAAAACCCTATTCGCGCTTCGCCAGTAACATCTTATCCTCCTCCTTCTACCTCATGTTGTGAAAGTAGTAATACTAGTAACCAACAGTCTAAAAGGAATAGATGGAGGAAGAATAGGAAGAAGATGCCAAAGCAAGGGGGCAACCACCTAGCCTTTGAAGGTCATGCTGGGGGCACCTACGCAACCTCTGGTGGTCATGTTGGGAGAACTCATTCAGTCACTGTAAATCATACTGAACCTCACCACCATGCCTCCGAAAGTCATGCTGGGGGCAGCCACCTAGCCTCTGGAAGTCATGCTGGGGGCACCCACCCAACCTTTGGAGGTCATGTTGGGGGAAAAATTTCAGTCACTGCAAATCATACTAGAAGTATGTCTTCAACCACTGTTTCTCATGTTGAGGACACGTCATTGATCACTGTTGGTCATATTAATGACAAGTCACCAGTTCCTGTGAGTCATACTAGAGACACTGAATCGGCCACTGCAAGTCATGCTGAGAACGTTGACATTGTCGAAAAACCTTATAAACAGAAGCTGAAGTTCCCTTATAAGTTTTGCGAGGGAGACCATCTTACTCACCGGTGCCCTGCTATGAAGGAGCCTCTGTTAGTATCTTATCCCCTTATGCTTGGAGATATTTAGGCTTCCCTAACCTTGTTACAGCTATTAATTAGCCATTGACCTTTGACAGAAGACCTAGTGAACCATTGGGATTCCTCCCTCAGGTACCTATTACTTTGGGTGAAAAAACAGTCTTAGTTGATTTTATGGTTTTAAAGGACCCCATGGATTTTGATATGATATTTGGACATGATTACGTATATGCTATGCAGGCTGTGGTGTCTACACTCTTTCGTGTGATGCATTTTTCTCACAACGAAAGCATTGTCACTATCAATTAGCTTACATTTGTTGATCCCTCTTATTACCCGACTATAGACCACGTATGTCCCCTGCCAGTAGGCACTACTATGTCACAATCAAATTATGTGGCATATTGTTCCTTGAGTCCAATTGCTACTAAGAAGAAGCCTCTGAATTCATGCTTACCATCTCGGGGCTATGTCCTGACAATTGTTAAATTTTGAGCATTAATTCAAGATACTCTAGGATCTTTACTGAGAGAACAACATGTACAGTATATCAATGCATATCAATCATAGCAAGCATGTCAATCATCACAAGAAACAAAAGCATGAGAGACAATAGACATAGAGTTTTTGTGGGGAAAACCCAAAGGTGAAAAACCCCACAACTTCCTCAGAGATAGATAGTGCAATAGCACAACCAAAGTACATAGAGATAGAATCCTCTTAGCAGCTGATCCTCCTCCTCACATGTGCGCCACTTTCCAAGTGATGGAAGTGTGAGTTCTGAAGTGATCCGAATAGAGATCGGGAGATCTCTATTTATACTTGTCTTGACTGCTCAATAATCTTATGGGGCCGACTTTTCTAGCTTAGCACAATAACCTCTTATTACATTAATCCAAGCCGACCCCTTACAAGGTGATCTAATAACCCATCGACAAGTCAACACACTTGCGACACTTGTCAATACAAATGACGACACTTCCGTATAGAGGAATAATACATCTCTATAGGAGTACAATAAATATATAAGTGAAATACATTCCGAAGTTACATATACATCAACACTCCCTCTTAACTAGGAAGGTATTTCTCAACACAGATCTGCTAGTACAAGTCTTCTTCTCTGGATCATCGTCATCGATGCAATGTCCTTGAATCATCATCATCATCACTGCTGCCGCTATCTCAACCAATCTCTAAATCTACTCGTCATAGGTAGTTCTACAGAGCCAATCCTTTTTCATACTGGATGTAGGCCCACCACCTGCAAGTCTTCATCATCACTAGCCATACTGTGGAATCCTCAGGACTTATTACATGCGTCACAAAACCTTAAAAGAGTCTCTTGACTAGAAAGAACCCTAAAGAGCATTTGAGGCCTTTTTCATCCTGTCCAGATCTCCAGGACTTATTACATGTGACTATCACAAAACCTTAAAAGAGTGTCCCAGGAACGTTTATGTGCATAGCACGACCGGAAAGAACTCTAAAGAGCATCCCAGGAACATTTATGTGCCTAAGAACGACCGATAAGATCTCCAGGACTGATTACATGTGACCTCTGCTACAAACCCTCGAAAGAGCATCCCAGGACTTATTACAGGCACACAGCCCAACCTATCGTATCTCCAAGGTCTTACATGTAGCATCCCACCACAAACCCTCGAAAGAGCATCCCAGGACTTATTACGGGCACACAGCCCAACCTATCGGATCTCCCAGGTCTTACATGTGGCCCACTATCACAAACCATCGAAAGAGCATCCTAGGACTTATTACGGGCACACAGCCAACCTATCGGATCTCCCAGGTCTTACATGTGATACACAGTGCTAGTCCTTTTTCATATTAGATGTGACCTATAAAAAATCTAGGATTTCCTTTGCACAACCTGTCCATGGCCACAAAGTATCAACCTGATACTCACCATACATCATCCTGATGTACATATGATCATCCTGATCATCATCATTGCATCGCCCTGATGCAAGTCATTTGGAGCAACATCCTCAAGCTCGTCATCCATGATCATCCTAATCATACAATGCATCTACCTGATGCATACCAAGTATCTACCTGATACATATCACCATACATGATCCACCTAATCATACAATGTATCCTCCTGATACATACATAGATACATGATCCACACAATGTATCCACCTGATATATATCAACATACATGATCTACCTAATCATACACAATATCCACCTGATACATATATAGATACATGGTCCAAGCATCTAACATGATGCATATACAAATACATATAAATGATCCAATTGATCATATCCAGCATCCAACATGATGCGTACATACAAATACATATAGATGATCCAACTAATCATATCCAGCATCCAACATGATGCGTACATATATAAATGATCCAACTGATCATATCCAACATCCAACATGATGCATACATATATAAATGATCCAACTGATCATATCCAGCATCCAACATGATGCGTGCATATATAAATGATCCACCTGATCATATCCAGCATCATCCTGATGCATATACAGAGCAATAACTGGAGCATCGTCCTGATGCTCATCATCCAGCACTTACATCCACAGCCATGTGAAGGATCCTCCTTCCAACATGCTTGGAATGGCTTCAACAAATGTGTTCATCACTTCTTCCTCGAAGTGTCGTCAATCTGAAGAACTCCAAGCCTCTCTCTAAAGTACTCAAACTTCACTCTGGCTAGTGGCTTCATCAGTACATCTGCAATCTGCTCATCCGTCGCAACATACAGGAGATTCACTGTTCCTCTCTGTACCATATCCCTGATATAGTGGTATTTGATCTCTATGTGTTTCGACCTGTCATGGAACATCGGGTTCTTAGACAGCTTCACACAACTCTAGTTGTCACAAAAGATACTAGTAGCCTCCAGCGGGAGATCAAATAACTCTGACAGTAGCTTCCATAGCCATACTACCTCACAACTAGCCACACAGGCTACAACATACTCTGCCTTAGCTGTACTTAGTGCTACGTAGGACTGCTTCCTTCTAAACCAAGAGATCACACTTGATCCCATACTGAAGCAACACCCAGAAGTGCTCCTCCTATCTGCAGCACTACCTGCCCAATCTAAATCAACATAACCTTGTAGGTTAAACTTTTGATTCGCATCATACTTGAGCCCATAATCAATTGTACCCTTTAGGTACCTCAGAATATGCTTTACAACAATCAGGTGAACACTCCTTGGATACGTCAGGAACTGGCTCAATGTGTTCACCGCAAAGAAAATATCTGGTCTCATGTTCATTAGGTACATCAAGGACCCAATCATTTGACAATACATAGAGATATCAATTGGTTCAGATGAAGCATCACATAGAAGCTTCAGGTTTGATGCCATAGGTGTGGCCATGGCCTTACAGTCCATCATCCCGAACCTCTTCAGGATATCTACTGCATACTTCCCTTGTCCAAGGAAGATCCCATCTGCACTCTGCCACACCTCCATACCTAGAAAATAGTGCATCATCCCCAAGTCCTTCATATCGAACTCGACATCAAACTTCCTCTTTGTATCGGCAATCAGTATATCATATCCAGTTACAAATAGGTCATCCACATATAGGAGTAGTATCACAGGGTTTCCTTCCTCAACCTTGTAGTAAAGGTTGGAATCTGCTTTACTCTTGGTAAAGCCCAAACTAGATAGGAAACTGTCCATCCTACCACACCAAGTTCTGGGAGCTTGCTTCAAGCCATATAAGGCTTTCTTCAATCTGCACACATATGAATCCCTGTCATGTGTTTCAAAACCAAGTGGATGCTCTACATACACTTCCTCTTTAACTACACCATTCAAAAAATCCGTTTTGACATCCATATGGTATATCTTCCATTTCATCGCTGCAGCCAGGGCAAGTACTGATTTGATGGAAGTGTACCTGGCTACAGGAGCAAAAGTTTCTTCATAATCTATTCCCTCTTTCTGAGAGAAGCCACAAGCTACGAATCTTGCCTTGTATTTCTCTATGTTTCCATCTGCAGCATGCTTGATCTTGTAGATCCACTTGGAAGTCACAACAGACTTCCCTTCAGGTCTTGGGACAACATTCCAAACATCATTCTTCATTATTGATTGGTATTCTTCGACCATGGCATCCTTCCATTCTTTCTTTTCCGCTGCTTCTTCATAACTAGAAGGTTCTTTGTTCATGATATCATAGAGTAAAGCAACATAGCCGGTATGTGATCTAGTTCTCTTCTTTGCTCTATGTTCTTCTTCTGGAATGCCATATCTTTCTGCATCTTGAATGAGCTCTCTAGCCCATGCAGGTTTTCTCTTCTGAGAGTTATTCTCGCGGGGTGGATCTACAGGTTGTTGCGGATCTTCAATTTCACAATCAACATCTGGAATTGCTTCAATCATGGTAGTGTCTTGAAATCTAGTTTCCTTAGGTTCTTCATAAACTTCAACAGGTGTCTTCCTTGATTTGATGAATGCTGAATTTTCATCAAATGTTACATCCCTACTGACATCAATTTTCTTGAACCCTGGGAAGTATATTCTGTAAGTCTTCGAGCTTTCACTGTAACCCACAAAGATACCCTTCTTTCCTGAAGGATCTAGCTTAGTCCTCTTTTCCTTTGGCACATGAGTATATACTGGACAACCAAATATTCAGAGATGGCTGACTTCAGGTTTCTTACCAGAGAAGACCTCTTCTGGTGTCTTGTTGTCCAATATCTTGTGGGGTATTCTGTTCTGCACATATACAACTGTCCTAGCTGCTTCTGCCCATAGATGCATAGGTAGATCCTGGTCATACAGCATTGCCCTTGTTGCTTCCATGATTGTCCTGTTCTTTCTTTCTGCAACTCCATTCTGTTGTGGATTGTAAGGAGCAGTCAACTCCCTCTTAATCCCTGAATCACTGCATAGCTTCTTGAAGTCACCTGAGGTGAATTCTCCACCATTGTCGGATCTAAATGTTTTGATCTTCTTATCAGTTTGGTTCTCCATCAAGGTTTTGAATTCCTTGAACTTATCAAATACTTCATCTTTGTTCTTCAAGAAGTAAACCCAAGTTTTCTTGGAGAAGTCCTCAATGAAAGAGACATAGTAAATATACCCACTCAGAGAACTGGATGACATCGGACCGCATACATCAAAGTGGATGATTTCCAAGATTCCTTTAGCCTTGCTTTCACTGCTTGGAAATGTTTTCTTTATGTTCTTTCCTTTTGCACATCCTTTGCAAACACCTTCATGCTTGGTCTTGATTTCAGGAAGACCTTCTACAGCTTTACTTGCAATTGGTAATGCTCTGTAGTGCATATGTGCAAGTCTTCTATGCCAAAGTTCACTTGGCTCCATGGAATCATGCACCATGGCATGTTCATGTTGTCCTTTCAATTTATACAAACCTCCCTCTTGCTCTTCAATCACTACTGCATCATCAAGAGTTTCACCTTTTGGCCACATTAGAACTTGGCCATCTACAAATGTAACCCTCATACCTTTTGCATCCAATGCAGATATGGAGAGTAGGTTCTTCTTGAGCCTAGGTACATAGAGAACTTTTTTCATCTTCAAGGACTTTCCAAAATCTAGGTTGTAGGAGGCTTCACCACTTCTTTTGATGGGGTATTGATAGTCATCCCCAAGTTTCACTTTATGGGGTGATTCATGTTCAAATATATTTACAAAAGATTCTTTAAACTCAGTCATGTGTTTGGAAGCACCACTATCAATAAGCCAATCATTACAACCATGAGAAATAGTACCTGTGAGAGCAGAGATTAGAACATACTCTTCTTCGCTTGATGAATCATCATCATCACTTTCTTCTCTAGCCTTCTTCTTTGGAGGTTCATCATCTTCAACAGCATGAGCTTGATACCTTCTTTTGCTGCCCTTCTTCTTCTTCTTGAAGTTGTTGTTTTTGTTGTTGTCCCTTTTTTTCTTGGGACATTCTGAAGCAAAGTGTCCCTTCTCGTTGCATGTGAAGCATCTAAGATTTTTCTTATCCCTATGATAATGGTAATGTGAAGATCCCCTGGAGTGGGATGGCTCTCTTTTAGATTTTCCTTTCTTGGTGAGTGCTGTGAGAGCTTGATCTTCATTCCCCATCTTTTCTTCTTGAGCCACAAGTCTTGCTTCTTCTTGTGAACATTCCTCCCATAGTCTGCTAAAGGAGATCATTTCTTTCTTGCACAGATCCCTTGAATAAAGGAATCCCATGACCTAGGTAGGCCATTTAGAGTGGTCATCACAATTTCTCCATTATCCACTAGATCATCTACAATTTCAAGTTGTTCCTTGATTTGAGAGACTTTGGAGAAATAAGATTGAATGGTCTCTCCATTCGACATCTTGACCCCTTTCAATTGATTCCGCAGAGTCATCTTTCGGTTTATGTTCTTCCCTTCAAATAGCTTTGTCAGGGAATCAAACATAGCCTTGGGTGTCTTTAGGGATGACACATGTGGAATAAGATGGTCCTTAATAGAATCAACAATGATTCTCTTTGCCTTGACCAAGTTCTTCTTATGCAATATCTTAGCCTCTTCATCCTCTGGGGTAGGGATCTCTTCTTTTATGTATGAGTCCAACTCATTCTCTTCTAGGATTAACCCAATCCTATACTTCCAGGCTCGGAAGTTATCAGCCCCTTCAAGCTTGTCTTCAAGCTTAGTGTGGTGAGACATCTTTAAAAAGTACTTCAAATGGAAATAGAAAAGATTTACGTCTTACCACTTGATTCGCTGAAAAAAAACTGGATCTAGTCCTAGATTAGGGTTTGTCAGAGAAACCCCAAAAATTCAAAATGTGAATTTCAACTTTCTGAAAGGATAGAAAGATGCACCTTGATGAGCTGATCAGCCTGGTATACTCAGAATATGAGTTCTGCAAAGTTTCACTCTTCATAAATGCCTTTGAGTCTTTCCGGATTCATTGAGGAGGACCCTGAATCAGGGTTTGAGTTTCCCGGAGATTTATCCAGCCAAAAATATCGATCCAAAGCTCTAAACTTCGATTTTCCAAGGAGCTTCCAGCTATGTCTTCAGATTTCAGAAATTCCTATTTTTATGGAAACCCTAATTTTTAGGGCCAAAACTAAAAGTGCTCAGAACTGAATTATGATTGGACAGATAGATTCTCCTTGATGAGTAGAGTCAATCTACTATACTGCTTTTCCAAAATCTGTGGAGAGAAACCCAATAAATAAGAAACCCTGGTTTCCGTCACTGCACAATGTCTTCTTCTCAGGTTAGCTCTAATACCATGTTAAATTTTGAACATTAATTGAAGATACCCTAGGATATTTATTGAGAGAACATGTACAGTATATCAATGCATATCAATCATAGCAAGCATTTCAATCATCACAAGAAACAAAAGAATGAGAGACAATAGACACACAGAGTTTCTGTGGGGAAAACCCTAAGGTGAAAAACCCCATAACTTCCTCAGAGATAGATAGTGCAATAGCACAACCAAAGTACACAGAGTTAGATTCCTCTTAGCAGCTGATCCTCCTCCTCACATGTGCACCACTTTCCGAGTGATGGAAGTGTGAGTTCTAAAGTGATCCGAATAGAGATCGAGAGATCTCTATTTATACTTGTCCTGACTGCCCAATAATCTTATGGGGCTGAATTGTCTAGCTTAGCAAAATAACCTCTTATTACATTAATCCGGGCCGACCCCTTACAAGGTGATCTAATAACCCATCGGTAAGTTAACACACTTGCGACACTTGTCAATACAAATGACGACACTTCCGTATAGAGGAATAATACATCTCTATAGGAGTACAATAAATATATAAGTGAAATACATTCCGAAGTTACATATACATAAACAGCAATTGACCAGGTGATGACTGCATCTGAATTTTTAGACATGCGTTCTATCTGGGATAATATAGTTCCCTCTGAAGAAGTTTTCTTAGAGTCTATAATGCGGTATGCCATTCATTTGGACATTTGATTCACCTGACGAGTAGTCTTCCACCTTCCCTTTGAGGTCGTTAAAAACAGTAAGGAAGCTTCGAGCATTCTTCCACCTTCACTTCGAGCTCGTTAAAAATAGTAAGGAAGCTTCGAGAATTCTTCCACCTTCACTTCTAGCTCATTAAAAATAGTAAGGAGGCTACGAGCATTCTTCCATCTCTCCTTTGAGCTCGTTAAAAATAGTAAGGAGGTCACGAGTTTACTTTTTTCGGGCTTGTTAAAACTTTATGAAAAAGATCTTTATAGAGTTCTTTCACACTCTTGTTAGACTCGTTAAATATAAAAAGATTGCCAAGTATAGTTTTCATTTCAGACTCGTTAAAGGATTTTAAGTGACATCTGCTTAAGTATAAGTTTAACCCTTTTCTGGACTTTTGCGGATTACTTACGAAAAATGAATACTCTGGTCATCCATGGCTAGAAGAGTTCTTCTTCCATTGTTTTACACTTTTTCAGGGGAGGAGACTAACTTTACGAAAAAAGGACCTTTTGGAGCCTTCTTTAGGGTGTATAGGGGTTTTCAGGCTCTTGAAATATGAAAACACCAAGCGAGCACTCACCTACTCAAGCTCGATGTGAAATCCACGAGAGGGTGTATAGAGGATTGTTTCTGTTTTTCAGACTCTATAAACAGGAAAACACTGGTGAGCATTAACCTACTTGGGCTTGATATTAAAATCCACGAGTAGGTGAATGGAGTTATTGTTTAAGTTTTTCAGACTCCTTAAAATTGAAAACACCTGCGAGTAAGAATAGATCTCGGCTCGATATTAAAATCCAGATATCAGTATAATAGAGTATTCTTCTATCTCTTATTCAAACTCTATAAACAATGAAGAAGGTCTTGAGTCTTCCTCCCATGGGCTCTTTAAACTCTTTACATGGTTGGATCTATTGAGTTTTCATTCTTTCTTGGACTCTTTAAAACAACAAGAAATGTATTCTTTTATCTAAAAAGAATAAGGGATAAGAAGGGCATATCACATCTTACAGTTTCAAAGGCAGTTCAATCGGTCCTATCCTTGAACAGAACACCTACTTGAGTCCATCATGTCAGTTGGGTTTTAGTTTTTGACCTTAGGATGAACCTGATCTCCGAGTTTTTTACTCCCTCGGTTGGTTATTCTCCCAACCATATGGAGGGTCTGCTAATGTCTCCTACATTGCAGGCTTATACCACTCCCCCATCATGTTGAAAACTGCCTAAGTCACTTTGTGTCATGCTCACTGTTCAAGGATACAGCCCATGTCGGCCATTCTGCAGTTTACCTTGACCTCATGTGTCGGCTATCCTAGTGTCAGTCTTGTTACTTGTACTATTCCACATCATCTCATACCATTTGAGTGTTCCTCGTGTTGGATGATGGAGGATGCCTTAAGACCTCCCTTCCAATGGACTTCTTCCCATCAACATCAACTCATTTTGCTCTGGGAATGAAGTTTAGAGTTTCGGTTAGTACCTTGAGGATTGCAGTCACCAGTGGAAATCTCTCTCACTGTTGAATTATGAGAATACATCAATGTCTCTTATTTGATAGGTTCCTCAAGTGTTCGACGTCAAGTCCATTTATTCACACTTGTTGGATCACACTGGGTACCTTGGGCCCATTATCATTATCGGTGGAAACCCTCGCGTTTGTTAATGGTATACAGCAATGACCGATAATCAAACGATACCCCCCATGTTCGACTTTCAGCTCATTTATTCACATGTTTAGGGTTTGTACCTTGGGATTTTGATAGCATTAGCTCATTATGTTATCACCCAAGTTGCGCAAGACTGAGCCTCACTCATTTTTTGGCTCTCCATGAGACATAGATCCAGTTTGTTGTTATGGCTATGATCTCTCATTCTGACATGGATCCACATTTGTATTTCAGTGGCCATGCTATATATACATCTCCTAGTTATGTATCAGAGATCATGTTGTATCATACTACACATCTGTATGATGTCAAGATTGTAATGACTCGCTGACCTTGATCGATATTTCAGGTACTTTTGTGACTTGGTTCTGTGGTTTCTTGCTCCTTTGCTGACTTGGAATTATAATGCATTTCGGCCATCGTTTCCCACCTCACACATTAGGTGGCATCTGTCATAGGTCAAATATGCACTTCTCCGTCTGTGATCACATTTAGCTGTTGATCACACAAAAGGACAATTTGGATTGAAGAGTATGATGACCCTAGATGATGAATGGCCTAGACTTACCCCTCTGCAGCTGACAAAACCCTCTTTTTACCTACTTTTAAGGAAAAATGCTACCCTACAACCATGATAGTAGCATTTGCCTCCAGAAATACTCTACTCCACTTCATTAAAGTAGCATTTTCCCTCAGAAATGCTCTACTTTGCTTCAATAGAGTAGTGTACAGCTTCAGAAATATTGCAAATGCTTGTTGTAAAGCAGGAAAGTTGCATGTTGAACGCTACTCCACTTAAGACAAGTAGCGTACACCTTAAAAAGTAATAAAAAAATATTAATTTAACGAATTGGGATTAGTTGAAGTTGGTTTTTCAACTTCCCAATCAAACTACCTCTCGATCCAAACTGCCTACCTTGTCCCATAAATACAAGGGGGATAGATGAGAGAAGGGAGGAGAAATAATACTCTAAGAGTCATTACGTTGTAGAAGAAACTATGCATTAAGGGTTGTTACGCTTGAGGAATTCCAAGTTAGTGTGAGGAGTAGGAGCCCAGGATTCGATTGCACAAGCACTTTGAATGATCAGGTATAAATTGTACTTATTATTTTCTTTTGACAATAAAGGTTGAAATGCCCTTCCCATCCCAATCAAATGTCTAATGGATGGCATATTTGTTTGTATTAAATGCTTGATTGTATTTGATGTTTAAATTGTATTTCAATTTCATCATTGTTATATTAGTTAAGATACGCTGAGGAAGGTGTCTTCGTATTGTAGGTTCATCAAACGAAAGATCAAGTGGAGGATCGATCGAAGGAGCAAGCGAAATCTAGGATCGAACTTCGTTAATAAGGTATGCCTTCAAGAACCTTGATCTCTTTCCTTTTGTAGAAGCCTATGTGATATGATTAATGTATTTACCTATCACCCCAGAAGTTGGTAGTGTCCCTCTCCTCGCTATACGGTAGAATTCCCAAACAACACTTACCATTTAGGGAAATACTTCAAAGATCTATTACATACTTATGATTTCCCATCCATAATATCCATGCAGGTTTGTACTTTCTAATAAGCATGTCCTTGCTTTGGATGGTAACCAAAGATAAGGCAAAAACTATTATATTGATGAAATGCTTAGATGGTTACATTGGATTTCTGATTACGCTTAGAATTTTCCTTTATATCATGCTTAGAGTAGGAAAATAACCTCTTCAAAGTGAGCATTTACTTTATGCATTTCTTTCTAGTACTGAGGAATTATAACTTTTTTCTTTAGTTAGTTTTAGTTGTTATGAATAAATGCAATTTGTGATTCATTGGCTTCTTCATAAAACATGTGCTACTGAAGATTTTTCTATCAAGTTGAGATGTTTTTACAGGTTGTATAAACCAAATATTTTGGTGTTCTCGCATCATCTCCTTTCCTGAAGGCCTGATCGAGCACACGTCCCACAGTTGGAGCAAGATGTTACCCGCTAAATTGCACTTAGTGGATCCTGAGTGAACCATCAAATAATTGAACAATCAAACTGTTCATCATCAGGCCAATTTTTGGCCCTTTTTTACAAAAAATTGCATGTCCATACCCCCCATGGGGAATTGTAATAAGTTGGTCTAAGCATGGTATTTTTGTAACAGGTGTTATCACTTGGATTTTCCTTGGGTTGTATCAAAGAAAGCCCGAGGTAGCCTATTTCAAACTAATATTTAGACTGAAAGTTGGCCTCCTTCAGCCAGAGAGGGCTCTCTCAGCAAATCTGCTATCCAATGTCACCACAACAGCAGTTTGACAATGAAACTCAAGGGCCAATTTGTAAAATTATAATAAAAAAACTTTGTAGGCTTTAAGTGAGGTGGTTAGATCAACATGAATAGGATACCATTGGGCAATGGAGTCTAGAAACAGAAAAATATAGATCAGTAGCCAAACAAATATTTTCATACAAAGGCAAGATAGCTGTCTTCTTAAAGTCAATAAGATTTTGTAGGTGACAAGGAAAGAAATAAAGACAGTCTACTAACAACGGGCATCAGACTAGGATGAATCCATTGTCAATTTTAGAGAAATAAATGGATACTTAGATGCGGATAAATCGAGGCATAGAAACATGAATCTCAATCTATATGAACGTTCATCTCAGCATAGAAGAAAATGACATAATGAAAGGCATAATGAAGAAAGTAAACTTGCACATGTAGAGTAAGGGAAAGGGTATAGCCTGCAATTTTTAAACAACACATGAATCTTTGATAAAAAATCTGCTCAGTTCTGAGATCTTTATTAATTTTTGAAAGCACTTCAAAACACCCGGAATGGGTCCCCTCTTACTGAAAATCCGAACCCTTTTTACATTGTAAAATGCATTATTTATACAAAAAGTGCTCCATGAGCAAAAACCTAACTACCTTATAACTGACCTAACAAGTGTTTTGATTTCACTTTTACATCGAAAATTTCACAATACATAATAATACTTATCAAACTAATCTTTAAGAAGGTTTAACAAAAAATAGTGAATAAGAAAAACTCTTGTCATGAAAATAGGAAACTGCTGTAAAGAATCTTCAGCTGTTGAAAAAGCTTCGAAAATTCTTCAATTTCTGTCTATATTTTGATTGCTCGGTGTTTTTCCACCTCATCCTTGACCTGCTGAGCTATTTCTCCGAGCCCTCAACAATATCCTTTATATAAGTCATATCTTTTACAATTTCTCCAGAGTTTCCCACAGTGGTCACTGCTGCATCGGTAATTTGTAATACATCTTTTCAACAAATGTTGATTTTGGGGGATAAATTTTGTGCTACAACTCGCACCAAAGCATCCTTTGAAAGTGAGAATTCCACGTGGTTTAGTCTCAATTGTCACAATAGCTGCATTAATCTGGATTTTTTTGTATTCTCTTTGTTGCTGTGTACATAGATTCGGTAAGTGGAACTTTTGCTACCTTTGTATGCTCAGAGGCTATAGAAGGTTTAAACATTCGCTCTTCGTAATGTTTCAAATAAAAGTATTAAGAACAGAAATGGTACTTCCCCATTGTCACTCCACCCTTTCCACAGCAGTCACAATGAAATTACTCTTTTTTGCAGTCTTTTCCATTCTAACTACGGCATCATAGGGGCATTTAGTGATATCAAGAAAAGCTATGACATTTCCATTTTCCACAATGGAAAAAGTCTAAATTTTCCTTGAACCATTTTTGTTAATGCGTCTATTGCTAGTGTATATGCGATTACGAATACAGGGTTCTTCGCCTTGACCTTTTACAAAGACATCTCGGCTGGTTTCAAGCTTTCCACAATAATCTTTGCCGTAACATTCTTATCTGTTATCCTCCCACAAAGTAAAGCATTTGTATGAGTCAGGAGGGAAACATCCACTCTCCACGATGGATAACACTGGATCTATAACTTCAAAAACATTTGCGAGTATTTTTACAGTGTCTTCGTTCGTGCTGTCGTAGGCAACACTTGGTATCAAAACAACTCTGTGCACATTTATCTCTGAGAAATAATTTCTTGAATGTTGTTGTTACATGTAACAAAAACTTTAAACCTAACTCTAGGAATATCTCCCATACATTGTTTTAGAAGAATCGTCTTCCAAAACTGCAGATTCGACATATTTTAAATACCTTCCCTCTACAGGAAATTTAAGCAAACCCTCGTCTTCTTATAATCTTATTGCATGTCCAGGTGTGATGACGGGCACACAATGAAACTTATCTTGAGAGTTCTTTGTTTTGAAGCTCCTGTACTAGAAAATTCTAACATCGTGAATATGAAAACTCAGAAAACCACGCAGAAAATGTTTGTCGTGTATTTCTCCAGCTCGCCACAAATATCTCACTCATTTTGATGAAGAGGGTTAGGGTTTTGGAGCTTGATGTTTAGGTCAAAGGAAAAACAAGTCACCAAGAATGGGGTGACTCTTCTTTTATATTCCCGCCAATCGGCCAAGGTGGTACTGCATGGCCCAAGGCTGTTTGTAATACCACTTTGTAATGCATGCGGCATGCTCAAATGGTGACACGTAAATGGGTGGTTTCCCCACGACATCGGCCTCTTTCTCCTATCCACCGAGAACTTTGGCAACGCGGTGTTAACCTGGACCGTAGATCTCATCAAACGGTTGAGATTTGGAGTGTTGAGTTTCTCGTTGGTATCAGATCCCAACCGTCCATTTTATATATGTAGTGATCCATAACTTTAGCAGCAATTTTGTTCGGAATAAAAGAGAGAAGCTCCAACAAATGAGTGATTGTTTCTCTTTATAATGGTCGCAGCAATATAATATGTAAAACCAAAGTGGGCATTCTTCACGAAAAGAGAGCTCCAAGTTTCACTACAATCTTTTCACAGTTCAATCTCCATCAAATGTAGCTTTGCATGACACTTAAACCGGAGGACCTGGGCGTATTTATATTTTCTGGTTTTTCCATTAATCCCACATGCAATAGAAACGAATTCTCCCCTTTCTTTATATACCCCTTTGCTTCTCATATATACTAAGTAACAAGAGAGAGAGAGACTCTCGTTCATGGCGCTTGGAATGTGGAGGCTATGTGGGCCCTTAGCTCGGCGCTTGGTCTCATGGTGAAAGCCCTTGTTGTTGGGTGTTTCATACCTTTTGTTCCAATTTTAATATATTCATAAGAACCTAATTTCGCTCATAAAGCCGAAACCTAGTCTATTATAGACATCAATGCTTCTCTTCATAAAAATTAAAGCCTCCAACTTTAGCCAATAAATGGAACTCTTTTCCAACTTAGGTTAAATCCCTCTTTATGAACACTTAAAAAACCTTTCTTCTTTTGACTTAGGTTAAAAAATCTTCTAGGTCTTATATAAAATTTCAAAAGGCTAAGTTTTCAAACATATAAAACCACTTCTTCCTTTTACAACCTTGGTGTCTACACCCGAGGAGAGATACCTCTTCTTCAGCTAATTTTTGAAACCTCCACCATGAAAAATCTTCTATTTTGCATCATCAATGCTGTCAGAAGAAATTTAAGCACAAAATTTATTTAGTGCCAACAACTGGCTCCTACTGGGGATGCTGTCCTCCCAGCGAGGTAGCAAAGAACACCGTAGACCATGTGCTTGACCATTGGGCGGCTCCCAATCTTGACAACTACAACCTGTAACCTGTAATCAATCTTTCATCCAAAAACTGTAGCTGAAAACCACTTTAACTGTAGAAAACTGGAAACAACATTGTACATATTGAAAACTGCTTGCCTGGTAAACTTATTTCTCCTACCTACCCTACTCTGCTGAAACGTGACTGCTGAATCAAATGACACAAAAGTGCCAATGAAGCCAATCTAATAACTGACCATTTGCTCGACTATGGCTTGAATTCCTTTTGAGTGAGTAAAGAAGACAGAAAACAAACCACTCCAAACATTCTTTGATAATGAGTTCATGTCCCACAAATGTAAGAAAATTCATTTTCCCCTTAGACTGTAGTAAATTAGTATAAGGACTTCAACAGTTTGAAATATTATCACGTCTTGAGATTCAACAAGAATGAAAATATCTCTTTCAAGTTGACCCGCAAGACTATTCAACTGTGGATTGATGAGAGTGCATAGGGGGGCGTGATATTCTAATACCTGAGTGTTGACTATATCCTCCTCAAGCATGAGCGGCTCTGTTTCCATTTTTGGTATGCCATCTATCCCATCTTTATACCTATCCACATCATAATACAAGACATCTTCAAACAACAAACATCTTTCAAGATCATTAATCATGTCAACTCTATCTTCTTGACAGAAAGAAATGATGTCTAATAGCTGATCCCCTGGCGGAGAATCATTGTCATAAATAGGTTCCTTCAAAGGATCATCATGACTGTCAGTGTTTAGATTCAGATTTACATGTTTAAAAATGGAAGAAGTTTCACTTACATACCCTAGACTGTGTGAATAATGCAGATCTGACATTACTGGAGTTGTAATATGACCTTTCAGAAGTTGATCTATTTCATCTTCAGATAGAGGAGAAATTTTGGAAATACTATGGAGGCGCCCACCTTTCTTGTTTAAGGAAAAATCAGCAGCATCATCTGAGGCCTGTTCTGTTTCTTGTATTCCAAGAGAAGTACTGATGTATTGTTTTTTAAGTGAATCAAATAAGACAGAGTCCTCTAGACTCACAGCTTCTGAAATAGTGTGACATGGAGAGAAGCTTGTCTGACCTTCTTCTGAATCACAAGACCACTGACAAGACTGAAGAAAATTCTTATCCGGCTCGGGAGAAAAGATACAAAGGTCATCACCAATTTTATTCGAAATTTCAGAATTTAAAACTTGCCCTTCTTCATCAAAAACAGCAGAACCATCATTAAATTTTTCAATAACATCAAGTGCAACAACCTCTTCTTGATACAAAATTTCTGAATGCGAAATAGAGACCTGGTTTTCTGTTTGGCACTTTTATACCCTATGGAAAACTCCAGCTTCTTGGGAATGATGACAAACTTGTTCTTCTTCTTCTTTAATTCCACTTTCAAAAAAGTTTAAGGAGCTCTCCATAAAATTTTGTTTTTGACTAGAAGCCCTAATTCTTTGTTTTATCAATTCGAACGAAGCATAACAGAGGGGTAGATAGTCACTTCCAGCATGTTTATTTTCAAAGGTTTGATCATGGATAGTGATCAGAGTTTCTTCACCAACTGCCATGGAACTTATAAAGTTTTCAACCGGTGCCATACCCAAGCAATCTTCTTCATACTCATCAAACTTAGGTGGACTAAAATTTTCTTCAAAACCATCACTAACAGAAATTTCAGCAGGCTGATTGTAATTTACATAAAACAAGTCAGAGTTACCTTCTTCTGGCACATCACCGGGCTGATCATCTCTTTGTTTGTCACAGGAAAGACTGGAATGCCAAGCAATTTATCCTTGTCCATACTTCTCTTCGAACCCAGATTCTTCTTCAATCCTCTTATCATTATCTTTGCTCGATAATTTCCTGGACATTCTAAGATTATCTTCAACTTCTAAAGCATCAACGAACATATGTTGTAAACTGGAGGGCCTTCTCTCCAAGAGAAGAAAAGATAGATCAGAAGGAAGAATAGATACATAATTCAACTTGGCAGCATTCTCTAGGGGTTGAATTTCTTTCGGCATATCATAATAGGCGCTGGCGAACCTCCTGTTGAAACTGGATAAGGATTCCCCTTCCTGCATTCTCATAAAGTGAAATTCTAAAAGGATTAGGTCCCATGACCTCCTCTTACCCCAAACCTTCAAGAAGACATAAGAAAACCCTTACCATGTGTCTATAGACTCCGGCTATAAATGGTGAAACCATTTCTTCACATCTCCCTGGAAAGATTGAGCAAAAACCCTCATACAAACATCATCCTGATCCACTTCAAACAGATCCAGAAAATTTTCAAAGCCTTGAAGATGTTTCTCAGCAGTAAGGCCTTTGATTTCTCCATCGAATTTAGGAAGGTATTTATGGTATTTAGGAGGATAATCATGGAGAACATGAGGTAGGTGAAGTGGCCTATATCGGTTTTGGATATTGGAAGAAATTGAACTATGTAGAGAAGATGTATTATCAGCTTTAGTATCATGAGGTTCATAAGGTTGATCCTTATTGTCATGCGATTTAAGTAAAAGATCTTGATCAAAATCATATGTACAGGATGAAGACACATTTTCAGTTTCTAAAGAAGGATATACAGGAGTAAATCTATGGTCTTTTTTCGAATATAGTAAACAATGAGAAATTCTTTTGCCAAGCTTAGGAAAAGACAGGAAACAATTTACAAGAAAGGATAAGATGTCTTGGAGAAAACTGAAACTTGAGTACCTTGTCTTTTCATCATGCCTTTCCATGTCTTCACAATGAGCTCATTTCCCAGTAGAGTTTGTCGGTTCTCTTTAAAAGCTTGATTCTGGATCATGCCGCCAATGGAGTCACTGAAATTTGGATTCTTGAAGATGGAGTCACCAGCTGAAAGATGCACAACCTTGCTGATGTTTGACCGTTGTTCACCATCAACAATCAAAATTGAAAACTCCGTCGTTCATACCTAGGGAAAATGAAACCCTCGTTCCCCGGCAACGGTGCCAAAATGTTATCACTCGGATTTTCCTTGGGTTGCATCAAAGAAAGCCCAAGGTAACCTATTTCAAACTAATCTTTAGACTGAAAGTTGGCCTCCTTCAGCCAGAGAGGGCTCTCTTAGCAAATATGCTATCCAATGTCACCACGACAGTAGTTTGACAATGAAACTCAAGGGCCAATTTGTAAAATTATAATAAAAAAACTTTGTAGGCTTTAAGTGAGGTGGTTAGATCAACATGAATAGGATACCATTGGGAAATGGAGTCGAGAAACAGAAAAATATAGATTAGCATCCAAACAAATATTTTCATACAAAGGCAAGATAGTTGTCTTATTACAGTCAATAAGATTTTGTAGGTGACAAGGAAAGAAATAAAGACAGTCTACTAACAACGGGCATCAGACTAGGATGAATCCATTGTCAATTTTAGAGAAATAAAAGGATACTCAGATGCGGATAAATCGAGGCATAGAAACATGAATCTCAATCTATATGAACATTCATCTCAGCATAGAAGAAAATGACATAATGAAAGGCATAACGAAGAAATTAAACTTGCACATGTAGAGAAAGGGAAAGGGTACAAACTGCAATTTTTAAACAACACATGAATCTTTGATAAAAAAATCTGCTTAGTTCTGAGATCTTTATTAATTTCTGAAAGCACTTCAAAACACTCGGAATGGGTCCCCTCTTACTGAAAATCCGAACCCTTTTTACATTGTAAAATGCATTATTTATACAAAAAGTGCTCCATGGGCAAAACCCTAACTACCTTATAACTGACCTAACAAGTGTTTTGATTTCACTTTTACATCGAAAATTTTACAATACATAATAATACTTATCAAACTAATCTTTACGAAGGTTTTACAAAAATAGTGAATAAGAAAAACTCTTGTCATGAAAATGGGAAATAGCTGTAAAGAATCTTCAGCTGTTGAAAAAGCTTCGAAAATTCTTCAATTTCTGTCTATCTTTTGATTGCTAGGTGTTTTGCCACCTCATCCTTGACCTGCTGAGCTATTTCTCCGAGCCCTCGGCAATATCCTTAATATAAGTCATATCTTTTCCAATTGCTCCAGAGTTTCCCATAGTGGTCACTGCTGCATCGGTAATTTGTAATACATATTTTCAACAAACATTGATTTCTGGGGATAAATTTTGTGCTACAACTCGCACCAAAACATCCTTTGAAAGTGAGAATTCCACATGGTTTAGTCTCAATTGTCACAATAGCTGCATTAATCTGGATTTTTTTGTATTCTCTTTGTTGCTGTGTACATAGATTCGGTAAGTGGAACTTTTGCTACCTTTGTATGCTCAGAGGCTATAGAAGGTTTAAACATTCGCTCTTCGTAATGTTTCAAATAAAAGTATTAAGAACAGAAATGGTACTTCCCCATTGTTGCTCCACCCTTTCCACAGCAGCCACAACAAAATTACTCTTTTTTGCAGTCTTTTCCATTCTAACTACGGCATCATAGGGGCATTTAGTGATATCAAGCAAAGCTATGACCTTTCCATTTTCCACAATGGAAAAATGTCTAAATTTTCCTTGAACCATTTTTGTTAATGCGTCTATTGCTAGTGTATCTGCGATTACGAATACAGGGTTCTTTGCCTTGACCTTTGACACAGACATCTCGGCTGGTTTCAAGCTTTCCACAATAATCTTTGCTATAACATTCTTATCTGTTATCCTCCCACAAAGTAAAGCATTTGTATGAGTCAGGAGGGAAACATCCACTCTCCACGATGGATAACACTGGATCTGTAACTTCACAAACATTTGCGAGTATTTTTACAGTGTCTTCGTTCGTGCTGTCGTAGGAAACACTTGGTATCAAAACAACTCTGCGCACATTTATCTTTGAGAAATAATTTCTTGAATGTTGTTGTTACCTGTAACAAAAACTTTGAACCTAACTCCAGGAATATCTCCCATACATCGTTTTAGAAGAATCGTCTTCCAAAACTGCAGATTCGACATATTTTAAATACCTTCCCTCTACAGGAAATTTAAGCAAACCCTCGTCTTCTTATAATCTTATTGCATGTCCAGGTGTGATGACGAGCACACAATGAAACTTATCTTGAGAGTTCTTTGTTTTGAAGCTCCTGGACTAGAAAATTCTAACATGGTGAATATGAAAACTCAGAAAACCATGCAGAAAACGTTTGTTGTGTATTTCTCCAGCTTGCCACAAATATCTCACTCATTTTGATGAAGAGCGTTAGGGTTTTGGAGCTTGATGTTTAGGTCAAAGGAAAAACAGGTCACCAAGAATGGGGCAACTCTTCTTTTATATTCCTGCCAATCGGCCAAGGTGGTACCGCATGGCCTAGGGCTATTTGTAATACCACTTTGTAATGCATGCGGCATGCTCAAATGGTGACACGTAAATGGGTGGTTTCCCCACGGCACTGGCCTTTTTCTCCTATCCACCGAGCACTTTGGAAATGTGGTGTTAACCTAGACCGTAGATCTCATCAAACGGTTGAGATTTGGAGTACTGAGTTTCTCGTTGGTATCGGATCCCAACCGTCCATTTTATATATGTATTGATCCATAACTTTAGCAGCAGTTCCGTTCAGAATAAAAGAGTGAAGCTCCAACAAATGAGTGATTGTTTCTCTTTATAATGGTCGCAGCAATATAATATGTAAAACCAAAGTGGGCATTCTTCACGAAAAGAGAGCTCCAAGTTTCACTACAATCTTTTCACACTTCAATCTCCATCAAATGTAGCTTTGCATGACACTTAAACTGGAGGACCTGGGCGTATTTATATTTTCTGGTTTTTCCATTAATCCCACATGCAATAGAAATGAATTCTCCCCTTTCTTTATATACCCCTTTGCTTCTCATATATACTAAGTAACAAGAGAGAGAGAGACTCTCATTCATGGCACTTGGAATGTGGAGGCTATATGGGACCTTGGCTCGACGCTTGGTCTCATGGTGAAAGCCCTTGTTGTTGGGTGTTTCATACCTTTTGTTCCAATTTTAATATATTCACAAGAACCTAATTTCCCTCATAAAGACGAAACCTATTCTATTATAGACATCAATGCTTCTCTTCATAAAAATTAAAGCCCCCAACTTTGGCCAATAAATGGAACTCTTTTCCAACTTAGGTTAAATACCTCTTTATGAACAATTAAAAAACCTTTATTCTTTTGACTTAGGTTCAAAAATATTCTAGGTCTCTTATAAAATTTCAAAAGGCTAATTTTTCAAACATATAAAACCACTTCTTCCTTTTACAACCTTGGTGTCTACACCCGAGGAGAGATACCTCTTCTTCAGCTAATTTTTGAAACCTCCACCATGAAAAATCTTCTATTTTGCATCATCAATGCTGTCAGAAGAAATTTAAGCACAAAATTTATTTAGTGCCAACAACAGGCTTGGCTTACCTTAGGTTTATCTGTCAAAGGGATATTCCTGAGAGTGTTTTTTCCTTAGGAATTATATGTTGCGTTTTAGTGATGTATAATTCCTGAGTTTTTCACTCACATCTCCAAAACTGTGGTATTTTCCTTGGCAGTCAAACCTTGGGAGGTTATTAAAGCCTAAGTGTCTATGTATTTTTACATGCTAGCCATCAATAGTCAGTCGTATGGACATGCACTAGGTCCCCTAGGATTTTTGTTCAATTCTGGCAAATATAATTTTTTTCCGTAAACTTAGGCCATTTTTTAATGGTTTAATGGGAAAATTCAAATTGTAATAAAATGATGGTATGGATGCAGAATTTGGCGTGGGGATGCTCGTTTTCACGCTCAGAGCATCCTCTTTACCACACGACCCATTTTTCCTATTTTTCAGGTGATTAAAGCATCACTTAGAGTTTTTTTCCTTAACGAGGCAATAGTGCTACAAAATGGCACTAAGTGACAAAGTGAGAAAATTGAGGAACATGTTTAAAACATGTGGGAAAATGTGGCAAAGTGGATTCTAATGAAGGGAGACCTCTTTAAAGTGGATAAGGCACATGGATTAATGCCAAATATTAAAGGTATCAACTCCATCAAATTATGTGATGCGCCATCCTTCATAAAGGTCACGCGTGTGATATGTGGCAACTCGTGGGAGGAGGGATGGAGTTTACGAAGCTTGAAGAGGGTGCCCTTCACATGTGGCATCCATCTCATCACCAATCCAACTGTAATACCCCATTTTTCCCTTGATGTTATTTGGATTCAATGTAAAGATTGTATATATGTGCAGTGTGTGTATTTGCCCTGGTGTGGAGCTCAAGGCTAAGGCCCCACTAGTGAATGTTTAATGTTATTGCTTAGGAAAGTATTTGGATAGTTTGATTATTCATGGGCTTTTAAGCCATGAGGAAATGTAAATGATTTAATTATTATTATTCATGAATAAAATAACCAAGAAGCTGGCTAAGGAGGCAACTAATGAGAATGGGCCACGTGTAGCCACTAGGGAGAGGTGAGGGGGGTTATGGGATTGGTTTCCCATGTTGCCACATGCCCGACTGTGAACCCATTTGAACTCCCTGCTGACATTATTTATGTTGTAGAGAGTGGTTGAGAACCCTGTTACTGAAGCTGATGGAGTATGGAGCATGCCTGCGATTTCGTATGGCAGAGCATGACTCTCGTTTCGTGTCTGGAAAGACACTCAATGCCTGAAAAATTGTTGAACCGGTTTTGAATACCCATGTGGAAAAACATTCAGACATTCATCCCTCATCCATTCACGCACTTTCCATTCATGATCCATCGATCTGTCAAGGGAGAGCTTGTCCAGACATACCCGTAGACTCAGAACCAGTTGTAGAAACCTGAAGATAATCGTGTTTCCCTGCGTAATAGAAAATACCAGAGAGTTGATAGCCATAGAAATTGTCTGTGTGAACCCAGTCTACCGATGACAGAGTGGTAAGAACCTGTGAGGAAAATGCAAGCCTGGACATTGCAGAGAAACCGTGAGAACCTAGGTTAAGATCCCAGAGTATAGATTGTGGAACAGATCCTTGTCCGCAAGCCTGGAAGGAGTCGACTATTGAACAGTGGAAGGAGGTTGGGTTGCTTGATAAACCCAGTGAAGGCTGTAATATCATAGAAATAGCGACTAGAACTTTCTATGCCCATCCTGGAATAGCACTGGAAGGGAAGAGGCCTTGAGGGACTGTACAATAGAGAAGAGGGTCTTCCTTGTGTTGGATGTGGTAGGTAATGTGGGTTCCAGGTCAGCTGAGTGTTGAGATGCCTGCAGCTTTGTGGTTGATCTCACTATCTTAGCAACGCCTCCCTTGTTGTCCCTGTTCTCCTAATAAACCCACTGCAGGTTGGCTTAGCATGACTAGCTAGCCTGGTATGCTTGATAAACCCAACTGTATGTTGGCTTGGCATGATTGTATTGCTTGGTATGCCTGATAAACCCACTACAGGTTGGCTTAGCATGAGCAACTAGCCCGGTATGCTCAATAAACCCAACTGTATGCTGGCTTGGCATGATTGTATTGCTTTGTATGCCTGATAAACCCACTGTAGGTTGGCTTAGCATGAACAGATAACCTGGTATGCTTGATAAACCCAACTGTATGTTGTCTTGGCATGATTGTATTGCTTGGTATGCCTTATAAGCCCACTGCAGGTTGGATTAGCATAACCAGCTAGCCTAGTATGCTTGATAAACCCAATTGTATGCTGGCTTGGCATGACCCTATTGTTGGTATGCTTGATAAACCCAACTATAGATTAGCTTAGCATTGGGATGGAACCTTGACTGTGAGAGAACCTGGTAGCTCTCCATAGTGGATACACAACCCAGCTCGAGGGTGATCTCTCATCTAAAAGTGTACAGGCTGGACAGAGATCCAAGGTTGGGTGCAACGTTTCTCTCACTTAGCCAGTTGCTTCAGAAATTAAAATATAAGTACTTCTTGTTATGTTAAATGATGGTGTTTCATTGTTATGAAATGGTTGCTTATGTTTAATTGTGGAATTGTGGAATGCATGTTTACATGAATTTGATTAACCAGGAGTCATGGGAAGGCCTGAGTGAAGGGATGAGTTCATTGTTATATGTATATCATGGTATTGCATGAGTTTAATGCATTATAATTCTAATTTGTTAGATCTAATTTAATGCATTTTACATGTTATGATATGTATGATTAACCCTATGAATGAGTTGTATGCTTACATCCAATCCTTGGGAAGGAGGGGAAAATTCTAGAAATGTTTCAGAACCCCTCTGTGGGTCACGTGGAAGAGAAGATCATGGCAGGAAGAAGGTTGAAATATTTAAGTGGATTTATGGACAGAACTTCAGTGGGAAATTTGACATGGTATGAGTGTTCAGATGGGGCAGTGATTTCACCATTGGATAGAGCTCCCCAAGATATTTCCAACGGTACCAACCTTGTCTCATTTGGACCAAGGACGAGGAAGTTATGCCCCTTAGAAAATCGTGTGGGAAGTTACTATTGCAGGCGTATGGTTCCACATGCCCGCATCTGCAATGCGGATTGTGGATTGCGGAAACATGGAAGTCAAAGTTATGTTTTGGACTTCCGCAATTGCGGATTGCGGATTGCGGAAGTGACCTTTTTCGGAGGTTGGAGTTTGATGTTCCGCACTTCCGCATCTGCATTTGCAGATTGCGGATTGCGGAAGAAACCTTTTTCGGAGGTTGGAGTTCGACATTCCGCACTTCTGCATCTGCATTTGCGGATTGCGGATTCGTAATTGCCGGTTGTAGATTATGGATCGGAGTCATTTTAACTCTGTGTGTGTATTCAATCAAATTTGGAAAAAAAAATGTATCAGGGTCTCCCGTGGCCTAAGGAGGTCAGTGGGGACGTGACAGAGTGGTATCAAAGCTTAAGTTGCGACACTGAGAGCTGTTTGGGCCGGACCGTGCATGAATTTTTGGTCGAGAGATGTGCCCTTGGCGTGATTTTGATGAACTTATTTGATTAATTGATTGTTCAAATGAATAGTTCCAGGTTTGAATGGGTATGATATAGTTATTTGCATGCTTGTGATATATAATAAAATGTCTCTGATATGCACAGAGATAGAAACAACTGTAAGACAAATCGTATCATAGGACAACACACATAACGATGTAAGAATGGTCACTTTAAACAATGTGGAGGACCCATTTGGACCAGTAGATGATGTGCTGGGTGAGAACGTGTGAGAAGCACATACAGAGGCCGAGTCTGATGGAAGAAGGGAGCAAGTGAAGCCCCCAAACTTGGATGAGACTATGGTAAGATTTAGCGAGCATATGATGAAAGTGCAAGAAGAGAAACATCAACTCAATGCGGCCATTTTTCAGAGCCTTACGAACTTGCAACAAAGGATTAATGGTGGTTCTAAACTAAGCCACGAAGGCTGAGAGGAAAGAAATGCATAAATTCATCCTAGGGGCAGTTCTATGAGAAGAAATCCAAGCCCTAGAAGGGGTTCTGTGAGCAGAATGCACATGACACCCTCTCCTAAGTTTTCTTATAATAGTTCAGATGATTCTGAGGGTTCTCAGGGGATCCCAAGACGCACTTCCAGCAAGAGTAAAGGAAGAAAGAAGTGCAGAGGTGTGCAGAGGTATTCCACAGGGTGAATTTAGGAAGGCAAGGCCTCCCACTTTTGATGGTGAAAGCAAATAAGGTCAAGAAGCAGAGGCCTGGCTTCTTGGAACCAAGAAGTACTTCAGAATGCATGAGTATTCAGAGAATGAAAAGGTTAAGGTTTCTATTTATAACCTTAGTGGAAGAGATTCTATTTGGCGGGATCACGTCATGCAAGTGAAAGGAATCAGTGAAAAAAGATTCAACTGGGAGAAGTTTCAAAGATACTCCAAGGAGAAGTACTTATCAACCAAGTATTATGATAGCAAATGAAAATAGTTCAATGAACTCAGACTAGGACAGAACACCATGGATGAGCATGTCCACAAGTTTCTGGAGCTTCTGAGGTATGTGGACTACATCAAGGATGAAAGAGTGAAGATACAATGCTTCATTGGTAGTCTACCACAGAGCTACAAAGATAGAATAGAGTTTGTAAATCCACCAAGCTTGGATGAAGCCATTAGGATGGTAGAGCATTGCTATGAGAAGGGTAAAGGTAAAGCAGAGGCGTAGCCAGCGTGGAAAGGTAAACCCAAGGGAAGGTTTGATCAAAAGAAAGGTGAATTCAAACCACCATTCATAAATCATCCTAGGAAATTTCCACAAGGCCAGCAAGCAAGAAGAGAATTCAAGCCAACTGTAGTAGCGGGTAGAACATCAATGGGGCCACTTCAGTGTTTGGGTTGTGGGGAAAACCACATGCTCAGAGATTTCCCAACTGCAAAGAAGAACCCCAGGATCTTGCACAATGTTAGAGGAGCAGCTACAGTAGGGGACATGGCAAGAGAAACACCTAGGATTTATGCAACACTTGATGACCATCAAGTAGACCATCAATCAGCAGTGGTGGAGGTTGCAGGTAAGATTGCTGAGCAGCCTATTTCCGTTTTGATTGATCCAGGGTCTACTCATAGTTATGTATCTCCTAAGTTAGTTGAAATTTGTTCTCTTGGTAAAGCGAGATATGATGAAGCTTGGATAGTTCAATTAGCCATCAGTACCAAGAGAAAGGTAAGTGAAGTAGTGAAGGAGTGTCCTATAGAATTGAATGGACTCCTCACGCATGCAGAATTAAATGTCTTACCATTGGGATCATATGATGCCTTAATTGGCATGGATTGGATGGAAAAGCATAGAGCCAAGGTGGATTGATATGAGAAAGTGCTGAAATGCCTTGATGATGAAGGCAAGCCAAGGTTGGTTAAAGGAATTTAAAAGCATGTTTCAGTAAGGAAGATTTTAGCTCTGCAATTAAGGAAGTTTTATAAAAAGGGTTGTTAGTTATATGTTGTGCATATATTAGATTCAGCAGAAGATAAAGGACCCAGCATAGAAGACTTCCAGATATTACAAGAGTTTTAGGATGTGTTTCCAGATGAAGTTCTAGGATTGCCACCCAAGAGAGACATTGACTTTTCCATTAATCTTGTTCCAGGAGTAGCACCCATCTCCAAAGATCATTATAGAATAAGTACATTGGAGCTGGTAGAATTGAAGATGCAGCTGCAAGAATTAATGGACAAGGAATATGTCAGACCGAGTATATCCCCATGGGGTGCACCAATGTTGTTTTTTAAGAAGAAGGATGGAACATTGAGGCTATGTATTGATTACAAGCAGCTTAATAAAGTGACAATTAAGAACAAGTATCCCTTGCCAAGGATTGATGGCTTGTTTGATAAAATGAAGGAAGCTAGAGTGTTTTGAAAGACTGACTTGAGGTCTGGGTACCATCAAGTAAGGATAAAGGAAGAAGACATTCATAAGACAACCTTCAGGACTAGGTATGGTCATTATGAATTTACAGTGGTGCCATTTTGTCTTACCAATGCGCCTACGACATTCATGTGTCTCGTGAATAGTGTCTTCAGCAAGTACTTGGATAAGTTTGTGATTGTGTTGTTGGATGATATCCTTGTGTATTCAAAGAATGAAGAAGAACACAATGAGCATTTGAGAATGGTATTGCAAGTCCTTAGGGAGCACTAGCTATATGCTAAGCTGAGTAAATGTAAATTCCATCAAGAGAAGGTGCAGTATTTGGGTCATATTATATCAGCAAAGGGCATTGCAGTGGATCTAGAGAATATTGAGGCCATCATGGATTGGTCTACTCCAAGGAATGCAGCGGATGTTAGATATTTTATGGGCCTTGCTAGTTACTACAGGAGGTTCATTGAAGGCTTCTCCAAGATATCCCATCCAATTACTTCATTGCAGAGGAAGGACATCAAATTCACATGGTCTGAAAGATGTCAAAGAAGTTTCCAGTAGTTAAAGGAGTTGCTTACCAGTGCACCTATTTTGAAGATTGCAGATCCGAGTAAGGATTTTGTGGTATGCAATGATGCTTGCATTGAAGGACTTGGCGGAGTGCTAATGCAAGAAGGGTTTGTAATTTGTTATGAGTCAAGGAAGATGAAGGTTCATGAAAGGAACTATGCCACCCATGACTTAGAGCTAGCAGCCATAGTTCATGCTCTCAAGAGATGGAGGCATTATCTCTTGGGAAGAAGATTTGAGCTCAAAACTGATCATATGAGTTTCAAATAATTGTTTGACCAACCAAATATGAATGCAAGACAAAATAGATGGATGGAGTTTCTTTGTGAGTTCGATTTGGAAATTAAGCATGCCAAGGGTAAGGAGAATAAGGTTGTTGATGCATTCAGTAGGAGATTCCATATTGCAGCAGTAAGTAGGTGTGAATCAGACTTGAAGGAAATAACTTTAGAGGCTCAAGATAGTGATGAGGTCTACCTTCAAATTAAAGAGAATTTGTAGTAGAATGTTATAGAGGAGAAGTATGCAAAATATCAAATTGGTGAGGGTGATGTTCTCATTTATCAAAACACCAGAGTGTACATTCCAAACAGTGTATATTTGAAGAAGTTGGTGATGGATGAGATACACCAAATACCATACTCAGGAATACAGGATATCAGAATACTATAACAGCAACAAGGAAGTAGTACTTTTGGCATGGTATGAAGAAAGACATAGCTGAGTACATTGCTAGATGTCAGAAGTGCCAACGGGTCAAGGCAGAGCACCTACATCCAATAGGATTGTTGCATCCATTTCCCATCCCATAATGGAAGTGGGAAGTGATCTCTATGTATTTCATAACCGGGTTTCCAATGATAGTGAAGAAGCATGACTCAATCATGGTGGTGGTGGACAAGCTATCAAAGGTAGCTCATTTCATTCCATTCAAGTCCATCCACAAGGCAAATGACATTGCAGATATCTTCATGATAGAGATATTCATATTGCATGGATTTCCCAAGGCAATAGTTTCAGATAGTGACACAAAGTTCACATCCAATTTTTGAAAAGGATTGTTCCAGGAGTTGGGAACTCAGTTGAAGTTCAGTAAAACCTATCATCCTCAGATAGATGGTTAGAATGAGAGAGTAAATCAAATTCTCGAAGATACGTTAAGGATGTATGTGATGGACAAGCCATCTAAGTGGGAAGACTATTTACACTTAGTGGAATTTGCTTACAACAATGGACATCAAGCATCATTGAAGATGAGTAATTTTGAAGTGTTGTATGGCAAAGGATGCTGAACTCCAATAAATTGGGACACCCCAGTGAACAGAGTAGTTCTTGGACCATAAATTATTGAGAAGATGGAGCAAGAGATTGTGAAGATCAGGCATAATTTGAAGGTAGCACAAGACAGGAAGAACAATTATGCAAATCTGAAAAGACTGCATAAGGAATTTCATATTGGGGATCATGTCTACTTGGGAGTGAAACCAAGGAAGAGTTCCATGAAGTTGGGAAGTTGTGCCAAGTTGGAACCGAGATATTGTGGGACATTTGAAGTCCTTGATAGGATAGGATCAATTGCATATAAGATTGCATTTCCTACTAACATGAAAGCTCATAATGTCGTCTCACCCTGGGTGATCTCACATCGTGGTGCTCTTTGGGTCTTTTTAGGCCGAGAAGGAGTCGCCTTTGAGGCAGATTTTTCAGCAGCGGAAGTCCTCTCCAGTTGACAGATATCATACAGCTGTTTTGTTTCTTTTCACACACACACATTTGCTTCTATCAGCTTTTCTTGACAAAAGTTTCAGTTCAATTTTAGCTGCTTGTATGGTTGTTTTGTTTTCGTAAAGAAGGCTTCATCCATCACTTTAATGGTTGCTGAAAATATAGTCTTGCACATGCATGGTTTTCTTGAAATGTGTTTCTTTAACTGCATAGGTAGTTCTCATCTTTAAATTCTAAATAGCGCCAGATGAACATCTACAACACTTACTTTATGTTTAAATCACAATCATTAAACTGCTATATGGATTAATTATATGTAAATGTTTTGGGAAAGGAGATTAACACTCTCATCAAGTTATGTCCTCCTTATTTGCACCCTAGACTATATTGCTCATAAATGATTGATATCCCTCATTTGTCCCTTCATGGCCATCATAGGTTTGATATGCACAAGCGATCCGCCAAAAAGAAAGCCAAGTTAGCCGAGTCAGACTCAGATATAGAGATCCTTTTGGACACCTCACTCGAGACGATGTTCAAGGACACGAAAGCTGTCATAAGAGCCGCCCCAGAGTATCAATGGGGTGAACTATACAGAGTTGTAGAAGACCAAAAATTCCCTGAAGCCTCATTGGAAGAGCTAATGGTTTATAAGAACATCAAAAAGTCTAGTCTCCACAAAGCGGCCACTCGCCTGGTGTTGTTCCCATGCTCGGAGGTTATTAGTTGGATGCTACCCCAAGTGAATGCTGACATGAGGATCATCACAGATATCACTGGGATGCATCTTGCATCTTTTGGACTATATCATATCTCTGCAGCATACAGGCTTCCCTTCCCTAAGGTCTTCCTAAATGATGAGTGGTTATCAGGACTCAAAATGGACCCTTTAGACTGTGCCAAGAAGATGAAAATCGCTGAAAGACAGATTAGGTCAAGGGCCAATGGAGAATACAAGAGTCAGCACCTGAGGACTCCATACAGGCTCATCACCCTCATGTTGAGCCGAGTTTTCGGTGTGGAAAATGGAAACATGTATAAGCTCGGCTGGGTGCCAGTGATGTTCCACGTGGCCACACATGGTATGGTATTCAACTGGGCCGATATCATCTCAGATAGCATGTCCTTGCATATAGTTGCAGCATAAGGGGGATTGACACAAAAGAAATCCAATTTCTTCATGTCTTCTTATCTGGTGGACTGTTTATTCATCAAGCACCCTTTCCCTGATTTGGGATGCATCTTGAACTGCAAAGAGTCTCCCCTCCGTGTGGCCTATCAAATGACGTGGGCACACAAGTATGCAAGCCACTACACTCACATTTGTGAAAAGTTCATCATGCCCCTATGTATACTACTCTTCAAGGAAGAACCAAATTGCATGTCAGAGAATGCTATGCCGATCGTGGAAGCATTCAGAGATTATTACTTTTCTTTGGAGGGGACATACATCAAAATGTGCGAAGGGAGTCGCCCCCATCCCTATTTCCCCAATATGCCATGGATTACGTTGTGCATAAAGAAGCTGTAAGGAAACTATTTATTGATGTAGTTAGTAAGGTGCTCCATGACAAGAAGAAGGTTTCCTACCCGCCAATGCCTTTTACCATTGGAGCATACTAGCCCCCCAATGAAAAAGATGACATAGAGTTTGCTTAGGACATAGAAGCCTTCCATTTTGGAACAAATATTTTCAGAAGGCATGACCCCTAAGGAAAAGTTGTTGCTCACTGTACTAACTGCAAGGTCACTTTTGACTACGTGCACCTTTTCGAAAAAGATGAAGAGTTAATTCGAAGTGCCAAAAACATGACCGAGTTGGGCAAGCGCTACCGCCCCAAAAGAGAAGCTAGTTCCAGTTCCAAGGATGCCATAGGAGCTGGGCTAAAGAAGAAGGAGTAAGAGGAGAAGCAATGCCAGGAAGCAATGGCTATGCAGTTAGATGACGCTGAAAAGAAGAATAAGGAAGAGGCATATAGAATCCAAGAGGAAGAAAATCAAAGGCTTCAAAAGGAGCTAGCAGAGAAATAGAGGGAGGAAGCAGAGAGGCTTCAAAAGGAAGAAACTGAAAGGATTCAAAGAGAGGAAGAAGATAGACTGCAGAAGGAAGAGGATGAAATAATAAAAAGAGAAGAGGGTGAAAAGTTGCAGGAGATAAAGGAGAGAGTGGAGAAGGAAGTAGCGGAATTGCAAAGGAAAAAAGAGGAAGCATAAAAGTTCAAGGAAGCTGAGGAACAAGGGAGCTCAGGAGCACAAGATATGGGCATAGATGCATCAACGACAAACCCACCATAGACAACCACTGAAGGACATGTCTCACCTCGGGAGCTCGCTCTCACCCCATTCACTCCCTCAAAGCAACACCAAGTGGCAAAGCTGTATTCAATCTTTTTCGATAAGAACAAGAAGGATATCATGAGAAGATCGAAAAATAGGATGAAATGTACAAACAACCAAGATGTAGTCACAATAACAGAAGTTCTGATTTTTAAGGGAACTAATAGAGACCCTCGGTTCGCGGCAGCAGCCAGTGTGGCTACGGCTCAGGCAAGTGCCGATAACATAGATCTGTTGGTAGAAGAAGTGAAGAAATATAAGGACAAGATCTTCAAAGTGAAGGATAATCTGTTGAAAGAAGTACATCAAGGTAATGAGATGAAGAGGAAGTATAGCGAGCTTCAAGAAGAAATGGAGAAATAGAAGAGCAGACCCAAAAGCTTGAAGATGAAAAGGATGCACTAAATGTGCAACCAGTAACCACGGAAGGCGAGAAGAAAGAATTAGAAACTCGCATAAAAGAGTTAAAGCAACATGAGGCCAACATTATACATCAGATCGAGTTCTATAAGCCTCAGTTCGAAAGGTTGATGAAGGAAAAGGAGCAGCTGTTGGAAAAAATAAATGTTGCAAATGAGAAAAAATAGGACTTAACCCTGTTCCATGAGCAAGCATGTGATATACTGAGGAAAATTCATTGGTCAATGGAGATGATCATAGAAGAGGTCTGTAAGATGAGAGAATGATTTCAAGGATGAAAGTAATCGATGTTGATGCACTGAGACTCAAGAAAAGGTATGTGCACCACTTGGAGGAAATCAATAGACATCTTGAATGGAGAAAAGGAAAATCAATATTCCCAAGGAACCTACCTCTCAAGTCCGTAGAGGATTCATAGTTGGATTTAGGACTCCTTGAGTTTTTTAGAGACCGTGGTACAAAAATAATTAGTCCAATCTAGAAAACCATCGAGAAATCTATCAACTTATACTTAAAGATCCAGGAAACCCATGAGAAATGCCATATGGTTTTACCTCATACCATACATGATTTTCCTGACAAAGATCAGCGCTTGTCAGAGCTGCAGGGCGAGCTAAATACAGAAATAGAATATCTTAAGAAGATAGATGTCCTGATGCTAGAAGACCTCCACCAGTTTATTGGGCAAGCTTCTATTCATGCTTATTTTTTGGAGGACATCGCCCAGGCGACAGCAGCAGGAGTGGCAAACATTAAAACAGAACTATCTAAGCATGAGATCTCACTAAAAATGATGGTTTTTGCGCAAGGCAATTTTATTATATGAGAAGCTGGCATGTGGACCAGGTACATTGTTGAAGTGGAAAGGCCAGATGAAGTGGAAAGACTAGCTGGAAGTTAATTTTGCTTTTTATTATAAATTCTAAAAGACAGCTGAAAGATGATTTATTGTATAAACATTTAAAAACAGTTGGAAACTAATTTTGTCTTATTTGAGCAATAGAAGACAAACTTTTGTGCTTCCCTAGGGTTAGGGTTGGAGAAAGACAATTTTGTAAAGTTATAAATAGAGGAATAGAATAGAAGGAAAGGACTTTTGGCAGGTAAAATGACTGATTTGTTTTGTACGTGAACTACTTTGCTGCATTAATAAAGAAGGATCCATTTTTCCTGGGAAAAGCTAGCACTACGTTTTGCTTGGGAATGTGTTGGATGTCTGTTGAATTATTTCTGCACCATTCATGCATATACTATGAAATCATTCATAACTATTCTGAATTAATTATTTGCTATGAATGCTTTCATTTCCTGTGCAGACATTTATGTGTTAAATGAGTAACAGAATGCTTCAATCACATCAGAGCTATCTTTGTTGTCTTTTACATTTTGCTGTAAATGTGCCTATATTATTAACAACTACCTGCGAAGTCTCTTAGGTATATTTCCAGCATATTACTCAGATTTTCTCCCTGCAAGGATAGATTAATTAGCTTTGATAGTTTTAGATCAGATTTGTTTTAATCACATGCATTTAGATAGGGCACTTGCATATCATCTTTAAAACATAAAATACATAAATGGTGGATCGGGCCGCAATCAGTGAAAGTTAATCTTTAAATCACATACGGTAGCCGAGTCGTTAACCGAATGGATTCCCCACACCAAACAGTGAGCGATCTAATTGGGCTTGCTTATCGGGGAGATTCCCTAACAATAGGTGCTGCGAATTTCAGGGCATCAACACAACCACAATATTTACCATTAATGGTTCATTGCATATGTAAAACCTCACTACTTTTGCCAATATGTAATATCATATGCGTGCAAAAACATCTTCTCATGCACTGTGCAATGTTTATTAATATGCCAACTAGTGCATATTCATGCCATCCATCTAATCTCTTGAATTTTTAGCATTCCCATGCCATAATGTTTTGTACATCAAGCTCATAAAATATAAATACAGTTAGCAAGACAGGGGTTAAGGAATTCTCCCTTTCCAATCCCTCGTCATGGCATGGAATTCCTCTTCCACATCATAGCTGGTCCGATTTCATGGCCTCTAGCAAGCACACTAGGAATCATTAGCTATGATTTTATCACCAAACCATAATTCAATACATATACTCATGCATAATTTTCCAACTTGCTACTTTCCAAGCATGCAATTCTAGAAATTGCCCATATTGACAACATTTTTGTCAAAACAGACACAACCACTGGCACTTTTCTACTCTAGATATCCATGATATATGAAAACCTCATTCAAATTCTGGTTATGCACCATTGTTCCCTGCTAGATAAGCTTTACAATGCCTATCCACATGCTTCATCCTGACTTCGGGTGTGGAAATTACATTACTCCCAAAATGACAATTTTTATTAAAATTCTGCACTTTTACATAGCTGCAAATTTACTCTGAAAAACCAACTTCAGTCGTATGTATAAGCAAATCTAGAAAGAATCATGAAAACATTTTTACCGAGAGAAGTTAGCCCCTATAAAAAGGAACACTCAAAAACTTTCGGATCCCTGTTCTGATGCACCAATAAACTTCTATAAAATTCTGGGTTTGAGTACTTTTAACTTTTTGTGAAAAGTTAAAAGTAGTCAAACCCACTAAGGAGGAGCTAAACAAGCATAATTTTTCAAGGAGGAACTAAACAAGCTCACTCACAGCCATGGTTTCACACAAACGGTTATGCTAATCCAGCACACAGTTGGGTTTATCAAGCATTTCCAACCTATGTTCTATTTTTCTCAGTCTTGGTGGCCAAATGACTCTGTCCCGTAATTGGATTTTCAGGCTATCAAAACTAGGTTTTCCTATGGGTTTTGGGGTATCTAACACTCTCAAATTTCCCCCAAGGTTTAGGTTTATGGACCCCCCATTGGATTTCACTGTCCACACGAATTTCTAGGCGTTTTTGGCACTTCAAAACGTGGCTTACTTCAGAGTTTCGGTTTTTGGTTTTTTTCTCACTGCTGGGCATGTGTAATGGATGAAAACTAAAGCTTATATGTTCCACAATGTAATCGCAATGAGGAAGAGTGAATTCCCTTGAGGTAGAGTGACTTGTGCATCAAGAAAACAGATCCCATACCTGCCATATGAATTTCTGGGCTGCCCATGCTCGATTGAAGCCATGGACTGATTTCCTCAACCACTTCCTTACAAATGAATTAAATGTCAGCAAGGAAATTCAAATGGGTTCACAAGATGACATTTGGAAACATATAGTTCAACCTCACAATCCCCCTTACCACTCTCTAGTGGATACACATGGCCCCCTCTTATTAGTTGCAGCCAGTTTGTTTTGGTATTTATTGCATGATGTTTATTTACATCATTTTTACAATTTCCATGGCTTAATATCACATGGATAACATAATATCTAATACTTTCCTTTTTAACTAAAAATGTGAGCATCCACTAGCAGGGCCTTGGCCTTGAGCTCCACGCTAGGAAAACATACATCACATGTATACAATATTTACATTAAAAGCCAATATATCCTAAGGGTCAAAATGGGGGTATTATAGTATCCCTGTGTGGGATGGTTCCTATGTGGAATGTTCTCCTGTGTGGATTTGAATACTTTGTGGAGTGTATCCTTGTGTGGAACGCTCTTCTATGTGGAGAGTACTTCTTTTTGGAGTGTATCTCTGTGTGGGATGGTTCCTGTGTAGAGAGTACTGTTTTGTGGAGTGGATCCCTATGTAGGATGTTCTCCTGTTTGGAGAGTAATACTTTGTGGATTGGAGACTTGTGTGGGATGATCCATGTGTGGGATGTTATCCTATGTGGAGAGTTCTCTTGTGCGGAGTATGGGACCAGAGGGGCAAACTAGTTGTATTCATCACCGCCTTACAGTTGTAATGACTGGTAAATTGGAAGAAGTGCCTTCCTAGGGAGTATAGACTGTTGATGTATTTGTAACTTCAGAAGATATTCACTTGTATATTACATTTGTACTTTATTGTATCCCCAACGGAGATGTATTATTCCTCCGATTGGAAGTGTCATCATGTGTACTTGCAAGTGACGCAAGTTATATTGTAAGTATCGTAACTTATACTTGATGGGTTATTAGACCACCTTGATGGGGTTGGCCCTGTATGAGTCATGTGGGTCAAAGGGTTATTATACCACCCTAGAAGGGTCAGCCCAGTCAGCATTATGTTAAGTGGTTAAGTCAGGGCCAACCTAGTTGAGTAAAGGGCAAGTCAAGTTAGTGAATAAATAGAGAGTGTGTCTCTCTCATTTTACACATTCTATTATTCACTCACTTCACATTAGTGAGAGAAGAGGAGGGTGCACACAAGTGGAGGAGGAGAATGCTATTGGGTTTGATCATGGTGATCCTTGTATTGATTCGTATTCTATCTCTGAGGAAGTTGCGGGGTTTTTCACCTTCTTGGTTTTCCCCGGTGAAATGTTTTGTGTCTCTTCTCTGTTGTCTCTTATGCTTGATATGATGTACATGTTTTTCTTTCAGTTAATATCCTAGATCTATTGAATTAAATGATGGAAAAATAACATGGTATCAGAGCTATCCTGAAGGAAGGCATGATATGGCATTTATGACACTTGTTGCACTTGCGACAAATCGGAAGCTAGGGCTTGATATAGAAAAAACTAGTCATCATAGCACTTTCGCTATAAATCCAGTTTGGCAAAGTTTCAGGATATGAAATGTTTACAAGTCAAAGATAACATCCCCATGTACCTTGTGTCCAAAGAAAAACATCTAATTCGCTGTAATTTCTGTTTTATGATCAGTACAATCTAGGGTTTCTGCCTCTTCCAGATCTCAGTCATAAATAGGTGACCTAGGAATAAAGGTCACAACTTGGGCTAGGAAGCTCCAAATGAAATTTCGTAAAAAGTGGCAGGTAGGGAACAGACTGTAATTTCACAGGTCTATGTTTTAGAGGACGAAGTTGAACCAATGACACGTGGAAAGCCGTACAAGTTCGCTCTCCTATTTTATCCCATAAACAGGTCATGTTGCGACACTTGGAATAACTCTCTCTCGGAGAATCCAATTGAGGTCAGACCTATGGGGTTGGAAATATGACAGGTCAAGATACCACAAGCCAAAGTTTTAGACCCTGTGGATTTGTAATTCAAAGATGCACCAGAAAAAATCAGGTGCATATTTCTATCAAAACAGAATTGGATTCTGAGCACTTTCATTCTTAGCTTGTCACTGCTGCGGGAATTTAGAGCTTCAGAGGAAGTTGGAATTTTTGCAATCAGAGTCCATGACTGAATGATCCTCATCAAAATCAAAATTTAGAGACCAAGATTGAATTTTTTGGTTGGGAAGAAGGCCAGGCTTGATCAAACCCTAGTTCGGGATTTTGATCGGAAAGGTGGAAAATTAGGGCTTCTGCAAAAGTTAGAATTTTTGAAATCTGTGACCATGGCTGGAAGCTCCTACGAAAAATTAAAGTTTAGAACACAAGATCGAACCTTCTAGATGGGCAGAAGACCGGGCTCTGTAAAACACTAGTTCAGGATCTTGTCTAGAAGATCCAGAAGTTTCAAAGGCAATTTTGAGGGGTCAAATTTTGGAGATTTCAAAATTGAAGTATACCAACTTGATCAGCTCAGCAAGGCACATCTTTTCATCAAATCAGAAGTTTGAAATTCAAAGTTTGAATTTTTAGGGTTTCTCTGACAAACCCTAATCCAGCTCCAGATCTAGTTTCAACAAATCAAAGTGGATTGGGTTAATCCTAGAAGAGAATGAATTGGACACCTACATAAGTGAAGAAGTTCCAGTTCCAGAGGGAGATAAGGCTAAGGCTTTATATAAGAAGACTACAAGCAATCTCGATAGGTATGTTTTGAAATCTGTCCATGATTAAGTTTATGATATGTTTGTCTTCATATTATTGAGGTTAGTACAATCTTGATTAATTTCAGACTTGTCTTATCACCCTAGTAAAAGTATGAATGCATGATAGAAGACATTCACTGATTAGGGTTATGACACTTATGATTGTACTAACGCACTGTGGTTTTTTATGAGGTTGATGTTGTCTGCTAACATGAAAGGTACAAATCAAGTTCAAGATCAAGAACATATGACCATGGTGACATGAAGACAAATACTCATCCATAGTCATGGATCACATAGAAGCTCTACTTATGAGGTATGTATAATTTTGGTTCTATAATGGTTAACTTATGAGTTATGCAGTTTACTAGCACAAGTCTTTGAAGAAGAACAAAAAGACATTATATGGGTATGTTAGACACAACTAGCAAGCATGATAATCTAGGTATGTTTTTCCTATATCAAGTTAGAATCCTTGTGTTAGGATCTTATACTTTTCTATGAATGATAATGATTATTCTTGAAGTTAGAAGTTTAAGTAATCAACAGTTTATGCATATTATGTTTCTTACTTTGATTGATGATATGACTAACCATAAGAGTCCTATGGTCAAATAAGAATATGCATGAGTAATAGAAGTCCTCCCTGAAACCTTAAATACTAATGCTTGTGATAAATTACCTGTGTGTGAAATGATCATGACCATATATGTTAAGAGTATTTAGGATCATAATGTTATGATAGTATTGATATTATACTAATATATGTATGGTTATGTATGAGATCTTGAGGATAACACAATGATGACACTATCACACACATAAGCATGCATAGTGGTCCAGGATGGACATAAGTTCAAGCACAGGTAATCCTGGAAGCAAAGATCAAGAGGGAGCACACTCCAGTAGTTCCTGCAAGGAAGCAAAGATTGAGAGAGAGTCCACCCTACAACCAAACAAAGATAAGTATTTGAATTGTCATTTCTTGTATATATGATTACTTAAATGATGTTGTCCAGTCATGTACATACTTATGTTCCTAGATTTAGGATATGTATTAAGCATATTAGAAAAGTTGCATTAATGAACAAGATACTACTAATATGCAAGTAATGGGTAAGTGGCCTATGGTACTGTACATTCTTCCATTTCTACTTATCTAGAATGAAACCTCTTTGCTAACATGTTGAGAGTTGTGCACACTCTTGAAAAATGTTCTGGTATAGATGGAAGGCATCTAGAAAGTTACGAGATATGGATAAATGTTGTATTGAAGCATTGGCTAAGATAATTGCATAACTATATGACATATATTCTTATGTGTAAGATTTTGTTCTGAAAACTATGAGAAGTTTCTAATCATGCAATTGAATTTGACTTGTAGGAAAGATAATGTACAATCACCTACAAAAGGACACCAACATTTGTTCCAGCAATGAAGTTCAAAGAAAACTATCTATTGAAGATATTGAAGAAATCTGAAGTTCCCAGGATTTGGGATGCAGTAATGGAAGAATGCCATGATTGAGGAATACCAGTCGATCATGAAGAATGATGTTTGGGATGTCGTACCAAGACCTGAAGGGAATTCTGTTGTGACTTCCAAGTGGATCTATAAGATCAAGCATGCTGCAGATTGCAGCATAGAGAAATACAAGACAAGCTTTGTGGCTCGTGGATTCTCCCAAAAAGAGGGGATAGATTATGAAGAGACTTTTGCACCTATAGCCAGATACACTTCCATCAGAAAAGTACTTGCTCTGGCTGTAGTGATGAAGTGGAAGATACACTAGATGGATGTCAAGACAATTTTCTTGAATGGTGTAGTCGAAGAGGAAGTGTGTGTGGAGCAGCCACTTTGAGACATATGACAGGGATTCATATGCATGCAGGTTGAAGAAAGCCTTGTATGGCTTGAAGCAAGCTCCTAGGACTTGGTATGGTAGGATAGAATTTTTTTTATCTAGTTTGGTATTTACTAAGAGTAAAGTAGATTCCAACCTTTACTACAAGGTTGAGGACGGTAATCCAGTGATACTACTATTGTATGTGGATGACCTATTTGTTACAGGTGAGGATAGATTGATTTCCTATACGAAGAGGAAGCTTGCTGCTGAGTCCAAGTTCGAGAGGATAGATTGATTGCCGATACGAAGAGGAAGCTTGCTGCTGGGGATGATGCATTACTTTCCAGGCATGGAGGTGTGGCAGAGTGCAGCTGGAATCTTCCTTGGGCAAGGGAAGTATGCAGTAGAGATCCTGAAGCGGTTCGGGATGATGGATTGAAAGGCCATGGCTACACCTATGGCATCGAACCTGAAGCTTCTGTGTGATGCTTCATCTGATCCGGTTGATGTCATGGTGTATCATCAGATGATTGGATCCTACCTGACAAACACGAGAACAGATATTTGCTTTGCAGTGAACACATTGAGCCAGTTCCTGACGGATCCAAGAGGTGTTCACCTGGTTGTTGTAAAGCATATTCTGAGGTACCTGAAGGGTACAGTTGACTATGGGCTCAAGTATGATGTGAATCAAAGGTTTAACCTAGAGGGTTATGTTGATTGAAATTGGGCAGGAAGTGCTGCAGATAGGAAGAGCACTTCTGGGTGTTGCTTCAGCATGGGATCAGGTGTGATCTCCTGATTTAGCAGGAAGTAGTCCTGCGTAGCACTGAGTACAGTTGAAGTAGAGTATGTCACATCTTGTTCGGCCAGTTGTGAGACAGTATGGCTTAGGAAGATATTATCTGAGTTATTTGATCTCCTGTTGGATGCTACCTATATCTATTGTGACAACCAGAGTTGTGTGAAGTTGTCAGAGAACACAGTGTTCCATGACAGGTCGAAGCACATCAAGATCAAATATCACTATATTAGGGATATGGTGCAGAGAGGAGCAGTGAAGCTCCTATATCTTGTGACAGATGAGCAGGATGTAGATGTATTGACGAAACCACTAGCCATAGTGAAGTTTGAGTACTTCAGAGAGAGGCTTGGTGTTCTTCCGATTAAAGATGCTTCGAGGAAGAAGTGATGGGACACAATTGCAAGAGCCATTCCAAGCATGGTGATAGGAGGATCCTTCCCATGGATGTGGATGTAAGCACTGTGTGATGAGCATCAGAACAATTCTCCAGTTACTGCTTTGGATATGCATCAATTGGATGCTTTGTATGATCAGTTGGATCATGTATGATGATATGCATTAGGACGATGCAATGACAATGATTAGGATGATCATGTGTGATGAGTATCAGGCCGATGCTCTGGATGATATGCATAAGGACGATGCAGTGACGATGATTAGGATGATCATGTGTGATGAATATCAGGATGATGCTCTGGATGATATGCATCAGGACGATGCACTGACGATGATCAGGATGATTAGGTGTGATGAGTATCAGGATGATGCTCTGGATGATATGCATTAGGACGATGCAGTGACGATGATCAAGATGATCATGTGTGATGAGTATCGGGACGATGATCTGGATGATATGCATTAGGACGATGTAGTGATGATGATCAGGATGATCATGTGATGATATACATCAGGATGATGTATGGTGAGTATCAGGTTGATACTCTATGGCCGTGGACAAGTTGTACGAGGGTAGAATGTAATACATCCTGGAGATCAGGATAGGTTATGCTAGTCACGTAAAAGGCCTCGGATGCTCTTTAAAGATCTTGTTGGGAAAGACACTCTTTTAAGGTTTTGCTAGACCACATGTAATACGTCTTGGAGATCCGGACAGGTTGTGCTAGTCACGTAAAAGGCCTCGGATTCTCTTTAGAGATCTTACTGGGCAAGACACTCTTTTAAAGTTTTGTGGAGACCACATGTAATACGTGCTGGAGATCCGGACAGGTTGTGCTAGTCACCTAAAAGGCCTCGGATGCTCTTTAGAGATCTTGCTGTGCAAGGCACTCTTTTAAGGTTTTGTGGTGGGGGTCACATGTAATACATCCTGGATATTCGGACAGGTTGTGCTAGTCACGTAAAAGGCCTCGGATGCTCTTTAGAGATCTTTCTAGGCAATACACTCTTTTAAGGTTTTGTGACAGTCATATGTAAGTGGACCTGGGATATCTTTCCGGTCATGCTTCGGCACATAAAGGATCCTGGGATACTCTTTCGAGGCATTGTGACTCATGTAATAAGTCCTGAGGATTCCACAGTATGGCCAGTATTGATGAAGACCTATAGGTGGTGGGCCTACATCCAGCATGAAAAAGGGCTGGCTCTGTAGAAATTCCTATAGCGAGAAGAATTTAGAGATAGCCTAGTGATCGAGATGTCGCATGCAGTAGCAGTGATGATGATGATGCTCCGTGATCCAGTGATGATGATCCAACTCCAAAATTGAAGACTTGTGCATATATGTATTGATGACTTGTGTCAAGAGAATACCTTCCTAGTTAAGAGAGAGTGTTGATGTATTTGTAACTTCGGAAGATATTCACTTGTATATTACATTTTTACTTTATTGTATCCCCAACGGAGATGTATTATTCCTCCGATTGGAAGTGTCGTCATGTGTACTTGCAAGTGTTGCAAGTTATATTGTAAGTATCGTAACTTATAATTGATGGGTTATTAGACCACCTTGATGGGGTCAGCCCTGTATGAGTCATGTGGGTCAAAGGGTTATTAGACCACCCTAGAGGGGTCAGTCCAGTCAACATTATGTTAAGTGGTTAAGTTGGGGCCGACCTAGTTGAGTAAAGGGCAAGTCAAGTTAGTGTATAAATAGAGAGTGTGTCTCTCTCATTTTACACATTCTATTATTCACTCACTTCGCATTAGTGAGAGAAGAGGAGGGTACACACAAGTGAAGGAGGAGCATGCTCTTGGGTTTGATCATGGTAATCCTTATAGTGATGCTTATTCTATCTCTAAGTAAGTTGTGGGGTTTTTCACCTTCTTGGTTTTCCTCGGTGAAATGTTTTGTGTCTCTTGGCTCTTGGCTCTTATGCTTGATATGTTGTACATGTTGTTATTTCAGTTAATATCCTATATCTATTGAATTAAATGATGAAAAAATAACATAGACTCCCTTTTATTTGAGATCGATAAAGTGCTTGGAATAAGTGTCTTCCTGAGGAGTATAGCTTCCCTTCGATTTGAGATCGATAAAGTGCTTGGATGAAGTGTCCTCCTGGGGAGCGTGGCCTCCCTTTATTTTTAGATTGATAAAGTGCATGAGGAAGTAATGCTCTTTGGTCTTGGATGACCAAGCTGATCAGGAAGATCATATATTATCATTGGAAAGATAATATGGTTCCAGTGGGAGCAGTTGTTCTGGTTAGAAGGACTTGATCAAAAGAGACATTTTTTATGATGAAGAGATGTTCAAGACAGTCCTAATGCTCAGTTGATATCCAGATGTGTTATAGCATGATGATACCTCCCTATCCAAGAGGGAGTGTTGATGTTATAGCTTTGTGAAGTATCATCCTCATAGAGAAGTCGACCCCACAGGAAACAAAAGGTAAAATTTCCCTAGGAAAGTTGGCCCAGTCACCCAAGTGAAGTCCTCCCCATAGGGAAAAGTCATCCATAATTCAAGTATAAATGAGGTGGCACCTCTCTCATTTTCACCAAGAAAAATTCGCAGATTCAGCTCCACAGGTGCGCAGATCAAGAGAGAGAAGTAGCAACAGACAAGGAAGACATCTTATCTGGGTTTGCCACATTTGGTTTTCTTATCTCTCATACCTGTACATTGTATCTTGAATTGATTCTCTGAATAAGAAAGGTTGGTTGGGTTTTTCCCGAGTTTGGGTTTTCCCAGGGTAAACCATTGTGTCTCTTGTGTTTTTGTGCATGATTATTCTTTCAGTGATCCTTATGTGTAGTTAGAGTTGAAAGAGATGAAGATTATACTTCTATATCATTAAAAATCTAACATGTTAGGCCATATATCTCCATATTATGTAATTCTTGTTTTAGAGGTTTTGAAACTCCGAAGTTGCTTATACATCCCATCCAAAGATCTTCCTCCATATTAACTTTTCTCTCTTCCTACTTTCCATGTTAGCCATTTTCCTATCAAGGGAAATGCTTTTACCAAAGCATTCTAGATGACTTAGGTGCCTCCAAAGGCCTTCTCCACTTTTCTAATCCATTCCTACATTCATAGACCTAGGTGGTGTATATTTTGCATGTATTATTTTTCCATAGAGGTCTTCATTCTATAGTAGTCTCCACAAACTTTTTGCATCTAATGCTTGTCAAAACATGGTATATTTTTTAAACACCAACCTCCAGCTTTTTTGGGTTTTGCCAATTTTTTCCACTTTACTAGAGGTGTACCTTCCTTTTTTCTTTTACCTATCCATAACAAACTAATTTTTTTTCTTGATTTATCCAATATCCCTTTGGGAATGTTAGCCAAGCACAACCACTAAACATGTATTCCTTCTATAATAGAGTTTATTAAGGTCAACGTACCTCCTTTGGACAACCATCTATAGCAACGATTAGTTACCCGTCTTTCAATCTTCTCATAAATCCAATGCCAATTTCTAACTCTATAATCATTGGGCATTTGATAAAAACCAAGGTATTTTAGTCCACTATTGTAAGGAACTATGGTAAACGATAATTCTTTAGAACATTGTCTGTCAATTTTTTCTCCAATTCCATTAAACAGAATAGAATATTTATGTCGATTCACTTCCATTTTAGCTATAAATTTATAGTATAGTTCTAAAATTTCCTTGTACTTCATTGCTTCACTCTTTTTCCCCACTCCAAACAAAATAAAATCATCAACACCTAATAAATGAGTTAAGGATATAAAGTTACCCATATTAGTGCCCTTTATCAAACCTTCTCTTTGATAAAATGTTACCATCTTGCTTATTTCTTCGACTACCAATAGAAACATAAAGGGAGACAACAGGCACACCTACTTGAGACATTTATCATAGCAGCAAATAATGTTGAATATAGACACCCCCATTATCCAATTCACCACTTGACTCTCATCCCTTTTCGAATAAACATTAATCTCAAATTGAGCCAGACTTTGTCATGTGCCTTAGCCAAATTTAGTTTCATCACCACAAAAAATAATTTTTTACTTTTGATTGTATGTAATCATCTTTGTGCTACTCCAACAGATGGATATTCCAGTGGTATATTTCATCACAACAAATTTTACAAGTTTATGTGATATATTCGTTATGCAGTGTTTTACTTAAGATTTAGATTTTATATTACGAGCTTAGCACACAAAATATTGAAAGTAGCAGAGACTAAAAATAAATGGAAACTAAAACAATTACCACACAATGACCACAAAATGTACCCTTGGAAACCCAATATTGGAGAACCCCAATTATTTTTGCATGCCTTAACTCTTGATCATGGTTAAATTTGGTACCCTCTATAATCTTTTTTAAATTCCACATGTGATTGGTTCCACATGTGTGGGCAATGGAAGCTGCTTGGAACCATGGTGGTCAATGTGATAGGTCAATTTGTGGTAAATATAACTTTCTCATGCAAACTCCAATTGAGGTGATATTTGCATTGTTAGAAAGCTCTTGATGTGTAGAACCACATTCAAAGGCCGAGAACTTTGTTTGCAAGGTTTTGACCCCAAAAATTGTCGTTAATACCTCAAATGGGTTCCAAATTTTTCTATACCAGAAATCACCAAAACATTACTTATCCCTAAAATGAACCCTACATGCCAAGAACTCTAGTTTTTTAACCTAGAAAGTACCAAAATATATGATAATCTATACAAAATGATCCATTTTCGATCATATCCAACCATTTTGGGAGGTTTTTGGTCCGCAAACACTTTTGCTAAAGGAGGTGAGAAAATTTTCCACTACCTTCTTCTTGGAGTACCTACAATTTGGGCATGCTTGGAAGTTCTCCTTCAGACCCAACTTGCTGAGTATATGGGGGATCCCTCGGCTATGGGAATATTCACATAGCGAACATGGATAAATATTAGATTCCGACTACATTTTCCTCTCATGACCACTGGTATCAATCCATGGTTTCATCTCTCGCATCAAAGAAGAAATAAGAACCCTTACTGTATATCTACGACATAGTCATGCATAACTTTAGTGCCAAGCTAACCCAATCGGAGTTGGAAGCCCTGAAAAAAATGTCGTCTCACCTCACAAGATACCCAAACATGACAGGGAAGTGGCTTACCACACATTCCTTCAAAATCTTGGGCCTCAACAACAGATCGAACATATGGCCTCGATCACAATTCGGCAATGGGTCCGACATTATAATCAGAGTTCTAGACACCGACATCTATCCTGAGAGTGAGAGATTCAGAGAGATTGGAATGAGTGAGGTTCCCACCCAGTGGAAAGGCCAATGCCAGCCAGGTAATGCCTTTAATAGATTTCTCTACAATAGAAAACTAATTTCGGAGCTCGTTATTTCAACAAAGGATTCTTGGAAATGTTCGGGATTATAGATCCGAGCCACGATTATGATTCCTCTTAAGATTATATTGGCCACGGTTCCCACACCTCATCCACAGTGACAAGAAACTATGAAGTCGATGTCAATTATTTTGGCTATGCAACAGGAAAGGCCAAAGGCATGGTGCCTCGGGCACGGCTGGCCATGTACAAGGTCGGCTGGTACAATAATATGGACTCTTCTATCGTGGGGTATGATGTTCTTGCCACAATGGGGAAAACTATAGCCAATGGAGCTAATGTCTTCTCATTGTCATTGGTACTCTCTCCTAAGGATCTCATCAAGAACCCCACTTCTTTGGGATCCTTTGCAGCCACCTAAGTCACCGGATCCGACGATTTTTGCCATGAAATTCAAAAATCATTGATTTTCTGTGCTTGGTGAACTAGTTCTTTGAAATTCGGCGATTTTAAAGGTGAATAAGCCATGTAGCTCGCGGGTAAACCCTAGTTGATGACCAAAACCCCCTGTGTGTTAACTCGTTGTTCATTGCGCAAGTTTGCGAGTGATATTTCGTCATGAATCATTATGTGAGTGAAGACTAGAGTGTGGAGGTTGCCATTGTTCTATGAGTGAAGTGGTGTGGAGCTATCGTTACATGAGTTGGAGAGGGTGTAGAGGGTTAAGCCTCAAGTGTGTAGTTGGTGAGTCACAGAGGGCATAGAGAATTAAGCATTTACTTAATAGTTGAATAGGTGCAATGGTTCCTGTTGATGTATTTGTAACTTCGGAAGATATTCACTTGTATATTACATTTGTACTTTATTGTATATACAACGAAGATGTATTATTCCTCTGATTGGAAGTGTCGTCATTTGTATTTGCAAGTGTCGCAAGTTACATTGTTAGTGTCGTTATTTGTATTGATGGGTTATTAGACCACCAGTGTGGGGTCAGCCCTAGTTAGGTCATGTGGTTGGGTTATTAGGCTTCCTTAAGAAGTCGACCCTATTGGTTTATTGCCAGGTCAAGTCAATGTATAAAGAGAGGGTGTGCCTCTCTCATTCTATTCATTCACTCACTTCTCAAGCTCTCATAGATAAGAGAGAAAGTGGCGCACATGTGGAGGAGGAGGAGTATCTTCTAGAGACATCTCTTTGGGTTGATCCTTGTGATCTTTGAATTGGGTCTTATTCTATCTCTGAGGAAGTTGCGGGGTTTTCCACCTTCTTGGTTTTCCCCGAGGAAACTCTGTGTCTCTTGTGTGCTTGTGTTATTGTGTCTATGATTGATATGTTGTAGATATGTTGTACATGTTATTCTCTTAGTGATCCTGAATGATAATGGAATGAAAGCATCAAAAAATTAACATGGTATTAGAGCTGACCTAAGAGGAAGGCACTGTGCAGCTGCGAAAGCTAGGGCTTCTTAATTTTTTGGTTTTTCTCCATAGATCATCAAAGACAGGAGGCTAGATTGACTCTCCTAGAAAGGGTGCATCTTTCTGTTGAGATAGAATTCAATTCTGATCACTTTCAGTTTTTGACCTATCTCTACTGCAGGAAATTAGGGTTTCATAGAAAGTTGAATTTTTTTAAATATGAGACCATGGCTGGAAGCTCCTCTAAAAAATCGAAGTTTAGAGACCAAGATCAAACATTTTGGTTGGGTGAAGCTCCGGGAAAATCAAACCCTAGTTCAGGGTCCTGTCGAGCGAATCCAGATGTTTCAAAGGCAATTTTGAGGGATCAAATTTTGCAGTTTTCAAATTTGGAGTATACCAACTTGACCAGCTCAGCAAGGTGCATCTTTCTATCCTTTCAGAAGTTTGAAATTCAAATTTTGAATTTTTAGGGTTTCTCTGACAAACCCTAATCCAGCTCCATATCCAGTTTTCAGCAAATCAAGTGGTAAGACCTAATAACTTTCTATTTCCATTTGAAGTACTCTTTAAAATGTCTCACCACACCAAGCTCAAGGATAAGCTTGAAGGGGTTGATAATTTTTGAGCCTGGAAGTATAGGATTGGGTTAATCCTAGAAGAGAATGAGTTTGACACTTACATAAGTGAAGAGGTTCCAGTTCCAGAGGGAGAAGAGGCTAACGCCTTACACAAGAAGAACTTGGTCAAATCCAAGAGAATCATTATTGATTCTATTAAGGACCATCTCATACCCCATGTGTCTTCCCTGAAGACACCTAAGGAGATGTTTGACTCTTTGACTAAGTTGTTTAAATCGGAAGATGACTCTGCGGAACCAATTGAAAGGAGTAAAGATCCAGAATGGAGAGACCATACAATCTTACTTCTCCAAGGTCTCTAAAATGAAGGAACAACTTAAAGCTGTGGATGAAGTAGTGGAGAATGGATAAATTGTAATGACCACATTGAATGGCCTACCTAGGTCATGGGACTCCTTCATCCAAGGAATCTGTGCAAGAAATAAATTGATCTGTTTCAGTAGACTATGGGAGGAATGTTCACAACAAGAAGCTAGGCTTGTGGCTCGAGAAGAAAAGATGGGAAGTGAAGATCAATCTTTCACAACTCACACCAAGAAAAGCGAGTTCAAGAGGAAGCCATCTCACCACAAGAAATCTTCTCACCCCTATCACAGAGAGAAGAAATATTTGAGATGCTTCAATTGTAATGTGAAAGGACACTTTGCCTCAGAATGTCCCAAGAAAAGAAAAGAAGCTACCAACAACAACAACAACAAGAACATCAAGAAGAGGCATCATGCTCATGCTGCTAAGGATGATGAACCTCCCAAGAAGAAGAATAGGGCAGAAAGTGAAGACTCTTCAAGTGAGGAAGAATATGTGCTGATCTCTACTCTCACAGGTACTATCTCACATGGGTGTGATGATGGGATTATTGATGGTGGGGCTTCCAAACACATGACGGGATTTAAAGAATCCTTTATAGACCTATCTGAACATGAGTCACCTCATAAGGTGAAACTTGGGGATGCCTATCAATATCCTATAAAAGGAAGTGGTGAATTCTCCTACAAGTTAGAATCTTGGAATTATTTGAACACTATTACATATGGGCAGATTGTTGCACGCAATATTTCCACATTTTCAACATTCGTGGGTTAAAAAAATGAATTTTTATATTTTTTTTGCACAGGGCGGAAAAACTGTGGCAATATCGACAATTTATAATGTTCCACGAACTTTCGTCCCTATATCAACGCAATTTTTAGGTTTCAGTTTTCGTTGCAATATAGACGAATTTCGAGCTATATATACTACATAATCTAACCATTATTTACACATTTTCTATTCTTGTGACACATTGAGCGCGGATTTTGGACTTGCAGGGTGATTGCTTGAGCTTGGATATTCTACATAGCTCTGATTTTGAACTTGCAAGGTTAGTAATGTATATTTTTTTTGTCTATATTTTTATAAGGGTTAGAATTTCATATTGTTTAGTAATGAGGCTTAGGTCATGTTAACTGGCTATTTTTCCTTTCTAATATTTTTTTCAAGAACTTGCTATCATTTTCATTTGCTTCATTTTAACTTTTCTCTCATGCATCAATTTGGGGTATTTGTCAATCTCTTATAAGTGATGGTACTAAAGATCACAACTGACATATGGAGGGGATATTCTTGAATTCCAATATTGTATGATATCATGAATATCCCCATGCATTTAAGATAATGACCACGTGGAGATATTTCTTCATACAAATCTAGCAAAAGTTGTTATTATCTTAATCTTGTAAAAACATGGAGATTTAGATGTTAAAATAACTACAAGGTTCTTGAAAAAGAATGACATCACAAGCAACAGCCTTGATTGTTGTGCACTCGTAAAAGCCTTGAGTGCAACAAAGGTGCATAGGGTCAACGAAATTGCAATGCTTACAAAATTAAAATTTATTTGTAAACAAATGTCAAATGAATAAAAAGTCAAAACCAACCATATTATACCATAGTACTCAATGGCAAGAGACATTACAAAATGTTCTCTCTATTTTTCATATACACCATAATGGGGGAAATTGATATCATGTTAAGGCCATGGCAATGTGCTCTTCTCTAGTGTTGAATTTTTCCAACACAAACAATTGGTTATTGAATCTTTTAGGTACCTCTAGCTGGTTTAGTTCGAACAATCTCCTCATTTGATCACTATCTCTGGTGGTTGGCCTATTTTAATTGTGTTGTAGCGTTATCTACCTTTCTCATCACTACCGCTCTTTATGACTATATTTTTGGATGCCTTACATGGCAAGTTTTGATAGGTTGGATTTTTTTTCCTTGCAGCTTTAGCATCTGGTGAGTGTCTTCATAACTTTTTTTTTTAATAAAATGCATGTATGGTCATTCTATGTATTAATATAATTGTGGAACATTTCATTAAAAAAATCCTATGTACTTCTTATACATTTGACAAATAAATTTGCAAGATGCATTGCTTTTTTATTTTCTCATTCTTCCATGAGTTTCGTATAATTTAACAACTTAATACAAGTAGTTACATTATGTTCAATCCTTGACTAAGTTATATGGGTGACACATCTTCAAACTAAGTTCATTAAACATGTTATCTTCAAACTTACAAACTTAATTAGATTTTAATTTATATATATTCTCAATCATAAAAGTTATATGGGTGACACATCCTTAAACTAATTTCATTAAACATGTTATCTTCAAACTTACAAACTTCATTAGATTTCAATTTATATGTACATTTATATAAATTAATATAAGATAACTATAAATGTCTTAATTATGACAATTTGTAAGATAGGAAAAATGACTTCATATTTTTGTGAGATTATCATTCATGAACAAAAGAGAGAAACAAAAATTCACATTGGATGCTTTGGATTTCGAAGGTTCATTTATTTATTATGGTAATTATTTTCCAATTATCTTTATGTTATTTTAGATGTATTTACTTTAAAACTTAGACATGTCACTGTTCATATTGATATTGATTATTCAATATATTATTAATTTTCAATGGGGACTTTGGGGATAGAATTAAAACATTATAGAGGTGGATACATATTGCATGATGTAGTTGGGTAACATTTTTAATGTGTTAAAGCAATAAATTGATCCAAGAATAAGAAAGATGGATATGCACAATGTTTGACAAAATTCCTCGAGAAATGAAGGACAAAATCATTGGTAGATTTTGAAATGAGTATGGAGATAGGGTCATTGAAATATCTCAGAAAGAGATGGGATTTTATCTTTAGCGAGTTCGAGACCCAAAACCACAAAAATACAACAAAAGACTAAGACTTAGAAGGAGCAAAAAATAGTGTGGCCTATAATATTAGTGTAGAATTTTGGGAACAATTTCATTATGAGAATGACTATATAATATGCAAGGGGATGTAGATATGAATTCCAATATAAAAAAGTAGCAAAATATTCCATGGAAAAATATGCAAGGGGATGTAGATATGAATTCCAATATAACAAAAGTAGCAAAATATTGCATGGAAAAATATGCAAAAGGGGATGTAGATATGAATTCCAATATAAAAAAGTAGCAAAATATTACATGGAAAAATATCTCAATAGCTTCAAACTAGCTAGAAGGAGGAGGCTAGTTATTATGTAGAATTTATAAATATTATTTAATCTTATATGATTACTTGATTATTTAAAATTTATTTTGATTTTATAACTTGTAATTTTATTAATACTAATTAATAATGTTGTAATTTTGTTTGTAAATTATATACTTGAATCATGAGTATAGAAGAATGAAATCAATCTAAAGTAAGGATGGCAAATATTTATGTCTAACAAATGAGAGAGGAGAGGTAAAATTATTCCAATGATTAAGTATTTTTTTATATAGACTAACAATGAAACATCTTTCCAAGTTAAGAAAAAAAATACAAAAACTAGATGCATATGCTTCTTATGTAATGTATAATACTCTACTTACCAAATTACTTCCATTTTTAGAGTAGGAATTCAAAAAACATCGTCGTCCAATCAAAGATGAGTTGTGACCACTTCCTCAATTGTTGTTTTCCAACTAGACAAAGAGACTTGAAGCCTATAAAGAGGAGAATTGTTATTTTGTAAATGTTATTTTAAGTCCAACATACTTCTAGCTTAGGAATTGCATCACCTTGTCAAATCTAGATTCTAGTTAAATATTTTAGGATAACAAGTTGATTTTCATGGTAAATAACATTCATTCTAGTACTAAAGTCATTTTTTGAATTAAATTAAGTGTTACTTTTCTTGCTTGTGATTATTGTGTTTGTGATGCTTTTTTTTGTTATGAAAAATTTGTGATGCTTCTTAAATAAGCTCACTAATTATTTTTGGTCCTCTGCAATGACCCTAATTATAACAAGGTGGTCCACAATTGAGTGATAGATCCTAACTACGGCTTAAGATGGTACATTGGAAGTATATATTACTTTAGTCTTCATGTATTTCTTTATAAATATAGAAATTGGATTATAATATACTGTATTCATAAATATACTTATAATATTAAATGTAATTGACAAGTTTTTGTTTGGTATGGTGTAGGTAAGACAATTACTTGTACCACTACAAGGATTTGTCACTATGAATGAAAATGCAAGGAAGCTTGCTCAGTTTAGAGCTGCATTAGAGGTGAGAGGAGATGGAAAATGTTATTGTCCTTGCTCTGATTGCAGGGGCTTCCAAAAAAGGAGACTTTTAATAATAACAGCTGAAAGACATTGTAGGGAGAAGGGGCACACCGAAGGGGGTTATGAATATCGTCCCCTGGTAAGAGGCCGTTATTCAATTTTTAATATATTCACTGTAATATTCATCATGTCATGAATTTCAGTAAAATGTCTTATTTTTTTACTATATATTCTATACAGACTAATTTTTCTACGTTGTTTGTAAATTTATAGAGAATGCCCCCAAAATGTTTCCCTCTAGAGAGTTATTTGCCAAGTACTAGCAGAAATACTCATTCATAGCCTGACGAACTTCTACATCAAAATATTGAAGATGATCAAGTAGTTATTTCTGATGATATGGATGTAGATAATATTAGTGATACAAATAAGGAAGATGAGATACATAGATTGATCCAAGACACATTTGCTCCAATGGATGAGGACAACCAGGATGATAGTCATGATGTTGATCCTCTACTCAAGAAGTCACGTCAACCTCTTTATGAAGGCTCAAGAAAAAATCTTCTATCTGCTATATTGTTGTTAGTGAACTTGAAGGTTTTGAATGGTTTATCAAACACCTGTCTGACACAGATACTAAGATATGTAATTTGTTAATTATTTTTGTCTGCATGTTCACAATATCTATAGAAAGGGTTGAACTTTTTCCTATATTATTGTTATTGTTATCTAATTTGTAAAGTTTGGATGTGATATTGATGATTAATATTGTTTTCATCGATTTATTCTTTTGAATTTTGTAGATTGTTAGGTGAATTTCTATTACCAACCTCAAATAATTTACCACGCACATATTGAGAGATATATGTCATTATGAAATCATTTGGAATGGAGTATCAAGCTATTGATGCATGTCATAATGATCATATCATATACTATGGACAATATGCATTATAAAATGAATGCCCACAATGTCAAACAAGTAGGTATTGAACCGATAAAGCGACAAAAAAGGTGCCTCAAAAAGTTCTTCGTTATATTCCAATAATTCCACGTTTCCAGTGGTTGTTCAGGTGTCAAAGTATAGCACAGTTTATGTATTTCCATGCAAAGAACAGAAGTCGCGACGATGTTCTTCGAATGCCTGCAGATGGTTCTGCATTGAGGTACATCGAAGAAAAGTGGCCAATTTTTAAAGAAGATCCTCGTAATGTTAAACTTTCTTTGGCAGCTGATGGTGTCAATCCATTTGGAGAGCTTCGTTCTACCTACTCAGTGTGGCCTGTTTTTGTTATAAACAATAACCTTCCTCCTTGGATGTCGATCAAGAGAGAGCACACAATGTTGGCAATGATTGTTCTAGGTATTTAATTGATATGTACTTTTTTACTTGAAAGTCTAATCACTAAATATTTCATTGATCTGCTTCGTGCATGATAATAATGTCTTTTATATATAACGACATATAGGCGCTAAATATAATTAATCATGTATGTTGGAACAATTAGGCAAGTACCAGATTAAATATATGAACGTATATCTTGAGCCACTTATCGATGAGCTGTTGAAGTTATGGGCTGGCGTCACTATGTATGATATCTCTAGACCAATAGGGAAAAGACGATTTCAATTCCACGAAATACTTACATTTACAATTCATGATGCTCCCAGGTTAACACATATTTGTGGTATATTGTTACTTGCTTTTGTTCCTTAAATATATTTTATATATCTGTTGATAATATCATGCATTATTTTAAAATTTAATTCTAATTTGCTACACCAATTCATATATCTTGTAGGTCTTCAAACAAAGGGTAAATTTGCATGTCCAGTTTGAGGTCCCAGGATAAAATCTCATCGTTCAAGGAGTTTAGAAAAGGAAGTGTTCGATGAGTATAGGAACTTTCTGCCTAAGAACCATAGTTATCAAACTACAAACAAAGAAAAATTTAATGGTAAAGAAGAAAACCACGAAGAATGACACCTCACCTATGGAAGTTGGAATATAATAGAAACCATCAAGGTATGCCAAATTTTTTTTTGTACTGAATTATGTTCAGCGCGATATGTTATACCTATATTGATTAATTAGTTTTAATTTGATTTTGTTGATGTTTCATGAATGTCATTAAGGCACGAATGGGCTTCTACGAGGACTCAAAATTTACCCGATTCAATTCAGTAGGTTGCCATACTACGAGCACCTACAAATAGTTCATTTGTTTGACACAATGCATATCGGGAAGAACATAACATAAATGTTATGGCGAATATTAGATGGAAGGACTGACAAAGAAAAAATTGGAAAAATTTGTAGTGACATCCAAGAAGCTAATCACGCATTGCAAAGTGTGATCATTAATTCTAATGGAGATGGTCATCAACAGAATATTAGTCTTCCTTGGTGCTTGATGGAGCAACAGAGCAATATTGTAAAAGAGGTCATAAAAAAAATCAGGTTTCCGACGGGTTTTTCGTCAAACATAAAGAATATCTTGATGAAAAAGGTGATTTTGCTGGGGTTAAAACACATGATTGGCATACATTCATCAAGGTAATTATGAGTCTATAATATATTTCATTATCAGTATGCACTATTTTATTAATTTTATTCTCTTATTTTTAAAATAAATATTAACAATTATGTGTTTTTTGATACAATATGATCTACCTTTATCTCTCCCAGACGACTTTGACAACAACATAAAACATATTATTTATGTTCTTGGAAAATACATGAGGCAAGTAATGTTTTACTTGGAAAATGTACTTGGTCTATGGTTTGTAGCAGAACTTATTGACATATTATGTTTTTCCCGCAAATATTAAATACGCTTTGATATATTGTTTTATTGCATCATTTGTAGGTGGCTTTCATCAAAAGAAATCCATAAAGAAGATATAAGGCACAAGAAAACTACCTCATACACCAAGTTGAGGAGATTGAATTATGTGGACCAATACACACAAGGTCGATGTGGATGGTGGAGAGTCAGTTGAAGTCACTGAAGGATTTTGTTAGAAAAAGAGCATGTCCCTAGGGTTCTATGGTTGAAGGATATATGGTATATCAATGCATGCTGTACATTAGTGAATATCTACCTAAATTAGCAGAAAATATGAATGTGCCTCGCATTTGGCATCTCGACTCCATCGACAAATTTGAAGGGGAGGTCCTATTGGGGAGAGGTACATTGAGGACTGTGAAAGGCAATTATTATTATATGTTGTTGAATTAATATGTTACACATTTATTTTTTCCAATTTTATATTATCATATTTTTTTTAACTCTTTTTAATAATTATGCATTTTCAACTATATTAAACTATGTGCCTTTAATCATATCTAATTAATGATACTGAATTGTTATTTTATCCTATAGTTGGTCGAGTGTGGGATGATTTACATTTATACATTGCAAACAACCTTGATTGGATGGAGCATTGGATAAAAGATTGTGAAGAATTCTTTGGTAGGTTATCATGGGAAGGGGTCAGTAACATGATTAAAACAGCTCATCGTCTTCGACTTCAAATTCATGAACTTACGTCGCAAAGGGAAGTTGATTTAGCCTATGGTTTAAAAGATAAAAAGGAAAGTAAATTGTTTACCCACATTTTTTCTAGTTACTTCGATCCATTTTTCCAATTATATTTCGTTTGTTTAAGTTTTCAATTATGTTTACTAACTCCTATATGACGTTTATTAATTCACAATGTATTTTTAACCTGTTTTCAATGTTGCAGTTGAAACATCACAAGGCTATGTGGTGTAATGGTCGTAAATTTCATATAAAAAAGTTGGATGATAACAGGAAAACCTCGGATTATGGGATAACTGCAGTGTTTAAGGTCACCAATGTTTCCTCTAGAAGTGATAGACATCCAGAAGAAACCGAGAATAGGTACTATGGGCATTTGGAGGACATTATTGAGTGTGATTTTAATTCCTTTAAAGTAGTTTTGTTTGAGGTGAAGTGGTACAAGCTATAGATGCATGAACGTGATCCTGAAAACACTGTTATTGAGCATGCTAATGGATTTACCATGGTTAATAAAAGGGCATTTGAATCGAGTACAGATCCTTATGTTCTTCCAAGTCAATGTGAGCAAGTCTACTACTTCGAGGTACCAGGTAAAGCAGTTTGGTCATACGTTGTTCGATACGATCCAAGAGAAAGACCAGTAAAGTATAATCATGTACTAGATGATGAAGATAATCATGAAGAAGAAGAAGATGATGATGATTCATATTAGGCTGCAGTCTACGTGTTAGATGAATAAGTTGAAGAGGTTGATCATGCAAATGTAGTAGACGATGATCTCATTGACGATATGGATGACTATATTAGCGAAGATGACTTTGATGCCGATGACGATGTGAATGATCCTTTCATCAATATCTATTCAGAACTAGATCCTGATACAGATGTTGAGTTGCATGAATAAGAAGATGAATGATATTTAATTGTTGAAAAGTAGAGGTACACAATGTTTTTAGGTTAAAGTAAATGCACTTACCATATGTTCATTTCGTTGATTAACTTGGTTATATTTGAAAATTAGTTTTCTAATCTAATTATGTTCTACATGTGCAGTAGCGTGGGTGTTCTTGGAGGTTGTAGTGGTAATGGTTTGAATCGAACATGTGTCGATTGAGCAAGATACAAAATGAAGTTATAAGATTTATGTGTTAATTTCTGGGTTATTTCATATTAGAACAATTATCAAAAGTTTTATACAAATGGATTGGTAACTTAAAATGTTACAATTGTTATTACTTAGTAGCTATTATGTTATTCTATGTTAGTTAGTTATTTTGATCTTGCTAAACAAAAATGATAATCAACAATATCTTTTTATGCTTCTTAAACTAATAGTCATTACTAACAATATCATTTTTGCATTTCATTTTTAATAAGATGTTTGTTCTTCCGTATCAAAGTACATGGACTTCTTAAAATCCATCACATATTGATTTCCTTTGATCATGATCCATTATGTGATGGCAATTAGGCCTTGTGTTAACTCATTTCTAATAGAATGGGTTAATTACATTTTTCTTCATAAACAAGAAAAAGAAGCAAGTCACTTGGTGAGTGGGCACTGCAAATAATTTTTTATTTATAATTTTTATTAACCAAGTTTTTATAAAAACACATTATGGATTTCATTTATATGTTTTACTAAGTTTTAAAAGTGGTTCTCCTACTATCAACGCCATTTTTATAAATTAATATAAATGTCTTTTAGGAGAACCACTTTTAGTACTTTAGAGTGACAATGTCTTACAATTTGGTTAGTACCAAAGCTTGAAACAAAATTTTTATATCCTCCTTCAATCGGAAGAGAAGGACAATTCCAACTAGACTCTACATGGCCTCGATATGAACCTTGTCTAAGAAGTGAACTTTGTTGATGTATTTGTAACTTCAGAAGATATTCTTCTATGTATTACTTTTGTACTTTATTGTATATCCATTATAGATGTTACATTCATCTATTTGGAAGTGTCGTCATTTGTATTTGTAAGTGTTGTCATGTGCATTGACAAGTGTCGTCATTTGTATTGATGGGTTATTAGACCACCAGTGTGGGGTTGGCCCTGGTTAGCACATGTGGTTGGGTTATTAGGCTTGATTAGCAAGTTGGCCCCAGTGGATTATTGGCAGGTCAAATCAGTGTATAAATAGAGAGGTTGTGTCTCTCATTTATCTCATTCACTCACTTCTCAAGCTCGCATAGATAAGAGAGAAAGTGGCGCACTTGTGGAGGAGGAGGAGCATCTGCTAGAGACATCTTATTGGGTTTGATCATTGTGATATTGGTTTGTGGCTTATCTTATCTCTGAGGAAGTTGTGGGGTTTTTCACCTTCTTGGTTTTCCCCAGTGAAACTATGTGTCTCTCGTGTGATTGCTTTTCTGTCTATGATTGATATGCTGTAGACATATGTTGTACATGTTATTCTCTTAGAGATCCTTATGATAATGGAATGAAATTATCAAAAAATTAACATGGTATCAGAGCTTACCTAAGAAGAAGGCACTGTGTAGCTGCGAAAGTTAAGGCTTCTTAATATTTAGGTTTCTCTCCACAGTTAATCAACAGAATAAGGCTAGATTGACTCTCCTTGGAAGGGCGCATCTTTCTATTGAGACATAATTCAATTCTGAGCATTTTCAATTTTGGCCCTAAAAATTAGGGTTTCCATAAAAAATAGGAATTTCTGAAATCTGAGGACATAGCTGGAAGCTCCTTGGAAAAATCAAAGTTTAGAGCTTTGGATCAAACTTTTTGGTTGGTTGAAGTTCCGGGAACTCAAACCCTAATTCAGGGTCCTCCCTAGTGAATCCGGGAGATTGAAAAGCATTTTTGAAGGGTAAAAATTTATAGTTTTCAATTTCTGAGTATACCAGGCTGATCAACTCATCAAGGCGCATCTTTCTATCTTTTCATAATTTTGAAATTCACATTTTGAATTTTTAGGGTTTCTCTGACAAACCCTAATCCAGCTCCAGATCCAGTTTTTTAGAAAATCAAGTGGTAAGACCTAAATCTTTTTCTATTTCCATTTGAAGTACTCTTTAAAATGACTCACCACACTGTTAACACCCAAAAAGTGCTCACTAGCTCATTTCCTTATTCACATGACCCATTTGTCCACTTTTTCACCATTTGAGCCTCTAAAGCCATCAAAAGGTCACCAAAAGACCTTAATACACCCCTTTTTCCGCTCAAAATGAATATTTTTCCTCAAAAAGCATAAAAACCCTCAAAAAGGGTCCAAAATTCCCAAAAGTATTAAAAAGGGAATAAAAATATTCAAAATATTCAAAAAAAGAAAAAGGAGGGAAAAGGTACCTAAACCATGTTGGTCAATACCATTGGTTTCCTCAAAACCATAATGGTATTCCCCACCACCAAAAACCATAAAAAGGTGGTAGGGGCTCCTCACTTTCCATCCATCCATCATCATATCCTCATGCTGTCAAAATCTCTCATGAGCTTTTGACCATTGTAGCAATCTTGGAGAAGAGACCATTGGAACCTGGAGCACCTCACCCTTGGAGCTGCTCAACACCACAACATCCTCACCATTTGAGGTAACATAATACAAAAGTTATTTTTTTTATTTCATTTCTTGTTTTTGTTCCCAAATCTCTTCAAGTTTATTATGATATGCACATGCTAGTTTAGTTTTAGATATAGATTTATAATTGTTTTTTGCTTTCAATCTTTGAAACTGCTATCACTTGTTGATAGGTGCCCATTGCACTAAGCTTGGTTGCAAAACCAAGCCAACAGTTTTTGGCAACTTCGCTGGCTTCGAATTCTTAGATCTCAGTTTTTTTCTTTAGATCTTAGTTTTTGTTAGTTTTAATCAATTTAATTCATAGATATGCCATTCTAGACAGCAAATCCATTGCTGTTCTAGATCATAGCCCCTTCTATTGCCATTAACAGCCCGAAAAATCCATTTTCGGGTTCATTTTTCGGCGTCCGTTTTCGGCTTTCGCCTCGCAGTTTTTTGCCCGACAGTCGCGCGGCTCATCGCGACCTCACGGATTTTTCCCACGTGGCTCGCCGCGGCTTCGCGACCAATTTACGCGCTGCACATCACGGCTTCGCGGCCATTTGCCGTGCTGCACAACGCGATTGTGTGACGAAAACCCATGCTACACATCACGCCTTCGCGGCTGAAACCCGCGCTGCCCATCACGACTGTGTGGTAGGAATCTGCGCTGCACATCGCGGCTTTGCGGCCGAAACCTGCGCGGCCCATCGCGGCTGTTTTTCCAAAACTCACGATGCAAGTTTTTTCAATTCGGCCAATTTTTTTTTTTTTTTTTTAATTGTTGTATTTTCTGCCCATTTAGCATATTTTACAGTATTAAAATTCCTGCATTTTTACAGCCATATAAATCTTTTTACTATTTAGAATGCTCCTTTAAAAAAGTCTTTTTACAAAAATTTTAGAAATTGAAAGAAAGATTTATCTGCATTTTATCTAGATCAAGATTTTACTGTTTATTTGCTCGATACTTTGCCCAAGCAATTTTTAAAGAAATCCATTTATTTTTTGAAGTATTCATGTTATTTGCTTTCCTATTTCAAAGATCCATTATTTTTTAATAGTTTTTTCAAGCATTTACATTTCAAAAACGTCTTTCAGTTTAAATTCCACTTGCACCCACTCTGCCACATAATTTAAACTGAGCCTTAAAATTTACCTTAAGCTCAACCAACTTTTAACCCCACTTGGGGAGCACTTAAAAGAATTTTGTAGTTAGGTAGAATTGAGGGGATAGGTGTTCCAATAACACCCCTCAGTTATTACATTTGAGACATAGTTGTTGTCCATTAGGGAACCAAAATCCCCTAGTATTTTTTAGCACGGTCACAACCAGTTTATCAGAGGGCCTCTCCCCTAGGAGGGTTGAAGTCGCCAGACCGGTTCCGGAGGCCTGAGTGGAATACCGAAATCCATTCAGTAACCGAAGGCTACCTTTCGCAGTTCTTGGGGTATCCCTGTATGGGGGTACTACGGTAAAAAGACCAAATGGCAGATTCACCTTTTCTGAACGTGTCATGAACGAGGTATCCTAGTTGCCACTCTTTAGGATTGTCTACCCGGTGTCCCTCCCGGTAGGGGGATATCTAGCCATTGATTCAACACTCTATATTGTCTGACTTGGATTTCATCACCTTGCAGAGAATATCGTTTGTTAACTCACAATACTTCTAGTTAGGTGTTTGCATGATACATTACCCACCTTTGGTCTAGTAGCACCTCTTTTTTCTAGAAACTGTTTGACTTTTGGTACTATGACCAATGTTGTTGCATCCCTCCACTTATTATAGCACAACTGTTATAATAAGTGATTTTTGAGGTTGATTTTTTGGCCTGAGAGCCTTTATTTTCACTCCCCTTTTTGCACTCTTGGTTGCATTAGGGTTTCGAGTTTTTTACATCACCATCTTATACTGAAAATTTTTAAAAACATATTTCTCACCATTGAGAATTTTAGACGATCTCGTCGTCTTCAAGGTGAACCCCCTCAATTCAGTCTACTTGGATCTCCACGTCACTAACGTCGAGCCTTATCCCTTGACTCGACACGTCATCAGCCAAACATACAGTCATCCGATTCTGACATGCCTCACTTCACATCTGATTCTGAGGTTGAATCCAAAAACCCTACTGAATTATTACCAACCAACCTCATGGCTGGAACACAATACGACCCACTTTTTACCAGTACCATTGGAGATACATCCATAAACCCTTCTACTGATTTTCCATCCATGGTAACAACAACCCCTGTAGGCATGCCTAATATGGGGGACACTCCACCTTTAGGTATGCCCAACACAGGACTACCTCCTATTATGAGTATGCCAAACATAGGAATCACACCACCTGTCATTACCGCAACCCAGATCCTAGGAATTCCTGGCACTATTCCTAACCCCGGTGTAACCCATGTTGTACTTGGAAATGCTCGCCCATACCAAACCACAACGGTTGGAGGACACATACCTTCAATACCTAGCATACCTTTAGGGGCTACTGGACCACTACATAATGCCACCATGAATAGTTATGTCCCAGTCACTACGCCACACCCATCTGCTAGTTTACCTTACATGGCTAGTCTGAACTTACCAGACTTAGCCAGGCTAACCAACGATCCTATCAGGCACAACCCTACATGGCCACCCATGCCTACAAAACTCCCCTCAGACATCCCCAAGTTTGAAGGAAAACCTGGGGAGGACCCCCAAAACCACATAATGTCTTTTCACCTATGGTGTTCATCTAACTCCATAGTGGATGACTCCATTCGACTAAGACTATTGCAACGAACATTCACTGGCTCTGCAGCCAAGTGGTACATCGAACAACCACATGGGACTCATCATGCTTTTACATCTCTCGCCTCCACTTTCCTTCAGTTTTTTCAGCTACCTGTATGTTACAATGCAGGAGTTGAAATACTGTTGTCTTGCAGACAAAACACAGCTACCCACATCACGGACCACATCCATGAGTGGCACAAGCGTCGTAGCCTCTGTAAGATTAAACTGGATGACCGTATATTTTTGGACTGGTTTCTTAAATCACTCCTACCCCTCATAGCAAAAGACGTAGCTTCCGAACGACCCTAGTCAGAGGAAGAAGCTATCCTAAAAGCTCATCAATTCGACCTAATTTACGCCCAATCAAGCTATCTCTACACCATCATACCGGACGCCCCATGAGGTGATTCTTCACGCGGTGACGCCCCGGGGGCATCACATGCCGCTGATGGTATTATTAGCCAGGTCACACTGCAAATTAAACCTTTTAGCATGGTGAGCACCATAAATGACCTAGACCTCTCTAGGGCTACATCTAATTCCGGAGTGACAACTTCGCATGCTCCAACGAATCAGACTCATCACACTCATGGACCCTCTTGTCCACAACATTTCTATGGGCAAGTGCCATTGACATATGTATCACCCACATACTATAACCAATCGAGCACCTAGAACCCAATTCATTTCACGGCACAACCAGTCTGTTACCCACAACAAGCTACAACAGCTAACCCAACACCTCCAATAGCTCAGGGTTACTAACAACCCCAGCAGGCAACTGGACCACCTCCAACCCCACCAGCTTATTATCCACCGCATCCTGCTCCCGCACCTGCGGCACCCCAAAATCCCCCTACTGCTCAAGGGCAAGTGTAAACACAACACAATCAGCCCCAACACCAAAACAACCAACGCAACCAGGGAGGACAACAAAACCGTGGAAGAGGACGTAACCGCAACAACAATCAACAACATAATCAAGGTCCACCACCTCCCCATCCTCCAAATAATAATAACGTGGAACCTGCCAATCAGAACCCTGATCGACTGCCTAAGCAAGCCAAAAATCCTAATTTATGAACAAACCATCCTTGTTCTATTTGCGGGGTCTATGGCCACTATACCCATGCTTGCCCACATTTGGAGCGAGCTCGGAAACTCTGGACTGATGATTCCCATCGTCAAGGGCATGCAGCTCCCTAGGCGCCACCCAACCCTCCACCACCTCAGCATCAACCTTTGGTGCTACAAAATCCCTTACCAACCCAAGGCATAATGAATACTCCGCCGTTGGCTCCCCATCAAGGCAACGTGCCACCACAACAACAGATCACTTATGCCTCTCCTGATCAACCCATGTTCGATTCAGGTACCCACCACTTGTTAATGATGTCATCCAACGATGTCAACCTCCAAACCTGTCGGAACCAATATGGCTCAACCCCCGAATCCCCTCCCGCCGACAAAAACATTAACGCTCATCCTACTGATCAGACGTTACGTATACCTCCGGCTCCACTCGATGGTGCCTCTAAAGCACCTCGCTTCCCACTTCGTCGTATTAACAATAACCCCAATGTGCGGTCTGCGTCAAATTACAACATTGTAGATGACTTAGCCCAGTCTCCCGCAGCCATGTCTGCGTTAGAAGTCTTGAAAAACTGTCCTTCACAGCGCAAGACTTTGCTTTCCACCATTGGGGTGATTGACCCAAATGATTCGAAACTAATGGCCTTCGATTTAGACCAATCCGAACCATGCCTGCTTTCCACTTTAGCATTCCAAGTTTCTGTTTCCGTTCGGAATCTTGTCATCCATCGATGCATCATCGATGAAGGTGCCTCTACATGCGTTATGTCCACATTCGTTTGGCAGAATTTGGGATCCCCTACTCTCCAGCAGTCCACCACTGCATTGCAAGCCTACGACGGCCGTTCGGCTCAACCCCAAGGTCTACTAGCCAATGTCCTCGTCCAGTTGGGTGGTAAAACCGTGCTTATTGACATAGAGGTCATCAATGCCCAACTTGATTATAACCTCTTACTTGGCCGCAGCTATATGTATGCCATGTAGGCGGTTTCCTCATCCATTTTTCGTACCGTGATGTTCCCCCATGACGGACGCATGGTCAAGATCGACCAACTCACCTACTATGATCCCAATGCCCCCGCTGCGCCTGAAAATGTTCTCCCCATGGTTGAACAACCTGTTTCTAGTGCAAACACCTTGTTTGTTTCCTCCGTGGGACCCGGAATTTACTTAGATACGCCAATGACCTCAACCTTCCAATCTATTCCGCCCCCGTCACTCCCGACCGCAGTATCTGACCTATGTACCCTTTCCCACAATACACAAACACCCAACAATCAACTGCCCTTGTTTCCTAAACCACCATGGGTACCTAGTCACATTGGTGTTACACCCACCCACACAATCCCCTTCCTATTCCCTCCCTCGGGAGTAGTAAGCGCCCCATTTATGGCTACCCTCAGCCTCCCCGGGTTAACCTTAGGCTTACCCGTGTGGTATATTTCGCCTCCCATTCCCCCGCCGACACCAAATGTCGTTCTACAACCGGTGCAACCCATTGTCACTACTAGTCAACCACCTCCCGGTGTCACTACCCCTTCGTCATCTACGAATCCCCCTCCTCTTATCAAGCCCACTGGGAGTAGAGGCCCACAACCATACACTGCTATACCCCCTCCCAAGACATTTAAACCCCCCCTGTGTTTCGTGCTCCCCCCAAATGCTCGTTGTGTGATGAGTTAGACCATCCGACTCATCAATGTCCACAATTACCTACATTACAAGAACACATGCAAATTCTTGATGATGACCCCAACATCCCGGTTTTCGAACTAGATCTAACCCCTAAGCCTCGTGATAAATCACTGCATACCAACCACCCTTGTTCAATATGCGGTATTTACGGCCATTACTCACATCACTGTCCTGATCTCCCAAATTACAGAGCAGCACTGTACGAGTTGAATAACGTCGACCTAGAGATATCCCCTCTTCTCATTGAGGAAATTCATCCCCCACCATCTTCCTCCTCGGAAGAAATTAACACCATTTACATGATTTCCACTGGATACCCCTCTGTCCGGTCGGCCCCTTCCATTGATCCCTTTGACACCACATATTCAACCTTTTCAAATCAAATAGGAAACCACATGTCCACAGCATGGGGGCAGGCCCAAAACCTTGCCTACTCATCACCATCGTAATTCTCGTCACAGATACTGGGGGCATCCACCCCACAAATGGAATCCCCCATCATCATATCATCACTTCAGTATGCCACCATGGCCCACAGCCTCATGGTATACCACCCCACCTTCAGTTGCTCAATGCCCTATTTATCTCTCTCTGAGACAACATCTGCACCACATTGACACCTCTGAGTTAGGGGGCATAATAGATTACCTCGACCCTGGGATAGGGGGCATGATCAATCATTTTGAACCTTCCACATCATCTCTATCTCAACACCTCAATGATCCCATCATTCAAACCAACACATATGTGATCCACAATCACAAACCCCATGCACATCGCATGGGGGAAAGTCATTAACCCTACTCACTTTTTCACATTCGTGATCTCAACCATTTTTGAGGTCACATGTCACTTGTATTTTTGATACACCTAGTATTCTTCCCCCACGGGTCATCATTTCTCCCCACCACTACATCCTTGGCTTGGTGGGCTCATCTTTATTTATAGCCATTTTTTAACTTAGTTATTTCCTTTGACCATTCCGAAGTCCTTATGAACTCCGTTTTTCGCACCATTTGCACCGCAGGATTCATATTTCCGTGCCCGTGATGATGCTTGAGATCATTTCTCGCTCTCACGCCCAGATTTTTTGGGAATTTTTCCCATGCCCCCTCGTTGCCTTGGTTTGCATGCCACATCGGCCATTGCCCTCTTTTGACGATCTTTATGTTTCCAGATTCAGTTTTCCAAACTTGTGTTGATGCTTGAGATCATTTCTCACTCTCACGACTAGATTTTTTGGTCATTTTTCCCATACCCAGTCGTTGCCTCGGTTTGCATGCCACATCGGCCGTCGTCTGTTTCTGACAAGTCTTATATTGCCGGATTCAGTTTTCCGCACTCGTGATGACGCTTGAGATCATTTCTCGCTTTTACCCCATAATTTTTGGGCATTTTTTCAAAATGCCACTCATCACCTCGGTTTGCATGCCACATTGGCCGTTGCCCCTTTTTGACAATCTTTATGTCATCGGATTCAGTATTCCGCACTCATGATGATGCTTGAAACCTTTTCTCACTCTCATCAATCCCTTTTTGTTCGGTATAGTTTTACCCCTTTTTTGGGCCGAGCAATCCTGTTTACGAAAAAGGCACTTAGGGAGTTTCTGTTAAGCTCTTTTCTGACTCCTAAAAAAATGAAAAGATCGCCGAGCAATCTTGTTTCCTTTCATGCTCGCTAAACGTATCTGAAAGGGCGTGTGCCTGGTATAAGTTTACCCCTTTTCTGGACCTTGTAGACTAATTACGAAAAAGGAATACTCTAGTCACACCGGCTAGAAGAGTTCTCCATCTGCATCATTTTATACTTTTTCGGGCCTTGGAGACTAACTTACGAAAAAGAACACCAATGGAGTCCACTTACCGCTTTCAGACTCTCTAAACATGAAAGCGACCTTGAGCAATCACCATCTTGGGCTCGTAAAAACCCGCACGACGGTACTCACAACCACTGCAGAGTCTTCTTATCGTTTTCAGACTCCTTAAAAATGAAAGCACCCCATGAGCATGAACAGTCCTGGGCTCACGAAATCCACAGGACAGTACCATTTCAAAGCACACTTTTATCCCTTCTTGGAGCTCATTAAAACTATGAATAAGTACCCAATGGTGCTCCTCGGCGCCACAACAGATCACGTCTACTCATATGGCAGCTTCCCTATTTTGGTCACTTTTGTTTAGAGTATTCTACAGTATGTCACCCTGAGAATCCCTCGACAGTACCCATCAGCTTGTCCCCACCCCTAGAGTTAATACATACCCTTTAGTCCTTAAAAGCTATGATCCCCGCACCTACAAGTCAGTTCCCTATGCTGCCAGGTCAACCATGTCATCATGCTCTAAACAAAGGAAGTTTGAGTCTACCCACTTTATGACCCCAGTTACTTCCCATCCCCACAAGTATGTCAATCCTACCATCAGTACTACCACACTTCAGTTCTACACCTCGTGCTCCTATCAAGGAAACATCATTGCCTTGTTAGTTGCTGGTCTCCCTCTGTCGACGACAACCAAATCAATTCCAGAGGATAGACCTAAAGGTCCCTGTGTCTTGGACTCATCACCATTTATGATGAGTGCCTACGAATCATTTCGAGAAGAGTCCTCAGTGCCTCTCCAAATGGTTGTTTCTCACATGCTCGACTTCAAAACCTTGATCGCATCGTTGAGACTCGCACAGGGTATTGATCCTTTCAGTTTTTTGTTGAAGACCCCAGATACCACCCGACTCTTCCACATTTGAGAGTCTACCTATGGAAACAACCAGTTACATTTTTCTAGGTTGCGCATGGCGACAGTATTCAGATGTACCCCAGTTTTTTACTCCCTCGAGTATACAGTTACAAGTACTTCCCTGTGATGACTCACAGTCATTGAGTCCCTACAGATGTTGGACACCTTCAGTTTCAGCAGCTCATCAGTCATTCCAGTGTATCATTTATTGAGATCAGTCATGTTATGACCATGAGTACATCCCAAAATAATGTCCCCTCTGGACCATTATGATGTACTAGAATATTTTTTATGTATTTTTCAGGTCCCCCTTCTTGGGACTAATTGTTATGTATATATCTTGATACGAGCATGGGTATGCCCGCCTCGTCCATTATCAGAGATTATTCCTCATTCATATTGAGGCCATGTAATATTGTTTATTTTGCATCTTCCAAGGGCCATGGATCCAGCCTCCAATCGGTCTCTTCTCTTCCCCACACCCCATAAAAACAACAAAAGAACTATGATGTCTATCGGCCATACGATGAGCTCCTGCCCTCACACATCAGGGGGCAATCTGTTAACACCCAAAAAGTGCTCACTAGCTCATTTCCTTATTCACATGACCCATTTGTCCACTTTTTCACCATTTGATCCTCTAAAGCCAACAAAAGGTCACCAAAAGACCTTAATACACCCCTTTTTCCGCTCAAAATGAATATTTTTCCTCAAAAAGGGTCCAGAATTCCCAAAAGTATTAAAAAGGGAATAAAAATATTCAAAATATTCAAAAAAGGAAAAAGGAGGAAAAAGGTACCTAAACCATGTTGGTCAATACCATTGGTTTCCTCAAAACCATAATGGTATTCCCCACCACCAAAAACTATAAAAAGGTGGTAGGGGCTCCTCACTTTCCATCCATCCATCATCCTATCCTCATGCTGTCAAAATCTCTCATGAGATTTTGACCATTGTAGCAATCTTGGAGAAGAGACCATTGGAGCCTGGAGCACCTCACCCTTGGAGCTGCTCAACACCACAACATCCTCACCATTTGAGGTAACATAATACAAATTTTTTTTTTTTTTTCATTTCTTGTTTTTGTTCTCAAATCTCTTCAAGTTTATTATGATATGCACATGCTAGTTTAGTTTTAGATTTAGATTTATAATTTTTTTTGCTTTCAATCTTTGAAACTGCTATCACTTGTTGATAGGTGCCCATTGCACTAAGCTTGGTTGCAAAATCAAGCAAACACACACCAAGCTTGAGGATAAGCTTGAAGGGGCTGATAACTTCCGAGCATGGAAGTATAGGATTGGGTTAATCCTAGAAGAGAATGAGTTGGACAACTACATAAATGAAGATGTTCTAGTTCTAGAAGAATAAAAGAATAAGACCTTACACAAGAAGAACTTGGTCAAGGCTAAAAGAATCATTGTTGATTCTATAAAGGACCATCTCATACCCCATGTGTCTTCCCTAAAGACACATAAGGAGATGTTTGACTCCTTGACCATATTGTTTGAAGGAAAGAACATAAATCAGAAGATGACTCTGCGGAACCAATTGAAAGGGATAAAGCTTCAAAATGGAGAGACCATTCAATCCTACTTTTCCAAGGTCTCTCAAATCAAGGAACAACTTGAATATGTGGATGAAGTAGTGGAGAATGGTGAAATTGTAATGACGACATTGAATGGCCTACCTAGGTCATGGGACTCGTTCATCCAAGGAATCTGTGCAAGAAGAAAATTGGTCTCCTTCAGTAGACTATGGGAGGAGTGTTCACAAGAAGAGGCTAGGCTTGTTGCCCGAGAAGAAAAGATGGGAAATGAAGACCAAGCTCTCATAGCACACACCAAGAAAGGTAAGTCCAAAAGAGAGCAATCTTATCACAAGAGAGCTCCTCACCACCATCAAAGAGATAGGAAAGACTTGAGGTGCTTTACTTGTAATGAGAAGGGACACTTTGCTTCATATTTTCCCAAGAACAAAAGGAACAACAACAACAATAACTTCAACAAGAAGAGGAAGAACAACAAGAATAGATATCATGCTCATGCTGCTAAGGATGATGAACCTCCCAAGAAGAAGGCTAGAGCAGAAAGTGATGACTCATCAAGTGAAGATGAATATGTTCTAATCTTTGCTCCCACAAGTACTATCTCTCATGGTTGTAATGATTGGCTTATTGATAGTGGGGCTTCTAAACACATGACTGGATTTAAGGAATCATTCATGGACCTATCTGAACATGAGTCACCTCACAAGGTGAAACTTGGGGATGACTATCAATATCCCATAAAAGGAAGTGGTGAAGCTTCCTACAAACTAGAATCTGGGAAGTCTATAAAAATGCAAGATGTTTTTGTTACAACGTAATCTTCCACCCTATGAGCATCAACATTCTTTGGCCTGTAGGATCCATTTCACTGACTCAGATCCACTTTATATCCTTCAGATACTATTTTTCCCTATTTTTATTCCTACTCACTTGTTGCATCACTATAGCAGGCATACCCGCGAGTTGCATCTATATAGCCTACGGGTAGCATGTAAAATGGTAAAAACCACTAGTTTATTACTTTTTACTCCCAAAAAGCGGTCATTGGGTGAACTTTGGCTCTCCATCTTCCCAAGAAACGTCTCGATGTGTCCTTTCACTTACCTTTGAGAGGACTATATATTGAGCACATATGGCTTATGGATGGGAGGAGAAAGAAGAGCAAGAGAGCTCTAGTGGATTTTTTCCCTATCTTGAGTCTACACTCATTGATCATTGTAGTTGTGAACCCTTTATGTTCACCTTCCAAACTCCTATCTAGTTTGAGTTTTCCATTAAAGGAGGATTGAAGTGGTGGAGGCACAAGTGGATTGATCCAGATTGGTTGCCATCAAGAGGTCGTATCACATTGTACCTCTTCTTGTTTATTAATAGAAATACTCACATTCTCGTCCATTAATGTTGTAAATGTTTTTTTATCTTACATTGGGTTACATTTACTTGTTATATCATGGACCATTTCTATTGATGATGTTAATGTCATTTATATATATTATGTACTTGTTGTATATTGGCTGTCAAGACTAATCTGCAGATTCAAGTGCAGGGATTGGAAAAGCTCCAACGGGGATCTACATCAAACATTTGGATCAAGGTTGGTTACATTTTTCATTATCTTAACATTGTCATTTATAATAGCATAGTTCTGAGAATTGGGTTGATTTCTAGTAGTCAGCTGTCTATAGTGGTCTCCCAAGCCATAGTGAGTTTTCTCCAACATAGTTTTATATGTACCTGGACTTAAGAAGAATATTCTCTCCATATCATCCTTGGATGCAAAGGGAATGAGAGTTGCATTTGTGGATGGCCAAATACTCATGTGGCCAAAGGGTAAGACCATAGATGATGCAGTAGTGATTGGAGAGCAAGAGGGAGGATTGTACAAGTTGAAGGGACAACCTGAACATGCCATGGTACATTAATCCATGGAGCCAAGTGAACTTTGGCATAGAAGGCTTGCTCATGTGCACTATAGAACACTACCAATTACAAGTAAAGTTGTAGAGGGTCTTCTTGAAATCAAGACAAAGCATGAAGGTGTTTGCAAAGGATGTGCAAAAGGAAAGAACATTAAGAAGGAATTTCCAAGCAACGAAAGCAAAGCTAAAGGAATCTTGGAAATTATCCACTCCGATGTATGCGGTCCAATGTCATCCAGTTATCTGAGTGGTTATATATACTATGTCTCTTTCATTGATGATTTCTCTAGGAAGACTTGGGTTTACTTCTTGAAGAACAAAGATGAAGTGTTTGATAAGTTCAAGCAATTCAAAGCCTTGATGGAAAATCAAACTGACAAGAAGATCAAGACATTCAGATCCGACAATGGCGGAGAATTCACTTCAGGTGATTTCAAGAAGCTATGCAGTGATTTAAGGATTAAGAGGGAGTTGACTGCTCCTTACAATCCACAACAAAATGGAGTTGCAGAAAGGAAGAATAGAACTATCATGGAAGCAGCACGAGCAATGCTTCATGACCAAGATATTCCTATGCATCTATGGGCAGAAGCAGCTAGGATAGTTGTATATGTGCAGAATAGAACACCTCACAAGATATTGGACAATAAGACACTAGAAGAGGTCTTCTCTAATAAGAAACCTGAATTCAGCCATCTCAGAATATTTGGTTGTCCATTATATACACATATTCCAAAGGAAAAGAGGACTAAGCTAGATCCTTCAGGAAAGAAGGGAATCTTTGTGGGGTACAGTGAAAACTCGAAGGCTTACAGACTATACTTTCCAGGGTTCAAGAAGATTGATGTCAGCAAGGATGTAACATTCGATGAGGACTCAGCCTACATCAAATCAAGGAAGACACCTATTGAAGATCATGAAGTACCAAAGGAATCCAGATTTCAAGATACCACTATGAATGAAGCAATTCCAGAAGCAACCCGTGAAATTGAAGATCCACAAGAACCTATAGATCCACCCCGCGAGAAGAAATCTCACAAGAGGAAACCTGCATGGGATAGAGAGCTCATCCAAGATGCAGAAAGATATGGTATTCCAGAAGAGAAACACAGAGAAAGGAAAAGGACAAGGTCACACACTAGCTATGTTGCCTTGCTTTGTGACATTATGAACAAAGAACCTTCCAGTTATGAAGAGGCAGCAGAAAAGAAAGAATGGAAGGATGCCATGGTCGAGGAATACCAATCGATCGTGAAGAATGATATTTGGGATGTGGTACCAAGATCATAAGGGAAGTCTGTTGTGACTTCCAATTGGATCTATAAGATCAATCATATTGCAGATGGTAGCATAGAGAAATACAAGGAAAGGTTTGTAGCTCGTGGCTTCTCTCAGAAAGAGGGAATAGACTATGAAGAGACCTTTTCTCCTATAGCCAGATACACTTCCATCAAAACAGTACTTGCTCTAGCTGCAGTGATGAAATGGAAGATACACCAGATGGATGTCAAGACAGCTTTCTTGAATGGTGTAGTCGAAGAAGAAGTGTATGTGGAGCAGCCACTTGGTTTTGAAACACATGACAGGGAGTCATATGTGTGCAGGTTGAAGAAAGCCTTGTATGGCTTGAAGCAAGCTCCTAGGACTTGGTATGGTAGGATGAACAGTTTTCTATCCAATTTGGCCTTTACCAAGAGAAAAGAGGATTCCAACCTCTACTACAAGGTTGAGGAAGGAAGTCCTTTGATACTAATCCTATATGTAGATGACCTGTTTGTTACAGGAGAGGATGGGTTGATTTCCAACACCAAGAGGAAGCTTGCATCCGAGTTCAAGATGAAGGACTTAGGGATGATGCACTATTTTCTAGGCATGTAGGTGTGGCAGAGTATAGATGGGATCTTCCTTGGACAAGGGAAGTATGCAGCAAAGATCTTGAAGAGGTTTGAGATGATGGACTGGAAGGCCATGGCCACACCTATGACATGGAACCTGAAGCTTCTGTGTGATGCTTCATCTGAGCCGGTTGATGTCACTATGTATCATCAGATGATTGGGTCCTTGATGTACCTGACGAATACAAGACCAAATATTTGCTTTAAGGTGAACACATTGAGCCAGTTCCTGACGGATCCAAGAGGTGTTCACCTAGTTGTTGTAAAGCATATTCTGAGGTACCTAAAGGGTACAGTTGATTATGGGCTCAAGTATGATGTGAATCAAAAGTTAAACCTGGAGGGTTATGTTGATTTAGATTGGGTAGGTAGTGCTGCAGATAGGAAGAGAACTTCTAGGTGCTACTTCAGTATGGGATCAGGTGTGATCTCTTGGTTTAGTAGGAAGCAATCCCGTGTAACACTGAGTATAGCCGAAGTAGAGTATGTTGCATCTTGTTCAGCTAGTTGTAAGGCAATATGGCTTAGGAAGCTACTGTCTGAGTTATTTGATCTCCCATTGGATGCTACTACAGTATCTTTTGTGACAACCAGAGTTGTGTGCAGCTATCTGAGAACCCGATGTTCCATGATTGGTCGAAACACATTGAGATCAAATATCACTATATTAAGGATATGGTGCAGAGAGGAGCAGTGAAGCTCCTGTATGTTGCGACAGATGAGCAGGTTGCAGATGTGTTGACGAAACCACTAGCCAGAGTGAAGTTCGAGTACTTCAGAGAGAGGCTTGGTGTTCTTCAGATTGATGACACTTCGAGGAAGAAGTGATGGACACATTTGCAGGAGCCATTCCAAGCATGGTGAGAGGAGGATCCTTCCCATGGCTGTGGATGTAAGCACTGTGTGATGAGCATCAGGATGATGGTCCAGTTATTGCTTTGTTTATGCATCAGTGGGATGCTTGATATGATCAGTTGGATCATGTATTTGTATATGCATCAGTTGGATGCTTTGTATGATCAGGATGATCATGTGTGATGAGTATCAGGATGATGCTCTGGATGACTTGCATCAGGACGATGCAGTGACGATGATCAGGATGATCATGTGACGATGACATGCATCAAGACGATGCGGCGATGATGATCAGGATGATGTATGGTGAGTATCGGATTGATACTCTATGGCCGTGGACAAGTTGTGCAGATGAGCATATAATCTTTCCCTGAGAGATTTGCAAATACTCTTGCGAGGTTTTTCCTATGGCATATAATAGTTCCCTGGGAGATCTAGAAAATGCTCTTTCAAGGTTTTTCTATGGGAGGACATATAATATTGCCTTGGGAGATCCGCTAGGTTGAGCACTACGCTTGTAATCAGTCCTGGGATGCTCTTTCGAGGTTTTGTCCTATGGCATATAGTGTTTCCCTGGGAGATCTGATAGGTGGAGCAGTACACTCGTAATCAGTCCTGGGATTCTTTTTCAAGGTTTTGCCATGACCACTTGTAATATTGCCCTGGGAGATACGATAGGTTGAGCAGTATGCTCGTAATCAGTCTTGGGATTCTCTTTCGAGGTTTAGTGGTGACCACATGTAATATTGCCCTGGGAGATCTGATAGGTTGAGCAGTACGCTCGTAATCAGTCCTGGGATGCTCTTTCGAGGTTTTGTGGTGGGGTCACACGTAATATTCCCTCAGACATCTTGCCGATCGTGCTTAGGCACATAAAGGATCCTGGGATACTCTTTCGAGGTTTTGTGACGCACGTAATCAGTCCTGAGGATTCCACAGTATGGCTAGTGACAATGAAGACCTACAAGTGGTGGGACTACATCCATCTTGAAAAAGGGTTGGCTCTGTATAACTTCCTGTGATGAGCAGAATTCAGAGATAGCCCATAGATCGAGATGTCAAGCACAGCAGCAGTGATGATGATTATGCTCCGTGATCTAGTGATGATGATCCAGCTCCAAAATTGAAAGACTTGCGCCAATATGTATTGATGACCTGTGTCCAGAATACCTTCCTAGTTAAGAGGGAGTGTTGATGTATTTGTAACTTCGAAAGATATTCTTCTATGTATTAATTTTGTACTTTATTGTATATCCATTAGAGATGTTACATTCCTCTATTTGGAAGTGTCATCATTTGTATTTGTAAGTGTCCTCATGTGCATCGACAAGTGTTGTCATTTGTATTGATGGGTTATTAGACCACTAGTGTCAGGGTTGGCCCTGGTTAGCACATGTGGTTGGGTTATTAGGCTTGATTATCAAGTCGACCCCAATGGATTATTGGCAGGTCAATTCAGTGTATAAATAGAAAGGTTGTGTCTCTCATTTATCTCATTCACTCACTTCTCAAGCTCGCATAACTAAGAGAGAAAGTGGCTCACTTGTGGAGGAGGAGGAGCATCTACGGGAGACATCTTATTGGGTTTGATCATTGTGATATTGGTTTGTAGCTTATCTTATCTCTGAGGAAGTTGCAGGGTTTTTCACCTTCTTGGTTTTCCCCGGTGAAACTTTGTGTCTCTTGTGTGATTTCTTTTGTGTCTATGATTGATATGTTGTAGAGATATGTTGTACATGTTATTCTCTTAGAGATCCTTATGATAATGGAATGAAATTATTGAAAAATTAACAAACTTAAATGTAATAAAGGTGATTATGAGGCTTTCATTGGAAACATAAAAAACTTATTTTGAAAGGGGTTCTATCCTTGTTGGTCTTTCTAAGCTAGTTTTCTTGTTGATCGTTCTAAGAAGCACAATAGCCAAGTTGATAACTGGACACTTCATTGATGGGATGGAAGTTCTAATTTCCTTGAATCTTGCATGTCAAAATTTCATGAATAAATTTGGGGAGAAGGAAGAGGTACTTGACACCTTGCAAAAGGATATGCAACACTCTTTTGATGTGACTTCTTCCTATGCTTTGTTGGCCATTCATAAGTTGTGTTCTCCTAAGTTTGAGAAGCATACTGAAGGATTTGTTTTCAAATTGATTTGTAGCTAGATGGACTTTATCGATGGTAGGGTTGGGTAAGCATGTAAAGTGAATTGCAACTCCTATTGTCACTAAGATGAGACTAATGCAGGTAGGCCTTCTATATTTTGAGGCTTCATCACTATTTGTAAGTCCCCTTAATCAATAAACCACTTTTGTTTCGTGAGAACTAGATCTTGCATCGCCTGATGATGCCTTTTGAAAATATGTCGACACTTGGATCCACTTCATCGAAATCAAATCGTACACTTTTTGTTCATCTAGTACTATATCATTCTTCAATGTCTACATCTCAATGGTCTAAGCATCCCAATAATTATGATCGAGTGCATCCTTGCTCTCTATCCATATATTGAAATTCCTATTGGTATGCTAATTAGTATTCTAAATCTTTAATTAAGAATAAACGATAAAATTATGGATCAATGCCAAGTAGTATGACTTATCTGGTTGGACTGACAATTAGTCATGGCATAATTTGAGCTCTTATATGAGGACTTCATATCAACTTGTGACATCCACTACACAATGGGACAATGCTCAACTTTGATTAATTAACCTTAGAATCAATCTCTCTGTGCTTCTTTTAAGATGTGCAGGGTGAAAGGCACTTTTATCATGAGAAAACCATTTTTTCACATTTTGCATGGAGCACTTGTTGAGCCAATTTCACTAGCATGATCATATCATCACAATCTTAGTTCGTATGCATGACGAAACCTTGTTGATATTTGACACTCTTGCATTACTAGGATCTTTGTTCAATAAATTTTAACTTTAACATTCTCTTTGAAATATACTATGTTGGAAATTGAGTTCTTGCACTAACCGCTTGTGAAATCTACTATGTTGGAATTTAAATAATGTATATTATAATTTAATTTATATGATATTATATTTTTTTAAACATCAGCCAAAACATAACTGAAACGTCATACCTGTCTCTGTCAAGGTTAACGAAAACTCTCTGTTGCTCTGGTTCGACCGCACCCCCTACTTGCAACCGGCTACAATTCTGTGTCCTCCTTCACTGTGCTACGAGGGCTATTGAAGTTGGTTTCATGTGCTCCGGTCGTGTCTGTATATGCCCGCAGACCCTCAATGGTAACTGTAAGTGGATTCTCATTCACTAGATTTGTAGTAATGGAACTCAAATTTGTCTAAAAAACAATGCTATAGATAGAGCTAGTATTGGTAGACCCTAAATGGTTGCTTGTGTTGATTGCTGAGATATGGTTTTTCCCTCAATCCCTATGAAAGCCCATATGGTATTGCTAGAAGGGGATTTGCAATGTATTTGCAGAGTTAGGGGTTTTCCCTTGTTTTAATTTCTAAGTATTTTGTTGTAAGTATTTTTCAAGGTAGGGTTTTTGTTGAGGTAGGGTTTTCCTTGTGTTATGAAGGAGGTGGCATAACAATTCTGCAACTGTTTTCGGTTGCTTAGTGTGTGGTATTGTCTACTACCAACTATAGATATTTGTGTTGGATATATAGTCCAATCATGAATTGACTATGAATGTGGTGGTAAATTCCATATGGCAACGAGTAGTTTTACAGGTTATGCTTTGTCCTTTGTTATTGGGAGTGCTTTAGTAGGATTTTTTCTCTGTTAAGAGGGAGGTTCCATAAAATTTTGCACCGGGTTTCTGTTGCTTAGTGCATGGTATCATCCTCTGCCAACTATTGATATTTGTGTTGGAGATATGTCCAATCATGAATTGATTATGAATGTTGTGGTAAATTCGATATGGCAATGAGTATTTTTACAGGTTATGTTTGGTCCTTTGTTACTCGTTATGCTTTGGTAGGGTTTCTGCTATGTTATTAGGGAGGTGCCATAACAATTATGCATTGGGATTATGTTTCTTAGTGTGTGGTATTGTCCTCATCCAACTATTGATATTTGTATTGGATAAATGTTCCAATTATGAATTGATTATGGATGAGGTGGTTAATTCGATATGGCAATGAGTCAGTTTACAGGTTAGGCTTGGTCCTTTGTTGCTAGTTATGCTTTGTCCTGGTACTAGTTATCCTTTGTTTATAGGTTATGCTTTGTTTACCATTACTGGTATGTAACTAGTGATGTTACTAGTATTATATAATTAGTAATTTCAGAGTATGGTGAATGATATGTTGGAGATTTGGACCGATTATGAATTCATGGTATATTCCATATGGCTTTGTGCTTCGTTACTGGTTATTAAGGGAAAAACCCTATCTCTGATATGTCAACAATTATTGTAGGTTGATTGCCTTGGACCAGAGTCTCCCCACTAGTCTATATGTAATCATAATCCCCAACATCAACCAACTGAACATCTATGAAAGCACTATTCTCAACATCAAAATCTACAGATGCTAATTCTTCATTTCTAATAGTAGGTTCAACACCCATATGAAGACTGTAAGATATCATAGCCCCAGTTTCAGCAGGAAATTCATTATTAGCATGCAATTCCAACTCAAATGATGGAAATTCATGAACTTCATCAGGTCTACATTATGTTTGCAAAAGCAAACTCTTGTCATTCTTAGCATCTACAACACTCTTGTCTCCATCAACATCTCCAAATTCTCTCTTGTTACTTCTAGTAGTAATTTCAGCACCTGGAGGGAGACTGTAAACTGAAGTGGGTCTAGTATCAGTTGGCAAGCCATTATTAGATGAAAACTCTAAATTAGAAGATGGAACTTTGTGAACTTCACGTGCAATATCACTCATGTCACCATCAATATACAGAGATGCTCTCTTGTCACTATCAATGTCTACGGACACACTCTTTTCACTTCTAATAGTTAAGGCACCCAAAGTCAGATTGTAAGCAAAAGTAGCTCCAGTATCAATAGGCAATTCATTGGTAGAATGCAATTTCAACCCATAATATGTAACATTTTGTGCCTAGGACACAAAGTTGTTGATTTTTTAATTATTGTATTAAAAGACTAGAGCTCATATTATTTAGATGTTTATGGATTATTTAGATGTTGATGGATTGTCAATGTTTACAAGCCTTAACTAAGGTTGTCTCCATCATGGACAAAGCTGAGGCTAGAAACATTAATTTCAAATCCCTTTTTAAAGGCCTGTTAGAGGCAAATATGAGGGAGATCATGAAAATTAGTCCATTGGCATGTCTTCTCCAATGTTGTCATCATCCTTTGAAAGACTTGGCATTGGTTTGTCGATCAATGTTCTTTGTCATTAATGTTGTCATAAATGACAATCCTATTCATCATGAGACTATAAACATGGACTTCGTTTCCCATTTGTATGCATGGTGTTTTCAAATTATTAAATTGACTTATTAGGAGCCCATGTTAAGGTTGTCCTTCACTATTTATAGTTGCACACTATTTATTGGGTGTTAGTCATGGTTTGGTTGTTTCCAACACTTATATCTCTTGTTGATTTCACTTAAGTTAAGGCTTAAATTGTCAAGGATTTTAACATTAGTCTTGAAGACCAAAATGCAGATTTACTGCTGATGGAGTTGTTCTAATGCACGATTTTCTATGGTTTTTTCTCTATAGAGCACATCGCCATCGTGGGATTGTTTCTGATGATATATTATTAAATAATAACATTCGGGAGGAAATTAGCCTTGGTACATAACTCATTCACTCACTCATGTCATGCATTCACCGCTTAGCTTTGCAAGGTGAGGAGTGATGACTGACGACTATGACGTACTAGCCACTGGGATTTGACTCTGAATCCTGATTCACCTCGAGCTTAGATCTAAGGTGTTTTAATGTGTCAATGACTATGGACATGACATTAGAGAACCACTACAAGGCCCAAAACAAGGCTAACTAGAACCACAAATCAAGAAGAGGTTGATTTATGCATTGACATAGAGAGGTGGCACTACGCACACAATATGGAGAAACAATGAGTTAGGAAAAAAATTTGCACTAAAGTACCACAATGGTTACTAATAAGAGAATATTTGACACAGGCAAATGCTGTTAATTTTTAACAAGCGAGCATGAAACAAGAAAGCCTTCTACAAGCGAGCGTAGAAGGTCAAAGCGGAATCTAGTGGGCCCATAACCCACAAGTAAACATTAAAATCTCTGCTTGGACCGGAGGAAAAAATCATATATATACTATCAATGATAAGATGAGTTGGTTGGATTATATGCAAGACTGGAAACCTAGGTGGGAGTTGAGACATGTTGAAGTATTAGATGCTAACTTACATGGATTTTATGCTTTTATTAGACTAGTGCCAGAACTCAGAAGAATGCCTGTGGGATCTAGTATTGTACCAGAGATGATTTACAACAACTCCCTGATAAAAGCAGCTGATGCAAGCAATTGGTTAACACACCTATACCAAGATCTTAACTTAATCTCGATGGAGGGCTCTAAACCTTAACCCGGGCTACAACGAGACCAACAATACTATTGTATTAACTGGATATGTTCTTTGGAATCATGGCCACATCAAGATGCTAGTCTCCGGTTTCCAAGTACTACACACACTTATGAAAAATATAAAAAATTATGGTGGAAATTCTTGAGAAAAGAAAATATAGATAAAACATATTATACCATGCTAAATTTTGGACTTCAAATTCCACAAATCTATGAGGATCCTGCATTCTACGTCCCTGATTGGATTAGAGACTGGTGGCGGTCATTCGGCAACAACCTGACAGCATTATATCTAGTTGTTATTTATAATCTAAAATGGGAAGTTGGAGAATCTCTCGAACAGGTCAAAGATATTTTGCAGACAAAGATTACTGAGGCTCAAATCCTTGGGTACTATGTTAAAAACCAATGACAGTGGCTTGTCAAAACCTACATAGACGTCCACATGCATTAGAATAGACGCGTGGTCCTGAGGTCTGTTTATTCAAAGGCATGGGATACTGAATCCAATGTCTTTCGAGAATTATATGGTCCCCCATACTTCGATGAGTTGTAAATATCTCAAAAGTATTTGGCTATGAGTGGGGCCTATCCATTCAAATTGTCATAAAGATTGAAAAGAAAGTCATAAAAACTTTTAGACCTTACTTTTGAAAGTCATAAAAACTTTTAGATGTTTTCCATAATGGTTAGTTACTTTTATGTTGTCATCAACGAAAATCCTATTCATCATGAGGCTATGAACATGGACTTCATGAGACTATGAACATGGACTTTCAAGTAAGCAATTTACTGTGTAAGTACTAAGGTAAGTCTGTTTGGTTTATGGTTGGACAGTTGGTGTATTTCCAGCTCTTGATTGTATGCCCTAGGATTCCATGCTTGATGGATATTATGCCCAAGGTAGTTTAAAGATACCACTTAAGTTATTCCCTTGTAGGTTCTAGGATAGATCTAGCCTTTCATGGATTCGATAGGGATTGGCATTCAAACACTAGCTATCCTTGAATGCTAGTAAGCTCTTCTTCACTAGCCTTGATTGACCCCATATGCCCAACTTCTACCCTAGGAACTAGTCATATGTTTCTAGCCATGTAACTATTAAAATTTAACCTCTTTTCCTTTTGTTTTTCAATCTGAAATTTAATTCTCTTAGGCATTTAAAGATTCTGTAAAACTCAAAAAATTGCATCTTTAGAAACCCCCTTTAGGGCTGCAATTAATTTCTATTTAGGTCATACTCTTAGCCCTGTAGCATGCATTTTTAAATCTTATTTTTTTACAACAGTCTATGTCTGTTTTGCTAACTGATTTTACACAGAGATTGAGGGTGATTTTAATTCTAGGACTGCATCTGAAATTTAACGTTGTTTGTGCTCTCTTATATTTCATTTGCTGGTTTAGATTTCTGGGTTGTTTAATGAGTGTTTTGTTGGGCTAAAATACATAATAAAATCACTTTATTAACAGTCTCTAAAGTAGGTTCAGATCTTGTAAAAAATTTTGGGTTGAATGCATGATGTTTTAACTGTTTAAAATCTCATTTTCTCTTTCATCATTGGCTATCAACCAATTTAGTATCATAAAATATACAATGTTGATGGTAAAAACAACTAATTGATTGCTCACTTTAACATTTGGTTGCTTGTCCTTCTTAACCTTACAACCATGAAGCTAAGAGAAGCATTCCACACATGAGAAACAAGGGAACGTTGGTCCCGAATGTTGTTATTTAATTATTTATCCTAATGGTATCAATGACCTCTAGTATTTTGACTATCAGGTGCTGAGGTGGCATCCTTCAGTTGTTTGCTTGCTTGGGAGACTAGAGTGCTCCCCTTATTTGGCATATTTTGTAGTTATTTGGAGGCATAGAAACATTAATAACAGTCTATTAAAGAGGTCATTGATACCATTAGGATGAATAATTAAATAACAACATTCGGGAGGAAATCAGCCTTGGTACACTCAATTCAAAGTCCTCAATAGCTGATGTTATCCATTTCTATAGCATGAAACAGTTCCAAAACCCCAAAGTCAACCCACTAGTCAGCTAGCAAGAGATGATGCCCACATAGATGACTTGTGATTATTAGGGTCACTTACCCACCTTAAGTTATTCTTTAACTTATTGCTTTGGTCTTTTAGGTACTTTGGTTGTGGTACACCCTTTGGTACAAAGGGAGTTCAGTCATAACACCCATTATCATCTTTTTAACTTGTACCATTTTTTTTTATTTTGGCCATGGTACCCTCACCCACGTTTGACTTGACATAGTTTTTTTATTATGTCTTAGTGGGATATATGATCAATGACCTCTGAACAATGACCTATGCTGATCTGAAATTAACCTCATATGCTAATACTCTTACCCAGGCTTGGGAGAGCTAAAGATGAAAAGTTGAAAGATATGAAAACTGTGTTTAATTTCTGTCTTGCTATTTAATTTCAGTACTTGCTTATTAAATGAAATGTATATTGAAGTATATTGATGTGTACACCTGCTTATTTCAGTATTGCTTATTAAAGTATATTGATGAGTACACCTATCCAATTGAATTATTGAATTATTGAGATATTGAAAGTCTTTGAAAATCAAATTTCTCATGGCCATTTGAGTGCCACTTTGCATGAATTTGAAATTTGCAAGATGTCTAAGGTGTAATATCTCACCTAAGTTAGCTGATGTATTTTGAGTTCTCCGCTGTAGTATTTTACTGATTATTTGGTTAATATGTATTGACATGAAACAGTTACGAACATTGCTGCAATGTACTCCTAAGTGGACCCTCTCACTATAGTTATGGTTTGTTGGGTTGATATAGTCAAATAATGTTTCTTAGTTGAGTGATTTTTCCAAACAGTTCACTAACAAATAGTTTTCATATGCATTAGCATAAAATATCAACATGTAAATTTTAAAAATGAAGGGTAGGCTGCCAAAAATATGCCATTCAAAGAAAGAGGGTAGGCTTCCAATAATATGCCCAGCAGTGTTGGAAGGACCAAAACTAGGTGCTATACTAGTTAACTTCCTTAATTTGTTGTCCCCAGTGGTTTTGTTCTCCCCACAAGAGAAAAAGACCCCCAAATGTGCAAACTCAATCCACAAAAGAGCTCACAGCCTACAGTGATGAATGTGGTGTCTTATGGACAGCTTGTTATGGCACTATACCTTGGTCTCTTCCTGCCACAAATCATCCTCCCAATACCAAACACTTCAGCTGAGATATGTAACACTACACCCACTAGGGTTGGGCATGTCCCTCCTAAGATTCATATTTGAGGGAAGTAAATGTGTTTAACTAAGTAACTGTGTACTTTCAAAGAAGAAAGAAAGCACTGTCTTGTTTATTGTTGTTTTCTGGAGTGTAGGTACCACCAAATAGGTATCTGTCAAATCTATCTTCCTCAAGTGATGATGAAGATATACTCAGAGAGGTTTAAAGTGAGACGAGTTGTACTAGATCTACTGGTTCTATATCAACTAGATTTGAAAATATAAGGAAAAGATTTCATAGACACATGAAATATTTTATTGCCAACGATGGGTCGTGTAATTATGATGCTGAGAGCATAGGAGACATTGATTTTCCATTGAGGTATAAACATCTAATGCAACGATGGGTACCTAATATGCTACCTCAAGTGGACACAGATTTCCTCATCAATGGGAGGATGTATTGCATCGCTCCTTCGTCCTTGCATGGATTAGGGCTATTTTACATGGATGGAATAAAGGTCCGCTATGGCACTGTAACTGAATTGATGGATTATGTAGGACCCCTATACAGATACAATAACTAGTTGATCTTGGTCCAATATACTCGAATTATGCAGAGATACGGAGTTGCCATGAATTATATTCAATTAGCAGAAAAGAATAAAAACAAAGGGGCAACTATGTATATTGATGGGAGACCAAAAGTGTTTGGAAACGTTGCTGGATTTATAAATAGTACACGACCAGTGACAACAAATAAGCAACCAAATTGTGAATTCGAGGCACGAGAACATCATCTTATATTTGTATGTGCAATAAAAACAATACTTGCAGGTGAAGAGTTGTTGATCGATTACAACTTAAATAGAATAGATGTGGCTTCCACAGTCCAGGGTAGCCGTGGACCGTCAGAAACTATGCCTCATCATGTAAATGCTAAATGTAGTAAATAAACATGACTAGTACAATAACTAAATGTTTCGGTTTGTTCTGTTAACATTCGATTTCCACTGTTGTCATTCACTTTATTCATGCTTATTATGAATATTTCCATGTGATTACATGGTGATTACACTGCTATGAATATCTCATTTTTGTTTATGATGCAATTATTGACTTGAAACATTTGTTTAGGGTGGTGGCAATGGAAAGGAACATGCTGCTTCCACGATCCAGGGTAACTGTGGAAGGTCAAAATCTATGTCTTGTCAGGTAAATGTTAAATATAGCAAATAAATATGACTACAATAACAATATGTTCTGATTTTCACTGTTAGCATTGGATTTTTCCGTGCTTATTGTTAATATTTCTGTGAAGAACCTGCAATAATTAATTAATGCAAATACACAAGATATCAGAAATAATAGAACTCAGAATTACTTTTATATTGATCACGGGCCACTTCGAGGGGGCAACCTCCTTTGAGAAAGCTCAATACAATTAACTTCACGGTGCCTTCAATGACCTCAACACACACTTATATACTAAGTCTATGCCCAATACTATGGGTCAAAACCATGGGACATATAATACTACGGGACGACTTACAAAGCATATGCCTCCAATACTATGGGTCAATACTATGGGATAATATAAACTATGGATCAAAAAATACTACGGGACGACTTACAAAGCATATGTGTCCAACAACAATATACTAACATAGTAAAGAGAAGGGTTGACACAAGTTCCTAACATCCCCTCTCCCTTAGAAAAAGCTTTGTCCTCAAAGCTTTGGTTGGAGAAATTGCTGCAGAATCTGAAGGAGTGTTTCCCCGGTAGCATCCTCGGGTTGCATTTCGCGCCACTGACGCCTTTGGAGTGTCAGGGAGGATTGCTTGGAAGGCTGTAGACGAAGAAGAACCCTATCAGCTGCATGGAAAATGCGCTTAGAATGGTGCTGATCGGCTTGTTGTTTCAGGCGAATTCTGGCCATGTGAAGATTGTCTTGCAGAATGAGAAGAATCTGATCGCAGTTGCGAAGAACTAAGTCAATTTCCTGAACTGGGGAGATGCTAAGGGTGTATGGAAGAAGAACTGGCGGTGTTTGTCCATAGACTACTTCATATGGTTTCCTTTGAGATGTGGTATTGTACCACCAAAGTGCTGCTAGGAAATCCATAGAAATAGTTGGCCAAAGCTGTGTAGGGATGGGAAAGGGTTTGAGCAATCCCAAAAGGAGTGTCGTTTCACCCTTGTTGACCTGGAAAGAATCACAGTCAGCCACCATCTGTTGAATTGTCATTTTCATCCCTTGCCAAAAGAAGTTACATTGTTCCCGGTCATACATTTTGAAGAACCCAGAGTGCCCTGCTAATGAAGAAGCATGGAGTTCATAGAAGAGATAGCCCTGTTGAACATATTGCAACCAATTTGGAACAAGCAGAGAGAGAACTGTAAGAGAAACTAGGTCATCAATTGTGCGAGAAGGAGCATCTGCCACCATATTGTCCTTACCCTTCTTGTAAGTGATCGCATAGGGATAACCCATGAGATGGATAACCCATTTCAGGTGTGTTGGGTAGGAGACCCATTGTTCCAAAAAAAATTCCAGACTCTGGAGATCGGTCTTGATGCAGAAATAATTCCCTAATAGGTATGGATGCCACTTCTATACTGCAAGCAAAATAGCCATCAATTCCTGCTGAGAGGTAGATGCGACTAAATTCTTACTGGAAAGGTCTCTTGAAGGTGGCAAGCTCATTGGTTCAGCAAAGACACCTGCATATCTATCCAAGGAAGTAGTGGAGACCATTGATGGGTGCATCTAAATGGAATGCAGCTGAGCAATGACACCATGTGAATTATTCTTAAGGATTTTTTCCAAGCGATGTGAACTGATAATGCGGAGAGACCCTGGTTGTAAGCCCATTAATTTGTGTTGTGCCCCATTGACTGAAAACTGCAGCCAAAGTTTTGCAAAATCCCATAAGATGGGGCCAAGTGTGCGTAACCATTGAATGCCTAAAACCACATCACATCCGCCTAAGGACAAGGTAAACATGTCAGAGCGTAGGTGATAATATTCCATAGAGATACGCACATTGTGACACTTCCCCTTGCAAGGTAAGGTGCCCCCATTGGAAACCATGACTTCAAAGTTGGAGCAAGGATGGACAAACAATCAGCCTGTTTGGCAATCCGAGGGTCAATGAAGTTATGAGTGCTACCAAAATCAATGAGTATGGTAAGAGGGAGATTCTTGAAGTATCCCCTAGCTCGCATTGTTTGTGGGGTGGTGATACCGGTTACAGCATGGAGAGAGATCTCAGGTGGGTCGTCCTGAGATGGGGTGTCAACAGGCGAGTGTTGAATGTCGACCTGATCATCTACTGTATCTGGAGCTTCTTCATCAAGTTCTAAGGCAGGCGGAGAATCCACATCCAAGAGATAGAGCTTTTGTTGAACACATCTATGTCCCCAGGTGAATTTCTCATCACAATTATAACAAAGCCTTTTTTCTCAGCATGCCTGCATCTCTATTTTAGACAATTGCTTGATAGGAGTTGGTTGAGGAGCAAGCGTGATGGGAGGTCGTTGGGAACCCATATTTCTGAAGGGAACAAAGGTGGGTTTGGAGCGTTGTTGAGCTGTGATCTTGTCCTCTGCAAACTTAGCCAACCCTAGGACTTCCATCATTGTGTTGGGACAGAACATTTTGACCTCGGAGTGAATTTCATCCTTGAGACCACTAATAAAACAACTCCTGTAGAATTCATCAAACAATCCTTCTGTGTGATTGGCCAGTTTCTCAAATTATGTCTGATACTCTCTCACTATGCCAATTTGGTGAAGTTTAGTGAGTGCTCCTGTGAAGTCATCAAAAGCACTAGGACCAAATCGTGGCAAAAGGAGTTGGAAAAAATCTGTCCAGTTTGGCTCGGGATGAGCTTTGATGTACCAACGGTACCATTGAAGAGCTTCTTGTTCCAAATGAAAGGATGCAAGTTGAACTTTCTGGACATCAAAAGTATTATGCAGACTCAAATATTGTTCTGCTCAGTATATCCATCCGGTCAGATCATTACCGATGAAGCGAGGAAAATCAAGCTTCAGCCCACGAAAATTGCTGGAAGAAGAGAACCCAGTGGCTACAAAAGATTTTGGTTGTCGGTTATTGTTCATGGTTGAATGCTGAAGATGGAGGCTGAGAAATTTTTCATCCAGATCTTGGAGTTTGGTTTGGATGGCTGTAAGTGCTTCCTCCATGGTGTTTTCTCCTACGCGGGTGACAACCACAACCAAGAGTTTTTTTTTGGGGGGGGGGGTGGAAATGGATAGAAAAACACAAACAAAAGCTTATTTAGTAAAGGAAGATTTGGATTTGGGAAAAACTCGGATGGGTAATTGGGGTATGACTAGGTTTTGGACACTTTTTGATGGACAGGGAAGCAAAAAATGGGGAGTTCATATGCGGGGTGAAATAATGAGAAAATTTGGTAGAGAGGCACAAAGAAGCAGAATTAGGAAAGGAACACGGTGGCAAAATTTGAAGGCGTTTGGGTGAAAATTGAAGGAGTTGTGGAAAACCCTAAAAATAGACAAATGTGGAATTTCTAGTCTTGGGAAGTGGAATTTGGGATAGGGTCTTCAGGAATGAAATATGCAAAATGGGATTGCAGGGATGTCAGTAAGTTTCAGGGAAAACAAAGTTGAAACAACGGAGATATGGCCGAAAAACAGTTTTTTTTTTTTTTTTAAGAAATGGATCGACAATAGCGGTGCGGAAAGGATCTGCAACAGATGGATCTACAACGGCGCGGAAGGGATCGAAAACTAATGGATCTGAAATGGTGACTAGATCTGGAACTACTTTCAGAATATATCTGAAACGGTTGGATCTGGAGCGGAAGTGATCGGCAATAGTTCAGCTGAAAATAGATATGGACCCCAGGTATGTGCGGCTTCCAATCGGTTCAGGGGATTCACTCGGCCACCAATGTTGTCTGACGATTTGCGTATTGGGGCTGTACCCCTCACTCCATGGCTCAGGTAAAATTGATAACCGCTTTGCCACAAACGACAGCCCTTGGTTTACCTCACGGGTGGGAACTAGTCAATCAGGTAGGGGTCGTTGCCCTTTTCGCTGGTAGGTCCTCTCAATGGGCCAACTACTTTGGGGTTCCTGTGGAACTCCTCACAATGATTTTTAGGGCTTATGCCCAAGTACTTCCCATAATTAAGCGGATAGGGATTATCCCTAGATCCGAACTTGCAACAGATGTGAAAAAAAATTTGGCAGAAATTCCACCCAACGAGCCCAAGAAAGTGCTCTGATACCAAATGTGAAGAACCTGCAATAATTAATTAATGCAAATACACAAGATATCAGAAATAATAGAACTCAGAATCACTTTTATATTGATCACGGGCCACTTCGAGGGGGAAACCTCCTTTGAGCAAGCTCAATACAATTAACTTCACAGTGCCTTCAATGACTTCAACACACACTTATATACTAAGTCTATGCCCAATACTATGGGTCAAAACCATGGGACATATAATATTACGGGACGACTTACAAAGCATATACGTCCAATACTATGGGTCAATACTATGGATCAACAAATACTATGGGTCAATACTATGGATCAACAAATACTATGGGACGACTTACAAAGCATATGCGTCCAACAACAATATACTAACATAGTAAAGAGAAGGGTTGACACGAGTTCGTAACAATTTCCATATGATAACATGCTTATTAAATTGTGGTAGGAGTCTACACATTGACATGCAGCAGAACATGTATCTTCTACTTCTAAGGTAAAAATAAATATTAATGCAATATCTCATTTTTGTTTATGTTACAATTATTTAGTATGAGGTAAACGTTTATTTATTGATTTATTATGTCAGGGTGGCGCCATTGGAAAGGCACCTGTTGCTTCCATGGTTGAGGGAGACCGTGGAAGGTCACACTCTGTGGCCCGTCAGGTAAGTGTTACGTACAATAACTAAATGTTTCGATTTAGTATGTTAACATTCAATGTCCACTATTGACATTCACATTTTTCTGAGCTTATGATGGATTACTGGTTGATTTTTCTGACATTATGATGGATTACTGGTTCATTCAGGACCTTGGAAAGGCACCTACTGCTTCCACGGTGCTGGTTGATCGTGGACACTCACCGGCCATAACACCGCGTCAGGTAAGTGTTAGTGCATAATAGTAACTTAATTTTCATTACAATATCAATATTTGAACGATGTTAAAATTATATTGCTTAATTTAATTTATTGTTTGATGAATTTAGTCACGTGCAATCGATCTGGGTGATGAGGGGTTTGAGGAAGACATCTTCTATTCCACTGACCCACTGCACACTTTTAGAGTAGCCTTGAAAAAGGAAAATATAGAAATGCTTTCCTTGGCTCAAAAAAGGCCCTTGACATAGGAGAATAGGGCAAGGATTCTAGAGCTGCAAGATCAAATACAATCTTATGGGGTAAGTGGCATCTTCACAATTTTTTTTAAGCTATGACATGATTTCATATCTGATATTATGTTTTTTATTTTTCCAAGTGATCTGATAAAGTAAATTGTATTCTTTGTAGGATTTTTTAAAACCTGTGACTAGATCAGAACCTGCCGAGACAGGTATAGGTAGCAGTGATGGTCCAATGCAGCAAAAAAGAAGCAATGTACCAATGAGGCTTTTTGCCACTCCTGCGGTTGGACTTGAATCCATTGATGATGTGGGCACTAATGAGACAGGGCATGATGCCATGCCGGAGCATGATGAGACGGAGCCTAGGACTCCACATGACTCTGGAGATGAACGTACTGTAGACGACCATGAAAATTTTCCTGGAGCAACACGAGTTAAAAGCACTAGATCACTAGATCTCACCTTTCTGGTGGATGACTCTTGTGTTCCTATCAAGGTTCAGAAGATTGCAGGTATTTATAAATTAATTTATTGATTTTAATCATGAAATTGAAATAGACATACATTGAAATTATTATAAATTAATGGATTACATGTTTTTGCAGGAAACAATGTCTTCTACAGGCATTTGAATGACAAATCCTTGGATTTGTTTGGCCCCACCATTCGCACATGGTGGAATAGCTAAGATAGCAATAAGAGAGATGAATTGATGGACCATATGGTCAACTTGTTCGGCAATACTTTCAACAGGAAAGTTGTTGCAAAGTTAGCCGGTGAGAATTTGAAATATACCAGGGCCCAATATAGGGAAAGATTGCAAGCTGACCTCAAGCATGAGCACCCTCCCATGGTTCCGAAGAAAGAGTGGAAGGAACTCATAGATGATGCAAAGGAGAACTTGTTAAAAAAACAATGAAAACAACCACGGACTGGTAAAGCAAGGTACAACATATATCATCTTTTTACTGAAATAAGCTCAATTATTTTTTCTTTTTTGTTTTAAGTAAGATTTTTGATATCTAAGGTTTTTCAAAATTTTCATATATAGGCTACCTGACACCTCCAAATCAACCATGGCTAGAATGGAAAAGCATGGGCAACATAGAATGGGCCAGGGTGGCTATAGAAAACTAAGAGCAAGAATCGTAAGTATTAAATGATTAATTGTTGGGAATATTTATTTAACAGTACCGAACAAACATCTGATTTTGATACTATAAATTTTAAAATGTGTTATCATGCATTGTAGGAAAATACGTTCCAAGCTGCTGCCACCGAGGAAGACCTAAAGCTTGGTTTTAAAAGTGTGGTTGAACATCGGAAAAGCTTGGGGCAGACTCCAATCTCCCCAATGATGCAAATGCAGGTATATCACCAATTGTAGTATACTATTAAAGTCTATTCAGTACTTCTGATTATATCACCCATAACTAAAAATTTATGTTTGTTTTTAAGCAACAATGCAACCGCAGCAGTGAATCTAGTGGTACTCAGCAAGTACAAGTTGATGTTGGGGTGCATATGTCACATGATAGCATGGAGCATAGTGTCCATTCTAGTATGTATGCTTTGGAAATAGAAATATATACTATGATTAGATATATATATTTCCTAACGTATACTTATAAATTTTCTTCTTTCAATGGAATACCATGCAACTCAAGAGCATGAACTGCAAGAGGAAGCAACTAGACCTCCAATTAACACCCCAGTTGTCACATCTACAGAGACTGGTAAAGAGAAATATTGTAATTTTAATCAAAATAATGAAATATTTATTTCAATAATAATTCAACATCGTATATATATGCTCATTTCTGTTGTTGCAGTTCACACCCCTTCAGAATTGCCTCCATGCCCTGCTCAGTGATGTACAAGAAGTGGCATAAATGAGGGCATCGAAACACAAACAATAATAGGAGATATCGCAGTAAATACTGTGCCAATTGATGATTGTGATACCGTACTTGCAACTTTTTACAATGCAAAAAAACAGAAATCAACGAAAAAGTAGATGCAACATAAATTCATGACTTGTATTTTGATGGATATCGACGTTGTTAGTATGAAACATTGTTAGTATGTAAAATAGATAGCTTTTATTTGGTATAGTTAAGAGGTACTTATCTTTTATGTGATGCTCTTAGGAATTTTCCCATTTATATCTTTTATTTTCTTAGAATTAGAATTTTAAATTTAAATGTCATCACAAGTCATTGTATGCTTGTTTATAATTATTTGGTATTTTAATATTCAAATTTTGTGTTTTCTCACACATCATCACTCCTGTATGTGTTGCATGTAGATATATTAGTCTGAAACATTGATTCTCTTTATATTAGATATGTTCATCATGACTTTGATCATCATCACTCTTTATAATTTGATTACTTCCCATTACATCTTGAGGACCAACTTCAGCACAGGGACCACAGAGGAGTGTTGAAGTTGATAGAAATCAAATTTATGTTGTAAAATATTTTACTGTTGCTTTAACACTATTCAGAAATAGTACCACACTTCAGATCTGATTTTTGGTTAAATGTTGACATGGAGATCTTCAACTATACCTCTCTTATTGTTATATGATCAATATGTTTATTTTATCACCTGTTACTGAAAGAGATGAAATTTATGTTATAAAATGTTTTACTATTGCTTTAGCACTATTCAGAAATAGTACTGTTTTATCATGCAGCTGTAGAATTGTTATGTTACTATACCTTTCTTTCATCTGTGTGCTAAATTGTTGTAGTATCATGTGGACTGTGTTAACCTGTTTGAGGTATATACTTAACTTTTCCTCTCTCTCAAGGTACTTTCATGTTCCCTTGGTGACTTGTCCCTTGAAAGGATAAGATCTTAACCAAAAAATTGTATGAGTACAAGGAAGCCTAATCAATTTTTATTCGATTTTTTCATTGCTTAGTTACTGTTGTTGCATATGTTATAATTTGATTACTACCCATTACATCTCAAGGACCAACTTCAGCACAGGGACCACAGAGGATTGCTGAAGTTGATAGAGATCAAAATTATGTTATAAAATCTTTTACTGTTGCTTTAGCACTAGTCAGAAATTTGGATGGTAATTGTGATGAAATTTTGCTTTTGTAGACCATATTCCTAAATTGAAAGGTAACACAGGTGGATTTTATTTTCTATAGTACAAGGTAATTATCTGTTATATGATGCTATCAGGATTGCATAGAGAGAAATGAGGGATATTTTTATTTGGCATCCCACCACCCTTCCTTATACTGTGATGGTGAACTTTCAAGTTATATGGAACGACTGTACATTTGAGAGAGATATGACTGGTTGTACCTTCCCCACCTTGATTGAGATATGATCGGTGTTGTGGTACCTTATCTTTCACTTGTGTTTAATGGGGTCGTTTACCCTCCTTGAGTAACTTTTTTAAAACCACCTTGTTGAAGTTTTGCTCTTATAGAGTACTATGGTTGTTTGGCCACATTTGGAGCATACCCTTGGTTCTAAGGGTCATGGATCTTCTACTACCCAAACCTATGTTATGACCATTGTTTATATTTTCTTATTTTATGACCATTGTTTACATTTGTACCCACACTTAAGATCTTATTTTTGATTTAATGTTGACATGGAGATCTTCAACTATACCTATCTTATTGTTATATGATCAATATGTTTATTTTATTACATGTTACTGATTGAGTTATTAAATACTTGTTGTACCTTCCCCACCTTGATTGAGCTATTATTGGACTTGTGGTACCTTGTCTTTGACTTGTGGTTAATGCGGCCATTTACCCTCCTTCATTTTTTTTATACCACCTTGTTGATTTTTTGGTCTTATAGAGTACTTGACTTTGATCAACTGTGATCAGTTGTGGTATGCTGATAGTCACTTCTCTTGTGCTGAGACTTGGTTGAAGTTTATAATTTTGTGACTTATTTATGTTGAGTTATGTATTGTGCTTGAATTTCATTGACCTAATCAACTCCGGTCATTTCTCTCTCTCTAGTTTGTACACACCCTCTTGTAGGTTCAAATGGTTCCTAGAGAAGACTGGCCTCTCCAAGGCACAAACTGTCTTTTCTGAAAGTAAGACTTCTGAGTATATTTTCAAGAATGGTTTCACACCCAGGTTGGTATCTTCAACTATATCTTTTTTTTGTTATATGATATATATGTTTATTTTATCACATGTTACTGAATATTAGTTTTATCATTTTAGTTTGCTTGTCAGTGTAACTCAATATAATCTGGATATGGCAGTTATGAATATACCAAAGAGCCTTTGTTAAGAACTTACTGGTTGTACATTTGGAGTTCTTGGTTACAATAGGTAAGCATGCATGTGAAACTTAGTGATCATCTGTTAGGGAGACTTAGATCATCTTTGCTTATTTGGAAAATGATAATGCATTCTTTTTCCAATTCTTAAGAGCTTGGTTTCAAATTTGCATCTACAGATGAGAGTTGTCCATATTATCAGTCTAAACAACTTGGGTATCATTTGGGGTGTCAGGTGATTAACCATATATCCCTTGTTTGTTAGTTTCCTGATCTTATGATTCCTGTGTAAACACGAGTATCGATTACCATATCACAGTGTTTAAGATGTTGATTTCCTTAAGTTGTAAGAATCTGAGAAAGAAAATAAAGATGATGGGTCAGCTTGGCATAGTCAATTACGGATTTTATAATTTCCTTCATTCCCTTACGCAAACGATTCCATGAATGAAATTTTTTTCTAGTTCACAATACCATAAAATTGATTTCCTTAAGTATTGATTTCATGGGATAGAGTCTTCTTTTTTCAATTGTTGTATTGAAAAAACATTATAAGTGGTATGATAACCATATACACCAATAATGTTTCCTTTGGTTATTTTGGGTGCTGAGGGTAACTTGGGGAAACAAGGAATGCAATATATTGGTTTATTTAGTAGCTGTTGATTGAAGGAGACATTAGCAGTCACCTACTGGACTTATTCTACACCGTTGAGTATTCACTACTTCATTTATATCAAATTGTGGTCTTTTATGAAAAATCTGGGCATTGTGGTCTTTTACAAATTGCAAGCTACAGAAATTATGGTGGTTACCGAAAGTTGGAGTTTCGATGGCGATTGGGAAATTTCATTATACATGAAAACTATCGGAGTAAGGAATTCTAGAAACTACATTATACAGGCAGTCCAATATTTTTCATTTTTCTCCCAAATGCCGAATGATCTTTGTGCAATTTTTATTTGAAATGAAATCTTAATCAAATAAATAACTCAACAGAAAGTGTCATGTTTGTACCTCCATGTCTTAATCATGTTCAACTGCTCCTTATGCTTTTGTTGCAAGATCTGAACCTTCAAACACCTGTTCTTCTTTTCCAATTTCTTGAGCTATTTGCATAGGTCTCTAGGATATTTGTCCCTGGTGAAAGTATGTTCTGCATAGTGTCCATTCTGGTATGTATGCTTTCCCATGAACTTGTGCATTGAGATTACTGTTGATTATTGCATCTGGAGTGAGATTTTTTGGATGATTTTTGGTGCGTGATCCTTCCATAATATTGAGAAGTGATACCATTGAGTTACGTATCAGTCTTCCTGAAGAGAATCATTGTGTTGTGCATTGATGAACTGAGTTGAATACAAGTGAATGGACCTAAGTGGACTGTTCCAAATGTGAACTGGACAAAACCCATTGGAGAACCCTAATATGTGTGTCCTTTTATCTATTACTCCATGAAAAACCTAGTACAAATATTTCTGCAACTATGTAGAGTTATTGATATTGCTGAAAATGCCCTCTATTGGTGCGAATTTCCCTATGAAGTTAACATTGTTTGATGCTGTGGGTGAAACCTCAGCTAGTGAATACCTCTCTCCAAGCTGCGGTGATGACTAGAAAGTTGGAACAAATTGCAACAATGGAGATGGTGAGAACCCTAGACGATTCTACTTCTACATTTTTTGAGAGCTATGCAAACTGCCTCACTTATTTTGAAGAGCTAAAAATTGGTTCTATTGGTTGTGCATTGGGTGAGTGGTAAGTAGTGGAATTGGATTTATTTTTATATCACAATCATTGCATGGTGAAAATGTGTCACAATTATAAGAGTCGGAGTGCATGAGACTGGTGAACCATTAAGTGTTGGACAACTTGACATCGTGATGACTCCGTTGTGAAGACTGGTAATGCCACCTTGTGGAGTGAAAGCCTTGGAGAATGCCATATCTATCAAAGTATCATAACCCCAATGGAAAGAATATGAAGGATCATTGGAGCCATGTGGAAACCCCAAACTATAATGCTACTAGGGTGACTGGTGAATGTGTTGATCCCACCCTTCCACATTTGGCTTAAATATTCATTTTTAAAGGACTGCTTATACCTGGAGTGAAAACTATGGACCGATATTACCTTTGTGGAAGACTGTGTTAGGGCACTAGAAATTTTGGAGACTTGTAGCATTCAAATAAAAGTGGCGTGAACTCTAGATTCATTCCATTTTGATGGATCCTTCAAAGTCGACCTTTGTTGAATTTATGGTGTAACACAATGCAGCTAGATTATTGAAGATTATGGATGTTGGAGCTATTGTTAAACCAAGATTGTGTGAGGAAGAATAATATCAAATATAATGCTCCATCACCTACAATGACTTTTGAATGTTGTCTTTTGATCCATATGTGAGTATCCTGCCAATGATATTCTTAATTGGATAGTCAAAAGATTGAAATATGCAATGGATAGATTCAAGTAGGGATCACAATGTCTATAAGATACTTCAATATTGTTAAGAATGTTGTCGCTGGGCCACCTCAATATTGTTGAGAATGAGGTTGTTTTGCATTGATGAAAATGATAGAAATAATTCCTTATTTATAGATAATTTTCTTAACCATTGTTTGACTATTTATTTCTAGGAGGCATGTTGTATAGAATATATATATTGGCATTGGTGTCCATAATCAAAGAGTGTTGATAGAAATGCAAGAGATGTGTTTGCTTACTTGAAGAATTTTCAAGATTGCATTGACTTTTTTATCCAATGACATGGATTAGCATAAAATATTATTGTAGATATAACTTCTCATGTTGTTTATATATTGCAGAGATTGTAGCATCTTATATTGCAGAAACTGTTAATGCACAGATCATGAGAAAATAAGTTTCATTACAAGGAACAACTGGTAGGACAAATTTGTTGATTTTTTATGTGTGTATAGAGGCCTATTGTTTAAGTGTCCTTAAAAACAAATGGAATTTGATCATAAGCTGAGTGTGATGCCTTATTATCTTGCTTAACAATTATGTATTGTATCGGTGGGATATCCTTAGATGTTGATCCCCTTTTTCCATTTTGATGAGTACATGATTCCAACTTCATCATTCTTCATATATGTTTGTGGGTTATCAAAATTGTTGGAGTCCTTGACTGTGCATTTGATAAGGGTTAATAAAATGAAACCTTTTGGTCCAAGACATGCCCAATAGTGTCCAAATGTCACTTCAAACTGCTGTAAAAGTTTCTCCAACAACAAACAAGGTATCCAATAGGAAGATCAATCTTATTGAATGAGGTATTAAGCCTTAGATGGTGACAATATTTCATTCTTTTAGGAGGCCAAACCTCACTACAAGGTGTTTTGAAACTATTATCTGAGAAAATTATGGATATAGAGGCTGACACGACATATTGTATGCTACTGTATGATGAGAGAATAAATCCCAGATCTACCTTTCATAACTGTTTATGGGTGTACGTGGCTTGTTTAGTGCTTAGAACTTCATTTGAATGCTGGAATAAGGCACATGAATCCCCAGACATATTGCTGAAACCTTTTTACAGTTGTCCCAAACGTGAGAAGTGTGTAGATACCTTAATACATAGAAGTTCCTATATACCTTAAGATAGACCCACTCCTGAGTTGGTGGACACCCATACAAAATGGGTGGTAACAAGGTCAAACATCATAATTGGTAAATTCACAACAAAAATGGGAAAAGGTGCATTATCGATGAGATTAATAATCTCAATGGATCAAGAACAACTAGGATTAATTTCTTCCTTTGTGGGAAAATTACCAGCAATGATAACTTTTCATATATGGGATGATTTGCAGGACAAGAATGTGGGCACATGGCTCTCTTGGTGTCATATCTAGAGAGTTTATGAAATTGACTAACTAACCTTTACTACCTTGTCAAATGATTCCAGAAGACTATTGGGTAAAGTTAAGTTTGCATAATCAAGGACCCATTGATAAAGACTGGAAATGGCTTTGTGGGAAACCACTTATTAACTACCAAGACAAGGAATTTTATGACAAGATCCATCCATCTAGTTGAATGGTCAATTGTATTAATAGGAACTAAATTGTTCAAAATAAAAAAACACAATGACTTCAGAATTGTTATGATATTTGGAAACCATGTTCATCTTAAAACGCTCAAGTACTTGCATGGTTGTTTCTCCATCATAGGTTTTTTTTAAAGGATTGATTGCATTCCATGGGGTTAACAATTGACTATTGTGGTTTGTTGCAAAACTGAAACAGTTAAGCATGCTTTCTATATGTGTAAAGTTGCCAAAGTGTTTTAAGCATAGGTCGTCAAATATGATGTTCTCTTTGTCGCTCCTCTACATTAGCAATGTGTCACCTTTGCAGACAAAATCACGTGAACCTACACAGGATGTGACTCTGCTAGTGAGCATTTGTTTTTAAGGATGTTGGTGAGTAAATTTTCATGATATGCACACCTCATTCATCTTGATAGAAGTGTGTTTTTGTTTTAGTAGGTAGTGGGGAAACACTACCCATATAAACAAGAGGTTATCACACTATCAAACTCGGATCACTTTTTGGATAAGTTATCATGTTCAAGGGATAGATATGCCATGAATATAGAAGAGTCACCAAAGAATTCAACCCAACCTCATTTCCTTACTTATCATCACAAGCCTATGTTAACAGAGGCATGCCCAATGGGACTAGAACATGTATCATTACCACAATAAGAATTCTACCTTTACTGCTAGACCAGGACCACTGGAAAGAACACAAGGGAGCATTCCTAGTGGTTTTTGAACCCATATCATCATCACAATTAGTACTATACCTTTACTACTAGACCCCAGGCCGTTGGACAAAAGTACTTGTATTCAGATTAGATTTGGCCATTCAATTATCAACTAGGTTGGTTTCTCAATTTGTATGTTGTTTACTCGGAAATCAAAATTATCATTCCTTTTATTTGATCTGAAGTGTGGAACTTCTCAGTTCAACATGTATAAAGGTATATTTTACTTGGAATTTTACAGCTAGAGTGCCATGGACTGGAGAAACCTAGAGGCCTTTAAAAACTCTAATTTTTATGTTTGTGTGTCTTCTATGATATTAACATTTATTAAGCCTAGTTAGAGGTGTTTTGTGGGTTCTTTTGATGATTATTTAAAAATTATATCGCAAGAATAAAATTTAAATTTTATGTGCATTCAAATTTATGTCACTTGGAAACAAAATTGGGTCATTTGGATTTCATTAATTTGTTGGGAAATTCAAGTTGCTTCATTTATTCATTAATTGGATTATGAATGATGTTTCAGTTTTATGTATTTTGATAACCACTATTAAGGAAAATGTTTGTTTTCATTTAGTGTCTTAGCTTACCATTTTCCATTTTTTTTACAGTTGTTAATTTAACACTCGTTGATCAACGCAGTTTGACAAAGGTTGTTGTAGGTAATATTGGGCATTCTTGATATTATGGTTTTTGGAAAAGGATTGCCATTTAATCTGGTTTATTTTATTTTTTTAACTTCCAAGTATCGTCGATATATTGATGAACATTACTGTAGGCTACAGAAAAATGTTTCCACGCAAATGTTGAACGTACCATGAAAGTTAGTGAATCAATGCATGGATACTGCGACGCACATTCATGGAACATTAGAAAATGTATCCACGCAGATGTTGAACCTGCCATGAAATTTAGTGAATCGACGCGTGGATACTACGACGAAAAATCATGGAACTTTAGAAAATGTATCCACGCAGATGCTGAACCTACCACGAAAGTTAGTGAATCGATGCGTGGATGCTGCGACGAACAATCGTGGAACTTTAGAAAATGTATCCATGAAAATGTTGAACCTGCCACGAAAGTTAGTGAATCGATTCGTGGTTACTGCGACGGATATTCGTGGCAGGTTTAGCATCTGTGTGGAAACTTATAGAAGAGGTGCGTCGATATAGTGACGAAACTTCATGACAGGATTCAACTTTCGTAGATCTGAGAACTGTTGTCTAGTTGACACGTACCAAGTATGAAGCATTGTTATTTCCATGATAGGGAATCTTCGTCCCTATATCCACAAAGTTCTTTCCATGAAAAAATGAACACTGAATCGTGGCAACAGGGACAATAAATCGTGGCTATTACAACGAAAAATCGTGGCAAATTTGACCATATGTACTAGTGGAAGATCAAAGATGTTCTATATATACCTGGACTCAAGAAGAATCTTCTTTCCATATAATCTTTGGATGCAAAGGGAATGAAAGTTGCATTTATAGATGGCCAAGTACTCATGTGGCCAAAGGGTAAGACAATAGATGATGCAGTGGTGATTGGAGAGCAAGAGGGAGGATTGTACAAATTGAAGGGACAACCTGCACATGCCATGGTACATGAATCCGTGGAGCCAAGAGAAATTTGGCATAGAATGCTTTCTCATGTGCACTATAGGGCACTACTAATTGCAAGAAAAGCAGTAGAAGGTCTTCCTTAAAACCAGTCAAAGCATGAAGGTATTTGCAAAGGGTGTGCAAAAGAAAAGAACAAAAAGAAAGCATTTCCAAGCAGTGAAAGCAAGGCATAAGGAATCTTGGAAATTATCCACTCCGATGTATGCAGTCCGATGTCATCCAGTTCTCTGAGTGGTGATTCATGGATTAAGAGGGAGTTGACCACTTCTTACAATCCACAACAAAATGGAGTTGCAGAAAGGAAGCAAAGATTGAGAGGGATTCCACCCAACAAACAATCAAAGATAAGTATTTGAATTGTCATTTCTTGTATATCTGATTGTTTAAATAATATTGTTCAATGATGTATATACTTATGTTCCTAGACTTAGGTTGTGTATTATGCATATTAGAATAATTGCATTAATGAAGAGTATAATACTAATATGCATGTAATGGGTAAGTAGCCTATGGCACTGTACAACATTCCATTGCTACTTATCTAAAATGAAACCTCTTTGTTGACATGTTGGGAGTAGTGCAAACTCTTAACAATGTTCGGGTAGAGATGGAAGGCATCTAGGAAGTTATCGTATGAATACGGGATATGGATAAATGTTGTATTGAATCATTAGCTAAGATAATCGCATGACTGTATGACATATATTCTTATGTGTAAGATTTTGTTCTGAAAACTATGAGAAGTTTCTAATCATGCAATTGAATTTGACTTGTAGGAAAGACCGTGTACAATCACCTACAAAAGAATCTATTGAAGATATTGAAGAATCTGAAGTTCCCAGGATCTAGGATGCAGCAATGGAAGAATGCCATGATCGAGGAATACTAGTCGATCATGAAGAATGATGTTTGGGATGTGGTCCCAAGACCTGAAGGGAATTCTGTTGTGACTTACAAGTGGATCTATAAGATCAAGCATGCTGCAGATGGTAGCATAGAGAAATACAAGGTGAGGTTTGTATCTCATGGCTTCTCCCGGAAAGAGGGAATAGATTATGAAGAGACCTTTGCTCCTGTAGCCAGGTACACTTCCATCAGAATAGTACTTTCTCTAGCTGCAGTGATGAAGTGGAAGATACACCAGATGGATGTCAAGACAACTTTCTTGAATGGTGTAGTCGAAGAGGAAGTGTATGTGGAGCAGCCATTCGGTTTTGAGACACATGACAGGGAGTCATATGTATGCAGGTTGAAGAAAGCCTTGTATGGCTTGAAGAAAGCTCCTAGGACTTGGTATGGTAGCATAGATAGCTTTCTATCCAGTTTGGGCTTTACCAAGAGTAAAGCGGATTCCAACCTTTACTACAAGGTTGAGGAAGGCAATCTAGTGATACTACTATTGTATGTGGATTACCTGTTTGTTACAGGATAGGATAGGTTGATTGCCGACACCAAGAGGAAGCTTGCTACCGTGTTCGAGATGAAGGAATTGGGGATGATGCACTACTTTCTAGGCATGGAGGTGTGGTAGAGTGCAGATGGAATCTTCCTTGGACAAGGGAAGCATGTAGTAGAGATCCTGAAGCGGTTCGGGATGATGGACTGCAAGTCCATGGCCACACCTATGGCATCAAACCTGAAGCTTTGGTGTGATGCTTCATCTAAGCCGGTTGATGTCATGGTGTATCGTCAAATGATTGGGTCCTTGATGTACCTGACGAACACGAGACCAGATATTTTCTTTGTGGTGAACACATTGAGCTAGTTCCTGACGAATCCAAGAGGTGTTGTAAAGCATATTCTGAGGTACCTAAAGGGTATGGTTGATCATGGGATCAAGTATGATGCGAATCAAAAGTTTAACCTGGAGGGTTATGTTGATTCAGATTGGGCAAGAAGTGTTGTAGATAGGAAGAGCACTTTGGGGTGCTACTTCAGTTTTGGATCAGATGTGATCTCTTGCTTTAGCAGGAAGCAGTCCTGCGTAGCATTGAGTACAGTTGAAGCAGAGTATGTTGTAGCTTGTTCGTCTAGTTGTGAAGCAGTATGGATGGGGAAGCTACTGTCTGAGTTATTTGATCTCCCGTTGAAAGCTACCTGTATCTATTGTGACAACCAGAGTTGTGTGAAGTTGTCTGAGAACCCAGTGTTCCATGACAGGTCGAAGCACATCGAGATCAAATATCACTATATCAGGGATATGGTGCAAAGAGGAGCAATGAAGCTACTGTATGTTGCGATGGATGAGAAGGTTGCAGATGTGTTGACGAAACTACTAGCAAGAGTGAAGTTTGAATATTTCAGAGAGACGCTTGGTGTTCTTCAGATTGAAGATACTTCGAGGAAGAAGTGATGGGACACAAGTGTAGGAGCCATTCCAAGCATGGTGATAGGAGGATCCTTTCCATGGTTGTGGTTGTAAGCATTGTGTGATGAGCATCAGGACGATGCTCCAGTTACTGCTATGTATGATGATCAGGATGATCATGTGTGATGATATGCATCAGGTGGATGCTTTGTATGATCAGTTTGATTATACGATAATGATGAGTATTAGGATGATGCTCCAGATAATATGCATCAGGACGATGCTGTGACGATGATCAGGATGATAATGCGATGATGATATGCATCAGGACGATGTTGTGATGATGATCAAGATGATCATGTGATGATGTGCATCAGGACGATGTACGGTATGATGATGATCAGTATGATCATGAGTATCAGGATGATACTCCGTGGCCATGGATAGGTTGTGCGATAAGCATATAATCTTTCCCTGGGAGATTTGCAGATACTCTTGTGAGTTTTTTCCTATGGCGTGTAATAGTTCCCTGGGAGATCTAGCAAATTCTATTTCGAGGATTTGCTTTGGGAGGACATATAATATTGCCTTGGGAGATCTGATAGGTTGAGCAGTATGCTCGTAATCAGTCCTAGGATGCTCTCTCAAGGTTTTGTCCTGAGGACATATAATATTTCCCTGGGAGATCCAATAGGTTGAGCAGTACGCTCGTAATAAGTCTTGGGATGCTCTTTCGAGGTTTTGTCCTGTGGCATATAATATTTCCCTGGGAGTTCCGATAGGTTGAGAAGTACGCTCGTAATCAGTCATGGGATGCTCTTTCGAGGTTTTTCCATGACCACATGTAATATTGCCCTGGGAGATCTGATAGGTTGAGTTGTGTGCTCGTAATCAGTCCTAGGATGCTCTTTCGAGGTTTTGTGGTGGTCACATATAATATTTCCCTGGGAGATCCAATAGGTTGAGGAGTAAGCTCGTAATCAGTCATGGGATGCTCTTTTGAGGTTTTGTGATGCACATAATTAGTCCTAAGGATTCCACAATATGGCCAGAGATGATGAAGACCCGCAGGAGGCTAGGCCTACATCCAGCATGGAAAAGGGTTGGCTTTGTAGAACTTCCTATGACGAGAAGAATTCAGAGATAGCCCAGTGATCGAGATGTCGAGTACAGCAACAGTGATAATGACGATGCTTCGTGATCCAGTGATGATGATCCAGCTCCAGAATTGAAGACTTGCGCCAATATGTATTGATGACCTGTGTCTAGAGAATACCTTCCTAGTTATGAGGGAGTGTTGATGTATTTGTAACTTCGTATGATATTCACTTTTATATTACATTTGTACTTTATTGTATATCCAACAGAGATGTATTATTCCTCTGATTGGAAGTGTCGTCATTTGTATTTGCAAGTGTCGCAAGTTACATTGTAAGTGTCGTCATTTGTATGGATGGGTTATTAGACCACCAGTGTGGGGTCGGCCCTAGTTAGGTCATGTGGTTGGGTTATTAGGCTTCCTTAGGAAGTCATCCCTATTGGTTTATTGGCAGGTCAAGACAATGTATAAATAGAGGGTGTGCCTATCTCATTATATTCATTCACTCACTTCTCAAGCTTGCATAGCTAAGAGAGAAAGTGGCACACATGTGGAGGAGGAGGAGTATCTGCTAGAGACATCTCTTTGGGTTGATCCTTGTTATATTTGTATTGGGGCTTATTCTATCTCTGAGGAAGTTGCGGGGTTTTCCACCTTCTTGGTTTTCCCCGAGGAAACTCTGTGTCTCTTGTGTGCTTGTCTTATTGTGTCTATTATTGATATGTTGTAGATATGCTGTACATGTTATTCTCTTAGTGATCCTGAATGATAATGGAATGAAATTATTTTAAAAATTAACAGTTCTGATGGTGTTTGGGGGGATATCCGATGGAACCCAAAAAATGGGATGGATATCATAAATATATTTCATATATAAAAGATTTCGAGTCTAAATAAATAATTTTTTTATTTTGTCGAAATTGATTTTATATTAATTTGTTTATTTCAAAAATAAATAAATAATTATAATAAAAAATGAATGTTCATTTATTGTAGTTTATTAATATTATTTTATATGATATGATTTTTGGGTTAGTGTTGGCGTTGGGGGTTTGGTATCCGGTCGTCAATGCAAGGAAAGCAATCTGATCTAGGAACTTCATAAAACACTCTCAAGGATTTCCCTATTTCCCCGTTTGGAGTGATTGCTTCCGATGGATATAAGCCTCTATTGGCCTTTGGGTTTTGCTTCTTGGACAAAAGACTTATGATCTAAGTGGATATTATAGTAAGCAATCCTACAAGATCTAGTGAAAGTTGGGGTTGATTTAGTTAGAAATTCAAGCAGGAAAACCTACTTAAAAAGGATTTAAAATTCTATTACTTGATTTTAATAATTAAACATGATGTAGTGAAAAAAATAAAGATAAATATTTATTTTTTCAGAATAACCTCTACTGGTAACAATTAAACAAAACATCATTAAACTAAACTAGTTTAAAGATATAAAATCAAATCCTCAAGATGATTGTTAATAAAATTAGTAAGTAATCAAGTTAAAAGATAAATATTTCAAAATGATGATAATCTACAAAGGACCCTATCATAACAAAGAAGTATGAGAAAATCCAATCCACCCTATCACAATAGCTCACCATAATAAATAAATTTGTAATGGTTGATTAACCTCTGCACTTATTAACATCAGAAACATATTAAGGAATCATTAATTTAAAAGGAAACACAAGGAGAATAAGAAAACTTGATCTCACATTATGCCAAAACTAAATGCAGGAAACATTCCACCTTCCATTCACAAGTCTATAAAACATTACATAACCAACTTCCAAAAGACATAAAGTTCTACAAAGACTGGAGCAAAGAAATTCCACCAGCAGATCGATAGTGTTCCCTCCTCCTTTTTTCCCTTAAGGGATCAAAATAAATACAATTAAGTGGATAAAAACAGATCCACAAAAGAAGGCCAAATCCCCTTAATCTAAGAAAGAGATATTAACTACCCTGATCCTGATTTATCAAATAATCCTTCCATTCAGCATAAACGCTCTACATCTTAGTCACATCAGGATAGTTGGCATTTTCCAGTTGTAGTTGCACTTTACACATGTAGGATATGATTTCTTTATTGCAGATCTTGGACCAAGAGTTGAGGAATCCCTGCAACGTAGGTTCCATTTGACTCGGGGTTGAAATGAACATTCTGAAAGAGGAGATATCTAGCTGAGTGGTGCTCTAGATTATGCCTACAGTTTGATCCCTTTGTTCCTCCACTTCGGCGATTCTTTATTTTGCTGCCACCGATTCTGCCAACTCAGCAAAGAAATGAATTTCCATATGATCATCTGTTAACATCCATTGTCTAGAAAAAATAATTTGGACCTTCTCAATCATGTGATCCACCTCATCATAGATAAGTTCGTAGGACTCGATCGAAATTCGGGTTCTGATTAGCTTTACTGAGTCCAAGCAAAACAATCTATGGAGTAGTATTCAAATGAGTTTTCCATTACAAAGCTGCTCGTAAGATGAATTAGCCTTTTTCCTTTTATCCATATGGTCTGCAAGGATATCTGACAAACCTTCAAAATAATTGAAGTCATCGTGTACTTCATTGAGACCTTGAAAATATAAGGTCTTAATCTTCCTCAAATTAGTGTTATAGGAAATGGCTTCATCCTTAAATTCTTGTACAGTCAACTTGAAAAATTTAGAAAAGGGATTCTAATCTTTGAGTTGTTCCATTTGCATCTTGAGTTCAGCAAGATTAGAATATTTCTCAATCATATTCGCTTCTGCAATTTCTTTTTGTTGAGACAACTGCTAAATCTGATCTTGCAAATTTTGTACCACTGAATTGTGTTGGGCTTTGAAGTCTTCCATTTGCTTGATCAAATTATGATGGGGAGAATCCTTCTCTCCCTGCAATGCTACATTCTTAGCTTTTTCTTCTTCTAATTCCTTCTTTAAAGTGGAAACATAATCAAAATTAGACCCAACAAAGACTCCCATTGTTGCAACAACTTCGATAGCCTCTCTCTGAGGGTCATCAATGGATTTCTTTCATATGGCTTGGTTAGGAACTGGCCCTACTTTTACTTCCCATTCCCTATTCCTTTTGGAACCTTTCCTCAACACCGCCTTCTGTCTTTTTCTAAAACAATAATCTCCAAGCACCACTACTGCATCCTCACCAAAGTATGTCGAGTCTTCAACTGTAGAGGTCAAAAGTTATGTGGTATTGATAATAGGAGATGGTTGACTAGCAATGGAAGTTGCTAACTGAGATGAATCCTGAGGTGGTGGTAGGATGATTTGGGGAGAAGTAGTTGTAGTTAAATTGTTAGAAGGGAGTTCAATGGGGTGGGTAGTAGTAGTAGTAGCTTCAGACTGTAAAGCCACAACAGGAGTATCAACTTGAGCCAATGGAGCATCTAATTGAGAAGTTGTACAAGGTTGTTGTGAAAAAATGATATCAACTAAAGTATCTAACCCAATCTGAGTAAGTGAGTTAGGATATTGCATAGCTAAGTCCAAAGGGTTGGGAGTAGGAGACAAATTATGAGGTGATTTTGAGGTGGACTAGTGAGTAGGGTCATCTACAATACGTACTTCTAATAAACCACTATCTGGGGATGGATGAGAAGTATCACCATTAACACTTTGGATATTATGAGAAGTAGATGTTTGATGAGGTTATTGGATTACTGGGGTTGGATTGATAACTTTCCACAGGTTCATCTTTTTCTAAGTCAATAACATCATTAATGGATGTTTGGAGTGGAGGATTGACAACTAACTTAGTTTATTTCTCAACCTTCATAGAGATGTTTGGTGCTATCTTAGGAATAGGAGTAGTATTGTAAACATACTGAGTATGAGAAACAAACTTACCTTGAAGGATTTGAGTCTATTGTATGTGGGTATTAAGATTCTGAATGGGAGTGGAGGATTGACTAGCTGACATAGGTTGCTTACCGTACTTCTTGTATAACTGCTGCTATGCATTGGACTGAGATGAAGATGAACTGAAAACTATATATTTATTGGCAGCATCCATTGCTTCCCTCGAAGCTTCTTGTTGTTGTTGAAAAATTATGTCTCTTTCCTCCATAACCCAAAGCCTTTATTGCTTCTAGGCTTCATGTATAAGGATCCTTTGGTATGCATCTGCCACATTTCCCAAAAACATTTCAAAAATGTGTTTGTTTTGGTATAAGGAATCATCAGGATGTTACTCATGTACATAGGATTTCTCCATATGTGCTTGTATGAAGTGGTATGATATAAACCCCTTAGTGTCATGCATCATGTTGTCTGCAAAATCCAATTTCAACTGATCAAAATCCTTATCCTGAATAATGTTGAAGAATGTAACTTCGGAAGATATTCTTATTGTATTTTTATTGTACTTCCTTTGAGGAATATTCATATTGTATTTGATCATGTAAAAAGCCTAAAAGAAATCAAGTAAAATAGACAAGTTGACCTAGTGGGTAAACTGCCTCAAACAATGGGCGGTCTTCCCCAAACAATGGACAAAACTTCCCCAGTCAAGTCGGCCAAGGTAGGGAAGAACAAATCATCCAAGTTAGGTAAAATGGTCATGCTATAACTAGTATAAATAAGAGTGGCACCTAGCTCATTTGGTACATCACTCACTCAAGCTAGTTCGCATTAGTAGAGACAAAAAGATAAGTTTGCTTGGGAGAAAGAGTATTTGCATTGAAGACATCTTATTCTTGGGTTTCTTTGTTCTTGGATTATTGTTACACAGAAATCTTCCACCCTGTGAGCATCAGCATTGTTTGGCTTGTAGGATCCATTTCAGTGACTCAGATCCATTTATATCCTTCAGAGATACCAGTTTTCCCTATTTTTATTCCTACCCACCTATTGCATCACTATAGTAGATGTACCCGCGAGTTGCATCCCTATAGCCCACGGGTAGAATGTAAAATGGTAAAAACCATTATTTTATCACTTTTTACTCCCAAAAAGCAGTCATTGGGTGACCTTTGGCTCTCCATCTGCCCAGGTAATGCCTCGATGTGTCCTTTCACCTACCTTTGAGAGGACTATATATTGAGCACATATGGCTTATGGATGGGAGGAAAAAAGAGAATAGTAAGAGAAATCTAGTGGATTTTTGCCCTATCTTGAGTCTGCACTCATTGATCCTTGTAGTTGTGAACCATTTATCTTCACCTTCCAAACTCCTTTCATAGTTTGAGTTTGCCATTCATGGAGGATTGAAGTGGTGGAGGCACAATTGGATTGATCTAGATCTTGGTTCAGATTGGTTGCCGGCAAGAGGTCGTATCACTTTGTACTTCTTCTTGTTCATTAATAGAAATGCTCATATTCTCGTCCATTCATGGTGTGAATGTTGTTTAATATACATTGGGTTACATTTGCTTATGATATTATGGACCATTGTTATTGATAATGTTAATGTCATTTATATATTATATGCACTTGTTAGATATTGGTTGCCAAGACTAATTTGCAAATTACAAGTGCGTGGATTGAAAGCTCCAACGGAGATCTACATCAAACGTTTGGATTGAGGTTGGTTACATTTCTCCATTATATTAACATTGTCATTTATAATAGCATTGTTATGAGAATTGAGTAGGTTTCTGGTAGTCATCTGTCTGTTGTGGTATTCCCAAGCCATAGTGAGTTTTCTCCAATACAGAAATGGCGACTCCACTAGGGAAAACATCCATGTTTGGGAAAAATTTTGAGCATTAGTCCATTTTTAGAGTTGTTTTTTATCGAAGCTCTGTGTCACTGGTTGGTCGTTAAGATACACTATAGAAAACCTACTTTTTATGAGCCTCTGGACTCTTTATTTTCCCATTTTCCTTTCCTCACCCACGGGTTAGCTTAGCTCTGCCCGCATACACCCGCCTTGTTTACACTACTGCTTGCAGGTACCCACAGGTATTCCTTTGACAGTAGCGTGTAACTCCGGCTTTTGTTGGTTTATGGCTATTGGTTGTTGCTAGGTGAGTTTGGTTGGTTCCCGAGTCTTTGTTGGCCTCTTCCTTGACTGTTTCATGCCTTGGTTGTGACTAGAACTCTTTGTTTCTCTTGGTTGAGCCTTCTTGTTTTTTACCAATCTTTGGTTTTGGCCTCTTGGTTTTTTCCTTTTGAGCCCATTCCTTTGGTTGAGTCTTGCTGTTTAGGATCTGTTGGGTTGTCTTAGTGATCTTCTCGGCACTTCAGTGACTGAATAGTAGGATTTTGCTTGCATTCTTTCATTCCATTTATATTGAAAAAATACAAAAATATACATTTAGTTTTTGCATTTTCCTTCTTGTTTATAAGCAAAAATACAAAAAAAAAATTACTTTTTTGTACTGCATACTGCATTGAGTGCTTGTTGCCTTCATCTTAGGTTCTGCTTGTGCATTGAAAAGATAAAATATTGCATTTTTTACTTCGGAATTGTTGGTTGATTTTGCATATTAGTGACATTGTTTTATTGGATAGATGAGTCTAGGTTTGGATGATGGTCCATACTATTGATTCTATACATCATTAGTTTCATGATCATATCCGTTGAGTAACCACAGCCACTAAAATTAATGCTTAATATAAAATTAACTAGACCGATTTTATTTATAGGGTACACCAGCTAGTATAGGTTTAGAGTCTTGGAATATATCATTGTGAGTTAACAATCCAAGACTATTAGACATAAACATTAGGTGTCTGACCAGGGAGTAGAGGAATCCATCGTATAGATCTGTGTTCTCAAGAATCTCTACTCAATCCAGAGTTAAGCACGAGGTCACGGGAAGTTGGTTGAGGAGATATCCCTCTGATACCCGGCCGAACATGGGAGATATATCCAGGATTTGTTCATATCTGGGGGTACCGGAGGTTCATCCTCTTGTGCTTCGGGCTTAGCTACCCTGCGCATACAATGGATCCCACCTGCAACTGTCCCCCTGAGCATTGGTTATATTGCAGTGAACATAGTTGCCTTACGTAGGTACCAGCACAGGGTACTTGCAGTGGTTATGCTGTTTGTGTCCTGAGTCAGATAGGGATTGGACAACACGGTTGTGTTTGTGCAGTGGACTTGACCCTGTCGACACAATGAAGCCTGGGTGTCTCTATAACTGATTCGGTTACCTCCGGATATAGTTTGGGAGTCCCAAGCCTCTCCTAGGCAAGACATACTGGCTCTAGTGTCAGGAGCTCATTTAGCCACTCTGTTGTCTGCTCTTGGTTGTAGTTTCTTTAGGTGTGTGCTTTTGATTTAATGTTTTTTTATCGATAGTTGGCCTTTAGGTGACACTTTGGATCTCCCTGGAGATATCATGGCGCGGAGCCCGACTCTCCGCCGGTCTCGTCAATTGGTTGGTTTAAAGTCGGCCTTGGTTACACAACGTATTGCTAGAGGACGTTGGAGGGCTCCCTCTGAGTCTTCGGATTCTTATGAGACTTACATTGAAGATTACATGGCTGCACATCCTGATATTGGGGAAAAACCTTCGACTCCTTCGGGTAGAGTCGACCATACTTTCGATCCCCATACTCCTCATGAGGATTGGGGAGATGATCCTTTAGAGACTCAGCCTAATTCTATTTGGCCTAATCCACTTGGTCGGGATCCATTTGATCCTTCGAATCTAGATAACTATCTTTACGGGATGCCCGACTTACCCGAGGACGAAGAACAGAATGAGCCTTTCGTTCCTTCATTTCCACGCAGTTATAGATACGGGAGGCCTGAGCCACATGATGATACTGGCCCTATGATCAACCCCACCGCACTCTCTTTTGGTGTGCCTAGTCATAGTACTGTCAAACCTTCCACTACGGCTGGTAGTCACGCTGGAACTACTCAAAGTGTTAGCCATACTATACCCACTTGGGGCACTACCCTCGTTGGGGGCACTACGTTATCCACCCACTCACATAGTATGGGGATTGGTCAGATTCCTAACCATGCTAACGTTGGAACACGACCACCTCCTAGGATTACCCAACCTAACCGGAATGTTGTTCGTAATACAACTCGCCATCCACCACCGAATACACATGTTTCTACTCGTCAACCCGGGACTACTTTTGCACATGATACCGTTCCTCCTAACGTTGGGGGTGGACATATATTGCATACTTTTGCATCCACTTCTGCCACTAGTAATGCTAATGTAGGGGGTGGGAATATTTCCTATCCACATGTACATCACACCACAGACCCTGCTACTAGTCATGCCCATATTGGAGCTGGGAATGCTTCTCATGCTTCTGGTCACCACATGACTACATATGCTAATCCTAATGCTGGGGGTGGGAACATACCATACCATCACGGTCAATACAACACATTTCCTGCTATGAATAGTACATATATGCCCCATACTCATGGTGGCAACCCTTACTATAACACAGTCGGTGCTGGCCACCAGTACAACCCACCGCCCCAATATGGTACCCAACATGCACATATACCTGCTTACTCTCAAATGGGTTAGGCGGGAGGAGGTTATCCATCTTATGGCCATGGGAAAGCTTATGGTCCATCAGGTCCTTATCATCAGCCGTATAAAGCTCTTGGTCAATCTTACGGTCCATAATACAATCCGGTTCCTTTTAATCAACCTTTTATGGGAGCTTATAATCCCACCTTCCAGCCGTAGCTCCTGTTCCTTGCATGCTTGAATCTCCCAGATATTTTGAAGCTCACTAATGATCTGGTGTGTCACGACCCTAGTTGGCCCCCGGTTCCTACCAAACTTCCTTCGGACATTCCAAAGTTCAAGGGGAAGGGCGGTGAGGATCCGGGCGATCATGTCACTACGTTTCACCTTTGGTGCTCCTCCAATTCTTTGAATCATGATTCTATTAGGTTACGACTATTTCAACGCACCCTCACGGGGGCAGCCACGAAGTGGTATGTAGAGTTGTCGGGGAACACCTATAGGGGATTCAATGAGATTGATTTGGTTTTCTTAGACCATAACCAGTTACCAGTTCGTTATGATACTAGTACTGAGTTGTTGTCCACCTTCCGTCAGAATAAGGCCACGCATATTTCTGACCACGTTCAAGAGTGGCGTTGGCGGAAGAGATTGGTGAAAGCCAACATTGCTCCAAAGTTCCTGTTGGAATGGTTCATTAAGTCTTTACTCCCATATATTGCTAAGGATGTTTCAATGTCTGGCATTGTGACTGAGGAACAAGCGATCTTGAAAGTCCAGCAGTTAGATCTACTATATTCTCAGTCTGGCATTTTGTATGACATTATCCCTGATGCACCGAGAACAAGACATGAGCCTTCGTCAGTTCCTAGACCACATGCCAATGGCATCATGGGGTCCGCATGCACTCACCCTGTAGACTTGGTAGCTAATCAAATGCAAAATTTGTCGCTAAACCAGTCTGCTGCCGAATAAGTTCACGCCTTGTCCACTTCCACTCCGTTGTCTGATGTACACAATGTGCAATCAACGAAACCGTCGGGTAACCAGTAACCTGGTGCTAAGAAAAAGGGGAGAAACAATCGTAGTGGTGGAAACAATGGACGTAAAAACAATAGCAATCGTAATACTCCTCGTAAAGAGAATGCCAACCCTCCTCGGGAAGGCAGAAATGCTGGCGAGGATCGTAAACCTAGGTGTAAGGTGAAATTCCCTTGCAAGCTTTGTGGGGAGGACCATCTTACTCACTTATGTCCTCGAATTGAGGAAGCATCGAAGCATTTGGCACAGAGCCCATCTGTGTTGAAGGATCCCCTACCTCATCACCAAAACATGGCTTCGCATGCTCCCAACAGTGGTTATGGTACTAATGAAACGACAATGTCTTCTACCAATACCAGTGGTTACGGATGTGTGAATATGGTTCAGTCAGAGGTTTGTGTTGCTACTCATCAACGCAATTATGGTGCACCACAACCAAATTTGGGGAATGAGCCTCCCCCTCCTCCTAATAATTCCTTACATATCGAGAAGCCTTCTATTATTCCATGGATACCAAAAGGTGTTCTCAAGCACTCCATGCATAATCCTAATGCTCGAGCTGCCCAAAGCTACTCCATCGTAGAAGATTTGGGCCAAACTCCATGTGCCATGTCGGCTCTTGAGGTTTTGCAAGCCTACCCTTCTCAGAAGCATGCCCTTTTGAGTGTGTTAGGAGTTCAGGATGGGGGAAGTCCTAGTGTTATCAAGTTCGACACTACTAATGTCCAACCTTGCTTACCTTACCACGTGGCTTTTCAAATCCAGGTGGTTTTCCTTAAAAGCTTCGTCAAACGTACTATGGTTGATGAAGGTGCTTCCGCATCGGTAATGTCGTTAGCTTGTTGGAAAGCTCTTGGCTCTCCTCCTCTACTCGTGTCTCGAACTACACTCACTGCATTCGATGGTAGGTCTTTCACGCTGCATGGAATTATCCCTTCCCTTGTTGTCTCCTTGGGAGGTAAGTCCATGCCTATTGAAGTCGAAGTGGTTGATGCGCCCATCGACTAAAACCTTTTACTGGGTAGGAATTGCATGTACGCTATGAAGGCTGTCGCGTCTACTATGTTTAGAGTTATTTTATTTCCCCATGAAGGCAAGATTGTGACGATCGATCAGCTGGATTTTGTTGGTACTCCTTCCATAGCATCCACGGGATCTGTAATCCCGCAAGTTACTGATTCTCAGCCAGCAACTGGGAACATAGGTGTCGAAATGTACCCTTCGTTGATGGGAACTTATAACTTTTCTGCACCTGTGAATTTTATCGGAACCATTTCCGATAGTGCGCCTCCTCCTTCGAATAATATGCTATTCCGGACTTCCTATTGAAACGATCCATAGATTTTACTATCCACGAATTCTATGTCTGGAGACATTACGCACATCAAGATGTCTATTCCTTTATCTATAGCAGAGCTCACTTACGATCATATCCAACAAACCACTACAGATCTGGATCCCTCTTCTTCCCAGACAGTTGAAGAAGATCCCATTACGCTGCCAGTTTGGGCAGCCAACTCATCTTGCTACCATGATTGCCTTGATGATACTTTTCCATCTGATGAAGCTATCCTTGAGGCCATGTGTGGTAGTGATAGGCCTTGGGAAGATATGCACCATCGCTCATATTTCCTTCTCAACCTCAAGATCGTTGAGCAAGAGGAGTTTAGGATGACTCTAGCAGAGATGGTTGATCACCCTGTGGCTCTTTTGAAGTCGCATGATGTTTTTATGGAGGGGAATATGGCCAATATTTCTCCAACCACTTTGATCAATATCTCTCACACTCCTGGAAAGGTGGAGAACGTTTACGTCGGTGCCAATTGTGATCCTGAGGAGATTGCTATTTACATTGACTTGTTTACAGAACTCCGGGAAGCTTTCGCCTGGTCATACGAGGAGATGCCAGGAATAGACCCCCGCATTGTTGAACACGAGATTAGAATGTACCCTGATGCTAAACCTGTTCGACAATGCCTATGCGCTATGAACCCTAGGAAGGAAGCTACTATTAAGGCAGAGGTGGAGAAGCTGCTTAAAGCTGGTTTCATCTACCTCGTTCCTCTTACCGAATGGGTGTCAAATCTCATTCCTGTGGATAAGAAGCAAGGAACGATCCGTGTATGCACTGATTTTAGAGATTTGAATCGTGCATGTCCGAAAGACAACTTTCCCACACCATTCATAGATCAAATTTTGGATGCTTGTGCGGGGAGTGATATTTTTTCATTCATGGATAGTTTCTCAGGTTATAATCAGATTCAAATCAAACCCGCGGACCAACATAAAACGGCATTTATTTGTCCATGGGGAACTTTTTCATATCGAAAAATGCCCTCCGGCCTTAAAAACACCGGAGCTACTTTTCAGCGAGCCATGACCTATGCCTTTCATGATCTTAAGACGATTATGGAGGTTTTCTTGGACGATCTTGCTAGCCATTCTCGCAAGAGAGTGGACCACCCCAAGGACCTCCGTATGATTCTCGAATGATGTATCCACTACAAAATTCGATTGAATCCAAACAAATGCATCTTCGCTATTAGGACTGGTCACCTTCTAGGATTCATAGTTTCGAAAGAGGGTATTAGAGTCGATCCTCTCAAAGTTGAGGCAATACTTCAGTTGCCTCCTCCGTGTAATCTGTTACAACTTCAGAGCCTACAAGGGATAGCTACTTTTCTTCATCAGTTCATAGTTAACTATGTTAATCTTACCAAAGGTTTTGCGCGCTTATTGAAGAAGGACACACCTTTTATCTGGGATGAGCAAGCCCAGCAGTCTTTCGACGCCCTTAAGAAAGCTTTGGTATCGGCCCCCGTGCTTAGTCCACCTAACTTTACATGAGATTTCATTCTTTATGTGGCCGCATCTCAAGAGACTATTGGCATGGTCTTGGTTCAAGTAGATGATGCGCTTGTCAAGCATGTTATCTATTATCTCAGTCGAAATTTAGTAAACGATGAACTAAGGTATACCCACGTAGAAAAGCTAGCGCTTGCGACTGTTCACGTAGTCTAGCGGTTACGACATTATATTTTGTTTCGAACAACCATAGTAGTAGCTCACATCAATCCATTTTAGTTCGTGCTATCACGACGCCTTATATGGGGAAAATAAAATAAATGGATTGTAATCCTTCAGGAATTTGATCTCGACTTTGCTTCAGAAAAATTGATGAAATCGTTGGTGTTTGCTGAGCTTATGTCGAACCTTCCACGGCTTGATGAGGAGGTCATTCACGAAGATTCCTTTGTGGATGAACACTTGTTTCTTATCTCAACCGAGGACCCTTGGTATGGGGATATCATTGTATATCTCCAAACTTGGAAGCTTCCTCCGCATTATTCACGAGACAAGCGACAGCGTGTGAAACATCACGCTAAAGATTATACTATAGTCGGTGACACTTTGTATCGTCGAGGAAAGGATTCCATTCTTCATCGTTGCTTGACTCACGAAGAAGCGGAACGGGTACTTAATGCTTGCCATGCGAGGGCGTGTGGCGGTCACTTATCCGGGCTTGCTACAGCCCAATGTATCATGCGAGCTGGTTATTTTTGGCCTATTATCTTTAAATATTGTATTAATGCTGTGAAGAGATGTCACCCTTTCCAGGTGTTTTCTTGAAACATTCACTCGCATCCAGCGCCCCTCCATTCGATCATCACTGTCGGTCCCTTCACCAAGTGGGGGGTAGATTTCATGGATTGCAAACCAGCTTCGGCTGGGGGGCATCACCATATTATCGCAGCCGTAGATTATTTTTCTAAGTGGGCTAAGGCCATGCCGACCGTAAAATCCGATGGTGCTACTGTAGCCCATTTCGTGTTTAACCAGATTATCACTTGGTTTGGTATCCCGAAAGAGACTGTCACTAACCATGGCAGTCACTTTCAGAATAAGATGATGGAGGATTTGTCTCTCAAGATTGGGTTTCGTCAGGAACATTCATCTTCCTACTATCCTCAAGCGAATGGTCAGGTTGAAGCAGTAAATAAGTCTTTGAAGACCATTCTCCAACGAACCATCCAACAAAGCAAGACTAATTGGCATATCATGTTATATCCTGCTTTGTGGGCATATCGAACCACAGTTAAGACTGCCACTGGGTTCTCACCATTTCAGTTAGTTCATGGTGTGGAGTCACTTCTACCGGTTGAATGCGAAATCCCTTCACTCAAGCTATCCATAGAGCTCCTCCCTGATACGACGAAGATTGAGCAACGTTTAGTACACCTCGAGCAACTTGACGAGAACCATCGAGATGCCGTTGTGGCCATTGAAGTTAACAAGTGTCGTGTCAAGGTTCAATATGATAGGTATGTCCATCCTCGGCAATATGCTGAAGGTGACTTGGTCCTCTTGTATGACCAAGCTAAAGAACCCCTGGGGGCAAGCAAGTTCAATCCCATGTGGCACAGTCCTTACATTGTGAGGCGTGTCCTCGAAAAAGGAGCTTATGAGTTAGAAGACTATGAGGGGGTTGCCTTAAAGGAGCCTAGAAATGGGCTCTACCTCAAGCAATATTACACTTGAACCTCTGGTTTAGGCTAATACTTTTGTATACTATGTATAGTTTTCTATACATAGTTTAGATTTCCTTTTGGTTGTCGGGTCTGCTGATCAACCTCTGTTTGTTTGACAAATTTCAATGGGATTCCCTAAATTCTTAGGTTTGACAGATGGTGCTAGCCGACATACGCAGCAGCTTGCTTCTGTTGCCTGGGTTATCTTCTCACCTGACCACCTAGTTGTGTCCTCAGGAGGTGCTTGTCTCGGTCCTACATCTAATAATGTGGCTGAGTATAGTGCCGTTATTGAGCTACTTCGGGATGTTATTTCACATGACATCCAGTCTTTAGAAGTCCGCCTGGATTCACAACTAGTTGTGTCTCAGCTGAATGGGCAGTATCGTGTACGAGATCCTACATTGCTACAGAAATTCCTTAAGGTACGACTCTTGGAGAGACATTTTGTTTCAATTACATATATTCATGCTCCAAGAAGTTTGAATCATATATCTGATGCATATGATAACTATGTATTAGATTGGCATTTGTCACATTCATTAGCAAGCACATAAATACTAAGACATTTCATACATTTGTACATACACACATGTAGTAGAACCAAGAACCAAAGTTGTATATATATAAATATGTCCAAAAATGGGAGTGTCATACAAGACTGGAGCCCGTAGCCCTCAAAAATATACATATCGATACAAAAATAGTGAGACCTTGGGATATCTATTCCCTCCGAGGAGGTCTAGCTGCCGCCTTGACGGGGTGTGTATCATAATAGTACTGTACTGCATTGGCCATCCACTGCAGTAGCCGCACCTACTCTCTAGGAACGCCCACTACCTGACGTTGCATGGCCTTAGGTAGTCAGGCCACCTCTATCTGTGGTACTCGGACAACCATCCATGATATGTTGCGTCGCAGTGTCTGTAGTGTGCACCCTGCTGTAGCATCTGCTGCCACCTCATCACCTCTACCCCGAAGACCATGTCTCGGGAAGCCCTCGGGTCTCACTGGGCCTTTGTCTGCGAGCAAATAGTCACCCATTAGCACATGACACTACCACCAAAAAGATTTTTTGCATTTCAAGTATAATCAAAAAATCCATAAAAATTTAATAAACACAAAAACCAAAAAGAGTACTCACCAATGTCTCTGAATGCGGCCCCTGGTGGGAGTGGCATGTCACGGTCCTGTCTGAAGTCTATCCCTGCATAGGGATATTCCTCTATCGCGATAACCTACCGGTTCCACCAGCGGAAGAACTCCTCAGTATATGGTGATGCCAGATGGCCACCACCCTGTCATGTCAGAATCTCAGCCCACCGGGTCAGAGCTGGATCACGGAGACTGTGCGGAGGGACATCCACCTTCAAGCTAAGTCCTGGAACCCTCTCAAAGAAGAAACTGCAGAGGATGCTACCATACCCAAAGTTTTTGGCCTTACCCTCTTTGCATTCCGTCAGTTGTGTCTTCATAGACACCAACAGAGTAGTACACCAGTTGAATATAGTAGGTTGCAAGCATTATGATGCATAGAACATCACCGGTCCGGATGCCTGATGTAGTGCTTTGGATCCTGTGATCCGTACCAGAGTAGACACTATGATCTTGGTGCTCAAGTCCACTATGAGGTTGACCGACACTTGGCTTCCCACTGCTCGAGTATTGGCAGGGAAATACCGTGCTATGTAATCCTGCCTAGTGATCCCGCCACCCACGGTCCGTGACCGAAGACTAGCCACCTCCCCTCTATGGGACAAATTGGTGATGAAATAGATATCCTCTACATCCAGTGTCAATGTTTTCCCATTGAGGATGAATTGTTGAGCATCCACATCCCAGTAGTTGATCAGATGATGGAGTAATAGGTTTTGGGCCCTTAAACCCCCTAGACTCCAGTATTTATATAAGCCACATTCTTGCAATGCTTGTTGCACTTGTAAGTCATTGCGCACAGCTTCATCAACCTGGTCATGCTCTCTTTCCCTCCACTCTAGAACCATCCTGGAGTGCAAAGCAATTAAATTTTGGTCAGTTTCATGATTAAAACTTTCTTCACGGTCGTACCCGCGGGATAATTTGTAGACAGTGGCGGGTACCCATGAGCAATCAGTTTTTTGACTGCACGTTTCGTGCCCTACCTACGACCCGCATAGTTATAGCCCGCGGGTAGCACCGAAGCCATCTAGGGCTTGGACAAACAAAAAATTCCACCGACCAAAACTGAAATAAAAACACTCAAATGAAAGCTATGGCAGTAACCACTAACCTGCTCTAGACGGTTCGCTGAACGGTCACTTGTAGCTCCACAATCGGCGTTTGAAGTTTCATGTGAAAACTTACCACTAAACTCCAAATTGGTGAATAGTGCAAATGAATTGAAAATTATTTAATTTTGTTCCTATTTATAATTTTTTGGACCCACTTTTCTATATTTTATGCCATTTTGAGCCATTATGAACTAATATCATGTCATGGAGTAGTGTTTTTTAAGCAAATTTCCTCGGTGAAAGTTGTTCCAAACCATTTCACACCTATGGCAGGTACGTTTCCTACCTAGCATATAGGTTAGATACCATTTCCCCGTGCATTATGCATTTGACCTATTGACCATTTTCATAAACCCTAGGTGCGACCCCGCTTCGTAACTGACACGGAACCTTCACACTTCTATAGAAGTGTCATTATGCGGTGCTAGGGATTTCCCGAACATGGGTACCCTAGTTAGAACCCCTTATGCATTCCAGTGCCCATGCCGTTGTTTGTCCTTAGGATTGGTAGTCCTTGGTAGTTACACCATGACATTACAATAAAGATTCATACTCTACTTTGTCTTATTCTGGCCATCTCCCTTGAGGACTCCCCTCAGTTATATCATGTTGTGATTGCATTGCATCATCCTGCTTGCCGCTTGAGCCTTGTTCCGGCTCCCGCTTACTCAATTTGTTAGCCTTGTGCCTGAACACTTTTCCCTATCGAGCCCTGCAGAGCTTATACATTTTCCCTTCATAATTTGATGACCCTTTTGACCCTGAGGGAACACATCCCCGAGTGTCCACATCCTGCATGCACTTCCTTGCTTTGAGCATAGGTATGTTCCACTGCATGGAACTAGTCTACTAGCTATTTGACACTTGTTCCCTCACCTATTGTATTATAAGCAATTTTATTCTTTTTCAAGCTTTTCCCAAATATGAAAAAGACAAAAAAATTAAATATTCCAAAAAGTCGGACGGGATTATGGTCACTATTTCTTGTTGGCAGCTGTTGTGTCGCCTTTGAACAAAGCATTCATTCCACTCCGTATATTATGCGTTGAGACTATAGTTGGGCCTTAGGAGCTGTACTTGTTTCTCAGTTTTCACCACCAATTGGTTAAGCTTCCAGTCATTATGGAGCCCTTTGTAATGCCTCCTGCATTGCACAGTTTATGTCAAGTCTATGCTTCCTGAGTCTATCCATCTGCCCATGCTCTTGTTCAAAGGAAGTCCTGAAACCAGTGTCGGCCACTCCTCAGTTCTCTTGACTATTGCATGTCGACCATCCTTATTGAGTTCGTCTATTTCACCTGAGATCTTCCAAATCTTTCAGCATTGCCAGTACCTCGTCCTGGTTAATGGGGGATGCCCTAATGCCCTCCTTCCAACGAGTCTCGTTCCATCGACTTCAACTCATTTATTCCGGGACTTGAGGCTTAGAGTTTAGTTAAGTACCTTAAGGCTTGCAGTCAATAGTGGCAGGTTCTCTCGCCATCGACAGTTTTGGGAATACATCAATGTCCCCTGATCGATGGATTCATCCTAGTGTTCGACTTCAACCCATTTATTCACACTCTGATGATTGTGCTCTGTGCCTTGATTCTCATTGTCATTATTGGTGGGTTATCTCGCGTCTGTTAACTGTATACATCAATGACCAGTAATCAGATGATGTCTCATCAAGTTCGACACCAACTCCTTTATTCACTTGATGGGACTTTCACCGTTGAAGACTTGTGTAGAAGACCCCAGGCAATTGTGGCATTCAGTATGCTACATATGACTTTGACTTTACATCTGAGATATCACCTCTCAAATATCAACAGTTTGTACCTCCAGTTTGCACCAGTCGTCTTCTTTTCAGCAGAAGACCCTATCTTACTGTAGAGGGATCATGGCTATGATCACTTATGACATGTATCTACTATGTACTTCCTATTCATGGCCATTGTATCAGATTGTTGTACTATACTTACATGTATCTTGAGATACTATTGTATTATGACGAGTGAGTTGCTCTTTCTACTTGTGTCTCCATCACTCCACTTCTGAGTTTTATAATGTATTTCGACCATCGTAGCATTCAGTCTCTGACCTCACACATTAGGGGGCATCTGTTACACAGAAATCTTCCACCCTGTGAGCATCAGCATTGTTTGGCCTGTAGGATCCATTTCAGTGACTCAGATCCATTTATATCCTTCAGAGATACCAGTTTGCCCTATTTTTATTCCTACCCGCCTGTTGCATCACTATAGTAGGCGTACCCGCGAGTTGCATCCCTATAGCCCGCAGGTAGAATGTAAAATGGTAAAAACCACTATTTTATCACTTTTTACTCCCAAAAAGCGGTCATTGGGTGACCTTTGGCTCTCCATCTACCCAAGTAACGCCTCGATGTGTCCTTTCACCTACCTTTGAGAGGACTATATATTGAGCACATATGGCTTATGGATGAGAGGAAAAAAGAGAATAGTAAGAGAACTCTAGTGGATTTTTTCCCTATCTTGAGTCTACACTCATTGATCCTTGTAGTTGTGAACCATTTATCTTCACCTTCCAAACTCCTTTCATAGTTTGAGTTTGCCATTCATGGAGAATTGAAGTGGTGGAGGCACAAGTGGATTGATCTAGATCTTGGTTCAGATTGGTTGCCAACAAGAGGTCGTATCACTTTGTACTTCTTCTTGTTCATTAATAGAAATGCTCATATTCTCGTCTATTCATGGTGTGAATGTTGTTTATTATACATTGGGTTACATTTGCGTATGATATTATGGACCATTGTTATTGATAATGTTAATGTCATTTATATATTATATGTACCAGTTAGATATTGGTTACCAAGACTAATTTGCAGATTACAAGTGCGTGGATGTGCGTGGATTGAAAGCTCCAACGGGGATCTACATCAAACGTTTGGATCGATGTTGGTTACATTAATCCATTATCTTAACATTGTTATTTATAATAGCATTGTTTTGAGAATTGAGTAGGTTTCTGGTAGTCATCTGTCTGTTGTGGTATTCCCAAGCCATAGTGAGTTTTCTCCAATACAATTATTGTACAAGATTGACATTGTACTTGCTGACAAATCTATACTGAAGAATTTTTGCTAGGTTTTTCCCGTGAGCGGGTTTTCCTAGGATAAATTGTTGTGCACGCTTGTTTATGGTGTTCTTGTCTATATTTCAGTGATCCTATTGTATATGGTTATCATGATAATACATAAATTGTTTGAATATCTAACATAACCATATTTATAGTATTAAATTTCTAACATGGTTCAGATCTAGCCTGAAAGAAGACCTTGTGCAACAAAAACCACCAGAAGTGAAAGCTAGGGTTTCTTGTTCCAAAGGGTTTTCACCATAAATTGGCCTGAAAAGGAGGACACAGCAACTCTCCCTAGGAGGGAGCATTTTTCTGTGGAGGAATTTTTCATATCCGAGAATTTTGAATTTTGAAGCTATCATTATTGCTCGGGAAAACTAGAGCATAATATTTTTCATACTTCTATCCACAGATTTGGATGAAGGAGGGGTTTTCTCAACTCACCTTAAGGGGGAACATCTTTCCCTCAAATCATATTTGCAAGATTACAAAGTTGGAAAATTAGGGTTTCTCTAACAAACCCTAGGAAAACCAGGTAGTACATTTCAGAAGGCATTGAAGCAAGCACTTGGTTGGATCATCTTGATTGGTAAGTACTATTATCTTTATTTCCATTTGAGGTACTCATTTTATTAATATGACAAAAAATACCAAGCTTGAGGATAAGCTTGAAGGAGATGATAACTTATGAGCCTGAAAGTATAAAGTACTACTCATTCTAGAAGAGAATGACTTGGACAACTATGTTAAGGAGGAAGTTCAGATCCAGAGGGATGTGAAGACAAGGTGAGACATAAGAAGAATTTGATTGGGGCCAAGAGGATCATTGATGACTCCATCAAGGATCACTTGATCCCCCATATTTCATCATTGAATACTCCCAAGGAGATGCTTGATGCATTGGAGAGACAATATGAAGGAAATGACATTAATAGGAAGATGACCTTGAGAACTCAACTCAAGGGTGTGACTCGATGCAGAACTCAGAAAGTATCCATTCCTATTTCAAAAGGGTCTCCCAAATCAAACAATAGCTAGAAGCTATTGAAGACAAGGTTGAAGAAGCATAATTGGTGATGACTACATTGAATGGTCTCCCAAGATCATGGGAATCATTCATTCAAGTAATTTGTTCTATAAGGAGGCTCACCAAATTGAGTAGGCTATGGGAGAATTGTACACAAGAGGAAGTCAGGATTGAAGCCACAAAAGAGAATATGGGTGAATATGATAATCAAGCCTTAATCACTCATACAAGGAAGGAAAAGAGCAAGAAAGAAGAACACTCTCACAACAAGCCTAGAAGATTTTGGAAGAATCGTAGACCTCATAAGGACTACCACTAGTACAAAATGAGAAATTAGTGACTGAAAAAATGACAAAAATTCGCATATAAATGACTATTTTTCAATCAGTGACTAATAGTAGCTAATTTGCAGTATCTTATAGATCGTCTAACTTAGTCGTATTTATTTTAGTCATTAATAGTTGCCTGATTTAGTCATTGATAGTTCTCTCATTTAGTCATTAATAGCTCCCCAATTTAGTCATTAATTGCCACAATTAATGCCCAAATATACGACTAGCTAAGACAACTATTAATGACTAAAATAAATACAACTAAGTTAGTTGAGCTATAAGATACTACAAATTAGTTACTAATAGTCATGTATATGCAAATTTTAGTCACAAATTATCATTTGTAATAATCATTTATCTCTATTTAGTAATTCATATTCATTATATAAATGACTAATTTAGTAGTTTTATATTATTTCATTTTATTTCATTATTAATCAATATAAATTAATTAATTTGATATTGTGACTAAATTAAAAAAATATCATATAATATTCATGCTCATCTATTAATATAAATACACATGTGAATCATGCAAACTCACATTAATTAATTACAATATCGAACAATATAAAGTATAAACATATATACTTTCAACCATGTAAGTTATATTATATGAAATGTCAAGTATTACATTATATATGAGTTTCCAAAAGAATATCCACTAATGGAATGATACTGGTCTATGAAAAGAACTGTCTCCATAGTTTACATGAAAATCATCTACATTGATGAATTTTCAAAATATTAAAGTGTCCATTGATTGAAATCATGGCAATGACCATATAAATCCAATGATTCCCTTATTGTAATTTAACCAACACCCGCTACACTCTCGCACATATTGTTTCCCATCATGTGTCCTTTGTTTTCCTTGAAGTCCTTGCCTCTTCCTATGTAGAATCCATCTACCGAATCTATGTTTTGAGACTTGAGACATTCCATCCTTTGGAAATTCAACACTGCAAAGGTGAAGAAACAAGGTATCAGTTAATACTGAATTAAAGAATGCTGCAAAACATCTATGAAGCGAAAATAAGAGGTATAAGTTAATATTGAATTAAAGAATGCTGCAAAACACACTACTAATAGTACCAAAACTTTGTCATGAAGGAGCTACATGAAAATTGTTCATTCCCAATACAAGAACAATAAAAAAAAATACTAAAAAAGAATGCACAATTAGCTCAGAAAAGAAAAATGTTTACAATAACATATAGAAGACTTCTATTCAAAATTAAATATCATGGTTGGAAATCCTTTTGGCATAACATCATCGCCCTTTCCTAACTGTATATTTTCCAAAAAGAGATGTTTCAGACGATCTCTCCAATATGTTGAATACCATAGTGCCGAGAGTACCATATAAAAGTCAGCTGATTTGTTTCTCTCGATCATTTGATGTAAAACTAACACCATACAAATAATTGTTAAAGATTTAAAAAAAATCAAAGTGGTCAGCTAATATTAAGAAATCAATGCTTACTCCAATATTTATTGAACAACTTTCGTTACTTCACCAGAGTTCATCTCCACCAATTGAATATTTTAGAAAAAAGTCATAAGCAAATGCATTGTACAAATTGCTCAAAAGTTAGATTCAACAAGCTCAAGGAAGAAGGAAGGATCAATGTACAAGAGAAATACAAGAAGGAATTACTGCAAATTCATTATCGGAATGGTGAAATATTCATTTATCCATTTCAAAAAAGGAATCAAGTATTCACAACTTAAGGTACATGCAACTATTTTTCATCAATTTTACATTATAAAATACCATGAAAACACTAATATTCCAAACTCCATATGTTCCATTCATTTTAACAACACCCATTGAATACACTCATCTCTTACATATAATTATCATTTTCATTTATTACCTATTTACTTATATCCATCCATACCCACCATTAGTTAAAATCATTTACCTTACCCTATACCCTATACCCACTATCCACCTCATACACAAATTCAAAGACTGAAACATGTCAATCCAACACCATTTAGTAAATTTGACTCAAGAAAGAAATCTTGTGGTATAACATGTTTGACATACAAGGAGATTTATACAAAGGGAAATAAACAAAGTGGGAAACCCTTTACATAGGGGATAGCTAAACATTACATGTATGATAGAAGTCTATGTCACTATGTCTCTGTTATCCACGACATCAACTATTGGATGTTGAGCAAAATCTTCAACCACTTCCTTACCAATACAAGACATGTTGAAGCAATATACATTTTCCCAAAACAAAAGACTAGTTCTACCTTCTCCAAAACCAACCACATATTGTTGAGAAATTTACAAATAATAAATTTGTCTACACAAAGCAAGGTAGGAAATTTCTATGAGCTCATTAGTAAAAAGAATTCCAACTTTTAAAAAACCAACCACTATTGTTGAGCAATTTACAAATCATCAATCTATCCACACACAATAGGGTAGGAAATTTCTATGCACTTATTAACAATAAGACTTACCATCTCAGTTGTGTCAAGAAGAATGGCTCCACCAGGTTTCAGCCAATGATCATGAGCATAAATAACTACACCAAACATTGATTCATAAAGTAGGGAGTATCCCATCCACTCACTCACTATCACATCTAAACATTGACTTTCAGTTGCCATGCACTTATCAATATCTTCTATCATGCCCTAAACTACAGTAATAACTCCACACGAGTTCTAATTTTTGCCATTCTCACTTTCTTATTTGAGTGTGTTATTTTATTTTTCAACCTATGCATAGAAAAAATAAGTTATACTATAAAGGAAATATTTAGATTTCCATTGAAATTGATACTTAGAGATCCAGGAATGCAAAGATTTCAAATATTGTGGCTCACCAAATTAGGGAAATTGAGAAACTGGAAGCATACTGCAACATGTTTTATGGACTATTCTTGGACATTACTAGGATATTGCACTCTTTCACCACAGTCCTCTCCAAAGGTATTGCACTCTTTCACCACAGCTGGAACGTTCCAGTTGTGGTGAAAGATGAGGAGACTATTCAACAAGCACAATGAGACATGGAGATTGGAAATGCAGATCTAGAGTACAATCTTCAGGGTGACATCAAATAGGAAGCTCTAGTGGGCATAAATTCAATTAAGCTCAGGTTTTTTAAGTGTTATGTAAGGTAATTTTATTATTATCCCAGTTTGTTAGGAGCTATACCAGTTGGATTTACAGTTGTATATCTAGGAAAGTAAAAACAACCTATCCAATAAGTATGAATTTTGAAATTCAGGTATATTTTGAATGCCTAGTTTTAGACTTGTTAAATTTTTCTTTGTATTAACTTGCATTATAGTATGGCCGCAACTATATTATAATACAAATTATAATTTTTTCAGTCAAACAATAAAAAAAAAAAATTGCTTAATAATATAATAATCTTAACTCAGAACTGTAGATAAAAGCCTTATTATATCTCCTTATATATCACAAGCTATTTTAGTTGTTCTACATAGTTATTTACATCTAATAGCAATCGAATCTAGTCATAACACTACCTCTCAATGAGGATCACTATTCTAGAAAGCAGAGCCATGTATGATACAAAAAAATATATCCTATATAGCTCTTTACTTGTTCCAAGTCATTTACGTTGAGACATTGACCTAGAACATGGTCATATGATGCATTTTCTACCTGGAAGAATATTAATGTTACCAAATCCATGCATTTTACATAAAACCAAGAATATGAAAAACATCAAGATGATAAAGAATAAATAACAAAATGTTGTGTACAAATACTGAAAATACTAAAGATGATGAAGCAAAAGGAGTCCACATATCTCCTAGCAAGATCTCTTCATCAATTTGAGAAGAATTAATGCTTAGTAGCTTACAATCATGTACTGGGACACTTCCTATTTCCTGTTAAATCAAGATAAGAAAATCATTTATTTAATATTTTGCCTTGTACTGAATTATATCAAGTATTTTATTAAGTTAAATCAAATTGAGTATAATCTTGTCTTTTCCAATGTCTCAATGCATCTAGCAACCTACCATGAATATTTAATTTTCACTATGGATTCTGCCAAACTTGCATCTACTTGTTGAAAGTGTTCCCACTCCTGTTAAGATAAATCAAAATGAATTTGACTAAGGTTTCCTTTGTTTTTTATCTAATAATATTTACAGGTTGTTTTCCTATTTAATCTATAAGCAGAAAGTAGTTTATGTATTTTACTTGGACATTAATAAAATTATATTATATTTACAAAACAACCCTTATATCCTATACACTGTTTTTTTTTTAATTACTACTGCAATTCTCATTTGTACTATTTACATCCCACATGAAAACTATGGTACAAGACACCCCCCAGGTTTGAACATGGCCATTGGCTAAGATGGCTAATCTCATTTGTACTATTTACAACCCATAGGAAAACTATGGTACAAGACAACCCCCCAGGTTTGAACATGGCCATTGGTTAAGATGGCTAATCTCATTTGTACTATTTACAACCCATAGGAAAACTATGGTACAAGACACCCCCCCAGGTTTGAACAAGGCTTCCCCTAGGTTTGAACCTGGCCACTGGCTAAGATGGTAACTTTTCTTAGGCTACTTTGAGTATGTAGAAATAATATTATTTTGCAGAATGTAATAAATAATTGTAGTCGAAGTAAAAAATTCAAAGAGTAAGCTGGGCTAAGATGGTAACATGGTACAAGAAATCCCCCCAGGTTTGAACACGACCATTAGCTAAAATGGTAAATTTTCTTAGGCTACTTTGAGTATGTATAAATAAGATTAGTTCACAGAATGTAATAAATAATTGCGGTCAAAGCAAAAAAGATGAGTAAGCTAGGGGAAAAAACTTAACAAATGAGCAATACAAGTCGAAAAAAAAGATGATTACAATGACAAGTCTGAGTAGATATCTTATAAACTTGTGGATAATAAAATAGTTACAGATTCTTAGATAAGTGCTAGATTCTACTATAAGCTATGACACATCTTGATATAAGCAAACTTAACAAATGATAAGTACAAGTCCAAAACAAAGATGATTACAATGACAAGTCTAAGCAGTACAAGTCCAAACCAAATATGATTGCAATGGAAGGTGTGAGTGGATATATTATAAATCGGTGGGTAATGAAATAGGTACATATTCAAAGATAAGTGCTATCTTTTATCCACACAACAGTTGGCATTATTGTTGGATGCTAACATCAACTGCGACAAGTCATCCAATTAGACATGAATTTGACAAACTCAACGACTTCGATAAGTTCAACGACCTCAACAATTCCGCGACATTAACATGCAGCATCGAATTGCGACTTGCGACTATCGAACTATGACAGATTGTCTCTTTGTCTTCCAGTCGACTGTAACAGTTGAACTTCCGAAAACATTCTAACTTCTCTTGTAATTGAACGTAACAAGAAGGAACCCAAGCGTCTCAGCACTCTATATAAGCATGTAAAATATTTTAATATAACAAGCTTTTGATCTTATTATCTTTACATCCAGTAATAGAGAAATCAGTTCGCATTCCTGCATATTGTCTATGTGTTTATATATTTATGTGCGTAGTGTATTCCTGCTTTGCTTCTCATTCTTGTGCTTCTTCCATAACAGTACCAACTCATCTAATCAAACTGTTGTCCCCCTCGTGCTCCTGGGCGCGTGCAGATCATTGGTATTAGAGCAGTTGGCTTGATTCAGAGCTTAAGTTGTGCGTAGAAACTTCCATCGAAGTTACCTGACTTATTCCTATTCAAACACACTCACAAACTCAACAATCCAAGCAGACACTACCTCCAAAGATGGCAGGAGAAACAGACGATAGACATGCAATCGACGAGACATAGCAACTCATAGAGAAAGTGCTAGCTCGACAATGAACTGAGATGTTCGCCCAGTTTAATGAATTCTCACGCGATTTGCTTCGACATCAAGAGAATTTCCAACAAGATCTAACTCCGACAAAATTAGTCCATTCAAAGTGAAAATGAATCTGGACATACCAAATCTAGAAGGCAGGATTGACACGGAATCCGTCAACAATTGGGTACAACAATTGGAATCATATTACTCTGTGAATCAACTCTTGGAAGCCGACAAGATCACCATTGCAACCTTAAAGATGCCAACATCTATGCACTACTGGTGGGAGAACCCCTTGACAAAGATGGAGAAAAGCGGAGACCCCATAGACACATGGGATAAATTTTTCGAATACATTCGAAACAATTTTTACCTGCCCAAGTACCTTGAACAATAGTATAAGAAGTGGTAGAAACGAAGGCAATGGAAAGACCAGTCTGTACAGAGTTACCCCAACGAGTTCTATCGACTCTTGGCTAGACTTGGCGTTCAAGAAGAATCAAAATTGCTTGTTCTGAAGTATGTCAGCGGATTATCCCAGTACATTCAGCAAGAGATGGAGTTTCTTACTGTTAGTACGGTCTCGGATGCATTCCACTATGCCAGCAAACTTGAAACCAAACAGAAGGGAAAATCACACTTCACGACTAAACCGACATCAAGACGACCACCCGACAAGAAGGAACCAGCCGACTTTGACAAGTCAAAATCTTCTCATCCAACTCCGCCAAAGCCAGATCAAGGAAAAAATCCTTTTCACAAAAAGGAACATAGAAAACAACCCCCTACCAGTAAATGGTGTGATTACCACCACTCATCTTGGCATGATACATCTGAATGCAAAGCTTAGAAGACCTTTTTGGAAAAATTATCGACATCCGACACATTCGACAAGACTGTGGTATAATCTGACCTAGAAGAAACGACCCTTTTGAGATCGACATCGAAAACACCATCATCCTCAACTATCGTCGATGGGGATGAACGAGAGCGCCTGTTCCATACACAAATATGGGTTCAAAAGAATCCATTGCATCTGATTATGGACAACAGAAGCCAGAAGAACTTTGTTTCTGAAGAACTTTTTCAAGAAACTAGGTCTTGTTACTACTCCTCATCCTCATCCCTATAACATCGGTTGGATGAAGGATGGATAAAAGCTAAGGATCACTCGACAATGCAAGCTCTCCTACTTCATTAATCCTTTTGAAGATGAAGTACTTTGCGACATGGAACCACTCTCTATAGCCGACGCCCTATCTGGGAAGCCTTACCTATGGGATCGCCATGGAAGTTACTAGTCACGACTGCAAAAGGTGATTATCAGAATTCAGAATCAATGGTACGACATACCAAAGCGATGACCTACACCAACGGTTGTAATGATATCTGCTAAACAGACGAAGAAGCTCATCAACCATGTTGAGAAGTTTGCATTTATTATGATAAAGCTGAAACATTCTAGGAAGACTGCAGCAGCTAGTCGACTCACCGACCAGTGCAGATCCCAACAGAAGCAACAGATCAAAAATATTCTTGACGAGTACCAAAACCTATTCCAAGTTTCATACGGATTACCTCGACATTGTCAGGTAAAACACTCTATTGAACTTGTTCCTAGTTCTTTGTTACCTAACGCATCTATTTACAAAAGATCCATTCTAAAAAATGAATAGATTCGCAGACAAATCCAATATTTGATCGAAAAAGGTCATATCCGACCCATTTCCTCTCCTTGTGGAAGTCCACTCGTCCTCGTTTCAAAGAAAGACAGGACGTGGCACATGTGCAACGACTACCGGGCACTCAACAAAATTTCGATAAAGAACAGATACCCTATGCCGTGGATAGATGAGCTCATCGACTGTCTGAAAGGTGCTAAGTTCTTTACTAAGCTCGATCTCAAGTCAGGATATCATCAAATTCCAATCGAGCCCACAGATGTCTGGAAAACTTCTTTCAAGACCAATGAAGGATTGTTTGAATGGTTAGTTATGCCTTTCGACTTAACCAATGCACCTGAGACCTTCATGCGATATATGGATAACACTCTTCGACCTTTGATCGAAAAATGGGTCGTTGTCTATCTCGACGATATATTAGTTTTCAGTCGATCGTGGGAAGAACATGTTGGACAACTTCGACAAGACCTCGACACTCTCCAACAACATTGACTCTACTTGAACATGGACAAATGTTCCTTTGCGATGAACATGATCAAATATTTGGGGTATGTAATTGAATCTGTAGGCATTCATGTCGATCCAGACAAAGTGAAAATCCTCAAAGATTGGCTTGTTCCTCAAAGCATTCATGAACTAAGAATTTTTCTTGGTTTGACGAATTTCTATCGACGATTCATACTCGGCTTTACTCACATAGCCTGGCCCTTGAATCAGTTGATGAAAGGAAATGGGAAAACTGTCTTCAAATGGACACCGACACAACAAGAAGCTTTTGAACAGCTCAAACACAAGCTTTGTACTGCACCAGTACTTGTGTTACCTGATTTGCATTAGCACTTTGAGATTGAGATGGACACATCGGACTATGCCTTGGGTGCATTGATCACTCAGTCTAGTCACCCAGTCACTTTTCATTCCGAAACTTTTAAGGACACTGGTAGAAGATATTTGACGTATGAAAAAAAACTATACGCCATTGTGCAAGCTCTCAAGCAATGGAGGCATTACATCCTTGGAAAGGAAACAGTCATCCTCACTGACCATAAGCCTTTACAATTTTCCCTGTCCCAATCGAAGTTACACACAACTCGAAAAATCAATTGGATTAATTACCTGCAACAATTTTAGTTGGTAATTAAGCATCGGAAAGTTAAATCCAACGTCGCTACCGATTTCCTCAGTTGACCACCCATTACTCTCCTTTTTACAGTGATGAGTATGCAGGGCTATGACACCACCACTTGGCCTCAATTGTATCATGATGACAACAAATTTTCACCAGTCTATAGACAACTTCAGAATGACAAGTCGTCGACCTCCGAATATTGCCTGAAAGATACCTTTCTATACAAGCTTGGGCAACTTTGTGTACTGACATGTGAGCATCAGCAGCAGCTCATTTGGGACGCGCACTACAACAAGAATGCATGACACTTTAGAGTATCAAATACACTTTCTATTCTCTAGAAGTATTTATTTTGGCCTTCACTTAAAACCGACGTCAACAAGTACATTCGATCATGCGTGGTTTGTGCCATTTCTAAACTACCTAATTGACGACAGGGATTGTACACACCTTTTCCATTTCCTAGTCGACCATGGGAATCTATTTCTATGGACTGCTTGACAGGATATCCTACTACCAAACATCAGCATGAAGCGATCTTAGTAGTAGTCGACATATTTTCCAACATGTCCATTCTCATTCCATGCAAGAAGACCACAACAACGCAGCAAACCGCTCAACTCTTCTTCGAACATGTCTGGAAATACTATGGTTTATCGACAACCATTAATACTTTTGATCGAGATGCCAGATTTGTCAGCATCTTTTGGAAGACCCTCTGGAAACAACTTGACACACGACTCTCATTATCGACAGCTTTCCATCCTTAGATCAACGGGCAAACAAAAGTTGTGAATCGCTTGGTAGTACAACTGCTTCGCATGTACAACCACAAGCATCGATGAAAATGGGATGAAAGTCTTCCATACATACATCACAGTTACAATCGTGCTCAACACAGCTCTATGTGAAAGATTCCATTTGAGATATGTTATGGATTTCAACCCTCAGTTCCTATCGACTTGATCATTTCCTCGAAACAGTCGAATGACACTGACTATAGCCAGCGGGAAGTTGATAAAGCCTCGAAGTTTCGAGATCAGATTTGTGACATCTAGAGACAAGCATAGGAAATGTTGCAACGAGCGAACACGAAAGCTAAGGACCAACACAATAAGCATCGTATCCCTCATTCATTACAAATTGGGGATAAGGTCTAGTCACATATAAAGAAAGAATGCTTCACCGATCCATAAAAGAATCTCAAACCATTGCGATATGGTCCGTACATTATTCTTTGATAGATTGGAGAAAACGCTTTCCAGCTCGACATTCCTACATGCCTGGGTTTGCATCCAGTATTTAATGTGGATCTACTTCTGCCATACCATGCACCATTGTTGAAACATAACGACTTACTGACAACACAACCCAAAGACATCCATCCAGATGTTCAGGAACCTCTTCCTTGCGACACCATCGTGGGACAAAGGGTACACCATACAAGGACGAACACAATTCCCTTGTTTCAGGGGGCCAAAGTTGGACACCTCCCATCACAAGGAAAATGGTACTCTGCTATTGAACTAACCGATAAGTTTCCTCACCTGTACGAGCAAACAATGGGGACCATTGTTTCTTAAAGAAGGAGGTCTGATCCACACAACAGTTGGCATTATTGTCGGATGTTAATATCAACTATGACAATTCATCGAATTCAACATGACTTCAACAATCTCAGCGACTTCGAAAAGTTCAACAACCTCAACAGTTATGTGACGTTGACATCCAGCATTGACTTGCGACTTGTGATTGTCGAACAACGACAAATTGTCTCTCTGTATTTCAGTCGACTGTAACGGTTGAACTTCTAAAACCGTTCTAACTTCTCTTGTAACTGAACATAACAGGCAGGCACCCAAGTGTCTCATCACTCTATATAAGCATGTAAAATATTGTAATATAACAAGCTTTTGATCTTATGATTTTTACATCCAGTAATAGAGAAATCAGTTTTCATTCATGCATATTGTCTGTGTGTTTATATATTTCTGTGCGTAGTGTATTCCTGCTTTGATTCTCATTCTTGTGCTTCCGCCATAAAAGTACTGACTCATCCAGTCGAACTGTTGTCCCCATTGTGATCATGGGCGCGTGCAGATCAATATTCTACTACAAGCTATGAACATTACGATGTAAGCTCTCTGACACCATAATAAAACTAGTCTTAGGATGCTTCAAGTCTGTAAATATAAGATTAGTTTGCAGAATATGACAAATAATTGCTGTGAAAGTAAAAAACACAATGATTAAGATGGGGTAGAATCACTTAAAAAAGGAGCACTACAAGTCCAAATAAAATATTTATTACAATGTCTGGACTGGGTGATTGCCTGATAAACCTATGGGTAATGAAACTATTACAGATTCTTAGATAACTGCTAAATTCTATAAGCTATTGCACATCCTGATGTAAGCACTCTCACTACCAATAGAAAAATTTGATCATATTCAACATAATACACCTTTTTAAGGAGCCCTAGAACATAATATCCAATACGTTACAACCTAAATGCCAATAACCTAATGTACATGAATCATGGATGATGTTGGATACAACCCTTAGTTAAAATGTAGGGGAACTTAAAAGGTATCACAAAAAATTTTCCTATCTAGTACGGTTTGACCTCAAATTGTGGGTGATTGGATGTTAATATTGATACTATCCTCTCTTGTGTTTGATTGGAATTCATAATTAAAACCATAATCTAAATCACACGTTAACTTCAATCATTTTCTTGCTTAAGGCCAATTTTTCTCTTCTTGTTCGGCTTACAATTTGTAACACTTTCTCACTTGTCAAAAGGATCCTTGTTGTCGGCATCCTTAACATTATGTATTGATGTTTTCTCTCAATTCTCATTGTTCCTCACAATCAGAAGTTGGAACTCACCTTGACTCTCCTCTTGCCTAGATTTTATGTTTGTTTCGTTGACTGTAAAGGGAATCATTGCAATCAATTTCTCATTTAAGATCAGTTCTTTTATTCTTGTTTGGCTTGGAAGTTTGTAACGATTTCTCACTTTTCAAAAGGATCCTCATTGTTGGAATCCTTAACATTATGCATTGATGTTTTTCCTTGTTTTCTCTCAATGTCTATGCTTGACAATCAAAAGTTGGACCTCACCTTGATTCTCAATGCTCATTGTGCTTGGCAATTAGAAGTTGGACCTCACCTTGACTCTCATCTAGTTTAGATTTGTATGTGTGTTCTATTTAAAGGGAATAAGTTCATTCAGTTCTTTATTTAAGACCAATTATTCTCTTCTTTTTTGGCTTGGAAATTTGTAACATTTTCTCACTTTTCAAAAGGATCTTCATTGTTGGAATCCAGAACATCATGCATTGATGTTTGTCCTTGTTTTCTCTCAATGTTCATTATGCTTGACAATCAAAAGTTCGACCTCACCTTGGATCTCCTGTAGTCTAGAGTCTTATTTTTGTTTTTTATATATAAACTTTAAAGGGAAAGTATTTTGGAATGATTCAATGGAAAAGTAAACAACTTTTATCATGACAAAAACATTCATCCCGGGCTTCTGGATCCATTCCACATTAGTTCTTGTAGCCTTTGCTAAAAACTATGTCAATGTCTCCTCTGCTATAAAGAACAACTTGCCACCAGCTAATTGTGCTTTGCACTACATGACAAAACATAAGTCATATATATATCCATCCTAGTGTGGAACTCAATTCATCACATTTTAGAATGCACGACACTAATCAAGGGAAGGTTATCCCCTGAGGAATACTCACCTAGATCACTTACACTCTATGGAGGATGTTGCAGTTAGTGTTGTTGTCATTCCCACTAGTTATGACTAAATCATAGATGGTGTCATTTACAGTCACTACCACCTTTTCACAATTTGAAACATTATGAATTAACCTGTCAATTTTTCCAAACAATAAATATTGAAACTTAAACATATTTTTATCTTTTAGCAGAGAGGAAAAGTGTATTATGCTAATAAAATAAATTTACAGTTGTTCAGTAGTAACTTGAGAAATGACAGCAAAAGCACAAGAATATTAGTTTTAACAATAAAAGATTCCAAAGTTAGGATTTCAAAGTGTGAGTGTGATATGCTTGATTTTTTTAGGTAAGTTTTGAACCATCTACTAAGGAAGGTGATAATGACTACTCATTACTCCACAAATCATGCATAACAATATGCATCCACTTGAAATTATCAAGACAGCAACTATATCCTTCTCTAGCAATGTTCCAGCAAGTAAGCCAACAACTGTCATAATAAAATTTGTATTTAAACAATTCAGAAATCCAAGAAAAAAACCTAAAGGCCTTTATCTTTAAATAATAATGCAACTAAATGACAATGGATTAGACCTTCGAGACTCATTGTCCTCTATGGTTCAAATATTTTGGGATTGAGTTTGATGTAGACCAATTGAGGTGCATCATTCATTGTAAGTGTATTGTTTCCCAACCCTCCTAGTGATATTTCCTATTATTTGACTGCATCCCTATAAAATTATCATTTTCTATATTTTATGAATCAAGTACTACTAATAAAATTTGACGATATTTTGCATCTCACTTTGATATGACATCATTCAACATGTAAAATGCAAAGACCTCCTAAGAATATTAGGATGCATTGAAGGCCTTATACTATCCTTTCTTGTGGAACCAAGATTCTCTATTTGAAAGAGTAGTTGATAGTTTGAGTATGGTAGAAGGTGACAATCACAGATCACCTCACTAAACAAAAAAGTATTAGAGGTTAGTTAATGGATGTAAGTGATGATATTGGAAATGGGGATCTTATCTTTATAACACTAAACAAATTCCCACAATCTTAATTGTTTGTAATAAAATCAAGTCTATCGAAAATAATTAATCCCTTAACATTTGATGAACTAGGAGGGTTATTTTGCAGGAGCAACGAAATAAGCTCTATGATAAAGATGGTGATTTTGAGCATATTTTTACAGCAAAACAAAAGATCCAAAGGAAACAAAGAATTGGCCAGCAAGGATACATGAAAAAATCAAAGGCATGAAAACACCAAGTACAAATACTTAGATACAATCAAATCCATATTTTTTAAGAAAGACAAGTGTTTTTATTGGGATAAACCTGATCATTTTGAGAAATATTGTAGGAGGAAAAAGTTTGAATTTTCCAAATCAAGTAAAAAAACGGCACTCAAGTAATTATATTGAACCTTAACCTTAATATGTGTAGATGTAAATGTAAGTCCACAACAAAATATTAAACTAGAGTAATGAAGAACAAGTTAATATTTGTACTTGTAAATGTATGTCAACACCAAAATAGCAAACTAGAGTATGGATGAACTAGTTAATATTTGTACTTGTAAAGGTAATTCCACACAAAAAGATCAAATTGGAGTAGTGGAGAACAAAATAAAAATACTGAACAATTTAAAGAGTGTGTGTTGGTGTGTGTATTAGCAACATCGAAGACAATAATTACCATGTGTTATGCTTTATATTGTCTAGAGACAAAATAGGGAAGACAATTATGAGTTGCACTTACATAGAAACAACATGTCCACATAAAATATTGCACATATCACTCTATATTTTATTGGTCCTCTACAAAAAATGTTTTGCAGATCACTCTATATTTTACTTGTCCTCACAAAAAATATTGCATAGATCATTCTACATTTTGAGAAACATTCTAGGAGACAAATTTTGACTTCTCCTAAGATAGGAAAAAGATAACACTAAACTAATTATATTGAACCTTAAACTTAATATTGTACTTGTAAATGTAATCCCATACCAAAAGATCAAACTACAGTTGTGAAGAACAACTTAATATTTGTATTTGTAAACACACGAAAATATCAAACTGGAGTAGTGAAGAAAAAGATAGCAATAGTGAAGAATTTAGCTTCTATGTACACATATATTAGAAACCATGAAGAAAATAGTTACCATGTGCTATGTCATATATTACTATGCACAAAATAAGGAATACATTTGTGGGTTGTAATTACATAGAAACAGGTCCACAGAAAATATTGAACAACATATTCTACCGGTCTTACTGCTATAGATAGATATCTTAGAAAGGGATATATTTAGGTACGTTCTTATCTCTATTTAACAATAATGTCAAATAATGATTGTTATAAGCATAACCTGTAAATATTTATTCTCAATATATTGAGATATTAAGGATTGGCTGTGTTAAATGCCCATTTGGATTCTAATGCACAACTTAAAACTATAACAGGTATGTGTACATGATCTTAAAACAAGGATAATATATATCGACTATAGAGATAATTTCTCAATAGTTAAAGAGATAATAAGTTAGTTAATGACTAGCCCTACTCCCTATCAGCAATTGTTATCCATTACTCAAATATAATACTCGTTTACCAAATAGACTGTATTGCCATGAACTGGGAAAAGGATGAGGGTAAACTAGGGTTAAATACGATCCATGAAATTGGATAAGGCCATAATCAAACCAAATATGGAGAGTGATTAAACCCTGGAAATCAATACTACAAATATTATGTATTAACTTTCAGCTGCTAGGGTTTAATTCTGTGTCTTACACAGTATAATAAAAAAATGATAATTGTTTTAAATTCCAGGAAGTGACAAAATTAACCATATTTATGCACAGACAAGTTTGGGAGTAAAAGAGGACAATTATTTAATACAATGATTACCAAATGTTTAGATAATCCATCATTAGACTATTAGATAGTTCTTAAAAACTGTAATAGTGTTTTAAGAAGTTTCGTATACAACTACATATCAAAACGATGGAAATCTGAGAGGTTAAATAAAATCTTGCATTTATATAACACTACAAATATTATGAGCAATAGAGTTCTTATACCAATGGCTCTCTTGAGGAGAAAAAAGGTTGGAGAAACCAACGAACTTAATATATTTTTAGTCCACGGCTTAACCTATTGATGCGGTCACAAAACATTATCTCTACAGTAATTACAACTTGCAAAAGTGTGGTGATTCTAACCCAAATCTGACGATTTTACGAATTGAACAAAAGTGGAGTGGTTCAAACCCAGATCTATGAAATTGTAGGTGTTGTTGCAAATTATTCATTGCAGGTGTTGTTATAATAAATAAATCCTCTAACCATACATTCTGAAAGAGAAATTTAGAAAAATTAGGTAAACTAAGTGGGGTTTTGAACCCAGATCAAGATGTTCTCCATCAAACTGGCCTTAAGGACACTATCTCATAAGGGAATGTTTTTAGGGTGGGTTTTCCTTGCCTAGATCTCATCTATATTTATTATAAAAAAATCCCTATTGAAAAGATAAATAATATATTCGTTCCCTACCAAGGAGAGAAATAATATTCATCCCTTTTCCTTCGGTTGATAATCCCATTGACCATAGGTTGAGATCTGCTCAAGTTTTAAAGAAGAGGATTTAAAGAGCTAAGATATCTGCGAGTGATTCTTTGTATACCATCTGTTAGTGATTTGTTAAGTAATTATTAATGAATATATATACCTACCCCTGTAAAGTGTGAGGAACCTGCAACAATTAATTAATGAAAATACACGAGATAGTAGTAATAACAGAAGTTAGAATCACTTTATTGATCACGGGCCACTTCGAGGGGGAAACTTCCTTTGACCAAGCTCAATACAAATAACTTTACGGTGCCTTCATTGGCCTCAACACACACTTATATACTGTTAAGATTTAATATGCTAAGACATAGAATATCAGTATTACATTCCATTTCACAACAATAGAATATACAGGATCATTGAAAGAACAACAAGCACAGCATAAACACAAGAGACACAGGTTTATCCTGGGAAACCCTCATGGGCTAGAAAACCCAGCAAAGCTTCCTCAATATAGATGACCAACAAATACAAAGATGTAATCCCCAAACATGAGCTCCTTCTCCTCCATAGTAGATCTCTCTCTAACCTATGCGCTAATCACAAGTGAGTGAATGTGTGTTAAATGAGGAACACCCCTCCTCTATTTATACACAAATCCGACTTGACTTTTACACTAACTAGGTCGGCCCCAACTTAACCACTTAACATAATGTGATAGGGCCGACCCCACTAGGGTGGTATAATAACCCTTTAACCCACATGACTCATACAGGGCCGACCCCCACTAGGGAAGTCTAATAACCCAAGTTACCACATTCTCCACGGAGGAATAAAACATCTCTGGATATACAATAAGGTCTTCACGGAGGAATGAAACATCTCCCGAATAATAAAGTACAAATATAATATTCTTGGAAGTTACAGTATCTCAACACTCCCCCTTAACGAGAAGGATATTATAACAACATCTGCAGGAGCAAGGAGTCATCGACTACATGATACATGATACATTTATAGATCATTGGAAGCTTTCTCAACGTCATCAGTAACTCAACCAGTTACTGGAATATCTTTAGGTCTTCAATACTGGAGTATCAGCATTGTCAGTATTGAGTCTTCACCTTCTGCAGCACTCGATCAGCTACAACATCGTCATCATCTGGATCACCCGATCAACAACATCACATCTTCAACTGGATCCTCTCGATCAACAGCATCACATCATCAACTGGATCATCTCGATCAACAACATCAACATCTGGATCTCCCAATCAACAGTGTCATCTGGATCTCAAGATCAACAACATCATCTGGATCTCTCTATCAACCGTGTCATCTGGATCTCTATATCAACATCATCTAGATCTCTCTATCAATAGTTTCATCTGGATCTCTAGATCAACAACATCATAGCAGCATACCTTGAAACACACATGATCCAATTACGGGATGATCATTCCCTCTCACTTTAAGACATCTCTCATTTCTATGGATGATACAATCCAGATCAAGTTCCTAGGATGATCAATCCTTATCAATTTAAGACAAGTTCCATGTCTATGGACGATGCAATCCAGATCAAGTTCCCAGGATGATCAATCCTTATCAATTTAAGGCAAGTTCCATGTCTATGGACGATGCAATCCAAATCAAGTTCCCAAGATGATCAATCCTTATCAATTTAAGACGAATTCCATGTCTATGGACGATGCAATCCAGATCAAGTTCCCAGGATGATCAATCCTTATCAATTTAAGACAAGTTCCATGTCTATGGATGATGCAATCCATATCAAGTTCCCAGGATGATCAATCCTTATCAATTTAAGACAAGTTCCATGTCTATGGATGATGCAATCCAGATCAAGTTCCCAGGATGATCAATCCTTATCAATTTAAGACAAGTTCCATGTCTATGGACGATGCAATCCAGATCAAGTTCCTAGGATAATCAATCCTTATCAATTTAAGACAAGTTCCATGTCTATGGACGATGCAATCCAGATCAAGTTACTAGGATGATCAATCCTTATCAATTTAAGACAAGTTCCATGTCTATGGACGATGCAATCCAGACACATGCATTTTGAACTAAAAGCTCAGGGACGATGTAGTCCTATCATCAATTCTCGGAGACCGATGTCTATGGATCAATTCAGGGACCTAAGTCCAGGGATGATGCAATCCCTCTCGTCCACTAGGGACCACTTCTCGGAGACATGTGTCTACGGATCAATTCAGGGGACCGAAGTCTAGGGATGATGCAATCCCTCTCATCCACTAGGGACTACTTTATCGGAGACATATGTCTATGGATCAATTCAGGGGGCCAAAGTCCAGGGATGATGCAAATCCTCTCGTCCACTAGGGACTACTTTCTCGGAGACATATGTCTACACATCAATTCAGGGGACCGAAGTCTAGGGATGATGCAATCCCTCTCATCCACTAGGGACTACTTTCTCAAAGACATATGTCTATGGATCTCTTTTAGGACATGTTTCCAAGGATTATGCAATCCACTTGTCAACTTAGACCCAGTCTAAGGACCATTCATCGACCTCATTGTCGGTATCACCAATACAGGTATCCACATCATTGAACTCACTGTCGGTATCACCAATACAGGTATCCACATCATCGGCCTCACTATCAATGCAGGCAATCTCATCATCAGTGACCACATCACTCCCCCTTTCGAGGAGGGTCCTTCTGAACTACACCAAGCTTGTCTCGGAAATACTCAAACTTTACTCGAGATAGAGGTTTGGTCAATATATCAGCAACTTGTTCGCCAGTGTTTACATACTCGAGCTTGATAGCTCCTTTCTGCACCATATCCCATATATAGAAATATCGGATCTCTATGTACTTTGGCTTATCATGGAACACTGGATTCTCTGTCATCTTGATACAACTCTGGTTGTTACACAGGATCACAATGGGGTCCATCTCTAAGTCAAATAGTCCTGACAACAGTTTCCAAAGACAAACTGCTTCACAACTAGCAGAGCAAGTTGCAATATATTCCGCTTCAGCTGTGCTGAGAGCCATACTAGACTGCTTCCTGCTAAACCACAAGATCATGGCAGATCCCAGACAATAACATCCACCCGATGTGCTCTTCCTGTCCAATACACTTCCTGCCCAATCAACATATGTGTATTCATACAATCTGAAGTCATGATCTCCAAGATAACATAGACCAAAGTCTATCGTACCCTTTAGGTACCTCATCACATGCTTTGCAGCTATCAGGTGAACATTGCCTAGGTTCCACTAGGTTCTAACTCAAGGTGTTCACAGCAAAGCATATATCTGGCCTTGTATTTGTCAAATACATCAATGACCTAATAATTTGTCTATACAGAGTCATATCCACTAACTCTAATGAGTCATCAGCTAACAACTTCAAGTTGGAATCCATGGAGTGGCCATGGATTTACATTCCAACATATCAAATCTTCACAACATACTTTCTCTGGTTGAGAAAGATTCTTTCTGACCCTTGCCATACTTCCATACCTAGGAAGTAATGCATCAATCCGAGATCTTTCATCTCAAATTCTGTAGCTAGCTTCTTCTTGTTTTCCATGATCTGTTTCTCATTTCTTGTCAGAAAGAGATCATCCACATATAATAATAGTATGACAGGTTCATCATCCATAACCTTAAGGTAAAGGTTAAGATCATCTTTACTTTTGGTAAAGCCAAAGCTTGTCAAGAAGCTATCAATTTTCCCTCTGTGACTGAACATCATTCACATTCTGCATTGAGTGATCTTCTGCATATCTATCCATGCCATCTCTCGTAAGATGGGTCTACTGATATGAGCCTCAAGATCATTCGAACTCTGCGGTGAGTTTCATCTTGCAATCATCTAAGATAATAATGTCATATGTATATAGACACCATCTTCAACCTTGTAGCAAAGTTTGGAATCTGCATCACCCATGGTGATCATAAGCTCATCAAATGACTATCGATCATGGGTTCCCGTACAGAGCTTCCTTCAATTACACCATTAAGAGAATGGTATTTATCTAGCCACTTGGAACAAACATCTCGTCATGATCCTCTTCCTCTTTCTAAGAGAATCTTCTAGCCATGAGCCTTCTATAGTATGTTTGATTTGTAAGTCTTTTTGTTGAACATCCATCTCTTGTTCGGTGTTCATCATCCTTCTTTTGTAGATCATATCACATGATCTTTCCTACAAATCAAATTTAATTACATGATTAGTAATACTTCATAATCATCCAATCATGTTGACATGATAATCTATAATGCATACTGATATGATTCACATAGTCATGCAACTATCTTGACCAATACTTTGGCACAACGCATTTCCATATCTTGTATGCATACAGTGGTTATCTAGATTCCTTCCATCTCTACTAGAACATATTATCAATAGCGTGCACAGCTCTCAGCATGTCAGCAAAGAGGTTTCATTCTAGACAAGCAACAATGGAATGTTTGTCCAACTTACCCATCATATGCATATTAGTAGTATACTGTTCAATGCTATATGAATGCTCACACTATGCATGATATATTCTAGGAATACAAATACGCATACAAGCAATATCATTTACTATTTCAGAGATTCAAATAGCAACTCAAATACTTACCTTTTATGTTGTGTGATTGCCTCCCGCTTGATCTCTATATGTCTTTGCACTTCTAATCATTTTGTACCACTATGCATGCGTAAGTGTGCACTAGTGTCATCCTCATGATCTCATATATAATCATACATTCATTAGTATAATCTTAATACTATCAAAACATTATGTATGGTCATGATCATTTCATACACAGGTATACTTACCTAAGATCCTAACACAAAGTAGGATTCTAATTGATATAGGAAAACATACATGGTTATCATGTTAGCTAGTTATGTATAACATACCTGCATAATGTTTTCTTGTTCTCTTCAATGACTTGTGCTAGTAACCTGCATATCTCATAGGTTAAACATTGTAGAACCAAATTATACATACCTCGTAACTAGAGCTTCATGAGTCTTTGTCTTCATGTCACCATGGTCATATGTTTAGAACTTGGTTTGTCTTTCTTGATGTACCTTACATGTTAGTGGACAACATCAACCTCATACAATATCATAGTGCATTAGTACAATCATAAATTTCATAACCCTAATCAAATGAATGTATTCTATCATTCACATGCATTCATACTTTTACCAGGGTGATAAGACAAGTCTAACATTGATCAAGATTGTACTAACTTCAATAATATCAAGACAAACATATCATGAACTTAATCATGAACATATTTCAAAACATACATGTATCTCCTCAAGTCATACCTGTCGATATTGCTTGTAGCATTCTTATGTAAGTCCTTTAGCCTCATCTCCCTCTGGAGCTGGAACTTCTTCACTTATGCAGGTGTCCAATTCATTCTCTTAACCCAATCCACTTTGACTTGCTGAAACTGGATCTGGAGTTGGATTAGGGTTTGTCAGAGAAACCCTAAAAGTTCAAACTTTGAATTTCAAACTTCTGAAAGGATGGAAAGATGCTCCTTGCTGAGCTGATCAAGCTGGTATACTTCAATTTTGAAATCTCTAAAATTTGACCCCTCAAAATTGCCTTTGAGACTTTTGGATCTTCTGGGCAGGATCCCGAACTACAGTTTGATAAAGATTGATATTCTACCCATCCAAAAGGTTTGATCTTGTGCTCTAAACTTTGATTTTTCTGAGGAGCTTCCAGCCATGGTCACAGATTTCAAAAATTCCAACTTTCTCCGAAACCCTAATTTTCCACCTTTCCAATCAAAATCCTGAACTAGGGTTTGATCAAGCCCGACCTTCTGCCCAACCAAAAAATTCGATCTTGGTCTCTAAATTTCGATTTTGATGAGGAGAATCTAGCTATGGTCTCCGATTCCAAAAATTTCAAATTTCTTCGAAACCCTAATTTCCCATAGTGGTGACGATCCAAAAATGAAGGTGCTCAGAATCTAATTCTCTTTGGACAAAAATATGTACCTGATTTTTTCTGGTGTATCTCTAAAATTATGAATCCACAGGGTCTGAAACTTCGGCCTATGTATCCTGACCTTTCATCTTTCCAACCCCATAGGTATGACCTCAATTGGATTCTCTGAGAGAGAGTTATGCCAAGTGTCGCAACATGACCTGGTTTTGGGATAAAACAAGAGAGAGAACTTGTACAATGTGCCACGTGTCACTCGTTCAGTTTCGGCCTCTAAAAAAGTTACCTGAGAAAGTACATTTTGTGCCCTACCTATCACGTTTTACGAAATTTCATTTGGATCTTCCTAGCCCAAGTTGTGACCTTTTTTCCTAGGTCATCTGTTTATGACTGAGATCTGGAAGAGGCAGAAACCCTATATTGTACTAATCATAAATCCCAAAGTGCAGTGAATTAGAAGTTGTGCTTCGCATACAAGGTACATGGGGATGTTATCTACGACCTGTAAAGTTTTCAGATCCTGAACCTTTGCCAAAAAATATTTATAGCGAAAGTTCCACAATGACTGGTTTTTGCTATACAAAACCCTAACTTGCAAATTGTTGCAAGTGAAGCAAGTGTTGTAAGTGCCATACATTGCCTTCCTTCATGATAGCTCTGATACCATTTTAAGATTTAATATGCTAAGACATATAATATTAGTATTACATTCCATTTCACAACAATAGCATATACAGGATCACTGAAAGAACAACAAGCACAACATAAACACAAGAGACACAGATTTATCTTGGTAAACCCTAATGGGGTAGAAAACCCAGCAAAGCTTCCTCAAAATAGATGACCAGCAAATACAAAGATGTAATCCCCAAACATGAGCTCCTTCTCCTCCATAGCAGATCTCTCTCTCACCCATGGGCTAATCACAAGTGAGTGAATGTGTGTTAAATGAGGAACACACCTCCTCTATTTATACACAACTCCGACTTGACTTTTACAATAACTAGGTCGGCCCCAACTTAACCACTTAACATAATGGGACAGGGTCGATCCCACTAGGGTGGTCTAATAACCCTTTAACCCACATGACTCATACAGGGCTGACCCCCACTAGGGAAGTCTAATAACCCAAGTTACCACATTCTCCACGGAGGAATAAAACATCTTCGGATATACAATAAGGTCTTCACGGAGGAAAGAAACATCTCTGGAATAATAAAGTACAAATATAATATTCTTGGAAGTTACAATATCTCAACATATACTAAGTCTTAAGAGCCAATACTATGGGTCAAAACCATGGGACAATACAAACTATGGTTCAACAATTACTACGGGCGACTTACAAAGCATATGCGCCCAACAACAATAACACAAACTATGGATCAACAAATACTACGAGACGTCTTACAAAGCACATGCATCCAACAACAATATACTAACAATGTAAAGACATGGGTTCCTAACATAAAGTGATCATCGGGCTAGTTCTACCATAAGATTGGAATTTTGAATAGAGAAGGTTGTTTCTCCAAATGCAATGTCAAATCAGCCTTCAATCAAGAACTAATATAGTTGAGCTTACTGCATTACCATGCCACCAATGCATGTGGTTTAAGGGTGAAATATTTATGTTCATATTACAGTATGGGGATCATTTTGCAAACAACCAGAGAATCCCTCCACCTGTATCTATAAGGAACCCCAAACAATGAATATGCATACCTAATTTTACAGACCTAGGTAGGAATCTTATGCCCTAAATTCCACCATGGACACCTTCTTATTGGCCTCTTGTTTTTTATTAATCATGGAAAATCCCTTTTATTTTTCTTAAATACCCCCTTATAGATCAATGCAATATTGTTATAATCTTAGGTTTCCAGAAATTCTTGCTCCCATCTCTATCGAGGCTCCCTTCAAAAGTAAACCAGTTGGGATCATACCTGTGTGCTACATATAGCGAAAGTAGAAAATCCATTATATGCATAGCCTAGGATCAAATTCGTCAAACACTTGGCTTTTATCCTCCATTCTTCAACACTTTGCATACATGTTCAAATAAGTCTTCCTAGAAAATTTCCTGCCTCGAATTCGCATTGGATCATGTGGGCATGCACCACTTTTCCTTCTATGAGCGCTTTCATATTCACACTGGTTCATTTGGTCCATCAAATGGTCACTGGAAAATTGCAATTCTATTTCGTTTTGGGTTTTTTGTTTTGTTTTGGTTTATTTTAACTATTATATTTAATATTTATATTTAAATATATCAGTTTATTATATTTAATTATTGTTATTATTATTATATTATAATATAGTTAAAATAAGCAGCAAAAATAAATAGTTAACCATTAATTTATAGTTTATATTATATATATTAGAGATGTTTCTTATATTTAGAAGGCCATATTTACAATGTGCTTGCAGTACTCTTTCATAAAATTTGATATTCTAAATAATTTCTAGTAGCAAGTAGCCCGACTAATACAAATTTGTTGTGCTTTAAACTATATATAGCATAACTCTACACAAAAGGAGAAAATTAAAAGGTAAAGTACTACACAACCCCACACCACACTAATGAATTAAAGAAATGGCATATTACTCACAACCCCACAAAATCACTAATGTCATTACTACACCACTTTTCCATAAACAACTGCTCCATGGAAAACAAAAGAATGCGGATAAATAAATTACTTGAGAAACAACAAATGTTTATAACTTTGCATGTCAATCTCCATAGAAAATGCATTAAAAAAAGAGAGAACCCTACATTGCAGCCATTGCTACATTTCCTTGAGCGATCTTTAACAAAACTCTACCCTAAGAAAGTTATACTAATAGGGAACAAAAAAATAGAAAGTACCATGTACACCAAGCTATATCATAGGTACCTCACCCCATTTGTCTCTACCAACTTATCTTGCAAGTGAAGGTTGAATAAATTCTCGGCTAGCTAGTCTCTCCTTCAATCTGCCCTCATTTGTCACAATTCATTATCAAAATTACAATTTTACATTGCCGAGTGACACAGTTAACATCCCTCAGGTCTCTAAATCCATCTCAATGTTACAATTTACTAAATTTTTAAAAATGCAGATGGATTCAAGGGTGTCTTTGAATCCATTTGCAGTGTTAAAATTTAGTAAAATGTACAAATTCATTATCAAAATTGTAATTTTCCATTTTCAATGTGACACAAGTAAAATGACTGACACAAACGACTAATTCCTATTCTTAGTCATTGTTAGCTAGTCATATTTCTATTCCTCTAACTATTATTCATTTACGTTAGTCATTTTTATTTTAGTCACTTGTTATCTACTTGTGTATTAAATATCATGTGACTAAACTAGTCATTTATCTTAGTAATTTATAGTTGGATCACTTGAAATTGAGCATTTTTTGTCGTTTATCTCTTGAAAAAATTGTGGTGACTAATTGTTTTAGTCACCTAGTCACTTATCTCTCATTTTGTACTAGTGTACCCAAATTACATATGTTATACTTGTGATGAAAAGGGACATCTTGCAAGAGATTGCTCCAAAAGAAAATACCATAACAAGAAAGGAAAGAAGAAGAGGCATCATGCTCATGCTGCAGAAGATGATGAGCTAGTTAAGAAGAGAGTAAGGGAAGATTCCTCAAGTGATGAAGAATTTGTCTTGAACTTTTGATGATACAATAGTGAATGGAGAGCAAGAGGGATGCTTGTACAAGTTGAAAGGCACAGAAGGCTTGCATACATATACACTACAAGGATTTACCGATCGTAAGCAAAATGGTGACTGGTCTACCCGAGATCCAGACAAAACATGATGGTGTATGTAAATGATGTGAATAATCTATTTCCAAGCAAAAGGGGATCTTGAATCTAGTACATGATTTCAAGGATGAAGATTTCAGAAAGTTTCAGACTAGACGAAGAAGAAGATCAGTGTCTTCATATTCAAATGATGAAGCAAATTACGCTTCCAGAAACTCCAATGACTTCTGCAAGGAGGAAGAAACCAAGAGGGATCCTACAACACACATGAAAGATAAGTATGTACTGTCATTTGAATTCCTAAGTATTTTGAAAGATATTTCTCATAACAATTACATGTAGATATATGATACAATTTTATTTTATGCATTTATATATGACTAAGATTGACTAGCAATAGGCTCATGTAGTGCATGCTATGGGTAAGTGGGCTATAGTGTTGCACGACATCCCATGAGCCCTTGACGGAGCTAGTCTAGGATGAAACCTCTTTGCTAACATGTTGAGAGAATTGCATGCTCTTAATAGTATCTTCTGGTAGAGATGGAAGGAATCTAGATAGTTACCGTGTGTATACGGAATACATATGAGTGTTGTGCTGAAGCATTGGCTAAGATGTATTGGTTACATGACTGTGTAAAATAAGTTGTCATTACATGGAATGTTACTAATCATATGAATAAATTTGACTTGTAGGAAAAATCGTGTGCTATGACATACACGACTCTAAATTTAACCAAGGAGGGAGCACTTGTTGAGAGAGGGGTTCCATATGATCCAATCACATGCCAAATACATTATCTCCTAAAATAATAATTTAATTATTATTATTATTTTATTATTTTCGGGAGAAATGTTTACAAAAGGAGGTTGAGCACTCCATTTTCCATCTTTTGCTAGTTTGTGAATTGAATCTTGAGAGCTCTGTGGCTCTTTGTAGCTTGGGTGATGTGCCCCATTGCATTTAGTAAACCAGTTGAAGGATTGTGAGATCTCTATATTGGGGATTGAGGAAGAGGATATCCAATCCTCTTCAATTATTTAATTACATAAAATGAATTAAATTTTTATATTTGATCTGCAATCCATTGTTGTTTGGTCAAGTCATCTTGAATAAGAAGAAGAAGACAGTGAAGCAGTTCTCCAATACCAAGAGCCTCAACTAGTCAAAAGCCATCTTCAAAAAGTGCGCACTATGAGACTTATAGTGACTGTTGTGTGACCCAGGGTTTTCTAGGATGACCTTATTTAGTTCATGAACTAGCTACATTGGTGAAAAATGCCCCTTCTTGCTCTCAAATTCTCCTCTTTTCCTTCTTCTTTGTAAAATCCTCAATATCTTGGGGGTTTTGGCACTTTGAATGTAATAAAGCAATGATGGAACCTCCAAATGTGTGTTTTTACCTTGATGCTATCATTTTATATGTTATCAGACATGTTACTATCCATTATTGTAAAATTTGAGAATTTAATGAGTCATCTGAGTGGTCTATTAACTACACTAGCGCATTTAAGGGTCAAATTTGACTACTTTTTCAGTTTTGAACATTTAATGAACCCTTGTGTTTCTACTTTCTCTTCTGAAGGACCCTGCAACTAATTAATGAGTAAATTATCCCATATATTCCCTCATATCCGAAATTTGGGAGGATTTAGACCCATTCGAACTCATATGGAAATCTCCTCCTTCACTAATCTAAGTGAAGGATTTTACACCTAGTTTATTTTTTGTCAAACAAATCTTAGTCAAATCAGTATATCAATTCTGAAATAGGTTGATAATAGTCTGATCAATTCCATGAGGTTTTGTAGCTTCCAGGCTGCACCAGAAGAAGTGGAGTTTCCATAGAAAGTCCAGGGGCTAGTGCCTTGAAGCCTTTGGCCTAGCCAAAGGAGTCTGCTCAGGCATGACGTACTCCTGAAAGTGCAGTTATCAAAGTTAGGAACTTGAGCCAACCTTCACATCATCCTTTCAATGTATCTAGTCTATCCTCACTAAGCCCAAGTTGTCAGTCTTGTGTCAAATCCCTCTCTAGTGAGTCCAAGCCTGAAAGTTTTTGAGTTAGTGTTCCTAGACTACCTTAGGTATATTACATTCATGTAATGAAGAGATATATGTTTTTCCATAGAATTTTGGCATAGAGGGGAAAATACACATTCCTTGGATTAAATAGGCCTTGAGCTTGCCAAAGGCCTCTCTATGATGTAGGAATCTACTAAAAACACCCCATTATAAGTTTTCCCCTCGCAATATCCTCAAATTACAAGTTTTTGATCAAACTTGTAAATTCTATGGAAACTTGTAAATTCTGTCAAAACTTGTAATGCCTACTAGAAACTTATAAATTTTGTGAAAACTTGTAATGCCTACTGGAAACTTGTAATGTAAATTATATATTTAAATATGTTAACTAACTATTATATAAATATAACTTATATTCATTAAAATTAAAATCTAATCATTTATTTCTATCAATATTAAATTTATTTAAATATACAAATAATCTATATATATAAACATCTACATTATTGTAAAAAAAATTGTTTATAAACCAGCCTAGATCCAAATCCTAGGCTCTATCAAGCACCGAGAGGGATCAAATCTCCCGAGGTGCAAACCTCTCCTTGAATAGCTCCTTGAGTGCAATACATGAGCCATCTAATCCTAAGCTCTAAAGTCTCTAGTTTAAGTCTCATATTTATTTTTTACTTTGTATTATTCTTTTTTGCTATGACCGACATAATATTTATTACTTTTTACTTTGTATTATTATTTTTTGTTTACTTTGTATTATTTTGTTACTCAACAAACACTCTAAAGTCTCATATTCACTTTTTACTTTGTATTAAAAGTAAAAAGTAAAGTCTCTAGTTTAAGTCTCATATTTACTTTAAACTTTGTATTATTCTTTTTTGTTTATGGCCGACATAATATTTTCCACCTAATCCTAAGCTTTAAAGTCTCTAGTTTAAGTCTCATATTTACATTTTACTTTGTATTATTCTTTTTTGTTTATGGCCGACATATTATTTATTACTTTTTACTTTGTATTATTCTTTTTTTGTTTACTTTGTATTTTTTTTTACTCGACAAACACTCAACTCACAAGATCTCCCCCATACTAGGTTGTAGAGTGCCTCTCGGCACAACTATTTATCGAACTAATGTATTCATATCATTATCATATATCTACATTTGGTATTATATATCTGTAATTTAGGAAACAAGATATTTGTTTACATATATATTTAAAAATAATGTCTACTTTTTATTTATTTTTAATTTTATGTCATATACCATAATACTTATCATATATATATATATATATATATATATATATATATATATATATATATACATATTCATAATATAAGGCTTAAAAGTTATAATTTTGTTATCTCATTACTTGGTTGAATAATACGTATTCATAAAATAAGGTTTAAAAGTTTAGACAAGGATTTAAAAATATATAGTAATGAATGACGAGCTTATAATTGAGTTAGATTTTTAAAAGTGTATCACTTAATATGGTTTCTTTATATTTATCTTTAAATTAAATAAATCTCTTATACACATTGCTACTTAATAAAAGTAGGGTAAATTGCTTTATAGTATGTATTTATTATAAGGTTTTAAAAATTTAGTGTTAAAGGATTTAAAATTGTATATTATATAATGTAAAATATTTATAGGATTTTGATTTTAAATAAAGATTACTATTTCTTTGGTATTAGTAATTTATTATTTAAATGTATATATTATATATTGAAAAGTAGTTATATAATTTTGGTTTTGAATATGATATTCAATTTTTTGGTATTTGTAATTATTTTATATTGTAACATAAAGAGTACTTTTCTTTTTAAGTACTTTAATGTATTTTAGTACATTTATATCATATTCAAAAGTAATTTATGAGTACTATTTTCATGATGAGTATTTTACTTATAATATTGTTATGGTTAACTATGACTTTTCATTTACTATTTGGAATTTTTGAAATAAGCATATTTAACTGAACCGATTCCACCTCAACCATTATGGATGATGTAATCATCTAGAATGTGATTGGTTCTTATAAAGTCACCTAATCACACCAAAGCATGTGGTCTCTATTATGTAGGGAAAGTCTTTTCAAAATGTTATCCCTTCAAGGGAGCCTCCTCAAACCATGTTCCCTGATGTAGACCATGAAAAGTGCTCTCAAGTCATTCACCTTCAACAACTTGTGGAACATGTGTGTGTGGTACGCATGACTCCCTCTGACCAAAATACTAATTAGTTAAGTTGGATTGGTTGAAGTAGAGTTGATTTGGCTCTAGTTGAGTTTAGTTGAGTCAAGTAAAGTGTTGTCAAGTCAACTTAAGATGGTTTAATTCAAGTTGGGTCAATTTAAATTGAGCCAAGTTGATTTGAGAATATTAGAGTTGAGTCAAATTGATAGGGATGAATTGAGGAAAATTGATTTTATTCAAGTGAAGGCATGTTTAGATTAAGTGAGTTGATTAGATTTTATTTTATTCAAGTTTGGTTAATTTGCATGGAGTAATTGAGAGAAGTTGAATTGAGTTGTGTCGATTAAAGCTGAGTGGGGTTGAGTTGAATTGAATCAAGTTGAGTCAATCCAAGTTGATGTTGGATTATTCTGCGAACTGAGAGGGGGGTGAATCACTTTGTAACTGAGAAATTTTTCCCCATAGGTACTAGAGTTTCCAGGGTAAATCACTTGTCTTTGATGTGTGGTTGAATTATTCTTTGTTACACTTCATTGTAATCATTTTGGTGTTATTCAGTTGATTAAACAACAGGAAAATTTTGTTTCTGCAGTAATTTAATAAGTATAATTGAGCATAATTAACATCCCTTGCTTCACTATTTCAAGCCAAGCATGAGATCCCGAGACCTATCTATCGAGGATAATATACAAGTGGTAGTAGGACTAAGAAAGATATTTCTAGGATAAAATGTTATGTCTGTGGATAATTTGGGCATTATGCTAGCTAGGGAGCACATGCCAAGAAGGGAAACTTAGGGGGAAAAGGGAAAGAAGAAACATCAAGTGGTTGTATAAGCAGAGGAATAGGAGAATAATGGAGAAACAGAGGAGGAGCAGCAGTTGGGTGCCATGACCAAACAATTCTCCACATTGTTCAAGAAGGAGTATGTCTTACTCCTAGATTCAAAGGATATTTCTCAAGATGGGTGGTATCTAGATAGTGGTGCCACACGCCATATGACAGGTGAGTGTGATCTATTTCATCCATCTGGATCTGTAGCTACTAGATTCTTGGTGAGGTGTGGGATCCATACATAAGGAGCAGTCGGTAGAGGGGAAGGTTAAGTTGTATTTGAGTTAGAGTCAGGATGGACTCTAGCCTTTCATCATGTTCTATATTTTCCTCGTGTAAGAGTGAATGTGCTCTCACTTTCAGCCTTGGAAGATCAAGTTTATACAATTGATTTTAGAGGACACTCAATATACTTATGGCCATAGGGAGCTATATATGTTGAGTTCTCCATGATATTGGGGATCCAAGAGGGATTATTGTACTGAGTATGGGTTTTTTGTACTGAGTATGGGTTCGACCTCTTCACAGATTGATAGAAGGACATAGAGCTAGTTATGCATCATTTTTGAGGTGGCAAGAGGATTTCCTTAGAAGACCCACTTGGTGGGAATGGACCCAACTGGAAGAGATATGATACTCATATGACTTCAGGGGAGCTTCAACAAGTAGACACAATGCAGATGGGGTCAATTTTACAGATTCAGAGGGAGTAGGTTGCTTCAGTTCAGAAGGAGTAGTAGAAGTTGCAGGCATAAATGGTGGATGAGGTATCTCCAACCAAAGTAACTCCCTCGCTAAGAAGGACTATTAGTTTTCTATGTAGTGAGGTCATTACTTTCACATTGGCTATGTATAGCAATGTGAAAAATACATTTATGTATCTCATCCATGGCCAGTGGGTTTCTTCATTTGATAGGCATGGAATCTCTACAAATGCAATTTCAAGGCATATCATTGTACCTACTAGTAGTCTTGTTATTATATACCGGAGTGTCTGGTATGATTACCTCATTAGTTTACTTATCTCATGCAAATAGAAACACTAGTATTTGGATATAATCTCACAAATTTGAGGATTTATATACATCCCTGCTTGTTCAACTAGAAAGAGCATATCTCAAAAGCTCAATATCCTTGATCAAACCTCTAGTTAAAATCATAATAAAATTTGACTTTCAATATTGACTCTAAAATATGGGGACCTATAGACTAGTTAATTCTCAAAGAGCCTTTGAAGGATATTATAGTGCCAAAATGTCCTAAAAAAATATTCATTTCTAAAATATAAGAGAAGAATATATATAGACCAGTTAACCCTCAAATTAGGATCTTCGAGGAAAACATAATCATATATAGCACAAAATGGAGAGGGTTCCTTAAGGTTATGTAATAGAATTTACAGCTGATAGTTAAATTGTATAACAATTTTTTTATGACCCTTTCTAATGTTTATTAGAATTGTTGCATGTTTTACATTATTGGAATGACATCTTAGATGTAACTTATTTGAAATTTTATTATGGTATGTGAAGTTTGATATTGATGTAATATGATTATGGTTTCATTTCATGTGTTGTAATTTTAGAAATATAACAGAAAAATTAATTATTGCATGAAATAAATAATAACTTTTCATTTTGAATGTTTTTTTTTGCAGAACACGGGTCTTGTAGAAGATCAAGTTGATCCTGATGATGTTATAGATCTAGATTATGTTGGTTCTAATATAGACATGGGATGTGATTATGATGATGAGGCAAATGCTGATCACGATCATGATGATGATGGTCATGATAGTCACGATGACGATGATGATGAGGTACTTATTTGTAGTAGCCAGTGACATTGATCATATAGACCACATCATATTTTATTGTTGATATATCATTATGATGTCTCTTTTGATTTTTACTATCACATGTATCATTTTCACTTGTAGTACCATATTATTGAGTTGTATCACAATTTTGACATGTATCATTTTGACTTATGTCAACTATTGGACATGTATAATTTTGGCATGTTATTGATCTACTGACATATTTGACTTTCAATTATTTTAGTTAGATATACTGATGATGGTCTTATCAGTATTGACTAGTCATTTTATATATATTGGAAGTGTTTAATGATTTTTGGATGGATATTTATTACATATGATGATTTTAATTTACTGCTCGAGATGGATGTTCTGAAATTCAATTAAATTATAGATATTTGGCTCACTTGTTTTAATTATAGATGATGATCATGTTATAAAAATAATATTTTTATTTTATATATATTGGATGTTGTAGATTTTATTTTGATGGATATTAAATAAGGATAATGATGTTGTTAGTTTGTATGGATGTTTGTTTCCCAAAAATTCATTATAAATTTTATATTATAAAATATTTCAAATGCAATAGGACTTAATCTATAATCATATAAGTTGTTTAAGGGGCATGATATATTTAACTCATTAAATTGAAAAAAAATATTAAATTAATAAATGGAAGCAAAACAATAAGCATTTTTGGAAGCAACAATGGAAGCCAAACTAGAAGCAAACCAGAAACAATCCTGGAAGCAAAACTTGGCGTTATATAGGAATAAAATAAAAAATATATTTAGATATCAAACAAAGAAGTAATAATGAAATCAACTTTAGAAGGAACAAAAGTCGCAAAAATAGAAGCCATATTAGAAGCAACAAAAGACACAAAAAATGAATCAAGGCTAGGTGCAACAAGCGACGTTATATTGGAAGCAAAATCAGAAGCAACACTGGAAACAAACCCAGAAGCACACTCGGAAGAAAAACTGGAAGCTGACTCGAATGCAAAACTGGAAGCCAAACTAGAAACAAACTCGATAGAAAAAATGGAATCAAAACTGGAAGCAAACCCAAAAGCAACACTCAAAGCAAAATTTGAAGCAACAAAATGTGTCATAATGGAAGAAAAAATTGGCGTCAATTAGGAAGCCAAAAAAGAAGCGTTTTTTGACGTAAAACTAAAAGAAAAACATGAAGCACGATTGGGAGAAAAACTAGAAGAAAAATTAGAATCCAAATCGGAATCCCAATTCGGCGCTATCCCCGACGCTAATGTAGGTGCCATATTTTTCTGCATTACTTTGGGCACTATTTATAGTGCTATTTCCGGTATCCAAGTAAACATGCATTGTGGCATTGAATTTTGCACTAGAAAAAGTGCCCAATTCGTGAACTTAAAAACACTAGATTCCGATGCTATTTTAGGTGCTAATTGTCTGTTTTGTTGTAGTGACACATGAGTATCATTGTATTCGTCATATTGAGGATTATTATTGTACAAGCATGACTTGTGGAGTGATTCCTTCCTTAAGGAGTATTTGATGGTGTTACCCTACCTTAAGGGTTTATCTATATCTTGGTGTTATTCTTATGGTGAATGTATTTTGGTTTTTTTCTGAAGTTTAAGTGTTCTATATCTTTTTTGTGTAGGGGTATGGTAATATGGGTTTCCTAGGAAGGTATCCAAGGGGAATAAATGATTTAATGGGTACCCAAATGGGAATAATATATGTAATGTGTACCCTATGGGTGTTGGAGTATTAAAAACCCATCCATATCCACTTCATACTTAGGATAGATTAATTAGTCATTTTTTTATTAATTCCTAGGTGTTGACTAGGTAATTGGCCATTATTTGTCTTTTGTGTGGAACACAAGCCATCTTGAGTCACTAGGACATACTTATGGATATTATGGATAATATTTCCTAATATTCTATGAGATTTTATTCCACTCCTAGATTAGAAGGGCGCTATCCTTCTTTTTACTGCTTTTTAATGTTTTTGGTGAAAAGGTAAAAGCTAATTGACTTGGCTTTAGCGGTTTTTTGGCCAAATCTCCCTCTATGATGTTTACCCTTTATAAAATATGTACTTATAATTATTTTCCATCCTACATCACCATCCAAATCTAATTTTACCAAATCATGAGCCTTAGAGATGATTTGGAAAGCATTTTTTACACCTAGGGGGTTTTTCATCCTTTTAGTAAGCCTCTGTTTGTGAGGATTTCAAATGCCTTCTTTAGATTTCAAATATTTGATGTAATTATATATTTGGAAATCCATTACATAGCCCAAGTTTGGATGATGTAGACTTATTCAATAGATTTTTACTATTTGCATCATATCCATGATCGTTTTATGTGTTCTACGACTAGTTTTTGCAAGGCAATTTGTGAGAATTTGTAATTGCTTGAGTAGATCATGGCTGTGAACAATATTTTCACATGATATCAGAGCTATAAATATGTTATATTCTCCTTATGTTGTCCTACATAATTGAACCAGTCTTAGAGAGGTCATATTCAGTCACCCTGAGGGCACAACTCAACATCTCAGGGGCGCAACCAAACAACTTAGAAGTTAATTTCAGAGATGGCATGGATCATTCAAAACAAATAATGCTCACTCCATTAAATTATTTTGAATGGAAGGAATAGATGGAGATATTTTTGAGGAGAATAGGCCTCTATAGGGTGACTATGGCAACTTAAATTGATCCTACTGCTCTCATTGAGAAGGCAAAGTGGCATAACATAAGAGATGAGGCTTATGGTCTCTTGTGTCTCAACACATACAATAATTTTTCTCAAATTTTAAATATATTGAGCTTCAATTGAAGCAATGTGGAATTGAAAATAAATATGAGCAATTGATCTTATCCATCCTCTCAAAGCTTGGACCTGATTACTCAGTCTTTGTTTTGACCTTCCATTCTACAAAAATCACTGTTCGAAATTGGAAGATGCCTTCACTAGAATAATTCATGGAATGACTCACTCAGAATAAATACAAGTTGGTATTGATGGGCACAATAAAAATCCATCAAAGGACCATGCTTTGGATTCTAGAGATTCAAAGAATTCAAAAATCAAGAAGAAGGCCAATCCCAAGAAACCACCAGATTAGAAGAATGACAAGCATAAATCTCAAGAAGACTTCTCCAATTCCAAGAAGAATTCTCAAAATAAGAAAGAGAAGTCTAAGTGCACCTACTACAATAGGGGATTTCATCCAGAGAGCTCATTCATGAAGAATACCATTGATAAAATGGCTCAACTCCTTGAGAAACCCAACATCCCTCTTCTAGAGAGCATGAGAAAAAAAGAAGGAGGATCTGATTCTGAAGACAAGGAGAGAGTACATGATTTTGTGGTAGGAATATGGTGTCTACAAGAGATTCATTCTCCTCTCTTGATTCTTTTGGTGGTCCAACTATTGTGTTGGGTGATGATTCTGAAACTAATTGCAAAGGTAAAGGCAGTATTGATCTTGAGTATGGTTCTTTCACTAATCTATTGTATGTCCCAGGTATTGTTGCAAACCTCTTGTTAGTATACCAGATGAATCACACTGGTTCTCCCAAAAATGTTTTATTCACACCTAATGATATTGAAATATTTGATATTTCCACAAGTTGAATTGTTTCCTTAAGTACTGTTGACCATAGCTCAAAAGTCTATAGGTTTTCACACTTTGTGCCTTTCTCATCACCTTCTGCTCTCCTTACTCATTCCAATGAGTCAAGAAAATTATGGCATGATAGATTTGGTCATGTCAATTACAAATATCTTTCTCAAATTCATGATAAGAATGTGGTTATAGGGTTTCCCAACATCAAGTTTTCTAAAGGATTTTATCAAAGTTGCATCCTAGGAAAACACCCTGAGCATAAGTTTGAGAGAGCCAAAACTGAGAGAACCTCAACACCCATTGAGCTTATCCATAGTGAAATATCAAGTCCATTCCCCCATGTGTATTTGAACAATCCAAAATATATCCTAACCTTCATAGATGACTTTTCCAAATACTGTTGGGTCTTTTTCCTCCAATTAAAGTCTGAAGATTTTAGTTGTCAAAGGCTTAGCTGAGAACCATTCTGAAATATATATTGAGGTCCTCGGATCTAATAATGGTGGGGAATACATCAATTCTAATTTTCAAGAATTTTGTGCTTCTGCTGCTATTCAGATGCAACACACGACGAGGATGAATAACATGAATTTGAAAGCGTCTTCTAAGTTGTGGTTCATCAATCAAATGTCTAATTCCAACTGTAACATTTGACTTAGACCGTTCCATCTGAAACAAAAACAAAGATCGTAAGTTGATATCTTATTATAAAGTGTATTATTATGTATTAAATATATAATAATATAACATTTTAAATTCTATAACACTGTTATAAAACTAATAATGTACACTTTATTTAAAACAACTATTACTATACAATAAATATATTAGAGTGGTATGACTTTTACACAATGTACATTACATAGTAATGTATTAAGTGTATGTACACAGTCTAATATTTTTATTGTAAAATGATACTTGTTTTAAATAGAGTGTACATTATTAGTTTTATAATGGTATTATGTAATTTAATATTTTGTATTATTATATATTTTATATATAATGATAGAAAACTAAAATGTATATGTTATTTAATTTAGTATTGGTTTGTTGAGATCATTGATATCTCCTTTGTCAGTGTAACATCCAACTAGGGATGTGGAAGGGGGGCCTCACCATATAGATGAAAGCACATGTCCCTTGACTTCTGACATCGAGACAAATCTCACCCAATGAAGTATTGAACATATACTACACAATAATCATCAATATCAATATAAAATTTGAATCACAATAACACCATAAAGAACGAGGAAAAATACCAATATACATCCAAAAATGAAAAAGAGTGTGTATGCCAACACCTCTAAAAGAAATGAGAAAAAAATATCTTGAAATAATCATCAATATCAATATGAAGTAAAACATCAACATTGATATGAATTATAACCATTCTAAGAAATGAGAAAAAATGAATATTGATACAATATTTATATGAATTAAAAAATGAAGGAGATTATATATAAATTATGCCAATACCACCATAAGGAATGAGAAACCTTGAAAAAATCATGAAGACCAATATGAGTTATAACATCAATATTAATATGATCATCTTAATTTTAACGAAAAAAATCTTGATATAATCATCACAACAATATGATTTATAATGTCAACATTGACATCAATTATAACATTTCAAATAAAGAGAGAAAAGATATTGAATTAATCATTGAGATCATTATGAATTAAAAAATGGATGACATTGTATATAACTTATGAAATTGGAAGAAAAAAAATTGAAACAATCATCATGTTATATGAGTTATAACATCATCATTAATATGAATTAAAACATTTCCATGGAATGGAAAATTAATTATTCAAATAGTCATTAACATCGATATGAATTAAAAAGGAAAGAGATTGTATATAAGTTATGACAATACCACCCTAAAAAATGAGAAAATAATTCACATAATCATCTAGACCAAATTGAGTTATAACATTAACCTTAAATGATAATTTTCAATTTAAAACATTTACTAATTTAAAAAAAAAACATTAATATCAACATGAAAATGTTATAATTCATATCACCATTGATATGAATTATAACATTTGTAAAAAAATAATCATCAAAATCGATATGAGATAAAACATCAACATTAATATTACAATTTCAATTTTAAACATTTACTAAACAATACTAAAATAATCATTAACATCAATATGAATTAAAAAATGAAAGAGATTGGATATGACAAAACTTGAAATAATTAGATAATACCACTATAAAGAATGAGAAAAAATTAAACCTTGAAATAATCGTGAAGACCAACATGAGTTATAACATCAATATTAATATGATCATTTCAATTTTAAAGAAAAAAACATTGAAATAATCATCACATTAATGTGAGTTATAACATTGGTGTTCACATGAATTATAATATTTCTAAAAAAAAGAGAAAAAAATATTGAAATAATCACTAACATGAATACGAATTAAAAAACGAAGAAAATTGTATATAAGTTATGAAAATACCATCATAAAGAATAAGGAATGAAAAAAAACATATTAAAATAATTATCTAGATCAATATGAATTATAACATCAACATTAATATGATAATTTCATAATTTAATGAAGAAAAAATTATGACATAATGATCACATCACTGAGATGTAACATCAACATTGATATGAAATATATAACATTTATAAGGAATGAAAAAAATATTGAAAAAATATTGAAATGATCATTAACATTAGTATCGAATGAAAAAATGAAGGAAATTGTATATAAATTATGACAATACCATGATAAATAATGAAAAAAACATGTATATAAATTATAACGTTTCTAATGATAATAATTAAAATCAATAAGAGTTAAAACATTAACATTAATATAATAATTTCAATTTTAAACATTTACTAAACAATATTGAAATAATCATTAATATCAATCATTTCAAAAAAAATAAAAAATAGATTGTATATAGTAAATCTTGAAATAATCATCACATAAATACGAATTATAACATAAACATTAATATGAATTTTAACAATCATAAAGAATGAGATAAAATAAAATTTAAATTATTAAAAATAGTATGAAATTATACTGTAAATAAAATATGACATACCTTGTATGAAAAGTGGAATATATGTTGTTTTAATATCAATAAATTTGTATAGAATACCTGAAACAATTAAGTTAAAAAATTAGAATCATAACAACTATAAAAATATAACTAAAAAATCATAACTACTAATTTCAAAATGTATTAAAAAATTACCCAAAGTATTTCTAAAAGTTGTTGATAATTTCAATTTTCATAAAATTAGAACAAATTCAATAGAAAGAAAGGAAGGTAAAACCAAACAAGCATTGTTGAAAAGGTTATAGTCTCTAGAGGCCATCTTTGCAAATACATGCCACATGGGCCAAAGAATCAAAGTCGTTTCCTAAGGCATTTCCAAACATTTAATTACTATCTTTCCTTTTAAGCAGGGAACAAATAGCTTTTCAATAAAACATATTTAAAATATGCAATTTTTTCTTACTAGTGTCCATAAATTATTTTTATATTCCATAAATGCACATTGCAACAAAAATAATAAGCAAACACATTTCTCCTCGATACATTTGATATCCTTCAAAAGTATTCAAGCTTACATCATTGAAAACATAAATCTATTTGTCGAACGGAAAAGTCTTTCCAGATTTTATTTGTTTACATACATCATAAACAATAAGTTAATCTAACTCATTTAGAACATAAACAATAAGTTAATCTAACTCATTTAGAACATAAACAATAAGTTAATCTAACTCATTTAGAACATGAAGTGCACTAAGAGAGAAACATTAACATATAGTCTTGATACAAATAAATTACAAATATTCTCTTAAGTAAATATTCACCCTAACTTACATGGTTTTCATGAATATTCATTTAGAGTTGACCAAAAAATGCACCATTGAACACTAAAACTACTTTCTCTTAAACCACCAATAATAAGTCTATGTCTAATTTAAGATAAATAATGATAATTCATAATTCATAATTCATAATAATGTGAAAGAAGTAGATACCATAATTCTAAACTATATTTAACCATTTTAATTTTTTTATTAAATGTGAAATCAAAATAGAACTATTATTTTATTTTAATTTCAAAGATCTTAAATAATTAAAACTTGATACAATTAAACAAATACCTATTTAATAACAAATATATATATCAAATTTTATAAAAATATTAAAACAAAAATAGCAATACTAAATTGAAGTAAAGTGAAAACCTGAAAACCTGTTTTTAAACTTAGAAGGGCATTGTTTCCTGTTCTTACACCACTCTGCATGGAGGAAACGCGTGGTGGCTTGATGTCCGTGGGATGGACGGTTGTAAACGCTGGTCATTTGAGACGTGTACAAATGCTATGTCTAAATTTCCTACGAAGGGCACCGAGATGCATTAACAATCGATTTCTGGAGTGCCTTCGGAGAGAAGGAATAAGCGTTGAACAATGGTCCTCCGGAAGGGATCTTCTCATGTCAACCTGATAAATTTAGTGAAGAAACAAGCAAATCGGGACGAGATGGCTCTCATACAAACCCTGAATCGGTTCAGCAAAATTGACTAGTAGTAAGGCACAAGATAAATCTTCTTCTTGTTTGCAGAACTTGGCTAAAATCCACAAAAAGGTTCAAGACATCCACCAATAGCCACATGCCAAGTCTAAAGCACTTCATGTTAATACCGTGTTGCTCCACATTTTTAAAGTTAGTGATCGAGTTTGGTGCCTTTCTCGGCGACCTACCCATTTATCGGCGAATGTTACACTGCTATGCTCTTAAACCAACAATTTCACAACTTCAAAATTGCATTTCTATTTGCCGCAGTCTCATCTCTTATCTCCTCAGTAATTTCTATTTTCCCTTGTCGCAGTCTCACTTTTTTCACCCTATCTGTTTTGCGAAGCATGTCCTCGTAAAAGAATAACAAATTTTGGTTGTTGTTAGGAGAGATAAGATCAAGCACTCTATCTAAGGCCACCTTCTCGGCTTGCTCGGTCAAGTCAGGAAGGCGTACATACCTATATCCACTAATGTTTTCGAAGCTGCCCTCTAGACGGATTCCAAACAAGGAACAATAAAATGTGTCAGAGGAATGAAATATTGGGTCATGAAATTAGTTAATGTGATCTTGGAAATGTTGCGATGCCCATCGAATTCACAGATCTAAGCTACCACAATCACTATCGCCAAGGAACAATCTTAATTGGGTTTGATAACTTTCCTTTCCATGTTTCTCAAGAAATTTTGAACCACAGAAAGGGATTGCACTAGTTCATAAGAGATTAGATTGTAGGTTAAAACCATTTACCATTTTATTGAGCGATTTAGATACTTTTGCTCATCATCACCAGTATATCAATTGGAATTCGATGTAAATGCAGAGATCCAAGAATAGTTACATCAACAAATCAGAACATGCGATGAAACAATGAAGTTGAAAGGGAAAATTTCTATCTTTCTTTCTCATTGTCACCCTTGGCGATAATTTACATTTCTCTTTTCTTAATTGATGTGCTCAATTCTCACGCTATATATTCTTTTATTTAATATGGATTTTGATGTGCATATTTCGTGAGAGAAAGGATAACAAAGATGAATTCAATGCATGGAATACATTTGGAACAGAAGTGCATGGAAGTGAAGGTTAGCTCATTAAGAATATTTCTGATAGTTTCACTTCATGGTGCGGATAAAGGAGCCAGCGGAGAGCTCACTAGACGGATTCCCCAATCATAAGAGGAGCCCAACTTTATTAATAACACAATCAGGAATATTGCTCGTCAGGGATCCTTGCCATGCATGAAGGTGAGGTTTTTATATATCTAAAATGACATTTAAGGAGGTTTTGAGAAGTCATGGACATCCATAAAAGACCAAACAAGACCAAACTCGCTTAATGGGTACCCAATTTACTTTTACTTCGTCCCTCACCTGTGCATAAAATCATTCTTGCCATAAGGAGGTTGCAACGTTGGTCTGTAAGAGCAGGTATGGATTTTCCTTACCCATCTAGTTGCAACATTGGTCTGTAAGAGCATGTAAGGAGGCTAGGTTGCTTTATACACTCAACCAAAGAACAAAATAGAACAATTTTTTTACCAGAACAAAACATTCAAAATTGACAATTTAGAGCAAAAATATTACCAATTCTGCGAAGCCAACTAGCCTTTCCAGTCTAAGAATGTTTGGGTTCGAATCGTCTCAGGTCTTGCTGCCAAATTCACTTCCTCGTCCTTCTCTTCCAATTCTATTCTTTGCATCCACGGTATGTCGGAATTAACCTAGCGAAGTCGGGTTTCATCCATTTAAATTTTAGATGTAAATTGCCCAAATCCATCGGCCCCAACCTGGCAAGATCCGGTGGCCGCTATAGCCATGTGATGTTGTCAGCGTGCATCCAAGCAACAACTTGGCAAGATCTGCTGGTCGTCATAGACATGTGATGTTGTCATCCCACGTTCATGTGAAGTGATGGTTGGAGGTGGCGGTCGGACTAGCAGTGAATAACTCGACTGACGGCATAATGGTGTTTCCAGTGGCCAGGAAATCATGGACATGTATGGCATGGAGGATGCTCATGGCATGGAAGCGGATATGGGAAGATGGCATATGATGATGCATGGAGTTGGCACGCTCGCCTTAAATGAAAGTTTGTCTATTGGATAAGGCTCGCCGTCGAGGGGTATCCATGGATGCCATCCTCATGGCATGAAGGATGGATGGTTCTAACACCCAGCAGGCTCGACCGTCATTGTCAACTCAAATCATAGCTATATTGTCAATTCAATTTTATTAACAAAAGATAAAAGAACAATTTCAAAATTCAAAATTTTTATATTCTTTTTTAATTTTAAAAAAAAAAATTAATATAACTAAGTTTTATAGATTTTTTTATAAGGAGCGAGTTAGTAATATAAAACTTCCTAATTGGATTATTACGAAGAATTAATAATAATTGGATTATTATGAAGAATTATTATTAAAGTGATGTGTTAAAAAAATAAAAATAAAAATAGTTTTAAAATGTATTTTTGTTTATGATAGTTATATATTAAACCATATAATAATAATATTCATTTCACAAATTTTTAATTTGTATAATATTTAATTTAATACTTATTTCTTAAAAAAAAATTATATAATTATTTGGAAAATTATAAAATAATTTAATCCATTACCATAAAACAATCTCAAATTAATAAATTAAAATGAAAAGAATACTTTTAATATTAAAAAACTAATCCTTTGTTTGTTACCCATAAATTTATCAAATATGAGAGTAACAATTAATTGCAAAATTTGAAATTTTTATAATCAAATTCCGTAAAAATACCACATGAAACGAAATTCCATGATAACAATTTTCATCGATTAAAGGGATTTAAACGAATCTACGAGATTTATTTATCAAAATCTATTTATCTTTCGAAAGGCGGAATATAGTTAACCTCCCCAGGTGCACCATACAAAGCAATTTCAATCTCAGTCTCTGCTCTTTCCTGCTCACCTCAACATGGCGGCCACTCCGATTGGGAAGGCAACGATTTCCACAATGACGACGATTAGAACATTGTGTGAGACCAACAGGCTTCAAGAGGCAGTGGAGACCTTCAAGCATCTTCTTTCTGATAACTCTAAACCTACACCCATTCTCAACACCTGTAATTTCTTGTTAAGTAGCCTAGTCCGACGGAATCAGCATGCATCAGCGTTGTCTGTTTACAGACTTTTGGTTGAAGCAGACATTGTTCCAGATCTCATAACTTTGACTATTGTCATCAATTGCCACTGCGAAACAGGTAGAATGGATTACGCATTCAAAGTGTTTGAAGGAATGGAAGAACATGGATATACTCCAAATGTCATAACCTTCAACACTCTCATCAAAGGGCTTTGCAGGTTGGGCAGGATGCAGGACGCTGTTAAAGTTTTCAATCACATGGTGGGCAAACGCCAGGATCCCAATCTTTCTACATATAATACCCTAATAGATGGTCTTTGCAAGACGGGGAAAACCGACGAGGCGTTTGGGTTGTTAGCTGTTATGCTACAAAAGGGACACGAGCCTGATACAATCACACTTACCACCTTTATAGATCGACTATGCAAAGAAGGTAAGCTCCAAAAGGCCAATAAACTACTGTATCACATGTTAACAAAAGGGTATAACCCTAATGTCGTTACGTATAATGCCCTGATTAGTGGTTTTTGCAAAGAAGGCCAACCGGACAAAGCTATGGAGCTCTTCCATGAAATGCCCAGGAAAAACATATGCCCAAACGTTGTCACATACAGTGCACTGATTAGTGGTTTTTGCAAAGAAGGCCAACCGGACAAAGCAATGGAGCTCTTCCATGAAATGCCCAGGAAAAACATATGCCCAAACGTTGTCACATACAGTGCACTGATTAGTGGTTTTTGCAAAGAAGGCCAACCGGACAAAGCTATGGAGCTCTTCCATGAAATGCCCAGGAAAAACATATGCCCAGACGTTGTCACATACAATGCACTGATTAGTGGTTTTTGCAAAGAAGGCCAACCGGACAAAGCTATGGAGCTCTTCCATGAAATGCCCAGGAAAAACATATGCCCAAACGTTGTCACATACAATGCACTGATTAGTGGTTTTTGCAAAGAAGGCCAACCGGACAAAGCTATGGAGCTCTTCCATGAAATGCCCAGGAAAAACATCTGCCCAGACGTTGTCACATACAGTGCACTGATTAGTGGTTTTTGCAAAGAGGGCAAACTGGAAAAAGCTATGGAGCTCTTCCATGAAATGCCCAGGAAAAACATATGCCCAAACGTTGTCACATACAATGCACTGATTAGTGGTTTTTGCAAAGAAGGCCAACCGGACAAAGCTATGGAGCTCTTCCATGAAATGCCCAGGAAAAACATATGTCCTGATGTCGTCACATACAGTGCACTTATGGATGGTCTCCGTAAGGAAGGAAAGGCGGATGAGAGTATGAAGCTCTTCTATGAAATGTCCAAAAAAAATATCTCCCCTAATGTTGTCACATACACTGTTTTTATTCATAGTTTCTGTAAGGAAGGGCGATGGCAAGAGGCCACCAAGGTGCTTCGTGAGATGCTGGATAAGGGACACAGTCCAGATATTATCACATATAATGCTTTTATTGATGGCTCTTGTAAAGAAGGTAAGCTTCAAGAAGCTCTCCAGTTGTTAGATGTTATGGTGCAAATAGGCTGTCAGCCTAACGAATTCACATACAGTATACTTATAAATGGGTTTTGCAAGGCGGGTAATCTGGAGAAGGCCAAGGAGCTACTTCAAGAGATGTTGGAGAAAGGGTGCAAGCCTAACCTCGTTAGCTATAATACACTGATAGATGGACTCTGTAAGCATCGCAAGATAAATGAAGCTCAACAAATCTTCCATGAGATGCCAAAACAGGGTTTGAGCCCTGATGTTGTTACATATAGGACATTGATGGATGGACTCTGCAAAGTGGGTAATTTTAAGGAGGGAATCAAGTTATTTAAACATATGAAAGATAGTAGTCATGTCCCTGATATGATTACACATACCATCCTTGTGGATAAACTAAGCAAGCAAGGCACACCCCAAGAAAATAGATTACTGTATGAGATCTTAAAAAATGTTTGACACTACAGCTGTGATATGTTCTAACTGTAAATAATAGGGAGCCTCTGTAAAGATATTGCTGAAATACACCTTGCAAGATTCAGTAATAGGGAGCAAATTGCAATTGATGAAATGCAGAAGTAATTGTGTTAACAATGCAGCGGACAGGATATCTGAAACAGGCTTGGTGGCTGAGATTGATGAAGTGACCCGAGTCGAATTTCCATAAGAGTGCACTTTGTATTTAATCTGAAGCATATTTGGTTTAATGTTTAGTGTGCCGCACATCTTAATTAAATGCACCAGCTGTTTAATCTAAAAGGGGGTTTGGCCTAGCAATTAGTGTGTTTCAACTTTCAAAGTGCTCCAGGTAAATTTCATGATATTGCTCACATTAATAATCTCGAATTGTTTTGCTAGTGTGTTTAGTGGGTTGTCTTTTGATAAGCTGGATCTTGCAAATCTCAACAGTGGTGGTTTGTGAATTAGGGGATGTAACACATTTGATTTCACTTCTCATATCATAGTTTCTTCCAAAAAAGAATTTATCAATATTTCTGAATTTGTCAATATTTCTTTAAGGTTAGTTATTCATCATGAAGTGGGCTTGGCCGACCCACAACAAATGCTAATGAATAGATTACCATGCCCTATTCTTGTAATTGGAGAAATGGAAGAATTTTGCTTAAATACATATGTTATTGGGCATTTCTTCTCATTCCAAGGATGGTACCTTGGGTAAACCAGATTTTTCAAGACTCAAGTTCGATACAATAATATATCCATTAAGATCTTAACAAGTCATTTGTGCCGGAATTGGTCCTGGGTGGGGAGGATAACACTTTTCTCAATCACCCAGGCTAGATCCAATTGACATGGATGAATTTTGCTTATTGTAACTGTAAAAGAAAATAGGTCTTGTAGCTGAAAATTATGTTATTAAAGAAAGCAGCACTATTAGTTGACAGGATCTTTTCCTTTTTGAAAGAAGCAAGAAGCAACCTGTGAGTTGGGGGGGATTTTGGTGAGAAAAGTTTGGAAGATGAGATTTCAAGGCGTTCCCGTCCCTTGGTCATGTAAATATTCCTGTTTGAAAGGAACTTTTCAGTTCTGTGTGGGATTTAGTGAATTGTGTTAGTTGTTAGGTGCCTTATTGCCTACCTTTTCCACTGGCATATTCCTGCTATTTGTTCAATACTTTTCTATCAGGAACTAACACAATTGTGATAGAATGTCTGTTTTCAATACTGTTATAGATGCATAATAATAGCTGTTGTTCTCTGATGTTTCTCGCTAGCATTTGGGTTCTTAAATGGCTGCTATGTCTGGAAAGCCTTGCATGAGAGACTCAATATAATGGAGAACCATATCATACCTTTGCTTTTGCATTGTAATGCATTGTAACGGTTATTTATCCAAGGTTATTGTCATTGTGAAACCATGTAAGTTCTCCATCCTCGACTTGATGTTAAGTGCTATTGTTATTGAGTTCATTTGATATCTCACATGTGTTAGTGGGCGTGGATATTAAGGAAATATATAATATGTATTCGAGCTGCTTTGTTTGATTTCGTCTCATTTTTGTGGTAGATCGATCACATTCTAGTTGCATTTCCCTCCAGTCAAGCAGGGATGATAGGTTTCATTCCCTATTTCCTTTTAAGGGTCGGGACTGTCTGTGATCCAAGCTAGTCTGCGTCCACATGCTTGTATGATCATTACAATGGACAAATCCTCGCTGGAATGCTAACACAACATTCCCCCTCTCGGAGTATTATCTGGTGCTTTCTTATAAGGTACGCTCTATGGTGTTCAGGCGGCTTGAGAGCAAGAGGATACAAGCAAATACCGTGAGTTTCAGCTTCTCCTTGTCTAATACCAAAGGAACAACTTTCAAAGATTTGTAATCGGGCTGCTCATTATTGCAGGCCTCTGAGCGACTGTTTGGAAAGTTTGATTATTTTTTAATGTACCTTTTTTTAGATATTGCACATATTGACTCCCTTTTGAGAAACTATGTGGACCTTGGCTTTTGCTCTGCTTCATCAGGTGTCCTACTCCTAATCATGCACCTCTGATTCTGGGAAGTCATGAAGTTGATATCCATGATCACCAGTGTAATAGTATTATAATTCTATTGTACTTGGCAACGATGTTGAAGATCCGATAACTGCAGTTACTGTAGATGCAAAAACAACAGCCTCTGCTTCTAATTAGATCACATTTTCCCCTTAAATCAGAGCCTCTCTAGAAATTCTAGAGATCCTTTTCTAGATCTTCTTGTCTTGGATGTCCTATGGAGAAATCCTGTGTTCCTATCATCTGTTGGATCTTTTGCCACCTGTAGATTTCTTCCCGATTATAGAGTGCATCTAGATCATTACCTATTTTCCTTTCCTCTACTTATAAATCTTGTCTTAAACCTTCTGATTTTATTACTTCTTGTATTTTTCCAGCTTGATCGTTTGCTCAGAAATGTTTCCAAAAGATATATTATTCCATTATTTTTATTTGTTTTTTTATGCTGAAGTCTTTTTATAAAATATGAACATTTTGGATCCTATGAGATCCTTCTATGTGTCCCACTATTTTTTAATATTTAGGTCTAGATCAGGGTGAGAATACCATTTTGTTTCAAATCTGAATGGAGATTTTAAGGATTTCTCACCCTTTTTAGGTAGAGAACTATCAACCAATGCTTGTATAAGTCCTTTTTTAAGAAACTCAGCTCTGCTATGAAGTCTTCTCAAGCAATGAATCACTATTTTAAAAAATGGGACGATTTTTTCTACTTTTTCAGCTATTCCATGCATTGCACATATTTAGTTCCCAGATTTTGTTCAATATCTAACTAGGCATTTTGTTACATGAAATCCATTAAAGCTTTATTTATTTATCAATGTGTCTTCCATTTTACTCATAAGCTCCTAAATTCAAGTTAAGATATCTTGGGCCATGAAACATTAATAAAAAAATCTAGTCAATCTTTCTATAATGTTTTTCTACTTTTTCAGCTATTATATGCGTTGTACATATGTAGTTCCTAAATCTTGGTTTAATATTTAATGAGGCATTGTTAGATGAAATCTATTAAAACTTTATTCTTATCAATGTAGCTTCCATTTTACTCATAAGCTCCTAGATTCAAGTTTAGATGTCCTTCAAGCATTCACAGGACTGTATTAGGGCTTTTCCTTTCTTTGGATAGCATGTTTTAACATGTCTCAACATTGCTAAATTTGGTACATAAACATTTGTGACCCAAATTTCTTCAAATTCTATTCTCTAAGCCAACAAAATGTTTATCCAAAATCTGCAAACTAGTTTTTGAATGAGAGAAAATTTTGATGCATCCCACCATATTAGTAGGGCTCCTATTCTTCCTTTTGTAACTCCCTTCTACATTCTATAACAGCGATTATTTTGATTTTTAAATTCGTATATTTTTTTATCATTCAATCATCACTAATATTTTTTCTAACTGTTAATTTTCCATTTTTGGAATTATTTATTAAATCCAACTTCATGCCTCTAATATTCCATGTTAAGATTTCTTTCTTAGTAGCCCTTGCTATGAGTCGTTGTGCCCCACTTTTTTTAAACAATTAATGATATTAATCTCTACAATTATGGATACTTTTTCGCAAAACACTATTTATTTATTTTTCAAAGCAAGATAAACTCTAAAATATTTGGGGTTACTGACCAAGTCTTTATGGATATAATCTAAATAGCCCTTGCTATGAGTCGTTGTGCCCCACTTTTTTTAAACAATTAATGATATTAATCTCTACAATTATGGATACTTTTTCGCAAAACACTATTTATTTATTTTTCAAAGCAAGATAAACTCTAAAATATTTGGGGTTACTGACCAAGTCTTTATGGATATAATCTAAAGACCTCGTCGCCGCATCATTCTTTGCAGACAAAACTTGACTCCCTAAAATAACCCACTAGTAGTCTATAAATGGTTAGATTTCCACTCCTTTGTGTCTCAGGTCCTTAGCATGTTTCCTAATGTCCAAGGAAGATGAGCTCTAGCCAATCAAAAGTAGTTTAATGTCATACTTCAAGATGAAAATGTGGTTTCAGTGTAGATAGTGTTAGCTCTCCAGGAGTCTTTCTAGGTTGCAATCGAAAGAGCCTGGTAACTTAATCTTATTTTGAATGATGGAGTATAATTGGATCAAGATGAATAACTCACTCACTAATTCCTTACTCAAGACAACTTAGTAATATCTAGATAGGACAAGGCTTTCAAAAGCCATTAATCAGATAGTTTTGCTAAATTAGATGGGTGGAGAAAACTAACGATATTAACCAGAACATACATATATGAAACAATACATATGATGGGTCAATAGAACTAGCAATAGTGACTTATGATCCTAGTTTACTGATATGAAAGTGAGATGACAATCACCAGCTTTGAAGTAAACACAGACAAGAGAACCTCTGCTCATAAGCACAGAAAGAAGAAGATAATGGTCTAAATACAACAATGAAAGAAGGTTGTATTACTGAATATATTAAGAAGAAGTCTTTCTACAAAAGAATGTATTAGAGTCTTCAAAGTCGAACCATTGTTCTACATAAATCACAAGCTTTATAGCCTTTACAAAAATCGTTCAAGATCCTGAAAAACTGGATCGAATTTGCTAAAAATAGTTAGTTAAAACAAAATTCTGAAAAGTATGAAAGAGTCCTATATTAAAAGGGTAACCGCCATCTTGCTAGTTCTCGTATCTTCGACAGTTGTAACAAGCCTTCAAAGGCTGATGAGTAAGGTTGAAACCGTCGCCTGGAGGATTGACAGGCCATCTTTTGCCCAAAATAGACAAGAAGATTCCTCTTCTTACCTTACTGGCACCTTTCAATCTGGAACATAATTTTGATCATGATGCCTTTAAACGTTTACTTATCATTAGAAAACGTCCTCGAAGTGTTTGGATCAGCAAAAGTCAGGTCTTGTGCAAAAAAGCAGCCTTCTGCATTATTCTGTAGTTTCGGTAGCTAAAAAGGATGGGTTTTAATTTTGCTAGCTACCGAAAGCTCTACTTTCGGTGGCTAATGAACAATTCAGCATGTTCGCCTAAGCCACCGAGACATTTTTTGAGATGTTTGGAACTTGCCGTTTTTTCGGTAACTAGAAGAGTCCTATATTTATGTTGTAAGCTGCCGAAAATTGGACTTTTGGTAGCTAATGAACAATTCCCATGTTCGCCTAAGCCACCAAAAAACTCTATTTGATCTAGCCTACAAAACTTTTGACAAAAATGTGTTTTCTGACTTCTGCTGCTCATCTTCTTGTTGTTTGGATTTTTCTTCATCCCAGGCCAAAACTGGAGTGTCAGCAAAACCGATGGCTGCTGCTGCTAGGGTGTCAAGGTCTGAGTATACCTTGGGCTGGGGTTTTGGAGTCATTTTCTTATTTCTTAGAAGCTCAACCTTCCTACTCAATCTGATATTGTCTCTTATCAATCTTATATTTCTCCCTTTCAACTTGCTATGCTTTTTGGTTAGCCCTTGGAAGGAGACATACAATTGAGTATTTCTTTCAGTCAACCTTTCATTCTTTTCCTTGATCACCCTTTGGAGTATTTCGAGCTCATATACCTATCTTAAAAGTTTATTTATTTTATGAGACGAGGGCTTCTTTGATTGGCTAGTTGATGCTTCAACAATTTGTTGATCTAGCTCTACCTCAGGTGTAGGTGAAGGCAAATTTTCACATCCTACTTCAGCTTCTTGATGTTCATCATCTTCGGAATCTGTGTATGGCAGGTTGAGGATGTTCTTGCTTTTTGAAACAACTCCTTCTTCCTCTATCTTTTTACTGAACTCTAACTTCTTTTTAGCCTTCTGAACTTTGAGAGCTGAGGAAAAGTGATCAACTGCAATTGGAGAAATGGCTCTCCTCTTCCTTTTTCCACTTTTGGGAGTGGAAGACTTCTTTTCTTCCTCTTGTTGTAACTCTGTTTCAAATTCATTCCAGAAAAGGAAGAATGCCCAGTTCATGTTTCTTCTTTACAACAACTCAGAAACTATGAGCTTGATCAAACCATGGTGATATAGTCTACCTGCGATTTTGGTTGGCTTGCCTCTGACTTGATGAGCCATCTTAGTCAAGCTTTTGTAGAGATAAAAAGGGAGATTCAAGGGGTTCCTGCCAGTGAAATGATTCATCAATTTAAAATGATAAATCAAAACCCTATTGTATCTACCCTCACAGGTTATGTAGACAAGAATTGTTTTCAACGGGTGCTGCCATTTCTCCTCAAGATAGGACATAGGAATATCCTTCTTCCATACAAGATTTCTATGCTCTAGTTTCAGATAGGATCTGAATTCAAACTCTTTTGTAACAGTAGTCTTGAACCAATTCTTTCCAGTCGTTGGAAGCTCTGTCACCTCGACTACGAGGGATTCGTCTACCTGGAATTCCTCCTTACCAATTATTGCCCTTTTGCCATCAAACGTGAGAGCAAGCGTTTCAGCTATTTGCTGATGATATCCTTGAAGTTTTTACAAAACTTATAACAGCCTGCATCTTTAAAGAGTTGACATACCTCGGGGTGTGATTCCAGGTAACAAATGTCATCTAGCTCTTTCCTGAGGACCACTCCTCCACTTTTCTTCGTCTGTAAGTTGTTACTTGACACTTGCTATTAAAAAATCGAGCTTGAGAGAATGACGCGAATTCATGGAAAAGGTAAGTTCGACGACGTGGTAGGAGTGAAGGAGGAAGGATGTCACGGTTTAAAGAACCTGACTTCAAGGGATGTGAAATAAAAAAATAATCATGAGGGTTTAATGACTTGTCAATTTCGCATGATTCAATGGATGTACAACTTTTCGAAATTCGGTAGACGCGAGAGATATAGGGTTTAATCGGCTAGGGTGAGATCATGATCGCAACAGGCTTTACTTTGGAGAGATCGTGTCTTTGCTGGCAGTGACCCTTTTGAACGGTTAAGGAATGATGGATTGCTTTTAAACTTCATGACTAAACCCTTGATTAGACCTCTCCATCGTTTGAAACCGACTTAATCTCGGTAGCTGATGATTTCACCTTTGACCACGTAAGCTGCTGGAAAAGTGTTTACAAATGCCTCTGCTTTCGGTAGCTATGTACAATTTTTCCTTTGAACGGTAAGCTGCCAGAAAACTTTCTTTTCGATGGCTAATGAACAACTACTGTGTCCGCCTAAGCCACCGAAAACTGTTCCATGATACATGACATGTGCCTCTCCTTTCGGTAGTTTGAAAAGTTTTGCCTTTACGCTGTAAGCTGCCGAAAGCTGGGTTTTCGGTAGCCAATGAACAATTGCCATGTCCGCCTAAGCTACCGAAACCCAAAAATTCTTTTTGGAGAAAAAGTAACATCAAATGTTATTTCAAATTTTATTACATACTTCAAACTCTTGAAAAAGAACCTCAAATGTATATGAAAATGAAAATTTGAAAGACTTCCTATCACCTAGAAACAAACAACTAGTCTATGCTTATTTGAAGAGATAATAACATGTAGCTCCTACTCGAGGATGGAAACCTCCCTGTGAGGTTCCAAGAACCACAGATCAAATGCCTTTCCTGTAAAACAAAAATCTAAACCTATCTTCTAGTGTTCCATTGGGCATGGATTTATGTTGCAAAAAAATGAAAACAAAAATGATATTTACAATGACCGGGCTTTGAAGCCTTACATGAAATAGAGTTTCAGAAATCGCCCATTGACTGGGCCACCAAACATTTCTTCACCTTCCAGACTTTGCAGTTTGAAAGTGTTGTTCTGTTGTACTTGAGTTATCAGAAAAGGACCTGTTCATAGAGAATCGAATTTTCCATGCTTGCCCTTGTCTTGCCTAGGGGCATCCCATTTTAGAACCCAGTCTCCAACCTGAAAACTTTCCACCTTTGTCTTCTTGTCAAAAGTATTTTTTATCCTCTTCTGATGAGCTTCTGACTTTTCCACCAATTGTTCTCTAGTCTGCTACAATTCAACCAAGTCGAGCATTCTTCTCACCATGTAATTTGGTTCATCCTATTCCTCCTGAAAAAACTTAGTTACTGGCAGGATTAGCTGAATTGGGAAAATGGCATCAGTACCATAAACCAATCTAAAGGGGGAAGTCCCTATGGATTTTTTATTTGTCACTCTGTTAGACCAAAGAGCAAACTTTAGTTTGGAATCCCAACTCTTCTAATTTTCTTCCAATAGCTTTTTGATGATTCTGACTAGACTTTTATTGGATGACTCGGCAAGGCCATTGCCTTGAGGGTAGTATGGAGTAGAGTGTACCAATTGAATGCCCATTGACTCACACATGTGAACTAATGCTTTATCTTTAAAAGCTGGTGCATTATCATTTACCAGATTCTGAATGCCTTCAATGACTTGATCAGAGCATAAGCCTGTTTTTCTATGGGATCATATTTTAGTTCAGCATCCCTCAATGTTTTGCTGAAGAAGGCAATTGGGTGATCAAGACCTTCCTCATCTTTCTGCAACAAGACTGCTGCCACTGTATCATAGGAATCAAAAGAGAAAATATAGAAAACCTTGGTGTAATCTGGACTAATCAAAGTAGGAGCTTCCATGATAGCCTTCTTGATGGCTTCGAAAGAGTTTCTTGCATTTTCTGTCCATTTAATTTCGGATCCTTTTTTCAACATGGAAGTTATGTGTTTCGCTAACTCAGAAAAATTTGGAATAAACCTCCTGACAAAATTTATCTTACCGAAGAAAGATTGAATATCCTTTTTCGACCTTGGTATAGATACCTTCTAAATTGCTTCAACCCGAACTAGATCAATCTTTACACCCTGTGCTGAAACTATATGGCCTAGTAGCTTTCCCTCCCTGAGAGCAAACTGAGACTTCTTAGGATTTAGAGAAATTCCAAATTGTCTACATTTCAGAAAAACCCCTGTAGGTGTTGCAAATGTTCTTTGTGACTGTTTGAGTATACAGTGATATCATCAAGATATATGAGGACAAACTTGTCTTTTAATCCCACAAAGGCTATGTTCATGGTCCTCTGAAAGGTGGCCCCGACATTCATCTGCCCAAACGGCATCTTGGCGTACATGAAGGTACCCCAAGGAGTGGTAAAAGCTATCTTCTCCTAATCATCAGGGTGTACAGAAATTTGATTGTAGCTTGAGAAGCCATCTAGGAATGACATGACACTAGCTCCTGAAACTCTTTGCAGTAAATGCTCCATCTTGGGCAAGGGATAGTTTTCTTTTTTGGAGCATTTGATTAGGTTTCTAAAATCGACACATAACCTGATCTCACCATTTTTTTTCCTCACTATTACTAAATTTGCGATCCATTTAGAATATCTTAGTGGGATTATGATTTTAGCATCAAGGAGCTTTTTCATTTCTTTCTCAATCACAAGTAACAGGAGGATTATGATGGTGTCCTTATCCAGAGGAATTCTATGTTGAATGGTATCTTTGTCATAGGTTTTCAGATCACTGTATTCCCAAGCAAAAACATCAGCAAATTCTTTAATAAGGCTACAATATTCTGACCTCTTATCAGCTGTCAACTCAGTAGACAAATTTATGAATTTAGGATGATTTTGGTTGCCTATATTATGCTCATGGACAACAGGGTCTTTCTCCTTTTTCACAGGTTTGAAGGGGACATCATTATGGTAAAAAAGCCTTTCAAGAGGTACTAAACCTCGAGGTATATGATTGCTTGGCAACTGAACAATATCATGTTGACCCATTTTCCCTTTCAACTTAGACTTCTGGGATTCCTCTACATTTAGATTTTCTTGGTCAATATGCATATCAAAAAATTCATCAACGACCTAGAGAAATCTACTAAGTTCATCATCATCCTCAAAGACTTTCCAAAATTTGAAATTATCAAGTAGGGATGGCCTATACTTGACTTGGATTTCATAGTTCAATTTAGGAGGCATAGGAGGAATGAACGTACTGGCAGAGACAACAAGGGAATCAGCTAGGTGGTTCATAGCTCGAGGTATATAAGAAATGTCAAAAATCATAAAAGAATCTCTAAGTTTCCATACCTCATCTCTGTATGCTTTTAGCCTGACATTCTTTGCTTGAAAATTGTCGTTCACTTGTTGTATGATGAGCTCTGCGTCTCCAAATATCTTCAGGCACATGATTCTCATTTCTTTGGCAGCCTTAACTCCCAATAGCAAAGCCTCATACTCTGCTATATTGTTAGTAGTTTTGAAATCCAGTTTATAAGACAAATGCATAACATCCTTCGAAGGAGAGATCAAAACTACACCTGCACCTGTTGAAGCTTGAGTACTGGCACCATCAAAAAACATGCTCCAAACAGAAGTGGTTACTTCTTCAGATTGCTGACAAGTAGGCTTTGTGAGCTGCAAAGGCGCTGGCTGATCATCATCTATTTGCAAGATACATGCTCCAAAGTCTGTATCCAATGCGTAAATGGGATGATTTACATAATTCTTTTCATTACTGATGATATAGGCAAGCTGGTTCTCTTTATAGAGTCCTTTAGTTTCACCTCCAAACATCGGGATTGTAGCATAAGTCAGATCCATCTGTAAGGTACCCCCTAGTCCTTTACTCCATGAACGGGACAAGAGAATGCCAAACTTGTGTGGGATATTAGAAACTACTACATCCATTACCATGCTTTTTGAAGGCAGCTGAGACAGGTTTATGACAAGATCTTTTATGAGGCCTAGGCATTTGACTTTCCTGGAGTCAAAAGAGAAAAGATCATGGTAGGGTTTTGTGATGCTAAGTCCAAGCTCATCCATCACTGCTTTTGGCATAAGATTGTGGGATGCTCCTGAGTCTAGCAAACAATTGTGAAGAATTTTGTCATGGATGTTCAGGGATATATAGAAAGGTGGACAAGACCTATCTATTTCTTCAACCATAGGACCTAGGGTTACTGAGGGTTTATCATCTTGCAAATTCACAAAATCAGCATCTATGGGTGTTTTTGGTTGAAGGGATTTTAGTATAGATGACTTGAAGGAATCATTTTTCATAAGCTCAATCAATGGAAAAGGGATTTTCAGTTTCTGAATTTCTGATTCAAGATTGAAAGAGTAAGACAATTTGTCATAAGTTCTTACCTCTTGTGCTAGATCTTTAAGTTGAATCTGATCATGGACATAAGGTTGTAATGGCCTTTGCTACTATTTTGAAGGAGCAACAATCTGTTTTGCAGGAGCAACAATCTTTTTGCAGAAGAAGCATGCTGCTTTGTAAGGACACGATTCTTCTTTCCGGGAGCAATGGTCACAGGTTTTTTAGCAGCAGTCTTCGACCTCAAATTATAACCTCCTTGGTCATCTGCCTGATACAATGATTCTTCAGTGATATGTTCATTCATGATGGCCTCCTCATAATTAGATTGTGTCATGAAAGAGGGGTCAACTTTATCTTCCATGCAGTTGATATTGTCTTCTTCTTCTCCTTCTCCCTGAGTAAGCTCATGTTCCTCTTCCAACACAACGTGCTGGAAAGGAGCTCTGATTCTTTGTTCTTCAATTGGATTCCTGTCTCTTTGGAGGATCTGAGTCGGTGGGTTATTTCTTCTGTAAGGGAAGGTATTAGGGTTTCTAGGAACAAAATCATTTGGTCCTTTACCTCTTGCAGGTTGTTGACCTTGAACTTTTAGTTTAGACATTTCAGCTATTAAGCTGTCCAACATCTTAGCCATTTTTTCCATTTTTGTTTCTGATGAAGGGGAAGAGCCTAGAGTTTGCTTCTTTCTGTCCATTTTTCCCTTAACAATCTGAGATGCAACAATATTATAATCGACCTCAAGAGAAGTATCTTGCATGAGTGATAAAGAAGCAGATTTTCTTTCTCTGAGATGAAGACAAAAATCAGGATCAAAAGCATTTGCATAAGTGATTCTGGCTGAAGTATCTGTAGGTTTGATCTTAGCAGGGATCTTGCCAAACATTTTATTGAATCTCTTGGTGAAATTTGAAACAGACTCGCCATTTTCTCTCTTTAAATTACCAAATTCTGTGAGGTAATAGAGGTGGTCTCTTCTTTCTCCCCAATGCTTCAAAAATAATTCATCTAGAGCTTTGATATCAGCTACTGATCCGGCAGGTAACTCTTTGAACCATTTCCTAGCTTGACCATCTAAACTCTGCACAAAAACCCTGGTCCATACATCCTCATTCTCAATATTTATGTTCTCAGCATAACTGTAGAATGCCTCTAAATGTTCTTCAACTGTAAAGTCTCCCTCTCCAGTAAACTTAGGCATATATTTTTGGTAATCTCCAGTAGGCATATAAAAAAGGGGGTTAGGCAAATTTAGAGGAGCATATCTAGCAATGAGGATCTTCTCCATCTTAGTCAGTGGGACAACCATAATGGATGTGGGTATGGAAGGGGTAGCAGAAGATATCGTTGGTGTGGGTGATAGTTGAGGAGGTATAGGTGGTGATGAAGGTGGTGGGCTTGACCCAGTGGAGTCGCCAAGAGTTGAGGTGAAAAGATTTGTTGGCTGATTGGGAAAATGGGAATCCTTATAGAACTGTGCAAGTAACAAGGCCAATCTTTCTTCGCGTTGATCTAAAAGATCCTGCAAGATGTTTTCAATGGAAAGTACAGTGGTGTGAACAAAAGGATAGCTTTCTTCAGGCTCAGTTGATAAGGGATTCAAGTAGGAAGAACAACCTTCTTTGATAGATTCTAGGGTTTCTTTTCCTAAGTCAGCTTGGGTAACAAGTTCAGAAATAGGATCTTCAACAATAGAAATAGTTGAAAATTCTTCAACTTTCAAATCGTCTAATTTACTTATAATTTTCTAAGAACTAGCTGCTTCAGCAGAAGGAGATTTAAAGGGAGGTTCATTTGATAAAAAAGAAGAAGTACCTTTGGAAGTACCTTTGGAAGTACCTGAAGTGGTTCCCCTTGCAGATCTGGAAATCTGTCTTTGTGAAGCTCTTCCTCTCCTTATAATCTGTTTGGGATCTGAAACAGGTGTCACTAGTGGCCTTTGAGGATTTTCTCTAGTACTTGGTCTTCTCGAAGCCACTTTGTTCCAATGGAGTCTCTAGATATATGATTACAACCAGGATCGTGTCCAAACTTTGTCTATCATCAAAGTTGGATCTATGTCGTTCTCCCAGGGAAGCTGAGCTTCAATCTCCTTTCCCCGGCAACGGTGCCAAAATGTGAGCTCTCCATGAGTCTTTCTAGGTTGCAATCGAAAGAGCCTCGTAACTTAATCTTATTTTGAATGATGGAGTATAATTGGAACAAGATGAATAACTCACTCACTAATTCCTTAGTCAAGACAACTTAGTAATATCCAGATTGTAAGTTTTTAAACCTTAACAGTGAAGTACAAACATATATCGATTCTTAAGCATTTACAGACAATACACAATGGCACACACATTACACAGAGATTTTCACCTGGAAACCCTTAACCGGGAAAAACCAGCAAAACTTAGAGCCGCATAGCTCCTTTTTCATTATATGTTTATTTTACATGTACAATACAATAAATGGTATTCTGCAGCATCTAAAAACCCTAATTCATTTACCCGAATTAGGTTACAACCCTAATTCCTTTTACCGGAATTAGATAGAGTACAATGGGTCGAAAATCGCGAGAAAGCAAAAAAACAACCCAAAAAAAAAAAAAATTGCGCTCCGCGCGGACTCCGGGGGCCTAACGGCCCCCTCCGTGTCGTTTCGGAACCTAACGGTCCGAAACGAAGGGGGTGGGCCCTGTCGGGCTACCCCCCCCTCTAAACCCCCCCCTCCGGACGCGCCCGGTGCAGGCGAATCGAAGGTGCCGTAGGGATCGTGTTGTACACGCAGCGACCATGTGAAGAGATATAACATACCCAACACAGATAGGACAAGGCCTTCAAAATCCATTAATCAGATAGTTTTGTTGAATTAGATGGGTGGAGAAAACTAACGATATTAACCAGAACATACATATATGAAACAATACATATGATGGGTCAATAGAACTAGCAATAGTGACTTATGATCCTAGTTTACTGATATGAAAGTGAGATGACAATCACCAGCTTTGAAGTAAACACAAACAAGAGAACCTCTGCTCATAGGCATAGAAAGAAGAAGATAATGGTCTAAAAACAACAATGAAAGAAGCTTGTATTACTGAATATATTAAGAAAAAGTCTTTCTACAAAAGAGTGTATTAGAGTCTTCAAAGTCGAACCATTGTTCTACATAAGTCACAGGCTTTATAGCCTTTACAAAAACCGTTCAACATCCTAAAAAACTAGATCGAATCTGCTAAAAATAGCTAGTTAAAACAGAATTATGAAAAGTATGAAAGAGTCCTATATTAAAAGGGTAACCGCCATCTTGCTAGTCCTCATATCTTCGACAGTTGTAACAAGCCTTCAAAGGCTAATTAGTAAGGTTGAAACCGCCGCCTGGAGGATTGGCACGCCATCTTTTTCCCAAAATAGACAAGAAGATTCCTCTTCTTACCTTGCTGGCGCCTTTCAATCTGGAACATAATTTTGATCATGATGCATTTAAAAATGTTTACTTATTATTGGAAAATGTCCTTGAAGTGCTTGGATCAGCAAAAGTCAAGTCTTGTGCAAAAAAGCAGCCTTCTGCAGTATTCTGTAGTTTCAGTAGCTAAAAATGATGGGTTTTAATTTTGCTAGCTACCAAAAGCTCTGCTTTCGGTGGCTAATGAACAATTCAGCATGTTCGCCTAAGCCACCGAGACATTTTTTGAGATGTTCGGAACTTGCCTCTCTTTTCGGTAACTAGAAGAGTCCTATCTTTATGTTGTAAGTGGCAGAAAATTGGATTTTTGGTAGCTAATGAACAATTCCCATGTTTGCCTAAGCCACCAAAAAACTCTATTTGATCTAGCCTACAAAAATTTTGACAAAAATGCATTTTCTGACTTCTACTACTCATCTTCTTGTTGTTTGGATTTTTCTTCATCCTGGGCCAAAACTGGAGTGTCAACAAAACCAATGGTTGTTGCTGCTAGGGTGTCAAGCTCTGAGTATGCCTTAGGCTGGGGTTTTGGAGTCATTTTCTTATTTCTCAGAAGCTCAACCTTCCTACTCAATCTGATATTGTCTCTTATCAGTCTTATATTTCTCCCTTTCAACTTGCTATGCTTGTTGGTTAGCCCTTAGAAGTAGACATACAATTGAGTATTTCTTTCAGTCAACCTTTCATTCTTTTCCTTGATCACCCTTTGGAGTATTTCGAGCTCATATACCTGTCTTAAAAGTTGATTTATTTTCTGAGATGAGGGCTTCTTTGATTGGCTAGTTGATGCTTCAGCAATTTGTTGATCTGGCTCTACCTCAGGTGTAGGTGAAGGCAAATTTTCACATCCTACTTCAACTTCTTGCTGTTCATCATCTTCGGAATCTGTGTATGGCAGTTTGAGGATGTTCTTGCTTTTTGAAACAGCTCCTTCTTCCTCTATCTTTTTACTGAACTCTAACTTCTTTTTAGCCTTCTGAACTTTGAGAGATGAGGAAAAGTGATCAACTGCAATTGGAGAAATGGCTCTCCTCTTCCTTTTTCCACTTCTGGGAGTGGAAGACTTCTTTTCTTCCTCTTGTTGTAACTCTGTTTTGAATTCATTCCAGAAAAGGAAGAATGCACAGTTCATGTTTCTTCTTTGCAGCAACTCAAAAATTATGAGCTTGATCAAACCATGGTGATATAGTCTACCTGCGGTTTTGGTTGGCTTGGCTCTGACTTGATGAGCCATATTAGTTAAGCTTTTGTAGAGATAAAAAGGGAGATTCAAGGGGTTCCTGCCAGTGAAATGATTCATCAATTTAAAATGATAAATCAAAACCCTATTGTATCTACCCTCACAGGTTATGTAGACAAGAATTGTTTTCAACAAGTGCTGCCATTTCTCCTCAAGATAGGACATAGGAATATCCTTCTTCCATACAAGATTTCTATGCTTTGGTTTCATATAGGATATGAATTCAAACTCTTTGTAACAGTAGTCTTGAACCAATTCTCTCCAGTTGTTGGAAGCTCTGTCACCTCGGCTATGAGGGCTTCGTCTACCAGGAATTCCTCCTTACCAATTATTGCCCTTTTTCCATCAAACGTGAGAGCAAATGTTTTAGCTATTTGCTGATGAGATCCTTGAAGTTTTTTACAAAACTTATAATAGCCTGCATCTTTAAAGAGTTGACATACCTCGGGGTGTGATTCCAGGTAACAGATGTCATCTAGCTCTTTCTTGAGGACCACTCCTCCACTTTTCTTCATTTGTAAGCTGTTACTTGACACCTGCTATTAAAAAATAGAGCTTGAGAGAACGACGCGAATTCAGGGAAAAGGTAAGTTCGACGACGTGGTAAGAGTGAAGAAGGAAGGATGTCGCGGTTTAAAGAACCTGACTTCGAGGGATGTGAAATGAAGAAATAATCATGAGGGTTTAATGACTTGTCAATTTCACATGATTACACTGGATGTACAGCTTTTCGAAATTCATTAGACGCGAGAGATATAGGGTTTAATCGGCTAGGGTGAGATCATGATCGCAACAGGTTTTACTTTGGAGAGATCGTGTCTTTGCTGGTAGTGACCCTTTTCGGTGGTTAAGGAATTATGGATTGCTTTTAAACTTCATGACTAAACCCTTGATTAGACCTCTCCACCGTTTGAAACCGACTTAATTTCGGTAGCTGATGATTTCACCTTTGACCACGTAAGCTGCTGGAAAAGTGTTTACAAATGCCTCTGCTTTTGGTAGCTGTGGACAATTTTTCCTTTGAACGGTAAGCTGCCAGAAAACTTGCTTTTTGGTGGCTAATGAACAACTGTCGTGTCTGCCTAAGCCACCGAAAAATGTTCAATGATACATGACATGTGCCTCTCCTTTCGGTAGTTTGAAAAGTTTTGCCTTTACGCTGTAAGCTGCCGAAAGCTGGGTTTTCGGTAGCTAATGAACAATTGCCATGTCCGCCTAAGCTACCGAAACCCGAAAATTCTTTTTGGAGAAAAAGTAACATCAAATGTTATTTCAAACTTTATTACATACTTCAAACTCTTGAAAAAGAACCTCAAATGTATATGAAAATGAAAAATTGAAAGACTTCCTATCTCCTAGAAACAAACAACTAGTCTATGCTTATTTGAGGAGATAACAGATAGTATCCACGATAAGGTCAAGATCACATACTCACATCATTGAGGTTATAATGGTGGGTTCATGTGCCTTCAAGTAGCATCTAGATTTAATCTCATACATGAGACCAAATACTACTATTGTTGCATTTATTATTAGCTCCATAATTATCGATGCTTCTCTTTGGAAAGCTTATTATTTATTATTCAAACAATTATAGCCTTTTTCAAGTTGTTCCCATGAGGCAATGTTAGTTTTCATAATGTGTTTATTTTAGAGGATGTAAGGGATTCAATAACTTACACCCAACATTATGCCTAAGCTAAAAGTTAGGTTGTTATAATCATGAAAGATGACCGATGTAATTTAGTTCTATATTCCATGCATGCCACCTTTTTTACGTCATGTACATGCAAGTGCTCCTTTAAGAGCAAGACATGTATACACAACAAATTATCAAATTATGTGAGTTGCCCATTATTATGTGTTATAGGCCTTTTAAATCATTTCCCATGCAACCAACCATCAAGTCAAACCCCCTCATTCCGATAGAAAACTTATCTACGAAGATTACTTATCTTGCCTTGTAAATTTTTTGAAATATATTACAAACGCACAACACTACTTTAATTGAAACCTTTATGTTATGTGATTTGTGAAAAAATAAAGATTTTGTTTGAATAATCACTACCTCAAACTTATTAATGCAAAGTAACGAAGTCCATGAGATAAGCCCAGACTACCCCACATCACCTCATGTTGCCTAGTCCATATTTGCAATAACCCATCGATGATTTCACATGACCCCAAAATTATTGATGTGGCCTCAAACTAGCGTACCATGTGTAATGCAATCATAAACCACCCAATAATAAGTAATGTGGATCGGCATCCATATTTAACCAACTATCCTTTCTCTTATGTCTTTATAATGCTCAGCTAATTGGTTCTTCATTTCAAATGTACAATACTCATTTCACTAGTTCTTCATATCAAACATTTCCTTGGCAATGACAAGCGTTTGTGATCTACTATGTGATGTGACAAAAGAGAAAAGTTAAGATAGCCAAATTTTCATGCTTACACATATAATGTGTTCATTGCATAGTCCTTGCATTGTCTGTGGTGAATACTAAAAAAATACTACACAATGTTGCCAATGCTTGGGGCTAGTTATCCAAATTTTCATATTTACACACATTTAATTGGCATTCACTTTAGACATTTTAATAAATTGTTACATTGCAAATGCACAATATAAATATAACCAATTTGTCATAGTTACAAGCATCTAACAAATTCTTCATGTAGAACCTTTCACTAAATATCGCGAGTGTTCACAACATCCTATTTGATGCCACAAAACCCCAGTGCCAAGATAATAAATTTATTAATTCAATGTTCAATCACAATGACATATGTTCTAACTAAGAGAAATATGTCAAGATATTCTTTTGAATAATATGATGGAATTTGTACTTGTTTTCATTTTGTTTTGTATATAGTAAGATGTTTGTACCATCCCTTGTCAATATTTTTGTTGTTGATTGTTGCTACAAATGAGATACAATAAAAACATTAATTGATTACTTGGTTTGGCTATTTCCACCTCAATTCTATAAATAAATATTGAAACCAACTAAGTGGTTATGGGATTTGAAAAAACAATCCACTTTGAACTAGATGAACATTTTTAATGAAAATTGTTAGAAATGTCATCACAATATCAAGGTTGCTAAGTTTCACTAGGGAATTTTCTAGAAGGACATCTCTACTTAGGTTATTATACAAAGCCACACTATTCTTAAATTCTTTCACACCTTCTAAAACCCTAACTAGACATCAACCAATAATACAAGTTATTTAATCCAATCAACAATCATAAGAGATAAATGACAATAATAAATGTACAGTTTGGAAATTAATAACAATAATAGCTTTGATAGCCCTAAATTATTGAGTCATATGAGTAAGAAAGTCCACAAGACTTTCAAAGATGACCTCACTTGGAATTGTCACATAAGAAAAATCAATTCTTAGTGTATTGTAACAAGTGAGTAATGAACCAATATCCTATGAAGTTTTTCGACTCCACAACCCGCTGAAAGAGAAAACAAAATTTTAATCTCATAAGCCATGTTTAATGAATCATTAGTAATTATGGCAATAGACCCGATCCAGCTATTGAATTGAGAAAGAAGGGTGATGGACCTTATAGAGTTGCTTCTCTAGTAACCCGCCAACATTTTAATCCACTAGACAATTTCCGATTCTCGAGGGAAAATTAGTGAGGAGTCGTCTTGGGATGCCTTGATACCCATTTTGAAGGATCCAAGAACTCCCTGGTATGTTGTTCATGTTTTCTTAGAATCTTCTTGGTTAGAACAAATTTTGTGAGTTGCATAGTGTTATTGTAACTCCAAATTACTTTCACTAATGAAAGCACTTTTCACCATATATTTGTGTTATAATTATTACAAGGATTCGTCAACTCTCTTTGAGAAAGGGCCCACTTGGAGAATTCATTGGTGAATGCAACTATTAATATGTGCATGCTCATGCTTTGCACTTACACTCTACATTTGTGCATATCTATATTTGTCTTTCATCATACTACAACCATGTGGGTGGCTTGTTGTGGAAACAATTTCACAAGGGTGCATCCCTCCACTTAGTAAGGGGCTAAGCCTTGTAGGTTGCAGCAAGGCTTCAGTCCTTGCAACCCCATGGGGGGTTTGTTGTGTCCTCCAAATGATCCTGCAAGTGGTTGTTAGTGGAATTCAAATAAAAGAAGGAAAATTAAACAAAATACAACAAAAGAAAGAGGGGGGAGAATGCAAACTCAAACAACCAAATGTATGCAAAACCACTTTGTATTGCCCAATGGTCAAGTTGTACAAAACCTAGGAGGTGTGGGATTCAAGGGAAGCCAAGAATATCCCTTAGGGAGGTCCTTCTTTTCCAAACTATATGCTAAGTGGGTGAGAGAACAATCGAGAGAAACTATTGCCCCTTGGAGGAAGGTGGCAAGGGAGCTTTGGAATGCTTTGAAAGGTGGGAAGAGGTGAGCTATGAGGAAGCTCTAACACAAATCCAACAACATAACTTTGCTCTTTTTTGTCTCTACAAAATGCATGTAAATGGCCTCTTTATAGGCCAAGAGGTGGCCAAGAAACAACTAGATCCAAATGTGAACCCATGCACCCCATTAACTAGTTCCAAGGTACACCAAGGGGGCTATTTAATGCCACCAAGTGTGTGAGGATCCAAATTTGGATTGTTGGAGGTGATGGGGCTTTGAAGATCCTATTAGAATATTCCTATACTCCATCCTAGTCCTATTAGCATTTTCATTATTTGCATTTTCAGTCTTGCATGCATTTCTGCATGCATCCTAGTCATCAGTCCCAGCACCTAGCCCTCAGTTAGCTAGCCCCGGGAGCTTCTCACTGATCAGTTTCAGCCCTCCTAGTGCTTAGTGCGCCCTGCATGCAGTACATGCATCTCATGCACCCTCTCTCACCTACCATTCAGTTGTACTTCAGTTATCTTCAGTTCTTTCCTTGATTTAAGGCTAGACTGACTCTCAATTGACTGTATCACTCCAATAGACCTCCAGTGAGACTAGACTTCCCATTCTGACTCCAGTTAGATCCTCATGCGCCCTCCATTGAGCCTCCTTCATTCAGTTAGTGCCTCCATGTGCCAGTTACACCTACCACACTCATTTAGACTCAGTTTGACTGATGATTGACAGTTATTTGTGCATTGATGACTCCATTGATGATGATGAAGACTTCTAGTTGTGCTCCAATGACACTCCAGTGATGTTTTGATCACCTCATGAAGGCTAATTCGAATTTCCACCTTGGCATTCAAATCCTCGTGCATTGTATTATTTATTTGTCCATTTGTGATTAATGAATTAGTGTGTGTGAAGTTATTTTGCTTCTATCCGAGTTCTACCATATTATTATTCTATTGCTCATTTACACTGCATTGACCACTCTTCTTCTATCTTCCTGCTTAATCATAATCTTTCTTGTAAGGTATACATCAGCTCTTAGATATGCTGTCAGGATTTTCACATGGTATCAAAGCATGTTGAGAGTATTGTCTATCTCCATTCCTAAGAGTTTTTTGCAGGTTATTATCAAGATTTCGAGTGCAGCAGTTGCAACAGTTTCTGCATTTTTTGCAGCAGTAGCAGTTGCAGACATTTTCTATTGTTTTTGCAGGTCTTCTATAGCTTCCATGAATTCAGAAGAAATCCCTCCTCTTTCTCCATTCAACTATGATGAATGGAAACAAAAAATGATAGCATATTTCAAGAGCCATGATCTCTTTGATTATTGTTTTGAAAGAGAGCTCGAATCCTCAGAAGAAGAGAATGACTAGTTAAATAAAGGTGACAATGTCTATGCAGCCATGATGTATGCTATGTCTCGATTCATGGTACCCCACTTCATTGATTCTGTTGAATCTCGAAAAGAGCTATGGGCCCAAATGGATGTAATATTTGGCAAGCAGAATGAAGGGATTGGTCCAAACCCTTTCGAGAGCAATCCCAGTGATGCATTCGCCCTCCTTGATGATCTCATTGATCATGAATCAATATCAAACATATCTCATATTGAAGTTAGCCACAAAGAAGAAGAACTTGCAGATTCTACGCTCATGCTCCAAATTTCTTCTATTTCGAATTATGTGCTAGCTCACACTCTAGAAATTGCAGAGGTTCCTAAATCCTCTCTTGCACCAGAGTCTGTTGGTTTGCATCATGATCTCATGAATGTTTCGGAGGTTAAATCAGCCATTGGAGGTAATGCATTCACTCTCCTTGATCACTCACCTCTTATGTACTACTATATGATCAATATTTCATGCTTTCAGAAGGTTATTGAAGATGATGGCCATTGCCATTCGCTTGGGATAATTTCTCATGCATTTACTGGCTTAGATCTCACCTCAAATGGTTCAAAGGAGATCTTAAGCAACCATGATTCAAGTCTTGGATCTTATTTGGATTCCAAGCAATCAATGATATTTGATGGTTCTTTTAAGCATAATCTCACCCATGATGGTTCGAAGAAGAAAACAAAAGACTACTACACATTCATGTTTTTTATCCTACCTTAGATGATTCGAATCACAGGTTCAAGGATCATCCTCATATTTTTGAATTTGTTCTCATCACATTCGATCTGAAGAGCAAGTACAAGCACATGCTTTTTTAGCATGAACTTCCTCTTCCCAAGAAGAAGATACCTCTAGACATATGACCAAGCATCACACCTGCTTGAGTTTGGAGCATTTATTTTGTGTGTGTGCCTTACAGTCTATTTTGAGGAGGGGTATTTTTCCCATGAGGTTTTCCCCATTTACTTGGTTTATTGACTGTTATTATTATTCATTGTATTGGGTGACATTTGGTCTCAGTTAACAGGGCCCTGGATGGATTAAGGAGGGTCTTAGGATATTCATATACTCCATCCTAGTCCTACCAGCATTTTCATTATTTGCATTTTCAGTCTTGCATGCATTTCTACATGCATGCATGCAATTGCATGCATCCCAGTTATCAGTCCCAACACCTAGCCCTCAGTTAGCTAGCCCTGGGAACTTCTCACTTATCAGTTTCAGCCCTCCGAGAGCTTAGTGCGCCCTGCATGCATTACATGCATCTCATGCGCCCTCTCTCACCTACCATTCAGTTGTACTTCAGTTATCTTTAGTTCTTTCCTTGATTTAAGGCTAGACTGACTCTCAACTGACTATATCACTCCAATAGACCTCCAGTGAGACTAGACTACCCATTCTGACTCCAGTTAACTCCTCATGTGCCCTCCACTGAGCCTCCTTCATTCAGTTAGTGCCTCCATGTGCCAGTTACACCTACCACACTCAGTTAGACTCAATTTGACAGATGATTGACAGTTACTTGTGCATTGATGACTCCACTGATGATGATGAAGACTTCTAGTTGTGCTCTGATGACACTCCAATGATCTTTTGATCACTCCATGAAGGCTAATTCAAATTGCCACCTTGGCATTCGAATCCTCATGCATTGTGTTATTTATTTGTCCATTTGTGATTAATGAATTAGTGTGTGTGAAGTTATTTTGCTTCTATCCAAGTTCTACTGTATTATTATTCTATTGCTCATTTACACTGCATTGACCACTCTTCTTCTATCTTCTTGCTTAATCATAATCTTTCTTGTGAGGTATACATCAGCTCTTAGATCTACTGTCAGGATTTTCACGGATCCTTCATTGCGTCACGGGAAGTAGGTGGTCCCTCCATTTTGACAGTCACACAGATATCGAAGGAAAATCCACATGAGTATCGCGCGGGTACTGAACTGATAACATGCGCTATAACGTAGGTTAATAATGGTTCAACTGCGCGACCTTTTCTTTTGTCTATTCTTGGGCACTTTTTGACTCATGTTTCCTTTTGGATTTGTTGAGGATGCTTTTGGTTAACTGCATTATTTATGTTAATGACGCCTTACTGCAAGAATCGTCGAAATGTCACATATGTGCGAGATTTAGGCGTTAACATGGCTAATGAGTCATCATTTCTTTTAATCTTATTATTTTATTTTGTAGATTTACTTTCTTGTTTTTCATAGAATAGGTGTAACGTCCTCACCCTTCGGTTGGATTAAACACCATGTAATGGGTCAAGGGTACACTTGCTTACCCCATGAGTGTGCCCACTTACCCATATCATGGACAAAGAATCAGGTAAGAAAACCAAGAAGTGGACCAAACGGCCTATGGCAAGAGCATGAGCAAGGGTGCGAACAAAGGGAAGAGTTGATAAGTGTCCAAGCATAAAGCCATCGAAGTGGCACAGGACCACTTAGGGATTCCAGGAGCATTGACAAGGGCATTGGCATGTATAATGGTGGCATCAACAACCCATGGAAAAAGCTACCTAAGCGCATAATAAGGAGCTATCGAAAAGTATATAAAGGGGAGAGCAAACATGACAAAAGCAATTAAGGAATCATCAGGATTAGTCCACCCAAAGTGTTTTTAGGCTAAGGGAACAAGCACAAGTTCTGTTGTGGCAATGACCAAGGCTAAGGCAGATTCAGAAAAGGAAAATAGAGTACACTAGGAGACAAATCAGGCAGAAGTTACTGAAGGTCTATGCACTTGTTGGGAGGTAGTTTGACAAGGGTGCCGAGGGGTTTTTCTTTATTTTCCGAGAGGATTTTTGGAAAGGCTGTTGAAGGTTGTATGTATTCAGGAAACAAGCCTTAGAATTGCTCCTTGTTTTATTTTGAGGTGTTATCAATTTTCCAAACCTCACCATTTTAACTATGATCTATATAATAAGTTTTGTGTGCTCGGGTTCGGGTGCCCCCTATATGATTGTGTTGTCTTTGTTATAATGGCATAATTGTAAAATGAAACCACACATAACTTAATCAATTCTAAGTGATAAAATGTTTGGAAAGGTTTCTAGACACATGTAGACATCGATAACATGGTATTTCTCAATGGGAGGTATGGGTGGGCTATGAATGAAGAGGTACAGTCTGCTGACAAGTAAGCCTAAACGACCAAGTATTTGGGAAGAATCTCTGAGTAGTGCCACATAGATGCCAAGGGTTTGGCATGCCTATGATTCCATGCCTTGGGGTTATGACATCCAGTATTAAAATCATGATTGTATCTTTGAAAATAGACACAGGTGAAGTTCATGTCGCAGTCGCAACCAATGGGAAGGTTACCCATTTGCAAACTCGATTAAACGAGTTTGGAATGAGTGCACTTCCTTGCTGCAAGGTCACAAGGTGATTCGTGGAGAAATATAGGGAGAATATCTGTTGGCAGGATGAATGCACAGGGGGAGCTTTGTGGAGGAGTTTGTTGGAACAACTAGGTAGATAATAGCCAACATGTGCAGGTAGTACTCGGAGGTGCTAACAGATAGTTGAACACACTTTGGAAGCATACAACTGGTTGGGGAAATACTCCACAATGCCTTATGAATCATCTTGGGGCCATGAGTAGATTGTGTGAGGTGAGTGAGTAAGACATAAGAGATACTTGGAAGGGTTGTTGCATGGTACCCACATGAAACACCCACACTAGATATATGGCATTTGTGATTTTCAAGATGACACCCAAGGCAAGTGCTAGGCATAGATGACTTCGATAGAAGGGAGGAAACCCATGCATAGGTTGGTCACTTTGGCTAGAAACCAAAGGAGAAACATGCACCAACTTTTCTATGTGGACGTCATTCTAAGCAAAAGGAAGGTGAGGGCGATGGTGGACATTGGATCCTCTCACAAATTCTTTAAGAATGAGATGACAAGGGAACTTGGACTTATGGTATAACAATGTGAATATTCGGTAAAGGAAATTAAATCTAAGGAAACAACAGTGTCAGGGATTGTGTCCAAGGTTCAAGTGAAACTTGGTAAGTGGGAGGGTCAATCCAACTTCACGATGATGAAGTTGGATGACTTTGAAGTCATTCTCATGCAAGGTTTCCTAAGGAGGGTAAAGGAATTCCTCATTCCATTTAAGGAACGGTTGGTGACTTTTGACAAGAAAAAGTTTTATGTTGTGTGCAGAAAAACAAGGCGTCTCAACGGAAAGGTGCAGTTGACCTCTACATTGAGTTTCAAGAAGGAATCCCAAAGGAAGGATTCACATATCTACATCATAGCATTAAATAAAAGTAAAGAAGGGGGAACAGGGATGCCTGTGCCACCTAGACTTTTCGACATGTTGGAGGAGTTTGTGGATTGTGTGTCAGATAATTTGTTGAAGGAAATCACATCGAGACCTAATGTGGACCACTGAATCAAACTTGAACTAGGAACAATGTTAAGCCCTAAATGTGCCCTAAATGTGGGCACATTTAGGGCTTAACAAACAAAGCCATCGATAAATGGTTTGTATCGATTGTCCGTGCCATATTTGGAAGAGTTGAAGAGGCAGTTATCTGAGTTGTTGGATGTGGGATTCATTCAACCTTCACGGTCTCCTTACAGTGCTCCGGTCCTCTTCCAAATGAAGAAGGACACTCCATAACTCATAATTTGCTTGGACTACAACGCATTAAACAAACAAACAATGAAGAACCAATATACTTGGCCACTACCCGCAGATTGCTTTGACAATCTCTCCAAGGTGAATGTGTTTTCGAAGTTAGACCTTCAATGAGGTTACTACCAAGTGAGGATCGTAGAAGGGGAAAAATAAAAGGAAACTTGTGTGACTAAGTATGGGAGATTTGAGTTCATGGTCCTGCCATTTGGGTTGTGCAATTCCCCGACAATTTTTTGCACGTTGATGAGTGAAGTGTTCAAGACTTTCTTGGATAAGTTCGTGGCAGTCTACTTGCATGACATTGTGGTTGTGGCAAAGTGAGTCCATTATAGGGTGAAATATATTTAGAAAAGGATGGAAAAACCTATTATAAGTTTAAAAACCCCAAGACATTATGGATTTTAAACTTATAACATGTTTTTCCATCCTTTTCCAAAGACGTAGTGGTTTTCAACAAAATCATGGAAGAGCATAAGGAACACTTGACACAAGCCGTCAAGGTGCTCTGGGAGAATTGATTATTTTTAAAGATTCCAAGTGTATGTTTGGGCAGACAAATGAATCATTCTTGGCCATTGGGTTGGACATGGAAACATCCACAAGACCACATAAAGATAAAGGCAATCGAATATTAGGAAGAACCGAAAACTATGCATGAGATGAGAAGTTTCCTAGGCTTGGAAAACTATTACTGATGGTTTGTAGAGGGTTATTCCAAGATTTTGACACACCTTAGTGACTTGTTGAAGAAGAACAGACAGTGGAATTGGTTGGAGAATTTTCCGGCATTGATTTGTGAGATAAAGTACAAACTCACATCCACACCAGTGTTGAAGCTAGCTGATTTTGAAAAGGAGTTTGAAGTGAAAAATTTGACTTTTCCATTGAGTAAGTTTTGACACAAGAAGAACACTTGGTAGCCTATAAGAGAAGGAAGCTCTAGAATTGTGAGCAGAGATACCTTATTCATGAGAAAGAGACGACCGCCATAGTGCACATGCATGGATACACTAATGGTTGGGAAAGCTATTTGTGGTGAAGATAGACAATATTGTGATGAGTTACTTCACAACACAGTCGAAGTTGTTCATGAAGTAAGCTCACTGGAAGACATTCTGGTAGAGTACGATATGACTATTGAGTACTGACTTGGTAGGATGAACCAAAATGATGATGCACTCATTTGGAAGGCACAACTTGCCACAATGGTAAAGGAGTCACCATAAGAACTAGCAAGAAGCGAAATGCAAGTTTGGGTTGACTTGTAGGAAAAGATCAAGGCAACATTGGGGAGTGACTAGATTGCCTTAGACATCATGAAATAGGCAAGAGAAGAAAGACTGGGATGTTTTGTGTTGAGAACAACTTGTTGTATTTTAGTGGGAGACTTTATGTGTTGAAGAGTGCCAACCTTCTTCAGGAGTTGTTACATAAGTACCATGATTTGCTATGGGAAGGGAACCTGGGCATGAAGGAACTATAGATTTGTCGGAGAGAGGGAACTACTGGGAGCACATGAAGAAATATGTGGAAGAGTATGTGTAGATATGCATGGTTTTCCAACAAGACAAACTCAACACCAAGATTCTTGTTGGTATTCTTCAACCCTTTCACATGTTCGAGAGACCATGGGAAATCATCTTGATGGACTTCATAACACAACAACTGGAGATGAAAGGGTCAAATGAGATCTTTGGTGTGGTGGACAGTTCTCCAAGTATGCTACCTTTGTGTCCACAAAGGTGCCTTTATCAAAAAAATATGCCGCAGGGATGTTCTTTCAACATGCAGTGATCAAGATGTAGGGGCTACCACCGAACATCATTTCGGATCAGGACACAAGGTTCACTGGGTGATTTTGGATTGATTTGTTCAAACCTTTTGGGACTAAGTTGTTGATAAGCTCAAGTCACCACCCACAAATATATGGTCATATGTAGTAGATAAATTGTTTGTTGGAGAACTACTTGAGGCATTTCATGTGGAAAGATAAAGCAAACTGGCCAGAGCTGTTAAAATAAACACAATTTTGTTATAACTTGTAGAAGAGAAAAACCACTGGGTTCAATACATCTAATTTAATCGCCAGGAAGCAACCACTAACACTACACAACATGATGGTATAATTATATAGGAAGACTCCAACATCATACAATTCGTTAAGGATTCGAAAGATCAATTGGAACATGCACGAGACCAACTCAATAAGGAAGTGAAAATGATGAAGCATTGGGTGAACCAAGGAAAAAGAGAAGTGGAGTTCAAAGTAGGAGGTAAGGTCTTTCTTAGGTTGAGGAAGGATCAATTTAAACCATCGAAAGGCATGTGTTATACCTTGCTAAGGAGGTATGAATGCCCTATGAAATTCTTGATAAGATCAACAAGGTCACAACTCACGTATAGGGTAAATCTCCCTGAGCATCCAAGTGCCTTTCACCCGGTGCTTCTTGTAATCCAACTGCATGCATGCAGACTTGAAGAAGGTGATCCCAATAGGGTGGGTCCATCTAGCCTGTCTATTGCTGTGGTTGGAGACTGACCGGAACTTGAAGTTGAGGAGGTGTAGGCTCACAGATTTGTTCAACATGGAAAAGGAAAACTACACAAGTATTTTTTCGATTGGAAGGATTTACCCAATAGAGAGAACAACTAGGAGAGGAAAGAGTCCTTATGGAAGTATGAGGACAATGTTCAAGATTTTGAACAAAGAACTCTTAGTTCTCTTAGGAAACAACTTACTGGATGTTGTTGGGATGATAAAAGGTTGAGCGGGGGAGGATGTAGCATCCTCACCCTTCGCATGGTTTAAACACCATGCCGAGGGGAAAGGGCACACTTGGCTAGCCCATGAGTCTGCCCACTTACATGCAATGCGAACAAAGCAATGGTTAAGAAATACAAGAATTGGACCAACTGACCAGTGGTGAGAGCATAAGCAAGGGTGCGACCAAAGGGGAGCGTCGACAAGTGTACAAGCATGAACCCATTGGAGGGGCATGAGACCACTTGGGTCTAGCAGGAGCATTGGCAAGGGTGTCGAAATGTATACCCACTACATCCATGGCAAAATATATCTGAGCACATGATGGTGTAGCCCATGTAGTCTTGGAAGTAACCACAATATCCAACATTCCAAATCTTATTTAGACAAATCACACAACTAATAGATGGATGCACACACAAATTTTAAAGGCATGACGACATGAGAGAAAAAACTCAAATTTGCACAACCAAATATATATGTGTGTGTGTGTGTGTGTTTGTGTGTGTGTGTATATGTCTGTATGTGTGCATGTATGTATGTATGTATGCATGCATGTATGTATCTATGTATGTATGTATGTATGCATGAATGTATGTATGTATGTATGTATGTGTACTTGTACATGTACATCTATGTGTGTGTGTGTACACATATGAGGTAGCTCACTTATTTAGTTGGAAAAGACAAAATGCATGAGCATTAAAATCCCTCAACATTAAGTTGTGCAATCATTTGGTTGGAACCCTTGGCAAGCTTGAAGTGTTACTAGTAGAGATTGCAAGCTTTTGTTGTGCGGATAGTTGGTGGGTGTCTATGCAATGTACTAGTAGTAAATTTGTGGACCCGCACAACTATGTTGCATGGGTAGCTAGTGGACACTTGCACAATACATAGAGTGTTAGTGATGATGTTCATGATACTATGTCGTGTGGGTAGTTGGTGGGAACCTACGTAATGTGTAGGCCATTAGAGTTGTGTATCACATAGGTATGTCGCCCGAGTTATTTGATGGTACCTATGAAATTTATGGGATTACTGTGCTTTGTCCCATGCAACTATCTTGCATGGCTACTTGGTTGGAACTCGGAAAATGTGCGAGTACCATGTCCATCCTCCCATGCATATGTTTTGTGGGATTTTTCTATTGAACATTTTTGTAATTGTGTGACATTTTTGTTCTTACCCATGAAATATTGATTGTGCTTTGTGTTTTATTTCTATGTGGTAGGTGGTCATGCAAATAATGTGGTGGGATCATGATTATTTTGACCAATGTGGATTGATTCATGAGAACAAAGTTGTTAGTGCATGGTTGGATACCCTAGGGATTCTCAAGTATTTTTAGTGCCTTCTTCTTCGATCGAATGAGATCCTACTACAAAATGTTGTTAAAATGTGGTTCCCTAAGGTGTGTGTGCTTGAGGTGAGAGAGGAGAGACTAGATCTATGAGAGACATGTTCAGATTATGATTGGAATTCTTACATGAGGGGTGCAAGGGAAGATTCATCCCCATTTGGAGGGGACAACAACCATGACCCAATTGGGAATTTTCCATGGACAGGGGTCAGAGGCCTTTGAGAGGGGCTTATTAGTGATCTCCTAGCTCTACTAGCTAGTTTTGCAAGAAATTGCAATCATAGTGGTTAGGATCCTTGGTAGTATCAGGATGACCCAAGTTACTATATTGTGTAGATGATCCTTGTGGAGTAGGCTCTGGATGGGAAAGTTTTTTCCTATACCACTATGATGTAGGAGGATATGGTTGAGGAGATTGCACATTTATTTTACCATGGAGAGGCTACTTTCTCTTTTGGCTTAGTCCTCCTTTCATTTTTCTATGATAGGGTGCCTCTTTTATGCCCTCAACATGTTGTCAGTTCAGGTGGTGATTGTTAGCCCCATATGTGATGCTAGAGTGAGTTCATCCTTCATATGAGGTGGCAACATGGTTCACTGTCGCACTCTCGAGGTCTCTGTGTAGTGGGACTAGATGCCCCACATTGTGATTGAGTATCACTATGTAGGGATGTGTTTCTATGGATAAACCCTTGCATTAGGGGGAGGATTGGGGTAGCATTAGTGAGTACTTTTTATTATGCTTTTAGTAGTGTATTGTTTTACTAGAATTGTTCTTTTAGTATACCATGTACTAATATTGAATTTGCTTTTTGTGTGTGTAGATGTATATCCTACTCGTCCTAGAGATTGTACAGGGCACCGTCATTGACTTGTTGATAATGAGGTTGGACTGGAGACACATCATCCTATGTTGGACCAAATTTCAATGACTTGTGCTATCAACTAGGTGGGTGCTACATGGGGTCATTGATGCTAGATGGTAGGATTGTTGGTTGTGGAGCCTAATTATAATATTCATGATTTAGAGGATTTTTTTTTAGTTGCGTATGGATCCCAGTCCCTGATGGGGGGGTGTGGGGGTGCTTTCCCCAACCCCCCAACTATTGTTGTTAGTCCCCCCCTCCTCCCTTGGTAGGGGTTTGAGGTATTGCCCTGGAAGAGAATTTTTTGGAAAAATTGCCTTGTAAAATGTTGGAATTTTGTAGTCAATTTGGATCGTTCATTGTTAGGTTACATATATTATGGTAGATATTATGTTTGTATATTTTTTCCCTAGAAGGAACCCTCTTTCAAAGAGGGAATTGTATTGTGGCTAAGTATTGTGAAAAATCAATAATGACGGAGTGAGAGAGATTGTGAGAGAGTGAAGAGGAGGTTGTGGTAGATGTGATGTGAGTTGTATCCCTTAATAGAATATTATAGAACATACATTGGCTATAATGGTGGTAGCTTATCTCTAAAGGGAGATAAATGGTAGCTACGCTCATTCGCACAAGATAATACATGAGGGTGGAGAGATATCCTTTTTAACACAAGGGTGAGAAATTCTCCCTCTTTGGTGGTTAAGCCTTGAGTTTTCCAACAAGGCCCATTATTGTAGTACATAAAGCAAATGTTATTGAATCCAAGTTGATCCTACAAGCCCTTGTTAGTGAAATAAAAGGAAATGAAACAAAAAATTGGAAATAAATTGAAATGAAGCAAATGTGGGTGAGAATAAGAAAACCACAACAAAGAGACAATGCATGAACCAAATTAGATTGCCCAATGGTCAAGCTTGTTACAAGAAGTGTCACCTAGGAGGTGTGGGATTTAAAGGGAATCCAACAATCTCCGTTAGGGAGGTCCTTTTTGTTCACACTAAATGCTAAATAACTTGAGAAGAAGCAATGGGAGAAACATTTTCCCCTTGGAGGAAGCTGGAAAGGGAGCTTGAAGAATACTTGGAGGTATAGGAAGAGGTGGAATAAGTTCCAACATAATTCCAGCAGCATAACCTTGCTTTAATTTATCCTTTCTAGATGCATGCCCATGGCCTCCTTTTATAGTCCAAGAAGTGGCCAAGAAACAACTAGATCTAAATGTGGACTCATTAACTCCATGATTTGGCTCCAAAGTACTCAAAGGGGGCCATTCAATGAACCCAAGTACATGGAGAGACCAAATTTGAAATCTTGGAGGTGATGGAGCCTTGATGAGTCTTTAATGCGTCACAGGTGGTTGCGGTCCTGACATTTTTTACTGTCACGTGGATTTTGAAGGAAAATCCATGCAAGTGTAGCGTGGTGATAAAACTAATAATACACATTGTAGATCAGTCTATCACATGTGTAAGCATGCTATTTCTATTTTTTACTATATTTGGGAATTTTTGGACTCATGCCGCTTTCTAGATCTGACGAGGATGTCTTTGGTGGGCTGCATGCTATATGTTGATGACGCCTTAATGCAAGATTAGCCAAAATGTCGCATGTGTGTGAAATTTAGGCATTAACAGATGCTCCTTGATGGATGAGGTTTAGAAGGTATCGTAGAGTCGATAATGCATCATCATTTATTTTTGTGTTTTCCCATGTGTTAGGAAGTTTTCAAGCGAGTGTGGATGGAAGGTTCCCTTGGGGGAAGATTGCAGGTGATACCCATGCTCGTGAAAATATGTCAAGATGAATACAATAAGAGGAGACAAAGGGGTCAACTCAATATACTAATGGTACATGGATGAAGGCGGCTTCAATCCATGTAGGAGTAACTGAACCTTGAAATGTTATTACAGGTACCGAAGAAGTGGAACTGCTGATAACCATGATAATCCCACCTAGGTGGGGGACTAGAATACTAGTGAGGTTGCTAAATGTAGGACGTCATTGAATTGTTGCTACTGTGATTTGTAAATGTGAACATTGCTACCTTCGAAAGGTATGACTCTCCCTTATGCGATATATATGTTAAAATCGAGCATAGGAGAGACTACGAAGTTAGGGAGCATTGATGACTCTCCATACCTAGTCCAAGGTGATCCCTTCTAATGATTGAAAGGGACCCCAAGGTACAACTACAAATAATGCAACTCTCAGAATATGAGGCTTTGTAGTTGATGAGAGCTAAAGGACATGATAAGACCAAGATCATTTTGTAACCAACTGTAAGATTGACAGACCTGACACAAGATTGGATGATAAGCATGGGGCTCATAACTTCCTTTGATCAATGTCAACATGGGGAGTAACATATGGAAGCATTCTTGAAATAAAGGTACAGAGTGTAATGGAGGGAGACAAACTATTGAGGGAGGGCTTTGCTGGTGACACGAAACTAAGGGTGATGGTAACTAACAAACTCATAATGATGGGGATAGGGAGACTCAAGGATATCAATCAAAAGTGACTAGGGGTTGCTTCCAAAAGAATAGTGGTGGTCCCACAATTGTGAGTAGATTGGGAAACTATTTGTACATAAATAATAATTGTTGGGGTCCCCATGGTGTTTGAGGTGTCAGGTGACTGATTTAATGATGGGTGGGATTCCTGCGGTTTTGGGCGAATCGGTGAATCAATTTGATGATGGGTGAATTTCCCACCTTTTTGGGTGAGTTGGGGAACCTTTTCCATAGTGGAGTGAGGGTTGTTTTGCAAATGTAAATACGGGAGACCCATGAATCAATTCCATGCAGATTGTTCATGTCAGAAAAATAGGATCACAGAACAATAGCATAAAATAAGATGTAGAAATAAAACACATAAGCACAATACAAGAGAGACACCAATATATGTGGTTCATCTAATCTAGGCTACGCCCATGGATAAATAGCCAGTAATTTTATTATATTGTCCAACAAATGAAGGGATACAACCCGCAACACATCCGTTGCAACTTCCTCTTCACTCTCTCACACAATAACATAAATCTTTACAATACTATAATACAAAACCATATTACAATGCCTTCCTTTTAAAGAGGGATTACCATAGGAAAATACCACAGGATACCCAATACCATGGGCCCGTAAATCACCCATTATTGACCAATTCATGGCTATGAAATTATAACATTTTACAAGGCAATAAAAATTTCTTTCAGCGGTTTCGCCCCCTAACCCCCTTTCTTGGGGGCATTTCCCCCGAACCCCCACCAGGGTAACGCAAAACCCCTGGACCACCATAGGGATGAGTGTACATTCCACCTGCACAACATATAAAACTGGGGTACAAACACGGATGAACAACAATAACTCTAAGGAAGATTAGGTTCCACAACCAACAATCTCCCACTTGGAGACTGATCACAACAACTCCACCGCTACTGAATTTGTTGGACCATGCTCCAAACCTTGGACCTTATTTCTCATCTTCACCTTCATGCTGGAAGGCCAACTGAAACTAAGCAAGAACTCAGTTTCTCTCGGGTTACTACCTTTTGTCAGCATGTCTACAGGATTCTGGCTAGTATGTATCTTTTTCAACTTCAATAGTTCATCTTCCAGAACAGATCGTATGAAATGGTACTTGAGTTGTATATGTGTAATGTATCCAAAATCCTCATTATTATTTTGGGAAATGGGGTATAGAAATTTTGTTTTCCTTCTAAATCCAACAATCCAATATATTAGTCCCATTAGTTAAGGAATCAAAACCATAATAGTACAACTCCATCATTATAAAAACTCTTAACTCAATTCAACCTATGATTCTTCTTGTCCATGGTTAATACTCAAGCAAATGGAAGCCATGCTTCAATAGCAATAACATATGCCAAAAGGTAGTGATTCACCCTTCTTTATTGTACATGATAACAATCATTCCAAGGTATCTCTTTATCAATAAAGTAAGTTTGATAACTAGTAGGGGACTTACATATAATATTTGTGATCTCCCTTGTACCTTACTTTGCATACTTACGAATACAAAATTTCCTTAATATTTATGCTTATCTTAACCAAGCATTAGGAGTAAATAATAATTTCTTTTCAATACAAGTATTTACTGATGCATTGTACCCAACCTAAAGTGATCATCACATTATCATTACTAATAATGTGGTGACCTTACAATCTAGTTAAGGTACTTTCCTCGGAAATAAACTTTGTTAAAAAATTCTACTAATCCATTTATATAGTAGTAACGTATAATGATAGAGTCACTAGAGTAGTTTAGACTTTAACCAAAAGAGGAAAGTTACTTTTGTTCTCAATATAGTTTAGACTTTAACCAAAATAGGAAAGTTACTTTTGTTCTCAATATCGTTTTATGAATGTATTTGACTTAACTAAGCATTCAATCTCCATAGCCTCATTCTTGTTACACATAATCAACATTTTGAGTCTTTATCTATTACTTATGCTTAACTCCTCAAGTTAACAGGAGTACTAACCATCTAGATTGTATTCAACAAGTACCTTATAAGGATGGATACAATCTTATGATAGTGGCTTTCATGCCTTTAGTTTTTATATCCTTTAAATACGATTATTTTCACAACAAGTTATAATCAAATCTTATGCAAGCCATTCCTTCATTGATATCAACACTATTAAGAACTTAATATTAATAAAATTGAGAGTGATGTTATCCCTCTCGTTCATCGTCAAGGTCAAAATAAAAAGTAACTCACTATTCAATGGAAGTTGATCAACTATTAAGAATCTACAATCTTTACGCAGATTCAATAAATTATAACAAGGATGTAGAATGAAGATCATTCATGAAACAAAGGCTATTCATACTTTTATTTCATAAGCTTAATGTAACAAATTGTTAAAGAGATGAACATTTTTAATAACACCATCCTTTTAAACAATACAAATGAAATTCTCATGTACATATATGTGAACACATTTCTTTGTCTTCAACATAACAAGAATGAGATATTCAAATTTTGGAAACTATGTCTCATAAATTTTGGCATCTTTTCGGATGTATCATTGAACCATTGTTTCATGTATAGCTGTAATGTCCTGACTGCAACCTCCCACCTCATGTTGGCACATATGAATAGGTGCGTGGTGCATTTTCCCACCATGCACAATCACGGAGGAGACAATGATGTGTTATAGTTGTATACCAATGTGATGAGTAGTCTTGATTCATCCTTCAACCCCTCTATGTTATTGGGACCTGTCCTTGTTAAATCTTCTGCTTTAGTGGGACTCTATATTGCCTTCTGATCTGATGGATGTGATCGTGTTTGATATTTTATTCAACTACTGTGATTGCTTTTGGAACAACTATAGAATTTTCCCTTTTTAGACTTCTCTTCGATAGACAACCATAATAGATGACCCTTATTGGTTTTCAAACTATCCCACCAGGATTTCCTTCGTTGGCTATGTTTTCAACCCCAATCTATATGCCCCAACAAGCACTTGACAACTACCACTTGTCATCATGGTGGGGCATCCCATTGGGGCTCCCTTAGGAACATTTGATTTTCAACCTCGATCTATAAGCTTCAATGACCGCTCAAATGCTTCCTCTTGTCATCACAGAGAGACTTCTCTATCGAGGCCCCTTACCAACAGTTAGATTGCGACAAATAAGGTCACACGCATACTTAGATTGAGAAAAAAAATCCTTCTATAGTTTGCAGGACTTGGAGGCCAAGAAAATAACGCAAATTTACTAAGTCTATCATTTCAAATTTCTTCTTAACGATGGATTTCATGGTCACTACCAGTGAGAATAAGGTCATCAACACCAAGAACAATGATGATGATATGGTTTCCTACTTTCTTTGTATATACATTGGAGTCAGAATGGCATCTAGAAAAACTAGTGTCAAGGAGAAATCTATCCATTTTGGCACACCAAACTCGAGGATCTTGCTTAAGTCCATAGTGATTTCTTAAGGTGAAAAACAAGGTTGGAGTCATCTTAACATAGCTAGGAGGTTGTTCCATGTAAATTTATTCTTGCAAATCCCTATGCAAAAAGGTGGACTTGAAATCCATTTGATGGATCTCCCATTTTTGTGAAGCAGCAAGGGAAATAACAAGGATGATTGGGTTCATTTTGGCAACAGGGGCAAAGGTTTCATTGTAGTGAATTCCTTCAAGTTGGAAAAATCCTTTGGCAACTAACCTTTCCTTAAGTCTTTCAACAATTCCATTGGATACATACTTAGTTCTATTGACCCATTTACATCTGACAAGTTTTCTTCCTTTTGGAAGAGGTACAAGATCCCAAGTATCATTCTCCATTAAGGAACAATATTCTTCATCCATAGTTGCATCCCAATCTAGATGGTTTGAATATTTTGTAAATTTTTTTGGATCATGAGTCTTTGAAACTTGATCCAAAAGAGAAGAGGTGTGATGGAACTGTGAACGTGTTCGATGATTATTTATAAGATCACTAGAAAGATCACTAGCTACTTGGCATGTTGTACGATCCCATTGAGGAAGCGGTTGTTTTGGTTAAATTCAGGGAAAATGAGCAAGTAGAGGTGGATTTTCATACTCACTATCATCATCATCAAAAGAATTTTAAGTAGGAACACTATCAAAGAAGTTGGGAGTAGAATGTGGCATGAGTGATGAAGATGGATCTCATGACACAAATGGCACAAACATTGGATTAGTCTCACATGTTGAGGTATTTTCATCAAATTTAACATCTCTTCTAATAATTATGTCATTGGATTTTGGTTGAAGAAATATATAACCTTTTACATCTTCAGAATATCCAACAAATATGCACTTTCACTCTTAGGTTGTATTGCTTTTTGTTTTTCATTGGGAATGTGAGCCCATGATTCATTACCAAACACATGAAAGTGGTTGACATCTGGTTTAATGTTACTCCATGCTTATTTCCAGTGTTATATATTTTAGAGCCTTGGTGGGGGTGTGAGTGACTATGTAGTTGGCACAATTAATGGCTTCAACCTAAAATTGAAGACTTAATTCCTTAGCTTGGATCATACAATTAACCATTTCTTTTAGTTGTAATTATTTCTCTCAGCAACACCATTTTGTTGTGGTGTGCATGGAACATTATGTTGCATTTGAATTCCTTGTGCAATGCAGCAAGTAGTAAATTTGTTGTTTGCGTATTCACCCCCATGCCCATATTATTTCTCTACAAGGTCCTTGTAGGCCAAAAACTTGTTAAAAAAGATGGTACACAGTGACCAAATAAATGTGATAACACCTACCTTAAGATTATTTGGATTGAATGGAATTTTGGACCATATTTGAAAGCATTTTATTTGGGTATATGGTTTGTGATATCTTTATTTCCATTGTTCAAAAAGGTATATTATTGCATGTTTTTGTATTTCTAATTTTCTTATAGCTTGGATGCAAAGGTAGTCAAACGTTTACAGGGTTTACTACAATGTGTAATCAAAAGTTTGATCAAGAGAATGAGAAAGATAATTTAACAAGGAGGAAAAGAGCAACTTAAATATATTTGGGAGAACCTTAAGGGTGTAGATACAAGTTTCCTAGCCATTCAATGACACAATTTTTTGTTGGAATTGAATTGCAAGTTTTGACTAAGTAACTACTAGTCCAAGGGTCATCCACAAGTAAGTTCATGTAATCATGCTCTCTATTAATTGTTGGGTAACCCCTTTTAACAACTAGACTGATAACAAAAAATAGTAGAAGGGATAAAATATATTCCAAGAATAGAGGTGGTGTCGAGAGACACCATTTATAGCACTTAAGCACAACGAACTATGATCAAACCATCACAATGCATTATCTTTTTGCGTAATTCAACATGTCAATACAATCCACAGGGTCATTCTTTTATAGTCTCCAGATATAAAAAAAACTTCCTTAAATTGAGGGAAATTTGGTCCATAAATAATGGTTGATTGGTTCTAACCATTTCCTGAAAGACCGCAACATTCTATTGATTATTCAGTTGTGCTAGTCGAGCTAACCATTCGATCGATTGCCACATTGACCACTTAGTCGAGCATTTAGGCGACTATTGACTTTCAATTGAATATCTCCAAAAGATACAAAGGTGTGATGAACCTACATAACCTTTGGTTTCAACATCCACCCCATCAACACAACACTCTGAAGATTCAGGAGGTGGAATTATGTTCTCTAAACACCCCCCCATAATTACAGCTTCTTGAAGCCCAAGCATAACTTAAAGTTTAAAAAACTAAGCTTCTAGTAAAGACTTCTTAAATATATCAACAACTTGATCATCTGTCTTGCAATAAAAAAGAGTAACAACATTATCAAGTATCAACTGTCTCAAGAAATGGACATGAATTTCAACATGCTTCATTTTGTTGTGTGTAATAGGATTATTAGCAACCCAAATTACACTATGATTGTCACAATAGATAATAGTGGACAACATGCTAGGTCAAAACCAATAGCTCTGATGCCATGTTGGGAAACCCCTTTGAACAATTGGACAAATAATAGAAAATAGCAAAAGGGATAAAATATATTCCAACAATAGAGGTGGTGTTGACAGACACCATTTACAACACTTAAACATATCACATTATGATTAGAAAATCACAATGCATTATCTTTTTTCCATGATTCAACATGTCAATACAAACCACATGGCTGTTATTTTATAGTCTCCATATCTAACAAAATTCCTTGAACTAAGGGAAATCTGGTCCATAAATTAGGGTTGTCGGTTCTAACCATTTCTCAAAAGACCGCAACATTTCATTGATTTGTCACTTGTGCTAGTTGAGCCAACCATCTGATCGACTACCACGTCAACCACCCAATCGAGCATTCAGTCGACTTCTCTACTAGTCAACTATTGAATTTTGACTGAATATCTCTTGAAGATCCAGAGGTGTGATGAAACCTACATAAGCACAATCATGGCCTGAATTTTAACAAACTTACCTTCTAGTAAAGGCGTTGTAAAGTTATCATCAACCTAGTCATCTTTCCTGCAATAAACAAGAGTAACAACATTGTCATGTATCAACCATCTCAAGCAATGGAAATGAAGTTCAGTATGATTCATTTTGTTGTGTGCAATAGGATTATTAGCAACCTAAAATGCACTCTTATTGTCACAATAGATAACTATTGAGGCCTGAGTAGGAAAACCAAGCTCCTCTAAAAGCTAACAATTCCAAATTGCCTTTGTACCTACATTGACAGCTCCACGATACTCTACTTTTGTAGTCGAAAGTGAGACTACCTTCTGTTTCTTACACGACTAGACCAAGGTTCTAGAACTAATTTGAAACACACAACCATAAGTGGAATTGATATCATCAATGCCATGAGCCCAATCGAAATCAGTAGTTTTACTACTGCAGCAATATTTGATACCAAATTTATAAGTACCCTTAATGTATTGAACAATCTAGTTTGCATCTTTGAACAATTTAGGATCCTGCATGAACCAATAAACCACACTAACGAAAAAAGGAGATGTTAGGATGACCGCGAGTTAAATAAATAAAAATACCAACCAATTATCGATAAAGGGTGGTGTTAACTCAGGGAGAGTCATAGTCCTTAGACAATTTGACGTCCGACTAAAAATGTGTAGCACAAGACTTACAATCATCCATTTTGAATCATTTTAAAAGATGCAAAGAACATTTGGCTTGTGAAATAAATATACCATCGTTCATTTGTAGCACTTGAATGCCCAAAATGAAATGCAAAAGAGCAATATCAGTCATTTCAAAGGTATCCGCAAGTTGTTTCTTCAAAATTGAAATTAAGGAAACATTGTTTCCAATTATGACTAAGTCGTCAACATACAATGAAATAATTAAAATATCATCGTGAACATTTATTACATAGATACTACGATCATATTCACATTGTTTGAATCCAATATTAATAAAAAAAATGATCAATCTTCTCATGCCAAGCACATGGTGCTTGCTTCAAACCATACAAAGATTTCTTCAGTTGACAAACAAGATTAGAATCCTTCACAAAACTAGGAGGTGCTCCATGTATATTTCTTCAGACAAATATCCATGAAGAAATGCACTTTTCACATCTATTTGATGGAGTTCCCATCCAAACAGGGCATCAAATGAAAGAATCAGTCGAATGGAGTTCATCTTTGCAATAGGGGAAAATGTTTAGTGTCATCGATACCTTCTTGCTAAGAGAATCCATTACCTATCAGACAAGCCTTGTGGCATTCAAAAACATATTCTAATGTAAACTTGGTCTTGTAGACCCATCACACTTCACAACATTCTTTCCATGTGGTCGGGTAGCTAAATCCCATGTTTGATTGTTTAGTAAAGATTCAATTTCAGTAGCCCACGGGGTGTAGAATAAATGATGAATGGGTGTATTGTTAAGGCATTCCTTGCAAAAGGTCGCCAGTTTGAAACTTCATGGCTACTAGCTTACAAAAAGAAAAGATTCAATTCAGTAGACATAGCATTCTGCCATTCAGACAATCCCTTAGCATCAACATAGGTGTCAGGATCATAGGTTTCAAGAAGACAAGCCATTAGGGAAACATTACCATGTTGTTCCCGATTGCGAGTTTGTTGACTAATATTGGTGTCATTAAAATTAGGTCTAGTAGCTTCAATAGTTTTAACATCCCACTGAGGTAAACAAGTCAGCAATGAACCAAGTCGGTCGGTTTTAGGAAGTTGCACAGGTGTGTCTATGTCTTTAGTCAAAGTAGACTGACCACCAATCGACTTATGAACAAGGGTCGAATCCCTAGTTGAAACTTCAAAGGAAGGTATAGTCGATCCACATTCTTCAAGGATACTAAAAGGATCACTATGCAACAAGCCAAAGGAAGTTTTCAATAACTTAATACCTAAATTATTCTCATCAAAGATCGCATTCTTACTTAAGATAATATGTTGTCTGATAGAGTCAAATAGTTGATAAGATTTTGATTAATTGAAATAGCCCAGCATGATGCAAGCATGAATCTTCACATCTGATTTCTTCTGGCAGCTATCACTGATGTGTGCACAAGAAACACCTCCAAAGGTTTTGAGGTGCTCAACATATGGCTTCCTTCCCCTCCATTTCTCGACTAGAGTCATGTCACTGGAATCTATATTCGGAACAAGGTTCATGAGATAGTTTGAGTAGTAAACAACTTTTTCCTAAAATTTAGTCAGAAGGTCTTTGGCTTGAAGTAGACATCGAGCCATTTTTACCAAAGTCACATTCTTCCTCTCTGCCACTCCATTCTCCTGAGCAGTGTTAGGAACATATATATTCCAAGAGATACCAACCTATAATAGGTAATCTTCAAACTGTGGACTCAAATATTCTCCACCATTTCCTGACTCAAACATTTAATAATTTGATCCCACTTGTTGAAGGAAAATATCCCTTGAAATGTAGGTCGTGATGAACCCAATAGCCTCATCCTTCTTTTCGTCGATGACAAACTTAGCCTGGACATCCATATGATTTGGAATATCAGTCTTGGTATACTACTAGAGTCCCTTGCTCTTCAACAATGTTTCCATATATGGCTACCAAATTGCATAGTTATGGCCATTCAAAACAACATGTTCTATCTTGGAATCCATCCTTATGATATGTTACAGATCCATCTTGATCCAATTTAAAAAGTATCCTTCGAAAAATATTCACCCCATAGTCAATCAACCCCAGATCCGACTCAACACGATTTGTGGAAAACATGCTAGGTCAAAATCAATAGCTCTGTTACCATGTTGGGAAACCCCTTTGAACAAATGGGAAGATAACAGAAAATAGTAGAAGGGATAAAATATATTCCAATATTAGAGGTGTTGTTGACAAACACTGTTTACAGCACTTAAGCACATCACATTATGATCAGGACATCACAATACATTATCTTTTTGCATAATTCAACATGACAATACAACCCATAGGGTCGTTCTTTTATAGTCTCCATATCTAACAAAATTCCTTGAATTGAGGGTGATCTTGTCCATAAATAAGGGTCATCGGTTCTAATTGTTTCTTAGAAACACCACAATTTTTTGTTGATTAGCCTCTTGTGCTTGTTGAGTTGACCGTCCGATCGACTGCCGCATCAACCACTCAGTCAAGAATTCAGTCTATTGCTCTTCTAGTCAACTATTGACATTCAAATGAATATCTCCAAAAGAACAAAGGTGTGATGAACCTACATAACCTTTGGTTCCAACATTAATCAATCCGCAAGCAACCTACATGATAGAGTACATAAAACAATTGTCTCACAACATGCACTAAGACTATGGAGGGTCAAGGAAGGTTTAGCCAAGTACATTATCTACAAGTCGTATAAGCATTCACATTGATAATAGTGATAATATTGATGCCATGCCTTGTGGGTATTTTCTAGTTGGAGTTGTTATCCATGTAATATAATGCACTACATGATGTGTTACACATTATTACTACAATGTTTTATGGTAGATAATATTTCTCATAAGTAAAATAAAGGTTATAATATTGTGGTTCTAGGATTCCAAAACCATAACATTACTAAAATGATGTTTTTACATGATATATATATATATAGTTTCGAAGGATTCTCAATTTGGTTAAAGGATTCTAGAAGAAAGGTGTTGTGCTTATAATGCCAAAAATATAATATACATTGTTTGAACATGTATAGTTGATTTTAAAAATGTTTATAATTTTTTTTCCAAGGAACATTTCAATGGGGAAACCATTCAAGCATTCCTCACATTTAGTGAATGGTATTGGGTAAATGTTGATGGTGGAAAACATCAATGCATACCTCAAGGGACCTATATGGATTCAAACTTGTGATGTCCTTGGCCAACAAGGTTTTATCATGGCAAGTCAAGCTGCTTAAGTTAACCCCTGGAATTTATATAAGCATAGTGCTAATTATTATTCTACATCTTTTTCTTTTAGGAAAATCCGTATTTATATTCATAAAAATAATGGAAACCACAATCTTTAGGTGCATACAAAACATTTCATATATATGCTAGAAAAGAATTCATATTATCCAAATAGAATTAATCACTAGAGACATTCCAAACCGCAAATAAATCCTTCATATAAAGAGAAAAATGCCTATTAAGTGGTGATAAGTTGAATCTTATATTTTTCACCCTTTTTTACTTTTTAATATCTATCCATCCCCTAAGAGGAGGCCCCATACTAACCAACACTTGTAGACTAAAATTATGAATTTCTAATTTTTCAATCAAAGATTACTCCTTTTTAGACTATGATGTATCATATTCATGTGATCTCTTTGTACTTCCTAATGGACTATTATTTGTAACTATATCACATAAGGAAGGATTTTCCACCTACATTAAGTCTTTATGAACCTTTCAATTTTGTTTTATATATTCCTTCTTTACATATGATCATTAGATTCCTTCTCTACCTCGGATGGGTTCACTTTAGTTATACTCTCTTGATCTTCATCTTCTGGAAGAGGGATGCCATATGGTTTCCAAATTTTAGATTTGGAAGAGTGTCCCCCTTTTCCTTTGGGAATGACTTCTTGATTCATGGCAATATTCTTGTAGATGACCTATTTGATGACACAACTGACATTGGAATGTTGTATTTTCATAGTATAAGGTTTAAATCCATTTAAATTAGTTGCCATGTTTTAGCATCAAATTATTTGGTGGACCCTTACTAATATCAAATTCCACACAGACATGGGAAATGCGAAAAGAACCTCACAAGTTCATTCTATATTGTACTTTAAAAATTTTCCCAAAGCATTTCCAATATCTTCAAAACTAAAAAATGCCCAAAAAGGAGATGCATATTTGGTAGATTGACCCAAACCAACATTTTAAATATGACCATAGTATAGGGGTCAAGATATGGAGACCTTGATTATAATAGGCTCTAAGAGAGAAGGCAGAACAACTAGATGCATGTGATCAAATGTCCAGGCTATTTAACAAATGGGTTCCCTTCCATAATGTCATTCCTCACTACCATAGCATTCCCGAAGGCAATCACACCAACATTAGCAGAACTCACTGTCATCAATTTCCAAATGAAATCAAATCAACAGAGAATCAAGGTTTCATATATTAGCCTCCATTCTAACCCTTTCCCTAGATACAATGTTAAGAGGACATAATAAACCCTAGTTTCCCTCTCCGAACTCTTGAACAATGGACCCATGAAAACAAAGTTATGAAGCCAATATTCACCCAATGTCAATCTTTTAAATGAAATACATGAGTTGAGAGTTAGAGAGAAAATTAACATATATTTCTTCTCCTTTCATCATAAATAAAAGTGCTAGCCTCCTTTCCCTTAGCTTTACCATTGTTGGGGGAGGCCCAAGTTGGAGCAGTTTTGTTGAACGAGGCTCAAACACAGCATTTTTGTTGGCAGAAGTAAATGTTAAGCGAGGCCTAACATTAGCCAATTTTGGGGAGAAACAACTCCACAAATCCCGGGAATAGGGTACAGAGCGATGCGAAGACGATGGATAGGGGCATGCCTCCTTAGAAAAGGAAAAGTACTAAGGATGGCCAGGGTAGTTGGAGCAGTTAAGGAAGAAGCGGCAGGCTGATAGCTACAGCGACGGAGTTAAAGAGGCAGAATGGTGTAAAGGAAGCACCATGGTACAGTCAGCGCCGCGCAGTTAGAGCAAGCGGCTGTCAGAAGAGCGTCAGAGCTAGGGAAGCAACGCAAAGGACGACTGAGGACAAGCGAAGTAGCTGAGAATTTATGGCAAAGCATGGTTAGCGGGGTAACCACGCCGTTTTGGGGGGTTTAAGGGTATTATGGGGTTTTGGCCCATAATTATTGTAAAGATGTGACCTTCGGGCACAATCTATAAAAAGGGCAATTTTGTATAGGGAAGGGTTGGATTTGATTGGGTTATTGTTGATTGTTGGGTATCACCTTAGAGCATCAAGAGAGAAAGAGGCTTTGCAGTTGTGTGTGCAGAGACCCATTGTAGAGAAGAGTCTGCAGCTGAGTGCGCGGATTGGAACTGTTAACCCTTCCCATTAATATAAAGAACAGTTTCCATGGGCATAGCTCCCATCTGGGGGGTGAACCACGTCAATACCTGTGTTATGTGATTGCATCTGTGAGATTGTTTCATGTTCATGTATGTTTACGCTTTTTTATGTATTTTCGTGTGTATGTTGATGAGAATAATATGCTAAGTGGTGAAACACACATAACTGAATATGCGAGTAATCATGAATGTGATGAATGTGTAGCTGCATAGGTAACACTAATTCAACGGAATCTATAGTGTGTGTAACTACCTAAGTGCAGAGTCCCAGATTTGTGCTGTTGTTTTCAAAGTATACGCGAAGTAGGTGTGACTTCGCTCAAAGGACCAATTCCATATCTGCACATTACCAAGGTTACAGAAACCTGGTTCTGTAGTCATCCCATAACTTCACCTCGGGTGAGACCTCAACCTGCTCGCAGGTTGTTGCTAAAAAGGCCGGTGAAAAGGGGTTTTGTTGGGTCTCTAACTACACAGAACCCGAGTCAACCTAAAAAAGATAAAGTGAGCCAACAACCATTATTGTTCTACATACATTTATGACCATACATTCATTTTAAAAAAATACTACTTCAATTAATGAAAAAAATTGTTGAAGAAAAAAATTCATAAAAACAAAACATATATTGTCATATTTTTTAACTTTCATGTATTGAATATATATATTTAAAAATGTTGGATTCATCATTTGTGGATGGAATGGAAGAACTTCAAATAATAACCATATTCTCGTCAATCTCTTCTCTTGATTGTTGGACAAAAATAATTTATTTTTAAGAGAATTTATTTTTAAAGGATTTTCCAAACTTAAACTCATATTATTAGAAATCAAAGATTTGGAGTAGATAGCGATAATGACTTCTTTAACAAGTTCCAAATCATATCGCACTTTTAAGATGCTTTAACATTAGGGATTTGTTTATTTAACATAATTAATTCCGAGTCAAGTAATTTGCGAGTAAGTTAAAAATAAACATAAAATCTCCTCATAATATGAAATTGATAAGTTGCCGTGAATTACATTACAAATATATAAAATGACCCAAATAAAATAAAAACAATTACACTACATATAAAAAACAATTATATTAATAGATTAAAATTCATTATTTGTTACACTTTAATTTATCGAATTTGAAAATACTAATCAATAAACTAAATTCCAAATAACATTAACAATTTTTTGTAATAATACAATAGAATCACGACTTTAATCAAATCTAAGCATAGTTCCATAATATTAAAAAAAAATCAATGACATGGATCTATTTATCAAAATCCATTTATCTATCGAAATGCGGACCAAAGTTAACCCCACTATCGCTGTTGGCAGAGCATTTACACATAACACAGTCTCAATATCATTGTCTCCTGCTCACCTCAACATGGCGGCGGCCACTCCGATTGGGCAGGCAATGCTTTCCACAGTGGCGATCATTAGAACATGATGTCAAACCAACAGGGTTCGAGAGCCCTGGAGAATTTTTTTTCCAGAAATAAAAAAACTTCTTGCTATTCGTATTAATGAGTCAAAGAAGTTACAATAAACCATAAAAGAAGTTACAATAAACCATAACAGCGATACAGACAAAAACCTTGACCTCAGCAAGTTATTAAACCCAAGTGGCAGACTCATCAGAATATCATGATGCAAAAAAAATACAAGTAACAACAAACAAAATGAAATAACCCCCAACAGCCTGAAGTGTTTAATAGAGTCTCAGCCTAGTGTCTGCAAAGAGGATCCGGTCTTGATATCCACGAAGTTGAGCCCAGCCATCATCCAGTAATAATCTTCCTTTAGAAAGTAAATCTGCTTTCACATTATAACTCCGCAGAATATGAGTGAAATGGACTTCCTCAAACAGCTCAATCAGATCCCTGATTTTTCGTTGCCAATGAAAAAGAAATGGAAACTGGAGGTGATGTTTGCCACTGAGCCAATTAATAATGGCTGAAGAGTCTCCTGTCAATTGAAGAGAAGGGATCTCCTTTCTCTTGGCTATCACTAGATCCCCCCAACAGGCAAGTAGTTCTGCACAGGTATTAGTTCCTTCACCACAACCCAAACTCAATTCATAGTGAATACCGTGATTAGTCATTAAAAAAACTCCAGCACCACAGTCGCCACCTTGCTCTGCTCCGTCAAAGTAAACCACCAGTATATGAGATGAGAATGTAGGGATCCGGTGGTTCATCATTTTAGTCTTAGCTATAGCCAATGGAACACCAATACAGTATGCAGAAATATAATTGATAGTGCCCAACAAGGAGAATTTGGTATCCCAAAAAGAATTGAGCAACAATACCTCCATATCCCCAAATAAAATTAGTTAGAAGGAAGATATATCTACGATGCTCCTTATGCTAATGACGAAGATTTCCAGCCAAAATATTCTCCTTCCACTAACCCACAACCTGTAATCGAAAAGAAATTTCATCCCAAAGCTGTAGGGTGAGCGGGCATTGTGCAAATAAGTGATCCACTGTATCTGAGGCAGCATAGCAAAAAGAACATGCCATTGGTCCCAAGCCTCCTCTATGTCAATAGTTATCACCGGTTAAAATGCAATTATGAAGTGCCATCCATAAAAAAAACTCTGATTTTTAACGGACCTCCCACTGCTAGACAATCTTGTGCCACCATTGCTGAGAGGGATGAATGTAGGAGTCGACTATCGATAAATAGGCATGACAGGTTCTAATAGCTCCCGAAGAATTTTGAAAGGCCCAATCTAGTTTATCGTTATCGACACTGAGAGGGATGCCAGCGTGAACCAAATCTGAAATAAATAGATCCCAGACTAATGTATCAGCTGTGGAGAGATTAAGAGTTTCTGCATCGATCCAATAATTGCCCATCTCCGCCACATAACCTCCAGTTCGAACCTGATTAAGGAAAAAAAATCCCTTTCTGATGAATGTTATGAATTGTCTAGTCCAAAAATTTGCCCCGCCAAGAGATTCCAACAATGGGATCGACCCCAACGCGAATCTGAAAACCGTTGCCAACTCGCCAGGCAAGCCACCGTTTCAGTAAAGGAATAGTCTTAACTAAGCCAGACCAAACAGAGGAAATATGCCTGAACTTTCTCGAGGAATCTCTGATCCATTCGATGACCGGACTGCACTTAAGATATTTGTCTCTAACCACAGAACTCCACAGACCAGTATCAAATAATCCCCGCCACTGACTTTTTAAGTGAAGAGCGTCGTTGACCCAATAGATATTACGAACACCCCATCCACCCAACTCAACAGGGGAAGCGATCCACTCCCAAGCCACCAAATGATAGCCATGTTTCTCCGGGCTAGAATCCCACAGGAAATTAAAGGCAATCTTCCTTATCGAGAGCAGTATGGAACGAGGAACATTGGCCAGAGTGAGTGATGCGGAGCATGACGAGTGGCGCGGGATCTGAAGGATCCGAACTGCATGTCACCAAGATCCTAGGATTGACACTTGGCAGGCATTTGCCGTTATAAAAAAGAAGTGTTTACGGTAGTGAGAGGATGGTATTTTTTTTATGTGAAGTTTTGCTCTGTTTTCTGTTAATCAGAGAGAGGCTTCGAGTCAGTAGCTGGGCTCGAGAGCGAATGAATAAAGAGGACCTGCGTGTCCATGGGTTTTCGGTGGGGAAATAAAGGGGGGCAAAGTGCCCAGTAGATCGTCAGATCTGTACTGAATCTGAGTTGTAATACTTTTTTTGTTATTCATAATGCAATGAGGAGTGGCCGGTTTCCAGTGGCCCCTGTCCTTTTCTTCAGTTCCTATATGAATGCTGCCCCCTGGAAATTGTAACCTGTTCAGTTTCTTTTTCTTCTTTTAGTTTGTTTGGTGAGCTGTGGTTGCAGGTATACCCACTGAGAGTTGGGGTCTGCATCAGATTGGTATCAGAGCACACGATGGCTCAGAGAGGAGTCCGTCTTAACTGGGGTAGAAGAGGCAGAAGAAATGCCAGGCAGAGAGGGTCCATCGAGGAAGAACTGCTTCGAAGATTGGAAACTATCGAAGCCAGATTGCCCCCAGAAGAATCTGAGGAGGAACTAGAGGTCCCTCGTGAGTGGCCCAGAGCTGCTAACCCGATGGAGAGATTGATTGAAGCAATAACCAAGCAAGGGACAAGAGTAAAGGTTGAAGTCCCTGATTTCAAAGGCGACTTGAATCCAGACCTGTTTATGGATTGGATTCAGGAACTGGAGAAATACTTTGACATGGAAGGGATCGAAGAGATGGATCCAAAGAGGACCAAAATCGCTGCATCAAGGATGAAGTCACATGCAGCCCTGTGGTGGGAGAACCTCCAGAATGCTAGGAAGAGGCAAGGGAAGGAGAGGATCAAGTCATGGCCGAAGATGTTGAAGCATCTCAATGTTAAATTTATGCCCACAGATTATCAGCAAAGACTCTTCAAGGAATACCAGAATTTAAGGCAAAAGGAATTGTCTATATCGGCTTTTACAGAAGAATTTCTGAAATTGCAGATTAGAACGGGGCTGCAAGAAGATGATGAGCATGCAGCAGCCAGATATGTCAATGGCCTCCGGTATCAGCTCCAAGACGAATTAGCCCTGCTCAAGGTGAATTCAGTCGATGAAGCATATCAATTGGCATTAAAAGCTGAAGAGAAGTTGAATCGGCGGGGTAAGGCAGCATTCCAACGTGGCAGTAGCAGTTTAAACAAAGGCAGGGGAAACTATTCAAGATCTACGAGTGAAGCCGACTCCAGTATGGAACAGAAGTCAAATCCCCAAAGTAAGGCGAGCTCCGGGAATAGGGGGAGAGGAAGACCCTTTCCAGGGAATTGGCGACCCCTGAAGTGTTTCATTTGCAGCGGGCCTCATAAAGCGGTAGAGTGCCCACAGAACCCAAAAAGGGTGATGATGGTTCGGGAAGAGGGGGAAGAGGAATCTTACCCAGAAGAAGTCGAAGCAGAGAGGGGTGAGAATCTAATGTTAAGGAGGACCTTGATATCTAATAACAAGGTCGCCCCTGAAGCAGATTGGAAGCGGAAAAGTGTGTTCCGCACCAAGTGCAAGTGCAAGGATAAGGTTTGCAAGGTCATCATAGATGGGGGGTCTACTGACAATCTGGTAAGTACAGAAATGGTTCAAAAATTACACTTGTCCTGCGTTCCTAAATCTCACCCATACCATATTTCTTGGCTAAAAAAGGATCATAGCATACGTGTAGACCAAAGCTGTCTAATTGATTTCAAAATTGGTCCCTACGAAGACAAAGTATGGTGCGATGTAGTTCCGATGGACGTGTGCCATGTACTTTTAGGAAGACCGTGGCAATATGACAGGAACGTCACCCACCAGGGCAGAGAAAATACCTATGAGGTTAGACATGAGGGTCGGCGGCATATTTTGAAGCCATTCAAAGAAGAGGATTCTGCTGAGTTAACGGCCCTATCCTTGAACACCATGAGTTGGAAGAAATTTTCCAAGGAAACGAAGAAAGCTGTTTGTTATCTATTGTATCCCCGAGAACAAAAACAGAGGGAGCAGCAATCAACTCCTTTAGAAGTGCAAGCTTTGTTGCGGCAATATCCTGATTTGACGCCGAAAGACTTGCCGGCAGGTCTCCCTCCCACAAGAGGAATCACTCATCAAATCGACTTGATTCCAGGCGCCAAACTTCCGAACCAAGCAGCGTATAGAATGTCTCCATTCGAAAATGAGGAGATGAGGAGGCAAATAACGGAACTGATCGAGAAGGGGTTCATAAAAGAGAGCATGAGTCCTTGTGCGACTCCCGCCCTGCTCTCTCCAAAGAAGGGAGGGAAGACATGGAGGTTATGCATGGATTCCCGAGCAATTAACAAAATCACAGTGAAGTATAGGTATCCGCTGCCACGAATGGATGACCTGCTGGATTGCTTGTCTGGAGCGAGGATTTTTTCCAAGATCGACCTCAGGAGTGGTTATCACCAAATCAAGATTAGGGAGGGCGACGAGTGGAAGACGGCCTTCAAAACAAAGGACGGGTTATACGAATGGATGGTGATGCCGTTCGGTCTGTCCAACGCCCCTGCTACCTTCATGAGAACAATGAATCAGGTATTTAGAATCCACATTGGGAAATTTATTATAATTTATTTTGATGATATTCTAATTTTCAGCGAAACCATGGAAGAACACGTGAAGCATCTAAAGGCGGTACTTGACATCCTGCAAACGGAAAGATTGTTTATCAACCTGGACAAGAGTGAATTCTGCAAAAATAAATTAGTCTTTTTGGGCAGCGTTATTTCAACCGAGGGGTTGAGCATGGATCCGGAAAAGATCAAGGCCATACTTGACTGGCCGACTCCTCAGAGTATTACAGAAGTGAAGAGCTTCCACGGGTTGGTAAATTTCTACAAAAAATTCATCAGGAATTTCAGTGGCATTAGCGCTGCCTTGACTGACTGTACCAGGGGAAAGACATTTAGTTGGACCAAAGCGGCCGCTGTCAGCTTCGACCAGCTCAAGAAAAAGATCACGGAAGCTCCTATCCTCATTTTACCAGACTTCAACAAACTTTTTACAGTCGAGTGTGATGCTTCCGGGCTGGCCATTGGGGGGGTTTTAAGTCAAGAGGGACGACCCATAGCTTTTTTTAGCGAAAAGTTGAATGACGCTAAACAGAAATACAACACCTACGATAAAGAATTATACGCCGCTGTTCAAGCTTTAAAGTATTGGAGACATTACCTCCTGCACAGAGAATTCATTCTAATGACTGATAATCAAGCTTTGAAATACATCAACTCCCAGAATAAGCTCTCCCACAAGCATGCTAAATGGGCTTCCTTTTTGCAGACTTATACCTTTGTTGTGCAACATAGGAGTGGTAAAACTAATGTAGTAGCAGATGCCCTGAGTAGGAGACGACATCTGCTTGTAGTGATGAGCAATGCGCTAGTTGGGTTTGACGAAATGAAAACTGAGTACACAGAAGACCCTTACTTTGCCAAAATTCTGATGATCCTGGATGAGCAGGACCCAGCTGATATGTCTTCGGCTGCAGATTTCTGTTTACTGGATGGTTTCTTATTCAAAGGCTCCTTGTTGTGCATTCCCAGTGGTTCTAGACGCGACAAACTCATAAGAGAAATGCATGCCAATGGGCTGGCGGGACACTTCGGAAGGGACAAGACCTATGAACTAGTCAATGAAAAGTTCTTTTGGCCAAACATGAGAAGAGACGTTAACAGGATGGTGGCTGCCTGTAGGATTTGTCAAACAGCGAAAGGAGGAAGGCAGAACACGGGACTGTACATGCCTTTACCAGTTCCCAAGGAACCATGGACTGATATTTCCATGGATTTTATTTTGGGATTGCCACGAACTCAAAGGGGGCATGATTCCGTGTTCGTAGTGGTGGACAGGTTTTCCAAAATGGCTCATTTTCTCCCTTGTAAGAAAACAAATGATGCTAGTCAAATAGCCCAGCTCTTCTTTAAGGAAGTAGTTCGTTTGCATGGACTTCCAAAGACTATTACAAGTGACCGAGACACAAGATTCCTAGGCCACTTTTGGAGAGTCTTGTGGAAAAAACTAGATAGTATGCTGCAATTCAGCTCAGCCTATCATCCCCAAACGGACGGCCAAACCGAAGTAGTGAATAGGAGTTTGGGGAACCTATTGCGATGTTTAATTGGAGACAACCCTCGCCAATGGGATCTAGTCTTACCACAAGCAGAATTTGCTTACAATTCCAGCATCAACAGATCAACTGGTAAATCAACATTTCAAATTGTCTATGGAGCCAATCCTAAAGGGGTCATGGACTTAGCAGAATTGCCTACACACCCCAATGTTAGCAAAGAGGCTACAGACTTTGTAGACAATATTCGACAGATTCATCAAGAGGTGGAGCAGAAATTAATATCAGTGACAGACCGATATAAGGAAGAAGCTGATCGCCATAGGAGGAGAAAAGTCTTTCAGGATGGGGAGATGGTCATGGTACACTTGAGCAAGAAAAGATACCCCAGAGGGACTTACAACAAACTAAAGCCGAGGAAATTCGGGCCATGTAAAATCAAAAACAGGGATTAATGACAATGCCTATCTCCTTGATTTGCCCGAGGATTTAGACATCAGCCCTGTCTTCAATGTGGCTGACCTATACTCTCTGCCTACTGAAGATAAAGAAGGAACCACCACGAGGCAGATAGCTGAAGATTCCCAAGAAAAGGCAGGGAATTGGGTCAGACTTTTGCCAAGAAGAAGCGTGAGAAAATTGAGCGTGTCATAGACACAAAACTCTCTGGAACACGCTCCCAATCTTATAAATTATACCTAGTGAAGTGGGAAGGACTGCCCGATTCTTACAACTCCTGGATCACCGAATCAGAAATGTTTTAAACACAGTCAAGACAAATCACCCACCAAGATAGAACCAGGAGGTTCTGAAACTTTAAAAGATGAGGAGGATGATGCGGAGCATGACGAGTGGCGCGGGATCTGAAGGATCCGAACTGCATGTCACCAAGATCCTAGGATTGACACTTGGCAGGCATTTGCCGTTATAAAAAAGAAGTGTTTACGGTAGTGAGAGGATGGTATTTTTTTTATGTGAAGTTTTGCTCTGTTTTCTGTTAATCAGAGAGAGGCTTCGAGTCAGTAGCTGGGCTCGAGAGCGAATGAATAAAGAGGACCTGCGTGTCCATGGGTTTTCGGTGGGGAAATAAAGGGGGGCAAAGTGCCCAGTAGATCGTCAGATCTGTACTGAATCTGAGTTGTAATACTTTTTTTGTTATCATAATGCAATGAGGAGTGGCCGGTTTCCAGTGGCCCCTGTCCTTTTCTTCAGTTCCTATATGAATGCTGCCCCCTGGAAATTATAACCTGTTCAGTTTCTTTTTTCTTCTTTTAGTTTGTTTGGTGAGCTGTGGTTGCAGGTATACCCACTGAGGAGTTGGGGTCTGCATCAGTGAGCCAATACACAGGAAGACTTAGTAGGACAGAGTTCAGTAATATCAAACGACCGCCAAGAGATAATTTCCGAAAGGTCCAAGAAGCCAATTTGTATTCGATCTTCTGGATCAACCTATGCCAGTCAGCAGTACGATAATCAACTAGTTCGAGAAATTATCCCAGGTAAAAGAAACCCCCTTAGTCCTTGAGTCTCCAGTGGGATAATGTTCCTGAGCTGTTCAAGAAAGGCCACTAAAAGATTAATAGAGTAAAAACCGGATTTAGGATAACTGATACACATACCTGTAGCCAAGCAGAAGAGGTCGATTATGGATTTATAGTACATCCACTCATCAATATGCCAAATGCCAAATAATAGCATATCGTCGACAACAGAAGATGAGTAATATAGTGATGAGCCGAAACCTTTATCCCTTTGACATGGCCATTAGATTTGGCTTGAAGCACAAGTTGGCCCAGCCCTTCTATGACTAAAAGAAATAAAAGAGGAGATAGTGGGCAGCCTTGACGAAGACCCCTACTAGCCTTGAAGAATGAAGTTAGGGCATCCATTTATCAAGACCGCCCCATTATCCACTGAGTAGCCAAGAAATCCAAACCAGCATTTAGTAGAAGAAGCCTAAGAAAGGACCAATCCACCATGTCATACGCTTTAACCAGATCCCAATTTTAGTACACTCGCCTTCTGGTCCTTAATATGTGCCAAGTGCAATGTCTCTTGTGCAACCCCAACCGCATCAAAGATCAATCGCTCGTGCAGAAAGCCGAATTGTTCCTTTGATATCCCTCTGGACAACCCTTTCTTAATCCGGTTTGCGATAGTTTTGGATATAATTTTGTAAATAAGATTACAAAGCAAAATAGGTCTATAATCCTGAAATGAATCTGGGTTTGAAGTTTTTGGAATTAATGCTAGAAAGGTAGCAATAACCCCTCCCGAGACTTTGCCTCTGCAGCGTGCTTCTTCCACCAATCACACCAATTCAGGACCAAGGATCTCAAAAAATTGGAGGAAAAATTTGCTGGACCAGCCATCTGGTCCAGGACTTTTTTCCTTAGACATACTTCTCAGAATAGCTTCAACTTCAGTGATGGTAACTAGGCTCCCAATAGTTGCAGATTCCACCTAAGAAAATAACCTTGGCATGACCGAGAGGATCTTAAACTGTTCATTAAGGTTATTTACCTGTAGTTTAGTAAATAACTTGGAAAATAGGAAATGGCCTTCAGTTCAATCTCCCGTTGTGAAGTTAATTTAACTCCCTGAACATCCCGAATCTCCCAAATAGCTTCTCTCTTTTTTTTTCTCATTGCAACATATGAATGAAAAAATTTGGAATTTTTGTCCCCACAAGGTAACCACAGGGCTCGACTTTTGATCCTCCATTGTTCTTCCTCCTGAGTTAGAATGACAGCCTTTTTTGCTTCTAATGCCAGTATCTCATCTGTCGCAGAAATACCCATAGGCACTGCCTACAATACATTGAGTTCCGATTCTATCCTGCTCAGATCAGTATGAAGAGCCAATTTTTTTTTGAGAATCCATGGAGAGACCAGCGCTTTCAGGGACCGGAGAAAGGAAGGCAACCTAAACATAGCAGAACCCTCAGAAGATTTAGAAAATGTTTCCCAGTGACGAGTAACCAAATGAACAAAAGGAGATATCTTCCGACCAAATCAGACAGTATTTAAAAGGATAATCAACTTGTTCAGCGAAAATACCCAGCTTCAGTATAATTGGCATATGGTATAATATGTGAGCATTCTCCACCCAAGAATTGCAGAATGCCAACCCCGAGAATAGTGTTTCATTAACCAAAAAACGGTCTAATCTTTTAGCAACAGCATATAATCCCTGTCTGCCATTCCGCCAGGTAGGTAAAAAAATGGGCGAACGGACAACATCAATGAGATGATGAGTATCCACCCAATTCCGAAACCAGTCATTACTACGAGCATCACGAGCCCTCGAACCCCACGACTCCCGAGCAGCTAATGTGAAGTTAAGATCCCCAGCCACAATCAGAGATTCGAGGTCGAATAGCCCACTACTCCTGAGCTTGGACCAATAACCCATCTTGTCCGCAACAACCCCATAACAATTTAGTTCTGTGTGGGGTTTAGTGAATTGTGTTAGTTGTTAGGTGCCTTATTGCCTACCTTTTCCACTGGCTGCTATTTGTTCTGATACTTTTCTATCAAGAACTAACACAATTGTGATAGAATGTCTGTTTTCAATACTGTTATAGATACATAATAATAGCTGTTGATTTCTCATGTTTCTCGCGAGCATTTGGATTCTTAAATGGCTGCTATGTCTGGAAAGCCTTTCATGAGGGACTCAATGTAATGGAGAACCATATCATACCTTTGCTTTTGCATTGTAATGCCTTGTAACAGTTTTTTATCCAAGGTTATTGTCATTGTGAAACCATGTAAGTTCTCCATCCATAGGTTTAAATGGCTGCTATGTCTGGAAAGCCATGATAGGTTTCATTCCCTATTTCCTTTTAAGGGTCGAGACTGTCTATGATCCAAACTGATCTGCGTCCACATGCTTGTATGATCCTTACAATGGACAAATCCTCGCTGGAATGCTAACACAACATTCCCCCTCTCGGGAGTATTATGTGGTGCTTGCTTATAAGGTACGCTCTAAGGTGTTCAGGCGGCTTGAGAGCAAGAGGATACAAGAAAATACCGTGAGTATCAGCTTCTCCTTGTCTAATACCAAAGGAACAACTTTCAAAGATTTGTAATCGGGCTGCTCATTATTGCAGGCCTGTGAACGACTCTTTGGAAGGTTCGATTATGTTTTAATGTACCTTTTTTAGATATTGCATATATTGATTCCCTTTTGAGAAACTGTGCGGACCTTGGCTTTTGCTCTGCTTCATCAGGTGTCCTACTCCTAATCATGCACCTCTGATTCTGGGAAGTCATGAAATTGATATCCATGATCACCAGTGTAATAGTATTATAATTCTACTTTACTGGGCAACGATGTTGAAGATCCAATAACTGCAGTTAATGTGGAGGCAAAAACACCAACCTCTGCTTCTAATTAGATCTCATTTTCCCCTTAAATCAGAGCCATTTCTCTAGAAACTGTAGAGATCCTTTTTCCAGATCTTCTTATCTGGGATGTCCTATGGAGAAATATGGTGTTCCTATCATCTGTTGGGTCTTTTGCCACCTGTAGATTTCTTCTCGATTATCGATTATAGAGTGTATCTAGATCATTACCTATTTTCCTTTCCTTTACTTTTAAATCTTGTCTTAAACCTTATGATTTTATTACTTGTATTTTTCCAGCTTGATCTTTGTTCAACAATGTTCCCAAAAGATAAATTATTCCATTATTTTTATTTGTTTTTTTATCTTGAAGTCTTTTTATAAAATATGAACATTTTGGATCCTATGAGATCCTTCTGTGTACCACTATTTTTTAATATTTAGGTCTAAATCAGGAGAATACTATCTTGTTTCAAATCTAAATAGAGAGGATTTCTAACCCTATCTAGGTAGAGAACTATCAACCAATGTTCCCTTTTAAGAAATTCAGCTCTGCTATGAAGTCTTCTCGAATCTCAGGCCATGAATCACTAGTTAAAAAAACCTGACGATTTTTTCTATAATTCATTTAAACCTTTTCAGCTATTCCATGCATTGCACATAGTTCCCTAATTTTGGTTGAATATCTAACGAGGCATTTTGTTATATGAAATCCATTAAATTTTTATTTTTTTTTATCAATGTGTCTTCCATTTTACTTATAAGCTCTTTAAATCAACTTTATTTATTTTTATCAATGTGTCTTTCATTTTACTTATAAGCTCCTAGATTTAAGTTAAGATAGCTTGAGGCCATGAAACATTAATCGAAAAAAATCTGGTCAATCTTTTTATAATGTTTTTTCTATTTTTCAACTATTCTATGCGGTTGCATATATGTGGTTCCTAAATCTTGGTTCAACATCTAATGAAGTATTTTGTTAAATAAAATTTATTAAAACTTTTTTCTTATCAATGTAACCTCCATTTTTCCCATAAGCTCCTAGATTCAAGTTTAGATATCCTTCCAGCACTCACAGGACTGTTTTATGACTTTTCCTTTCTTTGGATAGCATTTTTTAACAAATTGGTCTCAACATTCCTAAATTTGGTACATAAACATTTGTGACCCTAATATCTTCAAATTCTATTCTCCAAGCCAACAAAATGTTTATCCAAAATCTGCAAACTAGTTTTTGAATGAGAGAAAATTTTGATGCATCCCACCATATTAGTAGGCCTCTTGTTCTTCCTTTTGTAACTCCCTTCTACATTTTATAACAGCTATTATTTTGATCTTGTTCTTCCTTTTGTAACTCCCTTCTACATTTTATAACAACTATTATTTTGATTTTTCAATTGCTATATTTTTTTATCTTTCAATCATCACTAATATTGTTTCTCATTGTTAATTTTCCTTTTTGGAATTATTTGATTAATATCCAACATCATACCTCTAATATTCCATGTTATGTGTCCTTCTTATTAGCCCTTGGTATGAGTCCTTGTGCCCCACTTTTTTTAAACAATTAACGATATTAATCTCTACAATTATGGATACCTTTTTTCAAAACATTATTTATTTATTTTTTTCAAGGCAAGAAAAACTCTAAGGAAAATTGCATCATTCTGTATAGACAAAAATTGATTGCCTAAAATAACCCATTAGTAGTCTATAAAGGGGTAGATTTCCACTCCTTTGTGTCTCGGGTCCTTAACATGTTTCTTGACATCAAAAATAGTTTAATGTCATACTTCAAGATGAAAATGTGGTTTTAGCTTAAATAGTATCCACAATAAGGTCAAGATCCCATACTCACATCATTGAGGTTATAACAGTGGGATCATGTACCTTCAAGTAGTATCTAGCTTTAATATCATGCATGAGACTAAATACTACTATTGTTTCATTTATTATTAGCCCATAGTTATGGATACTTTTTTTGGAAAACCTATTATTTATTATTCAAACAATTATACTTGTTCAAAGTATTCCCACCATGTGGCAATGTTATTTTTCATAATGTGTTTATTTTAGAGGATGTTAGGGATTCAATAACTTACACCCAAAATTATGCCGAAGCTAAAAGTTAGGTTGTTATAATCATGAAGATGACCCATATAGTTTATTTCTATATTCCATGCATGCCACCTTTTTTGCATCATGTAAATGCAAGCACTCCTTTAAGAGCAGCACATGTATGCACAACAAATTGTCAAGTTATGTGAGTTGCCCATTTTATGTGATTTAGGCCTTTTAAATAATTTTCCATGTAGCCAACAATCTAGTCAAACCCCCTCATTCTGATAAAAAACTTATCTACCAAGATTACTTATCTTACCTTATAAAAATTTGAAATATATCACAACCACGCAACACTATTTTAATTGAAACCTTTATGTTATGTGATTTGTGAAAAATAAAGATTTTATTTGACCAATCACTACCTAAAAATGAGTAATGAAAAGTAACAAAGTCCATGATATGATCCCAAACTACCCCACATCACCTCATGTCGCCTAGTCCATATTTGCAATACTCCATCGATGATTTCACATGACCCATAAATGATTGATGTGGCCTTAAACTAGCGAACCATGCATAATGCAATCATAAACCACCCAATAATAAGCAATGTGGATCGGCATCCAAATTTAACCAACTGTCCTTTCTCTTATGTATATATAGTGCTCATCTAATTGGTTATTCATGTCAAATGTACAATACTCATTTCACTAGTTCTTCATGTCAAACATTTCCTTGGCGATGACAAGCGTTTGTGATATACTATGTGATGTGACAAAAGAGAAAATTTAAGATGGCCATTTTTTCATGCTTAAACACATAATGTGTCCATTGCATAGTCCTTTCATTGTCTGTGGTGAATACTCAAAAAATAATACGTAATGTTGCCAATGCTTGGTGCTAGTTATCCAAATTTTCATATTTACACATTTAATGGGCTTTCACTTTAGACATTTTAATAAATTGGTACATTGCAAATGCGCAATACAAAAATAACTAATTTGTCATAATTACAAGCATCTAACAAATTCTTCATGTAGAACATTTCACTGAATATTATGAGCGCGCACAACATCCTATTTGATGTCACAAAACCCCAGTGCCAAGATAATAAATTTTTTTATTCAATGTTCAATCATAATGACAAATGTTCTAACTAAGAGAAATATGTCACGATATTCTTTTGAATGATATCATGGAATTTTCACTTGTTCACTTTTTTTTGTATATAGTAAGATGTTTGTACCATTCCTTGTCAATATTTTTGTTGTTGATTGCTGCTACAAATTAAATACAATAATACATTAATATTTGGTTACTTATTTTGGCTTTTTCCGCAACCTCACTTTTATAAATGAATATTGAGACCAACCAAGTGGTTATGGGATTTGAAAAAGCTATCCACTTTGAACCAAATGAACATTTTTAATAAAAAATTTAGAAATGCCATTCACAATATCAAGGTTGCTAAGTTTCTAGAAGGACATGTCTACTAAGGTTATTGTACAAAGCCACACTATTCTTGAATTCCTTCACACCTTGTGAAACCCTAAGTAGACATCGGACAATAATACAAGTTATTTAATCCAATCAACAATCATAAGAGATAAATGACAATAATAATAGTACAGTTTGGCAATTAATAACAATAATATCTTTAATGGCCCTAAATTATTGAGTCATATGAGCAAGAGAGTCCACACCACTTTCAAATATGACCTCACTTGGAATCATTATATAAGAAAAAACAATTCTCAGTGTATTGTAACAAGTGAGTAATGAACCAATATCTTGTGAAGTGTTTTGACTCCACAACCTGTTGAAAGAGAAAATAAAATTTTAATCTCATAAGCCAGGTTTAATGAATCATTGGAAAGTATGGAAATAAACCTGATCCACCTATTGAATTGAGGCAGAATGGTGATGGACCTTATAGGTTGCTTCTCTAGTGGCCCACCAACATTTTAGTCCACTAGACAATTTCTAATTCTTGAGGGGAAATTAGTGAGGAGTCTTCTTGGGATGCCTTGATACCCATTTTGAAGGATCCAAGAATTCCCTAGTATGTAGCTCAAGTTTTTTTAGGATCTTCTTGGTTAGAAAAAATTTTGTGAGTTGGAGATTATTATTGTAACTCCAAATTACTTTCATTAATGAAATCACTTGTCACCATATATTTTTGATATAATTATGACAAGGATTCATCAACCCTCTTTGAGAAAGGACCCACTTGGGGAATTCATTGGTGAATGCATGTATTAATATGTGTATGTTCATGCTTTGCATTTACACTCTACATTTGTGCATATCTATATTTCTCTTCCATCATACTATGATCGTGGGTGGATAAGGAGTCATTTTTTTTAATCTCATATTTTATTTTGTAGCTTTACTTTATTATTTTCCATAACATAGGTGTAACGTCCTCACCCTTCATTTGGATTAAACACCATGCAAAGGGGCAATAGTGCACTTGCTTACCCCATGAGTGTGCCCACTTACCTACATCATGGACAAAGGATCGGGAAAGAAAACCATGAAGTGGACCAAACAACCTATGGCAGCAGCATGAGCAAGCTGGGTGTGAACAAAGGGGAGAGTCAATAAGTGTTCAAGCATAAATCCATCAAAGGGGTTTGGGACCACTTGGGGCTTCCAGGAGCATTGACAAGGGCATCAACATGTCTACCTGTGGCATCAACAACCTATGGAAAAAGATACCTGAGCGTATAATAAGGAGCGATCAACAAGTATATAAATGGAAGAGCACACATGGCAAAGGAAATTAAGGAATCATCGGGAGAATTCCATCCAAAGAGTTTTGAGGCTAAGGGAACAAGCACAAACTCTGTGGTAGCGACGACCAAAGCTAAGGCATATTCGACAAAGGGAAATAGAGTGCATTGTGAGACAATTTGGGCAGAAGTTACTGAAGATCTATGCACTTGTTGGTAGTGTTGTGAGGAAAATGCACCTATAGTTCAGGGGAGAAATTACCAACTTCGGGTATGAAAGATAGACCTACAAATATTCTGTAAGTTCAACAAGTAAGTGAAGAGATTAAGGTTAGAGATATGTGCACCTTATTCAAAAGGTTGATCCTAGCCTTCTCTTCCTTGCTCTTTGATGCTATTCAATGTCACAATGCCCGCACCTGCAAAACCACTTCATACCTTTCTCAAATACATTTGACTACATATAGAAGACTGATATCCATGACATAATACAACATCAAACTATAATCAAACTATAATCAAATCTGAGACACATAAACAGGTCATATTTGGAAAGGGAAGAAATTCTGATCTTTATTAATGAATGAAGCAAGTACATAAGATTATACCTTCCTTCAAGCTTGGCACTTCACAAAACCTAGATTCAAGGTCTCTTGCTTCTGTTCTCCAAGGATCCCAACCTCTAATCAATTGTGCTAGGGTTTATCAGAAACTGAGGCACAAGAGAGAGGGATGAGGGTCTCCATTCCTCCAGCATAACTTTGTTATGGGCTTCCTCCCCTCACATGGCCCTTCTACCTTCCTTATATAGTCAATGAAGGAGAGGAAAAGTAGTTATAACCAATCAGGAGGTTCCCAAACCAACTTAACTTACCCAAAATTCAAGATTTTGACTAGTACAGGAAAGTGCCCTACTCTGTAGTAGACAAACTAGCGCATTTATGAAGGTGTGGGCTACTTTAATGAAGCAAAGTTGCATATCAAACGCTACTATCATGCTTGGATACCAACGCACATGTGGAAAAAATGGCCAAAAACAGGGTTTTCTGATGATTTTCAGGAGATGGTTTGGTCTGGAAAAGTGTTCCTAAGGGTTGTAACCATCAAATGGGTCAGGAGTGAGGTAATTTCAACCATTTTTAGTGTCCCAAATGACCCCTCCATCCACAAGTGTCCTATTATGTGACTAAACTTTATCTCAAGAAGTGTCGTCATGCGACCAAGGGATGCAAGTGTCGTCACAGACGGAGAGGTGTCATTTTAAGCTATAACAGATGCCCCCTAATGTATGAGGTCAGAGGGAGTGAGGGAAACGATGGTCGAAATACATTATAAATAACAAAGAGTTGAATCATGGGAGCAGAGAAACCAAGAATCATAGGCTCAAATGAAGTACCTGAAAGTAAAGACAATGTCAGACAATCTCATCCTTGGGGTAACTGTCCATGTTCAAATGGTGGAACATGACCTCCAAGAGGATACAATAATGATCCAAATACTGATGCATATATCATGGCCACTAGAATACAAGCGTGGATCCATGAGGAACATAAGTGTAAACATAGCCACAAAAATACAAGGTGGATCTATGTCAAAACTGGAGAACATAGCCATAGAGAACAAGCTGGATCTATGTCTCATCAAGAGCCAAAAAGAGTGTGGATCATTCTTGCCCAACTTGGGCGATAACATAAATAAGGTGATGCTATTGAGGATCCCAAGGTCTTCATCCAAAAAACAACCCAATACACAAACCTATCCATGCAAATAAATGAGTTGATGTCGAACATGGGAGGTATCGTTTGATTACCGGTCATTGATGTATACTGTTTAACAAACGCGAGGGTGTCCACCAATAATGAAAATGGAACCCAAGGTACCTAGTACATTCAAACAAGTGCAAATAAATGGTCTTGCCGTCGAACACTTGAAGAATCCATCGGATAGGAGACATTGATGTATTCCCATCTATCCAATAGCGAGGGAAACTGCCACTAATGACTGCAATCCCCAAGGTACTAACTGAAACTCTAAACTTCATTCCCAGAGCACAATGAGTTGAAGTCGGTGGGAAGACGTCCGTTGGAAGGGAGGCCTTAAGGCATCCTCCATCATCTAACACGAGGGACACTCAACAGGTATGAGCTGATTTGGAGTAGGACTGAACACAAGATGAAACATACTGACACCAAGGAATGGCCGACACATGAGGTCAAGGCAACTGCAGAATGGCTGACATAGGTTATATCCTTGAACAGTGAGCACGACACAAGAGTGACTTAGGCAGCTTTGAACACAAAGAGACCATGATACAAATCTGCAATGTAGGAGACATTAACAGATTCTCCATATGATTGGAAGACTAACAAAATGGAGGAGTAAGAACTCTGAGATCAGGTTTATCCTAAGGCCAACAATAGAACCTAACTTGTTTGATAGACTCAAAACAGGTGCTTTGTTCAAGGATATAGTTGACTTGCTACCATCATATTGAAATATATTTTAACATTCTTCCCTTTCCTTTCCTTTTTCATTTTTTAACGAGCTTGACAAATAACTAAAGCATGCTCGACGGTATTTTCATATTTAAGGAGTCTGAAAAACCTAGAAGAAAACTCCATACACCTATCCGTGGACTTTATATCGAGCCTAGATTGGTCTGTACTCGGTGGTGTTTTCTTGCTTATAGAGTTGAAAAACTTAAACAGTCCTCTATCAACCATCTCATGGATTTCACATCGAGCCCAAGTAGGTGAATGCTCGCTTGGTGTTTTCACATTTCGAGAGTCTGAAAACCCTAAAGACGACTCCAAAGGTCCTTTTTCGTAAAGTTAGTCTCCTTTCTCGAAAAAGTGTAAAATAATGGAAGAAGAACTCTTCTAGCGCATACCAAAGTATACCTAGAGTATACCTTTTCTGTAAATTATCCACCAAGGCCCGGAAAAGAGGTAATTCTATACCTAAGTGGATGTCGGTTCAGTTATTTTAACAAACCCAAAAAGACAACTATGCTTAGCAAACTTTTCCTATTTAAGGAGTCTGAAAAGGGCTTAAAAGAACTCCATAGGGATCTTTTCCGTAAAGGTTTAACGAGTCCGAAAAAGTAAACTCATGACCTCCTTACTATTTTTAACGAGCTCAAAGGAGATACGGAAAAATGCTCATAACTTCCTTACTGTTTTTAACAAGCTCAAAGTAAAGGTAGAAGAATGCTCGAAATGGGAGGAGACGAGTGTCAGGGACATGCGAAACTAGTTCCAAGTGCATGGAACAAAGCTATGCCTAATGCAAGGAACATGGGCAAGATAAGAACACTCAGGGTGTGTCTCCTCCAGGTAAAAGGTGTCAAATTACGAAGGCAAAATGATACAGGGCTTAGCGAAAATGAGATCAGAAATGGAGGCTTATACAACGAGCTAAAAGCGTGGAAGTTGGCAACAAGCTCATTAGTGCAAGCGGGATCGTAACAGATGCATATGCAACTTGAACACAAAGATGGGAGCCTTATCAGGGATGGCCAGAAATATATGAGGAAGAAAGATATGAGGCTTCTTCTCAAATTCATGGTAAATCTAAAAAAGCTCTCGAGCCTATGAGAAAAACTCAACATGGGTACCAAAATGGCATAAGGGTGCTGACTAGGGTGACCCATGTTAGGTAGGCTCTGCTGTCGGACTGGTGCACGATGCATAGAGAGATGGATAACACACCAATATCCAACAAGTTTGACCCTATGGCGAGTTCAGATGGAAAAGGTTCAAATGCAACATAACAGCAGGGAAGCCTAAACCTATATGTAAGGTTCCAAATATACTTGACAAGGTCGCAGAAGGTGTCGAAAGAGACCAATAAGCAAGTATAAATCCAGCTAATAATCCTTTCTCCAAGAAACATTAGTACCAATATCATATCTAAAACATATGTAAAGAAAGATCCGATACAAGTCACTGTGGTAGAAATACTTTCAACTTCACTATCATCAACAATAGGCATAAACAAGGCAAAGTTTTCAAATGAAGACTCTATGGTACCCAAGCCCGAGGACTTACAATCAACAAGATCAAATTCAGGATGAAGATCAAAGTTGAAGGACATGATGGAATCTGCAAAAACAAATTCATCATCACGGGAGTTGAAAATTCTAGAAGCAGAATCAAACTCCGCAGGAACACCGATTTGCGCATCTATAGGAGAGTCCAAAGAATCGACAGTAGGAATATCATACTTTAAGGTCAAACCAGGGCTGTACAGAATTGCAACTGGATCAACATCCAAATGAATGGCAGACTGTACTATGGACTCTAGGAAAACTTCATCAGAAGGAAGTATATCGTCCCAGATAGAACACATATCTAAACATTCAGATGGAGGTGTCACTTGGTTAAAAGCTGGGACTAAGTCCCGAGAAGGTAAGCATGAACTCAGAGACTTCTTCTCAGTAGCAGCTGAACTCAAGGAACAATATGCCACGTAAGCCTCATGTGACATAGTAGTGCCTAATGACAAGGGATCTGACTGGTCTACAGTTGGGTAATAAGGAGGATCAACGAATGCAAGCTGGTCGATAGTGACGATGCTTTCGTTATGAGGAAAATGCATCACACGAAAAAGCGTAGACACCACAGCATGCATACCATAAACGTAATCACACCCGAGGATCATATCAAAGTCCACAGGGTCCTTTAAAACCATAAAATCAACTAAGACTGTTTTTCCACCCAAAGTAATAGGTGCCTGACGGAGGAATCCGAACGGTTCACTAGGTCTTTTATCAAAGGTCAACGACCAATTAACAGCTGGAATAACATTAGGGAAACCCAAATCTCTCAAAGCATAAGCGGATAAGATACTAACATAAGCTCCTTCATCTATAATGCATCGATCAACTGTATGGTTCCCGATATCAACCTTTATTTGGAAAGGTGTCGAAGAAGGAAGACGAGGCTTGGCTAGACTATTCCAATCAAAGGAAACGATCCTAGGGCTTGGTAGGGGTTCACATGCCACAGATGAAGTACCTCCTTTTTCAGGAACATCCAAACTGGTAATGCAGAAGACTTCAGGGACAGGTGCATCATTCTCCAAAGGACTGATGGGATCGGTCGAAGATTGCATCGATTCGATCACTTCACTCTCCGAAGGAAGAGTGGGGTCAACCAAATATTGCATTGGCTCAACCGCTTTATCAACCAAAAGTTGATCTGACTGTAGGGAATCTATAGGCAACTCAGGAACAGAGGTTCCTTCAGACATGGACCACACTCTTTGTGCCTCTGGAATGGCAGGGCATCGATGAGTAACGTGATCTCCCTTACAAATTTTACAAGGGAACTTTGGTTTCCGTCCTATAGGTTCAGACTCCTTTACAACGTCAATACTCTCAGCATGACGAGCATTGGCTGACAACTTGCCCCCAGCATGACTTATAATGGCTGGTTGCTGAGAAGCAAAAGACTTTTGAACTAAGGACCACACTTTTTGCACTTTTGGAAGTACAGGGCACAAGTAAGTAAGGTGGTCTCCCTCACAAAATTTGCAAGGGAACTTACACTTCTGTTTATTGGGTTTGTTGACAATGTCAACTCCCTCAGCATGACTTGCAGTGGCTGATCTAGTGTCTCCAGTATGACTCACAGGAACTGGTGACTTGTTATTAATATGACTAGTAGTGATCAATGACGTGTCCTCAACATGACTGACAGTGGTTGAAGACAAACTTTCAGTGTCATTTTCAGTGACTAAAAGTTTTCTCCCAGCATGACCTCCAAAGGCTGGGTAGGTGCCCCCTGCATGATTTGCAAAGGCAGGGTGCTTGCCCCCAACATAAATTATAGAGACTGGGTTGCTTCCCCCTTGTTTTGGCATCTTCTTCCTATTCTTCCTCCGTCTATTCCTTTTAGACTGCTGGTTACTAGTATTGCTACTTTCGCCACATGAGGTAGAAGGAGGAGGAGAAGATGTTATTGGCAAATAAGGCCCAAGGTTCCGATGCTCTCGATTTGAGGTTCTTACAAAAGAAGCGTCAGGATCATGCAAGGCATTCGGAGTGGAAAATAACCAAACCGGCAGCCCAATAGTGAATTCAAGAAGATTCGGAGTAGCCATTAAGGGAGTACCAATGTTTCCAATGAATGGAACAGCACAAGGATCCCTTGAAATAGGGGTACCTTGATTGGCACTCACCAGAACGCTAGACATAGTTTCCTGCTCAAATGAGCAAGAAATTCTCTAAGGCAAACTAAGACAAGTAGCATAAAGAGCACACCACTAAAAATGGTCCTAGGTAAATCAAACCAGGCAAACAGATGCCTTCCGGAGAAGAGTCTGGGATGATGAAGGCCCAGAACAGATCAACGAAGGATGAAGAACAGTTACCCAGGGTCCACAATACAATGACTAAGGCTGCAAGCCCTGGAATCACCCAACCGCCCTCCCAAAGACATGCAAGGGATTTCATCCCAAATCTGTCCTAGGCACAACAGATATAACCCTCCGCCGTCACCTATGTATGATCCTATGGTCAGATACTAAGGATAGCACCACACCGAAAACTCCTGGGGGAACAGTCTCTGGTCGAATCAGAAGGCGTGGGCAGGGTAGATGAGCCCGAAACTCAAAAGAGTCCCCAAACGCGATCCAATCCTGGTATATGCTCGAAACAGAAAGTAGGAGGTGTATTCCCAACAATCTGATCTCACAAGAGCTACTGCATAGATCCCAGGCAAGCTTTGAATGAGGTGGGTTTACCTGTGATAATCAAACTACGATTTTTGCGTAATGTGTGATCTTGGGTGGTTTAAGGTGTTTTAAACCCAAGATCCTAACCAAGACTAGTTGGTGAAAAGTGTAACCTAGAAAAGAAAATGTTACTAGTACATTTTATTAGGGTTCATTTTAAAGGTTACTTGCTTACTCAAAAAGGTAGTGGGTGTGTGCGAGTGGTTATAACAAAGATAGAGTACTGAAATGAAATATTTACCACTAAACAAATCTTTTATTTTCAATGCAAGTCTTAAAGATACGATCTAGAATGCATGTGCAAATGCAATTTTTAGTCTTTTCGGATGCAAAAAGATAAAAATAAAGTCTAAATGTACAAAATTAAACTCAAAACCTAAGAATGCAGCTACTCAAACCAATAAGTATGCAGAAGAAAAATTTCTTCTTTTTGATGCAAAGCACTCTTAAATCCTTTAAGCCACTTGCAAGGTACTCTACTCAGAAAATAAATAAAATTTTTATGCTTTTCGAAGGTGAGAAACAAAACTGAATTTGAAAGTAACCTACTATCAAAGCAAAAGCAAAGAACTTTCAGGTTTCCTTATTGAAATAGTAAAAGCTACCAATACGACTTTCAGATTCTTATTGATGTAAGCATGCCAACCATTGGGAAAAAAGTACAAAACCTACTTTTATACCCAAACAAAGCAAATGACCTACACAAAAGTATGGTTTGGTAAAGTCAGGTCTGCACATAAACAATGCAAACAAGGTCTTGAACAACAACAAAGACACTTGAGCTTTCACTACAAAAAGAAAACTAAAAGCAGAAGGGAGGATAAGAAACCAATCTAAAGAGAAATTTCACTCAAATAGATACAAACAAGGTCAAGTAGACTCAATAGGTTTCAATCCAGCAGAAATGGAGCAAGCAGGTTCAGTCATACTCAAATTAGGGTACAAAACACCAAACTAGTCCACAACCCCCCAACTTGGGTCAACAAGCCCCAAAACTTTCCAAACAAGCCCAAATTGATCAAAGGAGGTCCAAATCATGAACATATAATTAGTACAAGGATAGGAGACCACTTACAATGGTTTAACTCAGACCTAGGGTCATCGGGGACCCCAAAAAATGCAGCCACAGCCCTCCCAAACAGGTCAAGACTCAAAAATTTCAAACCCCGAATGTGTGCGCTACTGTGCATGATGGATACCAGTGCCCATAACAGGGGAATGCGCTACTGTACTGTAAAAAAGTATAGCATAGGTGGGAAAAGTTGGAAAAATAGGGTTAAAACCCCCCACACCTGAGCCAGTAAAGATCTATAAGGGATGGGAAAGGTCTGTAAAAGCCAAGGAGGGTCAAACAAATCTTAATAACTGATTCTAATCAAGAAATTGAACAAAGACCTTCAAAAAAAACTGAATAAATGACCTTGGATTCCCCAAGCAGATAGGCTATCCCCAGTGGATTCGCCATTCTGTTGTGAGGAAAATGCACCTATAGTTCAGGGGAGAAACTGCGAACTTCAGGTATGAAAGATAGACCTACAAATATTCTGCAAGTTCAACAAGTAAGTGAAGAGATTAAGGTTAGAGATATGTGCACCTTATTCAAAAGGTTGATCCTATCCTTCTCTTCCTTGCTCTTCGATGCTATTCAATGTCGCAATGCCCGCACCTGCAAAACCACTTCATACCTTTCTCAAATACATTTGACTACATATATAAGACTAATATCCATGACATAATACAACATCAAACTATAATCAAATCTGAGACCCATAAATAGGTCATATTTGGAAAGGAAAGAAAGTCTGATCTTTATTAATGAATGAAGCAAGTACATAAGATTATACCGTCCTTCAAGCTTGGCACTTCACGAAACCTAGATTCAAGGTCTCCTGCTTCTGTTCTCCAAGGATCCCAACCTCTAATCAGCTGTGCTAGGGTTTATCAGAAACTTAGGCACAAGAGAGAGGGATGAGGGTCTCCATTCCTCCAGCATAACTTTGTTATGGGCTTCCTCCCCTCACATGGCCCTTCTACCTTCCTTATATAGTCAATGAAGGAGAGGAAAAGTAGTTATAACCGATCAGGAGGTTCCCAAACCAACTTAACTCACCCAAAATTCAAGATTTTGACTAGTACAGGAAAGTGCCCTACTCTGCAATAGACAAACTAGTGCATTTATGAAGGTGTGCACTACTTTAATGAAGCAAAGTTGCATATCAAACGCTACTATCATGCTTGGATACCATTGCACATGTGGAAAAATGGCCAAAAACAGGGTTTTCTGATGATTTTCAAGAGATGGTTTGGTTTGGAAAAGTGTTCCTAAGGGCTGTAACCATCAAATGGGTCAGGAGTGAGGTAATTTCAACCATTTTTAGTGTCCCAAATGACCCCTCAATCCACAAGTGTCCTGTTATGTGACTAAACTTGATCTCAAGAAGTGTCATCATGTGACCAAGGGATGCAAGTGTCGTCACGGACGGAGAGGTGTCATTTTAAGCTATAATAGATAGGTAGTTTTAACAAGGGTGCCGAGGGGTTTTTCTTTATTTGTCTAGAGGATTTTCGGCAAGTTTGTTGAAGGTTGTATGTATTTGGGAAACAAGCCTTAGAGTTGCTCCTTGTTGTATTTTGAGGTGTCGGCCATTGTCTGAACCTGTTACCTCACCATTGTAACCTTGATCATTTTTATATAATAAGTTTTGGGTTCTCAGGTTCGGGTTCCCCCTATATGATTGTGTTATCTTTGTTATAATGGCATACTTGTTAAATGACACCACATATAACTTAATAAATTCTAAGTGATAAAATACTTGGAAAGGTTTCTAGGCACAAGTAGGCATCGATAACGTGGTAGTTCTCAACTGAAGGTATTGGCCAACTATGAACGAAGAGGTGTACTCTATTGATAAGTAAGCTTGAATGACCAAGTCTTTAGGAAGAATCTCGAGGTAGTGCCACATAGATGACAGGGGTGGGCATGCCTATGACACCGTGCCTTTTGGTTATGACAGTTGGTATCAAAGTCGTGATTGCATCTTTGACAATAGGCATAGGTGAAGTTCATGTTGAATCTGCAACCGATGGGAAGGTACCCATTTGTGAACTCGAAGGAATGAGTTTGGAATGGTCGCACTTCCTTGCCGCAAGGTCACATGGTGAGTCACGAAGAAGCACAAGGAGAAATTTTGGTAGTAGGTTGAATGCATAGGGAGAGCTTTGTGGAGGAGTTTGTTAGAAAAAATAGATAGTTAAGAACCAACATGTGCAGGTAGTACCCGAAGGTGCTAGCAGATAGTCTAACACACTTCAACATCATATAGATTGTTGTGGAAATACTCCCCAAGGTATTGCATGTAATGAATCCTATAAAGGGATTGGCATACTCCATTGTAATGTATCCCGGAGGTGAGCATGTGAGCTCACTCGACCCAGTTGGTTGGTTTTGTCCAAGGTAATGAAGATCTTCATTGGTTGGTTTTTCCCCTCAAGGGGTTTTCCAGGGTAAAATGTGTTGTGCTAACTGTTTTTCTATGTGATTGTGATTATTATTACTCTCTTATTATTATATGCTCGTTGAAAACCTAAGAACTGGTATCAGAGCATGTGGTTGGTGATACTTGAGGCCGGATTTTTTGTACCTGGGTTTTAATTAATATGTTGCGGGGTGCATGATCGGTGGTACCCGACATCCCATATGTTTTTGGTTCCAAGTTAGAATGTGATTTCCCTATTTGCTTAGAAGCACAAAAAAAAATCATTGTATTCCTCTTATGTGCAAAGAAGGGATGTGGCATCAAGTTGTGGAATGAACCACTGGGATAGGTACAAGGGTGGCAGGTGTACTTATAGCCTAGCTTGATGTGGAATTGGAGAGGTTGAGTGTTTGATTGCAGGAGGAATGTGATATGGTTTAATCTTGGTTTTGGGACCAAGATTGATGAACCATGTACCTGAATAGAATTCCTAGAGAACTGTTAGTTACAATGGCAGAGGACACATGTAATCCGGTAGATGGATTCTTTTTATATGGACATCAATGACAAGTTTGTATGAAGGTACAAAAAGGAGGCATGGAAGATGACGAGCTTGGAAAAGTGAGAGGATGTAGCAACGGATGGCGATGGTAAAGTCACCATGATACACATGAACAAAAAAAATATTATTATAATGGAGTTGAAAATTGTATTACATGTAAATGGGCATACAACTGTAAGACCTGGTTAGGCATGTGTACCCTGGTAATTCACTAGTAAAGTCATGTGGACCTAGGTGATAAGGGGGGCATGCGGGATTCCTCCTTAAAAAATTTGAGGGGGGTTGCTCATTACTCCAAGTCAAGTTTAAAGGGGGGATTGTTAGGTTAACCTTGACTCGGTGAATGAGTCATTGAGATAATCTTAGTTTGGGTCAAAGAAAATGGTATTTGGTGGCTGATAGTATTTGGTGTCCCATGGAATTTGGTATCCCGTGGTAATGGCCCAAGGTATTGCATGTAATGAATCCCACAAAGGGCTTGGCATACTCCATTGTAATTTGGCCTAGAGGTGAGCAGGCGAGCTCACTTGGCTCGATTGGCCGTTTTTGGCCAAGGTAATGAAGATCTTCATTGTTTGGTTTTTCACCTCATGGGGTTTTACAGGGTAAAATGTGTTGCTATGTGATTGTGATTATTATTATTCTCTCTTATTATTATATGCTCATTGAAAACCTAAGAGTAAGGCGAGTGAGTAGGACATAAGAGATACTTGGAAGGGTTGTTGCATGGTACCCATGGGCAGCACCCACACCAAATATATGGCATTTTTTATTTTCAGGATGACACTCGACACAAGTGCGAGGCACAGTTGACTTTGATAGAAGGGATGCAACCCATGCATATGTTGGTGGCTTTGGATAGAAACCAAGGGATAAGCACACACCAACTTTACTATTTGGACATCATTCTAAACAAAAGGAAGGTGAGAGAGATGGTCAACACTGAATCCTCTCACAAATGCTTTAAGAAGGAGTTGAAAAGGGATTTTAAACTTAGGGTAGAATCGTGTGAAACTTCAGTAAAGCAAATTAACTCTAAGGAAACAACTGTTACAAGGATCATGTTCAAGGTTCATGTGCAACTTGGAAAGTGGGATGGCCAAGCCAACTTCATGGTGATGAAGCTAGATGACTTTGAAGTCATTCTCAGGAAAGAATTCCTAAGGAGGGTGAAGGCATTCCTCATGCCATTTAAGGAATAGTTGGTGATTTTTGGCAGGAAAAAATATTATGTTTTGTGCAAAATAACAAGGCATCTTGGTGGAAAGGTTCAGCTTGCCTCCGCATTGAGTTTCAAGAAGGAAGCCCGAAGGAAGGATTCACAACTCTACATCGTTGCATGAAATGAACATAAAGAAGGGGTAATGGGGACACCTGTGTCACAAAGACTTGTCAACATGCTGAAGGACTTTGTGGATTGTATGTCGGATAACTTGCCGAAGGAAACCCTGTCAAGACGTGACATGGACCACTGAACTTAAACTAAGAACAAATCCATCGATAAAGGCTCTATATTGATTGTCCATGGAATATTTGGAAGAAATGAAGAGGAAGTTATCTGAGTTGTTGGAGGTGGGATTCATTCAACCTTCATGGTCTCCTTATGATGCACTAGTCCTCTTCTAAATGAATAAGGACACCTCACAGCTCAGGCTTTGCTTGCACTACAAAGCATTGAACAAGCAAACAAGGAAGAACCAATATCCTTGGCGACTACCTGCGGTTTGCTTTGACAAGCTCTCCAAGGTGAATGTGTTTTCAAAGTTAGACCTTTGGCAAGGTTAATACCAACTGAGGATCATAGAAGGGGATGAGGCAAAGAAAACTTGTGTGACCAAGTATGAGAGCTTTGAGTTCATGGTCCCACCATTTGGGTTTTCCAATGCCCCGACAACCTTTTGCAAGTTGATGAATTAAGTGTTCATTCCTTTCTTGGATAAGTTCATGATGATCTACTTGGATGACGTTGTGGTTGTGGAAAAGTGAATCCATTATAGGCCGAAATATATTTGGAAAAGGATGGAAAAACCTATTATAATTTTAAAATTCCAAAGACATTGTGGTTTTTAAACTTATAACATGTTTTTCCATCCTTTTGCAAAGACATTGTGGTTTTCAATGAAAGCATGGAAAAGTAGAAGGAACACTTGAGTCCTCAAGGTTCCACGAGATAATTAGCTATTTTTAAAGCAGTCCAAGTGTATGTTTGGGTAGGAAAAGGCGTCATTATTGGACCATTGGATTGGACAAGGAAAAATCAGCATGGACCCCAAGTAGGTAAAGGTGATCAAATATTAGGAGGAATCGAAGACTATGCATGAGGTAAGAAGTTTCCTAGGCTTGGAAAACTATTAATGAAGTTTTGTAGAGGGTTATTACAATATTTTTATACCCCTAAGTGACTTGTTGAATAAGAACCGACAGTGGAATTGGTCGGAGAAGTGTCCAACATCATTCTATGAGTTAAAGTGCAAACTCATGTCCACACCGATGTTGAATCTAGTCGATTTTGACAAGGAGTTTGAAGTGCAGGAAAATGCTTTTGACTTTTCCATTGAGTGTGTTTTGAAATAGGAAGAACACTCGGTAGCCTATAAGAGATGGAAGCTCTAGAACTGTGAGTAGAGATACACTGTTCATTATTAAGAGATGACCTCCATAGTGCACTGCCTATAGGCATGCATACACTAATGGATAGGAAAGTTGTTTGTGGTGAAGACATAAAATGTTGTGATGACTTACTTCACAACATAGTCGAAGTTGTTCATGAATCAGGTGTTAACACCTAAATCTCGTACACATGTGACATTTTGATGATTCTTGCAGTAAGGCATCATCAACATATAAAATGCAGCTCACCAAAGGCATCCTCAACGAATCCAGAAGGCAACATGAGTCCAAAAGTGTGCAAGAACAATCAAATAAATAGGTCGTGTGACTGAACCCTAATTAACCTATGCTATAGCGCATGTTTCTAGTTCGGATCCTGTGCGACCCTCGTGTAGAAACTCCTTCAATATCCGTGTGACTTTCAAATATCACCCGCCAACGACGCAATTGAAGGATAATCAATGGCTCATCACCTCCACAATTCGAATTTGGGTTGCTTACACTCCTTATGGCATTAAATAGCCCCCTTTGTGTACTTGGAACCACTTCATGAGGTGATGGCATTCACATTTGGAGATAGTTGTTTATTGGCAACCTCTTGGCCTATAAAAGGAAGCCACGGGCATGCATCTTGTAGAAAAAAAAAGAACAAATTTATGTTGTTGGATTTGTGTTAGAGCTCCTTTATAGCTCACCTCTTCCCACCTTTGAAAGCATTCCAAAGATCCCTTGCCTCCTTCCTCCAAGGAGCAAGAGTTTCTCTCCATTGTTCTCTCAAACCACTTTGTATTGCTCAATGGTCAAGCATGTACACAAGAAGGACCTACCTAAGGGAGATTGTTGGATTCCCTTGAAGCCTACACCTCCTAGGTGCATGAAGGACCTTCCTGAGGGAGATTGTTGGCTTCCCTTGAAGCCTACACCTCCTAGGTGTTGTACATTCTTGATCATTGGGAAATACAAAGTGGTTTGAGAGAACAATGGAGATAAACTCTTGCTCCTTGGAGGAAGGAGGCAAGGGAGCTTTGGAATGCTTTCAAAGGTGGGAAGAGGTGAGCTATGAAGGAGCTCTAATACAAATCCAACAACATAAATTTTCTCTTTTTTTCCTCTACAATATGCATGCCCATTGCTTCCTTTTATAGGCTGAGAGGTGGCCAAGAAACAACTAGCTCCAAATGTGAATGACATCACCTCATGAAGTGGTTCCAAGTACACAAAGGGGGCTATTTAATGCCACAAGGATGTAAGGAGCCCAAATTTGGATTGTGGAGGTGATGGGCCATTGATGAGCATTCAATTACACCATTGGTGGGTGATATTTGACAGTCGTACGGATATTGAAGGAGTTTCCGAGTGAGGGTCGAGTGGGATCTGAACTGGTAACACGTGCTATAGTGCAGGTTAATGAGGGTTAAATAATGCGACCTATTCATTTGACTGCTCTTGGGAACTTTTGGACTCGCATTGCCTTATGGATTTGTTGAGGATTCCTTTGATGAGCTACATTTTATATGTTGATGAAGCCTTACTGTAAGAATCGCCAAAATGTCACATGTGTGTGAGCTTTAGGCGTTAACAACAAGCTCACTGGAAATACTTTATGGTAGAGTTCGCTATGACTATTGAGTACTAACTTGGTAGTCTGAACCGATTTGCTGATGCACTCAAATGGAAGGCGCAACTTGCCACGTTGGTAGAGGAGTCACCATCAGAACCAACATGAATTGAAGTGTAGGTTTGGATCAACTTGTAGGATAAGATCAAGGTAGTGTTGGGGAGCAACCAAATCTCCTTAGACATCATGAAATAGGAAAGAGAATGCAAGACCATGATGTTTTGGGTTAAGAACAACTTGTTGTATTTTAGCGAGAGAATTTATGTGTTAAAGAGTTCCAAATTTCATCAAGAGTTGTTCCATGAGTTCCATGACTCTATATGGGAAGGGCACCTGAGCATGCAATGAACTCTAGATTTTTCAAAGAGGGGGTACTATTGGGAGCGCATGAAGAAATATGTGGAAGAGTATGTGTAGATATGCATGGTTTTCCAACAAGAAAAACTTGACACCAAGATGCTTGCTGGTATTCTTCAACCCCCCATGCCAGAGAGACCATGGGAAAGCATCTCAATGGACTTCATAACACAACTACTAAAGATGCAAGGGTACATTGGGATCTTTGTTATGGTGGATAGTTCTCCAATTATGTTGCCTTTATGTCCAAAAAGGTGTCTTGCTTGACAAAAGACGTTGCAAGGATGTTCTTTCAACATGTAGTGATCAAGTTATAGGGTATGCCACTGAACATTGTTTTAGATGATGAATAAATGTTCACCAAGCGATTTTGGATCGAGTTGTTCAAAATTTTTGGGACTAAGTTGTTGATCACCTCAAGTCACCACCCACAAATCGATGGTCATATGTAGCAGATCAATTTTTTGTTGGAGAACTACTTGAGGCATTTCATGTGGGAAGACCAATCAAACTGGCCAAAGTTGTTAGACTCAACACAATTTTGTTATAACTTGCAGAAGAGAACAACCACTGGGTTCTGTCCATTGACTTAACCAATGGGAAGCAACCACACTGCAAAACATGATGTTAGGATTCTATAGGAAGAGTCCAATGTCAAGGAGTGGGAATATCAGTTGTAACATGCACAAGCCCACTCAATAAGGCAATGGAAATGATGAAGCATTGGGAGAAACAAGGAAAAAGGTGATAAGGTATTTCTTAGGTTGAGGAAGGAGCAATTCAAACCACTGGAAGGCATGTGTTATACCCCGTTGAGGAAGTATGAAGGCCCCTTTGAAATTCTTTAGAATATCGGCAAGGTCGCATATAGGCTAAAGCTCCTTGAGCTTCTGAGTTCCTTTCACCCAGTGTTTCTTGTAATCCAATTGCATACAAGAATACTTGAAGAAGGTGATCCAAACAAGGTGGGTCCATCTAGGGCTCTTGCTATGGTTGTAGAGCAACCAAAACATGAAGTTTAGGAGGTGTAGGCTCACATATTCATTCGCAATGGGAAAGGAAAACTACACAAGTATTTTTCCATTGGAAGGATTCACCCAACAGAGAGAACAACTAGGAGAGGAAAGAGTCCTTATGGTAGTTTGAGGACAAAGTTTGGGAGTTTGAACAAATAACTCACATTACTCTCAGGTAGTAGCTTACTGGACATTGTTGAGATGATAATAGGTTGAGTGGGGGAGGACATAATTTCCTCACCCTTTGGATGGTTTAAAGGTCATGCCGAGGGGCAAGGGGTTCCCTCGCTTACCCCATGAGTGTGACCACTTACATTAATCATGGACAAATGACCAACTATGAGAGCACATGCAAGGGTGCGACCAAAGGGGAGAATCGACAAGTGTACAAGCATGAAGCCATTAGAGGGGTGTGGGAAAACTTGGGTCTGTCAGGAGCATTGGAAAGAGTGTCGACACGTCTACCCATGATATTGGTAACATGTGGCGAAATATCTCTGAGCACACGGCAAGGAGTGATCGACAAGTATATAGAGGGAAGACTACACATGGAAAAGGAAATCAAGGAATCATCGAGAGAAGTCCATCCAATGAGTTTTAAGGCTAAGGGAACAAGCACGATCTTTGTGGTGGTAGTGACCAATGTTAAGGTATATTTGGAAAAGAGAAACATAGCGCATTAGGAGAGAGCTCAGGAAGAAGTTATTGAAGGTCTGTGCACTTACCGAGAGAGAGTTTGAGAAGAAATTACTGAAGGTATGTGCACTTTCCTAGAGACAGTTTGGCAAGGGTGTTGAGGGTTTTTTTGGTATTTGGGAGGAGGATTTTTGGTAAGGATGTCGAATGTTGTATGTATTTAGGTAGTAAGCCTTATATCTCTACCTTGTTGTAATTTGAGGTGCCAACCATTTCCCAAACCTCACCAATATTGTAACCTCGATCACTGTTATATAATAAGTTTTGGGTGACTGGGTTCAGGTGACCCCTGTATGATTGTGTTGTCATTGCTATATTGGCATAATTGTTAAATAACACCACACAAAACTTAATAAAGTCTAAGTGATAGAGTACTTGGCAAGTTTTCCATACGTAGGTAGGCGTTGGTAACGTGGTAGTTCTCAGGTGAAGGTATGGGAGGGATGTGAATGAAGAGGTGTAGTTTGATGACAAGGAATCCTAAACGACAAAGTCTTCAAGAAGAATGTACGAGCAATGCCGCATAGATGCCAAGGGTTGGGCATGCCTACAATACCACACATTAGGGTTTTAACAAAATAGGTTTCTTCATTGAATAATGCATTTCATTTTCAATAGTATTGTTTAATTTATGCAAGTGTGATTTACTTTAAGTAGCATGACTACTCTACCACAATTTTGAGGAACATTTTGAGGAGTTGAGCCTAAAGAGCTAGGTGGCATTATGTGCCCTAGACAACTTGACTTGCAAAATATTTAATAATTGTTGAAGAATAGATTTAATTAGTTCCAACAATTTAATTAAATTGATAAGTCCATAATGTTCATAAATTGTGGAAAAATAACATTTCAACAACATAGTAGGCTTAAAGATTACATATACAATTTGGGTGCCTAGTTTCAGGTGACCCCTATATGATTGTGTTGTCATTGCTATATTGGCATAATTGTTAAATAACACCACAAAAAACTTAATGAAGTCTAAGTGAGAGTACTTGGCAAGTTTTCCAGACGTAGGTAGGCGTTGGTAATGTGGCAGTTCTCAGGTGAAGGTATGGGAGGGATGTGAATGAAGAGGTGTAGTTTGATGACAAGGAATCCTGAACGACAAAGTCTTCAAGAAGAATGTATGAGCAATGCCGCATAGATGCCAAGGGTTGGGCATGCCTACAATACCACACATTAGGGTTTTGACAAAATAGGTTTCTTCATTGAATAATGCATTTCATTTTCAATAGTATTGTTTAATTTATGCAACTGTGATTTACTTTAAGTAGCATGACTACTCTACCACAATTTTGAGGAACATTTTGTGGAGTTGAGCCTAAAGAGCCAAGTGGCATTATGTTCCCTAGACAACTTGACTTGCAAAATCTTTAACACTTGTTGAAGAATAGATTTAATTAGTTCCAACAATTTAATTAAATTGATATTTCCATAATGTTCATAAATTGTGGAAAAATAACATTTCAACAACATAGTAGGCTTAAAGATTACATATACAATTCGGGTGCCTAGGTTCAGGTGACCGCTGTATGATTGTGTTGTCATTGCTATATTGGCATAATTCTTAAATAACACCACACAAAACTTAATAAAGTCTAAGTGATAGAGTACTTGGCAATTTTTCCAAACGTAGGTAGGTGTGGGTAACGTGGTAGTTCTCAAGTGAAGGTATGGGAGGGATGTGAATGAAGAGGTGTAGTTTGATGACAAGGAATCCTGAACGACAAAGTCTTCAAGAAGAATGTATGAGCAATTCCACATAGATGCCAAGGGTTGGGCATGCCTACAATACCCCACATTAGGGTTTTGACAAAATAGGTTTCTTCATTGAATAATGCATTTCATTTTCAATAGTATTGTTTAATTTATGCAACTGTGATTTACTTTAAGTAGCGTGACTACTCTACCACAATTTTGAGGAACATTTTGAGGAGTTGAGCCTAAAGAGCCAAGTGGCATTATGTGCCCTAGACAACTTGACTTCCAAAATATTTAACAGTTGTTGAAGAATAGATTTAATTAGTTCCAACAATTTAATTTAATTGATAAGTCCATAATGTTCATAAATTGTGGAAAAATAACATTTCAACAACATAGTAGGATTAAAGATTACATATACAATTCATAACACCTTGAATTTCATGCACCTTAGTTGATAATCTAAGTGTAGTTAGTGGATGATTCAAGTGTTAAAAATTTCCTGTAATTCTTTAGCTTTCCAATAAATATAATAACTACACCTATGCTCTTTAGTACAACATCAATATCATTTCCTTCAATTTCTCCCTTACTGTTATTATTACTATTAACATTATTGTTACTATTGCCTAGATTTCTTAGTGCCACAAGGATATGTATACACCAATGGTTAACAATATATAGGGTACCGCTACTTTAGAACTTAGAACACATTATATGCACTAGTTCGTATAAAAAATTGATGTCTTGGTGCACCATACTTTAATAAGTCCATCAATTAAAAACCTTTTCTAAACCCTCTATTTGCCCAAGTTTTTTAGTTAAACTAAACATCCACTAAAACCTCAACTATCATTAGCAAAGGTTTTTTTGGAGTTTATTTTGATCATTTTGTTGAATCCTATGATGGTAAAGTCTTCACTAATTGGTGTTTTCCTTGTAGTGAGATAAAATGGAAGGACGAAAGGGGGACCCTATCAATATAACACTAGACATTAAGTGGATAGTCCAAATTCTCACACCTAGACTATGAGAAGGTGTATCCCATGTAGGTATGGAAATAACCACAATAGCCAACATTCCAAATCTTATTTAGGAAAATCACAGAACTAATAAATGGATCCAGACACAAGTCTTAAAGGCATGACGACACGATAGAAAACCTCAAATTTGCACAACCATATATATATATATATATATTTGTATGAGTGAAGATCACTTTGAACTAGTATGTTGTAACTCTGATTTTATCTGGAATATCAAGTTACTTTTTTATTTGTTTGAACAAAATCACAAAAAGGGTCATCTGACAGTTGTACAATTCAGTGGCTATCATTTGCACACCCGTGAGCAAGAATTTTGTGGTTGTTTGATTGGGGAACAATACAATGTGTGAGTTCCTTTTTGTAATCCCATAACACTAGGTCACATGGTTGTTTGGTTGGATTCCACATAATGTGCGAGGGTCTTGTTAAAATCATGTAGTATTATGTAGCTCATTTTTTTAGTTGGCAATGACACTGCATGAGCATTGAAATCCCTCAACATTAAGTTGTGTAGTTGTTTAGTTGAAACCCTTGGCATGCATGAAGTGTTACTAGTAGGGATTGTAAGCTTTTGTTGTGCGGGTAGTTTTTGGGTGCCTACGTAATGTACATGTAGTAAATTTGTGGGCCCACACAACTATTTTGCATGGGTAGTTGGTGGGAACTTGCACAATACATAGAGTGTAAGTGATGGATTTCATGCAATTATGTCATGTGGGTAGTTGGTGGGAACCTACGTAATGTGTAGTCCATTAGTGTTGTGTATCACATAGGCATGTTACCTGAGTCATTTGACAGTACCTATGAAATGCATGGATTACTAGGGTTTGTCCCATGCAACTATCTTCATGGTTACTTGGTTGGAACTTGGAAAATGTGTGAGTCCCATGTCTATCTTCGCATGCATATGTTTTGTGGGATTGTTCTATTGAACAATTTTGTAATTGTGTGACATTTTTGTTCTTACCTATGAAATAATGATTATGATTTGTGTTTTATTTATGTGTGGATGGTGGTCATGCAAATAATGTGGTGCGGTCATGACTATTTTTGACCAACATGGATTGATCCATGAGAACCAAGTTGTCAATGCATGGTTGGATACCCTAGGGTTGCTTAGGTATTTTGAATGTCCTCTTCTTTGATTGAATGAGGTTGTACTACAAAACCTTGTTCAAATGTGGTGCCCTAAGGTGGGTGTGTTTGAGGTGAGAGGGGAGAGATTAGAGCTATCATAGACATATGTAGTTTATGATTGTGCTTCTTACATGAGGGGTGCAAGGGAAGCACCATCCCCATTTGGAAGGGAAAATGACCATGACCTAGTTGGTTATTTTCCATGGTGAGGGGTCATAGGACTTTGAGAGAGGGTTGCTTGTGATCTCCTAGCTCTACTAGATAGTTATGCAAGCAATTGCAGTCATAGTGGTTAGGCTCCTTTGTAGTATCAGGATGACCCAAGTTACTATGGGTAGATTATCCTCATGGTGTAGGTTCTAGATGGGGAAAGGTTTTTCCTATACCACTATGATGTAGGAACCTATGGTTGAGGAGATTGCGCATTTATTTTACCATGGAGAGGATATTTTCTCTTTTGGCTTAGTTTTCCTTTCCTTTTTCTATGATAGGGTGCCACTTTTATTCCCTCAACATGTTTTTAGCTCAGGTGGTGTTTAGTATCTCCATATGCGATGCTAGGGTGTGTTCATCCTTCATATGCGATGGCAACATGGGTCATTGTTGCACTATTGAGATATGTTCCTAGTGGGAGTAGGTGCCCCACATTGTGATTGAGTATCCCTATGCAAAGATGAGTTTTTTTGGAGAGACCCTTGTTTGAAGGGGAGGATTGGGGCAACATTGGTCAATATTTTTTATTATGCTTTTACTAGTGTATTTTTTTACTAGAATTGTTTTTTTTGGTAATCCATTTACAAATATTGAATTTGTTTTTTGTGAGTGTAGATTTCTATCCTAATGGTCCTCGAGATCGTGCAAGGAACCATCATTGACTTGTTGACGATGAGGCTAGACTAGAGGGACAACATCCTATGTTGGATCCAAATGTCAATGATTTGTGCCATCAACAAGATGGGTGCTACATGGGGTCATTGATGCTAGATGGTAGGATTGTTGGTTGTAGAGACTGATTATAATATTCCTAATTTAGAGGTATTTTTTTTATCCATGCTTGGATCCCAGTCCCTTATCGGGGGGTTTGGAGGGGGTCCCCCCCCCCCACTATTGTCATATGGAGCCTCCCTTTGGCCGGGGTCCTGTGGCAGTTCCCTCAAAGAGAAATTTTTGGAAAAAATGCCTTGTAAAATGTTATTCTTACGTAGTCAATCTGGACCGTTCATCATGAGGTTACATATATGATGGTAAAGGTTATGTTTGTTTATTTTTTCCCTAGAAGGAATGTTGGGCAAGGCCCAAGTAGGCATGATTTTGACAAAGTACAGTTTTGGGGAGTTGCGCAGTTCGGGCTGCAGAGTCAGATGGCACAGTTTTGGAGGTGTGCAGTTCGGATTGCATAGTCAATTTTGTGCAGTTTAGCTGGTCCACAGAGCCAGGGAAAAAACCGTTTTGGGTAAAGAGTACAAGGGAAGGTCGAGCCGGGAAAGCGACCTATTTTGGGTATGAAGAAGCATGAAGTCAAGTGAAAGTGACTTGTCACGAGAGTGGCGGCAAATAGTTAAGAAGATAAGCCACGAAGTAGATGGCGACAGGAAGGCTAAAGGGCAGAAAGTGACAGGCCATAATGTAGTTGTAATAGTTTTGAGAATGACTGCGGCTGTCAGAAGGGCGTGAGAGCCATGAGTGGCCCAACAAGGCGTACTTGAGCGAGTGGAGCAAGCTATCGACGGTGACAGGCAGGATGGTGGGTAATCGCACTAGTTGGGAAACCTTAGGGTTTTTTCCATGCATTGTAAAGACATGACCTATGGGCATGATCTATAAATGGGCACATTTTGTAAAGGGGAAAGGGTTGAATCTTCTGAGTATGAATTGTAATATTTGTTGAACATTAAACTCTATTGAGAGAGGATTGTAAAGGCTCTGCAAGCTGTGTGCGCAGAGGCCTATTGAGAGAGAAGAGAGTTTGCAACTGAGTGCGTAGACTGGAACTGTTGTACCCTTCCCGAAATAATATAACAACAGTTCATGTGGACGTAGCTCCCATCCTGGGGGTGAACCACGTTAAATTCAGTGTTGTGTGATTGTTTATATGTTTGCACTTGTTTATTTGCTTACAATGAATGCTTAAGCTCCTGCTTATCAGTTTATGTGTTTTACTTTTATATGTATTCACCATAAGAATGAAGATGGGAATAATATGTTAAGTGTCTACATTGGAAACCTCTAGAAAAATTATCTAAGCCAACAAATGGTTCCGTTGCCACACTAAGAATCCGTGATGAGTTGCCGTGCTTGAGATAGTGATGTGCTCAGAATAAAAAGTTACGTTGATTGTAGAAAATTGGCACCCAAACAAGAAAGAGATTTGGGACCGGTGTGACAAGACAGAAAGAAACTTCGCAAGGAAGGAGAATAGACAACCGTGTCTCTCTAACGTTCATTGGTTGAATAAATACCTGTGGAAAGACATTCATGAAATTTTCTGGGCGTCCTTTGGAAATGAGTTGCACGAGTGGTTATCGAGGCTCGCAGAGCGAAAGAACTGCTTCCAGCCAGAATTACCTATCGAATGGACTCTAGAGCTCATACAGAGGCTTAAAGAAATATATAGCCCAATCTCGAGAGCATTCGAATTTTGGGTTGACAGTACACTAGAGAGCTTCGTGACATAGTTCGTTGTGGACATGCTAAAGTCCTACAGCGCAGCAGAAGCATAATTTTTCAAGGGTTTCAGAGGTAAGTACCTTAACAATTCGAGTTTGTACATTAAAGTGCTTTTAGCTGAGAAAGGCGTTTTAAGAATGCAGTAAAATTTTACAGAAAATTTTGAATCTGTAATGGTCAATAGCATTTATAGTGATTCTAACGAAGAGACACATAGTTTGAGAAGTGGAAAAAGATATAAATATACTACTAAGAAGACTTCCAATGAACATGGACTTTGCGTAGATATTGATTTGCAAGCCGAACCTGATAGCCAAAATGCACCTCCATTCGCTACCTATCAGCCTATTACTCTGCAGAATCCATCGGTTGTGAACACCGCGCCTCCTACTGCACAAAACCCACCAGTTCAAAACCCTCTAGTTGTGAATATCCCTATCACTCAAAATATTCCAAGTTAGAATGTTCCGCGCAGTACGACTTTTACTTTTGTCGCTCAGAACCCTATGCAGAACCCTCTACCACCTAGAAGAAGGATGAATGATGATATTAAGCTGTCTATATTCAAAGGGACGGGTCTAGAGGACCCTGAGTAACATTGGTTTCTATGTGAAGCTGTATGGAATGTCAAACAAGTTCAGGATGATGCTGTGAAGCGAGCGCAGCTCATCACCACCTTTAGAGACAGAGCCTTGAATTGGTTCATGAAGTATTCTATTGGACATCAGAGGACCTTAGTGGAGATTAAGGCTGCACTATTGAGCGAATTCAAGAAATCGAAGTCAGATCCCAATGTATCACAAGGTTAAAGGAAATCAAGCAAAAACCTAATGAGACAGTTTAGGAATTTGACTAGAAATTTGAGACACTGTTAGACCAAGTAAGTTTCGTCATAGCACCGCAATAGCACCAGGAATGGTTTATCGCTGCATTGTTGCCCCATATCATACTGCCTTTGATGCAACAGAAAGTGGCTTCGTAGGAAGAATCCTTGGAGATTGCTATGAAGCTAGAAGCTTCACCTATTGGAGAAACTAGCACTGAGATGTCTCAGATTCAGACCCAGTTAGCTACCCTCATTACAATCGCAAGATATGAAGAAAGGAAAAGAACATCGACAAGAAGTCTGGTGTACAGGATGTAAGGGAGAAGGACACACTAAGGATCATTGTCCTTTATTTCAAGAATATCTTAACATGGGTGCACCAAACCCATTGAATCAGAACCAAGGGCCATGGTGTGAGATCTGCAGAACTAGAGGACACCGGATAGAGGACTAATACTTAATTCAGAAATATGTGAGAACGCCTAAAAACTTATATTACAATTTCTGTAAGTCAGTTGGACATGATGAGTCCAACTACCAGGAATATGAGCTTGTGTTGGAAAGGAACAAAGATATCGAGCATATGTATGGAGGAGTATATAGAGTCCAAGAAGAGACTCCGCAGAAACAAGATAACGCGCAGCATGATCAAGGACCATACAGAGGCCATGGAGGATTCCATGGGCGAGGAAGAAATGCTGGCCCAGCACAAGGAAGAGGCTGAGGCCAGGTAATATGTTATAACTGTGGCCATCCAGGTCACGTATCTAGAGATTGTACCAACCCATGCACTACTTGTAGTTACTGTAAATATTTTGATCATGTTATTGAAGACTGCCCAGTGTTAGTGGCAGAAATGCAAAAACGAAAGCAAGATGAGCCAAACCCGAACATTCAGTTGATCGGATCAAAGAGAAGGGATGTTTGATATTAAGAAGACTCCCGTTGAAACAATCTGGATCAGAAAAGCTACTAGGAAGGCACCTGCCTTCAATCTGGAGAAAAATAAGGAAGTATTTGAAGAAGCGCGGGACATTTTCAAAGAAACGCCACCTACTTCACCAAGAATCTCGTTGCGCAGTGAAGTATTACAGACACAATATATGCCAACAGCATATGACAAAATGTGCAATGAAACAGAGACAGGCACCTTTGTTGTGCAGTTCCTAAGGAGCTACATGAAATTACTGAAAAGCACAGACGTTGTAGCGGAATTGCAAAAACTACTAAATTAGTATGAACCACGCAGTGAGATGGAGACTGCCGAGAGCACAGTTCATTAGATCAAGAAACACAAAAGAACGGGCCGAGAAATGTGGCTCAGTGCACAGATAGGAGACTATGAGATGGACAAGATCATCCTTGATTTCGGATCAGAAGTAAATGTCTTGACGAAGCAGACATGGTAGCACATGGGGAGACCAAAGTTGTTGTGGTCACCCATACAGTTGAAATTGGCCAACCAGCTGACAGTCATACCTTTTGGGAGACTGGCCAATGTTATTGTCGATATAGATGGAGTGTGAAGCTATGCAGACTTCGAGGTCATTGAAATTATGGATGATAGTCATCCTTATCCAACATTATTGGGGATAGACTAGGAAATGGATAACCTCGCCATTATAAATTTGAAGACAAAGAAAATGATATTTGAAGGTCAGTACATAAGGGTCATCGCACCATTGGACCCTTCAGATGGAGAAAGATACATTGAGCCAATTTAGGAAGAATCCAGAGCTCAAGACCTCGACCGCATCTACAAAATGACTATGAATGATGCTGACTATATTAATCCTACTGTGGATGGAACACTCAGTTGGCGATGTGACAGTTCTTGCATCTCAGACTCGGACACAGGACTCGAGAACTGGCAAAGCCGTATGCATGAAGTATCTGCAAGAAGATGCGCGTAGATCACGAAGTCATTGCGCTGGATTGGAAGAGAGGTAAGTCCAATCCCCACCTATGATGGTTCATTTAATGTTTATTCATTTATCCAAGAATATATTGTATCAGTTGCAGCTGAGCATCGCTTACCAACACTAGACATGGCATTGCGCGAGACACCTGCCAGATGGTGGGCTACACATAAACAGACATTGACCACATGGGATCAGTGCAGACACATGATGCAGATCAAGTTTGCTGAGAAGGTTGTATTGACCTGTGAAAAATATAATGGACAGACGGATCCAAGGGAGCATATTGGAATCTGTTCACAAGCATGGGAGGAGATACCACAAACAGAATGAGTTCATATTTTTGTGCATACATTGGAGGAACAGACTCCAAAGAACTGGTACCTGGACACGGAGTTGTGCAGAGGAACCACATATTGGCCTATCTTGAATGCGAACTTCCAGAGAACTTTCAGCTTTGAAGATGAAATTCTGAGCATAAATGAAGCCCTACAAGTTATCAAGGAAAGAATATTTAGAGCAGAATGCCTAAGTACAAACGAGTCATTGGAAGAACTCAAAGAGAGAGTGTTTGAAGATATCAAAGTACCTACAAACCTACAACCAGAATGGGAAAGGAAGATAGAACATGCCCTTGAATGCTATAACATTGCTGAAAATAAAGAAGAAGAAGAGAGCGATGAGGAGGACCCGCACAACGTCAATATACCTGAGTCAGAGGGTGCGCGCGAGGTAGAGGGCCCTCCATTGAGAATTCCAGACATGAGTGGACCTGTGAAGACAAGAAAAGTGAACATTGGCACAAGTTAGGAGCCGAAGTTTGCATCAATTGGAGACTACTGGGATGATCAGATGGTTGCAGAGATTGCAGACCTACTACATGAATATCAGGATTTATTTCCGACAAAATTTACAGAAATGAAAGGTATTCTGGGCGAATTAGGGGTTATGAAAATACCTCTTAAGCCAAGCGCGAAGCCTGTCAATCAAAGGCCGTATAGACTGAATCCTCGATACAAAGAAAGAGTTAAGGAAAAAGTTGATAAGATGCTCAATGCGGGGATCATTGTGCCGGTTGAAGAATCTGAGTGGATAAGCCCCATGGTTATCCAAGAAAAGAAAACAAAAGGTGAGATTGGGATCTGCGTAGATCTCAGGAAGTTGAATGATGCTTCGATGCATGACGCATTTCCTACCCCTTTCACAGATGAAGTTTTAGACAATGTTGGAGGAAATGAGGCATATTCTTTCACTGATGGATTTTCTTGATACCATCAGATAAGGATTGATCCAACGGATAGGTATAAGAGCACTTTTTCCACTGAATGGGGGTCATTCCAGTATACAGTGATGCCTTTCGGTTTGAAGAACGCGCCTGTCATTTTTTCCAGATTTGTGGTTGCAGGATTTAAAGATTTCATGCATAAATTTTTAGAAGCATACTTTGATGATTGGACCATATTTGGGTTACTAAAGAGCCACTGTGAAAATATCAGAATGATGCTAGAAAAGTGCATACAACATCAGATATCCTTGAATTTGAAGAAGTGTGTTTTCTATGTGCCTTATGGTATTCTGTTAGGATACATTGTGTGTAGACAAGGCTTGATGGTTGATCCTGCGAAGATCACAGTTATAGTGAACCTGCCAGCACCGAATTCAGTAAAGCAGTTGTGCACCACGTTGGGGCACACGGGTTACTACAGAAAGTTTATAAAGGGTTATGCGAAGATAACCGTGTCGATGGAGAAACTGTTAAAGAAAGACGCACAGTTCATCTGGAACACAGAATGTGAGAAAGGATTAGACACATTAAAATAGAAAATGGTAACTACGCCGATCCTAGTTTTTTCAGACTGGGAAAAGCCATTTCATGTTCATGTTGATGCTTCATGCATAGCATTGGGTGTTGTACTAGCACAACTAGGAGAGGGAGGTATGGACCATCCCATTGCATTTTCGAGCAGGAAGCTCTCGTCTGCTGAAAAGAATTATACGACCACTGAAAGAGAGGGCCTAGATATGGTCTACGCACTGCAGAAATTCAAGAACTATTTGCTCGGTGCGCACTTCTCTATGTACAATGACCATTTAGCTTTGAAGTACCTGGTAAATAAGCCAGTGTTAGGGGGAAGAATATGTAGATGGTTGTTACTATTTCGGGAGTACGATTTTGAAATAGTGGTTAAGCCAGGAAGATTGAACTTAAGACCTAACCATCTCTCGAGGATTGAGTCAGGCGAAGAACCTACCAACCTTGAAGACAATCTACCTGATGCACAATTGTTTGCAATACAGATTGCTGATGATTATTAAAAATATATTGTAGGCTTTTTAACTACTGGGTTGGCACCAACAGAGTTTACTACGCTGCAGAAGAAGCAGCTGGTAGTAAGAGCAACAGACTTTACCATAATCGCAGGACAACTATACAAATTGGGACCGGATGAAGTGCTGCGCAGATGTGTTTTAGAGCACGAGAATCCATTCATATTGGCTGAGGATCATTCAAGAGTGTCAAGAGTCCACTACGCAAGAAGAGACACTGCGTAGAAGATATTAAGGGCAAGGATATGGTGGCCTACTATTCACAAAGATTCGAAAGAGCACTGCCAGAGCTGCGATGTCTGTCAGAGGACAGGAAGACCATCGAGCAGGGACGAACTGCCACTGAATCCGCAGTTGACCCTTCAGGCCTTTGAGAAATGGGCCATTGATTTTGTGGGACCGATCAACCCACTAGGAAAAAAGACTAGTGTGAGATATATTATTACTGCAACTGATTATCTCACCAGATGGGCAGAAGCAAAGCCAGTAAAGGACTATAGCATAGTTACTGCTGCATAGCTCATCTTTGAAAACATCCTTACGAGGTTTGGATGCCCAAATATCTTGATGAGTTATCAGGGAACTCATTTTCTGAACAGACCAATTGAAGCCCTGACTGAAGAATTCCATATTTACCATCAGAGGAGTACGACATACCATCCGCAAGCAAATGGAACTGTGGAGGCTTTCAACAAAGTATTGGAGAATGCGTTGACAAAAGTATGCAATGTTAATCGAGATGACTAGGACCTGCGTATTCCATCTGTGTTATGAGCATATCGGACTACATGCAAGAAATTGACTAGCCACAGACCTTTTAGGTTGGCCTATGGACAAGAAGCAGTAATGCCTATGGAGTATAATGTTCACAACTTAAGAGTAGCTGCATTTACATGCATGGAAGATCAAGATGCACTAGAAGAAAGACTTCTACACTTGGTTGGGTTGGAGGAAGATCACTTCATCCCAGGCTTCCACTAGCAAGTGAAGAAAGATAGAGAAAAAGCATGGCATGATCACCATATCAAGAACAAGTCCTTTCAAGTAGGTGATCTAGTCCTCCTGTACGATAGCAAATTTATGAAATTTCCTGGAAAGTTTAAGATGCATTGGCTCGGTCCATATACTGTGATGCATGTTACTAATGGTGGCGTAGTTCAGTTAGCCACATTAACCGGGGATACCTTGCCAGGTTTAGTGAATGGAAGTAGGCTAAAACCCTATCAGGATAGTCCTACTTCGCAGAATCCGCACTAAGCAGAAGAAAAGAAGATTTCTAAGTGTCAAGTACAGTTGAAATTGGGTAGAGTCTGTACGCAGTTTTGGTATGACATGCGAAGTGTGACAAAAAGGATTTATGTACCGCACAGCGACTGAAGCTGCGCGAATAAAAAAAAAGATAAAAAGAAAAGAAGAAAAAGAGAGTTGCGCAGACAAAATGAGAAAGGACAAATGCGAAGAATGAGGAAGTATGACAAGAGGCATGTGATGGAACCACAAATGCACATTCAAAGGTGAAGAAGCAGACGTATCAAGAAGAACCGCATAAGATTCCCTTCACGAAACCGCCAGCACATCACGACAGAAAATGTTAATCGCAATGACTGTCGGCCGGTTAGTTATGTTAACTGCAACGACTGTCGGCCGGTTAGTTGGCCATTATCCAAACTGGCGGCACCAACGAGATCAAGCATTAACAACAAAGATGACCATTCGGGCAAAATAAAGGGCGAAGTGACCGAGATCTCACCGAGATCCGGTTGGCACGTTGGCAATTAAACACTGACTTAACTGATTTAACAGCTTGACAGTACTGGCACCTTTTCGCAATTAAGGAAACATCATTGGTTCAAGAATTATGATTGGTCAACAAGATCGAGATCTCAGTGGAGATCTGGAGAAAGGACAAAACATTAACCACTCCATTAACGGTCGATCGCCACATTCAACAGGGTCTATAAATAGCCCTCCACCAAGCAGTTATATGTTTTACCGAGAACTCTATTTCGTCTGTGTGTGATTTCAAAGCTTCCAGAACCAGAGAGCCGAGTTTCCTGTGAGTGCATGTCCGAGCCACTTACCAGTGCCAAAGTCTTGAAAATATTCATCCAGTCAAGATTTCAGGGAGTCATGTCGGCTCCAGCTACCAAACCTGTAGGGGAGAAAGGTTCTTCATATCGAACCTCTGTAGGACAGGATGCAAGGATGATGAAGGATAAAGAACCAGCTAAAGACCAGGATGAGCTGAAGACAACAAAGCCGCATAAACCATTCACATTCCGCGAGCGACCCATCCACCTTGTCCACGAGTATATTCCACCACAGAAAGATGATGCAACACCTGTCCAACTGAAGAAAAATGTTGTTTACGAGATTTCAATCCCACCCATTTCTACTAAGGTGTGGGTTGTATAAGACCTTCTGGGGCAGGTACAAGACTGTAAGTTTGAAGACCACGACTTGCTAGAAGGAGCACAGTCGAAGCCGAAGAAGTTCCCACAATTTCAGCCGGACCAGTACATGCGCCGACAGGTTGATGAATCCGGCGCCAAAACTCTGTACGTCCAGGACTGGTTCAAAGGGCTTGAGCCATCGAGATTGTTGAACTTGCTGCACATCCCGCACTTTGATAAAAGCCTAGAACTCAACGCAGTAGTGCGCGTTTTGTTGTCCTGCGTACATGAAGGATACCTATGGTGGGACAAGCGAATCGATATCAATATCGATAAGATACACTACAATACACTTCTAAATAAGAGAGGCGACGACCCTTCGCAAGTGTTTGTAGGAAAAGCTCAGGAAAAAGAGCTCGTCTCTAAAGTCACAGAGGAATTTGGCGTAGTTCGGAGCAAACATGTCTTTCCCACCAAAGATATCAACGATGAAGCAACCAAGTTCGTAGTTCAACTGCTCGCAGGGAAGATACTGCACAAAAGCAGACCGCCAGAGTTATCGGCAGCAGCAACCTGGCTCGCATCTAAGACAGTGAAAGGCACCTCTTACAACTGGGCGTAGTACCTTTTGAATGCGTTTTTGGCAAACGTTGAAGAAACTCAGGAAAAGGGAACCCCGTTCCACTATAGTTGGTTATTGGTACCAATTGCCTTCGTCGGTTGGAAAGAGCCGGTCAGCTACCAAGGTGTTCTAGTTTTCGAAGGGCAATGCCGCAAGACACACTTCGCCAACTTGTTGGTAAACCCTAAGTCCTCAAGGCAGCGCCAAATCAATGAAGTATTTTACATGTACTATGAGCATTTGTGTGATGTAATTCGACGCACTCTACGCATCTCAAAGCTATTGACAGATACCTATAAGGGGATAATGAGATTCATGGCAGATAAGCATAGATCGTACATTCAACCCAGTGCTGACTCGGATATAGAGCTATGGTATCCAGGATTTTATCGATTAGATGATGAGAAGATCAAACAGATGATCGAGGACTAGGAACCATACTGGAAAGTGTCGCACCCAATTGACATTGAATCCGACTATGAATAGAAGAAAGATGAAGAGAAAGATGATAATACAGACGAAGAGACAAATGAAGACAAGGATGAAGACAAAATTGAAGATAAGGAACAAACTACAACAACATCGATTGTTGAGGACAAATAAACTGCACAAGGCAAACTGGAAGGCCAGTAGGGTGGAAAGAGAAAAGCAACTGCGAGCCCCTCATTGGCAAAGGGCCAGCATAAGAAGCAAAAGGCTGTTAATCCCAAATTAACACGGATGTTGCATGAGGATGATTGTGAGTCCATTGCAACAAAGGTTCAGGAACCGTGGGAAGAGACCCACGCAAAGAAAGACGCAAAACAAGAGCAGCTGCAGCGAACCCTGCTTCAGGCGGTCGAATCTGTGAAAACGATGGTTGCAGACATTCGCGGATCAAATTCAAAGGGAAAGTTAGGAGGGACAAGCGCGCAGAAGAGGAAACCTCATTCAATGAGCGCATACCCTAGGGTAGCGCATATAGAGCCGACACACTTTATTTTCCCAAATGATAAGGTGCGCGAAGCAGCAAAGGACGCGGCACATTTCGAACTCAACATTGGGTCATTGCCACTTGAAGATTTGAACGATTTGCATATGAAGATCGTAGAAGAGATTCATGAAAGAGGCATTGCCTCATATGACCAAAGTACCCAGGTTCAAGAAAGCTTCAAAGAGCTAAAGTAGGAATCTGCGCAGAATACCAGGGAGTTAGCTGAGGCTAGAGAAAGAGACCGCGAGCTAAAATAGACAGTATCAGCGGTATGCGTAAAGGTTCCAGAATGTGCAGAAGAGAAAAATGTCGAGGATGCCATAGTAAAGATGGGGGCCAAAGTGGAGTCCCTTACGACCGAAATGATGGAGATGGAGATCTCTTATAAAGGGAAGATTGCGGACTTGGAAGCTCGGCATCCAAGTACCCCGCTGGATGAGTGCGTAGCTCCAGCAGAAGTTGTATAGGCCACTTTAGACAGTATTTCGGCCGAGATTTTGAAGTGTCAGAATTTGCTCGAAGAAGCAAATACAGTGGTGGTCGGGTTGAGCGAAGATCCAACCCTTATGCAGGTCAGGGGGGATTTACAGCGAAGGCAATAGGCAATCGAGGCTGCAAATGCGGAAATGAAGACTTTGTTAGCAAGACCGAAAATGCAAAAATTCAACGAAGTAAAAGAAATGCAAAAAGAGTTAGCAGTGCTAAGGGAAAGATAGGCTTCCATTTCAGCAAAGTTGCAGCCTATAGAAGAAGAAGGGATGGCACTCATGGAGTAGATTGATGAGAAGTTCCTTGAACTTCAAACAACAGAAGGCACATTGAAACAACAAGTTCAAACAAAGGTCTCACAGGTGATGCTGGAAACCATATAAGAATTCGAAAGTAAGGCAAAGTTACCGGTTGTTGAGGTAACTGTTACTTTGAACAGCTTCACTGCGAAGCTAAGTCCCATTGGAGAAGCACATACACAGTTGGTCGGTGATGGAAGTGGCTCGGGGACGAGCCACAAGTAAGTGTTAGGGGCTTGTTGGGCAGGGCCCAAGTGGGCATGATTTTGACAAAGTACAGTTTTGGGGAGCTACGTAGTTCAGGGTGCAGAGTCAGATGGCACAGTTTTGGAGGTGCGTAGTTTGGATTGCATAGTCAGTTTTGCACAGTTTAGCTGGTGCACAGTGCTAGCGCAACAACCGTTTTGGGTAAAGAGTACAAGGGAAGGTTAAGCCGGGAAAGCGACCTGTTTTGGGTATGAAGAAGCATGAAGTCAGGTGAAAGCGACCTGTCACGAGAGTGGCGGAAAATAGTTAAGAAGCTAAGCCACGAAGTCAATGGCGACAGGCAAGCTAAAGGGGCGGAAAGTGATAGGCCACGATGCAGTTGTAACCATTTTGAGAATGACTACAGCTGTCAGAAGGGCGTGAGAGCCACGAGTGGCCCAGCAAGGCGGCCTAGAGCGAGTGGAGCAAGCTGTCGACGGTGACAGGCAGGATGGCGGGTAACTGCACCAGTTGGGAAACCTTAGGGTTTTTGCCATGCATTGTAAAGACATGACCTACGGGCATGATCTATAAATGGGCACATTTTATAAAGGGGAAAGGGTTGAATCTTCTGAGTATGAATTGTAATATTTGTTGAACATCAAACTCTGTTGAGAGAGGATTGTAAAGGCTCTGCAAGCTGTGTGCGCAGAGGCCTATTGAGAGAGAAGAGAGTTTGTAGCTGAGTGCGCAGACTGGAACTATTGTACCCTTCCCGAAATAATATAACAATAGTTCCTGTGGACGTAACTCCCATCCTAGGGGTGAAATACGTTAAATTCTGTGTTGTGTGATTATTTATATGTTTGCACTTGTTTATTTGCTTACAACGAATGCTTAAGCTCCTGCTTATCAGTTTATGTGTTTTACTTTTATATGTATTCGCCATAAGAATGAATATGGGAATAATATGTTAAGTGTCGCATATGTGGATGAATGTTAGATGCACAAGTATTTCTAAGTCTGTGAATGTATGAGTCAGTTGGACAATCACTTAAATAGATAAGATCTGCACAGTGCGCAGTATATTGTGTTATCGTATTGCACGAATCTTAAGATAAATCACCTAAGGCAATAGTGGGATGCATAAGAATTGTTAAGTACAGTTAGTGGAAGTAGTTAAGTACTGAAGAGGAAGCGCAGTTATCAGTGGTGCTGTCCTGTTGTTGAATAAGACCCGAACCGTGCAATCCTTGGATGCGTGATAGCCTAAGTGTCAGTCGCGGGAAAGTGGAACTCCACGCAGTCCGAAGTTCGTAGTGTGAGTCCTGCAGTGCACTGCTCGCCATATCTGTTTAAGCACTCATCACCTAGTTGTGGAAACCAGATTCCACAACCCCCCCATAACTTCGCCTCGGGTGAGACCTCAGTTTGTTCACAGATTGTTGCCGAAAGGGTCGGTGAAAAGGGGTTGTGTTGGTTCCTTGAACCGCGAAGAACCTGGGTTTACATTGGAAACCTCTAGAATAATTATATAAGCCAACAAGGAATCCCTTTTTAAAGAGGGTGTTGTATTGCAGTTGGGTATTGTGAAAGATCAGTAGTGAGAGAGATTGTGAGAGAGTGAAGAGGAGGTTGAGAGATAGATGTGTTGTGGGTTGTATCCCTTCATTGAATTGATAACTCCGTAAAATAACAGAATAATGTAGAACATACACTGGATAGAATGGTGGTAGCTTATATGTGAAGGGAGAGAGATGGTAGTTATGCTCATTCGCACAAGATAATACAAGAGGCTAAAGAGATGGAATCTTAACATAAAGCAAGAACTCTAAAGTTCTAAAACCCTAACCCTAGGAGGCAAAGTGCCAAAAATTATTTTCTCTAAAAATAACGCAAAAAAATATTTTTAGGCGTAGCTTTTACATCAATTTCCTAGAAGCATAACTTTCACATACAAGCTTTGTTTTGGGTGTATAGTATCATGTTCGAAAGCTCTAAATAAGAAGCACAATTGACAACTAGCTTGTTGTTCTAAAAGGACAAAATTCTCGGGCTTGATGGGTGGCTAGTGGAGTTCTTCTCTGGATTCATGGAGTTATTTGAAAAAGACTTGTTGTTAGTTATTAAAGAATCTAGGATTAATGGGAGGGTTTTGGTTGCATTCAACTCCACATTTGTAGCCCTCATTCCAAAGTATAATAGGGATGTCACCTTGGAGGGTTACAATCCGATTTCCATGTGCAACTGCATCTACAAATTGATAGCTAAGGTAATTGCAAGAAGGATCGGGGGCATCTTGTCGAGATCGGTCCCACAAGAACAATTTGCATTTCTGGAGGGGAGGCAGATACATGACGCAATTGGTACTGCACAGGAAGTTCTTGACCCTGCTAAGTTGAAGCATATGTCTGTTGTTATAGTAAAGGTTGATCTTTTCAAGGCTTTTGACTGTGTCAGTTGGATTTATTTAAGATTGGTGTTCCTCTAGGTGGGTTTTCGCCTTTAGTTTGTTGATTGGATTTTATGTTGTTTCCAATAAGTATCTTTTGTAGTATTGATTAATGGGTTAGCTTCTTCCTTTTTTAGACTTTGCAGGGGCTTACGGAAAGGATTCCCACTTGCCACTCTCCTTTTTATCTTGGTGGTGGAGGGTTTGAGTAGGATTATTTTACAAGCTAAGAAAAATGGTGCTTTTAAAGGGATTAGGATAGGGGGAACTTTCTATATTACTCATCTCCTCTTTGTAGATGGCATTCTGATATTTTTAGATGGTTCTAGGAGGGAGATTATAAAGATAAAAGTCATCCTTGCACTATTTGTTGAGGCCACTAGAATGTATTTTAATGTTAGGAAATCCTCTGTATCTTTTATCAATATGGAGCATGAGTCTATATATTGGATTTTCTCACAACTTGATTTTATTATGGTGGATGTTCAGATTGGATTAAAATACTTGGGGTTCTTACTAAAGCCCAATGATATCCTAAAAAGAGACTGGTAATAGAGAACATAATTCAACTTTGGTGCAATAAGTGGCTCTCTCAGGGTTGTTGTTTGATTATGATGAAGTCTATATTGGAACTAATCCCTGTATATTGGGTTTCTCTAGCATATGTTACATCTGATATTCTGGAACAAATTAGAAGATTGTGCTATAATTTTCTGTGCAAAGGGATCAATGGGGAGAGGTCTTTTCATTGGGTTGCTTGGAGTAAGTTATATCTTCTTAAGGAATTGGGTGGTTGGGATTGGACTCATCCCTCTTGCTTTGCTAGGGATTTGGTTGTAAAGGGTGTGTAAAGGATCCTAAAGGGGGAAGTTTTATGGGTGAAAATAGTGTCTCAAAAATATTTATTACCTCTCTCCACTGAGGAATGGTTCATATCTAGAACAAAGTCCACTAGGAATGTTTCCATTATGTAGAAGGCATTATTACATGCTTTTGATGTCATTGGGATTGGCTTGTGTGGAGTGTTGGTGATGGAAGTAGGGTAAGTCTTAGATAGGATCCTTGGGTTGGATTTTTTGGTGCTCACTGATTACCATTGGTAATAGTAGAATCTCTTAGGGATGAGGGTATATATATGCTGGGACAAGTAGGGTATGTCAATAGCACCTCTCCCATCAGACATGAATGGTTAATAGTTGAAGATCTGGGTTTCTTGGATGATGAAGAAGATCAATGGATTGGATATACTAAGGCTTTATAGGATATACTAAGGATTTACAGGAAAGCGACCATGTAAGATTAGTGGACATGGTTGATGATTTAATATGGTCTGGAAGTACTATGGGTGGTTGCTACTCCCCTAGATTAGGTTACAAGGTTATAAGGGAAGAAGAATATCTACCTTATCCTCCATGGTGCTCGTTTGTGATATGGAAGCTAAAATTTCCACTCAAAGAAAAAAAAAATTGTGGTTGTTGTTTCAAGTGAAATTCCTGTGTGGGGCTCTATGCTTAGGAAATTTTGGGTGGCCTCGGGTAGATTCCCTCTCTGTAAAGTGAACAATTAGAACATTGGTCATCTATTTATCTCTTGCCTGTATTTTGTGAAGATGTGGGAGTATGTTTCTTTGGTCAAGGGAATTCACTTTGTCTAGGTTGGCCAAGGCATGGAGAGAGCTTTACAAGTATGGATAAATAAATGGGGCTTACAAAGATTTTATGGCTTTGCCTTTCATTCTTATTTGGGGGGCCTGGATAGCTAGGATTAAAGCTACCTTTGATGATATTTATATCGCTCATTTTAAATATGATTCTAAAGGATTAGCTATCCTTAGTTATTTCCCACGGGATGAAGGTCCTCCAAAAGTGAGAAGGGTTGAAGAGGAACTTATTGACAAAACTGGATGTTGGTCCTATTTTGATGGTGCTTCACAAGGCACCCTTGCTATTGGAGGAGTAAGTGGCATATTGTACATCTCAGATAAACAATGGATCAAGTTTTCAGGTAGCATTCATTTAAGTACCAATAACAAAGAATAGATGTTGGATTTAAAGATAATTATGCTATTAGCTTTGTCAAAAGGGGTTCAGAGGCTTTAGGTATTTGGTGACTCCAAATTAGTGGTTAACGGGTTATATAAGAAGAGGCCTCCCAAAAACATATTATTGAGCCCTATCGATGAGGACTTAATTTGTATTGCAGATATGTTCCGGGAGATAAATTTTAAGCATGTTTACAGATAGAAGAATTCCTTAGAGATAATATCTTCTTGTTTTGTCCACTCGAAACTACATAGTCCTGCAAAGTCTATCAAGATATATATGCATTTCTTTACTGCTCTTGCAATCATCCACACTCCATCGGTACACCTTCCACCTTCCACCAACCACTACATCGGTACAAGTGGTTTAATAAATATGACTTGCCACTAGTTTGTTTTCCTATGAATGATAACAATATCTCACCCTCCCAATTGCTAAGAACAGTTTTATAAATGCCAAAACTAATTAGACCTATTAGAGACAAACTGTCTGCATAACTCCGGTGTGGAGGTATCTAAAGGCCATCCTTAAGTTTAGTCAGTCCATTGTTTTCTGCATCTAATTTTACCCATTAAAATTCACATGCAAACTGTCGCTATTAAACCTATATACATGCAAACAAAGGTTTTGAAGATTCATATTTTTTGATGGCATGTGAAGACAAATTTGCATAGATTTCGAGATGCCCGAGTCTGAAATGACATCTGCATAAGTTTTCAACGTTTATCACTTTTGGCATATAAACAACTAAACCAAAAAAATCATTGAAACATGCAGGAAAGACACTTAGGAAAGACACTTATAAAGTTCTTTATGTTTTTTAAGCTTTATTTTGTTAAAAGATCACGGGAGTCATAAGAGTGAATGCTTTTATGAAATTGGGAGTTATAAGGGTGTAGTTAAAAGTTATTTTACACTTTATGGGAATTGCAAGGGTGTATTAAAAGTGTTTTACACTTGATGGGAGTTATAAGGGTGTATTAAAAGAGTTTTACACTTCTTCCAAGTGGAGAAATTTATAAACAAGTGATTGGAAACTTTTTGGTTGAAGAAGAAGTTTTGGTTGCAAATTTTTTTGTAAAAGTTTATGAGATCTATATTTTGTAATTGAAGAAATTGTTCTCAAGTGTTAAGAGCTTATCGCAATTTTACAAATTCAATAACAAAATATTTTTTGTTGGTGACTGAGTCCGTAGGGGGTTTAAGGACATTGTTATTGTGGATAGTTGTCATTATCTAGGATGATTCCTTTTTCTGTATTTTGATAGCCTTTCACTTCCCCTATAATCATTTTGGAAACAATCTTTCGTCAAAGGGGCACTGTTGTCACCCAACTTCATTTCCGGTAGTTACTGATAAACATCCACAATGCTACACCAACCTTGGAAGACTCAAGCCTCCTTTGGTCTATGACTAATAGATTCTTGTTAGCAAAGGAGCATTCAATGTCTTAAACAAAAATACATCTCTTTGCAATAAACATTCTTTCAGACAATCATAACAAATACATGCTCCAAGCATTGGCTATGCCTATTGCATGACGTGTCACATATTTCACCAATGGTTTAGATGCACAACAAGATGATGATGATCAACTAGAAAAATAAATATTACTATGTCTCACTTCAAAAAAATAAAGAGGCACACGTTCATTCTCTGTCCCTTTCAAACTTAAAAATTTCAGACCTCCATCCCTGCACTCGCTCTACCAAACTAAAATACCAATGTTGATTCCTAATATAATTAGAGTCAAACTTGATCGTTGTCAGTCCTTCACCAAGCTAAATGTTGTTTTCCAAATATTTCGTCACGTATCTCCTGTTTCGTTCGATTGTTTATATGGATCCAGTTTCATAGCTGCATACTTGCAATGACCTCCAACTTTGGACCATTTTTGTCCTATTGACCTTGCACAATAATGATCATATAACCAGGGATGAAAACACTGAAAAGTGGAAGCAAAGAATTGTCCCTACAATTGTCATGTATAGCTGCAATTTACTTCAATTCCAACCAAAGATTCCAATGCCTTTCTTGAATTCTGATGGCGTGAACTAATTTTATATAAGCCCTTTCGTTCCTTTACTAAAGACATAGGCCTTACAAAAAATGACATTTTGTCAAACTGGGAGAGTATAGAAAATACCTATTGTGCATGGCATGCTGATCACATCCCTACACCCACTCTCGATGAAACAACATCTGGAGATGAGGATACCAATCATAACATACATTCGAACAAGGATATTAATGAATGGCAAGCTTTGTCAATATTAGTCCCTAAATGCAATATCCACATTAATGAGCTTGACATACTTGGCCTCCAAGATTTTGACACTAACCATACATGGACTCGTATGGAAGTATCAACATATACATTGGAGACTACACCAAACTACATCGACTACAATTGAAGGAATGGGGAAGTAATACAAGATAGCACTCCCCTACCTATTTACACAAATACATTATCTCACAATCAACAACTTACATTTGACATAGTCCTGCAACATTCACAAGTACAAGGAACAAAAGAGCCATTGAGGATGCTTATCCAAGGAACTACATACACAAGTAAATCCTACCTTATAAGCACTATAAAAAAGGCATTATCATCTCAAGCAACCTTTGGCGATAGCCCACTATTGCACCTCGACCCTACTGGAGTTGCAATGTTTAAGATGCATGCAACCACTATATATGTAGGGCTTCGGATTCCTATAAAGGACATGAAGCCTTTACATGGACATGCCCTATCGGTGTTCCAAGAAGAGATAAAACATATTCAACACATTCCCATTGATGAGATGGGTTTCATAGGGCCTAAATTGTTCGTGTAGATTGAGAGTCGCTTGCGTGAGTGTTTTCCAGGAAAAAACAATTACTCATTCAACAACTGATCAATTATTCTTGTCCGTATATACAAGATCAATGTACTAGTTTAGGAATGTTTTCTGGGAAAAAAAATCACTCATTCAACAACCGATCAATGTGTTGGATTGGAAAACACAAATACATGCTTCAAGCATTGTCTATGCCTATTGCACAATGTGTTGCAATTTTCACCAATGGTTTAGATTCACATCAAGATGATGACCATCAACTAGACAAATAAATATTGCTTTGTCTCACTTCAAAAAAAGGAAGAGGCATGCCTTCATTCTCTATCCCTTTCACACTTAAAATTGCAAGCCTCAATCCCTACACTCCCCCTACCAAATAAAAATAGCAATGTTGATTGCCACTATAATTAGAGTCAAACTTGATCACTACCCAACCCTTTATTGTTTTATTTGGATATGTATACTTTCTCGTATGACAAATCAATGTACATTTGATTTTATTTGCCATCGATTACTTGGATTTCTATTTATTACTTATTAGTACCTTTTTTTTTTTCAGAGAAAAAAATATATTGTAACTTGGTATTATAAGGAATAAGGAACCATGTTACAAACCGGTATGATACCGTTCAGCCGATTACATGGATATCCAAAAAACAGAGGCACGCATTCAATAGTCACGGGAAAGTCCGTTCAGCCGATTACATGAATATCAAATTAAAACAGAGGCAAACATTCAAGGGTCCTTTGACAGTCGACGACGGGATAGAACCTGTCCAAACAGAATTTGCAAATTCATAAGACCAAAATAAACGAGCTTTTTAGCTAATCTGGTGATAACAGTAATTTGTGCAGGGATGTGTCTACACATATTAAACTATCTTACTAAAGATTGGTGAGATCATACGTCAGAAATGAAGTAATTAACACAAGTTATTTCGAAATCTAAATTCATTCATCATTTAAGATGAGCAACCTTCAGATTTACTGCCATGTAACAGTTTAAATCACACAACATAAGCAATGTCTAAACATCATAATGGCAGAAACTTGAATTACTTCATGTTGAAACAAGGAAGAAGTACAACTTTACCAATAAGTTTGATGTGAACCCTTCCTCCATTGTCATGAGCTTCCCTTCCTTCACCCCTGCTCTTGAAGACTTGAATCTCTTCTTACTCCTCCTTCAGGATTTCTTCAGCATGCCTTTGCATTTTGATCACCCTTTTGTCTCTCCTTTACCATGCCCCAAAGCCTTTCTTATATAGCATTGGGAAGTGTGCCTAATGCTTTTCTTTTGAGTGTGGGATAATCCATTTAGATTATTTTAGCTTGAAAAACCCCATTTTCATAGTTTTTGGGCTTTTTGCACCATTTAGAATGATTTAAGCACAATTAATGCATTTTAATGCATTTTTTAGAGAGGGTTCATCTTTGCATGAGCTTATGTCATGTCCTCCTGCTGCAGGTGCATGGTAGAAAGTGCGCTTCTTCCGTCACTTGACTAAGGGTGTTAATTTTATTGTTAACATCTGGGCATGGACATTAATCTATCAGAGATTGCTCGAAAAAGAACCCGATCAAAAAGTGTTGAGCATCCCATGATCCACAACAGTCTCGTCGAGAATTTCTTTAAAAGACAAAGAACCAGTATTCGGGCCCAACGCAAGTTTAGAGAGCCTATCAGCTTCCTCGTTCACTTCCCTGTATATATGTTGACAGCTGACCGAATCAAAAGCCGCACAAATGCTTCGAATTTCCTCCATCCATGGCTCTAAGATGATAGCGTTAATCTCATGCTTATAGTTGAACTAATTAACTATCACTTGAGAATCACCGAATATATTGATAGACAGGAAACCTCTTTTGCGTGCAAACCATAACAAACATCTCAAGGCCAGCATCTCCACCTTTAAACCATTGCCACCTCCCAGACCCACCTGAATCTGTATACAGTGATTGATGTGAACATAAATCGTAACCCCAGCTCCACAGACCCCAAGATGTGAAGCCCCCTCAAAGAATCCATTGATGCACCCTTCCTCCAACGTTGGATGAATGACCCATCTGGATTTCAAGGAGATCTGCTCAACCGGTTGACCGTTCCAATGATAGATAACTCTTCTGGCCATGGCCTTTGCCGATGGATTAATATCTTCAAATATCCCCAAATTTCGGGTTTTCCAGATGCCAGTAATCAAGAACAAGGGAAGAAGGCTATGGTTCTTATTTATCCGGAACCAGAGATGATAACAATCCACCAAATTGATTCCCATCCAGAAGTCCGCCACTTGCATCCAGCTACGAATCACCATCCAAACCGTTCTCACAAAACTACATTGGAAGAAAAGGTGATGGGAGTCCTCTTCCGTTGCTCTGCATAAGATACACATACCTGGTCCGTGGAAGCCCCGTTTCCGAATGTTTGCCCAAGTAAGAACCTTATCTTGGAAACAAAGCCATAAGAAACATTTATCTTTTAAAGGAATTCTCCAATGCCACAAACATTTATTACTTATTAGTACTTGCAACTGAGTTTTCCTTTCAATTTCATCCACTATTATACCTACCATAGATTCACTAGACTTGCTTTCAACACATAAAATTATATTATCTATATACACACAACTTTATCTCATTTACAACATGTCAAAGTTCTTTTCGGCGTTTCATTTCCCCTGCTTTGGGGTATGCTAGTTTACTTTGTTTTTTACTATGGTGTGATGATGTTTTAAACTGTGTGCATTAATTCAGAAGTTCCACACACCACCTGTTTGAAATACACACAAATCTGTGTAGATCTAAAGTGCCTTCTATGTCTTGTAGCCATAAATAATATCACGATTATATTTAATGAAATTAAGGTCGCTACGGAAACGAAAGATCAAGAGCAATGTCAATTTAATAAAACATGGTACGAACAGTAAATAGCATGTAAAGATTTTTTTTAGAATTTTTAATTTTTTAATTTTTAAAATATTATTTATTTTAATAATTTCACATCCCAACATGGCTAAATTATCATTTCATATGCTTTAACTAATCACAAAATAAAATATACTAATTTCAAATATTCCAAAAAATAATTTCTATATTTAAAATATTAAATTAATATATAAATATTACAAAACATTGTAAAACATTAAGTTTTTAGGTTAGTTAATATAAAGTCAAAATATATTAAAGACTATTCGATTTCTATAATCCCTACCTAGACAAAAACTAACCAAACATTTTTATTAATGATATAAGATTTAATAACATTTAATATTGCAAACTAAGTGGCATTTCATCATAGTGTATTACATTTATGTCAATGTATTTTATTTATTGTTATTGAATAAAGGCATGGTCATCATTGTCAACTCAAACCATAGGTATATTGTCAACTCAATTCTATTAACAAATGATAACAAACAATTTCAAATTTCAAAATTTTTATAATTTTTTAAATTTAAAAAAAAATTAATATATCAATTTTATAATTTTTTTTATAAGTAGCGAGTTAGTAATATAAAACTTTATAATTGAATTATTATTAAAGTGTAGTGTAAAAAATTAAAATAGTTTTAAAATTAATTTTTGTTTATGAAAATTATATATTAAACCATATAAATTTATTTTTGTTTATGAGACTTATATATTAAACCATATAATAATAATATTCATTTCACAAATTTTTAATTGATATAATATTTAATTTAATACTTATTTATTAAAATACTTTATATAATTATTATTTGAAAAATTATAAAATAATTTAATCCACTACTATAAAACAATCTCAAATTGATAAATTAAAATGAAAAAAAAATACGTTTAATATTAAAAAACTAATCCTTTGTTTGTTACCCATAAATTTATCAAATCCGAGACTAACAATTAATTGCAACATTTGAATTTTTTATAATCAAATTCCATAAAAATACCACATTAAACGAAATTCCATGATCACAATTTTCATCGATTAAACGAAATTCCATGATCACAATTTTCATCGATTAAAGGGATTTAAACGAAGCTACGAGATTTATCTATCAAAATCTATTTATCTTTCGAAAGGCGGAATAAAGTTAACCTCCCCAGGTGTACCATACAAAGCAATTTCAATCTCACTCTCTGCTCTTTCCTGCTCACCTCAACATGGCGGCCACTCCGATTGGGAAGGCAACGATTTCCACAATGACGACGATTAGAACATTGTGTGAGACCAACAGGCTTCAAGAGGCAGTGGAGACCTTCAAGCATCTTCTGTGTGATAAATCTAAACCTACACCCATTCTCGACACCTGTAATTTCTTGTTAAGTAGCCTAGTCCGACGGAATCAGCATGCATCAGCGTTGTCTGTTTACAGACTTTTGGTTGAAGCAGACATTGTTCCAGATCTCATAACTTTGACTATTGTCATCAATTGCCACTGCGAAACAGGTAGAATGGATTACGCATTCAAAGTGTTTGAAGGAATGGAAGAACATGGATATACTCCAAATGTCATAACCTTCAACACTCTCATCAAAGGGCTTTGCAGGTTGGGCAGGATGCAGGACGCTGTTAAAGTTTTCAATCAAATGGTGGGCAAACGACAGGATCCCAATCTTTCTACATATAATACCCTAATAGATGGTCTTTGTAAGACGGGGAAAACCGATGAGGCGCTTGGGTTGTTAGCTGTTATGCTACAAAAGGGACACGAGCCTGATACAATCACACTTACCACCTTTATGGATCGACTATGCAAAGAAGGTAAGCTCCAAGAAGGTAATAAACTACTGTATCACATGTTAACAAAAGGGTATAAACCTAATGTCGTTACGTATAGTGCCCTGATTAGTGGTTTTTGCAAAGAAGGCCAACCGGACAAAGCTATGGAGCTCTTCCATGAAATGCCCAGGAAAAACATATGCCCAAACGTTGTCACATACAGTGCACTGATTAGTGGGTTTTGCAAAGAAGGCCAACCGGACAAAGCTATGGAGCTCTTCCATGAAATGCCCAGGAAAAACATATGCACAAACGTTGTCCCATACAATGCACTGATTAGTGGTTTTTGCAAAGAGGGCCAACTGGACAAAGCTATGGAGCTCTTCCATGAGATACCCAGGAAAAACATATGCCCAAACGTTGTCACATACACTGCACTGATTAGAGGTTTTTGCAAAGAGGGCCAACCAGACAAAGCTATGGAGCTCTTCCATGAGATAACCAGGAAAAACATATGCCCAAACGTTGTCACATACAGTGCACTGATTAGTGGTTTTTGCAAAGAGGGCAAACTGGAAAAAGCTATGGAGCTCTTCCATGAAATGCCCAGGAAAAACATATGCCCAAACGTTGTCACTTACAATGCACTGATGAGTGGTTTTTGCAAAGAAGGCCAACCGGACAAAGCTATGGAGCTCTTCCATGAAATGCCCAGGAAAAACATATGCCCAAACGTTGTCACATACAGTGCACTGATTAGTGGTTTTTGCAAAGAAGGCCAACCGGACAAAGCTATGGAGCTCTTCCATGAAATGCCCAGGAAAAACATATGCCCAAACGTTGTCACATACAATGCACTGGTTAGTGGTTTTTGCAAAGAGGGCCAACCGGACAAAGCTATGGAGCTCTTCCATGAAATGCCCAGGAAAAACATATGCCCAAACGTTGTCACATACAATGCACTGATTAGTGGTTTTTGCAAAGAGGGCCAACCGGACAAAGCTATGGAGCTCTTCCATGAGACACCCAAGAAAAACATATGCCCAAACGTTGTCACATACAGTGCACTGATTAGTGGTTTTTGCAAAGAGGGCAAACTGGAAAAAGCTATGGAGCTCTTCCATGAAATGCCCAGGAAAAACATATGCCCAAACGTTGTCACTTACAATGCACTGATGAGTGGTTTTTGCAAAGAAGGCCAACCGGACAAAGCTATGGAGCTCTTCCATGAAATGCCCAGGAAAAACATATGCCCAAACGTTGTCACATACAGTGCACTGATTAGTGGTTTTTGCAAAGAAGGCCAACCGGACAAAGCTATGGAGCTTTTCCATGAAATGCCCAGGAAAAACATATGCCCAAACGTTGTCACATACAATGCACCGATTAGTGGTTTTTGCAAAGAGGGCCAACCGGACAAAGCTATGGAGCTTTTCCATGAAATGCCCAGGAAAAACATATGCCCAGACTTTGTCACATACAATGCACTGATTAGTGGTTTTTGCAAAGAAGGCCAACCGGACAAAGCTATGGAGCTCTTCCATGAAATGCCCAGGAAAAACATATGCCCAAACGTTGTCACATACAATGCACTGATTAATGGTTTTTGCAAAGAAGGCCAACCGGACAAAGCTATGGAGCTCTTCCATGAAATGCCCAGGAAAAACATATGCCCAGACTTTGTCACATACAATGCACTGATTAGTGGTTTTTGCAAAGAGGGCAAACTGGAAAAAGCTATGGAGCTCTTCCATGATATGCCCAGGAAAAACATATGCCCTGATGTCGTCACATACAGTGCACTTATGGATGGTCTCTGTAAGGAAGGAAAGGCGGATGAGAGTATGAAGCTCTTCTATGAAATGTCCAAAAAAAATCTCCCCTGATGTTGTCACATACACTGTTTTTATTCATAGTTTCTGTAAGGAAGGGCGATGGCAAGAGGCCACCAAGGTGCTTCGTGAGATGCTGGATAAGGGACACACTCCAAATGTTATCACATACAATGCATTTATTGATGGCTGGTGTAAAGAAGGTAAGCTTCAAGAAGCTCTCCAGTTGTTAGATGTTATGGTGCAAATAGGCCGTCAGCCTAACGAATTCACATACAATATACTTATAAATGGGTTTTACAAGGCGGGTAATTTAGAGAGGTCCAAGGAGCTCCTTCAAGAGATGTTGGAGAAAGGGTGCAAGCCTAACCTCGTTAGCTATAATACACTGATAGATGGACTCTGTAAGCATCGCAAGATAAATGAAGCTCAACAAATCTTCCATGAGATGCCAAAACAGGGTTTGAGCCCTGATGTTGTTACATATAGGATATTGATGGATGGACTCTGCAAAGTGGGTAATTTTAAGGAAGGAATAAAGTTATTTAAACAGATGAAAGATAGTAGTCATGTCCCTAATATGATTACACATACCATCCTCGTGGATAAACTAAGCAGGCAAGGCACACCCCAAGAAAATAGACTACTGTACGAGATCTTAGAAAAGGTTTGACACTACACTGTACAGCTGTGATATATTCAACTGTAAATAATAGGTAGCCTCTATAAAGATATTGCTGAAACACACCTTGCAAGATTCAGTAATAGGGAGCAAATTGCAATTGATGAAATGCAGAGGTAATTATGTTAACAATGCAGCGGACAGGATATCTGAAACAGGCTTGGTGGCTGAGATTGATGAAGTGACCCGAGTCGAAATTCCGTAAGAGTGCTCTTCTTTGTATTTAATCTTAAACATATTTGGTTTAATGTTTAGTGTGCCGCACATCTTAATGAAATGTACCAGCTGTTTAATCTAAAGTGGGTTTGGCCTAGCAATTAGTTTGTTTCAACTTGCAAAGTGCCCCAGGTAAATTTCATGATATTGCTCACATTACTAATCTCGAATTGTTTTGCTAGTGTGTTTAGTGGGTTGTCGTTTGATAAGCTGGATCTTGCAAATTTCAACAGTGGTGGTTAACACATTTGATTTGATTTCTCATATCATAGTTTCTTCCAAAAGAGAATTTATCAATATTTCTATAAGGTTAGTTATTCATCATGATGTGGGCTTGGCCGACCCACAAGAAATGCTAATGAATAACTTACTATGCCTTATTCTTGTAATTGAAGAAATGGAAGAATTTTGCTTAATTACATATGTCATTGGGCATTTCTTCTCATTCCAGGGATGATAACTTGGGTAAACCAAATTTTTCAAGGCTCAAAGTCAATACAATGATACATCCATTAAGATCTCAATAAGTCATTTGTGGGAATTGGTCTTGGGTGAGGAGGATAACACTTTTCTCAATCACCCAGGCTAGATCCAGTTGACATGGATGAATTTTGCTTATTGTAACTGTAAAAGAAAATAGGTCTTGTAACTGAAAATTATGTTATTAAAGAAAGCAACACTATTAGTTGACAGGATCTTTTCTCTTTTGAAAGAAGCAAGAAGCAACCTGTGAGTTGGGGGAGGGGATTTTGGTGAGAAAAGTTTAGAAGATGAGACTTCAAGGCGTTCCCCTCCCTTGGTCATGTAAATATTCCTTTTTGAAAGGAACTTTTCAGTTTTGTGTGGGGTTTAGTGAATTGTGTTAGTTGTTAGGTGCCTTATTGCCTACCTTTTCCACTGGCATTTTCCTGCTATTTGTTCAATACTTTTCTATCAAGAACTAACACAATTGTGATAGAATGTCTGTTTTCAATATTGTTATAGATGCATAATAATAGCTGTTGATCTCTGATGTTTCTCGCGAGCATTTGGATTCTTAAATGATTGCTATGTCTGGAAAGCCTTGCATGAGAGACTCAATTTAATGGAGAACCATATCATACCTTTACTTTTGCATTGTAATGCCTTGTAACAGTATTTTATCCAAGGTTATTGTCATTGTGAAACCATGTAAGTTCTCCATCCTCGACTTGATGTTCAGTGCTATTGTTTTGAGTTCATTTGATATCTCACATGTATTAGTGGGCGCGGGTATTAAAGAAATATATAATATATATTCGAGCTGCTTTGTTTGATTTCGTCTCATTTTTGTGGTAGATCGATCACATTCTAGTTTCATTTCCCTCCAGTCAACTAGGCATGCTAGGTTTCATTCCCTATTTCCTTTTAAGGGTCGGGACTGTCTATGATCCAAACTCGCCTGCGTCCACATGCTTGTATGTTCATTACAATGGACAAATCCTCGCTGGAATGCTAACACAACATTCCCCCTCTCAGAGTATTATGTGGTGCTTGCTTATAAGGTACGCTCTGTTCAGGGGGCTTGAGAGCAAGAGGATACAAGAAAATGCCGTGAGTATCAGCTTCTCCTTGTCTAATACCAAAGGAACAACTTTCAAAGATTTGTAATCGGGCTGCTCATTATTGCAGGCCTGTGAACGACTCTTTGGAAGGTTTTATTATTTTTTAATGTACCTTTTTGAGATATTGCATATATTGATTCCCTTTTGAGAAACTATGCGGACCTTGGCTTTTGCTCTGCTTCATCAGGTGTCCTACTCCTAATCATGCATCTCTGATTCTGGGAATTCATGAAGTTGATATCCATGATCACCAGTGTAATAATATTATAATTCTATTGTACTTGGCAACGATGTTGAAGATCCAATAATTGCAGTTAATTTAGAGGCAAAAACACCAACCTCTGCTTCTAATTAGATCTCATTTTCCCCTTAAATCAGAGCCATTTCTCTAGAAATTCTAGAGATCCTTTTCTAGATCTTCTTATCTTGGATGTCCTATGGAGAAATATGGTGTTCCTATCATCTGTTGGGTCTTTTGTCACTTGTAGATTTCTTCTCGATTATAGAGTGTATCTAGATCATTACCTATTTTCCTTTCCTCTACTTTTAAATCTTGTCTTAAACCTTCTGATTTTATTACTTGTATTTTTCCAGCTTGATCTTTTGTTCTGAAATGTTTCCAAAAGATAAATTATTCCATTCTTTTTATTTGTTTTTTTATCTTGAAGTCTTTTTATAAAATATGAACATTTTGGATTAGAAAACCCGGGATATGATAACCTATTATGGAATTAAACGATTATTCTCCAGCAATCGTGGTTGGATATAGTTATGCAGACTCAGATCGAAATTTTACTGTAACTGAAAACAGAAAAGAAACGAAGACAAAGTATGGCCAGCAATCTAATATCATTATTGAGAAATGGTTCAATGTGATACAGTTATTTTTTTGCCAACAGCCTCTACAAGCCTCTGCGAAGGCTTGGACCGGAATACCTAAGCACTACCTCGACGTTTTCGAGACCGTACGAAGGTAGGCCCAAAAAAAAAAGAAGTAAGGCAAAAGATAACTGTACTCCAAGATGAATCAATGATGAGCTCTTTATAATTTGTTGTCTTCTGCGCATACATCCGCAAGTTAGTGCCAGTACTATACGGGTAAACCAAAAACTGCGGAAGACAGGACCACAACAACTGTATCTCACCAGATTCGTCTGTGTACCACTATTTAATATTTAGGTCTAGGTCAGGGTGAGAATACCATCTTGTTTCAAATCTAAATGGAAAGGATTTCTCACCCTTTTTAGGTAGAGAACTATCAACCAATGCTCCCTTTTTAAGAAATTCAGCTCTGCTATGAAGTCTTCTCAGACTTCAGGCCATGAATCACAAGTTAAAAAAATCTGAGGATTTTTAATTTTTTTCTATAATTCATTTAAACCTTTTCAGCTATTCCATGCATTGCACATATGTAGTTCCCAAATTTTGGTCGAATATCTAACGAGGCATTTTGTTATATGAAATCCATTAAAACTTTATTTTTTATCAACGTGTCTTCCATTTTTTTTTCACTGAAAAATATAACTTACTATTAATATACGAAATAGTAAATGTTGCCAACTGTCACAACAAACCATACATCTCATCACTGCCGAGCTGTACATGTGTCAAAAGAAAGCATCTGGCCACAGTGCCAACAGCCACATAGAAAACCATAAAAAGTACCATATGTTCATACATAAAAACGAGAACCCCTCCCGTAGGAGAAACAGGTTCATCGGCCCCCAAATGCCAGCCAAGAGGCCCATCAAAAAACAAAGTTCTCAAAAGTAACCAACAGCCAAAGCTGTCATACCATAAAAATATGTCCAGTATGCTAAGTAACTAAAAATGAACAAAAAAAAGCCCAAACTATATAACCGCACATAGGAGTATACAAAAGGTCCAACAAGGAGTTGGAAGCAGCCCCTATGTGATATCTGCACATAGAAACTAACAGGGAACATAAGTATAACATCTCAAAAAAGGAAAGCAAAACAGCAGCATCAAATAACTACAAAAAGTAAAGAGCTAAGAAAATCAAGACCAATGAAGGTGATGAGAGCCCTGAGCAAATAAAGAGTCATTCCGCCAATCCTGCCACATAATGACCCCAAGATCCGAGGAAAGTGCCTTTTTAGAGAGCATGTCCGCCACCTCGTTAGTCTCCCGGTACACATGGTCGAAGTGAACGTGTCTTCCATTTTACTTATAAGCTCCTAGATTCAAGTTAAGATATCTCGAGGCCATGAAACATTAATCGAAAAAATCTGGTCAATCTTTTGATAATGTTTTTCTACTTTTTCAACTATTCTCTGCTTTGCACATATGTAGTTGCTAAATCTTGGTTCGATATCTAATGAGGCATTTTGTTAGTTAAAACTATTAAAACTTTTTTCTTATCAATGTGGCTTCCATTTTACTCATAAGCTTCTAGATTCAAGTTTAGATATCCTTCCAGCACTCACAGGACTGTTTTATGACTTTTCCTTCTTTGGATAGCATTTTTTAACAAATTGGTCTCAACATTCCTAAATTTGGTACATAAACATTTGTGACCCAAATATCTTCAAATTCTATTCTCGGAATTAACAAAATGTTTATCCAGAATCTGCAAACTAGTTTTTGAATGAGAAAATTTTGATGCATCCCACCATATTAGTAAGTCTCTTGTTCTTCCTTTTTTAACTCCCTTCTACATTTTATAACAGCTATTATTTTGATTTTTCAATTGCTATATTTTTTTATCCTTCAATCATCAGTAATATTGTTTCTCACTGTTAATTTTCCTTTTTGGAATTATTTATTTAAAATCCAACATCATACCTCTAATATTCCATGTTATGATTTCCTTCTGATTAGCCCTTGGTATGAGTCCTTGTGCCCCACTGTTTTAAACAATTAATGATATTAATCTCTACAATTATGGATACCTTTTTTGGAAAACATTATTTATTTATTTTTTTCACAGCAAGAAAAACTGTAAAATATACAATTAATGATATTAATCTCTACAATTATGGATACCTTTTTTGGAAAACACTATTTATTTATTTTTTTCACAGCAAGAAAAACTGTAAAATATTTGGGGTTACTGATCAAGTCTTTATGGATATAATCTAAATACCTCGTTGGAAAATTGCATCATTCTGTATAGACAAAAATTGACTGCCTAAAATAACCCATTAGTAGTCTATAAAGGGGTAGATTTCCACTCCTTTGTGTCTCAGGTCCTTAACATGTTTCTACAATAAGGTCAAGATCCCATATTCACATCATTGAGGTTATAATGGTGGGGTCATGTACCTTCAAGTAGCATCTAGTTTTAATATCATACATGAGACTAAATACTACTATTGTTGCATTTATTATTCGCCCATAGTTATGGATACTTTTTTTTTGGAAAACTTATTATTTATTATTCAAACAATTATACTTGTTCAAGGTGTTCCCACGATGGCAATGTTATTTTTCATAATGTGTTTATTTTAGAGGATGTTAGGGATACAATAACTTACACCCAAAATTATGCCGAATCTAAAATTTAGGTTTTCATAATCATGAAAGATGACCCATATAGTTTATTTCTATATTCCATGCAAGCCACCTTTTTTGCATCATGTACATGCAAGCGCTCCTTTAAGAGCAGCACATGTATGCACAACAAATTGTCAAGTTATGTGAGTTGCCCATTTTATGTGATTTAGGCCTTTTAAATCATTTCCCATGTAGCCAACCATCTAGTCAAACCCCCCCACCCCCCATTCTGATAGAAAACTCATCTACCAAGGTTACTTATCTTGCCTTGTAAAGTTTTTCAAAATACATCACAACCACACAACACTATTTTAATTGAAACCTTTATGTTGTGATTTGTGAAAAATAAAGATTTTATTTTACCAATCACTACCTAAAAATGAGTAATGCAAAGTAACAATGTCCATGATATGATCCCAAACTACCCCCACATCACCTCATGTTGCCTAATCCATATTTGCAATACTCCATCAATGATTTCATATGACCCCTAAATGATTGATGTGGCCTTAAACTAGCAAACCATGCAAATACAATCACAAACCACCCAATAATAAGCAATGTGGATCGGCATCCAAATTTAACCAAATGTCCTTTCTCTTATGTCTATATAGTGCTCATCTAATCGGTTATTCATGTCAAATGTACAATACTCATTTCACTAGTTCTTCATGTCAAACATTTCCTTGGCGATGATAAGTGTTTGTGATCTACTATGTGATGTGATAAAAGAGAAAAGTTAAGATAGCCAATTTTTCATGCTTACACACATAATGTGTCCATTGCATAGTCCTTTAATTGTCTGTGGTGAATACTCAAAAAATACTACGTAATGTTGCTGATGCTTGGTGCCTAGTTATCCAATTTTTCATATTTACACATTTAATGGGCTTTCACTTTAAACATTTTAATAAATTGGTACATTGCAAATGCGCAATAGAAAGATAACCAATTTGTCATAATTACAAGCATCTACAAATTCTTCATGTAGAACCTTTCACTGAATATTACGAGCGCTCACAACATCCTATTTGATGTCACAAAACCCTAGTGCCAAGATATTTTTTTAAATTCAATGTTCAATCATAATGATAAATGTTCTAAGAGAAATATGTCACAATATTCTTTTGAATGATATGATGGAATTTGCACTTGTTTCACTTTGTTTTGTATATAGTAAGATGTTTGTACCATCTCTTGTCAATATTTTTGTTGTTGGTTGTCGCTACAAAATAAATACAATAATATATTAATATTTGATTACTTATTTTGGCTATTTCCACAACCTCACTTTTATAAATGAATATTGAGACCAACCAAGTGGTTAAGGGATTTGAAAAAGCTATCCACTTTGAAGCAAGTGAACATTTTTAATGAAAATTGTTAGAAATGCCATTCACAATGTTAACACCCAAAAGTTGTTCACTAGCTCGTCTCCCTAGTCACATAACCTATTTGTCCACTTTTTCTACATTTTTGGCTTCCAAAACCCTAAAGTGGTAACCAAATGGGCAAAAAATCATTATTTCCCTAAAAAATAAACAAATTCCTTCAAAAAGGTTAAAAACCTACAAAAAATGGTCCAAAACCCCCAAAAGAAAAGAAAAAGGGGGAAAAATGTCAAAATAAATTCAATAAAAGAGAAAAAACATCAAATACCATTGCTCAATACTACTTGTTGCCCAAAACTATGGGCCAATACTCCACCACTCAAAATCACCATAAAAAGGTGATGAAGGCCCCCCATTTCACACAACAATCACTCTACATACCCTTATGCTCCCAAATTTCCTACAACACTCTAGACCACCCTTCCAAGCTTTTATGCCCATCTAGTTGAATCTTGGCCACCCATTGAGCATTTGCAGAAGAGAAAGGAACTCTGGAGACTCGGTGCGCTACTCTTTGTACCGCTGCAAGGGCTCTCATCACCTCTTCTTTTTAGGTAACCATTACTGCAAATCCTTGTTTTCCATATAATATAAAAATACAAATTTCATTAATGGGTTCCTATTGATTTGTCATTTTATTGCAGTAATTAGATTTATTTTCTGTTATTATTATTTGCACATATCATTTGCTTATTTTCTGGTTTTTATCATTTGTTATGAACTGCTACTAAGGGTTCCTAAATCCTTAGTAGGTTCTCTTTAGCACGAGAAGGTGTGAAAACACTAGCTATAGTTTTGGCGACTCCACTGGGTCGATTCCCATCGATTTTTGGTTTATTTTAGTTTATGTAGTTGCTATCTTGCTTGCATATTATAGTTTTGTTGCAGATATGGCCCTAGCATTCGCAATGCCCTCAAGCAGTTCCGTTTTCATGGATCAGCCTGCAATTTTTTTCCATTTACCTGTGGCTTGAGTGTGACTTTCGGCCCAAAACCTATGCTCCCCAGTGTGCCTTTCGGCCTGAAACCTGCGCTTGGAGCGCGCATTCCAGCCTGCAAGTTGTGCTTCTAGCGCACATTTTGTCCTGAAAGTCGTGCTCGAAGCATGCTTTTGGCTTTGTAAGCCACGCTTCCAGCGCACATTTCTGCCTGAAAGCCGCACTTTAAGCGCGTTTTCGGCTCTGTAATCCGCGCTTCCAGCCCGTATTTCGGCTTGAAAGCCGCGCTTTTGGCTCTATAAGTTGTGTTTCCAGCGTGCATTTCAGCCTGAAAGTCACGCTTTCAGCTTTGCAAGCCGTGCTCTCAGAGCGCATACCATCCCAAAACCCGCGCTTTAAGCGCGCCTGTTTTCCTGAAAGTCACGCCCTTCATGCACCCCTGAGTCTGAAACTCGCGCCCCAGCCGTGCCTTTTCTTCGCAGACTCGCACCATTTTTTCCTGTTTTTTGTTTTTCTGTTTCGACGCGTTGTTTCTGCAGTTGTCCGCACCTAGAGCGCAATTTTTGCCTCACGACCGCACCCTGCGCCTATTTTTTCATTTTTTCTTGACCTTGGCTGCACCAACAAACCCCTGTTTGTTTGCACCCATTTTCCATTAGTTTTTTTTGTTTTACTTACTGTAGCATTTGAGACTTTTCAGTGTGCATGCACCCTTTCTGCATTGCTATCTCTTGCATCATATTTTAGTGGGCTTATTTGCTGCATACATTTTCCAACAGTTAGTATCTTTTATTTTTGAAAAAACAAAAGAAAAATTGTTATTTTTCAGTCTCAGTTGTTTCTTTCAGCATTTATTTCATCATCTATTCAACGATCTTGGGTTCACACCACTTGCGCACACACTCTGTCACCATAATCCAAGTGAGACTTAAAATTTACTTAATTAAACCCACTTGGGGACAACAAAAACAATTATGTAACTAGGTAGGACATTGGGGTTAGGCATCCAAATAACACCCCCTTTGTCATTTACATTTGAGACATAGCTGTTGTCTTTTAGGGAACCAAAATCCCCTATCACGTATTGGTACGGTTGACACCGATTTGTCGGAGGGCCTCTCCCTTAGGAGGGAAAGTAGCAAGATTGGTTCCAGAATTCTGACTGGAATACCGCTCTCCATTCTGTACTGAAGGACACCAACTCGTGGTTCTCGTCGTGCATCCTGACTCCCATACCGGGTGTACGACGATCAAAGAACTGAAGTTGCGGGACACCTTTCCGGACGTGCCATGAAAGGGGTAGCTTAGTTGCCATTCTTCTAGGATTCTTTTACCCGGAGTCCCTCTTGGTAGAGGGATATCCTTTAGCTACTTGGTTCTACATTTCATATTGCCCGATTGCGGATTTCATCACCCTGTAGGGGATACATTTGTGTGAGCTTTCATATCTTCTTAAATAGGTGTTTGCATGCTCCTATACCCCCATTCGGTTAGTGAGTCTACATTTTTTTTAATTTTTTAGGAGTGTTTCTTGTTGGTATTCTGACCATTTTATTTCCACTCCACTTGTTGTAGCATGTTGTTGCAGCACGTGTTTTTGAGCCTGTTGTTGGCCTGAGCGTCATCTTTATTGAGAGCTCTTCTTTTGCACACACGGTTGCACTAGGATTTTTGAGCATTTTTATCTTCCACGACTCTTTAGCACTTTTACACTTGTCACCATTGATTCACCGAAACACTCTCGTCGACTACAGGGACTATCCCCGCAACACGGTCCACTTGACACCACCCGTCACAAATGCACAGCTTCGTCGCCGGATCTTTATCCCAACACCCCTTATTTTACCTTTGATTCTGAATCGGAGTTATCCATATACACAACTCCATCTAGCCCCATGGCAGGCATGAATCCCAACCTATTTACTGGCGGGATCATCGGCAGTGGTTCCACCACTAGCCCAGCTACCATTTCAACATCCATCCCCACTATACCATCCATAGGACCTACACCTAGCATTCTAGTTACTACTTCCATACCCATTGGTAGCGAATCCATTCCGACTACTGTCCCTTTGGTCACTAGTAGTACACTTGGGGGCACTGGCCCTTCCTACACGATCCCTCCGCCCCTTATCGACGGTCCCTCGATCCCCTTTATGACACACACCACCACCCCACCACTCGGTGGAGGTGGCACCACGATCGCCACCATGGCTAGCACGCAGACCACTTTGACCATGTCACATCCTTTTGCTAGTTTTCCATTCATGGCCAATCTCAACCTACCCGATATGGCTTGATGACCAACGACCCGATCCGACATGACCCCACATAGCCCCCCATGCCTACCAAACTCCCTTCAGACATCCCAAAGTTTGAAAGGAATGGTGGGGAGGACCCCCAAAACCATATCATGTCCTTCCACTTATGGTGTTCCTCCAACTCCATAGTGGATGACTCGATCCGCCTACGCCTGTTGCAACGGACACTCACTGGCTCAGCAGCTAAGTGGTATATTAAACAACCACATGGGACCCATTCCACTTTTACATCCCTCGCTTTGATTTTCCTGCAGTTCTTTCAGTTACCAGTCTGTTATGATGTTGGTGTTGAGATTTTACTATCTTGCAGACAGAACATAACTACCCATATCACTGACCATATTCATGAATGGCGTAGACGCCGTAGTTTATGCAAGATCAAGTTAGATGACCGCATCTTCTTAGATTGGTTCTTGAAATCCCTCATACAAGTTATCGCCAAGGATGTGGCATTCAAACGGCCCCAAACCGAAGAAGAAGCCATCCTCAAAGCCCAACAATTTGATCTTATCTACGCACAATCAGGCTATCTTTACTCCATTTTACCAGATGCTCCTCACACTGATTCCTCCTGGAAGGACGCACCGAGGGAATCCCATGCTGCGGATGACATTATTGGACATGTTGCATCTCATAAGCAACCATATGTCCATATGCCTCCCACCACCACCCCGACTTATAATCCTACACCTAACTTCGCCATGAGTGGTCCCGAACTTTCGTGCACCATAGCCCATTTAGGAGAAACGCCTTCGTATGTTCCCACGACCTAAGCCTCCCATATACATGGACCTTCTTGTCCGACACATTGTTACGAACATACACCGCTAGAATACACCCCCCCTTCTGCGCCACCTGCTTACTACCATCCACCAGTAGCACCTGCACCCGCACAGCCTCAAGCCCCTCCCGCTTATTACCCACCGTAGGCTGTCCCAGCACCTGCTCAACCACAAAACCCCCCTGTCTCCCAAGGGCAAGTTTATGCTCAACAAAAACAACAACAAAACCAACCTACCCAACAGAATCAACAAGGATAATAGAATAGAGGACGAGGCCGTAACTGTGGTAACAACCAACCTCCTGATAGAGGAGGTCCTCCACCGAACCTCCCAAACAATAATGGTGCTGCACCAACTAACTAAAATCCTGATAGACAACCGCGGCAAGGTAAAAACCCCAACTTACGCATGAACCACCCATGTTCTATCTGCGGGGTATATGGCCATTATACGCACAATTGTCCTCATCTGGAGAGAGCTCGCCAAATTTGGACCAATGACACCCACCGCCAAGGACATGCTGCACCTCCAGCACCATAGACCCCCCCGCAACCTCATGCGCAACCTATGGTGTTGAAGAACCCCCTACCCATGCAAGGGGTATTAGCCACCCAACCTTTGGCTCCCCCTCAAGGGGTCACCGCACCACAACAACAAGTCACTTACATTGCGCCTATTAGTCAACCCATTGACTCAGGTACCCACCACCTCTTAATGATGTATTCGGCTGATATCAACCTACAAACACGCAGTAACCAATATGGTACCACCGAAACCATTCATGTCGACAAGGCTGCTAATGCTCTTCTCACAGATCAGTCATTACGAATACCCCCAACACCGTTCGACAGGCCCCCCAAAGCTCTTCACTTTCCTTTGCGTCGCATTAAAAAAAACCCCAACGCTCATGCTTCCCCCAACTATAACATTGTGGATGACTTAGACCAGTCTCCTGTTGCTATGTCAGCCCTAGAAGTTTTAAAGAACTTCCCAGTGCAGCGCAAAACATTGTTATCCTCCATAGGTGCAATAGACCCTTCCGACTCACAGATGATGGCATTCAATTTAGACCAATATGAACCACGCATGCCTTCCACATTAGCATTCCAAGTTTCTATTTTTGTCTGGAATTTGGTTATCCACTGATGCATCATCGATGAGGGTGCCTCTACATGCATTATGTCTACATTCGTGTGGAAAAATCTCATCTCCCCTACCCTACAACCATCCACAACTGCCTTACGATCTTATGATGGTCATTCAGCCGAGCCCTAAGGCTACTGGCTAACGTTCCAGTCCAATTAGCTGGAAAAACAGTCCTGATTGACATCGAAGTCATCAACGCACAACTCGACTATAACCTACTCCTAGGACGAAGTTATATGTACGACATGAAGGCCGTCGCTTCACTGGTTTTCCGCATTATGATGTTCCCCCACGAGGGACGAGTTGTCAAAATTGACCAAGTTACTTACTATGACCCGAACGCGCCTGCTACACTAGAGAATGTTCTCCCCATGGTTGAACGACCTATATTTGGTGCACCCACCTCTTTGGTTTCCTCCGTCAGCCCTAGAATTTATTCAAAGAGTCCAATGGTCTCCATTTTTCGTTCCTTACCACCTCCTCCGTCGACCGTTGAGATATATGACTTGTGCACTGTTTCGTCAAATAAATCAATACCTAACCCTCAACCACCATTGTTGGCTCGAGCGTCGTCAGTACCTAGCCATGTTAGAGCCACACCAATCCACACAATCCCATTCTTTTTCCCACCATTAGGGGTAGTGAGCATGCCCGTCATGCCCACATTGAATATCCCTAGCTTGACACTAGGACTTCCCATCTAGTATTTACCTGCACCCAACCCCACTCCAAAACCATAAGTCATCCTTCAATCGGTCCAACCGATCACCACGGCCACTAATCCACCTCCTGGTGTAGTGGCAACATCTTCATCCAACAACGCCCCTCACCCTTCCAAGAACACTGGGGCAAGACCATGCAAACTCATACTACACCACATGTGACTAAAACCGTGAAACCCCCCCTCCATTCTGCGCACCTCCTAAGTGTTCTTTGTGCGATGATGTGGGCCATGACACCCATAATTGTCCGCAATTGCCAAACCTTCAAGAACACATGAATACGTTGGACGATGACTCCAATATTCCGGTCGTCGAACTACATCCCAACCCTCAACCACACAACAAATCATTGCGCAGTAACCACTCCTACGCCATATGCGGAATCTACGAACACTATTCCCATCATTGGGCCTCACTTACCGGAGTATGGACTGGTTCTCCATGAAATGAATCAGTCTTCCTTATAGTCATCCATTATTACCATCGAGGAGATTCACCCACCTGAATCCTCCTCCTCGACAGAGATTAACACCATCTACATGAGTTCCACTAATCACGAACCAACTTTGCCCCCAAACTCGAGCTTTACCTCTACTGATTTTTCCATACAATGTTTTCGCAGTGATGAAGAAATCCTCGAAGCACTAATCGAACCTGACTTCCCTTAGGATGACATGCATCATAGATCCTACTTCATTCCTGAGGAGTCTAACCATGTTGCGTCCAATCAACTTTCGGTCGAGTCGAAGGACTTCATCCATGACCAGTGGACTAGTTTAAGAACCCCATCCCAACCCCCGATGCCTTCAAGGAAGGTAACATGGCTAACATCTCGCCTACCATCCAGGTTGATATTTCTATCACACTCGGTATAGTTGAGAATATTACATTAGGCGCCTCATGCACTCTAGAAGAAGTTGTTTTCTATAAGAAACTCTTCCAAGAGTTCTGTGATGCTTTCGCTTGGTCATACACTGAGATGCCTAGTCTTGAGCTCGCCATCGTTGAGCACTGTATTGGTACTTGGCCTGATGTCCCACCCCTCCTCCAAAAGAAACGGTCCATTCACCCCTCCAAAATACCCGTAGTGAAGGCTGAGATTGAGAAACTACTTCAATTTGGGTTCATTTATCCCATTGCTTACACCACGTGGGTGTCCAATCCGGTGTCGGTTAACAAAAAACAAGGCATCATTTGTGTATGTACTGATTTTCATGATCTGAATCTAGCTTGTCCCAAAGACAACTTTCCTACACCCTTCATCGATCATCTTATTGATGCATGTGTGGGTCATGAGATTCTCTCCTTCATGGACGGTTTCTCTAGCTATAATCAGATTCAAATTCGCAAAGAAGATCAGTATAAGATTGCTTTCACTACTCCATGGGGCACCTTTTCCTATCGAGTTATGCCGTTTGGACTTGAAAATTTTGGTGCCACATTTCAGCGGGCCATGACCTTTTTCTTTCACGCTTAGTCCACATTATCTTGGTATACTTGGATGACCTCACTGCTCAATCCAAGAAACGATCCAACCACCTGGATGATCTCTGGAAAGTCTTTTTTCATTGTCGCAAATATAACATTCACTTGAACCCCCTCAAGAGTGTTTTTTGCATTCCTGCAGGACGATTATTGGCTTTCATTGTTTCCCAAAATGGGATTGTTGTTGATCCTTTGAAATTTTGAGCCATTCTTGAACTCCCCTCGCCACGCACATTATGCCAATTACAAAGACTTCAAGGGAAAGCCAACTTTCTTCGTCAATTCGTTCCGGACTATGCAACGAAACTTCATGGCTTCCTTCACTTCCTTCAGACCCACATTCCTTTTGTTTGGGATGTACAAGCACAAGCGGATTTTGAAGCACTCAAACAAACATTGACTTCCACCCCCTTGATTTCACCTCCTGATTTCTAGAAGAATTTTATCCTTTACGTTTCAGTATCCAATTATGTCGTTTCCGGTGTGTTAGTCCATGAAGACAGTGCGCGTCATCTATTATGTGAATCAGATATTGTCCGGTCCACCATTACATTACTCCCACAAGGAGAAGTTGGCCCTAGACATCATCTTGTTTGTCCAGAAGGCACGCCACTACATTTTGATGAGCCAAACCACAATTTTGGTAGATTCCAACCCCATGGTCTATCTCTTGAGTCACCGCCTCCTTCAAGGCTGCATGGCTAAGTGGATCATTATCCTTCAATAATATGACCTAACATTCTGTACACCCAAGAGCACCAAGGCCCTTACATTGTCCAAACCTGTCTTGGCAAGGGGGCATACATCCTTACCGATTCTGAAGGACATCCCTTAGCCAACCCTCGCAATGGGTTTTATCTCGAATGATTTTACCCTTAACACTTTTCTCGGACCCCATAGTCCGTGTTGTACAGTTTTATTCCTTCTTTGCATTTTGAACCTTATAGTTTGCTTCCATGCATGACCACAGATGGATCCTTCCCCACCACTCTATGTCAGTTTCACCGACGGTGCAAGTAGATGGTCTCCAAACCTCGCCTCCGCAGCTTGGGTATTGTATTCCCCCTCACACGAGTTGATTCACCTCAACGAAGTGTGTATCGATGCTTATACCAATAACCAGGCCGAGTACGATGTTGTGACCAGTCTCTTGACCACTTCCCTCCAATTGGGCATAAATCACCTTCATGTGTTTTTTGACTCCCAGCTCCTTGTCTCCCAACTCAACAAATTTTACCAGGTACGAGATCCTTGCCTTTTTAGAAATTTCCTATGCACTAAACAAATGATTAGACAGTTTGAATCCATCACATTCACTCATGTTCCACGAAATTAGAACAATGTTGTAGACCAAATGACTAATAATATTCTAGATTGGCACATAAATCACAACATGTAGGAAATAAAACAATACAAATGCATGATCATACCATCCACATGCATATATACATCATATAGGCATATAACATCATAAAAAAAAAAAGATAATCATCATCATAATAAACTATATCCACGTGCATATATATATATATCATAAAATGTCATAGTGTCCATAGCATAATATAAACATCAATACATCGAGGAGCCCCAACATCTTCCCCATGATAAAATTAATAACCGAGTACAAAAATTCACCATGCTCATCGCATTGGGGGGTAGTTCCATCAACTGCTTAGTCATCTGAGTCATCGCCATCATCGTCATCGTCCTCCTCCTCCTCTTCTTCTTCCTCTTCCTGTTCCTCTTCCTCCTCCTCCTTGAACTCAGTCTCCTCCTCCTCCTCATTGTATGGGGCATCACCCTATGCCATGGGTCTCACTGCCTCAGTTGCCATCGCTATCTTGTGCATCATCGGTCTCCACTCCCATGGAGGGTCATAGCAAATGTCGATTAGGTCTTGATCTAGATGTTTCCAACCATCATCAATCACCCCATCCAGGAAGTGGTAAATCCCAACACGTAGCGTCTCCAACGTCGTTGAAGCACTCCGTTGTCGTCGGTTTCCACGCACGGGAGAGTATACCCCCTCAACTCGACCCCTCCGAGCCCGGTACCCTGCGGGAGGCTGCGGTCCCACATCAGCACATAAAATCACATCATTAGTCTCAATGTCATCCAAATCCTCCAGCTACCATATATGCTATGAAAGATACAAAACATGATACTGTAAACTGAATAAATACATACCATTCGATCCCCATGCCTGACCAGGAGGTCGTTGTAGTTCTAGATCCCCCCTGTAGTCCATCGTAACATAGGGGTATTCCTTGATCACCCGTGGAAGCTGCCGCCACTGAGTGAATAACTCTTGTGTAAAAAACCGACCGACCAATCCTCCGCCATCGCGAATCATCATCTCACTCCATCGCCGCATCCGCGGCTAAATGTCCCCCCCGTCGCGCATTGCTCTGTGCGGTCGCAGCGTCGACACTCGCTCAAAGAAGAACGAGCATAGGAATGAGGGGAAACAAAAATCCCCTCCTGTGCGGCTCACCTTGTTCAGCTCATGCCGAACAACTGTCAAATACATCTGGCCCCAACCAAAGTAAGTACATTCTAAAGCTTGCTCAACCTGCATCATCTGCCCTCCTGAGATCTTGTGGGGTGACTTTGAACCCGGTATATGCACTACGAGTGCCGCTATAGCCCGAGTCTCCAGGCTCTCTATGTCACATATCAGAATAGCATTGTCATGCACATATGTTGTGGCATAAAAATGGCGCTCTAGTAAGTCCTCCATGGACACATCACTTGGCTTCCTCGGCTCGGTGTATGAAATGATGCCCAACCACAGGATCCCCTTCAAGAAGTACACATCCATGAGCGATATCTCTATCTGCTCCCCCTGTATCATGAATTCCCCCACATCGGCATCCCATAACTCCACCAACTTGTTCAACAATAATTTTGTTGAACGCATTAGGGACACCTTCACGAACTTCAACATCCCACAATGGGCCAATGAGTCCTAAACATCCTCGTCTTCAAGGATAGCATCCCGCAAATGCCCTAGCTCGTGCTCTCTCCAACTAACCTTCGACATCTTGTCAACAAAAAACAAACCCATCAGGTCCATATAAACAATAAAACAGTCTCCTGTGGACCGCCGCACCCAGTCTGAGGCAAAAAGGCGCGTTCAAAAGCGTGCATTTTTGGCCCCCAAGCACGATCTGTAGCATGCTTTTATCCTAAAAAAGCATGCTCCTAGAGCGCGCCTATGGGGCTCATAGTCGCGCTCAAAGTGCACTTTTCCCAGGAAAAGCCGCGCTTCAGAGCGCGACTATGGGACCCACAGTTGCGCCCCAATGGCGTGGATGTATGACCCAGAGCTGTGCCCTAAGCGCACTGTTTCCCTCGAAAAGTGCACTCTGGCGCTATGGTTCCCTAGCCTTGCTTGGAATGGCTCCCCAGAAGACCAAATCCAAACCAAAAGACATGAAAAATGTCAAAAATCACTTAAAGACCCACCTGCAAGTTAGAGAACTAGATTCCACTAGTCAGATTGAGAGAATTCATAATTTCCTCTTCTAGGCCCCTCCACACTCCTCCCAATTTGCACAGTAAAAATTTCATGTGGAGGTGGGCTCCCCTGCTATTTATAGCCATTTTTCCCTAATTCTTGCTTTGAACATTCCGGGGTCATATGAATTCTGTTTTGCGCACCATTTGCACCACCAGATTCAAAATTCCCTGCTGGTGATGATGCTTGAGATTTTTTCTCGCTCTCACCCAATCGTTTCTCAAATATTTTTTCCATGCCCCTTGTCACCTCGATTTGCGTGCCACATAGGCCGCAGTCATTTTTTTTCCATTGTCTCTATCGTGACCTGTCCATGATCCCTCCGCTCCATCCATACTGCACTTATTGTGTTATTTTTACACCATTTATCTACCCGCAAGGAGGCCCCATTGGTGTTCCCACCCCCACATCATTCTCGGTTCTCACATTTGTCCCTTGACTGAACACTTCCTCCTTGCTTGGCTATTTCACATGTTCGATATACTTTTATCCCTTTTTCAGGCCGAGCAAATCCTTTACGAAAAAGGCACTAAGGGAGTTTATGTTAAGCTCTTTTCTGACTCCTAAAAGAATGAAAAGATCGTCAAGCAATGTTGCTTCCTTTCATGATTGTTAAAGTACTTGAAAGGGCGTCTATTTGGTATAAGTTTAACCATTTTCTGAACCTGGTAGACTAAATACAAGAAATGAATACTCTAGCCACATCGGCTAGAAGAATTCTTCATTGCATTCTTTTATGCTTTTTCGGGCCTTGGAGACTAGCACACGAAAATGAACCCCTTTGGAGTCTTCTTATTGCTTTCAGACTCTCTAAAATTGACAGTGACCATGAGCATTCATTGTCTTGGGCTCGTATAAATCTACATGACAATACCTTATCACCATATTTAGAGTCTTCTTATCGCTTTTAGACTCCTTAAAATTGAAAGCACCTACAAGGATGGACTGTCCTGGGCTAGTACAAATCCACACGACAATAACATTTTGAGCACACTTCTATCCCTTCTTTGAGATCCTTAAACCATGAAGAAGGCCCAAACGGTGCCCCTCGACGCCAAAAAAGATCACATCTAGTCCCTCCATTATGGTAGAACCCCCATCATGGTATCCTTTGTTCATAGTATTCTGCGATGTGTCACCCTTGGATTCTCCTGATCTCACTCATCAGTTTCCCCCTTGAGTCTCCCCCATTGCAACCACAGTCATTGATCCCCGAAGCTATGATCCCCTTCCCCAAAGTCGGTTTCATATGTTGCTCGGTCATCCTTGCCGTCATACTCTGAACAAAGGAATTTTGAGTCCTCCTACTCTGTGACCCCCATTCCCCCTCCCCCCCCATCATGCCAGTTTCACATTCAGTACTATCACCTCTTGGTTGTACACCTCGCGCTCCTATCAAGGAAACATCATTACCTTGGTAGTTGCAGGTCTCCCTCTGTCGACGCCAGCACATCTATTCGAGAGGATAGACACAGAGGTCCTTGTATCTTAGATTCATCTCCATCAGTGGTGATTTCCTATGGACCATTTGAGAGGAGTCCTTAGTGCCTCTTAGGTTGATGTTTCTCACGTACTCGACTTCAACTCCATCATCGCACCGTTGAGATTCGTACAGGGTATTGGTCCCTTCAGTTATTGGTCGAAGACCTTGGATGTCCCCTAACTCTAGCACATTGATGAGTCTATTCAGAACCCCTAGTTGTATGTTCCCATGGATATTTGGGTTGGGTTGGCAACAGTATTCAGAATCTATTCAACTATATGCTTCTTAGAGTATCCAGCTCAGATGCAGTTCAGTGTACCTTTGAGATTCTGACTCTCAATCGTTGAGTCCATACAGTTGTTGGACACCTTTAGATCTAACAAAGCATCAGTTTTTATGGTACCACATTCAATGTGGATGCCAATGCTTCCATGTATCAGTTCTTCATATCAGTCATGGTTGGACCATGAGTATGTCCCAAATTTGTGTCCCCTTTGGACCATTATGATGTACACAACAATTCTCTATGTATTGTTACAGTCCCCTTTGGGCCTCACCATTATTTGTATATCTTGATATGAGCATGGGTATGCCCGCCTCGTCCATATATTTGAAATTATCCTCATTCATTATTGAGGTCATGTATTTCCAGTTTTAGCCTTTGTAGTTTGTATGGAGCACGTGTTCCGGTCTCCAACCAGTTTCTGCTCTTCGTCATCACAATGCTCAAACCCCTGGAAAAATACAGAATCTATGATGTCTATCGGCCATATGATGAGATCCTAACCTCATATACATGGGGCAATCTGTTAACAGCCAAAAATTGTTCACTAGCTCATCTCCCTAGTCACATAACCCATTTGTCCACTTTTCCTACATTTTTGGCCTTCAAAACCCCAAAAAATCCTAAAGTGGTAACCAAATGGGCAAAGAATCATTATTTCCCTCAAAAATAAATAAATTCCTTCAAAAAGATTAAAATCCCACAAAAAAGGGTCCAAAATCCCCAAAAGAAAAGAAAAATGGGAAAAAAGTCAAAATAAATTCAAAAAAAAAGAGAAAACATCAAATACCACTGCCCAATACCACTGGTTGCCCAAAACTATGGTCCAATACTCCACCACCCAAAATCACTATAAAATCGTGATGGAGGCCCCCCATTTCACACAACAATCACTCTTCATACCCTTATGCTACCAAATTTCCTATAACACTCTAGCCTACCCTTCCAAGATTTTGTGCCCATCTAGTTGAATCTTGGCCACCCATTGAGCATTTGGAGAAGAGCAAGGAACTCTGGAGACCCGATGCACTACTCTTCTTGTTTCTACAAGGGCTCTCATCACCTCTTCTTTTGAGGTAACCATTAGTGCAAACCTTTGTTTTCCATATAATATAAAAATACAAATTTCATTAATGGGTTCCTATTGATTTTCCATTTTATTGCAGTAGTTAGATTTATTTTATGTTATTACTATTTGCACATATCACTTATTTTCTGGATTTTATCACTTGTTATGAACTATTACTAAGGGTTCTTGAATCCTTAGTAGGTGCTCTTTAGCATGAGCTGGTGTGAAAACACTAGCTACACACAATATCAAGGTTGTTAAGTTTCTAGAAGGACATGTCTACTAAGGTTATTGTACAAAGCCACACTATTCTTGAATTCCTTCACAGCTTGTGAAACCCTAAGTAGACATTGGAAAATAATATAAGTTATTTAATCCAATCAACAATCATAAGAGATAAATGACAACAATAATAGTACAATTTGGCAATTAATAACAATAATATCTTTAATGGCCCTAAATTATTAAGTCATATGAGCAAGAGAGTCCACACCACTTTCAAATATGACCTCATTTGGAATCATTATATAAGAAAAATTAATTCTCAGTGTATTGTAACAAGTGAGTAATGAACCAATATCTTGTGAAGTGTTTTGACTCCACAACCCGTTGAAAGAGAAAATAAAATTTCAATCTCATAATCCAGGTTTAATGAATCATTAGCAAGTATGGAAATAAACCTGATCCACCTATTGAATTGAGGCAGAAGGGGGATGGACCTTATAGGTTGCTTTTCTACTGACCCACCAACATTTTATTCCACTAGACAATTTCTAATTCTCGAGGGAAAATTAGTGAGGAGTCTTCTTGGGATGCCTTGATACCCATTTTGAAGGATCCCATAATTCCCTAGTATGTAGCTCAAGTTTTTTTAGAATATTCTTGGTTAGAAATTTTTTTGTGAGTTGGAGATTATTATTGTAACTCCAAATTACTTTCATTAATGAAATCACTTCTAACCATCTATTTGTGTTATAATTATGACAAGGATTCATCTACCCTCTTTGAGAAAGGAGCCACTTGAAGAATTCATTGGTGAATGCACGTATTAATATGTGTATGTACATGCTTTGCATTTACACTCTACATTTGTACATATCTATATTTCTCTTCCATCATACTATGAATATGGGTGGATAAGGAGTCATTTTTTTTAATCTCGGTATTTTATTTTGTAATTTTACTTTCTTGTTTTCCATAGCATAGGTGTAACATCCTCACCCTTCAATTGGATTAAACACCATGCAAAGGGTCAGTGTGCACTTTCTTACCCCATGAGTGTGTCCAATTACCTGCAACATGGACAAAGGATTGGGTAAGAAAACCAAGAAGTGGACTAAACGGCCTGTGGCAGGAGCATGAGCAAGTTGGGTGTGAAAAAAGGGGAGAGTTAATAAGTGTTCAAGCATAAGGCCATCAGAGGGGTGTGGGACCACTTGGGGCTGTCAGGAGAATTTCCAAGGGCATCAACATGTCTACCTGTGGCATCAACGACCCATGGAAAAATTTACATGAGCGTATAACAAGGACCGATCAACAAGTATATAAAGGGGAGGGCACAAATGGCAAAGTAAATTAATGAATCATTGGGAGAAGAACATCCAAACAGTTTTGAGGCTAAGGGAACAATCACAAACTCTATGGTGGTGACAACCAAGGCTAAGGAATATTTGACAAAGGGAAATAGAGTGTATTGGGAGACAATTTGGGCAGAAGTTACTGAAGATCTATGCACTTGTTGGTAGGTAGTTTTGACAAGGGTGCCAAGGGGTTTTTATTTATTTGTCGAGAGGATTTTCGGCAAGGTTGTTGAAGGTTGTATGTATTCGGGAAACAAGCCTTAGAGTTGATCCTTGTTGTATTTTAAGGTGTCGGCCATTATCCGAACCTGACCATTGTAACCTTGATCACTTTTATATAATAAGTTTGGGGTTCTCGAGTTCAGGTGCCCCCTATATTATTGTGTTGTATTTGTTATAATGACATAATTGTTAAATGACACCACACATAAATTAATAAATTCTAAGTGATAAAATACTTGGCAAGGTTTCCAGATGCAGGTAGGCATTGATAACGCGGTAGTTCTCAACTGAAGGTATGGTCCAACTATGAACGAAGAGGTGTACTCTATTGATAAGTAAGCTTGAACGACCAAGTATTTGGGAAGAATATCGAGGTAGTGCCATGCAGATGCCAAGGGTTTGCAATGCCTACAACACCATGCCTTGGGGTTATCATAGTTGGTATCAAAGTCGTGATTGCAACTTTGACAATAGGCATAGGTGAAGTTCATGTTGAATCTGAAACTGATGGGAAGGTACCCATTTGTGAACTTGAAGGAATGAGTTTGGAATGGACGCACTTCCTTGCCGCAAGGTCACGGGGTGAGTCATAGAGAAACACAAGGAGAAATTTTGGTAGCAGTTTGAATGCACAGGGAGAGCTTTGTGGAGGGGTTTGCTAGAAAAAATAGGTAGTTAAGAACCAACATGTGCAGGTAGTACCCGAAGGTGCTAGCAGACAATCGAACACACTTCAACATCATATAGCTTGTTGTGGAAATAATCCACAATTCCTTACTAATCATCTTGGGGATGTGAGTATATCATGTAAGTGTTAGGCTAAACCTGACTTGGTGAATGATTCATTGAGCTAATCTTGGTTTGGGTCAAATAAAATGGTATTTGGTGTCACATGGTATTTGGTGGCCCATGGTATTGTCCCAAGTTATTGCATGTAATGAATCCTATAAAAGGATTGGCATACTCCATTGTAATGTGTCCTGGAGGTGAGAATGTAAGCTCACTCATCCCAGTTGGCCAGTTTTGGCCAAGGTAATGAATATCTTCATTTGTTGGTTTTTCCCCTCAAGGGGTTTTCCAGGGTAAAATGTGTTGTGCTAAATGTGTTTCTATGTAATTGTGATTATTATTACTCTCTTATTATTTTATGCTCATTGAAAACCTAATAACCGATATCATAGCATGTGGTTGGTGATACTTGAGTCTGAATTTTTTGTACCTAGGTTTTAATTAATATGTTGCGGGGTGCATGATCGGTGGTATCCGACACCCCAGAAGTTTTTGGTTCCATGTTAGAATGTGATTTCCCTAGGTGCTTAGAAGCACAAAAAAAATCATTGTATCCCTCTTATGTGCAAAGAAGGGATGTGGCATCAAGTTGTGGAATGAACCATTGGGATAGGTACGAGGGTGGCAGGTGTACATGTAGCCTAGCTTGATGTGGAATTGGAGAGGTTGAGCGTTCGATTGCGGGAGGAATGTGATATGGTTTAATCTTGGTTTTGAGACCAAGATTGATGAACCATGTACTGAAAGATAATTCAATTAGAGGAAATTTGGGTAAAAAATGGGCCTCCTAAGGAAAATAATAAAATAATAGTGGAGAGAGTAAAAAAACTACTTTTTTGGATCGTATTTTCGACTTATCTCCTTGTAGGTTTACTCAAATTTCAAGTGGGAGGACTCGTTGGATGCATAATTAAATTATGCATCCAATGAGTACCCATGTTGCATACTTTTAACAACAACCACACCATAAAAAATTGAAAATAAATTAAAAAATGTGTTTCTAGTGAGAGAAAACACGTTTGTTAATGTATTTTCGATTTTTTATGGTGTGGATGTTGTTAAAAGTACGCAACATGGGCACTCGTTGGATGCATAATTTAATTATGCATCCAACGAATCCCCCCCACTTGAAATTTGAGTAAACCTACAAGGAGATAAGTTGAAAATACGATCCAAAAAAAGTAATTTTTATTTTTTCCCTCCAATTTTTTTAAATGCACCTTGTTTGAATTTTAAAGCATTTTGATGAAAATAAATTGTACTTTAGCGTTAAAAGGCCCATTTTTCATCCAAATTTCCTCTAATTGATCCTAGAGAACTGGCGGTTACAGCGGCGGAGTACCCATGTAATCTGGTAGATGGATTCTTTGTGTATGGACATCAATGACAAGTTTGTATGAAGGTACAAAAAGGAGGCATGGAAGATGACAAGCATGGAAAAGTGATAGGATGTAGCAATGGTTGGTGATGGTAAAGTCACCATGATACACATGAACAAAAAAAATATTATTATAATGGAGTTGAAAATTGTATTACATGTAAATGGGAATACAACTGTAAGACCTGGTTAGGCATGTGTACCCTTGGTAACTCACTAGTAAAGTCATGTGGACCTAGGTGATAAGGGGGGCATGCGAGATTCCTCGTTAAAAAATTTGAGGGGGGTTGGTCATCACTCCAAGTCAAGTTTAAAGGGAGGATTGTTAGGTTAACCTTGACTCAGTGAATGAGTCATTGAGCTAATCTTAGTTTGGGTCAAAGAAAATGGTATTTGGTGGCCTATAGTATTTGGTGTCCCATGGAATTGGTGGCCCAAGGTATTGCATCTAATGAATCCTATAAAGGTCTTGGCATACTCCATTGTAATGTGGCCTAGAGGTGAGCAGGTGAGCTCACTTGGCTCGATTGGCCAGTTTTGGACAAGGTAATGAAGATCTTCATTGGTTGATTTTTCCCCTCATGGGGTTTTCTAGGGTAAAATGTGTTGTGTTAATTGTGTTGCTATGTGATTGTGATTATTATTATTCTCTCTTATTATTATATGCTCATTGAAAACCTAAGAGTAAGGCAAGCGAGTACAAAATAAGAGATACTTGGAAGGGTTGCTGCATCGTACCCATGGGAAACACCCACACCAGATATATGGCATTTGTGATTTTCAAGATGACACCCGATGCAAGTGCTAAGCACATGTGATTTGCATAGAGCAGATGCAACCCATGCATAGGCTGGGGGATTTGGATGGAAACCAAGAGAGAAACACACACCAACTTTACTATGTGGACATCATTATAAACAAAAGGAAGGTGAGAGTGACGGTCGACACCGGATCCTCTCACAAATTATTTAAGAAGGAGTTGAAAAGGGAACTTAGACTTAGGGTAGAATCATGTGAAGCTTCATTAAGGGAAATTAAATTTAAGGAAACAACAGTGACAGGGATCATGTCCAAGCTTCATGTGCAACTTGGAAAGTGGGAGGGCCAAGCCAACTTCATGGTGATGAAGCTGGATGACTTTGAAGGCATTCTCAGGCAAGACTTCCTAAGGAGGGTGAAGTCATTCCTCATGCCATTTAAGGAATAGTTGGTTATTTTTGGCAGGAAAAAGTATTATTTTGTGTGCAAAACAACAAGTCGTCTTGATGGAAAGGTTGAGCTTACCTCTGCATTAAGTTTCAAGAAGGAATCATGAAGGAAGGATTTGTAGATCTACATCGTAGCATGAAAGGAAATTAAAGAAGGGGTAATTGGGATGCCTGTGTCACAAAGACTTGTCGACATGCTGAAGGACTTTGTGGTTTGTATGTCGGATAACTTGCCGAAGGAAATCCTATCGAGACGTGACGTGGACCACTGAATAGAACTTAAACCAAGAACAAATCCATCGATAAAGGCTCTGTATTGATTGTCCATGGAATATTTGGAAGAGATGAGGAATTTATCCGAGTTGTTGGAGGTGGTATTCATTCAACCTTCATGGTATCCTTATGATGCACTAGTCCTCTTCTAAAGGAATAAGGAAACCCCATAACTCAGACTTTGCTTGGACTACAAAGCATTGAACAAGCAAACAGGGAAGAACCGATATCCTTGGACACTACCTACGGATTTATTTGACAAGCTCTCCAAGGTGAATGTGTTTTCAAAGTTAGACCTTTGGCAAGGTTACTACAAACTAAGGATCATAGAAGGGGATGAGGCAAAGAAAACTTGTGTGACCAAGTATGAGAGCTTTGAGTTCATGGTCCCGCCATTTGGGTTTTCCAATGCCCTGACAACCTTTTGGAAGTTGATGAATGAAGTGTTCAGGCCTTTCTTTGATAAGTTCATGATGATTTACTTGGATGACGTTGTGGTTGTGGCAAAGTGAATCCATTATAGGCCAAAATATATTTGGAAAAGGATGGAAAAACCTGTTATAATTTTAAAATTCCAAAGACATTGTGGTTTTTAAACTTATAACATGTTTTCCATCCTTTTGCAATGACATTGTGGTTTTCAACAAAAGCATGGAAAAGCAGAAGGAACACTTGGCACCAGTCCTCAAGGTGCCACGATATAATTAGTTATTTTTAAAGAAGTCCAAGTGTATTTTTGGGTAGACAAAGGTGTCATTATTGGACCATTGGATTGGACAAGGAAAAATCAACATGGACCCCAAGTAGGTAAAGGTGATCAAATATTAGGAGGAATCGAAGACTATGCATAAGGTAAGAAATTTCCTAGGATTGGAAAACTATTATTGAAGGTTTGTAGAGGGTTATTACAATATTTTTACACCCCTAACTGACTTGTTGAATAAGAACCGGCAGTAGAATTGGTCGGAGAAGTGTCCAACATCATTCGATGAGTCAAAGTGCAAACTCATGTCCACACCGTTGTTAAATCTAGTCGATTTTGACAAGGAGTTTAAAGTGCAGGTGAATGCTTCTGAATTTTCTATTGAGTGAGTTTTGAAACAAGAAGAACACTCAGTAGCCTATAAGAGTTGGAAGCTCTAGAAATGTGAGCAAAGATACCCTATTCATTAAAAAGAGATGAGCGCCATAGTGCATTTCCTATAGGCATGCAAACACTAATGGCTAGGAAAGTTGTTTGTGGTGAATACATATAATGTTGTGATGACTTACTTCACAACACAATCGAAGCTGTTAATGAAGCAGGTGTTAACACCTAAACCTCGTACACATGCGACATTTTGATTCAATTCTTGCAGTAAGTTGCCATCAACATATAAAATGCATCTCATCAAAGGCATCCTCAACAAATCCAGAAGGAAACATGAATCCAAAAGTGTGCAAGAACAATCAATTAAATAGGTCATGTGGTTGAACCCTCATTAATCTATACTATAGTGCATGTTACCAATTCACATTTTGCGCGACCCTCGGCAAAAACTCCTTCGATATCCATGCGACTATCAAATATCACCCACCAGGGGTGCAATTGAAGGCTAATCAATGGCTCATCACCTCCACAATTCAAATTTGGGTTCCTTACACTCCTTATGGAATTAAATAGCCCCCTTTGTGTACTTGGGAACACTTCATGAGGTGATGGCATTCACATTTGGAGCTAGTTGTTTATTAGCAACCTCTTGGCCTATAAAAGGAATCCATGTGCATGCATCTTGTAGAAAAAAAAGAGCAAAGTTATGCTATTGGATTTTTGTTAGAGCTCCTTTATAGCTCACCTCTTCCCACCTTTGAAAGCATTCCAAAGATCCCTTGCCTCCTTCCTCCAAGGAGCAAGAGTTTCTCTCCATTGTTCTCTCAAACCACTTTGTATTGCTCAATGGTCAAGCATGTACATAAGAAGGACCTACCTAAGGGAGATTGTTGGATTCCCTTGAAGCCTACACCTCCTAGGTACTTGAAGGACCTCCCTAAAGGAGATTGTTGGATTCCCTTGAAGCCTACACCCCCTAGTCAGTCATTGTACATTCTTGATCATTGGGAAATACAAAGTGGTTTGAGAGAAAAATGGAGAGAAACTCTTGCTCCTTGGAGGAAGGAGGCAAGGGAGATTTGGAATGCTTTCAAAGGTGGGAAGAGGTGAGCTATGAAGGAGCTCTAACACAAATCCAACATCATAACTTTGCTCTTTTTTTCCTCTGCAAGATGCATGCCCATTGCTTCCTTTTATGGGCTGAGAGGTGGCCAAGAAACAACTAGCTCCAAATGTGAATGCCATCACCTCATGAAGTTGTTCCAAGTACACAAAGGGGTCTAGTTAATGTCACAAGGAGTGTAAGGAGCCCAAATTCATATTGTGGAGGTGATGGGACACTGATGATCATTCAATTGCGTCATTGGTGGGTGAGATTTGAAAGTCGCGTGGATACTAAAGGAGTTTCCGAGTGAGGGTCGCATGGGATCTAAACTTGTAACACACGCTATAGTGCAGGTTAATGTGGGTTCAATCATGTGACCTATTCATTTGACTATTCTTGGGAACTTTTGGACTCACATGTGTGTCAGATGTAGGAGTTAACAACAGGCTCACTGGAAAGACTTTATGGTAGAGTTTGATATGACTATTTGAGTACTAACTTAGTAGGCTGAACCGATTTACTAATGCACTCAAATGGAAGGCGCAACTTGCCACATTGGTAGAGGAGTCACCATCAGAACCAACATGAATTGAAGTGTAGGTTTGTATCAAGTTGTAGGATAAGATCAAGGTAGTGTTGGGGAGGAACCAAATTTCCTTAGACATCATGAAATAGGAAAGAGAAGGAAATACCATGATGTTTTGGGTTAAGAACAACTTGTTATATTTTAGCGAGAGACTTTATGTGTTGAAGAGTTCCAACCTTCATCGAGAGTTGTTACATGAGTGCCATGACTCGATATGGGAAGGGAACCCGAACATGTAATGAACTCTAGATTTTTCAGAGAGGGGGTATTATTGGGAGCGCATGAATAAATATGTGGAAGAGTATGTGTAGACATGCATGGTTTTCCAACAAGAAAAACTTGACACCAAGATGCTTGTTGGTATTCTTCAACCCTTTCCCATTCCAGGGAGACCATGGGAAAGCATCTCAATGGAATTCATAACACAACTACTAAATATGCAAGGGTACATTGGGATCTTTGTTATGGTGGATAGTTCTCCAAGTATGTTGCCTTTATGTCCACAAAGGTGCCTTGCTTGACAAAAGATGTTGCAAGGATGTTCTTTCAACATGTAGTGATTAGTTCTGTATAATGAGGGTATACATTTTTCTTTAATTTATGTATCAGAAATTATTTCAATAATGGATACAAATCACAGTAAAAATCTTAAGACAATAAACTTACTATTTGATAAAAATAAAATTAAGAAAAGTACTGTAAGAAAAATGCAGTAAATAATACTAATTACTAACAGTAGATAAATTAACATAATATACAAAATGGTACTTCCATCATCTTGGAAAATTGCCTATCACATCTATCTACCTTAATTTGTCTATGTACTAGAGTACGATGCAGTTCCTATAGCATGGGGAAAAATGCAGAGAATATTTATTTCATTCATCATTTCTTATTCATAATTTTAACTTGGTTCAGAAAACTAAAAGTAGGGGTATCTAATTCAGAACACATTCTGTAAATAAGAATTTAATACTTGCAAATAAACAAATTTAACTATTTAATAACAAATAAGCAAATAGAACCTGTAGATGAAGATAGGGCCGACAAACACCCAAGGAGGCCTGTCCCTCCCAACCTATTCCAGAAGAAGCAGCCCAACTGCTGGCTTCTTGTGAACCCCCGAGCCTGATTACTGAACCACTAAATGGGTGGAATCTATGTAGAAGCAAGGCACTCAAAAATGACTTCAGCACTCAGCATCAACCTCCTGTAATAACATGCCTTCAGCACTCAGCATCAACCTCGTGAACTCAATAAGAGTTTGGCAGACTCACAACATGATCATCAACATAGCATATCCCCTCATTAAATCTCTTGGGTGCAAACACAGCAAAACCCCAAGGTAAATTTCCTCCTCAGGAAAAGTGATGAACCTCAGTTCATAATTTGATGGCTATTATATAGACTGCCTAGGTCTTTAGTGGTCAGTTTGGAATAAATGAGCCTCAAGCTCCAGTCCCATCTTTCAGGGCACTATGACCACATTTCAAGGGAGTTGTCCCATACCAACAGCTAGTTAGTTGCATCATGATGCTGCCACTTGTCCATTGCCTTCTACCCCAGATTCCATTCCACCTAGTGGATCAGTAACCACTCTTTCAACAGTCCTCTTAGGTGTCTGTCTCCTATTTTATTTATTTAATAATAATATATTGTGCAAATTACAGTCATCCTTGGACACCTGTCCAACATAAAACTTTACAATAAAAGTTATAATAATGTTTTCTAACACAAAATGTATTCCAGCAAAAAGGGTATGTTACAAACACCCCCACTTAAGCTCAACATCGTCCTCGATGTTGCTTATCCATCATCAAGTTCCTAATGGAACAGAACTGGATATGCTGCCCACATATTACTTTCTAGTTCCCAAGTAGCTTCATCAGGGCTAAGGTGCTTCCATTGCACCTTTACCTGCCCTATGGTGCGATTCCGAAGCATAATTTCCCTCCGGTCGAGAATATAGTCCGGTTCCACCTGAAAATCTCCTTCGGGTTCCACCTGTATGTCATTCCAATTCAGCACATGAGTAGCATCGTGCACATACTTCTTTAAAACATAAACGTGAAAAACATTGTGGATTTTTAAATTATATGGCAATGCCAATTGATATGCAACAGCTCCAATCCTTGATAGGATTTTGAATGGTCCTGTTATCCCTAAAGTTGAACCTAGACTACAAGGGTTCAAGCTTAAGGTAATCTTAGATAGTAGGAATGGGACATCTACAGAATAAATTCTTATGTTTTGTTTTTGGTATTTTTGGTGGTAACAGAAAACATGAGTTATGTAGGATATCAAAACAAAAGACAAGTACAATATTGAATTTCAATACATGAATAGAAACAGAAAAATGACTGTGATCTTAAAACTATGAATATAAGAGCTCAGATAGTGTTTCATGATGGGGGCATAGTTGTATACTGTCTAGAAGAATCACAACATGAAATTTAGACCATGTATAGACAGAATACTAAAAGCATGTACTTCATAAATTGAAACAGGATAGGCTCAAAGATCATGTTTTAATTCATAAACAGTCACTTCATACATGCCTGCAAACTAGCTCAAAGTTTGATTTTCCATAACCATCTCAACCCTCGGCTGGAACTCAACACACCTATCTCTATTGCAAATCATAGAATTTATACGATTACTATCCTATTAGCAGTTACAAGTTTTTTGGAATATAATTCTAACAATAAGCTAAAAGTAGAAATAATCTTGAATCGGTTGCTAGACAATTCGGGACTGTTGGGATCAAACGCTCTAAATGCTTTGCTTGCTTGATCCTCACTATCAAATTTGCTTCTTGATTTCCACATATTCATGATATGCTTTATCTTCTAACTTACTGTTTCTTAAAATATGGAACTGAAAATCTGGAAATAGCTTGTAATTGCTAAACTGAAATCTTGAATTTCGAGTGATGATCATTTAATATCAGGTACCCTGACACCTGAAATCGCCAAATTCTAAAACTCTCACCTTGACATTATCTATTCTCTCTATCATCGGATGCTCTGCCACATTGAAATGGAGTGAGAAATTACCAAGTGTGCATTGAAGATTACTTCAGGATTCAGGTCTCTTTAAAGGAAATACATCTACAAATTTGCCACCAGAAGTCTTCAAATATTTCCTCGGATTACAGAACTAGAGAACTTCAAGCTTTATAAAATGCTATCAGTCTCAAAACTTATTAACCTCATCAATTGTTTGTTTGACAAATACAAGCCACAGTATACATTCAGACTACTTTTTCCCTCCGACTCCTTTTGAATGTTTCCCTTGGTCAGTGTTCTTCCAGTGCGCTCTTTGACATATGGAATTTACTCACGACTTGGCATTATACAATTTCTTGTCCTCTTCCTTGGAATTCGGCAAGGTTGAGCGTTGTTTAAACCCTTGGGATACCTTTAAATATTTTATGTTTGATGCTTGAGTATTATCTCAATGCCTGAGGGCTTTTTGGTGGTTCTTCAACTCTGCCAGTACCTTTTATTTGATGAACTTGCGGCTACCTTGGTGCCCTCGTGTGATGTTGGATGCTCGAATGTATAATTTGGATTTGCAAAGCTAAACAATGAATTTTTATGAATCCTTGGAAGTATTCGATTCATTTGACCTCAATATATATATGAATTGCTCCTGTCCACGAGTTGTGTAATCTTTAAAACCTGTGGTGCTCCTTTGTTGTGCATGAATCGATCCCCTTTACTTTTGCAACATTACCAAAACCTGATTTCACCAAGTTTACATCCTCTGCATCCTCTGAAAGCTTTGGGCAGAGTATTTGACATTTGCAATTTGTTGTTTAGCTGGAATTGAAGTAATGAAAGCATCTCTTTCGGTACTCTGATTGCTAATGGCATTTAACTGGAAACTGTGGACTCATGTTATTGACATACTAACAATCTCCTTTATAAACATTTTTGCAAAATTAAGAATTGAGCACTCACACTATGATTCTAGCATTTTTACTAATGGATAGTATGCAGAAACATAAATATGATGAAACTTGCAGAATGCATGAAGGTCATGTTGCTACCAAATTGTATGACATTCAACCTTATTCATTGCTGGCGCCACTTTTGTGTATTAGATGGCTTCAAAATGCTGTCAGTATCTGAAATTTTTATGGGATAAATCTGGAGATAACATGTCCACAATACCTTGGTGCTATTTTAGTACAACTCCCAAGCTTCAAAGAACTTTTCTTGGGCTTTATCTTTATAAAAACATGGTCTCCTACCTGAAATTTTCTTTCTGTGCGTTTCGAATCAGCATAGCTTTTCTGCCGATCTTGGGCAACCTTTAAGTTACCTTGAACCTGTTTCACAGTTAGTTCTATTTCTTTCAATAAATCTGGTCTTAACATCAATCTGTCTACAGGGTTATCCCAAGAAATCGGAGTACAACATTTTCTTCCATACAAAATCTCAAATGGGTTTAACTTAGCAGATGCTTGATAATTATTATTGTAGGCAAATTTTGCTAAATGTAAAAAATCTTCCCACTTAGATGGTTGATCTTTAACATACAATCGTAACATGTTTTCTAAAATCTGATTTACCCTTTCTGTTTGACCATCAGTTTGTGGGTGGAAAGAAGTGCTGAAATTTAATTTAGTATTTAATCCTTTAAACAGTGCTGTCCAAAATTTACTGGTGAACTTAGAGTCCCGGTCTGAAATAATTACATTTGGAACTCCGTGTAAGCGAAAAATTTGCTTCATGAAAACATCTGCAATGTTAGAAGCCTTGAAATTAGTTTTAATAGGAATAAAATGAGCAGCTTTACTAAGTTTATCAACAACAACCATGATTGAGTCATTCTGCTTCTGATTTTTAGGCAAACCTGTAATAAAATCAATGCTTATAATTTCTCATTTCCATTCTGGAATTGGTAAGGGCTGCAATAGTCCAGCTGGATGTTGATGTTAAGCTTTAATAGTCTGACATTCAAAACATCTAGCTATATATTCAGCAATTTCATTCTTCATGTTGGGCCAAAAATAGTCTTTCCTTAACATAGTTATCATTTTCTGATAACCAGGATGCCCTGAATAAGGACTCTTATGAACTTCATCCAAAATCACCAACTTAACTTTCGAAATATTAGGTACATAAAGTTTGTTTTTATATGTTAAGAAGCCTTTTCATTAATACTATAATCTGTTATTAAATTTTCAGATGAATGTTTAGCCACTTTATCATGTAAATTTTGGTAATTTTCGTCTTACTTAATTCCTTCTTCGATCTGATTTTCCAAATCAGTCTTAAAAGTATTGATTGCTACCACAATACTCAATCTAGCATTTATGCTCAAAGCATCAGAAACCTTATTCTCCTTTCCATTAATGTGATGAATCTCAAAATCATACTCGCTAAGGAAAGCTAACCACCTAGCTTGCCTTGCGTTAACATTTGTTTGATCCAATAAATACTTTAAACCTTTATTATCAGTCATTAAAATGAATTTTCTTCCAATCAAGTGATGGCACCACATTTTTAATGCATGTATCATGGCTGCCAACTCAAGATCATAAGTAGCATAATTCTTTTCATGTATTTTTAACTTCCTTGACTCAAAAGCAATTGCATGACCTTCCTGACTTAAGACCCCTCCAAGTCCATCGTTGCATGCATCCATGCATATGATGAAATCCTTATTGGGATCTGCAATTTTTAAGATGGGTGTCGTATTTAATAACTCCTTTAACTTATTAAAACTTTCTTGACACTTTTGATCCCATACGAATTTCTTCCCTTTCTTCTGCAAAGAAGTGATGGGGTTAGCAATTCTAGAGAACCCTTCAATAAACTTTCTATAATAACCCGTTATTCTCATGAATGATCGTACATCAGATATGTCTTTAGGAACAGGCCATTCATTAATTGCTTTTATCTTATCAGGATCAACAAAAATACCATCTTTACAAATTATATGACCCAAATACTGAATTTTATCTTTATAAAAATCACACTTACTGAACTTAGCGTAAAGCTGATGTTCTCTAAGTACTTGTAAAATGGTTTTTAAATGTTCGTCATGCTCTTCTTTATTTTTTGAGTAAACCAGAATATCATCAATGAATACCACTACGAACTTATCCAAATATTTATGCAGAACGTTGTTCATTAAACACATGAACACTACCGGTGCATTGGTTAGCCCAAAAGACATAACTACGAACTCGTAGTGTCCATAACGCGTTCTGAATGCAGTTTTGAATATGTCCTTGTTTTTTATCCGGACTTGATGATAACCCGACCTTAAATCAATTTTAGTGAATATCCCTGCTCTGCGTACTTGATCAAATAGATCATCTATGTGGGGTAAGGGATATCGGTTCTTAATTGTCATTTTATAAAGCTGACGGTAATCAATGCACAAACGCATGGTACCATCCTTCTTTTTATCAAAAATTACTGGTGCTCCCTAAGGGGACACACTAGACCTTATGTATTTCTTATCTATTAATTCTTTCAGCTGAGATTTCAACTCATTTAACTCCAGAATATTCATCCTATAGGGAGGTTTCGAGTTTGGTACCGCACCGGGTACTAACTCAATGGTGAAATCAAATTCCCTTTTTGGAGGTAATCTTGGAATTTCTTCCGGGAATACGTCAGAAAAGTCCCTAAGGATGGGAATATCCTCTAGCTTTAATTTGTCTTCTTTAGATGTACACTCGTCATTAATAACATTAACAACAAACATTTTACAGCCTTTTCTGGCATCTCTCTTTACTTGTAGAGCAGAAATCTGCCTTACTGAAATCTTCCTATGAATTCCTTTTACTGTTTCTGAATTACCTTCATTATTTACACATGTAAAAGATTTGTCATAACAATTCAGTAAAACTCTATGTTGTTCAAGCCAGTCCATACCAATCAACAAATCATATGACCCTAAGGGTAAAACATTTAGATTAATTTGCGTTTTCAATTGACTTAAAAATACTTCACAATTCTTGACATAATCTGTAACCTTTCTTTTAGTTCCTGTTGCAAGCTGAACTAACCATGCATTATCAAATTTCTCTATTTTTAGCTTGCAACGGTTTACTAAAGTAGGTGAAATATAACTCAGATTTGCACCTGGATCTATTAGAGTAGAAATAGACTCGTTTTGTATCATACCTTCAATTTCGACCATGGATGTTTGATGGTCCGCTTGACGATTCTCCAGTGCTGCATTTATCCTGAGCATTTCTCTTGCGATATCTCCAACTGTAGGTTTTGCTTGCATAGTGTGAATATTGTTGGTTGTCCTCTTGTTGCGTGGGCAATCTGCTCTCTTATGTGGTCCGCCACATTCATAGGACTTCATGGGTCCTTTCTGTTCAACATACCTATTGTTGTTATTATTGTTATTGGTATGATTATTATTATTAGGTACGTTTCTTGCAACAGTAAAGTTCTTAGATGCATTATTCCGGTAATTATTAGGAAAATTTATGTTATTAAATTTTTTCTTAAAACCTCCAGAATTATGATTAAAATTCTTCTTTTTATAGTCAAACTAATTAGTCTTACTGTTCTTCCAGCTAGTCGTTCCTTCTTTTTTTTTTTTTTGATCAAAACAAAAATTTGCCTTCCTCATGGCCTCTTCCAAAGTGGAAGGATTATCATACTCAATACGGTCTTTTATATTAAAAGGTAGACAACTGAGAAACCTTTGTACTTTAGGCTTTTCCTCGACCATATAGGGCACATACCTCAGCAAGCTAAGGAACTTGCTGCACAGTTCTTTCATGTTCATTGTACCCAACTTTAAATCGTAAAACTCCTTTGACTTATCTTCAAAGTATTGTTCCGACAAAAACTTCTTTTTAAACAAACTTTTAAACATATTCCAAGTTACTTCTTTTTATTTTATACTCTTAATTCTTTTAAGATCCTGCCACCAAATATTTGCCTTCCCGGTCAGATTGTAAATAGCCATCTTGGCTTTCAGTTGAGAAGAGTAGTTGTAAATATTAAAGTACTTCTTTATTCCAGACAGCCAAGCTTCTGCTGTCTCACCTTTCTCACTTTTGCCATTAATGGTGGGTGGCTTAATCTTTTTAAATTCACCAGTAATCTGTTCATGATGTTTATGTTTTCTCCTTTTAGAGCAGCATTCACTGTTGCTGCTGTCTTAATTAAAGTCATTATTACTTGAATCAGATTTAAAGGATGAGTAACTGTTCCTTTTATCATTTCTTGTCTTCTTATGCTTATGTTGGTGGGACATTGTTTCAGAATCATCCTTCATTTCTGATTTTCTGCCTCTTTCATCATTATAACCATTTCCTTTTAAATTATGTTGTAACTCTTCCTGTACCTTAAGGATCCATTCATTTTCTTCTTTAACAGCCTTTAATTTAGATTTGAAATCCTATACAGTGCGTAAAATTTCAGAAGATTGGTTGTTTAACTCAACATAAATTCCTTCAGAATTGTTATTATTAATGCGTTCATTACGAGGAGATCTGTCCTCTGCTGATTCTTCTGGTATTTCCATACCTGGAATTTAAAGGTCAATCTGTTATGTGCAAAAATAAAATTAAATTACAAAATTTAGTAACATAAACTTTTTGATTGGTTTTCTGTTTGTGCGCATGAGCCTAAATCAGGCCTAGAGTTTGAACTTCTGCTCTGATACCACATGTAACATCCCAAAAAAATCACAAAAATTTAAAATTTTTCGACGTGACAATTAATGCTTATTTAATGTGTGCGGAAATAAAACAATGCATAAAAGATTATCTTGTTGTACTAAATGCCATGCTGGTTTATAGTATAAGATTTGCGACTAGATGATTCACGTTCATGTCCTGATGTTATTCATACTCAACTATACTATTGCAAACTTCTATTGTTGTTGTTATGATTTATAAATCAGCTATCTTTGACTAATGTGCTTTTGTTGATTGATGAAGGGGTCCTACGGATGCCCCGAGGCTTACTTAGCATTCGTGCTAAAGCATGTGAATTCGTACTTGTGGCAGTTTACAGGTAAGGATTTAAAGTCGCGACAAGTGACTAAACAGTTTTTCAGTAATCTCCTTTGTAAAATATTTGAAGAGATAAAACTTTGGGCATTCTACCGATGACAATCTTGGTTCGAGACTTAAAGTCGTTCAAGATAAAGACATCTGAAAAAGATTGCTCAGACAAACAGTACGTCTTAATTAATGTAAATTATAAGCTTGTATTTGATTCAAGAGAAGGTCTGTATCGATCGTGTCTCAGTTTTACACTCAGAAATTCTATATGGTTTTTCATTTAAGTTTCATGTTGAGTCGTACATAAAGTCTATCGTTTCCCTCCATGGCAAAATTGTAGGAATTCTATGTATGAATGATTTGAAATGTTTTTCTAGAGACTATAGTTCTACGATGATGGTGTTAATTCGATTTATTAACATGATTTCTATTACACTATACATTAGGATGTATGTGTGTGTGCATTCCTTGGATTATTTCTATAGTCTATTTGCATTGTATATTGAAATATTAACAAACTATTATATAAATAAACTTTATATAATATGTGTGTGTGCACTTTCATGACTCTATTTGATACTATGCAAACCTTGGTGAAATTCTAATGTGTGTTGTGTGCACTTACGTGACCCTATGTGATACTTATGCAACCCTAGCGAAATCTATCCAACCCTTGGCATTAAGTGATAGGGTGGTGTATCACGACTTTACCATGTATATATTATCCATGGTCTTTATTACTATGATGTGAACGTTAATATATATCACAGGTTAGCGGATATAAATGCTACCTATGCATTGAATGCATACAACCGTCGAAGTAGTGGAGTTCCACCATGGATGGCTTTGTGAGCTCGAGCACGTGATAGTTTTGTGGTGTAACAATTATGCGATGATGTGTAGACATACTAGTTCAAAAGTTAATGAGCTGGCTCCTTCGTGGCAATAGTAATGATGGCTCATTTAATAGGGTAGATGGCTTGTTGTTTCGTGAATCCAACCCGGTGATCTCCACCTTTGATCTGTCAGGGTATTGATGGATTAGGGTTAAACCCTACCTCCGTTACATTCAATGTGTTTATTGTGATCTTTGGAATTTGATAGTTGTGGCTCTGCATCTGGCCGACAGGCTGAGGGTTTGTAGGGTTATTTTTTTGCAATCCAGAGGCATGATGCCTGCGTTTTGAACTCGTGACCTGTGAAGGGTTTTAAGAGCCGAACTCTCCATGTTTTACAGTGATAATATGTCGGGGTTGGCAGTTATGAAGTCTGTTCTTGATGAGGTTCGATACTCAGACTAGTTGAGGGTTTTTCTTTTAAAACTGGGTTCAAATGTGAGAGGCTAGGTCCTCGTCGTAGTTGATACAGGTCTTGGCATTGTTGAACTGTTTAGTAGTGGATAGTTCGGTGTGGTTTTCTTTCATCCCAGTTATTTGACAGTGTGAGTTACAGTTATAGTTGCAGTTGTTGTTGATTGGCGTCTTCAGCTCTATACCAACATTTTAAAGGTAATGTATTTCGACCCTATTCCTGTAGCTTTCAAAAATGATTCATTAACACAGTGATGGTTATTTGTTCTAAGTTGCAATCGTTTCCTTAAAAGAGGACCGTCTTTTTTACCACATCTTACTGCTGTTGCAGGTACAGAAGTTCGTGGCTTCTTCAGTTCGGATAATGAAGGTTGGCAACGGCTACACCAACCGGCAAGCCTCGAAGGTTGCCTTGTAACTTTGCTTAGATGAGGATGATGGTCGACATGTGTGTGTTGTTATGTGTATTCGTGTTTAACTCAGAGAGTTTGTAAATCGTTGAGATAGGGTTTGTACACTGTAAAAGAAATGGGGAGGATAATACCTCGACCCACAGGGAAAAAGCCATGTTGATTTTGTAATGCAACTGTCGTGGAGAAGAGTTCTTATTCTCAGACTTAATGTAGAGATGTAACTTGTTCTTAATATGGTTCTGCGTTTATGCTTGATGGATAAAAGTTGTAATTATGAAACTTGAAATGGAAACTTCTTGATATTGTTTCTTTTGCAGATAATAACTATAAAAATGTGATAGTTGTATTGAAGGTTCCTCCAGACTTGGATATCGTAAAATCCTTTGATTTCTATAAATAATAGTGGATACGTTTTGTCTTAGAGAAGAGTTTGGTCTGTGTATGATTCGTCGGTTGAAGGAAATCTCTGCGTTTTCATTCTATAAGTTCGATGGTTAGGGTTTGATTTGTATTTGAAATGTATGACTCGATTTTGGTCATCGATATGATGTCGAGATTTCAACTATCGAGTTATGGAATAAATAAAGTTGTATTCTATGTTTCGTTTTATGGCAAATGTCATATGGTTTGTCATGAGTTGGAATGATTGAAGAATAATGTCTGTCTGCCGCGAGTTGGTAACACTGTTTATGTTTATAAAAATGAATTTGTAAATGTTTGATGAAATGTGCAACAGTTGACAAATTTGGAATAATTCTAGAATGTTTGTTTGGAAGGGTATTACCCTTGGTCAATGACCAGAATGATGATTGTAATTTGATTCCGTGAATAGAATAAAGACATGATATGCTAGTTCTGTGTTATGAGGGTTGTAAATGTACTGTTAGGGTTTAGGGTTTTTCTACTGTATTTTTGAATAAAATTACAGAACTTAAAATAGACTTCGTTTACTTGTCTATCTTGTATAATCAGTAGTGAAAATAATAGTAGACTATAGTAAACTTTTGAGAAGAAAATTATGGAATTATAAACCTTGTCTTAAATCTTGAAAATGACAGATTAGTTCTATATAATGAGGTTATACATTTTTCTTTAATTTATGTATCAGAAATGATTTCAATAATGGATACAAATCAGAGTAAAAATCTTAAGATAGTAAACTTACTATTTGATAAAAATAAAATTAAGAACAGTACTGTAAGGAAAATGCAGTAAATAATACTAATTACTAACAGTAGATAAATTAACAGAATATACAGAAAGGTACTTTCATCATCTTGGAAAATTGCCTGTCATATCTATCTACCTTAATTTGTCTCTATACTAGAGTACGATGCAGTTCCTATAGCATGGGGGAAAATGCAGAGAATATTTATTTCATTCATCATTTCTTATTCATAATTTTAACTTGGTTCAGAAAACTAAAAGTAGGGGTATCTAATTCATAACACATTCTGTAAATAAGAATTTAATACTTGCAAATAAACAGATTTAATTATTTAATAACAAATAAGCAAATAGAACCTGTAGATGAAGATAGGGCTGACAAACACCTAAGGAGGCCTGTTCCTCCCAACCTATTCCAAAAGAGGCAGCCCACTGCTGGCTTCTTGTGAACCCCCGAGCCTGATTACTGAACCACTAAATGGGTGGAATCTATGTAGAAGCAAGGCACTCAAAAATGCCTTCAGCACTCAGCATCAACCTCCTGTAATAACATGCCTTCAGCACTCAGCATCAACCTCCTGAACTCAATAAGAGTTTGGCAGACTCACAACATGATCAACAACATAGCATATCCCCTCATCAAATCTCTTGGGTGCAAACACAGCAAAACCCCAAGGTAAATTTCCTCCTCAGGAAAAGTGATGAACCTCAGTTCATAATTTGATGGCTATTATATAGACTGCCTAGGTCTTTAGTGGTCAGTTTGGAATAAATGAGCCTCAAGCTACAGTCCCATCTTTCAGGGCACTATGACCACATTTCAAGGGAGTTGTCCCATACCAACAGCTAGTTAGTTGCATCATGATGCTGCCACTTGTCCATTTCCTTCTACCCCAGATTCCATTCCACCTAGTGGATCAGTAACCACTCTTTCAACAGTCCTCTTAGGTGTTTGTCTCCTATTTGATTTATTTAATAATAATATATTGTGCAAATTACAGTCATCCTTGGACACCTGTCCAACATAAAACTTTACAATAAAAGTTATAATAATGTTTGCTAACACAAAATGTTTTCCAACAAAAAGGGTATGTTACAACTCGCCGAGTTCTGTCGCCGTTTCGGACCAACTCGCCGAGTTCTGTCGTTCTACCACCGTTTTGGACCAACTCGCCGAGTTCTACCGCCGTTTCGGACCAACTCGCCGAGTTCTGCCGCCGTTTTGGACCAACTCACTGAGTTCTGTCGTCGACAAACACTTAGAAAATTTTTGAAATTTTTCTTCCCTTCCCTGGGCACTTCCGCAACTTTGTCGGCGCAACTCATCCAAATTCGCCAACCGTTTTGACTCCACTTAGCGAGTTTCGCCGAAACGTATCGGCTCAACTCCATGAGACTCGCCGAAACGCATCGTCACAACCAAACAAAAACACTTAGAAAATTTTTGAAAATTTGAAATTTTCTTAAGAATCAGTGTTGAGCAGGAGGAATACTTACCTCCGCAACTGTGATAGGTAGCCCATGAAGGCCCAATGCTGCAAGCTGGCTCTGGTACCATTCTGTCACATCCCCTCCCATCTATCCAAGGCAAGGAAGGGAACATGATGGAAATCTCTGGGGCTTTGACATAAACTCGGCCCATTCATTAGATTCATACACATAAATTCAAAAGTATGCGGATACAAATTAAGCAAGTATGCACGGCGGAATTAAAAACTCATCCACACACATATCATATGCATACATCATATCGAAAATAGGCATCAATTTAAACATTGCATAAGTAGATACATAGACAGAAAAACACTTATCTTCATTGTGCAATTGTCCCAAACAACTAGCTATGTCGCTGCAACGTTCCACCCAACCATAGGCCAGTTGTATTCATCAATTCTCTCAACACAACTGCCACCCCCGAGCTGGGCATGATCCTTAAAAGGAAAATGGGACATTCAAGCTTAGACACTGCCAATTAATCATTTCATCTGAGCCAAGCCAATCCACAGCTGGGTTTATCAGGCTACATTTGAACCCTAGATCCTTGCACTCAAGCTCAAGCCAAAACAATGGATTTACCAACAGGATGGCCATGGGTTTCCCCCAAATCGTTTCCATCCAAAAACGAATTATGGGATGGGGAAAAACATTCACAGGGAAGAAAACGATTTCTCCCCAGCTATCTAAGCATTTAACAACAAAAACGATCTCTATGGAACCCCAATTCGATTCCCCTTCTTCCCCACTGGCATGCAACACAAAAACGCCCTTCTCCCAGCTGAGAATGAAGGAAAACACAGGAAAACGTGGCTGGAAAACGCCCAGGTAGCTCCCAACTCGTGAGGGAGAGAAACTGCTTGATGGATAATGGCTTGGGGAGCAATTCATGGCTCTTTTCTTGCCCAAGAAGCAAAACACGATTTTCCATGCAGGGTGGCTTGCCCATACTCGAATTTGGACAACCATACCTCTCATTCCCTAAGGCATTAGCTACCTCAACCAACTCTTGGGAGAAATCAATGATTGGGTACAAAAGTCAACATGGTAGTTGAGGGTTTAATGGGTTCTCTCATTGACACTTGGATTGACTTGATTGGCTCCAAGGGTTTGAATGTTTTCCCTCCCAATTTCTTGTAAAATCATGCCCCCGTCTCTTGTTGCATTGCATAGCTAGTTGTGGGTATTTTATTAAAATGCATATTTACATGACATTTGAAATTCCAATGTGTCTGGCTAGCACGTAAACCATATGCATCACTAAATCGATGGCGGGGCCTTGGCCTTGAGCTCCTCACCATGATTTTATAATAATATTACATCATTTACATTTGAATGTAATGGGGTCAAAATGGGGATGTTACATTTGATTTTCCTACGATGCAATTGTAAGGTGATGGTTTATCTTGATTCCCATGTAAAAAATTGAAGATCTAAACTCACATTTATGATACGATGGTTGGCATATGATCTAGTGGAAAGAACAAGGAACAATTCAATTAAATACATTTTAAATTAAAAGACATCATTACAATTATTATGTAATAAATTCTATGTTATTTTCATTTCAGATGTCAAGAAACATGTCCCATACTCATACCGTGTTTTTAGTGATACTCATCAAATGGATTTTAGTCAAAAGACATCTACTCAAATTTGTGAAGAATCTTCCCTTTGCATGCAAAAGGTCTCTTCCTGAACTATCAGTCTACAACAAACAAGTTTTGTTCACAATGGAATGGATATGTCTAGCAATGGAAAGTTTTGTTTTGCACACAATTGCTAATATGGATATTTCCAATGGCAATAGTCAAAGGAGTTCCACGACATCTACTTTGATATCGACCACATATTTTCGAAGGTTGTTGGACTTGAAATTTTGTTTTCTACATCTCAAAGTTTTGATAGGATCCACATAATTAATTATATACACAATCTATTTATAAACTGATAGCTTAGGGTGTTTATCCCATTAGGACTTCTTCGATACATTATGTGCTCTTACATAGGTTTCAGTTGTCAGCTAGGACCACTTTGGAGAATGATGTTGACCGCCTTGGAGAATGAAAAGCAGATTTCACAATAAGATGGTGGATGCCAAAAACTTAAGGAAATGCTTTGATTTACCTATAAAGCTATAGTATAAAAAAATGTAATGGATGGGACACTAATGCCAAAACCCATTCCATTACATGATTCCCTGCTTGGCAGGGAATAAAAAAATGCAGGGGACTTCATCGGACCAGTGTTTACAGTGGAACAGACAATAAAATCCCAGGGAGTGCATGCCGCCCTCATTAAATTTCCCCACGTGAAAGCGTTGGCTCGCGCACAATCCAAGCATGTGGGGAACAATAACGTCATCCCGCCGCCCCCTCCTGGGAAGGGAGAATCGAGGACGACGTCACTGTCCTCTAACCTATAGGATTTCGACAAAATACTAATTTTAAAAATTTAATATAATACAATATATTTAAAATATAGTTTGTACATAGGTTTAGGGAAAAATTTATAGGTTTTAGGGGTACACTATGCCAAAATAATAGGAGCTCCACTAAACATAGATATCCCCTTGGGGGACATAATAAAACATGGTACGAACAATAGATGGCATCTAAAGGTAATTTTTTTTAGAATTTTTAATTTTTAAAATATTATTTATTTCGAACAATTTCACAACCCAACAGAGCTAAATTATTATTTCATTTACTTTAATCAATCACAAAATAAAATATGCTCACTAGGACAAAGCAATTGGCAATGAGTAATTAAGATGAGAAGTTATAAATGGAATGTCACAAATTCAAATCCCCATGAATATTTACTTACAGAAATAATTCACAAAATAAAATATTCTATAAAATAATTTATTTTTTAAAATATTAAAATTAATATATAAATATTATAAAACATGGTAAAACATTAATTTTTTGGTTGATTAATATAAAGTAAAAGCATATTAAAGACTAATAATTGCTATAATCTCATCTCTCCCTTGGCAGAAACTAACGAAACATTTTTAATGATATAAAATTTAATAACACTTAATATTACAAACTAGGCGGCATTTCATTTATTATTATCGAGTAAAAGCATGGCCGTAATTGTCAACCCAAACTATAGGTATATTTTCAACTCAATTCTATTAACCAATGATAAAAGAACAATTTACAATTTCAAATTTCAAATTTCAAATTTCAAATTTTTATAATCTTTTTTAATTTCAAAAAAATTAGATTTAATATATCAATTTTTGTAAATTAAAAAAAAAAAAAAAATTATAAGAAGCAAGTTAGTAATATAAAATTTCTTAATTGAATTATGAATAATTATTATTAAAATGGTATAAAAAATTTAAAAAATAGTTCTAAAATTTATTTTTATTTATAACAATTATATATTAAACCATATAATAATATAACAAAGCAGCTAATCCTTGCCTTATTGAAATAAAATATATATTTATAATTGAAATAAAATATATATTTATTGAAAATAAAATATTTATAATATTAGTTTTATTGTTTATTATTATTGTAAATATTTGCAAGAAAAAACATTAATGAGACTTTCATATATATATATACAATTGATTAATATATTTAATAAATTGTTTCTTTCATAATAAAAAAAAATTAAAAATAAATACATAAGCTTTTTTTTAATTTATTAATTGTGTTTAATCTAAAAACTAAAATAATTATTTTCATGGGCTTCATTATTTCTCCATGTTGTTGATACTAAAATTTTATAAAGGAGCATTGTAATTTTTTTATAAAATTGTGAGAGAATGCAAGTTGTGTACTAAAAAAACTTCATAACTCAATTTTAATGTCTCCTAGCAACCAATTTTTTTAATTATTAATGTTTTTTTATAATGAATTACTATTACAAGATTGCAAAAGAGAATTTTGTGTCATTACTCATGGTTATATTTGTAAGAATAAAGTTGTAATTAGAATAACAATTATTAGTTTTTGAGTAATTTTCAATGCTATTTATAGAAATTGTTTGTAGTATTCACATTTTGGAGGGTTAGTGCAATTAATAGATAATAAGCTGAAATAAAACTTTTTTCATTATATTTGTAAAGAGTGAATATAGAATCAGAATAATAATATTTAGTCATTTAAAATAAGTTTTCATAAACTAAATATTTTTTTTCCTTCTAAAATTAATATATTCATTGTTGTATTTTAATAGATATAGCATTTCATTAAAAATAATAAAAATTATGTATTTTAAATATTCTTTTATGTACAATAACTTATTATAGTTTTAAAAATTGATCATTAAAACTTATATAAATATTTAAATATTAGTTAAAAAGTAAATCTAAAAAGTACTCAATCTAATTAAATAATTCTTCACCATTTTTAATCGTTAAAGCCTTGTAAGGATATATGTATAGAATAAGCTAACAAGTATTATATATATATAAAAACTAATCAATAATGTAAAAAGTTTATATATATATATATATATATATATATATATTATTCTAACTAATATAGTATCATTTTAACTAATATAGCTTTTATTGTGTTGGTGTCAGGGATGGTTTTTTTTTCATATGAAAATACAGCTTACTATTAATAACTCGAAATAGTAAATGAAACCAGTACATCAAGACCACAGCAAACATGTATGAGTGTGAATCATATCACACCAACATCCACAAGCAGCAACATCATCCACATAGTCCAAGACAAGACCCATCCATACCTAATGGATGTCTACTACAGCATAATACTATCTGTCACATAATCCTAAAAACATCATAGGTGACCAATAATACCATCTCCAAGAGAAATATAGTAGCGGAGAAACATAACCGACAATCTTTAAAGACATAATACAATAATAAAGTCCAAAACAGCCAGAGGCCTGGACACATAAGTCAATATATCCGAAAGACAATAAGCAAATATAGAGCCGAACTATCACACCGGAACAAAATATCCAACAAGTAGTTGGATGAAGTACCTAAGAACCTGCAAGATATCAAGCCGCATAGATCATATGAGCAAATATATATAACCAATATGCCATCAAATAGAAAAGCAGATCATCACCAAAAACAAATCACCAAAACAGATCAACCGAGCCCTGGGAGAAAAGGAAGTCCTCATGCCATTCCTCCCAAATAATAACACCAGTCGCTGAAACCAAAGCCTGTTTGGATAGCAGATCTGCCTCCAAATTGACCTCACGATAAACATGAGCAAAGTGAATATGCTGAAAACCATTAATGAAGTTCCTGACAGCAACCATCCAATGTGTTAAGAGCATCACATTGAGAGGAGACGAGCCCAATGCCTAAGATATGATAGCAGATGAGTCACCCATAACAACGAGTGACGAGACCCTTTTGAAACGAGCAAAGTATAAGAGTAGCCAAAGTGCACAGAGTTCGCTGCGAGTGTTTGTTCCATAACCCAAGTTCAAATAAATACGATAGGAGGTAGTGTTATTTAGATTCAGTATCACACCTGCTCCACTGTCACCCCGGCCCCCAAGTGCCGCCCCATCAAAAAAACCACAAGGATACACAAGAATTGGAGGAGAAAATCGGTATCCAGGGCGCCTTGAAGGTGAGGCACTTCGACCACCCGCATGACCAGACAAGGAGCAAAACTCCTTGAAATAGGAAATAATCCGCCCACATAACCAAGCCATATTAGGAGTAATACCCTCGAACACACAGCGATTTCTGGCCTTCCACACCTCCCACATCATGATACAGGGTAGTTCCAGTTACATACGAGCTCGAGGATCGCGGAACCATCTGCTAAAAGAATCAATCAAAGTCGTAGCATGCCAGGCTACAGGTGAACCAAGTGATATAACAATGAATGACCAAAGTTCTTGCATGAATAAGCACGACGTGAAGAGATGATCAACCGATTCCACATTGGAGGCACATAATGGACACCGGCCAGGACCGCAGAATCTCCGACGACAAAGATTATCCCAGGTAAGTATGTTGTTGCCCAGAGCCAGCCAGACAAAGCAACGAATCCGCGGGGGTATGGCCAGCTTCCAAATCATTGAGTGCCACCATATCATCCCAGGTTGATTATCAGCAAATAAAGAGTCATATGCCAGCTTTGAGGTGACTACGCCTCGCGCAGTATCCCAAGACCATACCAACTTGTCCGGTGAGTCACAAAGCCTGATATTTGCTTGACTGAGATACCTGATGAAATATGACCATTCCTTCCCCATAATTCCCCCAATACCAAGTTGGCGAGCATTGATCCATCCCCTGCCATTTAATGAAACCGCATGTGCTAGACAATAGAGCCCCCTGGCTCGTAGATGAGCCAGTAGTTCGGGAGAGAGAAGATAATCTGGAGATCCCCCAAATACAGGATCCATGCCGAGTCTTATGTCCCGACCATTTCCCGGCTTCCAAGTAAGCCATTTTGCAACGACAGAAAACGAACTCATAAGACCCCTCCAAATATTGGATGCGCCAGTCACGGTATGTCGCTCCAACCGAAACTAGGAAGCAACAGGGATATTTTTTAGATATTTCGCCCTAATAATACAACCCCAAATGGAGTTATTGAATAAAACACGCCACAGACTCTTTGCATGGAGAGCCAACACAAAACGCTCCAAATTCTTCACATTCCAACCCCCAAGAGTGTATGGTTTGGCCAGGGATTCCCATTTTATTAAGTGAAACTTGTTCACCACCCCCCCCCTCGACCATATAAAACGGAAAAATTTCCCCCGTATAATGCAGATGATTGTCACCGGAATTTTGTTGAGGGAGAACCAGTAGACTACCAGATTCTGGAGGATAGCCTTTGCCAATGTGAGCCGGCCACCCAGAGACAGATATTTCATGCTCCAATGCCCAATGCGATCATCAAACCGCTTGATAAGCCAAATCCAGTCATTTATCCTGTAATTAGCAGGTTTGATAAAGTAGCCGAGATATTTTGTGCCCTCAGATAAATCCTTAAATTCCAAAGGAAACGAATCCTAGATTCTGCGTTCCACATCCACCACCAATGAGTGCTTCAGGAAAAAATATTTCATCATGCTAATGAGCATGCCAGTTACCAAACAGAAAAAATCAAGTATTCTCTTATACTGAACCCACTCCTCCACTGTACCTACACCGAAAAGCATTACATCATCCACAAAGAGAGTGTGTGTTACCGAAACATCAGTGGAGATCTTTAAACCCACAATATGGCCAACACTCTTTGATTTATGAATGGAGAGACTCAGACCTTCTATGACCAACAGAAAAAGCAGGGGGGACAGAGGACATCCCTGGCGAAGGCCCCTAGAAGCCTTGAAGTAATCAGTCGGCTGTCCATTTATAAGCACAGCAAAGTTGACAGAGGTAATGCAGGCCATAATCCACTTCATTACCTTCCAAGGAAGACCAATTTGGATAAGAATCAATTTCAGGAAGGTCCAATTTACTCGGTCGTAAGCTTTTACCAAGTCCAGTTGAAGGACAAGAGCATCCAGCTTCTTCTGATTTATACTGTGGAAAACCTCATGAGCCACGCCAACTGCATCATGTATCTGCCTCCCATCCAGAAAGCCATATTGTTCCATAGAAATGAACCTTGACAAGATCGGTTTGATACGTTGTGCAATTATCTTGGATATGATCTTGTAGACTAAATTGCACAAAGCAATATGCCGGAAGTCACTGAAACTCTCAGGATGTGATGTTTTCGGTATCAGTGTCAGATAGGTAGAATTCAGCGCCCCGGACACCAGCCCCAAAGACCGAAATTCATCTACCGCAACCTTAAGGTCCTCACCCATAATATCAAAAAAATGTGTGAACAGTTCCACCGTCCAGCCATCCTGACCGGGCGATTTATCCTTGGTAAAACCCCGTAGGGTATCCTGTATTTCAGTAATAGTAATAGCCTCAAAAATATTGTCCCCTTCCTCATCCGTGAACATCCTAGGATATTCTTTTATAAGCTTAAACTGTTCATTCAGAGATGTACGCTTTGGATCAGTATAGTACTCAAAAAGTGTCGAGAATCCTCAGCCATCAATTCCTCATTACCATAAATCCTCCTCCCATCATGATCATTTAAATCCCAGATATTATTTTGAATTCTGCGTGAATCAACATACCGATGAAAAAAATTTGTATTTAAATCACCAGCTTTAAGCCAAATTGCCCGGCTCTTTAAACGCCAAGATTATTCCTGGGTAATGAGAATTTTGAGTTTTCTTTCCTCCAGATTAGCAAGTCGGGCACGATCAGCTTGTGCACACCCCATTCTCAAAGATAAGTCCCTGAGATCAGCAATTTCCAGTTCAAGCTCTTTTAGTTCATTAGTCAGTAATGCTTTTTTGGTTCGTTCCCACCTCATAGTGAAGTCTTTTAGGGAACATAGTTTGGCAGCAAGCATGTCCATAGCCGATCGTTCCCCCGAGACATCACTATTTTCCCAAAGAGTATGTACACCTATATCATAATCAGGTTCTTTTAACCATACTGAATTGAATTTGAAAGGATAAACCGGATGTTTTGCTTCAGTATCAAATTGTAAGATGATAGGGGAATGATCACTGATATGTGTCATCTATATCCATGACCTGTATGTTTTGAAAGAGCTTAAGAGTGACTCAGAAATCAAGTAACGGCCAATGCACTTGGATATCAGATTCTCACCCTGGCGACCATTTGACCAGGTGGGAGCCATAGGTCGAGGTTCCACATCAATTAGGGAAAAAGTGGCAAAAAGATTCCTGAAGTAAGTCCCAAGAGGGTCCCTTCTGGCCGCACACCCCCATATCTCCTCAGCCCCCCAAGAAAAATTCAAGTCACCTGCAAGGATCAAATTTTCCAGGGCCAGTAAATGCTCCGAAATAGCCTGATTCCAAAAAATTTCCCTGTTGCAATAAGGGCCATAACAGTTTATAATATTTATATATTTATCCGAACCCCTGCACTTTCCAGACAGCAATATGCCCAGAGAAGTAGTGTACGACTTTAATTTCAGAACCCCTGGGTTCCAAGCAGCCAATAAACCGCCTGAAAGACCATCCGCATCGATAACAGACATACACCATCCCGGCTTTATTTTGTTGAAAAAAGAACGAGCCTTTTCACCACAGACCATCGTTTCTTGAAGTAGGACAAGATCAGGATTCACAATTTGAAAGATTCTTTTGAGGGCCAGTTGTTTGGGCATCCCCCCCACACCCCGGATGTTTAAGGAGATAAAAATCATTATCAACCCCGTGCAAGGGCTTTGATTCCTCTAAGAGCCCTGGTATCAGAGAGACGGTAGTTTTCAAGGTGCTTTCATCCAGAACCCCCGGAGGTTCGACCATTTTATTTTTCCTAGCACTCCTTGTTTTTATAGGAGAGAAATCAGTAGCGAGCCCACCTTGTCGAGCCCCCTTCACAATACACTGTGTTCCAATCGTGTCCACTGTTGGAGCCGCAAGGTGGCTAACCGTGGTCTCTAAACCAGGTGTCTGTGACCCAGAACATATGGAACCGGCCTCACAAATATTACCCGTACCACACTCATCAACCACCCTATTTTTCAGAAAAACTGGGAGAGGCACCTTTTTTACCATCTCAGAATAGGAAGGGATGAGTATGACATGATCCCAAGCCACTGGTGCACATGGAGGAACTATTTGTAAAGGTATGTTGACAGACGAGGGATCCACAACATTTTCACACAACGAGACAACCCCACCCAGGGCAGGATCAGGTAAAACAGCCTCACCATCCGAGGATAAAATGACCGTGGGACTGTGTCTATCCGCCGACTCAACAGGCGATATGGGGATGACAGATGAGGTTCCAGGAGAAGTGATAGACACAGGAAGAGATATATCGGCAGAGGGGGCCACATCAACAGGTGCAACATCAGGCTCACTATCAAAATCAGAGGAATTTGACGACTTTGGGTAAAAACGACTGAGATAATTTCCATTATTTCCATTATTAAGCTCCAATGCATTAATAAATTGAATATCCAACTCATTCAATGAATGAAAAAGAGATGGGTCGTTGGATTCCAACTTACCCAGTAAACTCACTGCCGAGTGAACCAGATTTGGGACTTTGTTGGAGAAACCATCAAGACCGCCAGTAGTATCCACATCCTTAACGTTGTCGTCGTCAGAGGACCAAAACGGGTCCGCCCCCACCGGACGACCAGAAGAGAAACGATTTGTGCATTGTCTCCAGAGGTGACCCACTTGCTTACAGTTTGAACAACGGAAGGGTATGCCCCAATAGTCAATAACCAAATCCAGTCGCCGCCCCCTCCAGTTAATATGAAATACATCAATGAGACCCAGTGAAATGTCCACCTCCACCAAGAGTCGCCCCATACGACGATCGAACCCGGTGAGATGCTCATCCTCCACATGCAGGAAACGCCCCAAACTATTTTCAATAGCTTCAAACGCCCCGCAATTCCAAAGGGCAAGTGGTAGACCAGGAATAAGAACCCATAAATGTCGCAACCGAATAGTAGTCGTATCCGGATCAAAATCGGTATGCCATTTCTGTAGCATGAGACTGCCGGCACCATGAAGCCATAAACCATTTAAGATGGTTTGACAATGGATCTCCTCGTTAAACTTGAAGCCATACCATCCCCGAGAAAGAGCAAATACCTGTGGTGTATAACCCACAATGGGCCTCCAATTTTCAGTCACCCACCCCATGATATCCTTTCGGTCCATGGCAAAATAGGAGAACTTCCCCACCAAAGCGGTCACATTGAAGTTGACCAGCTCCTCCAAACCCAGATCCCGACCCATAGTTAACCAGGTCTCCCCAGGACGACAACAGAATTTTTCGCTAAGACGATGAGCGGCCCTAGTGACATGCCGAGGTTTCTTACCCTACACACTGGAGGGACCTGCCTGAGTGCTGTCAACCGACGGATCCGAGCCTAGAGTCATCCCCGGAGCCCCATACAACGGCAGGTGGCCTTTTTTAGGCAGCTGTTTGACACGTGGAGCCCTATGTCTGCTAATCGGGGCAAGTGGACGTTTGCACTACAGCATGTCCCGAAAATATGAATCCGGCTTAAACAAGCCCGCCTCTTCGATTCGGTAGTCCGAGGCCGTCATAGGGTTATCCTCCAAAGTAGGAGATGCCGCCACCTGTTCCCCCATCAGACAACTCAACACCGATACCGCCAAAACTAAGCACCAGATGCCAACAGATCCGGAGCCCGAGCTGCGCAGACCAATAGGAGACCAAGAATCCCAGGAGAAAGGGAACAGAAGTTTGTGTTTGAGCGCAGAAATGATGACGAGAACCATTATTAGTAATTTTTTTTAGAAAGAACCATTATCAAGATTCTTAAAATCAAACACGGGGTAGGGTAAATGTAATTGCAATGGCAGGCCTTAGAAATACGTCACCAGCATGAATGAAAATCTGTTCCGAGAGCTTCATTAATAAACTCAGGCTCTACATCTTAACCTTCTCGCATGTTTAAACAGGACCTGGAGGCTAATAACTAGTATCATGGTTAAAGGGTCTACATAAATACGCGCTATTCTTATCCACATTTCTCCGCCAGTTATATTAACATGGACATATTACCCCAGCTAATAAGCGCCATATCATATCCCTTGTTAAGCTGCTAGCAAGTATTCGTGAAGCACGACCCAATTTATTGCTATTGGTCAACAAACATATTGCCTAAACATCTAGCTTTTCTATACCCACTAGATAAATTGCTTTTTACAGTGTATACGTTCTCTTACCCAAAACCTTATAGCTTTACACTTTTATTCATATCAATCTTTATTGGGTCCGAGATCCACTTATCGAGGCTACTCAAATATATCTTTTATTACTTAAAATTTACATTTAATTAACTTTCTATATGATTGACGGAACAACCCTTGACCAATAGGGGATCTGACTTATATTTTTTTTCTTCAGTTTCTTTGGATTAGAAACAATTAATATACATACCATCAGGTTTGGAATTTGACGTTGTACAGAATGTATTTAGCGATTCAAAACGTATTTGACAGCTAACTTTACAATTTAAACGCCAACTTTGACAGGTATGGAAAATTGAAAACCGTAGATTTGACGCTCATTAAATTTATTTACCTGTCATAATTGCTAGTACCGTTTGTTGAGTTATGACTTTTGAATTGGAAACTTGGTGGTTACGTTAGTTTTGAAAAATGATTCAAGAGTCATTTCTTTAAATCTAGCATCAAACTTGGGAGAATTGGACCAGTTGTGTGGAAGGATCGTTGTTGGAGTAAACATTCTCTACTCTCCGGTTAACTCATTTATCATCACCCTATGCTGCTGCCACCGACAAAGTATAAACCACGCGCTTCATCGATTTAGCACGTGAGCAGGACTTCAACACATTCAATACTCCTTGTAAAGCAGGCTGAACAAAATCATCCTGTTCCACAATTTCTACTTTCTTTCAAGATTATGTGGCAAGGAGACTAACAAAAATTTATAAAGATCCATCTCTGTTTACTTTTGAATTGTTGTTAATGCTTTCCATACATCACAAATGAAAGGTTAAGATAAAGTTATGCTTCATAAATACCTCAGAAGTCTTGGAAAAGTCCATAGGACTGGCCACATGAAACACTCCTTCACAACCCTCCACCGTAGAATCGAAGGAAACCTCTTCGCTTAATTCTGTTGGGTAGAGCTTCAGTCTCTCTGCAGCCCCAGGCATGCCCCGGGCAGGGATAGCATAGCCCCAGTTTGTGCCTCGTTTTCTGCATGTATGGGAATATTAGATTAGCCCACTGCTAATTTTTTTATCCGACGAGTACTGTAACTGTAAAACAAACTTATTAATAAGTGCAAGAAGTTACAATATAGGAGTAAATTAATACATACTTGGGTTTCTGAGGGTGGAGTGGACAATGTAGCCTCGTTGGTAGCAGGTTAACTCATTTATCATCGCCCTAGGCTATGATTGCGCACACAGGTCAAATTCCATGAATCCACTTCACAATATGCTAATTCATAGCTCTCAATCTTGAAAAATGGGAACATCCTGTTTTTGGTACAACATTTGGGAAGCCTGGAAGGAACATATTCATTTTCAAACTTAAGCGGTACTCTGAACTCGAACACCTGGGTTTATAGCGGTAGCGGTACTCTGAACTCGAACACCTGGGGTTTTTAGAGAGCTTGTAACTCTTGGAACAATAAATAAATAGTTCCAAAAGTCACCTTATTCGAAAGTCACCCTATTCCGGTGAGAAGGGAAGTAGGATATGGCCTACTTCAATAAGTTATAGAGTAATCGTTTTAATATATTTTAGCATTTTAGTTTTTTAAATATATTTTAATATTGTAATTTTTTAAATATAATTAAAATATTGGTTAGCACAAAAGTTTGGGTCTCCTCCGAGCACAAAAGCTCGCCTAGCTAGCAGGACATCTCAATATGGTCAAAAATGGATTTAGTAGGATTGCCAGCGTTCGGGATCATAAAAAAGCCTAGTACAGGAAGGGAGGCTGAATGGGTTGTGCCTGCAACCCTTCGCCTTGGCCATGGAATGAGTCCTTATGCTCTTGTCTAGCTATTTTTGTATAAAGTTAAGTCTATGTTTTTGTTTTCTAAATTATTATTAATTTGCATTTTAAAATGTTTTTAGGTATATTTTATTTGATTTTTTTTAGGTAAACATCAATTTAATTTAGAATTAGGATAATTAATATTCTAGGTTTATTTTATTGAGGAGAAGGATCAATAAACAATAGATTTTCAAAGGGTCGCCTAGCTCCTACAGGGTAGGCAGTTTGTTAGATAAAATGAATTTTTTTAGGATCACTGTGAATATAAGTCTCTCCTTTCTTGTTCTAGGGAAAGTTTTGTGGCTTTTTATTTCGAAATACCCAAGCCAAATTACTTGAGTTTAGCACTTAGAATAATGGATTGTTAATATAACATTTTAAAAAATAGTTAATTTTAATTTAAAAATTTGATAGTTTATATATTTGGTTAAAACATAAAGTGATAGGCAATTAAAATACGAAACCGCCAACAAATTTCCATTTGATAGGGAAGGGGAATTTACAATTCCAAACATGCATATACTATCCATAATTATTATGTGTAGTACTAGTTGCTGTTTTGGTATTTGTAAAATAATTAGTATATGCACCATCTATGAATATGTGTCAATTTGAAAATTATTTTTTAAATAAAATGTTTTTTAAATATATTTCTTTTAAATAATTGTCACCTTCAACCATGAATATTTTCTCAAATTAAATTTTTTAACCAATAACAAAATAATATTTTATAATTTTAAAAATAAAAAATACATTTTATTACTTAAAAAAATTAAAATTAATAAATATTTTTTGCATAATATTATAAAAATTTAAAAAAAGTCAAGATAATTTAGACAATTAACCTATTACTATAATGAACTAATAATAATATTAATTTCACAAATATTTAATTTAATACTTATTTCTTAAAAAAAATATTTATATAATTATTTGAAAACTTATAAAATAATTTAATCCATTACAATAGAATAATCTCAAATTAATAAATTAAAATGAAAAAATACGTTTAATATTAAAAAAACTAATCCTTTGTTTGTTACCAATAAATTTATCAAATCTAAGAGTCACAATTAATTGCAAAATTTGAAATTTTTTATAAACAAATTCCATAAAAATACCACATTACACGAAATTCTATGATCACAATTTTCACAGACTTTTGGTTGAAGCAGACATTGTTCCAGATCTCAGAACTTTGACTATTGTCATCAATTGCCACTGTGAAACAGGTAGAATGGATTACGCGTTCAAAGTGTTTGAAGGAATGGAAGAACATGGATATACTAAGGAATGGAAGAACATGAATATACTCCAGATGTCATAACCTTCAGCACTCTCATCAAAGGGCTTTGCTGGTTGGGCAGGATGGAGGACTCTGTTAAAGTTTTCAATCAAATTATGGGCAAACGACAGGATCCCAAAAGGGAGACGAGCCTGATACAATCACACTTACCACCTTTATGGATCGACTATGCAAAGAAGGTAAGCTCCAAGAGGCCAATAAACTACTGTATCACATGTTAACAAAAGGGTATAACCCTAATGTCGTTATGTATAATGCTCTGATTAGTGGTTTTTGCAAAGAAGGCCAACCGGACAAAGCTATGGAGCTCTTCCATGAAATGCCCAGGAAAAACATATGCCCAAACGTTGTCACATACAGTGCACTGATTAGTGGTTTTTGCAAAGAGGGCAAACTGGAAAAAGCTATGGAGCTCTTCCATGAAATGCCCCCAAAAAATATCTCCCCTAATTTTGTCACATACACTGTTTTTATTCATAGTTCCTGTAAGGAAGGGCGATGGCAAGAGGCCACGAAGGTGCTTCGTGAGATGCTGGATAAGGGACACACTCCAGATGTTATCACATACACTGCTTTTATTGATGGCTGTTGTAAAGAAGGTAAGCTTCAAGAAGCGCTCCAGTTGTTAGATATTATGGTGCAAATAGGCCGTCAGCCTAACGAATTCACATACAATATACTTATAAATGGGTTTTGCAAGGCGGGTAATCTGGAGAAGGCCAAGGAGCTACTTCAAGAGATGCTAGAGAAAGGGTGCAAGCCTAACCTCGTTAACTATAATACACTGATAGATGGACTCTGTAAGCATCGCAAGATAAATGAAGCTCAGCATATCTTCAATGAGATGCCAAAACAGGGTTTGAGCCCTGATGTTGTTACATATACGACATTGATGGATGGACTCTGCAAAGTGGGTAATTTTAAGGAGGGAATAAAGTTATTTAAACAGATGAAAGATAGTAGTCATGTCCCTGATATGATTACACATACCATCCTCGTGGATAAACTAAGCAAGCAAGGCAAACCCCAAGAAAATAGACTACTGTATGAGATCTTAGAAAAGGTTTGACACTACACTGTACAGCTGTGATATATTCATCTGTAAATAATAGGTAGCCTCTATAAAGATATTGCTGAAATACACCTCGCAAGATTCAGTAATAGGGAGCAAATTGCAATTGATGAAATGCAGAGGTAATTATGTTAGCAATGCAGCGGACAGGATATCTGAAACAGGCTTGGTGGCTGAGCTTGATGAAGTGACCTGAATTGAAATTCCATAAGAGTGCACTTCTTTGTATTTAATCTGAAACATATTTGGTTTAATGTTTAGTGTGCCGCACATCTTAATTAAATTGTACCAGCTGTTTAATCTAAAGTGGGTTTGACCTAGCAATTAGTGTGTTTCAACTTGCAAAGCGCCCCAGGTAAGTTTCATGATATTGCTCACATTACTAATCTCGAATTGTTTTGCTAGTGTGTTTAGTGGGTTGTCATTTGATAAGCTGGATCCTGCAAATCTCAACAGTGGTGGTTAACACATTTGATTTGATTTCTCATATCATAGTTTCTTCCAAAAAAGGATTTATCAATATTTCTTTAAGGTTAGTTATTCATCATGAAGTGGGCTTGGCCGACCCACAACAAATGCTAATGAATAGCTTACTATGTCTTATTCTTGTAACTGAAGGAATGGAAGAATTTTGCTTAATTACATATGTTATTGGGCATTTCTTCTCATTCCAAGGATGATATCTTGGGTAAACCAGATTTTTCAAGGCTCAAAGTCAATACAACGATATATCCATTAAGATCTCAATAAGTCATTTGTGGGAATTGGTCCTAGGTGGAGAGGATAACACTTTTCTCAATCACCCAGGCTCCAGTTGACATGGATGAATTTTGCTTATTCTAACTGTAAAAGAAAACAGGTCTTGTAACTAAATATTATGTTATTAAAGAAAGCAGCACTATTAGTTGAAAGGATCTTTTCTTTTTTGAAAGAAGCAAGAAGCAACCTGTGAGTTGGGGAGGCTTTTGGTGAGAAAAGTTTGGAAGATGAGACTTCAAGGCGTTCCCCTCCCTTGGTCATGTAAATATTCCTTTTTGAAAGGAACTTTTCAGTTTTGTGTGGGGTTTAGTGAATTGTGTTAGTTGTTAGGTGCCTTATTGCCTACCTTTTCCACTGGCATTTTCCTGCTATTTGTTCAATACTTTTCTATCAGGAACTAACACAATTGTGATAAAATGTCTGTTTTCAATATTGTTATAGATGCATAATAATAGCTGTTGATCTCTGATGTTTCTCGCGAGCATTTGGATTCTTAAATGGCTGCTATGTCTGGAAAGCCTTGCATGAGAGACTCAATGTAATGGAGAACCATATCATACCTTTGCTTTTGCATTGTAACAGTTTTTTATCCAACGTTATCGTCATTGTGAAACCATCTAAGTTCTCCACCCTCGACTTGATGTTCAGTGCTATTGTTATTGAGTTCATTTGATATCTCACCTGTGTTAGTCGGCGCGGGCATTAAGGAAATATATAATATATATTCGAGCTGCTTTGTTTGATTTCGTCTCATTTTTGTGGTAGATCGATCACATTCTAGTTGCATTTCCTTCCAGTCAACCAGGGATGATAGGTTTCATTCCCTATTGCCTTTTAAGGGTTGGGGCTGTCTATGATCCAGACTATTCTGGGTCCACATGCTTGTATGATCATTACAATGGACAAATCCACGCTGGGATGCTAACACAACATTCCCCCTCTCGGAGTATTATGTGATGCTTGCTTATAAGGTACGCTCTATGGTGTTCAGGCAGCTTGAGAGCAAGAGGGTAGAAGAAAATACCGTGAGTTTAAGCTTCTGCTTTGATAATACCAAAGGAACAACTTTCAAAGATTTGTAATCGGACTGCTCATTATTGCAGGATCAGCAGCCCACTCTCAACACCTGTAATTTCTTATTAAGTAGCCTTGTCCGACGGAATCAGCATGGATCAGCGTTGTCTGTTTACAGGCTTATGGTTCAAGTAGACATTCTTCCTGATCTCATAACTTTGACTATTGTCATCAATTGCCACTGCCAAACAGGTAGAATGGATGATGCAGTCAAAGTGTTTGGCGGAATGGAAGCACATGGATATACTCCAAATGTCATAACCTTCACCACTCTCATCAAAGGGCTTTGCATGGCGGGCATGATGGAGGACGCTGCCAAAGTTTTCAATCAAATGGTGGGCAAACGACAGGTTCCCAATCTTGTTACATATAATACCCTAATAGATGGGCTTTGCAAGACGGGGAAAACCGATGAGGCGTTCGGGTTGTTAGCTGTTATGCTGCAAAAGGGACACCAGCCTAGTACACCTTTATGGATCGACTATGCAAAGAAGGTAAGCTCCAAGAGGCCAATAAACTACTGTATCACATGTTAACCCAAGGGTATAACCCTAATGTCGTTACGGTATCATGCCCTGATTAGTGGTTTTTGCAAAGAGGGCCAACCGGGCAAAGCTATGGAGCTCTTCTATGAAATGCCTAGGAAAAACATATGCCCTGACGTTGTCACATACAGGGCACATTTGGATGTTCTTTGTAAGGAAGGCACGGTGGATGAGGGTATGAAGCTCTTATCTGAAATGTCGAACAAAAACATCTACCTTGATGTTTTCACGTACACTTCACTTATCCCTGGTTTTTGTAAGAAAGGCAAGCTCGATGAGGGTATGGACCTATTCTATGAAATGTCCAATAAAAATATCTACCCTAATGTTGTCACATGCAATGCACTTATTCATAGTTTTTGTAAGGAGGAGCAATGGATGGAGACCACCAAGGTGCTTCATGAGATGCTGGATAAGGGACACACTCCAAATGTTATCACATACACTGTTTTTATTGATGGCTGTTGCAAAGAAGGTAAGCTTCAACAAGCTCTCTAGTTGTTAGATGTTATGGGGCAAAAGGGCCGTCAGCCTAATGAATTCACATACAATATACTTATAAATAGGTTTTGCAAGGCGGGTAATCTGGAGAAGGCAAGGAAACTCATTCAAGATGTAATACCCCCATTTTGACCCTTAGGATATTTTGGGATATAATGTAAATATTATATGCATATTATGTATGATTCCTAATGTGGAGCTCAAGGATAAGGCCCCGCTAGTGAATGCTGTTAAGAACCCATGTCTTTACTTTGTTAGTATATTGTTGTTGGACGCATATGCTTTGTAAGTCGTCCCGTAGTATTTGTTGATCCATAGTTTGTGTTATTGTTGTTGGTGCATATGCTTTGTAAGTCGCCCATAGTTTTGTTGATCCATAGTTTGTACTGGCCCATGGTTTTGACTCATACTATTAGCGCCTAGACTTAGCCCATGGTTTGTATTGACACATAGTATTGACCCATGGTATTGGCGCCTAGACTAGTATATAAGTGTGTGTTGAGGCCTATGAAAGCACCGTGAAGTTATTTGTATTGAGCTTGCTCATAAGAGGTTGCCCCCTCGAAGTGGCCTGTGATCAATATAAAAGTGATTATGCGTTCTGTCATATCTGCTATTTCGCATATTCTTATTAATTAATTGTTGCAGGTGCTTCACATCTGGTATCATAGCACTTTCTTGGGCTCGCTGGGTGAAATTTCTGCCAAATTTTTTTTTGCATCTGTTGCAGGTTTGGATTTGGGAATAATCCCTATCTGCTTAACTGTGGGAAGTACTTGGGCATAAACCCTAAAACGCATTGTGAGGACACCACAGGAACCCCAAAGTAGCTGGCCCATTGAGAGGACCTGCCAGCGAAAAGGGCAACAACCCCTACCTGATTAACTAGTTCCCACCCGTGAGGTAAACCAAGAGCTGTCATTTGAGGCAAAGCGATTATCAGTTTTACCTAAGCTGTGGAGTGAGGGGTACTGCCCCAATACGCAAGCCGTCAGACAACATTGGTGGCCGAGTGAAACCCCTGAACTGTTAGGAAGCCACACATACCTGGGGTCCATATCTATTTTCAGCTGAACTGTTGTCGATCACTGCTGCACCGTTTCATATCCAGCCGTTCAGATCCATTCTGAAAGCCGTTCCAGATCTAGCCGTTTTCAATCCATTCGGCGCCGTTTCAGATCCGTCTATTTCCGCTCACTTCTGGGCCGTTGCAAATTTATCTGTTCCAGATCCCTTCCGAGCCGTAGCTGCTCCAATCTGAAAAAAAAATAAATAAATAAATAAAAAATTTCTCCATATCTCCCTTGTTTTCACTCTGTTTCCCTTGAAATTTTCGGGGAACCTGTTAACACCTAAAAAGTGCTCACTAGCTCATTCCCTTATTCACATGACCCATTTGTCCACTTTTCCACCATCTGAGCCTCTGAAACCAACAAAAGGTCACCAAAAGACCTTAGTACACCCCTTTTTCCATTAAAAAAAGTTTATTTTTCCTGAAAAGCATAAAAAACCCTAAAAAATGGTCCAAATTCCCAAAAATATTAAAAAGGGAATTAAAATATTATTTTTATTCAAAAAAGGAAAAAGGAGGGAAAAGTACCTAAACCATGTTGGTCAATACCATTTGGTTTCCACAAAACCACAAATGGTATTCCCCACCACCAAAACCTATAAAAAGGTGGTAGGGGCTCCTCATTTCAGATCCATCCATTATCTCATCCTCATGCTGCCGAAATCTTCCTTGAGCATTTTGGCCATTGTAAGCAACCTTGGAGAAGGAGACCTCTTGGAGCTTGGAGCTACTCATCTTGGGAGTTGCTCAACATCAACCTTCACCATTGAAGGTATTATCGCAAGCACTTGCTTGCCCCCCCCATTTTTCAATACAAATTCATTCTTTAATATTTTTTTGTTCTTGTTTTTTAAATGTTTACACTATTTGCTAATATTCTTGCATAGATCCATGATTAGTTTCGTTTAGATTAGTTTCTTGTTTAATTCTATTGAAACTGCTGCTACTAGTTAGCAGGTGCCCATAGCACTAAGCCTGGTTGCAAAATCGGGCCAACAGTTTTTGGCGACTCCACTGGGTTTGAACAATAGATCTCTAGTTTTGCTTTTAATCTTAGTTTTTTATTAGTTTTTAACCTTTAGATCCATAGATTTTCCATCTTAGACAGCAGATCCATTGCTGCTCTAAGTTTTGGCCCCATCTATTGCCATTAACAGCCCGGAATTCTCAATTTTCGGGTTCGTTTTTCGGCTCCCGTGCACGGCTTTCACCTCGCGGTTTTTAGCCTGACAGTCGCGCGGTCCATCGCGGCTTTTGGTCTTTTTTCCGCGCGGTTCACCGCAGCTTCGCGGCCTGTTTCCACGCTGCACATCGCGGCTTCGCAGTCATTTACCGCGCTGCACATCGCGACTGCGCGCCCCCTTTTCCGCGCGGTTCCCCGCGGCTTCGCGGCCTATTTGCGCGCTGCACATCGCGGCTTCGCGGATTTTTTCCGCGCTGCGCATCGCGACTGTTTGCTGGAATCCCGCGGGGTCCACCGCGACTGTGCGACAGAATCCCGCGCGGTCCATCGCGGCTTTTCTATCTGAACCCGCGCTGCTAATTTTTTCATTCGGCCATTCCGATTCAAAAATTATTTTTTACTGTATTTTCTGGGTACATAACACATTTTTACAGTATTAAATTCTGCATATTTTACAGCCATAAAAAAAAATAAAAAAAAAATTTACTATTTAAATGCACATTTAGAAATCTTTTTTAAAAAAAAAAATTTCAAGAAAGTGAAAGAAAGACTTATTTTGCAGTTTATTTACGTTAAAATCTTTTTCCTGTTTACTTCTTTAAAAATAAAAAATAAAAAAAAATAAAAAAAATCTTGCCCTTAGCAATTTCCTTGAAAAGAAAACCATTTATTTTTTTTAAAGAAGTCATAGATATTTGCTTTTTTATTTTTGAAAGATCCTTTATTTTTTGAAAATTTCCTATAAAGCATTTATTTCTTTCAAGTTCAGTTTACAATACCACACGTGCACCCACTCAAACACTTAATTGAACTGAGCTTTAAAACTTACCCTAATTTCAACACACTTTTAACCTCACTTGAGGAACACTAAAAGAACTTTGTAGCTAGGTAGTATTGGGGGGATAGGTGTTCCAATAACACCTCTCAGTTATTACATCTGAGACATAGTTGTTGTCCTTTAGGGAGCTAAAACCTCTTAGTATTTATTGGCGCGGTCACAACCGGTTTGTGGGAAGGCCTCTCCCCTAGGAGGGTTGAAGTCGCGAGGATGGTTCCGGAAGCCTGAGTGGAATACCGAAATCCATTCAGTAACCGAAGGGATACCATTCGCAGTTCTCGGGATATCCCTGTATTGGGATATTGCGATCAAAGGACCAAACGGCAGATTTACCTTTTCTCGACGCGTCATGAACGGAGTATCCTAGTAGCCTTTCTTTAGGATTGATTACCCGGTGTCCCTCCCGGTAGGGGGATATCTAGCCGTTGTCTCAACACTCATATTGTCTGACTTGGATTTCATCACCTTGCAGAGGATATCGTTTGTTTGAGTCACAATACTTTTAGTTAGGTGTTTGCATGATTCAATCCACCTTTGGTCTAGTTACACCTATTTTTTCTAGAAGCCGTTTGCATGTTGGTACTCTGACCATTTGTTGAAATTCCTCCACTTATTGTAGCACAGCTGCTAGAATAAGTGCCTTTTTTGAGGTTGATTTTTTGGCCTGAGAGCCTTCTTTTTCACTCCCCTTCTTGCACCCTTGGTTGCATTAGGGTTTTTGAGCTTTTTTATATATATCACCACCTGATACTTAAACAGATTTTTTACACAAAAACTTAATTCTCACCATTGAGAATTTTAGACGCTCTCGTCGTCTCCAGGGCGAACTCCCAGAGTTTAGTCTACTAGGCTCTCCACGTCACCGACGCAGAGCCTTATCCCTTGATTCGACACATCGTCGGTCAACCAGACGGTCATCTGATTCTGACACGCCTCACTTCACATCTGATTCTGAGGCAGAATCCGAAAACTACGTTATCTTACCACCAACCAACATTATGTCTGGAACACCATTTGATCCACTCTTTACCAGCACCATAGGAGAGACGTCTACAGACCCTTCTACTGCAGTGCCGTCCATGGCAACAACCACCCCCCTGGGTATGCCCAATATGGGCAACACTCCACATTTAGGAATGCCCAACACAGGGCCACCTCCTGTTATAGGAATTCCCAACACAGGGCCACCACCTGTTATGGGCATGCCCAACATAGGGATCACACCCCATCTGGTTTCCACAAACCCTATCCCAGGAATCACCACTACTATTTCGAACCCTAGTGTAACCCATGTTGCACTAGGAAGCGCTGGCCCTTACCAGACCACACCTATTGGAGGACATATACCTTCAATACCTAGCATACCTTTAGGTGCTGCTGGACCCCATACCACCATGACTAGACATGTCCCAGTCCCTACATCTGCTAGCTTACCATATATGGCAAGTCTGAACTTGCCAGATTTTTCCAGGCTCACAAATGACCCTATCAGACATGATCCTGCGTGGCCTCACATGCCCACCAAACTCCCCTCCGACATCCCTAAGTTTGAGGGTAAGGCAGGTGAGGACCCCCAGAACCATATCATGTCCTTCCATCTATGGTGTTCCTCCAACTCCATAGTGGACAACTCTGTCCGCCTCCGTCTGTTACAACGCACTTTCACTGGCTCTGCAGCCAAGTGGTATATCGAGCAGCCCCATGGGATGCATGCCACCTTTACCTCCCTTGCCTCCACCTTCCTGCAGTTGTTTCAGTTACCTGTCCGCTATGATGCGGGCGTCGAGATCCTACTGTCTTGCAGACAGAACACGGCCACCCACATCACTGACCACATTCATGAGTGGCGTCGACGTCGAAGCCTCTGCAAAATCAAATTAGACAACCGTATCTTCCTAGATTGGTTTCTAAAATCCCTTCTCCCTCTCATTGCGAAGGACGTGGCATCTGAAAGACCCCAGTCTGAAGAAGAGGCCATCCTCAAAGCCCAACAGTTTGATCTCATTTACGCCCAGTCGGGTTATCTATACACAATCATACCTGACACCCCACGATGCGACTCTTCACGCAGTGATGCGCCGGGGGCATCTCATGCCGCCGATGGCATTATTGGCCAAATCACATCCCAAGCTAAACCTTTCAGCATGGTAAGTACCATGCCTTCCCCAGACCTCTCTAGGGCTACATCCAGTTCCGGAGCGACAACTTCTTACGCTCCAACAAACCAGACACATCATATTCATGGACCCTCTTGTCCACAACATTGCTATGGACAAGCGCCATCAGCATATGTACCTCCTACATATTATAACCAACCTGCTACACAGAACCCCATTCAGTTCTTGCCACAACAAATGCAGTACCCACAGCAAGCTGCACCAGCTAATCCAACACATCCAATAGCTCAGGGGTACCAACAACCCCAACAGGCAACTGGACCACCGCCAACTCCACCTGCATATTACCCACCGCAACCTGCTCCCGCACCTGCGGCTCCCCACAATCCCCCCAATGCTCAAGGGCACGTGTACGCACAACAACATCAGCCCCAATACCAAAATAACCAACGCAACCAGGGTGGGCAACCAAACCGTGGAAGAGGACGTAACCGTGGAAACAACCAAAACCATAACCAAGCTCCACACCCTCCCCATCCTCCGCAAAATAATAACGCGGCGCCTGCTCATCAGAATCCTGATCGGCCACCTAAGCAAGCCAAAAATGCTAATTTACGAACAAACCATCCTTGTTCTATTTGCAGGGTCTATGGCCACTATACCCACACTTGCCCACATCTGGAGCGAGCTCGGCAGCTATGGACAGATGACGCCCATCGTCAAGGGCAGGCGGCTCCTCAGCCGCCACCCAACCCCCCCACCACCTCAACAACAACCTTTGGTGCTACAAAACCCTTTTCCAACACAAGGAGTGGTGAACACTCAGCCGTTAGCTCCCCCACAGGGCAACGTGCCACCACAACAAATCACTTACGCCGCTCCTGATCAACCCATGTTTGATTCAGGCACTCACCACTTATTGATGATGTCCACTGCCGATGTCAACATTCAGACACGTCAGAACCAGTATGGCCCTACCTCCGAATCCCCCCCCGCCGATAAGGATACTAACGCTCATCCCACTGATCAGACGTTACGTATACCACCGCTTCCACTCGATGGCGCCTCTAAAGCACCTCGTTTCCCACTCCGCCGTATCAACAACAACCCCAATGCTCGGGCTGCGTCGAATTACAACATCGTAGACGACCTAGCCCAGTCTCCTGCAGCCATGTGTGCTTTAGAAGTTTTGAAAAACTGTCCTTCGCAGCGCAAAACTTTGCTCTCTGCCATTGGCGCCATTGACCCCAATGATTCACAGCTAATCGCATTCGATTCAGACCAGTCTGAACCACGCCTTCCTTCCTCTTTAGCATTCCAAGTTTCCGTTTCTGTTCGGAATCTTGTTATCCATCGGTGCATTATCGATGAAGGGGCCTCCACATGCGTCATGTCCACATTCGTTTGGCAGAAGTTGGGATCCCCTACTCTCCAGCATTCCACCACTGCGTTGCAATCCTATGATGGTCATTCGGCACAACCCCAAGGTCTTTTAGCCAATGTCCCTGTCCAGCTGGCGGGTAAAACCGTGCTCATTGACATTGAGGTCATCAATGCCCAACTAGACTATAACCTTTTACTTGGTCGCAGCTACATGTATGCCATGCGGGCTGTTGCCTCATCCGTATTTCGCACCATGCAGTTCCCCCATGAGGGACGCGTGGTCAAGGTCGACCAGCTCACCTATTATGATCCCAAGGCCCCCGCCACACCTGAAAATGTTCTCCCCATGATTGAACAACCTGTTTGTGGTGCAACTACCTCATTCATTTCCTCGGTAGGACCCGGACTTTACTCCGAGGCGCCGATGACCTCTACATTCCAGGCCATTCCACCACCATCACCGGAGACCCACGTCGCTAACCTCTGCACCCTTTCACAAACACCCGGTAATCAACCCTCCTTGTTACCCAAACCACCATTGGTCCCTAGTCACATTGGGGTTACACCCATCCACACAATCCCCTTTCTATTTCCTTCTTCGGGTGTAGTAAGCGCCCCAGTTATGGCTACCCTTAGTCTACCCGGGTTAACATTGGGATTACCCGTGTGGTATATTTCGCCTCCAGTTCCACCGCCGACACCAAATGTCATCCTGCAACCGGTGCAACCCATTGTTACTTCTACCCAACCACCTCCCGGTATCACTACTCCTTCATCATCGACGAATCCCCCTCCACTCATCAGGCCCACTGGGGGCAGAGGCCCACAACCATACACTGCGGTACCCCCACCCAAGGCAGTTAAACCTCCCCCCGTATTCCGTGCTCCTCCAAAATGCTCGCTGTGTGATGAGTTAGGCCATCCAACCCATCAGTGTCCACAGTTACCTGCATTGCAGGAACACATGCAAATGTTGGACGACGACCCCAACATCTCGGTGGTCAAACTAGATCCAAACCCTATGCCTCGTGATAAATCACTGCGTACCAACCACCCATGTGCGATATGCGGTATTTACGGCCACTACTCCCACAACTGTCCTGACATCCCAGAATACAGAGCAGCTCTCTACAAGATGAACAATTTGGACCTAGAGACGGCACCCCCTACTATCGAGGAGATCTACCCTCCCGCATCATCCTCATCCGGAGAGATTAACACCATCTACATGATCTCTTCGACTACCACTACCTCATCACTCGATTTGACCACTCAAAGCTCCCGCAATGATGAAGAGGTTCTCGAGACTCCTACTACCTTTGATTATCCCGGGGAAGGCATGCACCATCGTCCATACGTCCTCCCGGAAGAGACTTCATCCACCACCGCTACCCAATCCACGGTTGAGTCCAAGGATTTCCTTCCTACTAAAATCGACTGGTTAACGGATCCCATGGCCGATATTTCTCTCGTAATCCACATTGACATCTCTGACCCACTTGGTTCCCTTCATACCATCACATTAGGAACCTCCCACAGTGAGCATGAGATCGGAGAATACCAACAACTGTTCCAAGAATTCACTGATGTCTTTACTTGGTCAGATACCGAAATGCCTGGCCTTGACCCCGCCATTTATACGATCTCCACTAGATACCCCTCTGTCCAGTCGGCCCCTTCCATTGATCCCTTTGACACACAGGTTCAACCCTTTCAAATCGACCAGGAAACCACATGTCCACAACATGGGGGCCGGCCCAAAACCTTGCCTACTCATCATCATCGTGATCCTCGTCGGAGATACTGGGGGCATCCACCCCACAAAGGGAATCCCCCATCATCATATCATCACTTCAGTATGCCACCACAGCCCAGAGCCTCATGGTATAACACCCCGCCAGCAGTTGTTCAATGCCCTATTGATCTCTCTCTGAGACAACATTTGCACTACATTGACACCTCTGGGTTAGGGGGCATAATAGATTACCTCGACCCCGGGATAGGGGGCATGATCAATCATTTTGAACCTTCCCCATCATCTCTATCTCAACACCTCAATGAGCCCATCATTCAAACCAACACATATGTGATCCACAATCACAAACCCCATGCACAAAGCATGGGGGCAGGTCATTAACCCTGCTCACTTTTTCATATTCGTGATCTCAACCATTTTTGAGGTCACGTGTCACTTGTATATTTGAGTTGATTTTATGCAGATAGTATTTCCCCCCGCGGGTCATCATTTCTCCCCACCACTGCATCATTGGCATGGTGGGCTCACCTTTATTTGTAGCAATTTTTTAACCTAGTTATTTGCTTTGACCATTCTGAAGTCCTTATGACCTCCATTTTTTACGAGTCTTATATCGCCGGATTCAGTTTTCCCCCGCTCGTGATGATGCTTGAGATCATTTCTCGCTCTCACGCCCAGATTTTTCGGGCATTTTTACCATGCCCCCTCGTTGCCTCGGTTTGCATGCCACATCGACCGTCGTCTGTTTTTGACGAACCTTATATCGCCGGATCCAGTTTTCAGCGCTCGTGATGATGCTTGAGATCATTTCTCGCTCTTGCCTCCATATTTTTAGGGCATTTTTCCATGCCCCCTCGTCGCCTCGGTTTGCGTGCCACATCGGTCGTCGTCCGTTTCTAGCGAGTCTTATATCGCCGGATTCAGTTTCCCACACTTGTGATGATGCTTGAGATCATTTCTCACTCTCACGCCCATACTTTTCGGCCATTTTTTCAAAATGCTCTCTCATTGCCTCGGTTTGCGTGCCACAACGGCCGCAGCCCCCTTTGTGACAATCTTTATGTCACCGGATCCAGTATCCCACACACATGATGACGCTTGAGACCTTTTCTCGCTCCCATCTATCCATTTTTGTGGGGTATAATTTTATCCCTTTTTCGGGCCGAGCAATCCCTTTTACGAAAAAGGCACTTAGGGAGTTTCTGTTAAGCTCTTTTCTGACTCCTAAAACAATGAAAAGATCGTCGAGCAATCTTGCTTCCTTTCATGCTCGCTAAACGTATCTGAAAGGGCGTCTACCTGGTATAAGTTTACCCCTTTTCCGGACCTCGTAGACTAATTACGAAAAAGGTATACTCTAGTCACATCGGCTAGAAGAGTTCTCCATCCGCATCATTTTATGCTTTTTCGGGCCTTGGAGACTAAACTTACGAAAAAGAAACACCAATGGAGTCCCCTTACCACTTTCAGACTCTCTAAACATGAAAGCGACCACGAGCAATCACCATCCTGGGCTCGTAAAACAAACAGGACAGTAGTCATAACCACTGCAGAGTCTTCTTATCGCTTTCAGACTCCTTAAAAATGAAAGCACCAATGAGCACGAACAGTCCTGGGCTCACAAATCCACAGGACAGTACCATCTCAGAGCACACTTTTATCCCTTGTTGGAGCTCATTAAAACTACGAAGAAGGACTCAATGGTGCCTCTTTGCGCCACGGCAGATCACATCTACTCATATGACAGCTTCCCCATGATTGGTCGCCTTTGTTCAGAGTATTCTGCAGTACGTCACCTTGAAAATCCCTCGACAACACCTATCAGCTCGTCCTCCCCCCCAGAGTCAATACATACCCTTCAGTCCTTAAAAGCTATGATCCTCAAACCTATAAGTCAGTTCCCTACACTGCTAGGTCAACCATGTCATCATGCTCTGAACAAAGGAAGTTTGAGTCTACCCACTATATGACCCCAGATACTTCCCATCCCCACAAGTATGTCAGTCCTACCATCAGTACTACAATACTTCAGTTATACACCTCGCACTCCTATCAAGGAAACATCATTGCCTTGTTAGTTGCTGGTCTCCCTTTGTCGACGACAACCAAATTTATTCCAGAGGATAGACCTAGAGGTCCCTGTGTCTTGGACTCATCACCATTTATAATGAGTGCCTACGAATCATTTCGAGAAGAGTCCTCAGTGCCTCTCCAAATGGTGGTTTCTCACATGCTCGACTTCAACACCTTGATCGCATCGTTGAGACTCGCACAGGGTATTGGTCTGCTCAGTTATTCGTCGAAGACCCCGGATACCTCCTGACTCCTCCACATTTGAGAGTCTTCCTATGGATAACACCAGTTACACTTTTTCTATAGATATCCGGGTTGCGCATGGCGACAGTATTCAGATGTACCCCAGTTTCATACTCCCTTGAGTATACAGTTACATTATTTCTCAGAGATGACTCATAGTATTTGAGTCCGTACAGATGCTGGACACCTTCAGTTTCAGCAGTTCCTCAGTTATTCCAGTGTATCAGTTATAGAGATCCGTTATGATCAGGAGTACATCCCAAAATAATGTCCCCCCTGGACCATTATGGTGTACCAATAGATTCTCTATGTATTAGATCCCCCTTCTTGGGACTAATTGTTATGTATATGTCTTGATACGAGCATGGGAATGCCCGCCTCGTCCATTATCAGAGATTATACCTCATTCATATTGAGGCCATGTAATATTTTTTGTTTCTTGCAGCTTCCAAGGGTCGTGGCTCCAGTCTCCAATCGGTCTCTTCTCCTTCCCAAACCCTGAAAAAAGACAAAAGAACTATAATGTCTATCGGCCATACGATGAGCTCCTGCCCTCACACATCAGGGGGCAATCTGTTAACACCTAAAAAGTGCTCACTAGCTCATTTCCTTATTCACATGACCCATTTGTCCACTTTTCCACCATCTGAGCCTCTGAAACCAACAAAAGGTCACCAAAAGACCTTAGTACACCCCTTTTTCCATTAAAAAAAGATTATTTTTCCTGAAAAGCATAAAAAACCCTAAAAAAGGGTCCAAATTCCCAAAAATATTAAAAAGGGAATTAAAATATTATTTTTATTCAAAAAAGGAAAAAGGAGGGAAAAGTACCTAAACCATGTTGGTCAATACCATTTGGTTTCCACAAAACCACAAATGGTATTCCCCACCACCAAAACCTATAAAAAGGTGGTAGGGGCTCCTCATTTCAGATCCATCCATTATCTCATCCTCATGCTGCCGAAATCTTCCTTGAGCATTTTGGCCATTGTAAGCAACCTTGGAGAAGGAGACCTCTTGGAGCTTGGAGCTACTCATCTTGGGAGTTGCTCAACATCAACCTTCACCATTGAAGGTATTATCGCAAGCACTTGCTTGCCCCCCCCATTTTTCAATACAAATTCATTCTTTAATATTTTTTTGTTCTTGTTTTTTAAATGTTTACACTATTTGCTTATATTCTTGCATAGATCCATGATTAGTTTCGTTTAGATTAGTTTCTTGTTTAATTCTATTGAAACTGCTGCTACTAGTTAGCAGGTGCCCATAGCACTAAGCCTGGTTGCAAAACCGGGCCAACAGAACCCTTGTCATCCCATTCTGCATTTTTCATTCCTAAGGACCCTATCCTCAATTCCCCTTCCCAAAGCCTGAAATCCCACATTTGTCTATTTTTAGGGTTTGCCATAACTTCCTCTGATTTCACCCAATCACCTTCAAATTTTACCATAGAGTTCCTTTCTGAATTCTGTTTCTTTGTCCCTCTCTGCCAAATTTTCTCATTCTATCACCCTGCTTCTGAAATCCCCCTTTTTGCTTTCTTGTCCTTTCGACAGTGTCCAAAATCTAGTCAAACCCCAATTACCCATCAGATTGTTTCCCCAATCCAAATTTCCCTTTACTAAATCAGCTTCTGTTTGTGTTTTTCTACCCATTCCACCAAAAAAAAAAAACCCTGGTTATGGTTGTCACCCGTGCAGGAGCACACACCATGAAGGAAGCACTTGCAGCCATCCAAACCAAACTCCAAGATCTGGATGAAAAATTTCTCAGCCTCCATCTTCAGCATTCAACCATGAACAATACCAGACAGCCAGAATCTTTTACAGCCACCGGGTTCTCTTCTTCCAGCAATTTTCGTGGGCCGAAGCATGATTTTCCTCGCTTCAATGATACTGATCCGACTGGATGGATATATCGAGCAGAACAATATTTCAGTCTGAATAATACTTCTGATGCCCAGAAATTTCCACTTGCATCCTTTCATTTGGAACAGGAAGCCCTTCAATGGTACCGTTGGTACATCAAAGCTCATCCCGAGCCAAACTGGACAGATTTTTGCCAACTCATTTTGCCACGATTTGGTCCTAGTGCTTTTGATGATTTCACAGGAGCACTCACTAAACTTCACCAAATTGGCACAGTGAGAGAATATCAGACAGAATTTGAGAAATTGGCCAATCACACAGAAGGATTGTCTGATGAATTCTACAGGAGTTGTTTTATCAGTTGTCTCAAGGATGAAATCCGCTCAGAGGTCAAAATGTTTTGTCCTGACACAATGATGGAAGTCCTAATCTCGAATTGGTCCTAGTGCTTTTGATGATTTCACAGGAGCACTCACTAAACTTCACCAAATTGGCACAGTGAGAGAGTATCAGACAGAATTTGAGAAATTGGCCAATCACATAGAAGGATTGTCTGATGAATTCTACAGGAGTTGTTTTATCAGTGGTCTCAAGGATGAAATCCGCTCAGAGGTCAAAATGTTTTGTCCCGACACAATGATGGAAGTCCTAGGGTTGGCTAAGATGGCAGAGGACAAGATCACAGCTCAACAACGCTCCAAACCCACCTTTGTTCCCTTCAGAAATATGGGTTCCCAACGACCTCCCATCACGCTTGCTCCTCAACCAACTCCTATCAAGCATTTGTCTGAAATAGAAATGCAGGCACGCCGAGAAAAAAGGCTTTGCTATAATTGTGATGAGAAATTCACTCGGGGACATAGATGTGTTCAACAAAAGCTCTATCTCTTGGATGTGGATTCTCCGTCTACCTTAGAACTTGGTGAAGAAGCTACAGATACAGTAGATGATCAGGTCGACATTCAACACCCGCTTGTTGACACCCCATCTCAGGACGACCCACCCGAGATCTCTCTCCATGCTGTAACCGACGTCACCACCCCACAAACAATGCGGGTCAGGGGATACTTCAAGAAGCTCCCTCTTACCATACTCATTGATTCTGGTAGCACTCATAACTTCATTGACCCTCGGATTGCCAAACAGGCTGATTGTTTTGTCCATCCTTGCTCCAACTTTGAAGTCATGGTTTCCAATGGGGGCACCTTACCTTGCAAGGGGAAGTGTCACAATGTGCATATCTCTATGGAATATTATAACCTACGCTCTGACATGTTTGCCTTGTCCGTAGGCGGATGTGATGTGGTTTTGGGCGTTCAATGGTTACGCACACTTGGCCCCATCTTATGGGATTTTGCTGAACTTTGGATGCAGTTTTCAGCCAATGGGACACAACACAAAATTATGGGCTTACAACCAGGGTCTCTCCGCATCATCAGTTCACATCACCTGGAAAAGATCCTTAAGAAGAATTCACATGGTGTCATTTCTCATCTCCATTCCCTTCAGATGCACCCACCAATGGTCTCCACTACTTCCTTGGATAGATATGCAGGTGTCTTTGTTGCACCCATGGGCTTGCCGCCTTTACGAGACCTTTCCGATAAGCATTTAGCCGCATCTACATATCAGCAGGACATGATGGCTATTTTGCATACAGTACAGAAGTGGCAGCCATCCCTATTGGAGAATTATTTCTACATCAAGATTGATCTCCAGAGTCTCAAAACTTTCCTGGAAAAATAGGTCTCCTCCCCAGCACAGCTGAAATGGGTTATCCAACTCATGGGTTATGACTATGTGACCACTTACCAGAAGGGTAAGGACAATATGGTGGAAGATGCTCCTCCTCGCACATTTGATGACCCCGTTTCTCTTACAGCTATTTCTTTGCTTGTTCCAAATTGGTTGCAATATGTTCAATGGGGCTATCTCTTCTATGAACTCCATGCTTCTTCATCAGTAGGGCACTTTGGGTTCCTCAAAACGTATGACCAGGAATAGTGTAACTTCTTTTGGCAGGGACTCAAAAGGACAATTCAACGGATGGTGGTTGACTGTGATACTTTCCAGGTCAACAAGAGTGAAACGACCCTCCTTTCGGGACTGCTCGAACCCTTGCCCATCCCTCCACAGATTTGGACAACTATTTCTATGGATTTCCTAGAAGCGCTCCAGTGGTATAGTACCACATCTCTAAGGACACCATATGAAGCAGTCTCTGGACAAGCACCACCAGTTCTTCTTCCATACACCTTCAGTATCTCCCCAGTTCAGGCAATTGACTCAATTCTTCGAAACCGTGATCAGCTTCTTCTCATTCTGCAGGACAATTTTCACATGGCAATAATTCGACTGAAACAACAAGCTGATCAGCACCGTTCTAAGCGCACTTTTCACATCGTTGATATGGTTCTTCTTCATCTACAACCTTCCACGCAATCCTCCCTGAAACTCCAAAGGCGCCATGGCTCGGAATGCAACCCGAGGATGCTACAGGGGACCCACTCCTTCAGATTCTGCATCAATTTCCACATCTAAAGCTTTGAGGACAAAGCTTTTTCTAAGGGAGAGGGGATGTTAGGAACCCATGTCTTTACTTTGTTACTATATTGTTGTTGGATGCATATGCTTTGTAAGTCGTTCCGTAGTATTTGTTGATCCATAGTTTGTGTTATTGTTGTTGGCGCATATGCTTTGTAAGTCGTCCATAGTTTTGTTGATCCATAGTTTGTACTGGCCCATGGTTTTGACTCATAGTATTAGCGCCTAGACTTAGCCCATGGTTTGTATTGACACATAGTATTGACCCATGGTATTGGTGCCTAGACTAGTATATAAGTGTGTGTTGAGGCCTATGAAGGCACCGTGAAGTTATTTGTATTGAGCTTGCTCATAGGAGGTTTCCCCCTCGAAGTGGCCTGTGATCAATATAAAAGTGATTATGAGTTCTGTCATTTCTTTTCGCATATTCTTATTAATTAATTGTTGCAGGTGCTTCACAAATGCTCGACCTTGAAGAGGCAAGTATTTGGTATTATGTTACCCATGTGCTAGTGAGCCATGGAAATTGTAAATATACATTTTAATAGAAATGCCCACAACTAGCTATGCAATGCAACAAGAGATGAGGGCATGATTTTTACAAGGAATTGGGAGGAAAATATTCAAACCCTTGAGCCAATCAATTCAAGCCAAGTGTCAATGAGAGAACCCATGAACTCTCAACTACCCATGTTGACTTTTGTGCCCAATCATTTATATCTCCCAAGAGTTGGTTGAGGTAGTTAATGCCTTGGGGAATGGAGAGGTATGGCTGCCCAAATTTGGGTATGGGCAAGCCACCTTTCATGAAAATTCATGTTTGACTTCTTGGGCAAGAAAAGAGCCACGAAATTGCTCCCCAAGCCATTCTTCACCCATCATTTTTGCTCCCTCACGCAGTCTGAGCTAGCTAGGGCGTTTTCGTTCATGTTTTCCATCATTTTCCATAGCTTGGAACTCGTTTTTGTGTTGCACGGTGGCTAGAAGGAAGAGAGTTACAATTTCGGGGTTTATAGAGGCCGTTTTTGCCCCTTGAATGCCGATAAACGTTTTCTAAAATCAATTTGCTCTCCCAGGGTTGATTCCCCATCTAACATTTCGTTTTTGGGTGTGCCACGATTTGGGAAAAACCCATGGACCCTATTTTGTAAATTCCATTGTTGAATGTTGGGGTTGAGATGGGTATCCATTGCTTTGGACTGTGCTGAGCTTGAGAGTCCATTTTTCCTTGTAGATATCATGCTCAGCTCGGGGGTGGTCTCTGAATTCTGAAAGAATATAGGCTGGGCAGATACCTATGATTGGATGAAACGTTGCAGCGACATAGCTAGTTGCTTAGAACAATTTCACAACGAAGATAAGTATTTTTCTACCAATGTGTTCTACTTCTGCAATGTTTTAATTTGATGATTGTTATTAATATGCTGAATGCATATGAAATGTGTGTGGATGATGTTTTATTCCGCTGTGCATGTTTGCTTGATTTGCATCTGCAGACATATGCATTTTATTGTAATGCCATGAGCTTGTTCATGATGAATGGGGCTAAGTTTTGCAAAAGCCCAGATTTTAGTGTCCCATTCCCTTCCTTGCGTTGGATCGATGGGAGGGGACGTGACACAAGAGATGTTGGAGAAAGTTGCAGGCTCGACCTTATTATCTATAATACACTGATAGATGGACTATGCAAGCATCACAAGATAAACGAAGCTCAACAAATCTTCCTTGAGATGCCAAAACAGGATTTGAGCCCTGATGTTGTTACATATAGGGCATTGATGGATTGACTCTGCAAAGTGGGTGATTTTAAGGAGGCAATAAAGTTATTTAAACATATGAAAGATAGTAGTCATTTCCATGATATGATTACACATGCTATCCTTATGAAAAAATTCTGCATGCAAGGCACACCCCAAGAGGCCAATAGACTACAGCATGAGATCTTAGAAAAGGTTTGACAGTAGAGCTGTGATATATTCAACAGTAAATAATAGCCTCTGTAAATATATTGCTGAAATACAGCTTTACAAAATTCCTCCGTTGCACGGGAACCGATCCCAGAATTTAGGAAACCCGTTCCAAAAGTTCTCGCGTTCCAGAGAGCTTAGGAACGGGTATGAAACGTTCCAAAATGCATGGGAACGGTTCCGGGAGCTTGGGAACTTTTCAGGAGCTTCGAACATGAAATCTTGGGAGCTTGGGAACTTCAAATCGATCGTTCCTCATTTCGGGAGCTTGCACGCGCTCCGGTTTTCCAGGGAACTCCCACACGCTCCTCGTAGAGCGGGAACTCCCAACCGTTCCCAAACGTGTGGGGCCCAAAATTAATCGCTCCCGCTAAACATAATCTCTCCCGCCAAATGATAATCGCTCCACCCAAACACATAATTTTTTGATAAATGCAGAGTTCGGCAATGTAGATTTCGTGTGGAACGTCTGGCTTCCTCTGCGTCTGCGAGTGGGTTGTTTGTCTGAGAGTGAGGAACGTCTGCATGCCTCTGCGTCTGCGAGTGAGTGAGAGTGAGTGCATCTGCTGTGAGGGAGTCGGAGTCGAGACTGAGCTCTGTCGAGCCGAGTTCCTGAGCCGAGCCGAGTTCCGTCCGTTCTTTGACTGAGCCGAGCCGAGTTCCCTTCTTTGAGCCAAGCTGAGCTCTGTCTGAGCCGAGTTCCCTTCTTTGAGCCGAGCTGAGCCGAGCTTCTGTCTGAGCCGAGTTCCCTTCTTTGATCCGAGCTCTGTCTCATCTGCTCTGCTTCATCTGAGCCGAGAGGTCTGCTTCATCAGAGCTCTGCTCTGCTGTGAGAGAGCCGAGTCGCGTCTGGTGTGGGAGAGACAAGTACTGTTGCCGTTTGCTGGGACGTTGGCTGGGCCGTTTGCTGGGACAGCTCGGGCATCGAAGATAATCCCTGTGTGGTTCGCCGTTGGCTGTGACAGCTCAGGCATCGAAGATAATCCCTGCGTGGTTCGCCGTTGGCTGTGACAGCTCGGGCTCGGGCAGGTAACGAAATTTAATTATTTAGTTTATGTTTTAAATTTTAAATTTTATTATTCTATAATCTATAGTTTATGTTTTAAATTTTATTTTATGTTTTAAATTTTGTTTTAAATTTTATTTTATGTTTTAAATTTTGTTTTAAATTTTATTTTATGTTTTAAATTTCATTTTATGTTTTAAATTTCATTTTATTATTCTTTAGTTTGTAAATTTTAGACTTTTAATTTTAAATTATGTGTTAATTTTTAATGTTTTAAATTTTAATTTAAGTTTTAGTTTTAAACTTTAAACTTTTAAGTTTTATGTTTATGTTTTTAACTTTTAGTTTTAGTTTTATTTTTTTTTATTTTTTAATTTTTAAGTTTTAGACTTTAGTTTAACAAATTAAATTACTATTTTTAATTTTAGTATCATTAAATTAGACATTAATTTAAAATAATGTTTAAATTCTAATAGTATCATTAAATTACTATTTTAGTATCATTAAATTAGGCTTTAATCATTAATTTAAAATAATGTTTAACTTTAGTTTAACAAATTAAATTATTAGTTTTAGATTTTAATTTAACAAATTAAATTACTATTTTAGTTTTAGTATTAACTTTTAAAGTTTTATATTGTTTTAATCTTAGTTTAATTTTAAATTAAACTTAGAATATTTAAATTTAAATTTATAATTTTTTTTATAAGACAATTATAAATTTAATTTGCATTTTATAACCATCACAATTTATTTTTAATTTTATCATATCAATGTTAATTAGTTATTAACTTATTAACTTATTTAATTGAAATTTTCAATTTTGTAATTTTTTCTTAGTTCTAATTATTAGACTACACTTTGGTTCATTTTATTCACAAAGGCAAATACATACATCAATGATTCAATTGCATGCATTAAATTATTAATGGTTATTTTATTGGTTGACGCAACTACATATATCAATGGTTCATTTTATTGGTTGACGCAACTACATATATCAATGGTTCATTTTATTCAAAGAGGTAGAGACATACACATAGCTAAGTTACAAATAAAATTAGAAGTTATGTCTCATGAGGCAAATATTTAAAATTTTAATACATACATCAATGGTTGACTCAAATTAAATACATACATCCATGGTTGAGGCAAATACATACATCAATGGTTCATTTTAATTTTTATTCAAAGAGGTAGAGACATTTATATAGCTCAGTTACAAATGAAATTAAAAGTTATGTATCATGATTCTAGTATGTCCAATCTCCAATGTTCTCCAATGCCAAGTTTGTTTTTCAATTTTCACTCAAATAATAAATTCCATGTTAATTAAAATTTTAAAACAATTCACACTTGCAATTATGACTCACATTTGAAGTTTAAGTTAAATAATTATTTATTTGGCATACATAAATGTACACACTTCTTGAATAACTCAATGACAAATCATATCCAATGTTGCAATACAATTTTCACTTTTCAAGTTTTCATATTTCAATAATTAATTTTTCAGAGTTTGTTCTAAATTTAAGCATGCACATTTGCAATCAAACTAAACTTTAAATTAAACATGCTATGTTGTGTATTGCTCAGGGAAGTCATGGAGAGTGGGAGCCTACCACCTACTGGGCAAGACACTAGTTCTACTCCAATTCCAAATGCAAGCCAAAGCCAAAGTGAAAGAGCAAATCCTAAGAAACCCCTGTTAAAGTTTGTGAAGAAAATTACTCAAAATAAGAAAAAGAATAGTGGTGGTTGTGAAGAATGGATGTGCTTGTTATGCAACCATGTATTTAAGGGAAGCTACACTAGAGTGTGGCATCATCTTTTGTCCCTGTCTGGTGATGGGGTTAAGGGTTGTACATGTAATATTGAAAAAAGAATGGAGTTGACCAAGCTTCACATGGTTGCCACAAGTGTCCGTGAATCTGACTTGGAAAATGAACGTCCTTTTAAGGTACCTAGGACTTTGTCATCCTCCAATGATGTCCAAGATTCAGTGAATCAAAGTCAACTAAACCAAGTTGAGTCTCAAGGGGGTTCTAGTTCTGAAAGGAACAAGTCTGCCAGTGCTGTTGCTGCTGACCAAATTCGTAAAATATACAATGTTGTGCATAGGGATGAGGCTGATGATGCTGTAGCTGATTTTTTCATGGCAAATGGGATTTCATTTAATGCCACTCGTTCACCATATTACAAAGAAATGGCGAAAAAAATCATAGCTGCTGGGCAAGGATATACACCCCCAGGTTACAATAAAATGAGGACATCATTGTTAGACAAGGGGGTGACAAGAATGCAGGGGCTTACAGTGGAAGTCAAACAGTCATGGACTTATTCAGGGTGTTCAATAGTCATGGACGGTTGGACAGACATTCAACATAGGCCATTGTTGAATATCATTATCACATCTCCTACAGGGCCCTACTTTTTAAGAGCAATTGATTGTAGTGGAAAACTGAAAGATGCTACTTTCATGTTTGAAGTGTTGAAGGAAGCAATTGATGAGATTGGTCCTTCAAATGTTGTACATGTAATCACAGATGCAACACCTGTTTGCAAAGCAGCGGGAATGATGGTACAAAGCCGATACAAGCATATATTTTGGACTCCTTGTTGTGTCCATTCTCTTAACAATGTCCTCAAAGACATTGGTAAAATATCATGGATTTCAAAAATCATTTTAGAGGCAAGAGAGGCACAAATGTTCATCTGCAACCACCATTCCTCATTGGCAATCTATAGAATGAAATCACGAAAACAGTTTTTGAAGCCTGCAGAAACAAGGTATGCAAAATACTTCATTCTTCTTGAACGTATAGTTGAGGTGTATGCACCCCTACAAGCCACTGTTGTTGCCGAAGAGTGGAATGCATGGTCCGAGTCTAAATCAACTCAAGCAAAGAAGATAAAAGATATGCTTCTTAGTGAGGATTGGTGGTGTGAGTGTAAGTATATTGTTTCTTTTACATCCCCAATCATGGAGTTGATTAGGTATGCTGATTCTGATTCCCCTAATCTTGGGGAAATATATGAATGTATGGATTGTATGGTAGGAAAGGTAAAGAATGTAATTCGTCAAAGAAACCCTTCTTTGGAATTTTTCCAAGAAATCCATAAGATAATAGAGAAGAGATGGAACAAACTCAATACCTCTCTTCACATGGCTGCATATGCACTTAATCCTAAGTGGTATATGGAGAGACCAAACAGAGTTCTACCCATTGATGATGGAGAGGTAAAACATGGGTTTCTTGATGCCATAAACAAGATGTATACCCCATATGAAGCAAATGTGTTGTGTGGATAGTTTATTGATTTTGGAACCTTAAGTCCCCCTACATTCACTCAAGATGCAAGGCGGGACATCAAGATTTATGCACAAAAGAATCCCATAGGATGGTGGAGAATGTATGGGGGGGAAGTCCCAGAGCTTCGACAGCTTGCCTCATGCTTGCTATCTCAAGTTTCCAGTTCCTCAGCAGCTAAAAGGAATTGGTCTACTTATAGTTTCATCCACTCTGTTAAAAGGAATAGAATTACTTCTAAGAGAGCGGAGAAATTGGTTTATGTGCATAGTAGTCTTCGACTCCTTTCCAGGAAGCTACCTGAGTATTTAGAGGGCCCTGCCGCACGATGGGATGTGGATGCTGAAGATGGTACTCAAATTGATGATGATGAGGATAATCCTCCACCAAATGCAGGCTTGGTTGGTATACCCTTAGATGACATTGCATCTATTGTTGGTGCTGATGATGATGATGATGGTGGTGACCATGGAGGTGCAGAGCCTAGTGAGGCTCAAGCTTATATGGATAGCCTTGTTGTTGAAGATCGCACTTTATGATCATCTTCTTTGTAACTCGTGATATATTTTGGGCCTTGGCCTTTGGGCACTTTTGGACTATGTTGTACTTGGGCATTTTGCCAAATTTTGGACTATGTTGTACTTGGGCATTTTCCATTTTGCCAAATTTTGATCTATGTATTTATTACTTTATGGTATTTTGAACTATGTTGGTACTTTATGGTAATTTAATTTTATTGAAGACTGAAAATAAAAAATGGTATTGTGAGGTATGCTTTCTTAATGTACTACTCCTAAATAGAAGTTTTAAATAATAGTAATACTAAATACTAAATAGTATACAATCTGAATCTTTAAATAGTTGCTATATTTTTTTTTCAATTATATTATTTTTTATATTTTTTTAATATATATTATTGCTGCTGCCAAGTCACCGTTTCCTACAAATTTAGGGGAAACTTCTAACCGTATCCGACACCCGTACCCAAGTTCCCAACGTTCCTGCGTTCCGGAAACTCGTGCAACATAGCAAAATTCAGTAATAGGGAGCAAATTGCAATTGATGAAATGCACGGGTAATCTTGTTAACAATGCAGCGGACAAGATATCTAAAATAGGCTTGGCGGTTGAGCTTGATGAAGTGACCCGAGTGGAATTTCCATAAGAGTGCACTTTGTATTTAATCTGAAAACATATTTGGTTTAATGTTTAGTTGATTGCACATCTTAATTAATGGCAGCAGCTGTTTAATCTAAAATGGGTTTGGCCTAGCAAACAGTGTGTTTCAACTTGCAAAGTGCCCCAGGTAAATTTCATTATAGTGCTCACATTAATAATCTAGAATTTTTTGCTAGTATTGTTAGTGGGTTGTCATTTGATAAGCTATATCTTGCAAATCTAAACAGTGTTGATTTGTGAATTAGGGGATGTTATCAAATTTGATTTCATTTATATCACATTTTCTTTCAAAATAGAATTCACAATTTTTTTTTTTAAGGTTAGTTATTCATCATGTAGTGAGCTTGGTTCACTCACAACAAATGGTAATGAATAGCCTATAATGTCCTATTTTTGTAACTGAAAAAATGGAGAAATTTTGCTTAAATACATATGCTACTGGGTACTTCCCTTCATTCGGAGGATGATACTTAGGGTAAACCAGATTCTTCAAGGTTCAAGATCGATACAACAATATATTCATTAAGAGATTAACATGTCACTTGTAGAAATTGAATCTAAGTAGAGAGGATAACACTTCTCTCAAACACCTAGTCTAAAGTCCTAGACCCAATTGACATGGAGGAATTTTGCTTATGGTAACTGTAAAAGAAAATAGGTCTTGTAACTGAAAATTAAGCTATTAAAAAGGGCAGTACCATTGGTTGACAGGATCTTTTCCTTTTCATAGAAGCAAGAAGCAACCTGTGACTAGGGTTGGGGTTTGGGGGACCCGGGGGTTGAGGAGGGGAATCTGGGTGAGAAAAGTTTCGAGGGGGGTCTCTGCTTGTGCATTGTAATGCCTTGTAACAGTTTTTTTTCCCAAGTTTATTATCATTGTGAAACCATGTAAATTCTCCATCCTCAAATTAATGGTCAGTGCTATTGTTATTGAGTTCATTTGATATCTCACCTCTGTTAGTGGGCATTAAGGAAATATATAATATATATTCGAGTGATATCTCACCTCACAACGTTGAAGATCCAGTAGCTGTAGTTAATGTACAGGCCGGAACAACAGCCTGTGCTTCTAATCGGATCTCATTCTCCCCTTAAATCAGTCATTTCTCTAGTAATTCTAGAGATCCTATTTCTATCTCTTCTTATGTGGTTTGTCCTATGGAGAAATATGGTGTTCCTATTATCCGCCTTGAGGCATTTTAATTGGGTCTTTTGCCACCTGTAGATTTCTTCCCGACTATGTAGTGCATCTAGATCATTGCCTATTTTCCTTTGCTCTGCTTTTAAATTGTGATTTTATTGCTTCATGATCTTTTGCTCAAAAATGTTTCCAAAAGACGATTTATTACATTCTTTTTATTTGTTTTTTATGCTAGTTTTTTTATACAATATGACCATTTTGGATCCTATGAGATCCTTCTATGCTTCTCACTATTTTTTAATATTTAGTTCTATATCAGAGTGAGAATATCACATTATTTCAAATCTGAATGGAGTTTTCAAGAGAATTTCTCACCCTTTTGTAGGTTGACAACTATCAACCAATGCTTTCAGAAGTCCCTTTTAAGAAATTTAATTCTGCTTTGAAGTCTTTTTAGGACATCTTTCTATAATTCTTTGCCAGTTTTTCGGTTATTCCATGAGTTGCACATATGTAATTCCCACATTTTGGTTCATATCTAACTAGGCATTTTGTTAGATAAAATCCCTAAGAGCTTTATTTTTACCAATCTGGCTTCCATCTTACTCCAGCACCTAGATTCAAGTTCAGCTATCTTGGGGTTATTAATCACTAAAAGAAAAAATCTGGCCAATCTTCTATAACTTATTTCGGCTATTCCATGCGTTGTACATATGTCGTTACCAAATTTTGGTTCAATATCTAATGAGGCCTTTTGTTAAAATCCATTTAAACATTATTCTTACCAATGTGACTTCCATTTTACTCATAAGCTCCTAGATCCAAGGTCAGATATCTTTCTTTATTATTAGAATGTATTATGGTTTTTCCTTTCTTTGGATGGTGTTTTTTAACAAATTGGTTTTATCATTGCTAAATTTGGTCAGATGCAAAATTCTTCAAATTCTATTCTTTGAGTCAACATGATGTTTATCAGGGATCTGCAGACTATGTTTTGAATGAGAACACACTATTGTACCCTGCCTATTCATGCAATCGTCAACTTCCCAATAATGAGCAATTTGGACAGGCATCCATATGTAATCAATCCTCCTTTCTCTTATGTCTATATAGTGCTCATCTCAATTGCTCAATACTCATTTCACTAGTTCTTCATGTCAAACATTTCATTGGTGATGACAAGTGTTTGTGTTATACTATGTGATGCCATACAAGAGAAAAGCCAAGATAACCATTTTTTTATGCTTACACTCATAATGTGTTCATTGCATAGTCTTTTCGTTGTCTATGGTGAATACTCTATTGTAAATGCTTGGTGCTACGTTATCCAATTTCTCACATTTATATGCATTTAATTAATGGGTTTTCACTTTAGATTATTTTACTTTCTACAATGAGTGATTGTAATAAATCATGGCATTGTGAATTCCCAATTAAAAGATAATTGATTTGTCATACTTACAAGCATCTAACAAGTTCTTCATGTAGAACCTTTCACTTAATATGACATGTGCTCACAACATCTTATATGATGTCACAAAACCCCAATGCCAAGATAAGTAATTTTTTAAAACGATGTTCAAACTTAATGACATATGTTCGAACTATGAGAAATATGTCATGATATTCTTTTGAATAATAAGATGGAACTTGCTCTTGTTTTGATTATGTTTTGTATCTAGTAAGATGTCTGTACCATCCCTCGTCAATGTTTTTATTGCTGATTGTTGCTAAACTTAAATCGAATAAATACATGAATACTTTTTTTTTCACAGAAAAATATAACTTATTATTAATATACGAAATAGTAAATAGTGCCAGCTGTCAGAAAAATACATATCGCTCACAATCTGCCCTATAGAGCATATGAGCCATGCCAGACAAATAGGCCAAAATGCCACCATCACCATCTGAGAAAACCAATATGTAGTGTCATATGTCCACATAATAAAACATGAACCCCTCCCGAAGGAGAAACAGGTTCAACAATCACTAGAAACCGTCAAAGAGTCCATCCAAATATAATAGTTCACAAGTGCAAACAGATACAGCTGCCAAAACATAAAAAATAAACATATATGTCCAGCAGTGCTAAGTATATCAAAACACAACCAACAACCACAGACAGTAGAGCCGCAAATAGAGGATGTATACAAAAACGTCCAACAAGAAGTTGGAAACAGTCCCTATGTATAATCTGCACATAGAACTAACAGAGCATGTAAGTATAACAACTCACATAATGTAGAGCAAAAAAGCATCATAATAAACAAATAAAGGAAAATAGAGCATAAAGTATCAAGTCCAATGTAGATGATGAGTGCCCTGTGAAAACAGAGTGTCCTCCCGCCATTCCTGCCACATGATGACCCCAACCTCAGAGATAAGAGCCTTCTTAGATAGCATGTCCGCCTCCATGTTTGCTTCCCGAAATACATGGTCAAAATGTATGTGATGGAAGTCTTTGATTAACATCAGGGCCGCCTCCATCCAGTGTTTAAGAAGCATATTATTTAAAGTGGACTTGCCACTCACCCAGGAGATAATGGATAGTGAATCGCCAAATACCACAAGTGAGGTGATCCTCCGCAAGCGAGCCCAGAAAAGCAATAACCAAAGAGCACATAGCTCGCTCCTGGTATTGGAACCATTGCCCAGATTTAGCCAGATATGGATGGAGACAACATTGGAAATGTGAATAATGGCACCCGCTTCACCCCCCCCAAATCGGCCCACAGCAGCTCCATCAAAGAAACCGCATGGGTAGATCAGCACCAGGGGAGCATAGTGAAGATTCCCATCTGGTTTATCACTGCCCCCAACAGTACCGTGGATAGAAACATATTCATTATGTGCAGCAAGTGTTTTATAGCATATCCCAACCATGAAAGGGGCTCGATTCTCAAAAATGTGCAGGTTTCGAGCTTTCCAAACCTCCCAAATCATAAAATATGGTAGCTCTGTACTCCCATTAACATGACGAGACCAAGCATCAAGACAATCACTAAGAGAGCAGTAGTTCCATTGAAAAAATACACCGGCTTTGTTTGCAATTAAGGACCAAAGTTCCCTTATGAAAGTACAGGAAGTGAAAAGATGGTCAACCGTCTCCCCCTGTGTGCAGCAAAAGGTGCACCAACCCAGGCCACAAAATCCACGCCGGCAGAGATTGTCCCAAGTTAGTATCTTGTTATTCAACGCTAACCATATGAAGCATTTGATCTTGAGGGGCAAGACAAGTTTCCAAATAGTTTTGTCCCACCAGCGAACCAATATCTGTGACTCAGCAAATAATGCATCATATGCCAATTTTGCAGAAACCTTACCACCAGCCACATCCCACGTCCATACTAATCTGTCAGCTTCATCAGATAGCCTCATATTAGATTGATACAACGGCTTAATATATTCCTCCCATTCAATCCTCAAGGAACCCGTAAGTCCCAACTGTGCAGCCGAGATCCACCGTGGGCGTCCGTCCCCATACCATCCAGCCACATGTGCTAAAGTGTAGTAACCATTTGCATAGAGGTGTGTTCTCAATTCCATCGATAGAGAGTGTCTCGATGAACCCCCCATGAACGGATCCAGACCCAACTTAATATCCCGTCCATTGCCTGGCATCCAAGTAATCCAATGCACAATAACCCTGAAGGCACCCAGCAGACTATTCTAGATATTTGAGACACCCACAGTTGCAGGTCTATATAAACGAAACCATTTAGTTACCGGAATATTTCGTAGGTATTTGGCTCTGATGATCCTTCCCCAGATCGATTGATCAAAGAGTACTCGCCAGAGGCTCTTTGCATGCAGGGCCATAACAAACAATTCAATATCCTTAATATTCCATCCACCCAAGTGCCAGGGACGAGCCAAAACCTTCCATTTCATTAGATGAAATTTCTCCTGGTTTCCACCACCCGACCATAAAAAAAAAAAAATCTTCCTTCTGATTAGATTCAGGATGGTTCGAGGAATCTTGCATAGGGAGAACCAATATACACCTAAATTCTGCAAAACGGATTTCACCAGAGTAAGCCTGCCAACCAAGGAAAGATGCCGATAGCTCCAGTGTCCAATTCTCAATTCAAATCTTCTAATAAGCCAGGACCAATCATTTATCAAGTAATTTGTTGGTTTGATGAAGAATCCCAGATATTTAGTACCAGCATCAATATCATTGAACTTTAAAGGCAGAAAATTGCTGATCGACTGCTGAACATCTTCCGTCAAAGAGTGTTTCAAGAAAAATGATTTAATATAGCTGATAATCATGCCAGTAACCAGACAGAAAAAGTCTAGTATTTTCTTGTATAGTATCCATTCGGCAAGAATTCCCATACCAAAGAGCATAACGTCATCCACGAACAAAGAGTGTGTAACAGATATCTCTCTAGTTATTTTAATGCCAACAATCTCTCCCTCCCGACGGAAATACATGAATACTTACTTGCCTTCTTTTGCATATTTCCACAAACTCGCTTTTATAAATGAATATTGACACCGACCAAGTGGTTCTAGGATTTGAAAAAATAATTTCTTTAAACCAAATGAAAATTTGTTGTTACAATTGTTAGAAATGCCATTCACGATATCAATGTTGTTTAAGTTTCACTAGGGAGTCCCCAAAAGGGTATGTCTATTTAGGTTATTGTGCAAAGCCATACTATTTTTGAATTCCTTCACACCTTTTGAACCCTAAGTAGACATCCAACACTAATACAAGTTACTTAAGCCTAGCAACAATCATAGGAGAGACATGATAATATTAATAGTACACTTTGGCAGTTAATAACAACAATATCTTTAATGGCCCTAAATTATCGAGTCATATGAGTGTGAGAGTCCACATGACTTTCAAATAGCACCTCATTTGGAATTGTTACATAAGAAAAATCAATTCTTAGTGTTTTCTAACAAGTGAGTAATGAACATATAGCATGTGGAGTCTTTCAACTCCACAACTCATTGAAGAGAAAAGAACATGTTAATCTCATAAATCAAGTTTAACAAATCATTAGCAATTGATGGAAATAGGCCTAACCCACCTATTAAATTGAGGAAGAAGGGTGATGGACCGTAAAGGTTGTTTTTCTAGTAACACCAACATTTTAGCTAACCACCACTAGATAGCTTCCAATTCTCGAGGGGAAATTAGTGAGGACTCTTGGGATGCCTTGATACCCAATTTGAATGATCCAAGAACTCCCTAGTATGTAGCTCATGTTTGTTCATACTCTTCTTAGTTAGATTTTTTTTTTAGTTGCAAAATTTAATTGTAATTCCAAATTAATTAATGAAATCACTTGTCACCATAGATTTGTGTTAGAATTATTACAAGGATTCATCAACCCTCTTTGAGCAAAGGCCCACTCGGAGAGTTTATTGGTGAATGCACCTATTATCACATATATAGTAGCCGGGCTACCATACATTCTTTTTCAGATTCCAGAGCACTATTCACCCAGTTCCTTTGCATTTGAGATGTTGAGATGAGCATCTATTATGGATCATTGCCAGATTATGGACATCTGATATATTCCCCATGCCATGACTGAGTTTCAGGACACTCAGAGAGATGACTGACGTAGCCATTTAGCCATTCATACAGAGCAGTCAGTAGTGCCCAGAGTTTCAGCAGCAGTTTCAGAGGACAGATGTTGTTTCAGATATTGAGTGTTTAGGTATATGACTCAGCAGGTATATTTTGATGTTATGGTTATATTTCTTTTATATCCATTCTTATAGATTGTCTTAGCATTTAGTATCATGATCTGGCGATCATATAGATATGTGGACCTGGTTGTACTTTATATATATCATATTGCCCCTACTCAGACTTAGATGTTCTTGACCTATACTCATCGGTTTTACCCTCCATAGGGAGACAAGGTTGATTTTGTCAAAATGTTATGATGAAATATGAATGACACTTTGAGATCTGGTGTCGATCAAATGAACTATTGTCACATGAAATAGATTTTGGTTCTATAGCATGGTTGTCAACTTTCAGTTGTTTAATTGTCACAATTTACAATGTTCAAGACTTGTTCTAAAATATTGATGTCCCTGGATCGCAGTTGTTTCAGTTGTTGGAATTCTAGTAAGCAGTTTTGATTACCCTATATTGTGCAACTATAAACATTATAAATACTGCTATCTCATTTGAACTTAGTTTTGCTTAGTTTCTACGAGTGGAATTCCTTGGTGAAAAGATTGAAGGCACTTTAAATGTGACCTTAGTTTTGTTTAGTTTCCATGATTAGATTGCCTTGGTGAGAAGGTTGAAGGCACTTTAAATTTTTAGATTCTCAATCAAAGGGTTTGGCTTAATAAGCAATGTTACCGTGCATTTTACATGTAGTCTATTTCAAAAAAAGGTTTAGCTTAATAATTAATGTTATTGCAAGCAATTTACATGTACATTTTATATATAGTCCATTCTAGTCCATTCTCTAACATTTAGGGTAATTGGTATACATGATCCTTTAAAAATTTAAATATGCCTCTCAATTCAAGTTTGTAATTAGATTATAATGATGTTTGAAATAATTACTTTGCACCGAGGAGGTGCTCAGTATGGGGGAGATGTTGTAACGTTCGCTCCTAACAAAATAATTAAAAAAATTCATGTCGGCTCATACAATAAAAAATTATGGAAAATATTTTAAAAAAATCCATGTTGGTTCATAAAATAAAATATTATGAAAAGTAATTAAAAAATAAATGTTCGTCTATCAAATAAAAACTTAAAACTTAAACCGGATTTATCAATCAAGAGAGATCAAATTTCTTGAGTTTAAAAAATAAAATGCACCCCAAGAAATTGGATCCCTCTCGGTGCTTCATATATCCGAGTTTAAGATGGATCTAAGCTGGTAAGATAATTTCAATAAATTTTAATATTAAATAAATAACTTATAAAAAGATTCAATGTTTATTTTACATAGAGTCCATTCTCTAACATTAACATTTAGGGTAATTGGTATTCATGATCCATTAAAATTTTAAATATGCCTCTCAATTCGAATTTATAATTAGATTATAATGATGTTCGAAATGATTATTTTAAGATAATTTAAATAAATTTTAATATTGAATAAATAAATAAATTATAATAAATAACTTATAAAAAGATAATATGTTTAAGAACTTATTCTTACACTTTTTTTTCTTACGTTTTTCATGTAAATAAATTGGCATCGTTCTCAAATGCTTTTGCTCTTTTCTTTACTTAGTAAGACTGTACAAATTACATAACGAGTTAATGAATATAGAAATTTAAAATTTAAACTCTTTCTCAAAGCTAGACATGGAATAGTTGCATGATACTTGTATTGACAAGTTAAATATTAGATTTCCCTACACTGCAATTGTAAGTTAAATATTAGATTTCCCTACGATGCAATTGTAAGGTGATGGTTTATCTTGTTGCCCAAGTAAAAAAATTGAATTTAGAAATTGAAGATCTAAACTAGAATTGATGATACGATGGTTGGCATATAATCTAGTGGAAAGAACAAGGATCAATTCAATTAAATACATTTTAAATTAAAAATCGAGTTGTTCATCGTTATAGCTAATTAATTTTTTTTATTAAAAATCGAGATGTTCATTGTTATAGCCAATTCATTTTTTTATCAAAATTTTACAATTATTATGTAATAAAGTCTATGTAATTTTCATTTCAGATGTCAAGAAACACGTTCCATACCCATACCGTGTTTTTAGTGATACTCATCACATGGATTTTAGTCAAAAGACATCTACTCAAATTTGTGAAGAATCTTTCCTTTGCATGCGAAAGGTCTCTTCTTGAACTATGAGTGTACAACAAACAAGTTTTGTTCATAATTGAATGGATATTTCCAGCAATGGAAAGTTTTGTTTTGTACACGATTGCTAATATGGATATTTCCAATGGCAAGAGTCAAGGGAGTTCTACGACATCTGCTTTGATATCGACCACATATTTTCGAAGGTTGTTGGACTTCAATTTTTTTTTCTACATCTCAAAGTTTTGATAGGATCTACATAATTAATTATATACACAATCTATTTATAAACTGATAGCTCAGGGTGTTTAGCCCAACTAGGACTTCTTTGATACATTATGTGCTCTTACATAGGTTTCAGTTGTTATCCAGGACCACCTTGGAGAATGATGCTGACCGCCTTGAAGAATGAAAAGCAGATTTCACAATAAGATGGTGGATGCCAAAAACTTAAGGAAATGCTTTGATTTACTTATAAAGCTATAGTATAAAAAACTGTAACGGATGGGACACTAATGCCAAAACCCATTCCATTACATGATTCCCTTCTTGGTAGGGAATAAGAAAACACGGGGGAGTGCATCGGGTTAGTGTTTACAGTGGAACAAACAATAAAATCTCGGGGAGTGCATGTGGCCCTCATTAAATTTCCCCATGTGAAAACGTTGGCTCGCGCACAATCCAAGCATGTGGGGAACAATAACGTCATCCCATCACCCCCTCCTGGGAAGGGAGAATTGAAGACAACATCACTGTCCTTTAACCTATAGGATTTTGACAAAATACTAATTTAAAAAATTTAATTTAATACAATATATTTAAACTATAGTTTGTACATAGGTTTAGGGAAAAATTTATAAGTTTTAGGGGTACACTAGGCCAAAATAATAGGAGCTCCACGAAACATAGATATCCCCTTGGGGACATAATAAAACATGGTACAAACAATAGATGGCATGTAAAGGTATTTTTTTAGACTTTTTAATTTTTAAAATATTATTTATTTCTAACAATTTCACATCTCAATAGGGCTAAATTATTATCTCATGTACCTTAATTAATCACAAAATAAAATATGCCCACGATGGTAGAGTAATTGGTAATGAGTAATTAACATGAGAAGTTGTAAGTGGAAGGTCAGAAGTTCAAGTCCCCATGGATGCTTACTTACAAAAAAAAATCACAAAATAAAATATACTAATTTTAAATATTCCATAAAATAATTTATGGATTTAAAATATTAAATTTAATATATAAATATTATAAAACATGGTAAAACATTAAGTTTTTTGGTTAATTGCGCGATATAAAATTTTATAACACTTAATATTACAAACTAGGTGGCATTTCCTCGTATTGTATTGCATTTATGTAATGTGTTTCATTTATTATTATTATTGAGTAAAAGCATGGCCGTAATTGTCAACTCAAACCATCGTTATATTTTCAACTCAATTCTATTAACAAATAATAAAAGAACAATTTCAAATTTCAAAATTTTTATAATTTTTTTTAATTTCAAAAAAATTAAATTTAATATATTAATTTTTATAAATTTTTTTTTTTATAAGGAGTGAGTTAGTAATATAAAACTTCCTAATTGAATTATGAAGAATTATTATTAAAATGGTATAAAAAAATTTAAAAAAAATAGTTTAAAATTTATTTTTGTTTATGACAATTATATATTAAACCATATAATAATATATTTTTTTTCTAGCATAAAAAAACATACTATTGGTATTCAAATGTATGAATCAAATAGTATAATATGTTTAAGACTGTAACATATACAATCTTATAGGCAGAAAATAGACTTCTATCCTTCTTTTTTCACATCAAAATATAAAAAAAAAGAAATTGTCTTCATCCAAACAAGTACTGAAGCATGTCAAAATACAAAAGATTTAAGAGTGGCAGTCAAAAATTCTGTATGAGCCCTGCTCTGTAACCTGTAGGTCCTGTAAATCCTCCCAGAATATAACCCCCTCCTCGCCATCATAAGCATCCTTAGATAGTGCATCAACCATCATGTTGTGTTGGCGATATATGTGTTCAAAAGAAATGTCACTGAAAAGCTGAATTTCCTCCTTAATCCTGCGACATCACTGATAGAGATTTAAAACATTTAAATTGAACTCACCACGGGCCCATTTTATAGTCACTCTTGAGTCTCCAAAGACAACAAGCTCCCGAAGACCAAAAATATTTAAATCTTTCAGTACACACCAAAGTGTCAATAACTTAGACTTCATATTAGTGCCTTTGCCACAATTCATCCTCAGGGTGATATGATGATCCTTGTTTAAATAAATAACCCCTCCCGCAGCGCATAAACTATTCTTTGCAGCCCCATCGAATAAAGCTACAGGTTTGTAAAAATTAAGACAAATGAACTAATCATTTTGGGAGTCCTCTCAACAAAATCTGAACACTGATCACTGATTACAAGAAGAATTATGTTGGTAGTTCTTTGCAAGCATGGATCCAAATTTTCAAAAATGGCGTCATTTCTAGCGAGCCAAATAGCCCAAGAAATTATCGCAGGCAGATAAGGTAAACAATTGCAATTCCTATACCAATTAAGGGCACAAATGTCAAAGTTTTCAGTACCCCACATCATATCAAAGCTGGAGTGTTTAATGATTGAAGTCTAGATATTTCGAGTGTATCTACATTCCACTAGAATGTGTTTAGTTGTTTCCATACTATCTTTGCACAAAAAGAAAATTCCCAGTCCCATCCAACCCTTCTTGACCAAGTTATTCCAAGTCTTCAAACATCCTTGAAGAGCATGCCACATAAAACATTTAATTTTTAAGGGTATTTTGCACTTCCACAGTTTCTTATACCACTAGTGTTGAGGGAAATTGCACAAACAATTAATGATGGCCTTATATGCAAGCTTTGCAGTAACCGAACCATTAGCTTTGTTTTTAATCCAAATTAGATTATTCTTTTCCTCAGACAACCTACAACCTGTAGAATTCAACTTAATATAATTTTCCCATTCCGTGGCAACATTATCAGTGAACCTCAATTCCATAGCGCTCAACCAATAGGATTGGTTGGAACAAGTTTTTTTCGTTTTAATCTTGCTGAGAATGGAAAGATCAAAACAATGCAAAGTGTTAATGATATCACTGGAAAGGGAGTAACCAACTTTTTGGTAAAGCTAATCTTTCCCAACTTGCCATCACCAACTTGCTATTTTCCAATCCGCCCGTCCACAGGAAATTGAAGAAGAGTTTCCTTAAGGAATTAATAATAAAACAGGGAATTTGATTGAGCGAAAACCAATAAACTGGTATACCGGTAAGGACAGATTTCAGCAAAGTGAGTAGCCCACCAATTGAAAGTAACCTGTAGGTCCATACGTTAATCATTTGCTCAAATTTCTTTAAAATCCACATCCAACCCTTGATCCTGTATCCATTTGGATTCAAGAAATAGCCAAGATACTTAAAGCCATCCTCCATCTTATAAAATTTATATGGCATCAAACTTTTGAAATAGTCAAGCTGAACATTCTCAATTTTGTAATAAAATATGTTGGATTTTCTCTCGCTCACCAACATACCATAAGTATCACAAAAAATCTTAATAATTCTCTTATAGTTTTTCCACTCTTCAATGGAATCGAAAGCTGCTAACAGAACATCATCTACGAACAAAAGGTGTGTGAGAGCCAAGTCAGAAGATAGTTTAATACCTTTTATAGAGCCCTGAACTTTTTGCATCCCGGTCAATCTGCTCAGACCTTCAATAATCAACAAAAATAAGAGAGGAGACAAAGGGCAGCCTTGTTGAATTCCTGTAGTAGGCTTGATGAAATCAGACGGAGCACCATTAACCAATACAACAATATTGGCAGTAGAAACACATGCCATTATCCATCTCAGAACCAGAGGGGGAATGCCAATCCAAATAAGGATCAAACACAAAAAAACCCAATCCACTCTGTCATATGCCCGCTCTAAATCCATTTTTAGAAGTAAAGCTCTTAGATTCTTCTTTTTTATTGAGTGAATAATCTCCTGAGAAACGCCAATGGCATCCAGAATCTGTCGGTCCTTAAGAAAACCAAATTGTTCAGCAGAGATGCATCTTAATAGTGTAGCCTTTAATCTAGCTGATATGATCTTAGAAATCAGTTTGTACGCCAAATTGCAGAGTGCAATTGGTCTGAAATCCCCAAAATTAGTAGGTTTGCTTTTCTTTGGGATTAAAGTGAGAAAAGTAGAGTTGAGTTCCCCAGAGATGTAGCCCTCTGTTCTCGAGTACTCCACCATTTTCAATATGTCTTCACCCATGACATCAAAAAAGTGAAGAAAGAGTTCTACCGTCCAACCGTTTGGCCCAGGAATTTTCTCCTTAGCAAAACCCTTCAGAGTCTCTTCAATTTCCGCCAATGCTACTTCTCGCCCCGAATCCTCAGCTTCAAGATCCTCAAAAAATACAGGATAGTGTCTTACCACATTAATTTGGGATAAAAGATCAGTTTGTCTAGAATCAACAAAAAGTTTACCAAAATAATCTCTTGCTTCCATATGAAGATTCTCCAAACCAGAAACCGAGTTCCCATCAGCATCAGTTAGATCCCAAATAGCTTTTGAATTTTTCTGATGGGAGGCATAAGAATGAAAAAACCTAGTATTTTTTTCCCCCAAACCAATCTAGGTGGCCCGGATCTTAAGCCTCCATTCCATCTCTTCTAGATTTAACATCTCCTCCTTCTTCCGCTCAAGTAACTTAACTTTTGCAAATATATCATTGTCCACTTCATGATTAGAATTTCTGAGATGTAGTTCATGAATTTGTTTTTATAAGTCCTTAAAATCCTGCGTATCCAATTTTATCTTTTTTTTATCCACTTAGTGACAACCTCCTCAAGCGAACTAAGCTTGACCACAAAAGCGTCCATTGGATTCAAATCCTCCTCGGTATGAGTATCCAACTAGTACCCTTTAACGTGATTACTTAAATCATCATTCTTAAGCCACGGGCAGTTAAACTTAAATGGGTGCTTTACCTGACAATGAGTATCATCAATCTGAAAAAACACCGGTCAGTGATCTGAGAATTTGTTTTCCCCAGTCCATGATCTGTGTCTTTCCAAAGATTTCAGTAATTGCTTATTAAACAAAAATTTATCCAACCTCTTATGAATGCCATCGACACCCACCCTGTCATTCGTCCATGTAGGAGAAATAGTACTGGGAGCAACATATGTCAAATCATGAGATAATAAAAGCTTTGAAAAACAATCTACCAGAACATCCTACCGTGCTCGGGAACCCCAAATTTCCACTAAAGACCTGGTGAAATTAAGGTCCCCTGCGAGGATTAAAATTTTGTTATTAAGTAAACCAGATGTGCTCAAGGTGGTCCAAAAAGAAACCTGATCCTTATATGGACCATAAATATTAAAAATAGTAAGTGGCAAGTTTAATCGAATACAACTCCCTTCCAATAAGATACCCCAAGAAGTTTTATATGCCTGGAAATGAAAGTACCTAGGGTTCCAGCCCGCCAGTAACCCCCCGGACATACCCAAAGCATTGGTAGCCACAAACTCCCATCTAGGTAAAATGGTAGCAAGCTTATTCATGTCCCTAGTTCCTTCACACATAGTCTCTTGAAGTAGAATTAAGTCAGTGCTAGTAGATATGAAAAGTTTGGTTAAGGCCCTATCCCTCGTAGCCTTCCCCAAACCCCTAACGTTAAGAGATAGTAGAATCATTAATCACCCCCTGACAGATGCAATTTTGCTCCAAGGGTCCCAACATAATCAATAGAAGGAATGCAGATCGTTTCATTAGCAGAGTCATTAATCCTAACAGATATTGGTATGTACCCATCAATTTCCCCCTCCCTGGAAGAAACCCTAGAAATTTTCCTGTTCTTTCTTATGGTGACATTTAGAAAACTATCAGCAATTAATGGTTTCACATGAGGGTTATTAGATGGATTCTTGGAATAAATAGTTAACGGCGACAAAATTTCATTAGTAGGACCCGTGCAGTAACCACTTTCACTAAGGACAACCCTTTCTACCTGTGTAAAATCCCCAACCCGTTCAATCAATGGATTAACACCCTTGACAGATACTTCATCCAAAATTACAGAAGGAGCAGTAATTGGGGCTGAGGGTTTTTTTTGGAGACCCTGAGGTGACACAAGGACCGTCAATGGGTAATCCTCCTGAAAATCGTCCACTTCCCTCAATGGAATTCCCTCAGAGGTAAGACCCCCTAGGTTCAATAAAACCTCACCAGCAGAAATACGCCTATCAAGGGTTTTTTTAGCCTCAAGGTAAAAATCAAGCTCTTCCCTTGACACATCTTTATAAGGAGTGATAGAAGCAGGAGATAACTTACCCGAATTCTTCAATGGCGTAAAAAAACCCTCCACCTTGTTGAAGCTAGAATGCTGCTCAGAGCTAGAAAATCCCAAAGAAACATCCTCATGAGAACGTTGTCGAAGGTTCAGACAACGAGCCATAACATGTCCCATGTTTCGGCAGTTGAAACAACGAAAGGGAATTTTAAAATAGTCTAACCTCTGTTGAAAGGTAACATCCCCCCACATAACTTCCACCTCCGCTGGTAGCCCCTTTGCCATCTCAAATTCTACCATGACCCGTGCCATCTTCCTATCCACCCCCAAAAGAGATTTTTTTATCAGTTCTAACAAAATCCCTAACCTTTTTTGCCAAGCCAACTAAGGTGCTTTTTGTCCTTTAAGAGCCACTTCCTAGCCAGTAAGACCTCAATATGTTCAGGCTCCGGGAGAATGAACATTATCCATCGATTCCAAAGAAGGTTTACCCTAGGAGCCAGGCCAAGTAAGGGGGTCCAATTTTGGCTCACCCACTCCAGTATTTCCCCATGCGAACCCAAAGAAAATTCGACACGCCCTACGAAATCCTTACTAGCTAACATTTCCACACGGTCTAAATTAGTGGATTCCTCAATGTAGAATTGTTCCAGACCATCCATGGCCTTAACAACTTTAAGACGCCTCCAATGACGAGCCTTCTCCTCGAACAATCCATTCCTCTGAGTCGGTCTATCCTTCACCCCACCAGTGGGCACCCCAAAATTACTATGACCAAAAACTTCCCCCTTCGGTCGATAAACCCCCTCCTCAGTTCCATCTTGAGAAAAAGCAGAAAGGTTTGACATATTGTTATAAACCCTAAAACAAGATGACCCGAGAGTCTAGTATACCACAAAGGACAACCGACACCCGTTTAGCAAGAAAAACGACACCACACTCACCGTAACACTAGGAAAGTAAAGGGCCCAGTTGTCAGGAGTAAAAAAGAATACAGTGGAAAAAAACACCAACTGTGTTGTAGAGACCCACCAAAAAACCCCCGAATAACTCCAGAAAGAGACCTAAACCATATAATAATAATATTCATTTCACAAATTTTTAATTATGTAATATTTAATTTAATACTTATTTCTTGAAAAACTTTATATAATTATTTGAAAAATTATAAAATAATTTAATCTATTACTATAGAATAATCTCAAATTAATAAATTAAAATGAAAAAAATACGTCTAACATTAAAAAAACTAATCCTTTGTTTGTTACCAATAAATTTATCAAATCTAAGAATCACAATTAATTGCAAAATTTGAAATTTTTATAGTCAAATTCCATACAAATACCACATTAAACGAAATTCCATGATCACAATTTTCACCAATTGAAGGGATTTCAACGAATCTACGAGATTTATTTATCAAAATCTATTATCTTTCGAAACGCGGAACAAAGTTAACCTCACCATAAGAGCATTTATACATAACATACAAAGCAATTTCAATCTGAGTCTCTGCTCTCTCCTGCTCACCTCAACATGGCGGCCACTCCGATTGGGAAGGCAATGATTTCCACAATGATGACGATTAGAACATTGTGTGAGACCAACAGGCTTCAAGAGGCAGTGGAGACCTTCAAGCATCTTCTTTCTGATAAATCTAATCCTAAACACATTCTCAACACCTGTAATTTCTTGTTAAGTAGCCTAGTCCGACGGAATCAGCATGGATCAGCGTTGTCTGTTTACAGACTTTTGGTTGAAGCAGACATTGTTCCAGATCTCATAACTTTGACTATTGTCATCAATTGCCACTGCCAAACAGGTAGAATGGATTACGCATTCAAAGTGTTTGAAGGAATGGAAGAACATGGATATACTCCAAATGTCATAACCTTCAACACTCTCATCAAAGGGCTTTGCAGGTTGGGCAGAATGCAGGACGCTGTTAAAGTTTTCAATCAAATGGTGGGCAAACGACCGGATCCCAATCTTTCTACATATAATACCCTAATAGATGGTCTTTGCAAGACAGGGAAAACCGACGAGGCGTTTGGGTTGTTAGCTGTTATGCTACAAAAGGGACACGAGCCTGATACAATCACACTTACCACCTTTATGGATCGACTATGCAAAGAAGGTAAGCTCCAAGAGGCCAATAAACTACTGTATCACATGTTAACAACAGGGTATAACCCTAATGTCGTTACGTATAATACCCTGATTAGTGGTTTTTGCAAAGAAGGCCGACCGGACAAAGCTATGGAGCTCTTCCATGAAATGCGCAGGAAAAACATATACCCAAACGTTGTCATATACAGTGCACTGATTAGTGGTTTTTGCAAAGAAGGCCAACCGGACAAAGCTATGGAGCTCTTCCATGAAATGCCCAGGAAAAACATATGCCCAAACGTTGTCACATACAATGCACTGATTAGTGGTTTTTGCAAAGAAGGCCAACTGGACAAAGCTATGGAGCTCTTCCATGAAATGCCCAGGAAAAACATATGCCCAAACGTTGTCACATACAGTGCACTGATTAGTGGTTTTTGCAAAGAGGGCAAACTGGAAAAAGCTATGGAGCTCTTCTATGAAATGCCCAGGAAAAACATATGCCCTGATGTCGTCACATACAGTGCACTTATGGATGGTCTCTGTAAGGAAGGAAAGGCGGATGAGAGTATGAAGCTCTTCTATGAAATGTCCAAAAAAAATATCTCCCCTAATGTTGTCACATACACTGTTTTTATTCATAGTTTCTGTAAGGAAGGGCGATGGCAAGAGGCCACCAAGGTGCTTCGTGAGATGCTGGATAAGGGACACACTCCAGATATTATCACATATAATGCTTTTATTGATGGCTGTTGTAAAGAAGGTAAGCTTCAAGAAGCTCTCCAGTTGTTAGATGTTATGGTGCAAATAGGCTGTCAGCCTAACGAATTCACATACAGTATACTTATAAATGGGTTTTGCAAGGCGGGTAATCTGGAGAAGGCCAAGGAGCTCCTTCAAGAGATGTTGGAGAAAGGGTGCAAGCCTAACCTCGTTAGCTATAATACACTGATATATGGACTCTGTAAGCATCGCAAGATAAATGAAGCTCAACAAATCTTCCATGAGATGCCAAAACAGGGTTTGAGCCCTGATGTTTTTACATATAGGACATTGATGGATGGACTCTGCAAAGTGGGTAATTTTAAGGAGGGAATAAAGTTATTTAAACAGATGAAAGATAGTAGTCATGGCCCTGATATGATTACACATACCATCCTCGTGGATAAACTAAGCAAGCAAGGCACACCCCAAGAAAATAGACTACTGTATGAGATCTTAGAAAAGGTTTGACACTACGCTGTACAGCTGTTATATATTCAACTGTAAATAATAGGTAGCCTCTATAAAGATATTGCTGAAATACACCTTGCAAGATTCAGTAATAGGGAGCAAATTGCAATTGATGAAATGCAGAGGTAATTATGTTAACAATGCAGCGGACAGGATATCTGAAACAGGCTTGGTGGTTGAGCTTGATGAAGTGACCCGAGTTGAAATTCCATAAGAGTGCACTTCTTTGTATTTAATCTGAAACATATTTGGTTTAATGTTTAGTGTGCCGCACATCTTAATTAAATTGTACCAGCTGTTTAATCTAAAGTGGGTTTGACCTAGCAATTAGTGTGTTTCAACTTGCAAAGCCCCCCAGGTAAATTTCATGATATTGCTCACATTACTAATCTCGAATTGTTTTGCTAGTGTGTTTAGTGGGTTGTCATTTGATAAGCTGGATCTTGCAAATCTCAACAGTGGTGGTTAACACATTTGATTTGATTTCTCATATCATAGTTTCTTCCAAAAAAGGATTTATCAATATTTCTTTAAGGTTAGTTATTCATCATGAAGTGGGCTTGGCCGACCCACAACAAATGCTAATGAACAGCTTACTATGCCTTATTCTTGTAACTGAAGGAATGGAAGAATTTTGCTTGATTACATATGTTATTGGGTATTTCTTCTCATTCCAAGGATGATACCTTGGGTAAACCAGATTTTTCAATGCTCAAAGTCAATACAATGATATATCCATTAAAATCTCAACAAGTCATTAGTGGGAATTGGTCCTGGGTGGGGAGGATAACACTTTTCTCAATCACCCAGGTTAGATCCAGTTGACATGGATGAATTTTGCTTATTGTAACTGTAAAAGAAAATAGGTCTTGTAACTAAAAATTATGTTATTAAAGAAAGCAGCACTATTAGTTGAAAGGATCTTTTCTTTTTTGAAAGAAGCAAGAAGCAACCTGTGAGTGGGGGGGGATTTTGGTGAGAAAAGTTTGGAAGATGAGACTTCAAGGCGTTCCCCTCCCTTGGTCATGTAAATATTCCTTTTTGAAAGGAACTTTTCAGTTTTGTGTGGGGTTTAGTGAATTGTGTTAGTTGTTAGGTGCCTTATTGCCTACCTTTTCCACTGGCATTTTCCTGCTATTTGTTCAATGCTTTTTCTATCAGGAACTAACACAATTGTGATAAAATGTCTGTTTTCAATATTGTTATAGATGCATAATAATGGCTGTTGATCTCTGATGTTTCTCGCGAGCATTTGGATTCTTAAATGGCTGCTATGTCTGGAAAGCCTTGCATGAGAGACTCAATGTAATGGAGAACAATATCATACCTTTGCTTTTGCATTGTAATGCCTTGTAACAGTTTTTTATCCAAGGTTATCGTCATTGTGAAACCATCTAAGTTCTCCACCCTCGACTTGATGTTCAGTGCTATTGTTATTGAGTTCATTTGATATCTCACCTGTGTTAGTCGGCGCGGGCATTAAGGAAATATATAATATATATTCGAGCTGCTTTGTTTGATTTCATCTCATTTTTGTGGTAGATCAATCACATTCTAATTGAATTTCCTTCCAGTCAACCAGGGATGATAGGTTTCATTCCCTATTGCCTTTTAAGGGTTGGGGCTGTCTATGATCCAAACTAGTCTGGGTCCACATGCTTGTATGATCATTACAATGGACAAATCCTCGCTGGGATGCTAACACAACATTCCCCCTCTCGGAGTATTATGTGATGCTTGCTTATAAGGTATGCTCTGTGGTGTTCAGGCAGCTTGAGAGCAAGAGGTTACAAGAAAATACCGTGACTTTAAGCTTCTGCTTTTCTAATACCAAAGGAACAACTTTCAAAGATTTGTAATTGGACTGCTCATTATTGCAGGATCAGCAGCCCACTCTCAACATCTGTAATTTCTTATTAAGTAGCCTTGTCCGACGGAATCAGCATGGATCAGCGTTGTCTGTTTACAGGCTTATGGTTCAAGCAGACATTCTTCCTGATCTCAGAACTTTGACTATTGTCATCAATTGCCACTGCCAAACAGGTAGAATGGATTATGCAGTCAAAGTGTTTGAAGGAATGGAAGCACATGGATATACTCCAAATGTCATAACCTTCACCACTCTCATCAAAGGGCTTTGCATGGCGGGCAGGATGGAGGAAGCTGCCAAAGTTTTCAATCAAATGGTGGGCAAACGACAGGTTCCCAATCTTGTTACATATAATACCCTAATAGATGGGCTTTGCAAGACGGGGAAAACCGATGAGGCGTTCGGGTTGTTAGCTGTTATGCTGCAAAAGGGACACGAGCCTAGTACAATCACGTTGAACACCTTTATGGATCGAGTATGCAAAGAAGGTAACCTCCAAGAGGCCAATAAACTACTGTATCACATGTTAACCAAAGGGTATAACCCTAATGTCGTTATGGTATCATGCCCTGATTAGTGGTTTTTGCAAAGAGGGCTAACCGGGCAAAGCTATGGAGCTCTTCTATGAAATGCCCAGGAAAAACATATGCCCTGACGTTGTCACATACAGTGAACTTTTGGATGGTCTCTGTAAGGAAGCAAAGTGGATGAGGGTATGAAGCTCTTTTATGAAATGTCGAACAAAAACATCTACCCTGATGTTTTCATGATGTTTTCACGTACACTTCACTTATTCATGGTTTTTGTAAGAAAGGCTAGTTCGATGAGGTTATGGACCTATTCTATGAAATGTCCAATAAAAATATCTACCCTAATGTTGTCACATACAATGCACTTATTCATAGTTTCTGTAAGGAGGGGCGATGGAAGGAGGCCACCAAGGTGCTTCGTGAGATGCTGGATAAGGGACACACTCCAAGTGTTATCACATACACTGTTTTTATTGATGGCTGTTGCAAAGAAGGTAAGCTTCAACAAGCTCTCTAGTTGTTAGATGTTATGGTGCAAACAGGCCGCCAGCCTAATGAATTCACATACAATATACTTATAAATGGCTTTTGCAAGGTGGGTAATCTGTAGAAGGCAAGGAAACTCATTCAAGATGTAATACCCCCATTTTGACCCTTGGGATATTTTGGGCTATAATGTAAATATTGTATGCATATTATGTATGATTCCTAGCATGGAGCTCAAGGCCAAGGCCCCGCTAGTGAATGCTCGACCTTGAAGAGGCAAGTATTTGGTATTATGTTACCCATGTGCTAGTGAGCTAGGGAAATTGTAAATATGCATTTTAATAGAAATGCCTACAACTAGCTATGCAATGCAACAAGAGACGAGGGCATGATTTTTACAAGGAATTGGAAGGGAAATATTCAAACCCTTGAGCCAATCAATTCAAGCCAAGTGTCAATGAGAGAATGCATGAACCCTCAACTACCCATGTTGACTTTTGTGCTCAATCATTCATTTCTCCAAGAGCTGGTTGAGGCATTTAATGCCTTGGGGAATGTAGAGGTATGGCTTCTCAAATTCAGGTATGGGCAAACCACCCTTCATGGAAATTCGTGTTTGACTTCTTGGGCAAGAAAAGAGCCACGAAATTGCTGCCCAAGCCATTCTTCACCCATCAGTTTTGCTCCCTCACGCAGTCTGAGCTAGCTAGAGCGTTTTCCTTCATGTTTTCCTTCATGTTTTCCATCATTTTCCTTCATTTTCCATAGTTGGGAACTCGTTTTTGTGTTGCACAGTGGCTAGGAGGAAGAGAGTCACGATTTGGGGGTTTATAGAGGCCGTTTCTGCTCCTTGAATGCTGATAAACGTTTTTTGAAATCGATTTGCTCTCCCAGGGTTGATTCCCCATCTAACATTTCATTTTTGGGTGTACCACGATTTGGGAAAAACCCATGGACCCTATTTTGTAAATTCCATTGTTGAATGTTGGGGTTGAGATGGGTATCCATTGCTTTGGGCTGTGCTGAGCTTGAGAGTCCCCTTTCCTTGTAGATATCATGCTCAGCTCGGGGGTGCTCTTTGAGTGCTGAAAGAATATAGGCTGGGTAGAGACCTATGGTTGGGTGGAACGTTGCAGCGACATAGCTAGTTGCTTGGGACCATTTCACAATGAAGATAAGTATTTTTCTACCTATGTGTTCTATTTCTATAATGTTTTAATTTGATGACTGTTATTGATATGCTGAATGCATATGAAATGTGTGGGGATGATGTTTTATTCTGCTATGCATGTTTGCTTGATTTGCATCTGCACACAGATGCATTTTACTTGTAATGCCATGAGCTTATTCACGATGAATGGGGCGAAGTTTTGCAAAAGCCCAAATTTTAGTGTCTCGTTCTCTCCTTGCGTTGGATCAATGGGAGGGGATGTGACACAAGATATGTTGGAGAAAGTTGCAGGCCCGACCTTATTAGCTATAATACACTGATAGATGGACTATGCAAGCATCACAAGATAAACGAAGCTCAACAAATCTTCCTTGAGATGCCAAAACAGGGTTTGAGCCCTGATGTTATTACATATAGGACATTGATGGATGGACTCTGCAAAGTGGGTGATTTTAAGGAGGCAATAAAGTTATTTAAACCGATGAAAGATAGTACTAATTTCCTTGATATGATTACACATGCTATCCTTATGAAAAAATTCTGCATGCAAGGCACACCCCAAGAGGCCAATAGACTACAACATGAGATCTTAGAAAAGGTTTGACAGTAGAGCTGTGATATATTCAACAATAAATAACAGCCTTTGTAAAGATGATTGCTGAAATACACCTTTGCAAAATTCAGTAATAGGGAGCAAATTGCAATTGATGAAATGCAGGGGTAATCTTGTTAACAATGCAGCGGACAGGATATTTGAAATAGGCTTGGCAGCTGAGCTTGATGAAGTGACCTGAGTGGAATTTCCATAAGAGTGCACTTTGTATTTAATCTGAAAACATATTTGGTTTAATGTTTAGTTGGTTGCACATCTTAATTAATGGCAACAACTGTTTAATCTAAATGGGTTTGGCCTAGCAATTAGTGTGTTTCAACTTGCAAAGTGCCCCAGGTAAATTTCATTATAGTGCTCACATTAATAATCTAGAATTTTTTGCTAGTATTGTTAGTGGGTTGTCATTTGATAAGCTATATCTTGCAAATCTCAACAGTGTTGATTTGTGAATTAGGGGATGTTATCAAATTTGATTTCATTTATATCACATTTTCTTCCAAAATAGAATTCACAATTTTTTTTTTTTAAGGTTAGTTATTCATCATGTAGTGGGCTTGGTGTTGGAATATTTAAGTCTTCCTACCATGTCATTATTTACATTAGATGCATTAATTAATCTTTTATGGTTAATTCTATGTAATAGACTAGGAAATTGCCTTGTGTGGGCCACAAAACATGGGAGGATAAGAATACATACAAGGTGTGATCCACAAGCTATCTAGGCCACTTGGGCGCTTTCCTAACTGATTTTGGATAAATTTTAGAAGGAAAGGCGCATTTATGAGTTTTAGAGCTTTTTTAACTGCTTTTTCCTTATGGAGGAAAAGCTAGTCTACCTAGGAAAGTGTTTTTTGCACCCAAGACATTCCTTAATGATTTTTCCATCCAAACTTCGTATTTGGTATTGTTTTTATCCACACTTCACCTTCAGATCACAATTTAGGCAATTCGTGAGCTTTTGGGCAGTTTTGGAAAGTCAACTTGCCACCTAGGGGGGATGGGCACTTTTAGCAAGTCTGCTGATTAGGAGATTCTTTTGCTAAGTTACCATGAAACGTGGGTACGGGTACGGGGACGGGTACGCCACTTTTTGAAACATGGTACTTGGGTACGTCGGGGTACTGTATATATATATTATATAATTAATAATATATATTAAAATTTATAAAATAAAACATGTCACAGTCACATCATACATGCATGTTTATTATTTCTAAAATTCAATGATTCATATGAACATTCACATTGAAAATTTGAAACATAAAACAATAATCATTGATCAATAATGAATAAATTTGATAAATCATAGACTCATAGTATTAGTCGATATCAAGTGGCGAACTGGAAGTTATATAATTAATAATATAAAAAACAATAAAGTTTAAACTATATGACATATGTCCATGGCTCCATGAATTCAAACTTCATTGTCATACTACATTCAAAATTTGTCTAATGGCATTGCCATTTTTAGACATGAAAAAGAAAGTTCAAAATAGTAAACTACTAAAAGTAAACATGAACAAGATAGCTGATTTGGCTTCCTCAAGCCATGTCATCAACATCCTCAAAATCAATGTCATCAACATCACTAAGTTCCTCTGTCAGCAAGCTCTCTAGATAGGCATCACTCTCGAGTTGAGGCTCCTGCTCATTAGTAGTAACTGGAGGTAGCTCAACTAGGCCATCTGGTTGTATCTCCTCATCCACACAGGTAGCATCATTTATGTACTGGTCCCATCTCTTGAAAGGACCCTCCTTGTATCCTGGGTCTTTCTGAGATATGAGACGAAGTGTGCTATGAATATACACTAGATTCTCTGCTTTCTTTGACCTCAACCTATTTCTCTTCACTGAATGTATGAAACCATAAGTGCTCCAATTCCTCTCACAAGATGAGGAACTAGCTACATGTCCAAGTAATCATATGGAAAATTCAAAATTGTTAGTGGAAGGCTCAAGTATGTAAGTTTGTTAAATTTAAAAATTATAATACAAAAGCAAGATGATGAACTACCTACCCAAGTAATCGTATCGCAAACTGCTGCAACTCAGGAGCATCCACACCATGAAGCCACCACCAATCAATCGGATCCTTCTTCTTTCGCCTATCTGTCTTTGAATCATGTGAACCAAAGACACCTCGCCCACGTGCAAACTGAGAAAATTGAGATCGTATCTCAGATGCCTCTTCTAAAGAACCATAAATCTTTTTGATAGCGGTCATAAACCCTTTCACCACCTCTCTATCTTGGGAAGGAGGCCTCCTTCTTGTTGTGGAATCATACCATTTTGGATTTACTGCATAGGCTGCCATATGAAGTGGCGTGTTCAATTTATTCCATCACCCATGTATACATGATTGCAACTGTGGCCATAAAGTAGGATCTCTCCTATCTATGATGGATTGGATCCTCTCACACATAGAGTCCATGTTCTCATAAATCTCACCTAAACATGGAGCATCTGTGTTTGCATAATGAAGCATATCACAAATTGGGTCTACAAATTTCACAACGAATTTGACATCAGCTCAAAACCGATCATCCAAAATCAACCTCTTTATCTCCATAGCTGCATCTAAGGTAGATTGTCTCCATTGCTCCCACATGTCACTAATAACCGTGGCTGCTAAAGCCCCCTTCATCTCCACAAGTCGTCTTAGCAAAATGTAATAAGAAGCAAATCTGGTATCAACGGGTTTAAGAAGCTCCATTTTTGCATGCCTACGATAAATTGCTTGTGAATGGTGGTGGTTGCATATGAACATTTGAATTTTGCGGCCATTCTCAATCAACAACTGGATCCATTCAATTTTTGCAATGTCTTTTAGTGCATTATTCAAAGCATGCACTGCACATGGTGTCCAAAAAATATGCCTACATAGTACGAAACAAATAAAAAAGAATTAGATTTATGATTTCAGATTTGAGATTTCTAAATTCTAATTTTATTTTATGATTAAACATGGAAAATTAAAAAAAAACATACTTGTAATTATAATTAAAAATTAGATTTGTAATTCTAATTAGTAATTACTAATGATCAGATTTGTCACTGACCTGTACTTCTTTTGGACCATTATCCCCGCTGCTTTGCACACTGGGGCTGCATCAGTAATAACTTGGATGACATTGGATGGCCCCACCTCAGCAATGGCATCGCATAATTGGTCTTTTAAGAACAAAGTGTTTTTTTCTTATCTGGAACAATCAATGGCCTTAAGAAAGTATGGACCGGAGATAGAAGAAACACTTATATTTATCAATGGACGATTCCTACAATCAGTCCAACCATCCATAAAAATGGTGTCGCATCCCCATTCTTGACTCTTATAATATTTGGGCTATAATGTAAATATTGTATGCATATTTTGTATGATTCCTAGCGTGGAGCTCAAGGCCAAGGCCCCGCTAGTGAACGCTCGATCTTGATGAGGAAAGTATGTTGGTATTATTTAACCCATGTGCTAGCGAGCCATGGGAATTGTAAATATGCATTTTAATATAAATACCCACAACTAGCTATGCAATGCAACAAGAGATGGGGGCATGATATTACAAGGAATTGGGAGGGAAATATTCAAACCCTTGATCCAATCAAGCTAAACCAAGTGTCAATGGGAGAACCCAATCAACCCTCAACTACCCATGTTGACCTTTGTATCCAATCATTCAAGAATTGGTTGAGGCAGTTAATGCCTTGGGGATTGGAGAGGTATGGCTGTCCAAATTCGAGTATGGGCAAGCCATCCTTCCTAGAAAATCGTGCTTGTCTTTTTGGGAAAGAGGAGAGCCACGAAATTGACCCTAAGCCATTATTCACCCATGAGTTTGTCTCTCTCACGAGTTGGGAGCTGCTGGGTGTTTTTTCCCACTGTTTTTCTGTGTTTTCCTCCTTTTGCCATGGCTGGGAACTTGTTTTTGCATTGCTTTGTGGTTGGGGAAAAAGGAGTCATGATTTTGGGGTTTATGGAGGTCGTTTTTGCCCTCGGAATGCCCAGGAACGTTTGCTGAAAACGATTTTGCTTTCCCAGGCTTGATTCCTATCCACCATTTTTCTGTTTTGGTTGCCAAGGTTTTCCCTGTTACTCGACACTTGGGAGTTTGTTGTTATGTGTATCCATGCTCAGTTTTGAGTTGCTATGTGTTAAGAAATGTTGGGGTTTGAGTTGGGTATCCATTGCTTTGGGCTAAACTGAGCTTGAGAGCCCCCTTTTCCTTGTAGATATCATGCCCAGCTCGGGGGCGGTCTCTGAGTGTTGAAAGAATGCAGCCTGGGCAGAGACCTACGGTTGGGAGGTATGTTGCAACAGCATAGCTAGTTGTTGGGGACAACATTGCAGTGAGATAAGTATACTCTCTTATGTGTAATTACATCTCCAAATGTATTAATTTGTTGACTGTGCTAAATTGAATGACAGTCATGTAATATGTGTGTGGATGAATTCATTTCCGCTGTGTATGTTTGTTTGTTTTCCATCTGCACACATCTCTTGTATTGCTAAGAATTTAATTAATGGGCTGAGTTTTATGTAAAAAGCTCAGATCTTGGTATCATGTGCTCTTCATTGAATTGGTTAGATGGAGGGTATGTGACAGAATGGTATCAGAGCGAAGGTTGCAACATTTGGGCCTTCATGGGCTACCTATCATAGTTGCAGAGGTAAGTATGCTTCCCGCTCAAGTGTAGTCATTAAGAGAAAGTCAGAAATTTTACAAATTTCAAAATTTCAAAATTTTTCTAAGTATTTTGCCTAATTGTTTCGGCGAGTTTGTCCGCAATGGCGGCGAGACTCGGTGAGTTCGTCCGCAACGACGGCGAAACTCAGCGAGTTCGTCCGCAACGGTGGCAAAACCTGGTGAGTTGCTCTGCAACGAATCGACATAAAATCGATAAGTTCGCCAGAAAAAGAAAGAAAATTTCGGCGGAAAGTTATGAGTTTTTCGCCGAAACGGCGGAAAGAACTCGGCAAGTTGGTCCGAATTTGCGGAAGGATTTGGTGAGTTTTCGCCGAAACGACAGAAGTATTTGGCGAAGTTTTGGACCGAAACAGCGGAAAAAGATGATGAGTTCCGCTGCAGTGTCGGAAGGAATTGGCGAGTTCCGTTGTAGAGTCAGAAGGAGTTGGCAAGTTTTCGCCGAAATGATGGAAAGAACTGGCGAGTTTGCGCCGAAGTTGTCGAAAGGAAAAGCCGAGTTTTCGACCAAAAGAACTCGGCAAGTTGGTCCGCAATGGCAGAAGAACTTGGTGAGTTGGTCCGAATTTTTTTTTCTAAGTGAGTTTTAGCGGAAGAGATGGGCAAGTTTCTCTGCACGGTCGGAAGAACTTGGTGAGTTGGTCCGACATGGGTCGGAAGAGAATTGCCAAGTCTGTCGAAACAGGAAATTTCAGTGGCTTTCCAAGGTGACCCCTTGACCCCCGTCCTCCCCCGGAGACAGTCATTGAAAGTGTGAAATGCACTCTTGGGATGAGGAGCACGGATTGTATAAAGGGTGGTGGAATTCTCAGCAAGAGTAATGGGTTGTAATATCCATTATGGAGGATGAAAGGGAAATTCCTCACCTTAAACTATTTCTAGTTATAGCATAAGAATTGCATGTTTGGAAAATAGCAAAAATGAATGTTATACACGTATATATATATTTTGAATTGCTAATTCGTGCAAATATCATAGCTAATGATTGCTTGTGCGCATGGTAGAGAGCCATGAAATTGGATCAGCTATGATGTGGAAGAGGAAATCCCATGCTACAATTAGGAAATTGAAAAGGGAGAATTCCTTAACTCCTCTCTTACTATTGTTTTTGTATTTTACAAGTTTTATATGCATAAAAACTATGGCATAGGAATGTTGAAAATGCAAAGGATAGTATAGACAAAGTAAATATGCACTAGTTGGCACATTAATAGATATTGCATAGTGCATAAGAAGGTGTTTATGCATGAGCATGATATTGCATAGTGCATAAGAAGGTGTTTATGCATGAGCATGATGTTGCATATGGGTAAAAAGGTAGTGAAGTTACACATGCCATGGTATTGCCTAAGGTTGATCACCAGTAATGTTGTTGATAATGTTTGTATGAATCATACCATAGAAGCATGATTGAAAATGCAAGAGAATAGATAGATGAAGTGAACATGTACTAGCTGGAATACTAATAGACATTGCATAAGTGCATGTGGAAATGTTTGTACATGTATACGATACTGCATATTGGTAAAATAGTGAAGTTTTACATATGCAATGAGCCACTTAAGATAATTATTTTGGTTGCTAATAATTAGGCGTGCTCGCATTGGTTGTAGGACCAAAGACAACCAAAGCAGGGCTAAAGACGTTGATGATGTTGTTGCATAGGACCAACAACCTTATGAAGAAAGGATGGTGCAACAAATCTATGATCATGAAGTTGGAAAAATGATTGTGTAACTTTGGTGAGAGGCCAATTGATCAGGTAACATCAAGAGATGTTAAAGATAGCCATGCAGGTAATGGTTATTTGTGCTTAAAGTGCATGAATGCTGAAAGAGGATTTGGCAAGATCCCTTCAATTATGATAAAACTATGTTGATTTGGTTTGCATGTGGTATTGAGTGCCTGAATGTGAATGTCAACCTACCAAGTATGGTGAGGTGTGGGTAAGTGAAGGCAGTGAGCCTTACACCGTATAGTTTCTTAGAAACCTCAATGCATTCATATGAAATTATAACATGCCATTTGTGTATGATGGATTATAAGTTTAAATAACCAAAGAAAGTGAGGACTTATGGTCCTATCATGGTAGTGCATGCTATGTGGGGAAGACATGGTTAGGCCATAATATGTTTGAATGCATAATATTCATGAATTAATGCAAGGTTGCATTGAGGGGATGTGCATTAAAAATATTTTGTACAATCTCGTGGTTATGCATTGAGTAGGTGCACATTAAAAGATTATGTGATTAGTGTAATGTGTATGCATAGGTATGGGTGCACATGTTGAGATGCATTATGGAATGCATGGTTGTGGTGTATGTTTCATTGCACTTAGATAATAGACGAAATGGTGAACTATTGTTAATCTTGAGACCATTTCGTGAGCTACTGTGAATGCAGGAGAATGATTGCACGAAAAAGGTAGACATGTTGATGGGCTACCAAGAGTGCCCTGTTGAAAGGACGGATTTGTATGGATACAAAGTAATGAGTATCTAAAGCTTTGTTTAAATTGCATAAATGACGTGACTGTTTCTTGCAATTTCATTATGATAATGCCGCGTATATATATATTTCATTGCATTTTAAAATGTTAACAACTAGAAATGTTTGAATTATGGAGTGTTATAATTCTGAAAATGCTCCAGTGACTACGGCAACAATGAAATATTATATGCATAGAGACTTACAAAGCGTTTGGCTAATTGAAGTTTCAGATTTTAGGTAGATTGTTTTGGGCATGGAAAATATGGGTAAGGCCATGATGAAGATTGGAATCTACTGTGAGCAAGAGCCAAACGATATGAGAACAGACTCATGGCTAAGCAAATCAATTTTTATAGAGGACATAATTGCAAATTCATACCTGAATTTAATTATTAATGCCATTGACTGATTAGAGAAATTAGATTTGAATTATATTGTTAAATGCTGCTAACTGTTTGGCTATTTGATAAATGTGCCAGGAAGACACATTGCAGGAAGACTAGGAGTGATGGCCTGCAAAAGCCAAACTAGATGGGAAAGACCCCATGCTTTGGAAATGGGTTTCGGGTGAAACGCCATTGATAATGTCTCAGCCAAACTGCATGTCGGTAAACCATGAGAGTGAGATGGTAAAGCTATGCCAAGAAGGCATGTGAGATACATCTGCAAAATGAATGAGTATTCTGTGACCCTAGACTAGAACATGCATGTATAAATTATTAGGGTTAATATGCAGAGCATGCTCTATTTTGTTTATATCATTGCAGACTTCCTCAGTATGATTAAGGCCTACATGGCACACATCGGAAAGGGGGTGCACACCTTTTCTGGCGCTGGGTCATGATAGGGTTTTCAATATTGACTACACCCTAAGGGAATGGACACATTCCTGGTGTTTCAATACTTGATAGTGATTGATATGGAATGTGGTTAAGAATTTGAACAACAATACCGATGAGCTTGCTTATCCTTCTTGTGTTGTCAACCTACATAGATGCAGATTGATACTGCACATTAAGGGGCAAGGTGAAGAAGGGTATGCAAAAGGACTGTATAGGAATTGGTAACCTTTCTATGCTCACATGAAATATTACCAGAAGGGATGGACAGGCCCGAAGAGCTGTGTAATAAGAGGGGGTATCACCCTTGTGTGAGTGGGGCCATGCTAACCTGCAGTCAAGAAAGTCACCTATAAAGTTCCTAAAAGGAACCACTGATTTGCACCAGAGAAGGAGTGACGTCCTTGTATGAATGAAGAGTTGTGTGTGAAGGGTTGTGGTGCGAGAAGGTGTGGTGGCATTGGTGAAGGCATAAAATCTCTATTGGGACAGTAGTAGGAGGGCAGGTGCCAAGATTGACTGAAAACCCTGAGATGCCTATGGATCCATAATAGAGCCTTGACCTATAATGGCCAGGTGGCGCAGTTTCCTTCCATTGGTTGATGACCCAGAAAAATGTGCTGGCTCGGCACTAGAGAAGGGCCAACCAGGTATGTGACTGGTTGGGCACCACCAAATGCTTGATAAATCTAGTTGGCGTGAAGGTGTACTGGTGAAGCATTAACTACATCCAAGTCCATAGGCAATCCTAAGGCTTGCAAAGCGAAGCAGGATCCTGTGGACCAAAGGGGAAACGCACAATATAGATAAATATTCAGTTTCATTTATGTATTGTTTGGAATAATGAAGATTTCAGGTATAAGTCTTCTAACAGCTAAGCTGATACAATATTGTTTCTTTGTTGGAAACCTTGGTCATTATAGGAAAGCAAGACCCTGAAAGCGCTATAAAATTACTGGTAAATCCAGAGAGTAAATAAGTGGGCGCTATGAAATTATTGATAAATCCAGGGAGTAATTGGTTGGGCATTAATCACTTAATATTGTGAAATAGCATGTATGCTGGCCCAATACCCCTTAAACAATTGATAAAACCAGTCAGCGTACTGGCCTGGCATTGCCTATTTGAATGATTGTGGAGTAGCCTACGTGCTGGCCCAACATTCATAATTATGTCCACGGGAAATCCAAGGCTTGTAAGGCAAAGAAGGATTCCGTGGAATAAAGTGAAGACATCCGATACAAATAAGTATTTGGTTATCTTGCAGCTTCTTGCTTATGAACATACGTGTGTATATGATTTGGTTATGATTTCTCAAACTCTTATTTAGAGAAAAACCTTATGAAATAAACTAAACAGGTGAATTGATTCAATGTTTGAGTGTAGGTATTGTTGGAAGCAAGGACCAGGAAGGCATCATAGGGATGTAGATGGACATATGACCGTCCTAAAGAGCTTAGTATGAGCAGTAATAAAAGATGGTGCTAGTGAACGTGAGTGGGTCCTAGCAACCAAAGGTTCTGTAAGCAGAATGGGAAGGGGTACCCAAGTTGAATAACATTAGACAGACTTTAGACACTAAGTGTCATAGCCGATAAAGGGCAATTTTCACATTAAAGTGAAAGAGACTAACGAGCATGAAACCATAGTGATGGTGTAGCTCCGTTATAACACAAAACTAAAAGGGAGAAACTCTTACTCTTCTCTTTCATTTTTATTGATGCATTTATAAAACAAAGAATTGTTGAATGCATGTCATGACTAGAAGAAGAATGCGTTTATTTGCTTGAATTAAATTGTGAATGCTAAAATAGTTATTTCATTGTGAAAGGATGAACATGTAAGAGATCATGTATATGTTGGGAAAGCATAATTTTTTTTTTTGGAAGTCGCATGAATGAAGCATGGACGTTCCATGTCAATTGGGAAATAATTGACTAATTTTAATGTTTATATTATGCTTGTCCTAACAAAGAGTTTCCATGATAAATTTCACAGGTGAGAAATTGAAACAATTGGTTGCAGCCGACACAAGCAAGCGTTGCTAGTAAGTAAAGTGTGGTCAGCTGTGCACATTGACCATGGCGGTAGACCAAGGGCTATTATAGTTGGCTGAAAGTTTTCTTCAAACAATTGCAAAGACTCAAGAAAATCTTGGGGAGATGCTCAAGCTACATAGGCAACATAATGAGATAAACCACGAGGTTTTGCAAGATTCTATTGGTTTGCAAAAAGAGATAAAAAGCATTCTTGGAGCAATCAACAAGGGAAAGGAAAGTGGATTAATGAAGAAGCATTCATCCAATCGTCCGATTAAGAAACGTTCCAGGTGGGAAGACTCAAAGGAAATGGACTAGGAAAAGGTAAGGCAACCAATGAAATGTTGGGGATGTGGAGAAAATCATTTCCTCCGCGACTTCCCAACAAGGGAACATCAAGAGGGTAGCAGCCGTAAATTTTCCAGGTTTGTGGACCAGCTGGAAGGTAAAGAAGAGGAAGGGATTGTTTTGGAACAATGCCCTCATGCAAAGCTAGAAGGTCCCTGCCAACAGAAACAGTTTGTGAAGGCCAAAGAACTTGGTCCTGAAAACCCAAGTAGATGGTGAAATGCAGGGTAGACCCACCACATTTTGTGAATTTTGGACATGGATAAAGCGTGTATGTATTCCTAGGTATTGGAACACCGAGGACGGTGTTATTCCAAGGGGAGGGGTATGTCGCATCCCCATTCTTGACCCTTATAATATTTGGGCTATAATGTAAATATTGTATGCATATTTTGTATGATTCATAGCGTGGAGCTCAAGGCCAAGGCCCCGCTAGTGAATGCTCGATCTTGATGAGGAAAGTATGTTGGTATTATTTAACCCATGTGCTAGCGAGCCATGGGAATTGTAAATATGCATTTTAATATAAATACCCACAACTAGCTATGCAATGCAACAAGAGATGGGGGCATGATATTACAAGGAATTGGGAGGGAAATATTCAAACCCTTGAGCCAAGCAAGCTAAGCCAAGTGTCAATGGGAGAACCCAATCAACCCTCAACTACCCATGTTGACCTTTGTACCCAATCATTCAAGAGTTGGTTGAGGCAGTTAATGCCTTGGGGACTAGAGAGATATGGCTGTCCAAATTCGAGTATGGGCAAGCCATCCTTCCTAGAAAATCGTGCTTGGCTTCTTGGGCAAGAGGAGAGCCACGAAATTGACCCTATGCCATTATTCACCCATGAGTTTGTCTCTCTCACGAGTTGGGAGCTGCTGGGCGTTTTTCCCCACTGATTTTCTGTGTTTTCCTCCTTTTTCCATGGCTGGGAACTCATTTTTGCATTGCCCTATGGTTGGGGAAAAAGGAGTCACGATTTTGGGGTTTATGGAGGCCATTTTTTCCCTCGGAATGCCTAGGAACGTTTGCTGAAAACGATTTTGCTTTCCCAGGCTTGATTCCTATACACCATTTTTTTGTTTTGGCTGCCCACGTTTTCCTTGTTACCCGACACTTGGGAGTTTGCTTTTATGTGTATCCATGCTCAGTTTTGAGTTGCTATGTGTTAAGAAATGCTGGGGTTTGAGTTGGGTATCCATTGCTTTGGGATGAACTGAGCTTGAGAGTCCCCTTTTCCTTGTAGATATCATGCCCTGCTTGGGGGTGGTCTCTGAGTGCTGAAAGAATGCAGGTTGGGCAGAGACCTACGGTTGGGAGGAACATTGCAGCAACATAGCTAGTTGTTGGGGACAACATTGCAGTGAGATAAGTATACTCTCTTATGTGTAATTACTTCTGCAAATGTATTAATTTGTTGACTGTGCTAAATTGAATGACAGTCATGTAATATGTGTGTGGATGAGTTCATTTCTGCTATGCATGTTTGTTTGTTTTCCATCTGCACACATCTCTTGTATTGCTAAGAATCTAATGAATGGGCTGAGTTTTATGTAAAAAGCCCAGATCTTGGTATCATGTGCCCTTCATTGAATTGGTTAGATGGAGGGTATGTGACAAATGGAGTATCCACCTAGACTCCAAGATTCCTTCAATGGTGACATTGCCTTCTCAAGGTGTGCTTTCTCCTTGTCCACCAAAACTGTTCGGAGCTTCTCATAACAAGGTGGCTTATACCCCATAGGTCCATTATTAATCACACGAACCATTTGCTCAAGATATGGTGAGTTGGCTGCATTGAAAGGAATGCCACATGCAATAAAAAATATTGCTATTGCAAGATCAACACCCTCCCTCCCTTTCACATCAAACATGTCAAAGAGGCCACCAAGTTTTGATTTCTTGCATGCTTGAGTTGTTGTGCTTTTGGATGCTTTTGATGGCACATTTTCATCACCAAACAGAACTTCATCTTCAGATGGATTTTCATCACTAGACTCATCATCCACACCACCATGAGGATTACGGAAAGGCCTTGAGATTTCCTTGCTTGCCTTACCCTCAGCTTTTTGCTGCTCCATTTGTGCATTATGGAGTTTATTGGTATCCTTCGGGTCTCCATTACAAATCTCAACACCCATCCTTGGGATTTGCATAAAATGGGCCTTAACTCTTGTATAAGTACCTTTCCATTGAGCGTTACAAAAATTGCATTTAATCATGGCTGTACCCCCTACACCCTTTGTTTGTTTTATCCTCTCCACATATTTCCAAAGTGGATATAGATGATTTTGCTTTGATGAAGACATTTCGATTTTGGTGATTTAGAAAATTTGAAGTGAGAACTTCAAATCTAGAAACGCAATGGCTCAAAGAGTCAAATGAAAACTCAAATTCAAATGTTAGGACTCAGAAATGACAAATACCTTCAAGTTTCAACGGTTCAACCTCCTGTCGCTGTTGATTATAAACTGTGTTCACTGCTACTGTTTTAACTTATCACTTGGAAATTTTGAATTTCACAAATTTCACAAACCTAAGATGTGAAATCTCAAATCTTTGTTCACAATTTTGAAGTTTTCGAAGTTCTTTCCTCAGGCTCACAAATTCAGTGTTATAAAAATAAAATCATATTTTTTTTTTTCTCCAAGTTCGTTGTCCGCTGCTAACCTCCTTCCTGTTGTTTAAAAATTAAAATCCGCTGCTAACTTGCTAACCCGCAGTCCTGCTAACCCGCAAACCTGTTGTCCGCTGCTAACCCACTGTCCCTGCTGTCCGCTGCTAACCTACTGTTCAGATGCCACTGCTAACCCTGTCCGCTTCTAACCGCTGTCCTGCTGTCCGCTGCTAACCCGCAGTCCTATTGCTCGCGTGCTTGGAACCGATCGAGGGTAGAACAAATGGTGGCCAGGTTGTGAACTTACAATCCGTCTGTGTTGGTGGTCGAGCGGTTAAGAATTAAGAGTTTAGGTGGGCAGCGGTTAAGAGTTTAGGTGTGCAGCGGCCCGCGGGACCCTTTTTTTTCATTTTTTTAATACCTGGGACATGCCTTCATGCACTTGAAGTACCCTCGGCGTACCCAAACACAGGGTACGCCGTACCCATTTGCAAGGAAGTACCCCAATTGTTTTTTGGCGTTTCGGGTACTCAGATGTACAGACAGGTATGGGAGGGTATGATAGGGTACGTACCATTGAAGTACCCAAGTACCGGTACCCGATACGGGTACGCGTACCCTACCCCCGGGTACGGGTACCCTGGTAACTTAGTTCTTTTGGCATCTTTAGCCATTCGATTTTCTGCTGTAATGTTATTTAATGACAACCTATTACATTCATATGTTGGCTGATGTAATTCTATTCATGAGAAGTTAATACAGAAATCTACTCTTGTGCATAATTTTTGTGTCTTTGACTAGTTGTGTGAGATTTTTTATATGAGAGAGTGTAATTTCTTGATCAATTCTTGGATGTGATCTGATTTTCACATGGTATCAGAGCCATCAAGCTATTCCTTTCATCTATGGATTGTCTTGCAGGATCCAATAGTCTCAGGAAGGGCGCATTGATCAATTCACTGGGTGAATTCTATTCTCTGCAGGGCGCATTTTGGAATCCAGAAGTGTTCTAATTTCAATCCAAAAGTTTATATCAGTTGCAGCAATGGATCATACACAATAGATCATCCTCACTCCTTTCAATTACTTTGATTGGAAAGCACAGATGTAGATTCTACTGAGGAGCAAAGGGCTCTACAGGGTGACCATGGCAACAGAAGCTGAGCCAACCTCAGCAGTGGAGAAATCCACATGGCATAATCGAAGGGATGAAGCCTATGGGATGTTATGTCTCACTACATCCAAAGAACTCTTATTTCATCTTGATGGCCTCATCCACCCAATGAAGTATGGCTGAAACTTCAAGAATTGTTCGGTAAAACCGATGAATTGAGAGGCCACCAATTGGATAACGAGCTAGTCTCTTTGAGTCCACAAAATTTTGATAATCTAAAAGACTTCTTCTCCAAATTCAAGTCTCTTGTATTGCAGCTGAAGCAATGTGGAATAGCCAAGAAAGATGAGCAATTAGTTTTGGCCATTCTCTCCAAGCTTGGACCCGACTATTCAATTTTTGTTTCCACCTTCCATTCCACCTGGAAAGCAATTAAAAATTGGAAGAGCCCGTCACTTTTAGAATTCATGGAGTCATTAACAGAAGAACAAGACAAGCTGGTCTTGATGGGAGCCATTAAAAATCTATCCAAAGACCACTGTCTAAATGTTGGAGACTCAAAGAATTTGAAAGGCAAGAAGAAAGGCAACTTCAAGAATCCCACCGGTGAGCGGAAAGACAAGCAGAATTTTAACGGAGAGTCATCAAACTTCAAGAAGAATCCGAACAAGAAGAATGAGAGGACAAAGTGCACTTGTTGCAGCAAGGGATTTCACCCTGAAAGCTCTTGCATGAAGAAGACCATCGACCAATTAACTCAACTATTGGAGAAAGCCAATATCCCTCTCCTAGAGAGCGCAAGGAGGAAGGATTGAGGATCAAATTCTGATGACAAAGAGAGAGTTCATGCATTGATGGCCATCACTTCCCAATTTTCATCATTCATCACTGATTCCGGTGCTTCAAGACACATGGTGTCTGGAAGTAAGTATTTTACTTCACTTGACTCTTCCAGTGGTCTGAACATTGTATTGGGAGACAATTTTGAAACTTCTAGCAAAGGCAAAGGTAGCATAGATCTCGAGTTTGGGTCATTTAATAATGTTTTATATGTCCTTGGACTTGCTGCAAACCTACTGTCAGTCTATCAGATGACCCATATAGGGCTTCCCAAGAGAGTAACCTTAACCCCCAATGATGTTGAAATAGCAGAAATTTCAACAAGAAAAATTATTGCATCTGGTATTGCTGATCATTGTTCTAGAATTTACAAGTTTTCTCATTTTGTGCCAAAATCCTCACCTTCTGCTCTATTAACCCATGCCAATGAGTCCAGCAAGCTATGGCATGAAAGATCTGGCCACCTTAATTACAAATACCTTTCCCAACTTCATGAGAAAGAGATGGTTATAGGGCTGCCCAACATCAATTTTTCCAAAGGTGTCTGTCAATCTTGCATCCTAAGAAAATATCTAGAGCACAAGTATGGGAGATCTACCACTGAGAGAACCACTGCACCATTAGAACTTATATATCAGGTCCATTTCCTCATGAGTCATTGAATTCAGCAAAATATATTCTCACATTCAAAGATGATTTTAGCAGGTATTGTTGGATTTATTTCATCAAGCTTAAATTAGAAGTTTTTGGGTTATTCAAGTTATTCAAAGCATTAGTTGAGAATCAGTCTGGTAGGAATATTAAAGTGTTAAGGTCTGATAATGGTGGCGAGTATGTGAAATCAAAGTTTCAACAATTTTGTGCTTCATTGGGCATATAGATGCAACATACAGTTCCATATACACCTCAACAAAATGGGGTTGCTGAGAGGAAAAAGAGATCTCTTAAAAAGATGGCCACATGCATGCTTGAGGCAAAAGCTTTGTCTCCCAAGCTATGGGATGAGGAAATAAATTGTGCCACTTATATTCATAATAGAGTGCCACACAAATCTCTCAAAAGTATCACTCCTTTCGAGTCTTGGACAGATCACAAACCTGACATCTCTCATTTCAGGATTTTTGGCTCAAAGGCTTGGGATAGGATTCCAATTGAGAAGAGGAGGGCTATGCAACCCCAAAGAAAACTATGTTTGTGTGTTGGATATTCATAGGACTCCAAGGGTTATAAGCTGCTGAACATGTCCACTCATAAAGCATTCATCGAAAGAAGTGTGCAATTTGAGGAAGAGGCCTCTCAGAGCGCAGAAATTGGAGATTCATCTTTACCACCGACTGAAGAAAAAGTAAGTGATGTTCTTGATATTTTTTATTTTGATATTTTTGATGATGAGGATCAATTTATTGCAGATGGTAACTCACCTACAAGGCCTAAATGGGCTGTAAAAACTTTGCAAGCAGCAGGTGAACTAGCATGCAACCCTCAGGACCAAAGAAGGACTAGATCACAGTTTGAGACTGCTCTCAATGTGAATGATCCTTATCTTTCTAAGAAGTGCTATATGATGATAGATTCTAATCCACAAACATATGAGGATGCCTCACATGATCCTAGATGACATATTTCTATGGATGAGGAGTTTCAGTCATTGCAGAAGAATGAAATTTGGGAGCTAGTCAAGCTCCCTGCAGGCAGAAAGTTGGTAAGATGAAAATGGATTTATAAGACTAAATGTGCAGCGGATGGTACAACCATTAAGTACAAAGAAAGGCTGGTAGAAAAGGGGTATTCTCAAGTCCAAGGACTTGATTATAATGAAACATTTGCACTGGTAGCTCAGAAAGACTCCATTAGACTAGTTTTGGCAGTGGCAGCTTCCAAGCGGTGGGAAGCACATCACATGGATGTGAAAAGTGCTTTTCTCCATGGTGAGCTTGAAGAAGAAATATATATGCAGCAATCATAGGGGTACACATCAGATCCAAACCTTGTTTGTAGGTTGAAAAAATATTTTTATGGACTTAAGCAAGCTCCTAGGGCTTGGTATGCAAAGATGGGCAGTTTTCTGCTGTCACAATCCTATGTTCGGTGTAAATCTGATCCAAATGTCTATATGAAGTTTGCTGATGGTTTTGTTATGTTAATAGTGCTGTATGTTGATGATTTGTTGATCACAGGTGATATCACTGAACAAATAGCATCACTAAAGACCGCAATGCACCAAGCACTCTCCATGAGTGACTTGGGAATTGTTAAGCAATTTTTGGGGCTTGAAATTTCTCAAACAAAAGAAGGAACCAAGGTATGTCAGTCAAAGTATGCTTCTGATCTGGTAAAGAAGTTTAAGATGGCTGATTGCAAGCCTTCTAAAACTCCATTCCTTTCTGGAGTTAGAATGGAAGAAGTAGAATCTACACCACTTTTTGACAATACTGTATATAGACAGTTGATTGGCAGCTTGCTCTACTTGACACACACTCGACCAGATCTTGCATATGCTATGAGTGTGGTCTCTATATATATGGAGCAGCCACATGAGTTACATTGGAGGGATGCAAAAAGAATTCTTCATTATGTGCAGGGCACAAAGAGTGATGGGATTCACTATGTGGCAGATTCGAGCTTAGATCTCTTGGGTTTCATAGATTCGGATTGGGCTGGTGATAGCCTTGACAGGAAATCCACATCAAGATTTGTATTCATGCTTGGAGGTGGCCCTGTTTGCTGGTCCAGCAAGAAACAAAATTCCATAGCACTATCTTTAGCGGAGGCAGAGTTCAGAGGAGCAGTGAATGCTGCTACACAGTGTGTTTGGTTGCAGGGGATTTTGTTTAAGTTTGAGATTTCTTTCAGTTCTCCTACTGTCATTTATTGTGACAACTAGAGTGCCATTAGAGTTTCATGTGATCCAGGATAGAGGCAGAGGACCAAGCACATAGAGATTCATATGCACTACATCAGAGGCCTAGTGCATGATCAAATCATAGATTTGCAGTATTGCCCCACAAGTGAGCAAACTGCAGATATCTTCACTAAGGCTTTCACAGAGAAGACATTCAGCTATCTTAGATCACTGCTTGGGATGGTTGAACATGTGGTGGAGTGAAGGGTTTATCAGAAACCTTTCAATTTTGATATGTCCATGTTTTGAGGGAAGGTTTTTCCCATGAGGTTTTCCTTCTATCCTTGTTTTGTGGACCGACAGTATTTTGTACGGGGTGACCAAGTCTTGTTACTGGGCCCTTAGTATTTTCATTTTCTGATATTTAGATCATTTAAGTCAGAATTATGAGGGGGTTTTGGAATATTTAAGTCTTCCTACCATGTCATTATTTACATTAGATGCATTAATTAATCTTTTATGGTTAATTCTATGTAATAAACTAGGAAATTGTCTTGTGTGGGCCACAAGGCAACATGGGAAGATAAGAATACATACAAGGTGTGATCCACAAGATATATAGGCCACTTGGGATCTTTTCTAACTGATTTTGGATAAGTTTTATAAGGAAAGGCGCAATTCTGAGTTTTAGAGCTTTTTTTACTGCTTTTTCCTTATGGAGGAAAAACTAGTCTACCTAGGAAAGTGGTTTTTGCACCCAAGACATTCCTTAATGAGTTTTCCATCCAAACTTTGTATTTGGCATTTTTTTTATCCATACTTCACCTTCAGATCACAATTTAGGCAATTCATGAGCTTTTGGAAAGTTTTGGAAAGTCAACTTGCCACCTAGGGGGGGGTGGGCACTTTTAGCAAGTCTGCTAATTAGGAGATTCTTTTGGAACCTTTAGCCATTCAATTTTCTACTGTAATGTTATTTAATGACAGGCTATTACATTCATATGTTGGCTGATGTAATTCTGTTCATGAGAAGTTAATACATAAATCTACTCTTGTGCATAATTTTTGTGTCTTTGACTAGTTGTGTGAGATTTTTTTATATGAGAGAGTGTAATTTCTTGATCAGTTCTTGGATGTGATATGATTTTCACACTTGGCCCACCCACAAAAAATGGCAATGAATATCCTGCAATGTCCTATTCTTGTAACTGAAAAAATGGAGAAATTTTGCTTAAATACATATGCCACTGGGTACTTCCCTTCATTCTAAGGATGATACTTAGGGTAAACCAGATTCTTCAAGGTTCAAGATCGATACAACAATATATTCATTAAGAGATTAACATGTCACTTGTAGAAGTTGAATCTAAGTAGAGAGGCTAACACTTCTCTCAAACACCTAGTCTAAAGTCCTAGACCCAATTGACATGGAGGAATTTTGCTTATGGTAACTGTAAAAGAAAATAGGTCTTGTAACTAAAAATTAAGCTATTAAAAAGGGCAGCACCATTGGTTGACAGGATCTTTTCCTTTTCATAGAATCAAGAAGCAACCTGTGACTAGTGTTGGGGTTTGGGGGGTAGGCCCCGGGGGTTGAGGAGGGGAATCTGGGTGAGAAAAGTTTGGAGGGGGGCCTCTACTTGTGCATTGTAATGCCTTGTAATAGTTTTTTTCCCAAGTTTATTATCATTGTGAAACCATGTAAATCATCCATCCTCAAATTAATGGCCGTGCTATTGTTATTGAGTTCATTTGATATCTCACCTCTGTTAGTGGGCATTAAGGAAATATATAATATATATTGGAGTGGTTTGTTTGATTTCGTTTCATTTTGTGGTAGATCGATCACATTCTAGTTGTTTTTCCCTCTAGTCAATCAGAGATGATAGATTTCATTCCCTATTGCCTTTTAGGGGTCAGGACTGTCTATGATCCAAATGATTCTGAGTCCACATTCTTGTATGGTCATTACAATGGACAAATCCCTTACTGGTATGCTAACACCAGATTCCCCATCTCAGAGTATTATGTGGTGCTTGCTTATAGGGTATGCTCTACGATGTTCAAGCGGCTTGAGAGCAAGAGATAGCAGAAAATATCCTGATTTTCAGCTTCTCCTTGTCTAATATCAAAGGAATACATTTTCAAAGATTTGTAATCGAGCTGCTCATCATTACAGGCCTTTGAGCGGCTCCTTGGAAAGATTGATTATTTAATGTACCTATTTGAGATATTGCATATATTGAATCCCTTTTGAAGGATTACATGGACCATGGTTTTTTCTCTGCTTCATTAGGTTGTCCTAATCATACACATATGATTCTAGGAAGTCATGAAGTTGATGTCCATGAACACCAGTGTAATAAATTATATTGTACTTGGAAACAACGTTGAAGATCCAGTAGCTGTAGTTAATGTACAGGAAAGAACAACAACCTGTGCTTCTAATCGGATCCCATTCTCCCCTTAAATCAGTCATTTCTCTAGTAATTCTAGAGATCCCATTTCTTTCTCTTCTTATGTGGGTTGTCCTATGGAGAAATATGGTGTTCCTATTATCCGCCTTGAGGCATTTTAATTGGGTCTTTTGCCACCTGTAGATTTCTTCCCAACTTTGTAGTGAATCTAGATCATGGCCTATTTTCCTTTTCTCTGCTTTTAAATTGTGATTTTATTGCTTCATTTATCTCTTCCACCTAGATCTTTTGCTCAAAAATGTTTCCAAAAGACAATTTATTCCATTCTTTTTATTTGTTTTTTATGCTAGTTTTTTTATACAATATGACTATTTTGGATCCTATGAGATCCTTCTATGCTTCTCACTATTTTTTAATATTTAGTTCTAGATTAGGGTGAGAATATCACATTATTTCAAATCTGAATGGAGTTTTCAAGAATTTCTCACCCTTTTGCAGGTTGACAACTATCAACCAATGCTTTCAGAAGTCCCTTTTAAGAAATTTAATTCTGCTTTGAAGTCTTTTTGAGGACATCTTTCTATAATTCTTTGCAAGTTTTTCGGTTATTCCATGAGTCGCACATATGTAATTCCCACATTTTGGTTCATATCTTACTAGGCATTTTGTTAGATAAAATCCCTAAGAACTTTATTTTTACCAATGTGTCTTCCATCTTACTCAAGCTCCTAGATTCAAGTTCACCTATCTTGGGATCATGAATTACTAAAAGAAAAAAGAAAAAATCTGGCCAATCTTCTATAACTTATTTCGGCTATTCCATGCGTTGTACATATGTAGTTACCAAATTTCGGTTCAATATCTAATGAGGCCTTTTGTTAAAATCCATTTAAACATTAATCTTACGAATGTGACTTCCATTTTACTCATAAGCTCCTAGATCCAAGGTCAGATATCTTTCTTTATTATAAGAATGTATTATGGCTTTTTGTGTTGGAGAAAACTCACTATGGCTTGGGGTATACCACAACAGACAGATGACTACTAGAAATCAACTCAATTCTCAGAACTATGCTATATAAATGACAATGCTAAAATAATGAAGAAAATAACCAACCACGATCGAAATGTTTGATGTAGATCCCCGTTGGAGATTTTCCGATCCGTGCACTTGAATCTGCAAATTGGTCTTGACAGCCAATATACAACAAGTACATATAATATATAAACGGTATTAACATCATCAATAGCAATGGTCCGTGATATAATAAGTAAATGCAACCCAATGTAAGATAAACAACATTTACAACATTAATGGACGAGAATATGAGTATTTCTATTAATAAACAAGAGGAAGTACAAAGTGATACGACCTCTTGCCGACAACCAATCTAAACCAAGATGTGGATCAATCCACTTGTGCCTCCACCACTTCAATCCTCCATGAATGGAAAACTCAAACTAGATAGGAGTTTGGAAGGTGAACATAAAGGGTTCACAACTACAAGGATCAATGAGTGTAGACTCAAGATAGGGCAAAAATCCACTAGAGTTCTCTTGCTCTTCTTTCTCCTCCCGTCCATAAGCCATATGTGCTCAATATATAGTCCTCTCAAAGGTAAGTGAAAGGACACATCAAGACGTTACTTGGGAAGATGGAGATCCAAAGGTCACCCAATGACCGCTTTTTGGGAGTAAAAGTAATAAACTAGTGATTTTTACCATTTTACTTGATACCCACGGGCTATAGTGATGCAACTCATAGGTATGCCTGCTATAGTGATGCAACTAGCGGGTAGGAATAAAAATAGGGAAAAATAGTATCTCTGAAGGATATAAGTGGATCTGAGTCAGTGAAATGGATCCTACAGACCAAAGAATGCTGATGCTCATAGGGTGGAAGATTACGTTGTAACAGATGCCCCCTAATGTGTGAGGTTAGAGACTGATGCTACGATGGCCGAAATACATTATAGAACTTTGAAGTGGAGTGATGGAAACACAAGTGGAAAGAGCAGCTCACTCGTCATAATACAATAGTATCCCTGAATACATGTCAGTAGTACAACAATCTGATACAATGGCCATGAATAGGAAGTACATATTGAATACATGTCATAAGTGATCATAGCCATGATCCCTCTACAGTAAGATTTGGTCTCCTGCTGAAAAGCAAACAACTGGTGCAAACTAGAGGTACAAACTGCTAATATCTGAGAGGTGATATCTTAGATGTAAAGTCAAAGTCATAAGTAGCATACTGAATGCCACAATCACCTGGGGTCTTCTACACAAGTTTTCGATGGTGCAAGTCCCATCAAGTGAATAAAGAAGTTGGGGTCGAACTTGATGTGAAATCGTCTGATTACCGGTCAATGATGTATACCGTTAACAGACGCAAGATAACCCACCAATAATGAAAATGGGCATCAAGGCACAAAGCACAATCATCGGAGTGAATAAATGAGTTGAAGTCGAACACTAGGATTAATCCATCGATCAGGGGACATTAATGTATTCCCAAAACTGTTGATGGCGAGAGAACCTGCCACTAATGACTGCAATCCTCAAGGTACTCAACCGAACTCTAAGCCTCAAGTCCCGGAATAAATGGGTTGAAGTCGACGAAACGAGACTCACTGGAAGGAGGGCATTAAGGCATCCCCCATCAACCAGCATGAGGTACCAGCTATGCTGAAATATTTGGAAGAACTCAGGTGAAATGGACTGACTCAATAAGGATGGCCGACATGCAATAGTCAAGAGATCTGAGGAGTGGCCGACACTGGTTTCAGGACTTCCTTTGAACAAGAGCATGAGCAGATGGATAGAATCAGGCAACATAGACTTGACATAAAATGTGTAATACAGGAGGCATTACAAAGGGCTCCATAATGGCTAGAAGCTTAACCAATCGGTGGAGAAACTGAGAAACAAGTACAACTCCTAAGGTCCAACTATAGTCCCGACTCATAGTGTATGGAATGGAATGAATGCTCTGTTCAAAGGCGACACAATAGCTTCCAACAAGAAGTAGTAATCATAATCCTGTCCGGCTTTTTGGAATATTTGACTTTTTGGTCTTTTTCATATTTGGAGAAGCTTGAACAAGAATAAAATTGCTTATAGTACAACAAGTGAGGGAACGAGTGTCAAATAGCGAGCAGACTAGTCCCAAGCAATGGAACATACCTATGATCAATGCAAGGAAGCATGTGCAGGATGTGGACACTCGGGGGAATGTTCCCTCAGGGTAAAGAGTCATCAAGCTGCAAAAGATAAATTAAGGCTCTGCTTGGCTCGGAAGGTAAAGTACTCAGGCACATGGCTAATAAGTGAGTAAGCGGGAGCTGCCACAAGGCTCAAGCAGCAAGTAGGATAATGCAATGCAATCACAACTCGACATAAAAGGGAAGTCCTTTTTCGTAAAGTTAGTATCCTCACCCAAAAAAGGGTAAAACAATGAGAGAAGAACTCTTCTAGTCATGTATGACTAGAGGATACATTTTTTGTAATTAATCCACAAAGGTCCGGAAAAGGGGTAAACTTATACCTAAGTGAATGTCGCTTCAAATCCTTTAACGAGTCTGAAATGACAAGTATACTCGGTAATCTTGTTTGATTTGAAAAAGTCTAACAAGGGCTTAAAAAAGACTTTATAAAAATCTTTTCCATAAAGGTTTAACGAGCCCGAAAAAGTAAACTCGTGACCTCCTTACTGTTTTTAACGAGCTCAAAGGAGAGATGGAAGAATGCTCGTAACCTCCTTACTGTTTTTAATGAGCTCGAAGTAAAGGTGGAAGAATGCTCGTAATGGGGGCAGACGAGTGTCAGGGACATGCAAGACTAGTTCCAAGTGCATGGAACAAAGCTATGCATAATGCAAGGAACATGAGCAAGATAAGGACACTCAGGGGGTGTCTGCGAATTTGGATGGCAAAAGGTTCAAATGCATCATAACAATGGGGAGGCCTAAACCTATATGCAAGGTTCCAAATATTCCTGCCATAGCCGAAGCAAATGTCGAAAAGGACTAGTAAACAAGTATAAGTCCAGCTAAGAATCCTGTCTCCAAGAAACATAAGTACCAAGATCATCTCTACCTCCATGAATGGCAAACTCAAACTAGATAGGAGTTTGGAAGGTGAACATAAAGGGTTCACAACTACAAGGATCAATGAGTGTAGACTCAAGATAGGGAAAAAATACACTAGAGTTCTCTTGCTCTTCTTTCTCCTCCCATCCATAAGCCATATGTGCTCAATATATAGTCCTCTCAAAGGTAAGTGAAAGGACACATCGAGACATTACTTGGGCAGATGGAGAGCCAAAGGTCACCCAATGACCGCTTTGTGGGAGTAAAAGTAATAAACTAGTGATTTTTACCATTTTAATTGATACCCGCGGGCTATAGTGATGCAACTCTCGGGTATGCCTACTATAATGATGCAACAAGCGGGTAGGAATAAAAATAGGGAAAAATAGTATCTCTGAAGGATATAAGTGGATCTGAGTCAGTGAAATGGATCCTACAGGCCAAAGAATGTTGGTGCTCATAGGGTGGAAGATTACATTGTAACACTTTTCCTTTCTTTGGATGGCATTTTGTAACAAATTGGTTTTAACATAAACATTTCTAAATTTGGTCTGATCCAAAATTCTTCAAATTCTATTCTTTGAGTGAACATGATGTTTAGCAGGGATCTGCAAACTATGTTTTGAATGAGAACAAATTTTGATGCATCCCACCATATTAGTCGGGCACCTACTCTCTACTAAACTCCTTTCTACATTCTATAATAGCTATTATTTTAATTTTCCAATTGCTATATTTTTTTAATCCTTGAATGGTCATTAATTTCCCTTTTTTTGGAAAACACTATGTAACCCCAACCTAGCTTTTATTGATATAATCTCAAGATCTTGATATGCAATTGCATCATTGTGTGCAAACAAAACTTGTCTACCTAAAATAACTCGTTGGTAGTCTATACAGGTGTAGGGTTTGTACATGCTGCAACTCCCTATTATGGTTGAGGTTTTTCCCTCTATAAGGTTATTGAGATTCCACAAGTTACTAGCTCCACATGTGTGGGTAATGAGAGTTGACTTGGAAACCACCCGATACCACGATGGCAAACCAAATAGGTCAACTTGGGGGAGGCATAACTTCCTACTTTCCTAATGTAAACTTGGGGGAGGCATAAATTCCTAATGCCACAACTATTGTCCTACTGTGTATGCTTCCATTTAGATCAAGCTCCTTGGATTTTGGAGTACCAAATGCAAAAAATTTTCCTTCTCTCATGAGATAATTTGAGGCCAATGCTTTTGTTTTTTTTTTTTCCTCGGAAAAATTCGTAATTTTATTTCAAATAGATGATCAAAATTACACTCTGCACATGTAGTAGAATCGCTGAGATCCCTACATTATCACATATTTTCTATCCCATATTTTCTTCATATCTATCCCATACGTAAAACAATATCTATTATTGCTGCCCATACTACCGCTTATATCTGGTTTCATAAAAACAAGTGCTGTAACAAACTGCACTATCTCTCAAATCTGTGCCTCAATTTCTTCAAGAAAAGGTCTGTGATAGTAGCTGAAGGAGCCCTCTGGTGAATAAATTGTTATCCTCCAATTTCCAAGAGCTAATTCCTGCTGCGTCGCTGCCTTGGATAGCTGATCAGCCATCCCATTCCGTTCCCGGTAAATATGTGTAAAAGTGATATGCTTAAAGGACTGCTTTAACCTGATCACCTCCTCCAGAATTGGTAATAGTACCATAACATGACAGCGCGTTATCTCCTTTGCCCAATCTATTACTAACAATGAATCCCCAAATATCTGAAGAGAAAGATAGCCTTGTTCGAGTGCAAATAACATCAATAGTTTAAGAGACATTATCTCTGCATAGTTATTTGATCTATTACCCAAACCAGCCACTAGATGAAAATAGTGGGACTCAGATTTGTGAAGGACTGCCCCCCCTCCACACACCCTCTGATGATCCAATGAAGCGCCGTCAAAATAGGCCCACGGCATAGATTTATCGATCAGTTCCACTCGCACCTGTCGAGTTCTCGTTGGAACAGGAGCGAAGGTTTGTTGTAAGACCGCCGCCGCGTGAGCCACCACAGACTCCAACTGCACCCTGCTGTCATGAAAGATAATCGCGTTTCTGGATATCCATATGCTCCAGGCTAAGATACATGGTAATGCCCGAAGTTGAGAATTCTTATATATTGTCCACCAACCGTTGAATGCCTCCAGGACGCACTCACCCCGCCACTGTATCTTGAAATCCATATAACAGCCTATGCCTTCCCATATAGCCTGTGAGAACCGACAATGTACAAAGAGATGAGCTATGGTCTCTTCCGCTTCCCGACAGAGTGGACAAATTCCCGGACCCTGGAGAAATCATTTTTGCAGAATGTCCCAGGTAGGTGCCTTGTTTTCCAGAATAGCCCAAAAAAGTAACTTCGCTTTTCCCGGACACCTTAACTTCCACAGATGCTTCCACCACCACACCAATTCCCTGTTATGAATTTCCACATTCAGCTGGATATATCCATTCTTAGGAGTGTAGATGCCCGAGGGATGATGATCCCATATAAGTACATCAATTCGATTGGTCAATCGAATATTAGTTAGTCTTAATAACCGCAGAAAATCCACCCAAGCCCCCTGCATTTCTGCAGAGATCTCCAGTCTCTGCGCTGATATCCACCCCTGATGCCAAATAGTAGATGTTCCCGGATCCACAATGTCTGCCAGAAAATTACAACCTCTTGCTGCCAAATGATTCCTCAATTCCACAGGGAGTACATGGCCTCCCCTACAGCCAACCCAAGGGTCCCGCCCAATACGTAGTAGTCGCCCATTAGCTATCCTCCACACCAATACAGATCCTACCAAAGAGAAATGCTGCACCACTGCTTTCCAGACCACTGAGCAATTTGCCCTCGACTTACTTCCCAGCCTTATCCATTCAAGAAGAGTAAGAGGGGCTATATATTTATGATATACCACTCTTGTCCAGAGACTATGAGTATGGATAAGACGCCACGACACTTTGGCCCCCAAGGCTTTTGCAAACAGAAAAATATTCTTTAACCCCCAACCTCCCAGTGCTTTAGGGACCGCAATTTTCTCCTATCTGACCCATACCAATGCACGATGCCCACCCTTACCCTGCCAAAGAAAGGCAAAACACAACCTCCGAATCCTCTCTAGGACTCCAATGGGGATCCAAGCAAGAGACATCCAATACACCGGAATAGCTTCCAAAACTGATTTAACCAGGACCAGCCTCCCAGCCCGAGAGAGCCATTTATGACTCCAACCATGTAGGCGCTGTTCTAATTTAGCAATTAACCAGTTCCAATCAGCCTTCAGATAAGCATTCGGCTTCAAGTGAAAGCCAAGGTACTTTAAACCTTCATCGATATCCAGAGACCTGTAAGGAAGTTTGTTAACCATTCGATGAATCTCCTGCTCGGATAAATGCGAGCAAGTGATAGAAGATTTGTCCCTATTCACTAACATACCCGCTTCTACTTGCACTAATTGGAGACCTTCAACCACCTTATCAATGTCCTGACTCGTGCCATCACAGAAAATCAGTATGTCATCAACAAAAAGGAGATGTGTAATAAACAATACCTGAGAAATAGAGATGCCTCGAAAGGAACCATCGGCTTTTGCATTCAGAATAAAACGGCTGAGTCCTTCAGCAACAAGAAGAAACAACAGAGGAGACAGGGGACATCCCTGTCGTAGCCCCCTACCTACCTGGAAGAATGGAATAGTAGAACCATTGATCAGAACAGCAAAGCTCACCGTTGTGAGGCAGGCCATTATCCATCTAATAAATTCGTAGCAGAACCCCAGATGAGTTAGGAGCATTCGGAGATAAAGCCAGCTAACCCTATCAAAAGCTTTAGAGAGATCAATCTTAATCATAGCACCCTTCTGCTTCTGCACTTTCAGAGTGTGTAATCCTTCCTGGGAAACTCCAATGGCCTCATGAATTTGGTGGCCTTCCAAGAAGCCAAATTGCTCACAAGATGTATGCTTAGACAAAATATTCTTGAGTCTTCTCGCCATAACCTTGGATATGATCTTATAGATACAATTGCAGAGAGAAATTGGTATGAAATCATTAAAGTTGTCAGGCTTGGCCGTCTTCGGTATTAGAGCTATAAAGGTGGAGTTGAAGGGGCCATGGACAAACCCAGCCTTACGCGATTCTTCCACCACATTCAAAATCTCCTCCCCGAAGAAGTCATAGAATCCTAAGAAGAATTCTATAGGCCAGCCATCAGGCCCCGGGCTACTGTCTTTATGCAAGGAATGCATTACCAGCGAGAGCTCAGTCGGCGTCACCTCCTCCATCAACATTCTACTATCTTCCTCCCCCACAAATCGAGGAAAAATATGAGTCACCCGAATTACCTCAGCAATGGAGACTCCAGGTTGGGCAGTGAATAAATCTCCAAAATGTCGAACTCCCATTTCTGCTAATCCATCAAAGCTGGAAACCTGTTCCCCTGTGTCTGAAGATAGTTCCCAAATAGAGTTTGTGAATTTTCTCCCCTTGGCATACGCTTGAAAATTTTTTGTATTTTCATCACCGCACTTAAGCCAAATCGCTCTGATTTTCATTCTCCACAGCTCTTCACGCTCACCCAGAATCACATTCCTGCGTCTCTCCCACTCCAACAGCTCGCCTTTCTGCTGTTCATCCAGATATCCCATGCCCAGGCTATTAAGTATCCTATCAATGTTCAGCTCAGCAGCCCGCAAATCCTGATCTTCAGTCACCCTTTTGTCATGAGCCCAGGAAGTAGTTGCCTCTTTAATTCGCTTTAGATTGTGATAAAAGTGAGCACCTGCATGCATCATAGAATCAGGTGGTCGATGAACCCATTGCTCCTGAACCATCTTAATGAAAGCCTCTTCCTTCAGCCAGCTAGGGTTGAATTTGAATGGACTAGGAGGTTTATTCCTGCAACCACGTAATTCCAGGAAGATCAGGCTATGGTCAGAAATCCCTCCTGACCCTACCCATTGTCTGACCACATCAACGCTCAGTGCCAATACTTCAGCCACCAGAAACCTATCTAGTCGTTTAGCCACCCTACTTTCCCCAGCTCTCTTATTCCTCTAAGTCGGAGATAACTTGGAAGGTAATATGTCAAGAAGATCCGTCCTGACAAAGGCCTGAATAAAATAATATGCTAATGAATCCGGAGCAGCCCGAGGTCCCCATACTTCAGAAGACCCCAGAGTAAGATTGAAATCCCCACCCAGAATCACATCCCTGCCATCAAAAATATCCATGCCTAACAAGGAGTCCCAGTAGCCCACCCTATTTAAGTAGGGCCCGTAAATATTGAGAACCGTGATCCTCCGACCAATCTCAGCATCCCAAACCTCCAACCCGAGGCCAGAGGAGATGCCCCAAGAACAATCACATCTGCAACTCTTAACCTTCCACCCCGAGGCCAGCCCTCCCGAACGCCCCCGAGCATCCACACCCACAAACTTCCAACCAGGAAGCAAAGATTCTAAAGTACGTACAACATCCTCGCTGCCACCCAAAGTTTGTTGCAGCAATAATATATCCGGTTGATTTAAGTCAACCATCCTCCTTAGCGACGATTTTTTAATGGGACTCGCCAACCCACGACAGTTGAAGGACATCAGTTTCATAAAAAACCCCCATCCTGGGCTTTCACAGCTCTAAGTGCCCACTCTATAGAAGATTGTGTACCCATCACTAAATCCACTTTAGCCCGTTCTTTAGCTTTAGACAAATGGGATTTTCTTCCCCTGCCTTTCCCCCCAACACTGGCGGCCAAATCAGGAAGTCCCTTGCCCCCCGTGCCACCTTTAGTAATATCCCTACTACGAAGAGTATAACGAATACTACTACCCTCGGAGCTGGAAGAGTGATTGATGGAAACCATTGTCGGAGTGACAATACAATCCTCATCATGCCGAAGACAAGGAGCATCCAGGCGTGGTGGAGACCCCTGGCTTCCCCCCCCAAATACCATAGAGTCGTCCAATAAGGAAGCAATAGGAGAAATGCAGATAGACATACCTGAGGGATTCTCAGATGAATCCCGACGAGTAATAGGCAGCTCCAGTAGCAGATCCGTAGTGGCCAGAGAAGTCGGACCCTCGGGGCACAAAGAAACCCCCTCCGCATCAGGAGGCGCACTCCCAATAAGCTCCTTTCCTAAGTTCTCCAAAGATGGCAACAATTCCACTGATCCAAGCCTCCCACCATGATCGGTTGGGACCGCAGAAGCCAAATTCACCCCCCCGTCGAAAATAGGCCCACACCCATCATCCACCACCTCCTGAGAGTTCACCTTCAACACGGGAACTGCCTCTACAGATGCAACAACATCGGACAGAGGTTTACTCGTCCGAAATGGTAATGGGCAACAGGCTACAAGATGTCCAAGAGAGTGATAGCGATGACACCTAAACGGCACACCCACGTAATCCAGAATTTGAGTAAAATCCCCATCCTTGGAGTGAACTTTAATCTCAGCCGAAAGACCCATCCGAATATCAATATTTACCAATATCTTTGCAACCGTGTAGATGCCAGTCTTAGTATGGGAGGAATCAGAACACACATATTCACCAAGATAATTCCCTATCTCAGCAAACCGTGTTTCATTCCACATATGCATGGGAAATCCAGGAAGCTTCACCCACAGCGGTTCTTTAGCAACTTTCTCCGTTTTAGAGTCGAAGAAGGGGGACCATCTTTTCAGAACAAGAGGGATTCCCAGCATCGACCAATGTCTACTCAATACGGCCTTAACCTCCCCTTGGTTCCTAAAGATGAAGGAAAACCAACCTTTCGTCAAGACACGGACCTCAGGGGCTGATGACACACAGTGCTTCCACTGCTCAGACACCCAGCGCTGTAGGAAGCCACGGCCAAATCTTCTGCCCCTAATATGTCCAACCACAGCAGTAAGTGAGAAGTCCTCCGCTTCTTCCATCGTTACATCCAACCCCAGCACAAGCAGGTCTGGTCTCTTACGTTCTTTGACCGTCTTTACTCAGTGTTTAATTGAACCATCTTTAGCAGACTTCCCTGTTCTAGGCAGGGGTTCGTCATCAGGCAAAAAGTCACCATTCCCCGAGGCTGCCATCGATGCTCCTCCTAACACCAATAAACGAACCAAGAACCAGCAGAAAGCCAACTACCCCTGCTACTAGAAGTCCTCTATCAGAAGACTGAATCCCACACTCCTACTTCCCGAGAATAGTACCAACCTTAAGCTGCTCAGCAGAATTCACCTCCCATCAGGGCATCTCACGGCAAACCATTAGTCTCGATGAGCCATGGCAGAATCAAGAAGCCAATACCATGCTATGAACGCAGTTCACCAGCTCGAATCCACCTGAAACGCAAGGATCAGAACCTCTAAAATACGAACACCAACAAGCAAGCATCATTCGTACACTCCACCGGCCAATGCCATGGTTAAACAGATGAGGGAAATCGATACTGCTAATATGTAGAGATGAGTGTCAGCGAACCGTCCTCATGCCAGAGGCTGGAGTCTGCTCAGTCTGCTTACTTGTGCACAGCTAATGTTCTCCTCGATACCACCATATTTCCTCTGAGTAAATCAATTCTTGAATCAACGTACTTCTTCCTTCTGAATCTTGCTGCGATCTCAAATCCGCTTGTCTGGACTGGTCGAATAATCAATGCTTTTGTTATTGGGAGGAATAATTAGGATTCTTAGTGATATGTTCTCCTTAACTAATGGTTTTCCTCATATGAGATATTAGTCTCATATTATTATTTGTATGCTTTGTTTATTATTGTGTTTTTTGTTATGACATAGCCTTTTAGTTTCCTATTACATGGAGTAGTTGAGAGGTTTCCTATTCTTATGGAGTAGTTGGGATATTATCGCTAACAACTAGCATTTTTATTGTATTTAGTTGCTATTATATAGAATCTTGCCTCCTAGTTTGTTAAGATAGTTTTCTTCAAGTAAAGTTATAAAATCATCTTCTCTCTTAATGAAAGGAAGCCAAATATTTTTTTCTTCACACCTTTGGTGTAGAACTTTGCTCATGTTGTGGGATTTTCCCACATCAATGTGGCCCTATCATTGTCCTCCATTCCAGCAAAGACTAACGGATACTTCACCTAAGAGGTATCACTACTATTTTTTCAAGCCTCTTCATGCCACTAATCCAAATATTTATGTCCCCTTTTCTTTCATCCTCTAAATATTCCACCTCCATTAAATATGAGCTTGATGAGTAACCACACTTCGTAGGGCTAGGAATTGCCCTAACACAAGGGGAGGAATATATATAGAATACCCCTCATATGAATCAACTGAATACTCAACTACTTCTAATTCCATACAACAAAACCGTAACACATTATCTAAGTCATCATTAATCCCAAAATGACTTATTAATCATGTGAAGAAAATATGAAAATGACAATAACTTGACCTATGACATGCTTCTATTGCTTGACATGTGACAGCTTGAGTGGGCCTATCTGTTAAGAACATGTGATTCATCATAGGAGCTCATAGGTTTAAATCTAGAGGGGGTTAGGGAATGTACATCTATGTAGACTTTAGCATTCAAATTGCTGCACTGAAGGGGGGTCCTTGTACCATAAACAAGGGGGTCTCATACACCAAATTGGTGTGGCATTTGAGCCAAACTAGGGCATCGTATGCACCAATACATCTTTATTCACTTGGAAACTAGATACAACTCCTCCAACCAAATATAGGACTGCCATCTACAATGTTAATGCATTTAATCATGCACCATGGTTGACCTTGCAAATCCCATTACTTGGCCTCTTTTGAATGAGAAAATACCACAATGATGTTTGCTTATTCTTTAAAAGATTCATTAAAGCTCCATTGATTTCATGCACACAATTTCTTTTCTATGATAAACACATTTTTTTTCATGGCTTTGAAGATCCATGATCCTCTACTCCTTCCATTCTCATTCTCAGCTGCTATGTTTAGGGTTTGTGGCATCTCCTTAGGTCTATAGATAAATGAAAAGACTTTAAATAAACCATGGGCTTGGATTTTGAAAGCAAATTGGAAGGTGAAATTCCCTTCTTGTTTCTTTCATTAACTAAAATCTCGGATAATCAAGTTAGGACATGGACAACCAAATTTGTGATAATATATTCACGTAGATTGGATTGGACTTCACATTCACGTAGATTGGATTGGATTTCACATTCACACATAATGGAATAGATCTGGCAGGAACATAACTAGGTTCCTAGATCGATTTGCTTAGAATCCAAAACCGCTAATGTTCTTACTCCATGAGTTCAACTGATCATGGCATGCTTACCACACAGCTCAAAATGTACATCATCAATCAATCGACCTAATTTTTTTTATACGGAAAGCTATCATGGGAAACTCTCGGGCACTTCCCCTCATTTCGAGGATGTTACCCAAGGTAAACCATTCGGTTCCAGTGAGTAGGAAACCTAACCCGGTGGGGACATCAAGTGAAGACCTAGCATAGCCACTCGAGATTTGACCCCAAGGCCTTCTACTTAGTGTTTACAACACTCATCCACTTGAGCTAACCCGCAGGGCTATCAATCAATCAACCTATTGTTTCCTCTCATCATCATATTTACTTATTCTCTTTTATTATATAGCATTTATTTTTAAAATTTTATTTTATTCTAAATCTTATTAATTTAATCTTTCAATTTTTTTAATAAAAGATATAAATTTAATTATAATTTTCTAATTTTTCTTTTTCTTTCCTTTTTTTTCTCTTTAATATATTCATATCATCTTACATGATTATACTAATTATACTTTTTCCCTTTTTAAGACATTTCATTTATTCTTCTATCAATTTTTTTTAATACAATTCTATATATTATATTTTATATATCTTTTAATACAATTCCTTATAGTATATTATATATATTTTTCTTCTTCCTTTCCTTTTATTCATATAATATTTTATTTCTTAATATCTTTTTATAATTTTTATTCTAAATTAATCTTTCTTTATTTTAATAACTTTTTTCATTTAATTTTTATAATGTTTTGATTATATTTAATTGATTAATTTATATTATTGTTTAGGGGATTAGTCAATTTAACAGTTTTACGTGATCCATTCTCATCAACTACCACTATACCTCTAGGTACATTAGAAAAATTTTGAGGTCAAAAAATAACCTAAAAGATGTACTAAAAAAGTATAAGATATATCAAAATATTATGAGTTAGGGGTTTTATGAGGTAGGTATATATAACAAGTCACTCCTATACTATTTTCTATGCACAATATAAATAACCATAGTTGATTTACTTTTCAAAATTCAATAGAAATAAAATTAATAAATTAACTCTACATTGATGTGAATAAGATTCATTATAAATTCCCAAAAATTTATTGTCCTTTAGCATTTATTTGTTTTGAACCTGCAAATGAAATTAAATAATAAAAAACATTTTTTAAGAGCTATTTTTTTTTAATTTAAGTTGACTTTTTATATTTAGTACTTTTTTCTCATCAATTTAATATAATATGATTTAATTGAAAATTTATTTACATATAAAATGTTAATAATATTATAATAATCCACATTGCATTATTATTATTATTATTATTTATTCATTAAATCTGTATTGGTAAATTAATATCAAAATCATAATTTTTTTGGGTTATTTATTTTATTGTAAAGACATGTTATAGTTAAGTCTCTCATAGACTTAATTTATTCTTAAAAATTGATATAGTAAAAATATATAATTTTTTTTTAACTATTATATTATCTTTAGAACATTATTATTTTGTAAAACATATTTCTTTAAAACTTTGAAAATTGTGATGAAATAGAATTTTTTAGAAATATTATAATATGTTGTCATGTATTGTTATTGAAATAAAATGTACAACTTATATATATATATATATATATATTTATTTATTTTTCCATGGATATATATATATATATATATATAACATACCATTTCCATATTAATATCATTCATTCTTGAATTTAATTTATTTTAAAAATATATATATTTTGACATTATAATATTAAATAAAATGGAGTGAATATATAATTAAAAATTAAAAATATGAAAATGATAAAAATATTATTTTATGAAAAAATGTTATATATATATATATATATTAGTTTGGCATTATAATATTAAATAGAATGGAGTGAATATATAATTTAAAATTAAAAACATGAAAAATGACAATATATTATTTTATAAAAAAATGTGAAAGTACATTCTTTATGAATTATGAGTACTTTACTTGAAAATAACAATAATATTATTTTATGAGAAAGTGTAAAATGAAAAAAAAGTGTGAAAATACATTCATTATGAGTACTTTACTTGAAAATGACAATAATATAATTTTATGAAAAAATCTTAAATGATTTTCATTGTGAGTACTTTACTTTATGACTTAAAAGTATTTATACCACTACTTTGGTTAACTATGGGTTTTCATCTACATAGAAAATTTGACAAATAAACATTCTTAACTCATGCAATGCGACCTCAACCATGGGGGATGACGCCATTTACTAGAATGTGATTGGTTGTTTTTTATAGTACATTTTCTTTATTTTGAGGCCCATTTTTTACCTCAAAATTTCTCTAATGCACCCACACAACCCAACATAAAATATAAATTAAAAATATAAAGAATACTTTAACACTACACTCTATCGCTAAGTTAATTTTTCCGTTTCTTATTTTATTAAATTTAACCATTCTCTACAAAATTAATTTCTTAACACTAACTCCTCATGATTAAATTTCGTGTATCCCATTTTAATGATTTAAATACTTATTGTCTATACATTTTTTTTTTCGAAATAAATAATATATGTTAATGAGCACATACTTATGTGCCTCGTAATCAATGGTCAAATTTGAAAGGCTGGTCATAATTTTTTTTGGAAGGGCATGTAACTATCCAACCCTTCGAGGATGAAAAATTATAAAGATAATTGCACTTCAATGGAAAAGTGTAAATTAAGTTAACTCTTCAATAAAAAAATGTGAAAATAAAATAGTGTCATTCCAAATATTTATAATTTTAAAAAATCAAATAGCAACTACATCAAAACATTGTAATAGTTCTCTCAAATTCCACTAACAAATTAATAAGAAAACATAAACAAACATAGTTTCCTTCCATTCGCTTGATATTATTCAAAAATAGTTGGGATTACATCATTGAAAACATGGACTTAGCCCAATGGAAGAGGCTTTCTAGTTTTCATTTGTTTCCATACATCATAAATGCCATTCCAATCTACCTCATTTAAAGCATGATGTGCACTAAGAGAGAAACATTAGCATATCCAATGTCTCCAATGAAAGTCTTGATCTATCTTCATTTTTAATCCTGTTTGATTTTGAGAAGCCTCTTTCACACACTGCCGTACTTGCTGGAATAAAAATAATAGCTAGCCATAAGTGCATCAGATAGGGAAATCCTTCAAACCATTCAGGTTCATCTCTACATAGATCCCATGCTCCAAACATCTATTTTTGGGGGTATGCTTTATAAATAGTACAAATAAATTCATCTATCTCACCCAAACATTTAGTAGTATCTACAATATGTGACTCCCCAATACTAAATTTTTCACATAAACATTACAACCATCTTTTTGTTTGAGAGTCTCTATCATTCACTTCTTCATAATAATGCCGAGGACTGAAGAAATTAGAAACATTGAATATAAGTAAACTTGTGAACCTCCTATCTAGAGATTCAATCACCTTAATAACAAAACATTTTCCCAAAATGATACAATCATGTAATGTCCCTGATTTTTGCATCTTTGGCAAACTTTCAAACCTCAATGGATGTAAATGTACCATACCTGTGCTATCTGCAAATTCAAGAGTTCTTCCTTGTGCTTTGCTTAAACAAGAGGATATGTTCATTGCTCCTGCCCCAAATATGCCTCCCAAAAACCGTTTGCGAAGCATGCTAATAGAAACATCTAGAGTAGTGCTAATAGAGGTAATATCAACATGATCCTCTTGGAACTTTTGATTCAACTTATTTAACTCAATGAGCACATCTGCAAGTAAATGAATGTAAAATTGTGCTTGAAATATTGTTGCCAACTCATACATTTTTTTCTCCCCTAACTCCCAATCTTTTAGCAAAGCAGGCATGAGTTTAACAAGTCTTTCCATGACCTTACCTCTAGAGAGCCACCTGATTTGATGAATTTGTAAGACCTCTAATTTAGTGATTTGAAATGATTCCATTAGTTATTTCAATTCTCCGTGACTTTTAGTATATTTTCCAAGCCATGAATAAACTTTGTTTGCAAATTTGTCAATATATTGCAACTCTAGAAAATGAGATGAAGCATCATTTGCTGCTAATGCTTCTCTATGAGCTATGCAATGGACATCTAAAAAATGAGGAGCATCTCGACGAATCTTAGAAGATAAACCTTCACGAATACCCCTCATGGACGATGCCCCATCGGATCCAAAGCCAACTAACTTCATCAAGTATAGATCCATTTCTACTAAAAGAGACTTCACTGCATCATACATACACTGAGCCGTTCCATCCTTTATTTAGAGCAAGCATAAAAATTTTGTTACACATTTACCTCTTCCTTCATTTGTTAGATATGTAATATAAACAATCAAATGGTGTGCCATTGTTCTATCAGTGCTTTCATCAACTAAAATTGAGTAGAAGGGGCTATGTAAAATCTCATTTTTTAACTTTTTCCAATATACCTCTTTAGCAGCTTGAATAAACTCTTTTCCAGATGTTGTATTTCTGTATGCAAAATATTCATCTGTTAAAGGCATGCGTGGAGTGCATTTGTACCTATTCAAATCACAAATTAACTTGTACATTTTTAAAGGTAAATCATGTATGACAACAAAATACATGTTTTCAATCACTGATATAATTCTCTCCTTCTCAGCATCTACCATTAGTTCTACATATTTGGTAATTGGAAGATTATTTCGTTTGGTTTCTCCCTCCAAAAGATGTAAAGAAAATTATGTGCTTCTGATTTTGCATGGACATTTAAACCACTAACTTGAAGAGTGGTACTTCCCTCTTTAGCAAATGGAGTGTCTCTCTTAAATTTAACACACCAAGAACATTTTATCCTTTCATTACCATTATAATATTTTACAACATAAGCCCATGGAAATCTTGTTTTCCATTTAGATTTAAATGTTCTTTTGCGTTTCTTTGATGATTGTTCCCCTTCAACAATTTCTACACGATCAGATTCATCATCTTCATGTGGATGAGTATCAACTTCATTTTTGAAATTACATGGTTGATTACAATGTTGCGGGATATCAAATGCATCAACAATTGACAATTGTTTTTTTTTTAATCTTTCTTGGGGTGACCAATTGGAGACATTTTTCAAGCTTTACACCTATTTAATCAATACAAACAATAAAATAAGTAAATACATCATTATAAAATAAAAATATATTTAATCTTAAAATGCATATAAAAAATAAATTCATATTAAAATGAAAGAAATATAAAAGAATTATTATTCTTTTCAATTTAGGTATATATGAAACATTAAGCTATGAATACATTCATAAATGAGACAAATGATTTCTATTTAATTGATTAAACTATTTCTTTTTGTTAATTATTGAAATTTAACTAATTATTCTTTTTTACTACTAATTATTTGAATAATTAAAATAAATTTTCACTATTAATTATTTGTTACTTTATAAATTGATTTTTCACATGAAGAATACACAAATACCACATATTCTTTCATTTTGGAAACAAATATAGAATATGAATGTGGGTGTGGGTGTTTATGCATGCGATTTACTATATAGACAATAAAATTGATATTTTCAAACATTAAAAGAAAAAATGCTTATACTTTAATTAATTGTTAAGGAAAAGCATATCACCAACAATTTTTTTAATAAAAAACATAGACACAAAAGGATAAATAAATATAGTACTACACCAGCCTTAAAAACATAAAATAAAACATAAAATAGGAGCAAAAAGAAAAGAAACTATGCAGAAGTATGAAATCATAGAACATAGTGTTTCTGGTCAATTTATAGGCTCATCAAATATTTTGACGAGTTACATGCACATCTAAAATTGAAACCGACACATTGAACATTTTATTCTTTCCATATTTTTCATGGCTGTACTTTCATCCATCCCATCAAATTATTTTGACTAATTAAGAATTTTCAAGTAAGTTAATGGCAGCAATTAGTCATTGGCTCAAAGTTAATTGGCAATTAGTTAATGGCAGGTGTATTCTTCCTTTGGAATTTAAGGAGTTATCAGATGGCTCAAAGTATCTTGGCTATTTCCTCAAACCTGCAAAATATCGGACCAATGATTGGCTATGGCTTGTTAAACGATTTGATTCACGCATTAGTCATTGGTGCCTGCGATATCTTTCTCTGGGTGGCCGGATTACTTTGGCAAAGTCCGTCCTCCAGAACATGGGAGTATATTGGTTCTCCCTTTGTAAAATTCCAGCTTCTATTATTCGCATACTTCGGGGGAAATTCTTCCACTTTATATGGTATGGTGGGGGCGAGAAGAACAGATTTCATTTAATTAATTGGAAAAGTATGGCTCAACCATATTGTCCGGGTGGCTGGAATATAAAGAATATGGAATTGTTTGTGATGGATTTCCATGCAAAGAGCCTGTGGCGGGTATTATTTAATAACTCTATGTGGGGCTGTACCATACGGGCCAAGTACCTCAAAAAGGCTTCGGTCGCGTCCTGGTTTCGGTTTGGCAGGCATTCTGTAAATGGCACTTCTAATATTTGGCGCAGGCTCATGGGAGCTTATTCTGTTGTGGAAAAGTGGCTTGCATGGATCCCTGGAAATGGCCGGGATATCAGACTTGGTTTGGACCCTGTTGTGGGGGCTTCACACTCGTATTCTTTCTCTCCCGAACTCCTTGCACATCTTCGAGCTCGGGGGTTCTTTAACCTGTCACATGCTGCTGCTTTCAATCGTGCGGGTTGGATCTCTGCTCGTCAACTTGGCATACATGGGGCGATGGGAAGGGAATGGTCCGACTTCACTAAGCATCTCCATCAAACAAATATTCATCTGTGTGATTCCCCGGATAGGCTGGTTTGGTATTGGGATGTTGCTCGTGGAACGGTTACTTAAAATTTGCTTATGATTCTTTATTTGCAGACGGTCAAATGAAGGCGGTTTGGTGGCATTCTGTGATCTGGAAGCTTGCCCTTCCTCCGAGGATTAGATGTTTTATCTGGTTGGCAATGGGCAACAAGATTCTTACCTGGGATAACCTCTGTCGTCGGGGCTTCCAGGGACTTGGTTGGTGTCCTTTATGCTGTTCACACTTGGAGACGGTTGACCATCTCTTCTCTTCATGTCCATTTGTAAGGGAGCTCTGGATGCTTATTGCTAACTCTAATGGCATTACTGCTATATGGCACTCGTCCACATTGCTGGACTGTATGGGTCAGTGGCTCAGCGACTCTCGTGCTGTGCGATGGTTGGAACTCCCTTGTTATATGTTATGGGAGCTTTGGAAGGCTCGGAACTGCTTTATTTTCGATGGTACATCCATAAGCATGCATTGGTTAAGTGGTCGTATCATTGCTTCATTTATGGAGAAAAACTATGGCTCGGTCCTACAGGGAGGTAGGACTGTCTCTGTTGTTAAGCATCCTGGGTACCGTATTGCTCCCCCGATTTTAATGTATCCTTGTGGCTTTTTTGATGGGGCTGCGGCTAGGGGGCGTGGGGTTAGTGGGGCGGGTGTGGTGCTCCATATAAACTACTCTGATACCTATCGGATCCATTTAAATCTGGGATCTGGTACGAATACGCGCAGTGAATTATGTGCACTCTGGCTCCTTTTATACTTTGCTCGGCGCTTACAAGTTTCCTCACTTGTTGTTATGGGTGATTCTTCTTCCATAATTTCGTGGGCTTTGGGTTCTTCCCCTCTCAATGTATTGAACCTCGCAGGATGGTTGGCTGCTGTCCGAAATTTCATTAGTGACTTTCAGCATATTCACTTTGCCCATGTCTTCCGTGAGATAAATATGGAGGCCGATATCCTTTCCAAGAGGGCGCTGGAATCACCGTCTGGCATTGTTCTGTGGGAGGAGTGGCATGGGGACCTTCTTTTCTCTAGGGGCTCGATTGACCTGCTTTGGAGCTGACTCTTTTGGTTTGGACTTATAGGACTCTTTTGATATATTTTCTTACATGTTCATTTGCGGCTATATATTTGTGCAGGTACATAGTTACTATCTCCAACATCTTGTTGGATTTTTGTTTCTGGTCGGTTTATGCGGCTCTATTTATGTTATTTGATACTTGTGTCCAGGCCTATGGCTGTTTTGGACCTTATTTTGGACTTATATTTATGTATTTATGTCTTGGCATTGTGATACTTTGCCTCTTGGAGGTCTGTTAGCATTTGGTTGTGATGTTGGTGGGTTTATGTTTGTAATATGGTGGCATCCTATCTAATACTTGGTTGGATATTGGTATGGATCCTGTAGGTTGTGATGATATTTGGGGCTCATGTGCCCGTATGCTTTATTTCACATGCCTTGATGGTATGATGACCTGATGTATTGTTCCTATTTACTATTTCGTGGTATTAATAGTAAGATATATTTTATGTGTGAAAAAGTTAATGGCAGCAATGACGCGGCTCCAAAACGAAATCTGATTTGTTCTATATGTTAGCTAATTCTATTTTCACAAACATATTAAAAAATTAAATTAAATCACTTTCTCGTATAATCAATGATATACCATGATCATATATTCCCATGTAGATTTATTCAAATTAGATTGTTATAGATAAATAACCAAACAGTTAATACGTCATTAAATTAATTTTTCTTAACCTTTACTTAAATCAATTTTGATTTATTTTCCTTAACATCATTAATATTTTCCTAACATCATTACAAATTATAGGTTAGTTCTTTTCATTTTCATCTCTTTAATTTACCATACTTATCTTAGCACATTTAAAAAAATAATAAATTAACATTATGTTAATTCAGTTTCATTTTGACCTATCAAAGTACTCTACTTAATCTAGAAACCTAAAGAACCAATTAAAAGTAAAACTGGTTGGTTCTGTTCATTGCTTTAAAGCTATGTATCATGGGAGGTGAAATGAGAAAGCATGGTTGGTGTGAAAAACAATGATAAGTAAATATAAATAAAAAATACTTTGGGATGCATAATGCCACAAATGGACGATATCAAATTTATTTCATTAAGACAAAGAAAATCTAGAATATTATGTGGCGTGAAAATTATTTCAGTGAGAAAACGAAAATCCAGAATAATATGGAAGAAAAACATTCCCACAAGGAGTGAATTAAGAAATAACCGAGCATTAAAATAGTGACAGTATAAAAAATTACCTAAACCAACTGAAGTCTGCGGACTACATCGCCAAGTTAGAAACACGCCAAATTAGAAACAGGCTCAGAAATAGAATTGGTTTGAACTCTGGAGACTATATGTGATCGAGATATCAAATGGAAGATATCAAATTTATTTCATTGAGATAAAGACAATCGAGAATATTATGTGGCATGAAAATTATTTCAGTGAGACAACGACAATCCGGAATAATATGGAAGAAAAACATTCCCACAAGGAGCGAATTAAGAAATAATAGAGCATTATAATAGTGACAGTATAAAAAATTACCTAAACCAACTGAAGTCTGTAGACTGCAGCGCCAAGTTAGAAACGCGCCAAGTTAGAAGTGGGATTAGAAATAGAATTGGTTTGGACTCTGCAGACTGTATGAGACTGAGACATATTTAAATATATTTTCAAGAGAGCACTGGCATGAAATCAAAATTAATTCGCCGTAGCTGGTAGGAAATTAAAATTATTAAGGCAGCTGCATAAGTCTCTATGGAAGGTGTTACCATGTTAGATGGGAAATGACATTGGGAATTTAGGCTTATAGACTACAATTACCAACTTACCACTTACCAATACCATTACCAAGTGACAATGTGAATGGAAGGCTGGCGCAGTGGCGGTCCGTGGAGTTACATTATGAAGTTGTAGGTAAAACATTTATGAATCTCCATGCCATCGGCTCTTGAGTCCTAAGTTCCTAAATCCCGAGTTGAAATTAATTGTTTCTATTAAATTCACTCATCATGTTGATTTGGTGAATCAGCGTCCGAGTTCTGACCCTGGAATATCCTCCTCTAATTGATAGGACCATGTGGTAACGGAAGAAACGAGACCAGTTCAGATTAATGCTTTTCAGCTTATAGTGAATCAACGATGTCACAGAGCTTATATCTGTCCAACTTATTTGAAGAAGAGGTACGGTCCTTCATGTTGTGTGGCTTTTCGTTCTTTCTAAAGGATAACTTACTAACTACTAGTACTAACCCGTAACCGAACATCAGCAACTTATTAGTAAAGTAACTCTACTGATGCACACGGAAGATAGCGTTGAATGAACATTGTGGTAAAGTTAATTGAAGGAAAGCTAAATGTGAAATGATGGTACATGTTGCTGTGGAAAGGATAACGATTCGGCGATCAACAATCGACAATGATTGGCCCATAATTTTGGCCTTGTAATTTTCAAAGCAACCAATAACTAGTTCTCTGTTTCCGAGTAGTGATGTGACCGCAACATGTAGGTACAATTTGCAAATCAATATTGATGGGAAATGAAAATAGTCACCCTTCTTTTGAAAAATCGAAGTTTAGTTAGCCCTTCTTACTGGGCAGGTAAATTCAAAATTCAATTTTTTTTTTGACGAGTAATTTTTTATTCACACCTCAAGGATGTGATAAAGGCCTTCGGAAGGGCTCAGATGGGTTCAAATTTGACCCCCAACCTCTCGGATAAAGTTAGTGCCTTTATGGTACATGCTTTAGATTCATTTGCCTGTCTTTTTTTCTGCTACCTTGCTTGAAGTATTGGGTCTAGATCTAATTGCCAAGCTTCTTTTTTCCTTATCGTGGCTCTTTGAAACTACAAAATGCTTGTTGGATGTCTAATTTATGTCCTAAAACTGAGCAAGGTATTCAAATTCCTATAGAAATAAATAGACCTCCTAACAATTGAGTCATAGATCTCTTTTATCTATCCTCCCACCCTCCTACTCAAAGTTAATGGCGTTAGGGTTCTAAATCTAGTCCTAGTGTGCTCTTTGAAAACTATTGAGGCCTATTATGTAACCATGATTTGTTGTTGAGATCATTATGTCAAATACAAACTATGTTGTTGACTATAACTAGTTTAGGGAAAACCAAACTTGGACATTGTTGTTTTGACTGATGCCAATTATCAATTGTGACGAATATTTAAAGAACAACAATGGAATTTGATTATGATCCAAACTCATGTGCATGTTCTGTGGTCTATTGGCATTTCCTCTAAAGAATCAATTTTCTCAATTGGGACAAAAGTCCAAGGATTGCTTAAATCTTGTGGTGGCTTTTGAAATATGCATTGCATAGTTCTAAGGATAGTGCAATCCATATCTTAGGAAGTTATGTCATAGTATTATACACACTGCCAAGTTTACCAATGCTTTTTTTGTAGGATGGGAAAATCATTGTAGCATGCTCATATGAAATGCATTGTTCTAGCTATATCTTGTCTAAATCCAAATTTGGTGTGCTTTTCCAAGGCTGTTGAGGCCTACTCTGAAACAGTGGCTTGTACTTGAGATTATCATGTAGAATATATATTTTGGTGTTGGTTGTAGCCAATGTAGGGAAAACCAATTGTTGCCAATAAGTTATGGTCAACTATCGATTATGGAAACTATTTAGAGATCTAGGTTTTCAAGTAATTGAAGTAGAGAACAAGCTATAGTTGCTTGGATTGACCATTAAATATTCTCATTTGATTATGATTCAGATTCATCTGTGTGTTCTATGGTCTATTTACATTGCCATGATTATTGCTTCAATTATCCATTTTGTCAATTGGGAAAAAAGTTTCGAGGATATGAAATGATGAACTTGATATCTATCTCTGTTGAGATGCAAATACAATGCAATTAAAATTTTCCTGACATTTGCAATGATGAGCCTATGTACCTGCAATGATGAGCCTGTGTGCCTGCAATGAGCATTGTTACAGTTTTTCAATAATCTTTGTTACATCGGTATGAAATGTTATAGACTCTATTCAAAAGCTTGGGTAATCCAATAATAAAAATGAGAAAGAAGTGTAAACATGAAACAAAAAAAGATAAGAGAGATTACATTGCTAAGAAGTGGAGCTATCTAAAGTGTGTTCTAATGCGAATAAAATGTAACCAATTGTTTTATTACATTTGAAATGTTGAGTTTGTGTATCTGCAATAGGAATTGTTACAGTTGTTCAACAACTTTTGCTTATAATGAAAAATTAGAACATCAACATGAAAGGATTGGTGCATGGTCTATTGAGATGAAATGATGGACTACTTGACATTGGTCCAAGATGTTGTAGAGACTGCTCAAATGGTTTGGTTATCCAACGCCATAAGTGACAAAGGATTGGAAACATGAAAACAAAAAAAGACAAGACAACTTATATTGCTAGGCAATGGACTAGCAACAATGTACTTTGATGCAAATAGGGTGCAACCAAAATTTTGTTGGATCTTGCAAGGCCGAGCTTGTGTAGCTGTAGTAGGAATCGTTACAATTATTCAACAACCTTTGCTTAAAATAAGAAATTGTAACATCAACATGAAAAGATTGATGCATGTTCTATTGTACTATTGAAATACTTGGGTAAGCCAAAAACAAAAGTGACAAAGAAGTGTAAACATGAAAACAAATAAAGAAAAGACAACTTACATTGCTAAACATTCAAACTAGCAACAATGTAATTGGATGTAAATACAGTGTAACGAATGTTTTGTTGACACTTTCCAGGTTGGGCTCTTGTTTATGCAATAAGAAACAAAAAAAAGAAAATATACTTTACATTGCCAGACAATGAAGCTTGCAACGTTTCACTTTGATGTGAATACAAAGCAACCAAATTTTTCTTGGCACTTGAAAGGGTGCACTTCTTTTTTTACTTGTAACAATGTACTTTGATGCGAATACATTACAACCAATCTTTTCTTGAAAATTGCAAGGATGTGCTTGTGCTTCTGCATTTGATAGAATGCAACCAATGTTACAGTTATCCCAGAATCTTTGCTTATAATAACAAATAACAACATGGGCATGAAATGATTGATGCATGCTCTATTCAAATAAAACAATGGACTGTTTGACATTGGTCCAAGATGTTGCAGAGTTTGTTCAAATGCTTGGGCCAACCAACCACAAAAGTGGTAAAGAAGTGTAAACATGACAACAAAAAAAGACAAGACAACTTATATTGCTAGTCAGTGAGGCTCGCAAAAGTGTAGTATGATGCAAAGATAAGAAGAAACTATAGTCAAATGGGATAAAATAGATTTTTTTTTGCAAAAACACACAAAAAGTGGAAAGAAGAAGGGGAAAGGTAAAGGAAAGAAGCTAGCTACACTTGGAAAAAAAAACTAGGACCCTAATAAGCATTGTAAGCACTATAATGTTGATGTCCACATATAGTAGAGTTGTTGAAAACCACATCCTAAGTGAAAACAAAATTGGTCCAAACAACAACACAAGAAAAACGAGACTTTATTGGTTGTAGAAGGATATCATATTGTGGACAAGAGCTTAGAGATTGAAGGTAATTTATCCTATATCTCATTCCAAAGAGAAATAGATTTGAGCACCATTAATCCAAATGAGGAAAGATAAATGACTAAATTATTTAATTTCTTTGATCCTTTGTCATAGTTAAATTTGATTTTATCCCATCTAATTGAGTAGCTTGGTTAGAGGTGCATGACCATCCTCAACCACACCCATTGGGTTGGGTGAGACAATATATGGAGTTTTGAGAGTCACAAAGTAGTGAAAATTTAGATTTACTATTAGTACAAACTCCATTAATGCGGTAGAAGCATATGTCATTCCATTGGATGTCTATGCAATAATCTTGGGGAGTCCTTATCTCTAAGTTGGGGATGCCATATCTAAAGGAAGAACTAAACAATAAAAACTTGTGAGGGGTGGGAAGACTTATATTGTGCATGCATATAAAAGAAAATCAAATATTCCATTGATAAGTACATTTCATTTTTTCTTTGAATGTGGAATTGTTTTGTTGGCTTGGGATTTTGTTTGGTTATTTTGTGAGAATTTAGGGTTCATTGTACTATTTTTTCATTGTTTTTTGAGCATAAAAAATGAATAAAAATAGAATGTGGGCATAAGAATTACCCATGCGGGGAGAAGAAAATCGTTGAGGATACCTCTACAAACCAAAATTGCGTTCATGTTTTGCTCTGGTCATCGTTCGGAATGGAAATGAGTAGAACGTTGAGAATGGGGTCACAAGCTGATTTTGGGGGAATAAATCAACATTCACAAAGAGTGCACGTGTTTTTGTTATACAAAATGTTCATGCATTTTGGATAACAAAAATGCACACATGTTTTCTTCTCCTATCCCGTGTGGCATCCCAGGTGGCTACCTCGGGCTTGTCCCTTCCTAGAGCTACAAAAAACATACTCATTTTCAATTTCTATAACAAATGCACGTTTTGTAAAACATGACTTGCATCTAGAAATCCTCTCATCTTCTTGCATTTACCCTTTCTGTGACCTCCTTACCCATTTTAAACTTTGTGAAAGAACTCTACACATAAACATAAAAATAACGAAATCATATTTCTCAATGTACTTTATTGAGAGGATTAGTAATCAAATAACATTAGCCATTTTTCCAAAATGATAAAAAATGTGATAAGAATATTTATTATATAAAAAAGAACAAAAATAATATGAAAGTAAACACTTTCTTAATAGTCAATTTCTAATGTTGCAGCCCTACATAATAATATAAATGGATCAAGATAATGAAGGGAGGGAGGTAGAATTGATGCTAAAAGTACGATATGTGCTTCTAACAAAATGATATTGCATCAAAAGCCACTGCATACAAAGGTACCGATAGAGTTAAAATGGTAAGACTAAAAACCCTTCGACTTCAGTTCGAAATTATTAAAATGAAGGAAAGTGAAACTGTAGATCAGTTCATGACTAGGGTTTCAGGTATTATGACTCAATTCCAAACCTGTGGCGAGGCCTTGGAACAAAAGGTTGTTGTCCAAAATATTCTTAGATGTCTCACTAAGAATTTTGCTATGGTTGTCACTGCAATAGAAGAATCTAAAGATATGTCCAAGTTTACCCTAGAAGATTTAACAAGGTCCCTTCTATCCCACGAAGCTCGACTCAGTCAAGAGGAAGAGTCTCTGTCAAATGCATTCAACACTCAAGCTTCATTCAGCAGACGTCGAGGCAGAGGAAGTAGAGGATGAGGCAGCAGAGGTCGAGGTAGAGGAATCAGAGGACAAGGCAACAGAGGAAGAAGTTCTCATTCTATAGAGGATAGAATTGCTCATGAACATTCAGAACACTGTGATCACTCTCACAACTCTCAGAACCAGAGAGGGAGAGGAAAGAGATGGACTAATAGGTCCAACATTCAGTGCAACTATTGCAAGAAGTATGGCCACTATGAACGATACTATAGAAAGAAGCAAGTAGATTAGAATAGTGGCAGAGCCCATGTCTCCAATGTTGAAGAAAGCTCATCATAAGTCATGTTTCTCTCATGCCAAGCAACATAAGAAGAATATCATTTAGATAAATGGTTGCTAGACAGTGGCTACAGCAATCATATGACAGGTAAAAAATCATTATTTTATGATCTAGATCCATCTGTTAATTCAAAGATAAAGCTTGGTGATTATTATCTTGTTCCCGCTCAAGGAAAAGGAGTTGTTCCCGTCCTTACTAAAAATAATGAAAAGAAGCTAATACATGATGTATTCTATGTTCCTAATATGAAAGTCAATCTGATCATTGTGGGTCAACTGATTAAGAATAATTATGATGTCAGATTCATTGATTCATATTGTACTGTCTATGATAAAGCCCCCAGTAGAAGACTCTTAGCCAAAGTATAAATGACCAAGAATAGAATCTTCCCACTCAGTCTGAGAAGTGCTATCTTGTCACAGTTATATGAACTTACTGCTTCCAGTCTAGATGAAACCTGGTTGTGGAACTGTAGGTATGGCCATCTACCCTTTCAGAGTCTCAGTCATCTGCAAAAATAGTCCATGGTTAAGGGGTTACCAGTTATGAATGAACAGTCTAGTTCTTGTGAATACTGTTAAATTTGAGCATTAATTCAATATACTCTAGGATATTTACTGAGAGAGCAACATGTATAGTATATCAATGCATATCAATCATAACAAGCATGTCAATCATCACAAGAATCAAAATCATGAGAGACAATAGGCACACAGAGTTTCCATGGGGAAAACCCTAAGGTGAAAAACCCCACAACTTCCTCAGAGATAGATAGAGCAATAGCTCAACCAAAGTACAACCAAATACACAGAGATAGTCTTCTACTAGCAGGTGATCCTCCTCCTCACATGTGCGCTACTTTCCAAGTGAAGGAAGAATGAGTTTCTGAGTGATCCAAATAGAGATCTCCCAATCTCTATTTATACTTGATCTGTTTGCCCAATAACCTTATGGGGTCGACTTGTCTAGCTAGGTACATCAACCACATAATATATAAATCAGGGCCGACCCCACACATGGTGGTCTAATAACCCATTGGCAAGTTAACACACTTGTGACACTTGTCAATACAAATGACGACACTTCCGTATAGATTAATGACACTTCTCTATAAGGGTACAATAAATATATAACTGAAATACATTCCGAAGTTACATATACATCAACACTCCCTCTTAACTAGGAAGGTATTTCTTGACACAGATATGCTAGCACAAGTCTTCTTCTCTGGATCATCGTCATCGATGCATCAACCTAGAATCATCGTCATCGTCATTGCTGCTGCTATCTCAACCAATCTCTGAATCTACTCATCATAGGAAGTTCTACAGAGCCAGTCCTTTTTCATACTGGATGTAGGCCCACCATCTGCAGGTCTTCATCATCACTAGCCATACTGTGGAAATCTCAGGACTTATTACGTGTGTCACAAAACCTTAAAAGAGTCTCTTGGCTAGCAAGAACCCTAAAGAGAATCTGAGGCCTTTTTCATCCCGTCCAAATCTCTAGGACTTATTACATGTGACCTCACCCCAAAACCATGAAAGAGAATCCCAGGACTGATTACGAGCACACGGCTCAACCTATCGGATCTCCCAGGGCACAAATTACATGTGGTCACCACAAAACCTCGAAAGAGCATCCCAAGACTGATTACGAGCACACGGCTCAACCTATCGGATCTCCCAGGGCACAAATTACATGTGGTCATGGCAAAACCTTGAATGAGCATCCCAGGACTGATTACGAGCACACGGTTCAAACTATCGGATCTCCCAGGGCACAAATTACATGCCATAGGAGAAAACCTCGAAAGAGCATTTGCCAGATATCCCAAGGTACAAATTACATGCCATAGGAAAAACCTCAAAAGACTATTTGCAAATCTCCCAGGGAACAAATTATATGCCCTCCCAAGCAAAACCTCGAAAGAGCATTTGCCAGATATCCCAGGGTACAAATTACATGCCATAGGCAAAACCTCGAAAGACTATCTGCAAATCTCCCAGGGCACAAATTATATGCTTATCTGCAAAACCTGTTCCACGGCCACAGAATATCAACTTGATACTCATCATACATCATCCTGATGTACACATGATCATCCTGATCATCATCACTGCATCATTCTGATGCATGTCGTCTGGAGCAACATCCTGAAGCTCGTCATACATGATCATCCTGATCATATAATGCATCTACCTGATGCATACCAAGTATCTACCTGATACATATCATCATACATGATCCACCTGATCATACAATGTATCCACCTGATACATATATAGATACATGGTCCAAGCATCCAACATGATGCATATACAAAATACATACAAATGATCCAACCAATCATATCTAGCATCCAACATGATGCATACATACATATACATATAAATGATCCAACTGATCATATCCAACATCCAACATGATGCGTACATACATATAGATATAAATGATCCAACTGATCATATCCATCATCCTCCTGATGCATATACAGAGCAGTACCTGGAGCATCGTCCTGATGCTCATCATCCAGCGCTTACATCCATAGCCATTAGAAGGATCCTCCTTCCAACATGCTTGGAATGGCTTCTGCAAATGTGTCCATCACTTCTTCCTCGAAGTGTCATCAATATGAAGAACACCAAGCCTCTCTCTGAAGTACTCAAACTTCACTCTGGCTAGTGGTTTCATCAGCACATCTGCAATCTGCTTGTCCATCGCAACATAAAGGAGCTTCACTGCTCCTCTCTACACCATATCCCTGATATAGTGATATTTGATCTCTATGTGTTTCGATCTGTCGTGAAACACTGGGTTCTCAAACAGCTTCACACAAATCTGGCTATCACAGAAGATACTAGTAGTCTCTAGTGGGAGATCAAATAACTCAGACAGTAGTTTCTGAAGCCACACTGCCTCACAACTAGCCGAACAGGCTGCAAAATACTTTGCCTCGGCTGTACTCAGTGCTATGAAGGACTGCTTCCTACTAAACCAAGAGATCACACATGATCCCATACTGAAGCAACACCCATATATGCTCTTCCTATCTGCAGCACTGCCTGCCCAATCTGAATCAACATAACCCTGCAGGTTAAACTTTTGATTCACTTCATACTTGAGCCCATAATCAACTATACCCTTCAGGTACCTCAGAATATGCTTTACAGCAACCAGGTGGACACTCCTCGGATCCGTCAAAAACTGGCCTAATGTGTTCACCGCAAAGCAAATATTTGGTCTCATGTTCATCAGGTACATCAAGGACCCAATTATCTGACGATACATAGAGACATCAACCGGCTCAGATGAAGCATCACATAGAAGCTTCAGATTCGACGCCATAGGTGTGGCCATGGCCTTGCAATCCATCAGCCCGAATCTCTTCAGGATATCTACTGTATACTTCCCTTTTTCAAGGAAGATCCCATCTGCACTCTGCCACACCTCCATCCCTAGAAAAGAGTGCATCATACCCAAGTCCTTCATATCGAACTTGACAACAAGCTTCCTCTTTGTATCGGCAATCAATCTATCATATCCTATTAAAAACAGGTCATCTTCATACAGGAGTAGAATCACAGGATTTCCTTCCTCAACCTTGTAGTAAATATTGGAGTCCGCTTTACTCTTGGTAGAGCCTAAGCTAGATAGGAAACTATCCATCCTACTATACCAAGTCCTAGGAGCTTGCTTCAAGCCATACAAGGCTTTCTTCAATCTGCACACATATGACTCCCTGTCATGTGTTTCAAACTGAGTGGCTGCTCCACATACACTTCCTCTTTGTTAGGAACCCATATCTTTACTTTGTTAGTATATTGTTGTTGGATGCATATGCTTTGTAAGTCGTCCTGTAGTATTTGTTGATTAATAGTTTATGTTATTGTTGTTGGCGCATATGCTTTGTAAGTCGTCCGTAGTATTGCTGATACATAGTTTGTAGTGGCCCATGGTTTTGAACCATAGTATTGGCGCCTAGACTTAGTATATAAGTGTGTGTTGAGACCTATGAAGGCACCGTGAAGTTATTTGTATTGAGCTTGCTCATAGGAGGTTGCCCCCTTGAAGTGGCCTGTGATCAATATAAAAGTGATTCTGAGTTCTGTCATTTCTGCTATTTCGCATATTTTTATTAATTAATTGTTGCAGATGCATCACATCTGGTATCAGAGCACTTTCTTGGGCTCGCTCGGTGAAATTTCTGCCAAAATTTTTTTTCGCATCTATTGCAGGTTCGGATTTGGGAATAATCCCTATCCGCTTAACTGTGGGAAGTACTTGGGCATAATCCCTAGAACTCATTGTGAGGAGTACCACAGGAACCCTGAAGTAGCTGGCCCATTGAGAGGACCTGCCAGCAAAAAGGGCAACGACCCCTACCTGATTGACTAGTTCCCACCCTTGAGGTAAACCAAGAGCTGTCGTTTGTGGCAAAGCAGTTATCAGTTTTACTTGAACCGTGGAGTGAGGGGTATTGCCCCAATACGCAAGTCGTCAGACAACATTGGTGGCCGAGTGAAACCCTTGAACTGTTAGGAAGCCGCACATACCTGGGGTTCATATCTATTTTCAGCTGAACTGTTGTCGATCATTGTTACACCATTTTAGATCCAGTCGTCCAAATCCATTTTGCAAGCCGTTCCAGATCCAACCATTTTCAATCCATTCGGCACCGTTTTAGATCCCTTCTGAGCCGTAGCCGCTCCAGTCTGAATAAAAAAAAAAAGTATAAAATTCAGTTTTTTCTCCATATCTCCCTTTTTTTCACTCTGTTTCCCTTGAAATTTTTGGGGAACCCCTGTCATCCCATTCTGCATATTTCATTCCTGAGGACCCTATTCCCAATTCCCCTTCCCAAAGCCCGAAATCCCACATTTGTCTATTTTTAGGGTTTGCCATAACTTCCTCAGATTTCACCCAATCACCTTCAAATTTTACCATAGAGTTCCTTTCTGAATTCTGCTTCTTTGTTTCCCTCTGCCAAATTTTCCCATTCTTTCACCCCGCTTCTGAAATCCTCATTTTTGCTTCCCTGTCTATTCAACAGTGTCAAAAACCTAGTCAAACCCCAATTACCCTTCATATTTTTTCCCAAGTCCAGATTTTCTTTTACTGAAGTAGTTTCTGTTTTTGTTTTCCTGCCTTGTCAACCAAATTTAAAAAAAAAAAAAAAACTACTCCTGGTTATGGTTGTCACCCATGCAGGAGCAAAAACCATGGAGGACGCACTTGCAACCATCCAAGCCAAACTCCAGGATCTGGATGAAAAATTTCTCGGCCTCCATCTTGAACATTTAGCTATGAACAACAAACGGCAGTCTGAGTCTTCATCAGACAATGGGTTCTCTTCTTCCAACAATTTTTGTGGTCCGAAGCTTGATTTTCCTCGCTTCAATGGTACCGATCGAACTGGATGGATCTATCATGCAGAACATTATTTCAGTCTGCATAATACTTTTGACGTCAACAAAGTTCCGCTGGAATCCTTTCATTTGGAATAGGAAGCTCTTCAATGGTACCGTTGGTACATCAAGGCTCATCCCGAGCCCAAATGGCCAGACTTTTGCCAGCTCCTTTTGCAATGATTTGGTCCTAGTGCTTTTGATGACTTCACAGGAGCCCTCACTAAACTTCGCCAAATTGGCACTGTGAGAGAGTATCAAACTGAATTTGAGAATCTAGCCAACCACACCGAAGGATTGTCTGATGACTTTTACCGGAGTTGTTTTATCAGTGGTCTAAAGGATGCCATCCGCTCTGAGGTCAAAATGTTCTGTCCCAACACAATGATGGAAGCCCTAGGGTTGGCTAAGTTGGCAGAAGACAAGATTGCAACCCAAGAACGCTCCAAGCCCACTTTTGTTCCCTTCCGAAATATGGGTTCTCAACGACCACCTATACCGCAGGCTCCTCGACCAACTCCTATCAAGCATTTGTTTGAAACAGAGATGCAAGCACGCAGAGAAAAGGGGTTTGCTATAATTGTGATGAGAAATTCACTTGGGGACATAGATGTGTTCAGCAAAATCTCTATCTCTTGGATGTGGATTCTCCGCCTACCTCTGAAATTGGTGACGAAGATCCAGAAACACTGGATGCTCCGGTCGACATTCAGGAACCGCCTATTGACCCTCCGTCTCAGGATGACCAGCCAGAGATATCTCTCCATGCTTTAGCTGGAATCACCACCCCCCAAACAATGCGGGTTAGGGGTTACTTCAAGAAGCTTCCTCTTACAATACTCATTGATTCTGGTAGCACTCATAATTTCATTGACCCTCGGATCGCCAAACAAGATGATTGTTTTATCCATCCTTGCTCCAACTTTGAAGTCATGGTTTCCAATGGGGGCACCTTACCTTGCAAAGGGAAGTGTCAAAATGTGCGTATATCTATGGGATATTATACCTTGCGCTCTGACATGTTTGCCTTGACCTTAGGCGGATGTGATGTGGTTTTGGGCGCTCAATGGCTACGCACACTTGGCCCTATCTTATGGGATTTTGCTGAACTTTGGATGCAGTTTTCCCTCAATGGCCAAAAACACACCTTGATAGGATTACAACCAGGTTCTCTCAGCATCATCATTTCACATCGAATGGAAAAACTGCTCAAGAAGAATTCACATGGTGTCATCGCTCAACTCCATTCCATTCAGATGCAACCTTCAGCGGTCTCCACTACTCCTTTGGATCTACAACAAATTCTGGATCGATATACAGGATTTTTTGCTGAACCAGTGGGATTTCCACCTTCCAGGCCAGAAGACCATCGTATTCAGCTCCTTCCGGGAAGCATTCCTCCCAACATCAGGCCCTATCGCTACCCATTTCACCAAAAAATGGAGATTGAAATGCTCGTTCAGGACTTATTAAAGCAAGGTATTATTCGCCCAAGCACTAGTTCCTTTTCTTCTCCAGTTATTCTTGTCCGCAAAAAAGATGGGTCATGGTGCCTCTGCATTGACTTCCGAGCACTTAATCACCTCACCATCAAGGATAAGTTTCCAATTCCTGTTGTTGATGAGCTTCTTGATGAGCTTCATGGGGCTCACTTTTTCTCCAAGTTGGATCTTCGTTCTGGGTATCATCAAATTCGGGTTCATGAGGATGATATCCCTAAAACAGCTTTCCGCACACATGATGGCCATTATGAGTCTTTGGTCATGCCCTTTGGCCTCACTAATGCTCCTTCCACATTCCAGGCATTAATGAATAAAATATTTCGACCCTACTTCCGGAAATTCATTCTGGTATTCTTTGATGATATCCTCATCTACAGTAAAACATGGGATGAACATCTCCAACATCTGGATCTTGTCATGCAACTTTTCTATGACCATCATCTCCATGCCAAGCAGTCTAAATGTGTTTTTGGACAGAAGGAAGTTGAGTATCTCGGGCACATTATCTCAGCACAAGGGGTTCGCGTGGATCCTGCCAAAATCGATGCCATGAACAATTGGCCGTATCCTCAGACACTCAGGAGCCTTCGTGGTTTTTTGGGGTTGACTAGCTACTACCGCAAGTTTGTCAAGGATTATGGGAAGATTGCAGCTCCATTAAATGCTCTATTGAAAAAGGATGCTTTTACATGGACACATGCTGCTCAATGTGCATTTGACAAACTAAAACAAGCTATGTGTACTACACCTGTTCTAGCTATGCCCGATTTTTCCAAGCCCTTCACTATTGAGAGTGATGCTTGCGGCAATGGACTTGGCGCTGTTCTCCTTCAATATGAACACCCCATTTCGTTCACCAACAAAGCCCTTTCAGGTAAGAATTTAGCTGCCTCTACCTATGAGAAGGAAATGATGGCTATTTTGCATGCAGTACAGAAGTGGTGCCCATACCTATTAGGGAATCATTTCTGCATCAAGACTGATCACCAAAGTCTGAAATATTTCTTGGAACAGTGTGTCTCCTCCCCAGCACAACAAAAATGGGTTAGAAAAATCATGGGTTATGACTATGAGATCACTTACAAGAAGGGTAAAGACAATATTGTGGCAGATGCTCTTTCTCGCACATTTGATGCCCAAGGTTCTCTTTCAGCTATTTCTATGCCTGTTCCAAATTGGTTGCAATCTGTTCAACAGGGTTATGTCAATGACTCTTCCTTATCTCAAATCATCCAACGCTTGACCAACAACCCTTCTGCTGTACCACATTACTCTTGGGATGGTGCTTCTATGAGATACAAGGGTCGTCTGGTGCTTCCCCAGAGCACAGATCTTCAACAGGATGTCTTCTATGAACTCTATGCTTCTCCATCGGCAGGGCACTCTGGGTTCCTCAAAACGTATGAACGGGCACGGCGTAACTTCTTTTGGCAAGGCATGAAAAGGACAATTCAACAGATGGTGGCCGAATGTGATACCTGCCAGCGCAATAAGGGTGAAACAACACTCCTTCCAGGATTGCTCGAACCCTTGCCCATACCTGCACGGATTTGGACAGATATTTCTATGGATTTCATTGAAGGGCTCCCTATATCTGGCGGGAAGACAGTGATTCTCGTTTTGGTTGATCGCCTCTCCAAATATAGTCATTTTTGTGCTCTCAGCCATCCCTATATAGCCTCTTCAGTTGCTCAAATTTTCCTGGACCAGATCTTTCGTCTTCATGGCATCCCTTCTTCCATTGTCTCGGATCGTGATGCGACTTTCACTAGTCATTTTTGGACTGAACTATTTCACCACACTGGCACCAAACTGCAGATGAGTTTAGGGTATCACCCACAAACAGATGGTCAGACTGAAATTATCAATAAATGCTTGGAAACTTATCTTCGTTGCTTCACCTCTGAACAACAACATCAGTGGACAAAGTGGCTCCCTCTCGCTGAATGGTGGTACAATACCTCTTACCACACTGCCTCTAAAATGACCCCATATGAAGCAGTCTATGGTCAGGCACCTCCTGTTATTCTTCCATACACCCCCACCAGTTCTCCAGTTCAGGAAGTTGACACGGTCCTTCGAAACCGTGATTAGATTCTTCGCATTTTGCGGGACAATCTTCACATGGCAAGAAATTGCATGAAGCAACAAGCTGATCAACACCGTTCTGAGCGCACTTTTCAAGTCGGTGATATGGTTTTTCTTCGTCTCCGGCCGTACAAGCAGTCTTCCCTGAAAATCAAAGGGTGTCATAAGCTCGCTCCAAATTTCTATGGACCATATCGGATTCTTCAGAAGATTGGGTCCGTTGCTTATAAATTGGAACTTCCTCCTTCTTCCCGCATTCATCCAGTCTTTCATGTCTCTTGTCTGAAGAAAGTTCTTGGCACCAACATCAGTGGACAAACGATTTTACCCGAACTGGATAATGAAGGATCCATCCTTTTGGAGCCGAAGGCCATCCTCAATCGGTGCACTCGTCATCTTCGCTCTCAGTCTATCACAGAGGTCTTAATTCAGTGGCACGACATGCAACCATAGGATGCTACATGGGAACCACTCCAGATTCAACAACAATTTCCACATCTAAAGCTTTGAGGACAAATATTTTTTAAGGGGGAGGGGATGTTAGGAACCCATGTCTTTACTTTGTTAGTATATTGTTGTTGGATGCATATGCTTTGTAAGTCGTCCCGTAGTATTTGTTGATCAATAGTTTATGTTATTGTTGTTGGCGCATATGCTTTGTAAGTCGCCCGTAGTATTGTTGATCCATAGTTTGTAGTGGCCCATGGTTTTGACCCATAGTATTGGCGCCTAGACTTAGTATATAAGTGTGTGTTGAGACCTATGAAGGCACCGTGAAGTTATTTGTATTGAGATTGCTCATAGGAGGTTTCCCCCTCGAAGTGGCCTGTGATCAATATAAAAGTGATTCTGAGTTCTGTCATTTCTGCTATTTCGCATATTTTTATTAATTAATTGTTGTAGGTGCATCACACTCTTCAACTACACCATTCAAGAAAGCAGTATTGACATCCATCTGGTGTATTTTCCATTTCATCACTGCATCCAGGGAAAGTACTGATCTGATGGAAGTGTACCTGGCTATAGGATCAAAAGTTTCTTCATAATCTATTCCCTCTTTTTGAGAGAAGCCACGAGCTACGAATCTTGCCTTGTATTTCTCTATGCTGCCATCTGTAGCATGTTTGATCTTGTAGATCCATTTGGAAGTCACAACAGGCTTGCCTTCAGGTCTTGGGACAACATCGCAAACATCATTCTTCATTATTGATTGGTATTCTTCGATCATGGAATCCTTCCATTCTTTCTTTTCCGCTGCTTCTTCATAACTGGAAGGTTCTTTGTTCATGATGTCATAGAGTAAAGCAACATAGTTGGTATGTGATTTGGTTCTCTTCTTTGCTCTGTGTTCTTCTTCTGGAATACCATATCTTTCTGCATCTTGAATGAGCTCTCTATCCCATGCAGTTTTTCTCTTGTGAGAGTTATTCTCATGAGGTGGATCTATAGGTTGTTGCGGATCTTCAATTTCACGATCAACATCTGGAATTGCTTCAGTCATGGTAGTGTCTTGAAATCTAGTTTCCTTAGGTTCTTCATAATCTTCAACAGGTGTCTTTCTTGATTTAATGAATGCTGAGTTTTCATCAAATGTCACATCCCTGCTGACATCAATCTTCTTGAACTCTGGAAAGTATATTCTGTAAGCCTTCAAGCTTTCACTGTAACCCACAAAGATACCCTTCTTTCCTAAAGGATCTATCTTGGTCCTCTTTACCTTTGGGACATGCGTGTATATTGGACAACCAAATATTATGAGATGGCTGACTTCAGGTTTCTTACCAGAGAAGACCTCTTCTGGTGTCTTGTTGTCCAATATCTTGTGGGGAGTTCTGTTCTGCACATAAACAGCTGTTCTAGCTGCTTTTGTCCATAGATGCATAGGTAGATCCTGGTCATGCAGCATTGCCCTTGCTGCTTCCATGATTGTTCTATTCTTTCTTTCTGCAACTCCATTCTATTGTGGATTGTAAGGAGCAGTCAACTGCCTCTTAATCCCTGAATCACTGCATAGTTTCTTGAAGTCACCTAAAGTGAACTCTCCACCATTGTCGGATCTAAATGTTTTGATTTTCTTCTCCATCAAGGTTTTGAATTCCTTGAACTTATCAAACACTTCATCTTTGTTCTTCAAGAAGTAAACCCAAGTCTTCCTGGAGAAGTCATCTATGAAAGAGACATAGTAAACATACCCACTCAGAGAACTGGATGACATAGGACCACATACATCGGAGTGGATTATTTCCAAGATACCTTTTGCCTTGATTTCACTGCTTGGAAATTCCTTCTTAATGTTCTTTCCTTTTGCACATCCTTTGCAAACACCTTCATGCTTGGTCTTAATTTCAGGAAGACCTTCTACAACCTTACTTGCAATTGGTAATGCTCTGTAGTGCATATGTGCAAGTCTTCTATGCCAAAGTTCACTTGGCTCCATGGAATCATGTACCATGGCATTTTCAGGTTGTCCCTTCAATTTATACAATCCTTCCTCTTGCTCTCCAGTCACCACTGCTTCATCAATAGTTTTACCCTTAGGCCACATCAGGTCTTGTCCATCCACAAATGAAACCCTCATGCCTTTTTCATCCAATGCAGAGATGGAGAGAATATTCTTCTTGAGCCCAGGTACATAATCATCCCCAAGTTTCATCTTATGGGGTGATTTATGTTCAGATAGGTTTACGAAATATTCTTTCAACCCAGTCATGTGTTTGGAAGCCCCACTGTCAATTAACCAATCATTACAACCATGATAGATAGTACCTGTGAGAGCAGAGATTAGAACATACTCTTCTTCACTTGATGAGTCATCATCACTTTCTGCCCTAGCCTTCTTCTTTGGAGGTTCATCATCCTCAGTAGCATGGGCATGATATATTCTTTTGTTGTTGTTCTTCTTCTTGTTGAAGTTTTTGTTGTTGTCTTTCTTCTTCTTGGGACAGTCTGGAGCATAGTGTTCCTTATCATTGCAATTGAAGCATCTGAGATCTTTCTTATCTTTATGATAATGGTGGTGTGAGAATTTCTTGTTATGAGATTATTCCTTCTTGGACTTGCCTTTCCTGGCATGTGCTGTGAGTGCTAGATCTTCATTTCCCATCTTTTCTTCTCGGGCCACAAGCCTAGCTTCTTCTTGAGAGCATTCCTCGCACAGTCTACTGAAAGAGTTAAATTTCTTTCTTGCACAGATTCCTTGAATAAAGGAGTCCCATGACATAGGTAGGCCATTCAGAGTGGTACTAACAACTTCACCATTGTCCACTACTTCATCCACAACTTCAAGTTGTTCCTTGATCTGAGAGACCTTGGAGAAGTAAGATTGAATGGTCTCTCCATTCAAAATCTTGACCCCTTTCAATTGATTCCATAGAGTCATCTTTCGATTTATGTTCTTCCCTTCAAATAACTTGGTCAGGGAGTCAAACATTTCCTTGGGTGTCTTTAGAGATGACACATGTGGTATGAGATGGTCTTTGATAGAACAAACAATTTTTCTCTTTTCCTTGACCAAGTTATTCTTATGCAATACCTTAGCCTCTTCATCCTCTGGGATAGGGATGTCTTCTTTTATATATGAGTCCAACTCATTCTCTTCCAGGATTAACCCAATCCTATACTTCTAGGCTCGAAAGTTATCAACTCCTTCAAGCTTGGTGTGGTGAGACATCTTTTAAAAAATACTTCAAATGAAAATAGAAAAGATTTAGGTCTTACCACTTGATTTGCTGAAAACTGGATCTGGTCCTAGATTAGGGTTTGTCGGAAAAACCCTAAAAATTCAAAATGTGAATTTCAACTTTTTGAAAGGATAGAAATATGCGCCTTGATGATCTGATCAGCCTGGTGTATTCAGAATTTGAGATCTACAAATCTTCACCCTTCAGAAATGCCTTTTAGACTTCTTGGGTTCACTAGGGAGGACCCTGAATTAGGGTTTGAGATTCCCGAAGATTTACTCAGCCAAAAATCTCGATACAAAGCTCTAAACTTCGATTTTTCCAAGGAGCTTCCAACTATGTCTTCGTATTTCAGAAATTCCTATTTTTGTGGAAACTCTAATTTTTAGGGCCAAATCTGAAAATGCTCAGAATTGAATTCTGATTGGACAGATAGATTCTCCTTGACGAGTAGAGTCAATCTACTATACTTCTTTTCCAAAATCTGTGGAGAGAAACCCAATAAACAAGAAACCCTAGTTTCCGTCACTGCACAATGTCTTCTTCTCAGGTTAGCTCTGATACCATGTTAAATTTGAGCATTAATTCAATATACTCTAGGATCTTTACTGAGAGAAAAACATGTACAGTATATCAATGCATATCAATCATAACAAGCATGTCAATCATCACAAGAATCAAAAGCATGAGAGACAATAGACACACAGAGTTTCTGTGAGGAAAACCCTAAGGTGAAAAACCCCACAACTTCCTCAGAGATAGATAGAGAAACAACTCAACCAAAGTACAACCAAATACACAGAGATAGTCTTCTACTAGCAGGTGATCCTCCTCCTCAGATGTGCACTACTTTCCGATTGAAGGAAGAATGAGTTTCTGAGTGATCCAAGTAGAGATCTCTCGATCTCTATTTATACTTGATCTGTTTGCCCAATAACCTTATGGGGCCGACTTGTCTAGCTAGGTACATCAACCACATAATATATAAATCAGGGCCGACCCCACACATGGTGGTCTAATAACCCATCGGCAAGTTAACACACTTGCGACACTTGTCAATACAAATGACGACACTTCCGTATAGAGGAATGACACTTCTCTATAAGGGTACAATAAATATATAACTGAAATACATTCCGAAGTTATATATACATCAACAAATACTATATATTGGAAAAACACCAAAGGGACAATTTCCCCACTTCTACATCTTGAGCCAAAGAACACCTTGAGTTAGTTCACACAGGCCTATGTGGACCCATGCAAAACCAGTCCATAGGAGGTAGTCTGTATTTTCTGACCTTTATTGATGATTACAACAGGAAAGTATGGATCTACTTTCTCAGACACAAATATGATGCCTTCTCCAAATTTAAAGAGTTCAAAGCATTGAATAAAAACAATCAGGTAAATCCATCAGAGTACTTAGATCAGATGGTGGTGGTGAGAATGACTCACATGATTTTGCAGATTTATGTAAGCAGCATGGAATCCAACACAGTTCACTACCAGATACACTCCACAACATAATGGGGTTGCTGAATGGGAAAACTGTACCATCATGAATATGGCCCGAAGTATGTTGTCATACAAGAAACTATTAGATGATTATTGGGTTGAAGCTATTACATGTTCAATTTACTTACTGAACATATCCCCCACAGTAAGTGTTAAAGATAAGATACCCGAATAAGCATGGAGTGGCACTAAGATTAGTGTTTCACATCTCAGAATATTTGGATGTGTGGCTTTTGCACACATACCTGATGAATTAAGGAGAAAACTAGACAAGAAGAGTGAAAAATGTATCTTCACTGGTTACAGTGAACAACACAAGGTTTACAAGCTATATAATCATGTCACCAAAAAGGTTGTGGTGAGCATAGATGTTAAATTCCTTGAAGATAAATGTTGGAGTGATCCTCAGAATGATACAACAAATATACAATAGAGAGAAAGTCCAGTACCACCAGAACCACTCAGAATGCCTAGACTGGAGGTACAACAACAATAAGAAGCAACACCATCAGGAAGCCCACCACAGAACTAGAGAACCAAAAGCTTAAGGGAGTTATATGAACATACTCCTGTTATTGATGAGCAACTACAGTATGATCTATTTTCCTGTCAACCAACATCATTTGATGAAGCAATAAAAGATGCGGAGTGGGTACAAGCAATGAATGAAGAAATTGATTCAATTTAAAGGAATCATACTTGGGATCTTGTTGATATCCCATCAAATAAAAACAATATTGGAGTAAAATGGGTCTATAAGACCAAACTCAATGAAAAAGCAGAGATAGAGAAGCACAAAGCAAGATTGGTTGCAAAAGGATTTGCTCAACAATATGGTGTAGACTATGATGAAACCTTTGCTACAGTAGCAAGGATGGACACCATCAGAGCTGTACTTGCAATAGCAGCTCAAAACCAGTGGCATGTTTATCAAATGGATATGAAATCTTCCTTTCCCAATGGCATGCTTAAAGAAGAATTCTATGTAGACCAACCACCTAGTTATGATGTCAAAGGTCAAGAACACAAGGTATGTAAGCTGAAAAAGGCCTTGTATGGTCTAAAACAAGCTCCAAGAGTTTGGTACAATAGAATTGATTCTTACCTCATCAATAATGAGTTCAACAGGAGCAACAATGAACCCACTCTGTATGTCAAAACAGATCAGCAAGGTAACATTATACTTGTATCTCTTTATGTGTATGATATGATTTATACTGGAAATCTGATGCTAGAAGAATTTAAGACAATCACTAAAAAGAAGTTTGAAATGACTGATCTTGGTCTCATGAAGTATTTCCTTGATCTGGAAGTTGACCAAAGTGAAAATGGAATCTTCATCTGACAGCATAAGTATGCTACAGACATTCTACAGAGATTCAAAATGGATAAATGCAAACCAGCAGAAACCCCCATTGCTACAGGAATCAAGTTAAGCAAGAATGATGAAGGACCAACAGTAAATTCTACAATTTACAAAATATTGGTAGGAAGTTTAATGTATTTAACTACAACTACACCCGATTTAATGTATGCTGTAATTTTGGATCTCTAGATTTATGGAGTCTCCCAAAGTCTCTCACTCAAAAGTTGGAAAATGAATTCTAAGATATGTTGTAGGCACAATTGGTTATGGACTTTGGTACACTCATTCACAAGACATTACTCTTACAGGGTACATTGACAGTGATTATGCAGGCAGTATTGATGATAGGAAAAGCACATCTAGTTATGCTTTCCATTTTGGTACCAGTTTGATTTCATGGGCCTCTTAGAAACAACCCATTGTTACTATGTCTTCTGCATAAGCAGAATATGTCGCAACAACTACAACAGCATGTCACACAGTTTCGATAAGAATACTTTTGAAGGATATGGGACACACAGAAGCATAACCAACATCTATTTATTGTGACAATAGTTCATCCATACAATTGTCCAAACATAATTTGTTTCATAGAAAGAGTAAACACATTGGCACTCGCTATCATTTTATACGTGAGTTAGTCAATAATGGAGATATTACTTTGATGTTTTGTGGCTCTAAGGAGAAATTGGTTGATATGTTCACTAAACCTTTGGGAACATCTACATTTGAGTTTTAGAGGAAGCACTTAGGCATTGATAGTGTTGAGAATACTATCCCAGTTGAGATTAAGGGGGTGTGTTAAGAATTGTAATCTCAATGGATCTAAGTTGGTTAATTAGTTGAGTTATTAGTTAATTCTAGTTTGATTAGGACACATGGATGTCCCATAGTATTGGACAATGGTATTGATGTGATGTAATCCTATATAAGTTCATGGTTAATAATCAGAAGGCAATGAATATGTCCATTTGTGTTCTATCTTCTATTTGCTTCTGTCTTCTATATTTTAACACTTTCACCATACCTTTTACAACTCTCTCTTGTTTCCTTGGTTCATCACTATTTCACCCTATAGATTTTCATTTGATTGAAAACAAGCAATCTAGATTCATTTATGGATTATTACACTAAAAAATGATCTAGATCCATAAGATTTTGGTAGTGTTAGAAGTCCACCCCTTCTAAAAGCCTAGCAAGCAATTTCAAGTGACATGGTTATCCTTAAATAACTCTTCCCTAAAACATTCTACTATCAAATGTGAGATCAATTCAAATAATATAGTTTTTTCTTAAATATGAAGTGATTTCAAGTAACATGGTTTTCCTTGAATAAGTATATCCTTAAAAACTATGCTACCAAAAAGAGATCAATTTATCTTAATAAAAAATCATCTATATCTATATTAATTTTAAGAATATATCTATATTAATTTTAAGAATCAACAACATCGATATTTAATTACACTTTAATATGAGTCTACTTCGATTAACAAAGGTTTAACAATTGGAGTGAAAAACACTGATATTAATGCATTATTATATTTTTTTATAACAATCTGTGACCATGACAGTTGATAGACAAATAATAACATAAACGTTTCAATTAAACTACATGGCTTTCTTGAGAATGTAATGGAAATTTTTCTTCAAACTATTCCAGCTCTTATGGAAAAAAACATAGCATAATCAATATGTGCCAATACCTGATATTCCAACCAAGAATCAAGGTATGGCTAGATTTACATAATCCACACATTTATTACAAAGAGGCTCAACAAGAGCATTATGTCATTTACAAGAATTGAAAGTGGGTGGGCAGAGTAACAATCAATCCTCCCAACCACCCAAGCTACATTCAATGGACAAGAATGAGTTTAGTCTTATTGTGCATTACGTCTCTCTACCAAATAACTATCTCTTAGGCTCTTGAAAAAAAAGAAGGGATGGAAAAACAGGAACTTCGAAAAACAGAATATGGGATGGAAAAATAGGAACTTGGAGAAATGGATGTGAGTTTGCCAAATGAAAATACTTCTTACGACTTGGTTTGCTTAGGTTTTCCAAATAAAAATGGTACATGTTATCTATCTGTAGCCATGCATTCCATATTAAACATGGACGTCACTAGGAGAGCATTCATGAATCTGCCAAATCCAGACTCTCCCAACTACCACATACCAGACGATTATGTGACAACCTTAATTCATTTCTTCTTTCTGCATAGATGGAGGCCGGGGCCATATCTTCTGCCTTATTATCACAGAGCCCTGGGGCCTGAGCTTATCTCGATTGTTGATTCCCTCCATCCAACGGGCTTGGGATCATCGACGGACACATAATTCACATGAATGCGTTAATTAGGAGGAGGTGGGGTTTTGAAAGAAAGGGAGCCCCTGTTGGAGCTACATTGCATCATATCGTTATGAAACTCATAGAGGAAGGATACATGAAGGGTTTAGCGGAAGAACTATTTGGGAATTGCATAACTCTAGAAACCGGTAAAGATTGCAGTAAAGTTATAGACGAAATCTTGGTTACCTTCTTTACAAATCCTAGTAGGATTTCGAAGTTTGTCCGAGAACTTAGAGCCCATGAAGGCCAAGCTGATGGATTCGAATCACATAAAAATATTGATAATAACACTACCATAGTTTTGTCAATACATCATCTTTTCAAATTTGATCAACTAATTCCCAACCTCCAACTAATTTCCAACCTTCAGCTTCCAGAACTTTCTGATGACAAACAATTTCAAACTACAGTTAGCCATTTTACGCATACTTTGATTTTTAACACAGCGATCATTTATAAACGATCCGGAGTTACTATTATCATTGATGAATTTATCTATCTCAGCCAACTAGCTGAGTCAGAGGCTCCTCCAACAGTAAAGCCTAAACATAAGCTTGTAGTGGTTTGTCACCTCCCCTCCCATCCTACCAGCTAGATGGAGAGGATCGTGAGGTTAAACCGGGCATCTAGCCCCCATAAATCAGTAATTAAACATTCAATTTAAGAAGAAGATGAACATATGCAATTGCATAAACATTTGAATACACAGCGGAAGTAAATTCGTTTAACACATCCATCATCCATTCAAGATATTCATCAATTAAACAATTGAGAGATAGAATAAGAGAATACTTATCTTAATGAAGCAGTCCCAAACAACCAGCTACGCTTCTACAACGTTCCACCCAACCATAGGCCAGTGTGCTCTTCAATCTCTCAGCACCACTGCCACCCCCGAGCTGGGCATGATCTCCACAAGGAACTAGGGAACAACAAGGTCTCACATAGCCCTAGATACACCAGAATCAGCCATACCAACCAGCAGTTGGGTTTCTGAGGTGGCTAGGAGATGGATGCATATAACAGCAAAAGAGTAAGTGCTGGGCATGAGAAAAACGATTCTATTGTGAAGTTCCCAAGAATGGGTTTCTAACAGTTCCAGAAAAACGTGGGCAACCAAAACGAAAAGGAGAAAATGGGAAATCAACCCCAGGAGAGCAGATTCGTTTTCAGAAGAATACTCATGGGCATTTCATGGGCAAAAACGGCCTCCATAACCCCAAAAATCGAGGCTCTCTTCTCCCAGCCAATGAGCTAACCAAAAACGAGTTTATGGGCATGGAAAAACACAGGAAATGGTGAAAAACGTGAAGGATAAAACCCCAACAGGCTCAGACTGCGTGAGAGGAAGAATGCCATGTGTGAAGAATGGCTTTGGGTCCATTTCGTGGGGGTTTTCTTGCCCAACCAACAAGAACACGATTTTCCAAGTTGATGGCTTGCCCATGCACGAAAATTGACAGCCATACCTCTCCCATCCCAAGGCATTTATTGTCTCAACCAATTCTTGGAAGAATTAAATGATTGGGTGTATGAGACCAAATGGGTAGTTGAGAGTTCATGGGTTTCCTCAATGAAATGGCTTAACACCATGGCTCAAGGGTTTGGTTATTTTTCCCTCCCTATTCCTTGTAAAGATCATGCCCCCATCTCTTTGTTGCATTGCGTAGCTGGTTGTGGGTATCTTTCATTAAATTCGTATTTACATGATGTATTATTTACATCGTGCCCTTCTAGCACAAGAACCATAGGCATCTATCTCATTAATTTCCGGTACATAAAACGATAAATCAATGGCGGGGCCTTGGCCTTGAGCTCCTCACCATGATTAAGTTACAATAATTACATCATTTACGATTTAGTGCAAAGGGGGTCAAAATGGGGACGTGACATACCCCTCCCCTTGGAATAAAACCGTCCTCGGTGTTTCAACACTTTGGAAAATAAATACCCACTTTACATATGTCCAAAATTCACAAAAACTTTGCAGGTCTGCCCTGCATTCTGTTCTTTACATTGAACTTTCAGGACCAAGTCCTTTGATCTTCATGAGCTGCTCCTGCTGATTCGGATCTTCTAGCTCACTCATAAGTCTGAAAACTTTATGGCTGCTACCCTCTTGAGGTTCTCTTGTTGGGCAGTTGCGGAGGTAATGATCCCCCTCACAATTCCAACACTTCACGGGTTGCTTCATCTTTATCTGCTCAATTTCCTTCGAGTCTTCCCACCTGGAGCGTTTCTTAATCGGACGATTGGATGAATGCTTCTTCACTGATCCACTTTTCTTTCCCTTGCTGATTGCTTTCATAATGCTTTTTACCTCTTTCTGCAGACGAATAGAGTCCTACAAGACCTTGTGGTTCATCTTGTTCTGCTGCTTTTGCATCTTGAGCATCTCTCCAAGATTTTCTTGGGTCTTGGCAATTGTTTGAAGAAGACTTCCAGCCAATACTAATAGCCCTTGGTCTGCCGCCATGGTCAATGGAAACAATTGACCACACTTTTCTCACTAGCACACCTGCCTGCACCGACTGTAACCAATTGATTCAATTTCACCTGTGAAATTCATCATTACAATTCTCGTTAGGTCAATCATAACCCAAAACATTAAAAATCAGTCAATGGTTTTTTTTTCCCAGTTGACATGGATAGTCCATGCTTTACTCATGAGACTCCCACACTTTTTATGCTTGCCCAACATACACATGAATTCCTTCATGTTTATCCATTCACAGGAAATTCATTACTTAGCATTCACAATTCACTTTAATCAAATAAACACACTTTTACTTTCAGTCATGCATGCATTCAGCATTTTTCTAATTCTATAATTGCATCAATGAAAGGGAAAGAGAGAGAGAGCAGTAAGAGTTTCTCCTCTTAGTCTTGTTCCATTCTGGAACCCACACCACCACTGTGGTTTTCCTGCTCCTGTCCTCTTTCACTTCAACATGAATGCTTGACCTTCTCTTCTTGGCTATGACACGTAGTGTCTATGGTTTATTCTAGACCTCTCAACCATGGTGTTCCTCCACTTGGTTGGTCTAACTCTTGGCCGCTAGGACTCACACAGCTCCACTAGCCCCATCTTTCATTACTGCTCATGCTGAGCTCTTTAAGGTGGTTACATGTCCACAGGCATCCTTAAGATGCTTCAAGGTTCTTGCTTCCAACAATACCTACGTTGGATGTCTTCGCTTTATTCCATAGGACCCTTCTTTGCTCTATAAGCCTTGGATCTCCTATGGGTTCAATAACGAATGTTGGGATAGCACGCAGGCTACTCCTCAACATCAATTAATCAATGCTCAACCAACCACTTTCTAGATTTACCAAGCAGCTTTTTAGTTCTTTGAGGGTCCCTGCTTCCTGTATTGACCACAGTTTCCAACAAGAAACAATAATGCATCAGCTTACTGTTGCAATATTTATGCTTGAAACCTTCAGTTTTTTTTTTTTTTTTTTTTTTCAAATAAGAAATGAATGAAATTGAATACTTATCTGTATTTGTGCATTTCCTCGCTACTCCACAGGTTTCCTTCTCTGCTTTACAAGCCTTGGATCACCTGTGGGGTGGATGTTTGGCCATCACACAAGCTGCTCCACAACATCATTCGAATAGGCAATGCCAAGCCAGTGCGCCGACTGGGTTTGTTAGGCATCCCAAAAATCAGTATGCTAAGCCAGTACGCCGACTGGGTTTATCAAGCATTTCAAAAATCAGTATGCTAAGCCAGTACACCGACTAGGTTTATCAAGCATTTCAAAATTAGTATGCTAAGCCAGTACACCGACTGGGTTTATCAAGCATTTCAAAATCAGTATGCTAAGCCAGTACGCCGACTGGGTTTATCAAGCATTTCAAAATTAGTATGCTAAGCCAGTACGCCGACTGGGTTTATCAAGCATTTGAAAATCAGTATGCTAAGCCAGTACACCGAATGGGTTTATCAAGCATTTCAAAATCAGTATGCTAAGCCAGTACGCCGACTGGGTTTATCAAGCATTTCAAAATCAGTATGCTAAGCCAGTACGCCGACTGGGTTTATCAAGCATTTCAAAATCAGTATGCTAAGCCAGTACGCCGACTGGGTTTATCAAGCATTTCAAAACCAGTATGCTAAGCCAGTACACCGACTGGGTTTATCAAGCATTTCAAAATCAGTATGCTAAGCCAGTACGCCGAATGGGTTTATCAATCATTCAGTAACCATTTCCAAGCCAGTTCTCCGACTGGGTTTGTCAGGAAATAACACCCTTCACCAATACCTCCACAACATGCAAATCACCAATACCAAGCCAGTACACCGACTGGGTTTGTCAGGCATTAATTTAACAACATGCCAAGCCAGTACATCGACTGGGTTTATCAGGCATCTAGAAAGCTTTTGCCGCAACACCCAAATAACCAATGCCAAGCCAGTACACCTACTGGGTTTATCAGGCATACATAATATGATTACGTGGCTCCTCCTCTTATGCAAACCAGTGGTTCCCTCCAGGAACTCCATAGGTGACTCACTCGACTGCAGGCTAGCATGGCCCCACAATACCCACTCACACTACACAAGGATGATTCCCCGTTTCTGCAACACAGCTCCTCGGGCCTATCCATCCCTTCTAGTGTCCTTTAGTGTGAGCGTAGAAAGGTTACCACTGCCCACACAGTCCTCTTGAGCACCCTTTCTTCACTTTGCTTCTTACATGCAACACCAAGTTGCATTTGTGTAAGCTGTTAGCACAAGAAGGATAAGCAGACTCATTAGTATTGCTGCTCTAAAATCGTAACCATATTTCATAATATTCACTATCAAGTATTGAAACACTAGGAATGCGTCCATTCCCTTAGGGTGTAGTCAATATTTAAAACCCTATCATGACCCAGCACCAGAAAAGGTGTGCACCCCCTTTCCGATGTGCGCCATGTAGGCCCTAATCATACTCAAGCAGTCTGTAATGATATAAATAAGATAGAGCATGCTCTGCATATTAACCCTAATAATTTAGACATGCATGTTCTTGTCTAGGGTCACAGAATACTCATTCATTTTGCAGATGTGTCTCACATGCCTTCTGGGCATAGCTTTACCGTCTCGCTTTCATAGTTTACCATCATGCGGTTTGGATGAGACATTATCATCATTTACAATGGCGTTTCACCCGAAACCCATTTCCAAGCATGGGATCCTTCCCATCTAGTTTGGCTTCCGCAGGCCATCACACATGATCTTCCCGCAATGTGTCATCCTGGCACACTTTATCAAATAGCCAAATAGTCAGCAACATTTAGCAATAAGCTTCAAATATGATTGTTCCATAACCAATCAATAGCATTAATAATTAAATTCAATATAAATTTTACAATTCTATCTCCTACAAAAATTGATTTGCTTAGCAATGAGGCTATCCTCATATTGTTTGGCTCCTGTAAGTGACATCACTCTGCCTGTTATGGTCTTATGCCCGCTGCCATACATGAGCATCTACTTACAGCATGTCCTCCTGACACATTTTTATATAGGCCAAACAGTCATTAGCAATTATTAGCAAAATTTCAAATCCGAAATATTTACAAATCTGATATTTACAACTGTTCTTACTAACAGAACTTAGAGCTCTTAACCATGATATTCCTCCTCATGAGATCAAGATCAAATTTCACAGTCATATCATTCATAACAGCTCATGAAATGATCCTCGAATGATCATCAATTCATCCTTTCATTCATTATTTATTTTGCAATGACATATGTATCATCCCTATGCATTCATACAATGCATCACAAGATTTATAAAATCTCTTAATGCACATCTACTCAATGCTACTTTGCATTGTTTCATGAGTACTATGCATTCAAGCGTATTATGATCGAAACATGACTATCTCATATAACTTGCATTACCATAATCAGGACCACCAGTCCTCACTTGCTTTGGTTATCGAGCACATAACCATCATACACATGGCATGATATCAATTCATATGAATGCATTGAGATTTCTAAACAGTCATAGGGTGTAAGGATCATTTCCTTCACTTACCCACACCTCACCAAGCTTGGTAGGTTAACAGTCCCAAGCGGTATTTAATATCATATGCAAACTATCTCAACATAACTCAAACATAGTCGAAGAGATCTTACCAATTCCTTTTCAACATTCATGCAATTTGGCACCAATAATCATTACCTGCATGGTTACCATTAACATCGCCTGATGTTACCTGATCAATTGGCCTCTTACCAAGGCTGCTCAGTCCTTTTGCCAACTTTATGATCATAGATTTGTTGCACCATTCCTTCTGCATAAGGTTGTTGGCTTCATGCAACAACATCTTCAGCACATTTAACCATGCTCTCTGTTATCTTTGGTCCTACAACCAAGACCAACATCAATAGTGATTATCAACCACAATATTCCCCATTAGTGGTTCATTGCATATGCAGACTTCATTATTCTACCAATATACAATATCCTATTTATGCACAAGCATTTCCATATGCATTATGCACTATTTGTTAAGATGCCATCTAGTGCATATACATCTATGTAATCCTTTACATTTTTAACATTTTTATGCCATATGAAAATTTCATAATTATAAGTATGATAACAAACAGAGGTTTAAGAAATTCTTCCCTTTTCGATCCCTCATCGTAACATGGAATTCCTGTTCCATATCCTGCAATTGTAGAAATTGCCCATATTGACAACAAAATTTGTTTGTCAAAACAGCCGCTGGCACTCTTCTGCACTAAATATCTATGATATATGTAGACCTCCTTCAAACTCTAGTCATGCATCATTGTTCCCTGCTGGACAAGCTTTCCAATGCCTGTCTTCATGCTCCATTCTGACATCAGGTGCGGGAACTGCATCCTTTCAAATATGACAACTTTCACTCCCATTCTGCACATTTTACACAGTTGCATTGTATTCTCAGAAATTCACAAATTACTTCGTGCACGTGGGAAGAATGCCATACTGACAATTCGTCAAATCACAAGCAAAGACACATGATGGGAAAAAGAAAGGGGGTCAAGGGGGCTTTCCCCCTTGTGGCTTCCCTATGCGGGGCGCTTGGCCGAAGCCTTCCGCAATTGCGGGGCGCTCAGCTGAAGGCTCCCACGGTTTCGGGCGATTTTTCGCGAAAAGATTTGCGGAACGACTTGCGGAGTGCTTCCGCAATGGCGGAATGATTCGCTGAATTCTTCCGCAATTGCGGAACGATTCGGCGAAGTCTTCCGCAGTTGCGAAACGATTCGCGGAATCCTTCCGCAATTTCGGAAGAGAATTCCTTCCGCAAATTTCGGAAGAGAAATCCTTCCGCAAATTTCGGAAGAGAATTCCTTCCGAAAAACTTCCCTTCGCAATTTTTTTCGGAAAAATTCTCGGAACGCTTCCGAAATTTTGGAACGATTCACCGAATGCTTCCGCAGTTGTGGAAGACATTCGGGAATTCTTTCCGAAACAGTCTTAAACAAAATTTTCAAAAACAGACTTTAAACAAAAAAATTTCCCAAACTCTTAAGAAAACTTAACTTCTTCTCTTCTCTTTTACTATCAGCTTTGGTCCATAGCGGCCCAGTGCTGCAACGCAGCTCTGATACCATTCTATCACGTCCCCTCCCATCCTACCAGCTAGATGGAGAGGATCGTGAGGTTAAACTGGGCATCTAGCCCCCATAAATCAGTAATTAAACATTCAATTTAAGAAGAAGATGAACATATGCAATTGCATAAACATTTGAATACACAGCGGAAGTAAATTCGTTTAACACATCCATCATCCATTCAAGATATTCATCAATTAAACAATTGAGAGATAGCATAAGAGAATACTTATCTTAATTAAGCAGTCCCAAACAACCAGCTACACTTCTGCAACGTTCCACTCAACCATAGGCCAGTGTGCTCTTCAATCTCTCAGCACCACTACCACCCCCGAGCTGGGCATGATCTCCACAAGGAACTAGGGAACAACAAGGTCTCACATAGCCCTAGATACACCAGAATCAGCCATACCAACCAGCAGTTGGGTTTCTGAGGTGGCTAGGAGATGGACGCATATAACAGCAAAAGAGTAAGTGCCGGGCATGAGAAAAACGATTCTATTGTGAAGTTCCCAAGAATGGGTTTCTAACAGTTCCAGAAAAACGTGGGCAACCAAAACGAAAAGGAGAAAATGGGAAATCAACCCCAGGAGAGCAGATTCGTTTTCAGAAGAATACTCATGGGCATTTCATGGGCAAAAACGGCCTCCATAACCCCAAAAATCGTGGCTCTCTTCTCCCAGCCAATGAGCTAACCAAAAACGAGTTTATGGGCATGGAAAAACACAGGAAATGGTGAAAAACGTGAAGGATAAAACCCCAACAGGCTCAGACTGCGTGAGAGGAAGAATGCCATGTGTGAAGAATGGCTTTGGGTCCATTTCGTGGGGGTTTTCTTGCCCAACCAACAAGAACACGATTTTCCAAGTTGATGGCTTGCCCATGCACAAAAATTGACAGCCATACCTCTCCCATCCCAAGGCATTTATTGTCTCAACCAATTCTTGGAAGAATTAAATGATTGGGTGCATGAGACCAAATGGGTAGTTGAGAGTTCATGGGTTTCCTCAATGAAATGGCTTAACACCATGGCTCAAGGGTTTGGTTATTTTTCCCTCCCTATTCCTTGTAAAGATCATGCCCCCATCTCTTTTTTGCATTGCGTAGCTGGTTGTGGGTATCTTTCATTAAATTCGTATTTACATGATGTCTTATTTACATCGTGCCCTTCTAGCACAAGAACCCCTATCTCATTAATTTCCGGTACATAAAACGCTAAATCAATGGCGGGGCCTTGGCCTTGAGCTCCTCACCATGATTAAGTTACAATAATTACATCATTTGCGATTTAGTGCAAAGGGGGTCAAAATGGGGACGTGACATGGTTTGTGAGATTGTGACAAAAGAAGATAGCTATCATGTTATCTCCTATGTAAGAGATTCTAAGTATCTTAAAGGAACGATTATCACCTATAGTGGTTGTAGTGATTTAAGGGTTGGTGGAAGCTAATGTTGGCCACTCATGATGCGTTAGTCGCAATGGCCTTCTGGAAAAACAAAAATATGAATGTTAAAAAGTAATATTAGAGCTACCTACACAAATTTTTGGAATATGGCATAAGAAGATGAAACGTAGAAAATCGGATTACCTTCCGGAATATATAAATATTATTTATGTAAATTAAGTATAACTCCCAAAAAAAGGGGTTCTCCTAAGGTTGGTATGTTATTTTTTTAAGAAAACATAATGAATATGTTTGCATTGGGCCCTGGGTTTGGTGTGCAAATGGTGGAATTTTGTGAATTTTTTTTATATACAGTCGTATATAACAGGCCGTTCTAGTGCAACGCTATTTTTCCATATTTATTTATGTTAATTTTATTTATTTTTTAATTAAGGAAGTCAGCCAATCCCTAAAATGACTAGGTCGAGCGTTGGGCCCCAACAACATGGTATTAACATAATCAACGAACTTTGTTTTTTTTAGGATGTAGGTCTTTGTGTGTACTTGTGCGGATTCTTTTCCATTTTCAAAATAGGTGAGCCAATCAGAAGTTATAGATGAAAGAAATAACCTACATTTTGTGTAAGATTGATGTTAGTGCAATTAAAATTAATTAAAAAATAGAAACAAATAATAGATTTAATAAAAAATTACATATTCGAAATTTACACACATAGTTCTACAAGTGTGTGCAATTTCATTAGCAGTGGAAAAGTGTAGCATATGTAGAATCATGCTCGAAACAGAAGAAGTTATAGAATAAGATGTATTTTGTTATAACACAGTCCAAGCCACTTGGTTTGGCAACCCGAACCTAAAACCATAGCGGCCAAGTCATCCACCATGTTGGTGGGAAAGGAAATACCACCAAAATTTAGAAATTTAAATGGCGCATGCATGTTATTTAAATACATGTGTATGCACTAAGAACGCGTACGCACTAAACAATGCATACGTGCTATTTAGTGTGTACGCGCACTAAGTGCGTACACACTATTTAGTGCATACACGCTATTTCTTTTACTAATCTGAAATGTAGTTTTGTTTTCATCTTCATCTATCTCAAACCCCCTTGCCACCCCTCTCCCTAACTCTAATCCTCCTCCTCTCCTTTGTCTGTTCCTGTCCCTCCCTAACCCTCCTCCCCTCCACCCCATTTTAACCCCTCTATCTCTCTCTCTTTCTCTCCCTCCCCTCTACCTAAACTTATTCTCCTTCTCGCTCTCCCTCCTATATCCATCTTGCTAACTATAACTATTTTCCTCTCTCTCTTAGTCATCCCATCGCCCTCTCTCTCTTACTCATCCCATCCCATCTCTTACAAGATGATAGTGATGACGATGACAACGATGATCATTGTCTTCACCCTCTTCCTCACCATCATCATCATCATATGATCATATGATGTTAAAGATGATGATGATGATGATGATGAAGATGATGACGAAGATGTTGTTGATGATGATGAAGATGATGGTGATGAAGATGATGAATATTATGATGATGCATCATCATAATCATCTTCGTCATCATCCTCATCCTCCTCCTCCTCATCATCATCTTCGTCATCATCTTCATCTTCATCATCATCATCATCATCATCACCATCATCATCATCATCATCATCATATGATCACGATCATCATCATCATCATCATATATGATGAAGATGATAGTGATGACGACGACAATGATGATCATGGTCTTCACCCTCTTCCTCACCATCATCACCATCATCATCATATGATCATATGACGATGAAGATGATGATGATGATGATGACGACGACGACGATGATGATGATGATGATGACGACGACGACGACGACGATGATGATGATGATGATGATGAAGATGACGACGAAGATTATGATGATGACGAGGATGATGATGAAGACGACGATGATGATGATGATGATGATGATGAGGAGGAAGAGGGTGATGACGACGACGACGATGATGATGATGATGATGATGACAACGATGAATATGATGATGATGAAGATGATGAATATGATGATGATGATGATGATGATGATGATGATCATATTCATCATCATCATCTTCATCATCGTACTCATATTCATCATCATCATCAACAACATCTTCCTCATCATCTTCATCAACATCATCATCATCATCATCATCATCATCATCATCTTCATCATCATCATCATCTTCATGATGATGATGATGATGATGATGATGATGTTGATGATGAAGATGATGACGAAGATGTTGTTGATGATGATGAGGATGAGGATGATGATGATGATGATGACGAGGAGGAGGAGGAGGATGATGATGATGATGATGATGATGATGATGATGATGGCGAAGAGGATGATGATGATGAATATAAGGACGATAATGATGATGAATGACGATGATGATGATGTTGACGATGACGATGATGATCAACAACATCTTCGTCATCATCATCATCATCATCATCATCATCAATCATCAACATGATGATGATGAGGATGATGATGATGATAATGGAATCCATATCAAACTTTGATTGTAAAGACCCCTTAGAGAGGGTCCATGCCATTATTTTCACATGTTGTTGATGGCTATTGAACCTAAGAGACTATGTTTAAGCCCTGAGGATGAAGTGTTTTCCTCCCCAAACCATGGCACTTGAGATTGAAAATGTTACTTTATGGTTGAAGCCATTTGTTCCACCTAGGCATGTTTAGGACTATAGACCCATTCCCAATTCATGAAACCTACTCATGTTGAATGTATCCCACTAACATACTTATCAACACTATCCATGGCCTCGACAAACATTCTCGGTGTGGGTCGAAGACATAATCTTGTTTAAGGCACATGATCTAGCCTAATCATGGTATATGTATCCCTTTGCATTTTCTAGAGATACCCCACAAGGGTTATGTGTGGTGGTTTGAAGATGCATTCAACATCGTATCCTAAGAAGCTTCTTGAGTTGTAGGTGTTGTTCATGGTGCTTGAGCATGAGAAGCTTCATTTAAGGCATGAGGAGCTTCTTGTTGTCCCTATACCTTGGTCAGACCTTGACACCCATTTTTGATTCACAACTAACGTAGTCATGGAACACATAACACACTTGAAGTTGACTAATACCCTATATATTTCATATGCAGTGGTTCAGGGACTCATTCATGGTGTTTGTGCCGTAGAAGCAAGAGTTAGTGTTGGAGGCTGTTGTTTCCCTCCACTAGCCATGGTTAAGGAGCCAAGATAAATCCTTGATGCCTAAGACATCATAATGGTATCCATACTCAATTCATACGCAAAAGAATCCTTGTAGAGGGATAGTGTCATGGCTTCTATGTGTTATTGAAGACGCTTGAGGTCAAGAAGTTTCAATTAAGGGTCAAGTGGAATTCAATTGAGCTCAGTATGCTTCAATAAGATCTCAAGGAACCTGTTTTCATTCTTTTATGATGTTCAAGGCCTTGCAGCATATCCATGGCCTTGCATGGTAGTCTGAGGATGCATTCACTGCATTTGATCTTGAAAAAATATGTTTCGGGTCTAAGATTGTTATTTCCCTTCATAAACCATGGCCAAGGGCTTGAGGCTATTGTTTTTCTACCAAGACTATGGTTAAGGCCCCAAGAACCATCCACAGTGCATAAAGCATGTTAGGGATAATATATATTGGACAATTAATGGTGTCCATATGCCCAAGAAGAAAAGATTATTGATAAAGGCTCTCGTTTAATACTCGGATATGATTCCCAAGACGTTGTAATGACACCCGCATTCAACTTTGATTCCCAAGACACCTTATAGAGGGCTCACGTTGTGGATTTTAGGTTTTGTTAATGGCACTTGAGGTTGAGAGGTTCATTTAGGGATTAAAGTCCTTATTTTAGTTTACAAAACCTACTCATGGCTCATGTATCCCACTGTTGTGACCACAACACCCCGCCAGGGCAAATCCAAGGGCCCCTTACAGTTTGTTTTGAAAGTTGGACTTACAAGAGGTTTTTTTTGTATTATTTCCTTACTCGGCCATGTTTGAGGCCATATGGGCCGTATTTGGTGTGAAAAACACCCATATCCAAATGATTTAGGGCCTAGGGCCCAAATCATTTCATCCCCATATCGTAGCTCCTGAGTTATGAAACGTTCATTTAGGTCTCAATCCTCTTCTTTCACCCTCTAAGCATGTTTACATTTCAAATCCCGTGTGGTGTTGCACCAGGTGCGACCCTTGCAAGTATGACGTGGGATGCTACTGATCCTCCCCTAACCCCATGATCTCTTTCTCTCTATCTCTCCCATATCCCATATCTCTATCTCTCTCTACCTCTCACTCTCCCTAAAGCACTACATCCCTTAACCCCTAAACCATTGAACCATTCAACTTGTAATCCCCCAACCCTAACTCCTAAACAACCTAACCCACAATCCTTAAAGTCCAAATACCTAAGACCTTACACCTCATGTCCTAAGCCCTTAAATCCCTAGAATCCATAACCCCCCTCTCTTTAGCCATTCATTTATCCACTTTTGAAGTATAGTCCAATGTATGCAAATATTTTCAAAGTGGGGGAAGGTTTGGCATTAAATGGTATAAACGTTGGTTAATAAATGGTGTAAACGTTATGCAGGGATGCATGCGCGTGTTTTAGCACGTACGCGCTGATGATGTGTACGTGATACAAACACATGTGCGCACATTTAAACACAGGTGCGCGCGTCTGCTGCTAGTTAAAAAAATAGAGTTTTTTGTTCCCGGGAATGCTACCAAAAAACACAGGATTTTCTATCTTTCGCGGGTTCAAGATCTTCCAGGTTTCTTATTGGCTCACATTCATTGATCTTTAGGACACTCATTGATCTTTTGGATACCATTGATCTATTGGACACAAAATCACTCTTGGAATCTAACAAACATCTTCAGTGGTCTTAGAATCTAGTGGATACATTCAAGCTACTAGTTTCCATTGCAAGTGGAGATCATTTCTATAGGTATGGTGAATTGTAAATAATTTTTTTCATTCACAAGATTTGAGATTATCCCATGCCTTTTTGGTTTTTATCATATGCCTACAACAATATCCATGCATAGACAACAATGAATTTGACAAGGAGAATTCCCAAGTTCACATCTAAAAAACTCATATTCACTAGACAAGATGAAGTATGCAATGTAAACCAATAATTATTACCATGAATATATTTTGATTTCACACAAGGATGGTATGGCCGAGGTTCTCTCTTGAGACTCTTCAATTTGAATAAAATCCTAAGAAGCAATCATGGGAGAGGGTCCATATTGATTAATTCATGAAATTTTATCCATGCTCTCATCTTCATGCTATGTTTATCATAATGTTTCTTTAATATCGTGCCTTTGAGCTTGACTACTTGCCTCTACCTCATTGAATTCTCCTTCCTTGGGGGAATTTGCAACCTACTTAGTGTGTAATTAGTAAACTTATTCTCTTTACCTTATTTGATGTAGAAAAACTATCAAACTATTCCAAAGGCATCTCTAGCCATCTTTGTTGTAGGGTGTTACTACCAAATTTTTTATGAATTCATGGCTAGGAAAGACACTAGTTTCTCCATTCTACACTTGACCAACCATCATCTATATTGATTGGAATTGTAAGGGATAATGATGTTTATTCGAACACAAATAAACCAATATAGTCTGTAGTTGTATGTGTTAATTTGTAAAGTGGTAAGTTATGTTGGAATGTGTCAAGTTCATTGTATAATGGAACTAATATCTTATTTGTTGTTTATTTTGTAGGGGTGGGCCTCATAGTTTTGTTAAAGAGACTTTTGGAGATGGGAAACTCATGTAAAAAAGCAAAAAAATATAGAAGGAATCTGCCCATATAAAATCTCAATGACGTAAGATAAAAGGCCAGGATGGCAATGGAAAGTGTGAGACATGATCCTGCCACTGATCCTAACACAGTTGTTGACATGAAAACCTCTTGTTTAGAACCACAGTTTAAGCGGTTGCGTCCAACGGACCCAACTCAAATTCCAACATCAACGCAATCTACAACCAACAATCCATCAACGAGTCATGCTGAAGTTCCTCACGACACATGAATATTGGGAGATGTTGCATGTGAAGAGAGGAACATACAAGCAGTGCTTAATTTTCAATCTCCTCAAGAAGACCACAACCATGTCGAGCACACTCCCATTATGGCCCAATGTGTGAACGAAGCACCACAACAAACAAGCTCTAGTATTCATGTCTCATTTCCACCTTCCCTACCTCAACTTTCCAGTTCAAGAAGAAGAACTCCTAGACGTATTCATGTGGATGAAAGTGCTCTGTCGGGCCTTGAAGGTAAGTTGCCAAATCACACCATTGAATGGCAATGCAAAAAAATTGTCAAGGAATATTTTGAATCCAAAGGTGATGCAGGTAATTGCCAATTATTGCTATATTTGTTAAAGTCACATTGTTTAGCCGTTGTTAGGAGAATTTTGGGCATAAAGATAGTTAAAAGTTTAGAGGCTAGCAGTCATATTGTTAGAAATCTCCAATCTTCATTTAATGTGATTGGGAAGATGTCTCCTACAAAATATCTTTGTGTGGATCGCCGTGTGTTAGCGTAATCAATTGTAATCAAGTCCACAAGGCAACGTCTCCTGCTATCACACACTTCTCACATACTTATATTAAATAGAAAAACTATTAAAAAGTACTCTTTTATAAGAGAAAATATTGACACTCCAAGTGGAAACGATTGTTGGGATTTTGTTGGTAGGTTTCCTCGTGGAGATAGGAAGATAATTGATATTGCTATTAAGGAGTTAGTACAAAAGTTTTGGCACGATCATACCAGACCTTCATCAAACCAAAGAGACATGATAAAGCTAAGAAAAGGTTCTACTGAACATGAACTCCATGTTAAACACTTCCTTGACACCACACAGACTGAACTCTATGAGAGATTCAGGAATGAGCACACACAATTGAACCTGGGCCAAAGGTCCTTTGAGAAATGAAAACCACGGTACGTCTTTATATGCATTGATCGGAACACCTGTTGTTGTAGATACCACGTAGAATATGAATATTATTATGACACATATAAACATATATTTTGGGATTTGCATTCTAACATTGTGTAGGGCTGCAATGAATCCACACTACCACTGAATGCATCAAGAGACTATATCCACAAAATTATGTGTCCAAGGCCCGAAGGACAAAAATATTATGAAAAATCGTATCTATATGGGACATGTTCTAGGTGTAATGAGTTTTCTCTTTTGAACCATTGCATTCATGAAAGCAAGGAGCACGAATTTGGAAGTATGGTCGTGGAGATGCAGAGCTTCAAGTACGTAACCTATCAATTAGACAGTGCCAGGGAAATTAAAAAGATTGCATTAGTGAAATCACATGTACAAATGAATATTGCATATTTTTCATATTACACATTCAATTTATGACATATACATTTTTCCAAAGGCCACATTGTAATATTGCCCTTGTTTTTATGGTAATAGGAACGAATATGTGACTTCTTGACGGAGTTATACAAGAAAACAGAGCACTATGTTTAACATGTGCATGTAGTGCGATGGAAAGATGAGCAGTATAGAAAATGCAGGGACACATTTCATGTTGGAACCATAGTGTCAATTTTGGATTTTGCATAAAATTACACCCTTCATCCACAAATGAAATCCAGAGTCAATACTACCATTTAGAACAAGTCAGCATCATGGTACATATTATGTATAGGCATGGGCCAGAGAGAAGCAATGACACGAGGATAATACTGAAGGAGATGAAATTTTACATAAGTGATGATAGAACCCATGATCCGCATTATGTGAAACATTGTTTTCAAATTTTCTATGATCAGTTGAAGGAGAGAGATATACAGATGGATCAACATTGGATATGGCCAGATAGTTGTGCGGTTCAATTCGAAAATGCCCTAGTATTCCAATGGATGAGTATTTTGCATAAGACTTATAATGTGCCACATATCTGGAACTATTTTGAGATTGGGCATGACAAAGGAGAGCATGATGGGGTCGGTGCATGCATCAAGACCGCACTACGAAGGGAAGAGATGAGGTTTAACACAGAACCTCATATCCGAGATGCAGAATCCATAGTTCAATGGTGCTCTGCAACAATGTCAGACCGAGCAAGAGATCAACAAACACCATCAGTGACAGGACGTGTGGTAAGAAATTTTTGGCAAGTGGTTGACATAGATCGATCACGTTCCTATAGTTGTGGTACAGTACAAGGAACATGTGGATTTCATTTAGTTCGAAGCTCAAACAACCCCTTATTTGAAATATGGACGCGAAAATTTGCTTGCTTTTGCAGCCCTTGCAACAGTGGCGAATGGGATGAATGCGAATGCATGGGTTAGTTTGATGAATGGGATCGTGTGTCACTTGCAGTAGATCAACGTGTAGTTGCTGAAACAACCTAGTTAGAGGAGGGTCAGTCAACGATTTCGACAGACTATGACCATATCTCAGATCTTGTACAACCAGTACACATATACGCAGTTTTTACCACAAAATACAATGAATGGGGCATGGATTATTGGTTGGAACGGTGCATCCAAGGTAAGCAAACACTCTATGGATCATTGATTGACGATGAAGGCATTGAATTTCCTATTGGATCGATGGTGGTTAAGGGGGGATATCTTACACTAGATGGGAAGTTAAGAAAGACTAGTGGGTATGTATTCATGGATTACAGTCCAGGTTCAGTGGTGTATCACTTCAAAAACTTGATCGTTGGCACAAACATCCATCTATAGACACTGAAAAGCAAGAGATCAACCAAGGTACGCTACTACCTGCCTCATTCAGATCACGAGAGATTGATGGAGACAATTAGAAACAGAGAGGATCCAGATGGATTTATTGAATGAGGTCAGTCAACTTTACATAAGAGATAGAATTGCATCAAAGAATTTTATGTTCTACATCGAGGTATGTGTAGTTTTATGTTATTTTGTTGTTACATGCATTTTTTGTTGACACATACATACATACATGTGAACAATTAGAGTTCTCTATTATCTTAATATTTCTAATTTTAAATCCACCATCCATTAATTGTTTTGGGTACGCTACTTCCTAACTCATTCAAAGCACAATAGATTGATGGAGACAATTAGCAACATAGAGGATCAAATGGATTTATTGAATGAGTTCAGTCAACTTTACATAAGAGATAGAATTTTTGCACAAAAACCCCTTAGGACATCTCTAAGAGCCTTCTAAGTCATCCTAAAACCATCCTCCATCACACTACTTCCATCTCCCCTCACTTAGCTCCACTCATACCCACTTTATAGTCATCAAACATTAACAAAGATACTTCATAGTTGCTTGTGTCCTACCCCTAAATCAATATTCTTAGGTGTACATGTGTGTCTACTTCTAATTCATGTACATGTGTGTCTCTCATTGGTGGACCTACAAGAGCTGACAGAATCCCATTATGCTTCCCAGTTTTCTTTTTCCACCCTGGGCTCGAATTGACCTTGCAATACTCACATTATCTAACACTCTTGAATCACCCTCAACAATGTCCTCCATTAAGGCATCACACCTCTCTAGTGAATAAGTATAACCTCTCTAAAACCTTTTCTTACTTTAAAATTCATCAATATATTATACTTCCATTTACAGCTATATATATATTTAATTTTTTGATCTTCTCTTCAGATCATCACCATGTGCCTGCCATGTTTGTCATAGTTGTCATCTTTGACATTCCTCAAGCCATGTCAACATGCCATGTGTGTTCTCCTTGTCTTTTCCATGTCACTAACACTTGTCATGCTTTCCAAATTCACTTTGCTTGTTTTCCTAGTCAACAACATTTTTCATGCTTCCTCCATGTCAACAAGTCATCCTCATCATGCATGACAACAACATCTGTCATGCTTATTTGACATGATCTCATGCTTGCTTGATCTTTGCATCATCATATTTTTGTCCTTGTCATACTTGGCGATCTTTGCATCAACATATTGTTGTCCTTTTCATACTTGGCGATCTTTGCATCATCATATTGTTGTCCTTGTCATACTTGGCCACTTGTAGATACTCCTTTGTCATCCTATCAATCTTTCTTACCTTGGCATGCTCCTTTGTCGAGTCATCAACAATTTGTCATTAATGTGTTGTCCATTGCTTGTCCTTCATGTCATCTTGTCCTTCTGCCATGTTATCATTTCACCCTTTGTCATTAATGTTTAGAAACCTAATCTATCCCTAGAAACTTAGTCTATCCCTAGAAGCACTAATATAACCCTACAAACCTAATCTATCCCTAGAAATCCTAGAAATATAAACTAACCCTAGAAACACTAATTTAACACTATAAAACTAAGCTATAATACTATAAACCTAATCTAGTCCTAGAAACCTAAACTATCCCTAGAAACACTAATCTAACCCTAGGAAACTGATCTAGAATCTTAGAAACCTAATCTATCCCTAGAATCTGTGAACCACCACACGTACCCTCAATAGGGGGTATTTGGAATCCAAGTGGGATAGGATCACTATTAGAAGGGTTTGTATATGAGGGGTGGGTCTCAAATCCTTGGCCATGGCTATGGTGTTAGTTTTTTGTTGCTTTGAGATGTTCTCCTGGGACAAGTGAGGATGAGAGTTGAAGGAGATTCCTTTTAGATTGGGAAATCCATGTGGAATAGATTACCTTATACTAGTATGATAGATTCCTTACAATGATGACAATTAATAGCTTCTATTTTTCTGTGTAAGGTTATGTTATATTTTTTCATAGTTATGGCATATTACTCTTAGACATTATGATACATTTATGATGAGAATTACACATGCTATTAAATTAAGGACATAATATCTTCTCATGCAAACTCCAGCCATGTCTCTTCCCCTTATATTCACCAGTGGTTATATCTTCATGATCCCTAACATATAACTCCCAGGGTTTCCTCAACAACCCTATAATCTCTAGGGCATCTAGGAAACCCTCATTGGATTAAAAAACAAGCTTATGTTAATCAATGTCTCCCCACTAGCATGATTATCTATATTAGGGTTTAAAAACCCTACCCATGTCACATCACACAACTACACCACTAGAGAACTCAACTTATAGAATCCAATTCTACATGTCCATCCTAGTATTTCAATCCTAAAACCCTAGTTCTTATACTCTAGCATCACACAAGAGAAGTCTCTTGAATATCATCCAATATTTATCTATTACCCTTATCTTCTCCAGTTGTTATATATTCATGATCCCTGACATCTAACTCTAGCATTTCCTAAGGAACCCAATAATCTCCAGGACATGTAGGAAGTTCTAATGGGCTTCAACATGAATATTATGTCAATCAAGCTCTCCCCACTATAATTATCGGCTTCCTTAGGGTTTGCAAACCCTAGCGATGTCACATCGCACAAGTACACCACTTGAGATCTCAACTTCTAGCATCCAAGTCTACATGTCCATCTTGGTATTTCAATCCTCAAACCCTAATATGCATTTGGTTGGTGATAAGAATGAGATGCTTTATGTTGGGATTGAATTATTTCAATATTTAGGCCTCTAACACCTCTACCACTTCTTCCACTACCATAATCTCATATTTCAATGATGTCAATGGCTTGTGATTATGAGATACAAAGGTTGCATTCATCTCCAAGACCTCAAATTTTCCTTGCAAATAAAGATAAATATTTATTTTTCTTGGAATGTTGGGGTAAATGCAAGAGCACATGAACATGTTAATATGAGATATCTCATGCAAACCCATGTCACATCACACAAGTACACCGCCAGAGAAATCTAGTTCTACCATCCAAGTCTAAACGTCGATCCTAGTATTTAAGTCCTCAAGCCCTAGGTCTTATACTCTAGCATCACACAAGAGAAATCTCTCCAAGAACATCCAAGATTTTTCTCTTCCCCTTATCTTCTCTAGTGGTTATATCTTTGTGACCCCTAAAATCTAAATCATAGGGTTTGCTTAGGAACCCTATAATCTCCGAGATAGGTAGGAAGTCCTCATTCGCTTCAACAACAAGCTTATGTAAATCAACATCTCCCCACTAGTATGATTGTATTTCTTAGGGTTTGCAAACCCTATCCATGTCACATCACACAAGTACACTACAATATAACACCATTTCTAGCATCCAAGGATACATGTCCATTGTTGTGTATCTAAATAGTAAAAATATTAATTAATCACAATAGGATTAATTAATTAAACTAACAAGTGAAATTCTAAAGGGTACATCGTTCCATTGAAATGATACCCAATTGACCTATAAATGGTCAATGCTTGTAAATGTAATAAATCATCTCATCAATCTATAAATTTATATATAATTTTTATATCTACGGATATGTGGGTTATTTCATAAATTATGGTTTCATCCCAAGTTTATTGAGAATATCTAGCTATGGATATTTCAATCCTCAAACCCTAGGTCTTATACTCTAGCATTGCACAAGAGAAATCTCTACAAGAACATCCAACATGTCTATCTTTCCCTTATCTTCTCCACTGGTTATATCTTCGTGATCCATAAAATCTAACTCCTAGGGTTTTGCTCATTAACCCTATAATCTCCATGATAGATAAGAAGTCCTCGTTGGATTCAATAACAAGCTTATGTCAATCAAGCTCTCGCCACTAGCATGATTCTCTTTCTTAGGGTTTACAAACAGTAGCCATGTCACATTACACAAGTACATGGCAAGACAACGCTATTGATAGCACCCAAAATCATGTTAGGAATTAGCTCCATTCTGCATGTCTTCTATTAGGGAAATGACCTTAGTGTTAGAACAAGATGCTCAACTTTTGACCTAATTTGTCACTTTCTCAAAATATCTTGGAATTTCCCTTCGTGAGGCCTTTTACTTGGGGTTCCCAATTATCTCACATACTCTTAGACCCTGAACCATGGGCACACAAAAAATTTCAACTCTACTCTCTGTCGATGGATATCACACGCATCTAATGTAAATTAATCCTTGGCTTTGCAAGAAATGTGGTCCATCTGGCTTACCCACAATGAATGTATACGTTATAATATTTTAGCATGCCCTTAGAAAATATTTTATATACTTAAATATGGTAGGAGGAAACACATAAATCCAAAGCCTTTGAAACCTCAAAGAGTAGAGTTTCACCTAGTCACAATCACTTTTGTGCTTTAGTGAATTTGCATGGAGCCTCACAAAAATATCCTAGTTCTTATATTAGATTTAGTTGCATTCAAAACTTATTATGCATAAACCAAATCTGAAAACTCACTTTTACAACAATTATAGCAATAGTAAAACAACCCTTAACTTATTCAATGATGATGTTAAATCACTCAAAAAAATTATCTTTTACTTATGTCAAATTAGCAATACATATATAACTATCAATTACAATTGAAGAACATGCATGAGAGCCTTATCACAAGGCTAGTACAAATCACTAGCTCTCCAAAACACTAGCTAGGGAAAATAGTGAAATCCCTAGCTGAACCAAGGAGATATAACATCCATGAATCACTAAAACAAGTCGTCCAGTGCAATACATCTGCTTCTCTTCTTCTTATTTATAAAATGCACCTAGGTTTCATCACAAAACCCTAATCATAAACCTCCAAGGGATGTAACCTTATGATATCAAAAGGATCAAGCTCAAGCCAAGTTGTCCTCCCTAGACTTCATATATCCTCCTAGGGGTGTTTTCATGAACCATAGTGAATTCCTCCATGAAGCTAATTACAAATAAAAGAGTGTGATATTGATGGTATGAGAAGGAATAACTCCTTATTCTATATATCATTGCAATTGGAGGTCTCCTCTAGTGTTGAAAACCAAAATCATGTTAGGTGTTAGCTTCGCTCTCCATGTGTTCTACTAGGGAAATGGCCTTAGTGTTAGAACAAGATATTAGTAACCTTAGTGATCACAGGTCTTCACAGATGTGAAAGAGAGGTGATCCAATTTCGCTCAAGCGGGTCATTTCTCATCCGAAGGCTCCCGGGCATGCGTGGCCACCGTGGAAATGTCCACAATGGCCACGTGCACAGGTGGGAGCCGACGAAATCCAAGTCTGCTTGCCGGTTTGGGTTCCGTGGCCGCGGAGCAAATCGTAAAAGTGTCCCTGAATGGCCCCGGGGTGCCCAACGAAAATGACCATTGCACCCAAACCGTGACTCCGATTGCGAATCCGTCGATTCTGCTGGATCAGGGATGCCAGGTTTCATCTAGGGAACCCCACAAATAGTGCCTCAAAGACTCATAAATGGTACCAATGTGCCATATCCGGAGCTAGGGTTTTTCTTAGTGAGGGCCATTCCAATTTCTCTCAAGGGGTTTATTTCTCATCCGAAGGCTCTCGGGTGTGTGTGGCAACCATGGACATGTCCACAATGGCCACGTGCACCTGTGGGAGCCGATGGAATCCAAGTTCGCTCGTCAGTTTGGGTTCCGTGGCCCCAAAGAAAATCCTCAAAGTGTCCCTGAATGGCCCTGGGGTGCCCGACGAAAATGACTGTTGCACCCAATCGTGACTCTGATTGTGAATCCATCGATTTCGATGGATCCGAGATGCCAGGTTTCAGCTAGGTCCCCCACAAACCGTGCCTCAGAGTCTCAGAAATAGTGCCAATGTGCCATCTCCGGAGCTAGGGTTTTGCTCAGTGAGGGCCATTCCAATTTCGCTCAAGGGGGTCATTTCTCATCCGAAAGCTCCCGGGTGTGCATGGAAATCGTGGACAAGTCCACAATGGCCATGTTCACCTATGGGAGCTGACGGAATCCAAGTCCACTCCCCGGTTTGGGTTCAGTGGCCTTGGAGCAAATCCTCAAAGTGTCCTTGAATGGCCCGCAGTTCCTGACGAAAATGCCCGTTTCACCCAAACCATGACTCCGATTGTGAATCTGTCGATTCTGATGGATCTGAGATGTTGGGTTTCCGCTAGGGGACCCCCCAAATCGTGCCTCGGAGTCTCATAAATGGTGCTAATGTGCCATCTACGGAGCTAGGGTTTTTCTCAGTGAGGGAGATTCCAATTTCGCTCAAGGGGTTCATTTCTCATCCAAAGGCTCCCGGGCGTGCGTGGTCACTGTGGACATGTCCACAATGGCCACATGCACCTGTGGGAGCTGACGGATCCCAAATCCGCTTGTCGATTTGGGTTCCGTGGCCCCAAAGCAAATCCTCAAATTGTCCCTGAATGGCCCCGGGGTGCCCGACAAAAATTCCTGTTGCACCCAAACCATGACTCCAATCGTGAATCCATTGATTCCGATGGATCCGGGACGCCGGGTTTCAGCTAGGGGAACCCCCAAACTGTGCCTCGAAGTCTCATAAATGGTGCCAATGTGTCATCTTCGGAGCTAGGGTTTTGCTCAGTGAGGGCCATTCCAATTTTATCTCAAAGGGGCCATTTCTCATCCGAAGGATCCTAGGCATGCATGGCCACTATGGACACATCCACAATGGACACTTGCACCTGTGGGAGCTGACAGAATCCAAGTGTGCTTACCGGTTTGGGTTCTTTGGCCCCGGAGCGAATCCTTAAAGTGTCCCTGAATCGTCCCGATGTGCCCTATGAAAATTCCCTTTGCACCCAAACCATGACTCCGATCGCGAATCCATCAATTCTGATGGAATCGGGACGCCGGGTTCCAACTAGGGGAACCCCCAAATTGGGTCGCGAAGTCTCGAAAACGGTGCAAATGTGCCATCTCCGGTGCTAGGGTTTTTCTGAGTGAGGGCCATTCCAATTTCACTCAAGGGGGCCATTTCTCATTAGAAGGCTCCCAGGTGTGCATGGCCACGCACACCCACGCACGCCATTCATGGTGGTCACTCACACCCGGGAGCCTTTAGAAGAGAAATGACTCCCTTGAGCGAAATTGGAATGGCCCTCACTGAGCAAAACCCTAGCTCTGGAGATGGCACATTATCACCGTTTCTGAGCATTCGAGGCACGGTTTGGGGGGTCCCCTAGTTGAAACCCGGCGTCCCGGATCCCTCGGAATCGACAGATTTATGATCGGAGTCATGGTTTGGTGCAACGGGCATTTTCGTCTGGCACCCCGGGGCCATTCAAGGACACTTTGAGGATTTTCCCTTGGGCCACGGAACCCAAACCGATGAGCAGACTTGGATTTTGTCGAGTCCCACAGGTGAAAGTCGCCATAGTGGAAGTGTCCATGGTGTCCACGCACACCCGGGAGCCTTTAGATGAGAAATGCCCCCCTTGAGAGAAATTGGAATGTCCCTCACTAAGCAAAACCCTAGCATCGGAGATGGCACATTGGAAATGTTTCTAAGACTCTGAGGCACAGTTTGGGGGGTCCCTTAGATGTAACTTAGAGTCCTGGATCCATTGGAATTGACGGATTCACGATCGGAGTCACGATTTGGGTGCAACGATCATTTTCGTTGGGAACCCCGGGGCCATTTAGGGACACTTTGAGGATTTGCCCCGGGGCCACAGAATCCAAACTGGCAAGCAGACTTGGATTTCGTCGGCTCCCACAGGTGAAAGTGGCCATTGTGGATGTGTCCACGGTGGCCAAACATTCCCAGGAGCCTTTGAATGAGAAATGACCCCCTTGAGCGAAATTGGAATGGCCCTCACTAAGCAAAACCCTAGCTCCGGAGATGGCACATTGGCACCGTTTCTGAGTCTTCAAGGAACGATTTGGGGTGTCTCGTAGCTGAAACCTGACGTCTCGAATCCATCGAAATCAACAGATTCATGATCGGAGTCACGGATTGGATTCTATGGGCATATTTTATAGGAACTCCGTGGCCCTTCAGGGACAATTTGAGGATTTGCTCCGGGGCCACAGAATGCAAACCGATGAGTGGACTTGGATTCCGTCGGCTCCCACAGGTGCAAGTGGCCATTGTGGATGTGTGCACAGTGGCCACATATGTCTGGGAGCCTTCGAATGAGAAATGACCCCCTTGAGCGAATTTGGAATGACCTTCACTGTGCAAAAGCCTAGCTCTGGAGATGGCACATTGGCACCGTTTCCGGGATTTGGAAGAATGGTGTGGGGGGCCCCTTAGCTCAAACTAAGCATTTGGAATCCATCAAAATTGATGGATTCTCTACTGGAGTCATGGTTTTGGTGCTATGGGCATTTTTTCCAGGCACCCCGTGGCCATTCAGGGACACTTTGAGGATTTGCTCTAGGGCCACGGAACCCAAACCGATGAGCGGGCTTGGATTCCGTTGGCTCCCACACATGAGTATTTCCATTGTGGGCATGTCCACGGTGGCCACGCACACCCGAGAACCTTCAGATGAGAAATTCCCCCCTTGAGCAAATTTGGAATGGCCTTCATTGAGAAAAACCCTAGCTTTTAAGATGGCACATTGGCACCGTTTCCGAGCGTTAGAAGCACGGTGTGGGAGGGCCATAGCTGAAAGCCATCATCTGGAATCCATCGAAATTGATGGATTTGCTACCAGAGTCATGGTTTTGTTGATACGGGCATTTTTCTAGGAACCCCATGGCTATTCAGGGACACCTTGAGGATTTTCTTCGGGGCCACGGAACCCAAACCAACGAGCGGACTTGGATTCCGTTGGCTCCCACACGTGGTCATTGGAATTGTAGACATGTTCCCAGTGTCCATGCACGCACGGGAGCCTTCGGATGAGAAATGGCCCCCTTGAGTGAAATTGTAATGGCCTTCACTAAGCAAAACCCTAGCTCTGAAGATGGAACATTGACATCGTTTTCGGGTGTTGGAGGCACGATGTGGGGAGTCCCCTAGCTGAAGCCCGATGTCCAGAATCCATCGGAAATTATGGATTCTCTACCGGAGTCAAGGTTTTGGTGCTATGGGAATTTTTTCTAGGAACCCTATGGCGATTCAGGGACACTTTGAGGATTTGCTCCGGGGCCACGAAACCCAAACTAACGAGCAGACTTGGATTCCATCGGCTCCCACACATGAGTATTTCCATTGTGGACATGTCCATGGTTTCCACGAATGCCCAAGAGCCTTCGGATAAGAAATGGCCCTCTTGAGCGAATTTGGAATGGCCTTCACTTAGCAAAACCCTAGCTCCAGAGATGGCACATTAGCACCATTTCTGGGCGTTGGAGGAACGGTGTGGGGGGGCCCTAGCTGAAACCCAGCATCCAAAATCCATCGGAATCGACGGATTCATTACCGGAGTCACAGATTTAATGATACAGGAATTGTTTCCAGGAACCCCATGGCCATTCAGGGACACTTTGAGGATTTGCTCCGGGGCCATGGAACCCAAACCGACGAGCGGACTTGGATTCCGTCGGCTCCCACACGTGCTCATTGGCATTGTGGCACGCAGACCCGTGAGCCTTCAAATGAGAAATGACCCCCTTGAGTGAAATTGGAATGGCCTTCACTAAGCAGAACCCTAGCTCTGGAGATGGCACATTGGAACTGTTTCCGGGCATTGGAGGCATGGTGTGGGGGGGGCCCTAGCTGAAACCTGACGTCCTAAATCCATCAGAATCGATGGATTTTCTATCGGAGTCACGGTTTTCATTCTATGGGAATTTTTCCAGGAACCCTTGGGCCATTCAGGGACACTTTGAGGATGTCAAAGGATCTAGACCTATAATAATGCAGTCTTAGTGTTCTTACTTGATTTGAGAAGTTGATTTCTTTTTTATTAAACTATGCAATTTCCTTCAAACTTCTGTTCATTGACATAATGGATGCATGGAACTTAATTAATTTTTTTTTTCTATTGTCATTTGCAAAAACTAAGATAGCTAAATCAGATTTGCTTTTCGAACTATTCAGTTCCCTTGTGCATAATTTGTGTTGCTTTTCCGTAATGATATATTAACCATATTTTACGTTGCTTAATTTTTTGTCTTTTCCATTGAAAAACTAATAGGCATAGATCTGAAACTTGGGTGATTTCTGCACTAATTTGACAAGCTGTTTTTTCTATTATCAAATTATGTAGTTTCCTTTACACTGCCATTTATTGACACAATGGATAAATAGAACTTAATCATATTTTTCTTGTATCTTTTGCAAAAACTAAGTTAAATGCATTAAATTTTATTTTCATCCTATTCAGTTTACTTGTGAATACTATGTGTTGCATTGTTGTACTGATATATTAATGAATTTTGACTTTTCCTTGTTTTTTTTCTTGTCATTGACAAATTAATAGGCATGCATTAATATATGAGTTCAGAAGGATGATTTGAAGTGACATATTGATGTGTATGTTGGATGTTGTGTGTATGTGTGTATGTGAATTTGCTCGATGCATGAATATTGCTACATTCTTCTTTGAGCAAGGTTTGATAAGAGGTAAAAGTGGCCCTCATTGGTATGTCAAGAAGGATGAAGATGGCCTATTTCTTTGATTTCTTTATATGTCGATGATCTAATCATAAAAGGAAGTGCTACTATGTTCATTGAAGAAATGAAAATAATCTTTTCATAGGAATTTGAGATGAAGGATCTCGGGGAGTTGTATTATTGTTTAGGCATTGAAGAAGTATGGAGGGATGCTGGTGTGTAGTTGATCACACAAAGAAACTATAAAAATGAGACCATCATGAGGTTCAATATGAATAAATGCAAGCTAGTGTATTGGAAAAAAATGTGAAGCTCAATAGTGAAGATGAAACAAAAAATATGAATGACACTTTGTATCTAGAGTTGGTGGGAAGTCTAAATTATGTTACATCCACTAGACCAAATAGTGAGTTCAAGGCTAAGGATATTTGTGATGCACCTGCAACAATTACTTAATAAAAATATGCGAAATAGCAGAAATGACAGAACTCAGAATCACTTTTATATTGATCATAGGCCACTTCGAGGGGGCAACCTCCTATGAGCAAGCTCAATACAAATAACTTCACGGTGCCTTGATAGGTCTCAACACACACTTATATACTAATTCTAGGCACCAATACTATGGGTAAAAACCATGGGCCACTACAAACTATGGATCACAATACTACGGGCGACTTACAAAGCATATGCGCCAACAACAATAACATAAACTATTGATCAACAAATACTACGGGACGACTTACAAAGCATATGCGTCCAACAACAATATACTAACAAAGTAAAGACATGGGTTCCTAACATCCCCTCCCCCTTAAGAAAAGCTTTGTCCTCAAAGCTTTAGATGTGGAAATTGTTGTTGAATCTGAAGGAGTGGTTCCCATGTAGCATCCTCTGGTTGCATGCCATGCCACTGAATTAAGACCTCTGTGATAGAGCGAGAGCGAAGCTGACGAGTGTGCCGATTGAGGATGGCCTCCGGTTTCAAAAGGATGGATCCTTCATTATCCAGTTCGGGTAAAATCGTTTGTCCACTGATGTTTGTGCCAAGAACTTTCTTCAGACAAGAGACATGAAATACTGGATGAATGCGGGAAGAAGGAGGAAGTTCCAATTTATAAGCAACGGACCCAATCTTCTGAAGAATCCGATATGGCCCATAGAACTTTGGAGTGAGCTTATGACGCCCTTTGAGTTTCAGGGAAGACTGCTTGTACGGATGGAGACGAAGAAAAACCATATCGCCGACTTGAAAAGTGCGCTCAGAACGGTGCTGATCAGCTTGTTGCTTCATGCAATTTCTTGCCATGTGAAGATAGTCCCGCAAAATGTGAAGAATCTGATCACGGTTTCGAAGGACCGTGTCAACTTCCTGAACTGGTGAACTGGTGGGGGTGTATGGAAGAAGAACTAGAGGTGCCTAACCATAGACTGCTTCATATGGGGTCATTTTAGAGGCAGTGTGGTAAGAGGCATTGTAGCAACATTCAGCGAGAGGGAGCCACTTTTCCCACTGATGTTGTTGTTCAGAGGTGAAGCAACGAAGATAAGTTTCCAAGCATTTATTGATAATTTAAGTCTGACCATCTGTTTGTGTGTGATACCCTGAACTCATCTTCAGTTTGGTGCCAGTGTGGTGAAATAGTTCAGTCCAAAAATGACTAGTGAAAGTCGCATCACGATCCGAGACAATGGAAGAAGGGATGCCATGAAGACGAAAGATCTGGTCCAGGAAAATTTGAGCGACTCAAGAGGCTGTATAGGGATGGCTGAGAGCACAAAAATGACTATATTTGTAGAGGCGATCAACCACAATGAGAATCACTGTCTTCCCGCTAGATTTAGGGAGCCCTTCAATGAAATCCATAGAAATATCTGTCCAAATCGATGTAGGTATGGGCAAGGGTTCGAGCAATCTTGGAAGGAGTGTTGTTTCACCCTTATTGCGCTGGCAGGTATCACATTTGGCCACCATCTGTTGAATTGTCCTTTTCATGCCCTGACAAAAGAATTTACGCCGTGCCCGTTCATACGTTTTGAGGAACCTAGAGTGCCCTGCCGATGGAGAAGCATGGAGTTCATAGAAGACAACCTGTTGAAGATCTGTGCTCTGGGGAAGCACCAGACGACCCTTGTATCTCAGAGAAGCACCATCCCAAGAGTAATGTGGTACATCAGAAGGGTTGTTGGTCAAGCATTGGATGATTTGAGATAAGGAAGAGTCATTGACATAACCCTGTTGAACAGATTGCAACCAATTTGGAACAGGCATAGAAATAGTTGAAAGAGAACCTTGGGCATCAAATGTGCGAGAAAGAGCATCTGCCACAATATTGTCTTTACCCTTCTTGTAAGTGATCTCATACTCATAAGCCATGAGTTTTCTAACCCATTTCTATTGTGCCGGGGAGGAGATACGCTGTTCCAAGAAATATTTCAGACTCTGGTGATTAGTGTTGATGCAGAAATGATACCCTAATAGGTATGGGCGCCACTTCTGTACTACATGCAAAATAGCCATCATTTCCTTCTCATAGGTAGAGGCAACTAAATTCTTACCTGAAAGGGCTTTGCTGGTGAACGCAATGGGGTGTTCATCTTGAAGGAGAACAGCACCAAGTCCATTGCTGCAAGCATCACTCTCAATAGTGAAGGGCTTGGAAAAATCGGACATAGCTAGAACAGGTGTAGTACACATAGCTTGTTTTAGTTTGTCAAATGCACACTGAGCAGCATGTGTCCATGTAAAAGAATCCTTTTTCAATAGAACAGTTAATGGAGCTGCAATCTTCCCATAATCCTTGACAAACTTGCGGTAGTAGCCAGTCAACCCCAAAAAACCACGAAGGCTCTTGAGTGTCTGAGGATGCGGCCAATTGTTCATGGCATCGATTTTGGCAGGATCCACGCGAACCCCTTGTGCTGAGATAATGTGCCCGAGATACTCAACTTCCTTCTATCCAAAAACAAATTTAGACTGCTTGGCATGGAGATGATGGTCAGAGAAAAGTTGCATGACAAGATCCAGATGTTGGAGATGTTCATCCCCTGTTTTACTGTAGATGAGGATATCATCAAAGAATACCAGAATGAATTTCCGCAAGTAGGGTCGAAATATTTTATTCATTAATGCCTGGAATGTGGAAGGAGCATTAGTGAGGCCAAAGGGCATGACCAAAAACTCATAATGGCCATCATGTGTGCGGAAAGTTGTTTTAGGGATATCATCCTCATGAACCCGAATTTGATGATACCCAGAATGAAGATCCAACTTGGAGAAAAAGTGAGCCCCATGAAGCTCATCAAGAAGCTCATCAAAAACATGAATTGGAAACTTATTCTTGATGGTGAGGTGATTAAGTGCTCGGAAGTCAATGCAGAGGTGCCATGACCCATCTTTTTTGCGGACAAGAATAACTGGAGAATAAAAGGAACTAGTGCTTGGGCGAATAATACCTTGCTTTAATAAGTCCCGAACAAGCATTTCAATCTCCATTTTTTGGTGAAATGGGTAGCGATAGGGCCTGATGTTGGGAGGAACGCTGCCAGGAAGGAGCTGAATATGATGGTCTTATGGCCTGGAAGGTGGCAATCCCACTGGTTCAGCAAACACACCTGTATATCGATCCAAAATTTGTTGTAGATCCAAAGGAGTAGTGGAGACCGCTGAAGGTTGCATCTGAATGGAATGGAGCTGAGCGATGACACCATGTGAATTCTTCTTGAGGATTTTTTCCATGCGATGTGAACTGATGATGCTGAGAGAACCTGTTTGTAATCCTGTCAAGGTGTGTTTTTGGCCATTGAGGGAAAACTGCATCCAAAGTTCAGCAAAATCCCATAAGATAGGGCCAAGTGTGCGTAGCCATTGAGCGCCCAAAACCACATCACATCTGCCTAAGGTCAAGGAAAACATGTCAGAGCGCAAGGTAAATATCCCATAGAGATACGCACATTTCGACACTTCCCTTTGCAAGGTAAGGTGCCCCCACTGGCAACCATGAATTCAAAGTTGGAGCAAGGATGGATAAAACAATCAGCTTGTTTGGCGATCCAAGGGTCAATGAAATTATGAGTGCTACCAGAATCAATGAGTATTGTAAGAGGAAGATTCTTGAAGTAACCCCTGACCCGCATTGTTTGGGGGATGGTGATTCCAGCTAAAGCATGGAGAGATATCTCTGGCTGGTCATCCTGAGACGGAGGGTCAATAGGCGGTTCCTGAATGTCGACCGGAGCATCCAGTGTTTCTGGATCTTCGTCACCAATTTCAGAGGCAGGCGGAGAATCCACGTCCAAGAGATAGAGCTTTTGATGAACACATCTATCTCCCCGAGTGAATTTCTCATCACAATTATAGCAAATCCCCTTTTCTCTGCGTTCTTGCATCTCTGTTTCAGACAAACGCTTGATAGGAGTTGGTCGAGGAGCCTGCGGTATAGGTGGTCGTTGAGAACCCATATTTCGGAAGGGAACAAAAGTGGGCTTGGAGCGTTGTTGGGTTGCAATCTTGTCTTCTGCCAACTTAGCCAACCCTAGGGCTTCCATCATTGTGTTGGGACATAACATTTTGACCTCAGAGCAGATGGCATCCTTTAGACCACTGATAAAACAACTCCGGTAAAAGTCATCAGACAATCCTTCGGTGTGGTTGGCTAGATTCTCAAATTCGGTTTGATACTCTCTCATAGTGCCAATTTGGCGAAGTTTAGTGAGGGCTCCTGTGAAGTCATCAAAAGCACTAGGACCAAATCGTTGCAAAAGGAGCTGGCAAAAGTCTGGCAATTTGGGCTCTAGATGAGCCTTGATGTACCAACGGTACCATTGAAGAGCTTCCTGTTCCAAATGAAAGGATGCCAGCGGAACATTGTTGACATCAAAAGTATTATGCAAACTGAAATACTGTTCTTCACGATAGATCCATCCATTTGGATTGGTACCATTGAAGCGAGGAAAATCAAGCTTCGGACCACGGAAATTACTGGAAGAAGAGAACCCATTGCCTGATGAAGACTCAGACTACCGTTTGTTGTTCATAGTTGAATGTTCAAGATGGAGGCCAAGAAATTTTTCATCCAGATCCTGGAGTTTGGATTGGATGGCTGCAAGTGCGTCCTCCATGGTTTTTGCTCCTGCATGGGTGACAACCATAACCAGGAGTTGAGTTTGTTTGTTTGTTTGTTTGTTTTTTTGTTTTGTTTTTTCGATTGACTTGGTAGAAAAACAAAAACAGAAACTACTTCAGTAAAGGAAAATCTGGACTTGGGAAAAAATATGAAGGGTAATTCGGGTTTGACTAGGTTTTGGACACTGTTGAATAGACAGGGAAGCAAAAATGAGGTTTCAGAAGCGGGGTGAAAGAATGGGAAAATTTGGTAGAGGGGAACAAAGAAGCATAATTCAAAAAGGAACTCTGTGGTAAAATTTGAAGGTGATTGGGTGAAATATGAGGAAGTTACGGCAAACCCTAAAAATAGACAAATGTGGGATTTCGGGCTTTGGGAAGGGGAATTGGGGATAGGGTCCTCAGGAATGAAATATGCAGAATGGGATGACAGGGGTTCCCCGAAAATTTCAAGGGAAACAGAGTGAAAACAAGGGAGATATGGAGAAAAAACTGAATTTTATACTCTTTTTTTTTTAATTCAGACTGGAGCGGCTACGGCTCGGAAGGGATCTGAAACGACGCAGAATGGATTGAAAATGGCTGGATCTGGAACGGCTTGCAAAATGGATCTGAACGACTGGATCTAAAACGACGCAGCAATGAACGACAACAGTTCAGCTGAAAATAGATATGGACCCCAGGTATGTGCGGCTTCCTAACAGTTCAAGGGTTTCACTCGGCCACCAATGCTGTTTGATAGCTTGCGTATTGGGGCAGTACCCCTCACTCCACGGCTCAGGTAAAACTGATAACCGCTTTGCCACAAACAACAGCTCTTGGTTTACCTCACGGGTGGGAACTAATCAATCAGGTAGGGGTCGTTGCCCTTTTCGCTGGCAGGTCCTCTCAATGGGCCAGCTACTTCGGGGTTCCTGTGGTACTCCTCACAATGAGTTTTAGGGCTTATGCCCAAGTACTTCCCACAGTTAAGTGGATAGGGATTATTCCCAAATCCGAACCTGCAACAGATGCGGAAAATATTTTTTGGCAGAAATTTCACCCAGCCAGCCCAAGAAGGAGCTCTGATACCAGATGTGATGCACCTGCAACAATTACTTAATAAAAATATGCGAAATAGCAGAAATGACAGAACTCAGAATCACTTTTATATTGATCACATGCCACTTCGAGTGGGAAACCTCCTATGAGCAAGCTCAATACAAATAACTTCACGGTGCCTTCATAGGTCTCAACACACACTTATATACTAAGTCTAGGCGCCAATACTATGGGTCAAAACCATGGGCCACTACAAACTATGGATCACAATACTACAGGCGACTTACAAAGAATATGCGCCAACAACAATAACATAAACTATTGATCAACAAATACTACGGGACGACTTACAAAGCATATGCGTCCAACAACAATATACTAACAAAGTAAAGACATGGGTTCCTAACAATATTCAACAACCATCAGATGAGATAGCCAAAGTTTCATCAAATTGACGAATAATCCAGCTTATCATGGTAGGTCCAAGATTATTGAAATGTTGCATCATTTTCATAAGGAGAAGATATAATTAAAGGAAATATAGTATTTGGTCTTCTATAATACATATGAGAATGTGGATGGCATCTTCATTAATTTTTTGGAAAAGACAAAATTCAAAATGTGTAGAGATAATTTGTGTTGGTTAAAATTATTGATATTTAATTCACCTCAATTTAATTATCAACCGGGCAATCGTAAACTTTGAGCTGCTACACTATATGTGCGGATAAAATAGCCTCAATGCTCATTCCTCGAGAGACCCTAATCTACTTACAACAACAATGAAGCTAACCCTAAAGGACCAATGCCAAAGATCACTAGATCTGTACTATAAAGAAAAAGGAAACTAATCTACTGACTCCTATCTCACTATTGAATTCAAAAATGGCCAACAAGGAATTTCCAAATTACAATTCTATGATTTTAAAAACAAAAACAACCTACTAAAGAAATAAACAAATTTAAGCTATAGCAGTTTTAAAGCAATTAATGGTATCTACAGCAATCTAAGCTATTGTAATTACAATCTCTAAAAATATAATTAACCGGTTATTAACCAAATGCATATGCTTAATTGATCTCAACATATATCTAAATTCCAATTAATAACTCTGCCAAATATGATACTTCAATCCACACAAACATTCCTGGAATCACTGCTGAAATAAAACCTATTAACTTATTCACAGGCATGTCATCAAAGGCAAATCGATTTACTGCTGATACACTAATCTTGAGTTCTGTATACGTAAGTGCACATAACAGGATGTTGGAGATTTCAGTAGATTCTCACCATCGAATAACAAAACTGTCAAGGAAGATTTCAGAAAATATATGTATGTTATGAAACTAATATTCAACCCTAGAAGACAACGCTCAATGCCAATCTCAACTCCTATTTAACAAACCCTAAATATTTTGATAAACCAATATATCAAAACACTATGCTACTACAATCTTTATTAAATACACGCACTGTAAATGCAGATCTATCCTACAGTTTGTGAACTCAAAGATTGAAAGAAATGGAGCTATGTTCTATCTTTAATAGTAAGAGGCACTATGAAATGCACTCTATTTTCTTCAGCAAGTCAAGTTTCTAGCAACTGAAATCAAACTCATCACAACTCACACTGGGAATTGAAAGGAAACTCTGATACATACCGTTCCTCAACCCTACTAAATCGATTCTTTAACAAAGCCAATCCAACTTATCACACATCTTCATCATTACTGTGGCCACTCATACTAAAAAATCAAAGGGCGATTTTAAATACGAGTTATTCACAAGTTTATACCCTGCACTAGATTAAAATGCCAATGAAATTGCTTGACAATTCGCAGACATCTATTCTACATTTGCCCACAGATAAATAAAACCATTAACAAAACCATTAATATATCTGCACACAAAATCATTAATATCTCTGCACACAAAATCATTAATATCTCTGCACACAATGACAAAGTAAGAAAATGTTATTCCACTACTGTCAAATACGCAATACAAAAATGCTAAGGATTGGTGTTGAAGGGGGCCCTGCCCTCAACGCCTTCCAGTCTTAAGTCAAAGCTTAAAGGAGATAAGTGCTGATTGTATTAAATTCAAATGTTACAGTCTTCTATGAATACCTCTGCTAACTTCTCAGGGCTTCAAGAGTCATCTTTATATTGAATATACAGAGTGAGATCATCCTGGAAACCAAGGTCGATATGGATAACAACCCACAAATATCTTAGCGATTTTGAGCCAAAAATGGAATCGCAGATCCCAGAATATACACATATCGTTAAGGAGCAAATAATCAACAGTTCCTCGATCAAAGACCATGCCTAAAATAACAGTAGAGTAATCTTCAAAAGCATCTTAAAGATGATATGGATCCAATAAAAACGCCTTGATCGTAGATCGAATCCCTCCTTTGAATGCTGAGCCAAGTGACCAAACAAACCCTGTATAGAAGAGAAACCAATCTTATTATTAGCATATGGTTTAATGAAACCTAAAACCCAAAACATATGCATAAAACAAGAAAATACAACAAACAAATAATTAAAATCACTTACCATGGCTTTGAGCAGTGTTGACCTTCAAAAGACACATAAAATTGATTATTATTGGATTCCATTAAGACTTTTAATGCTAGAAAACAGTACACTGAATGGACAAAATAGAGGACCAACAATTTGTGTGTTTGGAAAAACTCTTATTTTTTGAAATAATGAATGAATGATTTTTTCTTGATTTGATTCCTACAACCATAATAATTCATTGTGATGTTTCTAAGCTAATAAAATACATTATAGTGTGATATGAGTGAGACATTGATCTCATTGTTTAGGGAATTTTATTGTTCCTTTTTTACTTTCTTATTCTTAGAACATGCACAATGCAAACTATTGATATATAGGTTTTTATTTTACACTTTAATGAGATGTAATAAGTATATGAGAGAATGATATTTATACACACTGCAAACTATGCCAAAATGCATTTGCATTTTACACTCAATAACTACCTTGATCCATGTGCTTGATGTGTGAAAAAATGTAAGATGCAAGACCCTATCAAATACAAGGGACTCATATTGAGGTCACTTGGTGTCTAGAAATAACATCTATATGTATGTGAAAATTTTTCCATAACATTGTTATTGAAGAAAAAATCATGTATGCAAAAATGTAATCAAAGGCAAATTCATGTAGACAAGTGCAGATCCATCTATTAATATGCAAAAATGATTCCGTCAAGTCCCACAGGTGCAAGTGGCCATTGTGGATGTGTCCACGGTGGTCACGCATGCCCGAGAGCCTTCGGATGAGAAATGCCCCCCTTGAGAGAAATTGGAATGGCCCTCACTGAGCAAAACCCTAGCATTGGAGATGGTAAATTGGCACCATTTTCGAGACTCTAAGGCACGATTTGGGGGGTTCCCTAGATAGAAACCTGCATCTTGGATCCATTGGAATCGACAAATTCGCGATCGGAGTCACGGTTTGGGTGCTACGGGCATTTTGTTTGGGCACCCCGAGGCCATTCGGGGACACTTTGAGGATTTGACCCGGGGCCACGGAACCCAAACCGACGAGCGGACCTGGATTCCGTCGGCTCCCACAGGTGAAAGTGGCCATTGTGGACATGTACACGGTGGCCACACATTCCCAGGAGCCTTCAAATGAGAAATGACCCCCTTGAGTGAAATTGGAATGGCCCTCACTAAGCAAAACCCTAGCTCCCAAAGATGGCACATTGGCACCATTTCCGAGTCTTCAAGGAATGATTTGGGGGGTCCCATAGCTGAAATCCAACGTCCCAGATCCATCGGGATCAACAGATTCACGATAGGAGTCATGGTTTGGGTTCTATGGGCATTTTTTATAAGCACCCCATGGCCCTTCAGGGAAAATTTGAGGAGTTGCTCTAGGGCCACGAAACGCAAACTGACGAGTGGACTTGGATCCGTCATCTCCCACAGGTGCAAGTGGCCATTGTGAATGTATATATGGTTTCTAGACACACCTGGGAGCCTTTGAATGAGAAATGAACCCCTTGATCGAATTTGGAATGACCTTCACTAAGAAAAACCCTAGCTCCAGAGATGGCACATTGGCACCGTTTCTGGGATTTGGAGGAATGGTGTGGGTGGGCCCTAGCTGAAAAATGGCGTTCGAAATCCATCGGAATCGACGGATTCGCTACCGGAGTCATGGTTTTGGTGCTATGGGCATTTTTTCCAGGCACCCCATGGCCATTCAGGGACACTTTGAGGATTTGCTCTGGGGCCATGGAACCCAAACCGACGAGCAGACTTGGATTCCATCGGCTCTCACACATGAGTATTTCCATTGTGGATGTGTCCATGGTGGCCACGCATGCCCGGGATCCTTCGGATGAGAAATGGACCCCTTGAGCGAATTTGGAATGGCCTTCACTAAGAAAAACCCTAGCTTTGGAGATGGCACATTGGCACCATTTCCGAGCATTGGAGGCATGGTGTGGGAGGGCCCTAGATGAAACCCGACATTTGGAATCCATCGGAATCGATGGATTTGCTACCGGAGTCACGGTTTTGTTGATACGAGCATTTTTCCAGGAACCCCGTGGCTATTCAGGGACACTTAGAGGATTTTCTCTGGGGCCGCGGAACCCAACCTGACGAGCAAACTTGGATTCCGTCGGCTCCCACATGTGCTCATTAGAATTGTGGATGTGTTAACGGTGGCCATGCATGCCTGGGAGCCTTCGGATGAGAAATGGCCCCCTTGAGTGAGATTGGAATGGCCTTCACTAAGCAAAACCCTAGTTTCGGAGATGGCACATTGGCACCGTTTTCGAGCATTGGAGGCACGGTGTGGGGGGTCCCGTAGTTGAAGCCTGGCGTTCGGAATCTATCGGAAATGACGGATTCTCTACCGGAGTCACGGTTTTGGTGCTATGGGAATTTTTTCTAGGCACCTCGTGACCATTTAGGGACACTTTGAGGATTTGCTCCGGGGCCATGAAACCCAAACGGACGAGCGGACTTGGATTCCGTCAGCTCCCACACATGAGTATGGCCATTGTGGACATGTACATGGTTTCCATGCATGCCTGAGAGCCTTCGGATGAGAAATGGCCCTCTTTAGCGAATTTGGAATGGCCTTCACTTAGCAAAACCTTAGCTCCGGAGATGGCACATTGGCATCGTTTCCATGCGTTGGAGGAACGGTGTGCGGGGGCCCTAGATGAAACCCGGCATCTGAAATCCATCGGAATCGACGGATTCTCTACCAGAGTCACGGTTTTGGTGATACAGGAATTTTTTCCAAGCACCCCGTGGCCATTCAGGGACACTTTTAGGATTTTCTCCAGGGCCACAAAGCCCAAATCGACGAGCGGACTTGGATTCCGTCGGCTCCCAAACGTGCTCATTGGCATTGTTAACATGTTCACGGTGGACATGCACGCCTAGGAGCCTTCGGATGAGAAATGCCCCCCTTGAGTGAAATTGGAATGACCTTCACTGAGAAAAACCCTAGCTCCGGAGATGGCACATTGGCATTGTTTCCGGGTGTTGGAGGCACGGTGTGGGGGTCCCCCTAGCTGAAACCCGACATCCAAAATCCATCGGAATCGATGGATTCGCTACTGGAGTCACGGTTTGGTTCTATGGGCATTTTTCTAGGCACCCTCAGGCCATTCAGGGACACTTTGAGGATGTCAAAGGATCTGGACCTATAATAATGCAGTCTTAGTGTTCTTACTTGATTTGAGAAGTTGATTTCTTTGCTATTAAACTATGCAATTTCCTTCAAACTTCTTTTCATTGACATAATGGATACATGGAACTTAATTTTATTTTTTTTCTATTGTCATTTGCAAAAACTAAGATAGCTAAATTAGATTTGCTTTTCAAAGTATTCAGTGCCCTTGTGCATACTTTGTGTTGCTTTTCCATAATGATATATTAACCATATTTGACTTTGCTTAATTTTTTGTCTTTTCCATTGAAAAACTAATAGGCATAGATCTGAAACTTGGGTGATTTCTGCACTAATTTGACAATCTTTTTTCTTATTATCAAATTATGCAGTTTCCTTTACACCACCATTCATTGAAAAAATGGATAAATAGAACTTAATCATATTTTTCTTGTATCTTTTGCAAAAACTAAGATAGATGAATTAAATTTTATTTTCATCCTATTAAGTTTGCTTGTGAATACTATGTGTTGCATTGTTGTACTGATATATTAATGAATTTTGACTTTTCCTTCTTTTTTCTCTTGTCATTGACAAATTAATAGGCATGCATTAATTTTTGAGTTCAGAAGGCTGATTTGAGGTGACATATTGATGTGTATGTTGGATGTTGTGTGTCTATGTGTATGTGAATTTGCTCGATGTGTGAAGATTGATACATCCTTCTTTGACCAAGATTTGATAAGAAGTAAAAGTGACCCTCATTGGTATGTCAAGAAGGATGAAGATGGCCTATTGCTTTGATTTCTTTATATGCCGATGATCTAATCATAAAAGGAAGTGCTACTATGTTCATTGAAGAAATGAAAATAAGCTTTTCACAGGAATTTGAGATGAAGGACCTCCGGGAGTTGTATTATTGTTTAGGCCTTGAAGAAGTATGGAGGGATGATGGTGTGTAGTTGATCACACAAAGAAACTATAAAAATGAGATCATCATGAGGTTCAATATGAATAAATGCAAGCTAGTGTTTTGGAAAAAAATGTGACGCTCAATATTGAAGATGAAACAAAAAATATGAATGACATTTTGTATCTAGAGTTGGCGGGAAGTCTAAATTTAGTTACATCCACTAGACCAGATAGTGAGTTCATGGATAAGGATAACCAACAACCATCAAATGAGATAGCCAAAGTTCCATCAAATTGACAAATAATCTAGCTTATCATGGCAGGTCCAAGATTATTGAAATGTTGCATCATTTTCTTAAGGAGAAGATATAATGAAAGGAAATATAGCATTTGGTCTACTATAATACATATGAGAATGTGGATGGCATCTTCATTAATTCTTTGGAAAAGACAAAATTCAAAATGTGTAGAGATAATTTGTGTGTTTGGAAAAACTTTTCTTTTTTGAAATAATGAATGAATGATTTTTTCTTGAGTTGATTCCTACAACCATAATAATTCATTGTGACGTTTCTAAGCTAATAAAATACATTATAGTGTGATATGAGTGAGACATCGATCTCATTGTTTATGGAATTTTATTGTTCCTTTTTTACTTTCTTATTATTAGAACATGCACAATGCAAACTATTGATATATAGGTTTTCATTTTACACTTTAATGAGATGTAATAAGTATATGAGAGAACGATATTTATACACACTGCAAACTATGCCAAAATGCATTTGCATTTTACACTCAATAACTACCTTGATCCATGTGCTTGATGTGTGAAAAAGTGTAAGATGCAAGACCCAATCAAATACAAGGGACTCATATTGAGGTCACTTGGTGTCTAGAAATAACATCTATATGTATGTGAAAACTTTTCCATAACATTGTTATTGAAGACAAAATCATGTATGCAAAAATGTAATAAAAGACAAAGTCATGTAGACAAGTGCAGATCCGTATATTAATATGAAAAAATGATTCCATCGGGTCCCATAGGTGCAAGTGGCCATTGTGGATGTGTCCACGGTGGCCACGCATTCCCGGGAGCCTTCGGATGAGAAATGGATCCCTTGAGAGAAATTGGAATGGCCCTCACTGAGCAATACCCTAGCACCGGAGATGGCACATTGACACTGTTTTCGAGACTCTGAGGCATGGTTTGGGGGGTCCCCTAGCTAGAAACCGGTGTCCCGGATCCATCGAAATTGATGGATTCATGATCGGAGTCATGGTTTGGGTGCAACGAGCATTTTCTTCGGGCACCCTGGGGCCATTCAGGGACACTTTGAGGATTTGCCCTGGGGCCATGGGACCCAAACCGACGAGCGGACTTGGATTTCGTCAGCTCCCACAAGTGAAAGTGGCCATTGTGGACATGTCCACGGTGGCCACACATTCCCAGGAGCCTTTGAATGAGAAATGACCCCCTTGAGCGAAATTGGAATGGCCCTCACTAAGCAAAACCCTAGCTCCAGAGATGGCATATTGGCACCGTTTTCGAGTCTTCAAGGAACGATTTGGGGGGTCCCATAGCTGAAACCCGACGTCCTGAATCCATTAAAATCAACAGATTCACGATCGGAGTCACGTTTTGGGTTCTATGGGCATTTTTTACAGGCACCCCATGGCTCTTCAAGGATAATTTGAGGATTTGCTCCGGGGCCATGTAATGCAAACCGACGAGAGGACTTGGATTATGTTGGCTTCCACAAGTGAAAGTGGCTATTGTGGATGTATACACGGTGGCTACACATGCCTGGGATCCTTTGAATGAGAAATGACTCCCTTGAGCGAATTTGGAATGACCTTCACTTAGCAAAAGCCTAGCTCCGGAGATGACACATTGGCACCATTTCCGGGCTTTGGAGGAACGGTGTTGGAGGGGCCTAGCTGAAACCCGACGTTTGGAATCCATCAAAATCGAAGGATTTTCTATCAGAGTCATGGTTTTGGTGCTATGGGAATTTTTTCCAGGCACCCCGTGGCCATTCACGGACACTTTGAGGATTTGCTCTGGGGCCACGGAACCCAAACCGATGAGCGGACTTGGATTTCGTCGGATCCCACACATGAGTATTTCCATTGTGGATGTGTCCACGGTGGTCACGCACTCTCGGGAGCCTTCGGATGAGAAATTCCCCCCTTGAGCAAATTTGGAATGGCCTTCACTAAGAAAAAGCCTAGCTTTGGAGATGGCACATTGGCACTGTTTCCGAGTGTTGGAGGCACGATGTGGGAGGGCCCTAGCTGAAACCCATCGTCTGGAATCCATCGAAATCGATGAATTCGCTATTGAAGTCATGGTTTTGTTGATACGGGCATTTTTCCAGGCACCCCGTGGCTATTCAGGGACACTTTGAGGATTTGCTATGGGGCCACAGAACCCAACCTGGCGAGTGGACTTGGATTCTATCGGCTCCCACATGTGCTCAATGGAATTGTGGACGTATTCACGGTGGCCATGCACGCCTGGGAGCCTTCGGATGAGAAATGGTGCCCTTGAGTGAAATTGGAATGGCCTTCACTAAGCAAAACCCTAGCTACGGGGATGGCACATTGGCACCGTTTCCGGTCGTTGGAGGTACGGTGTGGGGGGGGGCCTAGCTAAAGCCCAGCGTCCGAATTCCATCGAAAATGACGGATTCTCTACCGGAGTCACGGTTTTGGTGCTATGGGCATTTTTTCTAGGTACGTCGTGGCCATTCAGGGATAGTTTGAGAATTTTCTCCGGGGTAACAAAACCCAAACTGACGAGCGGACTTGAATTCCGTTGGCTCCCACACATGAGTATTTCCATTGTGGACATGTCCATGGTTTCGACGCACACCCGAGAGCCTTTGGATGAGAAATGGCCCTCTTGAGAGGATTTGGAATGGCCTTCACTTAGCAAAACCCTAGCTCCATAGATGACACATTGCCATCGTTTCTGGGCGTTGGAGGAACGGTGTGGGGGGACCCTAGCTGAAACCCAGCATCCGGAATCGACAGATTCGCTACCGAAGTCACAATTTTGGTGATACAGACTTTTTTCCAGGCACCCCGTGGCCATTCAGGGACACTTTGAGGATTTTCTCCTAAGCCACGGAACCCAAACTGATGAGCGGACTTGGATTCCGTAGGCTCCCACACGTGCTCATTGGTATTGTGGACATGTTCACGGTGGAAACGCATGCCCAGGAGCCTTCGGATGAGAAATGGCCCTCTTGTGTGAAATTGGAATGGCCTTCACTGAGCAAAACCCTAGCTCTGGAGATGGCACATTGGCATTGTTTCCGGGCATTGGAGGCACGGTGTAGGGTTCCCCTAGCTAAAACCTGGCGTCCAAAATCCATCGGAATCAATGGATTCGCTACCGGAGTCACAGTTTTGGTTCTACGGGAATTTTTATAGGCACCCTCGGGCCATTTAGGGACACTTTGAGGATGTCAAAGGATCTGGACCTATAATAATGCAGTCTTAGTGTTCTTACTTGATTTGAGAAGTTGATTTCTTTGCTATTAAACTATGCAATTTCCTTGAAATTTCTGTTCATTGACATAATGGATACATGGAACTTAATTTTTTTTTTTCTATTGTCATTTGCAAAAATTAAGATAGCTAAATTAGATTTGCTTTTCAAAGTATTCAGTTCCCTTGTGCATACTTTGTGTTGCTTTTCCGTAATGATATATTAACCATATTTGACTTTGCTTAATTTTTTGTCTGTTCCATTGAAAAACTAATAGGCATAGATTTGAAACTTGGGTGATTTTTGCACTAATTTGACAAGCTGTTTTTTTGTTATCAAATTCTGCAGTTTCCTTTACACTGCCATTCATTGACACAATAGATAAATAGAACTTAATCATATTTTTCTTGTATCTTTTGCAAAAACTAAAATAGATGCATTAAATTTTATTTTCATCCTATTAAGTTTGCTTGTGAATACTATGTGTTGCATTGTTGTACTGATATATTAATGAATTTTGACTTTTCCTTGTTTTTTCTCTTTTCATTGACAAATTAATAGGCATGCATTAATATATGACTTTAGAAGGCTGATTTGAAGTGACATATGGATGTTGTGTGTATGTGCATTTGCTCGATGTGTGAAGATTGATACATTCTTCTTTGAGCAAGGTTTGATAAGAAGTAAAAGTGACCCTCATTGGTATGTCAAGAAGGATGAATATGGCCTATTGCTTTAATTTCTTTATATGTTGATGATCTAATCATAAAAGGAAGTGCTACTATGTTCATTGAAGAAACGAAAAGAAGCTTTTCATAGGAATTTGAGATGAAGGACCTCGGAGAGTTATATTATTGTTTAGGCCTTGAAGAAGTATGGAGGGATGATGGTGTGTAGTGGATCACACAAAGAAACTATAAAAATGAGATCATCATGAGGTTCAATATGAATAAATGCAAGCTGGTGTATTGGAAAAAAATGTGAAGCTCAATAGTGAAGATGAAACAGAAAAATATGAATGACACTTATCTAGAGTTGGTGGGAAGTCTAAATTATGTTACATCAACTAGACCATATAGTGAGTTCACGGCTAAGGATAACCAACAACCATCAAATGAGATAGCCAAAGTTCCATCAAATTGACAAATAATCCATCTTATCATGGCAGGTCCAAGATTATTGAAATGTTGCATCATTTTCATAAGGAGAAGATATAATAAAAGTAAATATATTATTTGGTCTACTATAATACATATGAGAATGTGGATGGAATCTTCATTAATTCTTTGGAAAAGACAAAATTCAAAATGCGTAGAGATAATTTGTGTGTTTGGAAAAACTCTTATTTTTTGAAATAATGAATGAATGATTTTTTCTTGAGTTCATTCCTAGAACCATAATAATTCGTTGTGACGTTTCTAAGCTAATAAAATACATTATAGTGTGATATGACTGAGACATTGATCTCATTGTTTATGGAATTTTATTGTTCCTTTTTTACTTTCTTTATCTTAGAACATATAAAATGCAAATTATTGATATATAGGTTTTCATTTTACACTTTAATGAGATGTAATAAGTATACGAGAGAATGATATTTATACACACTGCAAACTATGCCAAAATGCATTTGCATTTTACACTCAATAACTACCTTGGTCCATGTGCTTGATGTGTGAAAAAGTGTAAGATGCAAGACCCAATCAAATACAAGGGACTCATATTGAGGTCACTTGGTGTCTAGAAATAAAATCTATATGTATGTGAAAACTTTTCCATAACATTGTTATTGAAGACAAAATCATGTATGCAAAAATGTAATCAAAGACAAAGTCATGTAGACAAGTGCATATCCATCTATTAATATGAAAAAATGATTCCGTCGGGTCCCACAGGAACAAGTGGCCATTGTGGATGTGTCCACGCACGCCCAGGAGCCTTTGGATGAGAAATGGCCCCCTTGAGAGAAATTGGAATGGCCCTCACTGAGCAAAACCCTAGCACTGGAGATGGCACATTGGCACCATTTACAAGACTCTGAGGCATGGTTTGGGGGGTCCCCTAGTTGGAACCCGGTGTTTTGGATCCATTGGAATCGACAGATTCACGATCGGAGTCATGGTTTGGGTGCACTGGGAATTTTCGTTGGGAACCCTGGGGCCATTCAGGGACACTTTGAGGATTTGCCCCGGGGCCACAGAACCCAAACCGACGAGCGGACTTTGATTCCATCAGCTCCCAAAGGTGAAAGTGGCCATTGTGTATTTGTCCATGGTGGCCAAAAATTGCCAGGAGCCTTCGAATGAGAAATGTCCCCCTTGAGTGAAATTGGAATGGCCCTCACTAAACAAAATTGTAGCTCTGGAGATGGCACATTAGCACCGTTTCCGAGTCTTCAAGGAATGATTTGGGGGGTCCCAAAGCTAAAACATGGCATCCCAGATCCATCAGAATCAACATATTCATGATTGGAGTCACAGTTTGGGTTCTATGGGAATTTTTTATAGGAACCCCGTGGCCCTTCAGGGACAATTTGAGGATTTGCTCCGGGGCCACGAAACACAAACCGACGAGTGGACTTGGATTCTGTCGGTTTCCACGGGTGCAAGTGGCCATTGTGGACATGTACACGGTGGCCACACATGCCCAGGAGCCTTCAAATGAGAAATGACCCCCTTGAGTAAATTTGGAATGACCTTCACTAAGCAAAACCCTAGCTTTGGAGATGGCACATTGGCACCGTTTCCGGGCTTTGGAGGAACGGTGTGGGGGGCCCGTAGCTGAAACCCAGTGTCTGAAATCCATCGGAATCGATGGATTCACAGTCGGAGTCATGGTCTTGGTGCTATGGGAATTTTTTCCAGGCACCCCGTGGTCATTCAGGGACACTTTGAGGATTTGTGTTGGGGCCATGGAACCCAACCCAACAAGCGGACTTGGATTCCGTCAGCTCCCACATGTGCTCATTGGAATTGTGGACGTGTTCACTGTGGCCATGCACGCCCGAGAGCCTTCGGATGAGAAATGGCCCCCTTGAGTGAAATTGGAATGGCCTTCACTAAGCAAAACCCTAGCTTCGGAGATGGCACATTAGCACCGTTTCCGAGTGTTGGAGGCACGGTGTGGGGGGTACCCTAGTTGAAGCCCGGCATCCAGAATCTATCGGAAATGATAGATTCTCTAATTTCGGGGGTCAGGATGACTGAGGAAGGTTCGGTGAAGTAGCAACAACATCAGAAGCAGTGGTGCAGTAGTAAATTAATTTTTATCTCTAATCTTTTGGGATTCACTAAGGCAACGACAGTGGTAGATTAATGAAAGCATGACCATGGAAAAATATAGATATGTTTTGTTGATGTATATGTAACTTCGGAATGTATTTCACCTATGTATATTGTACTCCTATAGAGATGTATTATTCCTCTATACGGAAGTGTCGTCATTTGTATTGACAAGTGTCGCAAGTGTCGTAACTTGCTGTGATGGGTTATTAGACCACCTAGTGAGGGGTCAGCCCAGATTAATGTAACCATGGGTTATTAGACTGAGTTAGACAAGTCATCCCTGTTAGTTTATTAGGCGGGACAGGACAAGTATAAATAGAGAGCTGGAGCTCTCTATTTGATCATCTCATTATTCACTTCTACACTACTCGGAAAGTGGCGCACTAGTTGAGGAGGAGGTGTACCTGCTAATAGAAGACTATATCTTGTACTTTGGTTGTATCATTGCTCTTTCTATCTCTGAGGAAGTTGTGGGGTTTTTCACCTTTATGGTTTTCCCCAGTGAAACTCTGTGTGTCTATTGTCTTATGTGATAAGTGATTGCTTGATATGCTTAATACATGCTTGATATGTTGTAGATGTTATTCTCTCAGTAAAGATCCTAGAGTATGTTGAAATAATGCTCAAAATCTAACATGGTGTCAGAGCTAACTTGAGAAGAAGACATTATGCAGTGGAAAAAACTAGGGTTTCTTGTTTATTGGGTTTCTCTCCATGTATTTTGGAAAAGAAGTAAGGTAGACTGACTCTACTCATCAAGGAGAATCTTTCTGTCTAATCAGAATTCAATTTTGAGCACTTTCAGTTTTGGCCCTAAAACTTAGGGTTTCCATAAAAATAGGAATTTATGAAATCTGAAGACATAGCTGGAAGCTCCTTGGAAAAATCGAATTTTAGAGGTTTGGATCAAACTTTTTGGTTGGGTGAATATTTGGGAAACTCAAACCCTAATTCAGGGTCCTCCCTAGTGAATCCGGGAGATTGAAAAGCATTTCTGAAGGGTGAAACTTTGCAGTTTTCAAATTCTGAATATACCAGGCTGATCAGCTCATCAAGGCGCATCTTTCTGTCCTTTCAGAAGTTTGAAATTCACATTTTGAATTTTTAGGGTTTCTTTGAGAAACCCTAATCCGGGACTAGATCCAGTTTTCAGCAAGACAAGTGGTAAGACCTAAAACTTTTCTATTTCCATTTGAAGTACTCTTTAAAGATGTCTCACCACACCAAGCTTTAGGATAAGCTTGAAGGGGCTGATAACTTCCTAGCATGGAAGTATAGGATTGGGTTAATCCTGGAAGAAAATGAGTTGGACACTTATATAAGTGAAGAGGTCCCTGTCCCAGAGGGAGAAGAGGCTAAGGCTCTTCACAACAAGAACTTGGTCAAGGCAAAGAGGATCATTGCTGATTATATCAAAGATCATCTCATACCCCATGTGTCATCCCTAAAGACACCAAAGGAGATGTTTGATTCCTTGACCAAGCTATTTGAATGGAAGAACATAAATCAGAAGATGACCTTGAGGAATCAATTGAAGAATGTCAAGATCCAGAATGCGGAGACTATGCAGTCTTATTTCTCAAGGGTCTCCCAGATAAAAGAACAACTTGAAGCTGTGGGAGAAGACATAGAAAATGGAGAAGTGGTAATGACCACTCTTAATGGCCTTCCTAGGTCATGGGAGTCCTTCATCCAAGGGATTTGTGCTAGGAAGAAACTTATCACTTTCAATAGACTGTGGGAAGAATGCTCACAGGAAGAATCTCGAATTATAGTTTGAGAAGAGAAGATGGGGAATGAAGACCAAGCTCTCACAGCTCACTCCAAAAGTCATGGTGACAAAAAGACTCACCATCACGGCAAGAAAGAAAGACATCACCATCATAATCAGAGGAGTAGTCCCAGACATTGAAGAAACATGTCCTATGTTTGTTGCTATACATGTGATGAAAAGGGACACTATTCCAGAGACTGTCCCAGAAATAAGAAAGATGGTTCTCACAAGAAGAAGAACATCAAAATAAGACATCATGCTCATGCTGCAGAGGATGATGAACCTCCCAGGAAGAGGGTTAGAGAAGATAGTGAATATTCTTCTAGTGATGAAGAATATGTTTTGATTTCTGCTCTCACTGGAACCATTATTCATGGAATTAATGATTGGCTTATAGATAGTGGGGCTTCTAAAAACATGTTAGGATTCAAGGAACCCTTTATGACCCTATCTGATCATGAATCACCCCACAAGGTGAAACTTGGGGATGACTACCAGTATCCAATAAAAGGGAGTGGTGAAGCCTCCTATAAACTAGACTCTAGAAAGTATATGAAGATGAAAGATGTACTTTATGTTCCAGGTCTCAAGAAGAATCTACTCTCCATATCTGCATTGGATGCAAAAGGCATGAGGGTTGCATTTGTAGATGGCCAAGTCCTAATGTGGCCAAAAGGTAAGACTATAGATTATGCAATTGTGATTGGAGAGCAAGAGGGAGGATTATACAAATTAAAGGGCCAACCAGAACAAGCCATGGTCCATGATTCAGTAGAGCCAAGTGAACTTTTGCATAGAAGGCTTGCACACATGCACTATAGGGCATTACCAATTGCAAGAAAAGCTGTAGAAGGTCTTCCTAAAATCCAAACAAAGCATGAAGGCATTTGCAAACGTTGTGCAAAGGGAAAGAACACAAAGAAGACATTTCCAAGCAGTGAAAGCAAGGCAAAAATAATCTTGGAAATCATCCACTCTGATGTATGCGGTCCGATGTCATCCAGTTCTCTGAGTGGGTATGTATACTATGTTTCCTTCATTGATGATTTCTCTAGGAAGACTTGGGTTTACTTCTTGAAGAACAAAGATGAAGTGTTTGACAAGTTCAAGAAATTCAAAGCCTTGATATAAAAAAAAACTGACATGAAGATCAAGATCTTCAAATCCGACAATGGTAGAGAATTTACTTGAGGAGACTTCAAGAAGCTATGCAGTGATTCAGGGATTAAGAGGGAGTTGACTACTCCTTACAATCCACAACAGAATGGGGTTGTCGAAAGAAAGAATAGAACAATCATGGAAGCAGCTAGGGCAATGCTCCATGACCAAGATCTACCTATGCACTTATGGGATAAAGCAACAAGGACAACTGTATATGTGCAAAACAGAACACCCCATAAGATACTTGACAACAAAACACCAGAATAAGTGTTCACTGGTAAGAAACCAGAAGTTAGCCATCTCAAAATATTTGGTTGTCTAGTATACACTCACATCCCAAAAGAAAAGAGGACAAAGCTAGATCCTTTAGGAAAGGAGTGTATGTTCGTGGGTTACAGTGAAAGCTCGAAGTCTTACAGAATCTACTTCCCAGGATTCAAGAAGATTGATATTAGTAGGGATGTAACATTTGATGAAGGCTCATCATACATAAAATCAAGGAAAACATCAGTTGAAGATAATGACGAACCCAGAATACCCAGAACTCAAGACACCAACATGAATGAAGCAGTTCCTGAAGAAGATCGTGAAATGGAAGATCCACAACAACTTGTAGATCCACCCCGTGAGAAGGAATCTCACAATAGGAAACTAGCATGGGCTAGAGAGCTCATCCAACTGCAGAAAGGTTTGGCATTCCAGAGAGGAACACACAAAAAGGAAAAGAACAAGATCACATACCAGCTATGTTGCTTTACTCTGTGACATAATCAACAAAGAACCTTCCAGTTATGAAGAAGCAGCAGAAAAGAAAGAATGGAAGGATGCCATGGTCGAGGAATATCAGTTGATCATGAATAATGATGTTTGGGATGTGGTCCTAAGACCATATGGGAAGTATGTGGTGACTTCTAAGTGGATCTATAAGATCAAGCATGCTGCAGATGGAAGTATAGAGAAATATAAAGCAAGGTTTGTAGCTCGTGGCTTCTCCTAGAAAGAAGGGACTGATTATGAAGAGACTTTTGCTCCTATGGCTAGATACACTTCCATTAGATCAGTACTTGCTCTGGCTACAGTGATGAAATGGAAGGTACACCAAATGGATGTCAAGACAACTTTCTTGAATGGTGTAGTTGAAGAGGAAGTGTATGTGGAGCAGCCACTCGGGTTTGAGGCACATGACTGAGAGACACATGTGTGCAAACTGAAGAAAGCCCTATATGGTTTGAAACAGGCACCCAGGACCTGGTATGGCAGGATAGATGGATTCCTATCCAGTTTGGGCTTTACCAATAGTAAAGTGGATTGCAACCTTTACTACAAGGTTGAGGAAGGCAATCCTGTGATTCTACTATTGTATGTGGATGACCTGTTTGTAACAGGTGAGGATAGATTGATTGCCGACACGAAGAGGAAGCTTGCTGCCGAGTTCGAGATGAAGGACTTGGGTATGATGCACTACTTTCTTGGTATGTAGGTGTGGCAGAGTGCAGATGGAATCTTCCTTGGGCAAGGGAAGTATGCAGTAGAGATCCTGAAGAGGTTCGGGATGATGGACTGCAAGGCCATTGCCACACCTATGGAATCGAACCTGAAGCTTATGTGTGATGCTTCTTCTGAGCTGGTTGATGCTACTATGTATGATCAGATGATTGGGTCCTTGATGTACCTGACAAATACGAGACCAGATATCTGCTTTGCGGTGAACACCTTGAGCCAGTACTTGACAGATTCGAGACATATTCACTTGATAGCTGCAAAGAATATTATGAGGTACTTGAAGGGTATAGTTGACTGTGGGCTCAAGTATGAGGCGAATCAAAAGTTTAACCTGGAGGGTTATGTTGATTCGGATTGGGCAGGCGGTGCCATTGATCGGAAGAGCACTTTGGTGTGCTGCTTCAGTATGGGATCCGGTATGATCTCTTGGTTTAGCAGGAAGTAGTCTTGTGTGGCACTGAGTACAGCCGAAGTAGAGTATGTCGCAGCTTGTATGGCTAGTTGTGAGGAAATATGGCTTAGGAAGCTACTGTCTGATTTGTTTGATATCCAGCTGAGTGCTACTTGTATATATTGCGACAACCAGAGTTTTGTGAAGTTGTCGGAGAACCCAGTGTTCCATGAAAAGTCGAAGCACATTGAGATCAAGTATCACTATATCAGGGATATGGTGTAGAGAGGAGCAGTGAAGCTCCTGTATGTTGCGACAGACGAGCAGATAGCCGATGTGTTGACCAAGCCGCTAGCCAAAGTGAAGTTTGAATACTTCAGAGGGAGACTTGGTGTACTTCAAATCGAGATAACTTCGAAGGGGAAGTGATGAGTCTGGAGACACATATGCACACAAGTCCATTCTCACATGGTTGGAGGAAAGTCCTTCCATGGTGAGATGTAAGGGCTAGGCCATTTTCACATGGTTAGAGGAAAGTCCTTCCATGGTGAAATGTAAGGGCTGGGTGGAGCCATTCTCACATAGTTAGAGGAAAGTCCTTCTATGGTGAGATGTAAGGGCTGGGCCATTCTCGCATGGTCAGAGGAAAGTCCTTCCATGGCGAGATGTAAGTGCTGGGCATGGATTTTCCGACATGGTCAGAGGAAAGTCCTTCCATGGTTGTGATGTAATTGCCAAGCTTTTCCAACATGGTCAAAGGAAAGTCCTTCCATGGTCGTGATGTAATTGCTGTAGCCATTCCGACATGGTCAGAGGAAAGTCCTTCCATGGTCATTTATGTAAGTGTTGTGAGATTTTCCCAGATGGTTAGAGGAAATTCCTTCCATGCTGGTGAATGTAAGTGCTGATCCTTTCCCGGATGGTTAGAGGAAAGTCCTTCCATGCCAGTGAGTGTAAGTGCTGTGTGTGTGCATCTAGGTTGTGCTCCATGGATGATGACGATGATATGAAGACGATGATGTGACAGTATGGTACACAGGTTTTGCAGAGGCATATGATCAGTCCTGGGATGCTCTTGCAGGTTTTGCAGAGGCAGTGTAATTAGTCCTGGGAGATCTTGCAGGTTTTGCAGAGGAAGTGTAATCAGTCTTGATGTGTACCTATTTGATGGATTTCTCGCAGAGATGATGAAGACCTACATGAAGGCTAGGCCTACATCCATCATGAAAAATGGCTGGCTCTGTAGATGATGAAGACCTACAGGTGGTGGGCCTACATCCAGTATGAAAAAGGACCGGCTCTGTATAACTTCCTATGACGAGTAGATTGGAGATTGATTGAGATAGCAGCAGTAGTGACGATGACGATGATTCGATGATGATGATCAGTGACGATGATCCAGAGAAGAAGACTTGTGCTAGAAGATCTGTGTCGAGAAATACCTTCCTAGTTAAGAGGGAGTGTTGATGTATTTGTAACTTCGGAATGTATTTCACGTATGTATATTGTACTCCTATAGAGATGTATTATTCCTCTATACGGAAGTGTCATCATTTGTATTGACAAGTGTCGCAAGTGTCGTAACTTACTGTGATTGGCTATTAGACCACCTAGTCAGGGGTTGGCACAGATTAATGTAACCATGGGTTATTAGACTAACTTAGACAAGTCGGCCCTGTTAGTTTATTAGGCAGGACAGGACAAGTATAAATAGAGAGCAGGAGCTCTCTATTTGATCATCTCATTATTCACTTCTACACTACTTGGAAAGTGGTGCACTAGTTGAGGAGGAGGAGTACCTGCTATTAGAAGACTATCTCTTGTACTTTGGTTGTATAATTGCTCTTTCTATCTCTGAGGAAGTTGTGGGGTTTTTTACCTTTATGGTTTTTCCTAGTGAAACTGTATGTGTCCATTTTCTTATGCGATTGCTTGATATGCTTGATACATGCTTGATATGATTGATATGTTGTACATGTTATTCTCTCAGTAAAGATACTAGAGTATGTTGAATTAATGCTCAAAATCTAACATGTTTGGGGACAGAATGAGGACATGCTATTAAACAAAATAAGATGATCAGCTTATGGACAGATTGTTGATGGACATAATGATGACAACGTCACCTACAACAAATTGATGATGGAAATTTCTCTCATCATTGGTCAAGTAAGAATGACAGATTTTGGAAATTTCTTTCCCATTTCTATAATCATTAGAGGTATTAATGGTATAGATACAAAGTTTGAATTTATTGAATATTTTCATATTCTTTGTTCATGTGATACCATATTTACATAAACCATGGTGAATGTGATGGTGAAATTGGAAAAAGAAGTGTTATAACTCACTTAATTCCTTCATGAAATACATTAGCAATCACACATACTAGTATTTATGTGGTAAATGCAATGGATGCGGTCGAGGAAATCACTTTTAAGTCCTCCTCATTCAAGTAATCAATGCACACTTGAACTTGGATTATTTTGTAGTGGGAGTTTTAATTTGGTTCGAATGGAAATTCTTGGTGCATGTAGGATATCTCTGAATATTAATGCCAAGAAACTTCATCATATGGTAAGTTGGGTTGAGTGTGTTCATTGTGGATTTATAAAGCTTCATAACATCCTGAGGTGCTTATCACCATAGATGAACACCTTACAAGAGGTAATTTGTCATATTAATCAAAGTATATGTAGTCATCATGAAGACCAATTTGCTAGGCTTTTGGATATGGAAAAGAGAATGGCAGCACAGAGTGAAAGGTTAGAGAAGTTGGCTACAGATTTAGAAATGCCTCATAACATTACACCCTATAGTTTCCATAGGTTCAGTGAATGGTTTCGACCAAAATACTTTGCAGTTCAATAGGATTTTGGTGATTATGAAGACATAGAATAAGCACAAGTAGCATCATAAATGAAAGAAGTTGAAAATGGAGAAGCAAAGGATGCCTAAAGGGAACATGAACACATGTCTAGTTTTCTTATTTATCATGTTTTATAAGGCTTCAATTTTGTTTGGTTGGATTATATGAATTTATAGCTCTCAAATAATTTAGACAATATTGAAGGAACAAGAGTCCCTTACTAAGTAAATAACCAGTACAAGTAACGTAAGAAAGCCATAAATGACTTGTAGTAAAGTAAAATATGTAATATATGATGGATCCTTAATAGTTACATAGGTTTTGGGATTTATATAAGCCCGTCATGCACCTTTTCGTAAAAGGGCATGACTATTGACTTTAGATAGTCTTTAATTATAATAAATTAATATTAATATTAATTTATTATTTTATTGTTACATTGCCTTCCCCTTAAGGGAAGCTTTGTCCTCAAAGCTTCATTGAAAGCAATCTTTGATTTTGCTTGAACTGTCATCTCTTGATCCTCTGCGAAACTTGATGAAATAAGACGATATGAGTTACAGATTCCCTGAGAGAATTATCGCATCGTATCTATTGTGGTCCATCCCAGATCTAATTTTATCAGAGCTATGAGATCATTTTGTGGGATGGGTCATTTCAATTGTTGCTTAGTATGTCGATATTTTTTCCTATCAACATAATTCTTCTGTGAGTGCTCGTTTTGACCCTGTTGTTGGTCAAAACGACGATTATAATTGGGATGTCTGTAAGACGTATGTGTTGTTTGTTTTTCTTTCTTTTGAACTGCGGTGAGGACTGTCTTCATTTCCTCGATTTGATTTTTGGATGCATTTTCCTATATTTGTGCTTCTTGGTTCTCCAATAGATTGTTATGATTCTGAATCTTTTCGATTATTTCATCTTGTGACTTTTTTTCAATTTCTAACTTCTTGATTTGATTCTCTAGTTCCTGATTACGATTATTTAGACACTGGTTTTCTTCTTGCTTTTCCAGTATTCTTCCTTCGAGGTCTTCACCGAAGTGTTCCCTCTTACTACTGTTTTTCAGTTTTTTAATCTTTGTAAGCAATTTTTTGTTATGATTTCGTACACGAAAAATATCTTCGGTATTTCTTGATAACACATTGTTGACTTTTGTTAGTTCCAACTTATGTGCCTTCTTACTGTCGTCATACTGCTACCGGAGTTTTTCTTTTTGCTGCTGATGATGGCATAAATATGTTTCTTGATTTTCTAACTTTTCATGTATTTGCGCCAATTCGTCTTCCTTGTCCATGACGACTTTGTTTAGACGACTAATTTCCTCTTCAAAGTCGACACTATTTCCATACGAATATCCTTTGACTTTGTTTGGGTTTTTTATCTGGTCTTCAAGTTTTTGAATGATACTTTCCAAATGTGATATTTTCTTGTCTTTATCTGCTAACCTTTCTATGAATCGTTCTTTACTATCTTCCAAAAATTGAATATTCAATTCTGATTTAGTAATCTTTAGTGTCTGCTTGGCGTTTTCGAACATTAGACTATTATTGGTTGCCTTGCACTGTTCTAGTTGAGCCGAAACCGCTTGTAACTGTGATTGTAACTCTGCTATCATCGTTGCCATGACTTCTGAATTCCAACTGTTTTGAATTAGTCTTCTTTGTTTGATAGCGGATTTGGGATGCTTGACAAGTCTTCTTTGTTGACTCTTCCTGCTTTCGATAACAGGTGGACACCAAAAAGGTGTAATAACCCTTAATGTGGTTATTTAGTAAAAAAAAATTTCTTTTGTTATGGTTAAACAACTTTTTTTTTCCAAAAGTAAATATATAAATAATAATTTTTCTTTAATATAATAATAATTATTAATTAATTAATAATAATATTATTAATATTTTTATAAACTATATATATATAGTTTTTTTTTTCAAATATTAAAAATATTTAAACAATATAATAATACTATTATAAAGTTTAATATTTGATTTCAAAAAACTGAATGTAGGGTTTCAATGCAAGATGGATGGCCAGGGAATGGGGGCCGAAGTGGTGGTGAATGGAAGCTGGTGGAGATTGCAGGTTGTGGTGGAGGGCGCTCAACAAGGAAGGAGGGTGTGCAACAGCGGTGGCATGGGCGTGGACGTGGGTGGTGTGTACAGGAGATGGAAAAAGGATGGGGAGGGGGGGAGAACGTAGGGGAGATGGAGTGGAAGGAGTGTGGAGGGAGGTGGGGAAGTGCTGCAAGAGTGGAGGGATATGGGAGCACGGGAGTGAGGAGTAGCACGAAGTATATCAGGGAGAAGGACGGTAGCAATGTTGGCGAGCAACGTGGAGTATAGTGGATTGAAGGAGGCACGTAGGCGGAGTGGTTGCAGATGGGAGCGGAGAGGGTAGCAGGCGGAGGGAGGAATGAAGAGTGTGAGGATGAAAGAGGCATGCAGGAGGGGGGGAAGATGCATTGGAATGGTGGAGCGGTTGGAGGTGGGTGCACTGAATGGGAGGGATAGAAGGGCGTGAAGGAATGGTGGAGAAATGGTGGAGAGAAGGGGGAAGGGCAGCGAAGATGGTCGAAGGGATGCTGCGCAGGAAAGAGAGGGGGAGGGTTGGTGTGAGGTTGAAGAGGGAGATGGAGGATACAGTGATGGAGAAGACAGTAGGGCTAGTGGTCAAGCGGGAGTCGAGGGAGGACGATGGTGGTAGGATTGCAGCGGAAGAAGAGGGAAGGAGCGATGCATGGAGTGCGTAAATGGCTAAAATCCCAAAATCTGGTCAAGGACCAATCCACGAGAGAAACTCTCACTAGTAGCTAGTAGCCGGAATCGTATGTCCAATAATGGGCTCTGATACCACTGAAGGAACAAGAGTCCATTAATAAGTAAATAACCAGTACAAGTAACGTAAGAAATCCATAAATGACTTGTAGTAAAGTAAAAGATGTAATATATAATGGATCCTTAATAGTTACATAGGTTTGGGATTTATATAAGCCCGTCATGCACCTTTTCGTAAAAGGGCATGACTATTGACTTTAGATAGTCTTTAATTATAATAAATTAATATTAATATTAATTTATTATTTTATTATTACAAATATGTTAAACACAACTGTAAAATCCGATGATAATATGATAGACATGTTTTGTGAGAATTATTCTTTTTCATTTTAGTTTTAAATGATGATAATATAAAAAATGGTTACTCGGTGCTAATTAATTTGTAATTACTGAACACAAATTACTCATAACTGGATCTAATTATTCAAAGTAAAGAAGTTACCTGTGTGTATGGTGCCGCAATCTCCTCTGCTGCTGCCATGGCTCGTTCTAGGTCGAAGGAATCGATGACTTCCCACCTGGAGGATGGAGACTCGACCCTGAATAACTATACATTAAAACAAATAAATTCAACAATGTGTAATTAAAAGTTAAATATATTAAAAAATATGATATAAAATAAAATACAATAAATACTTGAACATTAAATCAAACAATATCTAACCTGGTCCATGTAGCTCTATGTGGCATGCTGCTGCGTAGGGCCATGGTAAGAATGACCACAGTGAGAACAACGATGTGTCGTTGTTCCAGTCAAACTAGATGGCCCTGCCTGGGTTCCACCTATACCTAGCATGTCCCGACCAACACCCATAGACTATGAAGCTGTGTGTGTCTCATTGATGTCCTCCCGGATCTGTGAAGACATAGCCACAAACGTGGTATGTCTAAGAAAATGATGTGTGGCATGTCTAACTGAGTCATCAATATCATCTAGGCTGCTACCAAACCTAGGTGGCTAAGAAGGGGGGTTTGGCTCTCTCTTGGGTGAAGGAGGTCCTATGAGTGGGTTGCGGCGGGCCTGAGGTCGATCTTGGGCAGAGCCAAGACCGACACCCTAAAACTCAGTGATGTCAAATTAATTGACATGGTAGCCTAGCTTAAACTCATCCCACAATTTCCTAAGAAAATACGGTGGGGCCTCCAAATTATTGCATTGGGGCCTGTCAAACACCATAAAACATCTCTTTCTCCAGTTATCTCTCCATTGCTGGTAAATACACCAGTCCATTGAAACCCGTCTCTTCCTCACATCTAGAGGTTTTCTTGTCCTGGGATCTATGAATTTGCTATACAACTGTCCTTCCGTGATGTTGAGGTCTTTAATTTGTTCTTTGGATATCCTAGTGGAATAGTGCTCCCTCATTCGAGCCCTGTATTGGCTCATATTTGTGATCTCACTGTGGGAAATATTGATGGATTCAATGATGTGTTGCAATGATGAACCTAGGGAAACCCGAGAGGGTTCCTTGGTGCTCTTCAATTCATTGCTTAATACCTTTAATTCGTTTAAATCTTGGTGTAATTGATCCTCGGGGTTTTCAGATGGTTCATCACTAGGTTCATTTTCCATTCCAATGTTGATGTTATCTTTTAATGGTTCAATATCATTGGTTTCCTATGATGGTTGTGGTGTGTTTTTCATTTTGTTAGGTGTATTTAATCTGCAATGGCAATTTGTTGATTTTTTAATTGATTGTAATTTTTTTTAATTTAAAATTGCAATGGAAAACAAAAAAAACAACAAAAAATTCATTCGTTGAGCACCTACCTGGAGGCAATAGTGGCAACGGAGTGGAGGTTCAGATTGATGCTGAGTAGGGGCTTTTGGGTGCTCCAACATGCACTCGCAGGGTCTTTGCTTCGCATGTCCACACTCGCGGGTTTGGGTTTGTTATTGTGATAACAATCCCGTGCTCTGTTTTTTTTTAATAAAAAAAGAAGGTGCGCACATGCGTTAATGACATGTGCGTGCATATTGTAATATCCTGGGCAAGATATGACCCAGATATTAACACCACTTTAAAAAAATTTACAACTTTTACTAGTGAAATTTTGTGGCAAATCCTTCGAACCGGACAGGAGGTATGTGAGGGGTACTAGTGTACAGACTGAGTATGGTGGGATGAAAGTGTGATTATGGAATTTATATGGGATTAGATGCAGCAGCATAAAAATATGTTTTTAGCAGGAGTCCTTGGCACAAGGTACTAGATCCATTCACTTTTCAGCAATAGATCGAATCTATTGCCTACTTCGAGGCTTCCTGGGCTTCTAGCATATGCCAACAAGACTGGGTAAGGGTTAAAGGTGTTTAGGAAAGAGATATATCAGTCATGAAACTCATAATGAATGCTGGAATAAAGACTGGATTGACTTGGAAAGGTTTGGATCAATTTGGGGATTATTCGCAGATGGTGGACTGCTGAACTAGTCACAATACATGCTTTCCAAAACAAGGCTAAAGGCATCCAAATTATGATTAATTTGACTGATATGGATACTAGACTAAGTTAGGGACTAGATCCAACTGACAGAATGTAAAATAATGATTAAAATAGATTCAGCAGGAAAACGGGTGAAACTAGTCTAGAATTGCCATCAATCTAGCTAGTCTTGCATTCTAACTTCACAAACTGCTTTAATAAACCACAAAATCTGTTCTGATATTAATTTAGACTCTGATATAACTTGTTACACACATATAACTCAAAATATGACTTTCATAACACCTCTTCTTTCATTAATAATTTGCTTCTTAAATAACAATGCCTCACAAGCTAATCTTCTGTTACAATCAGTGAGAGAATAGATAAGAGAAGTAAGAAGTTACTGTGGATATGTTCTAGAAGTAAATCTTAGTCCATATACAGATTAGATGGCTGATCTTGCTGCACTCAGAATGGCTGATATTCAAATGGGCGCCATCACCATCAGCTAGCTCTCTTCTTCAGTGGAAACCCTCTCCAAATCTAGCTGTGGTTGAGAGAATGAGATGGAAGAGAAAGATGGTTCAGCTCTGAAGCTGATCTGTGATATGTGGCTCCTCTAATGTCTACAAAAATGGCTGAACTATCTCTCCACCAAGTCTTGGGTGCATTCATTGGATCAAACTTTTTCAACAGGAGAATCTTCACTAAAACTAGTTGCAGAATCACTGTTGGAGGAACCTGTTCTCCTGTATGACTGTATATCTTCAATGGAGGCTAGAAGCATATGTTACTAGATGCAATATCTTGATAAGGACCTGCACAACACTCATTGGAAACTATGGGCCTTGGGGCACATCACCCAAGAAGCACAGCTGAGGCACATCACTCAACCGGAGAAGCATCAGAGCTCTCATGAGAAAACATAAATGATTCAAAATTTCTTCATTGGAGTTGATTGGATTATTTTATAAACTTTATGATGACTTGTTGAGTAAGTTACTTAGCTTTGGTGACTTGTGAGAGTAGGTTACCACTTTTCCATGTTTGGGTACACAGGGTGCTACCAAAGGACCGAACACCAAGAGAAACCACTTCACACAAATAGATCACAGATCAACACACCAATGTTTTGACGTGGTTTAAACCCTCTTGAGGGAAACACTCCACGGCCCCGGCCAAATAGTTTCTACGGGACAATTTATTACGCAAAAAAAGAAAGTTACAAATGAGCTTCTCATAGTCGATCAACTAAACAATGACCCTCCATGCTCTTTAAATAGAGATCATGGACCAATCGGGTGTTAAGCCACGGATCAAGGTTAGGTTTGATCTAAGAGAAGTTGAGCCGTCGGATCACTCTATGTCGAAAACATATCGTGACCGTCGGATTAAGTATTTACAAATGCATACTAATGCATAGTAAAGAAACACACTATCCCTAACGGATATATTACACAAGTTGATATTAACTAACTCTTAAGTGTCTAAATATCCTAACATCCCCCCTTAAGAACAACTTGGGATAGGATTGAAGGATTTACAAAAGTGACACTATTAGGAGAAGGAAGGAGGCATTAGAGCCTATCCCCCCTTAATGACAAGTTCTTGAACTCCTAACATAGATCGAAGTTTATAAAACTTCGCTTCTGTAAGAGACTTGGTGAAGATGTCTACAACTTGGTCATTTGTAGGGGAAAAGAGCACTTCAAGAACACGATCATGAACAAGATTTCTGATGAAGTGCATATGTAGCTCAATGTGTTTGCTGCGTTGATGTAGAATTGAATCTTTGGAAAGCTTGATGGCACTTTGATTGTCGCACCAAAGTGGAGTAGGATGTTGTTGCTCGAATCCAAACTCTGAAAGGATCTGTCGAAGCCATAAAGCTTCCTGACTGGCATTAACTGTTGCTCGATATTCTGCCTCTGCTGAAGAAAGAGCAAGAGCTTGTTGTTTCTTACAAGTCCAAGTAATAGGTCCAGATCCCAGACTGAAAACATAACCTGCAGTAGACTTTCAATCATCAGGATCGCCGGCCCAATCTGAATCAGTGAAACCAACCAGCAAAGGTTTCCCCCCTGTACTGTAATGAATCCCAAACTGAACTGTACCTCGAATATATTGAAGTATTCTTTTAGCTGCTTTCCAGTGACTTTCATGAGGTGTCTGCATATAACGGGTAACTCGACCAACGGAAAAGGAAAGGTCAGGACGGGAATGAGTCAAGTATAAGAGACTACCAACAAGCTGACGATACAAGGTGGCATCGACTTCAGGTGAAGTACAAGTGGCAGAAAGTTTGACTCTAGACTGGAATGGAGAAGGGGCTGGTGTACAATCTTCCATGTGAAAGTGACGAAGAGGGTCACAAGCATACTTAGACTGAGAAAGAAAGATTTCTTCTTTGGTTTGCAGGACTTGGAGACCAAGAAAATAATGCAAATGTCCTAAGTCTGACATTTCAAAATTTTGTTTAAGACTGGATTTCACATGGGTTATAAGCTTAGGGTCACTAACAGTAAGAATAAGGTCATCAACATATAGAACAAGTATGATGAGATGGTTTCCTACTTTCTTGGTATAGACATTGGGGTTAGAATGGCATCTAGAAAAACCAGTGTCAAGGAGAAAGTTATCCATTTTGGCATACCAAGCTCTAGGAGCTTGCTTAAGTCCATATAAGGATTTCTTAAGGCGGCAGACAAGACTAAAGTTATTCTGAACATAGCAAGAGGTTGTTCCATGTAAATTTCCTCCTGTAAATCACCATGTAAGAAGGCAGACTTGACATCCATTTGATGGACTTCCCAGTTGTGTAAGGCTGCAAGGGAAAGAACAAGGTGGATGGAGTTCATTTTTGCGATGGGAGCAAAGGTTTCATTGTAGTCAATCCCTTCAACTTGGGAAAAAACTTTGGCAACTAACCTTGCCTTAAGTCTTTCAACACTTCCATCTGATGCATACTTAGTTCTGTAGACCCATTTACATCTGACAAGTTTTCTTCCTTTTGGAAGTGGTACAAGATCCCAAGTATCGTTCGCCATTAAGGAACGGTATTCTTCATCCATGGCTGCATCCCAATCTGGATTCCCTGAAGCTTCTGCAAAAGTTTCTGGATCATGATTCTCGAAGACTTGAGCCAAAAGAGAAGAGGCTCGCTGAAACTGAGAACGTGTTCGACGTTGATCTCTAGGATCACCGGCAAGATCACTAGCTGCTTCACATGTTGAACGGACCCACTGAGGAAGCACTTGTGCTGGTGCAACTGGAGGAACATGAGCAGGCGGAGGTGGATTTTCATCCTCATTGTCATCATCAGAAACTGGAGTTGGAAACCTGTCAAGGAAGTTGGAAGAAGAAGAAGAAGGCACAAACGCTGAATCAGGCTCGCAGGCCAAAGATGGCACAATGGCCGAGTTAGGTTCGTAGGCCAAGAGATTTTCATAAAATTTAACATCTCTTCTAATGATTATATCATGAGAATGTGGTTGAACAAGTCTATAACCTTTTACATCTTCAGAATATCCAACAATATGCACTTTTCACTTTCAGGCTGCAATGCTTTCCGTTTTTCATCCGGAATGTGAGCCCATGCTTCACTACCAAACACACGGAAGTGACTTACATCAGGTTTAGTTTTACTCCATGCTTCTTCCGGTGTTATACCTTGTAATGCTTTAGTGGGGGTGCGATTAACTATGTAATTTGCACAATTAATGGCTTCAGCCCAAAATTGAAGACTTAGTCCCTTAGATTGGATCATACAATTAGCCATTTATTTTAAAGTGCGGTTCTTTCACTCAGCTACACCGTTTTGTTGTGGTGTATATGGAACAGTGTGCTGTTGTTGGATGCCTTGTTCAGTGCAGAAAGTAGTGAACTTATTGTTAACATATTCTCCTCCATTGTCAGATCTTAACTTAATAATTTGATGACCAGATTGTTTTTCAACAAGGGCCTTGTAGGCCAAGAACATGTTAAATACTTCGCTTTTAAGTTTTAGGAAATAAACCCAAGTGCGTCTGGTGTAATCATCAATGAAAGTTAAGAAATATTTGAAACCAGAAAAGGAAGCAGATGGAAGAGGACCACACAAGTCACTATGCACAAGCTCCAAGGGAACCGAGGCGTGCCAAGAGGCACGTTTGTCAAAACTGTCCCGATGATGTTTTCCGAGTACACAACCGAAGCAAACACCATCCCTGCAAGATACCATCGGAAGACCTGTCACCATATTTTCTTTACATAGTTGTTGTAATGAGCGATAATTTAAGTGACCAAATCGCTCATGCCAAAGTTTGTTCAAGTTATCACTATGAGCAACAAAAACTGAAGGGAAATGTGATGACCCAAAGTTGTTAAACTTGTACAACCTGGTAATATCATCAACAATTCCGGTAGCTAGGACCTGTTGAGGATCTTTAAAATCTTTGATTACAACTTGGTGAGGTGTAAAGGTCACAGTTTTACCTTCACCAGAATGAGTGATCTGATAGACTGATAACAAATTGCAGGAAATTCTTGGAACACATAGTACATCACTAAAATGACCATTATCTACTGGAACTGTTCCAGCTCCTACAACACTTAGAGATCTATCATCACCAACAAATATTTGTTTGGTGTTACATTCATGCATAGTAGAAAATATGGCTTGATCCTTAGCCATATGATAAGATGCTCCAGAATCAATGAGCCATTCATTTGAAGTAGAAGAAGAAGATGCATTATAAGAATAACCAGAAGCACAAAGTGCATGTCCATGAGAGACATATTTTGAAGACAAATCTAGGATGATGTGGTGCTTCTTCATTGCTGCTTCCAAGGCTGTCATCTTCTTGAAACACTTAGATTCATCATGATTATCTTTCCCGCAATAGTTGCAATGACGCTCAGTCTTCTTGCCTTTTGGCTTGGATCCTTTGTCATTTTTTAAAGAAGGAGCTGACTGAGAGGGTTTGGGACCCTTGTTTGACTTATTATTGCAAAAATTTTGTTTCTTAGGAGGCTTGGACTTTTTTTTCTTCTGTTGGGACAATAAGGCTTTCCCATATATATCTGCATTGTTGATTATTCCAAGATGAATGAGTTTATCTTGTTCTCTAATCAAGGAATCACAAAATGATTCAAGACTAGGCTCTTGATAGCTAGCTGCATTCAAGGATGCTTTCATGGAGTAAAATGTAGATACAGAAATAGAATATGCAGGTCCAAGTTTGGAAAGAATATGATAAATGCATTGTTTGTCTTCCCTCTCAATCTTACATTCTGCACATAAGAGTTTAAGAGTTTTGTACTTAGATAAATACTCTTGAATGCATGAAAAGTCACTTGGATTTAAAGAAATCAACTCATTTTCGAGTTGGTGACCTCGAATTTCATTGTGTTTAGAAAACACAGATTCCAACTTGCCCCAAGCAGCATTAGGTTCATCAATTCCAGATATGTGGAATCGCAAATCAGTAGAGATTAACATCCCAATCAATCCACGAGCTTCATCACATCTATTTGCCCATTTTATTTTCTTATCATCATCAGTGGGTTCTTTTTCTTTCCCTGAGGTAATTCTGAAAAGTCCCCTACTTCGTAGAACATCCTCCATACGAAATTTTCATGAGAAATAGTCGAAACTGTTAAGCAGAATATCACAAGGGGCAGCCATATTTGTAAATTAATGGTTGTAAAAGCAGAAACCAATAGTCTGGATGTAAAGAGCTTGAAAAAATAGGCGGTTTAAAAAAAAACGGCACTAAAAACTGACTCTGTATGATGAAGTTATGCTTGAACAAAGAAACTGTTGAAGATGTCTCCAATAGTGACGTGGCAGCTAGAGAATGTCTAGCAAAAAAAAAGAACCCCCCTCTTCCCAAGATGAACATTTTGACAATCACTTTACAAGAAAGTTGTTTTAAGTGAACCACTTTTGTAAAATAAGTGATTTCACTTTTACAATGATATTACTTTTAAATAGTGCAACAATAAATTAAAAAAACTTAAGTGACTCACTTGTATTTTTATTTTTTTATTATTTAAGTGAGATGCACTTTTACAATAAAGTAACTTGAAAATAGAAATTGCATGCATTTTTTCTTTTAAAAGTAACTTCCTAAGACTTAAACTCAAGACCTATTAAGGAATAAAACAACTTTGAACCAAGTGAGCTAGATTAAAAGGTATGTAAAATATGGGAATGAAGAAGGGGGCTTTTTTTTACTCTTCTTGCTCGGTTTGCGTGCTTGCTCTTTTTCCTGCAAAACACACCACAAATCGAAACAAAAAAAAAATTCCACACTTGTGGAGTTAGATCTCGTTAGCTTTCCCGGAAAGTCTACGTTTTCTCTCTGTTTCTGATTTGCCGAGATTGCGCAAGGTGCATGGCAAAGAGCATACGCAGCCGAGAAAAACCCTTTCCCTTTCTGTTTCTGATTTGCCGAGATCGCTCAAGGTGCATGGCAAAGAGAATACATAGATGGGAAAGCAACAATCCGAACCCAAAAAAAATCTAACAGTAAAAAAATGATGAAATATGAGATTTTTTCTTTTTAAAAAAAGAAAATAAAAAATGCGTCACTGTAACATTATACCTTCAGATATGATGAAATATGCGTTTCTAGAGCAACTGGGAACCGTTTTCGATCAAACGAAAACTATTTCCCAATGGAAATGATGCTTTGGATGCAATGGAACACCTCCCATAGCCCAAAAATGCACATAAATACCAGAACTAGAAACCCTTTCGAGTTTCGGCAACAGCAGTTCAAGATCTAGATCATAACCGGAAGCGACACTTCATAAAAGCTCTGATACCATGTTTGGGTACACAGGGTACTACCAAAGTACCGAACACCAAGAGCAACCACTTCACACAAACAGATCATAGATCAACACACCGATGTTTTGACGTGGTTTAAACCCTCTTGAGGGAAACACTCCACGGCCCCAGCCAATTAGCGTCTACGAGACAATTTATTATGCAAAGAAAGAAAGTTACAAATGAGCTTCTCATAATCGATCAACTAAACAATGACCCTCCATGCTCTTTAAATAGAGATCATGGACCAATCGGGTGTTAGGCCACGGATCAATGTTAGGTTTGATCTAAGAGAAGTTGAGCCGTTGGATCACTCTATGTCGGAAACATATCGTGACCGTCGGATTAAGTATTTACAAATGCATACTAAAGAAACACACTATCCCTAACGGATATATTACACAAGTTGATCTTAACTAACTCCTAAGTGTCTAAATATCCTAACAGCCCATTCTACTCCCAAGCCATGAGGGTGTCTTTCTTGAGGAGAATAGCAACTTCAGAGCTTTCAAAACTTTCTTTCCTTCACCCCCTTCAATGAATTTGGGCAAGTGTGCTTTAGGTAGCTTTTCTGGTTGTTTCTATTTTCTTTCAGAAAGCTTTTTTGAATCTTTTCACTTTCTTTACTTTGCTCTTTCCTGCTTTTGTCTGATTTTGCTAGCTTTTGTCAGTTTCCTTTTTAGGTTCATCTTGCCAACTTGTCTCCATTAGATTCCTTGGCTTTTCTGAAGTTTATCACTTAAGCAAGTGTGGCCTACTTGACCAATTCGAATTTCCTAGGAATATCATCACCCCTTGCAAATATTTATTAGCAACATTTATTATTAAAATATTAAAATTCTCAGAATTAATTCAAATTCAACATTTAAGCAATTAATTAATTCATGTGGTATAATTGCCTCAAAATTAACCCCTACTCCAATTTGGAAACATCTTCCACATGGGTGCCCTCTTGGCCCACTTGCTCATTATCCATTAATTTTATTTATCAAAATTACCTTTAATAAATAAATTTGCCAACTTGGGAGACTTAGGCCAAAATTAATTCTAGGCAAATAGAACTAATACCATTTAATTCCCTTAGGGATTTATTTTGTCCCCTTTCACCCATGGTACTGGATGAACCAAAATTGGGGACATGACAGTCCTCCCTTCCCAAGATTGCTTGTCCTCAAGCAATGTTAGGATTCCACCAAGCTTCTGCTACACCACTCTGATTTTATTTGTGCTCGTCCACTGAACAATTTGAAAATTAAACTTGGGGCCTTCAAATAAATCTAAGTAAAATGTAATATGAATAAACTGCACTGTAAACTCTATCTACACTAAATCATGAACAAAAATCTTAACCCAGTTAATATAACTGAGTAGAATTCCCGGATCCCACTGCTTCCTCCGCAAGGACCCATAATTTTTTGTCACCTCTAGAAAGTTATCACTCCAAGGAATTCTCGGATCCCAAAGTATCAACTACATTTTTCCAATCTCCAAGCATGTGGATTCCCTCCACATAGGTCAACTTCTGCAAGTAATCATTAATTTATCTTGGCAACTTTCCTGCTTAGCTGTCTTCCCTTGACCATAAGCAAAAACATTTTTGCAAGGATATTTCATGTATGTTAGGTAATCTTTCACCCAATCCATATGTGGATGAGTGACATCAGATGGCTGCAAATTATGCCTTTTCTGTTGCTTGCAAATCATATAAAAATCAGCAATGATGAAAACAATTTTCTTGCAACAAAGCATAAGATTCTTACCTTCTAGGTTTTCCCTTTCAGTGATGCCTCTATCCATCCAACCAATGGATGGAAAAACACCTTTATTTGCTGAATCATATGGAATGTGATCAGCCATATGTCTATCCTCTTCTGATAAGAGAACTCATGATTTCTACGGAACTCCACAGGTGTTCCCCTCTTCATCCAATGGCTCAACTCTCTGCCATTGATCCAAGGGTGCCAAACTCCATCACATGACCCACATGTTGAAAGTGAGTGTGGATCTGATGCCTCCTTGTCAAAAGTGGCTGCACACACATGCATGGGCTATCTCCACTGCTGTAGGTTAAGGAACATGTCATCTGACTTAAATTTAGGATCTTTCTGCTCATCATGTGACACAAAAAAATAGAATCCTTTTACCCAATTTTCATTCCCAAGGTTTGTGGCTGAATGTGAAGTGGGGAATGACGGGTGGTGAGCCAAGATTCTGAACATTTCATCTACTGAATCCTCTCTATTGATGGATGAACCCTCTATGGTGAAATCAACTGCACCTTCCTTGGAAAAAAGACCTTCTTCAATGATCCTCTCATGTTCATTCTAGATAAAATCATGCACATGCTTTTCACCCACTTTTTTTGCACATTCTTCAAGCACATACCGCATAGACTGCTCCTCATGGTCCACCCACTCATGAGGTTCCTTCATGTAATATTTTATGTCATTGACCCAAAAAGGATGACTCTTAGGAAAAATTGAGGATTCAGAAAATTCTTTCCACTCTTGCTGGAATTGTTCTATCTTCATTTGGGATTCTGAGAGAGCACTTTGAGTGTATTTCAAAGAATCTTGGGTGGCCAACAACTCACTTTTGAGCTTGTGGTTCTCTTCTTCATATCTACAAATATTTTTTCTTCATCATGCAATGATGCATCCCGCAACAATTCAACAAGCTCACACATGTAATTTTTATCTAAAAGCAACTGTGAGAAATTACCTTTGATTGTGGACATTGCTTTAAAGATATTCTCCATGGATACAAAGAAATATTGATCTTCCCTTAAAGCAGCTTCCCAACACAATCTTGACACTGAAGAATGAGTGTCATGGAGAATTTTCAGGGCCTCTTGGATCTTCTGTTCATCCATCTTCAATGACCCTGCAAGAAGATGAGGTTCTTGTAGATGTTCCTCCTCTTCATTTCCCATCACCGGATTGATTTCAAGCAGTGCACTTGAGGTTTTGAAATATTTTAGGTCCTCAAAAACATAATTTGGGCTGCAACATAAGTGCTCATTCATCCTTGGTGCAACAGAAATATCTTCTCTCAAAGTTCCAGCCTTCCCACTACTTTCATTTTTTACACTAGAATTCTGAACCTCATCACTAGGGGGCTCAAACATTCTGAAATTTTCAATGGACATGGCTGCCATCTCAGTTTGACCTAATGACACATAAAAATTAGAAATTACTAATTCACCATGTGTCATGTTCACCTACTTATGTGGTGGAATTATGATGGCTTGTTCATCCACCCATTTCTCTGCTTCACACCCTACTGAGATGTCCTCAATTTCTGCTTCCTGGTGAGGCTCAAGTTGTGTCTTTGGATATGATTTATGTTCTACTTTTAGATCTGATCCGAAATATGGTTCAACACCCCTAATAGTACCAATCTCATCCAAGATGATCTTGAGATCCTTATCATAGAATCTTTTAGTAGATTCTTCTTCTATTTTATCAACAATCTCATGATTGGGTTTTGGGTCATGTTTCTCCTTGGTTGTCTTAGGATGAATATTATTGGAGGATCTTTGTAAAGCACCTACAACAATTAATTAATAAGAATATGCGAAATAGTAGAAATGACAGAACTCAGAATCACTTTTATATTGATCACGGGCCACTTCGAGGGGGCAACCTCCTATGAGCAAGCTCAATACAAATAAATTCACGGTGCCTTCATAGGTCTCAACACACACTTATATACTAAGTCTAGGCGCCAATACTATGGGTCAAAACCATGGGCCACTACAAACTATGGATCAACAATACTACGGGCGACTTACAAAGCATATGCGCCAACAACAATAACACAAACTATTGATCAACAAATACTACGGGACGACTTACAAATCATATGCGTCCAACAACAATAAACTAACAAAGTAAAGACATGGGTTCCTAACATGCCCTCCCCCTTAAAAAAAGCTTTGTCCTCAAAGCTTTAGATGTGGAAACTGTTGTTGAATCTGAAGGAGTGGTTCCCATGTAGCATCCTTTGGTTGCATGTCGTGCCACTGAATTAAGACCTCTGTGATAGAGCGAGAGCGAAGCTGACAAGTGCGTCGATTGAGGATGGCCTCCGGCTACAAAAGGATGGATCCTTCATTATCCAGTTCGGGTAAAATCGTTTGTCCACGAATGTTGGTGCCAAGAAATTTCTTCAGACAAGAGACATGAAAGACTGGATGAATGCGGGAAGAAGGAGGAAGTTCCAATTTATAAGCAACGGACCCAATCTTCTGAAGAATCCGATATGGCCCATAGAAATTTGGAGCGAGCTTATGACATCCTTTGAGTTTCAGGGAGGATTGCTTGTACGGCTGGAGATGAAGAAAAACCATATCGCTTACTTGAAAAGTGCACTCAGAACGGTGCTGATCAGCTTGTTGCTTCATGCGATTTCTTTCCATGTGAAGATTGTCCCACAAAATGCGAAGAATCTGATCGTGGTTTCGAAGGACCGTGTCAACTTCCTGAACTGGTGAACTGTTGGGGGTGTAGGGAAGAAGAACTGGAGGTGCCTGACCATAGACTGCTTCATATGGGGTCATTTTAGAGGCAATGTGGTAAGAGGTATTGTACCACCATTCAGCGAGAGGGAGCCACTTTGCCCATTGATGTTGTTGTTCAGAGGTGAAGCAACGAAGATAAGTTTCCAAGCATTTATTGATAATTTCAATCTGACCATCTGTTTGGGGGTGATATCTTGAACTCATCTTCAGTTTGGTGCCAGTGTGGCGAAATAGTTTTGTCCAAAAATGACTGGTGAAAGTCGCATCACGATCCGAGACAATGGAAGAAGGGATGCCATGAAGACGAAAGATCTGGTCCAAGAAAATTTGAGTGACTCAGGAGGCTGTATAGGGATGGTTGAGAGTACAAAAATGAATATATTTGGAGAGGCGATGAAACACAACGAGAATCATTGTCTTCTCGCCAAATTTAGGGAGCCCTTCAATGAAATCCATAGAAATATCTGTCCAAATCCGTGTAGGTATGGGCAAGGGTTCGAGCAATCCTGGAAGGAGTGTTGTTTCACACTTATTGCGCTGGCAAATATCACATTTGGCCACCATCTGTTGAATTGTCCTTTTCATGCCCTGCCAAAAGAAGTTACGCCATGCCCGTTCATATGTTTTGACGAACCCAGAGTGCCATGCTGATGGAGAAGCATGGAGTTCATAGAAGATAGCCTGTTGAAGATCTGTGCTCCGGGGAAGCACCAGATGACCCTTGTATCTTAGAGAAGCACCATCCCAAGAGTAATGTGGTACAACAGAAGGGTTGTTGGTCAAGCGTTGGATGATTTGAGATAAGGAAGAGTCATTGACATAACCCTGTTGAACAGATTGCAACCAATTTGGAACATGTATAGAAATAGCTGAAAGAGAACCTTGGGCATCAAATGTGCGAGAAAGAGCATCTACCACAATATTGTCTTTACCCTTCTTGTAAGTGATCTCATAGTCATAACCCATGAGTTTTCTAACCCATTTCTGTTGTGCTAGGGAGGAGACACGTTGTTCCAAGAAATATTTCAGACTCTGGTGATCAGTCTTGATGCATAAATGAGTCCCTAATAGGTATGGACGCCACTTCTGTACTGCATGTAAAATAGCCATCATTTCCTTCTCATAGGTAGAGGTAGCTAAATTCTTACATGAAAGGGCTTTGCTGGTGAACGCAATGGGGTGTTCATCTTGAAGGAGAACAACACCAAGTCCATTGCTGCAAGCATCACTCTCAATAGTGAAGGGCTTGGAAAAATCGGGCATAGCTAAAACAGGTGTAGTACACATAGCTTGTTTTAGTTTGTCAAATGCACACTGAGCAGCATGTGTCCATGTAAAAGCATCCTTTTTCCATAGAACAGTTAATGGAGCTGCAATATTTCCATAATCCTTGACAAACTTGCGGTAGTAGCCAGTCAACCCTAAAAAACCACGAAGGCTCTTGAGTGTCTGAGGATGCGGCCAATTGTTCATGGCATCGATTTTGGCAGGATCCACGTGAACCCCTTGTGCTGAGATAATGTGCCCGAGATACTCAACTTCCTTCTGTCCAAAAACACATTTAGACTACTTGGCGTGGAGATGATGGTCAGAGAAAAGTTGCATGACAAGATCCAGATGCTGGAGATGTTCATCCCATGTTTTACTGTAGATGAGGATATCATCAAAGAAGACTAGAATGAATTTCCGCAAGTAGGGTCGAAATATTTTATTCATTAAGGCATGGAATGTGGAAGGATCATTAGTGAGGCCAAAGGGCATGACCAAAAACTCATAATGGCCATCATGGGTGCGGAAAGTTGTTTTAGGGATATCACCCTCATGAACCTGAATTTGATGATACCCAGAACGAAGATCCAAATTGGAGAAAAAGTGAGCCCCATAAAGCTCATCAAGAAGCTCATCAACAACAGGAATTGGAAACTTATCCTTGATGGTGAGGTGATTAAGTGCACGGAAGTCAATGCAGAGGCGCCATGACCCATCTTTTTTGCGGACAAGAAGAACTAGAGAAGAAAAGGAACTAGTGCTTGGGCGAATAATACCTTGCTTCAATAAGTCTTGAACGAGCATTTCAATCTCCGTTTTTTGGTGAAATGGGTAGCGATAGGGCCTGATGTTGGGAGGAACGCTGCCAGGAAGGAGCTGAATATGATGGTCTTCTGGCCTGGAAGGTGGAAATCCCACTGGTTCAGCAAAGCCACCTATATATCGATCCAGAATTTGTTGTAGATCCAAAGGAGTAATGGAGACCGCCGATGGTTGCAACTGAATGGAATGGATCTGAGCGATGACCCCATGTGAATTCTTCTTGAGGATTTTTTCCATGCGATGTGAACTGATGATGCTAAGAGACCCCAGTTGTAATCCTGTCAATGTGTGTTTTTTTCCATTGAGGGAAAACTGCATCCAAAGTTCATCAAAATCCCATAAGATAAGGCCAAGTGTGCGTAGCCATTGAGCGCCCAAAACCACATCACATCCACCTAAGGTCAAGGCAAACATGTCAGAGCACAAGGTATAATCTCCCATAGAAATACACACATTTCGACACTTCCCTTTGCAAGGTAAGGTGCCCCCATTGGCAACCATGACTTCAAAGTTGGAGCAAGGATGGATAAAACAATCAGCTTGTTTGGCGATCTGAGGGTCAATGAAATTATGAGTGTTACCAGAATCAATGAGGATTGTAAGAGGAAGCTTCTTGAAGTAACCCCTAACCCATATTGTTTGGGGGGTGGTGATTCCAGCTAAAGCATGGAGAGATATCTCTGGCTGGTCATCCTGAGACGGAGGGTCAATAGGTGGTTCCTGAATGTCGACCGGAGCATCCATTGTTTCTGGATCTTCATCACCAATTTCAGGGGCAGGCGGAGAATCCACATCCAAGAGATAGAGCTTTTGCTGAACACATCTATGTCCCTAAGTGAATTTCTCATCACAATTATAGCAAATCCCCTTTTCTCTACGGGCTTGCATCTCTGCTTCAGACAAACGCTTGATAGGAGTTGGTCGAGGAGCCTGCGGTATAGGTGGTCATTGAGAACCCATATTTCGGAAGGGAACAAAAGTGGTCTTGGAGCGTTGTTGGGCTGCAATCTTGTCTTCTGCCAACTTAGCCAACCCTAAGGCTTCCATCATTGTGTTGGGACAGAACATTTTGACCTCAGAGCGGATGGAATCCTTTAGACCACTGATAAAACAACTCTGGTAAAAGTCATCAAATAATCCTTCAGTGTGGTTGGCTAGTTTCTCAAATTCAGTTTGATACTCTCTCACAGTTCCAAGTTGGCGAAGTTTAGTGAGGGCTCCTGTGAAGTCATCAAAAGCACTAGGACCAAATCGTTGCAAAAGGAGCTGGCAAAATTCTGGCCATTTTGGCTCTTCATGAGCCTTGATGTACCAACGGTACCATTGAAGAGCTTCCTGTTCCAAATGAAAGGATGCAAGCAGAACTTTGTTGACATCAAAAGTATTATGCAGACTGAAATACTGTTCTGCACGATAGATCCATCCAGTTGGATCAGTACCATTGAAGCGAAGAAAATCAAGCTTCAGATCACGGAAATTGTTGGAAGAAGAGAACCCATTGTCTGATGAAGACTCTGACGGCCGTTTGTTGTTCATAGCTGAATGTTCAAGATGGAGGCTAAGAAATTTTTCATCAAGATCCTGGAGTTTGGCTTGGATGGCTGCAAGTGCATCTTCCATGGTTTTCACTCCTGCACGGGTGACAACCATAACCAGGAGTTTTTTTTTTTTTTGGTTGACTGGGTAGGAAAACAAAAACAGAAACTACTTTAGTAAAGGAAAATCTGGACTTGGGAAAAAATATGAAGGGTAATTGGGGTTTGACTAGGTTTTGGACACTGTCGAGTAGACAGGGAAACAAAAATGAGGATTTCAGAAATGGGGTGAAAGAATGGGAAAATTTGGTAGAGGGGGACAAAGAAGCAGAATTCAGAAAGGAACTTTGTGGTAAAATTTGAAGGTGATTGGGTGAAATCTGAGGAAGTTATGGCAAACCTTAAAAATAGACAAATGTGGGATTTCAGGCTTTGGGAAGGGGAATTGGGGATAGGGTCTTCAGGAATGAAATATGTAGAATGGGATGACAGGGGTTCCCCGAAAATTTCAAGGGAAACAGAGTGAAAACAAGGGAGATAAAAAATTGAATTTTATACTCAAGGGAGATATGGAGAAAAAACTGAATTTTATTTATTTATTTATTTATTTTATTTTTTATTTTTTATTTTATTTTATTTTTTATTTTTTTATTTTTTATTTTATTTTTATTTTTATTTATTTTTATTTTTATTATTTTTTTAATTATTTTTTTTAATTTTTTTAATTTTTTTTAATTTTTTTTAATTTTTTTAATTTTTATTTATTTATTTATTTATTTTTTTCAGACTGGAGCGGCTACGGCTCGAAGTGAGTGGAAATAGAGGGATCTGAAATGACGCCGAATGGATTGAAAACGGTTGGATCTGGAACGACTTTCAGAATGGATCTGAACGGCTGTATCTGAAATGGCGCAGCAGTGATCGACAACAGTTCAGCTGAAAATAGATATGGACCCTAGGTATGTGCGGCTTCCTAATAGTTCAAGGGTTTCACTCGGGCCACCAATGTTGTCTGACAGCTTGCGTATTAGGGCAGTACCCCTCACTCCACGGCTCAGGTAAAACTGATAACTGCTTTGCCACAAACGACAGCTCTTGGTTTACCTCACGGGTGGGAACTAGTCAATCAAGTAGGGGTCATTGCCCTTTTCGCTGGCAGGTCCTCTCAATGGGCCAGCTACTTCGGGGTTCCTGTGGTACTCCTCACAATGAGTTTTAGGGCTTATGCCCAAGTACTTCCCACAGTTAAGCGGATAGGGATTATTCCCAAATCCGAACCTGCAACATATGCGAAAAAAAAAAAAATTGGCAGAAATTTCACCCAGCGAGCCCAAGAAAGTGCTCTGATACCAGATGTAAAGCACCTGCAACAATTAATTAATAAGAATATGCGAAATAGCAGAAATGACAGAACTTAGAATCACTTTTATATTGATCACAGGCCACTTCGAGGGGGCAACCTCCTATGAGCAAGCTCAATACAAATAACTTCACGGTGTCTTCATAAGTCTCAACACACACTTATATACTAAGTCTAGGCGCCAATACTATGGGTCAAAACCATGGGCCACTACAAACTATGGATCAACAATACTACTGGCGACTTACAAAGCATATGCGCCAACAACAATAACACAAACTATTGATCAACAAATACTACGGGACAACTTACAAAGCATATGTGTCCAACAACAATATACTAACAAAGTAAAGACATGGGTTCCTAACAATCTTCTTGAAGATGATCCAAAAATTCTTGTGAAGTCACATGCATCCAATGCAACTTTGATATCTTTTATTATATCTTCCATAGAAGGTTTACCTATGACTGTAGAACATGCAACTTTTTCCTGAATATGGCTATCAGAATAACCATAGTCTGTTATGTCAATCATGATCTCATGGGAGATGCTTATGGAAGGTAATTTTTGGGAATTCTCTTCCTCATACTATCTGCAATATTCTTCATACTGCTCATCATAATCTTCATCATATTCCTCATAAGAATAATCTTCTTCCTCATAAATCTCAAAGTCTAAATCTTCCATAACTAGAACTAATTCCACATCTGCAATCTTGAAGATAGCGCTGAGATATTTTTCCAATGAGAATTACTTTCCACAGGCTCAGCCAAGGAAAGTGCTCTGATACCACTGTAATATCCTGGGCAAGATCTGACCTAGATATTAACACCACTTTAAAAGCTTTTACAATTTTTACTAGTGAAATTTTGTGGCAAATCCTTCAAACTGGACAGGAGGTAAGTGAAGGGTACTGGTGTACAGATTGAGTATGGTGGGATGAAAGTTTGATTCTGGAATTTATATGGGATTAGGTGCAGCAGCAGCAACAAATTATGTTTTTAGCAGGATTCCTTGGCACAAGATACTAGATCCATTCACTTTTTCAGTAATAGAACGAATCTATTGCCTACTTCGAGGCTTCCTGGGCTTCTAGCATATGCCAACAAGAATGGGTAAGGGTTAAAGGTGTTTAGTACAGATATATATCAGTCATGCAACTCATAAGGAATTCTGGAATAAATACTGGATTGACTTGGAAAGGTTTGGATCAATTTGGGGATTATTCGCAAATGGTGGACTGCTGAACTAGTCACAATACAGGCTTTCCAAAACAAGGCTAAAGGCATCCAAATTATGATTAATTGGACTGATATGGATACTAGACTGAGTTAGGGACTAGCTCCAATTGAAAGAATGTAAAAATAATGATGAAAATAGATTCAGCAGGAAAACTGGTGAAACTAGTCTAGAATTGCCATCAATCTAGCTAGTTTTGCATTCTAACTTCACAAACTGCTTTAATAAACCACAAACTCTGTTCTGATATTAATTTAGACTCTGATATAACTTTTTACACACATATAACTTGAAATATGACTTTCAGAACACTTCTTCTTTCATTAATAATTTGCTTCTTAAATAACAATGCCTCACAGGCTAATCTTCGGTTACAATCAATGAGAGAATAGATAAGAGAAGTAAGAAGTTACTGTGGCTCTGTTTTGGAAGTAAATATCAGTCCATATACATATTAGATGGTTGATCTTGCTGCACTTAGAATGGATGATCTTCAAATGGGCACCATCACCATCAACTAGCTCTCTTCTTTAGTGGAAACCCTCTTCAAATCTAGCTGTGGTTGAGAGAATGGGATAGAAGAGAAGGATGGTTCAGATCTGAAGCTGATATTTGATATGTGGCTCCTCTAATGTCTACAAAAATGGATGAACTATATCTCCACCAAGTCTTGGGCGCATTCACTGGATCAAACTTCTTTAACAGGAGAATCTTCACTAAAACTAGCTGCAGAATCACTGTTGGAGGAACCTGTTCTCCTGTATGACTGTAGATCTTCAATGGAGGCTAGAAGCATTTGTTACTGGCTGCAATATCTTGATAAGGACCTGCACAACACTCACTGGAAACTATGGGCCTTGGGGCACATCACCCAAGAAGCACAGCTGAGGCACATCACTCAACTGGAGAAGCATCAGAGCTCTCATGAGAAAACATAAATGACCCAAAAGTTCTTCATTGGAGTTGGTTGGATTCTTTATAAACTTTATGATGACTTGCTGAGTAAGTTACTTAGCTTTGGTGACTTGTGAGAGTAGGTTACCACTTGCCCATTCTACTCCAAAGCCATGAGGGTGCCTTTCTTGAGGAGAATAACAACTTCTGAGCTTTCAAAACTTTCTTTCCTTCACCTCCTTCACTGAATTTGGGCAAGTGCGCTTTAGTTAGCTTTTCTGGTTGTTTCTATTTTCTTTCAGAAATCTTTTCTGAATCTTTCCACTTTCTTTACTTTCCTCTTTCCTGCTTTTGTCTGATTTTGCTAGCTTTTGTTAGTTTCCTTTCTGGGTTCATCTTGCCAACTTGTCTCCACTAGATTCCTTAGCTTTTTTCTGAAGTTTATCACTTAAGCAAGTGTGGCCTACTTGACCAATTCGAATTTTCTAGGAATATCATCACCACTTGCTAATATTTATTAGCAACATTTATTATTAAAATTTTAAAATTCTCAGAATTAATTCAAATTCAACATTTAAGCAATTAATTAATTCATGTGGTATAATTGCCTCAAAATTAACCCCTACTCCAACTTGGCAACATCTTCCACATGGGTGCCCTCTTGGCCCACTTGCTCATTATCCATTAATTTTATTTATCAAAATTACCTTTAATAAATAAATTTGCCAACTTGGGAGACTTAGGCCAAAATTAATTCTAAGCAAATAGAACTAATACCATTTAATTCCCTTAGGGCTTGATTTTGTCCCCTTTCACCCATGGTACTGGATGAACCAAAATTGGGGACATGACACATATGTTTCCGTACACGTTAATAACGCGTGCGTGCACATTTTTTCCACGTCAACTAAATAACGTGGATGTTCAGCATTGCCAAAGCAGGGGCGCGTACGCGTGTTTGAATGTGCGTGCGCACCCTTTTTTTTCTGCTCGTGCACTTCTATTGTGGCCTTTTTGGGTAATAGCTTCGTGTGGGTACCCTTTAGTCTATAGTTATGTTGTCATAGATCTTGCAAGACATTTGGACAAGAAGAGATCTACCTTAGGTTATGTCTTGCATGAATGCAAGGATCCATTGGGTAAGTTTAGAAAAGTGTAGGATTAGGTGTTTTTTAGTAGTCAAATTCTTGTACATTTGACTAGCAGTCTAGCATATCAAAATGGGACAAGGCATCATTTTTTCTAGACATGTTACTAATGGAGGTGGACTGGTCCATACTTGAGAAATTTGTGCATACATGTTTATGAAACTAGTATTGTTAGAAAAGTTGTGGTGGTGTTTGGATTCTCTTGGCTTGTAGGAAAGCTGATGAATGAATTACGACAAGGCATCAAGTAAACTAATTGTCAAGGTGGATATTGTTAGAATGTTACAACCAATTAACCAATTTAGGTTAAGGAAGTTCATGGTTGTTTCAACAATAGTCTATTTTTCAATTTACCTACAACTAATTAGTAATAATAATAGGCATCAATAAATGAAACAATTTGGGTAATTGTGGGAGAAATGGGTTTAAATATGTATCCCTTAGAGGCATATATTGAGTCAAGGTTGCAAACTTGATCCTGGGATTCATTGTAAATATGTTTTTGAGCAATAAGAATACTGATTGACATTGTCCTATCGGGATGTTTCCTTATAAATGGTTTTACCATGTAAAAAATCATTGTGTATTTTCTATGTGATTGTTGTGTTGATATCTATGTTTTGAAAGGGACAACATTTTTTATTGTGAATATTCTATTGAGGCATCTCCAAGAACTTCTACTAAAGTAACATCAACTAATTCAACTGAATCAAATTACCTTCAATTGATGTTAGTATGTTTTTAAAAGTAAATTTCTATTAAGAGGGTATCCATGTTTGAAGTTGGGGTTTTATATCTAGCAAGATTTCTCTTTTTGCTTGTGATTACCCTTGTTAGAGGATGCATGCAACATTTCCATTGAATGATCTAAATTCATTATCTCTTGAGTGTCATTGTTCATAGGTTTAGGGGTTCCTTGCTAAGTCGTCCCTTTTAAATCGTTCACAAAATGCCAACCTTCTTTCTCATGCAAATATTTCTACGGATTTGTTAGGAACCCATGTCAACCCTTCTATTTACTTTGTTTGTATTATTGTTGTTGGATGCATATCCTTTGTAAGTCGTCTCGTAGTAATTGTTGATCCATATTTTGTATTGGCCCATGGTTTGTATTGACACATGGTATTGACCCATCGTATTGGCGCCTAGACTTAGTATATAAGTTTGTGTTGAAACCAATGAAGGTACGGTAAAGTTATTTGTATTGAGCTTGCTCAAAGGAGGTTTCCCCCTCGAAGTGGCCTGTGATCAATATAAAAGTGATTCTGAGTTCTGTTATTTCTGCTATTTCGTGTGTTTTCATTAATTAATTATTGCAGGTTATTCACATTTGGTATCAGAGCACTTTCTTGGGCTCGTTGGGTGAAATTTCCGCCAAATTGTTTTTTCACATCTGTCCCAGCTTCATATCTGGGAATAAGCCCTATCTGCTTAACTATGGGAAGTACTTGCGCATAATCCCTAAAACTCATTGTGAGGAGTACAACAGGAACCCCGAAGTAGCTGGCCCATTGAGAGGACATTCCAGCGAAAAGGGCAATGACCCCTACCTGATTGACTAGTTCCCACCCGTGAGGTAAACCAAGAGCTGTCATTTGTGGCAAAGCGGTTATCAGTTTTACCTGAGTCGTGGAGTGAGGGGTACTGCTCCAATACCCAAGCCGTCAGACAACATTGGTGGCCAAGTGAATCCCCTAAACTGATAGGAAGTCGCACATACCTGGGGTCCATATCTATTTTCAGCTGAACTGTTGCCGATCACTTCCGCGCCATTTCAGATCCATTCCAAGCTGTTTTAGATCCAGTTGTTTCAGATCCATTCAGACAGTCATTCCAGATCCAGCCATTTTAGATCTATTCTGAAATCTATTTCAAATCCAACCGTTTTTTATCCATTCGACGTCATTTTAGATCCATCTGTTTCCGATCCCTTCTACGCCATTGTAGATCCATTCGTAGAAAAAAAAAAACTCCTTATCTCCCTTGATTTAACTCTGTTTCCCTTGAAAATTCTCGGACACCCCTGCAATCCAATTCTGCATATTTCATTCCTAAGGACCCTATCCCAAATTCTACTTCCCAAAGCCAGAAATCCCACATTTGTCTATTTTTAGGGTTTCCCATAACTTCTTCAATTTTCACCCACTAGCCTCCAAATTTTTCCACCGTGATCATTCCCTATTTCTGCTTCTTTGTTCCTCTCTGACAAATTTTCTCTTTCTTTCACCCCGCTTCTGAAATCCACATTTTTTGCTTCCCTGTCCATTAGAAAGTGTTCAAAACCTAGTCAAAGCCCAATTACCCATCCGAGTTTTTCCCAAATCCAAATTTCCCTGTGCTAAATAAGCTTTTGTTTTTGTTTTTCTATCCATTCCCCCCCCCCAAAAAAAAAACTCCTGGTTATGGTTGTCACCCGCGCAAGAGAAAAAACCATGGAGGAAGCACTTGCAGCCATCCAAACCAAACTCCAAGATCTGGATGAAAAAATTATCAGCCTCCATCTTCAACATTTAGCCATGAACACTAACCGACAGCAAGAATCTTCTGCAGCCAATGGGTTCTCTTCTTCCAGCACTTTCCATGGTCCAAAGCTTGAATTTCCTCACTTCAATGGTACTGATCCGACTGGATGGATATATCCTGCAGAACAGTATTTCAGTATGCATAATACTTTTGATGTCCAAAAAGTTCCACTAGCATCCTTTCATTTGGAACAGGAAGCCCTTCAATGGCACCGTTGGTACATCAAGGCTCATGACGAGCCAAAATGGATAGATTTTTGCCAACTCCTTTTGCAACGATTTGGTCCTAGTGCTTTTGATGACTTCATCGGAGCACTCACTAAACTTTGTCAAATTGGCATTGTGAGAGAGTATCAGACAGAATTTGAGAAACTAGCCAATCACACATAAGGATTGTCTGATGAATTCTACAAAAGTTGTTTTATCAGTGGTCTTAAGGATGAAATCCAGTCAATGTTTAAAATGTTCTGTCCCAACACAATGATGGAAGTCCTAGGGTTGGCTAAGTTGGAAGAAGACAAGATTACAGCCCAACAGTGCTCCAAACCCCCTTTTGTTCCCTTCTGAAATATGAGTTCTCAACGACCTCCCATCCCGCCAGCTCCTCGACCAACTCCTATCAAGCATTTGTCTAAAACAGAGATGCAGGAACGCAGATAAAAAGGGATTTGTTATAATTGTGATGAGAAATTCACTCGAGGACATAGATGTGTTCAACAAAAGCTCTATCTCTTGGATATGGATTCTCCGCCTGCCTCTAAAATTGGTGAAAAAGCTCCAGATACAATGGATGATAAGGTCGACATTCAAGAGCCACCTATTGACCCCCCATCCCAAGATGAACAACCAGAGATATCTCTCCATGCTTTATCCGGCATCACCAACCCCCAAACAATGTGGGTTAGGGGTTACTTCAAGAAGCTTCCTATTACAATACTCATTGATTTTGGTAGCACTCATAACTTCATTGACCCTCGGATCGCCAAACAGGCTGATTGTTTTGTCCATCCTTGCTCCAACTTTGAAGTCATGGCTTCCAATGGGGGCACCTTACCTTGCAAAGGGAAGTGTCACAATGTGCGTATCTCTATGGAAGATTATAACCTGCGCTCTGACATGTTTTCCTTGTCCTTATGCAGATGTGATGTGGTTTTGGGCGTTCAATGGTTACGCACACTTGGCCCCATCTTATGGGATTTTCCTAAACTTTGGATGTAGTTTTTAGTCAATGGGAAACAACACAAATTTAATGGATTACAACAAGGGTCTCTCCGCATCATCAGTTCACATCGCCTGGAAAATATCGTTAAGAAGAATTCACATGGTGTCATCGCTCAACTCCATTCCATTCAGATGCACCCATCAACGATCTCCCCTACTTCCTTGGATAAATATGTAGGTGTCTTTGCTAAACCAGTGGGCTTGTCACCTTCAAGAGAAATTTCCAGTAAGAATTTAGTCGCATTTACATCTCAATAGGAAATGCTGGCTATTTTGCATGCAGTACAAAAGTGGTTGCCATACTTATTCGGAAATTATTTCTGCATCAAGACTGATCTTCAGAGTCTAGAAAATTTCCTGGAACAATGGGTCTCCTCCCCATCACACCTGAAATGGGTTATGCCTATGCGATCACTTACAAGAAGGGTAAGGACAATATCGTGGCAAATGCTCCTTCTCGCACATTTTATGACCCAGTTTCTCTTACAGCTATTTCTCTACTTGTTCCAAATTGGTTGCAATCTGTTCAACATGGGTATCTCTTCTATGAACTCCAAGCTTCTTCATCAGCAGGGCACTCTGGGTTCCTCAAAATGTATCACCGAGAACAATGTAACTTCTTTTGGTAGGGACTGAAAATGAAAATTCAATAGATGGTGGTTAACTGTGATACTTGTCAGGTCAACAAGGGTGAAACAACACTCCTTTCGGGCTTGCTCGAACCCTTTCCCATCCCTACATAGATTTGGACAACTATTTCTATGGATTTCCTAGAAGCACTCCAGTGGTACAATACCACATCTAAAAGGACACCATATGATGCAGTCTATGGACCAGAACTGCCAGTTCTTCTTCCATACACCCTCTTCAGCTCCCTAGTTCAGGTAATTGACTCAGTTCTTTGAAACCGCGATCAGATTCTTCTCATTCTGCAAGACAATCTTCACATGGAAAGAATTCGAATGAAACAAGCCGATCAACACCATTCTGAGCACACTTTTCACGCAGCTGATATGGTCCTTCTTCGTCTACAACCTTCTAAGCAATCCTCCCTGAAACTCAAAAGGCGTCAGCGGGCCGGAATGCAACCCGAGGATGCTACAGGGGAACCACTCCTTAAGATTCTACATCAATTTCCACATCTAAAGCTTTGAAGACAAATATTTGTCTAAGGGAGAGGGGATGTTAGGAACCCATGTCAACCCTTCTATTTACTTTGTTTTTATTATTGTTGTTGGATGCATATGATTTGTAAGTCGTCCTATAGTAATTGTTGATCCATATTTTGTATTGGCCCATGGTATTTGCGCCTAGACTTAGTATATAAGTTTGTGTTGAGACCAATGAAGGTACGGTGAAGTTATTTGTATTGAGCTTGCTCAAAGGAGGTTTCCCCATCGAAGTGGCCTGCGATCAATATAAAAGTGATTTTGAGTTCTGTTATTTCTGCTATTTCGTGTGTTTTCATTAATTAATTATTGCAGGTTCTTCACAGGATTCAAGATATTTCTGAATAATGTTAATGTTTTTAAGCTTTGTCATGTTTACTGATCTTCCAATGGCTTTTCGATTTTCAACTAAATGCTTTAGGATTGTCTTTGTGAGAATGTGGTATGTAAGTTATGAGACAAGGCTAAATATGTAATCTCATATTCCAATCGTGTTAGGAAATTGGGACTAGTTCTATTGATCGCATGTATAGGTATTGATTTGTCATTCAATTTGGTAGAAAATCAAATCAGGTAATGATGGGACACCTGCAAGATTTCCATCCATATGTGATATGAATTTTGGTGCTACGAATTTAATAAATCTGCGGATAGGTAGTTCAAATGATGTAGATAAGCCTACTAGTTTTCTTTATATGGATTTCTCACAATTGTGTTATATGTACTAAGTCCATAAGTATTAATGCCAACACTATGAACTTAAGTACCGATCCTATGCTTCTATATTATCTCACATATCATAGTTCTAATACTATGAGCATAATCCTAAAACTGTTTTCGGGAGGATTATGTGGGAATGGAATAGATGATAAAGGAATGTTAATGGCTTATGGATAATGGATGAAATTTCTAGGCAAAATAAATAAATAAATAATAATAAATAAATAAAAATAAAAATAAATAAATAAAAAAATTGCTAATTGGACTATCTTTCAAATAAATTTCAAACACATAAACCAAAATTTAGAGATAGAGTCTAGAAACTACTTGGGCCTTGAAGACAAACCCTTGAACCTGAACTTGATCTCATGACTTCTACAAAGTGAGTGAACCTATGTTTAATTGTTGAAATCTTTACTCATGGTGAACTTGTAAGGTGGTAGTTGAACTAGCTTGAAAAACCTTCAAATTTTACCTATCCTTAACCTGTGAAGGTGCTTATGTGTGTGTCTTTGTATAAACCTTTAGAAATCTGATCATGTGAAGGAAGAAAGTTCCATTTCTTTGATAAACAACTTTAATTTTGGTAGCATCTAGATTTTGCACTAGGAGGAGAATTTTTTAACCCATAACTTAAAACATAGAATCTGTAGTAGGAAAGCAACCTTGGCAAGATGCTATAGGTCTGATAAAGACGTGATTTCTCACAAACTAGAATTTGAGTACTTGCCAATTTTTGTAGGTATATTTATCACAATACAATGAACACCCATTTCATTAAATCTGGACTTATGCCAGTACAAGCCCCTTCAAAAATAGGTCAAAACACCCTTTCTAAAGTCCAAAAGTAGCCTTTTTGAAGTGCAAAATGGAGTTCAAAAAGTGCCAATATCAACTTTCAAAACTACACTTTTGGGTTTGAAATTGACACTTTTCGAACGAATTTTTGCACTTTTTGCACCCAATATTGGCACGTTTGGGATCGGGTTTTACACTTTCTGAAACCGAGACTGGCATTTTTAGAATCTAATTTTTCAAATGTTAGAAATCCCAATCTGTAAATTTCAATTCTCATGTAGAAAAATAATATTTAAAACTTTTAAAGTTGGTAACTCATCACTAAAAAGACCCTTCAAAAAATAAAACACAACCAGATAAAAATGCCACACATAGAGAATACTATCATGATAAAAAAATCGCAATACATTATTCAACAAACTAATTTCACATTTTTACAATACATGTTACATCACTAACACCGTTAAGGTGTAGAAAAAAATTCCACAATCAATCTAACAAGTATGTGCCATGCTCGTCATCACAATTATAGCTCTTTGCAATTATGTATTTCCCTTCATCATTACAAACATGTTTTTCTCCTGAATCATCCACAATCACTGTGTTACTGGCATCATAAGCATAGTTTAAGATCTTCTAGACATTATTTAAAGGTTTGAGATATAAATTTGGATTCCCAACTCTAACATGGCCCTTTCGTGGTTTGGCTTCAAAGTAATCTTGTGTTAGTATGACTTTAAATTGTTCTTTTTTCAATTCAATTTTGTCTAAAAATCCTAGAAAAACTCATTCACATTTCTAGCTTGCGCAAATGTCCATGAACCAACCTCAAAAATAGAAAGACATTGTTTAAGAAAATATTTTAACCCCTGACGTATAAAATAAACCTTTTTTCTTGCAATGATGTCTAGATTTATGTGGTCTAACTTGTTTTGAAATGAAATCTTAGGAATAGCATGTAACAATACTCCATTTAGATCAAATATAATCAACCATTTATCTAATAATCTTGTATATGCATGCAAAACCCATAAAACACAATCTGATTAATGAACACATCTTTAACATGCAAAATAAAGAATATATATATTACCATTTTGATACGTATTTTCTAAATATGTCAACACTTAAACAGTTTCATTCGTATTTGTATACAAAGAAACAATTTTAATAAAACCAATTTCATGTAAATACACAAATTTTCAACTAAATCAACTGTGGAATATTGTGAACATGTTTTCTAACCATTCTATGATAACTCTACGATGAAGGAAGGATTGGAGGAGACTTTAAAAACATATCGTGTTTATGGGAAAAAATAATATTGGAGGAGAACGGTTAGGTTTGTGCAACATAGTACTATACATGGAAAGACCATATATAGAATAACAAAACAAGGATCGACCAATCCTTTCATGGAATCGATCTCTTTGGTGGATCCATCATCGTAGCAGAGACACAAAAGATCCAAAATTATAAAAATATTTTTCCACACCACCATGATAGCATGTTGTCCATCCCATGTCGTTGACTTTCCCTATGAGAATACTATGAAAGGCAAGTGTTGTCTAACTGTGCCAGGTTAACCTTACGGTGAAAGAAGGATTGGTCAAAACTTATAAAACATATTTGGTTTTTTGGATGATACAACATTGGAGGAAAAATATTTGGTGTATATGAAATAAGCATTGTTGGGCACGGTGTATACTTAATGAAAAAAGAAAAGATTGGACAATCCTTTTCCCGGATACACCGATTTAGTGGGTACAACATTTTAGCCTAGATTGTGTACATCAATATGATATGCATTTTCTGAAAGATGTCATCACTTAAACAAAAACAATCTTAAAAAAATAAAGGCGATTTTCATGTAAATATATCCAAAAAACTTGTCTATCAATTTCACATTAATAGTTAAATGTGCTACTAGATCAAAATATATTGCAATCCTCCTCAATTTTGTCATCTAAATTTGAATGATTTTAACTAGTGATTCATATTTTGATGAGGCCCGAGGTGATTCAAAAGTGAACACAACATTGTTTTTTACATTTCTATCTCGGTCGATTGAACCATAAAATCTCCAACTTGATGGCACTTTTAAATAGTTCTCTTTACTATTGCCTTCTAAACGGTATTTACCTTCATCTATAAACAAAATGTTTGAATTTTCATATCTTTATTCATAAGTTAGATAAGTACATATTTAAACATTTTCTTGTAAATGTGATGTACTCCACCAATATAATCATGCATATGTAAAATGTACTTAGTATGTATACATTGTCGGTGTCCCCAAATAAATATGAAATTTTCATCTTTGAACCAGTCGAATTCATTCTTCAACTTCCTTATTTCCATGAAATCCAAAAATGTAAACCATAGAGAAATTTCAAAATGCTCTCATGCAATATTGACGATATCATGAGTAAACTTTCTTGCATAATAATGGTAGTATCCATGCACGAAATGTGGATTTTTGTCGAATTCTCTTTTTCCACCAATAACTTGAATTCCAACAATAGCCCCTCTACTCCCAATACCAACAATTTGTTTTGATTCAATGTTTCTACTGCATACAAAAACCATAACTAAAAATATAACTACAATAAGACAAAATGGCCATAACTAAAAATATAACTACAATAAGACAAAATTTAAATAAGTATTCAAATTAAATAAGTAGGAACAACAAATTATCGATACATTACAAATATAAAATTCAAATAGTAGCATATATAAACAATTAAACCAAAAAATAATAATCATAATGACCTTTCTCACACAAAAAAATAATGTCAATAACAATAGCTTCGAAAATTAGATTTAAAGGTTTAAATTTTCATGTTACCCAGTCATTTCATCCCTAAAAGAGACGAGAAAGTTTCTTATATCATATGTTGATTCTATTTTACTAAGATCCTACCATAATCCTTTTACCAGATTAGTGTCATCCTTAGAGGATATATTGTAAGGGTTCACGATTATGCAATTTTCATAAGGCTTCCCTTGTTGCTCCTCACCCTTCAAAACAACCATCGCAATGTTCCTCTTAGAGAAATCTTCTCCAAATTTACTCCAAAATGTTTCCATTTTTTTGACATATTTACCTTGATCATCTTTATCACAAATTTATCAACGAACCAAACAAATTTATGAAGCAATCCCATTCCATCACTTCCACTTTTAGTTGACCAGATTCCAATATAGAATCTTCCCATAAATAAGTCCAAGAAATCCATTGCATTTTCCTGTAGTTGATATTTTTTTTTTGTGCTTAAATGTAGTATTATCCGGGTCTACACTTCCAGACACTTCTTTTTTCTTGGTGGAGGATTTTAGAGTAAATAAAAAATCCTCCAATTCTAATATTAATAATCCCACTTTCTTAACTGAAATTGCACCAAAAAATCGTGTGTCACATATTACATAATACTATGTTCTATAGTTCTCTAAGACCATACAAAGAAACGAAAATGGTGTGCCATATTTCACATTATACACTCTTTACAGTTTATTATTCCCATACAAAGAATCATTAGATTTTTCACTTGTGGATGGGTGAGGAATGAAATCGGATCCAACTTCTATGATTGACTTGTTTATTCCTTCATTTTCATGTCTCTCGCTTGTCTCACCAAGCCTTGTAGAAAAATAACAACAATAAAAGTAAACATCATAAGCCAAAGCCAATCAAGATGTGAAATGTCGGAGAAATCTAAAGTATTGTTGATTAAATCATAAAAAAATCCCCTTCTTTTTCCTTGTCAATTTCCTTATCTTGATCTTGCATATGTGAAATTTGGAGAGATCCCCCATAGCCACAAATTTCTTGACTATGATTTGAATTCTTAACAGAATATTGTTATGTTCCATTTGTGTCATCAATATTTACATATGCTTATACATATTAAAAAAAAAGTATTAAAAGACAATATGAAAAAATAAATTGCCAATTAATTTTCCAAAAAAAATCAACACAAAGTACCATTTTGTCGAGAAAGGAATCCAAAATATGTGTTCATGAACATATCCTACTACATTGTCTCCATGACTGAAACAATCAATCTATTTCCTGGGTGGTTCATTGAACGAACAAATCTAAAACCATCATATAATGAAAGAACAGTACCTTCACATGAAGCAAACCTCTCAACAATGTGATCCCTGAACGTTGAAATCCATTCTTTTGCAATAGCATGATTTTTGAGATCCGATTTCAATCTCATCAAAGGTGTAATATCAATAATAGGGTCATTATCATCCTCCCAATCCAGATCCATCTCCAAAATGGATACCTTCTCTCCTACGATTCCAATTATCCAACACTATATAACAGAGAACCCCACAAAAATATCTTCTAAGTAATTCCTATAAATGCCATGGAATGGGTACTCTTTGTGAGGCTTCTTCGACTTCTGGAGAAATGAGAAAATGATCTAATAATTAAATATGACAAGTTGAAATTAACTACAAAAATTGTGTTGCTTGTTTCAACATTTGAATCAAGATAAACCAACAATTCAAAAAAATCACTTTCCATCCAATGGTGAAGGCAGTTGCTCGTATCAACAATAATAAGGTGACAACATAGATTAGGATGAAGTAATTTGATGTCCATCAATGTTCCCCGCAAATAAAATGGAGAACAACATCGACAAATAAACAAGGACATATATTTGCCAGAACCATCTACCACAATTGCCTCCCTTTCCTAAATATAAAGATCCAAAATATTTGTAGTAGCCTAGGAAATTTAGGCTAATCTTCAGCTACTCAACTACATTTCTGTCAAATACATTGTGAGAAGTATAGAACCCATTATACATAACTTTAAAATTAATCAAAAATAATATTTTCCGAATCTCTTTGATCTTTAATCTGCTTACAATATTGTGCCAATGTCTTAGCTCGAGAATAAAGATCAATTGTCATGGATAACCAAACAAATCCTTCTTGTATTTTATTTGCTATAATATGTAATTGTCCTTCATCTTGGTCGCATAATGGTCTAAAAAAATTAGAACCGTATTGTTTTGTTTTATTCTGTACAAAATCATATGCATAATGCTCTTAGGTGAACATGCCGAGGAACTATTTCTATAAATATAAAAAATAGTCCACCATTTGTTCCACACATCATCAGATACCAAGACAAGAGTCATATTTTCTTTAACATTGTCCTTGCTTGAAAGTTCACAAATATCAATGCATTCATTCAAGAAACTCTACAATCGAATAAAGTATAATATTATGAAATTTTTTAATTACAAATGAACTTAAGAAATATTGATGAAAACTGGTAAAAAATAATAATTTATACATGCCACTGTTCTGAACCAACGTTCCCCTTCCTAGGGTAGGATGGCCTGCCACTATAAAGCCATTTCTCCCTTGCTTTCATTACTTTATCAAAGAATGGAGTGTTCACATATTCCTTGATAGAAATATTTTTTTGTTTGCATAATTTCGAAATTATGATGGTGGAACATATTTATGTAGCAAATGAGCTTTACGAAAATGATACCTGATATGAACTAATTGATATTTGAGATTTTCAAGTATTTTATTTTGTGCCAATATTGTATGTTTTCCATCCATAATATAAAATTTCATGCTATGCATATGAAATTCATCTTCGTCATTAACATAACAAGGAATTTTGGTCTCTCTATCGAAGGGCATTAAGATAGCCTCCATGAGTGTAATGGTGAACATTGTGACAAGCAATAAAACAATCTTAGCCACTTCATATTTGTTTACTTTTCAGTACTGCAAATGCTCAGGCGCTATTTCACATCTAATGATATCGATGGAGAAAATATTTTCATCAAAAATAAAATATTTAATTTGATCCCTTCGACTCCCTTCAGATCTATCAAAAAATTTACATGCCCTCTGCATGACCCTCTACATGAGGGTCTTTCAAGGACTAGGTTTCAATGTTTTGAAGTTTGATTTAGAAATATATTTTCCTAAATCAACTAAACAATCTCTTTTGAGAAATTTTAGCATACTTTCATGATGAATATTTTGGATCTTGTTTTCCATATTCGAGAAATGTAACACATAGGAGGATTTTTTTAAACAAATAAGTTTCCTAAAATGGCTAGAACGCCATTTGCAAATCACTAGAGTTTCATGTACTTGACCTATTTGACCAATCAGATGATGGAAAAACCCGCCCCCGACTTGCACATGATATAATTTCATCATTTGTATTTCTTTCTATAATATCCAGACGATAATTACTAATTGGAAGATCAGCTTGAAATATAAAACATGTGTTATTCTCAACAACCTCCCCTTGAACACACAATATGTTATCACTAATCACATCCATAGTTGTGACTATGGAAGCCATAGTATTTTTTCCCATCTCAAGTGAAGAAAGATATAATCCAGGAGGAAATAAAATTATATCCTTTGCATGGGGACTAGGAAAGAAAACGAATAATGAAGCAGAATGGTTAGCCTTGTTTCACTCCATGGAAATTATCACGACCCTCAATATCAATAAGCTCAAAATCAATAAGCTCAATATCAATAAGCTCAATATCAATAAGCTCACATGGCCACCTCCTCGCCTGTCTTATCGATGGAAAAATCCATGCTCCAACATTTATGAGGGACTTCTGTCTTCTTGGTATTCATCTCCTCGAGAGCTACAAATCTTGACATTTTTATCTAGATTAGAATAATATTAATATCCGAATACTATCAGTAAATAAAAAATCAGATTAAAAAAAATATTCTAGTAAAAGCAACAATATTTAAGTAAATTAACATTAAAAAATATTCGGTTATAATTTAGGAAAACTATTGTCATATACTTCCATTTAATACCTCCAAACAATAATACCAACAATAATAAAGTGTTTAGTATGAAATACATATCAATATCGAAACAGGTCACTATTCATCATTGATAATGTTGTGGGGGCGAAGAATCCCTTATAAATAATATTGTATTTTGAGAAACTACAATATGAAAAGAAAATGGGCCGATCAACTCATTTACAACAGGCTTTGGAAAAGATCGATTGTCCCTGCAATAAGATTATTTTCGACATGAAATGAAAAATTATGGAAGTGTCCTCTTATTCTTACATAGTCTATTTAGAGGAATGTATTCCAACATAAATAATGTCGAAAATACCTATTCGAGGATACATGGAGAAATAAAAATTTTGTAATCAAGAGAAAGTATCATCTGGCCCTTTTGTCTAATTAAACTATATGAAAAGAGATATATTCAAATATTGTAGGAAGGTGCTTATGATATATAAAGAGAGATCTTGAAAAAATCAATATGGAATTGTCATGCAATACCCCGCCATATTCCACCTTAACACTATGCTATAGGATGGGTCGCTAAAATATTCTATGAAAACTATGTGGTGGTGTAAGTGTCCTACCACCCATCAATAAATATTTGTTGGCCAAATTTTTTTCGTTTCCTTTATCTGATATGGTGGTTTCATTCACATCCATTATGTTAAATCTATGATTAAGAAAGGTTTGGTTGATGCTTTGAAAGTAGATTGTATTTTGAGTTACTACAATATTAAAAGAAGGGTCGTTCAACTCATCAATACCATTCTTTTGAAAAGATCGGTCGTCCCTTCAATGAGATTATTTGGACAACAAATTTGAAATTCTAGTAGTGTCCTATATTACAAAATCTATTTTAAGTATTGGACACCAACAAAAAATTGTTGAACAGACCTTTCCTGATTTCTCCATCGATGTGTATATAATGCAGATAGATAGAGAGATAAATATTCCATAATGGAAGGAATGTATTGGTTGACACTTCCATATAATTCACCTAAATGAGAAGGAAGGTGACATTTCAGATCTGATACATGAAGTAAGGATCATCTGCAAGGAGGTGACAGGCCTGGAACAAGTAATTTCAAGCATTTCGATAATCCAACAAGACCAAATATTCAAAATGCGGGAGACTGTGAAAGAAATGAAGGGAATTGTATATGACCAGTGAAGCAGAGTGGAATGGATTGAAGAGGAACTCAATGTACATATCTAGGATTTATACTTTGATCTAACACCTAGCAATGAGACCTCGGCAACCTCCAGGCAATTGGTAAACCATCCTTCCCCATAGGCAAACTCAGCCATGGATGGCAACATCAACAAACAAGAATACCTAGCTCAAAACAAGTAGAGATATTAATTTTCTAAAGTATGTTATGTTTTCAGTTGTTTCTATGTCATAGGTTAGTTTATAAGAATCTACAGTAAGAGGGGATTATGCCCTTTTTAGAAGAATGTAAGGCATCCTAGTAGACACACCGCCACCGTCAATTTTGTATTAGCAGGATGCAGTTTTTTTGTAACCTAGTGATGATTGGTACCTATCCTCAGCCTTTTTAATATAAATATCTACCCGATTATGTGAAAAAAATATATCAAGGTGTCGTCCCTATCGATTATTGTTTCTATAATGACAAACAAAATCATCCGACCCTTTTAGGACATATTTTATTTTGAGACACTACAATATAAGAAGAGGATGTTCTATTCGAATCTATTATAGAATTATTTTGAAAGAGTCATATGTTACTTCAACTAGATTAATTTGGACATGAAATTCAAAATTCTAGAGGTGTTCTCGTATTCATACATAGTTTATTTAAAGAAATGACACAAACATAAAAAAAATGGTCAAACGAACCTTTTAGAGATAGATAATATTTAATTGAGGGAGGTATCAGCTAACCCTTCTAAATGATTCACCTATAAGAGAAAACATACATTCATGACTTATAGGCATATGATAACGATAGATAAGGAGAAGTATTGGCACAATCATTTTTAGCGTGTCATCTAAACCTTCTCCTATCTCTTCCGTCCTAATTAAAATAAACTTTAGGATACCTCACTGGAATATTTTTAAGGCAATTATATTGTGGAGAAAGTGTCAAGAAACACATCATTAAATATTTATTGGAAAAAACAATTTAGTTTATTTTATCTAATATGGAGGTGTCGTCTGAATCCATTACTGTAAACAATATGATGAAGGAAGAAGTGACTTCCCTTTCAAAAACATATTGTATTTTGGGTAAATACAATATTAGAAGATAATGAGTCATTTGAATAATTGATAACATGCTTGCGAAAGGACCGACCCTCCCTTAAACAAAATAAAAATAGAAGATAGATCCCAAATTCTAGAATTGCTCTCTGATTTCAACAAAGCATATTTGTACAACCAAACACCAAAATAAAAAATCATCGAACATACATTTTCGGTGACCTCCAACGATGGGTATACTATAATGATGGAGAGATAATTACTAGCATTTGCCCCAGGAGGCACAAAAGTGAACGCCGTTAGGAAAAGAGCAAAGTTTGTAACAATCTCGGAACACGCGTTGCGGACTTGAACAGTTAGTCGACTCATCGACCATCACATTTCTGGATGGAGTTGAATAGCATAGATGGTGAGAAGAAGTCGACAAAACTCTAAGTTGGTTGATCAAGTTGTCCCATTGATATGAAATGGTCGACCTTATTGTCATGATTATTAAAAGTTGTCGGCATTGTATTTTTTTTTTTGTAAACTATGGTCGGTTCGATGAGTCATTCTATTGTAAATATGGTCGATGTAGTTGTGTCGATACTAATTAGTCGAGAGTCATCTTCAATTGATTATAGAGCATAAATTTATATGTGGACGAGATATATCAATTCTGTAGGAAGCATTGAGTTATATATGTGTACTAAGAAATGGTCGACTGCTCCAGAATGAGAAATGTGATAACAAGAGAAGGCGACATAACTGGGTGATGGTGTAATTAGTCAGTAGTGAACTTGTGCATGGTCGGTTGGGTTCTTTGGTCGACATTTAGTTGGTTATGTCGATCACATCCATTGACGGTTGGTCGACTTAAAAAAAAAAGTTGTCGACCAAATGATGTGTCGGCCACCTCGACCATATATTTAAGAACCGACCGATAAATATCAACTATACCGATCATATAACTTTTAATATGTCGATGATAAAGTATCGACCATACTATAATCATTTAAATATGTAAAAGGTATTCTCAACCTAGATGTAAGTATCAACCATAAATGTTATATGTCGACCAACATATCGACGAGATTGGGCTTCGACTAAATGCAAACACTTGTAACTTTATAGACATAAGTTAAAATTGACTAAAATATGTTACAAAATTAAGCAAATCCATAAAAAAATTTGATGGTCCCAAATCAAGAAAAAAATCTAAAACGCCATGCATTTAGCACTCTATAACTCGCATCGGTTTGTTAAATATACCATCTTGTCGACTAGACTTTGCAGCATGAGAGGACAGGCGATCATCGATGTGCAACAATATTCAATAATAAAATGCATCTATCATCGACGATTACATTATTTGATGATGCACATTTGGAATCGTCTATCATCGGCGGGTACATTATTTGATGATGCACATTTGGAGTAGGGATTGACTATTTCGGTAGGGGTCTGAATCGAGTGGCTCTAGGAACTCCCCTTCTAACTTTCCTCTTTCCCTATGCTTGATGCCCCTCATCAAAGAAGAATGAGAAGCTCAACCAAGAAAGAGAGTTCAAGCTTTTTCATTATCAAAATTAGTAGAATAAACCAACATTGAGTATAAATTGACCAACTAAGTCATTGGGGAAGAGGCCAAGAGGACCCATCCAATGTTAGAGATATCAAGAATATCATATGCTAAAAGATTGTTGACATCAAAGGGAGAAAACTATGAATGTTCATAACATTCAAGAGGTTACAACTATTGACATTATAGCAATGTCACGTACCCAAAAACCTTAGTCCAATGTAAAGGATATGGCGCACCTTAATTCTACCATAGAGTTTGTCTTTTGATACCAATATCATTTTTTATGGTTGATTGTATATATTAATAGCAGAAGCAAGCTACAACAATCTTAATTACTTAATTCTAACACTAAACATGGATGCATTTCTATTGTGCTTTCATCCCTAATTATGCTAATTAAATTCATAAACACATGATTGCCCAAACTATCAAATAAACAAGATAAAGTTGCATAACAGCAGGTCCTTGCATCTTATTTTAATTTAAGACTTTATATATCTAGCATATTTAAATGCAACAGAGGAAGTAAACACAAAGATTCATAGTCATCTATCACAATAACATATACATAAAAAATACCATGTACATAAACACAAAGAGAGTGATGAAAGTAGTCAACCAATATTTTAACCAAATATAAGCCTCGACCATATGTTAAATTCAGCTTAAAATGTCTTGACCCTATTAAATTTATAAGCAATATTTATAATTCGACTCAAATATAGGTTGATATATTAATAAATTTACCAATCGGTGGTCATCCCAGACGACAAAGTGTTACATTTTCAATCAACTTCTCATTTCGGGGACAATGGTGCCAAGTTTCTTTTTGGTCATTATTATTATAATGGTCGGTTGTAAAAGGTCAATGTTTAAATATGGTCACTACTATAATAAGGTCGATGTGTCGAGATCGACTACTTGTCATGTATAGTCAGGTCTTTGAAAATTAGTCGAAGCTTCGACTAATTTTTGGACAAGGTCGTCCAAAAAACTTCGACTAATATGTGGACAAGGTCGTCCAAAAAACATTATTTTAAAATAAAGATTTTATTTGTTTGAAATTCCTTATAAATTAATTATTTTTGACATAAGTAAAGTAGAACTGGAACGTTGGACTTATATTTTTATGGTAGGTGTCAAATATCGAGTGATGACATTTTATAAACATTAAGGGTTCATTCATCCTTATTTGTTTTCAAACTCACCAGGCCGGAAATATTAAACGCTAACACAATTGCAAAAGTTCATCAACTTGATAAGGTTTCCGGACACGTCAAAAGGAATTCGACTGGTGCAGTCGGTGGTCAATGATACTTAGTCGAATGTTGACGGCCAGTGCAAGTGGTTGTCATATGGTCTAACCTTCCATTGTCGGTGTAATTATGGTCGATGCCCCTCTGATATTGAATGGTCGACTATCGCCCAATAGTTGATGAAGTCGTCAACGATGGAAAGGAAGACAAATAGTCGGTTGTCGACCATTGACAAGTTACATAGTTAATGCAGAACTGAAATTAATTTTTACAGGGTCCAATAGGTAAAAAGAAAAAATATTTTAAACTTTGCTTCTGTGTTTATGTTTTTATAAGAAAGCGAGTCATAGGCAAGGATATGAATGAAAATTTTTCATTTCTGAGAACAATTCTGTCGAAAATAACAAAGGTATGAATAAGTTCTTTTCCAATACATTGTTATTTTTTCTATTATATCTATCCTTTGTATTTAGAAGCACTTATCAGAATGACAAAGCCTCAATGAATGACATACACAATAAATTATGCAGCCAATAATCTGCTCTTGAATCCTGAGCACCATTTATACTAATAAGTCCACCCCACTTATTGTCATAAAGGAATGAGGTCATGGTTGAATATGGCACACCGACATTCTGTTAAAATTCAATATGCTAAGACATAAAATAGCAGCATTACATTCCATTTCACAATAATAGCATATACAGGATCACTGAAGAAACAACAAGCACAGCATAAACACAAGAGACAGAGATTTATCCTGGGAAACCCTCATGGGGTAGAAAACCCAGCAAAGCTTCCTCAATATAGATGACTAGCAATATACAAAGATAAAACCCTGAGACATGATCTCCTTCTCCACAATAGCAGACCTCTCCTCCACAAGTGCGCTATCCTCAAGTGAGTGAGTGTATCAAATGAGGAACACACCTCCTCTATTTATACACTACTCTGATATGTATTTTACACAAGTACATGTAGGCTCGTATTTAACCATTAGGTTAAATACCCCATTATAACTGACTGGGCCAACCCCCACATGGTGGGTCTAATAACCCTAGTTACCACACCCAACACGGAGGAATAAACATCTCCGGATTTATAGTATAATCACATCAGAGGTATGGAACATCTCCGGAATAAATAATATACAAATATAATATTCTTTGAAGTTACAATATTTCAACACTCCCCCTTAACGAGAAGGATATTATAACAGTATCTGCACGAGCAAGGAGTCATCAACATCATACATGATACATCTATAAATCATTGGAAGCTTTCTCAACATCATCAGTAACTCAAGCAGTTACTGGAACATCTTCAATACTGGAACATCAACATCTTCAGTACTGAGTCTTTATCTTCTGTAGCACTCGAACAACTACAACAACATCAACATCTGGATCCTCATGATCATCAGTATCGTCATCTCACGATCATTAGCATCGTCATCACACGATCATCAGCATCGTCATCACATGATCATCAGCATCGTCATCACACGATCATCAGCATCGTCATCTCACGATCATCAGCATCGTCATCACACGATCATCAGCATCGTCATCTCACGATCATCAGCATCGTCATCACACGATCATCAGCATCGCCATCTCACGATCATCAGCATCGTCATCACACGATCATCAGCATCGTCATCACACGATCATCAGTATCGTCATCACACAATCGTCAGCATCGTCATCAACACAGGTATCCATAACAATACAAGCATCCACATCATTAGTACAAGTATTCATGCCAATACAAGTATACATATCATCAATACAAGTATCCATACTGATACAAGTAATCATGTCATCAATACATGTATCCTACCGATACAAGTAACCACATCATCAATACAAGTATCCTACCGATACAAGTAACCACATCATCAATACAAGTATCCTACCGATACAAGTAACCACATCATCAATACAAGTATCCTACCGATACAAGTAACCACATCATCAATACAAGTATCCTACCGATACAAGTAACCACATCAAAAATCACTTTCTCGGAGACCATACGTCTACGGATCAATTCAGGGACCGAAGTCCGGGGATGATACAATCCCCACTTCTCGGAGACCACACGTCTACGGATCAATTCAGGGACCGAAGTCTGGGGATGATACAATCCCCACTTCTCGGAGACCACACGTCTACGGATCAATTCAGGGACCGAAGTCCGGGGATGATACAATCCCCACTTCTCGGAGACCACACGTCTACGGATCAATTCAGGGACCGAAGTCCGGGGATGATACAATCCCCACTTCTCGGAGACCACACGTCTACGGATCAATTCAGGGACCAAAGTCCGGGGAAGATACAATCCCCTACCTGTTCATTCAGGACTTTATTATCGGAGACATCATGTCTACGGCTCAATTCTGGGACCTCAGTCCGGGGAAGATACAATCCCCTACCTGTTCATTCAGGACTTTATTATCGAAGACCCAGTCTACGGCTCAATTCTGGGACCTCAGTCCGGGGAAGATACAATCCCCTACCTGTTCATTCAGGACTTCATTATCGGAGACCCAGTCTACGGCTCAATTCTGGGACCTCAGTCCGGGGAAGATACAATCCCCTACCTGTTCATTCAGGACTTTATTATCGGAGACATCATGTCTACGGCTCAATTCTGGGACCTCAGTCCGGGGAAGATACAATCCCCTACCTGTTCATTCAGGACTTTATTATCGAAGACCCAGTCTACGGCTCAATTCTGGGACCTCAGTCCGGGGAAGATACAATCCCCTACCTGTTCATTCAGGACTTTATTATCGGAGACATCATGTCTACGGCTCTCTTTAGGACTGAAAGTCCAGGGATGATCCAATCCCCTCAACTGTCCACTAAGGACTTCATTCTCGGAGACCTCACGTCTACGGCTCTCTTTAGGACTGAAAGTCCAGGGATGATCCAATCCCCTCAACTGTCCACTAAGGACTTCATTCTCGAAGACCTCACGTCTACGACTCTCTTTAGTACTGAAAGTCCAGGGATGATCCAATCCCCTCAACTGTCCACTAAGGACTTCATTCTCGAAGACCTCACGTCTACGGCTCTCTTTAGGACTGAAAGTCCAGGGATGATCCAATCCCCTCAACTGTCCACTAAGGACTTCATTCTCGGAGACCTCACGTCTACGGCTCTCTTTAGGACTGAAAGTCCAGGGATGATCCAATCCCCTCAACTGTCCACTAAGGACTTCATTCTCGGAGACCTCACGTCTACGGCTCAATTCAGGGACCAAGGTCCAGGGATGATACAATCCCTATCTGTCCACTAAGGAATTCATTTTCGGAGACCATACGTCTACGGATCAATTCAGGAACTGAAGTCCAGGGATGATACAATCCCTCTTCTTTCTCGGATATACCTGTCTACGGCTCACTTTAGAACAAGTGTTCAAGGATGATACAATCCTCACATGTATTCTCATCAATACAAGTACAAGTATCCTCAACCATACAAGTACATTAATCAATACATGTATCATCAAAAGTATGTATTCTTACCAATACATCTTATCATCAAAAGCATGTATTCTCACCAATACATATAACATCAAAAGCATGTATAAGTAAAACTAAGTATTCTAAGTATACGAGTCCTAAATCTAAATATTTCTAAGTATCTAGGTGTAGAGAACAGGTTACCTCATCATCGACCTTGTTGTTCGATGAGACAATCTCATCATCAGTGACCATACTACTCCCCCTTTCGAGGAGGGTCCTTTTGAGCTATACCAAGCTTGTCTCGGAAGTATTCAAATTTCACTCGAGACAGAGTTTTGGTTAGTATGTTGGTAACTTCTTCACTTGAGGTAGAGATTTGGTTAGTACATCGGTAACCTGTTACAAATTCAAACTTTAGTTCCTTCTGCATCATATCTTATTAGATCCCTATGTTCTTTGACTTATCATGGAACACTAGATTCTTTGTCATCTTGATACAACTCTATTTGTCACATAGGATCACAGTTGGTTCTAACTCTAAGTCAAGCAATCCTGAAGCCAAACTTCTTCACAACTAGCAGAGCAAGCAGCCATATATTCTGCTTGTGCTGAGAGCCACACTAGACTGCTTCCAGCTAAACCACGAGATCATGGCTAATCCCAGACAATAACATCCTCTCGATGTGTTCTTCCTGTCTGATACACTTCCTGCCCAATCAGAATCTGAATAACCATCTGAATTCATGATCTTCAAGATAGCATAGATCAAATTCTATCGTGTCCTTTATGTGCCTCATCACATGCTTTGCAACTATCAGGTGAACACATCTAGTTTCCACTAGATACTGACTCAAGGTGTTCACAACAAAGCATATATCTAATCTAGTATATGTTAGGTACATCAATGACCCAATAATTTGACTGTACAGAGTTATATCCACTAACTCTGATGAGTTATCCCCTAACAGCTTCAAGTTGGAATCCATAAGAGTGGCCATTCCAATACCTCAAGTCATATTTCTCATCATACTTTCCCTGGTTGAGAAATATTCCTTCTGAGCCTTGCCATACTTCTAGACCTAGGAAGTAAAGCATCAATTTGAGATCTTTCATTTTCATTTCTGCATTGAATGATCTTCTGCATATCTATTTGTGCCATCTCTCATTAGATGGGTCTACTGATATGAACCTCAATATCATTCGAACTCTGTGGTGAGTTCCTTCTTGCATCCATGTCATATGTGTATAGAAATCATATTCAACCTTGTAGCAAAGGTTGAGATCCACATCACCCATGGTGATCATTAAGCTCATCAATTGATTACCATATAGAACTTGATTCACACTTCTTCTTTAATTACACCATTAAGAGAATGGTCTTATCTTAGCCACTTGGAGCAAACATCTCATCATGATTCTCTTCCTCTTTCTAAGAGAATCTTCTAGCCATGAGCCTTCTATATTTTGTTTGATTTGTAAATCTTCTTGTTGAACATCCATTGCTTGTTCAGTGTTCATCATTCATCATGATCTTTCCTACAAATCAAAATTAAGTACATGATTAGTAATACTTCATAATCATCAAATCATATTGACATGATAACCTATTATGCATACAGATATCATTTACATAGTGATGCAACTATTTTGACCAATACTTTGGCACAACACTTTCCCATATCCTGTATGCATACAGTGGCTATCTAGATGCCTTCCATCTCTACCAGAACATACTATCGAGAGTGTGCACAACTCTCAGCATGTCAGCAAAGAGGTTTCATTCTAGACAAGCAACAATGGAATGTTTGTCCAACTTACCAATCATATGCATATTAGTAGTATACTGTTCAATGTTCTATGAATATTTACACTCAGCATGATATATTATAGGAATACAAATATGCATACAATCTATTACAGGCAATATCATTTACTATTTCAAATAACAACTCAAATACTTATCTTTTATGTTTGTGTGGTTTCCTCCCGCTTGATCTTCTGTATGTCTTTTGAACTTCTATTCATTCTGTACCACTGTGCATGTTCAAGTGTCATCCTCATGATATCATACACAAACATACACCCATTAGTATGTTCTAAATGTTATCAAAACATTATAGTTCTAAATTCTTGAAAATGTATAGTCATGATTAATTAGTATTCAAGATTTCAGGGAAGTATTCTTTTACTCATGCATATCATCAATCAAGATAAAAGACATAATATGCATAATCCCTTGATTACTAATTTTATGAATAAGCATAGCCAATCATACCAAGTATACTTGTATAAGGGATCCTAACACAAGGTAAGATTCATGGGAAACATACCTGGATTAGTATACCTATTTAGTTATGTACAACATACCTAAACAATCTCTTCAATGATTTAGAGATCCTGAGCTAGAACCTGCATGTCTCATAGGTTAAGCATAATATAACAAAGTCATACATACCTCGTAAGTAGAACAAAGATTATGGATGAGTCTTTGTCTTCATGTTTTCATGGTCATGGAGCCTGATTTGTCTTTTGTGATGTACCTGTATCTTGTTAGCAGACAACATCAACCTCACACAACATCATAATGCATTAGTACAATCATAAGTGTCAACACCCTAACCAATGAATATCTTCTATCATGCATTCATAATTTTGTTAAGGTGATACAACAAATCTAAAATCAAGATTGTACTAACCGTAATAACATGAAGACAAACATACCATAAACTTAATCATGAAAAAATCTCAAAACATACCTCGATGAGTCATACCTGTCGAGATTGCTTGTAATCTTCTTATGTAAAGCCTTAGCCTCATCTCCCTCTGAAACAGGAACTCCTTCACTTATGCAGGTGACCAATCCATCTTCTTCTAGGATTAACCCTATCCACTTGATTTGCAAGAACTGGACCTGGAGCTGGATATGGGTTTGTCAAAGAAACCCCAAAAATTCAAACTTTCAATTTCAAACTTCCGAAAGGATAGAAATATGTGCCTTGATGAGCTGATCAAACTGATATATTCAGAATTTGAAAACTGCAAAGTTTCACTCCTCAATTTTGCCTTTGAAACTTCTGGATTCACTGGACGTGACCCTGAACTGGGGTTTGATGAATCCCACTCTTCTGCCCAATCAAAATGTTTGATCCAAAGCTCTAAGCTTCTATTTTTCTGAGGAGCTTCCAGCCGTGGTCACAGATTTCAAAAATTCCCATTTTTACAGAAGCCCTAATTTTCCACTTTTCTGATCAAAGTCCCGAACTAGGGTCTAATCAAGCCCGGCCTTCTTCCCAACCAAAAATTCTGATCTTGGTCTCTAAATTTCTATTTTGATGAGTAGCATCCAGCCGTGGTCTCCGATTACAAAAATTCCAACTTTCTTCAAAGCCCTAAATTCCGGAAGCCATGAATGAAGGTACCAAAAAATAATTCTGTTTTGACAGAAATATGTACCTAATTGTTTCTAGTGTAACTCCGAAATTTTTGATCCACAGGGTCTGAAAAAAGTTTTCTGAGATAGCTCGTCCTGTTATCTTTCCATCCTGACAGGTCTGACCTCAATTGGATTCTCTGAGAGAGAGTTATGACAAATGTCGCAACGTGACCTGTTTTGGGAAAATACAGGAGAGTGAACTTGTACGGCGTGCCACGTGTCACTGTTTGACCTTCGGCCTCTGAAAAAGTTTTTTGAGATAGCTCGGCCTGTTATCTTTCCATCCTGATAGGTCTGACCTCAATTGGATTCTCTGAGAGAGATTTATGCCAAGTGTCGCAACGTGACCTGTTTATGGGATAATACAGGAGAGCGAACTTGTACGGCGTGCCACGTGTCACTGGTTCAACTTCGGCCTCTGAAATAGTTTTCTGAGATAGTACAGTCTGTGTACTACCTGTCACTTTTCACTAAATTTCATTTGGAGCTTCCTAGCCCAAGTTATGACCTTTTTCCCAAGGTCACCTGATTTTGACTCAGATCTGGAAGAGGCAGAAACCCTATATTGTACAGATCATAAATCACAAAGTACAACGAATTAGAGGTTGTCCTTTGGACACAAGGTACCTGGAGATTGTAGCTTCGTCCTGTAACAATTTCAGATCCGAAAACTTCGCCAAAACGGATTTATAGCGAAAGTGCTACGATGACTGGTTTTTGCTATGTAAAACCCTAACCTTCAAATTGTCGTAAGTAAAGCAAGTGTCTTTAGTGCCATACCTTGTCTTCCTTCAGGTTAGCTCTGATACCATGTTAAAATTCAATATGCTAAGACATAAAATAGCATCATTACATTCCATTTCACAATAATAGCATATACAGGATCACTGAAGAAACAACAAGCACAGCATAAACACAAGAGACAGAGATTTATCCTGGGAAACCCTCATGGGGTAGAAAACCCAGCAAAGCTTCCTCAATATAGATGACCGGAAATATACAAAGATAAAACCCTAAGACATGATCTCCTTCTCCACAATAGCAGACCTCTCCTCCACAAGTGCGCTATCCTCAAGTGAGTGAGTGTATCAAATGAGGAACACACCTCCTCTATTTATACACTACTCTGATATGTATTTTACACAAGTACGTGTAGGCTCGTATTTAACCATTAGGTTAAATACCCCATTATAACTGACTGGGCCAACCCCCACATGGTGGGTCTAATAACCCTAGTTACCACACCCAACACGGAGGAATAAACATCTCCGGATTTATAGTATAATCACATCAGAGGTATGGAACATCTCCGGAATAAATAATATACAAATATAATATTCTTTGAAGTTACAATATTTCAACACATTCACATGTTCTTCACCTCTGTACCGATGCATGAAGCACTACCAGCAGAGATCCGCAGGTTCCACCATGCAACTCGATCTTCAATGTAGGGTCATCGTGCAAGGGCACAGTTCTTATTCACTATGAGCAGCAGCACGACCTCACAACATCAACACCCTGTCGTTGCGAACTTGTTGAGGGTTTAAGATTGAGTTACAATGATTTGTCCGATACTCAGAAGAGTTGTTTTCTATATTGTGGTGCATTTCCAGAGGATGCACAAATTGATGTGGAGACACTGGTGGAGATGTGGTGTGCCGAAGGATTGCTCGAGATGACCTTGTTGTTGCGAACTAAGTTTCGTGGCCTTCATGATGACTGGCTTGCATCTTTCATGTTGGCCCGGAGATGAAGCCGACCTTTTACTTCTTAGGTATTAGGGTTATCATATTTTATTTGGTTCTTATAGATTTAATAGTCAACATGTTTGGATGAGGACATTGACAATATAGATCCATTTAATTATGGTTTTACAAAGCATCTAGAGGAAACATTTCACCACTAAAGTACATCACACATCCCTTTCATCACTATGTTAAAACCAATTGATACATGCATTCTTTTTTTTTATGATATAAATGGACACTCCCCCACCAGGGCTCGACTATGCTACAACACACCAATTCATGCATTCTTATTTTTTATTTGTATTTGTATTTTTTATTATGTTTTTCAATGGGACAAATGAACACTTCCCCCACCAAACTATACCCAAACTATAGAAATACACATATTAATTATAGATTTAATATTTAATTTTGGAATAAAATATTTATACTTAACTAAAAACTTGTTTTTTTATAATAATAATTTAATATCAAAATACATCTAAAAGCTTGATGAAAATTTACTTTTTATATAGATTTTGTCTTCCATTATAATGTGATGTTCTTCCACATTTACATCTTTATGTTCTAATAAAAAAAAAGTAATAATAATAATCCTTCATATTATAATTGTTTTATCTATTAAAAAGGTAATTTAAAACTCTTGCGTATTATAATTTTTTTTAAAGTTCCATATTAATTCGATAGCTATATAAATCTCCTCTACACTATATAAACAAGATCCACGAGGTGGCAATGTCCCCGCAGTTGCTAATAGCAATAACAACTATTGCTATAAGACAAAAGCTATAGAAATATGATACTCTTGCCACAAAATTACAAGGAAAAATTTCTTTTGCCACAAAACTAATTAGTCGTCGAACCTCAAGTTTCCTACAATGAATAAGATGACGAAACTTAAATTTGATACATTATGTAAATTTTGTTTCTTTGAAATCAATTTGTTAAACTATAATTTTGTTAAAACATACACCCATAAATAGATTATATATATATATACACACACACACACCTACACTCCTATGAAAAACCCAAACGTGGCACCTCTATAACCGAGATGGGTAGCATAGGGAATAAATGACATTGTTTCCACCCATACCAATGATCCCCACAACCTGAGGTTTTCCCCTTTGGTTCTGCGATAACACCTACTCGAATTCTTAGACCTTTTCGTCCAAACCAGCTGGATATTTGGCCATGTGGAAGTGTGTTTTCTCTAAATTTTCCACTGCGTACCCACAACCTTATCGACTAGCTCCCCCTCGTCACTGGTTATTAACAATAAACATAAATACAACTACTCAGAAACAAACGTGCATGTGTATCTTTGTCAAGCCTATACCAGTACAATACTGAAAACATATAATAATACAACACTTGCACTGGTTATGGTTATCCACAAGTACTAAGAAACAAACTAATATACTCAACAGATAATACCATTTGGGTTTAGAGGTAATTTTTACAGACAAGATGATTAGAATATGACCTTTAAAAAAAGTAATTAATACAAATTAAAAATTATTATAATTTGTATATAAATCAAAGTAAAATAATATATTAAAATAAACTTGTCAAACTTAGACACCACTAAAACAATTTTTATTTTTAAAGATTAAAAGAAACAATACATTCTTTTTGGTATGAATGAGGCTTTTATGAAAAAAATGTATATTTTGTCATTAATATATATATTTTGCCTTTACTCATTTTTTGGATTTATGTTTATACATATTGAGATTGCAAGATACATTAAGTAATGAACATTTAAAGGCATGAATTGAATTATAATGAAGTGGACGCATGACTTTGAGTTGGTCAATAATTATAGATCTTGCTAAATAGTTTGCTAACACAGCAAAATTTTAAATTTATCTTCTTGTGTGTCTTGAAGGGGTATTTAAAAAAAAAAACTATTGTCTTTTACAGGTGTAATTGCCAGGAAATCAAATTGCAGCAAACTCTGCCACATTTACGTTGACTTGACATTTCTAAGCTGGGTCAATTTGTCAATAAATTTGTGATCCAGCTTGCATTTGTACTAAAAGAAGGATATTTCCATACCATTGCATCCGTTGAACACTAGGTTATTGAGGGATATTAAATATCCTTTCGATTGTTGGGTTTAAAGAGGAAGATCATTGCTAAATCATGGGAATATCGTTCGCATACTTGTGTCAACATGTTAACAAAATGTTATGGATACCATTACATGAAGAAGTATAGCGTGCTTTCCTTGCCACGACATTCTCATAAAGAAATATGCCACGAATTAGCACAAATGGATGCCACCAAGATTTTTTATTTACCAAATCATAGAGATTGTGGTTAGTTCCAGTAGTTTGTTGCAAAAAAAATGAGAAACCACGAGAGTGTATTTAAAGAACGTTGCATCTTCATATTGATACAGGTTTAATGTCACCATTGAGATTATTAAAAAATATTGCTCACATCACTCTAAATTGATAGCGAGAGAGACCGATTTTAATGCAATAGATTACGTTCTTCACCAAAATCACTACCAGCTTGCAGGAACCCTATGCATAATAAATTATCACGAGTTCCACAGGCCAACTAAGGCACTATAACAATAAATAAGTTACCTCAGGAAAAAATAATAAATAAGTTACCGCATTACTTCAACCTATGTTCAGTAAGGGACTGCTTCATTTTCCAGCTAAATGATTAAAGATCGCCGCCAAAATTGAAAATGCAATTAGAGTTCGATTAACTATAAACATATACTTGAACTATCGGTGAACTATAGATTTGGAACACCACCGATGATGTAGCTGAGGGAGTTTTAACTCAAGTTCACTTAACACTATATTAATCATTGCAGTGGCCGAGGTATAGTTGACAGATCAAGGTATAGCGGGGCCACAGATCAATGTTAGCTACATCCATGAGAAAATCCACAAAATCAAACGTTGAGTATGCCTCTGCAACGAAAGGGGAAAACATTGAAATTGAGCATCCGGAACAAATGATGGCAGTGAACGGAAGGCTTATTCATTCATTTACTCAGGACATTCGCATTTATTTCAGTGATTTTAGGACCACACAATCTATTGTGTTCAATTAATTAGAAACAGTAACAACGGTTCTTATGCGTTAGTTGACGCAGTTCCGGTTGTGAGACTAAGCAGATTAATAAAAGAACATGGCAATGTAGTTAGTAGTGGTGGAGTTTACTGCTCCCTTGAGATGGCAGAAATATAATTAATGAGTTGATATGCTACAACCGGAGACAAGTGACTGGATTGCTACTAGAATCGAATAGAGGACTTAGAATTTGCTCCACTATTCAGTATTCACGGAAATGGAGTTTATGAATTTTATTATTATGCTTTTTATTTCTAAAGTTGGAGGTATGCGACTGCCATAGTGTGCCATTTGTTAAGTGAAGTGACTTTTATTGCAATTCCAAGCATTAATCACGCCACTCACACTTGAACTCAGTCGTGTGCCTACCGCTAATAAGTTGGACTAAAAGTACATTGTTTACCTTGGTTTAATAATATCGGTTGGATGGATCTTACGAAATTAAACATGGAGGGATAGGCTAGGTTTATACACACTTATTGGAGTATGCAATTAATTGGTGGGTCTGTCAATGGTATCGAGTGAAATATTTATGCTTATCGCACTAATAGTTCTATTAGCATTCCATTCCATTCATAAGCAGATCCCATAAGACTTGTGACTAATCTCTTCGAAGTAGGTTAGGTGCATAAACTCAACGAGGACTATATATGATCTTTTCATATAGCTAGGATATGCCACAATGCTACCCAATACTACTGACTATCCAACATGCAGAATACCCTTCGTCCCATAGAGAGAATAAATGACGGCATATTCCTCAACATTAGATTGCACTTAAATAAACATTAGATTGCACGTAAATAATGTAGAGCCATGAGAATTGCCAAGCAGAACCAATGTAGGATGGAGTCTCGTTAGCAAGTGGTGGAAGCAAACCAATCTGAATGATCCTTGGGATCTCCAGAATAATCTGGTTTCAAATTGGATTTAATGCATCACGAGCTAGAGTAACGTGGCGGGAGGCCACATACTCAACTACCCCACAATCACATTAAATCTACAGTACGCATTCAATACAATAGACAAGACACAATAAAGAGTTTAATTAGATGTGGACCAGTTTGTCAGAACCCCTGCTACACGAACGAATGAAACCTATTTGTCAGAACCCCTGCTACACGGCTGAATGTTGATGCCACCTCACCGCCCGCCCTTGGGCCACAAAATCCTAGGTTGGCGTCAGAGATAAATGCATTTTTAAATAAGCATTAATAATGTATGACGCACCTTTCGCCACCGAAACAAGAAGGGGTTATCGAGGTTGACGTTATCAGCTGACATCCAATCAAAACTTAACAAATTAGCATTATTTCAAAAATGTATATAAATAATTTTTTTTTAACTATATACAAATAAACAAAAACTATAGAGTGGAGGAAAATTTTATAATCCTAGGTACAAATTAATAGGGTTTGCATGATATATATATAATCCCCTTCGGGGACATAATAATAATGAACACATTATGATAGAAAGAAACATAGGAAAAATTTATAATCCTAGGTACAAATTAATAGGGTTTGCATGATATATATATAATCCCCTTCGGGGACATAATAACAATAATGAACACATTATGATAGAAAGAAACATATTTAACTTGCAAAAGAAAGGAACATATTGCCATGTGGGAAATATTATATTATATATGTAAATCTGTGGCAAGTATATTTGTCTGCATAGCAGATGACAAAAACTATGGAAATGTTAATCAGCAAAAGTCTTAGTGTATTTTTTATATTGTCTAAAGCCATTACATGAGCAAAAAAAACAGCTCTTCGATAGTTCTGTTAATAAAGCAGAGGACAAAAAAGGAATAAGCCCAACAGGCTGAGTTCTGTTAATAAAGCAGAGGACAAAAAAAGGCAATAAGTCCAACAGACTGCAGTTGTGCTTTTGCATGAGCAAATGGATCTTTGCATTTTTTTTTTTGCAAAAATGTTATGTAATATCAACTTTTGTATTGATTGTAGTCCCAGTGCCATTGTGGTAGTTTTTTACTGTTGTTGCACCTGCCAATAGCATTCAAACTGTAGTTAGAATAATTGGGAAAAAGTAGCAAGAATGCAAGTATTTGTAAAGACTAGATACTATTTCAACTATAATATTGGAATTACTCATAGTTTATCTCAAATCGCATAATTTCAAAGCAATAAATCTTTAGGAACAATTTAGCAAGAGGAAAAATCTTACGAAGAGTAACAAATTATTCTATTAGGTTGTGTAATAAATTATAGTAAATTATTTTGTAATACAGCTTTTATCAATAATTAGAGTATTAAGCTACTGAAACTAGCATTTCACCAAATGTTAGTATTTAAATCGACACTATTTAAATCATGCCATTCTATCATTAGACTTTCGAACTTTGCAACACATAGTCAAAGTCAAACGTGAATCAAAACTTTGTGAAAATTGTTTAAGCAAAAACTAACTAGGAAAAGTTTATAAATTGAAAAATGATTATATGTTAAACTAGATATATACCAAATGTGTTGAAGCTGCAAACTATTAATGTAAACTGAAGAAATGGAAAAGTGTTTTTGTTTGTAGCTAATGCAATCGAATACAATTTTCAAAACACAGTTTGCAGAGGTCGGTAATATTCTTTCATGTACTGTAATTGTCAATGATTATGATTAGACTATATGAATACATGCTATCTCATCGAAATCCATAAATGAACTGTAATGATCTAGAATCTAGGAATCCATAAATTCAAAGTACTATGACAACGGTATATTGGTCATGATACTTATTGTTTAAATGTATTTCAAACTTCAGGATCATATTCAAATCCCTGAAAAGATTAGCCAATGCAAACTTCAACTTGATAACATGACAAAAGAACATAGTGGCCCGAATCTGTTTGACATATTACACATTAGTATTACAACGTGACTTTCACTGCCATAAACTTCAACTTGATAACATGACAAAAGAACACATTGGCCCGGATCTATTTGACATATTACACACTAGTATTACAACGTGACTTTTACTGCCATAAAACGTGGTTTTTACTGCTATATCAATAGCTACTTTCATAAAGGATGGATTTTTTCTTTTGATAAGTGTCTAAGATCTCTCTAGATGGCTACAATGGTGAATTTACTTAGCAAGCAGAATATATCATCATTTCAATAATATACACTTCATTATTTCTGGTTGACTTTTACTGCCATAAAAATAGCTTTTATTATTCTTAAGTGTCTAAGATCTTTATAGATCACTAAGTAAGATCTTTTTAGATCACTAAGATGGGATTAGGAATCCCATCTTAGTGATCTAAAAAGATCTTACTAAGATCTTACGTAGTGATTTAGAAAGATCTTAGACACTTAAGTACAGAAAAAGTGATGAAATTTGATGGGTCAATTGTTTGTCATGAATCAATTTAACAGTTAAATACAGTTAATTTCACTCTTTAGAAACTTGAACTCTTTAGAACAGAAAATAGATTTGTGTACCTGGAAGTCAGTTTCTTTTCAAGTTGATGATTCTGTTATCCAGGGCCAATGTAAATAGCCCTTGCTGGGAAAACCTTCGAAGATTGAAAACTGTTGATGATATGTTTTTTGAGTATTCTTCAAATGAAATATTTGCTACTTCTGGACAATACTCTTTTAGCTGTGGGTTGCGCAGTGTGCATTCTATCAGCCCATCATTTGTGTCCAAATTGCATTCCAGATTATGCTCATATATAATTTCCATTTCTTTTTTGCAAAATGCACAGACCACACAGCTCTGAATCAGTGGTTGTTTACATTCAGCGCAAATGCATCGATGCAGAGGTGCAAATGAATTTCTTGCTCTGAGTATTCTGTGTATCTGTCAAATTCACACAACAAATGACCATAGAAAATGCATATAATATCAGCATATTTTTAAATAGAACTATGACAGTATTTCTTTTTATTTGAATAATAATTAAACTTAGATTCAAAGCACTATGACTAATTACAATGCTAATGGGCAATGTAGCCATTGGCTAACTGTTGTTAGCCAAAGGGTAAAAGCAAAGAGACATTGCAAAAACAATCCTTGGAAACTGATGAATAAGAGTGTTGTGAACAGAGTTATAGGCTTGAATATAAAATTTGTTGCAATGCAAACAGTGTTTTGAAGCACTCCTAGGAAGAGAATAAATTGTACTTTCCCACCATGCAATAAATATTGTATGTGCGAAGAGGATTGCCATTTAATTGACATGCAACATTGTATTCTCATAATTTTCCTTCTCACATTGAGAGTACAGACACACAATGCACTTTTTGCAAAAAGCAGAATATCCAAATCTCCAATGCCGCTGCAAATGCAATTTTGAGGAGTTAAACAAATATAAAACCTATCTCGTGGCACTCTAAGCGTCCTGGATGTATCTTCCGATCACAAAAATCTAGTCATGCCACTGTCATCTTATTTAGCATTAATAATTTTAGATGATGTAGATAACGTGAATTAGTTGGATGCACTTTTGGTAGTTAAAATCCTTGTTTGCAAAGAGAGCTTGATATTGATTACATCTCGAGATAAAGATGTTCTCACAAGTTGGGGAGTGGAAACGTCATCATTTTATAAAGCAACTGGCCTCAATTCACAATACTCTCGAGAGCTCTTGTGCTCACATGCCTTCAACCAGTCTTTTCCAATCATACTATTTGAATCTTTCCATAAATTCTTAGAAGCTTGTGATCGATTGCCTTTATTTTTAAAAGTATTTGGGGTGCTTGTCTATGGAAAAAATGACATGTCTTATTGGGAAGACCAATTGGATAGGCTTAAACATATGATTCCAAATGAGACTCAAAGAATACTTAAAATTAGTTATGATGTGCTCAAATAAATCTAACAACTAAACTGATTTTATAGAAAACCAAATACTCCTGTCTGAATGGCCAAAAGAGCTTAAAATCCATAGCTTTAAGCAGCATGTGCTTAGGAGATATAGTAGAGGAAAAGGAGATTTCTGATTGCAGGAACCAGATGTGCAGGTTTCTTTTTAAAACAGAGTTTTCAAAGTGGCCCTTTTTCAAATGGCTAAAACAACCTAAAAGAAATGACCTAGGGAAGCATGTGCTTGTTAGCCTTGAGACCAGAACTACAAATAGACGAGATTCTCGATTATAGGAAAAATGTGTACTCAAGATCAGAAACACCGATACAAGAGAGAAACCATGAAAACTCAAGGAGATATGAGAGGGTTCACCAACTGGGAAGGTTTAGTTGCGAAATGTTAACCCCATATTTCTTTGCACAAATGAAGGGTTAATATTTAGCTAGACTACATTATGTTGGTCCCAATACAAGTGCATTCAGAATTTTACAGTGATTAAAGCTTGTTTGAGAATCAGTTTCACCATATTTTGAGAAACTCTTATTAACTTATTTTTAGCAATTTGCTTTTCTGGGGCCTGCATGTGAGATGTTTAAATATTCTTGGTCATCACAAGCTAACGATGTCGATGCGCATATTTCAGACAACATGCAATCAAAAACCACAAAAAAGTCAAGGAGGAGATATCAAAGGGTTCACCAATTGGGAAGGTCTATTTGGGAAATGTTAACCCCCATATTTCCTTGCAGAAATGAAGGGCTAAGATTTAGTTAGAGTACATCATGTTGGTGCTAATACAAGTGCATCCAGACTTTTACAGTGATTAAAGCTTGTTTGAGAATCGGTTTCACCAGTTTTTGAGGAACTGTTATTTTTTGCAATTTGCTTTTCTGGGAGCTAGACTTCTGGGCTTGCATGTGAGAGATGTTTATATATTTTTGGTCATCACAAGCTCACGAGATGAGCATATTTCAGGCAACATATGATCAATTTCATGAGTGAATCACGACAATGGTTATTTTTAGCAGTGTGCTTATCAAGGGTTGTATGTAGTTTTTGAGCACATATTTGGGCTCCTTGTAGAAAAGTGAGCCTAATGAGACTGCTTTCATCCACATGAGAGATGATGTTATTTTTAGAAGTGACTAATTTTGGACTTTTTATATTTGGCAGCAGTCTCACAGATATTATCTTCATTTTAAATATTTCCTACATTTTCCTTTTTCAGAGCTAGACTGTTTTTTTTACATATTTATATTCAGCAGTTTCTATTTGTGGCAAGGACAGGTTGTGAAGCCATGGTTCCAAGTGTGCAATGATGGAATGATTTCATAGTGTTGGTAGGTGAAGGATGAGTAAAATGCAGACTTGAGAGAGCTAGACCATTTTTTTTTTGTACATATCTATATTCAGCAGTTTCTATTTGTGGCAGGGACAGGTTGTGATGTCATGTAGCTTCTCGTAAGAACTTTCCACTGTGGAGCTTCTCGTAAATATATATATATAACCGTGTCTATCGACAATAGCGAAATTTAGGCTGCCTAAAACTTTTTTTCCAGCGGATTAGGCTGTCAAAAACTTAACATACTTATGGTTAAAATAATATTTACTTAAGTAAGTTTAAACTTAACATACTTATGGTTAAAATAATATTTACTTAAGTAAGTTTATATAGATTTAACTAGCGGAAACTAAAGTAGATATTTCTTGTTTTTTATAGGATGGAAAGGTTGGTTGGGGTTTCAAAATTTACATAACAAATGTCTCGTAGAAGTGGACAATGAAATCAAGATAAATTTGTGGCTAGCTATACAGTCAAAAGGAAATCCTATACCAGTTTCTTTGCAAAATCTATACCATTTTGGATGATAATATTCTCAAGAGATCACAAGAATTTAAAGAAGTTTTTAACTAAAGCCTATTATAGATAACAAAGTCAATGCTACTAGACAATGAACAAGAGACAAAAAACAGAAGAAGGTGTTAAGCAATGAAACTACTTTGCACCAAAGTAGATTGTGTTTTTGTTTTTCCTTGTTCATGAAATGAGAAAGAAGCAATTTTTCAACGGACCTGTGTCTTTGAGTCAATGATTGGAAGAAAATTTTGAATTGCATAATCATCATTAAGAGGGTCAATAAAGGTAGTTGCACAGGTCCGGAGCATGTGGCTTCCTTTAGTGTCATTTCGGACAATGTTTTTAAACAGATAGAATGGAGGATTATCAGATGCAAGTTGTTCTTGAATTTGCAAGAGTAGTTCTTTGAAGCCTTCACTGACCTGTAACTGCAATAGTAGAAGACAGCAGTCAATGAGCATAGGTTGCAATTAGAAATCGTTAAATCTATTTGTGTTTGTTTTTTTTCTATTTTCTTGTTTATATAAAAGAGTGGAAATTTTATTTAGCTTTAAAAAACAGCAATTCCAAAAGAACATTAGCTATGCAAATGGCATATTTACTGTTGCATGGTCGTTTGTTGTTCCACTGTCTTTGATATACAAGTCGAACTGCTTGTTGTTGTATTCACATCCAACAACGATTGTTGCGACAGAGCCAACAGAGTAGGAGTCGTTCGATGACAACAAATCAGCAATTGTCATATCTGGAGCTAGCTTTCTAATTTTGCAAACTCGATCAATTGTCTCAATTATTGTATGTGGGAATATGACTATTGAATACTTGGCATCGCCTCTGTCGTACTGGCCTTTTTTCTTGACCCCAAATCGAGTGATTCTTAGACTTTTACAGGTTGAGAAATAGCTACCAAAACGTTTGATCAAGTTGTCACTTATTCCAGCAGTGATTGTCATTAGTCCATCTCTATCAACAAAGTCTGCATGCAGTATTTGTGCCTTTACAGGAGAACTTTGGATTTTGTTCTGTGCGGGCCCATATACGGCCAAGATGTCTCCTTCGAAAACAATTTTTGGTGTTGTTGTGCATAGCTCTATAATAGTAGCTGCTTCTGGAGGTGTTTCTTTGAACCTGCTATTGTTATAGTTAGAGAAGAAGGCCAAGAAAGAAATTATCAGCAATCAATAGCAGAAAAGTTCAAACTTAGATCAAGCTTGAGAAAATATTTGTCAATGCAATAGTTATATTCTGTTGTTTTCTGTGCTAGAAAATCATAAAAGAAGATGGGGAAGTTTCATGTGTTAAAAATGATGTAAAAAGCAATTAGAACCAAAATAATTGCATACCTTTTTGGACTTTCAGCAGTTGACATTGTTCCCATTGTCGGGCTGTTTGGTGCTGATATTGTTTTTGTTGTGTTGTGCACAGGCAAGGAACTATTTTCCATTATTTTGAAATTTTGGATTTGAGTTTCAAAAGCTGCACATGCGAGAAGTATTAAGCAAATCAGATGTAGCTAAGATTGTTAATTAGTGTAAAGAGTAGAAGAGATTTATAACAGATGGAAAATATGGCAAGAAACAGATAGCATAAAAACAAAGAAGCAAAAAAAACAAATGTCTATATAATTCTTTGACTGGATTTTCGACATATGCATAGCGCAAAGTCTATGTAGTGTCAAGAATTTCAATTAAACAAGCGCTGAAAACTATGTTATTTACAGCCAAATATTGAACAAATTTTCATCTAAAATTATCTTGAACATAAGAATTTGTTATTAAAACATTTTATGTAGCTTATATATGGTCTGCATTATTATAAAATGGAGATAGCACATGAATACTTTTTATAAAGAGTGTCTACATATGTTGTGGCATAATTGCTATTTTTTTAGATCTGAACTGTGGACAAAATAAAGTGTAAACAACTTTCAACAATAAAAAATAACCAAAATTTGACATCACGAAATAGATTATAAGAATATGAGAAAGTTCAACAGAATTTAAACTCATAGCTATGACATCAATGTTGCAGATGCCCAAAGCTGATCTAAATCTAGCTCACTATGAATAGAAAAAAAAACAAATTGTTGTAGTTTAAAGTGCATGAAAGTTGCAGGAGAAAGAATAGTACCTGCTTTTGATTTTGTGCAAATATGCTATCATGAATCTGTTCATAGATAGGAAGACAATAAAATTAGATAATGCAAAATTGAATAGACTATGCATTTTTATCAAAGATCGATAGGAAAGTTGAATAGTGATCAGTCCAATAAGCATCTGAAATATTGGAAACAATATCTCTGTGTTTCAAATTTGTCCAAAAGTGATCAAGCATTGAACCGGTGTTTGTTGTTGCCTTTGTTGTTTTCAGTGTCAAGCCTTTCATTTGCATAAACAATTGCAATTTTCTTTTCGATGTCGTTTCTTGCAACATGTCAATGTTCAGGTCACCAGCTACTAGGATTTGAGTGGTTGGTGTGCAAGTTGACAAAATGCAACTCAATATATGGAAGAGATCATCAAGCACACCACACGGTCTATTGTAAATGTTCACTACTTTCAATACATTGCAGCCTAATTCAAGATCTACGCAAATTGCTTCGGTGGAGTTTTTTGTATAGTTTTTAGAATCGATGATGGCAATGTCTTTTTTAATCAATGTAAGGATTCCATGCATTGAAAATGCTGAGAAGAAATTGTATTTTTCTATCATTGTTGTTTCTTTGGTAAGTGTGTGCATGTGAGTTTCTTGCAAACATAAAATGTCTGCTTGCATAAGTTCATGATCATTCAGAACATCGTCATAGTGCAAAAGCAAGTTGCGTGTGTTCAATGATGAAATGAGTAATTGCCTAGCATTTGGCATTGAGTGCAGACCATATTCAAATTGCAAACTTGCCTGTGTTTTTAATCTATCTATTTCAGTGGTGACTTTTGGACAAGTTATAAAATTTCTTTGTTCTAACTTGTTTAAAAGATAAAGACAATAAATATCTCTGACACGTGAGAGCGCAGTGTAAACAAGGCCATGTCTCTTAATTCCTTTTGGGTCAAATGCCAATTTGTTCATTGTCAATCCTTGTGCTCTATGAATTGTCCTTGCACATGCCAACTGAATTGGGAATTGTGTTCGCATAACATTGATTTTATTTTCAAGTGTTGTTTGTATCACAATTCTTTTGATTGGTGTCCAATTGGACTTTACGGGAGGTGTATAAAGATGTTGCATAGTTGCACGTTGCTTGTCTCCAACTTTTGGATCTGCAAACTCAATCCAAACAATATCATGGTTTGTTTGTGTATAGTGTTTAAACACACCTTCTGCACCATTAACCAATCCATCCTCAGTTGAGTAGTTGCCTCCAACTAGTTCAATAAGAATATCCTTTTTTACTACTATCATAGAGAGAAGTCGCAATGTCTTTTGTCTATGGTCATTTTTTTCAATTGAATCAATTTTGTTATCATGTGCTACAAGTGTGAATGTTTCTGTTTGCATAGTTGATAAAATTTTTGAGTTATGTTGTTGAACATCCTTATTACTATGGAAAAGATAAGGAAACGTTGCATCTGCTGGTGGTTGTTTGTATCAATGTTGGTTTAAGTAATCTATGTCATCCAGTGTTTGAGAGCATGTTCTAATTCTATTCAAAATTGATATGAATGTTTGATTTCTTTGACGTACAACTGTTGTAAGTTCATAGCATTTAATGGCATCGAACCAAAATGTGTAAGGAAATGTTTGTTGTTGGAATCTTGGTTGTTCAAAAATCCAACAATCATGAACGGGTTGTGCTTGACACAAATCACCACAGAATATGACATCAAGGTTTCCAAATGCTTTTGTTGGTGTGTGCATGATTTCACGTAGTCGTTTGTCAATGTTGTATAGCATTCGAGACCCTATTAAAGAGACTTCATCAATCAACAATACTCGAAGTTGTTCATAATCTTTTTTCAAAAGATCTAGGGTGTTTGAATTTAGTGGAAGCATGTTTGAACTTAATGGCAGTCTGAAAGCAGAGTGGACTGTAATGCCACCTACATTATATGTTGCTTTTCCAGTAAATGCAACTATAAGACCCTTTTTCTTTAAAGGATCACTACCAATTTCTTTGTCATAGTAATGTAGAAGACCATCATAGATTGCTTTTGCAATGTAAGTTTTACCTGTTCCTGCCCCTCCTGTCAGGAACAAGCGAATTGGAGTGAGGGGATTGTTTTTTTCCTTGCAATAACTTTTTTCACGATTGATTGTTGTTGAGTATTTAGGTTTCTTCGAATTGCATGGTATTCATGCATGTCCAAAAGAAATGGCTTTTCTGTCAAGTTGCACACAATCCCAGGTTTTGATGCATTGGACATAGTTTTGCGGATTAGATCATGTTGAATGTCATATTGTTCTAATCCAGACATAGTTGTTGTTTTGTCTGTTGTTAGAGGAGGCATAGTTATGTCTTGCAATTCAATTATTTCAACGGCATTATCAAGGTCACCCCACTTTGTCGTTGTTGATGCCATGAACTTTTGTTCTACAATGTCTATTTGTTCTTTGAATGCGACATATGCATCAGACCATGTTTTGAAATTGCTCTTTAGTAGGTTGCAATTGTCTCTATGTGGCATAAAGAGGATGATCTTTTCTCGAAAGAAATTCTCAGGCTCTTTTTGTTTGTTATAGCGAATAGATCGTATGATACATGGTCTATTTCTTTTTCTTGTAATTGAGTGCATACAAGAATAGAAAGATGCATATTCTGCCAAGGAGATGTTTTCAAGCTCAACAGGGCGTGCAATGTATTTGTCCAAAATTGATGGGCAAATAATGTCATCAGAGTCATCTGGTTCTTTTTCCAAAAGTGATGGTTTTTTCAAGACAACTATTTTTTTCTCGTCTGGAGCAGTGTTAATGAAAATAGTCTTCCTGGAGGATGAATGTAGAGGTAACGAGAGTATGATATGTACTGCTTGTCTAGTAGATATTTGTTGCATGTTCAGAAGCGCATTTCCAAGCTTACGTATCATTTCAATCTTTCCATCATTCTCAATAAGACATTGTTCTTTGATCTTTTTGAAAGCATTTGTCATGGATCTATCAAATTTGGTGATGTAAGAGCTTACATATGTTGCTGTAGCGTAAGCATTTAAGATATATTGTGCATCTATATTTGCCTGCCATAACTCTGGTATCACTTTTGCAAATGAGTTGATCCAAATGTCAACAGGATCTCTTTTTAGTATTAGGGTAGAACGAGAAAGCAAAGACCATAGTAGCAAAATGTATTCATCTCTGGTTAGGTCTAGCTCTAGAAGCAATTGTGCAAATGACATGTTTTTAGAATATTCTTTATGTTCAATAAGAGCGAATACTTTTTTTGCTCTTTGAATGAGATCATTTGAAGCATTTTCTAGTGGCTCTAGAATGATGGTACTATCCATAGGAGGAAATGGGAAATTGAATCTGCATGTGGAATGTCGATGTTTTCTACATTTTTTTGTGTGACGAGGTGTTTGAATTTGAATAAGATTTTGATCAAGTAAAGACGAGTCTGTGGATATATAGCGATCAACAAAAGTAGTAATCTCCTCGTTTGAATTTTTTCCATAAACAGGTGCATTTTGAATCCAAATTAGTCCATGTTCATGATCATTTCCTCTTTGTTGAAATTCGGTTGTAAAGAAAAAATCTTGTATTTTTCCAAACAATGTGTTGTTTTTTAACATAAGAGACTTTAGTGCTGCTATTTTGTGTCTATAGTAGCGAGTACAAAGCACTAGGTGTCTTCTTATTAACGTGTCAATATTTTCTTCCAACGCACTGTCTTGCAAGCTTCCCAAATGTTTTTCCTCAATTTGTTTCAATGCATTGCATAAAGGTGCCCAAAGGTGTTCAACACTTGTAAAGGTTAAAAAGAATGGAGGAGGACCAAGCTGTCGAATCATTGCAAACAGATCTTTATTCATATTTTCAAAGTAATCAGGTGATGTTCTGATTGCTTTCAATGTACAATACCCGATCGGAGATTGGAGTATTTTTACAAGATTTTCTTTTGACTTGACATCTTTTGCCAATATTTTTTTGTCCTTTAACTCTCCCATGCGAATTGATATCCAAGCAATGTTTTTTACTTGTTTTATTATGACTTTAATTGCTTTGAAGAAAATGTTCGTGCCATGTGTTTCAAAGTCTATACTTTCATGTTGTAGCTCCCACTGTGATACTTGTTGATAAGAAAAGTGATCGAAAATTTCATTGGGTCGATTGAATCCGTAGAAAAGTGTAGGAAATTTTAGCTCTTCAGAGTATTTGTCTTGGAAAATGCTCAATGGTCGAAAGCTCTCGGAAGGTGCAATTTCTATGATTTTGTTGTCTAAATCATCTATTAGATGTGTTTCTCCATATCCATGTATCAATGTTTCTGATATTGGTTCTATGTTTATTTCATTTTCATCATCATCTACTTGTTCCGTTGTTTGTTGAGTATTTGATTCTTGTTTGGCTGTTTCATTAAATATTTCTTCCCAACTAGTATTGATTACAATGCCTTCAATTTTATAAAGTTCGGTTTTGCATAAATCACTTAGCGCAGTCATAATGATCTTTGGCCGAATATTTCCAGATAGATATGCGTTTTTGTATTCCAATTTTCACTTTAGCATAACTGCAACTGAGAAATTGTCATCTAGACTTCTAGGCAATGCTATTTGAACTCTATCCAAGTTTGCAGGCACATTGATAATTGAGCCAGTTATCCCAATTTGTGCTCTTTTATAACCAAGATGTCTTATTTGTGCAAAGGCTATTCTTGGTGACACCAATCGTTCTTCCAAAGGAGTCAGTATAGCTACATATGGCAATATGTTATTGCGGCGGATTCGTGTAGGTGATGTAAACATAGGCAATTTCCCATTAGCGATTGCTTTCTTGCAAGGTCTACAAATTTGAACAAGTAGCATTGGGCATGTCACATCTTCTGTATTTGCTAGAGTTTGAAAGGCTAATTTAATTGTGTTGTTCATACAACAAATGTCTTTTTTTAAATGCAGTTGTTTACACACAGAACATGCATGAATAGGTGTGTCTTGAATAAATTTTAAGTATGTAACAACTGCTTTCTTTGCCTTTGCACATTCCTTTTGCTTTTGACGAATGTCCATTCCTTGTCTACGCATATTGTGTTTCAACAAGCGCAATTTTTTTTGCGTATTGTCATCAATGCATGTTTGCATGCTGGTTTTGGTTTTTGAAAATTGCTCAGCAATGCAAGAGTTTTTTTTTTCTATGTTTGTTATCTTTTGTTTTTGCCTCTCTGCTTTAATTGCATCTATGTATATTGGTTCGTTCAAGGATCCCTTGTCAATGTTCTTCTCTACAATGTTTTCTTTCGCTATTGTCTGTTTGTTCTTTTCAAAATTATCCATTGCAATTGCAGTAGAAGTATTTCTATTGCAATTGAGCGAAAAGGGAATTTTATTTCCACAGTGTTCTTGTAACAAGGGTTGGAAATGCGAATGCATTTTATCTATTACATGTTGCATTAGGCATAGAACTTTCGACAATCTATTTGTTGCATGGAATATGGCAATATTTTCTTGCAAATTATTGCTCCATAAATGTATGTTAGTGTCTAGTAGCTCGCATAACCATTGAAGAGCAAATCGATCTCCTTCTATGTGACCAATGATATATGGCTCTGCCAAATGGACAATATAGGTTTCCCATCCAGAAACAAGATATGTATCTGCTAATGTGTTTTTATCAAGATATATGTCCAAGCATTGTATTGCTCTAATATCGTTTGAAGCAATAGAGTTATAAAAGCTTTGCGCAATTTCTTTTCTAACACTTTGTCCATCAGCGAAGAGTGTCAATTTGGAGATTGATTCAAACAAGGAGTCATGGCAATTGCCTCGAAGTTGAAATGACATTTCAACTTGGTTATATACACATTGATTTACATTTGCGCTTTGAGAAAGCATATCAGTGGCTTGTATTGGATTGCATTGTTTTATATGACAACAATGGTTCGAAGTGGCCAGAAGCTGGCGTGTGGTCATGGAAGAATATATTGTAGCAATATTCAAATCCCCCAGAATTGAAATGAAGGTATTTTGTTCCTTTTGTTAATGACCAAACAGCGACTGGAACATTCAACCATTTTGAAAACCACTTGATGCAAAATATATCACCCCATAGTCCATATACACTTTGATCAACTGGTTGTGAAGCAGATTGCGACATGCGATTGAGATATTCATTGACATTTCCTATGTTATGCAATTCTAGCAAGCAGTCAACTGTCAATTCTGTGCGCATTGATAACAATGCAGAGGGATCTTTTTGATCTAGACAAACACGAAAATGATTCACAATCCCTTCCCTTATCTCTATTGATGTATATCGGAAATGCAATAATACTGCAAGTGCATCAAACAGGCAATTTCCTGGCTCATAGTGGAAATTGTCTAGTCAAAACAGATTGCTTGTAGCCAAAGCCTCATCAATTTGTTGCCAATTAGAATATTTGATCCCAAGACCATTTGCTCTTAAAACATAGTCGCTTTTACTTTTGTCTTTTCCCATATTGCCTACAAAGACATTTGCAATAGCATATATTTTTTTCCTTTTTTGTTGTTCTTTTTTCTATGTCCCTGGTCGTTTATATAGGAAAACCTGCAGGCAAGTGAAGAGAAGCAGATCCTAAGGAAAAGAAAATAAGCGAAGGGCATGGTTTTTTTTCAAACCATGATGTTGTAAACATTGTAAATTGTTCTTGTCATTGCAAATAACCAAAGCAAAGGAAGGAACATATTCACAACAAAATTCTTTCAAATGAAATGTATTTTTCCCTTCTAGTAGAATAGAAAAAAATGGCATATTGATTGCTAAGTTGAAATTATTAAATATCCAAGATTTGGTATCAATGCAAAAAGTCTTAACGTCCACAACATTAATTGATTTATTGTTTTTATATATATAATAATTAAAAGGAACATCTATAACTATAACTAAACCTTCAAACTTTTAATCATAATAATATAATGATGTCAAGTTGCCGAGACCAGACACTAAATCCATCTGCTCTTAAAAGAATCGATATAAGTTTAGAAACTCTATTCATGAATCATATCCATGTCTCCATTCACATGCATTTCACAGGCAGAAGCGTGTGTGCACTGCAATGAATGGAATTGAAGAAAGATAGGGAACAAGGAAAATACCTGTTCCTGAGAAGGTTGAGATCTGGCTTTGCTAGCTATCATTGACGGAGATGGTGTGAAGTAAGCCTTTAAACGAGCACAAAATAGAAAAAGCTTTCCTGCGATGTTTCCATACGGTCGATAAAATATAAGCTGGGGCACATGTACATCATCTTACATAATATACTTATTGGATAAGCTTGGTTTAAAACGATCCTTGGAAGGTGAAATCAAGGTATATTTTTATTTTTTGGAAAGCAAAATATTGGAAACTATAATTTTGCTAAGCCAAAATTTAGAAGATTAAACAATGTAGCGCTTTATATGACAGAAAGAAAGAAATGAATTGTCCAGCACAAATAAGTTTTGATGCTATAGTTCAAAAGTTATGTCTAATAAAACTATATGAGACCTTGATGAAAAGGCTTTGAAAAATAGAGAACGTGAATTAAACAATGGCTATCAGATAATGTTATAACTATGTGGATATTCTCAATGTCATGAATATATGGTATTGGAAATATATATATCTATATTCAGCACACATGAATACCTCTATAGCACCCAAATTATGCAATTTCCACAACTAATATATGTTATTCTAGCATTTTTTAAAGATTTCCAACTAACGTCTAACAAAATAAAACAAAAAATATGCTTATATATACAAACTATTTCCTTTATGATAAGTAATTGGAAGTAAAAATTAAATTTGGTAACTATGGCAAAAATTTGTTATAACTTACTCAAATTCAATTCTGACTAGGCTTTAGTTGATGCCAGAGCCATAACTCATTCCCATCTGGGTTTTTGTTGAATCCTCAAAGCCATAACTCGTGGGAGTTTTGATGCCACTGTTGCTAAGTAATGGGGCCAATGCCTGAGAGGGTAAAGTACAAAAGAAATAAAAAGATGGACCCAAAGTTCAATGAGATTCTTGTAGAAGCAAGCAAAGACTGGCCAACCAACGTTAGTGGGAGGCTTGCTTCCTTTGTGTGGTAGCTTCTGATATATAATGTGTAATGGCCCAGTATACTTTTAATTGCCCACATTTTGAAATCTCCAAAATAATTCATGTATATATTCGATGGGATGCAATAGCAGAGCAGTTATGAGTGGCCTCTCTTCTAATTATATATAATCAGAGTAAGAATCACAGATCATGGATTCAAAAGGGCATTTTTACTGGAAAATTCCGCTGCTCAAAGGCTTCTTTGAAACCAAATAACATTGACTATTAAAGTAAAAAAAATAGAAATGTTGTTCACGTTTGATACAAAAGCATGTCTTTTTAATAAGGTACTTATGTATTATGATTATCCTATTTATCCTTGTATATTACTATAATGATACTATTATTATTTACCTCTTCTTACTATGTTTAAATATATTTTGGACATTACATAAGAATATATATTCTTAATATTAAATCAAAATGATAAAACTAGATGCCAGAGCATGAAAAGAGAAACAAATTTAAGATGTACCATTATGTAAGCAATCTAAATTTTCAAGTAAACGCAATTTGATTCTAAAAATCTGAGCTTCTTGTTTTACAAAGTGATACAATGCCGAAATAAAACCATTTCTCAACACTTCAAAGTTTCAAAAATATGATGCTTAACTTCTGCCCAGACTGCTGCTTCCCCTCTGTACTGATCTTGGAAAATTTTGTTATTCCTCTCGCGCCAGATCTCCCATAGAAGAAAGCCCGAGAATAGTTGCCACACCTGATTCAAAAAACTGCTGTGAAAGGGAGCCTCTCTCCAATCTATGATTTTTTTGCTTGGGTTACTCTTAATTTTGGAGGTTTGTCGAAAAATCATGGCAGCTTGATCCCAAATATTCAATGCAAAAAGACAAAGATCAAAGAGATGATCAAGAGTTTCCTCGTGCTGCATGCATAAAAAGATTGAGATGGCCCTCTGAAGCCCCTAGAATAAAAGGCATATGGTAGACAGTGATAAGGTGTCTAGGGCTAAGGTAAGGGATCATAGCTGTCTTTCCTAAGATTCCTAAAAAGGAATAAGAAGGGATATGTCACTACTAAGATTCATTCAGAATTGGTATAGGGAGAACAAGTGCCAGGCCTCCCTTCTATAGGTGGGTAAAGGCACTCCGTAACCACTTGGCTTCATAAAAGGGTTGGGACTCAATCAACTAGGATGAAGGCAGTAAGTGAAAGTATGATAGAATAGGTGGATAACTACGAGATTCAAGCATGAAAAGAAAGGGTAGGTCTATTTCTAACCAATCTAGTGGATTCTAATTACTTAATTGTAGATTGGCAAGGCTCGGCCGAACCAACTCGGCCAGGAAAAAATAGCCATGGTGAGTGGTACAAAAGAAGCATCCATTAAATGAAAGCAAGCGTGATTTCAAGAACTACATATATAAAAGTTAAGAACAAAAACTAATAACTAAGTTTGGTGAGGTAGTCCACGTAAAGAAAACACCCTGTTCGTTCTCTTTACTAACTTAAAGCTCTGCTCCTCACTTTCGTGCCTCACCGCTTTAGATCTGGGACTTTTCTATATGTTATTTATCTATGAACACCTTTCTATTTATATACGTAATATTAGGCGGGCTTTAGAGACCTTATTTGTTTATCTTCCTTGGATTGATTCACTAAGTGCCTGGACTTCAGGAGATCTTATCGGGGTGGCCACTTAGAACATCGCCATTTACCTTTGCCTGCGGGAATACCTTTCTTTATGTTCCAACCTATATAAACAACCTAGCGTCTTAACCACCCTTTCTATACCGGCTCACTTATAAAACTTAGTTATTGGACAGGCCTTTGGTAGGCACTTTGAACCATATGTTGAGCAATTAACAGTGATAGCATCAATTTGTTATCACCTATATGTTTAGTGACGGCTATCCTTATGGTCAATACATGAGCGTGCCTAGTATAATAGTAAATCACTACAAACCCCTAAACACCCTATAGGTACAATGCCAACCAACAAGTTTTTCCTAGCATCATGTGTTGTGGTTGCAAGATAGGTAAATAGTCCTTTAATCCACGTAGCAGAGCGTAGTAGTCCTCTTACCCTTATTACCACCGATATAAAATATTGACTCTGCCTACCAGATCAGATTCTTTACCACACCTACAATATAAATGGTACTCTTACCGAGCCGGGCAGGCTTTCACTTTCCAACCAGCCCCCAGATCAAGGGTGTTTCAGAGCTATATTCCATCAAGTAGCAACATTCATATAAGAAACTAAAATTTAATTCTAATAAATATACGTAACATTGCATTTTATTATTCTCGTCATAGCATCTCTTTCACTATTCCCTTTTTTGCTTCATCATGTTTACTTTACTTTCTATTAATTTTATTTTTCATGTCATCGTTTCTTTACACCTTATAGAGCAATTGCTAGTGTATAAGTGCGGAGACTTAAAGTTTCACTTCTTTTTACCTCGTTTTATAAGTACGGCAACGTAAAGTTTTACTTCTCTCTACCTCGTTTTAATTTAGTAATCTTATTACAATGCCTTTGTCTAAATAAATGCTTTCTCTTTTAACATAATAATGGGTGGCATATAAATCCTTATGCACCTTTAATAAAAATATTATATTCAACAAAAATTACGAACATTTGTTATGATTGTAGATGTGGATCAACTATTATTGTCATTGCATTTCATTAATCTGTGCTCAGGTCATTGAAAGCAATAACAATGTTGAGGTACAACATTGGTTCTCGATGTTTTTATGTGTTATGTTATAAATCCATGAGATATTCTTACGCCAAAAAAATGACTCGCTACTAATGGATTTGTCAATCGAGGTTGGAGGCCTCATGTTGTCAAACAAATGCATATATGTAGGCTTCGTGTTCAAGGTTGTTGACTCATGGTTCTTTTCTTTTTCTGAATAAAGTAAATATCTCCATGTTTGTATGACTAAAATATTTATATGGTTACATCCAAAATAATATCCTTTTTTAAAATGATGGTCCACCATTTGTTAGAGGGCTACATCTATTAAGAAATTTCCAACCCCTGTTATTCCGGAGAATTAAGGTCTGACTAGCATTAAAATCATTACATAGTCAAAGTCGGTTCCCAAGGAGCAAGTGCCACAAAGCGAGATTTGAACCCGGGTGGGGAGGACAACAACATTCCTCCCAACCACCCGATCTACACTCAATTGACTATCCTTATACATTCCACCAAGCCAAGAGATAAATTATAATCAACACCTGTTATTCCGTAGAATTAAGGTCTTACCAGCATTAAAATCATTACATAGTCAAAGTCGGCTCCCAAGGAGCAAGTGTCACAAAGCGAGATTTGAACCTGGGTGGGGAGGACAACAACATTCCTCCCAACTACCCGATCTACACCCAATTGACTATCCTTATACATTCCTCCAAGCCGAGCGATAAATTATAATCAATTTCCTGATAAGTTGTTCACACATAGAAATGAATTTTTTAATTAAATGCAATGAAAAAGACAAACAATGCAAAGGCAAAATCCATCAACCTCATAGACAGGGGATTTTCCCAGCAAACATATGTTGAATTGGGGACGGTATAAGCAAGATTAGAGTATTCAACATTATCTTTTTTCTAAATTTTGAATTAAAATTTATTTATAGTTGTCAAAGATGTTATCAAGGCATATTTAAGTATATGGCATTGCAAGAAAACTAGCCATCAAATAGCTTAAAAATCGAAATATAGGGCTTTAAAACTATGGTTATATGAACCCTTTCGATTCAATAATATAACCTATCCCAAAAGAATAAAAAACGTTGAACAAAGAGACTATTAAATTGCAATAGAAGGAAATACAAGGGCAAAACCAGCAATGCAAACCATCAAACATTGTACATTAAAAAAAATTGCTCAAGAGCATAAAAGCCGAAGCCGAATAGCACTCATAAATTGTACATAGAAAATCATGGTCGCCATAAAATAGTATAAATCGATACCACTCATATACATATTATAAGCGAGTTCAAATCCAAAATTTCCCTCGATACTTACAACAACAACCTATGTAAAAACCCTAAATTTGAATCGTCGGAAGAGGAGTGACACCCTCCGCAATTTCAAACGTTGGTTTTAACAAAAACACAAATGATGAAGTTTGTAGCACTGAGGCCACAAGAGATCTAAGCATTCATCCTAGGAACATAGAAAGTGTTTGGGCATTCATCCTATGATGATTTGTCACTAATCATTTCAAAGTCCAGGGATTACCATGAAACTTCCCATAGAGAGAATGAGCACAACCCTGTCGCATTCAAGTAAAACTAGCAAATCAACGTTCGTACTAGATAAAAGTATATTTTTTCTTAAATATATTTTTAACAATTGAACCGAACCCACTGGTATAGACAACCTAGAAAAAGGAGGATAAATATTGCAACAAGTTGAACAGCTATGAATGTATCCATTGAATATAATCAGATTGAACTAATGTAAACACATGCCGTGTATCCATGTCATAGCACTAATCAAGTAGCAATGCTTCCGTGCATGTGCTACATTTGGCTGTTGGAGTTACCTTTGTTATTGAGCGTCTAAAATCTTGGGCGCATTCTACCAATGTACTTACACTACCCACAATGGAAAAGTTATAAACAATTAACCTTGTCTTGCATGCAGGCGCTAATTTGCCAGGTTATATGGCAGCTGTAAGCACATAGTATGAGCGGTATATCTTGTTGGCACCTGTTTCTTTTTAATCGTTGTGACAGATTTTTGTTTCAGGATTGTTTGAGGAGAGAGCATAGTTGTGAGTCAATGTATTCGAACGAAAATGTATCTTGGAGGCAACCATTTTCTCCATGGCCAGCAATGACAATTACATTATTGAGAAGGGAATCGAGTAACCGCCAAGTTCAGAACACAGACTGCGGAGACAGCTCAAATACTGAGGAGAGAATCCAGCAAATCTTAGACTATTAACTATTTTTTTCAACAATGGACTGAACATGGCATTCCATTACGCTTATTGCACAACCTAGTTGCCACTTTTGAGGTCATCTAGGTGCACAGAGGAGGAAGGACATCTGCATTATGATGAAACTGTGTTGCCATGAATTTGCCAGAAACTCTGCATCTGAAAATGGACAGCGTTAAAGCTTTTCGATTTATATAATTTGACTCAAGGTTTAAGCTAAGAAACTTAAGGAATCGAAGGAGCCTGGAGGATACGTGCAGCTACAGGAGATATGTTCAAAAATTCAATTGATGATTAGCCCTGTTGCATAGGACGAAAACGTGAATTTAAAATGGCCAATAGCTGAATTAGAGGCGGCGCTAAATCTTGAACCATTCTTTACACCGTTCTGAGCCATAAGTGGACCTGAGGAGCAGGCAGGGGAGGCCGCCGAGAAATCCAACAGGCTGCTGATAAATCCGTGAAAAAGAAGGAAGCCCGAGAGTTGATATATAGTGTCAGAAATCCTATGGCCAGAAATATGAAAGACAACTAATTTATTGTTTTATTTTGCAGTGTGCTACAAGACTCGATTTTCCTTTTGGAGGGTAAAGAATATCTCTAACAGCTACCTAGATTTATGTTCTTCCGGACTCTGGTAAGAGATTTCTTATGCATATGCTATATTTTCCATTTTCCTCTAGATAAAAGGTTCTTTTTTCTCTCACAGTGGTTCAAGCTTAGTGAAAGTGAGAGGGTTTTAGTAGTGGCCTTCCTCTGCACAAGTAAACTCTTTCTCTTATCACCTCTGTATTGTGCATGTTTTAGTTTGACATCCATACATTCAAAAAACATCAAATTAAAAAATGTAGACCAAAACAATTTTCTCTCAATATTTATTATTATTATTAAATTTTCTCTCAATATTTATTATTATTATTTTTAATCTTTGAACAATACTTACTATTATTATTATTATTTTTAATCTTTGAACCATGATTTGAAAATTGGAAAAAACTAAAATAGGTTTACATTGTTATAAAAAAAATCAAATTTTTATCTCCAATCAAACCAATGATATTTAATTTCGCGAGTTTAAGGGTACCGGATGCAGAATGTATACGTATCTGCATAGTGCAGGTAGCTATTGTTAATTGAAGGTTGCTTGGCACAGTATTGATTGATTATCTTAAACGTATTTCTCCATGCAAGCCCTCTCTTTAATTCCAATTCCAAGGGATCTCTTGGATTTGCCAACCAGGGCCAGGGCCTATATCTAGCTATCCAAGATCTGCAGGAATTGGACGTTTGCTCTGGCTGCCCACGCGTTTAAATTTCCTTCCTGGAGAAACAAGGTGGAGTGAGATAGGAGTTCTCAGCGCCTTTGATTTTTCAGGAATTGGCCTCTCTATCAAATGGTTGGTATTCTGCCTTTGCTTACTTTTCCTTTAAATGCTTAGAAGTTCTTCATTTTTTTCTCTTGCCTGCTTTGTTTTTAGCGTTTCTTTGGTGGATTTGAAATGCTTTCAAAATTTCGAACATTTTATGCCATGGCGGCGGTTTTCTAGAAGATTTTAATATCCAGAGTTTGTAGAAGGTTTAGCGTTTAATTTGACCTCGGAGGGTAGCATTCTGGGCATTCTGCAGTAAAATTTCTGGGCATTATGCGGTGAATCCTCGGTGAACTATACTGGGCATTATGCGCTGAACTCTCGGTGAACTATACTGGGCATTATGCGGTGAACCCTCGGTGAACTATACTGGGCATTATGCGGCGAAACCTTCGGTGAAATGATCTCTCTGTGAAACCTTTGGTGACTAGTAACTATTCTGGGCATTCTGGGGTGAACCCTTCGGTGACTGGTAACTATTTTGGGTAAGAAATGAATACGGCGAACAACCACCTATCTAAGTCTAGAGATCGCGTTTAAGGTAGACCACATCGAATTCTTTATCTTACGCAGCGAAGCAGCGACAAGTTGGTTAGTTTTAAGGAACCTTCGGACACTATTCCCTGCCCTCGACTCGTGGCAAAGGATAGGTTTTTAAATAACTTCTATATCATCAGGAAATCGACTCCAATTGGATTACCGCACAGATTGCTTTGAGAAGGGTCGCAACTATCTTCCATCAATCATTTTTGAATTTTATTAACCAACTGACCGAAACTACTCATTGGTTTAAGCCATTCCATTCTTAGGATAGATTATACACCTAAAGGATTACAGCCAGCAAAGCAAGGTTTTTATACTTCCAATGAGGAAGAAAGAACCCATTATAGGATTTCAATTTTCACATAGACACCCTGAACAAAGCAAAGAAGAAGAATCCATTTGGGCATTCTGGGGTGAAATTACATCTTTGCCTTTGACGAAAACTCGCAGGTATATTATGTGTATATAACGACTGATATGTTCGGACCAGGGTTTTGGTTAACCAAAACCACCTTGTAGAGCTTCCACTCGAAGCCATTTAATTTTTAAATGAAGTTTATTCTTCTAATGGATTTTAACCAGAAGGGCCTGTCGGCCTCTCCCCTCAAATTCACTCATGCAAAATGAATTCTAAGGAAGGAGGTCTCGACGAAAGTCTAGTAGAAGGTTAGGGTTAGTCCAAGAACCAAGAATGTCACATCTCTACGGTGAGGATTTAGCCAGCGAAGCTTACGACTTCATTTTCATCTACCACATTAATTTGCTTTTAATCATTGTCACCAACGATGAATCAAGCTTTCCAACAGTGATCCAGCTTGCAAATAAGAGATCCAGCGAGGACTTATTCTCATCAAGACTAGTAGGGCTCGGCTTATCAGGTCTTGCCCAGCAAAAATACTATCAACTTAAACCGAGTAGACCATGTGATTATAGCCACAAGAGCTTCCCACCATGATTGTATTTATGGAAACTTTAATATCCAAATCTTTTGATAGTTTTCCTACCAACGCATGTCTACCTGGGTATCAGAACTTAATCATTTCGACGATGTTAGCACATAAGTCATATAGGTTTTAATTGCATCGACCTTTGATTTAAACCTTTTCATATGCTAATATGAGAGTTACAATAGTTAAAGTCTAATAATAGTTCGACATTATCATCATCATTTTAGTGGTATTACATTTTCCTAAGGTAACCTATGTCTGAATTTGAAATGATACCATACGGCTGTACCCTTCAGGAATTTAATCACTGACAATAGGGTTAAGAACCGGCCAAATGACCGATACCCTCATCCTTTTGTCAACATCTTAAACCAAAATTTAAAGCTTTTAGTGCCATTTAGATACATTTAAACGTCCATTACAGTTTGGGCTCATCCCCTTCCACAAACGACCGATTGATAGAACAAAACGACAGAGCTTGACATTAATTGGTGATTTCTAAGTTATCCACGACAAGGAAGACACTTCTCATTCAAATTTCATGTAAAACAAGGAACCATCTCAGTAGAACCAGACTTATAGTTAAAACTACAATATTTAAACCGTTATTCATATTATTCATTTTTCATTAGAAATGTCGGAGGTTGAACCTCGCAGGCAGTATCGTAAAATGTTGCGAATACAAGAATAGCACACAGATAGGACAACGCAGATTGAGAATCATTTTCTCTTCACATGCCATACTGGCTACCAACAAAAACAACTAAAACTATCTCCCAACACCTTTGACAAAAGTCTCGGCTAAGCCAGACTTAGAACCAGCAGAGTCACCATAGGAACCTCCGAGGCTTACCGATTTGAATGCTTGTTCCACTGCTACTGCAAAGGAGAAAACCAGAGACATCGTTTTACCTGCCACAAGTATACGATTATGGTTAAACCATTGAAGAAGTTAAAACCTGAAAACAAATACATTCAAACTTATATCTTTAACCTACTGAAAACCGGAGCAAGATGTGACAACTTACATTGTTGAAAGTAGACTTCGAACCAAAAGCCAAAACCTTTCTGCAACTGACGAGAACCAGGTTCAAAGCTTGCATCAACAACAACATCAGAGTGGTTCGACTCTGAGAGCCACGGTGGAGACCTGAAGCACAGGTTATGGGTTCAAACCACGGAGGAAAAACGTCATTCCTGAATCTAAAACCTAATACATCGCAGGCCTGTCGACCATTCCTTCAAACCACTCCCAAACACAAAAGAAACAATGCCATTAATAAACAACCTCGATGAATACGTAGTGGAGGATTAGGGTTTTTAAAGCACCTAAACCCAAGGGGATATAACATCAACAACGAATATTTTGACATTATAGCACAACTGCTTACGAGGTACTGAATACATTAATATCACATTTATTATTCCTTTCTACCATGAAGTCCAGCTAGGAGAATTTCCAAGTTATTCGATAGCACAGCTCGGCATTGCGAAGACACTCACCATTTTTCATCACAGGTTACAAGCCACATTAGTCACCACCTAGATATTCCACTTAGGGAAGCCGGTAGCAGAGTTAATACTATGACGGGACACCCTTGCCCGCCAGCATTGAACCATTAAAACCTTAATTATCCTGTCCTTACTGTTGTTTGTCACGTCTGCCACCTATCGGGTTATATATAAATAGGTTAGAGTTTGAAACCTCTATGCAGTATCAACTAATTATTGACATATGTTAAAGTTGTTCTATGATAACCATAACTATCGTATTGTTTCATACCTTATAATAATAATAAGGCTTAACTGCATACATGCAAGAATTTTGCGCTAACAATAATAAGGACACAATAACGGATGACGCACCTTTCGCCACCATTATCAGCTGCCATCCAATGAAAACTTAACAAATTAGTACTATTTCAAAAATTTATATAAATAATTTTTTTTTAACTATATACAAATAACCAAAAACTATAGAATGGAGAAAAGATTTATAATGCTAACTACAAATTAATAAGGTTTGCATGATATATATATGATCCCCTTCGGATACATAAAAACAATCATGCTCGCTTTCTAATTGTTTTTTCATATTGATCTAACCCTAACCGGCTTCCTTTTTAATTGGCTTTTCATGCAGATCCAGCCTTTTGTATTAACATGGATCACTTCGTCCCTTTTCAAACCTTGGTTTTGTTAAGCAATCTGTATCTTTGTAGAGATTGAGCAACGTTAAGAATGAAGGATCGCATTACCACGATTTTGCAAGCATTTAAAAGACTGCAACCTGAACATGATTAATAGAGTTTGATTTCAATTCTGAAGAAAGTCACAGGATCTGTTGATGTTGACCTGAGCATAACGCATTGAAATATATATGCACTCGACGGTCTCATAATCGCCAACGAAAGAAGACCATCGACCGAGCAAAGCATTAGAATACCCTGAAGGTAGGCGCTAAACGGCCTGCTACCCGGAATAGTCGGCATCCTACTGGTCGTGGTCCTTTTTCCCTTTGTTAACCTTTGTTTATAAAATGTTTCCCATTCTCCATTGTCAAGCTTTCGCACCATATTGCCCTTTCAGTTTCATCATTATTATTGACGGGAAATTTGGAGATTTTGGATGAAAGCTTGTGGCTTGAGATACAGTGATGTAATGTAAATAGTTTAAGCTACCGCTCACGTATAATTAATTAAATTAAATTAATAATATAGTGATAAAAGGCTCATTTCACCGCCGGGCTGAGCCCATGGCCCTCGGGCGCCCACGTGAAGGCAACCTTCCCCATGCGGGATTCCCCCTCTCTTCCCATGCGCCTTATCTGGCACTCCCTTCTCCTGCAACGACCTCTTCACGCCTTCCTTTCCACCACTCTCCGCATCAACCTGCTTGCTCCCTACTTTCCCCAGCTCTCCTCCTTCCTCCTCGTCGAGGCCCCACTTCTTCTCCACCTCCCGACTCCCCCATTCTTTTGAATCCACCTTCACTCCCTACCTCACCGTCATCGAATCGGTCCCCGAACCCACGTGAGCCCAGGATGCATGCGTGCCACGCGGGGCACACATGCCTGGAGGAGATCGATCCGTAGCACCAAGGATTAACTTCAAACACATCTCTCCCTCACCAGCACGAGATAATTTTCCAACTCTCTCTAGCTAGCAGATTATGCCGACTGGTGCGAACTCATGGCGTCCCAGATTTGTAGCGGGGATTCAGAGTTTTCCACGGAGTATAGTCTGATACGGAGTTCGTCACTGAAGGCTGACTCAACCGAAGCTTGCAGGCATAGTAAATTCTGCGATTGATACATATTGCCGCTCGGGACTTATCTCTCAACGTAAAAGGTGCCTTTCTGCTATTGATTTTTTCTCCATTACAGGAAGTATGGGCAATGTTTCCGGACAGAAATATGGTTCGGGGAAGATATCCGTTCGCTCTTAATGTTGATGTAAACATATAATATTGTAATTTTGTGGACTCTCATATCAAAAGCAAGACCCCCGAATCCAGATCCCTACTATGGTTTTCTGGGTAGTAAAAAGTTACGTACAGTTGCTTTCATTCTCGACAACGAACGAAGAGAATCTCAAAGATCTTAGAAAATCGCCGCTAATTCCGTCAAATATGAGAAAATAGAATGGCTGCAAGAACTGCACCGAGAATTTAATATCATTTCAACAATGTTCCCCCAAGTTTGGTGAAATTTTAGGTTATCCCAGTATTTTATCTTTCTTGAACTGAGAATTTCATCACCACTAAAGATCAAAATCTTTGCCATAGGTAAGTAAGCTTTCCCGTGCGTGTTGGATAATTTAGCATCGCTTCTGAAAAACAAATTGAACTTTTCTGGTTAAGAATAGATGCTTTACTTGAACTTTAAAAGTTCCATGCATTTCAAAGGTCAGAAGTTGTGCGCGCGTTTTTAAGGTCTTCAGGAGATTTGCTCTGAATATTGAAACTTTTGGCATATATCTTCCAGTTTTTGGCGTGTTTGTGGACAGGGATGGGCGTTTTCGCATAATTTTGATATCAGATGCTTTTAGAAAACAGCTAAAAAAATCCAATCGGTCCAGCTAAAAGAGTTTAATATATTTATATTATTTCTTTTCGGCGCCTTAAGCTATGAGCTTGTATGTTTCCATCTCTGCTGTTACACCTGCGGCTAACCTGCCCATCCTCTGAGTTATGCTGGATGACGACCAAGCTACCCGAAGGAACAAGGAAAAACCAGGAGACGACGGCCTCTTCACGAGGACACATGGCATTGATTCAACGGAGATGGCACCATCCACGTGGCATTGGCAGGATTTCATTTGCATCCACGTAGCACATTGGCAGGATTTCATTCGCTCCATGAACAAGGAATCTAGCTAACGTGAAGGTTATGCACCTCCCTGATGAAAATATGCACCTACCTGGTGAAACGCCTACACCGTAATTATGTATACTATATTGACACAATCGTATACAAAGTGTCGTTCGATACTTCTCACTTCTCATACAAAATAATTAATCTATTATGTAGAATTGTTTGTTAAATACTCTATGTAATTATGTTGTGCATCGGAATAACCATCATTCCATTTTGTTGCACAAAATATCTGCATTTTCTTTTCTTGATATAAGGATGTCATCCGACTCCATTACGTTAGATCTATAGTGAACGAAGGATTGTCCGACCCTTAAAAAACATTATGTTTGTTGATAAAATAAAATCTTCAAAAAGACGAGTCTTTTGACTCATTTTGTGTGGAATGATTACAAAAATATCAACCATCACTACCTCAATATTAAACGTTTTCCATTTTCTATATCGATATTTAAGCTGCAATGATAGTTCAGAAGTATTACAGCAGTAGTATCGGCTGACCCTTCTATTTGATTCACCTATAGGAGAATGCATACATTCGATAATTGCATAAATGTGCTTAAGTATATAAGGAGGGGTCTCAACAAAATCATTTATGTAGTGTCGCCTAATCCTTCCACCTTCTCTTATACCATAATTACTCTTTGGACTTGTATGCTTCGTTAAAATATTCTATGGGAATTATGTGGTGGAACAATTGTCATGACACACATCAAAGGGAGTTTTATATTGGGTGTAATGTCATCTAACCTTTCTTGGATCAACCAACCCTTGAACATGTTTTTTCTTGACGGTTCATCCAACATTAAAGAAGTGTCATGTGACCCCTTCAATCTATTCTTTGATTCCTTGTCACTAGTATTTAGAATGAGTTAGGAATAGCTTTTTTGTTCTCTTGCCCTCTGCGAGCACTATAGTGTTGGCCTCCACTTTGAGAATAGTAAAATGGATAATATGGTGTTGGAATCACCATGATGTCAACAAAATTGTATAAAGTAAATGGATTTTCTTTACCTAAAGAATTCACCTCCACAAGGCTATTTGAGGGCAATGGCTAGTCTATAATTCCTTTCGTTTTCACATTGTTCAGAGCATCGCATTATACACATTGTTTTTCCCCTGTCTTACTCCCCTGCAATAAAATCCATCCCTTCAATGAAATCCAGTAAAGGACTAATTTACTGAGAATGTTCAGTATATTTTTCAGAATTAATTAAGTTGTGGGTTTCACACAAATAGATTTGAGGGTGATAGGACCTGCATCACATTTCACACAATTAAGTAGTTTCCCTTACCACTGGATCCAGTTATTTAATTTTGGCATGTTTAATGAACAAACATGGTGGATGAGGTGCACCCCTGTAATTGACAAGTGTGTGTTGGTGATATGCACACTATAGGAGGTGACCACACCTTTGGTGAAGAAGGTGGAATGCTTGTCAAGAGAAATTTGAAAAAGCCATCACATGGGCACAACCTCCATCTGGTCAATGAAGCAGAGGTTACAGGTGATGATGTGTCCACACACAGCTAACAAGCCTAACATGTTATTGAAAGTGTGATCCAAACTTGATTCAAACAAGAACCAATCTAACAATTAATAAGACAAGTAGCACCGAATAAAAATGATGTTTTACCTGTCTATTCCTTTGTAAACTAGAATGTTGAGGTATGCCAAAAACATGAACATTTTGTTTGAGGGGTTACAAGAACACTCTAAAGGTGTCTATTGCACTTTGTAATGGTATTTGGATTTCATTAGATGAAAACGTAATTCACAAAGTCTAACTTGGAAACAAGTTACTCAACTTTTTTTCCACTTTGAATATATGGAAGGGTTTTTGCTTGACATCCCTATCCATGGTAGGCAACTCAATACTTGACCTCGAACACCACATGAACATAATTCCAAACACCAACCCATTGACCTCATTTAATACTGAATGCACAGAATAATACGACTACTGCACAAGACAAAAATAAAAACCAAGATACAAACCTCAGTCAAAACACAATGCTAGAAGTGTTTAATCAAACTCTAGGAAGACATTCCTCCCAGAGTATCTGTCACTCAATGTTGACCCATCATAGCTACAAGTCCTATTTGCTAGCTATTGGCATCACCATTTTATTTAAGTATGGGCCATAATCGAGGTACTCCATTTAGTTCATGTGGAGGATTATTAAGTTGAGATCTGTGTTGGGGTTGTAGGGATAATACATGGGCAGGTACATCATTAGCCTGGATTGAATGGTAGAAACAAATACTCACAACAATCGACAATGTAGATTCAGTTGGTGCTAATTTGGTGGCCTATCCAATTATAGTTTTGTCGATAATTCCCTTGTTACCATGTATGTATATTGTGGCAACATGGAAGAATTGCTTATAAATTGTACAAGAAAATCGTTGACGAAAATATGGTCATATGGAAAACAATATATATGAAAAAAAAGGACATGGTAGAGGCCCTTAATTTTTTTGGAGGAAATTCTACTTGAAAGTATAAAACCTAACCATTTCACATCAATGTTATCAATGCACAAGCATGAAAAAATTAGATACAAAAAATGGGTCTAGGGCTACATATGAAAAAGTGGTTTTGAAATTGATTACTTTATGTTGATTGTCCTTGTTGAGATGTATGCTTTATGTGGTAGCATAGAGGATGCATTGAAGGTGTTTGATAGTATTTCCTAGACAATGCTTCATTATGGTGTGGAATATTTGTATCATATACAAAAAATAGGTGTTATATTGAAGCTTTTTTCCTCATTTGAAAAATGAAATAGCATGCATGAAGGGAAAAAAAACTTGTTTCACCTTCTCAAGTATTCTCAAGGACAATGCTACTTTAGGGGATTTAGAATAAGTTAAACATGTACATGACTATGTTGGCAAACTGCATTAGAGTTTCTCGATGTATTTGAAGGGAGGGAGATATGTATACCAAATGTAGGAGCATAGGGGAAATTACATCAAATATGTTAAATCAACTGCTTGAGTTATTGTCTCAATAAAATCTATATCTGTAGGATATGCTCAAAATGGTTATTCTCAAGAAACTCTCAAACTATTTTGAAAATGCAGATGGGGGGCATGAATCCTAACCAATACATCTTTCTAACTCTCCTTGGTGCATGTGTTTCCATACGATCCCTTTGATAGGGCATAAAAGTACATTTTTGTAATATTGACAATTATAGAGTATGAATTACACACTGCGGTTGGAAATGTTGTTTTTACTATGTATGCTAAATGTGGTTGCATAAAGGATTCATGCAACATACTTGATAGGATTCCTGAGTGAAATATTGTGTCATGGAATGTGATGATTATTATTTATGCACAACATGGGTGTGAAGCAAATTCCATACAAATTTTTTAAGAAAGGCATGGATATGGATTGCACCAAACCATGTTCCCAAAGAATCTAGTTTATTTTCCAAACATTGACATCAATTATTGTAATTCCTATAATATACTTTGACAGTGTTTGTGCAATAAATGTCACTTTATCCTAATGTTTTCTGGAAACCACGACTCAAATGACAAAATACAAAGGGCCCTCCCCTCTTCGAACACTGATAAACAAGCTCTCAACCAACTTAGAAACCTTAATTGACATGTTATGAGAAAGTAAGAGATAATATATGATAACATGATCTAGATTTGGTGGTAAAATCATAGATTAGGCATAACCTCAATACAAGAACCAAGATAATAACCTATGTGTGGGATTTACTTGAGGAATTCGATTCCTCAACCATAGCTAATTCTTCCTCTCCCAAAGCTTCGTACACACAATAATAGAAAACTCCCTTTAGGAGAGTCAATTGATTTTAGGAAAAATGCACACTCAAAAATCATGCATAGATTTGACCTATATAGGCATGTGCATGACCACTCCAAGGAACTGCAAGGAGAGGAATGGGGTTTGTGTTATGGGAACCCCAAAAAAAAGTTGTAACTGTGTAAAAAAATCATGCTAGAACACAATTGGTTCATGGCCAAATTCATGTGCATAAATGATAACGTGCAGTTATAGGAGAAATGAAGGCATCGAGGAAAATTTGAGAGGTCCACAACTTAATATTAGAGTGTATTATGCATTCCCATAACATATTGGTAAAATGATGAAAAATGGAAAATGGAAAAATAAACAAACTCTTCAAACCTGGTCTTTATGTTGATTACTATGAGCTCCTAAGTAGGGCTTCCTACCATGAGCACACAACTTCCTTCGATAATCACAATGAATGAGTAGAATGAGGGATTTCTTCGATGATCATGCACAATAAAAATTTACTTCCACACTCATGAGAGTGTCAAAAGCTAAAAGTGAGTGTGTAGAGCTAAAATTTCTTTCACATTCATGAGACTGCATGACTTTTCCCATTCAAAAACATTTTAAAAGTTATAATGTCGGCCATCCAGAGTTTGATATATCGAATCGTAACTTCATCCTCAAGCTTGTTCACTAATGATACTTGGGATGTACTCTATATTTTGATTTATTAGCGAAAAATCTTGTTATAATATGTAAATTGGTTAAACCATTACTCTATTACTCACTCAAATTTAGTGAGTAATATTAAGTGTGACATTTCTCTATTACTAACTAAAATTTAGCCACTAATAAGTATGCCATTACGCTATTACTGACAAAATATTTGTCAGTAGTAAGTATGTATCATATGGTAGTTTTTATATATTTCTTGCAGGGACTGATGTAACCCTCTAGGGCCTTGTGTGACCACGATGACAATTCTACTCTCGCTGGGAATATAATTCTTGCACCCAACATAAAGGTTGGCCTTGGAACAATTTTACCAAGTTGATGTACTGTCAATGAAGCTTGTTGTGTAGTGGGTTGGATTTTTGGTTAAGAAAAAAAATGATAGTGATAATATACACACAAGTCCTACTTAGTTTCCAACTATTATTTTTATAATGCTTAAAAAATGTTGAACACAATGAGAAGTTTTACTCCATTTCCAAAATGAATTCCATGTGTCTGATGTCCTTTCCCTTGTAGGTTTATATAAATGGTAGTTCAATAGAATGAATACCAACTTCACCATCATACATTGGTATTTACAATTAAAAAAATTACAATGTGAACAACCTCCTCAATTTGTTTAGTGTGCCTCTAGCCTTATTTTCCACTTCAAAAAATCCTTCTATTGCTTGAAGCAAGTCTGTAAGGCTTAATATTAAAAAATTGGTGGACAGGTAGCATTACATTCACTAGTATTCAGACCCAATTAACTTATAACCTTCCATGTGAAAACCAATATTAATAAGAACTCAAAAATTGGATGCTTAGTACACTTCCACTATTTTGATGGCCTCTGGGTTTTGAAAACATGATAACGTATTTAATATTTTTTTGAATCAAAGTATGAATTAACTATATTTTCCTCTAACAGAGAGGGACAATGCCTCCCTACAATTTAGATTAAAACAAAGAAAAAAATAAATCCACTTTGATTTCATAATAATACATCTTGTTGTCCCTCAAGTTGTACCTTGACTAGATTAGGTATAATTTATTTGTTTTTTTATGCCAACTATAACTTCAAATAACATAAACAAGGGATTTAGTCAAGATACAAATTCCAAGGAGGGTTGTGTAGGTAGCACCATTCTTGCGCCACTTTAGGTCAATAAGCTAGTCATTTGACCAAAGGACGGAACCTTCAAGATGGAAGATATGAATCCTAGTTTGTCACCCTAGGTACCTTGAAGATACGCTTTGCAAAAAACTTAACTAGATTTATGGATAAAATATGAGGTGGATGGAGCAGATCTTAGCTGCGAAAAATGACTGTGAGTGTTGAATTAAGGGGGAGGTACAAGTATTCCAAAAAAGAGAAAGGCTTAAAACAAGAACAACCAGGGTGCCTTAATCATAACACAATTCTTTGAAGGGAAAAATAACATCATTAAACACATTCAACAGTAAAGTATTGAAAACCTTCCATTAATATGCATTCAAGAAACTATGAAAAGCATACAGTTTTTGTAAATTTCAAATCCATATGATTCAGGTACACAGATAAATACATTTCATACGGTTTCAAAAGTACATTCAAAATCATATAAGACACTTTTAATTCAAACACAAGTGGAAAGAATGCCTCAATCCTGGCTCCGAATTCCCAACATATTTATTTCATAAGTTCAATAGCGTATACAACAAAGCATATAATTCATCTCTAACTAATTGGTCCCATTGTCTTTTTTCTCAACAACAAAATTTCTTTGATCCTATACTATGAAGAAAGAGGCAAGAAGAAAAATAAAAGGCTAATTTTTGTAGATCCCAACTTTTCTAGCTTCTAGACTTATGAGAAATGAATGAAACTCATTGTGTGCTTCTTCTTGCTCAGTTTAAATATGCTCTTCGATGTTGACTATTCCTTTTGAGCATTTCTACGAGGCATTATCTTACTTTTGTAATTTGCATCTTTTTGCTAAGGTAGCCTAACTGATTTCATGGACAACTTGCCCATGAGTGTGTGCTATCCACCAAACTTATCTTTTATTTACCTCTCGCTATTGGTGTGAGATTTTGTGATATTATCACAGAGATCTAGAGACAAAGATAAAATTCACACTAATTCTAACGAAGATCAAAAGAACTGATTAGGAAAAATATAGATAAATAACTGTGTTACAACACAAGAGAATGAAGAACAATTGGAAAAACATCCATTCCATTATTATTTAGTAAAATGTGTACATAAATAATACATCTCCAAAGGAAAAATTCATGAGCCTAAAGAGGCAGTTGGAATCCACACAAGTGGCATACTTAGTTTGGATTGGAACCATTTTCTGATAAGGTCTAGTGGCCATCAATGATGAATGACTAGTCAACAGAGGTGGAATGGCACATGAATGAGTCATTGGGACTAGAAATTAGGGAATTAGACTTCAAGGGGGCGAAATAATGACTTGTAGTGGTCAAAATAGGCACTCCTACACTCAGTGGCAGTGAAACTAGGTGTAGCAGTCAATTAACTAGTCAATCAAGGGGACAAGGCACCCTAAATCATGGAATTGATTGTGCTAACTCCTAAAATCATGCATGAGGGTGCCTTTGGAATTCATTGATGTAACCAAGGTTCTCTAATTAGATAAGAGGGATAATGATGACCAAATTTAAGCTCCATGGGACCTAAATTAAGGAGTAGGTGCTAGGAGACTCAACTACCAATACATGGATGCATGGAGTGCAGGCATGCATGTAAAATGCATTCAAAGCATGAAAAACCAAGATGAGATGGTTATAATATTCCAACACCCCCCTTAAGCCTGAATATGTGAGGAAATATCATAAATAGGGCCCTGGTAACTGATACCAAAGGTCACCTTTTACAAATTTATTATTCCATTTAAGTAAGGAAAGAGGGAAAACCCCGTGGGAACAAAACCCCCCCTCAAGATGGACATGAAACACACCAAAAATTGTTGCTCAAGACTCAAGTAGGTGTGATCCTTGATTCAATGTCTGGAGGTATCTTCCTCTTGGGAAGAAGTGGATCATGCTCCAAAAACATGTGCTTGAATTCTCCTTTAGTGGATGCAAGTGAATCTGGAGGCTTTTTGAACTTTCTCTTCAGATCAAACATGGTGAGAACAATTCCAAAAATATGAAGATCATCATGGAACCTACAATTCAAACTATCTGAGGTAGGATCAAATCCATCCATGTGTAGATGGTTCTTTGATATCTCCTTTCAACCAGCAAGGGTGAGATCAAAACCAAAATCACCAAAATATGCTTGATACTTGAACCCAAGCGAATGGTAGCGTCCTCCATCTTCGGTGAAACTCTGAGAACATGTTCCAATTGATCAAATAGAATTTCATAGGAATCATGTGATCAAGGAGGGTGAATTCATCACCTCCAAACTCTAACTTAATCTCCAAAACATTTAGTAGATCATCATTCTGCACACTAGCAAACTCATGGGAAGTAGAGAATCCGAAACTCTCTTCAACATCTAGACTAGGAACTGACATATCTTGCTCAGAATTTGAAATAGAATATGTTGAGAACATGAGTGATGAATGGATAATATCTCTAAAGGTATTAGCTTCATTAATTGTATCACTTTCTTCTGCATTAGCTACATGGGAAGGGGACAATTCAAAACTGCCTTCAACTTCTAGAGCAACAAAGGAAGGAATGTCTTCAACATGAAATTTCTGTGTTGAATCTGTAGCTTCTTCTTCATCTTGAACAACTTCATCACGAGAGATGGTTGAGGCCGATAAATTACTAGAGAGAACACTTAGGAGGTATCACTGGGCATGTTCTCCAAGTAATTTGCACCAATTTATTCATTCTTCTTTCCAAATGTTTTGTCCAGTTGGGCCCATAGATCACTTGGATATTCAACAGTTTCCATGAGGTAGCGCATACTAGGACACATAGCAATACAGGTTGTTGCAAAGGCTCTATCACATCCATTTATCCAATCATTCTCCTCTTCATAGGAAGAAAAATATCTCATAACATCAATACACATATCAAAAAGACCCTATATCTCCAGATATGCTATCATCTTTGGTTTCCACTCATCATAGTTGAATGGAGAGAGAGGAGGAATTGCTTTCAGATTCATGGAAGCTGTTGTAGAATACCTGCACAAAAAAATATCTGAAAAACTCTTCGGAAGATTAATTTTCTCAACAAAGCTCTGATACCATGTGAGGTTTTGTGAGATTATCATGAAGATCTAGAGACAAAGATAAAATTCACACTAAGTATAACAAAGATCAAAAGAATTGAGCAAGAAAAATAGAGAAGAAATAAATGTGTTAGAACACAAGAGAATGGAGAACAATTGGAAAAAATTCCATTCCATTATTATTCAGTAAAATGCATACATAAATAATACATATCCAAAGGATAAATTCGTGATCCTAAAGAGGCAGTTGGAATCCACACAAGTGGTAGGCTTAGTTTGCATTGGAACCATTTTTCAATAAGGTCTAGTGGCCATCGATTATGAATGACTAGTCAAATGAGGTGGAATGGCACATGAATCAGTCATTGGGGCTAGAAATTAGGGAATGAGACTCCAGGGGGGAGAAATATGACTTGTAGTGGTCAAAATAGGAACTCCTACACTCAGTGGCAGTGAAACTAGGTGTAATAGTCAGTTAACTAGTCAATCAAGGGTACAAGGAACCCTAAATCATGGAACTGACTGTGCTAACTCATAACATCATGCATGAGGGAGCCTTTGGAATTCAATGATGTAACTAAGGAGCCTTGAGTGGATAAGAGGGATAATGATGACCAAAGTTAAGCTCTAGGGTGCCTAAATTAAGGACTAGGTGCTAGGAGACTCAACTACCAATGCATGGATGCATGGAGTGCTGCATGGAATGCATGCATGCATGAAAAATGCATGCAAATCATGCAAAATCAAGATGAGATGGTTAGAATATTCCAACAATTGGGCCTCTAAAGGATGAAGTTGACTCTGGTACTAACAATTTCGGTGTACCCTGTTTGATACTGAATAGCATCAGTGAGTAAATTTTTTTAGTATGACACCAAAGGAAATTACCCAATGTTGTACTACAAAAGTTCATATGCAAAAAGGACCACATCTTGTCTTATAATTGTGTAGTATGAAACAGACTCAGCAAATTAGGTCTGGTCTTCGACACCTTCCCCCCTAAGGACTACAATGTAGTAGGAATATTGTCATTTGTGTTCCTGATGAGAGACCAAACCCTTTGAGTTCGTCTTCCAAACATCAAGGAGACTAAGAAATGAAGACTAAGAAAGCACGTCGGCGTCAATCATTTCAGCAGGCTCATCCAAGTATTCAAATGATCACTATCTCATGCATCCATCAAATGTAGCAGTAGTATAAAGGGGAGTGAGAGAGTGAAATGTGGTAAGTGCATCAAAGGCCGGCTTTGTTGAACGAACATCATGATTCCTTGCAATGTTCATTCAACGTGGGATTTGAAATTCCGTCCAAGTTCTAAAATTTGCAATGTTTATTCAAAGCGAGTAGTGGTTCGAAGATATTAATGAATTTTTCTACATAGAAGCAACCATAACTAGTATTACGGGGGAGAATGTCTCATACAACAACAAGGTAAAAACCCTAGGGGCTATCAGGACTATCTACATGACCAACGAGGTGCAAGACACGATATGATGATCAATTCAATGAGCATGGAAATTTTATGTGGATGGAAAAGAAGGGTACATGTCCATATATATATGTAGAGTGATAGTGAGCTAGTCTTTTGCATGGCGTGGATTAGACGTGAAATGATAAGTCAGGGATCTGGAGGCTGAGTTAGGATGTTCATGATAACAACTCATATATGTGGGTGTATGATGAGGTTGGGAATTATATGTGTAAGAGGGGGAAATGATGAAAAAGGGATCAAATGGATGGGACGACTCGGTTGTGAATGTGTTGTGAAGTTCACTGGCATATTTTTCAAGATTTACACTCTAGCTGATTTGGGGTGGTTGTGGTTTTGCACGAATGATCATCCCTTGATCACTCAAATCTATTATACTGTCATAAGGTGGTAGAAATACCATCTTGCATGAATGGACCAGATCCATCATTAGAATATTGACATGCTTCAATCATAACCATTGACAGGGAAAACTTCCTTTTATTCAGGTATCTCACTGTAACCCCGTCGACGATATAGATTCAATTTAAAAAGGTGGCATGTTCTAATCTTGGTTGTCGAAGTGAAAAAACCCTTTTTATCCCTGACTTGTGCTTTGACGCCACCAAGGATCCTGATTTATTTGAGAAGGAAGAATGGTTTAATCCATCCCGTTAGAGGAAAAATCCCTTTTTATCTTCAATGCATGTTACGGTGCTTCCAATGGTTGGGATCTGACCTGACAAGTTGCATGATTGCATCTAAGTCATCGACAAGGAAAACATTATTTTTCTCCCATACTCTTGTATCGATGTCCCAAATGGTCAATATTTTCTCTATCAAGATGTACAATTCCATCTAGGTCGTCAACGAAAGAATTCCCTTTTTATACCAACTACAAGTTCCAGCACCTCTGATGGTTCAAATCTATCCTGGAAAGATGCCCAATTGCATCTGGGTTGTCGATGGGAAACTCTAACTTTTATCTTTTATGCATATTCTGAAGCCTCCAATGGTTCAAATCTATTCTGGTAAGATGCATGGTTCAATTTGATCCATCAACGGGGATAATTTACTCGTTATTCTTTTCATTATTTACACCCCATGAATGGTCCAAATATTTCTGGAGGATTTGCACTATTCAATCATGACCATTGGCATTTGATTTATTCTGCATTTCGAGCCTTGATTAGTTTATTTTTAATAATCACAGAGTTGAAAAACAATTAAGGGTACAATGAGGGTGACAAAAGATCCATCGCATCACTTAAGTAAGAGTTACACACTCTTTTGGTATATATATATGTTGCAATTTTTGTTTAGAAAACTTGTCCAAAATGAAGGGATTTGAATGAGAAAACTTCTCAAAATAAGGCGATTTGATAACTCTTTCTCTTTGGTTAAATTTGATGGAGAATTTGTATTATATTGACAAATGTGATCCATAAATGCTAGGATTCTATACCTTTCCACTCTTTGCCAGAAGGTTATAACCAGTAATCACCTGTGATGCACGATGCAATACTAAGCACCAAGCATTATTTGACAATCACCTCTGGTAAGTTGGTAGCTTGGTCGAAAATAAAGTAGTAATTGACAATATGTTGTGGTAAGCTAGTAGCCTGGTAGCAAATAAATGCATTAATGATGGTTGTGTTTCGGTAGGCTATCGCAATTGAAATCGACTAACAACATGCTTCAAATGCTTAATGTAGCTTGATAACTATTCCTTCTCAAATCCAAACCAGTCTAAGTTTAAGCTGAATAAGTAATGTATTAATAGAGAATGCAATCACATAATCTGGAATTAAATTGTGCAACAAATGATAAAAAATTAGAATTAGAATCGATTTATCATTTTTTCACTGGTTTATAATTAATGTAGCTAAGTGATTGGAATTAGGGGATCTAGATTCGAAACTGTGGTTAATCATATGGTTATATATTCGAATTTGGAAATGTGATTATGAAAGTGGATTTGGAACTGTGGTTAATGAAATGGTTACTGCATTTTGGAATTGTGATTATGAAAGGTTAAAGTTTGGAAATTAAGTGGTTTTCAACTTTAAAAATTTGTTTATCATTATTCTAATTTCCAAACTCATCGTCCCTGCTTAGGTTGTTTATACTTCCACCATCACTTTTGATTCTCAAATCCTATTTCAATTTCATATTTCTACCTGGTTTCGTGTTTTAGTACATGCTAGAGTTATGGTATCTAAATAGGGGAGGGAGATCATGCCAGGGTGCAATTAGCTCTAGGATTCAATTGAGACTCAGCATAGTTAGTTGGTCAAGTAGGTGAACGAGCGTAATTATCCAGTCTCATGTTGGATCAAGTACCTTGATCACTTTCCGATCAATATTTACTTCTTCATTGAGAAGTGAGACGTGGATATTTGTGGTAGTAAGCGAGATGGTGGGTCACTTCCTCTTTCGTTGGATTTTTGAATAGTTGATATGGAGACTTGACCGAAAGAGCTCATCCATCTGTCTGAAATGGATTTGTTGGTATTTACATAGATATGAATGTACTGCTCAAAGGCCCCTAAAAATTGTAGGAGGAAAACTTCCCTTATGGTTGGATACCACTATCATTGTTTGCAAGAATCATGAACGATTAAGATTTCCATTTGTCCTGCTAATTAGGATTCAAAGGGACGAGATACCTTAAATCATTCCTATCGAAATAGCAATTTCAAATTGGAGTAAATATTCACCCTTGAAAACGCTACTTCAACTATCGATTTCAACCCTTTTACAGTTTGTTTCCACTGTCACCATTGATCCCTGCTTAGGCTACTTCCACCATTTATTTCCTATTCATTCATAAGGTATATCATACCCTCTTCAAACTCCATGGGATTTGCTTGAGCAAAGGAAGGACACATCCGCCCCAACACTACCATTCCACTACCAACCTACACAAGTGCACATCTCCACTAGAGACAAAAAAGACACCCCCCCTAATGGTTATTTCCTATAGGGGAGTATGTCTCTCCTTTGGCTCGCAGAGTTGAGTGGCTAGAAACATATATAAAGGGAATCCTTTTGTAAGTGGAGCTCAATACTAGTTGGGTTTTTCCTGTAGCTGAATCATTTTTCAGGTATGTGCATCACAAGAATAGTTTTTTTGTTGTATTATTTTATAAGTATTTATTTGCTTCTTCTTGGAAAGGAGTGAAGTTTGTTATTGATGTGATTCAAGATAATAGTTTTGGTATTCGTGAACATATTTTTTAGATTCACTCCAACTTTTGTATTTATTGATCTCATGATGTTCATTGGACATTGTATAGATTGTACTCCATTTTCATCCAACCTTGATTCTTTTGTTAGAAGTTTTATTACTTTCTGACTCAGTCTCGATTGGTTATAAATGTTTTTCAATTGATTTCTTTATATTGTCGGGTATTTTTTATGTTTATAAAATTTCCTTTATATGGGTTCTTGGGTTATTTAGGTTAGACATTGCTTATTAAAAAGCATAGAGTGGAACAACACAAATTTTATCACTATATTGAGGAATTTAATTACCTTGCTTTTAATATACAGTGAAATGTTGATCTATTACTACATTCTCAAATGAAATGAGTGGTTTATCTTAACATGTCATCATTGAAGGGTTCAGTATATCATATCCCTTCAAAGTGAAATGGGACCCTTCCGTTCCAATTTGATCATTGTTGAGGATGGATGAGGACAACACTTGAACTCGAAATGGGTAGAACCAATGGATGAAATTGGAGAAATAATTGGGCTCGACTTAACCTCAACATTTGTAGTGCATCGTTATGATTGGACGGATGGGTCAAATTGATCACTTGACTTAGCTCAAACATGAGGGACGATATTGGTGCACATGATTGGGTTTTGTGAGCAGTTAATATTTATAGTTGGTTCATGTGTTGGTTTGGTGAGATCATTGGATTAGTTGTTACTTGTGCAGGCTAGTGATGGTGAAAATGATTTGAAGTTCTTGGTAATGGTGAATTTTGGGTTTTCAAGATGAATATTAAACCAAGACACAGAATATGCAGATGCTACAGATGTAGAGTTCAAGTATGTGAATTGGAGTACAATAGCAGCAAAATGCACCATATTTGAGTTGGAGGTCAATTTCCTAGATGTGAGAGTTCTCATTGGTTGTGAGTGAGTCCATGGAGTTCCTTTCCTAGGAAGGGTGACATTGAGAAGGAACCTGATGAGTGTGGTTGATAATTGGGATAAGTGAAGCTAGTGAATGGTTGAGGATATTGTGCTACATGATGGAAGAATCAAAGTTGAAACATCGAAAGCAGTGGTGTTTCTTTGGATGATGATCTTCAGTGTGTGCCATGGAAAGTCGATATATGCATAGATATATCGCCCATTTTTTCTATGTGGGGCAGAATTGGTAAATGGACTATGATGCATGGATCTGTCATTTTGTGTGTCGCAATGAATGTTGTTGGTTGTGTTACTAGTGGATTGCTTGCTTGGTGTTTCCCAGATGAGTATTGGATGGATTGGTGTGTCCGAGATGCGATGGATAGATTGCTTGGTATTTATAAGCCCATCGAAGGATGTCTTGGTGTGTCCAAGATGAGATCTAGGTGACCCAAGTTGTGACAGGTCGAAAGTTGGTAGTTTGGTCTTTGTGAACAATAGGTGATTTCATCTTGACTATAACATTTGGAGGTGCATCCTCATGTTTGGGAATATAGGTTGAACTGACCATGCAATATTCTATAGTATGGGGGAAACTGATGCACATCCATATGGCATGGTTGAGTTGAGTCCTTTAAGTGAGTACCTATTCTATTTCCTTGCAGGGGGTGGTTGTTCACCAATACATGGAGTTGTTAACACTTGGAGGAGAGGCCATGTGTCATTTGGATGCTCTATCAATGGACCATATTTTGGTTATGCACTTTGCGTGATGTTATGAGACTTGGATCCTGTTGTTTTGTGTGTCGGGAAAAGGAAAGACTTCAGGGACAAGTGTCAAGGAAGAGTGAGTGCATCAATTGCACTCATTACCTCTTTAAAATTGTTGGTGGAATTCTTTGCACATTCAGAGGGAATTCATCAAGGAGTTGAATGAACCATGTATCTGAAGGACATCCTATTATACCAACAGTTACAACAGTTAGGTACTCATGTATTCTGGTGGATATTTGTTTATTTATATGGACGTTGACAATTTGGTAATGTTTACTTGATCGAGGTGTAGATGTGAATTCTAGGTTGGAGGAAATATATACCTTGTGATGAGGAGTTCCTTTAGTATCTAGGGGAGCATGTGTTGTTGGTGAAAGATGGTGATGAACTTACATAGATTAAGACAAGTACTCATTAAGGGAGAGTGTTGGAATGAATTATTAACTCGTACTTGTTTCCATGTGTTATTCATGAGAATATTGATTTTTTCTATGCTTGTTCTATTTCTATGGAGATTGTGATGGAAACAATGGCTCACTGAGAGGGGGGGTGAATCAATGAGCTTGCACTTAATACCAATTTTAACTTCTTCAAACCCTAACATATATCATTTAAATTTCCACTTTAACATTCATACAAAGATCATCATTCATACTGAGCTATACATTAATAAACATTAAGCAAGGAATCCATATCATTGACACATCACAAGAGACACAAGATATAAGTTTTGTAATCTTTTATATATTTTGATTCAACCTACTACAACCGTTAGGTATTATCAGCTACAACTGAATCAGAAGAACCAACTTCTATTCCAAGACTCAGCTTGGTCTTTTTCTCAGATCCAACTAAGAAAAATAGTACAAGGCCCAACTTGTATTACATAAACAATTTCATCAATTTACCCTTGTCAACATAATCATATCACATGTTTTGTTTCCTATCATAATCACATCAACATGCACATCTTCATTCTATCCATATCATTTGACTGTACAGCCTATCATAAAAAATGCCATCATACCACCAATCATAAGCATGCAGTCTGTCCATGTCTTCAGCGATCTGCTTCCCCAGAATATCCAGCTGTCTCTGTCATCATTTTAGCCACCCAAAATCAAAGATATAAAATTATTTCACTGTTGCACCTGCTGATCTGTTGTTGCCACCGAACTTGTCCTCATCTCCTAAAAAACCCCCGAAAAAAGATCTCTACTGTACCTCCCGAAATATTCCACACAAAATTCATACCACAAATAAAACTTTGTCCTCTTTATTTATACTTGTTCTTCTCCACAAATTCTTGAGGCCAACATCTCTTTTATTTTATTTATATCATTAAATGATTAAATCAAAATGATATTTATCATTTCCATATTATCTTCAAAAATGTATATATATGTCTATTTAATCTTTTTGACACATCACCAGGGTGGGCTTGTAACCACTTTTACCCTTGCTCCTTCATATGCTTACAAGGGCTCTATTTCATGCCTTCCATATGCCCACATAGACCCTTAAATATGTCTACATGGGAGCTTTGAAATGCCCACAAGGGGCTTCAGCAAATGCCCGCAAGGGATACTTGAATTATTCCTGCATTGACTCATTTAAATGCCCGCGGATGTCTCCATAATATGCCCACAAGGGCCTTATTAAAATTCTAGCAAGGGCTTACAAATATGCCCGCAGTGCCTTATGAAAATGCCCACAAGGGGCCATTAAGTTCTTTCATTAAATTCCCGCAAGAGTGCTTGAAATGCCCGCAGGTGGCCTTCCAAATTCCTGCAGGGGCATATGAAAATGACCGCAGGATGTATATAAAAATTCTCGTAGGATGAGCTTTGAAGATGCCTGCATGGGCCAATAAAAATGTCTGCATGGCTACCTTAAAATTCTCGCAGCACCCTCCAAATGCCCACAACCATATTCCAAATTCCCTCAGTTGTGTTACCTTGTCTTGCTTGACATTAGTCGTGTCCACCTCATCACCAATCTAGGTCCTTGTCCTTTGTGCCATGTCATCCATGCTTGCCTTATCATCATGCATGTCATTCATGTCATCCATGCGTTCCATTTGTCATACATCATGTCCTTGTCCTTCCATGTCATTGTGCTTGTCATCAAATTCCATGTCCTTCATTGTCCTTGTCCATTTTGTCCTTTGTCTCCCATGTTTGTTCTTCAAGTCTTTGCCATGTCTCCAGCACCTATATCAGATCATCAAGTCATTTCCATGTCTCCAGCACGTCTATCAGATCATCAAGTCATTGCCATGTCCTTTTTCGATGTCATCAACTTAACCTTTGTCATTAACATCTTGTCATGCTTGCACCTTGTCATTGATCATGTACTCCCTGTCATCACTTTAGCCTTTGTCATTAATGTTTTGTCATCAATGACAATCATATTCATCAATATCCCCCTTTGTCATTGATGGAAACTTCAATTTCTCTCCCCCTTTGACATTAATGACAAAGGGATAATCATTTAGCCATCAAAAGATTCACAATGCCCAAAAAAAATTGTATCTTTGAATACATCATGAAATCATACTATGTCAATTCTTCATTGGGTGATCTCCCCCTTTGACTAAGCTTGACATTATTGTTTGGAGATCATCCTTGTCAAGCTTTTCACTTGGCATTTTTAATTTTTTATAATTTCTCTCCCTTTCATGCTGAGATTGATCTTCCTTATATGGTCTTCCTGCTTCCTCATTAAGTATGCTGATGTAGTTTTTTGAACTAGCTTCCCCTTTCATGTATACTTCTTCCTTTTCTGTGGTTGCTTCAGGGAAAAATTGTTGCTGATATCAATTGATGTTTTACAGAAATAAAATTTGTTTCAGTCAGCCCGTTGAATGTGTGCTCAACTTATCTTGACATTTCTTTCTTGTATCCTTGGTCTTTAGGATGATGCATGGAGACCAATATGTTGTACCTGCCAATACTAATTGATATTCAAATAAAATTTCATACTCCCTGAGATCTTACTCACTATTATGGCTTTCAAGTAAGATTGTTCTATGTTGTAGCTTTCCTGCTATCCTTAAGATCAGAAACCAATTGATGATGAAAGTATTTCCAATGTTCAATATAATCCATACAATCAGATGTCAGTAACAAGTATTTCCAAATCAATCATCTAGTAAATTCATAAAAGGTAAGCATGTATCAATTTTCGAAACATATGTTGATTCATTTCATTTTCTATACTCCCCCTATCAAATATATCAGCTTGTCATCAACATCATTACTCCTTTTCATAAATTCTTCTTTACCAAACTTGTTTACTCAAGCTTGTCACAGTCATGTTAGCTCGGATCTGTTTTTCAAGTTTCATTGTACTCTCCATATAGATCTGCTTCAATCCTTAGAAACAAAATCTCTTGCTCCCCCTACCATTATGCCATGATCCTTGGACCTGCCTTCTATGATTGGAGCAACCAAAATTTACCTTTGATTCCATCCTCCAACAATGAACTCAAGGTGCACCTAAGGTCTGTAAAATACCTCAAATTTGGCTTGCCATATGGAAACCACCTTCTTTTTTGCAATGATCATGAAATTTATTTAGATTTTAGCAAAATATTCGTTTTCACCCATACCTTAGAATGTCCTTGGCTGTGATCATTTGTCCTTTGGCATTCAAATCTGTCTATGTCATTCTTCTTCCAAGATTCATTGACTTTCCTTGTTGATGGGTATGAAAAAATTCTCATGGATTTTCTTCTTGTACTTGCACATACTTTGGCTTTATGGCCAACACCACCACAAGTGTAGCATCTCAATGTATGAGAGTTAGCAGCAGAATGTCCAATTCGGTCACATGTCCAACATCTCATTTTGTCACTTTGAGTTCCAACACTTCTTCTCCCATGGAATGTACAATCCATAGCCTTGTGACCAAAACCATTACAAGAACAACAATAACCCTTAAAGTTGCTATCATACTTGAGTGCTTGATTCCATCTTAGAGTTGTCTCTCTTCTTCTAAAGAATTTTCTTTAAGGAATGGGACCAACTTCTTGATGCATTTTTTATCTTCCAATTTTTTTGTCATGTGCAGGTGCTTGTTGAGGAGCTTTGATTTCATCTTTGAAGGATGTGGATCCAACTTCAGGAGTCTTGGGAGACCATATGTCATCTTCTGATTTTCCTTATTCCTTCTTGTACCCAAGACCATATTTGTCAAAAGGATATCTTTGACAATCCAAGATTTCTCCCAAGATAATTGAACTTTTGTTGAACTTTACATGAGCATTCGACTTCTCAATTTTCTTTCTAATATCAACAATTTCCAATTCAAGCATCTGATTTGTCTTTTCTTGTTCTTCCAACTAAAGCTTCATAGCTTCTTCTATTATTTTGGCTTCTTCCAACTGAGTCCTCAAACCAATATTAACTCTTCTTGTCTCTTCAAGCTCTTTAGGGCTTTACCGATCTCTTCTTGTTCTTTTGCTAATTCAATCTTTAATCTTATGACTTCATCATTTTGATCTTCTAGCTCACCTTGTAAATATTTGTTCTTGAGTTTCAATCTCATGAGCAATGCCTTTGTCTCCTTTTTGTACTTTTCAAATGAGCCCAAAATCTTCTTCTTAAGCCTCAGCTTGAATTTTAGATCAATATACAATAGGGTGCATGCAAATGCATTATTGACCTTCAACAAATATTCCTTCTCATCTTTTGTAAGTAGAATTTCAACATCATCACATTCAGAATTATTACTAACAGAAGATTCCTTACCTTCACTTACATTTGAAGCTTGTTCCTTCTTTTCTTCTTGCTTCTCATCCTCAGAGGTCTTGACTTTTGTTTCCTTTTCTTTGTCTTGACTCCTCCTTTGGTACTCTTATTCCAGCTTGAACCATAGATCTTTTGCAGAGGTTTATTCTTTTACCCTTTCTTTGATAGGGCTTGAGAGTCCATCCATCAGAAAAGTCAAGGCAATATTATTGTCTTTCTCAACTATTGTCTTTGTCTTCTTGCTGGGTTGGATAGGTGGGTTAACCACTATTTTCAAAACACTAAATCGCTTCAAGTAATCTTTCATTCTAATTCTCCAACCAAAATAATCAAAATTTTCAAAAACTGGAACTTGAACTTTGTTGGTCCTTCCATTTATGTGTCCACTGATCTCCTTCAAGCTTGTTAGACTTGTGCTAAAGGCCGGCTCTGATACCAATTTATGGACACAATGGCTCACTGATAGGGGGGGTGAATGAGTGAGCTTGCACTTAATAAAAACTTTAACTTCTTCAAACCCTAACATATATCATTTACATTTCCACTTTAACATTCATACAAAGATCATCATTCATACCGAGCTATACATCAATAAACATTAAGCAAGTAATCCATATCATTGACACATCACAAGAGACACAAGATATAAGTTTTGTAATATTTTTATATATTTTGATTCAACTGGCTACAACCGTTAGGTATTATCATCTATAACTGAATTAGAAGCACCAACTTCTATTCCAAGACTCAACTTGGTCTTTTTCTCAGATCCAACTAAGAAAAATAGTACAAGGCCCAACTTGTATTACATAGACAATTTCATCAATTTACCCTTGTCAACATAATCATATCACATGTCCTACTAACTATCTCAATCACATCATCATGCACATCTTCATTATATCCATCTCATTTGACTGTACAACTTGTCATCAAAACTGCCATCATATCACCAATCATAAGCATGCAATATGTCCATGTCTTCAACAATCTACTTCCCCAAAATATCCAGTTGTCTCTGTCATCATTTTAGCCACCCAAAATCATAGATATAAAAATTATTTCACTGTTGCACCTTCTGATCTGTTGTTTCCACAGAACCCGTCCTCATCTCCTCAAAAACCCTCGAAAACAGAGCTCTATTGTACCTACCAAAATCTTCCACACAAAATTCATACCACAAATAAAACTTTGTCCTCTTTATTTGTACTTGTTCTTCTCCACAAATTCCTGAGGCCGACATCTCTTTTATTTTATTTATATCATTAAATGATTAAATCAAAATGATATTTATCATTTCCATATTATCTTCAAAAATGTATATATATGTCTATTTAATCTTTTTGACACATCACCAGGGTGGGCTTGTTACCACTTTTACCCTTGCTCCTTCATATGCCCGCAAGGGCTCTATTTCATGCCTTCCATATGCACGCATAGACCCTTAAATATTCATGCATGGGAGCTTTGAAATGCCTGTAAGGGGCTTCAGCAAATGCTCGCAAGGTCTACTTGAATTATGCCCGCATTGACTCATTTAAATGCCTACAAATGCCTCCAGAATATGCCCACAAGGGCCTTATTAAAATGCCCGCAAGGGCTTACAAATATGCCTGCGGTGCCTTATGAAAATTCCCGCAAGGGGCCATTAAGTTCTTTCATCAAATTCCCGCAAGAGGGATTTGAAATTCCCGCAAGGGGTTTTCCAAATGCCTATAGGGGCATATGAAAATGTCCACAGGATGTATATAAAAATGCCCGCAGGCTGAGCTTTGAAGAGGCCCACATGGGCCAATAAAAATTCCTGCATGGCTACCTTAAAATTCCCGCAGCACCCTCCAAATTCCCGCAGCCATCTTCCAAATGCCCGCAGATGTGCTACCTTGTCTTTCTTGCCATCAGCCTTATCCACCTCATCATCAATCCAGGTCCTTGTCCTTTGTTTCATGTCATCCATGCTTTCCTTGTCATCATGCATGTCATTCATGTCATCCATGCTTGCCATTTGTCATACATCATGTCCTTGTCCTTGCCATGTCATTTCCCTTGTCATCAAATGCCATGTCCTTCATTGTCCTTTTCCACTTTGTCCTTTGTCTTCCATGTTTGTTCTTCAAGTCTTTTCCATGTCTCCAACACCTCTATCAGATCATCAAGTCATTGCCATGTCTCCAACACCTCTATTAGATCATCAAGTCATTTCCATGTCATCAACTTAACCTTTTTCATTAACATCTTGTCATGCTTGCACCTTGTCATTGATCATGTACTCCATGTCATCACTTTAGCCTTTGTCATTAATGTGTTGTCATCAATGAAAAGGCATATTCATCATATTGTTGAGACTTAGTTGGAGTTGAGAGATTCTCTCCAACCAAATTTTTATCTTTAGTTTGTGGTTGATATATTCCCTCTCTAGTTTGTTAGTGTGGTTGAGATCATATCTCTATTTTGGTGTATAAATATATATCATTGTTTGATGAATAGAAAAAATAGTTCAATTGTGGTATGTGAAGATAATGTATGCTCTCTTTTTTATCATAAACATCGTAGGATTGACGAATCTTAACAAATATTTTGTGAGATGTCTAAATAGTGTTTGAGCCCTAGTGTTTTCACATATAATACATTGATGAGTCTGCTCCTCAAAGTAGGTAATCATAAGGAGGAAATCAATTTATTTAAATAGATGAAAGATAATGGTCATGACTCTAATATGATTATGTATAACAGATGAAAGATAATGTCATGACCTTGATATGATTATGTATACCACCATCATGGATGCAATAAGCAAGGAAGGCACACCCCAAGAGGCCAATATGCTTTTGCATGAGATTTTAGAAAAGGTTTGACACTAGAATTTTGACATTTAAAACTTTAAATAACAACATTTGTAAACATATTGCTGAAATGCAGTTGTCAAGATTCAGTCATAGGGGGTGTATTGCAATTGATGAAATATGGGGATCACTTTGATAAAAATGCACTACACAAGCTATGTGAAACAAATTTAGTAGATAATATTTGTTCACTAGTTTACAACTTGCTTTGATGTGCCTTTTTTTTATTCTTTTTATTCTTGAGGTCATGTGAAATATATTGTTTCATTTCTTGAATGCCTAGACTCTAAATCTATTACGTACTTTGGTCATGCTATAGTATTCAATGAACAATAATGGTTTTCATTTTTTACCACATATACAAATATTTGAATATCTAGTCTCTATTGTTCAAATTGTAGTAGCTAAGACAACTATGAACTTGGTGCTAATCTACTTTTACATTGTAGTGATCACCATCATCTGCAAGATTCTATGGGTATGTGTCTCAGATGGAGAGGATATCTTTGGGATATCGAATTGTCATAAGTGTTTTTATTTGCAACAAGATCAGTGATTGCAATTTTCTCTTCAGGTGGTCAGCAACAAGAAATACAAGTTGCTTTAGTCTATGATTCCACATCTCAAATAGATGTAGTGGTTGCTGGAATTCATAGAACCTTTCTTATTTTTCCACTGATCCCCAGGAATGTCCTTTGAAATTGAAATTATTGTCAAGCATTACCCAAAAGGAAAATATATTCTATGAAAGATGTGATCAATTAGAAGGTTAATTCTACCTAAATAAAGGTGATTGTAATTGTGGCATAAAATGTAGATACCATTATCCTAAAGAGATGGTCATTACCACACCAAACAATGTCCTCAATCCTCTCAGTCTACCCCTACGACAAGTAGCATTTTAATTCTCTTTATAAAATTTGTAGTAGATCATTCATGCTCAAGCTTGCTTTGATGTTTATAATGTGAAATGTGTTTTAATTGTTTGCATTGTAGCATGGAACCCATGTTTCTATGCATTTTGTATGGATGAGGTGTGTTACCCCTCAACATTTTGAGCATTTGGAGGCTTTCTTTCCAGTTGTTTGGAGGTCTGATCATCGAGGTTTGGACGGTTGGTATTGTAAAGAACTCATTGATTCATTGATCTGCACAAAGGGGGCTATGCGTTGTAGGGAAATGGGAAGCATTAAATCAGTTTGTGGTGTTGTTCTGGGTGGGGATCATTTATATCAACATCTTGTGAAAAGGTTGGAAACAAATTAGGGAAAGGGAGTAAGAAGCATGCTTAGATGTCCCACTTGCTGGAAGTGATGTAATAGACAAATTAAAGCTAATATAAGTTGTTATATTTCTTGGACAAGAATTGATAGGGTGCTTAGGCACAAATCTTGGAAGCATTTGAAAGGAGGTTGAGAAGTTGTCCTCTGTTTTTGGAATGAACAACAAATCCTTTTTATCAAGACACATGGATGACATTGTCCTTGTCCACATAACATAAAGCAGGCTCTCATGTTACTCGTCCTCAAATCCCATTTGATTATTACAATAATATTTGATTTTATTCATAATTACCTCTGAATTGCTACTCCATTTTCTTGAGCACTTTCCAAACAAGCATAACTTGGCCATATCCCATTTCCATTTTCCTTATTCTTACAATATAATTAAAAACTCTCTTTCCTTATCCAATTTTGCTCCCATTTTAATTTCATTTACCAACATTCCAACACATTATAATGCTACAATTTATGTCCTTCCAACTTCATATGGACTCCTTTCCAAGTTCATTCTATTTTGCAACCAATACCAAGAATAGATACCCTTTTCATTTCATATGCATTCTTTATACTTACATTATGGAAGTCAATACAATTTCAAGTACGTCTTTGGCTTACTATCCTTTGTATATTTAGGATGCACTTAGCATTGTCTACCCTTATCTTCTTCCAATAATACTTATTTACTACTGCAATTCATCTAATTAGTGTTGCAATATCTTCCAATAGCTTGAATATTCATCCTATGGCCTCTCATTTCCTTATTTCCAGTTGTTTTTAAGCTTTATTCAATTTTGAAATTTGCTTTTCATGTCATTGGATAATTCTCTGTGAAGTTCAACTTTGGCTTGTAAGACAATCCCACACAATGGAATGCTTTATTCCACCATTAACAACTTCCAAATAAATTGATGTTTATTATTTATTTCATACTATTTATATATAATCTCTTGGTTCTCATTTTGCACCTTTTCTGGACTACAGATAATTTACCACAAAGATGGTTCTCCCATCTCAGGTATGAGGTGCATGTTCTTCTTTTTCTTAGTAGATTTCATCTACAATTCAATGATTCTATAACTTTCTCTTTTTCAAGCATAATGTGCAATCCTCCATTAATTATTTTCTTTTCATTAGCTCCAGAGATTAAGGATTTGCATCCCCCTTTATGCACGATCTTCTTATTTTCTATCTACCATCATATTATAGGCTCCTTACACCCCTCACTACTACTTTGTTGTATACCATAACTGTCTATGATGCTCTTATTTGTAAACTAACGTGTACATGTGAATCTTACTCCAATGCATGCAATCTAGATTAGGCACCATGAAACACTCTTCGTCCTTTCTTCCATCATGACTAATAAAAAAACAAATTTGTAAGAGCCTTTAGCAATCTTCATTCGTTGCATTTATCCATCTTGATATCAACAAGGAAATAATACAATCAGCTTGAATATCCTTTGGTCATAAAGAGTGTTGTCATTTATCTACTCAACCATCCTTGGTCTAATCATCCAGCGTGCTAGTTAATAATATGCACCTTGAACTACCATGCTTCTACACCTCCAATTATGCCATCACACCATTGTGTAAGAAACATTATGAAGTATATGCAAATATTGTTAGTTATTTTCTCATTTGGTATACTCTTATATTACCATAAACTTCTTCCACTAATTGAAGACACTTTTTGGATTATTCACTATAACAATTGCAGTATCCCATCAAACCTAGAGGCTTTGTTCTGCCCACTTAAAAAAATATGAAAATTTCTACATAACGATTTATCAGATTGATTCTCATCTGAAATACCTTTCGAATGATTGTACCTATGCTCAATTCTGAGCTAGAAACTAACAGTTATTTCCCCATGAAGTTACCATTTTTTCCTGTTTTTTGCACTTTTCTCACTAGCACATTAATCAAGCTTAGAAACCAACTTCTACCACTTGTAAAATAAAATATGGTGAGAACAAGACATTTTTTTATATTAGGCATAGATCATGTACTTTTGATTTTGAACATTTTGTAACCTCTATCTTCGCAATTTGATGCTCCAGTCTTTTTTAGCATCAATATGGAATTCTCAACTTTTAACTTTTTGCACTTTCTCCAGACTAATACTACCTTTCAAATGATAAAGATCCACAATTTTTTCATTAGGAAATTTTTTTCCATATTATTAAGGAGATCAAATGCCAACTTGGAAAAAATTTCTAGATTCACTAACTTGGGTTACTTTTCATCCAAATACAATTTCTAAAATCGCTAGAAAGTCTTCTGAAATAGTGGATGTTGGCATATTTCTTTAGTTCCACACCAAACCCCTTGGAATTTAACTAAATCCTCTATTGCGTTTCTTTGTGCCTACTTTTGATTCGCATTATCCAAATTTCATATTCAACTAAGCTCTTGTTACTGAATACCCTCATGTTGTTTGAAAACCACTAATTGCCATTTTCCATAATTTTGACTTTTGGCACTGAATTTGTGAACAATCATCACTAACACTTTTATAGTCCTCATAACTATGGACTTACACTTGAAATTTAATCTCATTCTAACCTTATATGACCCTATTATGACCGAAGCAAGATTTTGGCTCCAGACTTCTTCTTTTTTCCTTCTATTGATATAGCATGAAAAGTCTCTTCTTCTAGTCTGGCGATGTCACATTTTGATCCTACCATGTCACTTCCTTAGATATCATATTCTACATATTTTCACATTTTGGATCTTCAATGCAATGTAGAAAGTAGAAATCTAGTTTCCTTTTCCACTATACACTCCCGCCTACCATTCTCCATCTTCCACATACCATATCTCCATATGCTTTTTTTCTTATGTTGTCTTTCGCATCTTTGTATTTCCACCTTCCAAATGTGAAATGCAAAAACATCAAATATTCTACCTGTTACACCCCAAATTGTTTGCAACAAATTTACCAAGATATACCACAGTGAAGGGGTCTTTTATCATTGTAAAAGGCCAAGTATGGGCGTGTTTAAAGTGTTAGTCTAGCAGGGCTCAAGACCTATGGTCTAGTCATGGTAGGTCCTCTTGGTTTTCATTCCAATAAGTGGTGGCTTAGTGGCATTACCAACTTCCCCTTGATGGGTGGAAGTCCCTCATCAAGTTGGGCCATTTGTGCCTTGGGTTGGTGTCTGATGCTTCTGGGATGGACCCATTAGGGCACATGGCTTAGGGTCTCCTTATATCCAACTCATATTTATCCTATGTAGAAGGTGATTTCCCATGTAAGGATTTTCATACAGGTCGATTTAGCACACCTCATTTATGCCTACTTGTACCTTCATTTCCTTGTATGATCCCTCCACTTGGTCTACATATGCACACTCCATCATGATGTCATCCTCTTCAAGAAGCCTTACCTTGCTAATGGGTGAGGACATTGAGGGATATTCTACATTGTTGGGTTAATTAGTTGGGGCATGACGTCCTCCTTTAAATTTCCACTCCACTCACTTGAAGCCATTTGCATACTTTATTATTTTTAGACTTTTGTGGTTTAGTCCTTGACTTGGGGGTGAAAAACCCTAAATTTAAGTTATTTTACTTTTTAGTAAGGTAGGCTCTAGAGTTAGATAATTCTAGGAATCCTGATACAAATAAAGGCTCCTAGCATTCATTTGAAACAAGACAAGGGTTCTAATTATGTACATTTTTCTCTTTATCTTGGTCTATTGGAGCATTTGAGTGAGTCACACCTCTATTTTTGGCATGATTTTTATGTGATGAAGGCTAGATCATACCCTAGAGATGATGATCTTTATGATGAAGGATGATGATCTTTATGTTGATGATAATTCTATTGGTATCTAAATGGGAGCTAGGTTTAGATACCAATAGACCCGTCTTTGGATTCGATCATAGGGAAGCTCATCTTTACTAAGGCTTCTCCCGATAGCTCTTATAACTAAAAGAGAGTCCCCACAAATTAGGACTTTCCTAATTTGCTTTGCTTCAATTCCTTCGCCCCCTATCATTAAAAGTATCCATTCATCCTGTTTATTTGCACACATCCCATACCCTAAGTGAAAGTATTCACAATCGCACCCCTATGACCCAAAATGACCCCTCCCCCAACAATCAATAATGTCTTTACTTATTGGATCAAGTGGGTCTTAGCAACATGACATGGCTCCACCATTGGTGGTCATTGCTTCTACACCATCGGTCTAACTCACCACATCTATCAATCTCTTTTCCACATTTTTTTGCCACCATCTCTATTTGTATTTATATCTATAGAAAATAAATTAACCAATAATAGATGACCACTCTAAATGTTAATAGGGTTTCAGTAATGTAAATCCTTCTTACCTTGTGTTACCCTTCAAACATTGAGTGTGAGGGTTATTTGTTAGCCATGACAGAGTTAAAGGGATTTTCTTTTGTGTTTGAAGGTTGTTTTAACATACACTTTTTTTTTCTTTATTTATTTATTTATGGAAATGAGGTCTTGTTTGTTGAGACACAGTTAAGAAAACCTGGATTCGTTATGCTAGTTTACTAATCCATCACTACAATATAGAAGAGGTCGATTACTTAATCAACCAAAAAAAAAAGCAAACAAATAAAGCTTGATTATAATTTGATGTAGTGTCATCTCCATGCCATCTTTTGGACACATTTTTTTATTAAAGTATGTACGTACAAAGGTGGGGATAAACTGGGGTGGCAAGTGCGGGTGGGGTCTTATTTGATCTCGGAGGAAATAAAATTGAAACTTTCTCGTGGGGATTAGGAATCAGGACTAACAATGAAGCTGAATGGCTTGCTCTCGTCTTCTCATTCAACATGATCTCCTCCCTCAGCATTGATAATCTCAGAGTTTATGGGGATTCTAGACATGTCATTCAAACAATGAGAAGGGGTGTTGCCCCTCAAGGATCGAGAGCTTACAGGTACATGCAAAGAATAAAATCTAATCCTCATTTTTCTCAGTCTTCTTTCTTCCACATCTGTCGAGCGAACAATAAGTTAGCGGATGAAGCGGCCAACAAAGGAACGTTGTTAGATATTAGGCACATGGAGGGTCTCAATGGTGCCTTGGGGTTTCAATTCATACCCTAATCTATTTGATTAATGGACACAATTGTTATAGTTATGGAATTGGAGGGGTTTAGTGGCTTGAGGGTCCCCCTTCCCCCGTCTTCCTCCGTCGGCGAAGTTTCTCGTGCCCCTGCCACACGCCATCCTCTCCACCGCGCATGGCACATGGCCCCTCGTGGTGCTGTCAGCTCCCACGAGCCGTTAATAACTCAGCCATCTGCCTCTCCCTCGCAGTGCTACGAAATGGCTCGTCCCCTCTCCAGTGCGTTGAACCGGCTCTCTCTCGGCGACTTGGGCTCTCCATCCTCCCGTCCTGGTCTGTTAACCCACCTCAGGGCGGGCACCATGCAGAATATAATGGCGGCCATTGCCGCGTTGAGCCGCACCATGGTTGAAGTTAAACTCTCTGTGCGAAACACCTATAACGCAGTCTGCACCAATGTGGATCAGCATGAGGAAATGGCTAAGGATTTAAGCTACACCGTGAACCAGCTCGCATGCCAAGACTCCAGAATTGACGACCTGGAGAGGAATTTGTTTGAATTGATGGGCAAGGTGGATAATTTGCAGGAAGACATTGCTGTCATCACCGGGAAAACGCAGGGAAGCTGCGTCCATGAAAGTCTGACGGTTAATCAGGAGATAAAGCAGGAAAGGAAGGATGCGGCCTCTATCTATTTTAAAAGATGTGGATAGTTAGCAGTCTCAGTCCAGGTTCCACCTTTTTTATGTTTAAGACTCTATGTTTTTTTGTATAATCCTCAACAATCAGTTTATCAGGGTCTATCCCTGCTCTACTTTGAACAGTTTTAGAAGGGCTTTGTTTAGAACTCTTACTGGCAGGCAGTTAGAATCTTTAGCTCTAAACTTTCAGACACCTGCTACTCTGTCAAATTTTTTTGAAAACTTGTAATGAATCGTTGTGCACAGCCTTTATAAATATACCTATTTTCCCTGTTCTTGTTAAAAAAAAAAAAAGGTGGGGATAAAGATTTCTCAAAGTTTATCCACATGATAAATTTCTTGTAAGATCATGATTATTTTATTTGTGCACATCCTCTCCTAGGTCTTGATGTTTATAAATCTCACTTATTCATTCTTTCACTTGTATCATTTCATTTGGAATAAAATCTTATTGGTATAAATATGCGTCACTAGTTGGTACCAATGTTCACCTTCACACATGATATTTATTGAGTACATGGTCCTCCACTCTATAAAGGCACAAATAAATATTTACAATATTATTTCTATTATGTAGTGAACATTAGTAATGATAAAAATGGTGTCATAGGTTTTGGTAATGTGTAGTTCTCTTCCAATTTGATGATGACTTTCCTCTCTTCCATGCAAAAGAACCACACACCTCAAACATTTTCCAATTTCAATTGATAATAATAATAATAATAATAATAATAATAATATAATTTTAAGGTCAAGGCCAAACACCAAAATTGATGTGTACTGTACCAAACTATGGATCCGACACACTAACTCAAAACTCGGGAAATACTAGATCGAGAATCCTTTGCACAATGTAATGGGACCATTTATGTTTCAAAATAAGCTATTGCTGAAGTCTAATACAAGGCTACCTAGGTACACCAACATATGCAAACTAGATCCTTTCCACTAGGCTGCACCTCTTGACACTTCCTGGGGATACGGGTAAAGTGGGTTTTGACTCTGGAAGGATTGGGGTGGTTTAGGTATGTATGGAATGGATCTGTAATCTGTTTTTGCAGAGTATGCATAGTGCAAAATCAAAATTACTGAGTTGGAGGGTTATTTTTCAATTTGCAAGGCTTTGGAAGAAGATTGTAGTTTCAGGACAACTCAGCTAGTAAATTTCCAACTCAAATCAAATGGTACCTAAAGACCACCAATTTCTGATCTGAAGCTGGGGATGGGATCTATACTATCCCAGCTTCATGCAACAACTCATAAAATCTCGTTTGGTGCTCTAGATATCGAGATATGGTTGTTTCAATGAAGGCTAGTTGATTTTCCTAGTCCAACCAGCTAAGCGGTTTTCCAAACAGCTCAAGTGACCTTTGGGGGATCCCAAATTTCTGAACCAATTCTTGATTTGGACCCTACTCTGTCTCATGGATGTGCATCAACTGACGGGGAGTGATTTGGATTAACAGAGGCCAAGATATAATTCAAACACTGAAAGCTAGTCATAAAAAATATCACATTGAGCATAGGCATAACAATTCATTGAAATAAGCAAACTGCACAACATAAAAATGTTTTGATATTATTCATGAAAGATATAAAGTACATTAGAGATCTAAAGATTATAAAAACAATATTACATAAACTTCAAAAGACTAGGGGCCCATCTCCCTAATGGATTTGCAAGGGGCAGATCAATGCAACTCAAGAATAATAGCAATACATCAACAAGCTAACCCCAAATGAGCCACAACCTCTCCTTTTATTCTTGCTCCTTGGCCTCCAAAACCATGCTCCAAAACCATGGGAAACCCAAGACCATGCACAAAAAACATGGGAAGTAACCTAACCTTTGATTTCTTCCACATTGGCCACACTCAATGTACCATTTGACCACTTCTTCATGTAATTCGCACTCCAACAACCTCTTGGGCCATTTATTAACCAAAATTTACCATTTCCACAAACCAAGGCACCCTCCTAACCACTTTTGACCACTTCTCTTCCTTCAAATTTGAATTTGGTCCATAAGTTGGAATTTGGGTTCATTAGTTTCCTTGTTTTAAGGAAACACTTGCATTAGGTGGTTGGCATCATTAATTTCCCAATTGAGAGCCCTTTGAGTTTTTCAACATTTAATACACCTCCCTTATTCATCATTTGGCCCCATTCACACCTTGAACCAACTTTTGCATCAATTTAAATAATTTGCCGTAGGAAATTTAACCCCATTTTAATACAAAGGAAAACTTACGATAAATCCAAATTCCCAAATAGATTTAATTACCATTTGAACTTTGGATTTGGAATTTTCTCTTTCACATTGGTTAGGAGTTTATATTGTTTACTTTGATTTTCCATTTGAAATCCTCACCAACCTTAGGAGACTGAGCTTAAGTGATGAATCAACATAGCCCACCATCTCCTTCAAACTCTTACCTTGGTCATTTAGCTTAGACTTGACAACTTTCATGACCATGACTAAATGACTTAAGCCGTTTTGGTCCTTAGCCAATTTTTTGGGTCATTACATGATGTATGAAACCCCCTTGTTTGTGGGAGAAGGGACCCTCTCTGCCCAATGATTTGACTACTAAACTAAAATTCTATAGAGGTATACATACCCTACCTATGAAACCCCCTTCTAAATAGGTGTAATACCCTACCTCACTCTAGATTTGATGCTATGAACTCCAAGGAGGAAACACATGTTCTTAGCCATTAGGCTCACTCAAGCTATACTATACTCTACTTCTATATTTTGAGGTTTGTATAAGATTTAAATAATAGCCCATGGGTGTATTTATGAAACCAATCCTTAGTCAACAACAACACTTGTCAAACAAGAAAAAACACATTTAGATACTTTCTCAATTTGATACATTGTAGCTCCCTTCAAATAAGTGTTTTTCTTCCTTCTACAAGCTGCAATTTCAAAGGATGTTAGAAGCATTCAGATTTTTGGGGACTCTTTCCTCATCATCCAATAGATGAACTCCAGATGGAGGCTGTGAAACCTTCTATTGACTCCTATTTATGAGGAGGTCATCCGGCTGGTTTCCATTTTCAACACATTTCTTTCCGCCATATCTACTGGGGGCGGAATCATGAGGCTGATCGCTTATCTAAAATGGGTCTACTACTTGATGATGGCATATGGTAGACATGGGCTCAAGAACATGATCATATTTCCCATATAGGCCCCAAACCTATTGCTTTTTTATCTTTTGATCCGTTATGATTATATGGATGTTTATGCATGAGATTCGTGCTACTACATATCTATCATATTATGTGTATGATGATACATTCCTTCTGATTTTTGTATGATATTGGACGAACAATCTATATCAAGAGGCCATCTTGGTCATGTAAAATGTCTCTACTTAATTCAAAACATAAACGCTCTTTTTTCATGGAAAAAAAGTATTTTTCTTCCACATCTTTTATTTATTAGTATGCTAATGCAACTTATTTTACAACAATCTTAAAGACACCAATGCTATGTGCTACTAACTCGCATACATCTTATTTCATAAAAAAAAAAATTTAAATTCATTTTAGTAAAACTTAAATCATTAAAATTGAAAACAAAACTTTACCTATAAAAACAAATTCCTATTCCCAAAACAATTTTAACTTTTTTCCAAATTCATTAAAATAAATTAAAAATAATTATAATTCCATAATTTTAACCATAAAACTTTACTTTTAAAATTTTAAATTCATTTTAACAAAACTCAAATCATTAAAATTGAAAACAAAACTTTACCTACAAAAACAAATTCCTATTCCCAAAACAATTATAATTTTTTTCCAAATTCTTTAAAAATATAATTAAAATTTATAATTCCAAAATTTTAACCATATAACTTTACTTTAAAATTTTTAAATCATTTAAAAAACACCCAAATCATTAAAATTCCTAAAAAAAATTCAAAACAAAACTTTACCTCAAAACAAAAATGAAAAACAATTCCTATTCCCAAAACAAAAATAAAAGTAATTAATAGACGAAGGTTTTAATGACTTTGTAGTCACACATTTTTTAAGTTTTACAGACACCAATTTCATTCTCATTTTGTTTCTCGTCTGATATGATGATGACGACGAGGAACAGCATACTCTCCATACGGAAGATCTCACTCGCCCATTCCACTGAACACTTCTTCCACACCTCTAATGCCACTGCAAACATTATAACATTCTGTGAGACCAATAGGCTTCAAGAGGCAGTGGATACTTTCAAGCATCTGCTTTCATCTCAATCTAAATCAATCCCAACTCTCCATACCTGTAACCTCTTATTAAGTAGCCTAGTCCGACGGAAACGACATGATTTAGCATTCTCAGTTTACAGACTTATGGTTCAAGCTGACATTCTCCCAGATCTCATGACTCTGACCATTGTCATCAACTGTCATTGTCAAACAGGTAGAATGGATCGGGCCTTCGAAGTGTTTGAAGGAATGGAAGCACATGGCTATGTTCCAAACGTTGTAACCTTTTCTACCCTTATCAAAGGGTTTTGCAGGGTAGGCAAGATAGAGGACGCTTTCAAACTTTTCCATCAAATGGAGGGCAAACGACAGGTTCCCAATCTGTTTACATATAATACCCTAATAGATGGGCTCTGCAAAACGGGGAAAACCCACGAGGCGTTCGGGCTGTTGGCTGTTATGCTGCAAAAGGGTCATGAGCCTAACACTATCACGTTTACCACTCTCATGAATCAACAATGCAAAGATGGTAAACTCCAAGAGGCTACGAAACTCCTGTATCAGATGTTAAAAGAAGGGTATAACCCTGATGTTATTACATTTACTACTCTGATTGATGGTCTTTGCAAAGAAGGCATGTTGGATGAGGGTATGAAGATCTTCTCTGAAATGCCCACAAAAAATATATGGCCTGATGTTGTGACATACAATTCAGTTATTGATGCTCTCTGTAAAGAAGGCAGGTTGGAGGAGGCTAAGAAACTCTTCCTTGAAATGCCGGACGAAAACATATGCCATGATGTTTGCACATACAATGCACTTATCAATGGTTTCTGCAAGGAAGGCATGCTGGAGGAAGCTATGAATCTCTTTTATGAAATGCCCAGCAAAAACGTATGCCCTGGTGTTGTCACATACAGTGTGCTTATTAATCGTCTCTGTAAGAAAGGACAGTGGCAGGAGACTATCAAGATGCTTCGTGAGATGCTGGATAAGGGTTACACTCCAAACGTGATCACATACACCAGTTTTATTGATGGTTGTTGCAAAGAAGGCAAGCTTGAAGAAGCTCTCCTGTTGCTAGATGTTATGGTGCAAATAGGCCATCAGCCTGATGAAATCACATACTCTGCACTTATCAATGGTTTCTGCAAGGTGGGTAATCTAGAGAAGGCCAGGGAGCTCCTTCAAGAGATGTTGGAAAAAGGCTGCAGGCCTGACCTAGTTAGCTATAATACGTTAATAGATGGACACTGCAAGCATCACAGGATAGACGAAGCTCAAGAAATTTTCTATGAGATGCAGAAACAGGGTTTGAGCCCTGATATTGTTACATACAACACATTGATTGGTGGACTTTCCAAAGAGGGTAATCTGAAGAAGGCAATAAAATTGTTTAAACAGTTGAAAGATAGCGGCCATGTCCCAGATATGATTACATATAGCACACTCATGGATAGATTATCCAAGGAATGCACACCCCAAGAGGCTAATAGCCTACTGCATGAGATCTTAATAAAGGTTTAACACTGACACTGACATATTGAGCAGTAAACAATGATCTATGTAAAGATTGCTGGAACGCACCTGGCAAGGTTTTGGCAATTGTTAGTGGACTGCAAGTGATGAAGTGCAGGGCTGACTTTGGTAAAAATGCACTAGACAAGCTATCTGAAACACGTTTGGTGTCTAAGCTTGATGAAGTCATGTGAGTGGAATTTGCATAGGTGTGCTATAGGTGTTCAATCTGAAAACACATTTGGTTTACTGTTTAGTGGGCTGTACATGTTGATTACATTTACCACTTCAATCTAAAGTGGGTTTGGCCTAGTGGTTAATGTGTTGTACCTTGGAATGGAAGAGTGCCCAAGGTAAATTTCAATGATAGTGCTGAGTGTTCACATCAATAATCTGAAATTGGTTTGCCAAAATGGCCAGTGGGTTATCATTTGACATTGACATTGGACCTTGCAAATCTCAGTAGTGGTGAATCTGATCTGCTATTAGTGACGGCGAGGTTTCCAAGATTGTTCAGGCCTTCAGAAATACTGTACATATTCACTAACTTTGCTGCAGTTTACATTAACTGAATGGGAGTGATTGCTTTAAGCAGTCCACAATTTCAACTGTAGGTAAAGTAGATGGATTTACCATAATAGTGCCTACTACTATAGGACTTACCGGTGATCAGATTCAAATACTATAAAGTCATTTTATGGGTGACAATTGATGAACTGGGTTTGATTTAGTCATGGATTGCTCTAGTGGTTAGTGAGTTGCACATGGCAGCGCTCAGGGATAGTGCTCCAGGTGGTTCATCTGATCAACCCTCAAAGGTACTCAGTGATGTTGTACCAAGTAACAAACTTTAAGCCACTTCTTTTGTTCTTTATGTTAACCCAACAGCCAGTTTGAAGTGGTTCTCAGTAGGTTTCATATACGTTCTAAACTTCTAGATGCTGTTTGGGAATTTGACATCCACAATCACTGGTCCTGGTGTCATGTAGTAAATTAAAAATTTATTTGAACTTGCTATAATAGGACGACATAATACCATAAAAGGACTCGGCAACTAAAAAAAAAGACATGGTGCTTTGCCTAACTAGGAGTGATATTATTGTATAATATATCAAAGGTAGTTTGGTTGTATGAATATTATGTAATGTAGAGGCCATGAGTCAAATGATTCTGCAACAAAAGCATGAGATTATGGAGGCATAAATCGGACCCTATCTAAAATGACCTGAGGAACCTGATTGCAAATATTGCATGCAGACTGTTGGATTAAATTTCCCCAAATAAAGCAGCCAGCAGGTATATTTGTCTCTTTGCCTCTTTTGTTATATTACTGATTTGAATTGGGCTAGCCCCATTTCCAAATCTGTTGTAAATTGTAATAATATAGTAAACATCAATGGCAGTACCCAATGTTTCAAACCTTACTGTGGACACTTTTCATGGATTGTTGGGATAAATTAGTTAAAAACTTAAAACCTTACAGTGGACACTTCTCAGGTACTGTTAAGATAAATCGGTTACACTTCCTTTCTGTGCCTACTGTGAAATCCTAATTCCAAGTCTCAGTTCTGGTAGGTTGTTACATATTTTTAGAATACTGAAATTTGCTGCTGTCTACTAATTGACAAATGTGTCATATTGTTGATAATAGTTTCTGCTTGAAGTGAGCCTTGTGGCTTTGTCTACTATATAATGAACCATGGTTATGATTTGCAATCCCGTGTTATTTCATTCCCACAATCCTCAATGGTGTGGCTAGCAGAATTTTGGCTCTAATAGTGTAGCTCAGAGTAGCATAATTCAGCCGAGTAAATTCCAATTCGTTGAATATTCGATGTCGTGTAATACGGATAAGGATTCTCTTTTTTAGTGGAAAATTAACTTTTAAAAACCAATTTATAAAAACAAAACTTTTATTATTTTAACACTAAAAAACATAAATATCATTCAATTTCATATTTTTTTATTAAAATAATTACTAATAACTATTTTCCTTCTCTCACAGTAACCATGTCCCATGTTATTGAGATTTTATATTTTTGTTTTTTAAATATATGTTTGATTTTATTATATAATTCTCTATGTAAATTTATGGTACATTTGTGAATATTTAATTAAAAGAAATATATATAAGTAGTCTACTTTCGTATTTTATTCGTACTGGATTTTTTCATTACGTATTTTTTCCATATCGAATCATGTTCGTATTTGTAATCGTACTTCATTTATGCTACTATGGTGTAGCTCATAATATTGGTATAAAAATGGGAATTTTTATATTTACTAACGGTGAAATTCCAAGCTCTAGCAACTGCAAAAAATAAAGGCGACCATCATGAAAGAATAAGTCAACCTGAATGCTAGCTAATTGATTTGTTGTCTGCATTGAAATTGCAAATCAATTCTTCTTTTTATATTGTACCATCCTTCTTTATTGTTTGGTAGTATATTGTACCATCCTTCTTTATTGTTTGGTAGAGATTTTCCATCAATATAACTTTTTGAGCAACTTGAAAGATCCTCTATTTTCCGTCAAATATTGAATGTTTATATATCTTATTTTGATCTCTACACTTATTTTACATTGTTTTATTTTTATAGAAACATTTAGGTTTAACACAGGAAAATAGAGCCACTCTATGATTCACCGCCTCATATGCTCCACGGTGCAAACTAAATGCCACTCCACTATTTTTTAGTTTTACACCGCCTTACATGCTCCATGGTGCAAACTAAATACCACTCCAATATTTTTTAGTTTTACAGCAAGTGCTTCAATGATGCAGGTGGGATCAGTGAGACCAATCCAACCCCCTTTCCCCAAGATTAATGTGATTCCAAACTTAGAAGAACCACCAAACTTAGCAAACCCGAGTAAGTCTTTCTCCAAGTGGATGTTGAAGGTGGATCTCAAATTTGCGGTGAGTTGGAATTCATAAAACTTTCGGGTCGCACCTGAATGCGAAAATCGAGCAAATGTGCGTTCGGAAAATCTCTTCCGCAAATACCTTCCGCATTTACCTTTCAGCAACCGCCTTTCTACAACGACCTTCCGCAATCGCGTTCATTCTGCAATTACGGGCGTGCCTTCGCAACTTCCTTCCGCAAAGCTCCTTCTGCAATTGTGGGTGTGCCTTCCGCACTTCCTCGAAATTGGCTTCCACAATTTCCTCCCACAAAGTCCCTTCCGCAATTACTTTGGATTGTCAGATCGGCAAGTGTTCATTCCACAATTTCCTTGGGCCATTGGATTCAAATCAATGGTGGACTCTTCGCATCCATTGTAGCCATTAACCCCCGAACTCTTTCTCCTACGGAATACTTGTATAAGCCGTTGATCTCTTTGGTACTTCCTTCGTCCGTCGATCTGCAATCACTTTGCAGAACGCTCACTTTGGATTTGCGGAGATCTATCTTTCGCGCATGTTCACCCAACGAGATCCTTTCCCCATCGTTGATGTGTCTTCTTGCTTCAATCTGGGTCGTCCAAACTCTGTCAAACGAACCGATACTGTTTCTGCAACTCTACATTGATTGATCAGAGAATCGATCAATCAAGCTCGACCGACCTTCACCAGACTTAATCTCCTTCATTGGATCTAATCATCATCTCCATAGATTCACCTACACATCACTTCTTAGACATAATAGAGCTTCAATCTGATTTCACAAGCTCGTTCCAGTCTAACCCTGAGCTTCACCTTTGCGGATTCGTATACACAGGGCCTCGATCCTTTCAGTGATCAATGATACAGGGTTTAGTCATGCGCTCATGTACAGGGATCAGTCAAACATCCTCTGCAACATTCAATTATCAAAATCCCTAATTTCAGGCTACTGCATACACACAGATTTATCAAGCATTTGCAGGTATTCAAACTATCACTATAAGCCATACATAGAGGCATGCATAAATAGTCTTTCCTTCATTCAATCATAAAAGACCTATACATTCACATTGATTCAGAACCTGTGTTCTGATCCTCTCAGGCCTGATACAAACACGACCAGCTCTCTTGGCATGATTTCTCACTATTTGGCCACCCTGTTCATGCCTCGTAGGCTTACACAATATATACAACAGGATCCTGAAACCAATTTTGGTTCAGATCCAATAAACTCTCAACACACCCCTATCAGCCTGCTAACTAATTCTAAGATTAGCAAGATCTCAACCCTATCTCTATGACTCGCTCATGAGATCCTTTGATACTCATAGAATGATGCCATTAGATGTTGATTAATTACATGACTCACTCAATGACTCATCACTCACCTAGTGACTCATCACCTATCTAAAATCACACTTAAAACATGGTATTATTCACAATATTTCATCAAAGAACCACTAATTCAGAAAATGAAGACCCCTCCTAGGTCTAATCAAAAGGACAAGGTTTTGAAGGCAGGATGCTCCTGCATCAGACTCCCCAGGAAGAAAGAAATATGGCCTCCTGGTCATAACCTTCAATATTCAATAGGCCTGGATCCCAAACTTTATGTTGAAGCTTTCCGGTTGCTCCATGGTTGTCCTATTGTCTTGTTGCTGACTGCAACTCTCCTGGCTTCCATACTTTTTGTTTCAATGCTCCACTAGCCTTGCTTTTGAAATCTTCCTCGGTTACGTGTCTTCTGTTGTTGCTTTGCTTTCTTGTTCTGCTGATGTAGATTTTTTTTTCTCCTCATGTCTTCTCTGAGACACTTTCATCATCAGCATCCTCATTTCTTCAATCTCCATGTCTAATCTATTCATTGGTTGGTACACCTGCTTGTTCTGCTTGTCTTTTGGATCTCTGCTGCTATCCACTAGCTGCTTTTATAAATCTCCTTGAGACATCACTTCTTCATATTTCTTTTGCTCATGCTTCATAACAACTTCCAATGGTTGTCTTTCTCCAAATAGCAACTCATCTATGAGTTCTTTCGATTGCAACAAGTCAATAGTTCCCTCATTAAAAAGGTACTCTTCATCATATTTGACTTCAAGACTTTCATCAATGACATCTCCTGCAATCACACACAAATGATCAGATTTAAAAATATAAAATCCTTTGGTCCTCTTTGTTGCTTGTAGCACCAACTCCTCATATTGTTCTGGACTTTTCAAAAATTTCTCGAGACCTCGTCCATGTCTCTCTTTAGCATCAGAATTTTTCTCTTCAATGTCCCTTTGGTTATCTTCATGAGACAACATAGCTTCTCTTTTCATCAGAATGCAATTCTGATCTTGTCCTTGTGAAATTTCTTTGTACATTTTTTTTCTTCCTTCACCTCTTCAAGTGACTGTCCATCTTCATTGTCCTTGAATACATATTCAGTCAAGAACTCTTCTATTTCAGTCATCTCCTCTAGAAGCTTCATTTCTTCACCAACATCTATTTCTCCTATAGCCCGAGCTGCATGTTGCATTACCAATTCATCCTCCTTTACAATAGTATTATGTTCTGCTGCTATGATTTTGAAAAGCATTTCTCCTCCTTCTTCAATTTCTTTGACAATCCAAGATGATTGTTTAGTTTCTTCCTTCATAAAAACATCACCTAAGAGTTCTTCAATATTTGCAGTCATACACAAACCATTAGATTTAAAAACATAACGCTCCTCATCTGAAGTCTCAACCATATTATCTTCATGTGGTCCTGAACTTATCAAAGAGTTCAGAAAATTATCTATAATCTATGCTTCATCATCCTCATTCACATCTTCTCCAAGCAAAGGACCCTGTTCTAGTTCACATTCCGAAAACTTCCATCCCAGACTCAATTGTCTTGAGTTCTTCCTTCAATCTAGCAGACATCTTTTTCTTTAGCTTCACCTATAGTGAATGCCATCTCACTTTCTTCTTCTTCATTATCCAACCATACTTATGGTCTTCTTGTAGCCTTGTTTCTAGTAGACTAACATGTATGCTTATTTCAACCAATTCCCTGTCATACTCCTCTTGACTCACCCTTTTGATACCTTTACCTTGGCATCTTTCCTTTTGTTGTGGCTTTCCTCAGAACCTCTGCAATGACCTTCAGTATTCATTGTCTCAATTCCCCCTTTCTCTGTGAACTTCATCTTGTTCACTTATGGGTTTCTCCCAAGCCTTCTCTTAGCAAGTATTCATACTTGCCCCTATACCTCAACAAGCTATCTCTCCTTGAGCTTGTCCTTTTGGTATCCTTGGTTCTTCTCCTCTAGAACCTCTTGAGCAACTTCCTTTGCTCCTCTTGGCTTCTGCAGATCCACTTCCTCTCTGAGAACATTCAACTTGTCCCCTTCTTGTCCAACCTCTATTGGATCCTTAGGTTATGCCATTGCTTCTTCCTTTTTCTCTAAGAGTTCACAAACTCTTCTCATCAAGAACATGCATGTTCTCTGTCATAGATTTCAATTTATGTGCTACTATCAACCTTATCATTGGTTTCAATCTACAATTAATCTCAAACCAGAGTTAATATAAACACATCAATCAATACCTTAAAGATGTCTTCCACATCTTGCACTTGAATGGACAACTTTCTATCACACACTTATGAGATCTTCTCATGAACTTCCATGTACATGTTGTCCTCTATTTGCTTCAATTGACTCAATTCAACTTTTCTTTGTTTAATTGCCATTGAACCAACATACCTTTTCTAAACATATCAATCATCTGTCTGTTGCAATCTTCTATCGCAAACCTAATTACAAGAGCGAATTGGGCTCTGATCTCCCTTCAATGCACGCAAAATATTTTTCTGCTCTGGTACCAGTTGATGCAACAGCAAGTGGTATACACCGGAAGCCTTCTGCTCTGATACCAATCGATGAAACAACAAGTGGTATACACTTGAAACCTTGCTCTGATACCAAATGATGCAGGTGGGAATAGTAAGACCAATCCAACCCGCTTTTCCCAGGATTAATGTGATTCCAAACTTAGTAGAACCACCAAACTTATCAAACCCAGCTAAGTCTTTCTCGAAGCGGATGTTGAAGGAGGATCTCAAATTTGCAGTGAGCTGGAATTCATAAAACTTTCGGGTCTCACCTAAATGTGAAGTGTCGAGCAAATGTGCCTTCCGCAAATATCTTCCGCAAATACCTTCCGCATTTACCTTTTCGCAACCTCCTTTCCGCAACGACCTTCTACAATCGCCTTCCTTTCGTAATTGCGGGTGTGCCTTCGCAACTTCCTTTTGCAATTGCCTTCTACAATTGTTGTCTGCAAAGATCCTTCCGTAATTGCGGGTGTGCCTTCCGCGCTTCCTCGAAATTGGCTTCCGCAATTGCCTCCCGCAAAGTCCCTTCTGCAATTACTTTGGACCGTCAGATCGACAAGTGTTCATTTCATAATTTCTTTGGGTCATCCGATCCAAATCAATGGTGGACTCTTCGCATCCATTCTAGCCATTAACCCCCGAACTCTTTCTCCTGCGGAATACTTGTATAAGCCGTTGATCTCTTCGCGGCTTCCTTCGTCTGTCGATCTTCGATCAGTTTTCGGAACATTCACTTTGGATTTGCAGAGATCTATATTCCACGCATGTTCACCCAGCGAGATCCTTTCCCCGCCGTTGATCCGTCTTCTTGCTTCAATTTGGATTGTCCAAACTCTATCAAACGAACCGATATTGTTTCTACGACTCTGCGTTGATTGATCAGAGAATCAATTGTTAGTTTTTCATCATTTAATTCAATAGATCTAGGATCTTAACTAAAAGAACAACATGTACATCATATCAAGCATAAGAGATAAGAGACAAGAGACACAAAACATTTCATCAGGGAAAACCAAGAAGGTGAAAAACCCCGCAACTTCCTCAGAGATAGAATAAGCATCAATACAAGGATCACAATGATCAAACCCAAGAGATAGATAACTTCAACAGCATACTCCTCCTCCACTTGTGCGCACTCCTCCTCTCTCTCACTAATGCGAAGTGAGTGAATAATAGAATGTGTAAAATGAGAGAGACACACTCTCTATTTATACACTAACTTGACTTGCCTTTTAACTCTAACTAGGTTAGCCCCAACTTAACCACTTAACATAATAATAACTGGGCCGACCCCACTAAGGTGGTCTAATAACCCTTTAACCCACAAGATTCATACAGGGCCGACCCCAACAAGGTGGTCTAATAACCCATCAAGTATAAGTTACAACACTTACAATATAACTTGCGATACTTGCAAGTACAACTGACAAGACTTCCAATCGGAGGAATAATACATCTTCGTTGGGGATACAATAAAGTACAAATACAATACACAAGTGAATATCTTTCGAAGTTACAAATACATCAACACTCCCTCTTAACTAGGAAGGTATTCTCTTGACACAAGTCATCAATAAATATAGGCACAAGTCTTCAATTTTGGAGCTGGATCATCATCACTGGATCACAGAGCATCATCATCGTCACTGCTGCTGTACTCGACATCTCGATCACTGGGCTATCTCTGAATTCTTCTCGTCATAGGAAGTTCTACAGAGCCAACCCTTTTTCATGCTGGATGTAGGCCCACCTCCTGTAGGTCTTCATCAACACTAGCCATACTGTGGAATCCTCAGGACTTATTACGTGCGTCACAATGCCTCAAAAGAGTATCCCAGGATCCTTTATGTGCCAAAGCACGACCGACAAGATCTCCCAAGTCAACTTACATGTGACTCCCACCACAATGCCTCGAAAGAGTATCCCAAGATCCTTTATGTACCGAAGCATGACCGACAAGATCTCCCAGGTCTACTTACATGTAGTCACCACAAAGCCTCGAAAGAGCATCCCAGGACTGATTACGAGTGTACTGCTCAATGTTGATGTATATGTAACTTTGGAATGTATTTCATCCATGTATTTCATTTATATATTATTGTACTCCTATAGAGATGTGTCATTCCTCTATACAAAAGTGTCGTCATGTGTATTGACAAGTGTCACAAGTGTGTGAACTTGCCGATGGGTTATTAGACCACCATGTTTGGGGTCGGCCCTGAAATATATATTATATGGTTGATGTACCTAGCTAGACAAGTCGGCCCCATAAAGTCATTGGGAAAACAGGTTAAGTATAAATAGAGATCGGGAGATCTCTATTTGGATCACTCAAAAACTCATACTTCTCTCACTCGGAAAGTGGCGCACATTGGATGAGGAGGATCAGATACATAGTAGGAGACTATCTATTGTATTTGGTTGTACTTTGGTTAAGCCATTGCTCTATCTATCTCTGAGGAAGTTGTGGGGTTTTTCACCTTAGGGTTTTCCCCACAGAAACTCTGTGTCTCTTGTCTCTCATGCTTTTGATTCTTGTGATGATTGACATGCTTGTTATGATTGATATGTATTGATATACTGTACATGTTATTCTCTTAGTAAAGATCCTAGAGTATATTGAATTAATGCTCAAAATTTAACATGGTATCAGAGCTAACCTGAGAAGAAGACATTGTGCAGTGATGGAAACTAGGGTTTCTTGTTTATTGGGTTTCTCTCCATAGATTTTGGAAAAGCAGTATAGTAGATTGACTCTACTCATCAAGGAGAATCTATCTGTCCAATCAGAATTCAATTCTGAGCATTTTCAGATTTGGCCCTAAAAATTAGGGTTTCCACAAAAATCAGAATTTATGGAATCTGAAGACATAGCTGGAAGCTCCTTGCAAAAATCAAAGTTTAGAGCTTTGGATTGAGATTTTTGGCTGAGTAGATCTCCGAGAAACACAAACCCTAATTCAGGGCTCTCCCCAGTGAACCCGGGAAGACAAAAAGGCAAATATGAAGGGTAAATCTTCAAATTCTGAATACACTAGGCTGATCAGATCATCAAGGCGCATCTTTCTATCGTTTCAGAAAGTTGAAATTCACATTTTGAATTTTTAGGGTTTTTCCGACAAACCCTAATCTGGGTCCAGATCTAGTTTTCAGCAATTCAAGTGGTAAGACCTAAATCTTTTCTAATTCCATTTGAAGTAATCTTTAAAATGTCTCACCACACCAAGCTTGAGGACAAGCTTGAAGGATCTGATAACTTCTGAGCTTGGAAGTATAGGATTGGGTTAATCCTAGAAGAGAATGAGTTGGACTCATATATAAAAGAAGACATCCCTATCCCAGAGGATGAAGAGGCTAAGGTATTGCATAAGAAGAACTTGGTCAAGGCAAAGAGAATCATTGTTGATTCTATCAAATACCATCTCATACCTCATGTATCTTCTCTAAAGACACCCAAGGAGATGTTTGACTCCTTGACCAAGTTATTTGAAGGGAAGAACATAAATCAGAAGATGACTCTGTGGAATCAATTGAAAGGGGTCAAGATGTTGAATGGAGAGACCATTCAATCTTACTTCTCCAAGGTCTCTCAGATCAAGGAACAACTTGAAGCTGTGTATGAAGTAGTGGACAATGGTGAAGTTGTTATGACCACTCTGAATGGCCTACCTAGGTCATGGGATTCCTTTATTCAAGGAATCTGTGCAAGAAATAAATTGATCTCTTTCAGTAAACTATGGGAGGAATTCTCTCAAGAAGAAGCTAGGCTTGTAGCTCGAGAAGAAAAGATGGGAGGTGAAGATCAAGCTCTCGCAGCTCACACCAAAAGAAGCAAGCCCAAGAAGGAGCACTCTCACTTCAAGAGATCCTATCACAACCAACAAAAGAATAAGAAGGATCTAAGATGTTTCACATGCAATGAGAAGGGTCACTTTGCTTTAGAATGTCCCAAGAACAAAAGGGATAATAAAAACAACTCCAGCAAGAAGAAGAAGGGTAGCAAAAGAAGGTACCATGCTCATGCTACCGAAGATGATGAACCTCCAAAGAAGAAAGCTAGGGCAGAAAGTGATGATGACTCATCAAGTGAAGAAGAGTATGTTCTAATCTCTGCTCTCACAGGTACTATCTCCCATGGTTTTAATGATTGGTTAATTGACAGTGGGGCTTCTAAGCACATGATTGGGTTTAAATAATCTTTTGTAAATCTGTCTAAACATGAATCACCCCATAAAGTGAAACTTGGGGATGATTATCAATACCCCATCAAAGGAAGTGGTGAAGCCTCCTACAACCTAGATTCGTGAAAATCTTTAAAGATGAAAGAAGTACTTTATGTACCTGGGCTCAAGAAGAACCTACTCTCCATCTCTGCATTGGATGCAAAAGGTATGAGGGTTGCATTTGTAGATGGCAAAGTCCTAATGTGGACAAAGGGTAAAACAACCGATGATGCAGTAGTGATTGGAGAGCAAGAGGGAGGTTTGTATAAATTGAAGGGATAGCCTGAACATGCCATGGTGCATGACTCCATGGAGCCAAGTGAACTTTGGCATAGAATACTTGCACATATGCACTACATAGCATTACCAATTGCAAGTAAGCTTGTAGAAGATCTTCCTGAAATCAAGACCAAGAATGAAGGTGTTTGCAAAGGATGTGCAAAAGGAAAGAACATTAAGAAGGCATTTCCAAGCAGTGAAAGCAAGGCAAAAGGTATCTTGGAAATCATCCACTCAGATGTATGTGGTCCTATGTCATCCAGTTCCCTGAGTGGGTATGTTTACTATGTCTCTTTCATTGATGACTTATCTAGGAAGACTTGGGTCTACTTCTTGAAGAACAAAGATGAGGTGTTTGATAAGTTCAAGGAATTCAAAACCTTGATGGAGAATCAAACTGATAAGAAGATCAAAACATTCATATCCGACAATGGTGGAGAATTCACCTCAGGTGACTTCAAGAATCTTTGCAGTGATTAAGAGGGAGTTGACTGCTCCTTACAATCCACAACAAAATGGAGTTGCAGAAAGAAAGAATAGAATAATCATGGAAGCAGCAAGGGCAATGCTGCATGACCAGGATCTACCTATGCATCTATGGGAAGAAGTAGCTAGAACAGCTGTATATGTGCAGAACAAAACACCCCACAAGATATTGGACAACAAGACGCCAAAAGAGGTCTTCTCTGGTAAGAAACCTGAAGTCAGCCATCTCAGAATATTTGGTTGTCCAGTATACACTCATGTCCCAAAGTTAAAGAGGACCAAGCTAGATCCTTTAGGAAAGAAGGGTATCTTTGTGGGTTACAGTGAAAGCTCGAAGGCTTACAGAATATACTTTCCAGGATTCAAGAAGATTGATGTCAGCAGGAATGTGACATTTGATGAAAACTCAGCATTCATCAAATCAAGAAAGACACCTATTGAAGATTATGAAGAACCTAAGGAAACTAGATTTCAAGACACTACCATGACTGAAGCTATTCCAGAAGTTGTTCGTGAGTTTGAAGATCCGCAAGAACCTGTAGATCCACCCCGTGAGAATAACTCTCACAAGAGGAAACCTGCATGGGCTAGAGAGCTCATTCAAGATGCAGAAAGATTTGGAATCCCAAAAGAAGAACACAGAGCAAAGAAGAGAACTAGATCACATACCATCTATGTTGCCTTACTCTGTGATATCATGAACAAAGAACCTTCTAGTTATGAAGAAGCGGCGGAAAAGAAAGAATGGAAGGATGCCATGGTCGAGGAATACCGATCAATAATGAAGAATGATGTTTGGGATGTTGTCCCAAGACCTAAAGAGAAGTCTGTTTTGACTTCCAAATGGATCTACAAAATCAAGCATGCTGCAGATGGCAGCGTAGAGAAATACAAGGCAAGATTCATAGCTCGTGGCTTCTCTCAGAAAGAGGGAATAGACTATGAAGAAACTTTTGCTCCTGTAGCTAGGTACACTTCCATCAAAACAGTATTTGCCTTGGCTGCAGCGATGAAATAGAAGATACACCAGATGGATGTCAAGACTACTTTCTTGAATGGTGTAGTTGAAGAGGAAGTGTATGTGGAGCAGCCACTCGGTTTTGAAATACATGACAGGGAGTCATATGTGTGCAGATTGAAGAAAGCCTTGTATGGCTTGAAGCAAGCTCCCAGAACTTGGTATGGTAGGATGGACAGTTTCCTATCTAGTTTGGGCTTTACCAAGAGTAAAGCGGATTCCAACCTTTACTACAAGGTTGAGGAAGGGAATCCTATGATTCTACTCCTGTATGTGGATGACCTATTTGTAACAGGAGATGACAAATTGATTGCCGATACAAAGAGGAAGCTTGCTGCCGAGTTCGATATGAAAGACTTGGGAATGATGCACTATTTCCTAGGGATGGAGGTGTGGCAGAGTGCATATGGGATCTTCCTTGGACAAGGGAAGTACACAGTAGATATCTTGAAGAGATTCGGGATGATGGATTGCAAGGCCATGGCCACACCTATGGCATATAACCTAAAGCTTCTATGTGATGCTTCATCTGAGCCGGTTGATATCTCTATGTATCGTCAGATGATTGGGTCCTTGATGTACCTGACGAACATGAGACCAAATATTTGCTTTGCAGTGAACACATTGAGTCAGTTCTTGATAGATCCGAGGAGTGTTCACCTGGTTGCTGTAAAGCATATTCTGAGGTAACTGAAGGGTACAGTTGATTGTGGGCTCAAGTATGAAGCGAATCAAAAGTTTAACCTGTAGGGTTATGTTGATTCAGATTGGGCAGGCAGTGCTGCAGATAGGAAGAGCACATCTAGGTGCTGCTTCAATATGGGATTAGGTGTGATCTCTTGGTTTAGCAGGAAGCAGTCCTGTGTAGCATTGAGTACAGCTGAGGCAGAGTATGTTGCAGCCTGTTTAGCTAGTTGTGAGGCAGTATGACTTCGGAAGCTACTGTATGAGTTATTCGATCTCCCGTTGCATGCTACTGGTATCTTCTATGATAACCAGAGTTGTGTGAAGCTGTCTAAGAACCCAGTGTTTCACGACAAGTCGAAACACATAGAGATCAAATATCACTATATCATGGATATGGTGCAGAGAGGAGCAGTGAAGCTCCTGTATGTTGCGACGGATGAGCAGATTGCAGATGTGCTGACGAAACCATTAGCCAGAGTGAAGTTCGAGTACTTCAGGGAGAGGCTTGGTGTTCTTCAGATCGACGACACTTCGAGGAAGAAGTGATGGACACATTTGCTGAAGCCATTCCAAGCATGTTGGAAGGAGGATCCTTCACATGGCTGTGGATGTAAGCGCTGGATGATGAGCATCAGGATGATGCTCCAGTTACTACTCTGTATATGCATCAGGAGGATGCTGGATATGATCAGTTGGATCATTTATATGTATATGTATGTACGCATCATGTTGGATGTTGGATATGATCAGTTGGATCATTTATATGTATATGTATGTACGCATCATGTTGGATGCTAGATATGATCAGTTGGATCATTTGTATGTATTTTGTATATGCATCATGTTGGATGCTTGGATCATGTATGTTGATATGTATCAGGTATGATCAGGTGGATCATGTATTTGTTTGTATCAGGTGGATACATTGTATGATTAGGTGGATCATGTATGATGATATGTATCAGGTAGATACTTGGTATGCATCAGGTGGATGCAGTGTATGATTAGGATGATCATGGATGACGAGCTTCAGGATGTTGCTCTAGATGACTTGCAGCAAGATGTTGCAGAGATGATGATCAGGATGATCATGTATACATCAGGATGATGTATGGTGAGTATCAGGTTGATACTCTGTGGCCGTGGATCAAGTTGTGCAGATGAGCATATAATTTGGCCCTGGGAGATTTGCAGATAGTCTTTCAAGGTTTTTCCTATGGCATGTAATCTAGCCCTGGGATATCTGGCAAATGCTCTTTCGAGGTTTTTCTCTGGGAGGACATATAATTTGGCCCTGGGAGATCTGTAGATAGTCTTTCAAGGTTTTTCCTATGGCATTGTTAGGAACCCGTGTCAACCCTTCTCTTTACTATGTTAGTATATTATTGTTGGACGCATATGCTTTGTTAGTCGTCCCGTAGTATTTGTTGATCCATAGTTTATATTAGCCCATAGTATTGACCCATAGTATTGGACGCATATGCTTTGTAAGTTGTCCCATAATATTATATGTCCCATGGTTTTGACTCATAGTATTGGGCATAGACTTAGTATATAAGTGTGTGTTGAGGTCATTGAAGGCACCGGAAGTTAATTGTATCGAGCTTGCTGAAAGGAGGTTTCCCCCTCGAAGTGGCCTGTGATCAATATAGAAGTGATTATGAGTTCTGTTATTTCTGATATCTCATGTATTTGCATTAATTAATTATTGCAGGTTCTTCACATCTGGTATCAGAGCACTTTCTTGGGCTTGTTGGGTGGAATTTATGTCAAATTTTTTTTTCTCATCTATTGCAAGTTCGGATCTAGGAATAACCCCTATCCGCTTAACTGTGGGAAGTACTTGGGAATAAGCCCTAAAATGCATTGTGAGGAGTACCACAGGAATCCCAAAGTAGCTGGACCATTGAGAGGACCTGCCAGCAAAAAGGGCAACGACCCCTACCTGATTGACTAGTTCCCACCCGTGAGGTAAACCAAGAGCTGTCGCTTGTGGCAAAGCAGTTATCAGTTTTACCTGAGCCGTGGAGTGAGGGGTACTGCCCCAATACGCAAGCCATCCGATAGCATCGGTGGCCGAGTGAATCCCCTAAACCGATAGTAAGTCGCACATACCTGGGGTCCATATCTATTTTCAGCTGAACTGTTGCCGATCACTTTCGTTCTAGATACAACCGTTTCAAATCTATTCTGAAAGTCGTTCCAAATCCAATCGTCAATTCAGATCCAACCGTTTTTTATCCCTTCCGCGCCATTGCAGATCCATCTGTTGCCGATCTATTTCTGAAAATAAATAAATAAATAAAAAATTTCTATTTTTCGGCCATATCTCCCTAGTTTCAACTCTATTTTCCCTAAAAATTCACTGACCTCCCTGCAATCCCATTTTGCATATTTCATTCCTAAAGACCCTATCCCAAATTCCACTTCCCAAGACCAGAAATCCCACATTTTTCTATTTTTAGGGTTTTCCATAACTCCTTCAATTTTCACCCAATCGCCTTCAAATTTTACCACAGAGTTCCTTTCCTAATTCTGCTTCTTTGTCCCTATTTGCCAAATTTTCTCATTCCTTCAGCCCGCTTCTGAAATCCCCATTTTTTACTTCCCTATCCATCATAAAGTGTCCAAAACCTAGTCAAACCCCAATTACCCCTCTGAGTTTTTTCCAAATCCACATTTCCCTTTACTAAATAAGCTTTTGTTTGTGTTTTTCTATCCATTCCCAATCAAAAAAATAAAAAAATAAAAACTCCTAGTTATGGTTGTCACCCGCGCAGGAGCAAAAACCATGGAGGAAGCACTTGCAGCCATCCAAACCAAACTCCAAGATCTGGATGAAAAATTTCTCAGCCTCCATCTTCAGCATTCAGCCATGAACAATAACCGACAGCCAGAATCTTTTGCAGCCACCGAGTTCTCTTCTTCTAGCCATTTTCGTGGGCCGAAGCTTGATTTTCCTCGCTTCAATGGTATTGATCCCACTGGATGGATATACCGCGTAGAACAATATTTCAGTCTGCATAATACTTTTGATGTCCAGAAAGTTCCACTTGCATTCTTTCATTTGGAACAGGAAGCCCTTCAATGGTACCGTTGGTACATCAAAGCTCATCCCGAGCCAAATTGGACAGATTTTTGCCAACTTCTTTTGCCACGATTTGGTCCTGGTGCTTTTGACGACTTCACAGGAGCACTCACTAAACTTCACCAAACTGGCACAGTGAGAGAGTATCAGACAGAATTTGAGAAATTCGCCAATCACACAGAAGGATTGTCTGATGAATTTTACAGGAGTTGTTTTATTAGTGGTCTTAAGGATGAAATCCGGTCAGAGGTTAAAATGTTCTGTCCCAACACAATGATGGAAGTCCTAGGTTTGGCTAAGTTGGAAGAATGACAAGCTTGCATCCCAACAGCGCTCCAAACCCACTTTTGTTCCCCTCCGAAATATGGGTTCTCAACGACCTTCCATTCCTCTAGATCCTCGACCAACTCCTATCAAGCATTTGTCTGAAACCGAGATGCAGGCACGCCGAGAAAAAGGGCTTTGTTATAATTGTGATGAGAAATTCACTCGGGAACATAGATGTGTTCAACAAAAGCTCTATCTCTTGGATGTGGATTCTCTTCCTTCCTCTGAACTTGGTGAAGAAGCTCCAGATACAGTAGCTGATCAGGTCGACATTCAACACCTGCCTATTGACACCCCATCTCAGGATGACCCACCCGCGATCTCTCTCCATGTTGTAACCGGCGTCACAACCCCACAAACAATGCAGGTCAGGGGATACTTCAAGAATTTCCCTCGTACCATACTCATTGATTCTGGTAGCACTCATAACTTCATTGACCCTCGGATTTCCAAACACGCTGATTTTTTTCTCCATCCTTGCTCCAACTTTGAAGTCATGGTTGCCAATGGGGGCACCTTACCTTGCAAGGGGAAGTGTCACAATGTGCATATCTCTATGGAAGATTATAACCTGCGCTATGACATGTTTGCCTTGTCCTTAGGCGGATGTGATGTGGTTTTGGGCGTTCAATGGTTATGCACACTTGGCCCCATCTTATGGCATTGTGTTGAACTTTGGATGCAGTTTTCAGTCAATGGGGCACAACACAAATTAATGGGCTTACAACCAGGGTTTCTCTGCATCATCAGTTCACATCGCCTGGAAAAAATCCTTAAGAAGAATTCACATGGTGTCATCGCTCAGCTCCATTCCATTCAGATGCACCCATCAACGGTCTCCACTACTTCCTTGGATAGATATGCAGGTGTCTTTGCTGAACCAATGAGCTTGTCACCTTCAAGAGACATTTCCGGTAAGAATTTAGTCGCATCTACCTCTCAGCAGGAAATGATGGCTATTTTGCATGCAGTACAGAAGTGGCAACCATACCTATTAGGGAATTATTTTTGCATCAAGACTGATCTCCAGAGTCTGAAAATTTTTCTGGAACAATGGGTCTCCTCCCCAACACACCTGAAATGGGTTATCCCTATGCGATCGCTTACAAGAAGGGTAAGGACAATATGGTGGTAGATGCTCCTTCTCACATAATTGATGACCGAGTTTCTCTTACAGTTCTTTCTCTGCTTGTTCCAAATTGGTTGCAATATGTTCAACAGGGCTATCTCTTCTATGAACTCCATGCTTCTTCATCAGCAGGGCACTCTGGGATCTTCAAAATGTATGACCAGGAACAATGTAACTTCTTTTGGCAGGGACTGAAAATGACAATTCAATAGATGGTGGCTAACTCTGATACTTTCCAGGTCAACGAGGGTGAAACGACACTCCTTTCGGTATTGCTCAAACCCTTGTCCATCCCTACACAGCTTTGGCCAACTATTTCTATGGATTTCCTAGAAGCACTCTGGTGGTACAATACCACATCTCAAAGGACACCATATGAAGCAGTCCATGAACAGAAACCACCAGTTCTTCTTCCATACACCCTTAGCAGCTCCCTAGTTCAGGAAATTGACTCGGTTCTTTGAAACCGCGATCATATTCTTCTCATTCTGCAGGACAATCTTCACATGGCCAGAATTCGAATGAAACAACAAGCCGATCAACACTGTTCTGAGCGCACTTTCCACGCAGCTGATAGGGTTCTTCTTTGTCTACATCCTTCCAAGCAATCCTCCCTGACACTCCAAAGGCGTCAGTGGCCCGAAATGCAACCCGGGGATTCTACCGGGGAACCACTCCTTTAGATTTTGCAGCAATTTCCCCAACCAAAGCTTTGAGGACAAAGCTTTTTCTAAGGGAGAGGGGATGTTAGGAACCCGTGTAAACCTTTCTCTTTACTATGTTAGTATATTGTTGTTAGACGCATATGCTTTGTAAGTTGCCCCGTAGTATTATATGTCTCATGGTTTTGACTCATAGTATTGGGCATAGACTTAGTATATAAGTGTGTGTTGAGGTCATTGAAGGCATCGGAATTTAATTGTATTGAGCTTGCTCAAAGGAGGTTGCCTCCTCGAAGTGGCCTATGATCAATATAAAAGTGATTCTGAGTTCTGTTTTCTGATATCTCGTGTATTTGCATTAATTAATTATTGCAGGTTCTTCACAGGCATATAATTTGGCCCTGGGATATCTGGTAGATGCTCTTTCGAGGTTTTGTCCTATGGCACATAATGTGTCCCTGGGAGATCCGATAGGTTGGGTTGTGTGCCCGTAATAAGTCCTGGGATTCTCTTGCGATTTTTTTCCATGACCACATATAATCTATCCCTGGGAGATCCTATAGGTAGAGCTATGTGCTCGTAACATCCTAGGATGCTCTTGCGAGGTTTTGTGGTGACCACATATAATCTGTCCCTGGGAGATCCTATAGGTAGAGCTGTGTGCTCGTAACAGCCTGGGATTCTCTTGCGAGGTTTTTTGGTGAGGTCACATATAATATGGCCTTGGGAGATCCTACAGGTCGGATTTGTGTACCCATAACATCCTGGGATGCTCTTTCGAGGTTTTGTGACGCACGTAATAAGTCCTAAGGATTCCACAGTATGGCCATTGATGACGAAGACCTACAGGTGGTGGGCCTACATACAGTATGAAAAAGGACTGGCTCTATAGAACTTGCTATGACGAGTAGATTCAGAGATTGGTTGAGATAGCAGCAACAGTGAAGATGACGATGATTCGAGGTTGATGCATCGATGACGATGATCCAGAGAAGAAGACTTGTGCTAGCAGATCTGTGTCGAGAAATACCTTCCTAGTTAAGAGGGAGTGTTGATGTATATGTAAATTCGAAATGTATTTCATCCATGTATTTCATTCATATATTATTGTACTCCTATAGAGATGTGTCATTCCTCTATACGGAAGTGTCGTCATGTGTATTGACAAGTGTCGCAAGTGTGTGAACTTGTCGATGGGTTATTAGACCACCATGTGTGGGGTTGGCCCTGAAATATATATTATATGGTTGATGTACCTAGCTAGACAAGTCGGCCCCATAAGGTCACTGGGCAAACAGGTTAAGTATAAATAGAGATTGGGAGATCTCTATTTGGATCACTCAGAAACATATACTTCTCTCACTCGGAAAGTGGCGCACATTGGAGGAGGAGGATCAGCTGCATAGTAGGAGACTATCTATTGTATTTGGTTGTACTTTGGTTGAGCCATTGCTCTATCTATCTCTAAGGAATTTGTGGGGTTTTTCACCTTAGGGTTTTCCCTACGGAAACTCTACGTCTCTTGTGTCTCATGATTTTGATTCTTGTGATGATTGACATGCTTGTTATGATTGATATGCATTGATATACTATACATGTTATTCTCTCAATAAAGATCCTAGAGTATATTGAATTAATTCTCAAAATTTAACACTCAACCTATCGGATCTCCTAGGTCTAGTTACATGTGGTCATGGAAAAACCTTGAAAGAGCATCCCAAGACTGATTACAAGCGTACTTCTCAGGACAAAGCCTCGAAAGAGTATCCCAGGATCCTTTATGTTCCGCAGCATGACCGGCAAGATCTCCCAATTCTAGTTACATGTCCTCCCAGATCAATGCCTCTAAAGAGTATCCCAATATCCTTTATGTGCCGCAGCACGACCGGAAAGATCTCCCAGGTAAACTTACATGCTCATCTACACAACCTGTCCACGGCCACAGTGTATCAACCTGATACTCCCCATACATCATCCTGATGTACATGATCATCTTGATCATCATCATAGCATCGTCCTGATGCATATCATCCATAGTATCATCCTGATACCCATCACACATGATCATCCTGATCATCGTCATTGCATCGTCCTGATGCATATCATCCAGAGTATCACCCTGATACCCATCACACATTATCATCCTGATCATCGTCACTGCATCGTCCTGATGCATATCATCCAGAATATCATCCTGATACCCATCACACATGATCATCCTGATCATCGTCACTGCATCGTCCTGATGCATATCATCCAGAGTATCATCCTGATACCCATCACACATGATCACCCTGATCATCGTCACTGCATCATCCTAATGCATGTCATCATACGTGATCCAACTAATCATACACAGCATTCACCTGATGCATATACAAATACATGATCCAACTGATCATACAAAGCATCCAACTGATGCATATACAAATACATGATCCAACTGATCATACACAGCATACAACGGATGCATATACAAATACATGATCCAAATGATCATACAAAACATCCAACTGATGCATATCCAAAGCAGTAATTGGAGCATCGTCCTAATGCTCATCACATAGCGCTTACATCCACAGCCATGGGAAGGATCCTCCTCTCACCATGCTTGGAATGGCTCCTGCAAATGTGTCCCATCACTTCTTCCTCGAAGTATCTTCAATCTGAAGAACACCAAGCCTCTCTCTGAAGTACTCAAACTTCACTCTGGCTAGTGGTTTCGTCGACACATCTGCAACTTGCTCATCCGTCGCAACATATAGGAGCTTCACTGCTCCTCTCTGCACCATATATCTGATATAGTGATATTTGATCTCAATGTGCTTCGACCTGTTATGGAACAACAGTTTCTCTGAAAACTTCACACAACTCTGGTTGTCACAATAGATACAGGTAGCATCCAACAGGAGATCAAATAACTCAGACAGTAGCTTCCTCAACCCTACTGCCTCACAACTAGCCGAACAAGCTGTGACATACTATGCTTTGGCTGTACTCAGTGCTACGCAGGACTGCTTCCTGTTAAACCAAGAGATCACACCTGATCCCATATTGTAGCAACACCCAGAAGTTCTCTTCCTATCTGCAGCACTTCCTGCCCAATTTGAATCAACATAACCCTCCAGGTTAAACTTTTTATTCGCATCATACTTGAGCCCATAATCAATTATACCCTTCAGGTACCTTAGAATATGCTTTATAGCAACTAGGTGAACACCTCTGGGATCCGTTAGGAACTGGCTCAATGTGTTCACTACAAAGCAAATATATGGTCTTGTGTTCATCAATTACATCAAGGACCCAATCATCTGACGATACACTGTGACATCAACCGGATCAGATGAAGCATCACACAGAAGCTCCAGGTTCGATGCCATAGGTGTGGCCATGGCCTTGCAGTCCATCATCCCGAACCGCTTCAGGATTTCTACTGCATACTTCCCTTGTCCAAGGAAGATTCCATCTGCACTCTGCCACACCTCCATGCCTAGAAAGTAATGCATCATCCCCAAGTCCTTCATCTCGAACTCGGCAGCAAGCTTCCTCTTTGTATCGGAAATCAATCTATCCTCACCTGTAACAAACAGGTCATCCACATACAATAGTAGTATCACTGGATTGCCTTCCTCAACCTTATAGTAAAGGTTGGAATCCGCTTTACTCTTGGTAAAGCAAAAACTGGATAGAAAGCTGTCTATCCTACCATACCAAGTCCTAGGAGATTTCTTCAAGCCATACAAGGCTTTCTTCAATTTGCACACATATGACTCCCTGTCATGTGTCTCAAACCCGAGTGGTTGCTCCACATATACTTCCTCTTCGACTACACCATTCAAGAAAGTTGCCTTGACATCCATCTCGTGTATCTTCCACTTCATCACTGTAGCCAGAGCAAGTACTGTTCTGATGGAAGTGTATCTAGCTACAGGTGCAAAAGTCTCTCCATAATCTATCCCTCTTTCTGGTAGAAGCCACAAGCCACAAACCTCGCTTTGTATTTCTCTATGCTACCATCTGCATCATGCTTGATCTTATAGATCCACTTGGAAGTCACAACAGACTTCCCTTCTGGTATCGGGACCACATCCGAGACATCATTCTTCATGATCGACTGGTACTCCTCGATCATGGCATCCTTTCATTACTTCATCCCGGATCTTGGGAACTTCAGATTCTTCAATATCTTCAATAGATAGTTTTCTTGAACTTCATTGCTGGAACAAATGTTGTTGTCCTTGTAGGTGATTGTACATGATCTTTCCTACAAGTCAGATTCAATTGCATGATTATAAACTTCTCATAGTTATTCAAAAAAAACGTTCTTATGCATAAAGACATATGTCATACAGTCATGCAATTATCTTAGCTAATGCTTCAATACAACATTTATCCATATCCCTAACTTTCTAGATGCCTTCCATATCTACCATAACATTGTTAAGAGTTTGCACTACTCCTAACCTTTCAGCAAAGAGGTTTCATTCTAGATAAGTAGCAATGGAATGTTGTACAGTTCCATAGGCCGCTTACCCATTACATGCATATTAGTAGTATACTGTTCATTAATGCAATTATTCTAATATGCATAATACACAACCTAAATCTAGGAGAATAAGTATGTACATGAATGAACAACATCATTTAAGTAATAAGAAATGATAATTCAAATACTTATCTTTGTTTAGTTGTAGGGTGGACTCCTCTCAATCTTTGCTGCCTTGCAGGAACTACTGGAGTGTGCTCCCTCTTGATCTTTGCTTCCTTGATTATCTGTCCTTGAACTTATATCCATCCTTGTAAGTAGAGATTCTATGTGATCCATGAGTCTTTGTCTTCATGTCACCATGGTCATATGTTCTTGATATAGAACTTGATTTGTCTTTCTTGATGTACCTTTCATGTTAGTGGACAATATCATCCTCATACAACACCACAGTGCATTAGTACAATCATAAGTGTCATAACCCTAATCAATGAATGTATTCTATCATTCACATGCATTCATACTTTTACTAGGGTGATAAGACAAGTTTAACATTAATCAAGATTGTACTAACCTAAATAATATGAAGACAAACATATCATAAAATTAATCATGAACTTATTTTAAAACATACCTATATCTCCTCAAGTCATACTTGTCGAGATTTACTTGTAGCATTCTTATGTAAGGCCATAGCCTCAAATCCCTCTAGAACTGGAACTTCTTCATTTATGCAGGTATCCAATTCATTCTCTTCTAGGATTAATTCAATCTACTTTGATTTGCTAAGACTCGATCTAGAGTTGGATTAGGGTTTGTCAGAGAAACCCTAAAATTCAAATTTTGAATTTCAAACTTCTGAAATGGATGGAAAGATGTGCCTTGTTGAGCTGATCAAGCTTGTATACTTCAATTTTGAAAACTGCAAAATTTGACCCCTCAAAATTGCCTTTGAAACTTCCGGATCTTCTTGACAAGATCCCGAACTAGGGTTTGATAAAACCCGGTCTTCTGCCCATCCAAAAGGTTCGATATTGTGTTCTAAACTTTGATTTTTCTAAGGAGCTTCCAGCCATGGTCACAGATTTCAAAAATTCCAACTTTTGCAAAAGCCCTAATTTTCCACCTTTTCGATCAAAATCCTGAACTAGGGTTTGATCAAGCCCGACCTTCTTCCCAACCAAAAAATTTGATCTTGGTCTCTAAATTTCGATTTTGATGAGGAGCATTAGCCGTGGACTCCGATTCCAAAAATTCCAACTTTCTGCGAAGCCCTAAATTCTCGCAGCAGTGACAAGCCAAGAAGGAAGGTGCTCAGAATCCAATTCTGTTTTGACAGAAATATGCACCTGATTGTTTCTAGTGAATCTCTGAAATTACGAATGCACATGGTCTACAACGTTGTCCTGTGGTATCCTGAACTGTCATCTTTCCAACCCCACAGGTCTGACCTTAATTGGATTCTCTGAGAGAGAGTTATGCCAAGTGTCGCAACATGACCTGTTTATGAGATAAAACAGGAGAGCGAACTTGTACGGCGTACCGCATGTCACTGGATTAACTTCGGCCTCTGAAAAGTGGACCCGTGAAATTACAGTCCATTCCCTACCTATCAATTTTTACGAAATTTCATTTGGAGCTTCCTAGCCCAAGTTGTGACCTTTTTTCCTAGGTCACTTGTTTATGACTAAGAACTGGAAGAGGCAAAAACCCTAGATTGTACGGGTAATAAAAAATAAAGTACAATGAATTAGATGCTATGCTTCGGACACAAGGTACATGGGGACGTTTTCTACAACCTGTATAAGTTTCAGAATCAGAACCTTTTCCAAAATGGATTTATAGAGAAAGTACCACAATGACTGGTTTTTTCTATATCAAGCCCTAGCTTCCAATTTGTCGCAAGTTCAATAAGTCTCATAAATGCCACACCCTGCCTTCCTTTGGGCTAGATCTGATACCATGTTATTTTTTCATCATTTAATTCAATAGATCTAGGATCTTAACTGAAAGAACAACATGTACATCATATCAAGCATAAGAGACAAGAGACAAGAGACACAAAACATTTCATCGGGGAAAACCAAGAAGGTGAAAAACCCCGCAACTTCCTCAGAGATAGAATAAGCATCAATACAAGGATCACAATGATCAAACCCAAGAGATAGATAACTTCAACATCATGCTCCTCCTCCACTTGTGCGCACTCCTCCTTTCTCTCACTAATGTGAAGTGAGTGAATAATAGAATGTGTAAAATGAGAGAGACACACTCTCTATTTATACACTAACTTGACTTGCCTTTTAACTCTAACTAGGTCGTCCCCATCTTAATCACTTAACATAATACTAACTGGGCCGACCCCACTAGGGTGGTCTAATAACCCTTTAACCCACAAGACTCATATAGGGCCGACCCCAACAAGGCGGTCTAATAACCCATCAAGTATAAGTTACGACACTTACAATATAACTTGCGACACTTGCAAGTACAACTAACGACACTTCCAATCGGAGGAATAATACATCTCCGTTGGGGATACAATAAAGTACAAATACAATATACAAGTGAATATCTTCTGAAGTTACAAATACATCAACATCGATCAATCAAGCTCGACCGACCTTCACCAGACTTAATCTCCTTTGTTGGATCTAATCATCATCTCCATTGATTCACTTGCACATCACTTCTTAGATAGAATAAAGCTTCAATCTGATTTCACAAACTCGTTCCAGTATAACCTTGAGATTCACCTCTGGGGATTCATATACACAGGGCATCGATCCTTTCAATGATCTATGATACAGGGTTTACTCATGTGCTCATGCACAGGGATCAATCAAACATCCTCTGCAACATTCAATTATCAAAAGCCCTAATTTTAGGCTACTGCATACACATAGATTTATCAAGCATTTGCAGGTATTCAAACTATCACTATAAGTCATACATAGAGGCATGCATAAATAATCTTTCCCTCATTCAATCATAAAAGACCTATACATTCGCATTGATTCAGAACTCATGTTCTGATCCTCTTAGGCCTGATACAAACACGACCAGCTCTCTTGGCCTAATTTCTCACTGTTTGGCCACCCTGTTCATGCCTCGTAGGCTTACACAATATATACATCAGGATCCTGAAACCAATTCTGGTTCAGATCCAATAAACTCTCAACACACCCCTATCAGCTTGCTAACTAATTCTAAGATTAGCAACATCTCAACCCTATCTCTATGACTCACTCATGATATCCTTTGATCCTCATCGAATGCTTCCATTAGATGGGGATTTAGTTACATGACTCACTCAATGACTCGTCACTCACCTAGTGACTCATCACCTATCTAGAATCACACTTAAACATGGTATTATTTACAATATTTCATCAAATAACCACTAATTTAAAAAATGAAGAACCCTCCTAGGTCTGATCAAAAGGATAAGGTTTTGAAGGCAGGATGCTCCTGCATCATTCAACTTGCCTCTAGACCACATCCTAACGGAGAAGTTAGCGATAACCATATTATGGTCTCTACACTTTTTTTAACAGAAACACTTGTATCAATCACTCAAATATTTACATATACAATAAGACGTTTGAAGGCTATAGATTTTCTTCAAATATTTAGGGCCTAGGCATTCTAGCTAAGTTTGTGTGGACTGTGTAACAAAAACGTAATTTTTTACAACTAAATATTTTCCTACTAAGAGGCACAACTAATACGTTTTTGACAATAACATCAAGATGCAGTAAAAAAAATATGAGGGGATACTTAAATATCTAGCCTTACTATCACTGTTGTTGTTGGAATTCATTTGCTGCACTATTTCATTACCACTCCATTTTGTTGACTTCTTCCTGGAAAGACTCCATCTGGGTTCATCTTTATTGGATTCGTGGCGAGGCTGCACAAAAGTATCATTCTTCCCTCCCTTGACCTAAAACGTCCATAGTGCCAGATCCTGCCATAATCCTTTTACCAGATTAATGTCATCCTTAGAGGATATATTGTAAGGGTTCACCATTATGCAATTTTCATAAGGCTTCCCTTGTTGCTCCTCACACTTCAAAACAACCATCGCAATTTTCCTCTTAGAGAATTCTTCTCCAAATTTACTCCAAAATGTTTCCAAATTTTTGACATATTTACCCTAATTATCTTTATCACATTTATCAACGAACTAAACAAATTTAAATTTAATCCCAAATTCTTTTTTCCTTTTCCCAAGAAATTTATGAAGCAATCGCATTCCATCACTTTCCACTTTTGGTTGACCAGATTCCAATATGGAATCTTCCCATAAATAAGTCCAAGAAATCCATTGCATTTTCCTGTAGTTGATTTTTTTTGTTTTGTGCTTAAGAGTAGTATTATCCGGGTCTACACTTCCAGACACTTTCTTTTCTTGGTGGAGGATTTTAGAGTAAAGAGAAAATCCTCCAATTCTAGTATTAATAATCCCACTTTCTTAACTAAAACTGCACCAGAAAAGTGTGTGACACATATTACATAATACTATGTTCTATAGTTCTCTAAGACCATACAAAGAAACGAAAATGTTGTGCCATATTTCACATTATACATTCTTTACAGTTTATTATTCCCATACAAAGAATCATTAGATTTTTCACTTGTGGATGGGTGAGGAACAAAACCGGATCCAACTTCTATGATTGACTTGTTTATTTCTTCATTTTCATGTCTCTCGCTTGTCTTGCCAAGCCTTGCAGAACAATAACAACAATAAAAGTAAAAATCATAATCCAAATCCAATCAAGATGTGCAATGCCGATGAACTCTAAAGTATTATTGATTAAATCATAAAAAATCACCTTTTTCCTTGCCAATTTCCTTATCTTGATCTTGCATATGTGAAATTTGGAGAGATCCCCCATAGACACAAATTTCCTGACTGTGATTTGAATTCTTAACAAAAGATTGTTCTGTTCCATTTGTGTCATCAATATTTACATTTTCTTATACATAATAATAACAATAAAAAAGTATTAAAAGACAATATGAAAAAATAAATTGCCAATTAATTTTCCCCCCCAAAAAAGCACAAAGTACCATTTTGTCGAGAAAGGAATCCAAAATATGTATTCATGAACATATCCTACTACATTGTCTCCATGACTGAAACAATCAATCTATTTCCTGATTGTCTCATTGAACGAACAAATCTATATCCATCATATAATGAAAGAACAGTTCCTTCACATGAAGCAAACCTCTCAACAATGTGATCCCAGAACTTTGAAATCCATTCTTTTGCAATAGCATGCTTTTCGAGATCCGATTTCGATCTCATCAAAGGTGTAAAATCAATAATCGGGTCATTATCATCCTGCCAATCCATATCCATCTCCAAAATGGATACCTTCTCTCCTACGATTCCAATTCTCCAACACTATATAACAGAGAACCCCACGAAAGTATCTTCTAAGTAATTCCTATAAATGACATTGAATGGGTACTCTTTGTGAGGCTTTGACTTCTTAGAGAAATGAGCGAATGATCTAATAATTAAATATGACAAGTTGACATCAACTACAAAAATTATGGTGCATGTTTCAACATTTGAATCAAGATAAACCAACAATTCAAAAAAATCACTTTCCATCCAATGGTGAAGACAGTTGCTTATATCAACAATAATAAGGTGACAACAAATATTAGGATGAATTAATTTGATGTCCATCAACGTTCCACGCAAAGAAAATGGAGAACAACATCGACAAATAAATAAGGACATATATTTGCCAAAACCATCTACCACAATAGCCTCCCTTTCCTGAATATAAAGATCGAAAATATTTGTAGTAGCCCTAGGAAATTTAGCCTAATATTCAGCTGCTTAACTACATTTCTGTCAAATACATTGCGAGAAGTATATAACCCATTATCCATAACTTTAAAATTAATCAAAAATAATATTTTTTGAAGCTCTTTGATCTTTAATCTGCTTACAATATTGTGCCAATGTCTTAGCTCGAGAATAAAGATCAATTGTCATGGATAACCAAACAAATCCTTCTTGTATTTTATTTGCTACAATATGCAATTGTCATTCATATAGGTCACATAATGGTCTAAAAAAATTAGAACCGTATTGTTTTGTTTTATTATGTACAAAATCATCTGCATAATGCTCTTAGGTGAACATGCCAAGGAACCATTGCTATAAATCTCGAAAATAGTCCACCATTTGTTCCACAAATCATTAAATACCAAGACAAGAGTCATCTTGTCTTTAACACTGACCTTGCTTGAAAGTTCAAAAATATCAATGCATTCATTCAAGAAACTCTACAATCGAATAAAGTATAATATTATGAAAATTTAAAAGGAGGTTGAGCAATCGTCCTCCGTTTTGGGAATGAACAACAAATCCTTTTCAACAAGACACATGGATAACATTGTCCTTGTCCACATAACATAAAGTAGGCACTCATGTTACTCGTCCTCAAATCCCATTTGATTATTACAATAATCTTTGCTTTTATTCATAATTTCCTTTGAATTGTTGCTCAATTTTCTTGAGCACTTTCCAAGGCAAGCCTAACTTGGCCATATCCCATTTCCATTTTCCTTATTCTTACAATATCATTAACAACTCTCTTTCCTTATCCAATTTTGCTCCAATTTTAATTTCATTTACCAACATTCCAACACACTATAATGCTACAATTTAAGTCCTTACAACTTCATATGGACTCATTTCCAAGTTCATTCTACTTTGCAACCAATACCAAGCATAGATACCCTTTTCATTGTATATGCATTCTTTATACTTACATTATGGAAGTCAATGCAATTTCAAGTATTGATTTGGATTACTATCCATTTGTATATTTAGGATGCACTTAGCATTCTCTACCCTTATCTTCTTCCAACAATTCTTATTTACTACTGCAATTAATCTCCTGAGTGTTGCAATATCTTCCAATATCTTGAATATTCATCATATGGCCTCTCATTCCCTTATTTCCAGTTTTTTTTAAGCTTTGTTCAATTTTGAAATTTTCTTTTCATGTCATTGGATAATTATTTGTGAAGTTCAACTTTGTCTTGTAAGACAATCCCACACAATGGAATGCTTTATCCACCATGAGCAACTTCCAAATAATTGATGTTTATTATTTATTTCACGCTCTTTATATATAATCTCTTGGTTCTGATTTTGCAACTTTTCTAGACATATAGATAATTCACCCAAAAATATGGTTCTCCCATCTCTTGCATGAAGTGCATGTTCTTTTTTTTCTTAGTAGATTTCATCTACCATTCAAGGATTCCATAACTTTCTCTTTTTCAAGCATGATGTGCAATCCTCCATTAATTATTTTCCTTTCCTTAGCTTCATAGATTAAGGATTTGCATCCCCCTTTATGCATGATCTTATTATTTTCTATCTGCTAGCATATTATAGGCTCCTTACACATATCACTGTTACTTTGTTGTATACCATAACTAGATATGATGATCATGATTTCCTATAGCTCTTATTTGTAACCAACTTGTACATGTGAATCACTCCAATGCATGCAGTCTAGATGAGGCACCATGAAACACTCTTAGTCCTTTCTTCCATCATGATCGATAAAAAACAAATTTGTAAGAGCCTTTAGCAATCTTCATTCATTGCATTTATCCATCTTGATATCAACATGGAAATAATACAATTAGCTTGAATATATTTTTTTAGTCATAAAGAGTGGTCATTTATCTACTCAACCATCCTTGGTCTAATCTTCCAGCGTGCTAATTAATAATATGCACCTTGAACTACCATGCTTCTACACCTCCAATTATGCCATCACACCATTGTGTATGCACCTTTATGAAGTATATACTAATCTTGTTAGTTATTTTATCATTTGGTATACTCCTATATTACAATAAACTTCTTCCCTCAATTGAAGACACTTTTCAGATTATTCACATTGAGAATTGCATTATCCCATTAGGCCTAGAGGCTTTGTTCCGCTCACTTAAAAAAAGATGCAAATTTATACATAACGATTTATCAGATTGATTCTCATCTGAAATACCATTTGAATGATTGTACCTATGCTTAATTCTGACCTAGAAACTAATAGTTATTTCCCTATGAAGTTACCATTTTTGCCTATTTTTTGCACTTTTCTCACTGGTGCATTAATCAAGCTTGGAAACCAACTTCTACCACTTGTAAAAGAAAATATGGTGATAACAAGACATTTTTTTATATCAGACATAGATCATGTACTTCTGATTTTGAACATTTTGTAACCTATATCTTTGCAATTTGATGCTCCAGTATTTTTTTGCATCAATATGGAATTCTCAACTTTTTATTTTTTGCACTTTCTCCAGACTACTACTACCTTTCAAACGATAAAGATCCACAATTTTTTAACTAGGACAAAGTTGTCCATATTATTAAGGAGATCAAATTCCAACTTGGAAATATTTTGGAGATTCACTATCTTGAGTCACTTTTCATCCAAATACAATTTCTAAAATCGCTAGAAAGTCTTCCAAAACACTAAATTTTGGCCTATTTCTTTAATTCCATGCCAAACCCCTTGGAATTTAACTAAATCCTCTAATGGGTTTCTTTGTGCCTACTTTTATTTCACATTATCCAAATTTCATACTCAACTAAGCTCTTGTTAATGAATACCCTCATGTTCTTTGAAAACCAATAACTGCCATTTTCCGTAATTTTGACTTTTGGCACTGAATTTGTGAACACTCATCACAGATACTTTTATAGTCCTCATCACTATGGACTTACACTTGAACTTTCATCTCATTCTAACCTTATATGATCCTATTATGACCAAAACAAGATTTTGGCTCCAGAATTCTTTTTTTCCTTCTATTGATATAGCATGAAAAGTGTCTTCTTCTGGACCTCTGGCGATGTCACATTTTGATCCTACCATGTCACTTCCTTAGATACCATCTTCTACATATTATCCCATTTCGCATCTTGCATGCAATGTAGAAAGTATAAATCTAGTTTCCTTTTCCACTATACACTCCTACCTACCATTCTTCATCTTCCACATACCACATCTCCACATGTTTGCATGGAAAGTGTTGGAAAGTGTGAAAAAATCATGTCTCCCCACTACATATTTTTCCTTTTGTCTTATGTTGTCTTTCTCATATTCGTATTTCCACCTTCCAAATGTGAAATGAAAAAACATCAAATATTCTACATGTTATGCCCCAGATTGTCTGCAATAGATTTACCAAGATATACCACAATGAAGGGGTATTTTATCATTGTAAAAGGCCAAGTCTGGGTGTGTTTAAAGTGTTGGTCTAACTGGGCTCAAGACCTATGATCTAGTCATGGTATGTCCTCTTGGTTTTCATTCCAAGAAGTGTTAGCGTAGTGGCATTACCAACTCCCCCTTGATGGGTGGAAGTCCCTTGTCATGTTGGGCCATCTGTTCCCTGTGTTGGTGTTGATGCTTCCGTGGTGGACCCATTAGGGCACATGGCTTAGGGTCTCCTATCCAACTCATATTTATACTATGTAGAAGGTGATTGTGCATGTAAGGATTGTCATACAAGTCAATTTAGCACACCTCATTTATGCCCGCTTAGACCTTCATTTCCTTATATGATCAGGCCTACACTTGGTCTACATGTGCACACTCCACCATGACGTCATCCTCTTCAATAAGCCTTACCTTGCTAATATGGGAGGACATTGAGGGATATTCTACATTGTTGGGGTAATTAGTTGGGGTATGACATCCTCCTCCGACTTGTCACTCCACTCAGTTGAAGCCATTTGTATAATTTATTATTTTTAGTCTTTTGTGGTTTAGTCCTCGACTTTGGGTGACAAACCCTAAATTTAAGGTATTTTACTTTTTAGTAAGGTAGACTCTCGAGTTAGGTAATTCTAGGAAGCCTGATATAAATAAAGGCTCTTAGCATTCATTTGAAACAAGACACAGGTTCTAATTATGAACATTTTCTCTTTATATTGGTCTATTGGAGCATTTGAATGAGTCACATCTCTCTTTTTGGCATGATCTTTATGTGATGAAGGTTGGATCATACCCTAGAGATGATGATGACGAGTCTATTGGTATATAAAGGGGAGCTAGGTTTAGATACCAATAGACTCGTCTTTGGATTCGATCATAGGGGAGCTCCTCTTTACTAAGGCTTCTCCTGATAGATCTGATAACTAAAAGAGAGTCCCCACAAATTAGGACTTGCCCAATTTTCTTTGCTTCAATTTCTTTGGCCCCCATCATTAAAGGTAGCCATTCAACTTGGTTATTTGTCACGCATCCCATACCCCAAGTGAAATTATTCACAATTGCCCCCCTAGGATCCAAAAGGACCCCTCCCACAACAATCAATAATGTCTTTACTTATTGGAGCAAGTGGGTTTTAACAACATGGCATGGCTCCACCATTGGCGGTCATTGCTTCTACACCATCGGTCTAACTCACCACATCTATCAATCTATTTTCCACATTTTTTTGCCACCATCTCTATTTGTATTTATATCTATAGAAAATAAAACCAATAATAGATGACCACTCTAGATGTTAATAGGATTTCAGTAATGTAAATCCTCCTTACCTTGCGTTACCCTTCAAACATATGTGAGCGTTATTTGTTAGCAATGTCAGAGTTAAAGGGATTTTTTTGTGTTTGAAGGTTGTTTTAACATACACTTTTTTTTTATGGAAACAAGGTCTTGTTTGTTGAGATATAGTTAAGAAAATCTAGATTCGGTTTTTAGATGCATGGTCTGGTTGAATGTTATTCTAGTTTACTCATCCATCACTACAATATAGAAGAGGTTGATTACCTAATCAACGGAAAAAGCAAACAAATAAAGATTGAATATAATTTGATGTAGTGCGATCTCCATGCCATATTTTGGACACAATTTTAATTAAAGTATGTACGCACAAAGGTGGGGATAGAGATTTTCCAAAGTTTATCCACATGATAAATTTCTTGTAAGATCATGCTTATTTTATTTGTGCATATCCTCTCTTAGGTGTTGATGTTTATAAAACTCACTTATTCATTCTTTCACTTGTATCATTTCATTTGGAATAAAGTCTTATTGGTATAAATATGTGTCACTAGTTGTATAGGAGAAGATGTATCAATGTTCACATTCACACATTATATTTATTAAGTGCATGGTCCTCCACTTTATAAAGGCACAAATAAATATTTACATTGTTATTTCTATTATGTAGTGAACATTAGTAATGATAAAAATGGTGTCATAGGTTTTGGTAATGTGTAGTTCTCTTCCAATTTGATGACGACTTTCCTCTCTTCCATGCAAAACAACCACACACCTCAAACATTTTCCAATTTCAATTGATAATAATACTACTAATAATAAAATAATAATAATAATAATAATCTAATTTTAAGGTCAAGACCAACTGAGACATCAAAATTGGTGTATGAAACCTCCTTGTTTGTGGGAGAAGGAACCCTCTCTGCGTAATGATTTGACTACTAAACTAAAAGTCTATAGAGGTGTACATACCCTACCTGTGAAACCCCCTTCTACGGAGGTGTAAACCCTACCTCACTCTGGATTTGACCATGTGACCTCCAAGGAGAAAATGCATGTTCTTAACCATTAGGCTCACTCAAGCTATACTATACTCTACTTCTCTATTTTGAAGTTTGTACAAGATTTAAATGATAATGGCATGGATGTACTTATGAAACCAATCCTTAGTCAACGACAACACATGTCACACAAGCAAAAACACATTTAGATACTTTCTCAATTTAATACATTGTAGCTCTCTTCAAATAAGTATTTCTCTTCAAATAAGTAATTTTCTTCCACATCTTTTATTTATTAATATGCTAATGCAACTTATTTACAACAATCTTAAAGACACTAATGATATATGCTAATAACTCATACATCTTATTTCATAAAAAAATTAAAATCACATGTGTTACTAACTTACTTAAATGTGTTCTACTCAAATGCCTTTAACCAATGTCATACCATAAGTGTTTACACAAGCCAATAAAACTTTACTTAAATGCTTCATTTTTTATTATAAAATTTTATACCATATTTTTTTCTTCACATCTCTATACCAATTGTAAATAATTATGATTGAAATAGAAAGTCACAATAAAAAAATAGAATAAAATAAGTTAAAATTTTGATAAATTCAATTATTTATTTTTTATTTTTTTCAAATTATTTAAAAATGTAATTAAAAATTATAATTCTTAAATTTGGAACATAAAACTTTACTTTTAAAATTTTAAATTCATTTTAACAAAATCCAAATCATTAAAAAAAAAATCAAAACAAAACAAAACTTAAAAAAAAATCGGTATTCCCAAAACAATTATAATTTTTTTTCCAAATTCTTTAAGAATATAATTAAAAGTTATAATTCCAGAATTTTAACCACATAACTTTACTTTAAAAATTTTAATTCTTTTTAACTAAACCCAAATCATTAAAATTTTAAAAAAATCAAAACAAAACTTTACCTTAAAACAAAAATGAAAAACAAATTCATATTCCCAAAACAAAATAAAAATAATTAATAGAAGAAGGTTTAAATGACTTTGCAGTCACACATTTTTAGGTTTTACAGACACCAATTTCATTCTCATTTTGTTTTTCGTCTGCTATGTTGATGAGGATGAGGAACAGCATGCTCTCCATATGGAAGGTCTCACTCGCCCAATCCGCTGAACACTTCTTCCACACCTCTAATGCCACTGCAGACATTATAACATTCTGTGAGACCAATAGGCTTCAAGAGGCAGTGGATACTTTCAAGCATCTGCTTTCATCTCAATCTAAGTCTATCCCAACTCTCCATACCTGTAACCTCCTATTAACTAACCTAGTCCGACGGAAACGACATGATTAGCTTTCTCTGTTTACAGACTTATGGTTCAAGCAGACATTCTTCCAGATATCACAACTCTGACTATTGTCATCAACTGTCACTGTCAAACAGGTAGAATGGATCGGGTCTTCGAGGTGTTTGAAGGAATGGAAGCACATGGCTATGTTCCAGATGTTGTAGCCTTTTGCACCCTTATGAAAGGGTTTTGCAGGGTGGGCAAGATAGAGGACGCTATCAAACTTTTCCATCAAATGGTGGGCAAACGACAGGTTCCCGATCTGGTTACATATAATACCCTAATAGATGGGCTCCGCAAAACGGGGAAAACCCACGAGGCGTTCGGGTTGTTGCCTGTTATGCTGCAAAAGGGTCATGAGCCTGACACTATCACGTTTACCACCCTCATGAATCGACAATGCAAAGAAGGTAAGCTCCAAGAGGCTACGGAACTCCTGTATCAGATGTTAAAAGAAGGGCGTAACCCTAATGTTATTACATTTAATACTCTCATTGATGGTCTTTGCAAAGCAGGCATGTTTGATGAGGGTATGAAGATCTTCTCTGAAATGTCCAGAAAAAATATATGGCCTAATGTTACATTTAATACTCTCATTGATGGTCTTTGCAAAGCAGGCATGTTTGATGAGGGTATGAAAATCTTCTCTGAAATGCCTAGAAAAAATATATGGCCTAATGTTGTGACATACAATTCAGTTATTGATGGTCTCTGTAAAGAAGGTAGGTTGGAGGAGGCTAAGAAACTCTTCCTTGAAATGCCGGACAAAAACATATGCCATGATGTTTTCACATACAATGCACTTATCAATGGTTTCTGCAAGGAAGGCATGCTGGAAGAAGCTATGAATCTTTTTTATGAAATGCCCAGCAAAAACGTATGCCCTGATGTTGTCACATACAGTGTGCTTATTAATGGTCTCTGCAAGGAAGGCATGCTGGAGGAAGCTATGAATCTCTTTTATGAAATGCCCAGCAAAAACGTATCCCCTGATGTTGTCACATACAGTGTGCTTATTAATGGTCTCTGTAAGAAAGGACAGTGGCAGGAGGCTATCAAGATGCTTCGTGAGATGCTGGATAAGGGTTACACTCCAAATGTGATCACATATACCAGTTTTATTGATGGTTGTTGCAAAGAAGGCAAGCCTGAAGAAGCTCTCCTTTTGCTAGATGTTATGGTGCAAATAGGCCATCAGCCTAATGAAATCACATACTCTGCAATTATCAATGGTTTTTGCAATGTGGGTAATCTAGAGAAGGCCAGGGAGCTCCTTTAAGAGATGTAGGAAAAAGGCTGCAGGCCTGACCTAGTTAGCTATACTACGTTAATAGATGGACACTGCAAGCATCACAGGATAGACGAAGCTCAAGAAATTTTCTATGAGATGCAGAACCAGGGTTTGAGCCCTGATATTGTTACATACAACACATTGATTGGTGGACTTTCCAAAGAGGGTAATCTGAAGAATGCAATAAAGTTGTTTAAACAGATGAAAGATAGCGGCCATGTCCCAGATATGATTACATATAGCACACTCATGGATAGATTATCCAAGGAATGCACACCCCAAGAGGCTAATAGCCTGCTGCATGAGATCTTAAAAAAGGTTTGACACTGGCACTGACATATTGAGCAGTAAACAATGGGTTATTCAAAGATTGCTGGAATAGTTAGTGGACTGCAATTGATGAAGTGCAGGTCTGAGTTTGGTAAAAATGCACTAGACAAGCTATCTGAAACACGTTGGTGTCTAAGCTTGATGAAGTCATGTGAATGGAATTTGCATAGGTGTGCTATAGGTGTTGAATCTGAAAACACATTTGGTTTACTGTTTAGTGGGCTGTACATGTTGATTACATTTACCATTTCAATCTAAAGTGGGTTTGGCCTAGTGGTTAATGTGATGTAACTTGGAATGGAAGAGTGCCCAAGGTAAATTTCAATGATAGTGCTGAGTGTTCACATCAATAATCTGAAATTGGTTTGCCAAAATGGCCAGTGGGTTATCATTTGACATTGATAAATTGGACCTTGCAAATCTCAGTAGTGGTGAATCTGATCTGCTATTAGTGACGGCGAGGTTTCCAAGATTGTTCAGGCCTTCAGAAATACTGTACATATTCACTAACTTTGCTGCAGTTTACATTAACTGAATGGGAGTGATTGCTTTAAGCAGTCCACAATTTCAACTGTAGGTAAAGTAGATGGATTTACCATAATAGTGCCTACTACTATAGGACTTACCGGTGATCAGATTCAAATACTATAAAGTCATTTTATGGGTGACAATTGATGAACTGGGTTTGATTTAGTCATGGATTGCTCTAGTGGTTAGTGAGTTGCACATGGCAGCGCTCAGGGATAGTGCACCAGGTGGTTCATCTGATCAAACCTCAAAGGTACTCAGTGATGGTGTATCAAGTAACAAACTTTAAGCCACTTTTTTTGTTCTTTATGTTAACCGAACAGCCAGTTTGAAGTGGTTCTCAGTAGGTTTCATATACGCTCTAGATGCTGTTTGGGAATTCGACATCCACAATCACTGGTCCTGGTGTCATGTAGTAATTAAAAATTTATTTGAACTTGCTATAATAGGACGACATAATACCATAGAAGGACTCGTGAACATGGTACTTGGTAATTTAAAAAAAGGACATGGTGCTTTGCCTAGATAGGAATGATATTATTGTATAATATATCAAAGGTAGTTTGGTTGTATGAATATTATGTAATATAGAGGCCATGAGTCAAATGATTCTGCAGCAAAAGCATGAGATTATGGAGGCATAAAACGGATCCTATCTAAAATGACCTGACGAACCTGATTGCAAATATTGCATACAGACTGTTGGATTAAATTTCCCCAAATAAAGCAACCAGAAGGTATATTTGTCTCTTTGCCTCTTTTGTTATATTACTGATTTGAATTGGGCTAGCCCCATTTCCAAATCTGTTGTAACTTGTAATAATATAGTAAACATCAATGGCAGTACCCAATGTTTCAAACCTTACCGTGGACACTTCTCATGGATTGTTAGGATAAATGAGTTAATTTAAAACCTTACGGTGGACACTTCTCATGTACTGTTAAGATAAATCAGTTACACTTCCTTTCTGTGCCTACTGTGAAATGCTAACTCCAAGTCTCAGTTCTGGTAGGTTGTTACATATTTTTCGAATACTGAAATTTGCTGCTGTCTACTAATTGACAAATGTGTCATATTGTTGATAATAGTTTATGCTTGAAGTGAGCCTTGTGGCTTTGTCTACTATATAATGAACCATGGTTATGATTTGCAATCCCGTGTTATTTCATTCCCACAATCCTCAATGGTGTGGCTAGCAGAATTTTGGCTTTAATAGTGTAGCTCATAGTAGCATAATTCAGCCCAGTAAATTCCAATTCGTTGCGAGTAAATTCCAATTTCTTGAATATAGTGAATTTTGAAAATCAATTTAAAAAAAACAAAACTTTTATTATTTAAACACTAAAAAATATAAATATCATTCAATTTCATATTTTTTTATTAAAATAATTATTAATAACTACTTTCCTTCTCTCACACTAACCATGTCCTATATTATTGAGATTTTATATTTTTGTTTTTTAAATATATGTTTGATTTTATTATATAATTCCCTATGTAGATTTATGGTGCATTTGTGAATATTTAATTAAAAGTAATATATATAAGTAGTCTACCTCCGTATTTTATTCGTACTGGATTTTTTCATTATTCGAATCATGTTCGTATTCGTAATCGTACTTGATTTATGCTACTATGGTATAGCTCATAATATTGGTATAAAGATGTGAAATTTTATATTTACTAAACGTGAAATTCCAAGCTCCAAGCTCTAGCAACTGCAAAAATAAAGGCGAGCATCATGAAAAAATAAGTAAGAATAAGTCAACTTGAACGCTAGCTAATTGATTTACAAATCAATTCTGTTTTTTATATTGTACCATCCTTCTTTATTGTTTGGTAGTATATTGTACCATCCTTCTTTATTGTTTGGTAGAGATTTTCAATCAATATAATTTTTTGAGCAACTTTAAAGATCCTCTATTTTCCGTCAAATATTGAATGTTTGTATCTTATTTTGATCTCTACACTTCTTTTACATTGTTTTATTTTTATAGAAACATTTAGGTTTAACACAGGCAAACAAAGCCACTCTATGATTCACCGCCTCACATGCTCCACGGTGCGAACTAAAGGCCACTCCACTATTTTTTAGTTTTACACCGCCTCATATGCTCCACGGTGCAAACTAAATGCCACTCCACTATTTTTTAGTTTTACAGCAAGTGCTTCAATGGTGCAGGTGGGATCGGTAAGATCAATCCAACCCGCTTTCCCTAGGATTAATGTGATTCCAAACTTAGTAGAACCACCAAACTTAGCAAACCCGGCTAAGTCTTTCTCCAAGTGGATGTTGAAGGCGGATCTCAAATTTGCGGTGAGCTGGAATTCATAAAACTTTCGGGTCTCACTTGAATGCAGAGCGTCGAGCAAATGTACCTTCCGCATTTACCTTTCCGCAACCGCCTTTCCGCATTGACCTTCCGCAATCGCCTTCATTTCGTAATTGCGGGCGTGCCTTCACAACTTCCTTCCGCAACTGCCTTCCGCAATTGGTGTCCACAAAGCTCCTTCCGCAATTACGGGTGTGCCTTCCGCACTTCCTTGAAATTGGCTTCTGCAATTGCCTCCCGCAAAGTCCCTTCCGCAATTACTTTGGATTGTCAGATCGGCAAGTGTCCATTCCGCAATTTCTTTGGGCCGTCGGATCCAGATCAACGGTGTACTCTTCGCATCCGTTCTAGCCATTAACCCCCGAACTCTTTCTCCTACAGAATACCTCTATAAGTCGTTGATCTCTTTGCGACTTCCTTCGTCTGTTAATCTGCGATCAGTTTGCGGAATGCTCACTTTGGATTTGCGGAGATCTATCTTTCGCGCATGTTCACCCAGGGAGATCCTTTCTCCGACGTTGATGTGAATGAGGATGATGTTCACCCAGGGAGATCATCATCCTCATTTACCTTTCCGCAACCGCCTTTCTGCAACGACCTTCCGCAATCACCTTCCTTCCGCAATTGCGGGTGTGCCTTTGCAACATCCTTCCGCAAAGCTCCTTCCGCAATTGCGGGTGTGCCTTCCTCACTTCCTTGAAATTGGCTTCGGAAATTGCCTCCTGCAAAGTCCCTTCCGCAATTACTTTGGACCTTCAGATGGACAAGTGTTCATTTCGCAATTTCTTTGGGTTGTCGGATCCAAATCAACGGTAGACTCTTCACATTCGTTCTAGAAGTTAACCCCCGAACTCTTTCTCCTACGTGGAATACTTGTATAATCCATTGATCTCTTCACGGCTTCCTTCGTCCGTCGTTCTGCAATCAGTTTGCGGAATGCTCACTTTGGATTTGCGAAGATCTATCTTTTGCGCATGTTCACCCATCAAAATCCTTTCCCTCCCGTTGATGTGTCTTCTTGCTTCAATATGGATTGTCCAAACTCTGTCAAACTAACCGATATTGTTTTTGCGACTCTACATTGATTGATCAGAGAATCAATCAATCAAGCTCGACCGACCTTCACCAGACTTACTCTCCTTCGCTGGATCTGATCATCATCTCCATAGATTCACCTGCACAACACTTCTTAGACAGGATAAAGCTTCAACCCGATTTCACAGTTTCGTTCCAATCTAACCCTGAGCTTCACCTCTGCAGATTCATATACACAGGGCATCGATCCTTTTAGTGATCGATGATACAAGGTTTACTCATGCGCTCACGCACAGGGATTAGTCAAACATCGTCTACAAAATTCAATTATCAAAAGCTTTAATTTCAGGCTACTGCATACACACAGATTTATCAAGCATTTGTAGGTACTATTCAAACTATCACTATAAGTCATACATAGAGGCATGCATAAATAGTCTTTCCTTCATTCAATCATAAAATACCTGTACATTCGCATTGATTCAGAACCTTTGTTCTGATCCTCTTAGGTCTGATACAAACACGACCAACTCTCTTGGCCTGATTTCTCACTGTTTGGACACCATGTTCATGCCTCGTAGGCTTACACAATATATATAGCAGGATCCTGAAACCAATTCTGGTTCAGATCCAATAAACTCGGAACACACCCCTATCATCCTTCTAACTAATTCTAAGATTAGCAACATCTCAACCCTATCTCTATGACTCGCTTATGAGATCCTTTGATCCTCATCGAATGTTGCCATTAGATGTGGATTTAGTTACATGACTTACTCAATGACTCATCACTCACCTAGTGACTCATCACCGATCTAGAATCACACTTAAAACATGGTATTATTTACAATATTTCATCAAAGAACCACTAATTCAGAAAATGAAGACCCCTCCTAGGTCTGATCAAAAGGACAAGGTTTTGAAGGCAGGATGCTCCTACATCATTCAACTTGCCTCCAGACCACATCCTGACGGAGAAGGTAGCAATAACCATATTATGGTCTCTACAATTTTTTTAACATAAACATTTGTATCAATCACTCAAATATTTACATATACAAGAAGGCGTTTGAAGGCTATAGATTTTCTTCAAATATTTAGGGCCTAGGCATTCTAGCTAAGTTTGTGTGGACTGTGTAACAAAATGAGGAGATACTTAAATATCTAGCCTTACTATCACTGTTGTTGTTGGAATGTGTTTGCTGCACGATTACATTACCACTCCATTTTGTTGACTTCTTCCTGGAAAGACTCCATCTCACCGGGTTCATCTTTATTGGATTCGTGGCAAGGCTGCATAGAAGTATCATTCTTCCCTCCCTTGCCCTAAAGAGTCCACAGTGCCAGATCCTGTCATAATCCTTTTACCAGATTAATGTCATCCTTAGAGGATATATTGTAAGGGTTCACCATTATGCAATTTTCATAAGGCTTCCCTTGTTGCTCCTCACCCTTCAAAACAACCATCGCAATGTTCTTCTTAGAGAAATCTTCTCCAAATTTACTCCAAAATGTTTCCAAATTTTTGACATATTTACCCTAATTATCTTTATCACATTTATCAACGAACCAAACAAATTTAAATTTAATCCCGAATTCTTTTTTCCTTTTCCCAAGAAATTTATGAAGCAATCCCATTCCATCACTTCCACTTTTGGTTGACCAGATTCCAATATGGAATCTTCCCATAATAAGTCCAAGAAATCCATTGCATTTTCTTGTAGTTTATTTTTGTTTTGTTTTGTGCTTAAGAGTAGTATTATTCGGGTCTACACTTCCAGACACTTCTTTTTCCTTGGTGGAGGATTTTAGAGTAAGGAAAAATCCTCCAATTCTAGTATTAATAATCCCACTTTCTTGACTGAAACAACACTAGAAAAGTGTGTCACATATTACATAATACTATGTTCTATAGTTCTCTAAGACCATACAAAGAAACGAAAAAATGGTGTGCCATATTTCACATTATACATTCTTTACAGTTTATTATTCCCATACAAAGAATTATTAGATTTTTCACTTATAGATGGGTGAGGAACAAAACCAGATCCAACTTCTATGATTGACTTGTTTATTTATTCATTTTCATGTCTCTCGCTTGTCTCACCAAGCCTTGCAAAACAATAACAAAAATAAAATTAAACATCATAAGACAAAGCCAATCAAGATGTGCAATGTCGGTGAACTCTAAAGTATTATTGATTAACTCATAAAAAATCACCTTCTTTTTCCTTGCCAATTTCCTTATCTTGATCTTGCATATGTGAAATTTGGAGAGATCCCCCATAGCCACAAATTTCTTGACTATGATTTGAATTCTGAACAGAAGATTATTTTGTTCCAGTTGTGTCATCAAAATATTTACATCTGCTTATACATGTATTAAAAAAAAATTAAGTATTAAAATACAATATGAAAAAATAAATTGCCAATTAATTTTCCAAAAAAAATCAGCACAAAACACCATTTTGTCGAGAAAGGAATCCAAAATATGTGTTCATGAACATATCCTACTACATTGTCTCCATGACTGAAACAATCAATCTATTTCCTGAGTGGCTCATTGAACGAACAAATCTACATCCATCATATAATGAAAGAATAGTTCCTTCACTTGAAGCAAACCTCTCAACAATGTGATCCCTGAACGTTGAAATCCATTCTTTTGCAATAGCATGATTTTCGAGATCCGATTTTAATCTCATCAAAGGTGCAATATCAATAATCGGGTCATTATCATCCCGCCAATCCATATCCATCTCCAAAATGGATACCTTCTCTCCTACGATTCCAATTCTCCAACACTATATAACAGAGAACCCCACGAAAGTATCTTCTAAGTAATTCCTATAAATTCCATGGAATGGGTACTCTTTGTGAGGCTTCTTTGACTTCTTGGAGAAATGAGCGAATGATCTAATAATTAAATATAACAATTTGACATCAACTACAAAAATTATGGTGCATGTTTCAACATTTGAATCAAGATAAACCAACAATTCAAAAAAATCACTTTCCATCCAATTGTGAAGACAGTTGTTTGTATCAACAATAATAAGGTGACAACAGAGATTAGGATGAAGTAATTTGATGTCCATCAATGTTCCACACAAATAAAATGGAGAACAACATCAACAAATAAATAAGGGCATATATTTTCTAGAACCATCTACCACAATTGCCTCCCTTTCCTGAATATAAAGATCCAAAATAGTTGTAGTATCCCTCGGAAATTTAGACTAATCTTTAGCTGCTCAACTATTTTTCTGTCAAATACATTGCGAGAAGTATAGAAGCCCTTATCCATAACTTTAAAATTAATCAAAAATAATATTTTTCGAAGCTCTTTGATCTTTAATCTGCTTACAATAGGTGCCAATGTATTAGCTCGAGAATAAAGATCAAGTGTCATGGATAACCAAACAAATCCTTCTTGTATTTTATTTGCTACAATATGTAATTGTCCTTCATCTAGGTCGCATAATGGTCTTAAAAAAATTACAACCGTGTTGTTTTGTTTAATTATGTACAAAATCATTTGCATAATACTCTTAGGTGAACATGCCAAGGAACCATTTCTATACATCTCGAAAATAGTCCACCATTTGTTCCACAAATCATCAGATACCAAGACAAGAGTCATCTTGTCTTTAACATTGACCTTGCTTGAAAGTTCAAAAATATCAATGCATTCATTCAAGAAACTCTACAATCGAATAAAGTATAATATTATGAAAAAATTTAATTACAAATGAACTTAAGAAATATTGATGAAAACTGGTAAAAAAATTTAATTTATACCTGCCATTGTTTTGACCCAACGTGCCCCTTCCCAGGGTAGGATGGCCTACCACTATAAATCCATTTCTCCCTTGCTTTCATTACTTTGTCAAAGAATGGACTGTTCACATATTCCTTGATAGAAATATTTTGTTGTTTGCATAATTTCGAAATTATGTTTGGCGGAACATCTTTATGTAGCAAATGAGCTTTACGAAAATGATACCTAACATGAACTGATTGATATTTTGTATTTTCAAGTATTTTATTTTGTGCCAATATTGTACGTTTTCCATCCATAATATATAATTGCATGCTATGCATATGAAATTCATCTTCGTCATTAACATAACAAGGAATTTTGGTCTCTCTATCGAAGGGCATTAAGATAGCCTCCCTGAGTGTAGTGGTGAACATTGTCACAAGCAATAAAACAATCTTAGCCACTTCATTTTTGTTTACTTTTAAGTACTGCAAATGCTCAGGTGCTATATCACATCTAATGATATCGATGGAGAAAAACATTTCATCAAAAAGAAGATATTCAATTTGATCCCTTTGACTCCCTTCAGATCTATCAAAAAATTTACATTCTCTCTGCATGAGGGTCTTTGAAGGACTAGGTTTCAATGTTTTGAAGGTTGATTTAGAAATATATTTTTTCTAAATCAACTAAACAAGCTATTTTGAGATTTTTTAGCATACTTTCATGATGAATATTTTGGATCTTGTTTTCCATATTTGATAAATGTAACAAATAGGAGGGATTTTTTTTAAACAAATAAGTTTCCTAAAATGGATAGAACGCCATTTTTCAAATCACTAGAGTTTCCTGTACCTGACCTATTTGACCAATCGTATGATGGAAAAACCCTCCCTCGACTTAAACATGATATAATTTCATTGTTTGTATTTATTTCTATAATATCGAGACGATAATTACAAACTGAAAGATCAGCTTGAATTATAAAACATGTGTTATTATCAACAACTTCCACTTGAACACACAATATGTTATCACTAATCACATCCGTAGTCGTGACTATGGAAACCCGAGTTTTTTTTTCCCATCTCAAGTGAAATGATAATTTATTGGCTTGGCCACCTCAAAATACCAATCTTCTTTAAATTCTCCAAGGTTTTGTTTTGTTGATACATTTAGAAATGGAATTTCCTTGAACTGGATGAGAGCTACAAATCTTGACATTTTTATCTAGATTAGAACAATATTAATATTTGAACACTATCAGTGAATACAAAAATAAGATTAAAAAAAATATTCTAGTAAAAGCAACAATATTTAAGTAAATTAACATTAACAAATATTTAGTTATTAGGAAAACTATTGTCAGATACTTCCATTTAATACCTCCAAACAATAATACCAACACTAAGAAAGTGTTTAGTATGAAATACATATCAATATCTAAAAGGTAACTATTCATCATTGATAATGTTGTGGGGAAAAGAATCCCTTATAAAGAATATTGTATTTTGAGAAACCACAATATGAAAAGAAAATGGGTCGATCAACTCATTTACAATAGGCTTTGGAAAAGATTGATTGTCCGTTCAATAAGATTATTTTCGACAGGAAATCTAAAATTCTGGAAGTGTCCTCTTATTCTTACACTGTCTATTTAGAGGAATGGATTCCAACATAAATAATGTCGAACAGACCTATTCGAGGATACATGGAGATTTTTTTTTTTTAATCCAGATAAAGTATCATTTGACCCTTTTGTCTAATTAAACTATATGAAAATATATATATTCAAATATTGTAGGAAGGTGCTTATGATATATAAAGAGAGGTCTTAAAAAAATCAATATGGAATTGTCATGCAATACCCCGCCATATTCCACCTTAACACTATGCTATAGGATGGGTCGCTAAAATATTCTACGAAAACTATGTGGTGGTGTAAGTGTCCTACCACCCATCAATAAATATTTGTTGGCCAAATTTTTTTCGTTTCCTTTATCTGATATTGTGGTTTCATTCGCATCCATTATATTAAATCTATGATTAAGAAAGGTGTGGTTGATGCTTTGAAAATAGATTTTATTTTGAGTTACTTCAATATTAAAAGAAGAAGGGTCATTCAACTCATCAATATAATGATTTTGAAAAGATCGGTTGTCCCTTCGATAAGATTATTTGGACAACAAATTTGAAATTCTAGTAGTGTCCTATCTTACAAAATCTATTTTAAGTATTGGACACCAACAAAAATTGTTGAACATACCTTTCTTGATTTATCCATCAATGTGGATATAATGCAGATAGATAGAGAGATAAATATTCCATAATCGAAGGAATGTATTGGTTGACACTTCCATATAATTCAACTATATGAGAAGGAAGGTGACATTTCAGATCTGAGACATGAAGTAAGGATCCTCTACAAGGAGGTGACAGGCCTACAACAAGTAATTTCAAGCATTTCGGGAATCTAGCAAGACCAAATATTCAAAATGTGGGAGACTGTGAAAGAAATTAAGGGAATTGTATATGACCAGTGAAGCAGAGTGGAATGGATTGAAGAGGAACTCAATGTACATATCTATGTTAAGATTCAATATGCTAAGACAGAAAATATCAGCATTACATTCCATTTCACAATAATAGCATATACAGGATCACTGAAAGAACAACAAGCATAACATAAACACAAGAGACGTAGATTTATCCTAGGAAACCCTCATGGGGTAGAAAACCCAGCAAAGCTTCCTCAATATAGATGACCAGCAAATACAAAGATGTAATCCACAACCATGAGCTCCTTCTCCTCCACAGCAGATCTCTCTCTCACTTATGCGCTATTCACAAGTGAGTGCAATGTGTGTTAAATGAGGAACACACCTCCTCTATTTATACACGACTCTGACTTGACTTCACACTTACTAGGTCGTCCCCAACTTTAACCACTGGGTTAAACACCCCATTACAACTAATTGGGCCGACCCCTCTAGGGTGGTCTAATAACCCTTTGACCCACATAACACATACAGGGCCGACCCCCACTAGGGAAATCTAATAACCCAAGTTACCACATTCCGACAGAGGAATAAACATCTCCGGATATACAATAAGGTCTTCACGGAGGAATGAAACATCTCCGGAATAATAAAGTACAAATATAATATTCTTAGAAGTTACAATATTTCAACACTCCCCCTTAACGAGAAGGATAATATAACAACATCTGCAGGAGCAAGGAGTCATCAAAATCATACATGATACATCTATAAATCATTGGAAGCTTTCTCAACATCATCAATAACTCAAGCAGTTACTGGAACATCTTCAATACTGGAACATCAACATCTTCAGTACTGAATCTTCTTCTTCTGCAGCACTTGAACAACTACAGCAATATCATCATCTGGATCCTCACGATCAACAGCATCGTCGTCACACGATCATTGTCATCACACGATCATCAGCATCGTCATCACACGATCATCAGCATCTGGATCATCTTGATCTACAGCATCTGGATCATCTCGATCTATAGCATCTGGATCATCTCGATCTACAACATACTCTACAATACACACGATCCTGTTATGGGATGATCAAACCCTCTCACTTTAGGACATAGGTCCATGGATGATACAATCCAGATCAAGTTCCAGGATGATCAATCCTTATCAATTTAAGACAAGTCTCATGTCTATGGACGATGCAATCCAGATCAACTTCCAGGATGATCAATCCTTATCACTTTAAGACAAGTCTCATGTCTATGGACGATGCAATCCAGATCAACTTCCAGGAGGATCATTCCTTATCACTTTAAGACAAGCCTCATGTCTATGGACGATGCAATCCAGATCAAATTCTAGGAGGATCATTCCTTATCACTTTAAGACAAGTCTCATGTCTATGGACGATGCAATCCATATCAACTTCCAGGAGGATCATTCCTTATCACTTTAAGACAAGTCTCATGTCTATGGACGATGCAATCTAGATCAACTTGTAGGAGGATCATTCCTTATCACTTTAAGACAAGTCTCATGTCTAGGGATGATGCAATCCCATCATGTACATTTTGAACCAAGGGTCCATGGACGATGCAGTCCTATCACGTACATTTTGAACCAAGAGTCCAGGGATGATGCAGTCCTATCATCAATTCTCGGAGACAGATGTCTACGGATCAATTCTGGGACCGAAGTCCAGGGAAGATACAATCCCCACCTGTCCACTAAGGAATTCATTCTTGAAGACATCTGTCTATGGATCAATTATGGGACCAAAGTCCGGGGAAGATACAATCCCCACCTGTCCACTAAGGACCTCATTCTCGAAGACATTTGTCTACAGATCAATTCTGGGACTGAAGTCCGGGGAAGATACAATCCCCACCTGTCCACTAAGGACCTCATTCTTGAAGACATCTGTCTATGGATCAATTCTGGGACCGAAGTACGGGGAAGATACAATCCCCACCTGTCCACTAAGGACCTCATTCTCGAAGACATCTGTCTATGGATCAATTCTAGGACCGAAGTCCGGGGAAGATACAATCCCCAAATTCTCGGAGACAGATGTCTATGGATCAATTCTGGGACCGAAGTCCAGGGATGATTCAATCCCTCTTCTTTCTCAGAGACATATGTCTACGGATCAATTCTGGGACCGAAGTCCAGGGATGATGCAATCCCTCTTCTTTCTTGGAGACATATGTCTATGGATCCTTTTAGAACATGTGTTCAAGGATGATGCAATCCCTCTTGTTTCTCGGAGACATATGTCTACGGATCCTTTTAGAACATGTGTTCAAGGATGATGCAATCCCCTCGTCAACTTAGACCCTGTCTAAGGACCATCCACCAACCTCTCTGTCGGCATCACCAATATAGGTATCCACATTATCGACCTCACTATCGATGTAGGAAATCTCATCATAAGTGACCACATCACTCCCCCTTTCGAGGAGGGTCCTTCTGAACTACACCAATCTTGTCTCGAAAATACTCAAACTTTACTTGAGACAGAGGTTTAGTCAATATATCAGCAACTTGTTCGTCAGTGCTTACATACTCGAGCTTGATAGCTCCTTTCTGCACCATATCCCGTATATAGAAATATCAGATCTCTATGTGCTTTGACTTATCATGGAACACTGGCTTTTCTGTCATCTTGATACAACTCTGGTTATCACACAGGATCTCAGTGGGTTCCATCTCTAAGTCAAATAAACCAAATAACAACTTCCGAAGCCATATTGCTTCAAAACTAGCAGAGCAAGCAACAATATATTCCGCTTCAGCTGTACTGAGAGCCACACTGGACTGTTTCCTGCTAAACCACAAGATCATGGTAGATCCCAAGCAATAACATTCTCCCGATGTGCTCTTCCTGTCTGATACACTTCCTGCCCAATCATCATCTATGTAGCCATACAATCTGAAGTCATGATCTCCAAGATAACATAGATCAAATTCTATTGTGCCCTTTAGGTACCTCATCACATTCTTTGCAACTATCAGGTGAACACATCTAGTTTCCACTAGATATTGACTCAAGGTGTTCACATCAAAGCATATATCTGGCCTGGTACTCGTCAGATACATGAACCAATAATCTCTCTGTATAGAGTCACATCAACTAACTTTGAGGAGTCATTAGCTAACAACTTCAAGTTTGAACCCATGAGAGTGGCCATGGTTTTACATTCCAACATATCAAATCTTCTCAAGATTTCCACAGCATACTTTCCCTAGTTGAGAAAGATTCCTTCTCAGCCTTGCCATACTTCCAGACCTAGGAAGTAATGCATCAATCTGAGATCTTTCATCTCAAATTCTGTAGCTTGATTCTTCTTGCTTTCCATGATCTATTTCTCATTCCCTGTCAAAAAAAGATCATCCACATACAATAATAGTATCATCCATAAACTTAAGGTAAATGTTAGGAACAACTTTACTTCTGGTAAAGCCCAAGCTTGTCAAGAAACTGTCAATTCTCCCTCTGTGATTGAACATCATTCACACTCTGTATTGAGTGATCTTCTGCATATCTATTTGTTCCATTTCTTGTCAAATGGGTCTACTGATATGAGCCTCAATATCATTCGAACTCTGTGGTGAGTTCCTTCTTGGATCCATGTCATATGTATATAGAAACCATCTTCAACCTTGTAGCAAAGGTTGAGATCCACATCACCCATGGTGATCATTAAGCTCATCAAATGACTATCGAACCTGGGTGCCCGTACAAAGCTTTCTTCAATTACACCATTAAGAGAATGGTCTTATTGAGCCACTTGGAGAAAACATCTTGTCATGATCCTCTTCCTTTTTCTAAGTGAATCTTCTAGCCACGAGCCTTCTATAGTATGTTTGATTTGTAAGTCTTCTTGTTGAACATCCATCACTCGTTCTTTGGAACAGGTGTTCATAACACATGATCTTTTCTACAAATCAAAGTTAATCACATGATTAGTAATACTTCATAATCATCAAATTATGATAACCTACTATGCATACTGATATGATTCTCATAGTCATGCAACTATCTTGACCAATACTTTGGCACAACACTTTTCCATATCCTATATGCACACAGTGGCTATCTAGATGCCTTCAATCTCTACCAGAACATACTATCAAAAGCGTGCACAGCTCTCAGCATGTCAGCAAAGAGGTTTCATTCTAGACAAGCAACAATGGAATGTTTGTCCAACTTACCCATCATCTGCATATTATTAGTATACTGTTCAATGCCATATGAATGCTTACACTCAGTATGATACATTCTAAGAATGCAAATATGCATACAACTATTACGAACAATATCATAGACTATTCAGTAATTCAAATAACAATTCAAATACTTATCTTTGTATGTCTTGTGAGGTTGCTTCCTTCTTGGTCTCTTCTTTCCTTCCATGTCATGAGCTTCTATCCATACTTGACCACTATGCATGCTTAAGTGTGCACTAGTGTCATCATCATGATCTCATACATAATCATACATTCATTAGTATAAGCTCAATGTTATCACAAAATTATGATTCTAAGTAATCTTGAATATGTATGGTCATGATCATTCAATACATGCGTATCCTAGCACAAAGTAGGATTCTAACTTGACATAGAAAAACATACCTGGATTAGTATGCATGCTTAGTTATGTCTAACATACCTAAACAATATCTTCTTTGTTTTCTTCAATGATTTAGAGACCTTGTGCTAGAACCTGCATATCTCATAAGTTAAGCATAGTAGAACAAAATAATACATACCTCATAACTAGATCTTCTATGTGGTCAAAGACTATGGATGAGTCTTTGTCCTTTATAGAACTTGATTTGTCTTTCTTGATGTATTGTATTTTGTTAGCAGACAACATCATCCTCATACAACACCACAAGTGCATTAGTACAATCATAAGTGTCATAACCTTAAACAATGAATGTCTTCTATCATTCACATGCATTCATACTTTTACTAGGGTGATAAGACAATTCTAAGATTAATCAAGATTGTACTAACCTCAATAATATGAAGAAAAACATATCATAAACTTAACCATGAACAAATTTCAACACATACCTGTATTTCCTCTTGTCATACATGTCAGGATTGCTTTTAACCCAATCCACTTTGATTTGCTAAAACTGGATCTGGAGCTGGATTAGGGTTTGTCAGAGAAACCCTAAAAAATTCAAACTTTGACTTTCACACTTCTGAATGGATGGAAAGATGTGCCTTGCTGAGATTATCAAGCTAGCATACTTCAATTTTGAAATCTCCAAAATTTGACCCCTCAAAATTGCCTTTGAAACTTCTGGATCTTCTGGGAAGGATCCCGAACTAGGGTTTGATGGAGCCCACCCTTCTACCCAATCAAAAGGCTCGATCCAAAGCTCTAAACTTTTATTTTTCTGAGGAGCTTCCAGCCGTGGTCACAGACTTCAAAAATTCCAACTTTTGCAGAAGCCTTAATTTTTCACCTTTCCGATAAAAATCCTGAACTAGGGTTTGATCAAGCCCACCCTTCTGACCAATCAAAAAATTTGATCTTGGTCTCTAAATTTCAATTTTTCTAAGTAGCATTCAGCCGTGGACTCCAATTTTAAAAATTCCAAACTTTCTTTGAAACCCTAATTTTCCACAGTAGTGACGATTCAAGAATGAAGGTGCTCAAAATCCAAATCTGTTTTGACAGAAATATGCACCTGATTGTTTCTGGTGTAACTACGAAATTACGAATCCATAGGGTCTGAAACTGCTTCCCGTGATAGCCCGACCTGTCCTCTTTCTAACCCCATAGGTCTGACCTCAATTGGATTCTCTGAGACAACGTTATGCCAAGTGTCACAACGTGACCTGTTTATGGGATAAAACAGGAGAGCAAACTTGTACAGTGTGCCACTTGTCACTGATTCAACTTTGGCCTCTGAAAAAGTTACCTGAGATAGTACAATTCGTGCACTACCTGTCACTTTTTATAAAATTTCATTTGGAGCTTCCTAACCCAAGTTATGACCTTTTTCCTAGGTCACCTGATTATGACTGAGATCTGGAAGAGGCATAAACCCTAACGGGTACTGATCATAACTCACAAAGTACAACAAATATGAGGGTGTACTTTGGACACAAGGTACATGGGGATGTTATCTATGATCTGTAAAGGTTTCAGATCCTGAAACTTCGCCAAAATGGATTTATAGCGAAAGTTCCACTATGATGGGTTTTTGCTATACAAAACCCTAACCTTCAAATTGTCGCAAGTGTCGTAAGTGTCATACATTTCCTTCCTTCAAGTTAGCTCTGATACCATGTTAAGATTCAATATGCTAAGAAAAAAAGTATCAGCATTACATTCCATTTCACAATAATAACATATATAGGATCACTGAAAGAACAACAAGCATAGCATAAACACAATGTTAACACAACATTATGATTCTAAGTAATCTTGAATATGTATGGTCATGATCATTCAATACATGGGTATCCTAGCACAAAGTAGGATTCTAACTTGACATAGAAAAACATACATGGATTAGTATACATGCTTAGTTATGTCTAACATACCTAAACAATATCTTCTTTGTTTTCTTCAATGATTTAGAGACCTTGTGCTAGAACCTGCATATCTCATAAGTTAAGCATAGTAGAACAAAATAATACATACCTCATAACTAGATCTTCTATGTGGTCCAAGACTACGGATGAGTCTTTGTCCTTTATAGAACTTGATTTGTCTTTCTTGATGTACTGTATTTTGTTAGCAGACAACATCATCCTCATACAACACCACAAGTGCATTAGTACAATCATAAGTGTCATAACCTTAAACAATGAATGTCTTCTATCATTCACATGCATTCATACTTTTACTAGGGTGATAAGACAATTCTAAGATTAATCAAGATTGTACTAACCTCAATAATATGAAGAAAAACATATCATAAACTTAACCATGAACAGATTTCAACACATAGCTGTATTTCCTCTTGTCATACATGTCAGGATTGCTTTTAACCCAATCCACTTTGATTTGCTGAAACTGGATCTGGAGCTAGATTAGGGTTTGTCAGAGAAACCCTAAAAAATTCAAACTTTGACTTTCACACTTCTGAATGGATGGAAAGATGTGCCTTGCTGAGATTATCAAGCTAGCATACTTCAATTTTGAAATCTCCAAAATTTGACCCCTCAAAATTGCCTTTGAAACTTCTGGATCTTCTAGGCAGGATCCCGAACTAGGGTTTGATGAAGCCCACCCTTCTGCCCAATCAAAAGGTTCGATCCAAAGCTCTAAACTTTTATTTTTCTGAGGAGCTTCCAGCCGTGGTCACAGACTTCAAAAATTCCAACTTTTGCAGAAGCCCTAATTTTTCACCTTTCCGATCAAAATCCTGAACTAGGGTTTGATCAAGCCCACCCTTCTGACCAACCAAAAAATTTGATCTTGGTCTCTAAATTTCTATTTTTTTGAGTAGCATTCAGCCGTGGACTCCAATTCCAAAAATTCCAAACTTTCTCTGAAACCCTAATTTTCCACAGTAGCGACGATTCAAGAATGAAGGTGCTCAAAATCCAAATCTGTTTTGACAGAAATATGCACCTGATTGTTTTTGGTGTAACTACGAAATTACGAATCCACAGGGTTTGAAACTGCTTCTTGTGATAGCCTGACCTGTCCTCTTTCTAACCCCATAGGTCTGACCTCAATTGGATTCTCTGAGAGAAAGTTATGCCAAGTGTCGCAACGTGACCTGTTTATGGGATAAAACAGGAGAGCGAACTTGTACGATGTGCCACCTATCACTGGTTCAACTTTGGCCTCTGAAAAAGTTACCCGAGATAGTACAGTTTGTGCACTACCTGTCACTTTTTATGAAATTTCATTTGGAGCTTCCTAGCCCAAGTTATGACCTTTTTTCCTAGGTCACCTGATTATGACTTAGATCTGGAAGAGGCCGAAACCCTAACGGGTACTGATCATAACTCACAAAGTACAACAAATGTGGGGGTGTCCTTTGGACACAAGGTACATGGGGATGTTATCTACGATCTGTAAAGGTTTCAGATCCTGAAACTTCACCAAAATGGATTTATAGCGAAAGTTCCACTATGATGGGTTTTTGCTATACAAAACCCTAAGCTTCAAATTGTCGCAAGTGTCGTAAGTGTCATACATTACCTTCCTTCAGGTTAGCTCTGATACCATGTTAAGATTCAATATGCTAAGACAAAAAATATCAGCATTACATTCCATTTCACAATAATAACATATATAGGATCACTGAAAGAACAACAAGCATAGCATAAACACAAGAGACACAGATTTATCTTGGGAAACCCCCATGGGATAGAAAACCCAGCAAAGCTTCCTCAATATAGATGACCAACAAATACAAAGCTGTAATCCACAACCATGAGCTCCTTCTCCTCCACAGCAGATCTCTCTCTCACTTATGCTCTATTTACAAGTGACTGCAATGTGTGTTAAATGAGGAACACACCTCTTCTATTTATACACAACTCCGACTTGACTTTACACTTACTAGGTCGGCCCCAACTTTAACCACTGGGTTAAACACCCCATTACAACTGACTGGGTCGACCCCTTTAGGGTGGTCTAATAACCCTTTGACTCACATAACACATACAGGGCCGACCCCCACTAGGAAAATCTAATAACCCAAATTACCACATTCCGACGAAGGAATAAACATCTCCGGATATACAATAAGGTCTTCACAGAAGAATGAAACATCTCCGGAATAATAAAGTACAAATATAATATTCTTAGAAGTTACAATATTTCAACAATCTAGGATTTAGACTTTGATCTAACACCTAGCAATGAGACCTCAGAAACCTCCAGGCATTTGGTAAAGCATCCTTCCCCACAAGCAAACTCAGCCATGGATGGAAACATCAACAAACAAGAAGACCTAGCTCAAAACAATTAGAGATATTAATTTTCTAAAGTATGTTATGTTTTTAGTCGTTTCTATGTCATAGGTTAGTTTATAAGAATCTACATTAAGAGGGGATTATGCCCTTTTTAGAAGAATGTAAGGCATCCTAGTAGACACAATGCCACCGTCGATTTTGTAAAAGTCATGAAGACCCTGATATTAGCAGGATGCAGTTTTTTTGTACTTGGTGATGATTGGTACCTATCCTTAGCCTTTTTAATATAAATATCAACCCGATTATGTGAAAAAAATATATCAAGGTGTCGTCCCTATCGATTATTGTTTCTATAATGACGAAAAAAATCATCCGACCCTTTTAGGACATATTTTATTTTGAGACACTACAATATAAGAAGAGGATGTTCTATTCAAATCTCTTATAGAATTATTTTGAAAAAGTCATCTTTTACTTCAACTAGATTAATTTGGACATAAAATTCAAAATTCTAAAGGTGTTCTCGTATTTATACGTAGTTTATTTAAAGAAATGACAAAAAAAATGGTCAAACGAACCTTTTAGAGATGGATAATATTTAATTGAGGGAGGTATCAGCTAACCCTTCTATATGATTCACCTATAAGAGAAAACATACATTCATGACTTATAGGCATGTGATAACAATAGATAAGGAGAAGTCTTGACTCAATCATTTTTAACGTGTCATCCGAACCTTCTCCTATCTCTTCCATCCTAATTAAAATAAACTTTAGGATACCTCACTGAAATATTTTTAAGGGAATTAGATTGTGGAGAAAGTGTCAAGACACACATCATTAAATATTTATTGGCAAAACAATTTAGTTTATTTTATCTAATAAGCAGGTGTCGTCTGAATCCATTACTGTAAACAATATGATGAAGGAAGAATCGACCTCCCTTTCAAAAACATATTGTATTTTGGGTAAATACAATATTAGAGGAGAATGAGTCATTTGAATAATTGATAACGTGCTTGCGAAAGGACCGACCCTCCCTTAAACAAAATAAAAATAGAATATAGATCCCAAATTCTAGAATTGCCCTCTGATTTCAACGAAGCATATTTGGACAAGAAAACACCAAAATAAAAAATCATTGAACATACATTTTCGGTGACCTCCAATGATGTGTATACTATAATGATAGATGGAGAGATAATTATTATGTATTCCAGAAGATGTATCATCTGACTCTTCTGCCTAATTTGACTATATGAGAAGGAATACACTTTAAAATTGTAGAAAGGGGCTTACAAAATCAAAAAAGGTATTGACACAATCGTATACGAAGTGTCGTCTGACACTGCTCACTTCTGATACAAAATAATTAATCTATTATGTAGAATTGTTTGTTAAATACTCTATGTGAATTATGTTGTGCATCAAATATCGGAATAACCATCATTCCATTTTGTTGCACAAAATATCTGCATTTTCTTTTCTTGATATAGAGATGTCATCCGACTCCATTACGTTAGATCTATAGTGAACGAAGGATCGTCCGACCCTTCAAAAACATTATGTTTGTTGATAAAATAAAATCTTCAAAAAGACGAGTCTTTTGACTCATTTTGTGTGGAATGATTACAAAAATATCAACCATCACTACCTCAATATTAGACCTTTTCCATTTTCTATATCGATATTTAAGCTGCAATGATAGTTCAAAAGTATTACAGCAGTAGTATCAGCTAACCATTCTATTTGATTCACCTATAGGAGAATGCATGTATTCGATAATTGCATACATGTGCTTATAGTATATAAGGAGGGGTCTCAACAAAATCATTTATCAAGTGTTGCCTAATCCTTCCACCTTCTCTTATATCACAATTACTCTTTGTACCTGTATTCTTCGTTAAAATATTCTATGGGGATTATGTGGTGGAACAATTGTTGTGACACACATCGAAGGGAGTTTTATATTGGGCATAGTGTCATTTGAGTTTTCCTGGTAAATTCCCTTTTGATGATATTACGATTAAGAAAGAACATTCTTTAGACCACCAATGTACAGGAAGCAAGATAAAGGATCAACCAACTCTTCAACATGTTTTCTCTTGATGGTTCATCCAACATTAAAGAAGTGTCATATGACCCCTTCAATCTATTCTTTGATTCCTTGTCACCATTATTTAGAATGAGTTAGAACTATATTTTTTGTTCTATTGCCCCGTGTGAGCACTATAGTGAAGATATGTTGGTTGTCCCTTATAAGAAATTCTATGATCTAGAAAGGTTTCGCTAACCCTTCCATTGGCCTCCACTTTGAGAATAGTAAAATGGATAATATGGTGTTGGCATCACCACGATGTCAACAAAATCATATAAAGTAAATGGATTTTATTTACGTAAATAATTCACCTCCACAAGGCTCTTTGTAGGCAGTGGCTAGTCTCTAATTCCTTTGGTTTTCACATTGTTAAGAGCATCGCATTATACACATTGTTTTTCCCCTACCTTTCTCCCCTTCAATAAAATCCAACCCTTCAATAAAATCCAGTAAAGGACTAATTTACTTAGAATGTTCAATATATTTTTCATAATTAATTAAGTTGTGGGTTTCACACAAATAGATTTGAGGGTGATAGGACCTGCATCACATTTCACACAATTAAGTAGTTTCCTTTACCACTGGATCTAATTATTTAATTTTGGCATGTTTAATGAACAAACATGGTGGATGAGGTGCATCCCTGTAATTGACAATTGTGTGTTGGTGATATGCTCACTGTAGGAGGTGACCACACCTTTGGTGAAGAGGGTGGAATGCTTTTCAAAATCAATTTGAAGAAGCCATCACATGAGAAAAACCTCCATATGGTCAATGAAATGGAGGTTACAGGTGATGATGTGTCCACACACAGCTAACATGTTATTGAAAGTGTGATCCAAACTTGATTCAAACAAGAACCAATCTGACAATTAATGAGACAAGTAGCACCGAAGAAAAATGATGCTTTACTTGTCTATTCCTTTGTAAAATAGAATGTTGAGGTATGCCAAAAACATGAAAATTATGTCCGAGGGGTTACAAGAACACTCTAAAGGTGTCTATTTCACTTTGTAATGGTAGTTGGATTTCATTAGATGAAAACGTAATTCACAAAATCTAACTTGGAAACAAGTTACTCAAATTTTTTTTCCACTTAGAATATCTGGAAGGGTTGTTGCTTGACATCCCTATCCATGGTAGGCAACTCAATACTTGACCTAGAGCACCATAGGAACATAATTCCAAACACCAACCCATTGACCTCATTTAATATTGAATGCACAAAATAATACGACTACTACACAAGCCAAAAAAAACCAAGATACAAAACTCAGTCAAAACACGATGCTAAAAGGGTTTAATAAATATTGAGGAAGACATTCCTGCGAGAGTATATGTCACTCAATGTTGACCCATCATAGCTACAAGTCCTATATGCTGGCTATTGGCATCACCATTTTATTTAATTATGGCCCATAATCGAGGTACTCCATTTAGTTCATGTGGAGGATTATTAAGTTGGGATCCGTGTTGGGGTTGTATGGATAATACATGGTTGGATACATCATTAGCCTGGATTGAATGGTAGCTACAAACAACCACAAAAATCGACAATGTAGCTTCAGTTGGTGCTAATTTAGTGGTCGATCCAATTATAATTTTTGTCGATAATTCACTTGTTACCATGTATGTATATTGTGGCAACATGGAAGAATTGCTTATAAATTGTACAAGAAAATCGCTGACGAAAATATGGTCATATGGAAAACAATATATATGAAAAAAAGGACATGGTAGAGGCCCTTTATTTTTTTGAGGAAATTCTACTTAAAAGTATAAAACCTAACCATTTCACATCAATGTTATCAATGCACAAGTATGAAAAAATTAGATACAAAAAATGGGTCTAGGGCTACATATGAAAAAGTGGTTTTGAGATTGATTCCTTGATGTTGATTGTCCTTGTTGAGATCTATGCTTTGTGTGGCAGCATAGAGGATGCATTGAAGGTGTTTGATAATATTTCCTAGACAATGCTCCATTATGGTGTGGAATGTTCGTAGCATATACAAAAAATAGGTGTTATATTGAAGCTTTTTGTCTCATTTGAAAAATGAAATAGCATGCATGAAGGGAAAAAAAAAACTCATTTCACCTTCTCAAGTATTCTGAAGGACAATGCTACTTTAGGGGATTTAGAATAAGTTAAACATGTACATCACTATGTTTTCAAACTGCATTAGAATTTCTAGATGTATTTGGAGGGAGATATGTATGCCAAATGTAGGAGCATAGGGGAAATTGCATCAAATATGTTAAATCAGTTGCTTGAGTGAAATATTGTCTCAAGAAAATCTATATCTTTAGGATATGCTCAAAATGGCTATTCTCAGGAAGCTCTCAAACTGTTTTGAAAAATGCAGATAGGGAGCATGAAGCCTAACCAATACATCTTTCTAACTCTCATTGGTGCATGTGTTTCCATACGAGCCCTTTGATAGGGCATAAAAGTACGTTTTTGTAATATTTACAATTATAGAGTATGAATTACACACTGCGGTTGGAAATGTTGTTTTTACTATGTATTTTGAATGTGGTTGCATAAAGGATTCATACAACATAATTGAGAGGATTCCTGAGTGAAATATTGTGTCATGGAATGTGATGATTATTAGTTATGCACAACATGGGTGTGGCGCAAAGGCCATACAAATTTTTGAATAAAGGCATGGATAAGGATTGCACCAAACCATGTTCCCAAAGAATCTAGTTTCGGCTGGACATTGACATCAATTATTGTAATTCCTAAAATAGAATTTGACAATGTTTGTGCAATAAATGTCACTTTATCCTAATATTTACTGGAAACCACGACTCAAATGACAAAATACAAAGGGCCCTCCCCTCTTCGAACACTGATAAAAAAGATCTCAACCAACTTAGAAACCTTAATTGACATGTTCTGAGAAAGTAAGAGATAATATATGATAACATGATCTAGATTTGGTGTTCAAATCATAGGTTAGGCATAACCTCAACACAAGAACCAAGATAATAACTTGTGTGTGGGATTTGCTTGAGGAATTTGATTCCTCAAACATAGCTAATTCTTCCTCTCCCAAAGCTTCGTAAACACAGTAATAGAAAACTCCCTTTAGGAGAGTCAATTGATTTTAGGAAAAATGCACACTAAAAAATCATGCATAGATTTGACCTAAATAGGCATGTGCGTGACCACTCCAAGGAACTGCAAGGAGAGGAATGGGGTTTGTGTTATGGGAATTAAAAAAAAATTGTAACTGTGCAAACAAATCATGCTAGGACACAATTGGTTAATGCCCAAATTCATTTGCATACATGATAATTTGCAGTTATAGGAGAAATGAAGGCGTAGAGGAAAATTTGACAGGTCCACAACTTAAGATTATAGTGTATTATGCATTCCCATAATGTATTGGTAAAATGATGAAAAATGGAAAATGGAAAAATAAATGAACTCTTCAAACCTGAGCTTTATGTTGATTACTACGAGCTCCTGAGTAGGGCTTCCTACAATGATCACACAACTTCCTTTGATAATCATAATGCATGAGCTTTATGTCCACGTCACTTTGAAGACGGGTCAAAAACGACCTTTCTAAACCCCAAAATAAAGCAAAATCCGGTTCCAAAAGTGCCAAATCCAAGTTCCAAAAGTGCCAAATCCGGTTTCGAAAGTGCCAAAACCGGTTCCAAAAGTGCCAAATCTGGTTCTGAAAGTTCCAAATCCAGGTTCCAAAAGTGACAAAACCGGTTCCAAAAGTGCCAAAACTGGTTCCAAAAGTGCCAAAGCCGGTTCCAAAAGTGCCCAAACCAGTTCCGAAACTGCCAAATTCGTTTCCAAAAGTGTCAAATCCAGGTTCCAAAAGCATACTTTTGCTTTTGATATTGCCACTTTTAAAATTGGTTTTTGCGTTTTTCCGATATGATAAATATGATAATGGCACTTTTAAAACCTGATTTTTCCCTTTTGGAAGGCTACTTTTGACACTTCCAATACTTTATTTTGAAATTTTAAAATAGATTTTAGCACTTTCAAACTCTGATTTTTCATTTTCGAAAACCAAACTCGACACTTTACAAGAATTATAATCACAGTGAAATTGAACATACTAGCACAAACAAACATTTAAGTGTATTATTCACAATTGGCCTCACATCACTCATGCCATTCAAGTTGAGCAAGTAAGGCCATAATTGATCTAACAGGAATGTGTTATTGACATCTTGGCAAGTATAAGTTTTTGTTATAATACAGTTCCCTTCCTCGTTACAAACATCATGTTTTTCTTTTGAGTCATCTACAATCACTGTATTTGCAGCATCCCAGCCATGGATCAAAATGTCCCAAACTTTGTTTAAAGGATTTAGAAATACATAAGGATTTCCATCACCCTGATAACCCTCTTTGGCTATGCAAGAACAATATTCTTGTGTTAAAATTACTCTAAATTGTTCCCTTTGCAATCCCGTTATTTGTAATAAATACCCCAACTTTCTTCTTGTGTAGATGTCCATACCCCAACTTCAACTATACTAAATCATTTTTCAAAACATTCCCTTAATCCTGGACATATAAATACTTTGTGGTTGATTTGATATCTGGTGTTCGTGGCAATCCGAATTTCTTTTTTTTTATGAACTGCGTGTTTCAATGTTTCTAACACACACACAACAGAGTCAAGAAAATATTATGTTTCAATGTTTCCAAGTATATTTCTTTCATGTTCTGCAATTTTGAAACAATGTTTGAAACACATCACCAGATACATGATACGATGTCCATAAATAAGATGAGAATTGCCCAATAAAATTTACATCAATTAAATGTAGAAGTTGTAAGAAATATACAAATCACTAAATGAATTGTTGTCTGTATAATATGACGGCAATTTGAAGTTGCATTTCATTAACCAATGCCCCATTTTTGAATGAGGACCGAGATAAATGAATGAAGGGGTAGCCGACCCTTCTTCTTCCCACTATTATTTTCATAATAGTTCTAGACTGCAAGAAGGGTGGTTCGATCCTTCTCGTGTTCACCATTTTGGATACAGGTGAATTTCATAATATTGGTGTTCAAAATTATCTACTAAAAGAAGGGACGGCCAATCCTTCTTGTCAGAAGTCGGAAGTCTGGATAAATATTGTTTACATGTTATAACTTAGCCAATGTCCCGATCCCTACTATTTACTGCGGAAGTCGGTAGTCGAGAATTGTTGTCCCAACCTTGGTAGATTAAATATTTTTTCATTTCTCTTTTAAATGAAGCGTCGACCGACCCTTCTTGTGCTTAGTGTTTTTCCAGTCTTCACCATTTAGGATATACATGACTTGAAAACCTATCCTTCGTAGGTTGAATATTTGCACAATTCCCTCATAAATGAAGGGGCGACCGACCCTTCTGTTGCCCAGTATTATTTTCATACTAGTTCTAGACTGCAAGAAGGGTCGTCCGATCCTTCTTGTGTTCACCATTATGGATACAGGTGGATTGCTGGATATTGGTGTTCACAATTATCTACTAAACGAAGGGTCGACCAACCCTTCTTGTGTTTAGTATTTTTCCAGTCTTGACCATTCTAGTTATACATGAATTGACAGCCTAGCCTTCGTAGGTTGAATATTTTCACAATTCCTTCATAAATGAAGGAGCGGCTGACCCTTCTTATGCCCAGTATTATTTTCATAATAGTTCTACACTGCAAGAAGGGTCGGTCGATCCTTATTGTGTTCACCATTCTGGATACAGTTGAATTGCTGGATATTGGTGTTCACAACTATCTACTAAATGAAGGGGCGGCCGGTCCTTCTTGTCAGAAGTCAGAAGTCGGGATAAATATTGTTTATATGTTATAAATTGGGTAACATTCCTCAAAGAGAAATCATAAGCTTTTGAGAAGTTTAAATTTTTTTATGCAATGGTTGAAAATGATACAAATCTGAAAATCAAATGTTTAAGGTCAGATAATGGAGGAGAGTTTACCACAAACGAATTCAATGAGTTTTGTGAAACCTGTAGACACACTATTTTTCAATTTTGAATGGGAAAAAGATTGATAAAAATAAGTCTTGATATAATGTAAAAATGGTGAGAATAGACCCAAGTCCTAAAAAAATGGTTGATATGACCATTTCCTATACCAAAAAGGAGCTAAAGAACCAAGCGAAATGATTTGGAAGTCATGCAAAATGATCAATGGTCACGATTGCATTGGAGAATATCGACGGTGGAAGAAGAGTTTCGTTGGAAAAGAAGAGAGATGAATAGTGGAATCGAAATCCGACAAAACATTAGAGGGTGACGCTAAAGGATAGAAATGATCGATGATTGTTGGTGGGGAAATGGATAGATCAACGACAGGGGAAAGGTTTCATAGTGGAAGAAGTGAGGAGGATAACGAAGATAAAGTGCGTTGAAAAGTCAAGTCAGGCGGTGTTAAAGGCACACCAAGATCAATGGTTATTCGATAAAGGGGTTGTTAGATCGACGACCCATAATATTTTTGTGCTGCCAACATGGATGAAGAAATGGAAGTCGGAGTGGTTGCGAAATACCATACCGATGCACGCGTGTCATCTCCACATCATTTTGCAATCCGAGAAAGCGGTAAGGAAAACCACCCTCCCGCGTTGCGAAACCACCTTCGGGGGTGTATAAAAGACAAGGGCACGTCAAAAGTTTAGTTTTGTCTTTTGAATGGAGGAAGATTGGAAAGCAACATAGCATAGTTTTTTCAACCTGTCTATGCCAGGTACATCCTCCCAAACTCGTGAAAGTAACTAGAACTATTTACATAATGGAAGGAAGTAGTGAAACAGTCCCTCAGAACGTTGAAACTATGAGGATAGAAGAAACCCTAGAGGACAGAGATAGTTATATTTGTGACCCCAAAATGGTTAAATTCTCAGTTTCAGAAATCAAAAGCAAGTTGGAGGGTTTATATAAACAGAATTTGGATGTGCACAATGTTTATAAGTCTCGTTTTATCCATTTCTGTCTAGAACAAGCTTTAGGGTTTCCAAAATTCATTTCGTGGTTTGTAGTAAATTATTCTCAGAGTGAAAGAGTCATTATGAATTCATCAAGAACAAAAATTATTTTCCCTGTAAATGCGTCTACCATTAGGAAAGCTCTAGTAGTACCCCTGTTTTCCTCCCACGACCAGGAATATTTTTCCGAAGAAGCCATAGTTAGCCAGTGCAAAGAGTCATCCCCTGAGACCAAACAAACCTTCATGGCCAGTTGTCTGAAACCTGACCTTTCCATTGATAACACCCCCTGTCCACTTGACATTAATTTATTTGATGAAAGTTTTGTCACTCATTTAACAATTTTTAGGGTTTGATGATGATTCCATGATCACAGAGGTCCAGTTAAGTTTGATTTTTAGATTAAGTGTTGGTAAACCAGAAATGGATTACAATCAAGTACCCTGCCTTAAATTTGATGAATTCTTGGCTGGGAACATCCACTCTCAGTTAGTGAATTTACAAGCTTCCAGACATTTCAGATTCCAGACACACCGGATCAAAATGCTCTTGTTTTTCAATGAAAAAGATTTACATTTCCCACAGTTAATGTTTTCAGAAACAGTGGAAGACAGTATGTTTAATTTTATGAATTTTATTTTATCAAAAGTATACAGATTGATGTTTGGAGAAATTTTTCCTAGATTATTATCAGAGATGAAGACCCTGATGCAATTAAGCCCCAAAAAATCAATTGCAGACTGGTTTTTACTGAATCAACATACAGTAATTAGACTTTATGGATTTGTTAAGGAGCCCTATATTCTACCAGCCTTTTTGACTCGAAGAGTTTTTGCTTTGGATTTTATCGGACAGAAATTGACAGTAGAAAATGACCATTTTCTAGCTTTCAGGAAAGCTTCAGATATAAAGTTCCCTTTAAAAATTAGTCCTTTTATCATCAAGAACAAGAATTCTCTCCCTTTTGTAGAAAAACATTTAGAAGCACTGAGTTTTAGGAAAGCGACACCTATTAATTATGATCATTGTTATGTTATTTCCGACAGAAGGCAACAGAACAAAAATAAATCCTTTGATCACCAAGAGGTTGAAGGATTGGTGAAGATGGAAGATTTACTACAATATGAATCAGACACAGAAGTTTCAGGAAGTTCACACGCTAATCCTTCTACCTTGGATAAAGTTTCAGCTGAGTTGGTACCTACCCCAGGAAAGATTGAATCAACAAGTAAAATAAGTTTTTATGAAAGTACTGATATGTAGATGGAGGAAAAAAGAGAAGCCAAAAGATTAAAATCAAGCCAGCAAGATGAATTAGTTGTATTTGACAAAGAAAAGAAAAAGAAGAAAAGAAAAATACCAAGGGCCATTAATTCAAGTACAGGAATACAAATTTGATGAGGCAAGAGCTACAGGTGATTCTAGCAAATTTCAATCAAGAGCTAAAATATATGTAAAATATGGGCAAGACAAACAAACAACATCAGAAGCAATGCATAAGTTGTTTCCAATAGTCAGGAATGTTGTTGATTCAGAAATTACTCTAATGACTAGTAGAGATCCAACCAAAAATACTTTGAATTTGGCCTTATTGTCTCATGATAAGGTCATAGAAATGAAATTGAATTCGCAAAAGATAATAATCCCTGATAAAATTTAGCTACACAGACAGACTGGAGAGGTGATTTATACTGATTTGATGAAAGCTACTTTAAAAGTGGCAAAACTACATAATACAGTGAATAGGCTAGAAATCCAGTTGAAGCAAGAGAAAATAGAGAACAAAGCTCATCAACAACAAATAAAAAGATTGCAAGATGACCTGGTGGAGAGCAATGATGAACCAAATAGAGGGGAGACAAGTAAAAAGATTTTAGCTGAGAAAGAAAACATTATCCAATTACTTAAGAAAAAGCTTAAAATTCCAACAACTGAATTAATTCAAGCCTCTGAATTAACTGTGTTACACCAAGAAAAAGAAACTTTATCTCAATAATTGGATGATTATAGAGCTAAATTTCTCAAGTTTGAGGAAAAAGAGGTAAGTTGGGAGAAAGATAGATTGAGTATTAAGACTCAAATTGAAGATCTACAGGCCAAATTGAAAAATATAGTGCAAGAGAAGCAATGAAAAGATCAAGGCAACAAAGAAGAAAGAATAGAGGATATAATTCTAGCTATGTCCCAAGTTAGCTTGAAAGAGGTGGAGATCAAAGAACTAAAAGAAGAAAAACAAAGACTAGAAGAGGAAAATCAGAAAAAGGAAAATGAAATAAAAGAGTTGACAAAAAACAATAAAGAATTGGTAGGCAGAAATCAGAGGTTCATAAGTCAAGTGACGGGACAACTAGCATTGCAAGGTGCAAAGCATTTGATTTGGGATTCAATCATCAATGAGACTGCAAAATTCAGGCCTTATTTAAATTTTATGAAGACAAAGGAAGCCATATCAAATAATAGCTTACAAAGTTGTACAACAATGAGAGAAGTTTTAGATAAGAAACCAAAAGATGACATCAGTTTCTTAAATACTCTGATAGAAGATGATTTGGAAGCAATGGCTATCAAAAATAGGGTAACAGTCATAACTTGGGCTAGGAGAGTCCTTGGAAAACATTCTCACATTGAGAATGTTCAGGCTAGAGAAGAACAAATGAAGGAACAGGTTGAATCCTTCAAAAAGGGATTTGAAAAGCTAATACAAAAGGGACTGCCTTCTTTTTGGGATGAAAATAATGAGTTAATTTCCCAGAATAATTATAAGGATTTACTATATATCATCAAGAGGAACCATGATAAATTTGAAGGTTTGACTCATGTTCTAATAGGGAAAATTCTACCGAAGAAACTCTCAGATGATTTTGAAATTCTAAACTAGCTGGCCATGATAGGTGAAAGGATTCCTCCAACTTCCATTACAAAGCATATAGAGATGAAATTTCTGGTCAAGGAGATGACTGGTTATGAGGTACCGTCTACAGAGCAATGGAAGATAGTGGAGAGATATGGGAATATGAAGTACACCATGCACACTTGAAGACTACTGTTCGAAAAAGAAGCCATGTCAGCAGCTACAGCCAATAGAAAGACATCAAATGTTATATTCTGAGAAATTTTGGAAATTGTATAAATTTTGACCAAAATGGAATGTAATAGTTAGTTTATAATTTTCTATTTTTAGTTATGAAGCAGTTAGGGTTTTACCACGAGAGGTTTTACAATGTATAAAAGACAATTTTTAGCAATGTAGTAAGTGTTGGAACCTGTGAAGAGATACTCATTTTGTATTGAGCCCTTCAATTTTGAATAAATGTGCCCGAGCATAGTTGATGCATATTTTCAAGAGTAATTATTCATGTGTTATTAATTTACAGTTTGTATTTTCCCTTTCCTCGTGTGATTTGTTATTTCCAGTAATTATATTTCCATTATGCTTTATTTCATGATTTGATGAGAGTTTGTTTTAAAGAAGAGATTGAACAGGAATAAAAAGAAGATGAGGTATATCAATAAAATGACAAAGAATATTCTCCAAGATCTGATACAAAAGAACCATCAAGAAGAGTTCAAAGAGATCATCCTAAAATTCAAGTTATTGGTGACATAAGTACTAGAGTTAAAACAAGAAGAAGGTTATTATATGATAAAAAACAAGCATTACTTTCTTTAGCAGAGCCTAAAAAATTTGTAGAAGCTAGCAAAAGTCATGATTGGATCAAAGCTATGAATGATGAGCTGGACCAAATATAGAAGAACCAAACCTGGGAAATTATCCCAAGACCTAAAGGCAAGAATGTTATTGGGACCAAGTGGATTTTCAAGAACAAGTTAAATGAAAATGGTAAAGTAATAAGAAACAAGGCCACACTGGTATGCAAGGGATATGCTAAAGCAGAAGGTATTGACTTGGAAGAAACGTTTTCCCCGGTAGCAAGACTTGAAGCAGTCAGGACGTTATTAGCTTTTTCATGCTACACAAAATTCAAAGTATATCAAATGGATGTTAAATCTGCATTTTTGAATGGAAACCTTGAAGAAGAAGTCTATATTGAATAGCCTGAAGGTTCTCTCTTATTAGAGAACATATATTATGTTTGCTAACTGAAAAGGGAACTCTATGGTATCAAACAAACTCCAAGGGCATGGTTATGTTGAGGCCTCGGTGTTAAAATTATAGCTTCAGAAGCTATTAAATATCATTACTAAAACTTCTGCTATGTACCATGCATCATCTCCAGCAGTTGCTTATCCAAGTGACATGTGTCCCTAAGGGGGATGCTTAGGAAGGGGGCTGCTTTGCCAAGTGACATGTGTCCCTAAGGGGGCTTCTTAGGAAGGGGGTTGTGACATGTGTCCCTATGGGGGCTGCTTAGGGAGGTTCTTCCCTAGGGGACTGCTTGGGGCAGTTCCCTTAGGGGGCTTCTTGGGACAACCTCCTTAAAGTATAAATAGGAGCCACCCCTTCCCATTTTACTTATTCCAATTTCTTCCTTGAAGAGTACTCTTGGAGGAGGTGGAAGAGGCATGCAGAGAACACTGGGAGAAGAAGCTATCCTTCATTTCTGAAGCAAGAAGAGAACACTGAGTGCATAAGCTGTCCTTCATTTCTGGTGATGTGCAGAAGTTGTCCTTCATTTATGAGAAGTTGTCCTTCATTTCTAGTGATGTGCATAAGCAAGCAGAGAACACTGTGAGCAGAGGTTATCATACAGTTCTGGTATAATTTGTTATGCTATTAATTTTTCGCTTGCACAGTGAAGTTTATGATGATGATGTAATTTTGAATTTGATATATTATATAAGAAATATTGCTTGGCTGGAGTTTTTCTCCCTTCTAAGGGTTTTATCCAGGATAAATCTATTATGTTAAAGTGGAATGAATTTGTGCATTTTATTTTGACATGTACTGCTGCTTGAATTAAAAATGACACTCGGGTGTGCTGGAAGTGTTCGAGGAAACAACGCAAAAAATAAATCCCAATCTAAAAGGCTTCAAATAACCCTACTCAATAATTATTCTATCCTTAGACTGTTTGGTATAGCTAACTCTGATGGATATCAGGCCTCTATTGGCACTGTGTGGGTAATCCAAAATCGATCTTTCTTCCTACAGGGGAGGATCTAAAAGTTCTTGTGATAAAGAAAGAAAAATATAAACAGAAAGAAGACAAGTAAAAACAAGTTTAAGTTGATCTACTTAAATCAAGCTAAACTTAAAAAAATGTGATTGTAGATTCAGATTTCACACTACTAGTTTTAAACAAAACAAAATAGTAAAAACTAGTTTATTTTATTCAAGGATTAAAAAGAATGTGACTATCTTGTCAATGATAAGCTAATTAACAAATTAACTTAATATGATGATAATGATTGTTATGTATTGTAGAATGTGACACAATATGAATCAAGTAAATAAATTTACTGATGCATAACCTGCATATAAATCATATGCATGATAAATCAAGCACACAGATTTATATGTTTTATGATTTAACAATACAAAACAGAGTTATTAGATGTATATATGAAAAACCAAAATGAATCAAGGAAACTTTATACACATAACAAAAGAAAAGAAAAGAGAAACTAAATGAAATTATTTTAAGATTGTAAAACATTACAATTCTCCAAGTACAGAGTGTCTCCAGTTCTCTCCTTCGATGGTTCCCCCCCCCCATCATGCGATTTTCCAAGGGCAGATTGCAACTTGCCCTTTTGGAAGGCTACTTTTGACACTTCCAATACTTAATTTTGAAATTTTAAAACAGATTTTAGCACTTTCAAACTCTGATTTTGCATTTTCGGAAACCAAACTCAACACTTTACAAGAATTATAATCACAGTGAAATTGAGCATACTAGTACAAACGAACATTCAAGTGTATTATTTAACAAAATAATTTCATTTTCATTTTATTCACAATTGGCCTCACATCACTCACCGCATTCAGGTGCAGCAAGCAAGGCCATAATCGATCTAACAAGAATGTGTCATTGACATCTTGGCAAGTATAAGTTTTTGTTATAATACAGTTCCCTTCCTCGTTACAAACATGTTTTTCTTTCAAGTCATCTACAATCACTGTATTTGTCTCATCCCAACCATAGATCAAAATGTCTCAAACTTTGTTTAAAGGCTTGAGAAATACATAAGGATTTCCATCACCTTGATAACCCTCTCTCACAATGCAAGAGCAATATTCTTGTGTTAAAATTACTCTAAATTGTGCCCTTTGCAATCCTGTTCTTTGTAATAATGTTGGAAAAAACTCGTCAACATTTTTTTGTTGTGCAGATGTCCATACCCCAACTTCAAATATTCTAAAGCATTTTTCAAAAAATCCCCTTAATCCTAGATGTATAAAATAATACTTTGTGGTTGATTCAATATCCGGTATTCGTGGCAATCCGATTTTTTTTATTTTATGAAATGCATGTAACAAAACTCCATTGAAATCGAAAATAATCAATGGTTTACTAGAAACAAATCTTCTCGTACTATCTGCAAACAAAAAAAACACACACAACCCAGTCAATAAAATATTATGTTTTAATGTTTCTAAGTATATTGCTTTCATGTTCAACAATTTTTGAAACACATCACCAGTTACATGGTATGATGTCCATAAATAATATGAGAATTGTGCAATAAATATACATCAATTAAATGTAGAAGTTGTAAAAAATATACAAATCACTAACTGAATTTTTTTTGTATAATATGACGGTCATTTGAAATTGAATGTCTTTAACCAACGCCCCATTTTTTAACGAGGCCTGAGATAATTCAACAGGGAACAAAACATTGTTTTTATAGTTATTTCTCTCTCTTGTGAACCGTCAAAGGTCCAACTAGTTGGAATTTTCAAGCAGTTTTTCTTGCTATTATCTGCTGATTGATGTTGCCCTTCATCTATAAACAACATGTCCATTTGTTTATATATATCTCCATATTGGATAAGTACATCCTTGAACAAATTTTTTTATATGTTCACTACTTCACCAACATTATAGTATGCAGATATTGACTAACTATAAATAGTACTAAGTTTACATTTCTCTCGGCCCCAAATAAATACAAAGTCTTCATTTTTCAACCATTCAAATATACCTAGGAAATTTTTAATTTCCATGTTGTTGAGCGAGGAAAACCACAAAGCAAAGTCGAAATGTTCTCTGGAAACACTGATAATATCGGGGATGAAAATCCATGCATAATAATGATAAAAATTATGGACAAAATGAGGTTGTTTGGAAGAATCTTCAATATTGGATAACATCCGAACTCCAAAGAGAAATCCCTCTACTACTCCCAGGACCAATAGTTTCTTTTGCGATGATATCTAGACTGCATACAAGAACTATGACTATATATATAACAACAACAACAACACTTTGTTCATGAAGTTAATGATCAAAAACATGCAACTGTACATGAAGATGTTGATTTCCAAAGATTAATACAAAAATCACCCAAAATTTCACAGATTCAAATTATTTAATAAAAGCATCACACTGAACTAATAATATGTTAGATTCAGAAGAAAATAGAAACATCTCCGAAAAAAAACATAAAACACATTGAATGATTTAAAATAGGCAATGATAGGTTACATATAGAAATAGGCAATGATAGGTTACATTTGATGGCTGTCACTCAACCGGGAGAAGGCATTGAAGGTTCTGATATCAGCTGATTCATGCATTTTACTAAAACCCTGCCAAAGTCGATGTAGCAATTTAGTATCTGTCCTAGCGGACGAATCAATAAAGGGCTTACTCAAAATACATTTTTCATATGGATGTGATTTCACACCATCGCCCTCCAAAATAATCATTGATGTATTAATTTCCAAAGTTTTCGTTGGGAAATCCTCCCACACACTCTCCATATTTTTTGTGTATTTCCTTCTTTATCGTAGGTACATCTCTCTCGAAACCAACAAAATAAAATTTGTTCCACATATGATTTATCTGCACTGCATGCCCTCACAAATTTTGTAAATAGTGACTTCCCCTCATTGACCCCACATTTAGATGACCAAATCCCAACATTGAATTTGGAAAGACATAATCCCAAAAATTGAATGGCATATGCTCGTGACTCATATGAAGCTTTTTTGTGTTTAAATTCAAATTCACCATTAGTAATCTCTTCTCCCTTTTTTACTTTTTCCCCTCCAACAGTATTTTTTTTATTTCCTTTTTTTTTTTTTTCTCTTTTGGAGTCATTTTATCTGAATTTCTTGCGAAATAGAAAACCTTCCATTTCTAATATCAATAACATTTTTGTATGGGGAGTTGCACAGAAATATTGCTTGTCATTAAATATTTCGAAATAAATTTTTTTTATCAATTTAAGTAGAAAATATTATTTGTCTTTTACCTGTCAATGGCAGGCCAACATTTGAGTGGTGAGTAACATCGTTGGAGACACCGCGTTTTGACACCAAACCCTCTCTTGGTTCATTATTGTCCAAGCCCTCTCCTGGTTCATTATTGTTCGAGCTCTCGCCTTATTCATTATTGTCCAAGATCTCGCCTGGTCCATTATTATCCAATGTGATTTGTTGAATAATATCCACGGACATCATTGCTGCCATCTTTGGTTGTGGATGATCCACATGTTGAATAGAAATATAATCATCTTGACTTGGAAATTTGAAATTAAACATTTTATATAACCTTTTGTAAGTATTCAAGGTCACTATCCCCTTTCATAATTTAGTTAATTTAACCACGATCTTTGAAAAATAATTTTTTACCTTCTTGTCCATCTTGTTCTCCAGTTTGGTAGTTCTTTGTGGATTCTCTATCACATTCAATTTCGTCATTGGATAGTATAATTTGATTGGACGATACCTGAGTGTGCTCTTTATTTGAAGCTGTAGTAGAATATGAATTTGAAGAAGTTTTTGAACATAACCGACCGAGAAAATTAAAATACAATCAAAGAAGACATATGAAAATGTTAATAGAAATACCTTGTTTTATACCCAATTCATGATAGAAATTGTTCATAAACAACTCTTGTTGTATTGTCTCCACAGCAAAAATAACTATTCTATCTGACGACTTGATCAACGAACGAAGAAGTCTACCTCCTAAGTACAATGAAATAATTGTACATCGAGAAGAGACCTCTCTGGAAACTATGTGATCCCAAAATTATTGTGTCCTTTCTTTTGCAAAAACATGGCTTCTCGAACTATCATTGTTAACCTTGGGAAAAGGTAAATCAATTTGAGAAGTAGACAAATTATCCTCATCCCTTCCAATGCTCCAACACTGTATAATAGAGAATCCTATAAACAAGTCCTTGGAGAATTCTCTATAAACTCCCTTGATAGGATTCCATGTTACCTTTTTTTTATTTCTTGTTGAAAAGTGTGAAATCTTTAGAAATCATACAAGATTTTTCCATATCAGCTAAAACAATACGAGTAAATGTCACTTCATTTGATTTTAAATAGTACAACAACGTAAGCATATCTTCTTTTGTCTACGGACTAGCACAATTACACATATCAACAACAACAAATTCACAGCTGGCTGTCGCACCAAAAAATGCAATGGATCTTAGTGTGTTGACCAAAGATGCAGGATAACAACATTGACAAGCAAACTGTGAACTATCTTTGACGTCGTCAATGGAAATACCCATCCTCTCTTTATTGATATATATATTCAATATTTTCTCAGCATCATTTGGTATTTTGGTACCATTATCCACTTCATATTCTTCTTTCTCTTTTTACTCGGAGATTTTGCGTGCTTTCCGTAGCATAAAATACTGCACAGTTGTTGGAGATGATTTGGTGTAATTTTATAGATTTCAATGACATTACGGTCAGTGACAATATGTGATCGATCAGTTTGAACATCATGAACTATGAAATATTCAATGATCGAATGCCTGGTTGACCTCTCGTCCTTGAGTCGCTTGCAATATTGATATAAAGTCTCTGCGCAAACGTTTTTCTCGACTGATGTGCTCATCCAAACCGATTCGTTGATTATATTGTCTGCCACATCGGTCAATTCATCTTCATCAAGATCACGCAATGGTCTAAAAATATTAGATCTATGATTCTTTATTTTATTTTGAACAAAATCATCTTGAGTGATGCTCTTGGGTGAGCATGGCAATGAACCACTTTTGCAAAGCTCGAATACAGACAACCATTTTCTCCACAGTCGATTTGATGTCAAAACAAGAGTTAGCTTGTCTTTAAGGCTGTCCTTTGTTTGAACAACAAAGATATCCATACATTCAGCTTGGAAAGACTACAAACATATAAAATTGAAGATAATATTTAATTTGCTAATTCCATAACACAGGCAGCAATCTAAAGACTTTGATTGATAAAAAGAAAAATTCTATACCTTCCAAGAATCATTGGAAACGTTTCCCTTTCCCAAGCGGGATGGCCTACCGTAGGATATCCATTTCTCCCTTGCTTTTACAACTTGTGAAATGAATGGAGTGGCTGCAAATTCCTTGTTTGATAAATTTTGTTGTTTGCATAATTTGTTGATAATGTGCTAAGGAACATCTTTATGTAGAAGACGAGTTGTTCGATGTCGATACCTTGAATGGACCAATTTATATGAATCATCTTCAATGATTCTTTTCTGCGTAGAAATAGTATGCTGCCCATCCAATATATAACAATTTACTGATGGAAAATTAATTTCATCTTCATTTCCAGGAAGAAATCCCAATGTGGTCTCCTTATCGAAAGGCAATACAATAACATCTCTCAATGTTGTTGTAAATGTATGGAGAAGAGATACAACCATCATTTGCACGACCTCCTCATCAAATTTTTGATATTGTAACTGCAAAGGTGCAACAACACATCTTGTTACGTCAATAGAAAAAGCTTTCTCATTGAACAAAAAGTATTTGATCTGCTCTTGTTGAACTTCTTTTGAAATTTCAAAGCTCTAGTCACTTTCTGCATCATCGATTTAGAAGGACTTGATTTGAGTGGTTTGAAGGAATATTTGTCCACATATTTTACAATATGATGGAGAAATTTTCTTCTAAGGTAGATAAGAATATTTTCATGGCCTACATTTATCAACTTCTTTTCAAAATTCATGTAATGCAATATAGACGAAGTTTTCATCGCTAAGGTTCTTTTCTTCCATACCGACAAAATTCATTTCTTCAAAGATGACGTGGTATTAATTCCAGAGCGATTAGAAACATCATACGAGGGAAAAACCCACCCTTTCTTCACACATGAAACCATATCTGGATCGGGACCACTTTTCATTAGATCTGGTTGAAAATTACAAACCATAAGATCAACCTGTAGAATGAAACACAGGTCTCTCTCGACCACTTCAACTTGAACTTGCAATAATTCATCAGAAATGGGATACGTAGATGTCAATATTCCAACTCTAGTTTGAGCTCCATCCTCATTCAAGGAGAATAGATATAAATTTAGGTACAAATTATCCGGTTCATCCATCTCAACATACCATCCATGCTTGAATAAACCAAGGTTGTGTTCTTTTAACAATTCAAGGAACGCGATTTCTTAGTATTCACTAAGATTCAACAACGCAGACATGCTTTATCTGCAAAACAGTAAATATTAAGTAGTTAATATAAGAATGCATACAATGTTTATAATTATAAATTATTGTTTTAATATTAGATGTATACTTGCAAATGTTCATGCTAATGATCGATGGTTAGGGAACAACCCCTCATTTTTAAAGTCAATTGATTGATTAAGAACAAATCTGCTAGCATTATCCATGAGAGATCGAATGCACATTTTATAGAGTCATTTGAGATAGGATCGATCATAGAAGAAGTGATCATCATAGAAGGGGCGGCCAATCCTTCTTGTCGAAAGTCGGAAGTCGGGATAAATATTGTTTTTATGTTATAACTTAGCCAATGTCCCAATCCCTACTATTTACCTCAGAATTCAGAAGTCGGGAATTGTTGGCCCAGCCTTCGTAAATTAAATATTTTTACATTTCTCTCGAAGTTGAAGGTGCGGCCGGCCTTTCTTTTGCCCAGTATTATTTTCATAATAGTTATATACTGCAAGAAGGGGTGGTCGACTCTTCTTTGATTATAGAGAAGTGGTGACTGAAGATTTGGCTGAGCCTGAAGGCCAACCCTGAGGCCACTCACCAGGTGATTTTTTCAAGAGTCCACTAAGGTTCAATCTCAAATGGAATTTCAAATCCAAAAATTTGTGTAATGAAAGCTCCAACCCTACCATGATGTTAGACTCAGACGCATAGAGAAGTGATCGGAAACCTGGTCATATTTCATGGCTATTGATCCTCTAACTCATTTATATGCCTGCGTATGCAAGACAGTCAGAACCGTGGACTCCAGTATGCCCTGGCTTGGCTAAAGCGTTGAGGCTGCGCTATTCATCCCGAGGATCCCTTCTCCCTGCATATGTAATGATGGAACTATGCTCAGTTTCCTCCAAAATCGACCACCAGGTATACGGTGAGGGAAAATCGGCTCTGTCTTACCCACTGGAATTTCTCAAAACAGTTTGGCATGTAAATGGCTGGGTCTCAGTCAATTTTCGGTTTTAAAAGAGACTTGGCACAACTATGTCTTATAAAAAAAAACTGGATAGCGTCTGAATGGCTCTACACACACCAGTGACATGCATACACAATGGATTCATCATCCAAGAAAACAAGAATCGATCTATTTTCCAGTTATTCACACAAATACTTGATCTCCCCCAAAATTCGATTTCATTCTTTTTTTTATTAAATGACAGGCTATCACGCATTACTGTTCTGGATTAGTTTTAGGTTTCCTTCTTTTCTCCTTTTTGACAGCTAGGAAAATCTCTTCAGTTTCCTCCCTAACCGGGAGTTACAAAAAAATGATGCCTGGAACTACCATTCGCCAGATTCTACTTGCCCAAACTGAAGAGTTTCTTTCTAATTTAAACTAAAACTGAAGAGTTTCTTTCTAATTTCAACTAACTGCTCCTAAAAAGATGTAACGGCCCAACCTCCACACAGGGAGCTGTATATAGCCACTTATTCCTACATCAACTCCAAAATTGACAGCAATACTAACTATCTATATAATTCTACATAATTGAGATTAATAAAACATTTAATAAACTATTTCTCCAAACCCTTAGAACTACATGTCTCTTTCTCAAGCCACAACATGTGATCAATGCATCATCTTGCTGGATCTACCTTGATGCTCCTGCATCAAGAAGAGTCTGCAGCTGATTACGCAGACTGGTATTGTTACCCTTCCGAGATAATAAAAGAACAGTTTCAGTGGACGTTTCTCCCGCATGGGGTGAACCATGTAAATCAGTGTGTTTATGTGTATGACTTTATGACATGTTTTGTATATGAGTTTGTGCAAGTTTATATATTTACTTTCATATGTATGTGAATGGGAAGTGCACATTCAGTCATTGGAATACAAGTGTTTGATTGTGAAGAAGAAACACATAATTTGATGAATTTGTAGTTAACTGGTGAATACAATAGATATTCAACATAGTTTTGTATACTGCGATAGCTGCGAAGTGCGAAGTCATCTGTTATTCTATCCCATTAGTAGATGTTAAATAAAATGTTAAGAGAATATGTTAACCACATATGTGCATCTCCATGGTTACATAAGCTTGATTTTGTAACCCCCCATATTTTCTTCGGGAGAGACTTCAACCTGTTTACAAGGTGATGCTGAAGGGGCCAGTGAAAGGGGTTTTGTTGTGTATACATTTATCTTGTAAATGAAGGGTCGACCGACCCTTAATGTGCTCAGTATCTTTTCAATGTTCACCATTCTTCATATACATGAATTGACATCCTAGCCTTTGGAGGTTGAATATTTTTACAATACCCTCATAAATGAAGGGTAGGCTGACACTTCTTGTGCCCAGTATTATGTTCATAATAGTTCTATACTGCAAGAAGGGTCGGTCGATCCTTCTTCTTTTCACCATTCTGGATACAGGTGAATTCAAAATTTTCTACTAAACGAAGGGGCGGCCGATCCTTCTTGCCAGATGTCGGAAGTCGAGATAATTTTTTTTATATGTTGTAACTTAGTCAATGTCCCGATCGCCACAGTTATAAAAGCTTGATTCTCTAACCCCCCATATTCACTTCAGGTGAGACTTCAACCTATTTATAGGGTGATGCTGGAAGGGCCAATGAAAGATTTCGCTTGTAAATTCAATATTCCCGCAATCCGCATTACGGGTTGCAGGATAGCGGAATTGCTGGAACGTTTTAAGAAATTTAGGTATCCGCACTCCGCAATATATTTGCGGGTTCGGAAAAGGCGATGAAATTATATTTTTTTAAAGTTTGGTTTCCACTTTCCACAATCCGTATTGTGGAATGCGAAAAGGAGGAACCAAAAATCTGATTTTGATTGATAAAAAACAAGTGTTATTTTACAAGTTTTTATTGAGATCAAAGCATGCAAAGGTGATAATGAAAAACATCAATCATAAAACCCCACTTCAATATATTTGCACAATTCACTCATAAATGAAGGGGCGACTGACCCTTCTTTTGCCCATTATTCTTTTCATAATAGTTCTAGACTGCAAAAAGGGTCAGTCGATCCTTCTTGTGTTCACCATTCTAGATACAGGTGAATTGTTGAATATAGGTGTTCACACTTCTCTACTAAACGAAGGGGCGGTCGATCCTTCTTGTCGCAGGTCGGGATAAATATTGTCGATATGTTATAACTTAGCCAATGTACCGATCCCTACTATTTATTGCGGAATTCGGAAGTCTGGAATTGTCGTCCCAGCCTTCGTAGATTAAATATTTTTACATTTCTCTCTTAAATGAAGTGTCTTCCAACCCTTCTAGTGCTCAGTATTTTTCCAGTGTTCACCATTCTTGATATACATGAATTGATGGCCTAACCTTCGTAGGTTGAATATTGTTACAATTCCCTCATAAATGAAGGGGCGACCGACCCTTCTTCTACCCAGTGTTATTCTCATAATAGTTCTATACTGCAAGAAGGGTCAGACGATATTTCTTGTGTCGACCATTCTAAATACACGTGAATTGGTGGATATAGGTGTTCATAATTATCTACTAAACGAAGGGGGGGGAGATCCTTCTTGTCGGAAGTCGAAATTCGGGAAAGCTTTCTCAGGAATAGTGGCCATTTGGGAGAAAATTATGTTTCACATGTAACAAATGATTATCATGATCATTGACTTTTATGGACAAGAATATGTGTAGTTTCTTTGATTCATAATATTAATAGCAAGAGACTCTTTTTATTCTGGTAAAACAAAAAGAGCATCTAACTAGGATGAATTATGCATTAATTTGGAAGAAAGAACATTGACAATATTTAAATGTGGATCAGAGCATATAAAATGAATTCTAACTCACATATTACAGTCAAATATGAGGCAAATCAATAAGATGGTGTAACACGAAATATATTTAGAAAATATAAATTAAAAGATTGAAAAATGTGACAACATATGAATCTATGTTTCCGATAGACTTGTACTTCTGCTATTCATTAAATTCTTCAAAAAATATTACATCACTGTATTTTTTTCTCTCCGATCCAACCCCTATTACTTTGTAAAATCAAAATTTATACAAAGCATTCTTTGAATTCTTCGCTAAAAAAAGAAATTTCAAAGAAATTGTATTGGAGAAAACTCACTATGGCTTGGGGTAGACCACAACAGACAGCTGACTACTAGAAATCAACTCAATTCCCAATGCTATGCTATATAAATGACAATGCTAAGATAATGAAGAATATAACCAACCTCGATCCAAACGTTTGATGTAGATCCCTATTGGAGCTTTTCAATCTGTGCACTTGAATCTGCAAATTAGTCTTGAAATCCAATATACAACAAGTACATATAATATATAAAAGGCATTAACATCATCAATAGCAATGGCCCATGATGTAACAAGTAAATGCAACCCAATGTAGTATAAACAACATTTACAACATTAATGGAAGAGAATATGAGTATTTCTATTAATAAACAAGAAGAAGTACAATGTGATACGACCTCTTGCCAGCAACCAATCTGAACCAAGATCTAGGTCAATCCACTTGCACCTCCACCACTTCAATCCTCCATGGAATGGAAAACTCAAACTATGGTATGAGTTTGGAAGGTGAACATAAGGGTTCACAACGACAAGGATCAATGAGTGTAGACTCAAGATAGGACGAAAATCCACTAGAGTTCTCTTGCTCTTCTTTCTCCCTCTCGTCTGTAAGCCATATGTGCTCAATATATAGTCCTCTCAGAGGTAAGTGAAAGGACACATCGAGGCCTTTCTTGGGAAGATGGAGAGTCAAAGGTCACCCAATGACCGCTTTTTGGGAGTAAAAAGTAATAAACTAGTGATTTTTACTATTTTACATGCTACCCGTGGGATATAAAGGATATAAAGTGGTTCTGAGTCAATGGAATGGATCCTCTAGGCCAAAGAGTGTTGATTCTCACAAGGTGGAAGATTACGTTGTAATAGAAATCTCTCTACTATAACACTCGGGCAGTGAACAAAGGAACCACAATGTCATTTAAAATTAAGACACCTGAATATTCATTCTTGATATAACCTGTATTTTGTTTTCCCAAAATTTTCAACAAATTTCTATTGTTGTTGAGTTGGGATTTCATAATCCATCATTTCTTTCACCATTACCTCCAATTCTATGCATTCTGTGTAACATACATCTGGCAGATCCTTCTTAATCATTATAAATTGTTCAAGTATTTCAAAATCATCGGTCAATTTATCAATGATTATATTTCTAGTTAATCATTTGACCAAACCTTCAAATTTTGAGTGATCCATACGAGCCTGTACTATCAAACTTTGATAATTTTCTTTAGTCATTAATTTTCCATCGTCACTCCAAAAAGAAGGTAGATCACATTCAAAAGGCTAAAGAAATAATTCCTTAAAATTTTGAACTTCAAGGGCCATCCGTTGCGCCATGTCTTCTACTTATTTAACACGATCATGCTTTCCAATAAATCTTCTTTCCCAAATGATGATTGATGGTCTGTCTTTGATTCCAAAAATCTGCATATCTAATTGGGTTAGGGTGTTTAAAAATCTGACTATATTTTGAGTTGTTTCTGAAGGCCTTTTGCATAATGTATTGTTTGCCACTTTACACCTCCGGAAAGCTATGTTTGCTGTAGCATCTTTATCTGTTATAAAAATTCAAATAAGACCAGAATTTTGTGACTTCCACTGATATCGCATCCCGTATAAGGTGTTTAGCTCCTTGTAATGGAAGTCAACCTGTCAATCTATCTTTTAATTCATCAAATTTCTTTTGCATTTGATTTCTATCACTCAAAGCCTTTTTCTTTTCTCCAAAATTTTGAATTACTTATTGTTTCAACTTCTAGTTTTTCGCTTTCAACTCTTCTATCTCTACATCTTTTAGATTGATTTGTGACATAGCGCTGGTCAGTTCCTCAGTGGGGGACTTTTCCATTTGTCCTTCATCTGTACATAGAGATTGATCCCTTGGATTCTCTAGCACTTGCACAGTTTTGAATCTGATTGGTATTCAACACTGAAATTTGTGACAACAATTCAATCCTTTCTTTTTCCCAAGCATGCTTTTCATCTTGCAACTTTAAAATTTTACCTTTGTGATCCATCATTTCTTGATATATGGATTCCTTTTCTTGTTGTAATGTTTTCAACTCTGGATATTGCACATGTTGATTATTTGGCACCTTCAAATTTTTCTTGAGCATTTGAATGGTATTTTATTTTTCATCAAGGAGCCTTTTGGTACACTGGATGTTCCTTGGCTCGGCTGCCATGGTCACAAGGTCCATTTGTAGTCTTTTAATTTGCATCGAATTTGCTTTGTTTTATCCCTTCTCTTGCCTCAATTGACTCTCCAACTTTTCTATCATAGACTGCAATTTAGAAAATTTTAAAGTGGATTGTAATAAATCAGAATACATGACATCTCCTGTTTGTTTATGCAATTGAATCCTATCGGGTATATTAATCGCATCAAGCTTAACTTCCATTTCAGAAAATTTCTCATCGTTCACCACTGCAAACCTTATAGTGTTTCTTCCTGGATCCACAACTGTAAGAAGGGAAACTTCTTATTTTGCCAACTTTCTTATTTGAGGGTACAATTTTTGAATTTCTTCCGAAGACTGCTTCTTCTTTTCTGTATATTGTGAAAGGACATCAAATCTAGATTTATACTGAGAGTTAATTCCAGATTCCTTTATTTCTAAAAAAGAATATTGTTGCATATTTGCAGGTGGCTACGAAATCAAAGTAATTTTTTTCTAGAACAATTAAATCTCGTTCCTCCATACTAATAATTTACTTTTGTCGTTCCACATTTGATTCTTGCTTGAAACTTCTTCATCGAATTCCATACTATCAACTTATGAAATACTTCTCTGATTGGTGATATCAAATTTAGCTGGTGTCTAAACTAGCATTTCCAAATTGCATGTTTGTTCCATATTCACTTCTTTCTTATCTTGTTCAAATTTGAATAAATTTTCCATTTCTTTTAATCCTTCTACTGTTTGATGATCAAAAGACTTGTTTCTATTTTGTTGTCTCCTTTGCGATATAATTTTATGAGGATCATAATTAATCCTTTTAGCCTCATGGAAATCCATTATGTTCAATATTTTTTCTACTACATATAGGGATTCCTTAGTCTTAATGATGAATGGACCAACTTTAAGAGGGAATTTCACATTTGATGATTTTTTGAAAGCACCGAAATGTTCTTCGTCTGAATGCAACCTTTGTCTAATAAATTCTAAGGCAAAAACCCTTGGTGTTAAAAAGGCTGGAAACAGATATGGTGCTCCAGTAAAACCATACAATCAAATTATAGTATGTTCTTTATACAAGAACCAATCACCTGTTCGACATTCTGGTATAGGCTACAAAGTTTCTTTCATTTCTTCCAACACTCAGGGAAATTTAGCATTAGAAATAATTTTGTAAACTTCTGCCATGATTGTATTGGTGAACTCAAACATATTGACTTGTTTAGGAAGGTCATGAGAAAAGATGGTACTCAGAAAATTCGATTCTGAAATATTTAAATGCAAGAAAAGGTTTACGAGATATGAACGATATCTGAAATGCTTCAACTCATGGAAATTTACCAACTGGACATGAATCGCTTGAGCTAGGAATTCATCAAAATTAAAACAACACACTAGACTCGATTGTGACTCGAGTGAAATTACTTGCAAAAGGAAACCTAACATAACTTCCATGATTAACTTATCACTATCTAGACCCAAAATTTGACTCAACAAGGACAAAACTAACTGGGTATCTTGCTAAAAGACATCAATACTCAAAGGGAACGATAGGTTTTCATGTGACTGACCATCTTTCAAGACTTGTAATAAAAACTTGTCTTTTTCTTCCGGGCTGTAGTTTCTATAAAACTTTACCAATTTTTCTTCATTAAACGACTCATGGTTTTTGGAAAATGTTTCAGGTAAACATAGAACCTCACGGATAGTCTGTGCATTTACTCGGCATAGAATTTTGGTCGTATTTACATTAATGATTACCCTTTCGGCCTGCGAATAATTCGTCACACACCAACCAACAAATTCGGGGAAGTGTAGGGTTTGTTTGACACAAAAATATACAGAAAGGAACCAAAAAAATTAATACATCCTTTCCCTGTGACTTAAACTCCATTAATTTCTTTTTAGAATCCGAAATGCTACACACAGACAAAACAAGGTCAAAAATATCCCTTTTCCTATCAACTACAAGCTCCTCTTTTTCATGTGAACTTCCATTGAAGGGAAGAAGGTCTTGGTTTTCCTCCATTTGGGAAACAAAATCTAAACATTGACGGTTTCGAGCTACCTGTGAAGTGAGCTTGTTGACTTCTATTCTAGTTGACGAAGACAACGACGTCTTTCCTGTGGCTTCTTTTCCTCCAGGAAATAAGTGACAAAGCATTGTTTAAAACTTTGAAAAAAACCTTTTATATAACATATGCTTAGGTGGTTTCGAAACTTGCGATGAGCGGTTTAAATTTAACAGCTTTTCATAGCGGACTCCACCAACTCTTTTTACGTGGTAAGCGGTTTAATTTCTGCTCCACCTTTCCAAGTTTAACCACCGTGCACTTTCTAGCATCGAAACCCATTTCCACCATCGATTTGCTTATGGGTGGGTATGCATCATTATTTCGCCACGTTTTTACATGTTTGCAACTTTTGGTGTGATTCGTTCAATTGTTTAGCGCCTTTTCCATCTCCTCCCTTGGTCATTTGAAGCCCCTCCATGCATTAGAAGACCCTGCACGCAATCATGAAGGCCATGAAGTTGAATTACAAAGAACACCATCGATCTTAAAGGAATCAAATCCAATGGATCACACCCATTTCGTTGGTTTAACATGCACGAAGTTCATGCGTAGGATATAAGAAAACCAAAACACCTCGATATGGTGACATTACGAGTCAGAGACCTTATTTAGAGACCTTAATATAGTGGCAATATTTGCATTGTTCCTCTCTATAAACTTTAATAAGAAATGTTATATTAATATGGGCTAGTTAAATAACCCAAGAATCCATATAGAATAAATTTAAAAAACATAATGACAAAAAAGCTAACAATATGAAGAAATCACTTGTTTGATCAATTATACCAATTCTAGACATTGTTTTTAGATGGGTTTGTAGAAGATCTAGTGTAACATGGGAAAAATTCGATGAAGAAGAGGGAGAGATGACCATAAGAGATAACAAAAGTCTAAACAACAAGATCAATATTCCAAAATGGCATTGAGATGGAACATTAAATTAGGAAAAGAAGGAGAGATCACATGTCGTAGCAATAACATATAAGGTTGGTGTTATTTTTTTACACAACCCATTTCATATTATCTGCATACTTCTATCGTCCAAGGTTTGGAAATTGAAAAAACTGGCAGTGAGGTTGTACAATCTAGGAAGTTCGATTATTTGTTGGTTCATTAGTGTGGGTCATTAGAGACTTTGCCTCCATAGACTAGTCGCATAATGCATTACAAATTTCAAACAATTTGGTTGTGGAAAGTTAAAACCATACATCTAAGTCTGTTCTCCACATACAAAATGCTACACATATTTGAAACTCCAATCCATAGTGCAAAATTCTGCACATACCTGTAAATTCACAACAGCGCATTCATATAAGGATCCCATTGGACGAATCACGAATGAAAATGTTGTAGAAGATGTTTGTAAGGATCCCGTTGGACGAATCGTGAATGCATAGTGAAGAAAATGAGGTGGAAATGACAATGAGGGCGAATTACCCAAGATAAAATCTGTTTTAAGTTTTGCCCCTACACAGTTGGAGTATTGGGCATGGTTGCATCCAATTTCTCAAAAAGGCAACAAAATTTGCATTGTTCCTCTCTACAGCTTTTAATAAGCGATGTCTAACCCAAATAAACCAAGAACCCATATAGAGGAAATTTTAGAAACATAAAAAATACCTGACAGTATGAAAGAAACATTTGAAAAATATTTATAACCATGGAGATTGAATTGACAAGTAATCAATATTATAATAGAAAAACCAAGGTTGGCTGGAAATAAATACAATCTATGCAATGTCCAATGAATATAGAGATCGATAAACACAAAAGAGGGAGTGAATCTAAAAAATATGTTCATGAATACAAAAACTATGAGCTTGAATCACTTCAATAACAAACTCCACTCCTTTGAAGCCTTTTGGCAACTTGAAAGCAGGCGACAAAGTGCAAAGGTAACATTAAACAAAGCTAAAACTATAGACAATTAGTGAGCCTTTAGATAGTTTTGGAAAGTGCTTTTGACACCTAGGGGGTTTTATGCTTTCAGTAAGCCTTACTTTTTTGTGCTTTTCAACTTGCCTTTAAGGCATTCTATTTTCTCTCTTGAGATGTATAATATATTGTATTCATACTGAGGAATAATACATGAGATGAAATTTCCATCAATTGAGTTACTTCTTTGCTTGAAGATTCTTGGCTATTAGAATTCTTTCATGGTATTGCTCCTATATAGAATTCTCACAAGATGAAGTGAAGAAGGCTGAAATTATAGTGGAAGATGACATCTTGCGATGATTTATACTTGGTCTTTTTTCTTTTAGGTCATCTTGGAATTTTTTGTATATCTTTGTTTCTGGGATTTTCAGACCATGAAATGTTTATGGGATGGAGACATGTCAAGACTTGTGAGTGCCTGCGCTAAATATTTCAGATGATGATTTGCTATAGTTCCGAAGATATGACCTCATAAAGTTAAGGTTTTGAATAACCTTCAAACATGTCAACTTGGCATTTTCCTTATAAGTTTTGAAGCATAATGTTTCATATAGTTCCCTTTAGAGGAGATGAAAAATAGATCTTAAATAACACATGGTTAAAATTCCATATCTTGGTTCGCTATATTTTTCAAAGTTATGAACTTGGGAAGACCCGGCTTTTAAATGTCTCAAAAATCATCTTTAAACAAGTTAGTTTGGCATTTTCACTATAAATTTTTATCCACGACGTTCCATAGAATGAACCTTAAAGGAAATGTCATAGTTATATTGAAGAATATGTGGTAATATGCAATTTCCCTTTTAATGAATTTGTAAAAATTAGGAAAATTTGCACTTTTGGGCCAATTCGACCCTTAGACTAGTAATGACTCAAATGCTTCCAAATGGATCCAAATGCTTCTGAATTGGGTCTGAATGTGTTTGAAAGGTATTAAGACATAAAAATGAGGGTGATGGATTCTTAGACACTCTCAAAATACTTCTGCAACATTTATTTACAATCATGAAAAAATAGGTCCAAATTTATTAGTAAATTCGAGGTTCAAACCCCCAAGGGTAGGGGACAAAAATGGCTTCCCATAAGCAGTACGACCCTCCCAAAATTCAGAACAAAGACATGGAATTGTTACAGGACTTCAATGGGCTTCCAAATGCATCATTAGTTAGTTCCTAAAGGCTGCTGCAACTCCCATAAATCAGATATTTGTAAACATGCTTTAACATAGGGGAAATGCTAGTAAAACTCCACAACTTGGTATGAAATTCAAGATAATTGTTCCAATTACTTGTATAATGTTCATGAGACTTAATAAATACATTAATTTCTCTCCATACAGTAATAAAATCACAGACATTGACTGAGATAAATAGAAACTAAGCAACTTCAAGCTCTCACAACAAGATATAGGGGAAAATGGCACCATTCATACATAGTTTGGCATTTTTACATAGTTTCACTTGGAATTTCGTTCTGGGGTTCTTTTGAGAAAAACATATAGAGGAAATACATCAAATTAAAAATAAATGGGGCCACAAGAGCTTCCCCAAAGAGATTAGCATCTCACCAAGTGCGCCCTTCCTCCAAGAGCCAAAATATGAAGAGAGATGTGAGAAAGGTGTGGAAACAAGTTGAAGAAGAGAATATCATGAGCAAACCTGTAGATTCAACCTAAAAAAAATGAATCCATTGTAAATCAAAATGAAAGGTCTGAATGGCCTCTCCAATTGCCAATTAGGATGGGAATCTTGCACCCTCAAAATTGGTACTAAGGCAAGTAGAGTAAACATTCCACTAGCATGGACAAGCTATGCTCTCCAATATGCAAAATTAGAAATGATCAAAAGCTCTTATCCTTCTTTTCTATTTTCTTTTATAAAATTTACAAGCCTTCCATGGTTCAAATTCCTTCCAAAATATTCATGCCAACTCGAATTGGGAAGATATTCCAAGGTGTGCCACTTGTCCAACAATTTTTAGTCTTCATCTTCCACAAATTCAAATGAGGAAGCTCTTTTGCTGCCCTAACTCCCTTATGTGCCTTCTTGGAGGCTATTTTTAGATATGACATGTCATATTGGTCAGATGTCAGCAATCATGTCTGATTTTTGTCATAAGTGTCATAGAATCTTCATCATTGTTGTCATATAAGCTAGAGAATCTAGCCCAAGTGTCTCAATATCTCTAAAATGCCTCTTCCTCTTCCACTCCAATTCGAACTTCATTGAGTCATGCCAAGTATAATGACCTTCCAACTCCCCCAAGAACATTAGACTCCACCTTGGATTCGAATGGGTGAGAATAGGATTCCATGTGGCATGAGGAATCTAGCTTTGTGTGGGTCCCACACCACCAATGTGCCTCCATGACCAAGTGACACCTTATTTTCCTATCCTAAATATTTATTTATCCCCTTTTAATCTATTTATGTCAATCTAATGTCCAATTGGGGTTTATTATCTCCCTTATTCAAAATCCCAATGTTTCCACCCCAACCTACGGAACTAGTAGATTGGTGGAGTTTTACCTTCTAGTATTTATTTGGATGGGGACATTACATAAAAGTTTCATATATTTATTCATTACATGTTAAGAGTTATATTTGTTGAATTTTAGGGTTTGTGACAATGAAAATTCAAGAGAAGAAGGTTGACAAAATCTTGCATAACATTCACATACGATATCAAAATCACAAACTTGTTGGCACATTGGATACACATTCTTAATGATGATCCCGATGATTATATTGGCACATTCTATGATGATCCTGGCATATATATTATTGGTGATTGTATTGAAATATTCCATGGTAATGTTATTGGCATGAGATCCCTCTAAGCTTTTGGAATGTACTATGAGGTCTATGATGTAAGGGTTTGAAGGTGCAAATAGATGAAGTCTATTGGTGATTATTTCTGGGATTTGATTACACTATTTGGAGACATATTTATGGTATTGCTATACATCTAAAGTATATCTTGGAAGAAGTTGCTATCATTCTTGGAGAACGGATTTGAGGAATGTACAGGTTGACATTGTGACAGAGATAGTTTTGTGGCATTGTGAAAGAGACAATGATTGTGTCATTGTGACGAACGGGGATTGTGATAGTGACATCAATACAATGATTGTGGCAATGATAGATATAGGTGCAGGGACAGTGATATAGGTACAAGGACATAGATACATGTATAGGTTGATGGAAACCGTGATACAATGGCAGTGGAATATTGTTCTTCTTATTCATATCAGGGTGGAAAGATCGAGCAAGGATAATAGATTGAAGTCTCCTTTGGGTTGGTGATTGTGATCTCAGGGAGTTGGGGATTCCTTATAGTTGGTTCTAGTAAAACTATTGAGTTGTACTTTATTGAGGACCGGAGTCCTATCTATAGGTTGTAAATTATGAAAACCAAGGGGTTGTAGCCTCCTTCTAGATGGAGCTAGTAAACCTAGGAGTTGGAGCTTCCTTAAGGTTGGAGCCTATAAATTAGGGGGTTGTAGCCTCGTTCTAGATGGAGATAGTAAATCGAGGAGTTGGATATTCCTTCAGTTTGGAGCCTATAAATTAGGGTGTTGGATCCTCCTTCCAGTTGGTACAGGTAGATCAGGGAGTCAATTCCTTCGGGAGAGTCTGATAGATGGACCGACAATCTCTAGAGCACATGGATGAACATGAAAGTCTCTACTCTGCAGATGGGGTTCAACTATTCTATGGATCAAATTTTGATCATATTGGATTATAAGAATGAGACTCCATTTACATGCACAAGGTTTTGATATTTATAAATTTGTTGTAAATGGTTACATAGCTCTAAAAAGACAACAAAAAAAGACATTCATGAAGGAGCTAAGAAATAATAAAGAAATGGAAATGGATCTCATATTGCATGGAATATATGATCATGTGAAAGATAAAATTGTAAGGTGTTCATCAACTAAAGTGATCTGGGACAAGGTACAAAATCTATGCACAAAGGGAACCCATTCTTAGCATTATTTTTGTCCCAAGTACCTAAAAATATTGGGTAAATAGTTCATGAGGTTTGGAGACCAAATAACTTAATATCCTAGATTCTTCTGCCACTACAGAAAGGATGCACCTACACCCCTGCTCAACAGACAAGGATGCCCCACCACCCTAATTCTCTAGCCACGACTGGAAGGAGGAAACAATTCCCTTAGAAGGCCTCAACATGCCCCAAGCACCACCCAACAACCCTCTAATTTATAATAGTTTTAACTTCAGTTTTTTCAGATCTTTAGCGGCAGCTCAAACTTTTATAAAGATTCATCTATCTCACTAGCCTCCTTCTTTCTTTTGATATGCAATTACCAAAACTTCATAGACACATGTGGTCTTCTTCATACATTTGGCGTGTATGGTTTATATCTTTTCAAAGAAATTTATTATTTGAAACATTGTGTTTTTTAGGAAAATCACGCCTCTTCATAAAAAATATTGTATCCTTATAATGGAATCGATTCATCATTTATCTTCATAGTATTTCAATCTTGTTTTAATTAGTAAGGAATTACTATTTTGCAGAGTTAACCAATTTTGGCAATTCTCCAAAGTTGGCAATTTGGCCAAATTGTTCTCCAAATATACCATTGCCAAACATCTCTTCAATAGAGTGGACGTCAAACCGGCGGTCAACTAAGATTTACAAATATTTCACGTCCGATACTTTTGATTAACTCTCGAGCATCTCTCAACAGCGAAATGATTCAAAACCATTGGATCTTTGTCAATCCACATCGATGGTGTACTTCAACATGTGCTTAGCTACATTTATTAAAGAATTCACATTACATCCTGAGCTTTAAACGCTACACAACTTAACCTAGCGAAATTGTCCTATACCATTTGATCACCCCATCCAATATTGACGGTGGACTTGAAAATTTTATGATACCAATTATGAACCCTAGTCGTCAATCTCCCCATCAGTTAAATCATAGGTCGATCAAGGTAAGGTCTGCCAATTCTCGGGTAAGGTCTTTGACTCTTAATGTCATATAACACTCTTTCAAGTACTTTGATCTTTAATTCCGGCGGTTGTGGAGATTTCTTTGGATCCGTGTTCTGGTTTAAATCGGATCTTCCCCTGTTCCATCACATTTTCCCAAAATGTTGTCTAACGTAGCTATGTCTTAGATTGTTTCTCCCTCCATTGACCCTCCTCAACGTCTGGTTGTTAAATTCTGAGAAAAGGGAAGTCTCTGGATTCTTCCCAGTTCTCTACTTAGTGGTCGAGATCTCCTGTACGGGAAGCTTTGTTACAACAGTTCTTCAGGCCTATCTCCTTGTTTTATAATGGCAGAAGGTAGCAGCTGCAGAAGGACCAGCGTCACCGATGCAAATAGCCGCAAAGTTGAGAATTTAGAAAAGGAGATAGCATAGGTTTGGAAAAAGCTGGACTTGAAATGTGACAAAGAGGACTTGGAGTCCTTGAAGAAGAAAATCGAGGATACAATTCACCGTAAGCTCAAAGATAAAAAAATGAAATGATTGAATAGATGCGAGTGCTCCTTCTTCAACGCGATGAAGCCATTCGAGCTCAAGCTGTCGAAGTTCAAGATGAACCCCAGAGGAGCCCAGTGAATTCAGTAGGTTATGGATAATCCCCTTCAGCTGCCATAACTCTAGGGGCAATATCATCAGGGGTCAAATCCATGGAGATTGACTAAAGAGGGAACCACGCGGCCGACCCACCATGGTCTCTTGTTATTTTCCTGATAACTTTAATATTTTAGGTTTACTTTTTTGTTTTTAGATTTTCCTTTTTTGTTAGTTTAGTGGAGGGATTTTGGTATATTTTCCAAGGCACTTCTGTTCAGTTTGTATCAGCAGGTATTTTGAAGGGTTGTACTTTTGGTTCGTTGTATTTGGAAAGGATTTAAACTTTTTGTTTTGAAGAATTTAACTCTGTATTTGGAAAGGATTTAAACTTTCCGTTTTGAAGAATTTAACTCTGTATTTGGAAAGGATTTAAACTTTCCATTTTGAAGAATTTAACTCTGTATTTGAAAGAATTTAAACTTTACGTTTTGAAGAATTTAAACTGGGTATTTTGGAAGAATTTAAACTTTACATTTTGAAACATTTAAACTCTGTGTTGATGTCCGGATCCCTACTATTTGAATAAAATATATGCATTTTTTTAATATTAATTTTAATTAATTTTCTTAATTCTTTGTTCTTCTCTAACTTCTTAACCTCTCTTATTTATCAATTATGTTTGGATTTATGGATTATGTTTCAATTTAGATAAAGTTTTGAATTTCTTTTGGATGATAGTTTAAATAACAGAAAACAAAAAATCCAGGCCATCAATTCAACATAGTTATTACTTACTGGAGAAAAACTCTTTGAATGTAGAAAAACTCCAGGAGATACATTAATGAAGATAAACTAATATTAAGATACTCGCAACAAGAATTACATTATTTCGTTTTTCAGATTGAGTGAGGAACCATATTTTTCTTAGAAGTGCATTTTAGCTATTTTGTATAGGTTTGCAAATGGAGTTGTGTTGATTTTTCGAGTAATGTTTGTAAATTAACTTACTTTACTTTGCATAATATACATGGTTATCTAAATATGCCTTAATTTTTAAGTTTGAAAACAATAATTTTTAATAAAACATTATCAATAGGATTCTTATAAAAAGAGTATTATTGAAGGTCATGTATTTCTTGGTTTTTCCCTCGATGTTTTTGCTCTTGCATTCGATTTACTATAAATTAAATACATAGATTTATATTGAAATGGTACCTTTAATATCCATAATATTCTTTTAAACAATAGCTAAACTAATTATAAAAATCAAATATACCACATGTCACCCTGGGAAACTAGATATCGACATTTGAACAACAAAATTTATAGAAGTTTTACTACAAAGAGTTTGCTGGCAAGTCAAAATTTTGTCATAGAAAGAGAGGTCGCTCTTTCGTCAAGATGTTCTATTTTGTCTTGTTGGAAGTAGATGCTGAGGAGAAAGAGCGTCCGCTCCTTCCTTAGTATTCTTCCAGTGTTCACCATTTTAGATATAGATGAATTGACGTCTTAGCCTTCGTAGGTTGAATATTTTTATAATTCCATCATAAATGAAGGGACGACCAACCCTTCTTCTGCCCAGTATTCTAATAATAATAGTTTTATAATTCAAGAAGGGTCAGTCAATCCTTCCTTCTTTCGCCATTCTGTATATAGGTGAATTGCTGGATATAATTGTTCACAATTATCTACTAAATGAAGAGGCGTCCAATCCTTCTAGTCAGAAAATGGAATTCGGGACAAACATTTTTATATGTTAGAACTTAGATGATGTCCGGGTCCCTACTATTTACAGTGGAAGTCGAAAGTCAGGAATTGTCGACATAGCCTTCATAGATTAAATATTTTGACATTTATCTCGTAAATGAATGGTCGGATGACCCTTGTTGTGCTCAGTATTCTTCCCATTGTTAGAGAAAGAGAGGTCGCTCTTTCGTCAAGTTGTTATATTTCGTGATGTTGGAAGTAGATGCTGAGGAGAAAGAGAGTCCGCTCCTTCCTCCAGGGATGATTTTTTAGGAGTGGCGAACGTAGATATCAGCACTCTGAACACAAACTTCATATGAACATTGCTTCGTACATTTTGCTGGAAAGTGGAAATATCCACTGAGAAAGAGCGGCCGCTCTTTCTCCAAGTTCTATTTTTACATTTCCCTTGTAAATGAAGGGGCGTTCGAACCTTCTTCTTCCCAATATTCTTTTCGTTATAGTTTGAGACTGCAATAAGGGTCGGTCAATCCTTCTTGTGTTCTCCATTCTAGTTATCTTTGAATTGCTAGATAAAGGTTTTCACAATTATCTACTAAACGAAGGGGTGTCCGATCCTTCTTGATGGAAAATGGAAGTCGGGACAAACAATTTGTATATGTTATAACTTAGCTAATGTTTGGTCTCTACTATTTATCGCGGAAGTCGAAAGTTGGGAATTGTCGACCTAGCCTTCAAAGATCAAATAGTTTTACATTTCTCTCGTAAATGAAGGGTCGGCCGACCCTTCTTGTGCTCAGTATTCTTTCGGTGTTCACCATTTTAGATATATATGAATTGGTGTCTTATCCTTCATATGTTGAATATTTTTATAATTCCCTCATAAATGAAGGGGTGGCTGACCCTTCTTCTGCCCAGTATTCTATTCATAATAGTTTTAGAATGCAAGAAGGGTCGGTCGATCCTTCTTTCTTTCGCCATTCTAGATATAGGTGAATTGATGGATATAGTTGTTCATAGTTATATACTAAATGAAGGGGTGGCCGATCCTTCTCATCGGAAAATGGAAGTCGAGACAAACATTTTTATATGTTAGAACTTAGATGATGTCCGGGTCCCTACTATTTACAGCAGAAGTCGGAAGTCGAGAATTTTCAACATAGCCTTTGTAGATTAAATATTCTTACATTTATCTCATAGATGAAGGGTCAGTCGACCCTTGTTGTGCTCAGTATTCTTCCCATTGTAAGAGAAAGAGAGGTTGTTCTTTCGTCAGGTTGTTCTATTTCTTGATGTTGGAAGTAGGTGCTGAGGAGAAAGAGCGTCCACTCCTTCCTCTAGGGATGATTTTTCAGGAGTGTAGAACATATATATCGGCACTCTGAACACAAACTTCATATGAACATTGCTTCACACATTTTGTTGGCAAGTGGAAATATCCACTGAGAAAGAGCGGTCGCTCTTTCTCCAAGTTCTATTTTTACAATTCCCTCGTAAATGAAGGGGAGGCTGACCCTTCTTCTTCCCAATATTCTTTTCATTATAGTTTGAGACTACAATAAGGGTCGGTCTATCCTTCTTGTGTTGTCCATTCTAGTTATCGTTGAATTGCTAGATAAAGGTTTTCACAATTATCTACTAAACGAAGGGGCGTCCGATCCTTCTTGATAGAAAACAGAAGTCGGGACAAACAATTTGTATATGTTGTAACTTAGCTGATGTTTGGTCCCTACTATTTATTGTGGAAGTCGAAAGTAGAGAATTGTCCGCCTAGCCTTCGAAGATCAAATATTTTTACATTTCTATCGTAAATGAAGGGCCGGTCGACCCTTCTTGTGCTCAGTATTCTTATGGTGTTAACCATTTTTTATATAGATGAATTGACGTCTTAGCCTTCGTAGGTTGAATATTTTTATAATTTCCCCATAAATGAAGGGGCATTCGACCCTTCTTCTTCCCAGTATTCTATTCATAATAGTTCTAGAATGCAAGAAGGGTTGGTCGATCCTTCTTTCTGTCGCCATTCTGGATATAGGTGAATTGTTGGATATAGTTGTTCACAATTATCTACTAAATGAAGGGGTGGCCAATCCTTCTCGTTGGAAAATGGAAGTCGGGACAAACATTTTTATATGTTATAAATTATATGATATCTGAGTCCCTACTATTTACAGTGGAAGTCAGAAGTCGGGAATTGTCGACATAGCCTTCATAGATTAATTTTTTTTACATTTATCTCATAAATGAAGGGTCGTTCGACCCTTGTTGTGCTCAATATTCTTATCATGTTCACCATTTTGGATATACATGAATTGACGACCTAGCATTCTTAGGTTGAGTATTTTTAAAATTCCCTCATAAATGAACGGGCGAGAGATGCTTTTTCTTCCCAGTATTCTTTCTGTAATCTTTCTAGACTGCAAGAAGGGTCAGTCGATCCTTCTTGTGTTCGCCCTTCTGGATATAGGTGTTGAGTATTCTTCCAGTGTTCACCATTTTGTATATAAATGAGTTGATGGTCTATCCTTAGTAGGTTTACTAATTTTACAAATCCCTCATAAATGAAGGGGCGCCCAACTCTTCTTATGTCCCGTATTCTTTTCGTAATAGTTCTCGAATGAAAGAAGAGTCGGTCGATCCTTCTTGCGTTCTCCATTTTGGGTATAGGGAATTACTGCATAAACATGTTCACAATTATCCATTAAACGAAGGTGGAGTCGATACTTCTTGCCCGAGAATAGAAGTCGGGGAGAATGTTTTTTATATGTTCGAAGTTAGCTTATGCCCAGATCCCTACTATTAATAAAATGGGAGCCCCAGTTGCTAATTTGTGGAGGTAATATCCAATTATTTCATCTTGATTATGGGGTTTATTGATTGATTTCTTCATTATCACTTTTCCATGCTTTGGATCCAATAACATTTGTTGAATAACTCTAGCTTTTCTGCATTTTATGAGTTGCAGAAAGCTTGGTTTTTTCCTTTGAAATACATCGCTTCCACAATCAGGATTACAGAACTTCCTTTTTTTTAGTTTTGAAATTTTTCCTTCTGCAACCCGCAATGTGGATTGTGGAAATCAGAAATTTTTATGTTTTGAATTACTTCTTTCCACAATTCCACAATCCTACTTCCCCCAATTCCGCAATCTGCGAATGTCGGAAAGTGTTTAGTCAACAAATCACATTTTTTGTTCTGCATTTCCGCTTTCCGCAATTCTGATTGCGGAAATCGGAAACCCAACTAAAAATGAAATTCTGAAAGTTATTTGGCATAGCCTATGCTATTGGACAACCCCAAGTGCTTCTTAATAAGGAATTCCTGGTATCTTTTGTAGGCACAATTTATCCCATTTTTATTAATAAAACGGAGGCCCCATTTATTTATTATGAAGGTAATTTCTTATTTCCTTCTCTTATTTTTGGGGTGTCTTGATTGTTGTATTTATTTTCATATCTTTTCATGCTTTGGAGTTAGTAAAATTTGCTTTAAAAATATTATTTTTATGCATTGTGTGATTTGCGGAAAACTAACTTTTTTTTTGTAAAGTGTCGTTTTCGCAATCCGTAATCCGCAATGTGGATTGCAGAAGTTAAAAATTTTCTTGTTTCGAATTTTCCTTTTCCTTTTCCGCAACTCGCAAAGTGGATTGTGGATGTCGGAAAGAATCTGTTCAAAAAATCTCATTTTCGTTTCCGCATTTCCTCAACCCGCAAATTGCAGATTGCGGAATGCAGAAAGTATTTGGTAAATAAAAAACGCATTTATGTTTCCGCATTTCCGCATCCCGCAATGCGGCTTGTGGAAATCAGAAACTAAATTAAACAAATGGAAATTGCAATCCCGCAACCTGCAAGCCGCAATGACGATTGCGGAAAGGTCCATATTTTTCAAAATTTTCCCCGCTCCGCGCTCCCACTTATGGATTGCGGATTGTGGAAACAATAAATCACTTAAGTTGGAATTTTCACTTCCACAACCCGCAACCCACAATGCAGATTACGGATTGCGGAAACCTAAGTAGAAATTTTCAAAAAAAATCGCTCTCGCTTTTACCTTTTCTCTTTATAATCTCAACTGTCAATTTCTTTACAATTTAGGGTCTGGATTGATTTCACAGTTGGTTAAATGTCCTGAATTTTTATTACTTTTTAACATTCTCGAATTGCAAATCTCACTTTGGCGAATGAATTTTACTGCGGATTTCTACCCTATCCACGAATTTACCTTGTTCGTTGGTTTACAAGTAGGTTTTTCAAACTTTTTATCATTCATTTTCCCAAATTCGAAAATCAATTAGGTAGGTTTAATTAATTGTTTTTCATCATTTTTATCAAAAGTTTCAAGGTTTTATCAACCATGTCGAGAAACACCCAATCAAAGGCTCCCCTAAATGAATTAAAAAACAAGGACCAAACAGTGGCATCCTATTGGATATAAGTGGGTGGGTGTCTGAAACCTATTACCTCGACTGGTCGTAGATTTGTTCCATTTTTTATAACGATGATTTCTCAGAAATCCAACGTGACCAACCAACCTACATAAACATCAGCAAATCCCAACTCCACACCATTGCGTCCAGACCTGCGTTGATGCCCTACACCAACGCTAGTAACTATGTTATTGACCACACCAATCCACAAGATCGTTCTTTTAATGATAAGGCTAGAACCCATTCGGCCTCCTTCCAACCTAAGGTTTTTGATAGAGCCTACGCCCTTAGGTCACCTGAACAACTGCTCAACAAGAAATTCATGGACTCCTCTACGAATGGTTATAATTTTGAGGAAATGCTTAAATCCTGGATGGAAAACCCTACCTGCTTTACACCTAAGGCTGACAATTTATACCCCATCTTCTGGTTTAGGGAACCCTTCTCTTTGTTGGAAGCCATGCTCTACAAATTATATGGATTGTCAAATTGTTCAGTGTTCAAGGCAGAATGGGCATCCTTGCATGTTCTTACTATAGGGGAATCCTTCAACTGGGCTCAAATTTTGTCAGTGGAATTAAAGGCAGCAATTAAAAAGTGCTAGAAGACTGTCACCTCAAGGAAGCCTACATTTTACTTCTCTGCATATGTTATGGAGGTTTATTTCTCCACTTTCTCTTTCCCTACCATGGGATGGAACTGGACATTAGCTGCACCTCCACTCCATATATATTTCTCCACGTTGTGGGAGGATAATTTTACACCTCTCATATATGACATCTTTGACCACTTTATTAGCACAATTTATCAAATGATCTTCAAGGAGGATGCTCCTACCTTTTCAGATCAAGCCAAGACTATGATATCTACAATGGGAGATTGGTATGTGGGGGAATATTTCTCCTATATCAAGATTTGGGGAAGCAACACAACCCATTTATTGCCCAGGATAGTACCACACAGGATGGTACTGGAGGAAATATATTTTCAGACAGTAATTGATGGTGTTTTTTTGAATTTAGCTGCAACTAAGAGGAAGGGGTGGCCCAAGTTCCCCCTTAATCTTGGATCTTTGGTAATCCATAATTCAACTCATGCATCCATGCTTGGAAATAAAGTTACCACTCTGAAACTAGGAGAGGCTCCCAAGAAGATGCATGACCCAAAGTCCTTCTTGGCTAACCATTTCACACAAGAGCATATGAAAAGTTCCTATGTTCATCAAACTGTTCCTGAAGATTCAATCTATCAAGGTGCTAATTATTTTGCTGAAGTTTTGAACAGAACCACTTCCTTGGATGAGAATCACTTCATCTTTCAATATCAACAAGAGCTAAAGGCCAGAGTGTTGCAGTATAGGAAGCTGGAATTGTCTCTTCAAGAAAGGGCTCGAAAAGAGTTAGTAGAAAAGGAGGCTCAGAAAGCACAAGTTAGCACTCCTTTGATGCTAACGTACCAAACCAATAACAAAGGCAAAGCACCTATTGAGGACACACCCCAGCCAAAGTGCTTGGCTTCTCTTGATTCTCTCATCAAGTCTGTTGCAGAGATGAAGAAGAACTTGGCATTGATGAGTTCAGTGGTTGAAAATCAAGCTATTGCTTCCACCACTCCAGTAAAGAAACAAAAGATCGAAGGTTCTACACCAAAGGTTACTATGCTTCACATTGAAGATAGTGACGAAGAAGATGAGTCGCTTCCTTCTATCTTCTCATTCCCAATTTATATCCCTATCAGCCTACCAGAGGTTATTTCAGTCACACAGAGCTCTTATGATCCATTGGAATATATAGTGATTGATGACCCTCTCCCTGATATTCATTTCCCATGGGTCATTATTGCTGCAGTTGTGACATCCTCCACACCCCGAGCTAATTCCACTATTTAACCTTCCATCCCATCACCTAATATTGCAGTTCCTTCATTTACATATACTGAGCCATATGTTACTCCTATTGAGACTTCCCAAGAGTCACCTATGACTGCCTATTTCTGTTACACCTTCAAAAACTTCTGAAATTCAAGTCTCTACTGTAGCTTCGGAGTCAGTTGTAATTTCAACTATTGTTTCATCTTTAGGTCTTGTCACCTCAACCACTACTCCTATCTCTTCATCACCAACTTACAATGCTGCAACACCATTTGTTTCCCTTCCCCAAATATCCATGTTAATGCCAACTCCTTTTGTCTCCCAGATTGTTCCCTTGGTCACAACTACAGAAGTGTCAACATCGTCTGCGGAAACAACAACAAATTTTGGAGAAGATGCAGTGATTTCCTTGGGGGAATATTTTTGGAGTAGATCAGAGAAATCTGTATTAAAGAAAGGTTATAAAATACCTAGGCAAGGGACTTTAGTGCAGGGCACTATCCCAAATCAAGTTATTTGGGGGATAACCTCCATTGATGTTCAACAAGAAGCCCTTGATACTGCTGCAGCCATGAGATCATTTGCAGTAGAAAATTACGACTCTGTCACCTCGCTGAATAAGGAAATTGAGGTGAAGGAACAACAATTGCAGAAACTCAGGAAAAAGTAGAGTCAGGTCAACGAACAACATCAATCTCAACTACAAGAGTTGAAATATGGTCATGAGAATCAGCTTAAATACCTGCAAGAACATAACGCATCTCTCCAACAACAACTACAGGAAGCACGGGTGTTGAATGTTGGATATGTTAAGAAGATGGAAGTTCTTGAGATGCAGTTGAAAGATTCACAGACCATGGAAGTTACCTCCTCTTTCTCCAAGTTTTCTATAGAATAATTCAAGGAAATTTCCTTAAAAATTCAAGATGATCACAAGAATTTGGTTACTGAATTATTTGAAAGGTTGGATGAGATTCGAGACACCTACAATTCCTTTGAACGATATTCAGATATCTTGTATGATCATAATTAGAGAAGAAGTGAGGCTACCAAATATCAAGCATATGTGATTGATTGGCAGAGGTATATTAAAGATAAACCTGATGAGATACCCATACTAGACAAATTCAACCTCAAGAGAATCAAGGTTTGTTTGGAATCTTGGGAAAATGAATGTGAGTTGATTAACGCCACTATTTAGGAAGCACAAAAGGTTTGCAGCAGAAGTTGGTTTGCATCTAAAAACTTGTTAAATTTGTTGGAATTCCCCATCTTGGACCAGATTGAGACTTCTCTTCCACCTAAGGTTATGATTGAACAAGTTGAAGAGAAATACTCGAATTCCAAGGAGCACATAGAGAAACTGGATCAGATCAGTATAGCTAAGATTAAGGAACTCATTGAATCACCTATAGCTTCACAAATGAATGTTAATCTTTTCCTGCGTGAGTGGGAAAAGATGAAGAAGAGGGAGATCAAATATTTTACTTGCAAAGTGCAGTTATCACTTGAGCATGCTCAATACCAGGGTGTGGATGATTTGTTGGATGTATTTGCCAAGTGGCAATCTTCCCTTAGCAAATCTTAAAATGATATTTTGTAATCCCTATTTTGTGGGAGATTTGATTTTGTAATAATTAGTAATTATTATTTAAGGGGGATTAGATCTTATAGGAAAGAGGGTCAGAAACCACCAAAGGAGAACTCGAGATGCTCTGTATTTTGGAGACTTGTAATTTCTTGCAATCTTAATAAATTCAGTTAGTTTCTCTTGACCCTCTTTTGTGATATTTTTCAAATGTCTTTGATAAGTTATGGTTTCCCAGTTAATCATTGAATAAATCTGTTTTTATGTTGCATGATTTTTAAGTACAGGAGATCTGTATGCTTGATTTTTCACCACCCGATCTATGTGTAAGCTATGTTTTGAATGAATTTATTTATTTGATTCATATCACTTAACTCTGCAATTATTAAAACAATCATATGTAGTTTGATGTTAATTTGTAAATTGGCATATCAGTGACATGATAGTCTTATGATTTAATCCTTTGAATTAAAATCACTCAATTTCAATTGTATTGTTTTATTTTGAAGCAATTGATGTTAGATCTAATTCATATATTTATTAATTGTTGCTATTGTGACATATTCCATACCTCATTCCATTCCTACCATGTTACCTTATGTCTCATCATCAGATCTTACTGCTCCTCCATCCACACCAGCTGATCAACCTGCTGCCCCTGTTGAAAATCACCAAGAGATAGCTGAAATTCAAATTTCAACTGCACCTTCATAGCAAGCTGAGATTCAGGTTTTAACTGCTCCTGCAGAACCTATCACTTCATCCATCACTTCCATTTCTTCACCTTCAGCTTCCAATGCTGCAATGGCTTCCATTTCCATTCCTCATATAACTATGCCCATTCCAACCCCTGTTGTTTCCCAACCTGTGTTGTTGGTCACAATTCTAGGAGTGTCTTCATCCCCTATGGAAGAAGTAGCATATTTTGGAGAAGATGTAGTGGTCTCTCTTAGAGAGAATTTTTGGAGTATTTATAATGTATCATTTATTTTTTCTCTGTTCTTGGTACCCAATCCCATTAATCCCTCTCAGTTTTTCTCCATTGCAATCTTATAGTAATATCACGCCTCCCCTTGAAGACGTATGAGGGTAATAATGAATTTACAGGTCTACATATCGCAGGATAGCAAAGCCACATGTTCACTATCCAGATTCCTAATCTTTAAACCCTGAAACCATGAGTGTCTATGTTTATCTATTTATTTATATGTCTAGGGAGGTGCACTCAATCCTTCATTATAATGTCTCCATCATTATAGATATCGTCTACCACTTTCAAAAAACATTGATAATTATCAAGAGTGGAGCTTTGTTTTATGTTTATCCTTGATGTCCATTTCTTTTTAAAAGTAAAATGCCCTAGTTTTTATTTTTATGGAAATCTTGTCAATTTATTTTAATAAATTGAATTTTTTTTAATAACTGATACTGAGTGCACACTAAAGTATTAATATGGTATAAAGAGCAAACTAATATATATATCGTATCACGAGAAGGGAGTAGACTTACGCTCGACGATTTCGAATGGCATCCATCGAAGCATTTAGATCCTCCAGAAGCTCTCGGCACCTCCCATCCATCTCATCCATGCAAACCCCACCTCCCTGACCGCATATCCCCCGTCAGATCCTCCACCGTTTCATCGCCACAGATCCGTCGACCCGATCCATGCCCCTATGCTCTACCCTGCTTGATGTTGCATCCATGCATTCAATGCATGCTACCAACCCCTTGAACCAATTCAAACCAACTCGTTCTCCTGGTGTGCCGCATATCCTCTGCTTCTCGGACCCCCATCTCCCCTGTCCTGCAAGCTCCCATCTCTTCTCGTTCTCTTTGTGTTCCTCCGTTGGTTCCTCTATTCTCAATTCGACCACAAAACTGGATCGGTAGATGGAGAGATGTTGTAGCGGAGGATGGAGGGTGATGGCGTTAATGACATCGAAAAGAGTGGATGGGAGGTGGCAGCAGATATGCAGCGACGGGACGGTGGATGATCCAGTGGGGATATGCGATCAGGGAGGTGAGGTCCACGTGGATGAGCTGGATGGGAGGTGTCAGGAGGTGTCAGAGGAATTGATGGAGGGTCTAACGCTTCGATGGACGTCGAGTGAAATCGTCGAAGCATTAGACTACTCCTCACGAGAAGTGGTTTTGGGATCATGAGAATCATCCTTGACTCGACATGTGGTAAGAGGTAAAAATTCCGCTACCTCTTACCCATTTCATTATCCGTGCTAGTTGAAAGTGTGAAATCAACATCAACCATAGATATTTTATTTCGCCACTCACCCACCGTATATTTTCTTTCTGACTTTAACACGTACCAAAGGTTATTTCACCAAAGTTTCCAACATTATGTTAAAATCCTCGCAGTAGATCTACGAGATGATGTATACCTCACAAGAAATAATTTAGGAATAAGATTAAGAGTGGTCAATTCAGTAAGATGAGCAACAGAATACTAATACAATAGAACTCGGATAGAAGCAAAAATACTTCGCACACACTAGTTCATTAATCACAATATGGACAGATAAGTAGTACAATGCATGAGGATTTGAATGCTAAGGTGGCAATTTGAATTATCCTTCATGGAGTGATCAAAAGATCACTGGAGTGTCATCGGAGCACAACTAGTAGTCTATCTCATCATCAGTGGAGTCATCAATACTCAAGTAACTGTCAACCATTAGTCAAACTAAGTCTAACTAAGTGTAACTGGAACTAACTGAATGAAGGAGGCTTAGTGGAGGGCGCATGAGGAGCTAACTGAAGTCTGAATGGGCAGTCAAGTCTCACTGGAGGTCCATCGGAGTGATACAGTCAGTTGAGAGTCAGTCTAGCCTTAAATCAAGGAAAGAACTGAAGATAACTAAAGATAACTAAATGGTAGGTAAGGAAGGGTGCCTTTCTCATGCACTAGGTGAAAGGAGGGTGCACTAAGCACTAGGAGGGCTGAAACTGAGTGGAAAGAAGCTCTGAGGGCTAGCTAACTAAGGGCTAGGTGCTGGGAATGATGACTGGGATGCATGCAAACCCTAAAAGTGCATGCATGACTGGAAATGCAAATAATGAAAACGCTAGTAGGACTAGGATGGAGTATAGGAATATCCTAACACCCCCCCTTAATCCATACTGGGCCCTGGTAACTAAGACTAAAGGTCACCCAATACAATGAATAATAACAGTCAATAAATCGAGGAAATGGGGAAAACCTCATGGGAAAAATACCCCCCTCAAAATAGACTGTAAGGCACACAAAAAAAATAAATGCTCCAAACTCAAGCAGGTGTGATGCTTGGTCATATGTCTAGAGGTATCTTCTTCTTGGGAAGAAGTGGATCATGCTCAGAAAGCATGTGCTTGTACTTGCTCTTCAGATCGAATGTGATGAGAACAAATCCAAAGGTATGAGGATGATCCTTGAACCTATGATTCGAATCAGCTGAGGTAGGATCAAATCTATGAATGTGTAGATGGTCTTTTGTCTTCTCCTTCGAACCATCATGGGTGATATTATGCCAAAAAGAACCATCAAATAATAGTAAATGTTTTGAATCCAAATCAGATCCAAGACTTAAAGAATGGTTTCTTGAGATCTCCTTTGAACCAGTAGGGGTGAGATCAAAACCATTATATGCATGAGAAATTATCCCAAGTGAATGGCAATGGCCATCAAATATCAGTGTTTGCTTGGAATCCAAATTAGATCCAAGACTTGAATCATGGTTTATTGAGATCTCCTTTGAACCATTAGAGGTGAGATCAAAACCAGTAAGTGCATGAGAAATTATCCCAAGCGAATGGCAATGGCCATCATCTTCAATAACCTTCTGAAAGCATGAAATAATGATCATATAGTAGTACATAAGAGGTGAGTGATCAAGGAGAGCGAATGCATTACCTCCAATGGTTGATTTTACCTCTGAAACATTCAATAGATCTTGATGCAAACCAACAAACTATGGTGCAAGAGAGGATTTAGGACCTTCTGCAATTTCTAAAGTGTGAGTTGGCACATAATTTGAAATAGAAGAAATTTGGAGCATGAGTGTAGAATCTGCAAGTTCTTCTTCTTTGTGGCTAACTTCAATATGAGATATGTTTGAGACTGATTCATGATCAATGAGATCATCAAGGAGGACGAATGGATCACTGGGCTTGCTCTCGAAAGGGTTTGGACCAATCCCTTCATTCTATTTGCCAAATATTTCATCCAGATGGGCCCATAGCTCTTTTGGACATTCAACATGATCAAGGGAATCGATTACCATGCAACAAGACATTGCAAGCATCATTTCTCTAGAGGCACTGTCACCTTTATTTAACCAGTCATTCTCTTCTTCAGAGGATTCGAACTCTCTTTCAAAACAATAATCAAAGAGACCATTTCTCTTCAAATGTGCTATCATCTTCGGTTTCCATTCATCATAGTTGAATGGAGAAAGAGGAGGGATTTCTTTAGAATTTATAGAATCTGTAGAAGACATGCAAAAAAAATAGAAAATATTTGCAACTGCTACTGCTGCAAAAATGTAGAAACTGCTGCAACTGCTACACTCGAAATCTTGATAATAACCTGCAAAAAACTCTCAGGAATGGAGATAAACAATACTCTCAACATGCTCTGATACCATGTTAAAATCCTCATAGAAGATCTAAGAGATGATGTATACCTCACAAGAAATAATTTAGGAATAAGATTAAGAGTGGTCAATGCAGTATGATGAGCAACAGAATAATAATACAGTAGAACTCGGATAGAAGCAAAAAATATTCACACACACTAATTCATTAATCACAATATGGACAAATAAGTAGTACAATGCATGAGGATTCGAATGCCAAGGTGGAAATTCGAATTAGCCTTCATGGAGTGATCAAAAGATCACTAGAGTGTCATCGGAGCACAACTAGTAGTCTATCTCATCATCAGTGGAGTCATCAATGCTCAAGTAACTATCAACCAACAGTCTAACTGAGTGTGGTAGGTGTAACTGAGTGTAACTGGAACTAACTGAATGAGGGAGGCTCAATGGAGGGCGCATGAGGAGCTAACTGAAGTCAGAATGGGAAGTCAAGTCTCATTGGAGGTCCGTCGGAGTGATGCAGTCAGTTGAGAGTCAGTCTAGCCTTAAATCAAGGAAAGAACTGAAGATAACTGAAGATAACTGAATGGTAGGTAAGGAAGGGCGCCTTTCTCATGCACTAGGTGAAAGGAGGGCGCACTAAGCACTAGGAGGGCTGAAACTGAGTGGAAAGAAGCTTCGAGGGCTAGCTAACTAAGGGCTAGGTGCTGGGACTGATGACTGGGATGCATGCAAATGCATGCAAACCCTAAATAATGCATGAAAACCCTAAAAGTGCATGCATGACTGAAAATGCTGGTAGGACTAGGATGGAGTATAGGAATATCCTAACATGTTATAGAACATGCACCTTTTCCTAGTGTATTCCCTATCTGCCACAAATTTGAACCCTCCTCGAATCTAAACCATTGATTTCTTATAAATTAACCATTTTGATCCTGTAACTCTTGATTTCTTATAAATTAACCATTTTGATCCTGTAACTCTTGATTTCTTATAAATTAACCATTTTGATCCTGTAACTCTTGATTTCTTATAAATTAACCATTTTGATCCCGTCAATGTGTAAGAAAGGTGAATTTTGTCTTAAATTAATTCATCTGACGCATCAAGTTTTCGTGGGCATTGTCTGGCTGCCATTGTATTTATCTGATCGCCAAACTGTTTGCAGTAGTTCCGGGCAGTAGTTACGAGATAGAATTTTCGAGGGTTTGGGTTCCTATTCCCCTACAACAACAAGAAATCTCTAGTGCGGAATTCGAAGCTCGGGTAATAGTTCCATGCAATAGGCTATGTTTTACGCTCGGTCCCATCTACGTTCGATGCAGCTAAATCCCTACACAGGTTCCATGCTCGGTTCAGACTCTAGTCACACGCTGCCACACTCTAGTCACACACTCGGTTCAAGAACCTTATATAGTTGTCCCATTCATATGTAGACCATCCGCTGAATCCCAAATATTATGCACTGAACAAGTAAGTATCTTGAGCAAATTTATCCTTGGTCTTTTTAATTTTATCAAGAGAAATAAGACCATATTCCTTCAATAAACTCATAATATCTTCTGAAAGTTTGTAATTCTCTTCCAAACCCAGGATTGGATCTATACCGACCAATATCTCCTTACTGTTTCCTACTCGCCAATAGAGATCATTTTCCAGCCAATTGTACACTTTTAGGAAACCAACCCAAACAAGAGATACACCTCTTGTTCTTTTCTTTGGATATCTGATCCAATTGCCAGCCAATTAGCAATTTTTGTAATGAAACATTGAGTTAATTTAATATTGTCAATTGAAGTGTAATTTTTTTAATTAAATCCCGTCATGCTAGAAGGGTGTTATGAATATATAAATCCCTTCATGTTTATATTGAAATGGTACCATTAATATCCTTAATATTCATTTATACAATCTTTAGACTAATTTTAAAAATCAAATATTCCACGTGGAACAATCTGGGTGTTCCACGTGTCACCCTGGGAAACTAGATATCGACATTTTAACAACAAAATTTATAGAAGTTTTGCTACAAAGAGTTTGCTGGAAAGTCAAAATATTTTCAAAGAAAGAGAGCTCGCTCTTTCGTCAGGTTGTTCTATTTCGGGGCGTTGGAAGTAGATGCTAAGGAGAAAGAGTGTCCACTCCTTCCTCCAGGGATTAGTTTTTAAAAGTGGCGAAAGTAGATATCGGTAGTCTGAACACAAATTTCATAGGAACATTGTTTCACACATTTTGCTAGCAAGTGGAAATATCCACAGAGAAAGAGCAACTGCTCTTTCCCCAAGTTCTATTTTTACAATTCCCTCGTAAATGAAGGGGCAGTCGACCCTTCTTCTTCCCAATATTCTTTTCGTTATTTCGAGACTACAAGAAGGGTCGGTCAATCCTTCTTGTGTTCTCCATTATGTTTATCGTTGAATTGCTAGATAAAGGTTTTCACAATTATATACTAAACGAAGGGGTGTCTGATCCTTCTTGTCAGAAAACGAAAGTTGGGACAAACAATTTGTATATGTTATAACTTAGCTGATGTCTGGCCCCTACTATTTATTGCAAAAGTCGGAAGTCAAGAATTGTCGGCCTAACCTTCATAGATCAAATAGTTTTACATTTCTCTCATAAATGAAGGGTCAGCCGACCCTTCTTGTGCTCAGTATTCTTCCGGTGTTCACCATTTTAGATATAGATGAATTGACGTCTTAGCCTTCGTAGGTTGAATATTTTTAAAATTCCATCATAAATTAAGTGGCGGCCGACCCTTCTTCTACCCAGTATTCTATCCATAATAGTTCTATAATGCAAGAAGGATCGGTCGATCATTCTTTCTTTCACCATTCTGGATATAGGTGAATTTCTAGATATAGTTGTTCACAATTATCTACTAAACAAAGGGGCGGTCGATCCTTCTTATCAAAAAATGGAAGTTGGGACAAACATTTTTATATGTTAGAAATTAGATGATGTCTGGGTCCCTACTATTTATAGCCAAAGTCAAAATTTGGGAATTGTCGACATAGCCTTCGTAGATTAAATATTTTTACATTTATCTCATAAATGAAGGTTTGGTTGACCCTTGTGCTCAGTATTCTTCCCGTGTTCACCATTTTGGATATACATGAATTGACGACCTAGCCTTCATAGGTTGAATATTTTTACAATTCCTTCATAAATGAAGGGGCGGATGACCCTTCTTCTGCCTAGTATTCTTTTGATAATAGTTCTAGATTGCAAGAAGGGTCGGTCAATCCTTCTTTGGTTCGCCATTTTGGATATAGGGAATGGCTGGATATAGGTTTTCACAATTATCTATTAAACGAAGGGGTGGTTGATCCTTCTTGTCAGAAAACAAAAGTCGGGACAAACAATTTTTTATGTTCTAACTTATCTTGTGATTTGGTTTCCTAAATGTAGTGCAATATTATTTTATATTTTGTTACTTGTAATGTTGTGATTTCTTTGTTATTTGATTATATAATATGTATGTTTGAAAAGAGAACACATAATATTATGAGAACTTTTTGAAAAGAAAGAACACATCAAATTTGAAGATTTTAATGCCCCTCAAAGGGATTTCATTGATTACATAGTCCTATAACAACAATTATCCATCAACTAATTGCAAAGCCAAAAGTTTCATACATCAAGCACAAAAAAGTCTATAAACACACAAGTATATAGATACCAGTGATACATGATATATAACAAACAAGCAAGTATATATATAGGAAAACAAGAAAATTAATGGTAGCAGAGTCAAGAATTCTTCTATTACTCAGGACCAAGTACAATACAATACAATGTCTTTGTGCCGCCTGTATCCATCTCAACAACCTATATATATATATATATAGTTTACAGATGGATACATAATGATCCATCGGTTCAATAACTGGCATGATTAACTGACTCGACATGTGGTGATCGACATGACGGTTAGGCATGTTCTCCAAAGTGGTAGAAAAGGAGGACCTATTTAGGAGGCCGACCTAGGTTCCTCCAACATCTCCCCCGTGAAGAAGACCTTTCTTTGTCCTGAAGTAATCAGAAAATAACTGGAGCGGAATGAACAAATATACTTCACTGTGTTTTGAGTTGGTATCGGCTTATCCCTTGGCTAGAAATGGGTCATCATGTATGGAAATGTGTCCATGTAGGTAGAAGAAGATGACAGCATGGTCTGGTAATAAAACAACATTCGACGACTGCGGCAAGCCTATCCTTCATGACCGCGGTAGCGCATGTTGTGTTAGAGAGGAAAGCTTCCAAGACAGCGGCTTGCATACCAATCAGTTATTGAAAGGAGAGTGACAGAAAGAAGATTGACGAAAACGTGATTGGTGCCAAAGAACATAATGAAAAAACCATGTATTGGGACCAGGGTATTTTTTAAGGATTTTAATATTATACCTAACTGTAGTATCCTAGGCAAATATTTTGGATTGAAAAAAACATGTATATAGATAGGTAGGCGAATATTAATATGAAACATACAATTTAATACTGAAATGCATAAATTTTGGCGAATATTATGATAAAAAAACATATTTTATGTAAATATAGGCGATATTAGAGTCTAAAAATGACCAAATAGCGAATTTATTTTTTGAAAAAAAGTCCAAAAAATAGCCAATTAGTGAAATTTCGCCCCTAAAAATTACCGTGATTGGGACTTCGAGAGTGCTCGAAATTCCCATAGATCATGGTGTGGTGCAGATTGTCCAGGGATCCGATGTCGAAATGCTCATATATCACGAGGAGCACTGGGGATCGATCATAAGACTCAAGCATTTCTCATAAAACAACAAAAGACAGAGAACAGAGGCAGTAAAGAAAATTTCCATGGCTTTCCCAAATATTTCAGTTTGTTGCGATATGGGGCATCGTTAGCCTATATATAGTGAGTGGCCAGTGAGTTGATGGATTGACTAGGATGGGACGGATGGGGAATGATAATTATCATAGATGGAGGGATGGCGGTCATAGATATCATCTGTAGCGACAACAGATTTTGATTGAGTAATCGTAGATATCACTCGTGTGAAGAAAATGATCTCACCATGCTTCGGTCGACATTATGTCTTATCAGGAACAAAATATACACCGTGATACAGATGTCGTAGAAGTAAAGTTTACTCCATGAAGTAAATGCCTGTTGAAGTGAAGTGCTTGACGAAGTAAAAGTTTGTGACAAGACATAATGTCACGAACTTCTATATAATTGTACAATTACTCCAGTTTGTGACCAGAAATAATGTCATGAACTTCCATATAATTGTACAATTACTCTACCAAAACCTACAGAGATGATATCTATGACCACCGTCCCGCCATATTGTGATAATTACTATTCCCCATCCGTCCCATCCTAGTACAATTAAATTAAAAAAAATAGTAACCTGACTATTCTCAATTTGCCACTTGTTTTTATTGTTGATTGAAAAGGACTCTTTTAAATATGGTCCTCATTACTAATTTTGGAAAAATAAATATTTATGTTTTAAATCCGTAATAAAACTTGTATTGTATTGTACTTGGTCCTGAGTAATAGAAGACTTCTTGACTTCTTGACTTCTTGACTTCTTGACTAATCTATATATCGTGTATCTTGATTATTATATATCATGTATCATTGGTCTCTATATACTTGCTTGTTTATAGACTTTTCTGTGCATGAAGTATGAAAATTTTGTTTATATATATATATACTTTTGTTTATAGAATTTTATGTGCATGAAGTAACTTTATTTCTCCTATGTCTCCTGAGGTAACTGCCTAGCCTCAATCTATAATGTTTTCAAATATTTTTGTTGTATTCTTGGCCCCAAATCCCATTAATCCCTTTTAATATTATGTTTTTTTCTAATCATTTTGCTCTATTCTTGGTCTCGAATCCCATTAATCCTTTATTTATAATGCATCATTTATGTTTTCTCTATTCTTGGTACCCAATCCCATTAATCACTCTTAGTTTTTCTCCATTGCAATCTTATAGTCATATCACGCCTTCCCTTGAAGACGTGTGAGGGTAATGATGAATTTAAGGTATAACCTTCAACTTGAAATTAAGTTTAGCCTTTCAAATTTGATCCCTGATATCTATTCCAAAAAATTATATAAGTTAAATCCATATGTTTATATTGAAAGGGTACCATTAATATCCTTAATATTGGTTTATGCAAATATGTCACATGGCACAATATGAGCGTTCCACGTGTCACCTTGGGAAAGAGAGGTCTCTCTTTCATCAGGTTGTTCTATTTTGGGGTGTTGGAAGTAGATGCTGAGGAGAAAGAGCGTCCGCTCCTTCCCCCAGGGATGATTTTTTAGGAGTGACGAATGTAGATATCGGAACTTTGAACACAAAGTTCATATGAACATTGCTACGCACATTTTGCTGGCAAGTGAAAATATCCACTGAGATCGAGAGGTCGTTCTTTCTCCAAGTTCTATTTTTACAATCCCCTCGTAAATGAAGGGGCGACCGACCCTTCTTCTTCCCAATATTCTTTTCGTTATAGTTTGAGACTACAATAAGGGTCGGTCGATCCTTCTTGTGTTCTCCATTCTGGTTATCGTTGAATTGCTAGATAAAGGTTTTTACAATTATCTACTAAACGAAGGGGCGTCCGATCCTTCTTGTCGGAAAGCGGAATTTAGGACAAACGATTTGTATATGTTATAACTTAGCTGATATCCAGTCCCTACTATTTACTGCAGAAGCTGGGAATTGTTCGCCTAGCCTTCGAAGATCAAATAGTTTTACATTTCTCTTGTAAATGAAGGGTCGACCAACCCTTCTTGTGCTCAGTATTCTTCCAGTGTTAACCATTTTAGATATAGATGAATTGACATCTTAGCCTTCGTAGGTTGAATATTTTTACAATTCCATCATAAATGAAGGGATGGTCGACCCTTTTTCTACCTAGTATTCTATTCATAATAGTTCTATAATGCAAGAAGGGTTGGTCAATCTTTCTTGCTTTCACCATTCTAGATATAGGTGAATTGATGGATATAGTTGTTCACAATTATCTACTAAATGAAGGGGCGGTCAATCCTTCTCGTCTGAAAATGGAAGTCGGGACAAACATTTTTATATGTTAGAACTTAGATGATGTTCGGGTCTCTACTATTTACAGTGGAAGTCGAAAGTTGGGAATTGTCGACATAGCCTTAGTAGATTAAATATTTTTACATTTATCTCGTAAATGAAGAGTCGACCGACCCTTGTTGTGCTCAGTATTCTTCCCATGTTCACCATTTTTGATATACATGAATTCACTCCCTAGCATTCCTATATTGAATATTTTTAAAATTCTGTCATAAATGAACAGGTGGGAGACGCTTCTTCTGCCCAATATTCTTTTCATAATATTTCTAGACTGCAATAAGGGTCGGTCGATATTTCTTGTGTTCTCCATTCTGGATATATATAAATGCTGGATATAGGTGTTTACAATTATCCACTAAAGGAAGGTGTGGTCGATCCTTCCATTCGAAAAATTTGAAGTCCGAACAAACATTTTTTTATATATTATAACTTAGGTTATATCCGGATTCCTGCTATTTAGAGCGGAAGTAGGAAGGTGGGAATTGTCGGCCTAGCCATCGTAGATTAAATATTTTTACATTTCCCTCGTAAATGAAGGTTCGTTCGACCCTTCTTGTGCTCAATATTCTTAAAGTGTTCACCATTCTGGATATGCATGAATTGACACCCCAGTATTCGTAGGTTGTGAATTGTCTTGGATGACTTCTGAGTTCTGTCAAAGACATCACGTTCCAGCTTATCTCGTTTGTTCTGCTTGTTATGCCTAGAAGATCCCCTGGAGTATCTCTTACATAATTCCACGATTGTCTCAAAAGGTTCTTTAGAGATATCTCCCTTTCCTAGCAAATTTAACATGTCTAAACAGTCGTCCCTGATCCCTCGAAGCAGGATTATCTTGAGCACATCTAGTCCCATGTTCGTCTGCCCAGCTCTCTGCACATTGTACAGCAGCCTCTCTACAAAATCCTCCAAACTTTCATCCTCCTTCTGTACCATCTTGAATAACTCTTCCCTTTTGTCCCTGGTGTTGCAATATTCTTGATATTTTTCCAGGAACACTTGCTTCATCTTATTCCAATTAGCAACAGTTCCTCCCCCAAGGCTCATGAACCATCGTAATGCATTGTCCTTCAGGGTGGCAGGAAAAAGCTTCAACTTTTGGGCATCTGTGACATAATCATAGCTGCGACAGAGGATATCGAATTCAAAAAGGAATTCGTCTGGATCTTCTGCCGCCCTGCCATGGAAGCGAGGTAACACCGACGGTGAGATTTTTTTCATAGGAGCTGTCCCTTCTAGCTGCTGTATTGGGAATTGCAATGTAGCCATAGTTTCTTCTGGCAGGGAATCATTTTCATGATGGTATTGTACCACTGCTTCTTCCTCTTCGTTCTCATGTCTATTATTCATCTTTTCTTCTATATCCTCTCCTTCATTCATTCCTGCGTTCCTTACCTCAGTTGTAACAGCTGCGTATTCTTCAGGTGTAGTAGCTGCGTATTCTTCAATTGTAACAGCTGAATCAGCCGTTCCTTCTTTAGCAGGGGTATATGCAGGAATCACAGCTGCTCCTCTATCTTCCACTGTAGATCCTGATGCTGGCGCTCCAGGATCAGCAGGGCCTCTTCTGATAGGAGTCTCCCGTTGACGAGCTCTGACAGCTGAATCAGTTTTGTCAACAAGGTCGTCGATGAATGTTCTTCTACCCAGCGGTGGACCTCGACCACGACCCGAACCACCTACACTGTTAGTAATTTGTGGGGTTTTGGGGGTTGGGAGGTGATCGCGTTTTACCCTCCTCGTATTCATGCGAAGCAGATCATTCAAAAACAAACAAAAAGACTGTCTAAAAGCGATTATCAGATGCAACTAATGACTAGTGTTTAATTTTCATCCTTCCCCGGCAACGGTGCCAAAATGTCAAGCACTCTATTTGCAGATAAATTAATACCAAACACACAGAGCATATGAAATTTATTGTCAACCCGAGAAAGTCTTTTTATTTCAAAGGATAAGTGCACAATATATGCTTAAACACAAAACCATTAGAAGTGAATACTTTTATCTTCTATCATCCATGTTCATCCCAAGAATCTATGCAACCCCAATTGCCTTCTAACTGCTATATTACAATCCTTTTCTATTATGCATCAACAAGAAATGGTACCAGATCTAATCAACGATTTCAAAAAGGAAATCTCATTCGCATTCTAAAATAATCACTTGTCTAATCTAATCAAGCTGGGAATCATAAAGCATAAACTGAACATTACTCTAGAATTTCAATGAAAGAGATTGAAGCAACTGTTCTAAGAAACTGAATTGCAAAATAGAAATCAATCAACACATAACAGGAAAGCTAAATTGTAAGAGCTCATGGGATCACGTCTCAACTGTAAGATGAACACGGCAGTGTGAACAGAAATTGAAATGTATAAAGCAACCCTGACTCAGTCGATTGTTATTCTATACCATTCACCAATCTCACAGAAATGTAATCTTTTACTGAGAAATCCACACAATAAATATTGCTGCTGCGTACAAAGGAAAGAACAAAGCATCACACAACAAGAAAGATGAAATCCTAATTTAACGGGCCCAGTCTTCACACAGAGATGCTGGTTGAACAACACTCTCTTTAACTCAGAAGTAACCCCTTATATTAACAGAAGAATGAGTACACAGTTTGGCTTGGCTGCTAATACAAAATAAATTAATTGTTTGTTGTTCAACCCCTGGGTCGAGGAAACTCCCCATATTTATACATACAAATTGTAACATCTAATCCTATAATTGGGCAGCCATGAAGATCTCTGATCTTCAGGTGCCCTAAATAACTAGCTGTTACCATGCGTGGTAGAACAGAAATATCCAAATATGAGAAAGTTATTAATGGACCCAAGAGTGACGGTCTTTCCAGCTTACAGCTAGACTCGAGCAGCAACATACTTAAGATAGCAAATTCTGTTACAACTGCCCTGTCACATTTGTGTTTTGATTGATGATTCGAGCCCCAAGGATCCCTTCTATAAGCAATGAACGTCCCTTCCTTCATGACTTGTTCAGCTCCGATCTTCCTGCAGTCTATTTGTCTCAACTACCTTCATAAATCGCATCATGTTAGCACAAATTAAGAGATGCACAGCTTTAATTATCACAATCATAAGTATTAATACAATAAAACAATAATCGGCCATACCTTGGTAATTTGGGGAATAAGATAAGGACAATAAGTCTAACTGCCAAGATAATTGGTGTAGGACAAGGGCAGGGAAGATGATAAATGATGATAAAAAAGGGCCAATTATGGGCTCAACATCTCCCCCCAACTACCCTGTTGCATGTCCTCATGCAACAACCTGCATCTGAATCGTGAACTGAGCTCTATCCAGGAGAGAGGAAGGAATGTAGGAAACTCAGGCATCTCATCTATCTTTTGAAAGGCTTCTGTGAGTGACCCAGCATCTTCCAACTTCACTGTTTCCCTTCCACTGCTACTTGATGATATCTGGGAATGCACTTGGTGTGGTGGGAATCTTTCTGCAGTCTCATTATGCTATGCCTGGGGGAGTTGAAAAGAAATCCTCAATCTGAATCCAACTCAATGACATCTCTAGGAGGTGGAAGCACTGGTTCTTGTGGGACAGTGTCTTCCAGTGCATCTAATTTTAACAGGAGAGTTGCTGGTTCTTGTGTAACAGCAACATCCTTTAAACCTTCTTCAGCAGCTACCTTTATTGCTTTTGGAGACACTGGTTCTTGTGTAACAGTGTCTTCTTTGTCCTTCTGCTGCTGAGACTGGATTTCAATTTGCAGCTCCTCCTCCAAGATTTCAGTGTCACCTGAGCATGGTGTCTGTACCTGTTCATCTTCACTCCACTGTTTATCGGGAATGATATCCACTCCAGGGTTATCTTCTAAATGAAATTCAGGAGTTCCTGCTGCAACTTCCAAGGATGTTGGTTCTTGTGTAGCAACATCCTGGCTTGCCTCTTCATCCTTCTGCTGTTGCAACTCTTCTCCCATGAGTTATGTGTCATGGGAGTCCTCTGGGGTTACAACCCATAATTCATCATTAAAATCCAGAGTATCCTCTGTCCCAGCTTCTTCTCCTGTCTGCTTGGCCGGTTGGACAATTATATTCAGGGTTGCTGGTTCTTGTGTTGCAGCATCCTGTTCCAATTTATCACTGTCCTGCCTTTCTGTCTCTCCTTCTAAAATTATTGTGTCCTGGGAACGTTCTGGGGTTACAGCATAAAATTCTTCACTAACCTCCAGAGTATCCTTCAGCTCCATGATCTCTGTATCGTGGGAACATTATGGGGTCTCACTATATTCTTTTATAAGCTCCAGAGCATCCTTCATTCCAAGTTCTTCTCCCATCTGTTCTATAATCTCTGTGTCGTGGGAACATTCTGGGGTTACCATACATTCCTTATTAATCTCTAGGGCGTCCTCCATCCCATGTTCTTCTTCTACTTGTTCTACAATTTTTGCATCATGGGAAGTGGCAGCTGCAGCAAGGATGTTTAAAAGTGCTGGTTCTTGTGTGACAGCACCTTCTTTTTCCACTGCTTTCCCTACTGTGGCTACAGGCTGTTGTGCTGAATAAGTGCTAAGTAGAATTTTATGGCCTGCTTCCTCAAAGATTTCTCCACAGGTGGGGCAGAGTATTCGTTCATCCTTTTCTCTAGCTCCAGCAGAAGCTGATTCCTCCACTTGGTCTGCAGCCTCTATTAATGTGTACATTTTTCTTTCACCCTGCTTTCTGCAGGTTTCCTTACAAGTTTCCAGCTCCCTTCTAAGTGCTTGGAGGTCCTCTTTCAGCATTGCATTCTCATACAAGAGTCCTTCAATTCCAGGTTCTTCCTCCACTGGCCTTTGTGGAGCATCCATCGGTCTTGGTGTAAGGATTGGGGGCTCAACCTGTGTCTCTGAGGTTGCCCATCTTTTCCTAGCTGCCTCTGCTGCTGTGATTGATTGAGTTCGTTTCCTCCTGATTGGTGCTATTAGATCAAATTCATTGGTGGCCCTCTTCCTTTTCTGTGGCGTTTTCTTTTGTGACTTTTCTTTTTGTGGTGTTTCTTCTTGTGGAGCTGGAATATAGGGGGGAAAAACTGAAGTCAAAGGAATATTTCCCTGCCCCTCATGCTGTTCTTCTTCAATCACAGCTCCTCCTCCTACCCACTCAGGTGAAGACTCAATTGTAACCAGCTCAATGTCTTCTTCCATTGCCCTAGCTCCGTCATCTTCAGGTTCCATTGTCGCAGCATTTGATGCTGCTCCAATTTCACCTTCTGCTGTCGGAGCTGTCCTGTTATCTAGGTTTTCCACGAAGGTTTCATCTACATTGTTGCCTGATGGCTCTGTTTGTGCTTCCCCTTGCTCTCCTTCAAATACAGTGTCATCCCCCACTGGTTCTGCTTGTGCTAGGGATTCATCTACCTCGAATGGCTCTGACTGTGCCCCTGGTTGTTCTTCCTCTGTGGTTTTACCCACCCTGGATGGTCCTGCCTGTGCCCCCGATTGCTGTTCTTCTCCCATTTCATCCCTCCCCCCAACTTCACTGGAGGAACTCCGGGCCTCCTGTTGTGGTGGAACCTGTAATTTCTGCAATGGGATGACCCTCAAGGGAACAGGTTGCTGTGGTCGGGTTATAAATTGTTCCCAAGTTATATTATGTTGGGCAAGGGTTCTTACAATAATTAACTTGATAAGGCCATGGTGGGTGAGAGAGGACAGTGGGTGCTTCGCAGACTGAACAAATGTTGCCATATGACGCAAGTCGTGCAATAAATAAAATGGAATGTTCAACAAAATGCCATGGCGGAGATGAGAAAGCAAAGGAAGTTCAGAGTTATACACAGTTTGGTATCTACCTTCGCAGGTAATGTATTTCTTGAGGAAGACAGCAACCTGGTCCCATGGCCGCGGCAGTGAGTTCAGTGCAATCCCTCTCCTGGATGCTTCAACTTGCTCCCCTGGAAGTAAAAATTCTTCTCGTGCAACCGTTGCAGGGACTTGTCGGTTGAACCATGGTTTCCCCACCATCGGGATGGCTGTAACCTCAGATATAATGGTCTCGAAGACGTCTATACACAGCCCCCACACCGTGGAATGATTCTTGGTAAGATTCAAGGAAAACTGCAGGGCTGCATCCCGATCGAATCCATCCAATCACTCAAAGAATTCGAGCCAGCCAGCAGCTTGAAAGATAGCGAAAATTTGAAGGTTTCGCCTGAGTTCCCGGGTATTGAAAGGTTCATGGCGAACTGGAATCCCCATGGTCCTGGCTGCAGGCTGAGACTGCTATTCGACAGATTACAGGATCCCAGAATGGAAGTTGCAGCACAGAGGATGCACGAATCGTTGAGCGGAGACGTTGAGCGAATGAGCAAATTCGGAAAGTTGAGCACAGAAAAGCGTTTGAAATTTCCATGCCGAATTGGGGAAGGTGGCAATTATTAGTATTACGTCGTACGAGGGAAAGGTTTAATCAGGTATAAATGGTGGTACGAGTGAAGGTGCGACCAATATTGTTTAAATGATATCAATGCTTAATCACGTGATAAATGAAAGCCATACCTCATAAAACTGTGCGTCGGAAGGCTACGAAAACTGGTGGAGCATGCAGTTGGTGACGTCACGGAGCCGAACGCGTGCACAGTCAGACGTGGGATCATGATGACTCGGATAAGACACTAATTTCTTTCGTCGGTGAAACACAAGCCATCGCGTCCTCGGGGTTGGAATGATGAGTTCGCCGGCATGACTGGGATGAATCAGCATCATGATTAGCAGGTTGAAACAATTCTTCTGTTAACACGGGAGTTACCACTGCAAGTTGCCAAAGAAATGATCGCGTGGCCGATGAAAAAGCTGTTGCAGCTGGCGGGAAAGACGTTGCAGCCACCGGAAAAGAATTCACGGCAGCCGGAAAAAGAATTTACGATATCAGGGAAAATTACGGCTGTCACGGAAAAGTTTTACGGCGGCGGGAAAAAAAAACATACAGCTGGCGAGAAAAATTTTACGACTATGGGAAATATGCTGCAGCCGCTGTGACATGATGTTGCAGCCACTGGAAAGAAATGGCAGCTGTAGGGAATGATTCACAGCCGCTGGGAAATGATAACGCAGATGCTGGGAAATGATGTGGCAGTGACTGGTCAATGAGGTGGCAGCCGCTAGGAAATGAGGTGGCGGCTGCGGGAAAAATATGTTGCAGCCGCCGATGTTGTAGCCGCTGAAGTTGCAGCCGCCGATGTTGCAGCCTCCGATGTTGCATCCGCCGAAGTTGCAGCCGCCGAAGTTGCAGCTGTCGATGTTGCAGCTGCCGGAAAAGATTGACGGCTGTCGGAAAAAAAAGGATATTACGGCTGCTGGGAAATGAAATAGCCATGGCAGGTAAATGAAGTGGCAGCCACTGGGAAATGGGGTGGCAGCTGCAGAAAAAGAAGTTGCAGCTTCCGATGTTGCAGCCGCCGAAGTTGCAGCCGCCGAAGTTGCAGCTGCTGTTGTTACAGCTGCCGGAAAAGATTGACGGCTGACGGAAAAAGGGCATTACGGCTACCGGGAAATGAAATGGCTGTGGCTGGTAAATGAAGTGGCAGTCGCTGGGAAATGGGGGTGGCAGCTGCGGAAAAAGATGTTGCAGCCTCCGATGTTGCAGCCGCCGAAGTTGCAGCCGCCGAAGTTGCAGCTGCCGATGTTGCAGCTGCCGGAAAAGATTGACAGCTGACGAAAAAGGGCATTACGGCTACCGGGAAATGAAATGGCCGTGGCTGGTAAATGAAGTGGCAGCCACTGGGAAATGGAGTGGCAGCTGCGGAAAAAGATGTTGCAGCTGCCGATGTTGCAGCCGCCGAAGTTGCAGCTGCCGAAAAATATGTCGCAGCTATCGGATTTTTTTTTTTTTTTTTTTTTTTAAGCAAGGACGGCACAGGGAGATTTTCGTCTAACGGGTCCAAACTGGTTGTTCTCTTGGCGCTTCCCTGAAAATTTTTGAAAGACGACAGCAAGCAAAGAGATCAAATGCAAAGAGAAAAAGAGAAAAAAAAAACGACAACTATACGCTATAGCAAGAAATTATTTATGTACAGCAAATACAATTTTCAGTTTAAGGTTTGGCAAAGGTAGAGAAAAGTTCCTGCTCTGGTGCCAATTGATAGTCTGGATCGGCAGCAATATGTGAAATGAATGCATCTTTCGAAATGGGCTTACGATACAGTCGCAGTCTGTGGCCGTTAGCAAGTAATGGTATACGGTTTTCATCAATGGTCACCAGGCGAACAGTGCCGTTGTCAAATACCCTGTCGACCAAATATGGACCCAGCCATCTTGTGCATAATTTTCCTTTAAAATCCTTCTTGAATCTGGAGTCGTATAATAGTGCCCAGTCTCCTTCACGGAATATTTTCTTCTTGATGAATCGGTCATGCCAGTTAGATCTCTGTTGCTGAAGTAGCACAGTCTGGTCTACTGCAGCTAACCGTTTCTCATCCAATTCATTTAATTGATTCAATCTTCTTTTCTGGGATTCTGTTACATCCAGATTCATTTCAATGGCTGTTTTCAGGGTCTTGATCTCAAATTCAATTGGAAAGATGGCACTCTTTCCATACACCAGATCATAGGGAGAAAACCCCGTGGTGTTGCGCCAAGTTGTGCGATATGCCCATAGTGCTTCTAGAAGCCTGTCAGCCCAATCCCTTCGATGACTTTTAACTGTTTTAATAAGAATTGCTTCAATAACTTTATTAGTACTTTCCACTTGACCATTGGCCTGGGGATGATAAGGTGAAGCTATCCTGTGCTGCACATGATACTTCCGGAGCAAGGATTCAAATTGGTGTGAAATAAATTGTGGTCCCCCATCGGTAACTACTTCCTTTGGTACCCCAAAGCGAGTAAAAACTTCACTGTACAGAAAATCAATCACCGCCTGGTCATTAGCCTTAGCCAAGGCTACAGCTTCTACCCACTTGGTCATGTAATCTGTAAACACCAAAATGTAAACCTTCTGTCTGGATGGAGGGTTGATAGGACCAACAAAGTCCAATGCCAATCTATCAAACGGTTCTAGTACCACTTGGGGCTGTAAATGCATCTGATCTGTCTTATTAGGTTGGCCCATCCATTGGCAGCTGTCACAGGACTGAACATATCTTTTAGCATCTCTGAACAGTGTCGGCCAATAATAGCCCATCCGCAACGCCTTATGCCTTGTTCTTTTGTCTGCAAAGTGTCCTCCGCAAGGTTCATCATGACAGGCCTTCAGTATATGAAAGATCTCATCTTCCCTTACACATCTTCTATTCTCAAGATCAGGTCCTGTGTAAAAGAGATGGCCGTTGAGCCAACAATACCTGGCACTTTGCTGAATAATTTTTCTTTTCTCTCGTTTAGACATATGTGGCGGAAGCTTTCCTGCAACCAAATAATTAGCAACGTCTGCATACCAGGGTGAATGAGCTGAGAGTGCGAATAAATGTTCATCCGGGAAAGCATCCTCAATAGGTGAACTGTCATCACTGTTAGTAAATCGTGATAAAAAATCAGCAACAACATTTTCTTTTCCAGGTTTATCTATAATAGTAATATCAAATTCCTGTAATAATAAAAGCCACCTGGTTACTCTGGCATTAGTGACAGGTTTGTTCATTAAATACTTAATGGCAGAGTGGTCAGTATGCACAAATGTAGGATACCCAGTAATGTAATGCCGAAACTTATTAATAGAATAAACAATAGCAAGGAATTCTTTTTCAGTAACAGTATAATTTAGTTCAGCAGGGGCTAAGTTTTTACTAACATAATAAATAGCATAAGGTACTTGACCATCCTGCTGTCCTAGTACTGCTCCAATGGCAGTATCAGAAGCATCTGAAGAAATGTGGAAAGGTATGGTCCAATTAGGTCCCCTTAAAATAGGGGCTGTGGACAGCTTCTCTTTAAGCTTATCAAATGCTGTCTGGCATGCTGCACTCCACACAAACTGTGTGTCCTTCATTAACAATGAAAACAAAGGAGAAGCAAGTTTGGAGAAGTTTTCTATAAATCTCCTGTAATATCCAGCATGTCCCAGAAAACTTCGCACCTCTTTCTGAGTTGAAGGAGTTGGTATATTTTTTATCACCTTAATTTTTGAAGGATCCACTTGGATACCATCGGTAGAGATGAAATGTCCTAATACCACCCCCTCACTCATCATCATATGGCATTTTTCAGTGCTTAATGAGAGGCAAGCCTGTTCACAGCGAATTAAAACTTTCTTTAAATTTTCCAGTGCTTCCTCAAAATCCTTGCCATAGGGAGTAAAATCATCCATAAAAACTTCCATACTATCGTTAACCAATTCAGAAAATATGCCAATCACAGCTCTTTGGAACGTTGCAGGTGCATTGCACAAGCCAAAGGGAAGCACCCTGTAGGCGAACGTTCCCCAGGGGCAAGTGAAGGTGGTCTTATCCTGATCCTCTGGAGCAATCTGAATTTGATTGTACCCACTGAACCCATCCAAGAAGGAGAAGAACTTCTTCCCTGATAGGGTATCAAGTACCTGGTCAATAAAGGGCAGAGGAAAATGATCTTTTTGTGTAGCTTTGTTCAGCTCCCTATAATCGACACAGACTCTCCATTTACCATTTTTCTTGGGCACAATTACAAGTGGGGAATCCCACTCACTATCTGAAATAGGATAGATAAATCCTGGTTCCAAGAGTTTCTGGATTTCCTCCTTCACTATATCCCTCAAATTGGGGTTCATGCGTCGTTGGGGTTGACATACAGGCCGGGAGTCGTTTTTAATATAAATATGATGAGTGCACAGACTGGAAGGAATACCCTTCATGTCTGTATACTCCCAGGCGAATGCCCCCTTACGTTCCTTCAAGATATTGGTTAGGCGCATCTGTTCTTCTGAGGAGAGACCAGGGTTGATGTTCAAAGTTCTTCCAGGCTCTACCTCAATAGGAATGCTTCTCGAGTTTTTCAAAACTGGGATTATGTTTGTGTCATTGACTAGTGCATCCTCCATAAGCTGTTCTTGTTTTTCCTTACCAAGGGTACTGTTCAGGAGTTGATAAACTTCTTTATCTACTGAAGCAGGTTCACTAATGAAATTATTAATGGCATCGTCTTCTGTTTCGTTTTTGAAGGTTAGTGCCTTCCCTATTATTAGTAATGGCTGAACATCCTCCTCCTCTTCCTGTTCTATCCAAAGGGAAGTTTCAGTTTCTAGACTCGGCCGTGCTGGAGGATACAGGGTGAGGTTTTTGGTTTCCATACCATCAGATATAGTCATAGATCCTGATCGACAGCTGATGCAAGCATCAGCTATAGCCAACCAAGGCCTCCCCAAGATCAATGGGTGTCCCCCCAGCTGTGATTTTGGTTGTAATACCAGAATGTCGGCAGGGTATTCCCATGAGTCTACTGAAATGACAAGGTCGTCCAAAATCCCTTCGGGTCTGATGGTGGATCTGTCTGCCAATTCTAAAATGGTAGGGGTCGGTCTAATATTGGTGAATCCGAGTTTCTTTACAGTCTCCATTGTTATAACATTGATCGCAGCTCCTAAATCTACTAGTACGTTGGGTATCTGTGTTTGTCCTATGTGTACAGTGACAGTAGGATTGCCAGGATCCTCATACTTGGTTATAGGGGTTTTTCCGGTCATTAAAGCAGATAAATTCCCTATGACATGAACAGTAGGAGGATCTCTGGGTTTCCTTCCCGGTATTTTAGTGCACAGGTCCCGAACAGTTCTAGCATAAATAGGTACATCTTGAAGAGCTTGCAAAAGGGGGATATTAACATAAAGGTTCTTCAATTCTCCTAAGAGATTGAACTGAGGTTGCCCCCCTATTTTTTGAAGCATCAGTCTCTCAGGGTATGGTGGTTGCCTTACCAGCTGGGTAGGCTGCGTGTTATCTGATTTATCGTTTAATGTTTCAGCCGTCCCATCTGAGGGATGCTCAGCACCTTCAGTGATAGGAACCAGATCAAATGGATGCTGGGAACTCTCTTCTTTGTCATGCACAGACGGTGGAATATTTTCTGAAATTACACGTTCTACTATCTTCCCAGACCGTAGGCGAATATCATTACAAGGTACAGGGGAGAGAGAGTAGGCCGGCATATTGAGAGCCTCCAATTGCTGGACTGTTTTATTATTTGGGTTAGGGTTAGGTTGGGCAGGCAGCTGAGGCCGTATTGGTATATTAGGAACAGGATTATTTTGCAGCTGCAGCTGCGACTGCTGAGGTGGGTATTGAGGATATTGATGAAATTGAGGATATGGAGGAGAATACGGTAACTGTTGAGGTGGAGGTGGTTGAGGAAACTGGTTCCCAGGATGGAAGCTCCTCCATCCAGGAGACCATGACGTAGGTTGATGTGGTGGCTATGTCCAAGGACTCCATGAATTATAACCTTGCATCGCAGGTTGAGGAGAATTCCACTGAGCATAATTTGAAGGGAATTGTGTATTCACATTTTGCATATTAGTATTCCAATTATTCAAATTATTCAAAAATGGAAATGAATCGGGAGACATACCTTGATTTCGAGGCTGCCAGGGTTTCTTCTGTGCAATAAAGTAGGCTGAATCCACTTCTGGAGTTGATGCCTGTAGAACAGCCTTCACTTGGGGCAATGTGGGACATTCTTTCATATCATGGTTCAGCTCGCACAGCTGACACACTTGTATTTTTTCAAGAGGGCATTCTTTCAGTGGATGAGTCTTTCTACATCGGGGAAAGAACACACCTAGTGTGAGATCCTCCACTGCCTGTCTTTGCTTGGCCTTCAAGACATCAATCTCTGAAGAGATAGAGATCATCATTTCTTTTTTAAAATTTTCAAGAAGATTGCCTATCTTCGCACGCGTAGCTCCCCCATTGGATGAATTCTGAGTTCCTGTCGAAGACATCACGTTCCATCTTATCTCGTTGTTCTGCTTGTTATGCCTAGAAGATCCCCTGGAGTATCTCTTACATAATTCCACGATTGTCTCAAAAGGTTCTTTAGAGATATCTCCCTTTCCTAGCAAATTTAACATGTCTAAACAATCGTCCCTGATCCCTCGAAGCAGGATTATCTTGAGCACATCTAGTCCCATGTTCGTCTGCCCAGCTCTCTGCACATTGTACAGCAGCCTCTCTACAAAATCCTCCAAACTTTCATCCTCCTTCTGTACCATCTTGAATAACTCTTCCCTTTTGTCCTTGGTGTTGCAATATTCTTGATATTTTTCCAGGAACACTTGCTTCATCTTATTCCAATTAGCAACAGTTCCTCCCCCAAGGCTCATGAACCATCGTAATGCATTGTCCTTCAGGGTGGCAGGAAAAAGCTTCAACTTTTGGGCATCTGTGACATAATCATAGCTGCGACAGAGGATATCGAATTCAAAAAGGAATTCGTCTGGATCTTCTGCCGCCCTACCATGGAAGCGAGGTAACACCGACGGTGAGATGTTTTTCATAGGAGCTGTCCCTTCTAGCTGCTGTATTGGGAATTGCAATGTAGCCATAGTTTCTTCTGGCAGGGAATCATTTTCATGATGGTATTGTACCACTGCTTCTTCCTCTTCGTTCTCATGTCTATTATTCATCTTTTCTTCTATATCCTCTCCTTCATTCGTTCCTGCGTTCCTTACCTCAGTTGTAACAGCTGCGTATTCTTCAGGTGTAGTAGCTGCGTATTCTTCAATTGTAACAGCTGAATCAGTCGTTCCTTCTTTAGCAGGGGTATATGTAGGAATCACAGCTGCTCCTGTATCTTCCAATATAGATCCTGATGCTGGCGCTCTAGGATCAGCAGGGCCTCTTCTGATAGGAGTCTCCCGTTGACGAGCTCTGACAGCTGAATCAGTTTTGTCAACAAGGTCGTCGATGAATGTTCTTCTACCCAGCGGTGGACCTCGACCACGACCCGAACCACCTGCACTGTTAGTAATTTGTGGGGTTTTGGGGGTTGGGAGGTGATCGCATTTTACCCTCCTCGTATTCATGCGAAGCAGATCATTCAAAAACAAACAAAAAGACTGTCTAAAAGCGATTATCAGATGCAACTAATGACTAGTGTTTAATTTTCATCCTTCCCCGGCAACGACGCCAAAATGTCAAGCACTCTATTTGCAGATAAATTAATATCAAACACACAGAGCATATGAAATTTATTGTCAACCCGAGAAAGTCTTTTTATTTCAAAGGATAAGTGCACAATATATGCTTAAACACAAAACCATTAGAAGTGAATACTTTTATCTTCTATCATCCATGTTCATCCCAAGAATCTATGCAACCCCAATTGCCTTCTAACTGCTATACTACAATCCTTTTCTATTATGCATCAACAAGAAATGGTACCAGATCTAATCAACGATTGCAAAAAGGAAATCTCATTCGCATTCTAAAATAATCACTTGTCTAATCTAATCAAGCTGGGAATCATAAAGCATAAACTGAACATTACTCTAGAATTTCAATGAAAGAGATTGAAGCAACTGTTCTAAGAAACTGAATTGCAAAATAGAAATCAATCAACACATAACAGGAAAGCTAAATTGTAAGAGCTCCTGGGATCACGTCTCAACTGTAAGATGAACACGGCAGTGTGAACAGAAATTGAAATGTATAAAGCAACCCTGACTCAGTCGATTGTTATTCTATACCATTCACCAATCTCACAGAAATGTAATCTTTTACTGAGAAATCCACACAATAAATATTGCTGCTGCGTACAAAGGAAAGAACAAAGCATCACACAACAAGAAAGATGAAATCCTAATTTAACTCAGCAATCTCTGTGGAATACGGGCCCAGTCTTCACACAGAGACGCTGGTTGAACAACACTCTCTTTAACTCAGAAGTAACCCCTTATATTAACAGAAGAATGAGTACACAGTTTGGCTTGGCTGCTAATACAAAATAAATTAATTGTTTGCTGTTCAACCCCTGGGTCGAGGCAACTCCCCATATTTATACATACAAATTGTAACATCTAATCCTATAATTGGGCAGCCATGAAGATCTCTGATCTTCAGGCGCCCTAAATAACTAGCTATTACCATGCGTGGCAGAACAGAAATATCCAAATATGAGAAAGTTATTAATGGACCCAAGAGTGACGGTCTTTCCAGCTTACAGCTAGACTCGAGCAGCAACATACTTAAGATAGCAAATTCTGTTACAACTGCCCTGTCACAGCTGTGTTTTGATTGATGATTTGAGCCCCAAGGATCCCTTCTATAAGCAATGAACGTCCCTTCCTTCATGACTTGTTCAGCTCCGATCTTCCTGCAGTCTATTTGTCTCAACTACCTTCATAAATCGCATCATGTTAGCACAAATTAAGAGATGCACAGCTTTAATTATCACAATCATAAGTATTAATACAATAAAACAATAATCGGCCATACCTTGGTAATTTGGGGAATAAGATAAGGACAATAAGTCTAAGTGCCAAGATAATTGGTGTAGGACAAGGGCAGGGAAGATGATAAATGATGATCAAAAAGGGCCAATTCTGGGCTCAACACTCAACAGCATAACTTCTCAGGCCCCTAACTTTCTCATCCAAAGCCCATTTTGGGAAAACTCGGTAACCTTGGAAATCTCTCGATGAGCACTATGCAACTGTGTGATCCTCTACCACTCTTGAGAACTCTAATTTTTTCATTCTCTCCATCAAAATGCTTCCCAACTTCATCAATACCTATTTTAAATATTCTGATTATCTACCTCCAAGCTCATAGTTTGTCCCAAGTAGCCTTAGTGCTGCAACATGGGCTCTGATACCACTTTGTCATTTTCCCTTCCTTGCATCGGATCAACGGGATGGGACGTGAAACGACCCTTCTAATTGACTTATTTGATAATATATACTAGTGGAAAAATTATTAGTTGTTTAAAATAAATATGATTTTTAACGTGCACCTATTATTTTATATTTCATAAATCGCTTATGAACTGGATTTTGGTTCTCAGCAACGTGTCCTGTTATTTTATATTTCAAAAATTGTTTATGGAATGGATTTTGGTTCTCTTCAATGTGTGGACCTGCTTTTGAATGGATTGAAAGTTGCTGAAGGAATCTCTTTTCCAGAAAGAAAAATATTGCATAATATCAGCATTCATGATGGATGTATCATTGTAAATGTTACCAAGACTTTAAATGTAAGTATTCTATTGCCCTATCCATCAGAAGGTGTGGATACATTTTCAGAGGCTGTTGGTGGTTATATTCAATGGCCTGTATCTGAGATCGTTAACCATATTGGGTCTGCTCTTTGCGAGAATGAGGTGAGTCATATACTAGATTCTACTTCGCCGAATGTAGAACATATCATAACAACTGAGAATAAATATTCTCTTATTATGAGAAAAGTTAAGTTGTTACATAAGTGTTCAGAATGCAAGGATTACATTTCCATAGGTTTTGTAACAAATGTGAGTGGGAATAATTTTGTTGGGAAAACATTTTTGGGTGACTTCTCCTTTGGTATCCGGGTGAATGAAGTGATGTTTTGTTATATGGCATGTTGTTCGAGGTTGAGCAGTGGAGGTTTCGTTGTATGTCCAATTAAAAGAATCATATATTTTAATACAGAAACATTGCTCTCTGTTGAAAGCAATTTCCACAATAATCAATTTGAAACTAATTTGAAAGTATTGAGAGAAAATCACAATCTCAGGTTTGTGGGAGAGAAAGTTAATTTGATACATCAATGTTATTTAAAGCCACATTATGTTGCTCGGGGAATAGTGTCAACTGTTTTTTAGGGAGACATTGTACAATTCAAAGCACTAGATGCTGGTGAGTTTGGTATTTTAGTTCATAAAGTCTTCTGCAATTGCAAGGATTGTGGTGTATTTGAAGGATCTCTTATAAGATGGCCTGAAAACAATTTTCTTGACCTCGATGATGTTCCTTTGGATGTTATGCTAAAAAAGAAAACAGACGAAGATATGGTCAACATTTGGAACATTTTTGAAGAATGTCCTTTACAGATGGTCCTTCCACGTACTCCCCATTGTGAATATATAGATGTTAAAGGTAATGGAACAAGGCCATACAATTTCGTAAAGCGGCAAGCTACAACTAAAATTTCCGAAAGAAATTCAAGATCGGTACCTTATAGGCTTGGAATTGATCAAGGTGCATTCCTTTCAAAAATTGTCACTGAACATTGTTGCTCAAATATTTGTATGTCAAAAAATTCACTTCAATCGATAGTTGAATGTGTGAATAAATTTCATAGTATGAATGGAAATTCGAGAAGAGAGTATGTTATAAATTCTATGGGATCAAATGCTCTTGTGCCCAAAGAAGGAGATGACAGAAAAATAAGCATGTTTACAATGAGATTAGACACAATAGACGTCTGTCAAAATGCATGGTATAAATTCCATGGGATAAGAAGGAGCACTTTCTACAATTATAAAAGCATGTTCTTGAATGGTGATGTGAGAGGTGTGCATGGTAACAATGGCTTGGAAAAATATAGGGAAAACACTGTTGCACTGGTAGCTACTATTAATAAAATTGTAGAAGAGAATTTAGACAAATATCCAAATCTTACACAATTAATCAGTGAAGATGGAATAAGGACAACCTTGAAATTATTGCCATCTAATATGTCCCATGGTTTGCTGTGAAAAATGGAAAATGAAGATATCAAAAGTATCGGTTTGCCTCCAGTATCACAATCCTCCTTTAGCAAGGTGATGAGAGAGGATTTTCGAGATGTTAAAATTTCTAAATCAAACTCCTTTGCAAGGTGTAATGAGTGCATTACAATCCAGGATAGGCTTAAGGGGACCACTGATCCAGCTGATGTGGAAAGGTTGAGAGTAAATCAAGCAGCTCATAATAAATATATCGCAAGGTTTCACCAAGTATATTATTCTCACATATTAGCTTCACAAAAAAATCCAAAGACTTTTTTGAGTATTGTTCATGACAAAATGGATAAGTCAAAGACTTCCATTCCAAGGATGGGTAAGAAGGAAAAATATTTTAGTAATGTTATGAATATTCCCATATCATTGACTGGAATATTGACACATGGGCACAATACTGGGGGTTTTGGCCATTTCAGCCTCTCATTTTTAGAGATGGCATCGAATTTCAATGTGAAATCCCTGGCTAAATGCCTGAAGTGTCTTGAAGAACCAGTGGTTGATAAATATGGTGACTTTCTCTACAAAGGCGGAACATCTAAGCACAAATTGCATCATGCTCTATTGCAATCAAAGTCATATGAAAAGTGTTTGATATACAAACAAGATGTAATGCAAGATGATGTATTGTGTGTTGATGGTACTAATCAATGCATGTCAAATACAAAACTACCACCCATATTGTTGTTGCAAATGGATAATTGTTCAGGCAATTACAAAAACCACTTTGTATTTGTATTTTTATCTCTTTTAACAGCAAGGAGAGTGTTCGAGATTGTTGAAGTCATATTCCTCCCGGTCGGACACAACCATGAAGACATAGATGGAACTTATGGAAGGTTATCAGTAAAGATATATTTTCACTCTTGGAAATTATGGATACGTATAGGATATATTTTCACTCTTGGAAAGTATGGATACGTATAGGACATGTGAAGATCAAAATTTCTATGTCCCTTATCTAATTGATGAACTTTACGATTTTAAGAGTTTTGTGAAACCCGATCTTTTAGATGGAAATGCCAAGATCATCGGTATCAAAAAATGCCAGTTTTTTTAAATTTCAGCTCATCGATAACATTCCATTCATGCAATGGAGGGCATCACTTCGGGATGAAGCTTGGTCATCTCCTATTCATCTCTAGCGGTCATTGCCAGATAATAGCACAGACTTGCCGGTGGGATAGCCTAGGTTATTAAATATGCAATCAAAAATACCTTTGGACATTGATGAAATAAAAAAAGGAATTGAAACATATATTTCATTTTGGAATTGAGGGATGTTAGGAACCCATGTCTTTACTTTGTTAGTATGTTGTTGTTTGACGCATATGCTTTGTAAGTCGTCCCGTAGTAATTGTTGATCAATAGTTTGTGTTATTGTTGTTGGCGCATATGCTTTGTAAGTCGCCCGTAGTATTGTTGATCCATAGTTTGTAGCGGCCCATGGTTTTGACCCATAGTATTGGCGCCTAGACTTAGTATATAAGTGTGTGTTGAGACCTATGAAGGCACCGTGAAGTTATTTGTATTGAGCTTTCTCATAGGAGGTTGCCCCCTCGAAGTGGCCTGTGATCAATATAAAAGTGATTCTGAGTTCTATCATTTCCGCTATTTCGCATATTCGTATTAATTAATTGTTGCAGGTGCATCACATCTGGTATCAGAGCACTTTCTTCGGCTCGCTGGGTGAAATTTCTGCCAATTTTTTTTTCGCATCTGTTGCAGGTTCGGATTTGGGAATAACCCCTATCCGCTTAACTATGGGAAGTACTTGGGCATAATCCCTAAAACTCATTGTGAGGAGTACCACAGGAACCAAGAAGTAGCTGGCCCATTGAGAGGACGTGCCAGCAAAAAGGGCAATGACCCCTACCTAATTGACTAGTTCCCACTCGGGAGGTAAACCAAGAGCTGTCGTTTGTGGCAAAGCGGTTATCAGTTTTACCTGAGCTGTGGAGTGAGGGGTACTGCCCCAATACGCAAGTCGTCAGACAGCATTGGTGGCCGAGTGAAACCCCTGAACTGTTAGGAAGCCACACATACCTGGGGTCCATATCTACTTTCAGCTGAACTATTATCGATCACTACTGCGCCGTTTTAGCTCCATTTTGCAAGCCATTCCAGATCCAGCCATTTTCAATACATTCAGTGTTGTTCCAGATTCCTTCCGAGCCGTAGCCACTCCAGTATAAAATTCAGTTTTTTGTTCCATATCTCCCTTGTTTTCACTCTGTTTCCCTTGAAAATTTTGGGGAACCCTTGTCATCCCATTTTGCATATTTCATTCCTGAGGACCCTATCCCCAATTCCCCTTCCCAAAGCCCGAAAGACCACATTTGTCTATTTTTAGGGTTTGCCATAACTTCCTCAGATTTTACCCAATCGCCTTCAAATTTTACCACAGAGTTCCTTTCTGAACTCTTCTTATTTGTCCCTCTCTGCCAAATTTTCTCATTCTATCACCCTGCTTCTGAAATCCCCCTTTTGCCTTCTTGTCCTTTCGAGAGTGTCCAAAATCTAGTCAAACCCCAATTACCCATCATATTTTTTCCCAAATCCAGATTTTCCCTTACTGAAGCAGTTTCTGTTTTTGTTTTCCTACCCAGTCAAAAAAAAAATAAAAAAATCTTGGTTATGGTTGTCACCCGTGCAGGAGCAAAAACCATGGAAGAAGCACTTGCAGCCATCCAAGCCAAACTCCAGGATTTGGATGAAAAATTTCTCGGCCTCCATCTTGAACATTCATCTATGAACAACAAATGGCAGTCCGAGTCTTCATCAGACAATGGGTTCTCTTCTTCCAACAATTTCCGTGGTCCGAAGCTTGATTTTCCGTGCTTCAATGGTATTGATCCAACTGGATGGATATATCATGCAAAACAGTATTTCAGTCTCCATAATACTTTTGATGTCAACAAAGTTCCGCTGGCATCCTTTCACTTGGAACAGGAAGCTCTTCAATGGTACCGTTGGTACATCAAGGCTCATCCAGAGCCCAAATGGTCAGACTTTTTCCAGCTCCTTTTGCAACGATTTGGTCCTAGTGCTTTTGATGACTTCACCGGAGCCCTCACTAAACTTTGCCAAATTGGCACTGTGAGAGAATATCAAACCGAATTTGAGAACCTAGCCAACCACACCGAAGGATTGTCTGATGACTTTTACTGGAGTTGTTTTATCAGTGGTCTAAAGGATGCCATCCGCTCGGAGGTCAAAATGTTCTGTCCCACCACAATGATGGAAGCCCTAGGGTTGGCTAAGTTGGCAGAAGACAAGATTGCAACCCAACAACGCTCCAAGCCCACTTTTGTTCCCTTCCGAAATATGGGTTCTCAGCGACCACCTATACCGCAGGCTCCTCGACCGACTCCAATCAAGCGTTTGTTTGAAACAGAGATGCAAGCACGCAGAGAAAAGGGGCTTTGCTATAATTGTGATGAGAAATTCACTTGGGGACATAGATGTGTTCAGCAAAAGCTCTATCTCTTGGATGTGGAGTCTCCGCCTGCCTCTGAAATTGGTGACGAAGATCCAGAAACACTGGATGCTCCGATCAACATTCAGGAACCGCCCAGTGACCCTTCGTCTCAAGATGAACAGCTAGAGATATCTCTCCATGCTTTAGCTGGAATCACCACCCCCCAAACAATGCGGGTCAAGGGTTACTTCAAGAAGCTTCCTCTTACAATACTCATTGATTCTGGTAGCACTCATAATTTCATTGACCCTCGGATCGCCAAACAAGCTGATTGTTTTATCCATCCTTGCTCCAACTTTGAAGTCATGGTTGCCAATGGGGGCACCTTACCTTGCAAAGGGAAGTGTCGAAATGTGCGTATCTCTATGGGATATTATACCTTGCGCTCTGACATGTTTTCCTTGCCCTTAGGCGGATGTGATGTGGTTTTGGGCGCTCAATGGCTACGCACACTTGGCCCTATCTTATGGGATTTTGCTGAACTTTGGATGCAGTTTTCCCTCAATGGACAAAAACACACATTGACAGGATTAAAACCAGGTTCTCTCAGCATCATCAGTTCACATCGCATGGAAAAACTCCTCAAGAAGAACTCACATGGTGTCATCGCTCAGATCCATTCCATCCAGATGCAGCCATTAGTGGTCTCCACTACTCCTTTGGATCTACAACAAATTCTGGATCGATATACAAGTGTCTTTGCTGAACCAGTGGGATTGCCACCTTCCAGGCCAAAAGACCATCGTATTTAGCTCCTTCCTGGCAGCGTTCCTCCCAACATCAGGCCCTATCGCTACCCATTTCACCAAAAAACGGAGATTGAAATGCTCGTTCGGGACTTATTGAAGCAAGGTATTATTCGCACAAGCACTATTTCCTTTTTTTCTATAGTTATTCTTGTCCGCAAAAAAGATGGGTCATGGCGCCTCTGCATTGACTTCCGAGCACTTAATCACCTCACCATCAAGGATAAGTTTCCAATTCTTGTTGTTGATGAGCTTCTTGATGAGCTTCATGGGGCTCACTTTTTCTCCAAGTTGGATCTTCGTTCTGGGTATCATCAAATTCGGGTTCATGAGGATGATATCCCTAAAACAGCTTTCCGCACACATGATGGCCATTATGAGTTTTTGGTCATGCCATTTGGCCTCACTTATGCTCCTTCCACATTCCAGGCCTTAATGAATAAAATATTTCGACCCTACTTGCGGAAATTCATTCTGGTATTCTTTGATGATATCCTCATCTACAATAAAACATGGGATGAACATCTCCAGCATCTGGATCTTGTCATGCAACTTTTCTCTGACCATCATCTCCATGCCAAGCAGTATAAATGTGTTTTTGGACAGAAGGAAGTTGAGTATCTCGGGCACATTATCTCAGCACAAGGGGTTCGCATGGATCCTACCAAAATCGATGCCATGAACAATTGGCCGCATCCTCAGACACTCAAGAGCCTTCATGGTTTTTTGGGGTTGACTGGATACTACCACAAGTTTGTCAAGGATTATGGGAAGATTGCAGCTCCGTTAACTACTCTATTGAAAAAGGATGCTTTTACATGGACACCTGCTGCTCAGTGTGCATTTGAAAAACTAAAACAAGCTATGTGTACTACACCTGTGCTAGCTATGCCCGATTTTTCCAAGCCCTTCACTATTGAGAGTGATGCTTGCGGCAATGGACTTGGTGCTGTTCTCCTTCAAGATGAAAACCCCATTGAGTTCACCAGCAAAGCCCTTTCAGGTAAGAATTTAGCTGCCTCTACCTATGAGAAGGAAATGATGGCTATTTTGCATGCAGTACAGAAGTGGCGCCCATACCTATTAGGGAATCATTTCTGCATCAAGACTGATCACCAGAGTTTGAAATATTTCTTGGACCAGCGTGTCTCCTCCCCGGCACAACAGAAATGGGTTAGCAAACTCATGGGTTATGACTATGAGATCACTTACAAGAAGGGTAAAGACAATATTGTGGCAGATGCTCTTTCTCGCACATTTGATGCCCAAGGTTCTCTTTCAGCTATTTCTATGCCTGTTCCAAATTGGTTGCAATCTGTTCAACAGGGTTATGTCAATGACTCTTCCTTATCTCAAATCATCCAACGCTTGACCAACAACCCTTTTGTTGTACCACATTACTCTTGGGATGGTGCTTCTCTGCGATACAAGGGTCGTCTGGTGCTTCCCCAGAGCACAGATCTTCAACAGGCTGTCTTCTATGAACTCCATGCTTCTCCATCGGCAGGGCACTTTGGGTTCCTCAAAATGTATGAACGAGCACGGCGTAACTTCTTTTGGCAGGGCATGAAAAGGAAAATTCAACAGATGGTGGCTGAATGTGATACCTGCCAACGCAATAAGGGTGAAAAAACACTCCTTCCAGGATTGCTTGAACCCTTTCCCATACCTACACGGATTTGGACAGATATTTCTATGGATTTCATTGAAGGGCTCCCTAAATCTGGTGGGAAGATAGTGATTCTCATTGTGGTTGATCGCCTTTCCAAATATAGTCATTTTTGTGCTCTCAACCATCCCTATACAGCCTCCTCCGTCGCTCAATTTTTCCTGGACCAGATCTTTTGTCTTCATGGCATCCCTTCTTCCATTGTCTCGGATCGTGATGTGACTTTCACCAGTCATTTTTGGATAGAACTATTTCGCCACACTGGTACCAAACTGAAGATGAGTTCAGGGTATCACCCACAAACAGATGGTCAGACTGAAATTATCAATAAATGCTTGGAAACTTATCTTCGTTGCTTCACCTCGGAACAACAACATCAGTGGGAAAAGTGGATTCCTCTCGCTGAATGGTGGTACAATACCTCTTACCACACCGCCTCTAAAATGACCCCATATGAAGCAGTCTATGGTCAGGCACCTCCAACTCTTCTTCCATACACCCCCACCAGTTCACCAGTTCAGGAAGCTGACACGGTCCTTCGAAACCACGATCAGATTCTTCGCATTTTGCGGGACAATCTTCACATGGCACGAAATCGCATGAAGCAACAAGCTGATCAGCATCGTTCTGAGCGCACTTTTCAAGTCGGCGATATGGTTTTTGTTCGTCTCCAGTCGTACAAACAATCCTCCTTGAAACTCAAAGGGCGTCATAAGCTCGCTCCAAATTTCTATGGGCCATATCGAATTCTTTAGAAGATTGGGTCCGTTGCTTATAAATTGGAACTTCCTCCTTCTTCCCGCATTCATCCAATCTTTCATGTCTCTTATCTGAAGAAAGTTCTTGGCACCAACATCATTGGACAAACGATTTTACCCGAACTAGATAATGAAGGATCCATCCTTTTGGATCCAGAGGCCATCCTCAATTGGCGCACATGTCAGCTTCGCTCTCGCTCTATCACAGAGGTCTTAATTCAGTGGCACGGCATGCAACCAGAGGATGCTACATGGGAACCACTCCTTCAGATTCAACAACAATTTCCACATCTAAAGCTTTGAGGACAAAGCTTTTTTTAAGGGGGAGGGGATGTTAGGAACCCATGTATTTACTTTGTTAGTATGTTGTTGTTGGACGCATATGCTTTGTAAGTCGTCCTGTAGTAATTGTTGATCAATAGTTTGTGTTATTGTTGTTGGCGCATATGCTTTGTAAGTCGCCCGTAGTATTGTTGATCCATAGTTTGTAGCGGCCCATGGTTTTGACCCATAGTATTGGTTCCTAGACTTAGTATATAAGTGTGTGTTGAGACCTATGAAGGCACCGTGAAGTTATTTGTATAGGAGGTTGCCCCCTCGAAGTGGCCTGTGATCAATATAAAAGTGATTCTGAGTTCTGTCATTTCTGCTATTTCGCATATTCGTATTAATTAATTGTTGCAGGTGCATCACAAGGGAGTGAGAAGGGAGGTAAACAATTTTGGCGTCCCAAATTAAATTATTGGGAGGTTGTATATAAAACTTTATACAGTCCCTTCAAGAGTGTTGATCAGTCGTCAACTAAATTTTGGCCATCTACAAGCCATGATATTCATATTAGTGAACCTATAAGATTTGAACATGAAATCATGGATGCCTATTTGAAGGAAAATGTTACTGCTTTGCAAGATTTCTGTGTTGGACCAATATGCAACAAGCCTAGAGATGAATTCATTCCAAGATTGGATGTTGTAAAGGGCCAAATGGTCATTGTGAAATCACCAGAGCCAGATTGTGCAATCTAGTTGGGTAGCGAGATTGGTAATATTTATCAGGATTCAGATGCTAGTACCGTTGGGTCTTACAAAGTAGAGGTGCAATGGTGGAAGCCAATAGGAGCATCGAAGGATCTGAAGGTCTTGTACAAAAACTACTTGTATAGAAAGCAACAATGGGTTTTTGGTGCAGAAGAAAATATTTTGATCGATGTAAATAGGATCATATGGGCATGGTCACCAAGGAAAGGATGGATAGGAGAAAAATTAGAATAAACGAGAAGGGCCTTACAGCAGTTAAGGCATAACGAGAACATATGGGGCATAGTGTTCAGAGTGGGATGGATGTTCCTACGGATATTGTTTGATGTGATCTTATCCCAAACAATTTATATTTTGTTGCAATCCTTCTAGTCTATCTATCAACCTGGCTGGGTCTTTTCTGTGCTGACTGTTTTGATGTCAAACAGTAAGGCTTTATGTTCAGTCTCCAAGCTTGATAGTAGACATGGGAATTTCTCTATATGGCATTTTTTGGCTCATAAGTGCAATGTAAAAAGAAGACATATGTAATATTTTTTACCAGTATATAATACAAAGTTTCTCTTTTTTTGCTTAAAAAAAAATCCTTTCAATAAACAAGAAAACTAGTGGCACACAGGGATCAAATTTGAAGGGTTGAACTTAATTTCAGGTTGGAGGTTATATATTCAATATACCACCCTTCTAGCATTAAGTGATTTAATTAAAAAAATATAATCACTGAAAACACTTTTTCATCCATTTTATGAGATTTCATTCTTTTAAAAAAATAAAATAAAAAAATAATGCTTCTATTTAAAAAAAAACAAAACAAAAGAATTTTTCTATTTGAAAAAAACAAAAAGAAAGAATGTTTCTATTTAAAAAATCAAAAAGAAAGAATGATTCCATTTAAAAAAAATAGAATAGTATTTGTATAATGCTACTATATTACTTTTTTATATAGAATGGTATTATTACCTATTCCAAAAATTTATATAATTTAAATCCATATGTTTATATTGAAATGGTGTTAAATTTTGACAATTAATTCACAATACTCTAGGATCTTCACTGAGAGAATAACATATACAGTATATCAATGCATAACAATCACAATAAGCATGACAAGCATCACAAGAATCAAAAGCATGAGAGACAAGAGACACAGAGTTTCTGTGGGGAAAACCCTAAGGTGAAAAACCCCACAACTTCCTCAGAGATAGAGAGAGCAATGGCTCAACCAAAGTACAACCAAAATACACTGAGATAGTCTCCTAGTAGAAGGTGATCCTCCTCCTCACTAGTGCACCACTTTCTGAGTGAGAGAAGTGTGAGTTTCCGAGTGATTAAAATAGAGATCTCTTGATCTCTATTTATACTAACCTGTTTGCCCAATTACACTATGGGGCCAACTTGTCTAGCTAGGTACATCCACAATATAATATATATTTCAGAGCAGACCCCACATATGGTGGTCTAATAACCCATCGCCAAGTACACACACTTGCGACACTTGTCAATACACATGACGACACTTCCTTATAGAGGAATAATACATCTCTTATAAGAGTACAATAAATATATGTGAAATACATAGATGAAATACATTCTGAAGTTACATATACATCAACACTCCCTCTTAACTAGAGAGCTATTTCTTGACACAGTTCTTCTAGACAAGTCTTCTTCTCAGGATCATCGTCATCATCATCGTCACTGCTGCTGCTATCTCAACCAATCTCTGACTCTACTCGTCATAGGAAGTTCTACAGAGCTAGTCCTTTTTCATACTGGATGTAGGCCCACCACCTGCAGGTCTTCATCATCACTGGCCATATTGTGGAATCCTCAGGACTTATTACGTGCATCACAAAACCTGGCTGCAGCATCCCAGGCTATTACGAGCACATAGCTCTACCTGTCGGATATCCTAGGAGCACATTACATGTAACCCATCACAAAACTTGGTTGAAGCATCCCATGCTGTTACGAGCACACAGCTCTACCTGTCGGATCTCCCAAGAGCACATTACATGTGATCTCACCACAAAACTTGGCCGAAGCATCCCAGGCTGTTACGAGCACACAGCTCTACCTGTCGGATGTCCCAGGAGCACATTACATGTGGTCCACCACAAAACCTGGCTGAAGCATCTGAGGCCTTTTTCATCTTGTCCAGATCTCCCAGGAGCAAATTACATGTGGTCATGGCAAAACTTGGTTGAAGCATCTGAGGCCTTTTTCATCCTGTCCAGATCTCCCAGGAGCAAATTACATGCCTTAGGACAAAACCTTGCAAGAGCATCTCAGGATGTTACGGGTACACAACTATGACCTGAAGATATCCCAGGGCACAAATTACATGTCCTCCCAGAGCAATGTCTCGAAAGAGCATCCCAGGCTGATACGGGTACACAAATCTGACCTATAGGATCTCCCAGACATGCTCATCTGCACAACCGGATCCATGGCCATAAAGTATCATCCGGATATTCAACATACATCATCTTGATGTACACATGATCATCCTGATGATCATCACTGCATCGTCCTGATGCATGTCATCTGGAGAAGCTCGTCATCCACGATCATCCTGATCATACAATGCATCCACCTGATGCATACCAAGTATCTACTTTATACATATCACCATACACAGTGTATCCACCTGATACATAGATACATGATCCACACAATGTATCCATCAACATACATGATCTACTTGATCATACATGATATATATCAACATACATGATCTACCTGATCATACAATGTATCCACCTGATACATATACAGATACATGGTCCAAGCATCCAACATGATGCATATACAAAATACATACAAATGATACAACCGATCATATCCAGCATCTAACATGATGTGTACATACATATACATATAAATGATCCAACTGATCATATACAACATCCAACATGATGCATACATACATATACATATAAATGATCCAACTGATCATATCCAATAGAAACTAGAACATCATCCTGATGCTCATCATCCAGCGCTTACATACACAGCCATGTGAAGGATCCTCCTTCCAACATGCTTGGAATGGCTTCAACAGATGTGTCCATCACCTCTTCCTCGAAGTGTCATCGATCTGAAGAACACCAAGCCTCTCCCTAAAGTATTCAAACTTCACTCTGGCTAGTGGCTTCATCAGTACATCTACAATCTGCTCGTCCTTCGCAACATACAGGAGCTTCACAGCTCCTCTCTGCACCATATCCCTGATATAGTGATATTTGATCTCTATGTGCTTCAACCTGTCATGAAACACAGGGTTCTCGGACAACTTCACACAACTCTGGTTATCACAAAAGATACCAGTAGCATCCAATGGGAGATCAAATAACTCAGACAGTAGCTTCTGTAGCCATACTGCCTCACAACTAGCTGAACAGGCTGCAACATACTCTGCCTCAGCTGTACTCAGTGCTACATAGGACTGCTTCATGCTAAACCAAGAGATCACACCTAATCCCATACTGAAGCAGCACCCAGATGTGCTCTTCCTATCTGCAGCACTGCCAGCCCAATCTGAATCAACATAACCCTGCAGGTTAAAATTTTGATTTGCTTTATACTTGAGCCCATAATCCACTGTACCCTTCAGGTACCTCAAAACATGCTTTATAGCAATCAGATGAACACTCCTCGGATCTGTCAGGAACTGAATCAATGTGTTCACCGCAAAGCAAATATCTGGTCTCGTGTTCGTCAGGTACATCAAGGACCCAATCATCTGACAATACACAGAGACATCAACTGGCTCAGATGAAGCATCATATAGAAGCTTCAGATTCGATGCCATAGGTGTGGCCATGGCCTTGCAATCCATCATCCCGAACCTCTTCAGGATATCTACAGTATACTTTCCTTGTCCAAGGAAGATCCCATCTATACTCTGCCACAACTCCATACCTAGGAAATAGTGCATCATCCCCAGGTCCTTCATATCGAACTCAGCAGCAAGCTTCCTCTTTGTATCTGCAATCAATCTGTCATCTCCTGTTACAAATAAGTCATCCACATACAGGAGTAGAATCGCAAGATTCCCTTCCTCAACCTTGTAGTAAAAGTTGGAATCCGCTTTACTCTTGGTAAAGCCCAAACTATATAGGAAACTGTCCATCCTACCATACCAAGTTCTAGGAGCTTTCTTCAAGCCATACAAGGCTTTCTTCAATCTGCACACATATGACTCCCTGTCATGTATTTCAAAATCGAGTGGCTGCTCCACATATACTTCCTCTTCAACTACACCATTCAAGAAGGCAATCTTGACATCCATTTGGTGTATCTTCCATTTCATTGCTGCAGCCAGGGCAAGTACTGTTCTGATGGAAGTGTACCTGGCTACAGGAGAAAAAGTTTCTTCATAATCTATTCCCTCTTTCTGAGACAAGCCACGAGCTACAAATCTTGCCTTGTATTTCTCTACACTGCCATCTGCAGCATGCTTGATTTTTTAGATCCGTTTGGAAGTCACGACAGACTTCTCTTTAGGTCTTGGGACAACATCCCAAACATCATTCTTCATTATTGATTGGTATTCCTCAACCATGGCATCCTTCCATTCTTTCTTTTCCGCTGCTTCTTCATAACTGGAAGGTTCTTTGTTCATAATGTCACAGAGAAAAGCAACATAGCTGTTATGTGATCTAGTTCTCTTCTTTGATCTATGTTCTTCTTCTGGAATGCCAAATATTTCTGCATCTTGAATGATTTCTCTAGCCCATGCAGGTTTCCTCTTGTGAGAGTTATCCTCACGGGGTGGATCTACAGGTTCTTGCGGATCTTCAAACTCACGAACAACTTCTGGAATTGCTTCAATCATGGTAATGTCTTGAAATCTAGTTTCCTTAGGTTCTTCATAGAATTCGATAGGTGCCTTCCTTGATTTGATGAATGTTGATTTTTCATCAAATGTTACATCCCTGCTGACATCAATCTTCTTGAACCCGGGAAAGTATATTCTATAAGCCTTCGAGCTTTCACTGTAACCCACAAAGATACCCTTCTTTCCTGAAGGATCTAGTTTAGTCCTCTTTTCCTTTGGGACATGAGTGTATACTTGACAACCAAATATTATGAGATGGCTGACTTTAGGTTTCTTACCAGAAAAGACCTCTTCTGGTGTCTTGTTGTCCAATATCTTGTGGGGTGTTTTGTTCTGCATATATACAAATGTTCTAGTTGCTTCTGCCCATAGATGCATAGGTAGATCCTAGTCATGTAGCATTGCTATTGCTGCTTCCATGATTGTTCTGTTCTTCCTTTCTGCAACTCCATTCTGTTGTGGATTGTATGGAGCAGTCAACTCCCTCTTAATCCCTGAATCACTGCAAAGCTTCTTGAAGTCACTTGAGGTGAATTCTCCACCATTGTCAGATCTGAATGTTTTGATCTTCTTGTCAGTTTGATTCTCCATCAAGGTTTTGAATTCCTTGAACTTATCAAACACCTCATCTTTGTTCTTCAAGAAGTAGACCCAAGTCTTCCTGGAGAAGTCATCTATGAAAGAGACATAGTAAACATACCCACTCAGAGAACTAGATGACATAGGACCACATACATCTGAGTGGATGATTTCCAAGATATCTTTTGCCTTGCTTTCACTACTTGGAAATGCCTTCTTAAATTTCTTTCCTTTTGCACATCCTTTGCAAACACCTTCATGTTTGGTCTTAATTTCAGGAAGATCTTCTACAGCCTTACTTGCAATTGGTAATGCCTTGTAGTGCATATGTGCAAGTATTCTATGCCAAAGTTCACTTGGCTCCATGGAGTCATGTACCATGACATGTTCAGGTTGTCCCTTCAATTTATACAATCCTCCCTCTTGCTCTCCAATCACTACTGCATCATCAATAGTTTTACCTTTTGGCCACATTAGGACTTGGCCATCCACAAATGCAACCCTCATACCTTTTGCATCCAATGCGGATATGGAGAGTAGATTCTTCTTGAGCCCAAGTACATACAAAACATCTTTCATCTTCAAAGACTTCTCAGAGTCTAGATTGTAGGAGGCCTCACCACTTCCTTTGATAAGGTATTGGTAGTCATCCCCAAGTTTCACCTTATGGGGTGACTCATGTTCAGATAGGTTAACAAAGGATTCTTTAAAACCAGTCATGTGTTTTGAAGCCCCACTTTCAATTAACCAATCATTACAACCATGGGAGATAGTACCTGTGAGAGCAAAGATTAGAACATACTCTTCTTCACTTGATGAGTTATCATCATCACTTTCTGCTCTAGCCTTCTTCTTGAGAGGTTCATCATCCTCGGCAGCATGAGCATGAAACCTTCTTTTACTGCCCTTCTTCTTCTTGTTGAAGTTGTTGTTGTCCTTCTTGTTCTTGGGACAATTTATGGCGATATGTCCTTTTTCATTACAGGTGAAGCATATTCTTCTTTCTTTATAGTGATGTGAATATTTCTTGGAGTGAGATGGCTCTCTCTTGGACTTCCCTTTCTTGGTGTGAGCTGTGAGAGCTTGATCTTCATTCCCCATCTTTTCTTCTTGAGCCACAAGCCTTACTTCTTCTTGAGAACATTCTTCCCACAATATTTTGATGGAGATCAACTTCTTCCTTGCACAAATTCCTTGAATAAAGGAATCCCATGACATGGGTAGGCCATTTAGAGTGGTCATGACAACTTCACCATTCTCCACCATTTCATCTACCACTTCCAGTTGTTCCTTAATTTGAGAGACCCTAGAAAAATAAGATTGAATGGTTTCTCCATTCTGAAACTTTACTCCTTTCAATTGGTTCCGCAAGGTCATCTTCCAATTTATGTTCTTCCCTTCAAATAGCTTGGTCAAAGAGTCAAACATCTCCTTGGGTGTCTTTAGAGAAGACACATGGGGTATGAGATGGTCTTTGATAGAATCAACAATGATTCTCTTTTCCTTGACCAAGTTCTTCTTATGCAATACTTTAGACTCCTCATCCTCTGGGATAGGGATGTCTTCTTTTATATATGAGTCCAACTCATTCTCTTCCAGGATTAACCCAATCCTATACTTCCAAGCTCGGAAGTTATCAGCCCCTTCAAGCTTATCCTCAAGCTTGGTGTGGTGAGACTTATTAAAGAGTACTTCAAATGGAAATAGAAAAGATTTAGGTCTTACCACTTGAAATGCTGAAAATTGGATCTGGTCCCGAATTAGGTTTGTCGGAAAAACCCTAAAAATTCAAAATGTGAATTTCAACTTTCTGAAAGGATAGAAAGATGTGCTTTGACGAGCTGATTAGCCTGGTGTATTCAGAATTTGAAATCAGCAAATCTTTACCCTTTATATTTTCCTTTTTTTCCTCTCGGGTTCATTGGGAGAGCCCTGAATTAGGGTTTGAGTTTCCCGGATATCTACCCAGCCAAAAATCTCGATCCAAAGCTCTAAACTTCGATTTTTGCAAGGAGCTTCCAGCTATGTCTTCAGATTTCAGAAATTCCTATTTTTATGGAAACCCTAATTTTTAGGGCCAAATCTGAAAATGCTCAAAATTGAATTCTTATTAGACATATAGATTCTCCTTGATGAGTAGAGTCAATCTACTATACTGCTTTTCCAAAAACTGTGGAGAGAAACCCAATAAACAAGAAACTCAAGTTTTTGTCACTGCAAAATGTCTTCTTCTCAGGTTAGCTCTGATACCATGTTAAATTTTGAGCATTAATTCACAATACTCTAGGATATTCATTGAGAGAATAACATATACAGTATATCAATGCATAACAATCACAATAAGCATGACAAGCATCACAAGAATAAAAATCATGAGAGACAAGAGACACAGAGTTTCCGTGGGGAAAACCCTAAGGTGAAAAACCCCACAACTTCCTCAGAGATAAAAAGAGCAATGGCTCAACCAAAGCACAACCAAAATACACTGAGATAGTCTCCTAGTAGCAGATAATCCTCCTCCTCACTAGTGCGCAATTTTCTGAGTGAGAGAAGTGTGAGTTTCCGAGTGATTAAAATAGAGATCTCTCGATCTCTATTTATACTAACCTGTTTTCCCAGTTACACTATGGGGCCGACTTGTCTAGATAGGTACATCCACAATATAATATATATTTCAGGGCCGACCCCACACATGGTGGTCTAATAACCCATCTCCAAGTACACACACTTGCGACACTTGTCAATACACATGACGACACTTCCTTATAGAGGAATAACACATCTCTTATAAGGGTACAATAAATATATATGAAATACATAGATGAAATACATTCTGAAGTTACATATACATCAACAAATGGTACCATTAATATCATTAATATTCATTTATACAATCTTTAAACTAATTTTAAAAATCAAATATACCACGTGTCACAATCTGAGCATTCCACATGTCACCTTGGGATACTAGATATCAACATTAACAAAAAACTGCAATTTTAAGGTTCATAAGTATTAAGTAGTCAAAAAACACACAATTCGAATAGAAAAAACACACTTTTCAAAGCCAATATTGCCACTTATTTTTCACTTCTGCTAAAAGAAGGGGCGATCGATATTTCTTGTCCGAAAATTTTATAAAGAGAGGTTACATTCAAACACAAACAAGTCGAAGCTCTATGTATCTTCTGCGAAACTAGGCTCTTGGGCCTTACAAAGAAAGAGAGATGTCGTATGACTGTTCTACACATAGTCAAAAGCTCGACTTAGAGAAGCTGTAACTTTCAGCTGAAACATCATGAAGATCAACCAAAAATTCCTAACATAAAGACTATTAAACCAAGAACTGAGCATACACAGACACAACATAGTGATATAAACCCAAAAAACACACCAACTACATAGGAAAAACAACCCCCGATCACTAAAGAGCATAACAACATGACATAAAAATAGAAGGGAAATATCAGAAACAACCTTAAGGATTTTCTTCCGGTGCAGTCGTGGGAGCATCAGGAATACGAAGGCCCATGGATTGCAGCAAGAATTCCATCTTGTAGTTCAACTCCCTGAATTTGTCTTGAAGCGAGTTCTGCACCGGATCCTCTTTTTCCATATGGTCCCTAAGAGCATACCCCACCAATAATTTAAATACATACGTTTATATTGAAATGGTAACATTAATATCCTTAATATTCATTTATACAATATTTAAACTAATTTTAAAAATCAAATATGCCACGTGTCACAATCTGAGCATTCCGCGTGTCACCCTGGGATACTGGATATCAACATTTTAAAAACAAAATTTATAGAAGTTTTGCTTCAAAGACTTTGCTGGAAAGTCGAAGTGTTGTCAGAGAAAGAGAGGTCGCCCTTTCGTCAGGTTCTATTTCGGGGTGTTGGAAGTAGATGCTGAGGAGAAAGAGCATCTACTCCTTCCTCTAGGGATGATTTTTGGGAGTAGGGAAAGTAGATATCGACACTCTAAACACAAATTTCATTGGAACATTTCTTTGCACAGTTTGCTGGCAAGTGGAAATATTCTCAGAGAAAGAGTGACCGCTCTTTCTCCAAGGTGTTTTATTTTTACAATTCCCTCGTAAACGAAAGGTCGGCCAACCCTTCTTATTCCCAGTATTATTTCCATAATAGTTTGACATTGCAAGAAGGGTCGGTCGATCCTTCTTGTGTTCTCCATTATGGATATAGTTGAATTGCTGGATAAAGGTTTTCACAATTAACTACGAAAAAAAGGGGCGACCGATCCTTCTTGTCGGAAAACGGAAGTCGGGACAAACAATTTTTATATTTTATAACTTAGCCAATGTCCGAGTCCCTACTATTTACAGCGGAGGTCAGAAGTCGGGAATTGTCGGAATATCCTTCGTAGATCAAATATTTTTACATTTCTCACGTAAATGAAGGATCGACTGACCCTTCCTATGCTCAATATTCTTACATTGTTCACCATTTTGGATATACATGAATTGACATCTTAGCCTTTGTAGGTTGAATGTGTTTAAAATTCCCTCATAAATGAAGGGGCGGCCGACCCTTCTTCTTCCCGGTATTCTATTCGTTTGATATGATCTTAGCCCAACAAATTTATATTTTGTTGCAAATCCTTCTATTCTGTTTATCAACCTAGTTGGGCGAGCAAACGAAAAGCATCTGGAATTTCCACGAGCATCTAGGCATTGGGGGGGATTTACTACTGTGATGCAGAATACACCGTTTACTGGTTACTACTGTGTAAGAAAGTTGTTCCTATATAGATTACGTAGATAATTCCTACCTCATTTGGAAACTATTAAATTTATTTCTGTAAAAAGATAGATATTCTTGATATTGTATCAAAAAAGAAACCAGAACTCATTAACTTGTTATCCAAACAATGACTGAATATTGTAGACATTGAACTTTTCACCTTAAAATGTTGAACATTTACAAATGAAAATTGCACTTTTAAAATAAAAAATTGCATTTTTTTATTTGAAATTTACACTTTTCAAATAAAAAATTGCATTTTTTTATTTAAAATTTACACTTTTCAAATAAAAAATTGCATTTTTTTATTTGAAATTCACACTTTTAGAATCAAAATTTGCATTTTTTTATTTGAAATTCACACTTTTAGAATCAAAATTTGCATTTTTTTATTTGAAATTCACAGTTTTTGAATTGAAATTCATAGTTTCATAACAAAAAACTGCAGTTTTAAGGTTCATAAGTAGTCAAAAAACACACTATTCAAATAGAAAAGAACACTTTTCAAAGTCAATATTGTCATTTTCAGAACCTGATTTTGCACTTTAGAAAGGTTGATATTGACACTTTCAAAGTCTAAATTCACTCTTTCTTAGTCCAAAATTTGCCTAATATGTCCAAGTTTAATGAAATTGGCATTTTGAATGAGGGATTTCTTCGATGATCATGCACAATAAAAATTTACTTCCACACTCATGAGTGTGCAAAGCTAAAAGTGAGTGTGCAGAGCTAAAAACAATTTCACATTCATGAGATTGCATGACTTTTCCCATTCAAAAACATTTTAAAAATTATAATTTTGGCCATCCATAGTTTGATATATCGAATCGTAACTTCATCCTTAGGCTTGTTCACTAACGATACTTGGGATGTACTCTATATTTTGATTTATTAGCGAAAAATCTTATTATAATATGTAAATTGGTTAAACCATTACTCGATTACTCACTCAAATTTAATGGGTAATATTAAGTGTGTCATTTCTCTATTACAAACTAAAATTTAGCCACTAATAAGTATGCCATTACTCTATTACTGACAAAATTTTTGTCAGTAGTAAGTATGTCTCATATGGTAGTTTTGATATATTTCTTGCAGGGACTGATGTAACCCTCTAGGACCTCGTGCGGCCACGATGACAATTCTACTCTCGTTGGGCATATCATTCTTGCACCCAACATAAAGGTTGGCCTTGAAACAAGTTTACCAATTTGATGTGCTGGAAATGAATCTTGTTGTGTAGTGGGTTGTATTTTTGGTTAAGAAAAAAAATGGTAGTGATGATATACACACAAGTCCTACTTAGTTTCCAACTATTATTTTTATTGTCCCTAAAAAATATTGAACACACTGTGAGAAGGTTTACTCCATTTCCAAAATGAATTCCATATGTCTGATGTCCTTTCCCTTGTAGGTTTATATAAATTGTAGGTCAATAGAATGAATACCAACTCCACCATCATATATTGGTATTTACAATAAAAAAATTACAATGTGAACAACCTCCTCAATTTGTTTAGTGTACCTCTAGCCTTAATTGCCACTTCAAAAAATCATTATATTGCTTGAAGCAAGTATGTAAGGCTTAATATTAAAAAATTGGTGGACAGGTAGCATTACATTCACTAGTATTCAGACCCAATTAACTTATAACCTTCCATGTGAAATCCAACATTAATAAGAACTCAAAATTTGTATACTTAGTACACTTCCACTATTTTGATGGCCTCTCGGTTTTGAAAACATGATAACATATTTAATATGTTTTTGAATCAAAGAATGAATTAAATATATTTTCCTCTAACATAGAAGGACAATGCCTCCCTACAATTTAGATTAAAACAAAGAAAAAAATAAATCCACTTTGATTTCATAATAATACATCTTGTTGTCCCTCAAGTTGTACCTTGACTAGATTAGGTATAATTTCTTTGATTTTTTGTGCGAACTATAACTTCAAATAACATAAACAATGGATTTAGTCAAGATACAAATTCGAAGGAGGGTTGTGTAGGTAGCACCATTCTTGCACCACTTTAGGTCAATAAGATAGTCATTTGACCAAAGGAAGGAACCCTCGAGATGGAAGATATGAATCCTAGTTTGTCACCCTAGGTACGTTGAAGATATGCTTTGCAAAAAACTTGACTAGATTTATGGCTAAAATATGAGGTGGATGGGGCATATCTTAGCTATGAAAATGACTATGAGTGTTGAATTTAAGGGGGAGGTACAAGTATTCCACAAGAGAGAAAGGATTAAAACAAGAACAACCAGGGTGCCTTAATCATAACCCAATTCTTTGAAGGGATAAATAACATCATTAAACACATTCAATAGTAAAGTATTGACAACCTTCCATTAATAAGCATTCAAGAAACTATGAAAAGCATACAGTTTTTGTAAATTTCAAATCCATATGATTCAGGTACACAGATAAATAAATTTCATATGGTTTCAAAATTACATTCAAAATCATACAAGACACTTTAAATTCAAACACCAATGGAAAGAATGCCTCGGTCTTGGTTCTGAATTCCCAACATATTTATTTCATAAGTTCAATAGTGTATATAACAAAACATATTAATTCATCTTTGCTTTGGTCCCATTGTCTTTTTTCTTAACAACAAAATTTCTTTGATCCTATACTCTGAAGAAAGAGGCAAGAAGAAAAATAAAGGGCTAATTTTGTAGATCCAACAACTTTTCTAGCTTCCAGACTTATGAGAAATGAATAAAACTCTTTGTGTGCTTCTTCTTGTTGAGTTTAAATATGCTCTTTGATGCTGACTATTCCTTTTGAGCATTGCTACAAGGCGTTATCTTACTTTTGGAATCTGCATATTTTTGCTAAAATGGTGTAACTGATTTCATGGATAGCTTGCCCACGAGTGTGTGCTATCCGACAAACTTGTTTTTTATTTACCTCTCGCTATTGGAAGGATATTTTGTGAGATTCTCATAGAGATCTAAAGATAAAGATAAAATTCACACTAACTCTAACAGAGATCAAAAGAATTGAGCAGGAAAAATAGAGAAGAAATAACTGTGTTACAACACAAGAGAATGAAGAATAATTGGAAAAACTTCCATTCCATTATTATTTAGTAAAATGTGTACATAAATAATACATCTCCAAAGGATAAATTCGTGAGCCTAAGGAGGTAGTTGGAATCCACACAAGTGGCTAGATTAGTTTGCATTGAAACCATCTCTGATAAGGTCTAGTGGCCACCAATGATGAATGGATAGTCAACTGAGGTGGATTGGTGCATGACTGAGTCATTGGGGCTAGAAATTAGGGAATGAGACTCCAAGGGGGAGAAATAATGACTTCTAGTGGTCAAAATAGGCACTCATACACTAAGTGGAAATGAAACCAGGTGTAAGAGTCAATCAAGGGGGCAAGGCACCCTAAATCATGGAACTGACTATGCTAACTCCTAAAATCATGCATGAGGGTTCCTTTAGAATTCAGTGATGTAACCAAGGTTCTCTGAGTGGATAAGAGGGATAATGATGACCAAATTTAATCTCTAGGGGGGCTAAATTAAGGACTAGGTGCTAGGAGACTCAACTACCAATGCATCGATGCATGGAATGCATGCATGCATGCAAAGAATGAAAAACCAAGATGATATGGTTAGGATATTCCAACACCCCCCCTTAAGCCTGACTATGTGAGGAAATATCAGAAATAGGGCCCTGGTAATTGAGACCAAAGGTCACCCTTTACAAACTTTTTATTCTATTTAAGTAAGGAAAGACGAAAATCCAGTGGGAACAAAACCCCCCCTTTAGATGGACATGAAACACACCAAAAATTGTTTCTCAAGACTCAAGTAGGTGTGATGCTTGATTCAATGTCTGGAGGTATCTTCCTCTTGGGAAGAAGTGGATCATGCTCCAAAAACATGTGCTTGAACTCTCCTTCAGTGGATGCAAGCGAATCTGGAGGCTTTCTGAACTTGCTCTTCAGACCAAACATGGTGAGAGCAATTCCAAAAATATGAAAATCATCTTGGAACCTATAATTCGAAATAGCTGAGGTAGGATCAACTCCATACATGTGTAGATGATTCTTTGACATCTCCTTTGAACCAATAGGGGTGAGATCAAAACCAAAATCACCAAAATGTGCTTAATACTTGAACCTAAGCGAATGGTAGTGTCCTCCATCTTCGGTGAAACTCTGAGAACATGTTCCAATGATCAAATAGAATTTCATAGGAAGCATGTGATCAAGGAGGTTGAATGCATCACCTCTAAACTCTGATTTAACCTCAAAAACATTTAGTAGATCATCATTCTGCACACTAGCAAACTCATGGGAAGTAGAGAATTCGAAGCTCTCTTCAACATCTAGAGTAGAAACTGACATATCTTGCTCAGAATTCGAAATAGAAGACATTGATAACATGAGTGAGGAATGGATAATATCTCTAAAGGGATCAACTTCATTAGTTGTATCACTTTCATCTGCATTAGCTACATGGGAATGGGACAATTTGAAACTGTCTTCAACTTCTAGAGCAAGAAAGGAAGGAATGTCTTCAACATGAACTTTTTGTGTTGAATCTGTAGCTTCTTCTTCATCTTAAACAACTTCATCATAAGAGATGGTTGAGGCCGAGACCTAATTAGAGAGAACACTTAAGGAGGTATCACTGGGATATTTCTCCAAATAATTTGCACCAATATATTCATTCTGATTTCCAAATGCTTTTTCCAGTTGGGCTCGTAGATCACTTGGATATTCAATAGTTTCCATGAGTTAGCGCATACTAGGAGACATAAAAACACACATTGATCCAAAGTCTCTATCACATTCATTTAGCCAATCATTCTCCTCTTCATTGGAAGCAAAATATCTCATAACAACAATACACATATAAAAAATACCTTATCTCTTCAGATATGCTATCATCTTTGGTTTCCACTCATCATAGTTGACTAGAGAGAGAGGAGGAATTCCTTTTAGATTCATGGAAGCTGTTGTAGAATACCTGCACAAAAAAAATCTGAAAAACTCTCTGGAATATTACTTTGATCAACAAATCTTTGATACCATGTGATATTTTGTGAGATTATCACGGATATTTAGAGACAAAGATAAAATTCACACTATGTCTAACAAAGATCAAAAGAATTGAGCAGGAAAAATAGAGAAGAAATAACTTTGTTACAACAGAAGAGAATGAAGAACAATTGGAAAAAATTTCATTCCATTATTATTCAGTAAAATTTGTACATAAATAATACATCTCCAAAGGAGAAATTCGTGAGCCTAAAGAGGAAATTGGAATCCACACAAGTGGTAGGCTTAGTTTGCATTGGAACCATCTCCTAATAAGGTCTAGTGGCCATCAATGATGAATGGCTATTCAACTAAGGTGGACTGGCACATCACTGAGTCATTGGGGCTAAAAATTAGGGAATGAGACTCCAAGGGGGCAAAATAATGACTTGTAGTGGTCAAAATAGGAACTCCTACTCTCAGTGGCACTGAAACTAGATGTAACAATCAGTTAATTGGTCAATCAAGGGGACAAGGAAACCTAAATAATGGAATTGACTGTGCTAACTCCTAAAATCATGCATGAGGGATCCTTTGGACTTAATTAATGTAACCAAGGCAATCTAAGTGGATAAGAGGGATAATGATGACCAAAGTTAAGCTCTAGGGTGCCTAAATTAAGGACTAGGTGCTAGGAGACTCAAATACCAATGAATGGATGCATGGAGTGCTGCATGGAATGAATGCATGCATGAAAAATGCATGCAAAGCATGAAAAAACAAGATGATATGGTTAGAATATTCCACAATTGGGCCTCTAAAGGATGAAGTCGATTTTGGTACTAAACAATGTCTGTGTACCCTGTCTGATACTGAATAGAATTGGTGAGTAAATTTTTTCAGTATGACACCAAAGGAAATTATCCAATGTTGTACTGTAAAATTTCATATGAAAAAGGGACCACATCCTACCTTATAATGGTTTAGTATGAAACGTATTCAACAAATGAGGCATGTTCTTCCGCACCTCCCTCCTGAGGACTACAATGTAGTAGGAATATTGTCTCCTGTGTTCCTGATGAGAGACCAAACCCTTCGAGGTCATCTTCCAAACATCAAGGAGACTAAGAAATGAAGGCTAAGCAAGAACGTCGACGTTAATCATTTTGGTGGGATCATCCAAGTATTCAAATGATCACTCGAGTGAAATGTGGTAAGTTCATCAAAGGCTGACTTCGTTGAACGAACATCATGATTCCTTGCAATGTTCATTCAACATGGGATTTGAAACTTTGTCCAAGTTCTAAACTTTGCAATGTTCATTCAAAGAAAGTAGTGGTTCAAAGAGATTAATGAGTGTTCTACATAGAAGCATGCAGAGCTAGTCTTACGGGAGAGAATGTCTCATAAAAAAACAAGGGAAAAACCCCAGGGGATATCAGGACTATCGATATGACCAACGAGGTACAATACATGAGACAATGATCAATGTAATGAGCATGCAAATTTTGTGTGGACGGTAAAGAAGGGTATGCATCCATATGAATATGTATACTGATAGTGAGCTAGTCTTTTGCATGTCGTGGATTAGAAGTGTAATGATAAGTCAGGGATCTGGCAGCTGAGTTAGGATTTTCATGATAACAAATCACATACGTGGGTGTATGATGAGGTTGGGAATTATATGTGTAAGAGGGAGAAATGATGAACAAGGGATCAAATGGATGGGACGACTTGGTTGTGAATGTGTTGTGAAGTTCACTAGCATATTTTTCAAGATTGACACTCTAGCTGATTTGGGGTGGTTGTGGTTTCGAACGAATGATCATCCCTTGATCACTCGAATCGATTATACTGTCATAAGGCGGTATAAAGACCATCTTGCATGAATGGACCAGATCCATCATTAGAATATCGACATGCTTCAATCATAACCATTGATGGGGAAAACTCCCTTTTATTCATGTATTGCACTATAACCTCGTCAACGATCTAGATTCATTTTGAATTGGTGGCATGTTCTAATTTTGGTTGTTGAATGGAAAAACCCATTTTTATCCTTGAGTTGTGCTTTGACGCCGCTAAGGATCCTGATTTATTTGAGAAGGAAGAATGGTTTAATCCATCCCATTAGAGGAAAAATCCTTGTTTATCTTGTGAAGAACCTGCAATAATTAATTAATGAAAACACACGAAATAACAGAAATAATAGAACTCAGAATCACTTTTATATTGATCGCAGGCCACTTCGAGGGGGCAACCTCTTTTGAGCAAGCTCAATACAAATAACTTCACGGTACCTTCATTGGTCTCAACACAAACTTATATACTAAGTCTAGGCGCCAATACCATGGGTCAATACCATGTGTCAATACAAACCATGGGCCAATACAAAATATGGATCAACAATTACTACTGGACGACTTACAAAGCATATGCGTCCAACAACAATAATACAAACTATGGATCAACAATACTACGGGACGAATTACAAATCATATGCATCCAACAACAATATACTAACAAAGTAAATAGAAGGGTTGACATGGATTCATAACATCCCATCTCCCTTAGAAAAAGATTTGTCCTCAAAGCTTTAGATGTGGAAATTGATGCAGAATCTGAAGGAGTGGTTCCCATGTAGCATCCTCAGGTTGCATTCCGTCCCACTAACGCCTTTTGAGTTTCAGGGAGGATTGCTTGGAAGGCTGTAGACGAAGAAGGACCATATCAGCTGCGTGAAAAGTGCACTCAGAACGGTGTTGATCGGCTTGTTGTTTCAGTCGAATTCTGGCCATGTGAAGATTGTCCTACAAAATGAGAAGAATCTGATTGCGGTTTTGAAGAATCGAGTCAATTTCCTGAACTGGGGAGCTGCTGAGCGTGTATGGAAGAAGAACTGGCGGTGCCTATCCATAAAATGCTTCATATGGTGTCCTTTTAGATGTGGTATTGTACCACTGGAGCGCTTCTAGGAAATCCATAGAATTAGTTGTCCACATCTGTGTAGGGATGGGAAAGGGTTCAAGCAGTCCCGAAAGGAGTGTCGTTTCACCCTTGTTGACCTGGAAAGTATCACACTCAACCACCATTTGGTGAATTTTCATTTTCAGTCCCTGCCAAAACAAGTTACATTGTTCCCAGTCATAGGTTTTGAGGAACCCAGAGTGCCCTGCCGATGAAGAAGCATGGAGTTCATAGAAGAGATAGCCCTGTTGAACATATTGCAACCAATTTGGAACAGGTAGAGAAAGAACTGTAAGAGAAATTGGGTCATCAAATTGGTGAGAAGGAGCATCTGCCACCATATTATCCTTACCCTTCTTGTAAGTGATCGCATAGTCATAACCCATGAGTTGGATAACCCATTTACGGTGTGTTGGTGAGGAGACCCGTTGTTCCAAAAAATGTTCCAGACTCTGGAGATCAGTCTTGATGAAATAATTTCCTAATAGGGATGGCTTCCACTTCTGTACTGCATGAAAAATAGCCACCATTTCCTGCTGAGATGTAGATGCGGCTAAATGCTTACCGGAAAGGTCTCTTGAAGGCAGAAATCCCACTAGTGCAACAAAGACACCTGCATATCTATCCAAAAACGTAGTGGAGACCGTTGGTGGGTGCATCTGAATGGAATGGAGCTAAGCGATGACACCATGTGAATTCTTCTTAAGGATCTTTTCCAGGTGATGTGAACTGATGATGCGGAGAGACTCTGGTTGTAAGCCCATAAATTTGTGTTGTGTCCCATTGACTGAAAACTGCATCCAAAGTTCAGCAAAATCCCATAAGATGGGGCCAAGTGTGCATGACCATTGAACGCCCAAAACCACATCACATCCGCCTAAGGACAAGGAAAACATGTCAAAGCGTGGCTTATAATCTTCCAGAGAGATACGCACATTGTGACACTTTCCCTTGCAAGGTAAGGTTTCCCCATTGGCAACCATGACTTCAAAGTTGGAGCAAGGATGGACAAAACAATTAGCCTGTTTGGCGATCCGAGGGTCAATGAAGTTATGAGTGCTACCATAATCAATTATTATTGTAAGAGGAAGCTTCTTGAAGTAACCCCTGACCTGCATTGTTTGGGGGGTGGTGACGTCGGATAAAGAATGGAGAGATATCTCTGGGTGGTATTCCTAAGATGGAATGTCAATAGGAGGCTCCTGAATGTAGACCTAATCATCCGGTGTATATGGAGCTTCTTCACCAACTTCAGATGCGGGCGGAGAATTCACATCCAAGAGATAGAGCTTTTGTTGAACGCATCTATGTCCCCGAGTGAATTTTTCATCACAATTATAACAAAGCCCTTTTTCTCTGCATTCCTGCATCTCTGTTTTGGACAAATGCTTGATAGGAGTTGGTCAAGGAGCTAGCGGGATTGGAGGTCGTTGAGAACCCATATTTTGGAAGGGAACAAAAGTGGGTTTGGAGCGTTGTTGGGCGGAAATCTTGTCTTCTGCCAACTTAGCCAATCCCAGGGATTCCATCATTGTGTTGGGACATAACATTTTGACCTCTGGGAAGATTTCATCCTTAAGACCACTGATAAAACAATTCCTGTAGAAGTCATCAAACAATCCTTCTATGTGGTTGGCTAGTTTCTCAAATTCTGTCTGATACTCTCTCACCGTGCCAATTTGACAAAGTTTAGTGAGTGCTCTCGTGAAGTCATCAAAAGAACTAGGACCAAATCGTTGCAAAAGGAGGTGGAAAAAATCTATCCATTTTGGCTCGTCATGAGCCTTGATGTACCAACGGTACCATTGAAGGGATTCCTGTTCCAAATGAAAGGATGCAAGTGGAACTTTTTGGACATCAAAAGTATTATGCATACTGAAATACTGTTCTGCACGATAGATCCATCCAGTCGGATCAGTACCATTGAAGCAAGGAAATTCAAGCTTCGGACCACGAAAAGTGATGGAAGAAGAGAACCCATTGGCTGCAGAAGATTCTTGCTATCAGTTATTGTTCATGGCTGAATGTTCAAGATGGAGGCTAAGAAATTTTTCATCCAGATCTTAGAGTTTGGTTTGGATGGCTACAAGTGCTTCCTCCATGGTTTTTGCTCCTGCGCAGGTGACAACCACAACCAGGAGTTTCTTTTTTTTTTGGGGGGGGGGAATGGATAGAAAAACACAAACAAAAGCTTATTTAGTAAAGGGAAATTTGGATTTGGGAAAAACTCGGATGGGTAATTGGGGTTTGAATAGATTTTGGACACTTCCTGATGGACAGGGAAGCAAAAAATGGGGATTTCAGAAGTGGGGTGAAAGAATGAGAAAATTTGTCAAAGAGGGACAAAAAAGCAGAAATAGGGAATGAACACAGTGGCAAAATTTGGAGGCGAGTGGGTGAAAATTGAAGAAGCTATGGCAAACCCTAAAAATAGACAAATGTGATGTTTCTGTCTTTGGGAAGTAGAATTTGGGATAGGGTCCTCAGGAATGAAATATGCAGAATGGGATTGCAGGGGTGTCTGAGAAGTTTCAAGGGAAACGGAGTTAAAACAAGGGAGATAGATCTACAATGGCGCGGAAGAGATCGGCAACAGATGGATCTGAAGCGACGTTGAATGAATAAAAAATGGCTCGATCTGAAACGGATTTTAGAATAGATCTGAAAGGAGCTGGATCTAGAACGACTGTCGGAATGGATATGAAACAGCTAGGTATGAAACGGCTGGATCTGAAACGGCTCGGAATGGAGCTGAAATGGCGTGGAAGTGATCAACAATAGTTCAACTGAAAATAGATATGGACCCCAAGTATGTGAGGCTTCTTATCGGTTCAGGGGATTCACTTGGCCACCAATGCTGTCTGACGGCTTTCGTATTGGGGCAGTACCCCTCACTCCACGGCTCAAGTAAAACTGATAACCGCTTTGCCACAAACGACAGCTCTTGGTTTACCTCACGGGTGGGAACTAGTCAATCAGGTAGGGGTCATTGCCCTTTTCACTGACAGGTCCTCTCAATGGGCCAGCTACTTCGGGGTTCCTGTGGTACTCTTCACAATGCGTTTTAGGGATTATTCCCAAGTACTTCCCATAGTTAAGTGGATAGGGATTATTCCCAGATTCGAAGCTGCGACAGATGAGAAGAAGAAAAAAGTTTGGCAGAAATTTCACCCAGCGAGCCCAAGAAAGTGCTCTGAAACCAGATGTGAAGAACTTGCAATAATTAATTAATGAAAACACACGAAATAACAGAAATAACGGAACTCAGAATCACTTTTATATTGATCGTAGGCCACTTCGAGGGGGCAACCTCCTTTGAGCAAGCTCAATACAAATAACTTCACGGTACCTTCATTGGTCTGAACACAAACTTATATATTAAGTCTAGGCACCAATACCATGGGTCAATACCATGTGTCAATACAAACCATGGGCCAATACAAAATATGGATCAACAATTACTACTAGACGACTTACAAAGCATATGTGTCCAACAACAATAATACAAACTATGGATCAACAATACTACGGGACGAATTACAAAGCATATGCGTCCAACAACAATATACTAACAAAGTAAATAGAAGGGTTGACATGGGTTCCTAACATATCTTCAGTGCATGTTACAGTGCTTCCAATGGTTGGGATCTGACCTAACAAGTTGCATGATCACATCTGAGTCATCAATGAGGAAAACATTCTTTTTCTCCCGGATGCTTGTATTGATCTCCCCAATGGGCAATATTTTCTCTAGCAAGATTTACAATTCCATCTAAGGCATTGACGAAAGAATTCCCTTTTTATCCCAAATACAAGTTCCAACACCTCCGATGGTTTAGATCTATCCTGGAAAGATGCCCAATTGCATCTGGGTTGTCGATGGGAAACTATGCCTTTTATCTTTTATGCATATTCTGAAGCCTCCAATGGTTCAAATCTATTCTGGTAAGTTGCATGGTTCAATTTGATCCATCAACAAGGATAATTTACTCGTTATTCTTTTCCTTATTTACACCCCATGAATGGTCCAAATATTTCTGGAGGATTTGCACCATTCAATCATGACCATTGGCATCTTATTTCTTCTGCATTTCAAGCCCTGATTAATTTATGTTTAATAATCATAGAGCGGAAAAATAATTAAGGGTACAAAGAGGGTGACAACAGATCAATCACATAACTTAAGTCATAGTTACACACTCTTTTGGTATAGATCTATGTTGCAATTTTTGGTTAGAAAACTTGTCCAAAATGAAGGGATTTGAATGAGAAAAATTCTCAAAATAAGGCGATTTGATAGCTCTTTCTCTTTGGTTAAATTTGATGGAGAATTTGTATTATATTGACAAATGTGATCCATAAATGATAGGATTATATACCTTTCCACTCTTTACCAGAAGGTCATAACAAGTAATCACCTGTGATGTACGATGCAATACTAAGCGCCAAGCATTAATTGACAATCACCTCTGATAAGTTGGTAGCTTGGTAGAAAATAAAGCATTAATTGACAATCTGTTGTGGTAAGATAGTATCCTGGTAACAAATAAATGCATTAATTATGGTTGTGTTTCGGTAGGCTATCGTAGTTGAAATTGACTGAAAACATGCTTCAAGTGCTTAATGTAGCTTGACAACTATTCCTTCTCAAATCAAAACCATTCTATGTGTAAGTTGAATAGGTAATGTATTAATAGAGAATGCAATCACATAATCTATAATTAAATTGTGCAACAGATGATAAAAAAATAGAATTAGAATCGATTTATCATTTTTTCACTGGTTTATAATTAATGTAGCTAAGTGATTGGAATTAGGGGATCTAGACTCGGAACTGTGGTTAATCATATGTTTATATATTGGAATTTGGAAATGTGATTATGAAAGGTTAAAGTTTGGAACTTAAGTGGTTTTCAACTTTAAAATTTTGTTTATCATTATTCTAATTTCCAAACTCATCATCCATGCTTAGGTTGTTCCTATTTCCACCATCACTTTTGATTCTCCATCCTATTTCAATTTCATATTTCTACCTTGCTTCGTGTTTTAGTACATGTTAGAGTTATGGTATCTAAATAGGGGAGAGAGCTTATGCCAGGGTGCAATTAGATCCTAGATTCAATCGAGACTCAACATATTTAGTTGTTCAAGTAGGGGAACGAACATAATTATCAAGTCTCATGTTGGATTGTTGGTCACCCTATATGTCAGTTAATTGAAACTAACACACAAGATGGTCAATATAAATTGTCAAACCCATGGAGGTATTTTATTTCAATGGTAATAAGCATAATCTGTGCATAAACATGTCAAGCAGTTGATTAACTAATGAAGATAACAATCCTACCAGTCTATTCAGCCAAACTCATCCCATAAAAGAACTATTCTAATTCACACACCTAGGAATTCAATTGCAGCTATCTTCCTACAGATATCAACCTAGCATTCATGAATTTCAGAATAGAAATAAACTAGATTACTTTTGCAAGAATTTAAATCCTATAATTATCAAACTACAATACTCAATCTTTACCAAAATGATCCATCTAGTAGCTACTGTCACCCAATCACAATCTGCCTATTCTAATAAACCAATTGAAGATACAACAGCAACCAGAGTCTAAACATAAGCTTGAATCCTAACTAATAATTACTGGAAATCCTAGAAAGCATAAACAATTGGAAGATATTGGAATTGAACTTGGTTGTTTCAGCTGATTCGAACACACATGCATTAAACTAAATTAACCTACACAGTCGACTGTCACACCACTCTATTACAGGTATTCAAGATGCAATCATACTACCAGAAGGAAAGCTAACCTCTGTTGCAGCTAACAGTAACATTGTAACGCCCCGTTTTGACATTACTACCTGGAATATTATTATATGTTGTATATGCTTGATTAGGAGACTCCGACGGTTTGACGACACTGTGGATAGGTGGTTCTATGATTTTGTCGATATAAATATGTGTGTGTGCGATGTTAGTATTATGATACATAGTCATGTTCGATATGTATCATGTGTTAGTTCTGTCTCATATATGCAAGTTAATGAATGATGGGTACGTGGATACCGTTAAAGTTATTGTTGAACGAAAGAATGTTATATCAAGTGTATGGTGAAAATAATGAATGGATTATTGTTGTTATGTTATGACGAAATGCATGTATACATGTTGAGGATTTGTGCACGATATTCGAGATTGTATTTCGAGGACTAACTTACAGGTTAAAAAGGCTAAGTGATAGCTGGGTCCTACGAGGTGGGAGAGCCTCGGGGACATGGACTCCGAAAGATAAACAGTATGCAGGTGATGCATTATTTACTTTCGCGTGATTATTATGTTGTTTATTATGATGTATGGGTGGGGTAGGGTTTCATGAAACTCAACCGCCCAGATTGGTTATACGATGACAAACCGAGTACAATTACAACGCAGTTATTATGTCAGGTAGACATAGTCCCTTGTTCCATTAGGGGGGTGGAGGCTTTACCCACTGTTTATCCCCGAAACCCAGAGTCATGGGAGGGCTGTGCTACGGCGCGCTCCCCAAGGTGTGTGATGATGACTGGTGGTTGCCTGCTGGGGAAGCTTGGTTGATGTAATCGACACTTTCGCTTACGGGTTCTAGCTGGAATCGGTCATGACTTGACATTTCAGGGTAGTCCAGCAGAGGACAGGATAGGATGTGGAAGTTAGTGATGATGTAGGCAAATAGGTGTAGCTTGAAGTAGGGGTGAAAACAAGATCTAACTGTATGTGTGTAAAACCCTGGATTGAGTATGTGTCGTAAGTCAGTAATGTATGAATTGTCGTAATTTAATAAAATTTCAGTTAGTAAAAGAATGTACCTCGCAAACTATGTTTAAACCTGTCTCGGTAAACAATAAGTTTCGTGATTTTGATTGATGTGTGTGCGATTTATTACTGTTAGTGTACTTACGCGAGGTATGTAAGCAGTAGCTACGCTTACATAACTCGCCTACATATTTATAAGTTGCATGAAATAAAAGTGAACTATAATGTTTAGGCATTAATTACGTTGTTACTACTTACCTAAATAGGAGATTAAGTTAATACATCGAGTTAGTAAATTTTGGATTTATAACTGAATAAGGTAATAGAGGAATTAGGTGGTAATAAAAGATAGTTTAGTAATAGCGTTAAATATTGTCGATTAATGTTAGTAACATTGATTAAGGTTAGTCATTGTTGATTAATGATTAATATTGTTGATTAATGTTAAATATTGGCGATTAATGTTAAGAATATTGATTAATGTAATTTTCATTGATTAATGTTAATCATTATGAGTTAATGATTAATAGTATTGATTAATGAACGAACTGTGGATTAACCTAATTAACAACTAATGTAATTGATTAAGTAATGCTTGATTGATTATTTATGAATTTAATTAGTCAAGGGTAAGGGTTAAAATGTTTAATGGTTATTGTAATATTAATTTAAGTAATAATAATCTCATAGGTTAGTATTAATTACAAGGTTAGTTAATTAATTAAAACATATGGATAAGAATTAATTTATAATTATTAATTTAATTATGATCATGTCTAAGTTAATTGGAACCTAGGGTAAATTGCAAATGGATATATTATGCAATCTATAAACAAGTGTCGGAATGCGCATTGTAGTTGTTTAATAAAAAAATGATGAATGAATTAATTATAAATTTATTATGAAACATTTAATTATGAGGTCACCGAGAGTGGACTAGTAATTATTTGGGTAAAATGTGTAAGTGTAAAACATTTGTGATTGGTGTAGAACTTTAATTTTATAATATAACATTTTATTAATTATTAATTATTATTTTGAAAAAGGGAAAGAATGTTGGAATATTGCCGAGAGGTTGTCGGTTGAGTGGAAAGCACTTAAGGTTCAAAGATGAACCAACCCAAACTTGAATTTGATAATAAAATAATATAGTATTGGTTTATGAGTCAAAGTTGGGGGCTCGAGGAGGAATGGGGGGATTGGATAGAATTAATGGGGAAGATAGGGGTAGTTATGATAGGAGGTGTCGGTGGAAGGACAAAGGGGGGGAATAAGGTCAAGAGGACAAGGAGGAGAAGGGGTCTTCTTCACCTTGCAGATTTTGGAGAGGAGGGGAGCAGAGACAACAGGAGAGAGCAGCAAAGAAAGGGGGTTCTTGTTGGAGAGTTTGCATAAGGGAAATACTGGTTGGCTTGTACTCGGTTTGGGATCGGGGGTCCAAAGGGGTACCTTTGGAACTGGGTGGTCGGCGAGACCTCGCCAGTTGGCAGGGTGGCAAAACTGTTTGGGCAAGTTGAGTTTCAAGGGTTTGGGAAGATATTGGTTGCAGGGCAGCAAGTAGGGGAATCAGCAAGGCATTCAGCAAACGGGGACAACAACATGGGTGGATCTACTAGCTATCTACAGGTATTTCTCTTAAAGGTATACTAAGCAATTTCTAAACCTGTAAATCGTTTTATCAAGTTATTAATAAATGGTAATTTCGTGAATGAATACACATGTATTGTTGTTACACCTGCACAAACATATATGGTTAGAAGTAGGAAAAATAGTAAATACATCTATTTCAAAACCTGCAAATGTAATTGTTATTGTTTTTACAGACCTGAAAATTGAACACAAACCCACAAAACAGAAACAAAAATTGACACAAATGTAAAGAGAAATGAATGAATAGTTTATTGATAAACTGAGAATATCTAGGACCGGGGTCCTACAAACATCTACAATAATTCCACACCACACACAGAAAGGAAGCTAAATTAACCTACCTACTTAAACCAACTATCTCTGAGAGAAGGCGTGCCCTGGCCTTCTAACAGAGATGCCGAGAATCACAACAAATTAAGACACAGAAATGAAGAACTCCGCTTACATATTAATGATGGAAATCGTCAGTCTCAGTGCTCTGTTACAGCTTATACAAAATGGTAATTGTCCAACCCCAGGCTACGAGAGCCTTCGCATATTTATACATGGAAAGTACAGATCATGATCCACTAAACTCATGCAGCAATGAAGATCTATGATCTTCATGTTGCGAAGTTACAGCTAACTGTTGCAGCCATATTAAACAAGGTTGTTACTCATGAAGGAGCTGTTATTCCAGTAATCAATGGATCAACGGATTTGGCAAGCTGGAATGCAATCTATCTGTTGTAGCTGGTTTCTGTTTTAGTGGAGGCTTGTTATAGATTCTCGTGGATGAATGCGCTATCCCTTGGAGTTATGAGTAGTTGGTGCTTTGAAGAGTAACAGTTGGCGCCACTTGGCTGATACACCTACACTTTAGACCTTAACTAAATGAAATCACACAGATTAGCATAAACCAAGGACTAGGATCTAGAATCTTTAACAATCTTAGGCATAAAACATATAAAGTAATAACAAATTATATCTGTCAATATTATTGGTCGATCTGGAAAAAGGCATGGATAAAGCTTATGAAAATAGGATGTAATCAGGGGAAAATGATGTAATAAGGATGGCCAAAAAGGGGAATTTCCTAGACCCAACATCTCCCCCCAACTATCTGATTGCATGTCCTCATGCAACAACCTCCACTAGTCCGAATCTGAGTCTGAGTTGAATATGTGGAGATTTGTAAGATTGTAGGCAGATTCTGGTGTTTCCTCTTGCGGCACAAACCCAAAGCAAGCTGTCCATTTTTCCCAACACATCTTCTCTTCTTCTTCAGTCAAAGCATAATTTTTTTTGTATGGACTCACAGGAAGCCATATGAGAGGGAACCCGAATCTTAACCCAATCCACCAAGGTCCACATTTATTCATGCACTAAACATATTTAGGAACCCTTGTCAAAGCTTGTCTGAAATTCTCAAAGCAGTATGGGTCCATTTCCTTTAGAGATGAAGAAGAATACAGCCATTTGTATTCACTGTCTTCCAGAGCATCCTGCTGCATATTGAGAATCATCGAGACACATGTGGTGAGGATTTTATCTATCAAAATTTCAAAGTATTGGGAAATTGCAGGAACCCTGAGAGATCCAGCATGGTTTTTTATGAGTCCTTTTGGGTCCTAAGGTTCACCCCTAATCCAGAGAGTAGAATTCTCCTCATTTTTTAGGATGGTATGGAAATCATCTCGCCATCTTACATGGTTAACGACAAAAGAGGCAAATGCCCTTAGCTGAACATCCCCCAAATAAGGCAATGGATTGGCTGGAGAGTCAATATAACAGGCCCTATCATGTAAATACAATTCACATAACAAATGCTGATCGTCAAAATCATTGTTCAGAAAGGTTTCTAAAAAATGGGCAGCTATTGCCAAATCAAATGATCTCCCTTCCTTCAGAGCCCTTAATTGAAATAAAGTCGTCTGTTGATGGAGGAAGACAAGGTAAGAGGGGGATGGGTCCCTACAACTCAATAATTCGAGGGAAAGAGTATACATTTTGTCTTTTTCTTATTGCAGGGACTCAAGTTTCTTCAATCCTTCCAATCTTTCTTAAAGTTTCTCCCACCGGAGTTTCTAGAAGAATTACTCCTCGGCCCACTTTTATCTCAATCCCCTAATGACATTTCTATGTTCTTGGAGAGAGATCATACCTGTCCTGAACTGATCAATCCATTTGTGCCATTTATCCAACTCAAGATTTAGCCAGAGAATCTTCTTCTCTAGCCGTTGAAATATTCTGTTCTCCACCTCCTTCTCATCATCAGAGTCCAGATAAATGACTTCCTTGTTTTGATTTGGCACTGTAATAGTTTCATCCTCCATTGGAGTAGCAGTAATCTGTGCATATAATGCAGTCTCAGCCATGGATTTTGGGGATGCTAGTTCTTGTGTAACAACATCCTTTATTTCCATATCAACCTCAATCCCCTCAGTTTGTGTTGCAACTTCAACAAATGATTTTGAAAACACTGGTTCTTGTGTAACATTGTTCTCTTCTTGGTCCTTGATATGAAATGTTGTTGTCTGAGTTGCAACCTCACTATATATTTTCAAGGGTACTGGTTCTTGTGTAACAGTTCCCTATTCTTCAATTTCTTTGAACTGCTGAGATTTTTTTTGGGTTATATTGAATCCTTCTGAATGATGAGACTGGTCCTGAAGAAGTTCAGTATCCCCTAATGGCTGGGACTGAAGAGGTTCAGTATCCCCTGATGGTTGGGACTGCAATGTTTCATCTCCTAAATTTGAATCAGGAATCTCTTCAATTCTTGGCTCATTTTCCCCCATCAATTATATTTCTGGCATTCTTTCTTCCACCTCCTCTATCTGTGCATGCCTTGTGATACAACTCCCAACACAATAACTTTGTTTCCTACTGCAAAAAATATATCTCCACACTCTGGACAAACAGTCTCTCCTTGCTCCTCATTTTCAAATGCAAAAGATGAATTTTCTAATAAGTTTGCAGCATCTACTAATATGTTCAAATTCTTCTCTCCTTGTTTTCCAACTACTCCCTTCCATCTTTCCAGCTCATTTCACAATGTCTGCACATCCTCCTTTAATAATTCATTCTCATGCAGGAGATTTTCGATTTGAGGTTCTTCTATGGAAGGTTCCTGCATAGCAGCAGATGACTTGGGGTTCAAAATGGGAATTTCTATATCTACCCATGTTATAGGTGCTTTCTCTACCATAGGTGACTCGATGTTTGCTCTGTCTGCTCCTGCTGTTTCTACTAAAGGTGCTTCATCATTAACCCCTATTGCATCCACTATCACTGTTTCTTCTGTTGTCCCAACTGCTTGTGTTGTTGTTGCTGTTACAGCTGCTACAGTCGATTGAGTCCTTCTTTTCCTCACCAATCCCACTGGGTGTTCTTCACTGCTTACTGCTACTGGTGCTGTGACACCTCTGGTTCTTCTTTTCTTCGCTGCAGTGGATGTCTGACCCTTGTTTCCTAAGTTTCCTCTTCGTTTCTTTGACACGGGGGTATTTTCCTTGGTCTTCTCTTCTTCAATAATGGTTCCCCTTATCTTAGGGGAGGACACAACCTCTAGAATTTCCATAGTCCCTTCTCCTACTGTTCCTTCTTGATATCCTTCCTCCCGAATTCCTGCTTCTACAGTTGCAGCTTCTACTATCGCAGCTTCAACAGCTGCTCCAGTTTCAGCTTCATCCACCTGAGTATCTGCTTCTGTAGTTACAACTTCTGATATCACTGCCTCCTGTACCATCGCTTCCATCACAATTTCCTCAGCAATAGGGTTTTCTACTGATGTTGCTTATGCCATATTTACCTCCTCTCCGTCATTAGTCTGGTTTCCTAATGCTCCAGCCTCTCCCCCAACTGGATTTGAGGAACGCCGATCCTCATTATCTTCGCCAACACCCTCCATTTATAATACAGGTTCTAGGACTGGTCCATCTCCAGCCAGAAATTGTTCCCAGGTTAAATTACGATTTGCAATGGCTCTTAAGACTAATAATTTGATGAGGCCATGATTAGTAAGAGAGGAAACTGGGTGTTGGGCAATTTTTGCATATCCATCCATGGTTTGTAGGGCTTTAAGCAAATAAAATGGTATATTTACCAAATTGCCATAGCGTAAATGAGACAATAAGGGAAGTTCAGAGAAGGAAACGATTTGGTACCTACCTTCACAAGAGATGTATCTTTTCACGAAGATTACCACTTGATTCCAGGGTGGTGGTAAAGATGCCAGTTCCAACCCACGGTGCTTTGGACTAACATGCTCTCCAACTGCCAAAAATTCTCTCACAACATTTGCATTATGTGCCTTCCGTCCAAATGACTTCTTCCCAACCTAGGGTAAGCCATTAACCTCTACTATGATTTCTTTTGTAACATCCACACGCAATCCCCTGACCTTTGAGTGAGTTTCAGTCAGGTTAAGGGAAAATTGCAGTGCGGTTTCTGTATGGAAACAGTTCAACTGTTCAAAGTATTCCATCCAACCTGCTGCTGTGAAAATGTTAAGATCTTCTACATTGGCACGTACAGCTTCTGTATTTACTGGTTCATGCCAGACTGGGTTACCCATCTTAATCTCTCCTCAAAATTTAGAATGAATGCAATGATTACTAGTCTAGACATGGGAGTTGCAGCATATGAACATGCAAGAGATAGTTGGAGTTCAAAAATAGGGTATTTTTAGGAAAGTCGGCACAAGTGTGAAATCCAAGTAAAAAGAGACGGTTATGGAAAATTGGCATAATTGGAGTATTTCGGTATAACTCGGATAAGGTGCCGGGAAATAAATACAAACGTGGTCCTGACATAATATCCGGTGGTTTAAATGGTATGGGTTCGCTAATCGAGGGATCAGACAGTACATAATCATTATCACCATATTTAATTTCCTGCCAAATCATGTAAAAGTTCTGAATCCGTACCTTTGAGTTATGCGTTCAGCCGTGAATTAATCATCATCGTCTACTTCCATCATTTCGTCCATAAAAATGAGCATAAATGCACATGTGCTGAATTGATGTAGACACCGCCACCTGAGTTGACAGATGCCCAAGATACCCAAAATTTTCCTTCGTGGCGAACTGTGATTGGATCTTGTGGAGCAAGCAACTAGACTGACGCCCGATTGAATCATTATTGGCATCATTATTCGGAGAGCAGACAGACTGATGGAGTCCCCACTGTACGGGAAAAGCGAAAAGGAAATGAAAATGGCGAAGTCACAACTGCTAGATTTAGAGAAATAAGCAAGAATGGCGGAGTCACAGCTGTACGGATAGAGCAAACTGGGAGAAAAAAAGTGGAACCATAGCTGCTAGATTTGGCGGGATAGTCAAACAAAAAAAAAATAACGGAGTCGTAGTTGTTGAACTTGGCAGAATCGTCAAAAATAGCGGAGTCACAGCTGCCGGCAAAGAGCGAAAATGAAGTGGAAAATAGCGAAGTCGCAACTGCTGACTTGGTGGAATGGTAAAAAATAGCGGAGTCACAGCTGCCGGCAAAGAGCGAAAATGAAGTGGAAAATAGTGGAGTCGCAGCTGTTGACTTAGCGGAAGGGTAAAAAATAGTGGTGTCACAACTGTCAGCAAAGAGCGAAAATGAAGTGGAAAATAGCAAAGTCGCAGCTGCTGACTTGACGGAATGGTCAAAAATAGCAGAGTCACAGCTACCGGCAAAGAGTGAAAATAAAGTGGAAAGTAGTGGAGTCGCAGCTGCTGAAATAGTAAGAATGAGCAAGGTAAGGAGTCACAGCTGCGCAATAGTGAAGTAACAGGAAAATTTCCAGCTGACTGCTGAAAGGTAACAATCATCCATCTTCTAAAAAAAAGAGCTTTATTAGATCAGGAACAATGCAAGGTGCCTGCAGTCATCTGGCCCAGTCACGACCATTGTTCCTCCAATTAATTCCTGCATAGAATTATTCAAACAAACCTGATCAAATGCAAAATGAAAAATAGATGAAATACAGAATGAAAAAGAAAATGAATTATTTATTTACAAATCATGTGGATATTGCAGTTCTTAAAAATTGGCAGGGTTTAAGAAAAATCCCTGTCCCAGCATTACATTATAATCTAGATCACTTGCAACCTGCGAAATGAAAGCTTCCCTTGAGATCGGCTTATGATACAGTCGCAGCCGATGACCATTTGCGAATAATGGCGTTTTGTTTTAATCAATGGTGATCAACCGAACTGTTCCATTATCAAATACCCGATCTATCTGATAGGGGCCCAACCAACGGGTACGCAACTTGCCTTTAAAGTCCCTCTTAAACCGTGAATCATACAACAGAGCCCAGTCTCCTTCCTGGAAGACTTTCTTCTTTATAAATCGATCATGCCACTTAGAGAACTGTTGTTGTATTAGAGCTGTGTGATGTACTGCAGCTGTGCACTTCTCGTCCAACTCATTGAGTTGATTCAATCGGTCCTTCTGTGCTTCTGATAAATCAAGGTTTGCTTCCACAGCTGTTTTCAAAGTCCTAATTTCAAATTCGATTGGAAAAACAACATTTTTACCATATACTAACTCATATGGGGAAAAACCAGTGGTGTTACGCCATGTAGTGCGATAGGCCCATAGTACCTCTGGAAGTCTTTCAGTCGAATCTTTACAATGGCTCTTCACTGTTTTTGTCAAAATAACCTCGATAACCTTGTTTGTACTCTCCACTTGGCCATTGACCTGTGGATGATATGGTGAGGTTATTCTATGCTGAATATGGAATTTCTGCAACAGTGCTTCCAGCTTGTGAGACACAAACTGTGGTCCACCGTCTGTAATGATTTCCTTAGGTACTCCGAACCGAGTAAAAATTTCTTCATACAGGAAATCAATTAGAGCCTGATCATTGGCCTTAACCAAGGCTACTGCTTCTACCCATTTGGTCATGTAATATGTGAAAACCAAGATGTGAACTTTCTGTTTTGAGGGAGGGTTGATAGGCCCTACAAAATCTAGAGCCCACCTATCAAATGGTTCAACCACAAGCTGTGGTTTCAAAGGAATTTCATCTAATCTGTTGGGTTGGCCCATCCTTTGGAAGCTATCACATGCCTGAACATACTTCTTTGCATCCCTAAACAATGTAGGCCAGAAATAGCCCATTCTCAAAATTTTATGACCTGTCCTTTTATCAGCAAAATGCCCCCCCACAGGGCTCATCATGGCAAGCTTTAAGAATATTAAAGATATAATCTTCTCTAACACATCTCCTGATATCTAAATCGATACCTGTGTAGAAAAGATGACCATCAATCTAGCAGTACCTAGCACTCTATCGTATGATCTTCTTTCTTTCTCTTTTCGACAGATGTGTTGGGTGCTTACCTGCAACCAAAAAGTTAGCAATATCTGCATACCATGGGTAATGAGCTGATACTGCAAACAAATGTTCATCAGGGAAGGAATCTTCGATTGGTAAATTATCATCACTATTAGTAATTCGATATAAAAAATATGCAACAACATTTTCCTTCCCTAGTCTGTCAATAATTGTGATATCAAGTTCCTGTAATAGTAACAGCCATCTAGTAACTCTAGCATTCGTGATTGGTTTATTCATTAAATACTTAACAACAGAATTATCAGTGTGCACAAAAGTAGAATATCAAGTAATATAATGTCTAAATTTGTTGATGGCATAAACAATGGCAAGGAATTCCCTTTCTATGACAGTATAGTTCAGTTCAGCAAGAGATAAGTTTTTGCTCATGTAATAAATTGCATAAGGATCATTACCTTCCTGTTATCCAAAAACTGCTCCAATAGCAGTGTCTGAAGCATCTGAAGAAATATGAAAAGGCAGAACCCAATTGGGCCCTCGTAAGATGGGTGCTGTAGACATCCTTTTCTTCAGCTGAGTAAACGTTGTTTGGCATGCATCATTCCAGACAAACTGTGCATCCTTCATCAACAAAGTGAACAAAGGAGAAGCTAGTTTGGAAAAAATTTCTATGAATCTTCTGTAATAGCCAGCATGCCCCAAGAAGCTACGTACATCCTTCTGTGTTCCAGGAGTTGGTATGTTTTCAATTATTTTTATTTTTTATGGATCTACCTGGATGCCCTCAAAAGAGATGAAGTGCCCCAGCACTATGGCACTTTTCAGTGCTTAAAGATAGTTGGCTCTATTCACAGCGTTTCAAGACCCTTTCTAAATTTTTTAGTGCTTCTTCATAACTATCACCATATGGAGTAAAGTCATCCATAAAAATTTCCATGCAATCATTCACCGTTTTCGAAAAGATTCCAATCACTGCTCTCTGAAATGTAGCTGGTGCGTTGCACAACCCAAAAGGAAGTACTCGGTATGCAAAAGTTCACCAGGGACAGGTGAAAGTGGTTTTGTCCTAGTCTTCTGGAGCAATCTGGATCTAGTTGTAGCCACTAAATCCATCCAGAAAGGAAAAATACTTTTTCCTAGACAAGGTATCAAGGAACTGATTGATGAAAGGTAAGGGGAAATGGTCCTTCTGCGTTGCTTTGTTCAATTTTCTGTAATCCACGCAAACCCTCCATTTCCCATTCTTCTTTGGCACAATCACAAGTGGAGAAACCCACTCACTATCTGAAATCGGGTATATGAATTCTGCTTCCAAAAGTTTTTGGATTTCTTCTTTCACTATGTCCCTTAGGTTTGGGTTCATCCTTCGTTGTGGTTGACATACAGGCCTGGAGTCGCTCTTAATATAAATGTGATGGGTGCACAGATGAGAAGGAATCCCTTTCATGTATGTGTACTCACAAGCGAAAAGCTGCCCTACGCTATTTCAGCAGAGTGACTAGCTGTTCCAGCTCGCTAGGTGCTAGATTAGGATTGATATTCAATGTTTTCCTTGGCCCAATTTCTACTGGAACACTCTTTGAATTCTTGAGTACTGGAATTATACTGGCATCACCGATTAGAGTTTCTTCTGTAATATTTTCTTGTTCTGTTGCAGCTAGAGTACTGTCCAAGATCTGATAGACATTTTTATTAACTGACGTGGGCTCACTGATGAAACTATTAATGGTATCATCCTCTGTTTCATATTTAAATGTTAAGGCTCTTCCTATTGTTAATAATGGCTGCACACCTTCTTCCTCCTCCAAATCTGCCCACAATGGAGTTTCACCTTCTGTGCTTGGTCGAGCTGGAGGGTACAGGGTTGAGCTCTTGACCTCAGTTCCATCTGAAATGGTCATAGATCTTAACCGACAGCTGATACAGGCATCTGCTGTGGCCAACCACAGTCTTCCCAGGATTAGTGGGTGTCCCCCCAACTGGGATTTCGGCTGTAACACCAAGAAATCCACAGGGTATTCCCACGAGTCAACTAAGATCACGAGGTCATCTAGGATCCCCTCAGGCTTGATCGTTGATCTGTCAACAAGTTCCAAAACAGTAGGGGTCGGCTGAAGGTTAGTGAGTCCCAATTTCTTCACAGTCTCTATGGTCATAACATTAATAGCTGCGCTTAAATCTACCAAGACATCGGGAATTTGTGTGTTCCCTATGTGAACTATAACAGTCAAGTTCCTAGGGTCATTGTATTTTGCCACAGGGGCCTTCCCCATTATTAATTCTGAAAGCTTTCCCAATACGTGGATAGTGGGGGGGTCCCTGGGCCTTCTTCCTGGCTTCTTGACACACAAATCTCTAACCGTCTTAGCATAAATGGGCACATCATGGAGGGCTTGTAACAGTGGAATTTTAACATACAAATTTTAATTCAGTTCTCCCATGAGATCGAATTGGGGCTGTTCCACTGTTTTCTGTAGGGCCAATCATTCAGGGTATGGTGGTTTTCTCAACAACTATGTAGGCTGTGATACTTCATGTGTTACTCTCTGAGGCTCAGCTACTATCTCGATAGGAGTATCAACATCCTCAATGATGGGGCTTGCTAAATTAACCATATTCTCATAGTGCTGATTCACTCTAGTTTCAATCACTGGGGATGAAATATCCTCAGTGATAATAGGTTCCACCACCCTTCCTAATCGTAATTGTATACCATTGCAGGGAATCTGGGTGATGGAATACGCAGGCATGTTGGCAGTCTCAAATTGGTGGACTGCTTTATTGTTTGGGTTCGGGTTAGGTTGTGCAGGTAGCTGTGGTCGAAGTGGTGCATTCATAGGTGCGACATTTTTTTGGAATGGGAGCTGCGGTTGCTGATAATGTTGGTGCTGATACTGTGGAGGAGGGTACTGTTGATACTGAGTCTGGTGATGGGGGAAGTTATTTCCTTGGTAAGAATTTATCCAGTTGGAATTCCAAGGAGCTTGGCTTGACTGCTGTGACCATGGTGTCCATGAGTTAGGATTTTGCATTGGGTTCTGAGATGGATGCCACTGATTTTTAGAATAATGTGAAGGGAATTGTGTATTCAAATTATGCATATTGTTCATCCCATTCATATTATTCAGAAAAAATGTTGGGTCTGGATTCATACCTTGGTTTCGAGGCTGTCATGGTTTCTTTTGTACCATGAAATATGTTGGCTCCACATTCGGAATGGATGCCTGCAGGACTGCTTTGACCTTAGGTAATGAAGGACATTCCTTAGTATCATGCTCGAGTTCACATATCCCACATACCTTTGCTTTGTCCAATGGGCATTCCTTCAGTGGGTGCTTTTTCCTATATTTAGGACAGAATACACCGAGTGTAAGATCTTCTACCACTTGCTTCTGCTTTTCTCTCATGACATCTAAATCTGAGGAAATGGAGCTCATCATGTCTATTTTAAAATTCTCCAGTAAGTTGCCTATTTATGCTTGAGTGGCCCCTCCACTAGCTGACTTCTGAGTCCTAGTGAAGACATCCTGATCTCGATCTTTGTCTCGTTTGCTAGTTCTAGAGGATCCCCTGGAGTACCTTCGACATAATTCAACAATCTTTTCGAAAGGTTCCTTCGAGATATCCCCTTTTCCCAGCAGGTTCAACATATCAAGGCAGTCTTCTCTAATTCTTCTTAGCAAAATGATCTTGAGCACATCCTTGCCAATCTCAGCATGACCAGATCTCTGTAAATTGTACAACAATCTTTTCACAAAGTCTTCCAAACTTTCTTCATCCTTCTAAACCATTTTAAACAACTCCTCTTTTCTATCCCTAGTTCTGCAATATTCTTGGTACTTAGAAAGGAAGGTGTTTTTCATTTGGTCCCAAGTAGTAATGGTCTCCTGAGCCAAACTCATGAACCAACGCAGAGAATTTCCCTTCAAGGTGGCTAGGAATAGCTTCATCTTCTGAGCACTAAGGTGTAATCATAGCTATGACAGAGGATATCAAACTCAAAAAGAAACTCGTCAGGATCCTCAGAAGACTTACCATGAAAATTTGGGAGAACTGATGGTGAGATATTTTTCATGGGGACTGCTCTAGGTGTCTGGAGGATAGGGAATTCTAATGTAGCCATAGTATTACCAGGCTTATTATTCTCTCCTTCTTCTTCCCGATTATCCCCATGTTCGTTCTCGCCTTCCTGTTCTCTACCAGCCATGGTTCTAGTCCAAAATTCAACAGCTTCCTTTATGCGTTCTTCCTCTGCTTTAGCTTCTTCTTCTCTTCTCCTTTCTTATTCTCTCCTTCTTTCTTCCTCTGCTATTCGACGAGTCTCCAATCACACTTATTTAGTAACTCTAGTTCCATTGATATGATAGATCTCCTCTCTATCTGGTGCACCTACAGCACTTCCATTATCTTCAGGAGGTTTACTTTCTGCAACAGGAGTTGAAGGTCCTGTTGTATTCTCCACTGTGGATGTTGAATGTTCAAGATTGGGAGGAACAAAATTTCCCCTGCTTGTAGAGTTCTGCAGTGGTCTAGTGGAAGAATCAGCTCTAGCAATTATCTCATCAACGTATGTGTGTCTTCCCTGACCTGCATTACGACCTCGACCTCTTCCACCTGCAATGTTAGTATTCAAAGGGGGTTCCCGATTTGTTTTTCTTGTATTCATGCATGCTGTAAATAATTGAGCTAAAATAAAATCAAATGAAACCAACTACCAACTCTGTCTATCTATTACCATCCCCAGTATCGGCGCCAAAATGTTGGTCACCCTATATGTCAGTTAATTGAAACTAACACACAAGATGGTCAATATAAATTGTCAAACCCAGGGAGGTCTTTTATTTCAATGGCAATAAGCATAATCTATGCATAAACATGTCAAGCAGTTGATTAACTAATGAAGATAACAATCCTACCAATCTATTCAGCCAAACTCATCCCATAAAAGAACTAGTCTAATTCACACACCTAGGAATTCAATTGCAGCTATCTTCCTACAAATATCAACCTAGCATTCATGAATTTCAGAATAGAAATAAACTAGATTACTTTTGCAAGAAGTTAAATCCTATAATTATCAAACTACAATACTCAATCTTTACCAAAATGATCCATCTAGTAGCTACTGTCACCCAATCACAATCTGCCTATTCTAATAAACCAAATGAAGATACAACAGCAACCAAAGTCTAAACATAAGCTTGAATCCTAACTGATAATTACTGGAAATCCTAGAAAGCGTAAACAACTAGAAGATATTGGAATTGAGCTTGGTTGTTACAGCTGATTCGAACACACATGCATTAAACTAAATTAACCTACACAATCGACTGTCACACCACTCTGTTACAGCTATTCAAGATGCAATCATACTACCAGAAGGAAAGCTAACCTATGTTGCATCTAATAGTAACATCTACAATAATTACACACCACACACAGAAAGGAAGCTAAATTAACCTACCTACTTAAACCGGCTATCTCTGTGAGAAGGCGAGCCCTGGCCTTATAACAGAGACGCTGAGAATCACAACAAATTAAGACACATAAATGAAGAACTCTGCTCTCATATTAATGATGGAAATCGTCAGTCTCAGTGCTCTGTTACAGCTTATACAAAATGGTAATTGTCCAACCCCAGGCTATGAGAGCCTTCGCATATTTATACATGGAAAGTACAGATCATGATCCACTAAACTCGTGCAGCAATGAAGATCTATGATCTTCATGTTGCGGAGTTACAGCTAACTGTTACAGCGGTATTAAACAAGGTTGTTACTCATGAAGGAGTTGTTATTCCAGTAATCAATGGATTAACGGATTTGGCAAGTTGGAATGCGATCTGTCTGTTGTAGTTGGGTTCTGTTTCAGTGGAGGCCTGTTACAGATTGTCGTGGATGAATGCGTTGTCCCTTGGAGTTATGAGGAGTTTGTGCTTTGAAGAGTAACAACTGGTGCCACTTGGCTGATACACCTGCGCTTTAGACCTTAACTAAATGAAATCACACAGATTAGCATAAACCAAGGACTAGGATCCAAAAGCTTTAACAATATTAGGCATAAAACATATAAAGTAATAACAAATTATACCTGTCAACATTATTGGTCGATTTGGAAAAAGGCATGGATAAAGCTTATGAAAATAGGATGTAATCAGGGCAAAATGATGTAATAAGTATGGCCAAAAAGGGGCATTTCCTTGACCCAACATGGATCAAGTTCCTTGATCACTTTTCGATCAATATTTACTTTGTCATTGAGAAGTGAGACATGGATATTTGTGCTAGTAAGAAAGATGGTGGGTCACTTCCTCTTTAGCTGGTTTTTTGAATAGTTGGTATGGAGACTTGACCGAAAGAGCTCATCCATCTGTCTCAAATGGATTTTTTGGTATTTACATAGAGATGAATGTACTTCTCAAAGGCCCCTAAAAATTGTAGGAGGAAAAATTCCCTTATGGTTGGATATCACTATCATTGTTTGCAAGAATCATGATCGAATAAGATTGCCATTTGTCCCACGAATTAGGATTCAAAGGGAATAAATACCTTAAATCGTTCCAATCGAAATAACAATTTAAAATTGGAGTAACTCTTCACCCTTGAAAATGCTACTTCCACCATTTCTTTCCCTATTCATTCATAAGGTATATCATACCCTATTCAAACTCCATGGGATTTTCTTGAGCAAAGGAAGGACACAGCCACCCCAGCACCACCAGTCCACTACCAACCTACACAAGTGCACACCTCCACTACAGACAAAAAATACGCCCCCCTAATGGTTATTTCCTATAGGGGAGTATGTCTCTCCTTTGGTTCGCAGAGTTGAGCATCTAGAAACATATATAAATGGAATCCTTCCATAAGTGGAGCTCAATACTAGTTGGGTTGTTCCTGTGGTTGAATCATTTTTCAGGTATGTGCATCACAAGAATAGTTTTTTTGTTGTATTATTTTATAAGTATTTATTTGCTTCTTCGTGGAGAGTGAAGTTTTTTATTGATGTGATTCAAGATAATAGTTTTGGTATTCATGGACATATTTTTTAGATTCACTCCAACTTTTGTATTTATTGATCTCTATGTTCATTGGACATTGTATAGATTGTATTCCATTTTCATCCAACCTTGATTTTTTTCTTAGAAGTTTTATTACTTTTCGACTCAGTCTCGATTGGTTATAAATGTTTTCCAATTGATTTATTTATATTGCCGGGTATTTTTTATGTTTCTAAAATTTCCTTTATATGGGTTCTTGGGTTATTTGGGTTAGACATTGCTTATTAAAAACCATAGAGTGGAACAACACAAATTTTATCACTATATTAAGGAATTTAATTACCTTGCTTTTTAATATACAGTGAAATTTTGACGTATTACTACATTCTCAAATGAAATGAGTGGTTTATCTTAACATGGCATCATTGAAGGATTGAGTATATCATAGCCCTTCAAAGTGAAATAGGACCTGTTGGCCCGGTTTTGCAACCAGGCTTAGTGCTATGGGCACCTGCTAACTAGTAGCAGCAGTTTCAATGGAAATAAATAACAATAAACTAGTTAAACAAGACTAACCATGGATCTATGCAAAGATATTAAGCAAATAACAAAAATAATTTAAAATCAAGAACAAGATAATGTAAAATAATGAATTTGTATTGAAAGAATGGGGCAAGCAAGTGCTTGCGGAATCAATACCTCTAATGGTGAGGTTGAATGGCTCCAAGGATGAGCAACTCCAATCTCCAATGGTCTCTTCTCCAATGTGGTTTGCAATGGCTAAAATGCTCAAGGGAGATTTCAGCAGCATAAGGATGAGATAATGGATGGATGTGAAATGAGGAGCCCCTACCACCTTTTTATAGGTTTTGGTGGTGGGAAATACCATTTGTGGTTTTGTGGAAACCAAATGGTATTGACCAACATGGTTTAGGTACTTTTCCCTCCTTTTTCCTTTTTTGAATAAAAATAATATTTTAATTCCCTTTTTAATATTTTTGGGAATTTGGACCCTTTTTGAGGGTTTTTTATGCTTTTTTGGGAAAAATAATCTTTTTTAATGGAAAAAGGGGTGTACTCAGGTCTTTTGTTGACCTTTTGTTGGTTTCAGAGGCTCTGATGGTGAAAAAGTGGATAAATGGGTCATGTGAATAGGGAAATGAGCTAGTGAGCACTTTTTGGGTGTTAACAGATTGCCCCCTGATGTGTGAGGGCAGGAGCTCATCGTATGGCCGATAGACATCATAGTTCATTTGTCTTTTTCTGGGGTTTTAGGGGAGAGAAGAGACTGGTTGGAGACTGGAGCCACAGCCCTTGGAAGCTGCAAAAACAAAAAATATTACATGGCCTCAATATGAATGAGGTATAATCTCTGATAAAGGACGAGGCGGGCATTCCCATGCTCGTACCAAGACATATACAAAACAATTAGTCCCAAGAAGGGGGATCTAATACGTAAAGAAATATAGTGGTACATCATAATGGTCCAGAGGGGACATTATTGTGGGATATACTCATGATCATGGCTGATCTCAATAACTAATACACTGGAATAACTGTTGAACTACTCAAACTGAAGGTGTTCAACATCTGTATGGACTCAATGACTGTGAGCCATCTCTGGGAAGTATTTGTATCTGTATACTCGAGGGAGTATAAAACTGGGGTACATCTGAATATTGTCGCCATACGCAACCCGGATATCTATAGAAAAAATGTAACTGGTTGTATCCATAGGTAGACTCTCAAATGTGGAGGAGTCAGGTGGTATCCGGGGTCTTCGACTAATAACTGAATGGACCAATACCCTATGCGAGTCTCAACGATGCGATCAAGGTGTTGAAGTCGAGCATGTGAGAAACAACCATTCGGAGAGGCACTGAGGATTCCTCTCGAAATGATTCGTAGGCACTCATCATACATGGTAATGAGTCCAAGACATAGGGACCTCTAGGTCTATCCTCTGGAATGAATGTGGTTGTCGTCGACAGAGGGAGACCAGCAACTAACAAGGCAATGATGTTTCCTTGATAGGAGCACGAGGTGTAGAACTGAAGTGTTGTAGTACTGATGGTAGGACTGACATACTTGTGGGGATGGGAAATAACTGGGTCAAAAAATGGGTAGACTCAAACTTCCTTTGTTCAGAGCATGATGACATGGTTGACCTGGCAGTGTATGAAACTGACTAGTAGGTGCAGGGATCATAGCTTTTTTAGGGACTGAAGGGTATGTACTGACTCCGGGGGGGGTGAAGCTGATGGTAGCTGTCGAGGGAGTTTTAGAGTGACATACTGCAGAATACTCTGAACAAAGGCGACCAGAATGGGGAAGCTGCTATGTGAGTAGACATGATCTGTTGTGGCGCCAAGAGGCACCATTGATTCCTTCTTCGTAGTTTTGATGAGCTCCAAGAAGGGATAAAAGTGTGCTCTGAAATGGTATGGTCCTGTGGATTTTGCGAGCCCAGGATGGCTCATGCTCATGGTTGCTTTCATGTTTAGAGAGTCTGAAAGCGGTAAGTGGACTCTATTGGTGTTTCTTTTTCGTAAGTTTAGTCTCCAAGGCCCGAAAAAGCATAAAATGATGCGGATGGAGTACTCTTCTAGCCGATGTGACTAGAGTATACCTTTTTCGTAATTAGTCTACGAGGTCCGGAAAAGGGGTAAACTTATACCAGGTAGACGCCCTTTCAGATACGTTTAGTGAGCATGAAAGGAAGCAAGATTGCTCAGCGATCTTTTCATTGTTTTAGGAGTCAGAAAAGAGCTTAACAGAAACTCCCTAAGTGCCTTTTTCGTCAAAGGGGTTGCTCGGCCCGAAAAAGGGATAAAATTATACCGAACAAAAATGGATTGATGAGGGCGAGAAAAGGTCTCAAGCATCGTCATTAGTGCGGAAAACTGGATCCGGTGACATAAAGATTGTCGAAAACGGAGAACGGCCGGTGTGGCACGCAAACCGAGGTGACGAGGGGGCGTGGAAAAAATGCCCAAAAAATATAAAGTTGAGAGCGAGAAATGATCTCTAGCATCATCACGAGCGTGGAAAACTGAATCCGACGATATAAGGCACGTCGAAAATGGAGAACGACCGATGTGGCACGCAAACCGAGGCGACGAGGGGGGCACGGGAAAAAATGCCCGAAAAATCTAAAGGTGAGAGCGAGAAATGATCTCAAGCATCATCACGAGCGTGGAAAACTGAATCCGGCGATATAAGGCACGTCGAAAACAGAGAACGGCCGATGTGGCACGCAAACCGAGGCGACGAGAGAGGCCAAAAAATAGTCAAAAAATGGACCTCGTGAAAACGGGAAAAGGAAGGAACTTGTATGAAGTTCTCGCTGTGCTGATCCCAACGGTTTGAGAAATGGACTTCGTATGATACCGCAATGGTTGTTGGAAAATTGGTGGAATTCCTATAAATAGGGCGTGGGGCCCAAATGACTTGTCATTGTTACGTGCGAGTTTGATAGAGTTGTCAGAGCTATTTCTCGATTTCTGGGAGATTTCACCGTTGGTTTTCGATTTAGCGAGTTGCAGGTAACTCTATTCGCCTTCGCCTTGTCAATTATGTCTTTTTTGTTTGGCGGCGGGCCCCCGAAGGCCGCGGAATTCCACGTTGACTCTCCAACGTGGAACCGCGCGGGTTTCGGGGCTGAACCCGCGATGAACCGCGCGGGTTCTAGGCTCATAGTCGCGATGTTCATTGCGACTGTGAGGTCGGAACCCGCGATGTTCATCGCGAGTTCATGGGGGATAGTCACGATGTTCATCACGACTGTCCGGCCAAAACCCGCGATGTTCATCGCGGGTTTTTGCATGGATCCTGCGATGGTCATCGCGGCTTTTTGTGGAAAAGCCGCGATGGGCATCAAGGCTTTTTGTGTAAAAGCTGCGATGGGATTTTTCTAAAATTTTTATGCTGGGGCTAAAAATTTCTTCTGTTTTCCTGGCAGGATGTTGAGGAGACCTCAGTCCTCGTGGCGGGAGAGGGATATCGATGGTGATCTTATGGAGAGGATCCAGACTGATGCAGGGGTGAGACAGACTCTGGCTATGAGCGAACTTTTAAAGTTCGCTCAGATCCCGCCTATACGTTTAGTGAGACGGCTCCTGAACAAGCTTGTGCGTTGGTGGGTGCCAGCGGAGGGTGCATTTATCATTGGTGGTGAGAGGTTAGAGATCACTCTCACGGATGTTTATTTTTTGACTGGGTTGCCTCACTTGGGTGAGGTGGGCGATATCATGCCGAGGTTGCCTCCAGGTATAGATATGGAGGACCTTTTACAGACTTTCTATTCTGATGATGCTGTTTTACAGAACAGCTCTATTAGTCTGCGATCCCTGCGTGAGTGGGATATGCGAGCTGTTGGGGCTTGCGTTCTGCGGATTTTGGGTGCTGCTGCGCCACATCGTATGTCTGGGGGGCAGACGATGATGGTGGATTCTGTTCTTCAGGGTACTTATTATGCCTGGGGGCAGATGTTTCTGGCGGGCCCACCCGAAGGGGCCATCACACCCTCGGCACATTTTGCGTATGGATGAGGACAACACTTGAAATCGAAATGGGTGGAACCAATGGATGAAATTGTAGAAATAATTGGGCTCAACTTAACCTCAACATTTGTAGTGCATCCTTATGATTGTACGGATGGGTCAACTTGATCACTTGACTTAGCTCAGACATGAGGGACGATATTGGTGCACATGTATAATTGGGTTTTGTGAGCAATTAATATTTATAGTTGGTTCATGTGTTGGCATGGTGATATCATTGGATCAGTTGTTACTTGTGCAGGCTAGTGATGGTGAAAATGATTAGAAAGTCTTGGTAATGGTGAAGTTTGGAGATTCAAGTTGAAGATTAAACCAAGACACATAATATGTAGATGCTACAGATGCAGAGTTCAAGTATGTGAATTAGAGTACAGTAGCATCAAAATGCACCATATTTGAGTTGGAGGTCAATTTCCTGGATGTGAGAGTGCTCATTGGTTGTGAGTGAGTCCATGAAGTTCCTTTCCCAGGCAGGGTGACTTCGAGAAGGAACCTGATGAGTGTGGCTTATAATTGGGAAAAGTGAAGCCAGTGAATGATTGAGGATATGGTGCTACATGATGGAAGAATCAAATTTGCAACATTGAAAGCAATGGTGTTGCTTTGTGTTGGCTTGGTTTTGCAACCAAGCTTAGTGCTATGGGCACCTGCTAACTAGTAGCAGCAGTTTCAATAGAATTAAACAAGAAACTAATCTAAACAAAACTAATCATGGATCTATGCAAGAATATAAGCAAATAATGGAAATATTTTAAAAACAAGAACAAGAAAATATGAAAGAATAAATTTGTATTGAAAATGGGGCAAGCTAATGCTTGCAATAGTAATACCTCCAATGGTGAAGGTTGATGTAGAGCAACTCCCAAGATAAGTAGCTCCAAGTTCCAAGAGGTCTCCTTCTCCAAGGTTGCTTATAATGGCCAAAATACTCAAGGGAGATTTCGGCAGCATGAGGATGAGATAATGGATGGATGTGAAATGAGGAGCCCCTACCACCTTCTTATAGGTTTTGGTGGTGGGGAATACCATTTGTGGTTTTGTGGAAACCAATGGTATTGACCAACATGGTTTAGGTACTTTTCCCTCCTTTTTCCTTTTTTGAATAAAATTAATATTTTTATTCCCTTTTTAATATTTTTGGGAATTTGGACCCTTTTTGAGGGTTTTTTATGCTTTTTAGGAAAAATAATCTTTTTGAGTGGGAAAAAGGGGTGTACTAAGGTCTTTTGGTGACCTTTTGTTGGTTTCAGAGGCTCAGATGGTGGAAAAGTGGACAAATGGGTTATATGAATAGGGAAATGAGCTAGTGAGCACTTTTTGGGTGTCAACAGATTGCCCCCTGATGTGTGAGGGCAGGAGCTCATCGTATGGCCGATAGAAATCATAGTTCTTTTGTCTTTTTCTGGGGTTGAGGGGAGATAAGAGACCGGTTGGAGATTGGAGCCATGGCCCTTGGAAGCTGCAAAAACAAAAAATGTTACATGGCCGCAATATGAATGAGGTATAATCTCTGATAATGGACGAGGCGGGCATTCCCATGCTCGTATCAGGATATAGAACAATAATAACAATAGGGTCCAAAATATGGGGACCTGAAAGATACATGGCCTCAAATAAAGGATGAGGAAGAAACTCAATATATGGACGAGGCGGGCATTCCCATGCTCGTATCCGTAAAAAATAACTATAAGGCCCGAACAAAGGGGGGACCTGTAAGATACATAGAGAACCACTATGACATCATAAGGGTCCATAGGGGACACAAATCTGGGATGCACTGCTGGGCTGACCATGTCTGAGTGGAAGAATTGATATACTGAAATAACAACAGTGCTGCTGAGTGTGGACTCAGAGGAGCTGATGAGCTGCTGGATCAAGGGTATACTGAACTGAAACTCGAGGAAGCATATAACTGGATGGCTTCTGAATACTATCACCATGCGCAACCCGGATATCTATAGAAAAAATGTAACTGGTTGTTTCCATAGGTAGACTCTCAAATGTGGAAGAGTCAGGAGGTATCCGGGGTCTTCGACGAAAAACTTGAAAGGATCAATGCCCTGTGCGAGTCTCAACGATGCGATCAAGGTGTTGAAGTCGAGCATGTGAGAAACAACCATTTAGAGAAGCACTGAGGAGTCTTATCGAAATGATTCGTAGGCACTCATCATGAATGGTGATGAGTCCAAGACACAGGGACCTCTAGGTCTATTCTCTGGAATAAATGTGGTTGTCGTCGACAGAGGGAGACCAGCAACTAACAAGGCAGTGATGTTTCCTTGATAGGAGCACGAGGTGTAGAACTGAAGTGTTGTAGTACTGACGGTAGGACTGACATACTTATGGAGATGGGAAATAACTGGGTCATAAAGTGGGTAGACTCAAACTTCCTTTGTTCAGAGCATGATGAAATGGTTGACCTGGCAGCGTAGGGAACTGACTTGTAGGTGTGGGGATCATGACTTTTAGGGACTGAATGGTATATATTGACTCTCGGGGGGAGGACGAGCTGATAGGTGTTGTCGAGGGATTTTCAAGGTGACATACTGCAGAATACTCTGAACAAAGGCGACCAAAATGGGGAAGCTGCCATATGAGTAGATGTGATCTGTCGTGGCGCCAAGAGGCACCATTGATTCCTTCTTCGTAGTTTTAATGATCTCCAAGAAGGGATAAAAGTGTGCTTTGAAATGGTACGTTCCTGTGGATTTTGTGAGCCCAAGACGGCTCATGCTCATGGTTGCTTTCATGTTTAGAGAGTCTGAAAGCGGTAAGTGGACTCTATTGGTGTTCTTTTTCGTACTTTAGTCTCCAAGGCCTGAAAAAGCATAAAATGATGCGAATGGAGAACTCTTCTTGCCGATGTGACTAGAGTATTCCTTTTTCGTAATTAGTCTACAAGGTCCGGAAAAGGGGTGAACTTATACCAGGTAGACGCCCTTTCAGATACGTTTAACGAGCATGAAAGGAAGCAAGGTTGCTCGGCAATCTTTTCATTGTTTTAGGAGTCAGAAAAGAGCTTAACAGAAACTCCCTAAGTGCCTTTTTCGTAAAAGGGATTGGTCGGCCCGAAAAAGGGGTAAAACTATACTGAACAAAAAGGGATTGATGAGGGAGAGAAGAGGTCTCAAGCATCATCATCAGTGCGGAAAACTGGATCGGGTGACATAAAGATTGTCGAAAAGGGGCTATGGCCAATGTGGCACGCAAATCGAGGTGATGAGTGGCATTTTGAAAAAATGCCCAAAAAAATATGGGCATGAGAGCGAGAAATGATCTCAAGCATCATCACAAGCACGGAAAACTGAATCTGGAGATATAAGACTTGTCCAAAATGGAGAACGGTCGATGTGGCACGCAAACCGAGGCGACGAGGGGGCATTGGAGAATGCCCTAAAAATCAGGGTGTGAAAGCGAGAAATGATATCAAGCATCATCACGAGCGCGGAAAACTGAATCCGGCGATATATGACACGTCAAAAATGGAGAACGGCCGATGTGGCACACAAACCGAGGCCACGAGGGAGGCCAAAAAATGGTCAAAAAATAGACCCCATGAAAACGGGAAAAGGAAGGAACCTGCATGAAGTTCTCGCTGTGCTGATTCCAACGGTACCAACGGTTTGAAAAATGGACTTTGTATGATACTGCAATGGTTGTTTGAAAAATGGTGGAATTTCTATAAATAGGGCGTGGGGCCCAAATGACGTGTCATTGTTACGTGTGAGTTTGGCAGAGCAGTCAGAGCTATTTCTTGATTTTCAGGAGATTTCACTGTTGGTTTTCGATTCTACGAGTTTCAGGTAACTCTATTTTCCTTAGCCTTTTCTATTATGTCTTTTTTGTTTGGCGACGGGACCCTGAAGGCCGCGAAATTCCATGTTGACCCTCCAACGTGGAATATCGCGGGTTTTGGGTCTTTTCCCGCGATGAACCGCGTGGATTTTAGGCTGACAGTCGCGATGTTCATCGCGACTGTGAGGTTGTAACCCGCGATGTTCATCGCAAGTTCATGGGATATAGTTGCGATGTTCATCATGTCTGTCTGGCCAAAACCCGTGATGTTCATCGCGGGTTTTAGGATGGAGGCCACAATGATCATCGCGGCTTTTGATGGAAAAGCCGCGATGGGATTTTTTTTGCAAAAAATTTTGTGCTGGGGCTAAAAATTTCTTCTGTATTCTGGCAGGATGTTGAGGAGACCATTGGCCTCATGGCGAGAGCGGGAGATAGATGATGATCTGATGCTGTGGATTCAGACTGATCCGGGGGTTCGGCAGACTCTAGCGGTGAGCGGACTCTTGAAGTTCGCTCAGATCCCACCTATTCGTTCAGTGAGACAGCTCCTGAACAAGTTGGTGATTTGGTGGGTGCCGGCGGAGGGTGCTTTTATTATTGGGAGTGAGAGGTTGGAGATCACCTTCACGGATGTCTATTTTCTGACTGGGTTGCCTCGGTTAGGGGAGGTGGGAGATCTGCTGCCGAGGATCCCGCCAGGTGTAGATATGGAGGATTTGCTACAGACCTTTTGTGTTGATGATGCCATTTTGCAGAACAGTTCTATTAGTCTGCGATCACTACGTGATTGGGATATGCGGGCTGTTGGGGCATGTGTTCTGCGGATATTGGGTGCTGCTGCGCCACATCGTTTGTCTGGGGGACAAACGATGTTGGTGGACTCTATTCTTCGGGGGACTTATTATGCCTGGGGGCAGATGTTTCTGGCTGGTGTCCGGAGAGATCTGGACAAGGCCAGTCGAGAGGGAGGTGAGTTCTGTTATGCCTCTTTTCTATGTTGTTTTTTCTTCAAGCAGTTGCCGACCTTGCGACCACGGGTGCCCATTCGTGATGGTCTGGTGAGTGAGCCTCGCATGATGCGGTGGGGGCAGATGATGCCTCGCGGCGGCGGTGGTGTACACGGTTTCTTTACAGAGGAGGTCTATGAGCAGTGGGAGCAGATTTCCCTGCTGATTGAGGATTTCCCATATGCCGGCATGGACTATCGAGGCGACCCAAAGATGCCTCGTGCCCCGGGACAGGCCTGGAATTTAGACGGTATGTTTTGTGTTTTTTGATTTATACTATATCATGTGTTGTTTGATTTATCTGTCTATGATTATAGTTAGATATGCATATGATGGCTTACTTGCATTGTGCAGATGTTGGTCCAGTGCCGCCGGCCGACTACGCGGCTCGTCGGGGGCGGGCGATGGTGGTTGCAGCGGTACTGCCTCCATGTGGTAGAGGATTTGTGGCACGTGGACGAGGGGTTGGCCCTCGATACGATGCCATAGAGGGCGTCAGACAGACCTTCGTCATGATTCTAGCTGGACTCCCCGAGGATGGCTGGAGAGACCTGGACCGAGATATTGTGGAGCGTTGCTTTGGTGCACCGCCTAAGTGGCGGTCGCTCTTGTTGAGGACAGTTGTTTTTGTGGCAGAGCGCAGGGATGGTGGTCACGATGATCTGGCTGGGCCGGCTGAGAGGAGGATTCGTCTACGGGACGATCCAGCGGGGCCAGCAGAGCGTAGAGTTCGGGCTCACCATGATCCGGCGGGGCCAGCGGAGGAGGCGCCGGAGGAGCCGAGGGATCCTGATGAGTAGCTGATATTATATCTACCCCCTAATGCTGATGATCATATGGGGAAGCATTTTTGTACGACTAATGTATTTTTTGTATATCGGGTGCTGAGGGCACCTATGACATGTTGACTATCATGGTTTATATATATATGTATATATATGTTTGGATATATTGTCGTGTTTGCACGTGGATGCACATTCTGTCTTTTGTATATGCCCGTGGAGGCACCTGTTATGCACGTGGATGCAGTATTTTGTATTTTGTATATGCCCGTGGAGGCACATGTTATGCACGTGGATGCATTATTTTGTTTTTTGTATATGCCCGTGGAGGCACATGTTATGCACGTGGATGCATTTTGTTTATGAAATGATTTGATTGGTGTGCCAGTCGAGGACGTTGTTGGCCATATGGTCTACTACACTATTGAGGTTTCTTGGAACATGTGTAAATGAGATGGATTCAAACTGTCACATCATTAGCTTAGTGCGCAAGAATTTTCGGAAAAGGTAGGGGTTGCGTACCTGGTAATCATTGTTGAGCTGAGAAACCAGGAGCTGTGAGTCCAGGAAAATGTTAAGGTGACGGATGCTCATTTGGAGAGCTGCGGCCAGGAGACCGGTCACGGCGTCATATTCAGCTTGGTTATTGGTGGCGGCACCTAAACATACTCCGTCAATGTGAATTAACTCATGTGAAGGGGAGTATATTACCCAAGCTGCGGAGGCGAGATTGGGAGACCAACGGCTTGCGCCATCAGCGAAAACGACGTAGCAGAGTGGAAGAGGATCCATCTGTGGTCATGCAAAGAAAAAAACAAATATTTAGGTTTTTTGAATTTTATGTGAAAAAATGAAGTAAAACTGTACAATAATGGACAGTGGTGTCCATCAGATTTCCTATGGGTAAAATCGTTTAAGGTACAACCCGTTGCGTGGGTTTCGTAGGGGATTACCTTCTGAATCGGTCAGAATGTATGCCCCTGCCCGAGGCAAGTGTGTACGATGTAGGGGCCTTGCCACATAGACACGAACTTTCCCTTTCCGGTTTTATCATGAGCTTGATCCTAAGCGAGGACAAGGTCTCCCTCAGAAAAGGTTCTTGGGTGAATGTGTTTGTCGTAACTTAGTTTTGATCGTTGTTTGGCTGCTTCCATGTTTTGAATGGTTGTGCGCCGATCTTCATCGGCCTGCTCTAGGAGTAGTAAACGTTGTTCTATCAGGGAAGTGTCCGGTAGGAGTTCAACAGCGATATGTAAGGCTGGGATCTGGCACTTGATAGGGAGGACGGATTCAACACCGTGAACTAAATGGAAAGGGGTAAAACCGGTGGCGGTTTTGGTTGACGTGCGGTAGGCCCATAGTGCCAGGAAAAGCATGTGGTGCCAATTGGATTTGTGTTTGTCTACAGTTAGCTGGAGGATGGTCTTCAAAATCTTATTGATCGCTTCGACTTGGCCGTTTCCTTGGGGATAGTAGGCGGAAGAGAAATGGTGTTCAAATTTCAACATGGTTGATAATTCTTTCCAGACGGCATCTTCGAAGTGAGAGCCGTGGTCAGAGACTAGTTGCTTCGGCACTCTGAAACGAGTGATAACATGGTTGAAGAAAAACCGTGCTGCAGTGTCAGCCTTGCAATTGTAAGTTGGCATGGCTTCCGCCCACTTGGTGAAATAATCTACGACCACAACGATGTGTTTGTGACCGCCGGCTGACGTGGGGTTGCAGTCGAGGAAGTCGATGGCCCATTTGCAGAATGGTCTGACAGTGATGACTGGATGAAGGGGGGTGGGGGGGGGTTCTTGCTTTGGGGGAAAAGAGTTGGCAGTTCTGGCAATGCTTGACTGCAGTGATGCAATCAGTAAACAATGATGGCCAAAAGTAACCTGCCCGAATGATCTTCTGGGCGGTGGCCATGCCGGAGAAATGGCCTCCGCAAGCACCGCTATGACAATCATTGAGGACTTGTTCTGCCTCACTATGGGATAGGCATCGGCATAGGATGGTATCAACGCCGCGTCGATAAAGTACATCTCCTAACAAGAGGTATCAGGGGGCATGGTGTCGTATCCGACGGCATCCATCACGATCGATGTGTGGTCGAAATTTTTGCGTGTGGAGGTAAATCAAAATGTCTCCGTACCATGGGTCGTCAGACAAAATGATGAAGATTTGTTCGTCAATTAGATCCGTTTGGATAGCGGGTGAGGATGAAGAGGATGGGAGGTCGGTGATGAGGTGAGCAAGCGTGAGGGCTTTGGTGCTTTTAGGAGTTCTGAAAGTAAGGTCATATTCCTGGAGGATAATGACCCATTTAGCAACATGACCTTGTAGGAGCCGCTGGGTTAGGAGATATACCATAGGGTTGGAGTCGGCCACAACCGTGGTATCACTGAGTAGAATGTAGTGTCGCAATTTTTGTACGGAAAAGACTACAGCTAGGGCTAATCTTTCCTCGTATGGGTAACGTAGGGGTGGGCCAGACAAGGTCTGGCTGACGTAATAAATTACATGCTCTTGGTGAGAGGCATCTTCTTGGACCAAGACTCCGGACACAGCATATTCAGATGCTGAGACATAAAGGGTGAAGTCTTGAGAGAAATCCGGTGGGGATATCAAGGGGGCTTGTGTGAGAGCTTTCTTGAGGGCTTCGAATGTCGTGTCTGCTTGCTCATCCCAAACAAAGGGTATGTGGGTACGAAGTAAGCGTAAGAATCCGTGGACTTTGGTGGCGTAATCAGGAACGAAGCGCCTAAGGAAATTGGACCGCCCTTGTAGACTCTGGAGCTGCCGAAGCGTGCGAGCAGGGGGAAGTTCTAAGATGGCTTTGACTTTCAGGGGATCAACAGTAATTCCGTCTTAGGAAACAATGAAACCCAACAACCGGCCTACCGAAATGCAAAACACACACTTGTGTGGGTTCAAGCGGATTTTATATTTGCGACAACACAGGAAAACTTGCCGGAGGTTGTTAATGTGGTCTGATCGTTTCCGGGAACGAGCTGTGAGGTCATCAAGATAGACTCGCAGGATATGGACCAAGTCATGAAAGTAATAGGTCATGGCTCGCTGGAAAGTGGCACCAGCATTTTTGAGGCCGAACGGCATGACGCAATAGGCAAAGGTGCCCCATGGGTTGGTGAAGGCAGTCTTGTACTGATCCTCCTTACGGATGTGAATCTGGTTGTATCCAGAAAACCCGTCCATGAAAGATAGGACTTCATGTCCCGCACACTCATCAATGAGTTGGTCAATGAATGGCATGGGGAAATTATCTTTGGGACAAGCGTGGTTTAAATCACGGAAGTCAGTGCATACTCTAAGGGTGCCTTGCTTTTTGTTGACGGGAACCGGGTTTGAAACCCAGGTGGTGTGCGGAATAGGATAAATGAATCCTGCTTTGCGAAGTTTCTCGACCTCAACTTTAACAGCAGGGAGTTTGGAAGGATGAATGGGTCGTTGTTTCTGACGAACAGGGGGTACCTCAGGCCATGTATCAATGTGGTGCTCTATAATGGCGGGGTCAAGACCAGGCATTTCGGTATAGGACCAGGTGAAAACATCACAGAATTCTTGAAAAAGCTTTTTAAATGCCTGAGTTTCTGCTTGAGTGCAAGATGCGCCCAGCGAGATGAGCTCAGGTTTCCTAGGTGTTGTGGAAATATCGATTTGTATAATGGGGGAAATGTTGGACATGTTCCCTTCTTCAAAGGCATCCGGTGCTGGGATAGGGTCCTTTAACCAATCGACCTTAGTGGGTATGAAATCTTTCGATTCGACCTATAGCTGGTTGGATGCGGTGGATGTAGATGCTTCCGGGAGGAAATACGAGCGATGATGCATATCATCCCAAGGGTAGTTGGGTGCAGTGAGTGTCTCCAAAATTTGCTCATCAGTATTGAAATAGTCAGACCATAAATCAAGGGGTTCTGGTTTGAAAGTTGTTGAAATCATATAGATTGTATTGAATTCTTTCGACGAGTATGATTGCGGGGGGTAGATCTCCTCGATGAGTGGAGGAGATATCTCCAAATCGACGTTGTTTAACTCGTACAATGTTGCTCTATAGTCAGGGAGATCAGGACAATGGTGAGAGTAGTGGCCATAAACACTGCATATGGCACAAGGATGGTTGGTGCGCAGTGATCTGTCGCGAGGCTGAGGAGGTGGCTCTAGTCTAACTACTGAGATGTTGGTGTCATCGTCCAACATATTCATATGTTCCTGGAGTGCCGATAACTGTGGGAATTGATGAGTGGGATGGCCTATCTCATCGCACAACGAGCATTTAGGAGGAGCTAGAAATACGGGTGGGGGTTTAACTACCTTAGGAGGTGGTATAGCAGTGTATGGTTGTGGACCTCTGCCCCCAGTGGGCTTGACAAGAGGAGGAGGATTCGTTGACGACGAACGGATTGTGAGACCAGGAGGAGGTTTCATTGATGACAAAGGGATTGTGACACTAGGAGGAGGTTGAGTAGTGGTAACAATAGGTTGTACCGGTTGGAGGATGACATTTGGTGTTGGCGGGGGAACGGGAGGGGGAATGTACCACACAGGTAATCCCAAGGTTAAACTGGGGAGAATAAGGGTAGCCATAACCGGGGAACTTACTACGCCCGAGGGAGGGAATAGGAAGGGGATTGTGTGGATAGGTGTAACGCCAATGTGACTAAGTACCAATGGTGGTTTAGGAAACAAGGGCGGTTGATTGTTGGGTGTTTGCATATTGTGGGAAAGAGTACATAGGTCAGATACGGTGGTCGCGGCTGGCGGGGGTGGAATAGATTGGAAGGTTGAGGTCATTGGCGTATCTGAGTAAAGTCTAGGTCCCACAGAAGAAATAAAGGAAGTGGTTGCACTAGAAACGGGTTGTTCAACCATGGGGAGAACGTTTTCAGGTGTGGCGGGGGCCTTGGGATCGTAGTAGGTGAGTTGGTCAACCTTGACCACGCGTCCCTCATGGGGGAACTGCATGGTACGAAAAATGGATGAGGCGACCGCCCGCATGGCATACATGTAGCTGCAACCAAGTAAAAGGTTATAGTCCAGTTGGGCATTGATGACCTCAATGTCAATGAGTATGGTTTTCCCAGCCAGTTGGATGGGGACATTAGGTAAGAGACCCTGGGGTTATGCCGAACGGCCGTCATAGGCTCGCAACGCAGTGGTGGATTGCTGGAGAGTAGGGGATCCCAACTTCTTCCAAATGAATGTGGACATGACACATGTAGAATCCCCTTCATCGATGATGCACCGATGGATGATAATATTCCGAACAGAAACGGAAACGTGGAATGCTAAAGAGGAAGGCAGGCGTGGTTCAGATTGGTCTGAATCGAATGCGATTAGCTGTGAATCATTGGGGTCAATGGCGCCAATGGCAGAGAGCAAAATCTTGCGCTACGAAGGACAGTTTTTCAAAACTTCTAAAGAAGACATGGCTGCATGAGACTGGGCTAAGTCGTCGACAATGTTGTAATTCGACGCAGCACGAGCACTGGGATTATTGTTGGTGCGACGAAGTGGGAAGCGAGGTGCTTTGGAAGCGCCATCAAGTGGAGCCGGAGGTATACGTAACGTTTGATCTGTGGGATTAACGTTAGTGTTCTTGTCGGTGGGAGGGGCTTCAGAAGTGGAGCCGTATTGGTTCCGATGGGTTTGGAGGTTGGCATCGACAGTTGACATCATCAACAAATGGTGAGTACCTAAATCGAACGTGGGTTGATCAGGGGCTGCATAAGTGATCTGTTGTGGTGGCACGTTTCCCTGAGGGGGAGCTAACGGCTGAGTGTTCACTACACCCTGGTTTGGAAAGGGGTTTTGCAGCACCAAATGTTGATGTTGAGGTGGTGGAGGGTTGGGTGGCGGCTGAGGAGCCACTTGCCCTTGACGATGTGCATCGTCAGTCCATAGTTGCCGAGCTCGCTCCAAATGTGGGAAAGAATGCGTGTAATGACCATAGACCCCGCAGATAGAACAAGGGTGGTTTGTTCTGAGGTTATTATTTCTAGGTTGCTTGGGATTCCGATCCGGATTGCGGTTAGGAGGAGCAGCATTGTTATTCTGCGGAGGATTGGGAGGTGGAGGACCTTGCTGATGTTGTTGGTTATTACCGTGGTTACGACCTCTACCACGGTTCTGTTGTGCACCTTGATTGCGCTGGTTGTTTTGGTTTTGGGGCTGGTTGTGCTGTGTGTACACTTTCCCTTGAGCGGTGGGAGGATTTTGGTTCGCCGTAGGTGTGGGAGCAGGTTGTGGTGGATAATACACCGGTGGGGTTGGAAGTGGACCAGATACCTACTGGGGTTGTTGGTAACCCTGAGCTATTGGAGGTGTTGGGTTAGCTGCCACAGCTTGCTGTGGATAGTACACGGGTTGAGGTGCAGCTGGGGGAGTGTATGCAAGTGGTGCATGACCAAAACACTGAGGTGGACATGAAGGTCCATGGGTATGGTGATGATGTTCCATGGGAGCATATGAACTGGTTGCTCCAGACTGAGATGTAGCCCGCGAAAGGTCGGGACCATGGCTAGGATGTGCAATCGAAAAGGGTTGGGGATGCGAGGCCATACGACCAATGATGCCATCAGCGGCATGGGATGCCCCCGGCACATCATGTTGGGATGACTCGCCCCGAGGGGCATCTGGAATAATGGTATACAGATAACCCGATTGGGCGTAAATGAGATCAAACTGTTGGGCTTTTAGGATGGCCTCTTCTTCAGACTGGGGTCTTTCGGATGCCACATCCTTCGCAATGAGAGGGAGAAGGGATTTTAGAAACCAATCTAGGAAGATACGGTCGTCTAATTTGATTTTGCAGAGGCTTCGGTGTCGACGCCACTCATGAATGTGGTCAGTGATGTGGGTGGCCGTGTTCTGTCTGCAAGACAGTAGGATCTCAACTCCCGCATCATAGTGGACAGGTAACTGGAAGAACTGCAGGAAGGTCGAGGCAAGGGAGGTAAAGGTGGCATGCGTCCCATGGGGCCGCTCGATATACCACTTAGCTGCAGAGCCAGTGAAGGTGCGCTGTAAAAGCCGGAGGCGGACAGAGTCGTCCACTATGGAGTTGGAGGAACACCATAAATGGAAGGACATGATGTGGTTCTGGGGGTCCTCACCTGCCTTGCCCTCAAACTTAGGGATGTCAGAGGGGAGTTTGGTGGGCATGTGAGGCCATGCAGGATCGTGTCTGATAGGATCATTGGTGAGTCTGGCTAAGTCTGGTAGGTTCAGACTTGCCATGTATGGTAAGCTAGCAGATGTAGTGACTGGGACTGGGACATGCCTAGTCATGGTGGTATGATGTAGGGGTCCAGTAGCGCCTAAAGGTATGCTAGGTATTGAAGGTAAGTGTCCTCCAATAGGTGTGGTCTGGTATGGGCCAGCGCTTCCAAGTGCAACATGGGTTACACTTGGGTTGGGAATAGTAGTGGTGATTCCTGGAATCTGGGTTGTGGGAATCAGAGGGGGTGTGACCCCTATGTTGGGTATACCCATAAAAGGTGGTGGCCCTGTGTTGGGGATTCCTATAACAGGAGGTGGCCCTGTGTTGGGCATTCCTAAGGGTGGAGTGTTGCCCATATTAGGCATACCCAAGGGGGTGGTTGCTGCCATGGATGGCACCACAGTAGAAGGGTCTGTAGACGTCTCTCCTATGGTGCTGGTAAAAAGTGGTTCAAAAGGTGTTCCAGCCATAAGGTTGGTTGGGAATAACGCAGTGTGGTTTTCGGATTCTGCCTCAGTATCAGAGGTGAAGTGAGGCATGTCAGAATCGGATGACCGTATGATTGATCGACGATGTGTCGAGTCAAGGGATAAGGCTTGACGTCGGTGACGTGGCGAGCCAAGTAGACTGAACTCTGGGAGTTCGCCCTGTAGACGACGAGAGCGTCTAAAATTCTCAATGGTGAGAAAATAAGTCTTTGTGAAAAAATCTTATGTGTAAAATGGTAATGTATAAAAAACTCAAAACCCTAATGCAACCAAGGGTGCAAGAAGGGGAGTGAAAATGAAGGCTCTCAGGCCAAAAAATCAACCTAAAAAAAGGCGCTTATTCTAGCAGTTGTGCTACAATAAGTGGAGGGATGCAAAAAATGGTCAGAGTACCAACATGCAAACAGCTTCTAGAAAAAATAGGTGTAACTAGACCAAAGGTGGGTTGAATCATGCAAACACCTAACTAAAAGTATTGTGAATCAATAAACTATATTCTCTGCAAGGTGATGAAATCCAAGTCAAACAATATTGAGTGTTGAGTCCACGGCTAGATATCCCCCTACCGGGAGGGACACCGGGTAATCAATCCTAAAGAATGGCTACTAGGATACTCCGTTCATGACACGTCGAGAAAAGGTAAATCTGCCGTTTGGTCCTTTATCGCAATATCCCAATACAGGGATATCCCGAGAACTGCGAATGGTAGCCCTTCAGTTACTGAATGGATTTCGGTATTCCACTCAGGCTTCCGGAACCATCCTCGCGACTTCAACCCTCCTAGGGGAGAGGCCTTCCCATAAACCGGTTGTGACCATGCCAATAAATACTAAGAGATTTTAGCTCCCTAAAGGACAACAACTATGTCTCCGATGTAATAACTGAGGGGTTTTATTGGAACACCTATCCCCTCAATACTACCTAGCTACAAAGTTCTTTTAGTGTTCCCCAAGTGGGGTTAAAAGTGGGTTGAAATTAGGGTAATTTTTAAGGCTCAGTTTAAAATTAGTGTTTGAGTGGGTGCACGTGTGATATTTTAAACTTAAATTGAAAAAGTAAATGTTAAGTATTCAAAAAACAAAGGATCTTTTGAAATAAAAAGCAAATATTATGACTTTTTCAATAAATGGAAATTAAATGCTTTTCAAGGACTATTCAAAAAACAAATGATCTTTTGAAATAGGAAAGCAAATAATAAACCTTCTTTGCGAAATAAATGGATTTCTTTTAAAATTCTGCTATGGGCAAGAATATCAAAGAAGTAAACAGTAAAAATTTTAATCTAGATAAAATGCAATCAAATCCTTCTTTCAATTTCTAAAAATATTTAAAAAGACTTTTTCACATGGGCATTCTAAATAGTCAAAATTTTTCTATGGCTGTAAAATATGCAGGATTTCTAATACTGGAAAATGTGTTATGTGGGCAGAAAATACAGTAAGAAATTAATTTTTTAAACGATTCGTTCGAATGAAAAAATTAGCATCGTGGGTTCTGACAGAACAGCCGCGATGGACCGCGCGGGTTTCTGTCGCACAGTCGTGATGGGCAACACGGGTTTTGACCGCGAAGCCGCGATGTGCAGCGTGGGTTTTGACCGCGAAGCCGCGATGTGCAGCGCGGAAAAGGTCCGCGAAGCCGTGATGTGCAGCGTGCTAAATGGCCGCGAAGCCGCGGTGAACCGCGTGGAAAAAAGCCGCGCAGTCGCGATGAGCTGCGCGACTGTTGGGAAAAAAGCCGCGAGGCGAAAGCCGTACGCGGATGCCGAAAAACGACGCCGAAAATTGAGAATTTCGGGCTGTTAATTGCTAAAAAAATGGGCCAAGATCTAGAACAGCAATGGATCTGTTGTCTAGGGTGGCCGATCTATGATTTAAACTAACAAATACTATTAAAAAGTAAGATCTAAAGCAAAAGTGAGATCTAAAGATTCAAAAAGCAGTGGAGTCGCCAAAAACTGTTGGCTTGGTTTTGCAACCAAGCTTAGTGCTATGGGCACCTGCTAACTAGTAGCAGCAGTTTCAATAGAATTAAACAAGAAACTAATCTAAACAAAACTAATCATGGATCTATGCAAGAATATAAGCAAATAATGGAAATATTTTAAAAACAAGAACAAGAAAATATGAAAGAATAAATTTGTATTGAAAATGGGGCAAGCTAATGCTTGCAATAGTAATACCTCCAATGGTGAAGGTTGATGTAGAGCAACTCCCAAGATAAGTAGCTCCAAGTTCCAAGAGGTCTCCTTCTCCAAGGTTGCTTATAATGGCCAAAATACTCAAGGGAGATTTCGGCAGCATGAGGATGAGATAATGGATGGATGTGAAATGAGGAGCCCCTACCACCTTCTTATAGGTTTTGGTGGTGGGGAATACCATTTGTGGTTTTGTGGAAACCAGTGGTATTGACCAACATGGTTTAGGTACTTTTCCCTCCTTTTTCCTTTTTTGAATAAAATTAATATTTTTATTCCCTTTTTAATATTTTTGGGAATTTGGACCCTTTTTGAGGGTTTTTTATGCTTTTTAGGAAAAATAATCTTTTTGAGTGGGAAAAAGGGGTGTACTAAGGTCTTTTGGTGACCTTTTGTTGGTTTCAGAGGCTCAGATGGTGGAAAAGTGGACAAATGGGTTATATGAATAGGGAAATGAGCTAGTGAGCACTTTTTGGGTGTCAACACTTTGGATGATGAACTTCAGTGTGTGTTATGGAAATTCAATATCTCATAGATATATTTCCCATTTTTTCTATGTGGGGCAGAATTGGTAAATGGACTATGATGCGTGGATCTGTCATTGTGTGTGTCACAATGAATGTTGTTGGTTTTGTTACTAGTGGATTGCTTGCTTGGTGTGTCCCAGATGAGAATTGGATGGATTGATGTGTCCGAGCTGAGATGGATAGATTGCTTGGTGTTTCTGAGCCCATTGTTGCTTGGTTTTTCAACCAAGCATGTGCAAGGATGCACCTATTAACAAAGTAATAGCAGTTTCAATGAAAAGAAAATAACAATAAACTTAATCTAATCTAACATTAACATATGCAAGAGAAATAAAGAACTAGATCGATAAAATAAGACAAGAGATTTTAAAAGAATTTGTTTTTGTATTACCTCAAATGGTGAGGATGGTGGTTGTTGAGCAACTCCAAGGTTGAGAAGCTCCAGGTCCAATGGTCTCTTCTTCTCCAATGCTTCAATGGGATTCTTCAAACTCGAAATGGGAGGCAATGGCTCTCAAAAGGAATTTGGCAGCATAAGGATAGGATGAAATGTGGATGAAAAGTGAGGAGCCCCTATCACCTTTTTATAGCTTTTGGTGATGGGGAATACCATTATGGTTTTAAGGAAACCAATGGTATTAACCAACATGGTTTAGGTCTCTTTTTCCCTCTTTTTCCTTTTTTGAATATTTTATATATTTTTATTCCCTTTTAATAGTTTTTGGGAATTCTGGACCCTTTTTGAGGGTTTTTTGAGGAAAAATATATCTTTTGAGGGGAAAAATGGTGTATTATGGTCTTTTTTATGACCTTTTGATAGTTACAGAGGCTCAAATGGTGGAAAAAGTGGACAAATGGGTCATGTGAATAAGGGAATGAGCTAGTGAGCACTTTTTGGGTGTTAACAGATTACCCCCTAATGTGTGAGGGCAGGAGCTCATCGTATGGCCGATAGACATCATAGTTCTTTTGTCTTTTTTTTCCTGGGGTTTGGAGGAGAGAAGAGACCAGTTTGAGACTAGAGCAATGGCCCCTTGGATGCTACAAAAACAAAAAATATTACATGGCCTCAATATGAATGAGGAATAATATCTGATAATGGACAAGGCGGGCATACCCATGCTCGTACCAAGACATATATATAACAATTAGTCCCAAGAAGGGGGACTAGAATAATACATGAAAAATATGCTTGTACATCATAATGGTCCAGAGGGGATCCAATGCTGAGACGTACTCATGGTCATACCATGACTGATCTGAATAACTAATACACTAGAAGGAAGGCAACAACCGTTCTGAATAAGGTATCAGAAGGGTTGATGAACTGCTGAAACTGAAGGTGTCCAACATCTGTAGGGACTCAATGACTATGAGTCAACTCTGAGAAGTATATGTCACTATATATTGGGTGACATCTGAATACTGTTGCAAAGCGCATCCCGGATATCCATAGGAGAATGTAACTGGTTGCTTTCTTAATTAAACTCTCAATTGTGGTAGAGTCAGGTGATATCCGGGGTCTTCTACGAATAACTATAAGGACCGATACCCTGTACGAGTCTCAACAATGCGATCAAGGTGTTGAAGTCGAGCATGTGAGAAACAATCATTTGGAGAGGCACTGAGGACTCCTTTCGAAATGATTCGTAGGTACTCATCATAAATGATGATGAGTCCAAGGCACAGGGACCTATGGATCTATCCTCTGGAATATATTTGGTTGGTGTCGACAGAGGGAGATCAACAACTATCAAGGCAATGATGTTTCCTTGATAGGAGCACGAGGTGCACAACTGATATGTGGTATTACTGACGGTAGGACTGTCATACTGTGGAGATTGGGAAAGACTGGGATCATAGAGTGGGTGGACTCAAACTTCCTTTGTTCAGAGCATGATGACATGGTTCACCTGGCAGCGTAGGAAACTGACTTGTAGGTGCGGGGATCATAGCTTTAAGGGATCAAGGGTATGTATTGTAGACTGGAGTGACTCTGGGGGGACAAGCTGGTGAATGCTTATTGGGAGACTATCAGGGTGACATACTGCAGAATACTCTGAACAAAGGCGACCAGGATGGGGAAGCTTCCATATGGGTAGACATGATTTGTTGTGGCACCGAGAAGCACCATTGGGTCCTTCTTTGTGGTTTTAATGAGCTCCAAGAAGGGATAAAAGTGTGCTCCGAAATGGTACTATCCTGTGGATTTATGCGAGCCCAGGACTGTTCATGCTCGTAAGTGCTTTCATTTTAAGGAGTCTGAAAACGATAAGAAGACTCTGCAATGGTGGTGAAGTACCGTCATGTGGATTTATACGAGCCCAAGATGGTGATTGCTCGTGTTTGCTTTCATTTTTTGAGAGTCTGAAAGCGGTAAGTAGGCTCCATTGGTGTTATTTTTCGTAAGTTAGTCTCCAAGACCTGAAAAAGCATAAAATGATGCAAATGGAGAACTCTTCTGGCAGATGTGACTAGAGTATTCCTTTTTCGTAATTAGTCTACAAGGTCTGGAAAAGGGGTAAACTTATACCAGGTAGACGCCCTTTCCAATACTTTTAGCGAGCATGAAAGGAAGCAAGGTTGCTCGACAATCTTTTCATTGTTTTAGGAGTTAGAAAAGAGCTTAACAGAAACTCCCTAAGTTCCTTTTTCGTAAAGGAATTACTCGGCCCGAAAAACGGGTAAAATTATACCGAACAAAAAGGTATTGGTGAGAGCAAGGAATGATCTCGAGCATTGTCACGAGCTCGAAAAATTGGAATCGGCGACATAAAGATCGTGAAAAATGGGCAACGGCCAATGTGGCACGCAAATCGAGGTGATGAGGGTCATGGAAAAAAATGCACAAAAAAATGGGAGGTGAGAGCAAGAAATGGTCTCAAGCATCATCACGAGCGCGCAAAACTGAATCTAGTGATATAAAACTCGTCAAAAACAGGCGATAGTCGATGTGGCATGCAAACCGAGGCGATGAGGGGCATGTAATAAATGCCCAAAAAATCTGGAGGTGAAAGCGAGAAATGGTCTCAAGCATCATCACGAGTACGGAAAACTGAATCTGGCAATATAAGACTTGTAAAAAATGGACGACGGCCAAAGTGGCACGCAAATCGAGGCAACGAGGGGGCATGTAAAGAATGCCCAAAAAATATGGGCATGAGAGCAAGAAATGATCTCAAGCATCATCATGAGCACGAAAAACTAAATCCGGCGATATAAGACTCGTAAAAAATGGATGACGGCCGAAGTGGCAAGCAAATCGAGGCGACGAGGGGGCATGTAAAAAATGCCCAAAAAATCTGGGCGTGAGAGCGAGAAATGATTTCAAGCATCATCACGAGTGCGGAAAACAGAATTCGGCGATATAAGACTCATCAAAAATAGACGACGGCCGAAGTGGCACGCAAATCAAGGCGATGAGGGGGCATGTAAAAAATGTCCAAAAAATATGGGCGTGAGAGCGAGAAATTATCTCAAGCATCATCACGAGCGCAGAAAATTTAATCCGGCGATATAAGACTCGTAAAAAACAGACGACGGCCGAAGTGGCATGCAAATCGAGGTGACGAGGGGGCATGTAAAAAATGCCCAAAAAATCTAGGCGTGAGAGCGAGAAATGATCTCAAGCATCATCACGAGCACGGAAAACTGGATCCGGTGACATAAAGATCATGAAAAACAGGCAACGACCAATGTGGCACGCAAACCAAGGTGATGAGTGGCATTTTGAAAAAATGCGCGAAAATTATGGGGTGAGAGCGAGAAATGGTCTCAAGCATCATCATGAGTGCGGAAAACTGAATCCGACGATATAAAACTTGTCAAAAAATAGATGACGGCCGAAGTGGCACGTAAATCGAGGTGACGAGTGGCATGGGAAAAATGCCATAAAAATCTTGTGGTGAGAGCGAGAAATGATCTCAAGCATCGTCACGAGCGTGGAAAACGGGATCCGTTGATATAAAACTCATGAAAAATGAATCACGGTCGATGTGGCACGCAAATTGAGGCGACGAGGGGCATGGGAAAAAATGCCTGAAAAATCTGGTGGTGAGAGCGAGAAATGATCTCAAGCATCGTCACGAGCGCGGGAAATTGAATCCGGCGATATAAAACTCGTCAAAAAATGGACCACGACCGATGTGGCATGCAAATCGAGGCAATGAGGGGCATTTTGGAGAAATGCCCAAAAACTATGGGGGTTAGAGTGAGAAATGATCTCAAGCATCATCATGAGTGCAGAAAACTGAATCCGGCGATATAAAACTTGTCAAAAACGGAACACGACCGATGTGGCATGCAAATCGAGGCGACGAGGGGCATGAGAAAAATGTCCAAAAAATCTGGTGGTGAGAGCGAGAAATGATCTCAAGCATCATCACGGGTACGGAAATATGAATCCGACGGTGCAAATGGTGCCAAAAACGGAGGTCATAAGGACTCCAGAATGGTCAAAGGAAATAACTAGGTTAAAAAATGGCTACAAATAAAGGTGAGCCCACCCAGCCAAGGATGCAGTGGTGGGGAGAAATGATGAACCGCGAGGGAAGAATACTAGGTGTATCAAATCAAATCAAATATACAAGTGATATGTGACCTAAAAAATGGTTGAGATCACGCATGTGAAAAAGTGAGCAGGGTTAATGACCTACCCCCATGCTATGTGCATGGGGTTTATGATTGTGGATCACATATGTGTTGGTTTGAACAATGGGGTCATTGAAATACTGATATAGATGTGATGGGGAAGGTTCAAAATGATTGATCATGCCCCCTATCCCAGGGTCGAGGTAATCTATTATGCCCCCTAACTCAGAGGTGTCAATGTGGTGCAGATGTTGTCTCAGAGAGGGATCAATAGGGCATTGAGCAACTACTGACGGGGGGGTATACCATGAGGCGATGGGTCGTGGTGGCATACTAAAGTGATAATATGATGATGGGGGATTCCCCTTGCGAGGTGGATGCCCCCAGTATCTTCGACGAGAATCACGATGATGATGAGTAGGCAAGGTTTTGGGCCTGCCTCCATGTTTTGGACATGTGGTTTCCTTGTCGATTTGAAATGGTTGAACATGTGTGTCAAATGGATCAGTGGAAGGGGTCGACCAGACAGAGGGGTCTCCAGTGGAAACCATGTAAATGGTGTTAATTTCTTCCGAGGAGGAAGATTTTGGGGGATATATTTCCTCAATGAGAAGAGGGGATATCTCTAGGTCAGCATTATTCAGTTCGTATAGTGCTGCTCTATAATCTGGGAGATCAGGGCAGTGATGTGAATAATGGTCGTAGATGCCGCATATCGCACAAGGGTGGTTGGTACGCAAATATTTATCACAAGGCTGAGGGGGCATCTTGAGTTTGACAAATGGAATGTTAGTGTCATCATCCAACATTTGCATATGCTCTTGACGTGCCAGTAATTGTGGACATTGATGGGTAGCATGGCCTATATCGTCACACAAAGAGCACTTGAGGGGAGCACGGATTTTTGGGGGATTCTTCGCCAACTTGGGATTCGGTGGGGGGGTGCGGGTTGTGGGTCCAGTGGTGTAGGTTGTGGGTCCAGTGGTGTAGGTTTGTGGGCCTATGCCCCCATTTTAGTGGAGTTTAGGGAGAGCATTACTAGATGTTGATGCAGTGGCCCCTGTTGGAGGTGGCCGGTTCTGGATGTTTGCTACACTAGGGGGTGGACAGTTAGAAGTATTGATGGGTTGCACCGGTTGTAAAATGACGTTCGGTGTAGGGGGAGGGGTTGGGGCAGGTAGGTACCACACAAGTAGTCCTAATGTTAATCTTGGGAGATTAAGTGTAGCCATGACTGGTGTGTTGATGGCACCTAAAGGGGGAAATAAAAATGGGATAGTATGAATTGGTGTGGCTCCTACGTGAGCTGCGACTGAGGGTGGTTGCGGGAGTAAAGGGGCTTGTTGGTTTGGTACCTGTGTGTTATGCGAGAGGGTGCACAAATCAGATATCTTGGTTATCTTCAAAGGGGGTGGGATGGATTGGAATGTGGAAGTTATAGGTGATTCCGAGTATAATTTGGGTCTGACTGTGGAGATGAACGATGTAGGTGCATTCTGAACTAGTTTTTCAATCATAGGGAGAACATTTTTAGGTGCAGTGGGGGTTTATTGGTTTAGGACGATGACATCATAAGGAGATGATGAGTACTTGAATCCATCAGTTGGTTTGTGTGTGCAATATATGTGATTTGCTATTGTGGTGTTGTGGTTCCTTGAGAAGGATCCAACGGACGAGGGTTCTTACCCTGTTTCGGTGGTCGATCAGGGTTTTGGTTGGCGGGGGAAGTGTTGTTATTGTTTGGTGGATAAGTTTGAGCGACTGGAGGTTGTGGTGCAGCAAGCGTTTCCTGTGGTGGGTAATAAGCCATTGGGGCTTGTGAGTGAACAGGAGCATGTGTGGCCTGTTGATGGTAATACATAGGGGGTGAAACTAGAGGTGGATAGGCTGAAGGTGCGTGACCATAACACTGTGGTGGACATGAGGGTCCATGAGTGTGGTGGGGGTGGTCCATGGGAGCTTACAAAGTTGTAGCTCTGGAGTGAGATGTGGCTCGTGAAAGATCGGGGCCAGTATTATTGCGCATAATGGAAAAGGGTTGGTTGTGGGATGCAACTTGTCCAATGATGCCGTCGGCGGCGTGGGATGTCCCTGGCACGTCAGTCCAGGAGGAATCACCACAGGGAGCGTCAGGTAAGATGGTATACAAGTAGCCACACTGGGCATAGATTATATCAAATTGCTGTGCTTTTAGAATGGCTTCTTCTTCCGACTGGGGTCGTTCAGAAGCTACGTCTTTGGCTGTGAGAGGGAGGAGTGATTTGAGGAACCAATCCAAAAAGATACGGTCGTCAATCTTTATATTGCAAAGACTACGGCGCTTACGCCACTCATGGATATGATCGGTGATGTGTGTAGCGGTGTTTTGTCTACAAGATAGTAGTATTTCCACTCCTGCATCATAGTGGACAGGTAATTGGAAGAATTGTAGGAAAGTAGAGGCAAGGGATGTGAACGTAGGGTGTGCCCCATGGGGTTGCTCGATGTACCATTTGGCTACCAAGCCGGTAAAAGTTTGTTGTAATAAATGAAGACAAATGGAATTGTCTACTATGGAGTTTGAGGAACACCATAGGTGAAAGGACATGATGTGGTTTTGGGGGTCTTCCCCAGCCTTCCCTTCAAATTTTGGGATGTCTGAGGGGAGCTTTGTGGGCATGGGGGGCCAAGTGGGGTCATGTCTAATAGGATCATTAGTTATTCTTGCCAAGTCTGGAAAATTCAGACTTGCCATAAATGGAAGACTAGCCGAGGGGTGTGATGTAGTGGCTGAGGCATATGTGCTAATGGTAGCATTATGGATTGGTCCAGTGCCCCCTAAGGGTATGCTATGTGTGAAAGGGATGTGTCCTCTATCCAATGTGGTGTGGGAGGGGCCTGCGCTCCCAAGTGCAACATGGGTTGCAGACGGGTTAGGAATGGTTCCAGTAATCACTGGGATCTCGGTAGTGGCGATGAGGGAGGGGGTGACGCCCATGTTGGCCATACCTAATATAGGTGTTGGTCCTGTGTTGGGCATGCCTAGAGTGGGTGTGGCCCCCATATTAGGCATTCCTAAGGGGGTTGTGGCTACCGTGGTTGCCACGGTAGTAGTGGGGTTTGTTGATGTAGCTCCAACAGCACTAGTGAAAAGGGGGTCATATTGTGATCCAGCCATGGGGTTGGTTCGTGATGTCTCGGTAGGGTGTTCGGATTCAGCCTCAGAATCAAATGTAAAATGAGGCACGTCAGAATCGGATGACTGGGTTCTATGCCGATGACGTGTGGAGTCAAGGGATAAAGCTCTACGTCTATGACGTGTAGAGTCAAGTGTACCAAACTGAGGGGGTTCACCCTGAAAACGCCGGGATCGTCTTAAGTTCTCAATGGTGAGAGATGCCTAGAAATGCCAATGGATGGTGGTGAGATAAAAAACTCAAGACCCTAGTGTAATGATGTGTGTAGGAGGGGAGTGTGAAAAAACAATGGCTCTCAGGCCAACAACCAACCTCAAAAGCACTTACTATAACAGCTGTGCTATAGTAAGTGGAGTAATCAAGAAAAGTGGTCAGAATACCAAAAATAAAACGGTTCCTAGAAAAAAGTGGTGCTTACTAGAGCAAGGGGGGTAGTAGAGCATGCAAACACATAACTAAAAGTGGTATTATGATTCAACGAAACATATCCTCTGTAAGGTGATGAAATCCAAGTCAGACAATATGAGTAGTGGAATCAAAGGATAGATATCCCCCTACCGGGAGGGACACCGGGTAGACAATCCTAAAAATTGGTCACTAAGATACCCCGTTCATGACACGTTCGGTTGGGTGAATCTACAGTTTGGTTCTATTGCCGTTGTACTCCCATACGGGTGGTACACTGAGAACTGCGAAAGGTATCCTTCGGTTACTAAATGGATAGCGGTATTCCACTCAGGCTTCCGAAACCAGTCTGGATACTTCAACCCTCCTAAGGGAAAGGCCTTCCCGATAAATTGGTGTATAACTGTGTCAACAAATAATAAAGGATTTTTGGGTTCCCTAAAAGACAACCACTATGTCTCAGATGTAAATAATTGAGGGGTGTTATTGGAACACCTATCCCCCCAATCCTACCTAGCTACAAGATTCTTCAAGTGTTCCCCAAGTGGGGTTAAAGTGTTTGTTGAGTTTAGGTAGATTTTAAGGCTCAGTTAATTAAAAATGTGGCAGATTGGGTGCAAGTATGATTATTTAACTGAAAATGAATTTGCCTCGCTTGGGAGATTGATTACAAATTAAAAACAATACGATTCCAATTTGTAAAACATAAAAGGCTTTCTCTGAAATATAAATGCTTTAACAAAAATAATTCAAAAACTATGGACTTTTGAAATAATTTTTAAAGGAAAGCAAATATCGAAAAAGTGTAAGAAATAAATGGATTTCTAATTGCTTGCTTGGGAAAAACTATTGAGCAAATCGGAAACATGGTTCAAAATTTGCTAAGAAATGAAATCGATGATCTAAACAAAGTGCTAAAAACCTTTCTTTCACTTGTTGAAAATTTTTAAAAAGATTTTAATTGAGCATATGTAATAGAAAAAAGATTCACTATTGTTGCAATAAGTAAAACAGAATGCTGGAAAAAATTGCAGAGAAAAAAAAAAAAGATGTTGGACGAAAGAGGCTGAGTGGGAAAAAGTGCAGTAGAATTTTTTCTAAAAATTGGGCCGAGCCAAAAATATCAGCATCGCGGGTTTTAGGGAAAAAGCCGCAATGGGCATTGCGGGTTTTAAGCGCACAGGCGTGATGTGCAGCGCGAAAAAATGTCGCGAAGTCGCGATGTGCAGTGCGGAAAAATGCAGCAAAGCTGCGACGTGCAGCGCGGAAAAAGGCCGCGAAGCCGCGATGTGCAGTGCGGAAAAAGGCCACGAGGCCGCGATGAACCGCGCAACTGTCGGGTGAAAAGTCTCAATGCGAAAACGGGAAAAAAGGTCACCGGAAACAAAACCGAAAAATGAAATTTCGGTCTGTTAAAGGCTACAGAAAGAGCCAACAACTAGGGCAGCAATGAATATGCTGTCTAGTATGGCAGATCTGCTAATTGGAATGGTAAAAACAAGTAAAAAACAAAGATCTAAAGCAAAAAATTTAAAGTTCGAAACAAAGCGGAGTCGCCAAAAATTGTCGCTTGGTTTTTCAACCAAGCATGTGCAAGGATGCACCTATTAACAAAGTAATAGCAGTTTCAATGAAAAGAAAATAACAATAAACTTAATCTAATCTAACATTAACATATGCAAGAGAAATAAAGAACTAGATCGATAAAATAAGACAAGAGATTTTAAAAGAATTTGTTTTTGTATTACCTCAAATGGTGAGGATGGTGGTTGTTGAGCAACTCCAAGGTTGAGAAGCTCCAGGTCCAATGGTCTCTTCTTCTCCAATGCTTCAATGGGATTCTTCAAACTCGAAATGGGAGGCAATGGCTCTCAAAAGGAATTTGGCAGCATAAGGATAGGATGAAATGTGGATGAAAAGTGAGAAGCCCCTATCACCTTTTTATAGCTTTTGGTGATGGGGAATACCATTATGGTTTTAAGGAAACCAATGGTATTAACCAACATGGTTTAGGTCTCTTTTTCTCTCTTTTTCCTTTTTTGAATATTTTATATATTTTTATTCCCTTTTAATAATTTTTGGGAATTCTTGACCCTTTTTGAGGTTTTTTTGTGTTTTTTGAGGAAAAATATATCTTTTGAGGGGAAAAAGGGTGTATTATGGTATTTTTGATGACCTTTTGATGGTTACAGAGGCTCAAATGGTGAAAAAAGTGGACAAATGGATCATGTGAATAAGGGAATGAGCTAGTGAGCACTTTTTGGGTGTTAACACCCATCGAAGGATGTCTTGGTGTGTTTGAGATGAGATCTAGGTGACCCAAGTCGTGATAGGTAGAAAGTTGGTAGTTTGGTCTTTGTGAACAATAGGTGAGTTCATCTTGACTATAACATTTGGAGGTGCATCCTCATGTTTGGGCATATAGGTTGAACTGACCATGCAATATTGCTAGAGTATGGGGAAAACTTATGCACATCCATATGGCATGGTTTATTTGAGTCCTTTAAGTGAGTACCTATTCTATTTTCTTGCAAGGGGTGGTTGTTCATCAGTACATGGAGTTGTTAACACTTGGAGGAGAGGGTGATGTGTCAGTTGGATACTCTATCAGTGGACCATATTTTGGTTATGCACTTTGGGTGATGTTATGAGACCTAGATCTTGTTTTTCTGTGTGTCAGGAAAAGGAAAGAATTCAAGGACAAGTTTCAATGAAGAATGAGTGCATCAATTGCACTGATTATCTCTTTAAAATTGTTGGTGGAATTCTTTCCACATTCATAGGGAGTTCATCAAGGAATTGAATGAACCATGTATCTAAAGGACATCCTATTAGACCAACGGTTACAATAGTTAGGTACTCGTGTATTATGGTGTATATTTTTTTATATATATGGATGTTGACAGTTTGGTGATGTTTACTTGATCGAGGTGTAAATGTGAATTCTAGGTTGGAAGAAATATATACCTTGTGATGAGGAGTACCTTTAGTATCTAGGGGAGCATGTGTTGCAGGTGAAATATGGTGATGAGTACATAGATTAAGACGAGTACTCATTAAGGGGGAGTCTTGGAATGAATTATTAACTTGTACTTGTTTCCATGTGTGATTCATGAGAATATTGATTTTTGTTATGCTTGTTCTATTTCTATGGAGATTGTTGAGACTTAGTTGGAGTTGAGAGATTCTCTCCAACCAATTTTTTATCTTTAGTTTTTGGTTTAGATATTCCCTCTCTAGTTTGTTAGTGTGGTTGAGATCATATCTCTATTTTGGTGTACAAATATATATCATTGTTTGATGAATAGAACACATAGTTCAATTGTGGTATGTGAAGATAATGTATGGTTTTTTTATCATAAACATCGCGGGATAGACGAATCTTAACAAATATTTTGTGAGATGTCTAAATAGGGTTTGAGCCCTGGTATTTTCACATATAATACATTGATGGGTGTGCTCCTCAAAGTAGGTAATCATAAGGAGGAAATAAATTTATTTAAACAAGTGAAAGATAATGGTCGTGACTCTGATATGATTATGTATAACAGATAAAAGATAATGTCATGACCTTGATATGATTATGTATAACAGGTGAAAGATAATGTCATGACCTTGATATGATTATGTATACCACCATTATGGATGCAATATGCAAGGAATGCACACCCCAAGAGTCCAATATGCTTTTGCATGAGATTTTAGAAAAGGTTTGACACTAGAAGTTTGACATTTTCAACTTTAAATAACAATATTTGTAAACATATTTCTGAAATGCACCTGTCAAGATTCAGTCATAGGGGGTGTATTGCAATTGATGAAATATGGGTATCACTTTGATAAAAATGCACTACACAAGCTATGTGAAACAAATTTAGTAGCTAATATTTGTTCACTAGTTTACAACCTGCTTTGATGTGAATTTTTTTTGTTATGCTTTTTATTCTTGAGGTCATGTGAAATATATTGTTTCATTTGTTGAATGCCTAGACTCTAAATCTATTACGTGCCTTTTTAATGCTATAGTATTCAACGGACAATAATGGTTTTCATTTTTTACCACATAAACAAATATTTGAATATCTAGTCTCTACTGCTCAAATTGTAGTAGCTAAGACAACTATGAACTTGGTGCTAGTCTACTTTTACATTGTAGTTATCACCATCATTTGCAAGCTTCTATGGGTATGTGTCTCAGATGGAGAGGATATCTTTGGGAGATCGAATTGTCATAATTGTTTTTATTTGCAACAAGAGCAAGGATTGCAATTTTCTCTTCAGGTGGTCAGCAATAGAAATACAAGTTGCTTTAGTCTATGATTCGACATCTCAAATAGATGTAGTGGCTGTTGGAATTCACATAACCTTTCTTATTTTTCCACTGATCCTCGGGAATGTCCTTTGACATTGAAATTATTGTCAAGCATTACCCATAAGGAAATATATTCTATGAAAGATGTGATCAATTAGAAGGTTAATTATACCTAAAGAAAGGTGATTGTAATTGTGGCAAAAAATGTAGATACCATTATCCTAATGAGAGGATCATTACCACACCAAACAGTGTCCTCAATCCTCTCAGTCTACCCTTACGACGAGTAGCATTTTAATTCTCTTTATAAAATTTGTAGTATATCATTAATGCTCAAGCTTGCTTTGATGTTTATAATATGAAATTTGTTTTATTGTTTGTGTTGTAGCATGGAAACCCATGTTTCTATGCATTTTGTATGGATGAGGTGTGTTACCCCTCAACATATTGAGCTTTTGGAGGCTTTCTTTCCAGTTGTTTGGAGGTCTGATCATCAAGGTTTGGATGGTTGGGATTGTAAAGAACTCATTGATTCCTTGATCTGCATAAAGGGGGCTATGCGTTGTAGGGAAATGGGAAGCATTAAATTAGTTTGTGGTATTTTTCTAGGTGGGGATAATTTATATCAACATCTTGTGAAAAGGTTGGAATCAAATTAGGGCAAAGGAATAAGAAGCATGCTTAGGTGTCCCACTTACTAGAAGTGATGTAATAGACAAATTAAAGCTAAGATAGGTTGTTATATTTCTTGGACAAGAATTGATAGGGTGCTTAGGCACAGATCTTGGAAGCATTTGAAAGGAGGTTGAGCAATTTTCCTCTTTTTTGGGAATGAACAACATCCTTTTTAGCAAGACACGTGGATGACATTGTCCTTGTCCACATAACATAAAGTAGGATCTCATGTTACTCATCCTCAAATCCCATTTGATTATTACAATAATGTTTGCTTTTATTCATAATTGCCTCTGAATTGCTACTCCATTTTCTTGAGCACTTTCCAAACAAGCCTAACTTGACCATATCCCATTTCCATTTTTCTTATTCTTACAATATCATTAACAACTCTCTTTCCTTATCCAATTTTGCTCCACTTTTAATTTCATTTACCAACATTCCAACACACTATAATGCTACAATTTATGTCCTTCCAACTTCACATGGACTCCTTTCCAAGTTCATTCTACCTTGAAACCAATACCAAGCATAGATACCCTTTTCATTTCATATGCATTATTTATACTTACATTATGGAAGTCAATACAATTTCAAGTATGTCTTTGGATTACTATCCATTTGCATATTTAGGATGCACTTAGCATTCTCTACCCTTATCTTCTTCCAACAATACTTATTTACTACTGCAATTCATCTCCTCAGTTTTGCAATATCTTCCATTAGCTTGAATATTCATCCTATGGCCTCTCATTCCCTTATTTCCAGTTTTTTTAAGCTTTGTTCAATTTTGAAATTTGCTTTTCATGCCACTGGATAATTCTCTGTGAAGTTCAACTTTATCTTGTAAGACAATCCCACACAATGGAATATCTATTCCACCATTAGCAACTTCCAAATAAATTGATGTTTATTATTTATTTCACACTCTTTATATATAATCTCTTGGTTCTCATTTTGCAACTTTTCTATACATAAAAATAATTTACCCACAAAAATGGTTCTCCCATCTCATGCATGAGGTGCATGTTCTTCTTTTTCTTAGTATATTTCATCTACCATTCAATGATTCCATAAATTTCTCTTTTTCAAGCATAATGTGCAATCCTCCATTAATTATTTTCTTTTCCTTAGCTTCAGATATTAAGGATTTGCATCCCCCTTTATGCATGATCTTGTTATTTTCTATCTACTAGCATATTACAGGCTCCTTACACCCCTCACTGCTACTTTTCTGTATACCATAACTAGCTATGATGCTCTTATTTGTAAATGAACTTGTACATGTGAATCTTACTCCAATACATGCAATCTAGATTAGGCACCATGAAACACTCTTAGTCCTTTCTTCCATCATGATTGATAAAAAAAACAAATTTGTAAGAGCCTTTAGCAATCTTCATTCGTCTCATTTATACACCTTGATATCAACATGGAAATAATACAATTAGCTTGAATATCCTTTGGTCATAAAGAGTGTTTTCATTTATCTACTCAACCATCCTTGGTCTAATCATCCAGTGTGCTAGTTAATAATATGCACCTTGAACTACCATGCTTCTACACCTCAAATTATGCGATCACACCATTGTGTAAGCACCATTATGAAGTATATGCAAATATTGTTAGTTATTTTCTCATTTGCTATACTCCTATATTACCATAAACTTATTCCACCAATTGAAGACACTTTTTGGATTATTCACAATAACAATTCCATTATCCCATCAAACCTAGAGGCTTTGTTCTGCCCACTTAAAAAAAAGATGTAAATTTCTACATAACGATTTATCAGATCGATTCGCATTTGAAATACCTTTCAAATGATTGTACCTATGCTCAATTCTGAGCTAGAAACTAACAATTATTGCCCTATGAAGTTACCATTTTTTCCTTTTTTTTGCACTTTTCTCACTAGTGCATTAATCAAGCTTAGAAACCAACTTCTACCACTTGTAAAAGAAAATATGGTGAGAACAAGAACTTTTTTTATATCACGCATAAATCATGTACTTCTGATTTTGAACATTTTTTAACCTTTATCTTCGCAATTTGATGCTCTAGTCTTTTTATGCATAAATACGGAATTCTCAACTTTTAACTTTTTGCACTTTCTCCAGACTACTACTACCTTTCAAACAATAAGATCCACAATTTTTTCACTAGGACAAAATTGTCCATATTATTAAGGAGATCAAATGCCAACTTGGAAATTTTTTCTATATTCACTAACTTGGGTCACTTTTCATCCAAATACAATTTCTAAAATCGCTAGAAAGTCTTCTGAAATAGTGGATTTTGACCTATTTCTTTAGTTCCACACCAAACCCATTGGAATTTAACTAAATCCTCTATTGGGTTTCTTTGTGCCTACTTTTATTTCACATTATCCAAATTTCATACTCAACTAAGCACTTGTTACTGAATACCCTCATGTTGTTTGAAAACCACTAATTGCCATTTTCCATAATTTTGACTTTTGGCACTGAATTTGTGAACACTCATCACTATCACTTTTATAGTCCTCATCACTATGGAATTACACTTGAAATTTCATCTCATTCTAACCTTATATGATCCTATTATGACCGAAACAAGATTTTGGCTCCAAACCTTTTTTTCCTTCTATTGATATAGCATGAAAAGTCTCTTCTTCTAGTTTGGCGATGTCACATTTTGATCATACCATGTCACTTCCTTAGATATCATCTTCTACATATTTTCCCATTTTGCATCTTGCATGCAATTTAGAAAGTAGAAATCTAGTTTCCTTTTCCACTATACACTCCTGCCTACCATTCTTCATCTTCCACATACCACATCTCCAAATTTTTGCATGGAAAGTGTGAAAACTTCATGTCTCCCCACTATATATTTCTTCCTTTTGTCTTGTGTTGTCTTTTGCATCTTTTTATTTCCACCTTCCAAATGTGAAATGAAAAAACATCAAATATTCTACCTGTTACGCCCCAAATTGTTTGCAACAAATTTACTAGGATATACCACAGTGAATGGGTCTTTTATCATTTTAAAAGGACAAGTATGGGTGTGTTTAAAGTGTTGGTCTAACTGGGCTCAAGACCTATGGTCTAGTCATGGTAGGTCCTCTTGGTTTTCATTCCAAGAAGTGTTGGCTTAGTGGCATTACCAAATTCCCCTTGATGGGTGGAAGTCCCTCATCATGTTGGGCCATTTGTACCCTGGGTTGGTGTCTGATGCTTCTGGGATGGACCCATTAGGGCACATGGCTTAGGGTCTCCTATCCAACTCATATTTATCTTATGTAGAAGGTGATTTCCTGTGTAAGGATTGTCATACAGGCCTATTTAGCACACCAAATTTATTCCTGCTTGGATCTTCATTTCATTGTATGACCCTCCACTTGGTATACATATGCACACATCATCATGATGCCATCCTCTTCAAGAAGCCTTACCTTGCTAATGGGGGAGGACATTGAGGGACCTTCTACATTTTTCGGGTAATTAGTTGGGGCATGACGTCCTCCTTTGAATTTCGACTCCACTCACTTGAAGCCATTTGCATACTTTATTATTTTTATTCTTTTGTGGTTTAGTCCTTGACTTGTGGGTGACAAACCCTAAATTTAAGTTATTTTACTTTTTAGTAAGGTAGGCTCTAGAGTTAGTGTTGTTAGGAAAATTACTCTTATAGCCGGGGAAAGACTACCAATGTACTGGGTTATCAGATAGACATATAAATCTTTGCAAACATTGTTATTAAGCAAATAGGATTAGGGTCAAGAGAGTTTGTACCTTATTTCGAAGGTCGATCCAAGCTTTTCTCCCTTTGTTCTCCTATGCAACAACCTGCAAAGACAATCACAAAACTTTCCTCAAATCCATTTAACTACAAATAAGAGATTGGTATTCATTTAAACAATGTAACATCAGCTTGTAATCAAATTGCAATAGGCATAAGAAAATCTATTGGAAAGAGAAGAATGTTCAAATCTTTATTAACAAATGCAGAATATACATAAAGCTATACCTGTCCTGCACCGACACTGTCGTAACCAGACCTTGGGCTCCTGCTTCTCTCTCTTAGCTATGAATTTCTCCAGCATAACTTTCTCCAATGATCATAAGGTCCCTTTCTCAAGCCCCTCCCCTTGTATTTATGGCAAGGAAAGGAGGGCAGGTTCTAAAGGTGGTTGAGTTGGAAAGTTGGGGTAGTTTGGGTACTTGCCTCAACTAATCCCAATTCGTGATTTTAATTATTTTTTCAACTTTTTCTTAAGACACCCACGACTATGATATAGGACAACTAGCGAGTGACTTGTGAGTGTCCTAACTTGCATCTAGTGGGTGCAACTTTTAATTGACACCCGCGGGTTGTCAGTAGAGATACCTATGGCTGACCCGCTGGTTGGAAAGCATGAGGGTCGCGGTTATGCATTAAAATAGGGAGAGAAATATGCTTCTAAGCAAAGGATTGCAAGGTTCAGCTCTATGCCATCTAAGGTCAAGGTAAGTTGTTCCATCCATAGTGTCCTTTTGTGTGACCTACAAGCCAATGTGGTCACAGATGGAGAAGTGCTAATTTGACTGATAACAGACAGATAATTCTAGGAAGCTTGATATAAATAAAGGCTCCTAGCATTCATTTGAAACAAGACAAGGTTTCTAATTATGTACATTTTTCTCTTTATCTTGGTCTATTGGAGCATTTGAGTGAGTCATGCCTCTCTTTTTGGCATGATATTTATGTGATGAAGGTTGGATCATACCCTAGAGATGATGATATTTATGATGAAGGATGTTGATCTTTATGATGATGACAAGTCTATTGGTATCTAAAGGGGAGATAGGTTTAGATACCAATAGAATCATCTTTGGATTCGATCATAGGGAAGCTCATATTTACTAAGGCTTCTCCTAATAGCTTTGATAACTAAAAAAGAGTCCCCACAAATTAGGACTTTCCTAATTTTCTTTGCTTCAATTTCTTCGCCCCCCATCATTAAAGATAGCCATTCAACCTAGTTATTTGTCACACATCCCATACCCCAAGTGAAATTATTCACAATCATACCCCTAGGATCCAAAAGGACCCCCCCCCAACAATCAATAATGTCTTTACTTATTGGAGCAAGTGGGTTTTAGCAACATGGAATGGCTCCACTAATGGCGGTCATTGCTTCTACACCATCGTTCTAACTCACCACATCTATCAATCTCTTTTCCAAAAATATTTCCACCATCTCTATTTGTATTTATATCTATAGACAATAAATTAACCAATAATAGATTACCACTCTAAATGTTAATAAGGTTTCAGTAATGTAAATCCTCCTTACCTTGTGTTACCCTTCAAACATATGAGTGTGAGGGTTATTTGTTAGCAATGACAGAGTTAAAGGGATTTTCTTTTGTGTTTGAAGGTTGTTTTAACATACACTTTTTTTCTTTATTTATTTATTTATGGAAATGAGGTCTTGTTTGTTGAGACATAGTTAAGAAAAACTGGATTCATTATGCTAGTTTACTCATCCATCACTACAATATAGAAGAGTTTTATTACTTAATCAACGGAAAAAAGAAAACAAATAAAGCTTAAATATAATTTGATGTGGTGTCATCTCCATGCCATCTTTTGGACACATTTTTAATTAAAGTATGTATGTACAAATGTGGGAATAGAGATTTGTCAAAGTTTACCCACATGAGAAATTTCTTGTAAGATCATGATTATTTTATTTGTGCACATCCTCTCTTAGGTCTTGATGTTTATAAAAATCACTTATTCATTCTTTCATTTGTATCATTTCATTTGGAATAAAATCTTATTGGTATAAATATGCGTCACTAGTTGGTACCAATGTTCACCTTCGCACATGATATTTATTGAGTGCATGGTCTTCCACTCTATAAAGGCACACATAAATATTTACATTATTATTTCTATTATATAGTGAACATTAGTAATGATAAAAATGCTGTCATAGGTTTTGGGAATGTGTAGTTCTCTTCCAAATTGATGACGACTTTCCTCTCTTCCATGGAAAACAACCACACACCTCAAACATTTTCCAATTTCAATTGATAATAATAATAATACTAATACTAATAATAATACTAATAATAATATAATTTTAAGGTCAAGGCCAATTGAGACACCAAAATTGATGTGTAGTGTACCAAACTATGGATGCGACACACTAACTCAAAACTTGGGAAATACTAGCTCGAGAATCCTTTGCACAATGTATTGGGACCATTTATGTTTCTAAATTAGCTATTGTTGAAGTCTAATCCAAGGCTACCTGGGTACACCAGCATATGCAAACTAGATCCTTTCCACTAGCACCTCTTGACACTTCCTAGGGATATGTGTAAACTGGGTTTTGAATCTGGAAGGATTGGGGTGGTTTAGGTATGTTTGGAATGGATATGTACTCTTTTTTTGCAGAGTATGCAAACTGGAGAATCAAAATTACAGAGTTGGAGGGCTATTTTTCAATTTGGAAGGCTTTGGAAGAAGATTGCAATTTCAGGACAACTCATCTAGTCAATTTACAAATCTAATTAAATGGTACCTAAATCCCAATAATTTCTGATTTGAATCTTGGGATGGGTTCTATACTTTCCCAACTACCTGCAACAACTCACAGAATCTCATTTGGTGCTCTATATATCAAGATATGGTTGTTTCAATGAAGACTAGTTGATTTTCCTAGGCCAACCAGCTAAGTGGTTTTCCAAACGGCTCAAGCAACCTATGGGGGGTCCCGAATTTCTGAACCGGTGCCTGATATGGACCCTACTTTGTCTCATGGACCTGCAAAAACTGAAGGGGAGTGATTTGGATAAATAGAAGCTGAGATATGATTCAAACATTGAAAGCTAGTCATAAAAAATATCACATTGAGCATAGGCATAACAATTGATTGAAATAAGCAAATTGCACAACATGGAAATGTTTTGATATTATTCATGAAATCTTTGCAGTACATCAGATATCTACAGATCATAAAAACAATATTACATAAACTTCAAAATTCTAGGGGCCCATCTCCCTAATGGATTTGCAAGATGCACATCACCCAAGCAATTGAGAAGCAATGCAACTCAAGAATAATAGCAATACATCAACAAGATAACCCCAAATGAGCCATGACCTCTCATTTTATTCTTGCTCATTGGACTCCAAAACCATGCCCCAAAACCATGGGCAACCCAAAAACATGCACAAAAATCATGGGAAGTAACCTAACCCTTGATTTCTTCTACATTGGCCACATTCAATGTACCATTTGACCACTTCTTCATGCAATTCTCCCTCCAACAACCTCTTGGACCATTTATTAAGCAAAATTTACCATTTGCACAAACCAAGGCACCCTCCTAACCACGTTTGACCACTTCTCTTCCTTCAAATTTGAATTTGGTCCATAAGTTGGAATTTGGGTTCATTAGTTTCCCTATTTTAAGGAAACACTTGCATTAGGTGGTTGGCATCATTAATTTCCCACTTGAGAGTCCCTTTGAGTTTTTCAACATTTAATACACCTCCCTTATTCATCATTTCCCCCCCATTCACACCTTGAACCAACTTTTACATCAATTTAAATAATTTTCCTGAGGAAATTTAAACCCATTTTAATACAAAGGAAAACTTAGGATAGATCCAAATTCCCAAATACATTTAATTATCCATTTGAACTTTGGATTTGGAATTTCCTCTTTCACATTTGTTAGGAATTTATATTGTTTACTTTGATTTTCCATTTGAAAGCCTCACCAACCTTAGGATACTTAGCTTAAGTGATGAATCAACATATCCCACCATCTCCTTCAAACTCTTACCTTGGTCATTTAGCTTAGACTTGACAACTTTCATGACCATGACTAAATGACTTAAGCCTTTTTGGTCCTTAGCCAATTTTTTGGGTCATTACACGATGTATGAAACCCCCTTGTTTGTGGGAGAAGGGACCCTCTCTTCCCAATGATTTGACTACTAAACTAAAAGTCTATAGAGGTGTACATACCCTACCTATGAAACCCCCTTCTACAGAGGTGTAATACCCTACCTCACTCTAGATTTGATGCTATGAACTCCAAGGAGGAAACGCATGTTCTTAGCCATTAGGCTCACTCAAGCTATACTATACTCTACTTCTCTATTTTGAGGTTTGTATAAGATTTAAATGGTAGCCCATAGGTGTACTTATGAAACCAATCCTTAGTCAACAACAACACTTGTCACACAAGCAAAAACACATTTAGATACTTTCTCAATTTGATACATTGTAGCTCTCTTTAAATAAGTATTTTTCTTCCACATCTTTTATTTATTAGTATGCTAATGCAACTTATTTTACAACAATCTTTTTCCAAAGAAAATATAACTTACTATTAATATAGGAAATAGTAAATAGAACCATACAATCCACCGGCAGAAGCATCCGGGCACATACCAAAAAGGGCATACCTCAAAACATACAACATCATAATAGATCCAATATAAATCCAAATGGGAAACCATAACAATAACAGTCGCCATAAGACTAGCATCAACCAAACAGAGAATATAAAATGTTTGAAGCCATAAACATATGTCCCATAAAACCTGGGCCCAAAGGAAAACCCACCAGAGAACCATCATAATCCAGTGACCAATGACATGGCCACCCAAAAAAGTACGAACCAAAAAAGGTGGAGATCACCACGCGAACCAAAAACCCAACAAGATGTTGGAACCGAAGAACTAAATACCTGCAAAGTAAATAAATATCGCATGTAATATAAGTAGGAACCAACCAAATAGGAAAAGACCAGTGCAAATCCATAGAACCACAGGTGATATACTGGTCGTCACACCACTCTTCCCATAGAATAATCCCTTCTGAAGAAGATAAAGCCGACTTCGAGAGTAAATCAACATCCGGGTTGCACTCCCTGAAAATGTGAATAAAGTGGATGTGCTCAAAATCATTGATAGATGACCGGATCTCATCCTGCCAGAATGATAGAAGCAAAACATTGAGTGGGGCATTGTTCAAGGCCCATGAGATGATGGTAAGAGAGTCCCCCAACACCAAGAGTGACGAAACCGACTGACGCCGAGCAAAGTATAGCAAAATCCAAAGTGTGCAGAGCTCACTGCGAGTGTTGGAGATGATACCCGAGTTCATCTGAATACAGAAATAACAGGAGGTGGATAAGAACAAGACCACACCAGCTCTACAAACACCCGACCCCAACACCATAACACCGTTGAAAAACCACATGGATAAACCAAAACCGGAGGGGTCAAGTGGCGACATGAACCAACTAATGATCGATCAGGTTTTTCAAATAGCAATTTGAACTCATTAAAGGCCGCAAAAGTCCTTCCACAAGACAACTCCAGATTTGGAATGGTGTTCTAAAAAACACGACGATTGCGAGCCTTCCAAACCTCCCAAATCATAAAACAAGGGAGCTCGACCCCGGGAATAAGACCATTAAGCCATGAACCCAGACAATCCATAAGGGTGGTGGACCTCCATACCACAAATGGACCAGTAGATACACAAATTAAACTCCAAAGACCTTGCAGAAAGCTACAATTAGAAAATATTTGGTCCACGGATTCGACCTATGAACAACACAAAGAGCACCAGCTTGGACCAATAAAACCTCTATGGCAAAGGTTATCCTAGGTGAGGATCTGATTACTCATAGCCAGCCATAAGAAACATTTGACTTTAAGTGGGAGGCCAAGTTTCCAGATAGCCAAATGCCACCACATCCCCCGTGAAATGTAATTAGCAAATAATGATTCATATGCAATCTTAGAAGAAACCGAACCATGAGCAACATCCCACGACCAAATAAGCTTATCAGGAATATCAGACAGATGAATATTTGCGCGACATAGATCTCTGATGTAACCAGACCATTCCAAACCCAGGCTTCCCTGAGTCCTAATTACTGTGCAGAAATCCAGGAAGTGCACCTTCCCACCTCCACCATCGGGACAGATGCATGCGAAAGAGAAAACAATCCATTTGCACGCAAAAAAGAAATAAGGACCGGAGATAACTTATAAGAGGATGAACCTCCCAAGATGGGATCGACCCCCAAACGGATCCCATGGCCATTTCCAGGAAGCTAAGAAAGCCAACCGGAAATAATAGAGAAAGAACCAAGTAGCCCATTCCATGTATTAGAAACACCAATTGAGCCAAGATGTCCCCTGTGGAACCAATCAACCATTGTAGCTGATTTAAAATATTTTTCCCTTATGATCAAACTCCAAAAAGAATCAACAAAAAGCGCCCGCCATAAAAATTTTAGCATGTACTGCCGCAACAAAAAAATCCAGGTTCTTGACATCCCAGCCCCCCAACTCCTAGGGACAATACAGAGAACACCAATTGATAAACCATTGTAGTTGATTTCAAATATTTTTCCCTTATGATCAAACTCCAAAAAGAATCAGCAAAAAGTGCCTGTCATAAAATTTTAGCATGTAGAGCTACAACAAACAAATCCAGGTTCTTGACATCCTAGCCCCCCAACTCCCAGGTACAAGCCAAAGAACACCAATTGATCAAGTGAAACTTTTCCTTTCCAGCACCCACCGACCAAAAGAAACAGAAGAACTTCTCGTGCAGCCGCTGAAGGATGGACATAGGAATTTTACATAAGGAAAACCAATAAACCCCCAAATTTTGGAGCATCGACTTAGCCAATGTAAGTCTACCACCCAAAGATAAATGCCTCATATTCCAATGACCAATACTCTCATCAAATCTCCGCAACAGCCAAGACCAATCCATAATGAGGTAGTTAGATGGATTGATAAAAAACCCAAGATATTTGGTACCACCAGTCAATTCCTTAAATTCGAAGGGAAGATGCATACCAATCGTTTGTTTCACATTGTTATCCAAGCAATGATTCAGAAAACAAGATTTAATATAGCTGATCAACATTCCAGAAACATTACAAAAGAGATCCAAGATTTTCTTGTACTGAAGCCATTCTGCTAATAGACCCAAACCAAAGAGCATAACATCGTCCACATAGAGAGTATGGGTAACCAAAATACTTGTTGCCACCTTTATACCAATAACAGAACCATCACACTTAGCTTTATGGATAGAAAGACTCGGTCCCTCAATAACAAGAAGAAACAATAGAGGAGAGAGAGGACATCCCTGACGAAGACCCCTAGAGGCCTTAAAGAAATCAGTAGGCTTTCCATTAATGAGCACAACATAATTTACGGAAGTTACACAAGCCATGATCCATTTCATCACCTGCCAAGGCAAGCCAATCTGAATAAGTATCAACCTGAGAAAAGTCCATTCCACATGATCATAGGCCTTCACCAGATCGAGTTTAAGAATAAGTGCATTGAGACACCTCTGTATGATACTATGAAAAACTTCTTGAGCCACCCTCGCCGCATCCAGAATCTGTCGACCCTTCAGAAAGCCAAACTGTTCAACCGAGATGAAATTCGAGAGAGCAGGTTTGATCCGTCGTGCAATGATCTTAGATATAATTATATAGACCAAATTACAAAGAGCAATTGGTCTTAACTCATTAAAATTCTTCGGATGCGAAGATTCAGGAATGAGAGCCATAAAAGTTCAGTTTAATGCTCCAGAAACCAACCCCAACCTCCACGACTCATCCACCGCAGCCCGAAGATCCTCACCCATAACGTCAAAGAAAGTGATAAATAGTTCCACCATCCATCCACAGGGACCAGGACTCTTATCCTTATCAAAGCCTCTCAATGTATTTTCAACATCCTGAAGAGAAATTTCCTCGAAAATTTTATCCCCTTCCTCCTCAGTGAACATACGAGGATATTCCTTAATGATCTTAAATTGTTCAATCAGGGAGGTAGTCTTGGGATCACAAAAAAATCCTGGAAATGATTAATAGCTTCCTTCTGTAAATCAGACTCACCCACAATTCGGCGACCAGCATGATCATTTAAATCGCATATGGTATTCTGGATTCTATGGGATCCACCAATTTGTGAAAAAACTTAGTATTCAGGTCTCCCGCTTTTAACCAAGTAGCACGGCTCTTCAAACACCATGTTTCCTCCTGGATAAGAAATATTTTAAGCTTTCTCTCCTCTAGAAGGGAGAGTCTGGACTGACCCATGGGGTGTAGGCCATTCAAAATAGAATGCTTTAACAAGTCACCAATCTCCCTTTCCAAAACAATCAGATCCACAGCCAACTCTGCTTTCTTCTTCTTCTCCCAAGAGATCGTGATACCATTCAAATATTTTAGCTTCTCAACCAACTTATCCATCGCAGAACATTACAATGAAACATCCACATGCACCCAATGTTTATTCACCATCTCCATGAATGACGGATCATTCAGCCAGACAAAATTAAATTTGAATGGGTATGATTGTGGGGAGGCCTCATATTCAACTTGCAAGATAATGGGTAGATAGTCGCTAATGTGTATCTGGTGGACCCATGAGCAATAGTTCTAAAAACAATACAGGAGGGACTCCGATATGAGAAAATGATCAATACTTTTTGAAATCTAGGCCCCATTTTTCCCTCCATTTAACTAGGTAGGAGCCAGTGGACGAGGTTCCAAATCCACCAAGTGATATGTGAAAAAAAGATTCCCGAAGTAATCCCCCAGAGGATCCAATTTGGTTGAAGGACCCTAAATTTCCTCAACACCCCAAGAAAAATTGAAATCACCTACAAGTATCAAGTTTTCCAAATCCAGTAAATGACCCGAGCAAGCCAAATCCCAGAAATATTCCCTATCACAATAGGGACGATAACAATTCACAATGTTGATAGACTTATCAAAACCCTTGAAGTTTCCAGTCAGAAGGTCCCAATGAAACAATATAAGGATTCAATAGTAGAACCCTTGGGTTCCAAGCTGCCAATAAACCGCCAAAAAGGCCAACCACATCAACAATACACATCATCCAGCCAGGTTTAATTTTACAAAAGAAAGAACGATCCTTCTCCCCACATACCATAGTTTCTTGAAGGAAGACCAAATCCGGGTTGATAATTTGAAGAACCCTTTTGAGGGCCAATTGCTTAGGCAGACCCCCCACCCCACGAATGTTTAAAGAGAAAAATATCATTATCGACCCTTGGCAAGGGCTTTAATTCCTCTAAGAGCCTTGGTTTCAGGAGTTGCGGGGAGAGAATTCAAGTCATGTGAGTCGCCCCCCCCAAAAGAATGGCATTCTTATTCTTGCATGCGCTGCGAGTCTTCAGTGGAGAAAAATTCGGTGCCAAGCCACCCGACCGAGCACCCTTAGCAATTTTATGAGCACCCATCGAAGATGAGGGGACAGGATCGGGGAGTAAGTCCGGTTCCTTGGATATCGACGCCAAATTCGTAGGCCCCAACGCCACAACATTTAGATTAGATACCGGGATAGTAGCATCAACGGAACGGTTCTTAAAGTATACAGGAATCAGTGCTTTTTTCACCATTTCACAATCGGAGGGTATCAAGAGAACATTGAATAAAGTCGGAGGATTGCAGGGGATTGATAAGTTGATAACGGAGGGGGAATGGGTACCGTTGGAGCAACAAGGAAAGACTCAACACCCCCACCACTCTCAACAGAATCAGGAATGACAACCGGTGTATCAGAGTCCGAAGACAGAAGGATGGTCAAGGCCGGTGAATGTGAAGAAAAGGGAAAAGCCGACCCATCCGGGGAGACACCCAAATCATCAAAAAGACCAAGGGAAACATTATCAGAATCTGAGTTATTGGATAGCAAGGGAGAGACATGACGATGACCAACATAGTTCCCATTATTCAGCTCTAAAGAGTTAATGAAAGAAATTTCCAAATCATGTAATGAATGATAGAAAGAGGGGTCATTGACTTCCAACTTACTCATTAAACCCGACGCCTAAGCTCTAGAAGGGGGAAGACAGTTGGAGTAGCCATCCAAGCCCCCAGTCGCATCAAGTTCCCGTTCACTGCCCTCGTCCGAGGACCAAATTGGCTCCACACCCACAGGGCGCTTGGTGAAAGAACCCTTCTTACACTGACGCCAAAGGTGACCAACCTCCTTGCAGTGCGAGCATCGAAAAGGTATGCCCCAGTAATCGATAACCTGAGCAAGCTTGCGACCCCTCCAGTCAATATGCAGAACACCAATCAGACCCAAGAAAAGGTCGACCTCAACCAGCAGACAACCGATACGATGGTCAAAGCACTGCAAGTGATCCTCCTCCACATGTAGAAAATGACCAAGACTATTTCCAATCGCTTCGAAAGCACCACGATTCCACAACGCCAAGGGTAAACCAGGTAGAAGAACCCACAGGTGGCGTAGACGAATTGTAGCCCGCTCAGCGTCAAAGTCTGTTTACCATCGTTGCAGCATCAAACTGCCCTCCCCATAAAGCCATAATCTATCCAGGATAAGGGAGGTATGGGATTCCATCAAACTTGAATCCATACCAACCGTGAGCCAGGGAAAATACCTTTGGAGTATAGCCCAGGATCAGATTCCATTTTTGAGATACCCATCCCACAATGTTCTTCCGTGTCATAGCAAAGTAGGAAAATTTTCCAACCAAAACAGTCATGTTGAAATCCACTAGCTCTTCCATCCAAACTTCCCGCCCCATAGTGAGCCAAACTTCCCCCGACTGGCAACGCCACTTCTCCAAAAATCGTCGAGAGCTCCACGACGAACCCAGATGTGGAGCCTCCTTCATCGGTCGCAGCAAAGCCTGCACACTGTCCACCGATGATAGTGAGATCGACGGATTAGCCGAGGCATCTGATAAGGGCAGGTGTCTTTTCTTTGTTTCAGACTTGCCACGCGATGACGCGTGTCTATCCTCAGACACAAGGGCTAGTTTCCCCTTAAGGAGGTCCTGATAGAAAGAGTCTGGTTTCAAAACCCCGACCTCTTCCATCCAATAGTCCATTTGCGTCGATGAATGAGTAGCTGGGATATGGGAATCCGGCGTAGGATCGCCCATAATGAAACGCCAACCCTCGTCCAGAAAAGGCTCAAACCACTAGAAAACCAGTGAAGGTTCCGACCAAAAATCCACAGGTTAACCCCGAAAAAGAGGAGGGTATTATCCTGACAAGATTCCAACACACAGATCACAACCGACAGAAATGGATAGACAAGGTATATTTAACCCAAAATATTGAGTATATTTAAGCCAAACAAGAGCAAGAGGAGAAATATGGCAACTCTAATGAGTCACAGTTGGGACCATCGAGTAGATGTCGCCTCAAAGCAAACCCTTGCCCAAAATACCTCACAACACCACATGTAAATGCTGACCCATCATATCATTTTCAAAGAAACCATTATAAACGGTTCGGTGGCTCATGATACCGAACGCACCAGGCCGCTTACGAACACCATAGACGCTTGAACTGTCGAAACCCTAGCTCCGTCGAAACCCTCCTATTTTACAACTATCTTAAAGACACTAATGATATCTGCTAATAACTCGCATACATCTTATTTCATAAAAAAATTAAAATCACATGTGTTAGTAATGTACTTAAGTTTGTTCTACTCAAATTATGCAATGCCACACCATAAATGTTTACACAAGTCAATAAAACTTTACTTAAATGCTTCATTTTTACTATAAAATTTTACACCATTTTTTTTTCATATCTCTATACCAATTGTAAGTAATTATGATTGAAATAAAAAGTCATCATTAAAAAAATAGAATAAGATAAGTTAAAAATTTGATAAATTCACTTTTTTTAGGTAATTTTTTTCAAATTATTTAAAAATGTAATTAAAAATTATAATTCTTGAATTTTGAACATAAAACTTTACTTTTAAAATTTTAAATTCATTTTAACAAAACCCAATCGCTATTCCCAAAACAATTATAATTTTTTTCCAAATTCTTTAAGAATATAATTAAAAATTATAATTCCAAAATTTTAACCATATAACTTCACTTTAAAAACTTTAATTCATTTAAAAAAAAACAAATCATTAAAATTCCCAAAAAAAAAATATCAAAGCAAAACTTTACCTCAAAACAAATATGAAAAACAATTCCTGTTCCCAAAACAAAACAAAAATAAAATGAATTAATAGACGAAGGTTTAAATGACTTTGTAGTCACACATTTTTTAGGTTCCACATACACCGATTTCAGTCTCATTTTGTTTCCCGTCTGCTATGATGATGACGACGAGGAACAGCATTCTCTCCATACGGAAGATCTCACTCGCCCGTTCCACTGAACACTTCTTCCACAACTCTAATGCCACTGCAAACATTATAACATTCAGTGAGACCAATAGGCTTCAAGAGGCAGTGGATACTTTCAAGCATCTGCTTTCATCTCAATCTAAATCAATCCCAACTCTCCATACCTGTAACCTCTTATTAAGCAGCCTAGTCCGACGGAAACGACATGATTTAGCTTTCTCTGTTTACAGACTTATGGTTCAAGCTGACATTCTCCCAGATCTCATGACTCTGACCATTGTCATCAACTGTCATTGTCAAACAGGTAGAATGGATCAGGCCTTCGAAGTGTTTGAAGGAATGGAAGCACAGGGCTATGTTCCAAACGTTGTAACCTTTTCTACCCTTATCAAAGGGTTTTGCAGGGTGGGCAAGATAGAGGACGCTTTCAAACTTTTCCATCAAATGGAGGCAAAACGCCAGGTTCCCAATCTGTTTACATATAATACCCTAATAGATGGGCTCTGCAAAACGGGGAAAACCCACGAGGCGTTCGGGCTGTTGGCTGCTATGCTGCAAAAGGGTCATGAGCCTAACACTATCACGCTTACCACTCTCATGAATCAACAATGCAAAGAAGGTAAGTTCCAAGAGGCTACAAAACTCCTGTATCAGATGTTAAAAGAAGGGTATAACCCTGATGTTATTACATTTACTACTCTGATTGATGGTCTTTGCAAAGAAGGCATGTTGGATGAGGGTATGAAGATCTTCTCTGAAATGTCCACAAAAAATATATGGCCTGATGTTGTGACATACAATTCAGTTATTAATGCTCTCTGTAAAGAAGGCAGGTTGGAGGAGGCTAAGAAACTCTTCCTTGAAATGCCGGACAAAAACATATGCCATGATGTTTACACATACAATGCACTTATCAATGGTTTCTGCAAGGAAGGCATGCTGGAGGAAGCTATGAATCTCTTTTATGAAATGCCCAGCAAAAACGTATGCCCTGGTGTTGTCACATACAGTGTGCTTATTAATGGTCTCTGTAAGAAAGGACAGTGGCAGGAGGCTATCAAGATGCTTCGTGAGATGCTGGATAAGGGTTACACTCCAAACGTGATCACATACACCAGTTTTATTGATGGTTGTTGCAAAGAAGGCAAGCTTGAAGAAGCTCTCCTGTTGCTAGATGTTATGGTGCAAATAGGCCATCAGCCTGATGAAATCACATATTCTGCACTTATCAATGGTTTTTGCAAGGTGGGTAATCCAGAGAAGGCCAGGGAGCTCCTTCAAGAGATGTTGGAAAAAGGCTGCAGGCCTGACCTAGTTAGCTATAATACGTTAATAGATGGACACTGCAAGCATCACAGGATAGACGAAGCTCAAGAAATTTTCTATGAGATGCAGAAACAGGGTTTGAGCCCTGATATTGTTACATACAACACATTGATTGGTGGACTTTCCAAAGAGGGTAATCTGAAGAAGGCAATAAAGTTATTTAAACATATGAAAGATAGCGGCCATGTCCCAGATATGATTACATATAGCACACTCATGGATAGATTATCCAAGGAATGCACACCCCAAGAGGCTAATAGCCTACTGCATGAGATCTTAATAAAGGTTTAACACTGACACTGACATATTGAGCAGTAAACAATGGGCGATGTAAAGATTGCTGGAACGCACCTGGCAAGGTTTTGGCAATAGTTAGTGGACTGCAATTGATGAAGTCCAGGTCTGACTTTGGTAAAAATGCACTAGACAAGCTATCTGAAACACCTTTGGTGTCTAAGCTTGATGAAGTCATGTGAGTGGAATTTGCATTGGTGTGCTATAGGTGTTCAATCTGAAAACACATTTGGTTTACTGTTTAGTGGGCTGAACATGTTGATTACATTTACCATTTCAATCTAAAGTGGGTTTGGCCTAGTGGTTAATGTGTTGTACCTTGGAATGGAAGCGTGCCCAAGGTAAATTTCAATGATAGTGCTGAGTGTTCACATCAATAATCTGAAATTGGTTTGCCAAAATGGCCAGTGGGTTATCATTTGACATTGATAAATTGGACCTTGCAAATTTCATATACGTTCTAGATGCTGTTTGGGAATTTGACATCCACAATCACTGGTCCTGGTGTCATGTAGTAAATTAAAAATTTATGAACTTGCTATAATAGGACGACATAATACCATAAAAGGACTCGGCAACATGGTACTTGGTAATTTAAAAAAAAAGACATGGTGTTTTTCCTAACTCGGAGTGATATTATTGTATAATATATCAAAGGTAGTTTGGTTATATGAATATTATGTAATGTAGAGGCCATGAGTCAAATGATTCTGCAACAAAAGCATGAGATTATGGAGGCATAAATCGGACCCTATCTAAAATGACCTGAGGAACCTGAATGCGAATATTGCATGCAGACTGTTGGATTAAATTTCCCCAAATAAAGCAGCCAGCAGGTATATTTGTCTCTTTGCCTCTTTTGTTATATTACTGATTTGAATTGGGCTAGCCCCATTTCCAAATCTGTTGTAAATTGTAATAATATAGTAAACATCAATGGCAGTACCCAATGTTTCAAACCTTACTGTGGACACTTCTCATGGATTGTTAGGATAAATTAGTTAAAAACTTAAAACCTTACAGTGGACACTTCTCATGTACTGTTAAGATAAATCAGTTACACTTCCTTTCTGTGCCTACTGTGAAATGCTAACTCCAAGTCTCAGTTCTGGTAGGTTGTTACATATTTTTAGAATACTGAAATTTGCTGCTATCTACTAATTGACAAATGTGTCATATTGTTGATAATAGTTTCTACTTGAAGTGAGTCTTGTGGCTTTGTCTACTATATAATGAACCATGGTTATGATTTGCAATCCCGTGTTATTTCATTCCCACAATCCTCAATGGTGTGGCTAGCAGAATTTTGGCTCTAATAGTGTAGCTCATAGTAGCATAATTCAGCCAAGTAAATTCCAATTCGTTGAATATTCGATGTAGTGTAATACGGATAAGGATTCTCTTTTTTAGTGGACAATTAAATTTTGAAAACCAATTTAAAAAAACTAAACTTTTATTATTTAAACACTAAAAAACATAAATATCATTCAATTTCATATTTTTTTATTAAAATAATTATTAATAACTACTGTTATAGGTCAAATCTGCACTTCTCCGTCCGTGATCACATTATGCCGTCGATCACACAAAAGAACAACATGGATTGAAGAGCTAGATGGCCCTAGATGATGTATGGACTTGATTCACCCTCTTCAGCTGAGATTTTAATTGTTTTACTTGATCTTTTGACATGTGCGCTACTCCTTGACTAGTAAACCAGCGCACATCTTCTAGTATGCCCTACTTTCCTGAAGGGAAATCAGCACACACCTTGGAAAGTTGTAGGCGTTTGTTGCAAAAAACTAAAGTTGCGCCCTGTGCGCTACTATGCCTTGAGAAACTCGTGCACATCTTAAGATGAAATCAAAAATATATTAATTTGACGAATTGGGATTAGTTGGAGTTGGTTCTGCAACTTCCCCAACTTCCAAATTCAACCACCTCTCGATCTAAACTGCCTACCTTGTCCCATAAATACAAGGAGGATCCATGAGAGGGGTTAGAGACATAGAGTCATAAAGACCTAGAAAGTATGCATTAAGGGTTGTTACGCTGGAGGAAAGTCCCAAGTCATTGTGAAGAGCAGGAGACCAGGACTCGGTTTCAGAAACATCTCGACACATCAAGTATATTGTACTGATTCATGCTTCTTTGACAATAAAAAGGTCGAAATACCCTTCATGTCCCAAATAAGATGTCTATTGTATTGTATGTCTATTTGGCTTAGTATCTGATTATATTTGATGTTAAATTACTTTCTGATTTCATCATATTTATATATAGTCAAGATACGCTGAGGAAGGTATCATTTGTGTTGCAGGTTCATCAAGCGGGAGATCAAGTGAAAGCTAGGACCAACCGTCGAGTAAAGGTATGTCTTTCTATATCCTGATCTCTGTCATTTGTAAGAACTAGTTGCAATATAATTAATGTATTTACCGGTCAACCCCGCCCAATTGGTAGTGTCCATCTCCTCACTATAAGGTAGAAATCCTGAACAACAGACTGGAAACTCCACTGGGGAGTAACCGGTAGTTATTCTGCTCTAGGAGACTTATTTTTGGTTTTCTTCCAGCCCCTTTTTCAGTTTTTTTGATTCTGTGAGAGATCTTTTAGGTTTGTGTTTACTGTTCCTTGTTGCTTGATTCATCTCAGTTGTTGCTGCAAAGCCTGTTTTCTGTCCTTTTGTGACATGTGCGCTGGTCTTCCCTACTAACAGTAACACATACCACCTGATGAGCGCTGCTCTTTACACTGCATAGTAGCGCACACATCCTAATGTGCGCTGGTTTTTGCATTGCACAGTAGTGCATTTTCATGTAGTGTCCAGTTTTTTGTTAGGGTTTGATTTCCAGTGGTTTACTTCCACTTCCAGCCTGTTGCTTTGCCTTCTTGACTGACCCTTGAGACTTCCATGTCTCTTTTGAGTCTTCTTGACCTCTCTTGAGTCTTTTTAGTTGGTTTGCTTGCTTGAGTACTTGTTTAAGTGTCTTTGCTGCTTACTAGCCCTTTTTGAAGTTCGTGCACTATCCTCTTTTGGACAGAGCTGCATAATTTTATCCTAGTTGCTGTTGTAGTCATACATATCTGCATTTCTAATGTTTGTTGCCTGTTGCAATGTTTAGCACGCTTTCACTTTGTCTTATCCTTTCCATTAGGGTTGGGCTTCAAGTTTGAGTCCTTAGGATTGCTTTCGAAAGGTTGCTTGGTTTAGATACTTGTTGACTGTCTTATCAGTGTCAGTCCAAGTGAGTTATATCTTTTTAGTCTTCTTTCTGTTGAGTCCGTGTGTTGTTAAAGTCATTATTGGTTCGCTTGCTTGCTTTTTGCTTGGCTTAGTGTTTTCTTAAGGTTTTGATGCTTAGGAGCAACTTGTCTAGGTTTTTCGTTCCGTCACGAATATCTCTTTTCCCTACTTCTTTTACATTCTATTTCCAAGCCTCAAGTTTTTCTTTTGCAAAAACTTGGTAAGTCAAGTCTTCATCGAGTCTCTTGATTCGTTTGCTTTGAGCCATTTAAATGTTCGTCTTACACACGCTTTACATTTAGATCTTACTTGATTTTGTACAAGTTCTCTTTCTTTGACATTTATCATAAAAGACAAAAAATTGTTCAATTAGCTTAGTAGTAAGGTCTTGCATTATTTTAAGGTAGCATAGTTTGCTTTGAAATATCAAAAAGATTTTGATTTAGGATTGCTTAGGTTTCAAGTTTTTGAAAGAGTCATAAACGAAAAGTTTTTTTTTTTGGTGAATTTGAAAGCATTTGCACTTTACTATTATAACAAACCATTCCACACACCACACTACAACCCTTGAGTAATAAGTAGCCTTTAAAAAGAATTATTAATAAAATTTATTAGCAACATTTTTATTTTTAGGTATACACGACATCAACTAGCTTAGGCTAGAGTTTCGAGCTTAAATCACCTTAAACTGCTCGGAACTGGCTTCATTACTCAAAAATTGTAGTACAACTTTCATTTAGGTAAATCCATCTCTATCAAATAGTCATGGGATGCTCTACTCAAACCAGAGTTAAGAACGAGGCCGTGGGAGATTGGAATTGTTGGGGATAACCCCTCACTTTCCTCTCAACCAGAAACCAGAGTTGACTTGCGTACGGGGGTCCTTTCGGACTTCGGGCTTTGCTACCCTGCCCATGCGTTTCGACTAGGCTGACGACTGTCCCCCCAGGTTATTTCATATTGATGGTATCCTTAGTATCAGACCTCTAGGATTCTACACAGGTAGAGTGGGAGGTTATTCCCACTTCATCTTGGACAAACGTGGAAGGTAACCCTCTGGCAGTAATCCCGGGGAAGCGGTTTGATGATTCAAACACTAGCACCCAGTGGACCTCCGGAGGACGCCACGTAACTGACCGTCGATACTCTGTCAGTCTGTTCTGGGCCCTAATCGTCCCAGACTTGCTTCCGAGAGTATTTGCCATCTATTTGCCTGGTTTGTTTACTTAGGAATTTTTTAGTGGTATGCTGTTTGCTCCTTAGTTGTAGTGGCCACTAGGTTTTTACTTAGTTTTACTTTGTTATAGTTGTGGAGGACCAACATCTTCGTCGGTCTCGAAGGTTGCAAAACCTTCCCCCACTCATAGTGGAGCCTCCACCGCCACCGCGACGTAGGAGAACTAATTCCTGTGGTTCTTTTGAACTTACGGGTGACACATAGGTTCTTAGAGAACCACAGCCTAGAACATCGGATCGACAAGTATTTGATACTGTCGAGGTTGAGGATTTAACTGCTACAGAGTTTAATACTCCTTTTAACCCTCCTCTTACAGGACCCAACGATCCACTTTTAGTGCCTGTTGGATTCCAACAGCCTGAGTATAGTGCTTATTTGTTTACACCGGGTTATACCATGGTTAACCTAGGAGACGAGAATGGAGTTCCACAAAATCCCACAACTTCTATGGATACAAGGATTGTTAATCATTCCTTCACAAACATTGCTACCCCGAGTTCGTCGCAGACTGCTTCTACCTCAACTCCGTCCTTTAGTTTCAATGTTCGCACTCTAGGCATGCCGAGCTCATTAGTTTTGCATCTGCCTCAGTTGCTACCCCAACTTATGGACCAAACAATGTCCCTTTGACAGGGATACCCGCAGTGATCTTCACTCAGTCTTCTACCACACAACAGGTTCAAGGTGTAACACAAGCTGTTGCTTCCACTTACACTGTAGGGTCGATTCCCTCTACTTCTATGCCTGTCATGGGTACCATGACTGCACCGTCCACTACAACCACACCTGGTTTCAACCCCTATACAGGGTACAATGTGAATCCATTGAGCATACCTACAAGGAGTGTTCCATTCTCTCTGTTTGCTGGAGGAGGGGGTAATATGTTTAACCAGCAGTATGGTGGAGCTAACACCCAGCCACAGTGGACCAACACACAGGGTTTCAATCCACTATCTTTTGGGTGGAGTAATTACAGTCCTTTCATTTCACAACCGATGGCTGGGGGCAACCCCAACCAATTGTACACGAACCAAGCAATGGGTGGTTCCCAATACCAGGTTCCTGTTTACCAGATGCCATCAGCTCAACCACGTTTACCGTTTCTGGCAACTTTAAACTTGTCAGATCTTTCAAAGCTTACGAATGACCCCGTGCGTCATGACTCTGCATGGCCACCCATCCCCACTAAGTTTCCCTCAGACATACCAAAGTTTGAAGGCAAGACTGTTGAGGACCCCAGTGACCATGTTACGACATTTCATCTCTGGTGCTCCTCCAATTCGCTGAATGACGATTCCATAAGGTTAAGGCTCTTTCAAAAAACCTTGACAAGTGTCGCAGCCAAGTGGTATATCGAATTGCCAGTTGCTGACTATGGCACCTTTCGGGATCTTGCCATTGTTTTCTTGAACCACTTTTAACTTCCAGTCCGACACGATGTCAGCACTGACCTTCTGTCGACCTTTCGACAGAACAAAGCCACCCACCTGTCTGATCATATTCAGGAGTGGCGAAGGCGAAAGAGGCTCATCAAAGTCGACATCCCTCCAACATTCTTGTGATAATGGTACCTTAAGTCTCTTCTTCCTTATATTTCTAAGGAAGTTTCCACTTTAGGGGTGTCCTCCGAAGAGGAAGCCATTTTGAGAACCCAACAGCTGGACTTGGTCTATGCTCAGTATGGGATTTTATATGAAATCATTCCTGATGCCCCGAAGTCTAATATAGACTTAGGTAAACCTAAACCTGGACCACATTGTAATGTCCCTTGTTAGGAATTTTATTAAAATTGCAATTTTCCACTTTTTTCCCTGGTTCGTCCTTTGACTAGTTTCGATCTCTAGGTCCCAAATTTACCCCAAATGATCCCAAATCTTCTGAGAAGGTATATGAATGATATTAGAACATAAATATGTGTTTCAGGGATGCCTTTGTACCTTTAAAACACTTCTGCAAATACTCTTTCAATTCTGGTCCATGTAGGTAACTTTACTATTGATTTCCCTTTGACTAGTATTGGTCTCCAGGTCTCAAATTAACTCCAAATGCCTTCAAATATTCAAGGAAGGTGTATTAATGATATTAGGACTTGAATATGATGTTAAGGGATGATATATGGCCACCAAAAGACCTCTGCAAACTCTCTTAAGATTCTGGATCAAGTATGCAATTTTACTAGTAATTTGGGGTTCAAATCCCCCTAAGGTAAGTACTGCAAATGGCTTCCCAAATGCCTCCAAACCCACTCAAATTTATGAACAGAGGTATGTAATGTGTTAATTGTGTTATTAAGGTCTCATATGCACCATTAATGGTTTATTACAACTGTTCTCACCCTCTCCCATTCAACTGCAAAAATCCCCAATTCGACCCTTGGGGAAATGACACTATTTATTCTCCCAATGCAATTAAACTGAGTAAAAATGCTTCAAATGCTCAAGTACAGTACATGAAACTTGTATAAGACATCCATGGCAGTATATTTATCACAAATATATTAGAGAATCATCCATTCATTCGAAATAATCATCAATACATTGGCTCACAACAAGGTAGTGGGGAAATGGCATTGTTCTTCCATTAAAAATGAGATTTATACACTTCTACTTGGAATTTCGACCTGAAACTTTTTGGAGATGAAGAACAGAGTATTTACTTCATATTAAAAAATAAATAGGGCATTAGAAGCTCCCCCAAAGAGTACAATGGCTCACCAAAAACGCCCTCCCTCAAGGATCAAGAATATGCCATCAAAACTGGAAATGGTTGAAGGAGCGAGCTGCAATAGAAGAAACCATGAGCTGCCCTGTAGCTTACACCTGCAAATAAAGACTCCATTAAAGCTCCAAATGAAAGGTCTGAATGGCCTTTCCAATTACCAACTTGGATGGGAATCTTTCACCCTCGAAATTGGCTAATGCAAGAAACTAGTGATCCACTAGCTCTCCCTCTTCACAAATGCAATTGCAAATTCTACAAATGATCAAAAGCTGGTTTCATTCTTTGTTATTGACATTTATAAACTTCTAATGTCCTCCATGGGTCGAATTCCTTCCAAGAGACTCATGCCAACTCAAGTTGGGAAGAGATTCCAAAGAACGCCACTTGTACAACTATTCCTAGTCTCCCACTTCCACCAAATCGCATGTGGAAGCATATTAGCTGCCCTAACACCCTTGAGCGCCCTCTTGGAGTCTATTTTTAGCCCTGACATGTCATATATGTCATATGTCAGCCTTCAGGTCTGATTTGTGTCATAGGTGTCATAGCATCTTCATCATTGTTGTCATAGAGCTAGGGAATCTAGCCCAAGTGTCTCACTAGCTCCAAATTGCCTCTTCCTCTTCCATGGGAGTTACTCTTCCTCTATATTTCGACCTTGGATGAGTCATGCAATGAATAATACCTTTTGGACTCCCCCAAGTATGTTACCATTCACCTTGAATTCGAATTGGTGAGACAATGATGCCAAATGTAGTGGGGAAATCTAGCCATATGTGGGTCCCACTTACTCCATGTGTCTTCATCATGAAATGCCACATTTATTTTCACTTGTATATATTTATTTAGCTCCTTTATTAAATATTTATTCCATTCTAATGTTCAAACATCATTTATTATCCTCATTATTCCAAATCCCAAAGCTTCCACCCCAAACCTAGGAAACTAGTAATTTTCCTCCTTGGCAATTATTTGACCTTTAGCATTAATTTGACAAACTCTAATGAATAGGGCCAATGTGATTAGGCCATTGTGACGCAATGCCAAATTTGGGACATGACAAATCCTCCCTTCCCAATATTGCTTGTCCTCAAGCAATTTTAAAAATGGGTGTTGAAGAACCTGCTTTCTGTATAATTCTTTGAAGTTGCCATTGAATTGCCCAACCTTGAGTCTTTGAGTTTCCATGAAGATTTTAGAGAGGAACTACCATGCTTGCTGCTGCACTAATCTGATAAAAATCACTTTATTACGTGGGGAAATCCATCTCCCATACTGCTTGTTTTCCCCAAAAAAAATTTGAAACCAATGAGATAAAAATTATTCCAGGGTCCCATTGCTTGTATTGCACCCCAATAATTAAGAGTGCTCTCCAACCCACACCATTATTTAAGAGGATTCCTGGATCCCATTTTCTTGTATGCATCCTTCCAAACATCATGAGTACCAAATATATATCATCAAAGTACATAACAACATAATGAAAATGTACATCAAGGATATGCTTCATCAAAGAGTCATGAAAGTGCTTATACCTCCAAGCAAGTAGACCACCATTTTCCAAGTGCATACAAGCTTCAAGTGACCAATCAAATCTGCTCCAATGACATAGGTGAGGATCCCATGTCCTATAATGCTGCTCCAAAAGGATGTGATATGCATCAAAATATTCAACCATGTATTCTTTCATCCAAGAAGTGAACGAAGAATCTCCACTAAAATCTGAACCAAATAGTGAGCAGAAAAAACAAGGAGACTTCAAATGACTCAAAGAAGTCTCACCCATACATCCATGAATGTGAGAATCATAAAAATATAACAAAGTATGTGGCTTCCAACAAAAATATTCTCCAATCATAAATCTATTCTCCCAAGTGTTGGATGAAGTTCCTCCAACATCAAATGAATCAAGTGTTGAGCAAGAAAAACCATGAGTCTTCAAGTGACTCAAATGCATATCATAGGTGCATCCATGTAGATGTGCATCATCATAAAGTAACAAAGTATGCTGCTGCAAATGTGAATAAGAATGTGCTCCAACCATATCATCATAAAAAGTAAATCTAGGAGTTCCATACTCCTCATGTGGCACCATCAAAAAGAACCCTTTCACCCATACTTCATTGAGACTAATGTTGCAAAACATGGAATTGTAGGATGTAGGAGAATGAACCAAATCACCCAAATGATCAAAAAGTGCAGAAGTTTCATCATGGGAAGGATCCATGTGGGTAGTATCATGCAGCTCCTTCAAAAGTGGGAAACCTTTGTCATAGATTGGTTCCCATGTGGAGGAATCATGCTCTTCTTTAAAAATTGCATAAGCTTCATCAAGAGACAATTCAAGTTCCTCTTCCACCACATCAAGTGTTTGGATCTCTTCAATTTCATCTTCAAACACATTAAGCACATTCAAATTCCCACATTTCTCATGATCCACCATGTCATGAGAATCCTCCAAACAATCTACCATTTGACAATCTGAAACATAGGAGGAAAAACAAGTATCTTGCAACTTTTCAAGAAGTTGCTCATTTTGAATTGTGAGATTATGAATATCCTCATTATTCTTCAAGTATGCATCATGTAACAATTCATTAAGCTCAAACAAATGGTTTCTATCAAAAAGCAAAGACATGAAATTACCTTTGATGTGGCACATTGCTCTTTGAATCTTCTCCATGTCTTCAAGGAAGGATGTTTCCTCCAATGAAGTAGCTCTCCAACAAGAATTTGACACCAATGCTTGAGTGTCATGGAGAATGCTGAGGGACTCTTGGATCTTATTTTCATTCATCTTTAAGGACCCTTCAAGAAAATGAGGCTCTTGCAAATGAACCTCCTCATCTTCTTCAATTTTGCTTGGACCAACTTCATGAAGCTCAAGTGGTGATGGGGAAGTTGATCTTGGTTCTTCTTCAACTGCTACAAGGTCTTCATTATCATGATTAATGAAACTTGTACTTGTAGAAACACTTTCAAAAGTGATCTCTATGTCACCAACATAGAGGTGTGAGCACCCATCAGTAGGTACTCCTTCATAGTTTAAGCATCCATCAGTAGATGCTCTTTGGTTCATGTCTAAGCTAGAAGGTGTTTCGAAATGATCTTCCATATTTTCAATAGAATCTTCTTCATGCTCTTGTGATGTCTCTTCCTTTTTCTCCTTAAAGCAAGCTGATGCATTTTGCCCCTTGTTTTCCTTAGGATCAATATATTTGGAATCTCTTCTTGAATAAATCTCAAAAGCTCTCCCCAAGGAGGACATCATTTCATGCACACATATATGATACTCACTCCAAGGATTTTTACAAGAATGGCATAAACCTTTCTTCACTAACTCCACATCTTCATTTTTGGGCCTATTTTCAAAAACATGTTCAGCATAGTACTCAAAAGACATGGCATTTTGTGTATTTTTGCTAAAAGCAAGATATTCTTGATGTTTTTGATATTGTTGGGGCAAGGTTTTATATTTTGCTCTCCATCTTTGGAACTCACTCATAGAATTATCCTTGGTTGGTGTGACACACTCATATTCATCAGATTTAAAGTCATAAGAATAATCTTCATTTCTCTTGAAATTGTAAGAAGTGTTGCATGATGGAACCTCTTCTTCATACCATTCACATTCTGCTTCATATTGCTCATAAGCATCTGCATATTCCTCATAAGAATTGTACTCATAGGATTCATCATAATAGTAAGACATGGCTGCCAATTATTATTGAATGTATGTACCTAATACACAGGTGCAAGGACCATGCTCTGATACCACTGTAATGTCCCTTGTTAGGAATTTTATTAAAATTGCAATTTTCCACTTTTTTCCTTGGTTCGTCCTTTGACTAGTTTCGATCTCTAGGTCCCAAATTTACCCCAAATGATCCCAAATCTTCTGAGAAGGTATATGAATGATATTAGAACATAAATATGTGTTTCAGGGATGCCTTTGTACCTTTAAAACACTTCTGCAAATACTCTTTCAATTCTGGTCCATGTAGGTAACTTTACTATTGATTTCCCTTTGACTAGTATTGGTCTCCAGGTCTCAAATTAACTCCAAATGCCTTCAAATATTCAAGGAAGGTGTATTAATGATATTAGGACTTGAATATGATGTTAAGGGATGATATATGGCCACCAAAAGACCTCTGCAAACTCTCTTAAGATTCTGGATCAAGTATGCAATTTTACTAGTAATTTGGGGTTCAAATCCCCCTAAGGTAAGTACTGCAAATGGCTTCCCAAATGCCTCCAAACCCACTCAAATTTATGAACAGAGGTATGTAATGTGTTAATTGTGTTATTAAGGTCTCATATGCACCATTAATGGTTTATTACAACTGTTCTCACCCTCTCCCATTCAACTGCAAAAATCCCCAATTCGACCCTTGGGGAAATGACACTATTTCTTCTCCCAATGCAATTAAATTGAGTAAAAATGCTTCAAATGCTCAAGTACAGTACATGAAACTTGTATAAGACATCCATGGCAGTATATTTATCACAAATATATCAGAGAATCATCCATCTATTCGAAATAATCATCAATACATTGGCTCACAAAAAGGTAGTGGGGAAATGGCATTGTTCTTCCATTAAAAATGAGATTTATACACTTCTACTTGGAATTTCGACCTGAAACTTTTTGGAGCTGAAGAACAGAGTATTTACTTCATATTACAAAATAAATAGGGCATTAGAAGCTCCCCCAAAGAGTACAATGGCTCACCAAAAACGCCCTCCCTCAAGGATCAAGAATATGCCATCAAAACTGGAAATGGTTGAAGGAGCGAGCTGCAATAGAAGAAACCATGAGCTGCCCTGTAGCTTACACCTGCAAATAAAGACTCCATTAAAGCTCCAAATGAAAGGTCTGAATGGCCTTTCCAATTACCAACTTGGATGGGAATCTTTCACCCTCGAAATTGGCTAATGCAAGAAACTAGTCATCCACTAGCTCTCCCTCTTCACAAATGCAATTGCAAATTCTACAAATGATCAAAAGCTGGTTTCATTCTTTGTTATTGACATTTATAAACTTCTAATGTCCTCCATGGGTCGAATTCCTTCCAAGAGACTCATGCCAACTCAAGTTGGGAAGAGATTCCAAAGAACGCCACTTGTACAACTATTCCTAGTCTCCCACTTCCACCAAATCACATGTGGAAGCATATTAGCTGCCCTAACACCCTTGAGCGCCCTCTTGGAGTCTATTTTTAGCCCTGACATGTCATATATGTCATATGTCAGCCTTCAGGTCTGATTTGTGTCATAGGTGTCATAGCATCTTCATCATTGTTGTCATAGAGCTAGGGAATCTAGCCCAAGTGTCTCACTAGCTCCAAATTGCCTCTTCCTCTTCCATGGGAGTTACTCTTCCTCTATATTTCGACCTTGGATGAGTCATGCAATGAATAATACCTTTTGGACTCCCCCAAGTATGTTACCATTCACCTTGAATTCGAATTGGTGAGAGAATGATGCCAAATGTAGTGGGGAAATCTAGCCATATGTGGGTCCCACTTACTCCATGTGTCTTCATCATGAAATGCCACTTTTATTTTCACTTGTATATATTTATTTAGCTCCTTTATTAAATATTTATTCCATTCTAATGTTCAAACATCATTTATTATCCCCATTATTCCAAATCCCAAAGATTCCACCCCAAACCTAGGAAACTAGTAATTTTCCTCCTTGGCAATTATTTGACCTTTAGCATTAATTTGACAAACTCTAATGAATAGGGCCAATGTGATTAGGCCATTGTGACCCAATGCCAAATTTGGGACATGACACACATGCTGATGGCATTGTGGGTTCAGTTGATTCTGCAGCGTTTGATGCCTTAACAATGTAGGTGCACACCTTCTCAGTCAAGCAGTCTACTGCAGAAGCAACTTCTGTTGCATCCTCCCCTTCTACTACAGAATCTGTACAGCAGGTGCAGACAAACCAAAAGGGCGCTCGGTAGCCCAAAAGAAAGGGAAAGAAAGGGGAGGGAAACCAACAAAAGCTCAGAAACACACAAAATGTCGAGGAGGGAAAAAAGGAGAAAAGGAAGGCTAAGTTCCCTTGCAAACTGTGTTAAGAGGACCACCTTACCCATCAATGCCCTCTAATGGAAGAAGCCCAGAAGCTGATCCGTGAGAAGAAACCAACTGTCTTAAAAGACCCTTTCCCTCATGGACAGAGTTCAACTCCTGGCAACTCTAGTGCTGGAGGCACCACTCGTGCCACCTCTGCTGATCAGTCTTTCGTTAACATGGTTAACTCAGATGCTCTACTGCAAACTCGAGCAAAGAACTATACCCTAGATTCGCAGCAGAAAGATGCTCCTAAATCCTCTACTCCTCTTCACATACCTGTGGAGACGCTGTCGAAGATACCGAAAGGTGTCTACAAACGGGCTATGCACAACCCCAACGCGCGGGCCGCCCCCAACTACAATGTTGTGGAGGACTTAGCCCAAACCCCTTGTGCCATGTCTACTTTGGAGGTACTGCAAAGTTTCCCATTGCAACACAGTGCACTCCTCACAACGATTGGGAGTGTCGATTCATCTTCCATGCTTGCGCGTTTTGATATGACAGATATCAAGTATCGGTTGCCATATCACGTCGCTCTCCAGATAGAGGTCGTGCATGGTTCTACGACCATTCGACGATCTATTGTAGATGAGGGCGCATCAATGTGCGTAATGTCTATCTCTTGCTAGAAGGCATTGGGCGAACCTGAGTTAGCTCTCTCTAATACGGTACTCACCGCCTTTGATGGAAGATTTTTCCATCCACATGGAGTCTTACCATCATTTGAGGTTGAACTTGCGAGCAAGCTAGTATCATTAGAGGTTGAAGTTCTGGATGCTCCACTCGACTACAATTTGCTGTTGGGTAGGAGCTGGACATATGCCATGCAGGCAGTGTCGTTAGCTATTTTTCGGGTCATAATGTTCCCCCACGAAGGAAAGATCGTCACAGTCGATCAACTTTCGTTTTCCCGGAAGACCAACCAGACTTCATCGGGTTCAACTATCCCGTTGATTGATCAATCCAGCCCAGTCATTGAGAGTTTGGGAGTAGGATTCTATGGGTCATTAATAGGCACTTTTGAACTACCTTCTCCCGTTAATTTTATTGGTTCTGAGGAATGTTCTTCGCCTGAGACTTCCACGATCAGTTCAACGACTGATCCACGGATTCTCCCTACTAAATTAGAACCATTTGTGCTTGTACCTGTTGCAGAGGTAACCTACTTGGATTCACAACAACTTGCAACATAACATATCATGACTCCGTTGGTCTCTGCTGAGTCAGATATGGACTATGCCCCTGCATGGTCACCAAACTCTACCCATTCTCTTGATTGTTTAGACACGGTTTTGCCTTCCGACGAAACATTTTTTGAAGCTATGAATGGCCTGAGACACCCTTGGGAACAGTTACACCCCAGGTACTATTTACTTCCCGTTCTAAACTTGATAGAGAGAGGTGAGTTCTCTCCGAGACCTAGTGAGAATGTTGATTGGTCCTCTGTCCCTTCCACTTCACAAGCTGTTTTTGCCGAAGGGAATAAGATGAGTACAATGAGAACTATCCCAATCAACATTTCCACTGAACCTGGAGTCACGGAAAACATCTTTATTGGAGCGGATTGTTATCTTGATGAGATCATTCTGTATACCATTCTTTTTAACGATTTTCGTGACATTTTTGCCCGATCTCATGATGAGATCCCAGGCACTGATCCTACTTGAAGAAGTGCTACTGTGCTTTTTCATGTATTTTTAGCTATACATTTTTGTAGAGTTAATTTTTGTTTACAGTTGTAGTTACGTCTTATGCATCCATTGTTTTGTGTTTCAGATGTCGACTGAACACTTCATAGGGTTTGCTGATGGCGCTAGCCGCCACACCCATTAGTTGGCCTTGGCTGCTTGGGTTATTTACTCACCAAATGGTCAACTGGTGTCTTCGGGAGGGGCTTGTCTAGGTCCCACAACGAACAATGTGGCTGAATACAGTGCAGTCATAGAGCTACTCCGAGATGCTCTGTTCCATGGCATTTCACATTTGGAGATACGCTTCGACTCGCAGTTAGTTGTTTTTCAGTTACTGGGTGTTTATCAGGTTAGAGATCCTACTTTGCTACGTCAGTTTATGCACGTTAGGTTACTTGAGAGACTGTTTGATTATATCACATATCAACATATTCCAAGGAACTTGAATGCATTAGCTGATTCATTTGCAAACTACGTTCTAGATTGGCATTTTCATCATTCACACACATAAAATTCATGCATAAAACACAATAACACACATGTAAATATAACCGATACTGTATCAAAAAATAGTATGAGTTTGGATCATAAGTCTGTCATAGAGTCATGTCATAAGATACAAAATTGGGCTCGATGGCCTAAAAAATATACATAGAATATCCTTCTCCTATGGAGAAGGTGGGGCCTCATCTGCCTTTGCTCCCTCTCAGTAGCATATGACTAGCCTAGCTACTTTGCGCAGTAACCTAATCGAGGCTAGGGGCACACCAACCACATCCTCCTGCATATCAACTGGCATCTGCTCGATAAGATATGTAGGAATGTCATGAGTCAACTGACTCATCTTCCTCTCGATGGTCCCCAATGTGGCATCAGTTGCACTCACTTCTATTGGTCTCACGAAAGTATGCGGGTGTCCCTCAGGGTGTACTGGTCCAACATCTGCATTTGACACTTTGTTTCAATACTTCGAACTCATCATAAAAATCATATATACAAAATTTGAAAAAATTAAATAAATTTTCAAAAAAGTATAAACATACCTATCTCTCCCCAGGCTGCACCTGGAGGAAGGATCAGCTCAGGATCACCACGGAAGTCCATACCAGCATATGGAAACTGCTCAAATGCTGGCACTTGACTTTTCCACCAGCCCCATAAATCATCCTCGTGGTAACAAAAGTTGCTCTCACCACCACCTTGGCGGAGAAAGATTTCACCCCAACGAGCCAGCCTTGGCTCACGAGGGTTTACTGGGGGCAAAGGAATGTCCAAACTGATAGCAGACACTCTCTCAAAGAAGAAAGTGCAAAGTATGCTCCCATATCCAAAATTCTTCATCCTCCCGGTCTTACACCCCAAGAGTTGAAGTTTCATGTTTGCCAAAAGACTAGTGCACCAATCATATACATGCCCCTGCAACCATTCAACACCAATATGCATATAGTGTCACGAGGCTAAATGTTGTGTAGCACTCCCTCCCATCCGATTCAGTATACTCACAATAACTTTAAGAGGGAAACTTGCAATGGCCAAGATGAGCACTTGACTACCGGATTTCTCTGTTCCCGGTACGTAGTAAGCATTCACATATTCCTGCATGGATAAGGCACCCACATTGTGTGAGGACCCTTTCAGGTTCACTACGTCTCCCCTCTGAGAGAGACCCGTGATAAAGTAAATGTCATCCATAGTGAGTTTTAATGTTTCTCCCCGGATATCAAATACCATGGCATCTGCATCCCAATACTGAACAAGCCTCTGAAGCAAGCAGTTTTGTGCCCTCTTGTTAACGGTTCTATAGAATTTCAATAACCCACACCTTCAAAGCGTATGAAGAGTCCCTGGATATTGCAAAGCTATCCGATCCATCTCCTCATGCTCTCTTTCTCTCCAAACAAGCACCATCCTGCCAAGAAAAGGTCAAATTTTTAGTCCTCGTCATTTTTTACCCAATTTTAGAAGGTGTGCACTAATGTTTAAGCTAGACAGGCACGTTTGAGCACTACTGTCCTCGAGGAAAACTAGCGCACACTGCTAGTATGCCCTACTTTTCTTCATACACAGTAGCGCACACGCAAACCACGAGTTGTACATTGCTAGAAAATGATTTTTAACCATAAAAATTGACAAAAAATGCATTAAATTGCAAGTATTGGCAGAATTAACTTACTTGGTGGAGGAAGAAGGTCGATTGATGCTCCAGTTTGATCGTAATGAGTGGAAGAAGATCAAGGGTTTGCTCCAAATTTGCCCTACAATTTCCAAATGTGATATTTGAGTTTTCAATTTGAAATTAGTTATATAAATTTATTTTAATTTTTACCCACTTTTTCAAAAAGTGTATAGTTTCAAGTTGTACATAAAAAGTTCTATTAAATCACTCATACTTCGACACTTTGGTGAGGTAAATTTAACCAAAATATCTCAAATTTTCACTAGTATTACACCGAATATGACCTAGTTTCTTATTGATAGACCAATATAGATACCATTTTGTCATTATTATATCATTGAGAAGCTTTGTCAATCATGACTAATGCGATTATTGAGATCCTTGTCTTTGGTGTTAGGATATTTAGACACTTAGGAGTTAGTTAAGATCAACTTGTGTAATATATCCGTTAGGGATAGTGTGTTTCTTTAGTATGCATTAATATGCATTTGTAAATACTTAATCCGACGGTGATCCGACGGCTCAACTTCTCTTAGATCAAACCTAACCTTGATCCGTGGCTTAACACCCGATTGGTCCATGATCTCTATTTAAAGAGCATGGAGGGTCATTGTTTAGTTGATCGATTATGAGAAGCTCATTTGTAACTTTCTTTCTTTGCATAATAAATTGTCCCGTAGAAGCTATTTGGCCGGGGCCGTGGAGTGTTTCCCTCAAGAGGGTTTAAACCACGTCAAAACATCGGTGTGTTGATCTGTGATCTATTTGTGTGAAGTGGTTTCTCTTGGTGTTCGGTCCTTTGGTAGTACCCTATGTACCCGAATATGGTATCAGAGCTTTTATGAAGTGTCGCTTCCGGTTATGATCTAGATCTTGAACTGCTGTTGCCGAAACTCGAAAGGGTTTCTTGTTCTGGTATTTCTGTGCATTTCTGGGCCGTGGGAGGTGTTCCATTGTGTCCGGAGCGTCGTTTCCATTGGGCAATAGTTTTCGTTTGATCGAAAACGGTTCTCGGTTGCTCCAGAAATACGTATTTCATCAGATCTGAAGGTATAATGTTATAGTGATGCATTTTTTTAATTTCATTTTTTGAAAAGAAAAATCTCGTATTTCATATTTTTTACTGTTAGATTTTTTTTGGGTTCGGATTGTTGTTTTCCCGTTTGCGTATGCTCTTTTCCGTGCACCTTGAGCGATCTCGGCAAATCAGAAACAGAAAGGGAAAGGGTTTTTCTCGGCTGCGTATGCTCTTTGCCGTGCACCTTGCGCGATCTCGGCAAATCAGAAACAGAGAGAAAACGTAGGCTTTCCGGGCAAGCTAACAAGATCTAACTCCACAAGTGTGGAAAAGTTTTTTTTGTTTCGATTTGTGGTTTGTTTTGCAGGAAAAAGGGCAAGCACGCAAACCGAGCAAGAAGAGTAAAAAAAAAAAGCCCCCTTCCTCATTCCCATATTTTACATACCTTTTAATCTAGCTCACTTGGTTCAAAGTTGCTTTATTCCTTAATAGGTCTTGAGTTCAAGTCTTAGGAAGTTACTTTTAAAAGAAAAAGTGCATGCAATTTATAATTTCAAGTTACTTTATTGTAAAAAGGCATCTCACTTAAATAATAAAAAATAAAAATACAAGTGAGTCACTTAAGTTTTTTTTATTGTTGCACTATTTAAAAGTAATATCATTGTAAAAGTGAAATCACTTATTTTACAAAAGTGGTTCACTTAAACCAACTTTGTTGTAAAGTGATTGTCAAAAGGTTCATCTTGGGAAGAGGGGGGTTCTTTTTTTGCTGGACATTCTCTAGCTGCCACGTCACTATTGGGGACATCTTCAACAGTTTCTTTGTTCAAGCATAACTTCATCATACAGAGTCAGTTTTCAGTGCCGTTTTTTTTTAAACCACCTATTTTTTCAAGCTCTTCACATCCAGACTATTGGTTTCTACTTTTACAGCCATTAATTTAAAAATATGGCCACCCCTTGTGATATTCTACTTAACAGTTCCAACTATTTCTCATGGAAATCTCGTATGGAGGATGTTCTACGAAGCAGGGGACTTTTCAGAATTACCACAGGGAAATAATAAGAACCCACTGATGATGATAAGAAAATAAAATGGGCAAATAGATGTGATGAAGCTCGTGGATTGATTGGGATGTTAATCTCTACTGATTTGCGATTCCACATATCTGGAATTGATGAACCTAATGCTGCTTGGGACAAGTTGGAATCTGTGTTAGGTAAACACAATGAAATTCGAGGTCACCAACTCGAAAATGAGTTGATTTCTTTAAATCCAAGTGACTTTTCATGCATTTAAGATTATTTATCTAAGTACAAAACTCTTAAACTCTTATGTGCAGAATGTAAGATTGAGAGGGAAGACAAACAATGCATTTATCATATTCTTTCCAAACTTGGGCCTGCATATTCTGTTTTTGTATCTACATTTTACTCCATGAAAGCATCCTTAAATGCAGCTTGCTATCAAGAGCCTAGTCTTGAATCCTTTTGTGATTCCTTGATTAGAGAACAAGATAAACTCATTCACCTTGGAATAATCAACAATGCAGATACATATGGGAAAGCCTTATTGTCCCAACAGAAAGAAAAGTCCAAGCCTCCCAAGAAACAAAATTTTCGCAATAATAAGTCAAACAAGGGTCCCAAACCCTCTCAGTCAGCTCCTTCTTTAAAAAATGACAAAGGATCCAAGCCAAAAGGCAAGAAGACTGAGCGTCATTGCAACTATTGCGGGAAAGATAGTCATGATGAATCTAAGTGTTTCAAGAAGATGGCAGCCTTGGAAGCAGCAATGAAGAAGCACCACATCAGCCTAGATTCACCTTCAGAATCTACCTCTCATGGACATGCACTTTGTGCTTCTGGTTATTCTTATAATGCATCTTCTTCTTCTACTTCAAATGAATGGCTCATTGATTCTGGAGCATCTTATCATATGGCTAAGGATCAAGCCATCTTTTCTACTATGCATGAATGTAACACCAAACAAATATTTGTTGGTGATGATAGATCTCTAAGTGTTGTAGGAGCTGGAATAGTTCCAGTAGATAATGGTCATTTTAGTGATGTATTATGTGTTCCAAGAATTTCCTGCAATTTGTTATCAGTCTATCAGATCACTCATTCTGGTGAAGGTAAAACTGTGACCTTTACACCTCAACAAGTTGTAATCAAGGATTTTAAAGATCCTCAACAGGTCCTAGCTACCGGAATTGTTGATGATATTACCAGGTTGTACAAGTTTAACAACTTTGGGTCATCACCTTTCCCTTCAGTTTTTGTTGCTCATAGTGATAACTTGAGCAAACTTTGGCATGAGCGATTTGGTCACTTAAATTATCGCTCATTGCAACAACTATGTAAAGAAAATATGGTGACAGGTCTTCCGATGGTATTTGCAGGGATGGTGTTTGCTCCGGTTGTGTACTCGAAAAACATCATCAGGACAGTTTTGACAAACGTGCCTCTTGGCACGCCTTGGTTCCCTTGGAGCTTGTGCATAGTGACTTGTGTGGTCCTCTTCCATCTGCTTCCTTTTCTGGTTTCAAATATTTCTTAACTTTCATTGATGATTACACCAGACGCACTTGGGTTTATTTCCTAAAACTTAAGAGCGAAGTATTTAACATGTTCTTGGCCTACAAGGCCCTTGTTGAAAAACAATCTGGTCATCAAATTATTAAGTTAAGATCTGACAGTGGAGGAGAATATGTTAACAAACAGTTCACTACTTTCTGCACTGAATAAGGCATCCAACAACAACACACTGTTCCATATACACCACAACAAAATGGTGTAACTGAGCGGAAGAACCGCACTTTAAAAGAAATGGCTAATTGTATGATCCAATCTAAGGGACTAAGTCTTCAATTTTGGGCTGAAGCCATAAATTGTGCAAATTACATAGTTAATCGCACCCCCACAAAAGCATTACAAGGTATAACACGGAAGAAGCATGGAGTAAAATTAAACCTGATGTAAGTCACTTTCATGTGTTTGGCAGTGAAGCATGGGCTCACATTGAAAAACAGAAAGCATTGCAGCCTAAAAGTGAAAAGTGCATATTTGTTGGATATTCTGAAGATGTAAAAGGTTATAGACTTCTTCAACCACATTCTCATGCTATAATCATTAGAAGAGATGTTAAATTTGATGAAAATCTCTTGGCCTACGAGCCTAACTCGACGATTGTGCCATCTTTGGCCTGCGAGCCTGATTTGGCGTTTGTGCCTCCTTCTTCTTCTTCCAACTTCCTTGACAGGTTTCCAACTCCAGTTTCTGATGATGACAATGAGGATGAAAATCCACCTCCGCTTGCTCATGTTCCTCCAGTTGCACCAACACAAGTGCTTCCTCGATGGGTCCGTTCAACATGTGAAGCAGCTGGTGATCTTGCCGGTGATCCTAGAGATCAATGTCGAACACGTTCTCAGTTTCAGTGAGCCTCTTCTCTTTTGGCTCAAGTTTCCGAGAATCATGATCCAGAAACTTTTGCAGAAGCTTCAGGGAATCCAGATTGGGATGCAGCCATGGATGAAGAATATCGTTCCTTAATGGCGAACGATACTTGGGATCTTGTACCTCTTCCAAAAGGAAGAAAACGTGTCAGATGTAAATGGGTCTACAGAACTAAGTATGCATCAGATGGAAGTGTTGAAAGACTTAAGGCAAGGTTAGTTGCCAAAGGTTTTTCCCAAGTTGAAGGGATTGACTGCAATGAAACCTTTGCTCCTGTCGCAAAAATGAACTCCATCCGCCTTGTTCTTTCCCTTGCAGCCTTACACAGCTGGGAAGTCCATCAAATGGATGTCAAGTCTGCCTTCTTACATGGTGATTTACAGGAGGAAATTTACATGGAACAACCTCCTGGCTATGTTCAGAATAACTATAGCCTTGTCTGTCGCCTTAAGAAATCCTTATATGGCCTTAAGCAAGCTCCTAGAGCTTGGTATGCCAAAATGGATAACTTTCTCCTTGACACTGGTTTTTCTAGATGCCATTCTGACCCCAATGTCTATACCAAGAAAGTAGGAAACCATCTCATCATACTTGTTCTATATGTTGATGACCTTATTTTTACTGGTAGTGACCCTCAGCTTATAACCCATGTGAAATCCAGTCTTAAACAAAATTTTGAAATGTCAGACTTAGGACATTTGATTATTTTCTTGGTCTCCAAGTCCTGCAAACCAAAGAAGGAATCTTTCTTTCTCAGTCTAAGTATGCTTGTGACCTTCTTCGTCTCTTTCACATGGAAGATTGTACACCAGCCCCTTCTCCCTTCCAGTTTGGAGTCAAAATTTTTGCCACTTGTACTTCACCTGAAGTCGATGCCACCTTGTATCGTCAGCTTGTTGGTAGTCTCTTATACTTGACTCATTCCCGTCCTAACCTTTCCTTTGCCATTGGTCGAGTTGCCCGTTATATGCAGACACCTCATGAAAGTCACTGGAAAGCAGCTAAAAGAATACTTCGATATATTCGAGGTACAGTTCAGTTTGGGATTCATTACAATACAGGGGGGAAACCTTTGTTGGTTTGTTTCACTGTTTCAGATTGGGCCGGCGATCCTGATGATCGAAAGTCTACTGCAGGTTATGTTTTTAGTCTGGGATCTGGACCTATTACTTGGGCTTGTAAGAAACAACAAGCTCTTGCTCTTTCTTCAACAGAGGCAGAATATCGAGCAGCCGTCAATGCCAGTCAGGAAGCTTTATGGCTTCGACAGATCCTTTCAGAGTTTGGATTCGAGCAGCAGCAGCCTACTCCACTTTGGTGTGACAATCAAAGTGCCATCAAGCTTGCCAAAGATCCAGTTCTACATCAACGCAGCAAACACATTGAGCTACATATGCACTTCATCAGAAATCTTGTTCATGATCGGGTTCTTGAAGTGCTCTTTTGCCCTACAGATGATCAAGTTGCAGACATCTTCACTAAGTCTCTCACAGAAGTGAAGTTTTCTAAACTTCGATCTATGTTAGGAGTTCAGGAACTTGTCATTAAGGGGGGATAGGCTTTAATGCCTCCTTCCTTCTCCTAATAGTGTCACTTTTGTAAATCCTTCAATCCTATCCCAAGTTGTTCTTAAGGGGGGATGTTAGGATATTTAGACACTTAGGAGTTAGTTAAGATCAACTTGTGTAATATATCCGTTAGGGATAGTGTGTTTCTTTAGTATGCATTAGTATGCATTTGTAAATACTTAATCCGACGGTCACGATATGTTTCCGACATAGAGTGATCCGACGGCTCAACTTCTCTTAGATCAAACCTAATCTTGATCCGTGGCTTAACACCCGATTGGTCCATGATCTCTATTTAAAGAGCATGGAGGGTCATTGTTTAGTTGATCGATTATGAGAAGCTCATTTGTAACTTTCTTTCTTTGCATAATAAATTGTCCCGTAGAAGCTATTTGGCCGGGGCCGTGGAGTGTTTCCCTCAAGAGGGTTTAAACCACGTCAAAACATCGGTGTGTTGATCTGTGATCTGTTTGTGTGAAGTGGTTGCTCTTGGTGTTCGGTTCTTTGGTAGTACCCTGTGTATCCGAACATTTGGTAGGTGATGAATATACGATCCTAGAAGCTGTCTTTTAAGTTGTTTTAAGCTCTTGTTTTGACTATGAAAAACTAAACAAGATTGCCAAGCAAACTTGGTCTCTTCAAGCTCGTTAAAGGAATTGAAGGTCCATCCGCTTAGGTATAAGTTTAACCATTTTCCAGACCTTTGCGGATTACTTACGAAAAATGAATACTCTAGTCATACGTGGCTAAAAGAGTTATTTTCTCATTGTTTTAAACTTTTTCTGGGGAGGAGACTAACTATACGAAAAATGACCTTTTGGAGCTTTCTTTAGGGTTTTCAGGCTCTTGAAACATGAAAACACCAAGCGAGCACTCACCTACTCGGGCTCGATGTGAAATCCACAAGAGGGTAAATAGAGGATTGTTTAAGTTTTTCAGACTCTATAAACAGGAAAACACCGGTGAGCATTAACCTACTTGGCTCGATATTAAAATCCACGAGTAGGTGTATGGAGTTATTGTTTAAGTTTTTTAGAACTTAAAATTGAAAACACCGGCGAGCAAGGACAGATCTCGGCTCGATACTAAAATCCAGAGATCAGTATTATAGAGTATTCTTTTATCTCTTCTTCGAACTCTGTAAACAATGAAGAAGGTCCTGAGTCTTCCTCCCATGGGCTCGTTAAACTTTTACATGGTTGGGATTATTGAGTTTTCTATCTTTCTTGGACTCATTAAAACAACAAGAAGACCATTCTTTTACCAAAAAGAATAAGAGATAAGAAGGGTATATCACATTTTTTTCAGTTTCAAAGGCAGTTGAGTCAGTCATGTCCTTGAACACAACACCTACTTGAGTTTTTCATGTCAGTTGGGGTTTAGTTTTTGACCTTAGGGTGAACCTAATCTCCGAGTTTTTACTCCAACCATATGGAGGGTCTGTTAATGTCTCCTTCATTACAGGCTTATATCACTTCCTCTTCATGTTGAAAACTGCTTAAGTCACTTTGTGTCATGCTCACTGTTCAAGGATACAGCCTGTGTCGTCCATTCTGCAGTTTACCTTGACTTCATGTGTCAGCCATTCTGGTGTCGGTTTGTTTCATCTTGTTACTTGTCCTACTCCACATTAGCTCATACCTGTGAGTGTTCCTCGTGTTGGATGATGGAGGATGCATTAATGCCTCCCTTCCAACGGACTTCTTCCCATTGACTTCAACTCATTATGCTTTGGGAACGAGGTTTAGAGTTTTGGTTAGTACCTTAGGGATTGCAGTCATTAGTGGCAGTTTCCCTCGTTGTTGAATAATGGGAATTCATCAATGTCTCTTATTCGACAGGTTCCTCAAGTGTTCGACTTCAAGTACTCTTATTCACACTTGTTGGATCGTACTAGGTACCTTGGACCCCATTATCATTATCGATGGAAGTCCTTGCGTTTGTTAATGGTATACATCAATGACCAGTAATCAAACGATACCCCCCATGTTCGACTTCAACTCATTTATTCACATGGATAGGGTTTGTACTTTGAGTTGTTTGGATGAAGACCTTGGGACTATGATAGCATTACCTTGTTTATGTTATCACCCAAACTGCGCAAGACTGAGCCTCACTTATTTTGGCTTTTCATGAGACATAGATCCAGCTTGTTGTTATGGCTTTGATATCTCATTTTGACATGGACCCACGCTTGTATTTCAGTGGCCATGCTCTATATATACATCTCCTAGTTATGTATCAGAGATCATGCTACACATCTATATGATGTCAAGATTGTAATTGCTCGCTGACCTTAATCGTTGTTTCAGGTGTTTTTGTGACTTGGTTCTGCGGTTTCTTGCTCCTCCTCTGACTTGGACTTATAATGTATTTCAGCCATCGTTTCCCTCTAACCTCACACATTAGGGGGCATCTGTTATAGGTCAAATCTGCACTTCTCTGTCCATGATCACATTATGTTGTCGATCACACAAAATGACAACATGGATTGAAGAGCTAGATTTCCCTAGATGATGTATGGACTGGATTCACCCTCTTCAGCTGAGATTTTCCCTGTTTTACTTGATCTTTTGACATGTGCGCCACTCCTTGGCTAGTAAACTAGCGCACATCTTCTAGTATGCCCTACTTTCCTCAAGGAAAACCAGCGCACACCTTGGAAAGTTGCAGGTGCTTGTTGCAAAACACTAAAGTTGCGCTCTGTGCGCTACTATGCCTTGAGAAACTCACACACATCTTAAGATGAAATAAAAAATATATTAATTTGACGAATTGGGATTAGTTGGAGTTGGTTCTACAACTTCCCCAACTTCCCAATTCAACCACCTCTCAATCTAAACTGCCTACCTTGTCCCATAAATACAAGGAGGATCCATAAGAGGGGTTAGAGACATAGAGTCATAAATACCTAGAAAGTATGCAAGGGTTGTTACGCTGGAGGAAAGTCCCAAGTCATTATGAAGAGCAGGAGCCCATGACTCGGTTGCAGAAATATCTTGACACGTCAGGTATATTGTACTGATTCATGTTTCTTTGACAATAAAAAGGTCGAAATACCCTTCCTGTCCCAAATAAGATGTCTATTGGATTGTATGTCTATTTGGCTTAATATCTGATTATATTTGATGTTAAATTACTTTCTGATTTCATCATATTTATATATAGTCAAGATATGCTGAGGAAGGTATCATTTGTGTTGCAGGTTCATCAAGTGGGAGATCAAGTGAAAGCTAAGACCAACCGTCGAGTAAAGGTATGTCTTTCGATATCCCGATCTCTGTCATTTGTAAGAACTAGTTGCAATATAATTAATGTATTTACCTGTCAAACCCGCCCAATTGGTAGTGTCCATCTCCTCACTATAAGGTAGAAATCCTGAACAACAACTACTTTCCTTCTCTCACACTAACCATGTCCCATATTATTGAGATTTATATTTTTGTTTTTTAAATATATGTTTGATTTTATTATATAATTATCTATGTAAATTTATGGTACAGTTGTGAATATTTAATTAAAAGTAATATATATAAGTAGTCTACTTTCGTATTTTATTCGTACTGGATTTTTTCATTACGTATTTTTTCCATATCGAATCATGTTCGTATTTGTAATCGTACTTGATTTATGCTACTATGGTGTAGCTCATAATATTGGTATAAAAATGTGAATTTTTGTATTTACTAACGGTGAAATTCCAAGCTCTAGCAACTGCAAAAAATAAAGGTGAGCATCATGAAAGAATAAGTCAAACTGAATGCTAGCTAATTGATTTGTTGTCTGCATTGAAATTGCAAATCAATTCTGTTTTTTATATTGTACCATCCTTCTTTATTGTTTGGTAGTATATTGTACCATCCTTCTTTATTGTTTGGTTGAGATTTTCAATCAATATAAATTTTTGAGCAACTTGAAAGATCCTCAATTTTCCGTCAAATATTGAATGTTTATATATCTTATTTTGATCTCTACACTTCTTTTACATTGTTTTATTTTTATAGAAACATTTAGGTTTAACACAGGCAAACATAGCCACTCTATGATTCACCTCCTCACATGCTCCACGGTGAAAACTAAATGCCACTCCACTATTTTTTAATTTTATAGCAAGTGCTTCAATGATGTAGGTGGGATCAGTAAGACCAATCCAACCTACTTTCCCTAGGATTAATATGATTCCAAACTTAGCAAACCCGGCTAAGTCTTTCTCCAAGCGGATGTTGAAGGTAGATCTCAAATTTGCGGTGAGCTGGAATTCATAAAAGTTTCGGGTCTCACATGAATGCGGAGCGTTGAGCAAATGTGCCTTCCGCAAATCTCTTCCGCAAATACCTTTCCGCGACCTCATTTTCGCAACGACCTTCTGCAATCGCCTTCATTCCGCAATTGCATGCATGCCTTCCCAACTTCCTTTCGCAACTGCCTTCTGCAAAGCTCCTTCCGCAATTGTGGGTGTGCCTTCCACACTTCCTCGAAATTGGCTTCCGCAATTGCCTCTTGCAAAGTCCCTTTCGCAATTACTTTGGACTATCAAATCGACAAGTGTTCATTCCGCAATTTCTTTGGGCCATCGGATCCAGATCAATGGCGGACTCTTTGCATTCATTCTAGCCATTAACCCCCAAACTCTTTCTCCTACGGAATACTTGTATAAGCGATTGATCTCTTCGCGGCTTCCTTCGTCCGTCGATCTGCAATCAGTTTGCAGATCACTCACTTTGGATTTGCGGAGATCTATCTTTCACGCATGTTCACCCAACGAGATCCTTTCCTCGTCGTTGATGTGTCTTCTTGCTTCAATCTGGATCGTCCAAACTCTGTCAAATGAACTGTCACATCCTCACCGACCTACCTAGCCGCCTGGAGACCATGATCCATTTTTTTTTCTCCCAAAACATCGACTGAGTGCCCATACACACAGTTGGGAGAGCTTGAGCCCGCAATCCACAACCTGCAGCTATGAACCCGCAACCTTCATTCCATGACAGTGAATCCCGCAATCTGCATCTCGCAATCTGCAACCCGCAGTTGCGGATTTGGAAATGCGGAAATCCCAAAACTCTTACTTTCGAACTTAGAGATCCCGCAACCCTCAACCCGAAACAGTGGGTCCCACAATCCGCGTCCCGCAACCCGCAACTCAAAACCCGAAACCCGAATTTGTGGATTCGAAAATGTGGAAATCCCCAACGCATAACTTTCGAACTTGGAGATTCTACAACCCGCAACTCGAAACCCGAAATTGTGGATTCAGAATTGCGGAATCCCGTCTCTGCAAGGCAATTTTCATCAAATCTTCTAAGGGGCATAACTCCTCCCTCCGTATCCAAATGGGGCGAGGTTGGTACTGTTGGAAAGATCTTGGAGAGCTCTATCCAATTGTAGAATCCCCTGATCAGGTGAGGCATCTAACCTTCTCATTTCCTTTTATGAAGTTTTGCCTATATCTCCACTCAGACACTTCCAACCTTCAACCTGCCAAGATCTTACTCTCCATCTGATCCACAGAGGTTTCTGAAACCACTTCCAGGCTTCCCTCCCCTCCTTAGGAATTCAGGTGTAAATATGCATCTCCTCCACAGGATTAGTATACATAAACATTCATCACAAAACAATGAAACACTATCATTCATTATAACATGTATGATGCATTAAACAGGGTTGATCAACACATCTATCATATGCAAGAATTACAAGGCATTAAACTCATGCAATATAAGATATACATACAACAGTGGACTCAGCCTCTTACTCAGGCCTATATATGACTTCATGTCAACCTCATTCACATTCATACATTCCACAGTTCCACAGTTATACACAAACATTCATCACAGCAATTAAGACAACATCATTTATGATAACATAAATACTTATCTTTCAATTCCGAAGCAACTGGCTAAGTGAGAGCAATGTTCCACCCAACCTTATATCTCTGTCCAGCCTATACTATTTCAGCTGAGAGATCACCCCCGAGCTGGGCAGTGTATCCATTAAGGAGGGCTAACAGGTTCTCTCATAGTCAAGGCTCCATTCTCATGCTAAACCAGTATGTAGTTGGGTTTATCAAGCATTCTAGGGCTCCTACCCATGCTAAGCCAACGTACAGTGGTTGTTAAGGGACAACAGGGAAGGCGTTGCTAAGCCAATGAGCTCAACCACAGAGCTGTAGGAATCTCAACACTCAGTTGACTTGGCACCCACAATACCTACCACATCCAACACAAGGAAGACCTACATTACTGTTACACAGTCTCTCAAGGAATCTTCCCTTCCAATGCTATTCCAGGATGGGCATAGAAAGGTCCAGTCGCTTTCAGCCGACTTGGCACCCACAATACCTACCACATCCAACAAAAGGAAGATCCTATCACTGTTACACAGTCTCTTACAGTCCTTCCCTTCTAGTGTTATTCCAGGATGGGCATAGAAAGGTACAGTCACTAGTTCATTGAGACTATAGCCTTCACTGGGTTTATCAAGCAACTCAACTCTCTACCACAGTTCAACAACTGATTCGTTACCAAACTTGCGGTTTCCTCATGGACGCTCTACCAATACCACTCTACAACATCTTCTATCAATACCACTCTGTCCCTGTAACTGGGGTTTACACACAGGGTGGTTACAATTATCAACTCTCAGGCTCTTTCTCCCACACAGGAAGCACGATTAACCTCAGATTTCCCTTTTTCCTAGATTGGTTTGGTGCATACAGGAAATACAGGAACGAATTCTCTTCGAGGGTCGATGGCTCGTGAATGGCAAGTGCGTGCATGGCTAGTGAGCACGTGAATGAGTAGAAGTAGGAATGTCTGTCCCCCCGGATAGTCAAACAGGTCTAGCGAGTTCTCCCAGGCAATTGAGTGTCATCCTGTTCAAGCGATCAGAGCCATGCCTTGCCATACGAAATCAGATGCATGCTCCATACTCCAGTGGCATCAGCCATCAGGGTTCTCAACCACCCTCTGTAGTTGCATTAATGTCAGCAGGGAGTTCAAACGATTTCCTAGTCACACATGTGGCAATATGGGAACCAATGCCAACCCCCTCACCTCTCCCTAGTGGATACACATGGCCCCTTCTCATTCGTTTCCTCCTTAACTAGCTTCTTGGTTATTTTATTCATTCAGTAATAATTACATCATTTACATTCCTTCATGGCTTAATCAGCCCATGAATAATCAAACTGTCCAAATACTTGCCTAAGCAAATAACCTTAAACATCCACTAGTGGGGCCTTGGCCTTGAGCTCCACACTAGGGAAAATACACACACTGTACATACATAGTATTTACATCAAAGCCAAATACATCAAGGGAAAAATTGGGTATTACAACTCCCTCTCCCTTAAAATAACACCATCCTCAGTGTTCTCAAAACTGAACAAAAATGGGAATGCCTCCTTCATGGCATCCTTCAGCTCCCACATGGCCTCTTCTGGGCTACGCTGCCTCCATTGCACCTTTACCTGCCCTATGGCCTGGTTCAAGAGCAAGGTAACCTTCCTGTCGAGGATGCATGTAGACTCCACCGAGAACTCTCCTTTTGGTTCCACCTGTATCACATGCCAACAAATGATATGATTAGGATCATGTACATACTTCTTAAGCAAAGATACGTGGAAAACATTATGAGCTTTCATGTTAGCAAGCAGTGCAATTCTATATGCAACTGGCCCTATCCTACCAAGGATTTCAAATGTACCACAATATCTAGATGCCAACTTGGAACAACTGCCCAATTTCATGGAACTCTTCCTGGGTCTCACTCTCAAATAGACATGATCCCCAATCTGGAATTCCTTATGCACTCTCTTCATATCTGCATAACTCTTCTTCCTGTCTTGTGTTGCCTTCAAAGTCTGCCTGATCTTAACAAATTCGTGTTCCATCTCCTCAATCATCTCTGGTCCAAGCACTACTATGTTCACTAGGCTGTCCCAGCTTACCATACAAAACTTCAAAATAACTCATCTTCAATGATGCTTGATGTCCATTGTTGTAAGCAAATTCCACTAAGTGTAAATAGTCTTCCCACTAGATGGCTTGTCCATCACATACATCCTTAACATATCTTCAAGGATTTGGTTCACTCTCTCAGTCTGACCATCTGTCTGAGGATGATAGGTTGTGCTAAATTTCAACTGAGTTCCCAACTCTTGGAACAATCTTTTCCAAAAGTTGGATGTGAACTTTGTGTCACGATCTGAAACTATTTCCTTAGGAAATCCATGCAGCTTGAATATCTCTCTCATGAAGATATCTTCAATGTCATTAGCCTTGTGGGTGGACTTGAATGGGATGAAATGAGCTACCTTTGATAGCGTGTCCACCACAACCATGATTGAATCATGCTTCTTCACTGTCATAGGAAATCCTGTTATGAAATCCATAGAAATCACTTCCCACTTCCACTGTGGAATGGGTAATGGCTGCAACAATCCTGCTGGATGTTGGTGCTCTGTCTTAACTCATTAGCACTTCTGACATCTAGCAATGTACTCAGCTATGTCTTTCTTCATACTGTGCCAAAAGTACTGCTTCCTTGCTGCTGTTATAGTCTTGTGATATCCTGGGTGCCCTGAGTATGGCTTCTGATGTATCTCATCCATCACTAACTTCTTCAAATCTGCACTGTTGGGAATGTATAGTTTGGTGTTCTGATAAATGAGAACATCACCCTCACCCAGCTGATACCTTGCATATTTCTCCTCTATAACACTCTGCTGTAATTTATCTTTAATCTGGAGATAGACTTCATCACTATCTTGAGCCTCTGAAATTCTTGCCTTCAAATCTGATTCACATCTACTTATTGTTGCAATATGGAATCTCCTGCTGAGTGCATTAGCAACCTTATTCTCTTTAACTTTGACATGCTTAATCTCCAAATCAAACTCACAAAGAAACTCCATCCATCTAGTCTCCCTTGCATTTAGATTTGGTTGGTCAAACAAGTACTTTAAACTCATATGATCAGTTCTGAGCTCAAATCTCCTTCCCAAAAGATAATGTCTCCATCTCTTGAGAGCGTGAATGATGGCTGCTAGCTCTAAGTCATGGGTGGCATAGTTCCTTTCATGCTCTTTCAACTTCCTAGATTCATAAAAAATTATAGAACCTTCTTGCATTTGCACTCCACTGAGTGCTTCAATGCAAGCATCAGTGCATACCACAAAACCTTTACTCGGATCTGCAATCTTCAACACATGTGCACTAGTAAGTAATTCCTTCAACTACTGGAAACTTCTTTCACATTTTTCAGACCATGTGAATTTGATGTCCTTTCTCTGCAATGAAGTAATTGGATGGGCTATCTTGGAGAATCCTTTTATGAACCTCCTGTAGTAACCAACAAGGCCCATAAAAGATCTAACATTTGTTGCATTCCTTGGAGTGGACCAATCCATGATGGCCTCAATCTTTTCTAGATCTACTGCGATGCCTTCTGTTGATGTAATATGACCCAAATACTGCACCTTCTCTTGATAGAAGTTACATTTACTCAGCTTAGCATACAGTTGGAGTTCTCTAAGGACTTGCAATACCATTCTCAAATGCTCATCATGCTCTTCTTCATTCTTCGAATACACAAGAATGTCATCCAAGAACACAATTACAAATCTATCCAAATACTTGTTGAAGACACTGTTCATGAGACACATGAACGTGGCAGGTGCATTGGTAAGACCAAATGGCACAACTGTAAATTCATAATGACCATACCTAGTTCTGAAGGCTGTCTTATGAATGTCTTCTTCCTTAATCCTTACCTGATGGTATCTAGACCTCAAGTCAATCTTGGAAAACACTCTAGCTTCCTTCATTTGATCAAACAAGTCATCAATCCTCAATAAGGGATACTTGTTCTTAACTGTCACCTTATTGAGCTGCCTATAATCAACACATAGCCTCAATGTCCCATCCTTCTTCTTGACAAACAACATTGGTGCACCCCACGGGTATACACTCAGTCTGATATATTCCTTATCCATTAATTCCTGCAGCTGCATATTTAACTCTACCAACTCTGGTGTGCTCATTCTGCAAGGAGATTTGGAGATGGGTGCTGCTCTTGGAACAAGATTAATGGAAAAGTCAATGTCTCTCTTAGGTGGCAATCCTGGAACCTCATCTGGAAACACATCCTAAAACTCTTGCAATATCTGGAAGTCTTCTATCCTGGGTCCATTATCCTCAGCTGAGTTTGATATATGCACATCATATAAATGACAACCCTTTTTATAAAACTTCCTTAATTGTAGAGCTTAAATCTGCCTTACTGAAACATGCTTTGGAATCCCTTTAACCAACCTTGGTCGGCCTTCATCATCAAGGCATTCCAATGCTTTCTCATAATAGTCCACCTTGGCTCTGTGCCTTTCCAGCCAATCCATGCCAATTAGGGCATCATATGATCCCAATGGAAAGATATTCAATTCAACATGTGTGAGGAGTCCATTCAATTTTATAAGACACTCCTTCACTACTTCACTTACCTTTCTCTTTGTGCCGGTGGCCAAGTGAACTAACCAAGCCTTTTCATGTCTTATCTTACCAAGATAACAACTTCCAACTATCTTAGGAGATACATAACTATGAGTAGACCCTGGGTCAATCAAAACAGAAATAGATTGATTAACAGTCTTACTTGCAACCTCCACCACTGCTGATTGATGGTTTGCTTGATGGTCATCCAATGCTGCATAAATTCTAGGCGTTGCTCTTTCCATATCCTCTCCTGTAGCTGCCCCCTAACATTGTGCAAGCTCCTGGGGTTCTTCTTTGTAGTTGGGAAATCTCTGAGCCTGTGGTTCTCCCCACAACCCCAACACTAAAGTGGCCCCATCGATGTCCTGTCCGCTGCTACAACTAGCTTGGATTCTCTTCTTGCTTGTTGGCCTTGTGGAAATCTCCTAGGCTGATTCCTGAATGGTGGTTTAAACTCACATTTCTTCTGATCCATCCTTCCCTTGAGTTTACCCTTCCACGCTGGTTGTGCTTATGCTTTACCTTCATTCTGCTCATAGCAATGCTCTGCCATCCTGATAGATTCATCTAAGCTTGGTGGATTTACAAACTCTATCCTATCTCTATAGCTCTGTGGTAGACTACCAAGGAAGCATTGAATCTTCACTCTTTCATCCTTGATGTAGTCCACATACCTCAACAACTCCAGAAACCTATGAACATGCTCATCCATGGTGTTTTGTCCTAGTCTGAGTTCATTGAAATCTTTCCTTTTTCTATCATAGTACCTAGCTGATAGGTACTTCTCCTGAAAGTATCTTTGGAATCTACCCTAGCTGACTCTTCTTTCACTGATTCCTTTCACTTGCATGAGGTAATCCCACCAAATAGAAGCTCTTCCACTAAGGTTGTAGATAACAACCTTAGCCTTTTCATTCTCCAAATATTCATGCATTCTGAAGTACTTATTTATCCCAAGAAGCCATGCCTCTGCTTCTTGACCTTCTTTACTTTCACCATCAAAAGTAGGAGGCCTTGCATTCCTAAATTCACCCTGTGGAATACCTCGGTGCTTCTTCCTGCTCTTACTCTTACTGGTAGTGCGTCCTGGGCTCTCTTGAGAACCCTCAGAATCGGTTAACATGCTAGAAGAAAACTTAGGAGAAGGTGTCCAGTGCCTCATGCCTACAGAACCTCTTCTAGGGCTTGGAGTTCTTCTCATGGAATGGCCCCTAGACTGAATTTCTGCGTTTCTTTCCTCTCAGACTTCATGGCTTGGGTTAGAACCACTGTTTATCCTTTGCTGTAAGTCGTTCAGGCTCTGCAAAATGGCTGCATTGAGCTGATGTTGCTCTTCCTGCACTTTCATCATTCGCTCATTAAAGCTAACCATAGTCTCAGCCAAGTTTGGGGGCATCACTTGCTCCCATCTTCCATTAGACTCGGCTTCTGTATGTGCTCCTTGCACATTCTCACCCAATACATCATCCTCTAGCCCAAATGGGTCTTGTGCATCATTCAAAGTAACCATTCTTACACCGTTCTGTGTGTTTCCCTGTGACACAATTCGTCTTACAGCTGCTGCTATCTCTGTGCATATCAAATACACTTTATTAGACATCACAAGCATAAAAATAAGCTCTATCATACCCATTCAAACTAGGAATTTATTCATTTGACAATTAATCATTCAAATAAGTTTATTAAAATCACGCTAGGGGTGCATTTCTTGACCAAACTTTCATGCACGATCCGGCCCAAACAGCTCCCAGTGCTGCAACTGAAGCTCTGATACCACTCTGTCATGTCCCCACCGACCTACCTGGACGCCTGGAGACCATGACCATTTTTTTTTCTCCCAAAACATCGACTGAGTGCCCATACACATAGTCGAGAGAGATCGAGCCTGCAATCCGCAACCCGCAGCTATGAACCCGCAACCTTCATTCCGCGACAGCGAATCCCACAATCCACAACCCGTAGTTGCGGATTCGGAATTGCGAAAATCCCAAAACACTTACTTTCTAACTTGGAGATCCCGCAACCCGAAACAGTGGGTCCTGTTGTTGGACGGGGTCGAAGTTGGGATTTTGCACAAGTACTAAAGAGTGCGCATTGCGCGCGACGACAAGCTACAGGAAGTTTTTGAGAAATTGCGCATGTCGCGTGACGACAATGGCCAAGGCATGGTTGTGCAGTAAGTTGGTGCGTAGAACCGCGCATGAGCTATTTTTGGTATGCAATACAGGTAAAGGTCAGACGAGGACATGACCTATTTTGGGTAAGGAACATGTGGAAGGCAGAGGAAAGCGACCTGTTCGAGCAAGTGGTGGAAAGCAGCTGAGAAACTAGGCCACTACGCCGATGGCGATAGGCAGGAGAAAATAGTGGAAAGGGACAGACCATGATGCAGTTACAACCGTTTGGTGACTGTGGCTGTCAGACGAGCGTGTGAGCCACGAGTGGCCCAGCAGGACGGCCTGGAGCAGGCAGAGCAAGCTGTTGATTGCGACAGCTAGGGTGGCAACTAGCCATGCCAGTTTTGGAAACCTTAGGGTTTCGGCCTATTGATTGTAAAGACATGACCCATGGGAGTGATCTATAAATAAGGGCATTATGTATGGGAAAGGGTTAATCTCTTGTAAAGCTAGTCATTGTTGAGAATTGTTAGCATATTTTGAGTTTTGAAGCTATTGTAAAGGCTTTGCAGCTGAGTGCGCAGACTAAGAACAGTTGTACCCTTCCCAAAAAGATCAATATTAACAACCGTTCTTATGGACGTAGCCTCCATCCGGGGGGTGAACCACGTTAAATTCTGTGTTGTGTGATTGCTTGTGTTTGCAACTATTCTTTTGCTTAGCATGGATGTTTAAATACCGCAGTTATCTGTTATGTGATTGCTTTTATATGCATTCGCCACAGAATGATGGGAATAATATGTTAAGTAATACATGTGTGGATGAATGTTACGTATTCAACACTTCTAAGCATTTGAATGTATGAATTTGTGGATAGTCGCATAATTGAACATTGAATTGAAGCGCAACGTTGAAGTGCATAGTGTTGTATGTTTTATTCAATTGTATGCGCCATAATATTAATAATCTAAGTGTCTCGAATGGACAAAGATAGTCAAGACTTTGAATGAAGTCGAACAAGTCTTGAGTAGATGCGCGGTCTAATTGACGCGCCGAACCATTGAGAGTTGCTGCGAGGTAAGCTGTTGATAGCTTATTGTCGTAACACACGAAGTATCCAATACCGCGCAGCCCTTGGAAGCGCTGGTTGTGCAAGCGACTCCGCTTACCGAAGTATCCGGCGCAAAGTAGAGACTTCACGCAGTTGTCTGTCCGCAGCAGTTCGCATAGTGTTGCGCCGCTCATCAGTTCTTTTACCTTCGCATCAGTAGGTTGTGGAAACTTGATTCTGCAACCACCCCCTCAGCTTCGCCTCAGGTGAGACCTTAGGCTGTGCACAGTCTGTTGCCGAAAGGGTCGGTGAATAGGGGTTTTGTTGGTTCCTTGAACCGCGAAGTACCTGGGTCTACACTGGAAACCTCTAGCTCGGTTATATACGCCAACAAATGGTTCCATTGCTCGGCTAAGACCAGTGATGCGATAATATATTTGGAAAAGTAATGTGTGAAGAAGAATACCAGTTCTCGTTAGGTTCAGATAATTGGCATCTGGGACTGGTGTGACAAGATTGTAAAAGATTTTGCAAAGAAAAAGAACAAACACCGGCGTCTATCTGACGTACAGTGGTTGAACATATATTTGTGGAGAGATATTCACAAGATATTCTGGGCTTTCTTTGGAAACGAGTTGCACAAGTGGATCTCGTGACTCGCAAAGAAGAAAACCTGTTTTCAAGGAGGAGTACCTACAAAGTGGACTCCAGATCTCACAGTGAAGCTCAAATCAATAGACAACCCACTGATGTGAGCAGTCGACTTCTGGGTTGCTAGCATACTTGAAGGATTTGTGATCGAGTTTGCTGTAGATACGCTGAAGTCCTACAGTCAAGCCGAAGCATACTTCTTTGAAGGATTCAGAGGTAAGTATCTAAACAATGTCAGTCTATACATTAAAATGCTTTTAGCTTAGAAAGGCGTTTTAAGAATGCAGTAATATTTTTTAATCTGTCATGGTCAATAGAATTTTTAGTGATTCTAATGAAGAGACACATAATATGAGAAGTGGAAAAAGATATAAGTTTAATAAAGAAAAGAATCCCGGAGGACCTGGACTCCGCGTGAATACCGAACTCCCATGTGGCCTTAACAATCAGACCGTGCCGTCATCAACCACCATCCACCCTATCATACCTCAAAATCCACCGGTTGCAGAAACCACGCCACCCCTAGATCAAAACCAACCCACTGCGAGTGTAGCGCAACCCACCCCACAGAACATCAATACTGCTAGCACCGTAGGAGCATGTGCTCAGACTATTCCGACTCAGGCCATTCTGACCCAGGATATTCCAGTTCAGAATACACAATCTCAAAACATCCTGCAGAATAACACTATCCCGAATAATACCTTCATTTTTTTCGCTCAGAACCCCGCCTAGATAGTCAACACTACTCAGAGCGCTGCACAACCAGGAAGGAGAATGACCGATAATGATATAAAACTGTCGATATTCAAAGGAACGGGTCTAGAAGACCCTGATCAGCACTGGTTTCTATGTGAAGCCGTATGGAGTGTAAAGCAGATCCATGATGATGTTGTGAAGAGAGCGCAGCTCATCACCACTTTTAGAGACCGTGCCTTGCATTGGTTTATGAAATATTCTCAGGCACAACCGAGAACCCTAATAGAAATTAAGGATGAACTTGCCACAGAGTTTAAGAAACCGAAATCAGAATCGCAGTGCATAAAATAAATAAAGGAAATCAAGCAGAAGCCTACCGAAACGGTTTGGCAATTTAACCAAAAATTTAAGACATTGTTGGACCAAGTGAGCTTTGAGATAGCCCCACAACAGCATAAGGAGTGGTTCATCGCTACGCCGTTTCCCCACATTAGACAACCATTGATGCAGCAGAAGGTTGCGTTGCAGGCAGAGGCCTTAGAGATCGCAATGAAGCTAGAGGCTTCACCAATCAGTGAGACTAGTTCTGGGATGTCTCAAATCTAGCACTAGATGACTACCTTGACATTATAATTGCAAGGTATGAAGAATGGAAAAGAACAAAGATACGAACACAGACGCGAAGTTTGGTGCACATGATGCAAAGGAGAGGGCCACACCAGAGAACACTGCCATCTATTTCAATATTATCTTGACAGTGGCGCACCAAACCCAATAAATATGAATCACAATCAGGCACCATGGTGTGAAATCTGCAGAAGCAGAGGACACAGGCCTGAGGATTGTTATCTCATACAAAATACGTAAAGACACCTAAGAGCTTGTATTGTAATTTTCGTAAATCAGTTGGACATGATGAATCCAACTGCCGCGCATATGAGCTCATGAATGAAAGAAAGCATGATATGGAAATGATGTGAGGTGCTGGAATGTACCGTGTCCAAGAAGAAAATCAACCGAAACAAGAAAACACCCACTATGATCAGGGAGGATACAGAGGCCGTGGTGGTGGATACCGCGAAAGAGGAATAAATGCTGGCCCAACGCAAGGAAAAGGCCACGGCCAGGTAATCTATTAGAACTGCGGCCAGCCAGGTCATGTTTCTAGAGATTGTACCAACCCTTGCACTACATGTAATTAGTGTAAATCATTTGAGCATGTGATTGAAGACTGTCCTATGCTTGAAGTAGAAATGCATAAACGGAGAAGGACAGAACCACTGAATCCCAACATTAAATTGATCACAGTAGAGAGAAGACTTGCGGATCCAAGTGTAAACGTGGTAACACGCAGTGGCACTGATACAGGAAGGGATGGAGGCGCAGAAGCTTCGACTTCTGGAACGCATGATCCTAGGCAGACTTCTGGTGAACCAGTATGGATTAGAAAAGCTCCTAGGAAAGCATCGGGTTTGGACTTACAGAAAAATAAGGGAGCATTCGAGGAAGCGTGGGACATGTTCAGAACACCGCCAACTGGCTCCCCGAGAACCCAGTTGCGTAATGAAGCATTGCGAAGAGGGGATATGCCAACGACATATGATCAGACGAGCGCTACAACAGATACAGGGACCTCTATTGCGCAGTTCTTACGGAGCTGCATGAAATTACTGAAGAGCGCAGATGCTTACATGGAATTTGAAAATCTACTGAGGCAGTATGAGCCACATAATGAGAAGGGAGCTGCCAATGGCGAAGTCCATAATATTAGGAGTCCTAAAAGAACAGGAAGGGAAATGAGGCTCACTGCACAGATTGGGGATTATGAGATGGATGAGATCATCCTTGATCTTGGATCTGAAGTAAATGTATTGACCAAGCAGACATGGCATCAGATGGGAAAACCGAAGCTACAGTGGTCACCTCTACAGTTAAGAATGGCTAATCAAGGGATAGTTATACCTTTGGGGAGGTTACCCAACACCGTTGTTGACATTGGCGGAGTGCGCAGTTATGCATATTTTGAGGTGATTGAAATCGTGGATGACAACCATCCTTATCCAGCGCTGCTGGGTATCGATTAGGCAATGACTAATTCTTCCATTATTGATTTAAAGACTATGAAAATGATATTTGAAGGAAATAATATAAGGGTCATCGCGCCATTGGACCCCTCACAGGGTGAACGATATGTTGAATCGATTCAAGAGGAATCCATACCCCAAGACTTGGACCGTATGTACAAGATGACAACTAATGCTGCTGATTATATTAATCCAACTGCGGATGGAACACTCTATTGGCGCTGTGAAAACTCTTGCGTCTCAGAATCTGATGCAAGACTGCAAAATTGGCAGAGCATATTGCATGAAGTATTTGCCAGGAGATGCGTGCAGATCACAAAGTCATTGTGCTAGATTGGAAAGGAGGTAAGCCTAATCCCCAACTATGATGGTTTCTCTGACGTTTATTCTTTTATCAATGAATACACTGCAACAATTGCAGAAGAACACCGCTTGCAGGCATTAGACATAGCACTGCGCGATACACCTGCCAGATGGTGGGCCGTGCATAAGCAGACACTGACAACATGGGATCAGTGTAGAATTAAGATGCAAATCCGGTTTGCTGATAAGGTTACCCTAGCATTCGAGAAATATAATGGACAGACAGATCCAAGAGAGCATATTCGGGTCTGTTCAGAAGCATGGAGGGAAAGGCCACAGACAGAATGGGTGCATCTGTTTGTGCACACACTGGAAGAACCTATTTCGAAGAAGTGGTACCTAGATCTAGAGTTGCGCAGAGGTACAGCGGAGTGGTCTAGCTTAACTGCGAGCTTCCAGGACGATTCCAATTTTGAAGATGAACATCCGAGCATCAATGATGCATTGCAGGTTCTTAAGAAAAAAATACCCGGACCAGACTGCACTCAGGGAAATATGACCCTAGATGAATTCTTTGGAGCAAACAATGTACCTGCGTGCCTACAGCCAGAATGGGAAGAACAACTGGAGCATGCTCTTGATTGTTATCGCATCACCGAGGAATGCGAGGACAAAGCAGACAGTGATGAGGAGGACCCACGCAATATATAGATACCGGAGTCAGAGGGATTGCGCGAGGTAGAGGGACCTCTACTAGAAATTCCAGATATGAGTGGACCTGTGAAAACAAGAAAAGTGAACATTGGCACCAGCGAAGAGCCAAAGTTCGCAGCTATAGGAGATTACTGGGATGAAGATACAGTTGAAGAAGTCGTGGGCATATTACAGGAGTATCGAGATTTATTCCTGACCAAGTTCACAGAGATGAAAGGTATTCTGGGAGACTTGGGAGTGATGAAAATTCCTCTTAAGCCTAGCGCGAAGCTTGTGAAGCAAAGACTGTATAGATTGAATCCGCACTATAAAGAACGAGTTAAGGTAGAACTCGATAAGATGCTCGATGCAGGGATCATTGAGCCCATTGAAGAATCTGAGTGGATAAGCCCGATGGTTATCCAGGATAAGAAAACAAAGGGTGAGATCACGATTTGTGTGGATCTCAGAAAACGGAATGACGCTTCGATGCATGACCCATTTCCTACACCTTTTATAGATGAAGTGCTAGACAATGTTGGAGGGAATGAGGTGTATTCTTTTACTGATGGATTCTCTGGCTACCATCAGATCAGGATTGATTGCGCAGATAGGCACAAGACTACTTTTGCTACAGAATGGGGGTCATTCCAGTACACAGTGATTCCTTTTGGACTGAAGAACACACCTACCATATTTTCTAGAGTGGTCGTCGCAGCATTTAAAGATTTTATACATAAGTTTTTAGAGGTTTATTTTGATGATTGGACCATTTTTGGTTTACTAAAGAACCATGCCGCGAACCTTAGGATGATACTGGAAAAATGTAGACATCATCAAATCTCATTAAATCTGAAGAAATGTGTTTTCTGTGTTCCCTATGGAATTTTGTTGGGACACATTGTGTGCAAACAGGGATTGATGGTTGATCCTGCAAAGATCGCAGTCATTGTAAACTTGCCTACACCAAATTCAGTCAAGCAGCTGTGCACTACATTGGGGCATACTGGTTATTAAAGGAAGTTCATAAAAGGGTATGCGCAGATCACCACAGCTATGAAGAAGCTGTTGAAGAAAGATGCGTCGTTCCTCTGGAACAAAGAATGCGAACAAGGCTTTGATACATTAAAAGAAAAGATGGTCACTACGCCGATCCTAGTTTTTCCAAACTGGGAGAAGCCATTTCATGTCCATGTTGACACTTCATGTATAGCATTGGGTGTGGTTCTTGCTCAGCCAGGAGATGGAGGTATTGATCATCCCATCACCTTTTCCAGTAGAAATTTGTCATCTACTGAGAAGAACTATACCACTATCGAGCGAGAAGGACTTGCTATGGTCTACATGCTACAAAAGTTCAGACATTACTTGCTTGGTGTGCACTTCTCCATGTTCATTGACCATTCTGCTTTGAAATACCTGGTCAATAATCCAGTGTTAGTGGGCACATATGCAGATGGTTACTACTCTTTCAAGAGTATGACTTTGAAATTGTTGTTAAGCCAGGAAGATTGAACTTAGGACCTGATCATCTGTCAAGAATTGAGTCAAGAGAAGAACCTACGAATCTGGAGGACAATCTGCCCGATGCGCAATTGTTTGCTATATAGGTTGCTGATGACTATTATCAGGATATCATTGATTTTCTAACTACAAGGATGGCACCTAAGGAGTTCAATACGCAGCAAAAGAAGCAGTTGGCAGTGCACACTGCAGACTTCACTATAATCGCAGGTCAGCTATATAAGTTGGGACCGAATGAGGTACTACGCAGATGTGTATTAGAGCATGAGAAGCCATTCATACTAGCTGATGCGCATTCAGGAGTCGCAGGAGGCCACTATGCAGGAAGAGCTACTGCGTAGAGGATATTGCGTGCAGGGCTATGGTGGCCTACAATTCATAAAGATTCGAAGGAACATTACCAGAGTTGTGATGTATGTCAGAGGACAGGGAAGCCATCGCACAGGGACGAAATGCCCTTAAATCCATAGTTAACATTACAGGCATTTGAAACTGAGTATATGGGCGTACAGAACTACATGCAAGAAATTGACTGGCCATACACCTTTCAGGATGGCCTATGGACAAGAAGCAATAATTCCAATGGAGTATATTGTTCCCAGTTTGAGAATAGCTACGTTTACGGGCATGGCAGATCGTGCAACGCTAGAAAAAAGGCTCTTACACTTGGTTGGGCTGGAGGAAGATCGCTTCGTCGCAGGATTCCACCAACAAGTATAGAAAGAGCGCGAAAAAGCATGGCATGATCGCCACATTAAGAACAAGTCTTTCCAGGTAGGTGATCTAGTCCTCCTGTATGATAACAAATTCATGAAATTTCCTGGAAAGTTTAAAATGCATTGGCTTGGACCATAAACTGTAATGCATGTTACTAACGGTGGTGCAGTCCAGTTAGCTACATTAGCTGGAGATACCTTGCCAAGTATGATAAATGATAGGCTGACTAAAGCTTTACGGCGATAGTCCGGTTGTGCAGAATTTTGTATGATCAAGGGAGCTGTACCGTGCAACATTGCTAAAGTTGCGCGCGCAACACCTTATAACTGGTGCCAATATCTACTCAACGAATTTCTAGCAGACGTTGAGGACACACAGGATGATGGAGCAGCATTCCACTTCGGTTGGCTACTCATACTGATAGCCTTTGTAGGCTGGAAAGAGCCGAATGGGTATCAGGGCATCCCAACCTTGGCAGGACAGGGACGCGGAACACATTTTGCTAACCTATGGGAGAGCTCGAAGGCATCAAGGCAGAGTCTCACAGCTGAAGTCTTTTATGTGTATTATCACCAATTGCGCGATGCCATTCTTTTGACGTCGCGAATCACAAGACCATTGACGAAAAAATACACCTGCATCATGATGTTTATGGCGAAGAGGCACCGATCACATATTCAGCCTAGGGCTGACACGAACCAAGAATTATGGTATCCAGGATTTTATCGGCTGGATGAGGAGACAATAGAGCGATGGGATGAGGACTGGAAAGTTCCCACATCGCGAGATGATGAATCTGATTACGAGCAACATGTTGAACCCCTTAAAGAGAAAATTGACGTAAAAGACTCAGATGAGGAGAGCAAAGAAGAAGATAAGGAAGAAATAGAAGGAGGCAATGGAAAGAAGGGAGGGATACCAGCTGGTACTCCCATTAAGGAGGAAAAGGAGAGCGAGCAGAGTGAGTCTACCGAGACGGCAGCAGGGAAAAGGAAGGCCACTGAAGGCCCCACACAACCGCAAAGCCGACATACAAAGAGGAAGGCCGAAAGACCCGAGTTCGGTCCACAACTCCATCCGGATGATTGCGAGATCATCACGACCAAAGTACAGGAAGTATGGGAAGAGACCCGCACAGAGAAGAAATCCAAGCAGGAACAAATGCAGATAAGCTTGATCCAAGCCATGGAAACAGTAAAGACTATGGTCACCCAGTTAAGTTTGGGCCATCAGTCATCAGACTCAGAAGGAAAGGTAGGAGGAACGAGTGCACGGAAGCGGCCACCACACATAGCAAGCCCCTACCCCAGGGTTGTGCATATCGAACCAAGGTATTTCATGTTCCCGAATGAAACGGTGCGCAAGGTAGTCAAGAACTTGGCACATTTTGACCTCAACATTGGGTCATTTTCATTGGAGGACCTCAATGAGATACACCTACAAATCTCATAGGAGATACAAGAAAGAGGCATTGCCTCATATGACCAGAGCATCTGGCTGAAGGAGAATATTGAAGAGCTCAGGCAAGAATCCGAGCAAAAAGAACTAGAACTTTTTGAAGTCCGCGAGAGGGATCACAAGATCAAAGAGACTATCTTGGCAGTATGCGCAAATATCCACGAATGCGCAGAAGAGGATGATGTCGAGGATACTATAAAGAAGCTGGGGGCCAAGGTAGAAACCCTCACATCAAATATGGAACAGATGGAGACTTCCTACAAATGGAAGATCACAGAGTTGGAGGCTAGGCAACCAGTTATACCGGCAGATCAGGTCATAGCTCCAGCTGAGGAAGTAACGACAACCATGAATAACATTTCATCGCAGGTGACGAAGTGCCAGGATTTACTCGAAGGAGTGAATACAATTGTGTTGGGGTTGAACGAAGATCCTGCGCTGCAAAATATCAAGGAGGATCTGCAGAGGACACAACAACATGTAGAAGCCACAAATGCAGAATTAAAGAATGCGCCGGCCCAGGAGAAAATCCAAAAATTCAACGAGATAAAGGACCTACAGAAGGAATTGGCCACGCTAAGGGAGAAAGAGGCTGCTGCATCTGACAGATTGCAGCCCATTGAATAAGAAGGCCTTGAGCTGATACAACAATTCGATGAGAAGTTCGTAGAACTTCAGACGACAGAAGGCATTATGAAAGAGCAGGTGGCCAAAGAAACGGTCTCGCAGGCCACTCTTGAGACGCTGCGAGAATTTGAGAAGAAGGCCAAGGATATGGTTGCAGAGTTAGCAATTACTCTGCAAAGTTTTACTTCAAAGATAGGCACACCAGAGGGCGCAACACCCTCGTTCGGAACTGGAAGTGGCTTGGGACGAGCCACAGGTGAGTGTTAGGGGCCTGTTGGATGGGGTCCAAGTTGATATTTTGCACAAGTACTGAAGAGTGCCCATTGAGCATGGCGACAAGCTACACGCATTTTTTGAGAAATTGCGCATGTCGCGTGACAGCAATGGCCAAGTCATGGTTGCGTAGTAGGTTGGTGCACAAAACCGTGCATGAGCTATTTTTGGTACACAATACAGGTAAAGGTCAGACGAGGACATGACCTATTTTGGGTAAGGAATAGGTGGAAGGCAGAGGAAAGCGACCTGTTCGAGCAAGTGGCGGCCAAGGATAATTTTAGGGGCGAAATTTAGCCCACGGGCTATTTTTCCATGTTTTTTTCCAAAAAAAGATTCATCAATTTGCATTTTTTAAAGCCCCATTTCGCCCAATTTTGATGGGGTAAACTTTTTTCACTCTAAAAATCACCAAATAATTAATTTAAACTATATAAAATCCTTAGAAATTGAAATAATTTTAGAAAAATATCGCTAAATATTTTATAGTTGACATTTTAAGAATTTGTAAGATTCGCCAAGGTTTATACACTTTTAAATAAGTATGTGTCCTTAAAATTATCCCTGGTGGCGGCAAGCAGCTAAGGAGCTAGGCCACTACGTTGATGGCGACAGGCAGGCAAAAGGAGTGGAAAGGGACAGGCCATGATGCAGTTACAACCGTTTGGTGACTAAGGCTGTCAGACGAGCATGTGAGCCACAGGTGGCCCAGCAAGATGCCTTGGAGCAGGCAGAGCAAGCTGTGGATTGCGACAGCTAGGGTGGCAACTAGCCACGCCAGTTTTGGAAACCTTAGGGTTTCGACCTATTGATTGTAAAGACATGACCCATGGGCATGATCTATAAATAAGGGCATTGTGTATGGGAAAGGGTTAATCTCTCGTAGAGCTAGTCATTGTTGAGAATTGTTAGCATCTTTTGAGTTTTGAAGCTACTGTAAAGGCTCTGCAGCTGAGTGCGTAGAGACCTATTTGAGAGAGAAGAGAGTCTATAGTTGAGTGCGCAGACTAAGAATGGTTGTACCCTTCCCAAAAAGATCAATATTAACAATTGTTCTTGTGGACGTATCCTCCATCCGGGGGGCGAACCACGTTAAATTCTGTACCCTTCCCAAAAAGATCAATATTAACAATTGTTCTTATGGACGTAGCCTCCATCCGGGGGATGAACCACGTTAAATTCTGTGTTGTGTGATTGCTTGTGTTTGCAACTGTTCTTTTGCTTAGCATGGATGTTTAAATATCGCAGTTATCTTTTATGTGATTGCGTTTATATGTATTCGCCACAGAATGATGGTTATAATATGTTAGGTAATACATGTGTGGATGAATGTTACGTATTCAGCACTTCTGAGCATTTGAATATATGAATTTGTGGATAGTCGCATAATTGAACATTGAATTGAAGTGCAACATTGAAGCGCGCAGTGTTGTATAGTTTTATTCAATTGTATGTGCCATAATATTAATAATCTAAGTGTCTCAAATGGACAAAGATAGTTAAGTCTTTGAATGAAGTTGAACAAGTCTTGAGTAGATGCGCGGTCTAATTGATGTGTCGAACCATTGAGAGTTGCTGCGAGGTAAGCTGTTGATAGCTTATTGTCATAATGCATGAAGTATCCAATATCGTGCAACCCTTGGAAGCGCTGGTTGCGCAAGTGACTCCGCTTGCTGAAGTATCGGGCGCGAAGTAGAGACTTCGCGCAGTTGTCTGTCCGCAACAGTTCGCATAGTGTTGCGCCGCTCATCAGTTCTTTTACCTTCGCATCACCAGGTTGTGGAAACTTGATTCTGCAACCACCCCCTCAGCTTTTCCTCAGGTGAGACCTTAGGTTGTGCGCAGTCTGTTGCCGAAAGGGTCGGTGAATAGGGTTTTTGTTGGTTCCTTGAACTGCGAAGTTCCTAGGTCTACACTGGAAACCTCTAGATCAGTTATATATGCCAATACCCGCAATCTGATCCTGCAACCCACAATCTGAAACCTGAAACCTAAATTTGCTGATTCAGAAATGCAGAAATCCCCAATGCATAACTTTCAAACTTGGAGATTCTGCAACCCGCAACCCAAAACCCAAAATTGCGGATTCGGAATTGCGAAATCCCGTCTCTGGAAGGCAATTTTCATCAAATCTTCTAAGGGGCATAACCCCTCCCTCTGGTATCCAAATGGGGCGAGGTTGGTACCGTTGGAAATCTCTTGGAGAGCTCTATCCAATGGTAGAATCCCCTGATCAAGTGATGCATCTAACCTTCTCATTTACTTTTCTTAATTTCTACCTATATATCCACTTAGACACTACCAACCTTCAACCTACCAAGATCTTACTCTCCATCTGATCCACAGAGGTTTCTGAAACCACTTCCAGGCTTCCCTCCCCTCCTCAGGAATTCAGGTGTAAATATGCATCTCCTCCACAGGATTAGTATACATAAACATTCATCACAAAACAATGAAACACTATCATTCATTATAACATGTAGGATTCATTAAACAGGGTTGATCAACACATCTATCATATGCAAGAATTACAAGGCATTAAACTCATGCAATATAAGATATACATACAACAGTGGACTCAGCCTCTTACTCAGGCCTATATATGACTTCATGTCAACCTCATTCACATTCATACATTCCATAGTTCCATAGTTATACACAAACATTCATCACAACAATGAGACATCATTTATGATAACATAAATACGTATCTTTCAATTCCGAAGCAACTGGCTAAGTGAGAGCAACATTCCACCCAACCTTAGATCTCTGTCCAGCCTATACTATTTCAGCTGAGAGATCACTCCCGAGCTGGGCAGTGTATCTACTAAGGAGGGCTAACAATTTCTCTCACATTCAAGGCTCCATTCTCATGCTAAACCAGTATGTAGTTGGGTTTATCAAGCATTCTCGGGCTCCTACCCATGCTAAGCCAACGTACAGTGGTTGTCAAGCATTTCAGGGACAACAGGGAAGGTGTTGCTAAGCCAGTGAGCTCAACCATAGAGCTGCAGGCATCTCAGCACTCAGTTGACCTGGAACCCACAATACCTACCACATCCAACACAAGGAAGAACTACATTACTGTTACATAGTCTCTTAAGGCATCTTCCCTTCCAGTGCTATTCCAGTATGGGCATAGAAAGGTCTAGTCGCTCTCAGCGGACCTGGCACCCACAATACCTACCACATCCAACACAAGGAAGATCCTATCACTGTTACACAGTCTCTCACGGTCCTTCCCTTCTAGTGCTATTCCAGGATGGGCATAGAAAGGTCTAGTCACTAGTTCATTAAGACTATAGCCTTCACTGGGTTTATCAAGCAACCCAACTCTCTCCCACAGTTCAACAACTGATTCGTTACCGGACTTGGGGTTTCCTCATGGCCGCTCTGCCAATACCACTTTGCAACATCTTCTATCAATACCACTCTGTACCTGTAATTGAGGTTTACACACAGGGTGGTTATGGTTATCAACTCTTGTTGATGTATTTGTAACTTCAGAATGTATTTCACATATGTATATTGTATTCCTATAGAGATGTTATTATTTCTCTATACGGAAGTGTCGTCATTTATATTGTAAGTGTCGTAACTTATACTTGATGGGTTATTAGACCATCTTGATGGGGTCGGCCCTGTATAAATCATGTGGGTTAAAGGGTTATTAGACCACCTTATTGGGAGTCGGCCCTGTCAGCATTATGTTATGTGGTTAAGTTAAGGCTGACCTAGTAAAGGTTATTAGGCAATTCAAGTCAAGTATAAATAGAGTGCGGGAGGCACTCTATTTGACCATTCAATTGCTCACTCACACACTCATTGGAGAGTGGCGCACTAGTGGAGGAGGAGAAGCTACTTCTAGGAGGACTATCTCTTGTACTTGGGTTGTATCATTGCTCTATCTATCTCTAAGGAAGTTGCAGGGTTTTTCACTTTCTTGGTTTTCCCCGGTGAAACTCTGTCTCTTGTGTGCTTGCATTATTGTGTCCATGTTTAATATGCTATAGATATACTGTACATGTTATTATCTCAGTTCAGATCCTAGATCAGATTGAAATTATGAAAAACTAACATGGTATCAGAGCTAGCCTGAAAGAAGGAATGGTATGGCATTTATGACACTTGTTGCACTTGCAAAGCTAGGGTATGATATAGCAAAAACAAGTCATCATAGCACTTTTGCTATAAATTCATTTCGACGAGGTTTCGGGATCTAAAAATATTACAGGTCAAAGATAAGATCCCCATGTACTTTGTGTCCGAAGAAGAGCCTCTAATTCGTTATACTTTCAGATTTATGATCTATACAATATAGGGTTTCTGCCTCTTCCAGATCTCAGTCATAAACAGTTGACCTAGGAAAAAAGGTCACAACTTGGGCTAGGAAGCTCCAAATGAAATTTTGTAAAACGTTACAGGTAGGGCATGGACTGTACTTTCACAGGCCGAAGGTTCAGAGGTCGAAAGTGAACCAGTGACACGTGGAACTTCGTACAAGTTCGCTCTCCTGTTTTATTCCATAAACATGTTACGTTGCGACACTTGGCATAAATATCTCTCAGAGAATCCATTTGAGGTCAGACCTATGGGGTTGGAAAGATAACAGATCAAGCTACCACAAGAAGAAATTTGGGACCCTGTAGATATGAAATTTTGGAGTTACACTAGAAACAATAAGGTGCATATTTCTGTCAAAACAGAATTGGATTTTGAGCACCTTCATTCATGGCTTCGGGAATTTAGGGCTTCGGAGAAAGTTGGAATTGTTGTAATTGGATACCACGACTGGATGCTCCTCATCAAAATCTAAATTTAGAGACCAAGATCGAATATTTTGGTTGGGAAGAAGGCCGGGCTTGATAAAACCCTAGTTCGGGACTTTGATCGGAAAGGTGAAAAATTAGGGCTTCTGCAAAAATGGAAATTTTTGAAATCTGCGACCATAGCTGGAAGCTCCTTGGAAAAATCAAAGTTTAGAGCTTTGGATTAAACTATTTGGTTGGGTGAAGCTCCGGGAAATTCAAACCCTAATTCAGGGTCCTCCCTAGTGAATCTAGAAGATTGAAAAGAAAATGTGAGGGGCGAAACTTTGCAGTTTTCAAATTCTGAGTATACCAGGTTGATAAGCTCATCAAGGCGCATCTTTCTATCCTTTCAGAATTTTGAAATTCAAAGTTTGAAATTTTAGGGTTTCCCTGACAAACCCTAATCCAGCTCCAGATCTAGTTTCCGCAAATCAAGTGGATTGGGTTAATCCTAGAAGAGAATGGATTGGTCACCTGCATAAGTGAAGAAGTTCCAGTTTCAGAGGGAGATGAGGCTAAGGCCTTACATAAGAAGATTACAAGCAAAATCGACATGTATGACTTACAGGTATGTTTCAAAATCTATTCATGATTAAGTTTATGATATGTTTGTCTTCATTAAGATTAGTACAATCTTGATTAATTTTAGACTTGTCATATCACCTTAATAAATATATGAATGCATGATAGAAGATATTCATTGATTAGGGTTTTGACACTTATGATTGTACTAATGCATTGTGGTGTTGCATGAGGTTGATGTTGTCCGCTAACATGAAAGGTACATCAAGAAAGACAAATCATGTTCTAGTTCAAGAACATATGAACATAGTGACATGAAGACAAAGATTCATCCATTGTCATGGATTACACAGAAGATCTACTTACGACATATGTATAACTTGGTTCTACAATTATTAACTTATGAGATATGCAGGTCATTAGCACAAGTCATTTAAGAGAACAAGAAGACATCATGTGGGTATGTTAGACATAACCAGCTAACATATTAATCCAGGTATGTTTTTCCTATATCAAGTTAGAATCCTACCTTGTGATAGGATCTCTTATATAAGTATACTTGGTATGATTGATAATGATTATTCATGAAGTTATAGGTTTGAATAATCATGGGTTTAGGCATATTATGCTTTTTACTTTGATTGATGATATGACTAACCAGAAAAGTCTTATGGTCAAATAGGAATATGCATGAGTAAAAGAATTGTGATAAATTATCTGTGTATGAAATGATCTTGACCATACATGTTTAAGATTACTTAGAATCATAATGTTTTTGATAGTATTAAGATTATACTAATGAATGTATGTATGAGACCTCGAGGATAACACAATGATGATACTAGTAAGTATGCGTAGTGATCAAGGATGGATATAAGTTCAAAGATAGGTAATCCAGGAAGCAAAGATCAAGAGGGAGCACACTCCAGTAGTTCCTGCAAAGAAGCAAATATTGAGAGGGAGTCCACCCTACAAACCAAACAAAGATAAGTATTTGAATTGTCATTTCTTGCATATTTGTTTGTTTAAATAATATTGTCCAATGATGTATATGCTTATGTTCCTAGACTTAGGGTGTGTATTATGCATATTAGAATAATTTCCTTAATGAACAGTATACTACTAATATGCATGTGATGTAAGAACCATAAAACTCATAAAAACCATTAAATAACAAAGAATATTAAATATGCATGCAGATCTCTGATCCAACAACATGAATCTGATAAAATGTTACATCTTATAAAATCCAGAAGAAACAACAGCAACATGCATAGAAGATCTGACAAAGAAATGGATCTAATCAATAAATACAGAAAATATGCTATGAAAATCATACCTGGTTAGATGACCTAGGAGCTACCATTACCTTGACAGCTCCAGTAGTGCAACTAAAGGTGGGGGGACGACTCTCCACCCAACCAACCCCCAGCCAAAGGATGAGGCCCCCGAGGCCCCAACAATTAACCCTATGCTAGGCTATCTCGCTTTCCTCTCCTTCAGAGCTCCTCTTCCAAGATGCCCAAAGACAAAAAGACCAAAAAGATCCCCCTCTTCACTTCTTCTCCTCCTTCTCCCAATTTCTTAATTTCTTATTTAATTCAATTTGTTTTCCCTTATTTTCTTTCATATTCCCCATTATATTATTATCTTACATTATTTTATATTTATTATATTAAATATTCTCTATATTCGTATATGAGGGTTGTTACATACTCTCCCCCTTCAAAAAACTTCGTCCCGAAGTTATAATATTCAAGCAATAAATACAATATTTATTCAATCAATCAATCAAGTAAATACTAGAATATATAGGTAGCTAGTACTATTGTGAAGCTAAGAGATTTATATGTGTGGCCACCACATAGAAGTCTCCAAACAACACTAATACAATCAAACGCTCTAAGTTACAACATGCTCTTAAGTAATTCCCTATGAGTCTAGTATGCAACCATAACAACAATTATGCATCATACATACAAAAGCATTAGATAATTATTGAATAATTAATAGCTGTGTATTAGTTTACTTCCTCTTTCCTTACTCACCCTCTCCCTGAGAATCATACCATCCGATCAACGTCCCTACACCTCCCCTTCAACTCCGGATGGTCCCGCTCGCCATGGCACGGGCCCTCTACTGTAACCTGTCCGCGGATCATACAGTAGGCATCAGAAGTTCCCCGGGAAGTTACCACGGCATTGCCACCTTCCCAAATTCTGGTAATAATACAGCCTCATCGGATTCTAACCGGAATCAAGGCCTCATCGGTACTAGCCGGCATCTGGTTCTCGATACCCCGATCCTGATACTCCCGGTACCCCTGATCCTGATATCAGGATCATTATACCCCAGGCATCTCGGAAGGCTAGCCTAAATATCCTCCACAACACCCTTAAGGCACTAGCCCCAGGCATCAGAAGTCCTTCTACATAAACCTCCCTTCCAGTGAGTATGTCTCCAACTGTGGACTCTGGTCACATCAGAAGTTCTCTGGGAAGTATATGTGGCACTGCCACCTTCCCAACTTCTGGTACTAAAGTCAAGCGCTGTTGGCATAGAGGTAATTGTTGGGCTTGTCCCCCAGCCCATAATTTATTTATAGTAACCATCCTCATTCGTGGTTATGGGCTCCCACAAAATCATAGAATACTTAGCCTCATCAGGCTATCTAAGTGGATCACTTGGAACAACTGGCACTTGCCATAATGAATAATCATTAGTAACCATTTCTTAATATAATAATATCATGGATCAACCTTGAATCCTGTGCTCACAAGAATGTCTAGCCACTAGTTCATATTGCATTGCATTACATCATAAGCCATTGTCACAATAAGTCATGCCAAGTTTAACATCTGATGCATTTAGGTGCTTTTTGCTACCATTATAACATAACTAGTCATGGTACTTTCATAATTTCACTAAGCATCTCATAAACATGTCATCATAAGCTGCCATTTTTCAACATTAGTACTATCAACATGGAGTAACAACCAACATAATCCATCATCATATCAAATATGCATTATGACAACCCACATAATCCATCATCATATCAAATATGTATTCTACGGGAAGCAATAAGGGTTAGCATGAAACAATAACATGTCATACCAAATATCTGATATATTCTCTTATTCTCCACTAATACATGATAGAGCTGTAAAATACCATATTAAACCACAACATGATTTTATACCATTTATGTGCCAAGTGTCATTTATCCCTAGATTCCATGATAAAGCTATTAAAATGCTAAATTAATGTCATCACGAATTAATATCATTTTACGTTCCACACATCATCTATCTTGTAAAGCACCATAAAGTCTTGAAATAACATCAAGAAGTATCACATGCACAACTCATGGCTAGAAATGACAACATCAAATTTCACATAAATAATGCATGTCCATGAAGGCATCATTCCAAAAACAACATGTTATCGGCATCACTAGATTTCATGTAAGAATGATCAGATCACTATGATTTACTATGGTATCGACATCACTAGATTTTATGTAAGAATGATCAGATCAAACAAAAGGTTCTTTTGGAATTGCACACTTCTCCAATAGGAGGAAATTTAGGGTTCTTAAAACTTACCATATGATCAAGAAAGATTTTTCTAGGAAAGGCTTAAAACTAATTTCGAGAAATTTCTCATAGAATGTTTGGTTTTCTAATAGAACAAGGAAGAGACAATCAGGACAACAAGTCTACTACAAACATTATCTATACCAAGTCAACATTGGGAAGAGGTCTCAATAGATTTTACCATAGGTCTACCAAAGTCAGAAGGAAGAGTGTCATCATGGTATTAGTGGATTTACTCCCAAAATACGCCCATTTATTCTCTCATCAAGAATAGTAGTTTGCAAACATTTAAATTGTTGTGTATTTTGAAATGATAAAGAGCGAGGGAGAATTTTTTGTTTTGTTTTTTATAATGAAACCCTTCTCTTACTTTATCTAAATATTTTCCTTTGCTTGGCTAGTCATGGGTATTCTCAGTAGATTTTAGATTCCATGAATCCCAATTCTTTAATCGATGTTCTAATGCTTTGACCTTTTTGAAAGTATTCTTCTCATTTCTAGAGTTCCAAATCTGTATACATGAAGGACTGGAATTGATTACTGCTCTAACATTTTAAGATTCAATTTAGACTCTACATGTTAGTGTGATTCTTGTAGACTAGGTATTAACCCTCACCAACCATAACCCAACCACACCGACGGGAATACCTTACACTCTTTTAATTTCAAAATTACAATTGGTACTTACAATTACTTTTTCAACTATAACAAAAAAAATTAGTATCATGGCAATGACTATCCTTCGTATAACCCCCCTTTTTTTTTCTTGTTATGATTGTGAATGTAGTATACATGAACTTGTTTATGAAATGGAGAAAACATGACATCGTGCATGCCTACATCGTATTGTATTCCATAGACGATAATATTTTTCATACACTGTCATCTTTTGATTTCATGGTAGGGCACGTGACAAGCGCTTATTGGTAAGGGAGATACAATCCTTGGTGTATAAATTTTTTCACGCTATAACAAAAACTGTGTAGGCTTCATTCAATACAATAGCCCCAAAACGGAAAAGGGAATGCTGGCAGGGGGAACAATCTATGGAAATATATATATATATATATATATATATATATATATATATATATAAATGAATTGATTTCAACAATTGGATTTACGTCAAGCAAAAGGCTGTGCCCAGGCCCCAGGCCCTCTGTGAAAAAGTAATATATATAAATGAGAATATTCATAATATATATAATATGCCATTCCAAGACTGACCGTTCAATTATGTAAAGAAAAATGTAAAGTATGGACTTTTATTTCATGCAAATAGCTAAATTTAAATTGTTCACCAACAGGATTATTTAATTTAATCTATTCTTACAAACCAGCTTCCTCTTGTTTAGCTTCCTCTCTACCTTTGGAGACCACTATTGTTGAATATTGTAACTTCAAAGAATATTATATTTGTATATTATTTATTCCGGAGATGTTCCATACCTCCGATGTGATTATACTATGAATCCGGAGATGTTTATTCCTCCAAGAAGTTGTGGTAACTAGGGTTATTAGACCCACCATGTGGGGGTCGGCCCAGTGAGTTATAATAGGGTATTTAACCTAATGGTTAAATACGAGCCTACATGTACCTGTGTAAAATATATGTCAAAGTAGTGTATAAATAGAGGAGGTGTGTTCCTCATTATACACATTCACTCACTTGTGGAAGAGTGCGCACTTGTCTGGGAGATCTGCTAAGGAGACAAAGAAGGAAGGAGCACATCTTGTATTTTGGTTGATCATCTTATTGAGGAAAGCTTTGCTGGGTTTTCTACCCCATGAGGGTTTCCCAGGGTATATTGTGTGTCTATCTTGTGATTTTGTTACTTTCAGTGATCTTGCTTGTCTATTTGGTTTAAACTTAACATGGTATCAGAGCTAGACTGAATAGGACATCTTTTACAAGGTAAGAATACCTCTTTCTCTCTCTTTGGTGAAGTTAGGGTTTCAGCCCAAAGTTGGTATTATTGATTTTTGGTTGCATGGCTGGATAGCTCTTTTCAATACCTTTCTTTTGAGCTATAGATCGAACTTTTTGGTTGGGTAGAACTCCGGGAAATCCAAACCCTAATTCTACCAAAAGTGCGATACATTAGATTTTGGTTTCAGAAAAAAGTTGTAATTTTTGAATTCTGATTACATGGCTGGATAGCCCTTCTCAAGAGCATTCTTTTGAGCTATAGATCGAACTTTTTGGTTGGGTAGAACTCCGGGAAAGTCAAACCCTAATTCTACCAAAAGTGCGATAAAATTCTGTTCCAGATTCCGGAAAAGTGAAAAGTAACTTCCCAGGTAAGTCTACTCTGTCTCTTGGACTCCCCCAAGAGAAGATGGCTCCAAACACTAAGCTTGAAGACAAGCTAGAAGGCATAGAGAATTTCCGGGCATGGAAATACAGAATTGGTCTCATTCTTGAGGAGAATGATCTTGCTCATTATATCAAGGAGGAAGTTGCAGAACCAGAAGAAGATGAAGCCAAAGAAAAACACAGGAAGGATTTGATTAGGGCAAAGAGAATCATAGTTGATTCTATTAAAGACCACTTGATTCCCCAAGTGGCTTCCAAGAAGACTCCAAAGGAAATGTATGATGCCCTAGGAAGAATGTATGAAGGAAAGAACATCAATAGGAAAATGAATCTAAGGACTCAGTTGAAGAGTACCAAGATGCACAAAGGAGAATCCATTCAAGACTACTTCTCAAGAGTGTCTCTAATCAAAGAGCAACTAGATGCCATTGGTGATACTCTTGATGAAGATGAACTTGTGATGGCAGCTCTAAATGGTCTCACTAGACCTTGGGAGTCATTCATTCAAACTATGTGTGCCAGAAAATAAAGTATGAAGTTTGATATAGTTTGGGAGGATTGTGTACAAGAGGAGGCTAGGGTTGCAAATCGAGAAGCCTTTCTCAAAGAAGATGACCAAGCCTTGGCCACCCACACCAAAAGAAGAAGGAGTCAATCCTACTCCAAAAAGGGTAGTCACAAGGAGTCTCATCCTCCACACAGATTTCATAAGAAAAGAGGATCTACTCAAAGAAGAGATTATTCTTCTTTCCAATGCTTTTCTTGTAACAAAATAGGACACATTGCTAGAGATTTCCCTCTACAAAAGAAAAAGGGCACTCACTACAAAAGGCACCAAGCACATCTTGCAGAAGATGATAGTGAAGAAGAAGAAGTAGAGGAAGAAAGGTCTCACAATAAAAGACCTAGAAATGAAGAGGAAGAAGAAGAAAGGACCTTCTTCAAAAGAAGGTCAAGGAGAAATGCAGAAGAAGATGCAGAAGAATATGTTCTCTTCTCCGCACTCTCTGGATCTATAACCCCTGGAGAAGGTACATGGCTTATTGACAGTGGTGCTTCAAAGCACATGACAGGACAGAAAAGGACTCTCTCAAATCTTGAAGAAAAGACTTCTCCCCAAAAGGTATCTCTAGGAGATGACTATCAATATCCCATTAAGGGAATTGGTGAAGCAAATTACAAACTCGATTCTGGAACTCCCATGAAGATGAAGGAAGTTTTATATGTTCCAGGATTGAAGAAGAATTTGCTTTCAATCTCAGCTTTAGACAAGAAAGGCTATAGAGTGGCATTCATTGATGGACAAGTGTTAATGTGGTCCAAAGGCAAATCTATTAAGGATGCAATTGTTATTGGTGAAGAGGAAGGAGGTTTATATAAACTCAAGGGTCATCCGGAAGCTGCTCTTATTCATGAAACCTCTAGCCCCAGTGAGCTATGGCATAGAAGACTAGCTCACATTAACTACAAAGCCTTACCCTATGTAAGGAAGGTGGTTATAGGACTACCAGATTTGAAGGTTGATCATGATGGCTCATGTAAAGGATGTAAGAAAGGGAAGAATGTCAAGAACCCCTTTCCAAAGAGTGAAACAAAGACTAAGGGTATCTTGGAGTTAATACACTCATATGTATGTGGTCCAATGCCCACCACCTCTCTAAGTGGATTTGAATACTATCTTTCATTCATTGATGATCATTCAAGGAAAACTTGGATATACTTTCTAAAGGGTAAGAATGAAGTTTTTGGAAAGTTCAAAGAGTTCAAGGCTCTAATAGAAAATCTCTCAGAAAAGAAAATCAAGATTCTCAGAACAGACAATGGTGGAGAATATACTTCAAAAGAGTTTGAAGAATTCTGTAAAGAAGCTGGAATCAAGAGAGAACTAACCACTCCCTACAATCCCCAACAAAATGGGGTTGCAGAAAGGAAAAATAGAACCATCATGGAAGCTGTGAAGACTATGATACATGACCAGGATCTTCCCATGTATCTATGGGCTGAAGCAGCCAGAACAGCAGTATATGTTCAAAACAGATTATCTCATAGTGCTCTTGATTTCAAAACTCCAGAAGAAGTGTTTACTGGAAAGAAGCCCGAGGTAAGCCATCTTAAAATATTTGGGTGTCCTGTGTACATCCACATTCCAAAAGAAAAGAGAACCAAGTTGGATCCTTCTGGTAAGAAAGGAATATTTGTTGGTTATTGTGAATCATCCAAATCCTTTAGGATTTACATACCAGGCTTTCATCATATAGAAATCAGTAGAGATGTAACTTTTGATGAAGAAGCAGCTCTCAAGAAATCAAGAAAATGCCAACTTGAAGAAATCTATGAAGAAGATACTTCTTCTAGAAACTTAGAGGCTGTTCACATCCCTGAAGATAATCCACCAGAGGATCATGACATGTTGGAGCCACAAGAACCCCCTATCTCAGATTTATCAAAGAAAAGAAGGCCAGCATGGGCTAGAGATATTATCCAAGGGGCTGAAAAATATGGTGCTCCTGAAGGCTCCATTAGAGAAAGAAAGAAACCAAAGCTAGTGTCCAACTATATGGCCTTGATGTGTGATCTTGTGGATCAACTACCTACTAGCTATGAAGAAGCAGCTCAAAAGAAAGAATGGGTAGAAGCAATGACAGAAGAATATCAGTCGATAATGAAAAATGATGTTTGGGATATAGTCCCCAAACCGAGAGATAAAAGTGTGGTTTCTTCCAAATGGATTTTCAAGATAAAACATGCTGCAGATGGTAGCATTGAAAAATACAAGGCAAGGTTTGTAGCCAGAGGATTCTCTCAAAAGGAAGGAATTGACTATGAAGAGACATTTGCACCTGTTGCTAGGTATACTTCAATTAGAACTATCATGGCACTTGCATCCATGATGAAATGGAAATTACATCAAATGGATGTTAAGACAGCTTTTCTGAATGGTGTAATTGAAGAAGAAGTATACATAGAACAACCTCAAGGTTTTGAGGTCAAAGACGGAAGGACCCATGTATGCAAACTGAAAAAGGCATTATATGGATTGAAGCAAGTTCCCAGGGCTTGGTATGGAAGGATTGACAGTTTCTTAACAAGCATGGGCTTTACCAAAAGTAAAGCTGACCCCAATCTTTATCTTAAAGTGATGGATGATGAACCTGTTATATTGCTGTTATATGTAGATGATCTTTTTCTAACCGGAAATGAGAATCAAATCATTGAAAGCAAGAAGAAGCTTTCTTCAGAATTTGAAATGAAAGATCTCGGATTAATGCACTACTTCTTAGGCCTAGAAGTGTGGCAAGAGCCAAAAGGAATCTTTCTAAATCAAGGTAAGTATACTGTGGAGATTCTCAAAAGATTTGATATGTTGGAGTGTAAAGCCATGGCCACTCCCATGGACTCCAACCTGAAACTATTAGTTAATGATTCATCAGAACTAGTGGACATAACCCTATCTAGACAAATCATTGGATCATTGATGTATTTGACAAATACTAGGCCGGATATATGCTTTGCTGTAAATACCCTAAGTCAGTATCTAGTAGAACCTAGAAAGGTTCACCTTATAGCTGCAAAGCATATAATGAGGTACCTAAAAGGTACAGTGGACTTTGGCCTATACTATCTTGGAGGTAATGAACTCAAGTTACGTGGTTACTCAGATTCTGATTGGGCAGGTAGTGTCCCAGACAGAAAAAGTACTTCAGGCGGATGTTATGGCCTTGGATCTGCCATGATCTCCTGGTTCAGCAAGAAACAATCTAGTGTGGCCCTCAGTACTGCTGAAGCAGAATATATAGCTGCTTGCTCTGCCAGCTGTGAAGCAGTGTGGCTTCGGAAACTCTTATCTGGAAATTTTGACTTAGAAATGGATCCCACTGTGATTATGTGTGATAATCAAAGCTGCATTAAGATGACTGAAAATCCTGTGTTCCATGATAAGTCAAAACACATTGAGATCCGTTACTTCTATATACGAGACATGGTGCAGAGAGGAGCCATCAAGCTCGAGTACATAAGCACTGAGGATCAGATTGCTGATATCCTGACTAAACCCTTGTCTCGAGAAAGTTTGAACACTCCCGAGACATGCTTGGCATAGTCGAGAAGGACCCTCCTCGAAAGGGGGAGTAGTATAGTATTTGATAACAATTTTGTTTTGTTGCACTTAGCTACTTACAATTATTTAGATTTAGAACTCTTTTATATCTTTTATTTCTATGGATAAATATTTCTGATGTTAGATGTATTAGTGAGAATACATGCTAGATGTATACATGTTTTGGTGTGATGTATACATGTTTTGATGTTAGATGTATTAGTAAGAATACATGCTAGTTGTGATGTATACATGTTCTGATGATTAGATGTATTAGTAAGAATACATGCTAGATGTATACATGTTTTGGTGTGATGTATACATGTTTTGATGTTAGATGTATTAGTGAGAATACATGCTAGATGTACACATGTTTTGGTGTGATGTATACATGTTTTGATGTTAGATGTATTAGTAAGAATACATGCTAGTTGTGATGTATACATGTTCTGATGATTAGATGTATTAGTAAGAATACATGCTACATGTGATACATGCTCTTGGATATTTGTACCTGTATAGATGAGAATACAGAAGGGGATTGGATCATCTCTGGACTTTCAGTCCTAAAGAGAGCCGTAGACGTGAGGTCTCCGAGAATGAAGTCCTTAGTGGACAGTTGAGGGGATTGGATCATCCCTGGACTTTCAGTCCTAAAGAGAGCCGTAGACGTGAGGTCTCCGAGAATGAAGTCCTTAGTGGACAGTTGAGGGGATTGGATCATCCTTGGACTTTCAGTCCTAAAGAGAGCCGTAGACGTGAGGTCTCCGAGAATGAAGTCCTTAGTGGACAGTTGAGGGGATTGGATCATCCCTGGACTTTCAGTCCTAAAGAGAGCCGTAGACGTGAGGTCTCCGAGAATGAAGTCCTTAGTGGACAGTTGAGGGGATTGGATCATCCCTGGACTTTCAGTCCTAAAGAGAGCCGTAGACGTGAGGTCTCCGAGAATGAAGTCCTTAGTGGACAATTGAGGGGATTAGATCATCCCTGGACTTTCAGTCCTAAAGAGAGCCGTAGACGTGAGGTCTCCGAGAATGAAGTCCTTGGTGGACAGTTGAGGGGATTGGATCATCCCTGGACTTTCAGTCCTAAAGAGAGCCGTAGACGTGTGGTCTCCGAAAAGTGGGGATTGTATCATCCCCGGACTTAGGTCCCTGAATTGATCCGTAGACGTATGGTCTCCGAGAAGTGGGGATTGTATCATCCCCGGACTTAGGTCCCTGAATTGATCCGTAGACGTGTGGTCTCCGAGAAGTGGGGATTGTATCATCCCCGGACTTAGGTCCCTGAATTGATCCGTAGACGTATGGTATCCGAGAAGTGGGGATTGTATCATCCCCGGACTTAGGTCCCTGAATTGATCCGTAGACGTGTGGTCTCCGAGAAGTGGGGATTGTATCATCCCCGGACTTAGGTCCCTGAATTGATCCGTAGACGTATGGTCTCCGAGAAGTGGGGATTGTATCATCCCCGGACTTAGGTCCCTGAATTGATCCGTAGACGTGTGGTCTCCGAGAAGTGGGGATTGTATCATCCCCGGACTTTGGTCCCTGAATTGATCCGTAGACGAATGGTCTCCGAAAAAGTGATTTTATTGATGATGTGGTTACTTGTATCGGTAGGATACTTGTATTGATGATGTGGTTACTTGTATCGGTAGGATACTTGTATTGATGATGTGGTTACTTGTATCGGTAGGATACTTGTATTGATGATATGGTTACTTGTATCGGTAGGATACTTGTATTGATGATGTGATTACTTGTATCGGTATGGATACTTGTATTGATGATGTGGCTACTTGTATCGGTAGGATACTCGTATTGTTGATATGGTTACTTGTATTGGCATGAATACTTGTACTGCTGATAGTGTGATGACGATGCTGCTGATCGTGTGATGACGATGCTGCTGATCGTGTGATGACGATGCTACTGATCGTATGATGACAATGCTGCTGATCGTGTGATGACAATGCTGCTGATCATGTGAAGACGATGCTGAAGATCGTGATGTTGATGATGATGTTGACATTGATGTATCAGTAACTGTTTGAGTTACTGATGAAGACAAATTGAAGAAAGCTTCCGATGATTTATAGATGTATCATGTATAGTGACTCCTTGCTCCTGCAGATGCTGTTATAATATCCTTCTCGTTAAGGGGGAGTGTTGAATATTGTAACTTCAAAGAATATTATATTTGTATATTATTTATTCTGGAGATGTTCCATACCTCCGATGTGATTATACTATGAATCCGGAGATGTTTATTCCTCCAAGAAGTTGTGGTAACTAGGGTTATTAGACCCACCATGTGGGGGTCGGCCCAGTGAGTTATAATAGGGTATTTAACCTAATGGTTAAATACGAGCCTACATGTACCTGTGTAAAATATATGTCAAAGTAGTGTATAAATAGAGGAGGTGTGTTCCTCATTATACACATTCACTCACTTGTGGAAGAGTGCGCACTTGTCTGGGAGATCTGCTAAGGAGACAAAGAAGGAAGGAGCACATCTTGTATTTTGGTTGATCATCTTATTGAGGAAAGCTTTGTTGGGTTTTCTACCCCATGAGGGTTTCCCAGGGTATATTGTGTGTCTATCTTGTGATTGTGTTACTTTCAGTGATCTTGCTTGTCTATTTGGTTTAAACTTAACAACTATCATATATGTCTTTTACCCAGCTCGAAGCTACCTATCAAGGAGATTCATAATCACTATTATATATGGATTTTACAAAGCCACCTACGGATAGAGTTAGTAATTAATGCAGCATCACAAATAGATTGAGATCAAGATACAGCACAGAGGCAGAGCCAATTTATAAAGTAATTGATTCCGACCGGTTATAAAGCCATATAATCTGTTGATTACGGGGGTGGGGACATATAAATATATAGTGCCATGCACAATAATAATTAAGGATGAGCAGTCTTGAACAATTATTAATTGTGAATGCCGCTGCATCTAGGGCAAAACCAAACTCAGTTTATTACAAAGATCCATCAGTTAGAAATCCAACAGCATTCAAAGTGCTTCCAGACTCCTTTCATTTCAACACTTCACTTCCCAGGGCTACGGTTGAATAGTTACAGAGATCGTAAATCAGATATCTTACTGCTATTACAATCTGGTAGGCTTTGTGGGTCCGGAAAAAGGAGGCCATCAAGCTATTTAAAATATTCTAAGCAATAATATGCTTAAGAGTTCTACCATAAACATATATGGTACATACAGGCAAGAGTTTCCAAATAGAACATTGCTAGTGCTCAGTTGTCCTCGACACTGTAAACCTTTTTTTTTCATTTATATTTTTTTATACTAATAGCATTCATTTGTTGATGCCTGCTTCCACTCATGACATAGCCCAGTGTCTTAAAATTTTAATGTCATCGACAAAAAGATCAACTTCTCTTCTTTTGTGGGATACACTTTCCTCGTTGGGCATATTATGTAATTGCCTCACCTTCTATATTATAGAACTTAACTATTTCAGAATCTTTTTGTTAGAATTCTTTATGGATATCATTATAAGTGAGTGATTGGGATGTCTCTAAGTTGTTTTCTATATGGTTGGACTTTTTTTTTCCCTTTGTATCAATTTGTATTTTTTTGAGTTTTGTTTCTCATTGAGTAGAGGTACTTGATGAAGAGCTATGAAGTGTGGAAAAATTGGTATCTTTAGGACATTGATGGTAGAGGTAGAACCCGGTGGGGAAGCTGATGAGATTGTTAAATTTTCAGAATTTACTTCAATCTGATCTAGGATCTTAACTGAGAGAACAACATGTACAGCAAATCTACAGCATATCAATCATGGACACAATAATGCAAGCACACAAGAGACACAAAGTTTACTTGGGGAAAACCATAAAGGTGAAAAACCCCAATAACTTCCTCAGAGATAGATAGAGCAATGATACAACCAGAATACAAGAGATAGTCTTCTCCTAGCAGCAGAGCCTCCTCCTCCACAAGTGGGCCACTCTCCAAAGTGTGAGTGAGAGAATAGAATGTGTAAAATGAGAGAGACACACTCTCTATTTATACACTAACTTGACTCAACTAGGTCGGCCTCAACTTAACCACTTAACATAACGCTGACTGGGCTGACCCCCACTAGGGTGGTCTAATAACCCTTTGACCCACATGGCCGACCCCCAATAGGGTGGTCTAATAACCCTTTGACCCACATGACTTATACAGGGCCGACCCCAACAAGGTGGTCTAATAACCCATCAAGTATAAGTTACGACACTTACAATATAAATGACGACACTTCCGTATAGAGGAATAATAACATCTCTATAGGAATCCAACCACTTCCGTATAGAGGAATAATAACATCTCTATAGGAATACAATATACATATATGTGAAATACATTCCGAAGTTACATATACATCAACACTCCCTCTTAACTAGGAAGATATTTCTCAACACAAGTCTTCTAGCACAAGTCATCTTCATAGTCACTGTTGCTGCTATCTCAATAAATCTCTAAATCTACTCGTCATAGGAAGTTCTACAGAGCCAGTCCTTTTTCATACTGGATGTAGGCCCACCACCTGTAGGTCTTCATCATCTGTGCGAACGGTCTAATAGAGGTGGCCTCTTAGGACTAATTTTATGTGCGGATGCAATACCAGAAAGAGTATCCCAGGAACATTTATGTGCCTAAGCACGATCGACAAGATCTCCCAGGACTGATTACATGCATCTCCTCCACAATACCTTTAAAGAGCATCCCAGGAACATTTATGTGTCATAGCATGACCAGCAAGATCTCTAAAGAGCATCCCAGGACTTATTACGAGCACACAGCTAAACCCCTCGGATCTCCAGGACTGATTACATGTGGATAGACAAAACCTTTAAAGAGCATCCCAGGAACATTTATGTGCCACAGCACGACCAGAAATATCTCTAAAGAGCATCCCAGGACTAATTACGAGCACACAGCTCAACCTCTTGGATCTCTAGGACTGATTACATGTCTCCATAGTAACACCTCATCTTAGGACTGATTATGAGCACACAGCTCAACCTCTTGGATATCTATGGACTGATTACATACTACATAGAAATACCGGAAAGAGTATCCCAGGAACATTTATGTGCCGCAGCACGAACGGAAAGATCTCCTAGGACTGATTACATGCTATTTGCACAACCTGCCACATATCATCTCTGACCTCCAAGTATCAACCTGATACTCATGATCCCACGGATCATCATCGCACAAAGCATCATCCTGATGCTCATGATCACACCGATCATCATCACTGTACCATCCTAATACATATCATCTGGAGCAACATCGTGAAGCTCATCATCATGATCATCCTGATCATACAATGCATCCACCTGATGCATACCAAGTATCTACCTGATAGATATCATCATACATGATCCACCTGATCATACAGTGTATCCACTTGATACAAATACAAATACATGATCCACCTGATCATATCTGATACATATCAACATACATGATCTACCTGATCATACAATGTATCCACCTAATACATATACAGATACATGGTCCAAGCATCCAACATGATGCATATACAAAATACATACAAATGATCCAACTAATCATATCCAGCATCCAACATGATGCATACATACATATACATATAAATGATCCAACTGATCATATCCAACATCATCCTGATGCATATACAGAGTAGTAACTGGAGCATCGTCCTGATGCTCATCATCCATGATCCTCCTGATCATCATAGCATCGTCCTCTTCAGATCATCTCATCATGCACGAAGCATAGCCCAGAAGCATATCATCCAATACTTACACCACCGACATGGGAGAACACATCTACCACCATTCGAGGAAGGCTCCAGCCCTTACTTTTTCACCATGGGAGAACACATCTACCACCATGTGAAAAATGGATCCGCAATTATATCATGACCAATGGAGAAAACATCAACCATGTCAAAAAATCTCATGTGCATCTGCATCTTCCGGACTCATCACTTCCCTTTGGAAGGATCCTCGATCTGAAGTGCACCAAGCCTCTCTCTGAAGTACTCAAACTCCACTCTGGCCAACCGCTTGGTCAATACATCTGCAACCTACTCATCCATCGCAACATACTCTGCTTTGGCTGTACTCAGTGCTACGCAGGACTGCTTCCTGCTAAACCAAGAGATCACACCTGATTCCATACTGAAGCAGCACCCAGAAGTGCTCTTCCTATCTGCAGCACTGCCTGCCCAATCTTAGAATATGCTTTACAACAACCAGGTGAACATCTCTCGGATCCGTCATGAACTGGCTCAATGTGTTCACCGCAAAGAAAATATCTGGTCTCATGTTCGTCAGGTACATAGAGGACCCAATCATCTGACGATACATCGTGACATCGACCAGATCAGATGGAGCATCACACACAAGCTTCAGGTTTGATGCCATAGGTGTGGCCATAGCCTTGCAGTCCATCATCCCGAACCTCTTCAGAATCTCTATTGCATACTTCCCTTTGTCCAAGGAAGATTCCATCTGTACTCTGCCACACCTCCATACCAAGAAAATAGTGCATCATCCCCAAGTCCTTCATCTCGAACTCGGCTGCAAGCTTCCGCTGCGTGTCGGCAATCAATCTATCATCTCTTGTTACAAACAGGTCATCCACATACAATAAGAGTATCCCTGGATTGCCTACCTCAACCTTGTAGTAAAGGTTGGAACCCGCTTTACTCTTGGTAAAGACCAAGCTGGATAGAAAGCTGCCTATCCTACCATACCAAGTTCTGCACATATATGATTTCTTGTCATGTGTCTCAGAACCAAGTGGCTGCCCCACATACACTTCTTCAACTACACCATTCAAGAAAGTTGTCTTGAAATCCATCTGGTGTATCTTCTATTTCATCACTTTTATATTTCTCTATGCTGCCATCTGCAGCATGCTTGATATTGATAGATCCATATGGAATTCATAACAAACTTCCCTTCTGGTCTTGGGACTACATCCCAAACATCATTCTTCATGATCGACGGATCATGACATTCTTCCCATATCCTAGGAACTTCAATATCTTCAATAGATAATTTTGTTGCTGAACAAATGTTGTAGTTCTTCTTTTGTAGGTGATGGCATACGATCTTTCCTACACAACAAGTTAAATTGCATGATTAGAAAACATCTCATAGTTTTCAGAACAAATTCTTACACATAAAGAAATATGTCATACAGTCATGCAATTATCTTTGCCAATGCTTCAATACAACATTTATCCATATCCCATAACTTTCTAGATGCCTTCCAATCTCTACCAGAACATTGTTAAGAGTGTGCACAACTCCCAACATGTCAACAAAGAGGTTTCATTCTAGATAAGTAACAATGGAATGTTGTACAGTGCCATAGGCCACTTACCCATGCATATTAGTAGTATATTGTTCATCAATGCAACTATTCTAATATGCATAATACACAACCTAATTCTAGGAACATCAGTATATACATTATTGAACAGTATTATTTAAACAATAAAATATGCAAGTAATGACAATTCAAATACTTATCTTTGTTTGTTTGTTGGGTTGACTCCCTCTTAGTCTTTGCTTCTTTTCTACAACTCCATTCTTATGTGGATTGTGAGAAGTGGTCAACTCCCTCTGAATATCTGCATCCTTGCAGAAACTACTGAAGTGTGCTCCTTTGCTTTCTTGCAGGAACAACTGGAGTGTGCTCCCTCTTGATCTTTGCTTCCTGGATTACTTGTCCTTGAACTTACATCCATCCTTAATCACTATGCATGCTTATTAGTATCATCATTGTGTTATCCTTGAGGTCTCATACATAATCACACAATTATTAGTATAATCTTAATACTATCAAAACACAATAATCTTAAACATGTATATTCATGATCATTCACAGATAATAAACATTAGTATTCAAGGTTTCGGGGAAGTCTTCTTTTACTCATACATATTCTTATTTGATCATAGGACTCTTTTGGTTAGTTTAATCATCAATCAAGATAAGAGATATAACATGCATAAAACCCGTGATTATTCAAACCTATACCTTCATGATTCTTCTGGTTAGTCATATCATCAATTATGGTAAGAAACATAATATGCATACAACCATGATTATTCAAACCTATGACTTCATGAATAATCATTATCAACAACACAATATTATAAGATCCTAACACAAGGTAGGATTCTAGCTTGATATAGGAAAAACATACCTGGATTAGCATGCTAGCTAGTTATGTCTAACATACCCGCATAATGTCTTTTGGTTCTCTTCAGTGACTTGTGTTAGTAACCTGCATGTCTCATAAGTTAACCATTGTAGAACCAAGTTATACATGCCTCAAAAGTAGATCTTTTATGTGATCCATGACAATGGATGAATCTTTGTCTTCATGTCCCCATGAGCATATGTTCTTGAAGTAGAACATGATTTGACTTTCTTGGTGTACCTTTTGTGTTAGCAAACAACATAAACCTCATACAACATCACAATGCATTAGTACAATCATAAGTGTCAAAACCTTAATCAATGAATATCTTCTATTAAGGTGATACGACAAGTCCAGTAATTAGTCAAGATTGTACTGTAATGATATGAAGACAAACATATGATAAACTTAACCATGAAACATACCTGTAAGCCATATCTGTCAAGATTGCTTGTAATCTTCTTATGGAAGGCCTTAGCCTCATCTCCCTCTGAGACAGAAACTTCTTCACTTATGCAGGTGACCAATCCATCTTCTTCTAGGATTAACCCAATCCACTTGATTTGCAAGAACTGGACCTGGAGCTGGATTAGGGTTTGTCAAAGAAACCCCAAAAATTCAAACTTTCAAACTTCCGAAAGGATAGAAATATGCGCCTTGATGAGCTGATCAAGTTGGTATATTCACAATTTGAAAACTGCAAAGTTTCACCCCTCGAAAATGCCTTTTAGATTTCCGAATTCACTTGGGAGGACCCTGAATTAGGGTTTGAGTTTCTCGGAGCTTCACCCAACCAAAAGATTTGATTCAAAACTCTAAGATTTGATTTTTCTGAGGAGCTTCCAGCCGTGGTCACAGATTTCCAAAATTCCAATTTTTGCAGAAGCCCTAATTTTCCATCTTTCCGATCAAAGTCCCGAACTGGGGTTTGATCAAGCCCAGCCTTCTGCCCAACCAAAAAATATGATCTTGGTCTCTAAATTTCAATTTTGATGAGTAGCTTCCAGCTATGGTCTCCGATTACAAAAATTCCAACTTTCTCCGAAGCCCTAAATTCCGGAAGCCATGAATGAAGGTACTCAAAAATAATTTTGTTTTGACAGAAATATGTACCCGATTGTTTCTGATGTAACTCTGAACTTTTCGATCCACAGGGCCTGAACATTTTTCCTGAGATAGCCCAACCTGTTATCTTTCCATTCCGACAGGTCTGACCTCAATTTCATTCTCTGAGAGAGAGTTATGCCAAGTGTCGCAATGTGACATGTTTATGGGATAATACAGGAGAGCGAACTTGTGCGGCATTCCACGTGTCACTGGTTCAACTTCGGCCTCTGAAAATTTTTACTAAGATAGCCCGACCTGTTATCTTTCCATTCCGACAGGTCTGACCTCAGTTGGATTCTTTGAGAGAGCGTTATGCCAAGTGTCGCAACGTGACCTGTTTATAGGATAATACAGGAGAGCGAACTTGTATGGCGTGCCACGTGTCACTGTTTCAACTTCGGCCTCTGAAAAGTTTTCTTGAGATATTGCAGTCTATGTACTACATGTCACTTTTTACGAAATGTCATTTGGAGCTTCCTAGCCCAAGTTATGACCTTTTTCCCAAGGTCACCTGATTTTGATGCAGATCTGGAAGAGGCTGAAACCCTATATTGTACAGATCATAAATCACAAAGTACAATGAATTAGAGGTTTTCCTTTAGACACAAGGTACATGGGGATCTGATCTTTGACCTATAAAAGTTTTAGATCTGAAAAATTCGCCAAAACGGATTTATAGTGAAAGTGCTACAATCACTGGTTTTTGCTATATCAAGCCCTAGCATCGTAAGTGTAGCAAGTGTCATACATGCCATATCATGCCTTCTTTTAGGCTAGCTCTGATACCATGTTAAATTTTCAGAATTTACTTCAATATGTTCTAGGATCTTAACTGAGAGAGCAACATGTACAGCAAATCTACAACATATCAATCATGGACACAATAATGCAAGCACACAAGAGACACAGAGTTTACTTGGGGAAAACCATAAAGGTGAAAAACCCCAATAACTTCCTCAGAGATAGATAGAGCAATGATACAACCAGAATACAAGAGATAGTCTTCTCCTAGCAGCAGATCCTCCTCCTCCACAAGTGTGCCACTCTCTAAAGTGTGAGTGAGAGAATAGAATGTGTAAAATTAGAGAGACACACTCTCTATTTATACACTAACTTGACTTGACCTTTACTCAACTAGGTCGGCCTCAACTTAACCACTTAACATAATGCTAATTGGGCCGACCCCCACTAGGGTGGTCTAATAACCCTTTGACCCACATGGCCGACCCCCAATAGGGTGGTCTAATAAACCTTTGACCCACATGACTTATATAGGGCCGACCCCATCAAGGTGGTCTAATAACCCATCAAGTATAAGTTACGACACTTACAATATAAATGACGACACTTCTGTATAGAGGAATAATAACATCTCTATAGGAATACAATATACATATATGTGAAATACATTCCAAAGTTACATATACATCAATAGAGACAGATATATGTATCATAACATTCTTTAAACTTCAACGGTGTCACTTTTTCTGCATTTGATAACAGAACTGCCAATATGGATTCAAATTTGCATCTTTGAAAACCTTTTGGTTTTGAGAACACTATACGATATTACTGTGAAGATTGAACCATGAATATTGAATACTGGTGCATGTCCAAAGACATCTCCAAGTACAAAGACTCCAAATAGACTCAATCGACTTGAGGTAAATGGAGTGTGATATGTTAGATACTGGAGCTTCGGTCTCCCTTTGCAACTCCAAATAGACTCAATTATGAGGTTAAATTTCAAGTAATGGTTGAATTTACAACGGCACGGCCCGAATCCTGACATTAAAATTTTACACTTGTGCACAAATTGTGACATAAATATAAATAATTAATTGCAAACACTGAAAAGTACCTTGAACATGGAATCCTAACACCCGAGTACACCATCACTATAGCGTTGCTCGAACCAGTGTCCAAATGTCAATCCTATCTGCAGTAAATGTTGTAAAAGAAGAAGCGATTGCTTACGATAACTTAAACCTATTTTTGTTCGGATCATAGTTTATCCAACAACACAGCCTCAGACGTCCCTACTTTGAATACATATCCGGAATATTTCGAAAACTTGTCCGTCTCACCCGAATTTTCTTCATTTTCACCCATAAAAAAACTTACGTGAAGACCTATTGTAAGACGAGAAAATCTGGGCCAGGCACTAAGTCTTTGATGGAGATTTGCAGGGGCGCAATGTTGATTTATATGCCATGGCCAAGGTGAAGAGCAAGGACAGGGTAATGGAAAATATAGGGCCAATGATGCCATGAGTACCATATTTTCTGAGCTCAGATGAAATATATGTGTGAACTCTTCGCGGTTGAAATGGGTGTGGCCGCATGCTTCATTTCGAGAGTGACTGAGTTTTCATTTTGGGAAGAGAGGTGACAGGGACATGCAGAACATTTGAGGCCGTTACAGATAGTCGCGAATGGGAGGGGAGAAAGGCTATTGCAGAACGTAACCGAAGCACTAAATGGCCAAGAACAGATCCACCGTAATGTTGAAACGACCAACAAAAACGCACACCACGCTGGTGAATCAGCAGACCTCGTGGACTGTCAACGCTTGGAACATGCCCAACCCTAGGCACCAACGCTTGCTGAACATGTAGTGGTAATGCCCGAATCCACACCAATATGGCAGGCAGGAGTTCTACGCATTGGCATGATTGATGGCCGGAAAGATGGAGAGCCATTGCAAAACTCAAACAAAGTAGACGTCTTAGCAAATGAATGTGAGCATGAGAGATGACTATTTGGAAAACTGTTGCGCACTATTTTAAAGAACATTAAGGCACAAGACAGTAAGCTGGGTATGGGGCAAGGCATTTGAAGAATCCACGTGTCTACTATGTAAATAAAATACCTAAAAGGTTAACAACTTATTGTAAATTGCATGGAATGTTGTAGACACATGGAAGAATTGTTGTCTTCTATGAAAGTAGTGGTGGAAGAACCAAGACAACTTGAGGTGAAAGAGCGTTATGGTGGAATCCACAACTGATCGACTGGTAGTCTGAGATCGTGATTTACTATCTACAAACAATTTTCTCATTTCTTCTTCTTCAGAAAAAAAATTCACAATTCCATATGGTATCTCTGTGAAATAGTAGAACAAACCATTGCACCACACTCCTGGATCGGACCCAAATTTGTTTTGCATGGGGCAGGGATTTTCCTGTCATTTTCCAATAGCTGGCACTAGAATCATAAATATCAGTGTAAAGTGTATGTACTCTCGGGTTTACAGGAATAGATATAATGCTATTTTCTTCTTCTACTACAGTAATTTTAAAGGACCGGACATCCTTGTTCAAACACATGGGATGTCCAAACACATGCTTGCTTTGTGTATAGCTCAATTCTAGAAGTCGGAGGTAGTTGCTACAATATATTTTTAATTGGATTGCAGACAGATAGTACCTTGCAGTCTGCAACGAGGTTCCTGAGGCATAAAATGTTTCCTGCTGCAGTAATAATAGACATCTGAGGGATTGCAGGATTGGTTATCTTGTGCCAGTAGTCCATTTTTAAGTCGAAAGCACATAATTTTCCCATTGTTGTAGACCTCCTCGAAGTTATGTTAGTGTAGGATATTTTTACCAACAATTGTAATAGTCCCATAACAAGATTGCACGTCACCTATTTATTTGAGTTGCACATACTTTGTTTCAAGTGAAACATTGTTAACAATATTGTTGTAACACCCAAGGAGACTCGATAGGTGAAACCCTAAACGCCCAAGAGTCGTCCTTTTTTAATTCTCAAGGAAAAACAATGGATCTGGGTTGAGCTACTGAATTCGAGGACAATTGACAGGAGACATTTGTTTAAAATTGCATCCACAGATCTATATACATTCAGTTTTTTTTTCATTTAGTTCTATAACTCTTGCATTTGAATTTAAAATTGATAGATCTATCTATTGAAATTGATAGATCTATCACACCAATCTATCATAAGCTTAAAAATTGACAGATCTGTCATTTTGTAAAATTCCAGAACCCATGATAGAGTGCACCCATATAAAATAAGCATCTAATAAATTTGAAAAGAATTTAAGAGCCCTTAAGGACCAGGGTTTGAGCCAAGCTCTGATACCAAATGTAATAACCATAAAACTTATAAAAACCATTAAATAACAAAGAATATTAAATATGCATGCAGATCTCTGATCCAACAACATGAATCTGATAAAATGTTACATCTTATAAAATCCAGAAGAAACAACAGCAGCATGCATAGAAGATCTGACAAAGAAATGGATCTAATCAATAAATACAGAAAATATGCTATGAAAATCATACCTGGTTAGATGACCTAGGAGCTACCATTACCTTGACAGCTCCAGTAGTGAAACTAAAGGTGGGGGGATGACTCTCCACCCAACCAACCCCCAGCCAAAGGCTGAGGCCCCCGAGCCCGCAATAATTAACCCTATGCCAGTGCTATCTCGCTTTCCTCTCCTTCAGAGCTCCTCTTCCAAGATGCCCAAAGAAAAAAGACCTAAAAGATCCCCCTCTTCACTTCTTCTCCTCCTTTTATCTCCTTCTCCCAATTTCTTAATTTCTTATTTAATTCAATTTGTTTTCCCTTATTTTCTTTCATATTCCCCATTATATTATTATCTTACATTATTTTATATTTATTATATTAAATATTCTCTATATTCGTATATGAGGGTTGTTACATGTGATGGGTAAGTGGCCTATGGCACTGTACAACATTCCATTGCTACTTATCTAGAATGAAACCTCTTTGCTGACATGTTGGGAGTTGTGCACACTCTTAACAATGTCCTGGTAGAGATTGGAAGGCATCTAGAAAGTTACGGGATATGGATAAATATTGTATTGAAGCATTGGCTAAGATAATTGCATGACTGTATGACATATTTATTTATGTGTAAGAATTTGTTCTGAAAACTATGAGATGTTTTCTAATCATGCAATTTAACTTGTTTTGTAGGAAAGATCGTATACCATCACCTACAAAAGAAGGACTACAACAATTGTTCAGCAACAAAGTTATCTATTGAAGATATTGAAGTTCCCAGGATTTGGGAAGGATGCCATGGTCGAGGAATACCAATAGATCATGAAGAATGATGTTTGGGATGTGGTCCCAAGATCAGATGGGAAGTCTGTGGTGACTTTCAAGTGGATCTATAAGATCAAGCATGCTACAGATGGCAGCATAGAGAAATATAAGGCAAGGTTTGTAACTCGTGGATTATCCTAGAAAGAAGGGATTGATTATGAAGAGACCTTTTCTCCTCTGGCCAGATACACTTCCATTAGATCAGTAGTTGCTCTGGATGCAGTGATGAAATGGAAGGTACACCAAATGGATGTCAAGACAACTTTCTTGAATGGTGTAGTTGAAGAAGAAGTGTATGTGGAGCAGCCACTCAGGTTTGAGACACATGACTGAGAGTCACATGTGTACAAACTAAATAAATCCCTGTATGGTTTGAAACAGGCACCCAGAGCCTGATATGGCAGGATAGATGGATTCCTATCTAGTTTGGGCTTTACCAAGAGTAAAGCGGATTCCAACCTTTACTACAAGGTTGAGGAAGGCAATCCAATGATACTACTATTGTATGTGGATGACCTGTTTATGACAGGTGAGGATAGATTGATTGCCGACACGAAGAGGAATCTTGCTGCCGAGTTCGAGATGAAGGACTTGGGTATGATGCACTAATTTCTTGGTATGGAGGTGTGGCAGAGTGCAGATGGAATATTCCTTGGACAAGGGAAGTATGCAGTAGATATCCTGAAGAGGTTCGGGATGATGGACTGCAAAGCCATGGCCACACCTATGGCATCGAACCTGAAGCTTCTGTGTGATGCTTCATCTGAGCCGGGTTGATGCTACGATGTATCATCATATGATTGGGTCCTTGATGTACCTAACGAATATGAGACTAGATATCTGCTTTGCGGTGAACACCTTGAGCCAGTACTTGACAGATCCGAGACATGTTCACCTGATAGTTGCAAAGCATATTCTGAGGTACCTGAAGGGTACAGTTGACTATGGGCTCAAGTATGAGGCGAATCAAAATTTTAACCTGGAGGGTTATGTTGGTTCGGATTGGGCAGGAAGTGCCATTGATCGAAAGAGCACTTCGGGGTGCTGCTTCAGTATGGGATCTGGTATGATCTCTTGGTTTAGCAAGAAGCAGTCATGTGTGGCACTGAGTACAGCCAAAGCAGAGTATGTCGCAGCTTGTTCGACTAGTTGTGAGGTAGTATGGCTTAGGAAGCTACTGTCTGATTTGTTTGATCTCCAGTTGAGTGCTACTTGTATATATTGCGACAACCGGAGTTGTGTGAAGTTGTCGGAGAACATAGTATTCCATGACAAGTCGAAGCACATTGAGATCAAGTATCACTATATCAGGGATATGGTGCAGAGAGGAGCAGTGAAGCTCCTGTATGTTGCGATGGACGAGCAGATAGCCAATGTGTTGACCAAGCCGCTGGCCAGAGTGAAGTTTGAATACTTTAGAGGGAGACTTTGTGTACTTCAGATCGAGATACCTTCCAAGGGGAAGTGATGAGTCCGGAGACACAGATGCACACAGGCCATTCTTACATGGTGGTAGGAAATTCCTCCCATGGTAAGATGTAAGGGCTGGAGCCATTCTTACATGGTGGTAGGAAAGTCCTCCCATGGTAAGATGTAAGGGCTGGAGCCATTCTCACATAGTGGTAGGAAAGTCCTCCTATGGTGTAGATGTAAGGGCTGATCCATTCTCACATGGTGGTAGGAAAGTCCTCCCATGGTGTAAATGTAAGGGCTGGGGCCAATTTAGCATGCTGGTAGGAAATTCCTCCCATGGCCATTGACATAAGTGCTAGAGCCATTCCCGAATGGTGGTAGGAAATTCATCCCATGTCGGTTTATGTAAGTGTTGTGTCTCACATGCTGGTAGGAAAGTCCTCGCATGTTGGTAGACAGGGTCTCGTATGGTGGTAGGAAAGTCCTCCCATACTGGAGACAGTGTGATGTGCATCTAGGTTGTGCTCCGTGGACGATGCGGTGATCTGAAGATGATGATGTGGCAGTATGGTACACAGGTTTTGAAGAGGCATATGATCAGTCCTGAGATGCTCTTGCAGGTTTTGAAGAGGCAGTGTAATTAGTCCTGGGAGATCTTGTAGGTTTTGCAGAGGCAGTGTAATCAGTCCTAAGGTGTACCTACTTGATGGCTTGCTTGTTGAGATGACATGATCAATATGATCATGAGTATCCAGATGATATTCCGTGGCCGTGGACAGGTTGTGCAGTTGCATGTAAAAGATCCTGGGAGATCCGATAGGTTGAGTAGTATGCTCGTAATCAGTTCTAGGATGCTCTTTTGAGGTTTTGGCTTAACGCACATAATCAATACAAAGGATTCCACAGTATGGCCAGTGATGATTAATACCTATAGGTGGTGGGCCTACATCCAGTATGAAAAAGGACTAGCTTTGTAGAACTTCCTATGACGAGTAGATGAGAGATTGATTGAGATAGCAGTAGCAATGATGATGACGATGATCAGTGACGATGATCAAGAGAAGAAGACTTGTGCTAGCATATTTGTTTCGAGAAATACCTTCCTAGTTAAGAGGGAGTGTTGATGTATTTGTAACTTCAGAATGTATTTCACATATGTATATTGTATTCCTATAGAGATGTTATTATTCATCTATACGGAAGTGTCGTCATTTATATTGTAAGTGTCGTAACTTTTACTTGATGGGTTATTAGACCACCTTGATGGGGTCGGCCCTGTATAAGTCATGTGGGTTAAAGGGTTATTAGACCACCCTATTGGGGGTCGGCCTTATCAGCATTATGTTATGTGCTTAAGTTAAGGCCGACCTAGTAAAGGTTATTAGGCAAGTCAAGTCAAGTATAAATAGAGTGCGGGAGGCACTCTATTTGATCATTCACTTTCTCACTCACACACTCATTGGAGAGTGGCGCACTAGTGGAGGAGGAGAAGCTGCTTTTAGGAGGACTATCTCTTGTACTTGGGTTGTATCGTTGCTCTATCTATCTCTGAGGAAGTTGTGGGGTTTTTCACCTTCTTGGTTTTCCCCGGTGAAACTCTATGTCTCTTGTGTGCTTGCATTATTGTGTCCATGTTTGATATGCTGTAGATATACTTTACATGTTATTCTCTCAGTTACGATCCTAGATCAGATTGAAATTCTGAAAAACTAACAAATCTCAGGCTCTTTCTCCCACACAGGAAGCACGATTAACCTCAGATTTCCCTTTTTCCCGGATTGGTTTGGTGAATACAGGAAATACAGGAACGAAATCTCTTTGAGGGTCGATGGCTCATGAATGGAAAGTGGGTGCAGGGATAGTGAGCGTGTGAGTGAGTAGATGCATGAATGTATGTCCCCCCCAGATAGTCAAACAGGTCCAGCAAGTTGATCTCCCAGGCGATTGAGTGTCGTCCTGTTCAAGCGATCAGAGCCATGCCCTACTATACGACATCGCAGGCATGCTCCATACTCCAGCGGCCTCAGCCATCAGGGTTCTCAACCACCCTCTGCAATTGCATTAATGTTAGCAGGGAGTTCAAATGGTTTCCCATTCAAACATGTGGCAATATGGGCAACCAATCCCAACCCCCTCACCTCTCCCTAGTGGATACACATGGAACCTTCTCATTTGTTTCCTCCTTAGCCATCTTCTTGGTTATTTTATTCATTCAGTAATAATTACATCATTTACATTCCTTCATATGGCTTGATCAGCCCATGAATAATCAAACTGTCCAAATACTTGCCTAAGCAAATAACCTTAAACATCCACTAGTGGGGCCTTGGCCTTGAGCTCCACACCAGGGAAAATACACACAGTGTACATACACAGTATTTACATCAAAGCCAAATACATCAAGGGAAAATTGGGGTATTACACGAACCGATACTATTTCTGTGACTCTACGTTGATTAATCAGAGAATCGATCAATCAAGCTCGACTAACCTTCACCAGACTTAATCTCCTTCATTGGATCTGATCATCATCTCCATAGATTCACCTGCACATCACTTCTTAGACAGAATAGAGCTTCAATCCGATTTCACAAGCTCGTTCCAATCTAACCCTGAGCTTCACATCTGCGGATTCATATACATAGGGCATCGATCCTTTCAGTGATCGATGATACAGGTTTTACTCATACGCTCACGCACAGGAATCGGTCAAACATCCTCTGCAACATTCAATTATCAAAAGCCCTAATTTCAGGCTACTGCATGAACACAGATTTATCAAGCATTTGCAGGTATTCAAACTATCACTATAAGTCATACATAGAGGCATGCATAAATAGTCTTTCCTTCATTCAATCATAAAAGACCTATACATTAACATTGATTCAAAACATGTGTTCTGATCCTCTTAGGCCTGATACAAACACGACCAACTCTCTTGGCCTGATTTCTCACTGTTTGGACACCCTGTTCATGCCTCGTAGGATTACACAATATATACAACATGATCCTTAAACCAATTCTGGTTCAAATCCAATAAACACTCAATGCACCCCTATCATCCTGCTAACTAATTCTAATATTCAACATCTCAACCCTATCTCTATGGCTCGCTCATGAGATCCTTTGATCCTCTTTGAATGCTGCCATTAGATGTGGATTTAGTTACATGACTCACTCAAAGACTCATCACTCACCTAGTGACTCATCACCTATCTAGAATCACACTTAAAACATGGTATTATTTACAATATTTCATCAAATAACCACTAATTCAAAAAATGAAGACCCCTCCTAGTGTTAATGTAATTGTAACTTCGGAAGATATTCACTTGTATTTTATATTGTAATTATTATTGTATTTCATTTGTACCTGCGACAGAGATGTTTATTCCTCCCGTCGGAGAAGTCATTATTGTATTTGGGTCATGTAAATTCATTGAGGTAAATCCTCTCATGTAAGTCTGGGCAAATTAGTTCCCCTAGAGTCATTTGTATTGGCGTTTTTAAGTCCCCTAGAGGAGTCAGCCCAGCTAGCTTTTGTTAACATTACATATGATAAGACATAAAATATCAACATTACATTCCATTTCACAACAATATCATATACAGGATCACTGAAAGAACAACAAGCACAACATAAACACAAGAGACACAGATTTATCCTGGGAAACCCTCATGGGGTAGAAAACCCAGCAAAGCTTCCTCAATATAGATGACCAACAAATACAAAGATGTAATCCCCAAACATGAGCTCCTTCTCCTCCATTGCAGATCTCTCTCTTTCTCCTATGCGAGTTTCACAAGTGAGTGAATGTGTGTTAAATGAGGAACACACCTCCTCTATTTATACACAACTTCGACTTGACTTTTACACTAATTAGGTCGGACCCAACTTAACCACTTAACATAAAGTTGATTGGGTCGACCCCTCTAGGGTGGTCTAATAACCCTTTAACCCACATGACTCATACAGGGCCGACCCCCACTAGGTAAGTCTAATAACCCAAGTTACCACATTCTCCACGGAGGAATAAAACATCTCCGGATATACAATAGGGTCTCCACGGAGGAATAAAACATCTCCGGAATAATAAAGTACAAGTATAATATTCTTAGAAGTTACAATATTTTAACACTCCCCCTTAACGAGAAGGATATTATAACAACATCTGTAGAAGCAAGGAGTCATCAACTACATGATACATGATACATCTATAAATCATTGGAAGCTTTCTTCGTACATCATCAGTAACTCAAACAGTTACTAGAACATCTTCAAGATCTTCAATAGTGGAACATCAACATCTTCAGTACCGAGTATTCATCTTCTGCAGCACTCGAATAGCTATAGTAACATCATCATCTAGATCTCTTGATCAACATCATCAACATCTGGATCCTCTCTATCAACAGCATCAACATCTAGATCTCTCGATCAACAATATCAACATATGGATCCTCTCAATCAACAGCATCAACATCTGGATTTCTCGATCAACAACGTCATCTGGATCCTCTCAATCAACAACATTATCTGGATCATCTCGATCAATAGTATACACATCTGGATCCAATTACAGGATGATCAATCCTGCTCACTTTAGGACATAAGTCCAAGCATGATACAATCCTATCACGTGCATTTTGAACCAACCGTTCAGGGACGATGCAGTCCTATCACGTACATTTTGAACCAAACGTTCAGGGACGATGCAGTCCTATCACGTACATTTTGAACCAAACGTTCAGGGACGATGCAGTCCTATCACATACATTTTGAACCAAACGTTCAGGGACGATGCAGTCCCGAACTGCTTACAGGATGATCAATCCTTCTCACTTTAAGACACCTCTCATGTCTAGGGACGATGCAATCCCAATCTACTTACAGGATGATCAATCCTTATCACTTTAAGACATCTCTCATGTCTAGGGACGATGCAATCCCGATCTACTTATAGGATTATCAATCCTTATCACTTTAAGACACCTCTCATGTCTAGGGATGATGCAATCCCGACCATAGTGCCAGTCCTTTTTCATACTGGATGTGACCTAGATTAAATCTAGGATTTTACCACCTGTGAATGATCACCTGCTGCTGCATTGAGCAATCTAGGAGTGAACATTACATCATTATAGGACCTGCGAATGATCACCTACTGCTACACTGAGTAGTCCAGGAGTGCACATTACATCATTCCAATCCACCACAGAGCCAGTACTATTTCAACTGGGGTGTGACCTAGATCAGATCTAGGATTTACAACCACATAGCCAGTACTATTTCAACTGGGGTGTGACCTAGATTAGATCTAGGATTTACAACCTGTGAATGATCACTTGCTAATTCAGGAGCGAACATTACATCATTACAGGTTTTGTGAATGATCACCTACTACTATGTTGAGCAATCCAGGAGTGCACATTACATCATTCACCAACATCTTTCTCGAAGACAAGAGTCTACGGATCAATTCAAGGACCGAAGTCTGGGGATGATACAATCCCTCTCGTCCACTAGGGACCATTCATTGACCTCATCGTCGGTACAGGTATCTTCATCATCGACATCATCGTCGGAACAGGTATCCTCATCATCGATACAAGTATCCATATCATCGAAATAGGTATCCTCATCATCGATACATTACCCTCATCATCGATACAATATCCACATCATCGTCGACCATATCACTCCCCCTTTCGAGGAGGGTCCTTCTGAACGACACCAAGCTTGTCTCAGAAATACTCAAACTTTACTCGAGACTGAGGTTTGGTAAACACATCAGCAACTTGCTCGTCAGTGCTCACATACTCAAGCTTGATAGATCCTTTCTGCACCATATCCCGTATATAAAAAATATCGGATCTCTATGTGCTTTGACTTATCATGGAACATTGGATTCTCTATCATCTTGATACAAGTCTGGTTGTCACACAAGATCACAATGGAGTCCATCTCTAAGTCAAATTATCCTGATAACAACTTCCGAAGCCATATCACTTCACATCTAGCAGAGCAAGTAGCAATATATTCTGCTTCAGCTGTGCTGAGAGCCACACTAGACTGCTTCCTGCTAAACCACGAGATCATGGAAGATACCAGACAATAACATCCACCCGATGTGCTCTTCCTGTTTGATACACTTCCTTCCCAATCAACATCTGTGTAGCCATACAATCTAAAGTCATGATCTCCAAGATAACATAGACCAAAGTCTATCGTACCCTTTAGGTACCTCATCACATGCTTTGCAACTATCAGGTGAACACACCTTGGTTCCACTAGATACTGACTCAAGGTGTTCACAGCAAAGCATATATCTGTCCTTGTATTCTTTAGATACATCAATGACCCAATAATCTGTCCATACATAGTTACATCCACTAACTCTGATGAGTCATCAACTAACAACTTCAAGTTGGAATCCATGGGAGTGTCCAAGGCTTTTGCATTCCAACATATAAAGTACTTTCCCTGGTTGAGAAAGATTCCTTCTGGGCCTTGCTATACTTCTAGTCCTAGGAAGTAATGCATCAATCCGAGATCTTTCATCTCAAATTATGTAGCTAGCTTCTTCTTTCTTTCTGTGATCTGTTTCTCATTCTCTGTCAGAAAGAGATCATCCACATACAGTAATAGTATGACAGTTTCATCATCCATAACCTTAAGATAAAGGTTAGGATCAGCTTTACTTTTGGTAAAGCCCAAGCTTGTCAAGAAGCTATCAATTCTCCCTCTGTGACTGAACATCATTCACACTTTGCATTGAGTGATCTTCTGGATATCTATCCATGCCATCTCCCGTCAGATGGGTCGACTGATATGAGCCTCAAGATCATTCAAACTCTGTGGTGATTTCCTTCTTGCATCCATCTAAGAGAAGAATTTCATCTTGTATATAGATACCATCTTCAACCTTGTAGCAAAGGTTGAAATCCGTATCACCCATGGTGATCATTAAGCTCATCAAATGACTATTGATCTTGGGTACTTGTACAAAGCTTTCTTCAATTGAATCCTGGGAGTTTTCTCGATTCGCACTTATTCTTCAATTACACCATTAAGAGAATGGTCTTATCTAGCCACTTGGAGCAAACATCTCGTCATGATCCTCTTCCTCTTTCTAAGAGAATCTTCTATCCGTGAGCCTTCTATAGTATGTTTGATTTGAAAGCCTTCTTGTTGAACATCCATCACTTGTTCGGTGTTCATCATTCTTCATGATCTTTCCTACAAATCAAAGTTAATTACATGATTAGTAATACTTCATAATCATCAAATCATGTTGACATTTCAATGATAACCTATTATGCATACTGATATGATTCACATAGTCATACAACTATCTTGACCAATACTTTGGCACAACACTTTTCCATATCCTGTATGCATACAATGGTTATCTAGATGCCTTCCATCTCTACCAGAACATACTCTCAAGAGCATGCACAACTCTCAACATGTTAGCAAAGGGGTTTCATTCTAGATAAACAACAATGGAATGTTTGTCCAACTTACCCATCATACGCATATTAGTAGTATACTGTTCAATGCTATATGAAAGCTTACACTATGCATGATATATTCTAGGAATACAAATATGCATACAACTATTATGAGCAATATCATTGACTATTTAGAGATTCAAGAGGTAAATCAAATACTTATCTTTTATGTTTGTGTGGTTGCCTCCCGCTTGATCTCTATATGTCTTTGAACTTATATCCATTCTATACCACTATGCATGCTTAAGTGTGCACTAGTGTCATCCTCATGATCTCATACATAAACAAACATTCATTAATATAATCTCAATACTATCAAAACATTATGTATGGTCATGATCATTTCATACACATGTATACTTACCTAAGATCCTAACACAAAGTAGGATTCTAACTTGATATAGGAAAACATACCTGGATTATCATGCTTGGTTATGTCTTAACATACCCAAACAATATCTTCTTTGTTCTCTTCAATGATTTAGAGACCTTGTGCTAGAACCTGCATATCTCATAAGTTAAGCATAGTAGAACAAAGTCATACATACCTCGTAAGTAGAGCTTCTATGTGATCAAAGACTATGGATGAATCTTTGTCTTTATGTCATCATGGTCATAGAACTTGATTTGTCTTTCTTGATGTACCTGTATCTTGTTAGCAGTCAACATCATCCTCATACAACACCACAAGTGCATTAGTACAATCATAAGTTTCATAACCCTAATCAATGAATGTCTTCTATCATTCACAAGCATTCATTATCAAATAATCATAATTGTACTAACCTCAATAACATGAAGGCAAAACTTAATCAAGAATCAGATTTCAAAACATACCTGTATTTCCTCAAGTCATACCTGTCAGGATTGCTTATAGTCTTCTTATGTAAGGCCTTAGCCTTATCTCCCTCTGAAACTAGAAATTATTCACTTATGCAGGTGTCCAATTCATTCTCTTCTAGGATTAACCCAATCCACTTTGATTTACTGAAACTGGATCTGGAGCTGGACTAGAGTTTGTCAGAGAAACCCTAAAAATTCAAACTTTGAATTTCAAACTTTTGAAAGTATGAAAGTATGTGCCTTGCTGAGTTGATCAAGCTGGTATACTTTAATTTTGAAAACTGCAAAATTTTACCCCTCAAAATTGCCTTTGACACTTCTGGATCTTCTAGACAGGATCACAAACTAGGGTTTGATAAAGCCCGGTCTTCTACCCAACCAAAAGGTTTGATCTTGTACTCTAAACTTTGATTTTTCTAAGGAGCTTCCAGCCGCAGTCACAGATTTCAAAAATTCCAACTTTTGCAGAAGCCCTAATTTTCCACCTTTCCGATCAAAATCCCGAACTAGGGTTTGATCAAGCCCGGCCTTCTTCCCAACCAAAAAATTCAATCTTGGTCTCTAAATTTCGATTTTGATGAGGATCTTTTAGCCGTGGAATCCGATTCCAAAAATTCCAACTTTCTCTGAAGCCCTAGATTCCCGTAGCAGTGACAAGCCAAGAATGAAGGTGCTCAGAATCCAATTATGTTTTGACAAAAATATGCACCTGATTGTTTCTGGTGCATCTCTAAAAGTACGAATCCACAGGGTCTAAAACTTCGGCCTGTGGTATCCTCACCTATCATCTTTCCAACCCCACAGGTATGACCTCAATTCGATTCTATGAGAGAGAGTTATTCCAAGTGTCGTAACGTGACCTGTTTATGGGATAAAACAGGAGAGTGAACTTGTACGGCGTGCCACATGTCACTGGTTAAACTTCAGCCTCTGAAAAAGTGGACATGTGAAAGTACAATCTGTGCCCTACCTGTCGTTTTTTACGCAATTTCATTTGGAGCTTCCTAGCCCGAGATATGACCTTTTTTCCTAGGTCACCTGTTTATGACGGAGATCTGGAAGAGGCAGAAACCCTAACTTGTACGAATCATAAATCACAAAGTACAACGAATCTGAGGCTGTCCTTTGGAAAACAGGTACAGGGGGATGTTATCTACGACTTGCAGAAGTTTCAGATCCTGAACCTTCACCAAAATGGATTTATAGAGAAAGTTCCACGATGACTGGTTTTTGCTATACAAAACCCTGACTTGCAAATTGTCGCAAATGAAGCAAGTGTTGTAAGTGCCATAGATTGCCTTCCTTCAAGCTAGCTCTAATACCATGTTAAAATTCAATATGCAAAGACATGAAATATCAACATTGCATTCCATTTCACAACAATAACATATATAGGATCACTGAAAGAACAACAAGCACAGCATAAACATAAGAGACATAGATTTATCCTGGGAAACCCTTATGGGGTAGAAAACCCAGCAAAGCTTCCTCAATATAGATGACCGGAAAATACAAAGATGTAATCCCCAAACATGAGCTCCTTCTCCTCCATTGTAGATCCTTCTATCTCTCCTATGCGAGTTTCACAACTGAGTGAATGTGTGTTAAATGAGGAACACACCTCCTCTATTTATACACAACTCCGACTTGACTTTCACACTAACTAGGTTGGCCCCAACTTAACCACTTAACATAAGGTTGACTGGGCCGACCCCTCTAGGGTGGTCTAATAACCCTTTAACCCACATGAATCATACAAGGCCGACCCCCACTAGGGAAGTTTAATAACCCAAGTTACCACATTCTCCACAAAGGAATAAAACATCTCTGGATATACAATAGGGTCTCCACGGAGGAATAAAACATCTCTAGATATACAATAGGGTCTCCACGGAGGAATAAAACATCTTCGGAATAATAAAGTACAAGTATAATATTCTTAGAATTTACAATATTTTAACAAGTGGTAAAGGTAATGTGAAAGGTAAAGTATAAATAGAGAACTAGGATCTATATTTATTCATTCACTCACACTCACTCAATTCGCATTAGTGAGAGAGAGGAGAAGTTCGCACAAGTGGAGAAGAGAGAAGTTGTTGAAGACCATCTCTATTTTGGGTTTTAGTTTTTGTGACATTGTATTGGTGATCGTTCTATCTCTGAGGAAGTTGTGGGGTTTTCTCCTTTATGGTTTCCCCGAGGAAAATATTTGTGTCTCTTGTGTTTATGTTGTGCTTGTTATTCTCTCAGTAAGATCCTAGATAACTATTGATTAAAAGTTGAAAATATAACATGGTATCAGAGCTAACCTGAGAAGAAGACATTATGTAGCTGCGGGAAGCTAGGGTTTCCATTTCCAGAAACTAGTCATCTTGGAATTTTTGCTATAAATGACTTTTGGCGAAGGTTCAGGATCTGAAAATTGGACAGGATTAAGACGAAATGTTCATGTAACTTGTGTCTGAGTTTCAACCTCATATTCATTGTACTTTGTGATATATGATTCGTACAGGTTAGGGTTTTTTCCTCTTCCAGAATGCAGCCCTAAACAGGTGATCTAAGAAAAAAGATCATATCTCGGGATAGGAAGCTCCAAATGGAATTCAGTAAAATGTGACAGTTAGGGAAAATACTATAGTCTCATAGGTCCGAAGATAAGAGGCCGAAGTTGAAACAGTGACACATGGCACGCCGTACAAGTTCGCTACGTTGTTTCATCCCATAAACAGGTCATGTTGGTAAACTTAGCATATCTGTCTCACGGAGAATCAAATGAATCTCAAATATGTGGGGTTGGAAAGATGTCAGGTCAGGTTACCACGGGCCAAAGTTTCAGACCCCGAGGATCCAAAATTTCTGAGATACACCAGAAACAATACGACACATATGAAATGGATCAACTAAGGAAATCAAAGAAGAGGAGGAAGAAGTTCTCACTTAGGGTTTTCAGTTTTTTAGGTATGGCAGGACCTGATACAATGTTGGAGACACCTGATGCAACTTTGGAAAATTTTAAAATGGATTTGGAATCCCTTCATCATAGATATTAATCTTCCATCAAAATGTTGCGAGAGGAAGGATATTGAAAATTAGGGTTTTTGGGTTCTACAAGTAAGAAGAAACCATAGCAAAGTTGGGAGACTCATTGGGAAGCAATGACAGAGGTTTAAATGGCACTAGTATTCTATCATCCTAGCACCATGAATCTATATAATATTTTTGCAATTTATCTACCTTGGTCGATTAGGGTTTTACCCTTATAGAGAAGACTACAAGCAATCTCGACAGGTATGACTTGAGGAGATGCAGGTATGTTTTGAAATATGTTTTATTTATTTGATAATTAAGTTCATGATATGCGTGTATTCATATTATTGAGGTTAGTACAGTCATGATTAATTTTAGACTTGTCTTATCACCTTATTAAAAGTATGAATGCATGTGAATGATAAAAGACATTCATCGCTTAGGGTTATGACACTTATGATTGTACTAATGCACTTGTGGTGTTGTATAAGGATGATGTTGTTTGCTAACATGAAAGGTACATGAAGAAATACAAATCAAGTTCTATATCAAGAATATATTACCATGATGACATGAAGACAAAGACTCATCTATAGTCTTTGATCGCATAGAAGCTCTACTTACAAGGTATGTATGATTTGGTTCTACTATGCTTAACTTATGAGATATGCAGGTTACTAGCACAAGGTCTCTAAATCATTGAAGAGAACAAAGAAGATATTGTTTGGGTATGTTAGACATAACCACCAAGCATGCTAATCCAGGTATGTTTTCCTATATCGAGTTAGAATCCTACTTTGTGTTAGGATCTTAGATAAGTATACTTTCATATGGTTGATAATGATTATTCCTAAAGATAGAGTTTAGCTAATCAAAGATTTATGCATATTGTGTTTCTTAGTTTGATTAATGATATGACAAACTAGAAGAGTCCTATGGTCAAATATGAATATGCATGAGTAAAAGACATACTCCATGAAACCTTGAATATTAACGCTGGTGATAAATTACATGCGTATGAAATGATTATGACCGTACGTGTTTAAGATTATTTAGGGTTATAATGTTTTGATCTTATTGAGATTATACTAATGAATGTGTGATTATGTATGAGATCTTGTGGATGACACAATGATGAAACTAGTGCACACTTAAGGGTGCATAGTGCTACAAGATGGATAAAATCTCAAAGACACAAAATCATGATACTATCATGACATGGAAGGGAAGTAGAGATCCAGAGGGAGGCAACCTCCAGAAAGCAAAGATCAAGAGGCATGCAATCTCAAGGAAGCAAAGATCTGTTAGTTTTTCATCATTTAATTCAATATGATCTAGGATCTTAACTGAGAGAACAAAATGTACAGCATATCAAACATAAGAGACGAGACACAAAGCATTTTATCGGGGAAAACCAAGAAGGTGAAAAACACCACAACTTCCTCAGAGATAGAATGGGCACCAATACAAAACCCCAAAACAAGAGATAGTCTCCTAGCAGCTTCTCCTCCTCCACTTGTGCGCACTTCTCCTCTCTCTCACTAATACGAAGTGAGTGAGTGTGTGAATTGGATAAATAGAGAGGTGCTCCTTTGTATTTATACTTTACCTTTACTTGCATTATACTCTAACTGGGCCAACCTCCCTTAGGAGAGTCTAATAACCCATTACCACTTGTCACTGGGCCGACCCCACTAGGGGAGTCTAATAACCCATGAAAGACACAACTCCGGGGTTTAATGCCCCATCATACATGGGAGGATGGACCTCAATGACTTTACATTACCCAAGTACAATAATTACTTCTCCAACCGGAGGAATAAATATCTTTGTCAGAGGTACAACAATAAAATACAAATACAATATAAAATATACAAGTGAATACATTCTGAAGTTACAAATACATCAACACTCCCTCTTAACTAGGCAGGTATTCTCTTGACACATGCATCAATACATATAGGCACAAGTCTTCAATACTGGAGCTGGATCATCATCATCACTGCTGTTGTACTCGTCATCTCGATCACTGGTGATATCTCTCAATTCTTCTCGTCATAGGAAGTTCTACAGAGCCAACCCCTTTTCATGCTAGATGTAGGCCTAGCCTCCATGTAGGTCTTCATCATACCTATGAGTGGGCCATCCAGTGGAATCTCAGGGCTGATTATGTGCATCTTGCAAAACCTCAAAAGAGCATCCCAAGACTGATTACGTGTGAAGCATAACCTGCAAGATCTCCAAGGGCGCTATTACATGCAAGTAGACAAAACCTTAAAAAAGCATCCCAAGACTGATTACGTGCTAAGCACAACTTTCAATATCTCCCAGGGCACTATTATATGCCACGGAAAAAACCTCGAAAGAGCGTCCCAGGACTGATTACGTGCGAGCAAGCAAAACCTCGAAAGAGCATGCCAGGACTAATTACGAGCTTCCTGCTCAACCTATAGGATCTCCCAGGACTGATTATATGCTATCAGGAAAAACCTCAAAAGAGCATTCCAGGACTGATTACGAGCTTCCTGCTCAACCTATAAGATCTCCCAGGATTGATTACATGCCATTGCACAACCTGTAAGATCTCCCAGGGAGCTATTATATGTCCCTCCAAGCAAAACCTTGAAAGAGCATATGCCAGATCTACCAGGGAGCTATTATATGCCATAGGAAAAACCTCGAAAGAGTATCTGCAAATATCCCAGGGTGCTATTATATGCTATCGCACAACTTGACAAGATATACATGGCCATGAACTCAAAGCATCACCTGAATGCTCATCACACAAAACTTACATCCAAAGCCATGGGAGGACCCTCCTGCCACCATGCTTGGAAAGGCTCCTGCATCTATGTTCCATCACTTCCTCTTGGAAGTATCTTCGATCCGAAGAACACCAAGCCTCTATCTGAAGTACTCAAACTTCACCCTGGCTAGTGGCTTGGTCAACACATATGCTATCTACTCGTCTATCGCAACATACAGGAGCTTCATTGCTCCTCTCTGCACCATATCCCTAATATAGTGATACTTTATCTCAATATGCTTCGACTTGTCATGGAACACCAGGTTCTCAGACAACTTCACACAACTCTGGTTGTCATAAAAGATACAAGTAGCATCCAACTGGAGATCAAATAAATTAGACAATAGCTTCCTAATCCATACTGCCTCACAACTGGCTGAACAAGCTGCGACATACTCTGCTTCGACTGTACTCAGTGCTATGTAGGACTACTTCCTGCTAAACCAAGAGATCACCCCTGATCCCATATTGAAGCAACACCCCGAAGTGCTCTTCCTCTCTGCAGCACGCTTGATCTTGTAGATCCACTTGGAAGTCACAACAGACTTCCCTTCTGGTCTCGGGACCACATCTCAGACATCATTCTTCATGATCAACTGGTACTCCTCGATCATGGCATCCTTCCATTACTGCATACCGGATCCTGGGAACTTCAGATTCTTCAATATCTTCAATAGGTAGTTTTCTTGAACTTCGTTGCTGGAAAAAATGTCGTTGTCCTTCTTTTGTAGGTGATTGTACACGATATTTCCTACAAGTCAAATTCAATTGCATGATTAGAAACATCTCGTATTTTTAGAACAAAATATTACACGTAAAGACATATGTCTTACAGTCATCCAATTATCTTATCCAATGCTTCAATACAACATTCATCCATATCCCGTATTCATACGGTAACTTTCTAGATGCCTTCCATCTCTACCAGAACATTGTTAAGAGTGTGCACTACTCCCAACATGTCAGCAAAGAGTTTTCATTCTAGATAAGTAGCAATGGAATGTTGTACAGTACCATAGGCCACTTACCCATTACTATATTAGTAGTATCGTGTTCATTAATACAACATTTATAAAATGCATAATATACATCCTAAATCTAGGAACATAAGTATGTACATGACTTAACAACATCATTTAAGTAATCATATATACAAGAAATGATAATTCAAATACTTATCTTTGTTTAGTTGTTGGGTGGAATCCCTCTCAATCTTTGCTTCCTTGCAGGAACTACTAGAGTGTGCTCCCTCTTGATCTTTGCTTCCTTTATGATATCATTTATGTCTTTTAAACTTCTATCCATCCTGGACCACTATGCATGCTTAAGTGTGCACTAGTGTCATCATTGTGTCATCCTCAAGATCTCATACATAATCATACATTCATTAGTATAATCTCAATACTATCAAAACATTGTGATTCTAAATAATCTTAAACATGTATGGTCATGGTCATTTCATACACAGGTAATTTATCACAAGCATTAGTATTCAAGGTTTTAGGGAGGACTTCTTTTACTCATGCATATTCTTAGTTGACCATAGGACTCTTCTGGTTTGTCATATCATTAATCAAAGTAAGAATCATAATATGCATAAACCCATGATTAATCAAACTTATAACTTTATGAATAATCATTATCAATCATACAAAAGTATACTTATATGAGATCCTAACACAATGTAGGATTCTAACTCGATATAGGAAAACATACCTGGATTATCATGCTTGCTAGTTATGTCTAACATACCCATATAATGTCTTCTTTGTTCTCTTCAATGATTTAGAGAGCTTGTGCTAGTAACCTACATATCTCATAAGTTAAGCATTGTAGAACCAAATTATACATACCTCGTAAGTAGAGATTCTATGTGATCAATGACTATGGATGAGTCTTTGTCTTCATGTCACTATGGTCATATATTCTTGATCTAGAACTTGATTTGTCATTCTTGATGTACCTTTCATGTTAGCAGACAACATCATCCTCATAAAACACCACAAGTGCATTAGTGATGAGTCCAAGATATAGGTATCTGATAGCTTTTTTCCCCACAGCAAAAGCACAAGAAAGGGTGAAGAAATACACTTGTTTTGTGGGAGAAATGATTTACCTTGATTATTTAAAGAAGTTGTTTTAAATATTATTCTTGTATGTTTGAATGCGTGTTCAATAAACTAATTATATGAAAATCGAGTATGATTGAGCAGGTCCAGGTACACTAAGGGACAAACACGTAGATCAAACAGAGGATTGAAAGATCATGCAAAGCTCAGTGCCTTTTTCCTGATTTCTAGAGAGAACACCTGTTCAAAGCAAAATTAGCAATTAAACATATAAGTTAGGTTAAGAATTAGAGGCACATATATACAGGCCTCTCAGCTAGCGAGAGAATCCTGTTGCCATTTTTTAGAACCATCGTTTTACGTTTTTATACTGTTGAGATAATTTGAGTTACAGACTTTTACTAAAACTATGAAGTTGCTATTTTGAATGAAGACTTGATGTTGCTTTCAATTCGGCGTCTATAAGTTTTCTCCACTCCTGAGTACGGGTTGGAGAGGGCCCCTCCAACACGTAAGTCAAGAGATCTTGTTGTTCAGGTATTTTTCATTATGTGCTTTACATTGACTGAATCTATATTGCATATGAAGGCATTTGAATGGTGTTAAATAGTACGATTTGATTTATGTAGTAAAGCGACCAGTCTGATTCCGTAGTAGTTTGTAAGCATTCTATAGTTCGGTAACGTTGTTTCTGTAGTCATGTAACAACATTCTGCTAGGACATATTTCAATACTTATTTTTCTGTGTGCTTGCATTACTTACGAAACAGTGATCCAGATCTTAAAGCTTATGCATTCTCCCATTATTATGGTTGCTCATAAAGATTGCTTACTTTCAATACCGTGGTTAATTAATGGCATTCACTTCTTAAAGTTTTGATTAATTCATAGCATTAGATAATGGCATTCTGAACTTGGTTTTGGCAATTAAATAGATTAGACCAGACTTCTAGTTTTATGCATTAGATTTACAATAATTGCTTCTTAGGTTAAAGATCCAGCTTTCATTATTTTAGAATAGATCTGTTATGTTTTCAGCATTCAATTTCATAGTATAAATTCACTGTTTCCAACAAGACAGTTCTTAGGGACATATTTATTATTTTCAGCATTTAAATTCCTTAATATAGATTTAATGTTTTCAGTATTTGAACTTCTTAGCATAGGTATTTTTCATCCATAGATTAGGCAATCCTTTCCCAGCTTATTCGATTTCTTTTAGGAAAACCCTTAAACATTGATACCAACACCCAACCACGACAAAGACTATCCTACAAGAGCACATATAGTGCCTGCACCTCTGAAGTTTGTGTGTCCCCCGGGTTGATAATTAAAGTAGGCTCCTAGTCTAGATGCCCTAATTAGGCATCCATTCTGAGAGCTCACCACTTTTTGGCGCCGTTGCCGGGGAGGTGCTAAATATTTTAGGAGACATATTCAAAAACAAAACAAAAAGAAAAATCACATGTATTAAAAAAAAAAAAACATAAAGATTTTACCAATGAATGCCTTGTTGGAAAAGGGATAGGTTTGGACGCTTTCTGCCTAAGCGTCCCATGAGCAACAACAGTAACAACAGTTCTAACCACTCTTAGTTTGAATTCCTAAACTCTGAAAACAAAACTGATTCCACATACGATCCAAACAGAGACAACTTCTCTACTAGTTCCAGCTCAAACACCACTATGGCAGACGCAGAAGAGGAACCTAGGGAGATGTTCACCTTTCCCATTAGCATACCTCTTGGAGATGCCAGGATGAAGAATATCAACCCCAACAATCTGCCAATATTCCATGGATTGAATTCAGAAGATCTTGACACATTCCTGTTTGAGTTTGAGGTAGTTTGCAGATCCTTTGATTACACTACAGATGCACAAAAGCTGAGGCTTTTTCCCTCCACACTGAAAGATTTATCACTTAGGTGGTTCATGAGTTTAGAAGGAAATAGTATTTTCAGCTGGGACCAAATGAAACAAGCATTCCTAGAAAAATATAGGGACTACTGCAAAGAAAAGGATACAAGGGATGAGATATTTAGGATGCAGTAGGGAGACCATGAATCCTTAGAAGACTACGCCCAACGTTTTCAGCTCAGCTACAAATGAGATAACCATTGCACCCTAGACCCTGAATCACTGAAGATTGTCCTTCTTAGGGGGATCAAAGAAGAGAATTTTGAGATCTTAAACCTCTTGGGAGATGGAGACATATTCCAAAAAAATTATGACCAGATACTACAGATCTTCAAAAACCATTCTAGGTCTAGGAAAAGCAAAAATGGGACAAGAGATACACATCTATCCATAGGATCATCATCATCATCTGTAGGACCAAACCTTACAAAATATGATCTAGGGAACCTCCTTGATGACATGAAAACTGACATCCTACTATCATTGGCCATGCAACTTGATGCACTCCAAATAAAAAAGAAGCAGGATGAAATTAACCAAGCATTGGCAGTATTCTGTCCTCGTTGTAGAAAGAAACATGAGAAGGGGCAGTGCACATTAAACACCATAGAAATATGTGGTCTCTGCACTGACGATCACTCCACCGATAAATGTCCCCTCTTACCCTCATGTAAGGCTTCTATTCAAGATCCTACAACTGAAGGAACAATAGAACAGCTCTATTTTATAAATCAAAGAAGGAGTAATTTTGTCAGACCATATCAACCTAGCAATCAACCCTACTATAATCAGGGCCAGCAAAATTGGAATTCTGCACCAACTCCATGGCAAGCACAGCCAAATCCAAACCAATGGAAGCAAAATCAACAGACTTATCAACAGAATCAACAAACTTATTAACCACCCTATCAACAATCTTATTACCCACCGTCTTACCCTCCATACCCCCCACCTTTTCCTCCATTAACCACGAATTATGCAAATCAATACCCCCATCCATCACATTGGAGAGCCCCATTACAACAACCACTTATTATGCCATCCCCACAGACTCGACCACCCCCCAAACCCCCACCAATTGCAGCCCAACCCATCCCACACCCTAATAATAACAGACCTCCACAACAGCAATAGACTTATAATGCTGAAATCACACAATTCCCTACCTACGTAGTAGACACCATGGAAATAAACGAAATAAACCTCAGGTTTGGAAAAACGTTGCAAAATACATCCGCACAAAATATCCAAGAACCTGAAGCTCAAGAACAAACAACACAACCCTATATTCAACATCCAGATGAACCAAATCCTCAAGAGGAAGAAACTCAACCACTCCCACGAAACAGGAACCCTCCATTTCCAGAGAAACTTATACGAAGTACGAAAGAGGAAGAAGAAAATGTGATTTTAAACGAATTGAAACACTTAAACATCCAGATTCCGATTTTACAAGCCATAAGGGATGTGCCCATTTGTTGACACCCAAAAAGTGCTCACTAGCTCATTTCCCTATTCATATAACCCATTTGTCCACTTTTCCACCATCTGAGCCTCTGAAACCAACAAAAGGTCACCAAAAGACCTTAGTACACCCCTTTTTCCCACTCAAAAAGATTATTTTTCCTAAAAAGCATAAAAAAACCCTCAAAAAGGGTCCAAATTCCCAAAAATATTAAAAAGGGAATAAAAAATATTAATTTTATTCAAAAAAGGAAAAAGGAGGGAAAAGTACCTAAACCATGTTGGTCAATACCATTTGGTTTCCACAAAACCACAAATGGTATTCCCCACCACCAAAACCTATAAAAAGGTGGTAGGGGCTCTTCATTTCATCATCCATCCATTATCTCATCCTCATGCTGCCGAAATCTTCCTTGGGCATTTTGGCCATTGTAAGCAACCTTGGAGAAGGAGACCTCTTGGAGCTTGGAGCTACTCATCTTGGGAGTTGCTCAACATCAACCTTCACCATTGAAGGTATTATCGCAAGCACTTGCTTGCCCCCCATTTTTCAATACAAATTCATTCTTTAATATTTTCTTGGTCTTGTTTTTTAAATGCTTACACTATTCGCTTATATTCTTGCATAGATCCATGATTAGTTTTGTTTAGATTAGTTTCTTGTTTAATTCTATTGAAACTGTTGCTACTAGTTAGCAGGTGCCCATAGCACTAAGCCTGGTTGCAAAACTGGGCCAACAGTTTTTGGCGACTCCGCTGGCTTTGAACAATAGATCTCAAGTTTTTGCTTTCAATCTTAGTTTTTTATTAGTTTTTAGCCTTTAGATCCATAGATCTGCCACCCTAGACAGCAGATCCATTGCTGTTCTAGGTCTTGGCCCATTTTTTAGCCATTAACAGCCCGAAATTCTCAATTTTTGGCTTCATTTTTCGGCGTTCGCGTACGGCTTTCACCTCGCGGCTTTTTGCCTGACAGTCGCGCGGCTCATCGCGACTGCGCGGCTTCTTTCCGCGCTACGCGCCGCAACTTCACGGCCTTTTTCCGCGCTGCACATCGCGGCTTCGCGGCCTTTTTCCACGATGTGCATCGCAGCTTCGCGGTCAAGACCCGCGCTTCCCATCGTGACTGTGCGCCAGAAACCCGCGCGGTGCATCGTGACTTTTAGCCAGAAACCCGCGTGGTCCATCGCGACTTTTAGCCCCAAACCCGCGATGTGATTTTTTCACCGCGCGGCTCAATTTTCAAACGACCATATCTCCCTCTCCCGAACTCCGTTTGAAACAATTTTTTTTTTCAAATTGGGTGTTTTCGATCAAGGAATCCAAATATGCTATTAGATTTAAGAAATTTTTCATAGAAATTTATCTAATCTTTTATTTTAGTTTTATTTATCACTTCAGTTCACCCATTTTGGCCCATATTTTCCAGTATTAAAATTCCAGCATTGTTTATAGCCATAGGAAAATTTTACTATTTAGAATGCACATTTGAATAAGTATTTTTAAAAAATTTCAGAAATTGAAAGAAGGATTTGTTTGCATTTTACCTAGATTAAAATTTTTGCTGTTTGCTTCTTTAATATTTTTCCCATAGCAATTATTAAAAACGAAATCCATTTATTTCGAAAAGAAGTTATATTATTTGCTTTCCTGTTTGAAAGATCCTTTGTTTTTTGAATAGTCCTTGAAAAGCATTTAATTTCCATTTATTGAAAAAGTCATAATATTTGCTTTTTATTTCCAAAGATCCTTTTGTTTTTTGAAAACTTAGCATTTACTTTTTCATTTTCAGTTTAAAATATCACACGTGCACCCAATCAAACACTAATTTTAAACTGAGCCTTAAAACTTACCCTAATTTCAACCCACTTTTAACCCCACTTGGGGAACACTAAAAGAACTTTGTAGCTAGGTAGTATTGAGGGGATAGGTCTTCCAATAACACCCCTCAGTTATTACATCTGAGACATAGTTGTTGTCCTTTAGGGAGCTAAAATCTCTTAGTATTTATTGGCACGGTCACAACCGGTTTATGGGAAGGCCTCTCCGCTAGGAGGGTTGAAGTCGTGAGGATGGTTCCGGAAGCCTGAGTGGAATACCGAAATCCATTCAGTAACCGAAGGGCTACCATTCGCAGTTCTCGGGATATCCCTGTATTGGGATATTGCGATCAAGGACCAAACGGCAGATTTACCTTTTCTCGATGTGTCATGAACGAAGTATCCTAGTAGCCATTCTTTAGGATTGATTACCCGGTGTCCCTCCCGGTAGGGGGATATCTAGCCGTTGTCTCAACACTCATATTGTCTGACTTGGATTTCATCACCTTGCAGAGAATATCGTTTGTTGATTCACAATACTTTTAGTTAGGTGTTTGCATGATTCAACCCACCTTTGGTCTAGTTACACCTATTTTTTGCTAGAAGCTGTTTGCATGTTGGTACTCTGACCATTTGTTGCATCCCTCCACTTATTGTATCATAGCTGCTAGAATAAGTGCCTTTTTTGAGGTTGATTTTTTGGCCTGAGAGCCTTCATTTTCACTCCCCTTCTTGCACCCTTGGTTGCATTAGGGTTTTGAGTTTTTTATACATTATCATTTTACACATACAGATTTTTTACACTAAAACTTATTTCTCACCATTGAGAACTTTAGACGCTCTCGTCGTCTTCAGGGCGAACTCCTAGAGTTCAGTCTACTTGGCTCACCATGTCATCGACGACGAGCATTATCCCTTGACTCGACACATCGTCAGTCAACCAGACAGTCATCCGATTCTGACACGCCTCACTTCACTTTTGATTTAGAGGCAGAATCCAAAAACCCCACAGAGTTATTTTCAACCAACCTTATGGCTGGAACACCTTTTGACCCACTTTTTACTAGCACCATAGGAGAGACGTCTACTAACCCTTCTACTGCGATGCCATCCATGGAAACACCTACCCCCCTAGGTATGCCTAATATGGCGGACACTCCACATTTAGGAATGCCCAACATAGGGCCACCTCCTGTTATAGGAATTCCCAACACAGGGCCACCACCTGTTATGGGTATGCCCAACATAGGGGTCACACCCCCTCTGGTTTCCACAAACCCTATCCCAGGAATCACCACTACTATTCCTAACCCTGGTGTAACCCATGTTGCACTAGGAAACGCTGGCCCTTACCAGACCACAGGTATTGGAGGATATATACCTTCAATACCTAGCATACCTTTAGGTGCTACTGGACCCCCACATCATACCACCATGACTAGTCATGTCCTAGTTCCAGTCATTACATCTGCTAGCTTACCGTACATGGCGAGTCTGAACTTACCAGACTTAGCCAGGCTCACCAATGACCCCATCAAGCACAACCCCACATGGCCTCCCATGCCCACCAAACTCCCCTCCGACATCCCTAAGTTTGAGGGTAAGGTAGGAGAGGACCCCCAGAACCATATTATGTCCTTCCATCTATGGTGTTCCTCCAACTCTATAGTGGACGACTCTGTCCGCCTCCGCCTTTTACAGCGCACCTTCACTGGCTCTGCAGCTAAGTGGTATATCGAGCAGCCCCATGGGACGCATGCCTCCTTTACCTCCCTTTCCTTGACTTTCCTGCAGTTCTTCCAGTTACCTGTCCGCTATGATGCAGGCATCGAGATCCTACTGTCTTGCAGACAGAACACGGCCACCCACATCACTGACCACATTCATGAGTGGCGTCGACGCCGAAGCCTCTGCAAAATCAAGTTAGACGACCGTATCTTCCTAGATTGGTTTCTAAAATCCCTTCTCCCTCTCATTGCGAAGGATGTGGCATCCGAAAGACCCCAGTCTGAAGAAGAGGCCATCCTCAAAGCCCAACAGTTTGATCTCATTTACACCCAGTCGGGTTATCTGTATACCATTATACCAGACGCCCCTCGGGGCGATTCATCCCAACATGATGCGCCGGGGGCATCCGATGCCGTTGATGGCATCATTGGTCATATGGCCTCGCATCCCCAACCCTTTTCCATTGCACATCCTAGCCATGGTCCCGATCTTTCGCGGGCTACATCTCAGTCTGGAGCAACCAGTTCATATGCTCCCATGGCACATCACCACCATACCCATGGACCTTCATGTCCAACTCAGTGCTTTGGTCATGCACCACCTGCATACGCTCCCCCAGCTGCACCTCAACCCATGTACTATCCACAACAAGCTGTGGCAGCTAACCGAACACCTCCAATAGCTCAGGGTTACCAACAACCCCAGCAGGTCACTGGACCACCTCCATCCCCACAAGCTTATTATCCACCACAACCTGCTCCCGCAGCTGCAGCGAACCAAAATCCTCCCACTGCTCAAGGGCAAGTGTACACACAGCACAACTAGCCCCAGAACCAAAACAACCAGCGCAACCAAGGTACGCAACAGAACCGTGGTAGAGGTCGTAACCACGGTAATAACCAACAACATCAGCAAGGTCCTCCACCTCCCAATCCTCCGCAGAATAACGATGCTGCTCCTCCCAACCGCAATGCGGATCAGAATCCCAAGCAGCCTAGAAATAATAACCTAAGAACAAACCACCCTTGTTCTATCTGCGGGGTATATGGTCATTACACGCATTCTTTCCCACATTTGGAGCGAGCTCGGCAACTCTGGACCAACGATGCACATCGTCAAGGGCAAGCGGCTCCTCAACCGTCACCCAACCATCCACCACCTCAACATCAACCCTTGATGCTGCAAAACCCCTTTCCAAACCAGGGTGTAGTGAACACTCAGCCGTTATCCCCCCCTCAGGGAAACGTGCCACCATAGCAGATCTCTTATGTAGCCCCTGATCAACCCATGTTCAATTCAGGTACTCACCATTTGTTGATGATGTCGATTGCCGCTGCCAACCTCCAAACCCGTCGGAACCAATATGGCTCCACCTATGAAGCCCCTCCCGCCGACAAAAACACTAACGTTAATCCCACAGATCAAACGTTACATATACCTCCGGCTCCACTTGATGGCGCTTCCAAAGCACCTCGCTTCCCACTTCGTCGCATCAACAGTAATCCCAATGCTCGCGCTGCGTCGAATTACAACATTGTCGACGACTTAGCCCAGTCTCCTGTAGCCTTGTCTGCTTTAGAAGTTTTGAAAAACTTTCCTTCCCAGCGCAAAACTTTGCTCTCTGTCATTGGCGCCATTGACCCCAATGATTCACAGTTGATCGCATTCGATTCAGACCAGTCTGAACCCCGCCTGCCTTCCTCTTTAGCATTCCAAGTTTCCATTTCTATTCGGAATCTTGTCATCCATCGATGCATTGTCGATGAAGGGGCCTCCACATGCGTCATGTCCACATTCGTTTGGCAGAAGTTGGGATCCCCTACTCTCCAGCAGTCCACCACTGCATTACGAGCCTACGACGGCCGTTCGGCTCAACCCCAAGGTCTTTTAGCCAATGTCCCTGTCCAGCTGGTGGGTAAAACCGTGCTCATTGACATTGAGGTCATCAATGCCCAACTAGACTATAACCTTTTACTTGGTCGCAGCTACATGTATGCCATGCGGGCTGTTGCCTCATCCGTATTTCGCACCATGCAGTTCCCCCATGAGGGACGCGTGGTCAAGGTCGACCAGCTCACCTATTACGATCCCAAGGCCCCCGCCACACCTGAAAATGTTCTCCCCATGGTTGAACAACCTGTTTGTGGTGCAACTACCTCATTCATTTCCTCGGTAGGACCCGGACTTTACTCCGAGGCGCCGATGAACTCTACATTCCAGGCCATTCCACCACCATCACCGGAGACCCACGTCGCTAACCTCTGCACCCTTTCACAAACTCTCGGTAATCAACCCTCCTTGTTACCCAAACCACCATTGGTCCCTAGTCACATTGTGGTTACACCCATCCACACAATCCCCTTTCTATTTCCTCCTTCGGGTGTAGTAAGCGCCCCGGTTATGGCTACCCTTAGTCTACCCGGGTTAACATTGGGATTGCCCGTGTGGTATATTTCGCCTCCAGTTCCACCGCCGACACCAAATGTCATCCTGCAACCGGTGCAACCCATTGTTACTTCTACCCAACCACCTCCCGGTATCACTACTCCTTCATCATCGACGAATCCCCCTCCACTCATCAGGCCCACTGGGGGCAGAGGCCCACAACCATACACTGCGGTACCCCCACCCAAGGTAGTTAAACCTCCCCCCGTATTCCGTGCTCCTCCAAAATGCTCGCTGTGTGATGAGTTAGGCCATCCAACCCATCAGTGTCCACAGTTACCTGCATTGCAGGAACACATGCAAATGTTGGACGACGACCCCAACATCCCGGTGGTCAAACTAGATCCAAACCCTATGCCTCGTGATAAATCACTGCGTACCAACCACCCATGTGCGATATGCGGTATTTACGGCCACTACTCCCACAACTGTCCTGACATCCCAGACTACAAAGCAGCTCTCTACGAAATGAACAATTTGGACCTAGAGACGGCACCCCCTACTATCGAGGAGATCTACCCTCCTGCATCATCCTCATCCGGAGAGATTAACACCATCTACATGATCTCTTCGACTACCACTACCTCATCACTCGATTTGACCACTCAAAGCTCCCGCAATGATGAAGAGGTTCTCGAGACTCCTACTACCTTTGATTATCCCGGGGAAGACATGCACCATCGTCCATACTTCCTCCTGGAAGAGACTTCATCCACCACCGCTACCCAATCCGCGGTTGAGTCCAAGGATTTCCTTCCTACTAAAATCGACTGGTTAACGGATCCCATGGCCGATATTTCTCCCGTCATCCACATTGACATCTCTGACCCACTTGGTGCCCTTCATACCATCACATTAGGAACCTCCCACAGTGAGCATGAGATCGGAGAATACCAACAACTGTTCCAAGAATTCACTGATGTCTTTACTTGGTCAGATACCGAAATGCCTGGCCTTGACCCCGCCATTTATACGATCTCCATTGGATACCCCTCTGTCCGGTCGGCCCCTTCCATTGATCCCTTTGACACACAGGTTCAACCCTTTCAAATCGACCAGGAAACCACATGTCCACAACATGGGGGCAGGCCCAAAACCTTGCCTACTCATCATCATCGTGATCCTCGTCGGAGATACTGGGGGCATCCACCCCATAAAGGGAATCCCCCATCATCATATCATCACTTCAGTATGCCACCACGACCCACAGCCTCATGGTATAACACCCCGCCAGCAGTTGCTCAATGCCCTATTGATCTCTCTCTAAGAAAACATCTGCACCACATTGACACCTCTCAGTTAGGGGGCATAATAGATTACCTAGACCCCGGGATAGGGGGCATGATCAATCATTTTGAACCTTCCCCATCATCTCTATCTCAACACCTCAATGAGTCCATCGTTCAAACCAACACATATGTGATCCACAATCACAAACCCCATGCACATAGCATGGGGGCAGGTCATTAACCCTGCTCACTTTTTCATATTCGTGATCTCAACCATTTTTGAGGTCACGTGTCACTTGTATATTTCAGTTGATTTGATACACCTAGTATTTTGCCCCCACGGGTCATCATTTCTCCCCACCACTGCATCCTTCGCTTGGTGGGATCACCTTTATTTGTAGCCATTTTTTAACCTAGTTCTTTCCTTTAACCATTCCGGAGTCCTTATGACCTCCGTTTTTCGCACCATTTGCACTGTCGGATTCATATTTCCGTGCCCGTGATGATGCTTGAGATCATTTCTCGCTCTCACCAGGACCAATATCAACATTGTGTCCCGACACCTTGTCACCCCAGTTTGCGTACCAATTCGGCTACTCTCCGTTTTTGATATATTTGATATCATCGGATTCATTTTTTCGAGCCCATGTTGATGCTTGAGATCATTTCTCGCTCTCACGCACAGATTTTTTGGGCATTTTTTACCATGCCCCCTCGTCGCCTCGGTTTGCGTGCCACATCGGTCGTTATCCATTTTCGACGAGTTTTATATCGCCGGATTTAGTTTTCCGCGCTCGTGACGATGCTAGAGATCATTTCTCACTCTCACGCCTAGATTTTTTGGGCATTTTTTCCATGCCCCCCTCGTCACCTCGATTTGCGTGCCACATCCGCCATTCTCCATTTTTGACAATCTTTATATCGTCGGATTCAGTTTTTCGCGCTCGTGATGATGCTTGAGATCATTTCTCGCTCTCACCCCCATATTTTTTGGGCATTTTTTCCATGCCCCCTCGTCGCCTCGGTTTGCGTGCCACATCCACCGTTCTCCGTGGTTGACCATCTTTATATCACTGGATTCAGTGTCCCGCGCTTGTGATGATGCTTGAGATCATTTCTCGCTCTCACACCCATACTTTTTGGCCATTTTTTCAAAATGCCCTCTCATTGCCTCGGTTTGCGTGCCACAAAGCCGCAGCCCCCTTTTGACAATCTTTATGTAACCGGATCCAGTATCCCACACACATGATGACGCTTGAGACCTTTTCTCGCTCCCATCTATCCATTTTTTTTTGGAATAATTTTATCCCTTTTTCGGGCCGAGCAATCCCTTTTTACGAAAAAGGCACTTAGGGAGTTTCTGTTAAGCTCTTTTCTGACTCCTAAAACAATGAAAAGATCGTCGAGCAATCTTGCTTCCTTTCATGCTCGCTAAACGTATCTGAAAGGGCGTCTACCTGGTATAAGTTTACCCCTTTTCCGGACCTTGTAGATTAATTACGAAAAAGGTATACTCTAGTCACATCGGCTAGAAGAGTTCTCCAGTTGCATCATTTTATGCTTTTTCGGGCCTTGGAGACTAAAGTACGAAAAAGAACACCAATAGAGTCCACTTACCACTTTCAGACTCTCTAAACATGAAAGAAACCATGAGCACGAGCCGTCCTGGGATCACAAAATCCACAGGAACGTACCATTTCAGAGCACACTTTTATCCCTTCTTGGAGCTCATTAAAACTACGAAGAAGGAATCAATGGTGCCTCTTGGCGCCACGACAAATCACATCTACTCATATGGCATCTTCCCCATTTTGGTCGCCTTTGTTCAGAGTATTTCGTAGTATGTCACCTTGAAAATCCCTAGACAGCACCTATCAGCTCGTCCCCCCCACCAGAGCCAATATATACCTTTCAATCCCGACGAGTCAGCTCCCTACGCTACCAGGTCAACCATTCCATCATACTCTGAACAAAGAAAGTTTGAGTCTACCCACTTTATGACCCAGTTATTTCCCAACCCCACAAGTATGTCAGTCCTACCATCAGTACTACAACACTTCAATTCTACACCTCGTGCTCCTATCAAGGAAACATCATTGCCTTGTTAGTTGTTGGTCTCCCTCTGTCGACGATAACTACATTTATTCCAGAGAATAGACCTAGAGGTCCCTGTGTCTTGGACTCATCACCATTCATGATGAGTGCCTACGAATCATTTCGAGAAGACTCCTCAGTGCTTCTCTAAATGGTTGTTTCTCACATGCTCGACTTCAACACCTTGATCGCATCGTTGAGACTCGCACAGGGCATTGATCCTTTCAAGTTTTTTGTCGAAGACCCCGGATACCTCCTGACTCTTCCACATTTGAGAGTCTACCTATGGAAACAACCAGTTACATTTTTTCTATCGATATCCGGGTTGCGCATGGTGATAGTATTCGGAATCCATCCAGTTATATGCTTCCTCGAGTTTCAGTTCAGTCTACCCTTGATCCAGCAGCTCATCAGTTCCTCTGAGTCCACACTCAGCAGCACTGTTGTTATTTCAGTATATCAGTTCTTCCACTCAGACATGGTCAGCCCAGCAGTGCATCCCAGATTTGTGTCCCCTCTGGACCCTTATGATGTCACAGTGGTTCTCTATGTATCTTACAGGTCCCCCCTTTGTTCGGGCCTTATAGTTATTTTTTACGGATACGAGCATGGGAATGCCCGCCTCATCCATATATTGAGTTTCTTCCTCATCCTTTATTTGAGGCCATGTATCTTTCAGGTCCCCATATTTTGGACCCTATTGTTATTATTGTTCTGTATCCTGATACGAACATGGGAATGCCCGCCTCGTCCATTATCAGAGATTATACCTCATTCATATTGAGGCCATGTAACATTTTTTGTTTTTGCAGCTTCCAAGGGCCGTGGCTCCAATCTCCAATCGGTCTCTTCTCTTCCCTCAACACCAGAAAAAGACAAAAGAACTATGATGTCTATCGGCCATACGATGAGCTCCTGCCCTCACACATCAGGGGGCAATCTGTTGACACCCAAAAAGTGCTCACTAGCTCATTTCCCTATTCATATAACCCATTTGTCCACTTTTCCACCATCTGAGCCTCTGAAACCAACAAAAGGTCACCAAAAGACCTTAGTACACCCCTTTTTCCCACTCAAAAAGATTATTTTTCCTAAAAAGTATAAAAAAACCCTCAAAAAGGGTCCAAATTCCCAAAAATATTAAAAAGGGAATAAAAAATATTAATTTTATTCAAAAAAGGAAAAAGGAGGGAAAAGTACCTAAACCATGTTGGTCAATACCATTTGGTTTCCACAAAACCACAAATGGTATTCCCCACCACCAAAACCTATAAAAAGGTGGTAGGGGCTCCTCATTTCATCATCCATCCATTATCTCATCCTCATGCTGCCGAAATCTTCCTTGAGCATTTTGGCCATTGTAAGCAACCTTGGAGAAGGAGACCTCTTGGAGCTTGGAGCTACTCATCTTGGGAGTTGCTCAACATCAACCTTCACCATTGAAGGTATTATCGCAAGCACTTGCTTGCCCCCCATTTTTCAATACAAATTCATTCTTTAATATTTTCTTGGTCTTGTTTTTTAAATGCTTACACTATTCGCTTATATTCTTGCATAGATCCATGATTAGTTTTGTTTAGATTAGTTTCTTGTTTAATTCTATTGAAACTGCTGCTACTAGTTAGCAGGTGCCCATAGCACTAAGCCTGGTTGCAAAACCGGGCCAACACCATCTGTAACAAATTTATTAGAGAAACTTGTCTGAAGAAAACAGGGAGGAGGAAGCGTGACCCACCAACCATAAATGTAGTGGGACAATTGGCTGATTTAATGTTGGGTATTATTATTAACCCTAAATATCTTGATCCAAGCAGTCCTGTAGTAAACATCATTATCAATAACAAACAAATAAATAGAAGTCTAATCGATTTGGGGGCTGCTATCAACGTGATGACTAAGGAAACCATGATATACCTAGGACTCCAATCAATGGCTAGACCAACAACTACAGTACTCCAGCTAGATGACACGTCCACTGTAAAACCCGAAAGGATGCTCGAAGACATTATGATCAATATTGAATCCTGGGAATACCTAGTTGATTTCATAATCATTGAAGTAAAAAGTAAACTTAGTGGTTATCCAATCATACTAGGCAAACCTTGGTTGGAAACCGCAGACGCTTGCGTAGGTTGTAGATCAGTAAACATGACTATCACCAGTGGACATGCCAGGAAGAAAATCACGATTTACCCACCAGCAAGAAAATCTTCAGACTTAGAATATCAAAATTGGACTGACGACTATAACGACACACCAAATCAAAACCTATGACCTGTCCTAATGATTGATGCTGCGCTATCATTAAAAGCAATAAATGAAGATGGTCATATAGATTGGTTCATATAAAATGCATATTCTAACAATGATGGTCTTGAAATATTTTTTAACACAGACCAGCAACAAGAAGGCGAAAGTTCAAATCATAACTTAAATAAAATGTGGGCAGAAGTGCTATCTCTGGAAGAACGATCAGAAAAAGCAAAGACAGTGGAAATTATGCCTGGAAAGACAGTCAACATTAATTCCAATCTCAAGCCAGAGCAAGAAACACAGTTAATGAAAGTATTATCAAAACAAAATAAAGCTTTTGCATGGACATATGCAGACATGAAAGGTATACATCCTGATATTTGCAAAAATTACATTTACATCAAAGAAGGTTCTATCCCTATCAGGCAACCACAAAGGAGGTTGAACCCAACATTAAAGGACATTGTCAAAGTAGAACTATAGAAGTTATTAGATGCTGGGTTCATATATCCCATCTCTGACAGCAAACGGGTCTCACCACTGGTTATAGTCCCTAAGAAAGGAGGCAAATGGAGAATTTGTGTGGACTACAGAGAGCTAAATAAAGCAATAAAGAAAGATCACTTTCCACTGCCATTTATAGATCAGGTGTTGGACACATTAACTGGGAACAAGTATTTTTCATTTTTAGATGGCTTCAGTGGGTACAACCAAATTTTAATACACCCAGTTGATCAAGATAAGACAACATTTACATGCCCCTGGGGTACTTATGCATATAGAGTACTACCCTTTGGGTTATGTAATGCTCCAACAACATTCCAAAGGGCCATACTAAGTATATTCTCTGATTTCATAAATGATCAAATGGAAGTATTCATGGATGACTTCACATCCTATGGACAAAACTTTAATAAAGCATTGAACCATCTTGAATTAGTATTGAAAAAATGTATTGAGATGAGCCTATGTCTAAGCAATGACAAATGCAGAATGTTAATGGAAGAAGGCATCGTTCTAGGGCATCATATATCACAGAGGGGGATAGATGTTGATCAAGAAAAAGTTTCAGTAATCAAAATGCTGCCACCACCTGTTAAACAAAGGGATGTGAGAAATTTCCTTGGAAAAACAGGGTACTACAGGAGATTTATTGAAAATTATAGCAGGATTGCTTCCCCAAGGTTTGCACTTCTCACAAAAGACACTGAGTTCATATGGACAAACCATTGCATGAAAACATTTGATAACCTTAAGGAGAAAACAATTACAGCTCCAGTGCTCTAAGGACCAGACTGGGCACTTCCATTCCACATCCACTCAGATGCATCAGATAAGGCAATCGGATCTGTCCTTGGACAAGAAAAAGAGAAGAAGCCCTATGTAATATGTTATATCAGTAAAAATTTGGCAGGGGCAGAATTAAATTATACTGTCACCGAGAAGGAATTTTTGGCTGTCATACATGCCATTAATAAATTCAGGCACTATATCACTGGCTACCAAGTTTTTGTTCATACATACCATTCAACCATAAGGTATCTAATGAACAAACCCAACACAAGTGCTCGAGTCATTAGATGGTTGCTACTACTCCAAGAGTTTGACATCACGGTTTTAGACAAGCCAGGTAAACACAATGTGGTAGCTGACTTTATATCTAGGCTCACACATGGACAAGACAGTGAAGTAATCAATGACAGTTTTTCAGATGAGCACCTTTTTTCCATATCCACAAGAAGCCCATGGTTTGTTGACATAGCAAACTATGTAGTGTCTGGGAAGTTTCCAGAACATTACAGTTACAAAGAAAAGACTAAAGTAATAAGGCAAAGGGCCACATACACATGGATAGAGGGCATGCTCTTCAAACAAGGACCAGATCAAATACTCAGAAGGTGCATTAGAGAAGATGAAGTGCATGACATAATGCATGCCACTCACAATGAACCATGTGGAGGACACTATGTTGCAAAGAGGACAGCCTATAAAATTTTACAAACAGGGTACTATTGGCCAACACTCCACAAAGATGCTTATGAATATGTTTCACACTGTGATGACTGCCAAAGGATGGGAAAACCAACACAAAAAGAAGAAATGCCACTCCATCCACAAATCTCCTTGGAGGCATTTGAAAAATGGGGATTTGATTTCGTTGGTCCAATCAACCCACAGTCAAATCAGAAGAGCTACATCCTAGTATGCACTGACTACCTCACAAAGTGGACTGAGGTAGCAGCACTTGCTGCAGACAATGAAACCAATGTGGAAAAATTATTCACTGAGCAGATATTTCACAGGTTTGGAGTACCAAGAGAACTAGTTTCTGATCAAGGCCCACAATTTACATCAAATTTAATATAAGACTTTCTTAAAAGAAACAATGTCAAGCACAGACAATCCTCCTCCTATCATCCTCAAGAAAATAGTCAAGCTGAGGTAACCAACAGAGAATTAGAAAGGATTTTGACAAAGACTGTCCAACTCCACAAAAGAGATTGGGCTGATAGAATGAGTGAGGCAGTTTGGGCCTATAATACTACATGGAAGACAACAACAGGATTCACACCTTATGAACTAGTATATGGAAAGAAAGTCATGTTGCCATTTGAATTTGAAATAAAGACATTAAGAATTGCAGCTGAGTTAAATATGGAACTAACAGAGATACAACAAGAACGCATGCTACAATTGAATCAACCGGATGAGCAATGCCAGAAAGCACTTGCCCATACTGAAATCATCCAACAACAAAGGAAGAAGTGGCATGACAAACACCTAAAGGATAAAAAGTTCAAAGAAGGTGACCGGGCACTACTCTATGACTCCAGGTTTCACATATTCAAGGGAAAGCTAACAACTAGATGGATGGGACCTTACATAATTCAAAAGATCTATGAAAATGGAGCTATAAGGATCATTACAATTGATGAAGAGGAGTTTCCTATGATAGTAAATGGACATCACCTCAAATTTTACAAGAAGCCACAGTCAAAGGAGGAGTTTACACAAGTACTCTACCAGCAACAACTGATGCTGATAGAGAGCATCGAAAATAATTGAAATTCAGTTCATAATATATATATATATATATATATATATATATATATATATATATATAGAGAGAGAGAGAGAGAGAGAGAGAGAGAGAGAGAGAGAGAGAGAGAGAGAGAGAGAAATGATAAGAAAAAAACACAAGAAAAATGATAAGAAAAAAACATGAGAAAGGGGATGGGAAAAATGCCAAATAACAAACTACAGAAATGATAAGGTAAAATTGCAGGGCATCATACATCCCCATGAGGAAACAACATGCAAACTACATACAATCAATAATCAAGCGAGCCAGTCATATATTCAAGTCAGCAACAAAGATATCACACTATAGAATTCAATCAAGCGAGCCTGCTATTATTCAAAACCTGCTACTATTCAAGCGAGCCTGTCATCAGAATAAAAGCGAGCCATCAATCTAATCAAGTGAGCCCGATTATTATCAACCATTAAAGCAACCAAGCGAGCCAACCACGTATACCAAGGAAGACAACAAAGGTATTAACTACTACAGAATTCATTTCCAGCAAACAAGCTATTCAATCACATTTGCAATATCTTCAAGTGATCTTGCCATCTATTCAAGAGAGCCAGCATACATTACAACAATACAATGAAGAATCGAAAACCCAATGCAAAAGCATCATCACAAAGTCGTATCAGAAAATGGCACAAAGTTCAAAAGCAGCCAATACATCAAATTCAAACGAACACAAGGAAAAAGCAGCAAGCACACGTAACTACTGACATGCCAAAATTTAATATAGACATTGCCAAATCTACTACAGAATCCCCCATACATAAAAATCGGGCCAGTCATGAACTCAGGTACGCTAAAACATAACAAGGTAATCTCTAAACATCTTTGTTTTATTTTTAAGGCCAAATCATTATCCCACAAGACATTTGTTTTATGGAGCTGAGGATAGCTTACATCTTCATTCGACGACACGGTTCAGTTCAGAATGACCTATATAAATCATGATTGCTACCTAAGTCATATCAGCCTCAATGAATCATGATTACTACCTTTGTCATGTCAGCAAATGATAAACCCGCATCTAGCCTCCATACTTCCAAATAATTAGAGCAAATGGGGCAAGATACAATCATGAAACGAAAAGTAGGGCTTGATCAAGCAGCAAGTACAACAAACGTTAATGAGGATAAGTGTAGAAAGGAAAATAATTAAGGCTGCATAATCTTCCAAAAATCCATTTTTGCATATAAGAAACCTCTCAGAACTCTTCAGAAGCAAGGAAATGGAATTTAGTGTGGTCACGCAGCCAACAATCCAGCCCTTGAACCGGTAATCAACCTCGACCATTTGAGGAAAGATAGCCATGCTCCAAGTGCTGGTTTATTGTTATAGTAAAGGATTTTAGGATGACAAAAGGTTTCAAGAAAAGCGAACCAGAGGAACACAGCGCTATTTATCAGAACCCGCGAATCTTAGCAATCATCCGCAGCACGGGTTGGATGCCTTTCATCTTAGGATTGAGATGATACAATGCAGGGGTGGCTCTGGATTTTGCAAGAAATTTAAAACATATCAAGGATGAACAACTCATCACCCGAGTGAAGGGGTTACGTATAAGGTTGGATGACAAAGTGATTTCCAAATTCACTGGTCTACCAATGGGCCTGCATTGGAGCAGGGATGATCGGGAGGCGAACCATGAAGAAAAGGTAGCATTTTTCGACCGAGGAGAGGTCTACGATGAAGATAAAAATGGAGTCAAAAGACTCTCCATGCCGGCACCATGGGATGAAATGGCTGCAATCGTCCAGAAATATATTACATGCACTGGTAGGTTAAGTTATGACCCCATTTTTCATTTTCGAATTCTAGAGCTGTTGAGGCCCAGGGCCCATCTTCCACCGAACAACAACATTAGTATTCCATACTACCTACTCCTATATCTAGCAGAAAAGAGCAAGAAAGTGACTAAAGGAAAGGAGGATGCTGTAGCCCATCATGGGCTAATCAAATTAATTGTCTGTGAGGAATTAAAAGCGCAAATCCCAGAGCTTTATTGGAAGGAATTCGTGTTGGTATCTGTTGAGGATGTTCAAAGAATGAAGGGTACACCCACAGTTGGCATACCCCTGCTGCCTGGATCAAAGAGAAAGACCGCCTCTACATTAGGGACGAAGAGGAAAATCGACCTGGACAGTGTGGCTGATACCCTGCTGAAGATAAAGCATTCACGAGATGACTCCCCCAAAACGAACCCAGGGATTTCTACCAGTAATCAAGGGCCAAAGAGACAATGTAAAAGATTCACACAAGCATCCAGAATCTGAATTACCAAGGAAGAGAAAAGGAAACCCAGTCCCCTAGTTCAAAATGTGTCTGATGAGGACGATGATCTTTGGGTAGATCAGGAGGATCCCACTACACCAGAAGAGCTGGATGAAAAAGAAGAGTAGGATGTAGAAGAGGAGCAAGATGAACAAGAAGAACATAATGCAGAAGAAGAGCAGGATGAACAAGAAGAGCAGGATGAACAAGAAGAACAGAATGCACAAGAAGAGCAAGACAACTTCCGGGGGAACCCTCCTGAGCACAATGAAAACCTTGGGGTCGTCAACCAACTCGCTTAGGCACGGGCGAAACTAGAAAATATCATAAAGGAGCTGGAAACATTGAGAATTGAATCAGGAAGCCAGCCCACATCTCCCCCATTTTCACTAGAAAAGACACAAATTCTGAAAATGCATCATGCAGGGGAGCTAAAACTGGCTGAGCAGAAAAATTCAGCACTTAAAGAGAAATTGGCTGAGGCACAAGAGGAGCTAGCCAAAAAGGACCAGGAGATTGTTCAATTGAGGGATGTTTTGGCTACTTCCACTAAAATATATGATAAACTACTGGACCTCAGGCCACCATCAACAATTTATGCAGTTTATCTACAAGAGAAGTGGGGCAAATTCCAGCTCCAAAGGTTAAAACAGGGACTCCCCATAGAGATAAAATCCCCCAAAGAATTTATGGATGCATCTCTAAACTCCACAGAGTTGGAGAAGGACCAGCTAAGTGAATTTTTCTTGCACAATTTTGTAGTTCCTAGCTCGCCCAACTGGTCGCCAAACCCTTACATGGGCGATTTTCAGTTGAGGGCACTGTGTTCATGGATGAATCACGAAATTGAATGAGCTCAAGACTACCACATTTACGTTGCAGCAAAATGGAAAACTCCATTAATGGTCAGGGTAGAGGCGTCTCACCCTAAAAGAATAATTTACAACCACAGGATCCTCACCCAGGACGAGGAGTTGATCCCCATTCTCCTTGCAAAGCAGCAGGAGGTTGTGGCTCACTTTGATGTTACTCTCCAAAGCACACACAAAGAGGTTCATGAGTCCATTAATGAAAGATGGCGTAGAGTAGCAAGTGATCTAAAAAGAAGAGAGCTCCGCTCCCCTCTTAGACTTAAAGATGCTCTTTTCAAAGCCAAACTGTACAGGGAATCCTTGATAAGGAATCAACTCAGATGGATTGGAATGAGGCTGAATCCCCCATTCTTCCTTCCCCCGGTTATTAAGGAACAAATTAATGAAGAAGAAGAGAGGAGAGCATGGGTCAAGGAGGATCAGACCATGGTCTACCACCGGCAGGCAGGGACACCCAGGGTGGTAGCATGGGACATCAGAGAAGTCGTCAACGAGCTGAATCTGTCACCCAAGGATGGGTGAATCCTTCAAGTATGGGGGAGAATGATGAGTCCAAGATACAGGTATCTGATAGCCTTTTTCCCCACAGCAAAAGCACAAGAAAGGGTGAATAAATACACTTGTTTTGTGGGAGAAATGATTTACCTTGATTATTTAATGAATTTGTTTTAAAGATTATTCTTGTATGTTTGAATGCGTGTTCAATAAACTAATTATATGAAAATCGAGTATGATTGAGAAGGTCCAGGTACACTAAGGGACAAACATGCAGATCAAGTAGGGGATTGAAAGATCATGCAAAGCTCAATGCCTTTTTCCTGATTTTTAGAGAGAACACCTATTCAAAACAAAATCGACAATTAGACATATAAGTTAGGTTAAGCATTACAGGCATATATATACGGGCCTCTCGGCTAGCGAGAGGATCCTGTTGCCATTTTTGAGAACCATCGTTTTACGTTTTTATACTGTTGAGATAATTTGAGTTACAGACTTTTACTAAAACTATGAAGTTGCTATTTTGAATAAAGACTTGATGTTGCTTTCAATTCGACGTCTATAAGTTTTCTCCACTCCTGAGTAAGTCAGGAGATCTTACTGTTCAGGTATTTTTCATTATGTGCTTTACATTGACTGAATCTATATTGAATATGAAGGCATTTGAATGGCATTAAATAGTACAATTTGATTTCTGTAGTAAAGCGACCAGTCTGATTCCGTAGTAGTTTGTAACGCATTCTATAGTTCGGTAACGTTGTTTCTGTAGTCCTGTAGCAGCATTCCACCAGGACATATTTCAATACTTATTTTTCTGTGTGCTTGCATTACTTACGAAATAGTGATCCAGATCTTAAATCTTATGCATTCTCCCATTATTATGGTTGCTCATAAAGATTGCTTACTTTCAATACCGTGTTTAATTAATGACATTCACTTCTTAAAGTTTTGATTAATTCATAACATTAGATAGTGGCATTCTGAACTTGGTTTTAGCAATTAAATAGATTAGACCAGACTTCTAGTTTTATACTTTCGATTTACAGTAATTCCTTCTTAGGTTAAAGATCCAGCTTTCATTATTTTAGAATAGATCTGTTATGTTTTCAGCATTCAATTTCATAGTATAAATTCATTGTTTTCAGCATTTAAATTCCTTAATATAGATTTACTGTTTTTAGTATTTGAACTTCTTAGCATAGGTATTTTTCATCCATATATTAGGCAATCCTTTCCCATCTTATCCGATTTATTTTAGGCAAGCCCTTAAACATTGATACCAACACCCAACCAGGACAAATACTATCCTACAAGAGCACATATAGTGCCTGCACCTCTGACGTTTTTACGTCCCCCGGGTTGATAATTAAAGTAGGCTCCTAGTCTAGCTGCCCTAATTAAGCATCCATTCTGAGAGCTCACCAACTAGTACAATCATAAGTTTCATAACCTTAATCAATGAATGTCTTCTATCATTCACATGCATTCATACTTTTACTAAGGTGATAAGACAATTCTAAAATTAATCAAGATTGTACTAACCTCAATAATATGAAGACAAACATATCATAATCTTGATCCTCAGATAAATGAAAAAAATTTCAAAACATACCTGCATCTCCTCAAGTCATACCTGTCGATATTTATGTTCTTTCCTTCAAACAACTTGGTCAAGGAATCAAATATCTCCCTGGGTGTCTTTAGAGAAGACACATGTGGTATGAGATGGTCTTTGGTAGAATCTGCAATGATCCTCTTGGCCTTGACCAAGTTCTTCTTATGTAAGGCCTTAGCCTTATCTCCCTCTGGAACTGGAACTTATTCACTTATGTAGGTCTCCAATTCATTCTCTTCTAGGATTAACCCAATCATATACACTTTGATTTGTTGAAACTGGATCTAGAGCTACCTAGGGTTTGACAGAGAAACCATAAAAATCCAAACTTGGAATTTCAAACTTCTGTCTGGACAAGGAGATGCAATTAATTGAGGCAAGCAAGCTGGTGTTCTCATATTTTGAAAACTCCAAAAATTGACCCTCCAAAAATGACCTATGAATTTCGGATCTGCAACTTTTGTCAAAATCTGGTTTTCTGGTTTTTCTGGTCCAAAACCCGAACTAGGGTTTGATAGATCCTGGGGTTCTACCCAACCAAAAACTTCGATCTTGGTCTCTAAATTTCTATTTTTCTGAGGAGAGAAATACTATGCTGATATCACTCCAAAATTCCACTTCTGTCAAAAGCCCTAATTTCTCGCAGCAATGACAAGCCAAAAATGAAGATGCTCAGAATCCAATTCTGTTTTAACATAAACATATGCCATATTGTTTCTAGTGCATCTATGAAATTTAGGGTCCTCAGGGTCTGAAAATTCGGCATGTGGTAGACTGACCTGACATCTTTCCAACCCCATAGATTTGAGCTTTAATGGATTCTCCATCAGAGAGATATGCTAAGTGTCGCAACATGACCTGTTTATGGGATGAAACAACATAGCGAACTTGTGCAGAGTGCCATGTGTCACTGTTACAACTTCGGCCTATGAAAATTGTACCAGTGAAACTAAAGTCCGTTCCCTAACTGCCAATTTTTACAGAATTCCATTTGGAGATTCCTAGCCCGAGATATGACTTCTATGCCTAGGTCACCTGTTTATGGATTCAATCTGGAAGAGGCAGAAACCCTAACTTATACGGATAATATATCACAAAGTACAACGAATCTGAGGCTGAAAATTTTACACAGTGTACATATTTGTCTAATATTCGGCCTGTAAAAAATTCAGACCCTAAACCTTCGCTAAAACTGATTTATAGTGAAAGTTCCATGATGACTAGTTTTTACTATATCAATCCCTATCTTCCAGTTTGTCGCAAGTGCAACAAGTGTCGTAAATGCCATACAATGCCTTCCTTCAGTCTAGCTCTGATACCATTTTAGTTTTTCATCATTTAATTCAATATGATTTAGGATCTTAACTGAGAGAACAACATGTACAGCATATCAAACACAAGAGACAAGAGACAAAGCATTTCACCGGGGAAAACCAAGAAGGTGAAAAACCCCGCAACTTCCTCAGAGATAGAATGAGCACCAATACAAAACCCCAAAACAAGAGATAGTCTCCTAGAAGCTTATCCTCCTCCACTTATGCACACTTCTCCTCTCTCTCATTAATACGAAGTGAGTGAGTGTGTGAATTGGATAAATAGAGAGGTGCTCCTCTCTATTTATACTTTACCTATACTTTCCTTTTACTCTAATTAGGTCGGCCTCCCTTAAGAGAGTCTAATAACCCATTACCACTTGTCACTGGGCCGACCCCACCAGGGGAGTCTAATAACCCATGAAAGACACAACTACGGGGTCTAATGCCCCGTCATACATGGGAGTATGGACCTCAATGACTTTACATTACCCAAGTACAATAATGACTTCTCCGACCGGAGGAATAAACATCTTCGTCGGAGGTACAACAATAAATACAAATACAGTATAAAATATACAAGTGAATACATTCCGAAGTTACAAATACATCAACAAGATCCAGAGGGAGGAAACCCCACAAAACATAAAAAGATAAGTATTTGAATTACTTCTTGAATCTCTGAATAGTTAATAATATTGATAGTTGTATGCATATTTGTATTCCTAGAATCGAGAAATGTATCATGCATAGGGAAGCATTCATATAGAATTGAACAGTGTACTACTAATATGCATATGATGGGTAAGTAGCCAATAGTGTTGGACAACATTCCATTGTTGCTTGTCTAGAATGAAACCTCTTTTCTAACATGCTGGGAGCAGTGCACCCTCTTGATAGTATGTTCTGGTAGAGATGGAAGGCATCTAGATAGTCACCATATGAATACAAGATATGGAAAAGTGTTGTGCCGAAGCATTGGCCAAGATAGTTGCATAACTATGTGAATCATATCAGTATGCATAAAAGGTTTTCATTGAAATGATTTGATGATTATGAAGTGTTACTAATCTTGTAATTGAATTTGATTTGTAGGAAAGATCGTGTGCTATGATCTACATGAGAAGGATGATGAACACTTGTTTTGAAGAACAAGTGATGATTATTCAGCAAGAAGTCTTACAAATCAAACATACTATAGAGGTATAAGGAAAGGTTCGTGGCTTGCAGTTTCTCACATGAAGAGGGAATTGGATACACTTCTACTAAAGCTATACTCACGATAGCCGCAATAATGAAATAAAAGTTACATCAGGAGAACATGAAGGCAACTTTCCTGGATGATGAAGTGTAGGTGGAGCAGCCACTGATATTTGAGGCACATACATGTGTGAGGCCTTGGACAAACACCTTAGACATGGGACAACATATGGACTTGTTTCCCAGTCGATAAGGAGAATATATTGGAAGAAATATTCTAGCTCCCAGTGACATTGTGAAAGACCAATGATATGGATAACCTCTTACAGAATATTAAAGAAGGCTTTGTACGAGTTCAACAGGCACCTAGGATCATTAGTTATTTGATGAGTTCGATGATCACCATGGGTGATGCAGATTTAAACCTTTGCTACAAGGTTGAGGATGGTTTCTATATATACAGATAGCTTGATTCTCATAGAAGCTCACAGATGGATGCAGAGAGTGCATGATGTTAGACACAGAGGGAGGACTCCACCTCAGAGGGAGAAGATATCAGAGTTCAAGAATCTTGGCATGATTATTGCAATTAGACATGTGGCTGAGATCAGATGGTATTTTCCTTATCCAAGGAAAATATGCATATGAGATTCTGAAGGGATTTGGGATGATGGACAATGGCTTCCATAGGCTAGAGACAGATTATTGGTTCGTTGATGTACTTGACGAACAAGAGACCGAACATATGCTTTGATGTGAACACTTTGAGCCAATTCCTGACGGATCTAAGACAAGTTCACCTAGTTGTTGCAAAGCATATATTGAGGTACCTGAAGGGTACAGTGGATTATGGGCTCAGATATGGAGCGAATCAAAAGGTTAACCTGCAGGGTTATGTTGATTTGGATTGGGCAGGTAGTGCTACAGATAGGAAGAGCACTTCAGGGTACTACTTCAATATGGGTTTAGGTGTGATCTCCTGGTTTAGCAGGAAGAAGTCCTGCATGGCACTGAGTACAATCGAAGCAGAGTATGTCGTAGCTTGTTCGGCTAGTTGTGAGGCAGTTTGGCTGAGGAAGCTACTGTCTGATTTGTTTGATCTCCAGTTAGAGGTGACTTGTATATTCTGTGACAACCAGAGTTGTGTGAAGTTGTCTGAGAACCTAGTGTTCCATGACAAGTCAAAGCACATTCAGATAAAGTATCACTATATCATGGATATGGTGCAGAGAGGAGCAATGAAGTTCCATTATGTTGCGACGGACGAGCAGATAGCCGATGTGTTGATCAAGCCACTAGCCAGAGTGAATTTTGAGTACTTCAGAGAGAAGCTTGGTGTTCTTCAGATCGAGATTCATTCCAAGGGGAAGTGATGAGTCCAAAAGACGTAGATGCACATGAGCCTTTCCGACATGGTGGTAGGTTGGTCCTCCCATGTGTCTTGATGTAAGTGATGTGCCTTTCTTGCATGGTGGTAGGTTGGTCCTCCATGTGCGTTGATGTAAGTGCAGTACCTTTCCGACATGGTGGTAGGTTTGTCCTCCCATGTGCTTTGATGTAAGTGCGGATCCTTTCTGACATGGTGGTAGTTTAGTCCTCCCATGTGCGTTGATTTAAATGCAGTGCCTTTCCGACATGGTGGTAGGTTGGTCGTCCCATGTGCGTTGATGTAAGTGCGGAGCCTTTTCGACATGGTGGTAGGCTGGTCCTCTCATGTTCGTTGATGTAAGTGTCGAGCGTTTCCCAAATGGTGGTTGGTCATTCCTCCCATGTTGGTTGATGTAAGTGCTATGAGATGTGCATCTGGGTTGTGCTCTGTGTGACGATGAGATGATCTGAAGACGATGAGGTGAGAGTAGGAGACGCAAGTATTTGCAGAGGCAATATAATGACTGGTCCTGGGATGTACCTACTTGATGTCTTGCTCGCAGAGATGATGAAGACCTACATGAGGGCTAGGCCTACATCCAACATGAAAAAAGGTTGGCTCTGTAGAACTTCCTATGACAACTAGAACTGAGAGATAACACCAATCGATGGTCGACATGATGACGATTGTAGCAGCAATGACGACGACGATCCAATGTTGATGATGATGTTCCAGCATTGTTGATCCAACAATGAAGACTTTTGTCTAGATGTTTTGATGACTGTGTCAAGAGAATATCTTCCTAGATAAAAGGGAGTGTTAATGTAATTGTAAGTTCAGAAGATATTCACTTGTATTTTATATTGTAATTATTATTATATTTCATTTATACCTCCGACGGAGATGTTTATTCCTTCGATCGGATAAGTCATTATTGTATTTGGGTCATGTAAAGTCATTGAGGTAAATCCTCCCATGTAAGTCGGGGCATTAGTTCCCCTAGAGTCATTTGTATTGGTGTTTTTAAGTCCCCTAGAAAACTCTGCCCAATCATCTTTAGTTGGGGCCTACTTGTCAAGTGGTAAAGGTAAAGTATAAATAGAGAGTTAGGATCTCTATTTATTCATTCACTCACACTCACTCAATTTGCATTAGTGAGAGACAAGATAAGTTCGCACAAGTGGAGAAGAGAGATGTTGTTGAAGACCATATCTATTTTGGGTTTTACTTTTTGTGACATTGTATTGGTGATCATTCTATCTCCGAAGAAGTTGCGAGGTTTTATCCTATATGGTTTCCCCGAGGAAAATCTTTGTGTCTCTTGTGTCTCTTGTGTTTATGTTGTGCTTGTTATTCTCTCACTAAGATCGTAGATAACTATTGATTAAAAGTTGAAAATATAACACCTAGGTCTGATCAAAAGGAAAAGGTTTTGAAGGTAGGATGCTCCTGCATCAGACTCCCTAGGAAGAAAGAAATATGGCCTCCTGATCATAACTTCAATAGGCCTGGATCCCAAACTTTATGTTGAATCTTTCCAGTTGCTCCATGGTTGTCTTGTTGTCTTGTTGTTGGCTGCAACTCTCCTGGATTCCATACTTTTTGCTGCAATGCTCCACTAGCCTTGCTTTTGCAATCTTCCTCTGCTACGTGTATTCCATTGTTGCTTTGCTTTCTTGCTCTGCTGATGTAGATCTTATTTTTCTCCTCATGTCTTCTCTGAGACACTTTCATCATCAGCATCCTCATTTCTTCAATCTCCATGTCCAATCTATTCATTGGCTGGTACACCTGCTTATTCTTCTTGTCTTTTGGCTCTCTGCTACTATCCACTAGTTTCTTTTCTAAATCTCCTTGAGACATCACTTCTTCATCTTTCTTTTGCTCTTGCTTCATAACAACTTCCAATGGTTGTCTTTCTCCAAATAGCAACTCATCACCTATCTAGAATCACACTTAAAACATGGTTTATTTACAATATTTCATCAAAGAACCACTAATTCAAAAAATGAAGACCCATCCTAGGTATGATCAAAAGAACAAGGTTTTGAAGGCAGGATGCTCCTGCATCATTCAAATTGCCTCTAGACCACATCCTGATGGAGAAGGTAGCGATAACCATATTATGGTCTCTACACTTTTTTTTAATAGAAACATTTGTATCAATCACTCAAATATTTACATATACAATAAGACGTTTGAAGGCTATAGATTTTCTTCAAATATTTAGGGCCTAGGCATTCCAGCTAAGTTTGTGTGGACTTTGTAACAAAAACACAATTTTTTACAACTAAATATTTTCCTACTGAGAGGCACAACTATTGCGTTTTTGCCAATAACATCAAGACACAGTAAAAAAAATGTGGGGATACTTAAATATCTAGCCTTACTATCATTGTTGTTGTTGGAATGCGTTTGTTGCACTATTACATTACCACTCCATTTTGTTGACTTCTTCCTGGAAAGACTCCATCTCACTGGGTTCATCTTTATTGGATTTGTGGCAAGGTTGCACATAAGTATCATTCTTCCCTCCCTTTCCCTAAAAATTCCACAGTGCCAGATCCTGCCATAATCATTTTATCAGATTAATGTCATCGTTAGAGGATATATTGTAAGGGTTCACCATTATGCAATTTTCATAAGGCTTCCCTTGTTGATCCTCACCCTTCAAAACTGTAAGTTTTAAACCTTAACAGTGAAGTACAAACTTATATTGATTCTTAAGCATTAACAGAAAATACACAATGGCACACACATAACACAGAGATTTTCACCTCGAAACCCTTAACCGGGAAAAAACCAGCAAAACTTAGAGCCGCACTACTCCTTTTCATTATATGTTTATTCAACCATTTACAATACAATATATGGTATTCTGCAGCATCTAAAACCCTAATTCGTTTACCCGTAATTAGGTTACAACCCTAATCCCTTTTACCGGGATTAGATAGAGTACAATGGGTCGAAATCGCGAAAAAGCAAAAACAACCATGTGAAGAGATATAACATACCCAACAAAAACAACCATCACAATGTTCCTCTTAGAGAATTCTTCTCCAATTTTACTCCAAAATGTTTCCAAATTTTTTACACATTTACCCTAATTATCTTTATCACATTTATCAACAAACCAAACAAATTTAAATTTAATACCAAATTCTTTTTTCCTTTTCCCAAGAAATTTATGAAGCAATCCCATTCCATCACTTCCACTTTTGGTTGACCAGATTCCAATATGGAATCTTCCCATAAATAAGTCCAAGAAATCCATTGCATTTTCTTGTAGTTGTATTATCCGGGTCTACACTTCCAGACACTTATTTTTTCTTGGGGGAGGATTTTAGAGTAAAGAAAAAATCCTCCAATTCTAAAATTAATAATCCCACTTTCTTAACTGAAACTGCACCAAAAAAGTGTGTGTCACATATTACATGATACTATGTTCTATAGTTCTCTAAGACCATACAAAGAAACGAAAATGGTGTGCCATATTTCACATTATACAGTCTTTACAGTTTATTATTCCCATACAAAGAATCATTATATTTTTCACTTGTGGATGGGTGAGGAACAAAACCAGATCCAACTTCTATGATTGACTTGTTTATTTCTTCATTTTCATGTCTCTCGCTTGTCTCGCCAAGCCTTGCAGAACAATAACAACAATAAAAGTAAACATCATAAGCCAAATCCAATCAAGATGTGCAATGTCAGTGAACTCTAAACTATTATTGATTAAATCATAAAAAATCACCTTTTTTTCCTTGCCAATTTCCTTATCTTGATCTTGCATATGTGAAATTTGGAGAGATCCCCCTAGCCACAAATTTCTTGATTGTGATTTGAATTCTTAACAGAAGATTGTTCTGTTCCAATTGTGTCATCAAATTTACATATGCTTATACATATTAAAAAAAATAAGTATTAAAAGACAATATGAAAAAATAAATTTCCAATTAATTTTCCAAAAACAATCAGCACAAAGTACCATTTTGTCGAGACAGGAATCTGAAATATGTGTTCATGAAGATATCCTACTACATTGTCTCCATGACTGAAACAATCAATCTATTTCCTGAGTGTCTCATTGAACGAGCAAATCTACATCCATCATATAATGAAAGAATAGTTCCTTCACATGAAGCAAACCTCTCAACAATGTGATCCTAGAACTTTGAAATCCATTCTTTTGCAATAGCATGCTTTTTGAGATCCGATTTCAATCTCATCAAAGGTGTAATATCAATAATCAGGTCCTTATCATCCTGCCAATCCATATCCATCTCCAAAATGGATACCTTCTCTCCTACGATTCCAATTCTCCAGCAATATAAGAGAGAACCCCATGAAAGTATCTTCTAAGTAATTCCTATAAATTCCATGGAATGGGTACTCTTTGTGAGGATTCTCTGACTTCTTGGAGAAATGAGCGAATGATCTAATAATTAAATATGACAAGTTGAAATCAACTACAAAAATTATGGTGCATGTTTCAACATTTGAATCAAGATAAACCAACAATTCAAAAAAATCACTTTCCATCCAATGGTGAAGACAGTTGCCCGTATCAACAATAATAAGGTGACAATAGAGAATAGGATGAATTAATTTGATGTCCATCAATGTTCCACGCAAAGAAAATGGAAAACAACATTGAAAAATAAATAAGGACATATAGTTTCCAAAACCATCTAGCACAATTTCCGAAACCTTTCCTGAATATAAAGATCCAAAATATTTGTAGTAGCCCTAGGAAATTTAGGCTAATCTTCAACTGCTCAACTACATTTCTGTCAAATACATTGCAAGAAGTATAGAACCCATTATCCATAACTTTAAAATTAATCAAAAATAATATTTGTTGAAGCTCTTTGATCTGTAATCTGCTTACAATATTGTGTCAATGTCTTAGCTCGATAATAAAGATCAATTGTCATGCATAACCAAACAAATCCTTGTTGTATTTTATTTGCTACAATATGTAATTGTCCTTCATATAGGTCGCATGATGGTCTAAAAAAATTAGAACCGTATTGTTTTGTTTTATTTTGTACAAAATCATCTGCATAATTCCCTTAGGTGAACATGCCAAGGAACCATTGCTATAAATCTCGAAAATAGTCCACCATTTTTTCCACAAATCATTAGATACCAAGGCAAGAGTCATAGATGTCTTTAACACTGTCCTTGCTTGAAAGTTCAAAAATATCAATGCATTCATTCAAGAAACTCTACAATCAAATAAAGTATAATATTATGAAAAAATTTAATTACAAATGAACTTAAGAAATATTGACGAAAACTGGTAAAAAAAATTAATTTATACCTGCCACTGTTCTAACCCAACATGCCCCTTCCCAGGGTAGGGTGGCCTACCACTATAAAGCCATTTCTCCTTTGATTTCATTAATTTATCAAAGAATGGAGTGTTCACATATTCCTTGATAGATATATTGTGTTGTTTGCATAATTTCGAAATTATGTTTAGCGGAACATCTTTATGTAGAAAATGAGCTTTAGGAAAATGATACCTGAGATGAATTGATTGATATTTGGGATTTTCAAGTATTTTGTTTGTGCCAATATTGTATGTTTTCCATCCATAATATAAAATTTCATGCTATGCATATGAACTTCATCTTCGTCATTAACATAAAAAGGAATTTTGGTCTCTCTATCGAAGGGCATTAAGATAGCCTCCCTGAGTGCAGTGGTGAACATTCTGACAAGCAATAAAACAATATTAGCCACTTCATCTTTGTTTACTTTTCAGTACTGTTGGGAGAGGCCCAAATACAACAGTTTTGATGGAGCAGTCAAATTCAAAGGACAGTTTTGGTGAAAGAAGTACAAGTTAGGTGAGGCCTAACATCTGTTGGTTGTGGAGCCAGATCTTCCAGTCTCATAGATGATGATTCAGCCGTGTTCATACCCTAGGTTTGGTTATGATCCCGACCCGAATCTCAGGGGGTCCGGGGGGGGCTAAACATATACAGCTCAAGTACCATTTCATACGCTCTGTTCTAGAAGATGAACTGTTGAAGCTGGAAAAGATACATACTAGACAGAATCCTGTAGACATGTTCACAAAGGTAGTGACTAGAGAGAAACTAAGTTGTTGCTCAGTTTCAGTTGGCCTTCTAGCATGAAGGTGAAGAGGAGAAATTTTCTAAGTCCAAGTCCAGCAAGTGCAACAGCGGTGGAGTTGCTGTGATCAGTCTCCAAGTGGGAGATTGTTGGTTGTGGAGTCAGATCTTCCAGTCTCATAGATGATGATTCAGCCGTGTTTGTACCCCAAGTTTGGTTATGATCCTGGCCCAACGCTCAGAGGGTCCGGGGGGCGCAGGCCCCTGCTGGGGGTTCGGGGTTTGGGGGAAATGCCCCCAAGTTAAGGGGATTCATGGGCAGAGCCCTCGAGAAGGGGGTTTAGGGGCAACGCCCCCGAGAAAATGGGGGTTCTGGGGAATAGCCCCCGAAGAAAATTTTTGGGGTTGTTTTCGCCACTAGTTTTCAGGCCCATGGTTTTGGGTAACCCGTGGTATTTTTCCATTGTATTTCCCTTATAAAAGAAATACATTGTAACACGGCTAGGGTTAATGATGTATTAGGTTTTATGCATTGTAAATATCTCTGAGATCTGTGAAGAGAGACTGTGAGATAGTGAAGAGTAAGTGCAGCGGTTGTGCTGCAGGTTGTATCCCTTCACCTTGCTGGACGGTAATAATAATAAGGACTGGCAAATTCAGTGTGGACGTAGCCCAAGTTGGGGTGAACCACGATATATTTGTGTCTCTCTTGTAATGTGTGTGTGATTATATTTGCATTTTTGTTTATTCTTATTGCTCTATGATCCTATTTTTCTAACAACATCAACCAGTTTTGGGAGAAACAACTCCTCAATTCCCGGGAGCAGGGTGTGGAGCGACGCGAAGTCAGAAGGAAAAGGACCTGTCTCCTTAGTAAAAGTGATGTACTAAGGAGGGTCAGCTAGTTGGAGCAGTTATGTATGAAGCGGCGGACTGTCAGCTACAGGATCGAAGAGTAAAGAGGCGAAATGGTGTAAAGGATGCACCATGTCAGCGCTAGAGCTGCACGGTCAGAACCGGACTATCAAAGAAGTGTCAAAGCGTGAGGAAGCGGCACAAAAGGACAGAAGAACTCCAGCAAAGTAAATACAAGTATGGTTAATAGGAGAACCGTGCCATTTTTGGTTTAAGGGTACTATGTGGTTTCGGCCCATAGTTATTGTAAAGATGTGACCTTCAGGCACAATCTATAAAAGGGGCAATTTTGCATAAGGAAGGGTTAGATCTTGTTAGGCGAGAATAGATATTGTAAGAATGATTGTAAGATCTATGCTAAGAGATATCAAAGAGGAAAAAGACTCTGTATTTGTGTGTGTAGAGATCTATTGTAGAGAAGAGTCTGCAGCTGAGTGCATAGACTGGAACTTCTAACCCTTCCAAGAAATATAAGAATAGTTCCCGTGGATGTAGCTCCCGCCTGGGGGGTGAACCACGTAAATACTTGTGTTGTGTGATTGAATCTTTGTTGTATTGAATATTTATGCTTTTATATGTGTTTCCATGTGTATGTTTATGAGAATAATATGCTAAGTGTTAATGAATGGGGATGGAAATGATATGTTAAGTATAGGAACATGCATGCATGTACATTGTGAAGTTGCGTTAAATATGGTAATTGCGTAGTCACAATAAATGCGCAGTACCAACGATTCAACAAATTTTGTAGGTTGTTGGGAATCGCAGAGTGCACAGTTACATATTCAGGAGTGATATGCGAAGTAGATGTTGAGTAAGCTACGCAAATTCACCTCGCATAACATAACCGCATGTCGCCAGGTTACATAAACCTGATTCTATAACCACCCATATTTTCCTCGGGTGAGACCTCAGCCTACTCGTAGGTTGTTTTCGAAAGGGCCGGTGAAAAGAGGGGTTTTGTTGGGTGTGTGATAAAGTGCTTCGCAGAACCTGGGTCAACCAAAGGAAACAGACTGTTGCCAACAAGTACTGCTAGTGCTCAGGCGTTATTTCACATCTAATGATATCGATGGAGAAAAAAATTTCATCAAAAAGAAAATATTTAATTTGATCCCTTTGACTCCCTTCAAATCTATCAAACATTTTGTATGCCCTCTGCATGAGGATCTTTGAAGGACTGGGTTTCAATGTTTTGAAGGTTGATTTAGAAATATCTTTTTCTAAATCAACTAAACAAGCTCTTTTGAGAGATGTTAGCATACTTTCATGATGAATATTTTGGATCTTGTTTTCCATATTCAAGAAATGTAACACATAGGAGGTTTTTTTTTAAACAAATAAGTTTCCTAAAATGGCTAGAACGCCATTTTTCAAATCACTAGAGTTTCTTGTACCTAACCTATTTGACCAATCGTATGATGGAAAAAACCGTCCCCGACTTGCACATGATATAATTTCATTGTTTGTATTTCTTTCTATAATATCTAGACGATAATTACAAACTGAAAGATCAGCTTGAATTATAAAACATTTGTTATTCTCAACAACCTCCACTTGAACACGCAATATGTTATCACTAATCAAATTCGTAGTCGTGACTATGGAAACCATTATTTTGTTCCCATCTCAAGTGAAAAAAGATATAAGCTGGATGATAATTTATTGGCTCGGCCACCTCAAAATACCAATCTTCTTTAAATTCTCCAACGTTGTGTTTTGATGATACATTTAGAAATGGAATTTCCTTGAACTAGATGAGAGCTACAAATCTTGACATTTTTATGTAGATTAGAACAATATTAATATTTGAACACTATTAGTAAATACAAAAATAAGATTAAAAAAATGTTCTAGTAGAAGCAACAATATTTAAGTAAATTAACATTAAAAAATATTCAGTTATTAGGAAAACTATTTTCAAATACTTCCATTTAATACCTCCAAACAATAATACCAACAATAAGAAAGTGTTTAGTATGAAATACATATCAATATCTAAAAGGTCACTATTCATAATTGATAATGTTTTGGAGGGGAAGAATCCCTTATAAAGAATACTGTATTTTGAGAAACTACAATATGAAAAGAAAATGGGTAGATCAACTCATTTACAACAGGCTTTGGAAAAGATCGATTCTCCCTTCAATAAGATTATTGTCAACAGGAAATCCAAAATTCTGGAAGTGTCCTCTTATTCTTACACTATCTATTTAAAGGAATGGATTCCAACATAAATAATGTTGAACAAACCTATTCGAGGATACATGGAGAAATAAAAAATTTGTAATCAAGAGAAAGTATCATTTGACCCTTTTGTCTAATTAAACTATATGAAAAGAGATATATTCAAATATTGTAGGAAGGTGCTTATGATATATAAAGAGAGGTCTTGAAAAAATCAATATGTAATTGTCATGCAATACCTTCCATATTCCACCTTAACACTATGCTATAGGATGGGTCACTAAAATATTCTACGAAAACTATGTGGTGGAGTAAGTGTCCTACCACCCATTAATAAATATTTGTTGGCAAAAAGTTTTACATTTCCTTTATCTGATATGGTGGTTTCATTCACATCAATTATGTTAAATCTATGATTAAGAAAGATTGGCTGATGCTTTCAAAATAGATTGTATTTTGAGTTACTACAATATTAAAACAAGAAGGGTCGTTCAACTCATCAATATCATGCTTTTGAAAATATCGGTCGTCCCTTCGATAATACTATTTGGACAACAAATTTGAAATTCTAGTAGTGTTCTCTCTTACAAAATCTATTTTAAGTATTGGACACCAACAAAAAATTTTGAACAGACCTTTCCTAATTTCTCCATCGATGTGTATATAATGCAGATAGATAGAGAGATAAATATTCCATAAGTGAAGGAATGTATTGGTTGACACTTCCATATAATTCACCTATATGAGAAGGAAGGTGACATTTCATATCTGAGACATGAAGTAAGGATCCTCTGCGAGGAGGTGGCAGGCCTGCAAGAAGTAATTTCAATCATTTCAGGAATACATCAAGACCAAACATTCAAAATGCGGGAGAGTGTGAAAGAAATGAAGGGAATTGTATATGACTAGTGAAGCAGAGTGGAATGGAATGAAGAGGAAATCAATGCACATATCCTGTATTTAGACTTTGATCTAACACCTAGCAATGAGACCTCGACATCCTCTAGGAATTTGGGAAACCATCCTTCCCCACAAGTAAACTCAGCCATGGATGGAAACATCAACAAATAAGAAGACCTAGCTCAAAACAAGAAGAGATATTAGTTTTCTAAAGTATGTTATGTTTTTAGTTGTTTCTATGTCATAGGTTAGTTTATAAGAATCTACAGTAAGAGGGGGTTATGCCCTTTTTTGAAGAATGTAAGGCATCCTAGTAGACACGGAGCCATCGTCGATTTTGTAAAAGTCATGAAGACCCTGATAATTGCATACATGTGCTTATAGTATAGAAGGAGAGGTCTCAACAAAATCATTTATTTAGTGTCGTATAATCCTTCTCTTATACCATAATTAATATTTGCAATTGTATGCTTCGTTAAAATATTCTATGGGAATTATGTGGTGGAATAATTGTCATGACACACATCGAAGGGAGTTTTACATTGGACATAGTGTCATCTGACCTTTCCTGGTAAATTCCTTTTTGATGATATTACGATTAAGAAAGAACATTGTTTAGGCCACCAATGTACATGAATCAAGATAAAGGATCAACCAACCCTTCAACCTGTTTTCTCTCGACGGTTCATCCATCATTAAAGAAGTGTCATATGACCCCTTCAATCTATTCTTTGATTCCTTGTCACCATTATTTTGAATGAGTTAGGCATATATTTTTTGTTCTCTTACCCCGTACGAGCACTATAGTGAAGATATGTTGGTCGTCCCTTATAAGAAAATTCTATGATCCAAAAAGGTTTCGCTGACCCTTCCATGGGCCTCCACTTTGAGAATAGTAAAATGGATAATATGGTATTGGCATCACCACAATGTCAACAAAATCATACAAAGTAAATGGATTTTATTTACATAAAGAATTCACCTCCACAAGGCTCTTTGCGGGCAATGGCTAGTCTATAATTACTTTGGTTTTCACATTGTTAAGAGCATCGCATTATACAGATTGTTTTCCCCCTGTCTTACTCCCCTGCAATAAAATCCAGTAAAGGACTAATTTACTGAGAATGTTCAGTATATTTTTCATAATTAATTAAGTTGTGGGTTTCACACAAATAGATTTGAGGGTGATAGGACATGCATCACATTTCACACAATTAAGTAGTTCCCTTTATAACTGGATCCAGTTATTTAATTTTTCCATTTTTAATGAATAAACATGGTGGATGAGATGCACCCCTGTAATTGACAAGTGTGTGTTGGTGATATGCTCACTATAGGAGGTGACCACACCTTTGGTGAAGAGGGTGGAATGCTTTTCAAAAGCAATTTGAATAAGCCATCACATGGGCACAACCTCCATCTGGTCAATGAAGCGGAGATTACAGGTGATGATGTGTCCACACACTGCTTTAGACATGTTATTGAAAGTGTGATCCAAACTTTATTCAAACAAGAACCAATATGACAATTAATGAGACAAGTAGCATCGAATAAAAATGATGCTTTACCTGTCTATTCCTTTGTAAACTAGAATGTTGAGGTATGCCAAAAACATGAAAAAAAATTCCGAGGGGTTACAAGAACACTCTAAAGGTGTCTATTGCACTTTGTAATGGTAGTTGGATTTCATTAGATGAAACCATAATTCACAAAATCTAACTTGGAAACAAGTGACTCAATTTTTTTTCCACTTTGAATATCTGGAAGGGTTGTTGCTTGACATCCCTATCCATGGTAGGAAACTCAATACTTGACCTCGAACACCACAAGAACATAATTCCAAACACCAACCCATTGACCTCATTTAATACTGAATGCAAAAAATAATACGACTACTACACAAGACAAAAATAAAAACCGAGATACAAACCTCAGTCAAAACAAAATGCTATAAGGGTTTAATCAATCTCGAGGAAGACATTCCTGCCAGCGTATCCATCACTCAATGTGGACCCATCATAGCTACAAGTCCTATCTGATAGCTATTGGTATCACCATTTTATTTAAGTATGGGCCATAATCGAGGTACTCCATGTAGTTCATGTGGAGGGTTATTAAGTTGGGATCCGTGTTGAGGTTGTAGGGATAATACATGGGCAGGTACATCATTAGCCTCGATTGAATGGTAGCAACAAACACCCACAACAATCGACAATGTAGCTTCAATTGGTGCTAATTTGGTGGCCTATCCAATTATAGTTTTTGTCAATAATTCCCTTGTTACCATGTATGTATATTGTGACAACGTGGAAGAATTGCTTATAAATTGTACAAGAAAATCGTTGACAATAATATGGTTATATGGAAAACAATATCTATGAAAAAAAAGGGCATGGTAGAGGCCCTTAATGTTTTTGGAGGAAATTCTACTTGAAAGTATAAAACCTAACCATTTCACATCAATGTTATCAATGCACAATTATGAAAAAATTAGATACAAAAAATGGGTTTGGGGCTACATATGAAATGTTGATGTATTTGTAACTTTGGAAGATATTCACTTGTATATTACATTTGTACTTTATTGTATATACAACAGAGATGTATTATTCCTCTGATTGGAAGTGTCGTCATTTGTATTTGCAAGTGTCACAAGTTACATTTTAAGTGTCTTTATTTGTATTGTTGGGTTATTAGACTTGATTAGCAATTCGGCCCTGTTGGGTTATTGGCAGGTCAAGTCAGTGTATAAATAAAGAGGTGGTGTCTCTCATTCTATTATTCACTCACTTCGCATTAGTGAGAGAAGAGGAGGGTGTGCACAAGTGGAGGAGGAGCATGATGCTGAAGATATCTATCTCTTGGGTTTGATCATGGTGATTCGTGTATTGATTCTTATTCTATCTCTGAGGAAGTTGCGGGGTTTTTCACCTTCTTGGTTTTCCTCGGTGAAATGTTTTGTGTCTCTTGTCTCTTGTCTCTTATGCTTGATATGATGTACATGTTGTTCTTTCAGTTAAGATCCTAGATCTATTGAATTAAATGATTAAAAAATAACATGGTATCAGAGCTAGCCTGAAGGAAGGCATGGTATGGCATTTATAAGACTTGTTGCACTTGCGACAAATTGGAAGCTAGGGCTTGATATAGCAAAAACCGGTCATTGTGGAACTTTCGCTATAAATCCATTTTGGAAACGGTTCAGGATCTGAAACTTCTATAGTTCGTAGATAACATCCCCATGTACCTTGTGTCCGAAGCACAACATATGATTCGTTTTACTTTGTGATTTATGATCCGTACAAGTTAAGGTTTCTGCCTCTTCCAGATATTAGTCATAAACAGGTGACCTAGGAAAAAAGGTCACAACTTGGGATTGGAAGCTCCAAATGAAATTTCATAAAAAGTGATAGGTAGGGAACGGACTTTAATTTCACCGATCCTCTTTTTAGAGGCTGAAGTTGAAACTGTGACACATGGAACTCTGTAAAAGTTCACTCTCCTGTTTTATCCCATAAACAGGTCACGTTGCGACACTTGGCACAACGCTCTCTCAGAGAATCCAATTGAGGTCAGACCTGTGGGATTGGAAAGATGATAGGTCAGGCTACCAAAGGCCGAAGTTTTAGACCATGTGGATCCAAAATTTCAAAGATGCACCAGAAACAATAAGGTGCATATTTCTATCAAAACAGAATTGGATTCTGAGCAACTTCATTCTTGGATTGTCACTGCTGCAGGAATTTAGGGCTTCGGAGAAAGTTAGAATTTTTTAAATCGGAGACCACGGCTGAATACTCCTCATAAAAATCAAAATTTAGAGACCAAGATTGAATTTTTTGGTTGGGCAGAAGGTTGGGCTTGATCAAACCCTAGTTTGGGATTTTGATCGGGAAGGTGGAAAATTAGGGCTTCTGCAAAAGTTGGAATTTTTGAAATCTGTGACCACGACTGGAAGCTCCTCAGAAAAATCAAAGTTTAGAACACATGTTCAAACCTTTTGTATGGGAAGAAGACTGAGCTTTATAAAACCCTATTTCGGGATCCTGTCCAGAAGATCCGGAAGTTTCAAAGGCAATTTTGAGGGGTCAAATTTTGGAGATTTCAAAATTGAAGTATACTAGCTTGATCAGCTCAACAAGGCACATCTTTTCATCCAATCATAAATTTGAAATTCAATGTTTGAATTTTTAGGGTTTCTCTGACAAACCCTAATCCAGCTCCAGATCGAGTCTCAGCAAATCAAAGTGGATTGAATTAATCCTAGAAGAAAATGAATTGGACACCTACATAATTGAAGAAGTTCCAATTTCAGAGGGAGATGAGGCTAAGGCCTTACATAAGAAGACTACAAGAAATCTCGACACATATGACTTGAGGAGATACAGGTATGTGTTGAAATATGTTCATGATTAATTTTATGATATGTTTGTCTTCATATTATTGAGGTTAGTACAATCTTGATTAATCTTAGAATTGTCTTATCACCCTAGTAAAAATATGAATCCATGTGAATGATAGAAGACATTCATTGATTAGGGTTATATGATTGTACTAATGCGCTGTGGTATTGTATGAGGATGATGTTGTCCGCTAACATGAAAGGTACAAATCAAGTTCTAGATCAAGAACATATGACCATGGTGACATGAAGACAAAGACTCATGGATCACATAGAAGCTCTACTTACGAGGTATGTATAATTTGGTTCTACAATGGTTAACTTATGAGTTATGTAGGTTACTAAGCACAAGTCATTGAAGAGAACAAGAAGACATTGTTTGGGTATGTTAGACATAACTAGCAAACATGATAACCAGGTATGTTTTTTCTATATCAAGTTAGAATCCTACCTTGTTTTAGGATCTTATACTTTTGTATGAATGATTATTCTTGAAGTTAAAAGTTTAAGTAATCAACAGTTTATGCATATTATGTTTCTTACTTTAATTGATGATATGACTAACCAGAAGAGTCCTATGGTCAAATAAGAATATGCATGAGTAAAAGAAGTTTTTCCTGAAACCTTGAATACTAACGCTTATTACCTATGTGTGAAATGATCATGACCATACATGATAAGATTATTTAGAATCATAATGTTTTGATAGTATTGAGATTATACTAATGTATGTATGGTTATGTATGAGATCTTGAGAATAACACAATGATGACACTAGCGCACACTTAAGCATGCATAGTGGTCCAGGATGGATATAAGTTCAAGGACAGGTAATCCAGGAAGCAAAGATCAAGAAGGAGCACACTCCAAAAGTTCCTGCAAGGAAGCAAAGATCAAGAGGGAGCCCACCCTACAACTAAACAAAGATAAGTATTTGAATTGTCATTTATTATATATATGATTACTTAAATAATGTTGTCCAGTCATGTACATACTTATGTTCCTAGATTTAGGATGTATGTTATGCATATTAGAAAAGTTGCATTAATGAACAAGATAATACTAATATGCAAGTAAGGGGTAAGTGGCCTCTGGTACTGTACAACATTCCATTGCTACTTATCTAGAATGAAACCTCTTTGCTGACATATTGGGAGTTGTGCACACTCTTAACAGTGTTCTGGTAGAGATGGAAGGCATCTAGAAAGTTATGGGATATGGATAAATGTTGTATTGAAGCATTGGCTAAGATAATTGCATGACTGTATGGCATATGTCTTTATGCATAAAAATGTGTGTTTTGAAAAACTATGAGAAGTTTCTACTCATGCAATTGAATTTTACTTGTAGGAAAGATCGTGTACAATCACCTACAAAAGAAGGACTACAACATTTTTTCCAGCAAACGAAATTCAAAGAAAACTATCTATTGATGATATTGAAGAATCTGAAGTTCCTAGGATCAGGGATGAAGTAATGAAAGGATGCTATGATCGAGGAGTACCAGTCAATCATGAAGAATGATGTCTGGATGTGGTCCCGATACCAGAAGGGAAGTCTTTTGTGACTTCCAAGTGGATCTATAAGATCAAGTATGCTGCAGATGGTAGCATAGAGAAATACAAAGCGAGGTTTGTGGCTCGTGGCTTCTCCCAAAAAGAAGGGATAGATTATGAAGAAACTTTTGCTCCTGTAGCCAGATACACTTCCATCAGAACAATACTTGCTATGGTTGCAGTGATGAAGTGGAAGATACACCAGATGGATGTCAAGACAGCTTTCTTGAATGGTGTAGTCGAAGAGGAAGTGTATGTGGAGAAACCACTTGATTTTGAGACACATGACAGGGATTCATATGTGTGCAAGTTGAAGAAAGCCTTGTATGGCTTGAAACAAGCTCCTAGGAATTAGTATGGTAGGATAGATAGCTTTCTATCCAGTTTGGGATTTACCAAGAGTAAGGCAGATTCCAACCTTTACTACAAGGTTGAGGAAGGCGATCCAGTGAGACTACTAGTGTATGTGGATGACCTGTTTGTTACAGGTGAGGATAGATTGATTGCCAACACGAAGAGGAAGCTTGTTGCCAAGTTCAAGTTGAAGGACTTGGGGATGATGCATTACTTTCTTGGTATGGAGGTGTGGCAGAGTGCAGAGGGAATCTTCCCTGGACAAGGGAAGTATGCAGTAGAGATCCTGAAGTGGTTTGGGATGATGGATTGCAAGGCCATGGCCACAACTATGACATCGAACCTGAAGCTATTGTGTGATGCTTCATCTGAGTCAGTTGATGTCACGGTGTATCGTCAGATGATTGGGTCCTTGATGTACCTGACGAACACGAGATCAAATATTTGCTTTGCAGTGAACACATTGAGCTAGTTCCTGACGGATCCTAGACATGTTCACCTGATTGTTGTGAAGCATATTCTGAGGTACCTGAAGGGTACAGTTGATTATGGGTTCAAGTATGATGAGAATCAAAAGCTTAACCTGGAGGGTTATGTTGATTCAGATTGGGTAGGCAGTGATGCAGATAGGAAGAACACTTCGGGATGTTGTTTCAGTATGGGATCAGGTGTGATCTCTTGGTTTAGCAGGAAGAAGTCTTGTGTAGCACTGAGTGTAGCCGAAGCAGAGTATGTCATAGCTTGTTCGGCTAGTTGTGAGGCAGTATGGCTTAGAACGCTACTATCTGAGTTATTTGATCTCCCGTTGGATGCTACTGGTATCTTTTGTGACAACCAGAGTTGTGTGAAGCTATCTGAGAGCCTGGTGTTCCATGACAAGTCGAAGCACATCGAGATCAAATATCACTATATCAGGGATATGGTACAGAGAGGAGTAGTGAAGCTCCTGTATGTTGTGATGGATGAGCAGTTTGCAGATGTGTTGACGAAACCACTATCCAGAGTGAAGTTTGAGTACTTCAGAGAAAGGCTTGGTGTTCTTCAGATTGAAGATACTTCGAGGAAGAAGTGATGGGACACATTTGCAGGAGCCATTCCAAGCATGGTGAGAGGAGGATCCTTCCCATGGTTGTGGATGTAAGCATTGTGTGATGAGCATCAGGATGATGCTCCAGTTACTGCTTTGTATATGCATCAGTTGGATGCTTTGTATGATCAGTTGGATCATGTATTTGTATATGCATCAGGTGGATGTTGTGTATGATCAGTTGGATCACATATGATGACATGCATCAGGACGATGCGAGTGACGATGATCAGGATGATCATGTCTGATGTGTATCAAGATGATTCTCTGGATGATATGCATCAGGACGATGCAATGACGATGATCGTGTGTGATGGGTATCAGGATGATACTTTGGATGATATGCATCAGGACGATGCAAGTGACGATGATCAGGATGATCATGTGTGATGGGTATCAGGAAGATACTCTGGATGATAAGCATCATGATGATGCTATGATGATGATCATGATGATCATGTACATCAGGATGATGTATAGTGAGTATCAGGTTGATACTCTGTGGTCGTGGACAGGTTGTGTAGATGAGGACATGTAATCTTTCCCTAGGAGATCTTGTCGATCGTGTTGTGGCACATAAAGTATCGTGGGATACTCTTTCGAGGTTTTTTCCTATGGAATATAATAACGCCCTGGGAGATCCGATAGGTTGAGCAGTATGCTCGTAATCAATCCTGGGATGCTCTTTCGAGTTTTTTCCATGACCACATGTAAGTAGACCTGGGATATCTTTATGGTCGTGCTTCAGCACATAAAGGATCCTTGGATACTCTTTCGAGGCTTTGTGGTGACCACATGTAAGTAGACCTAGGAAATCTTGTCGGCCGTGCTTCGGCACATAAAAAATCCTGGGATACTCTTTCAAGGCTTTGTGGTGGGGGTCACATGTAAGTTGACCTGGGAGATCTTGTCAGTCGTGCTTTGGCACATAAAGGATCCTAGGATACTCTTTCGAGGCATTGTGACGCACGTAATAAGTCCTGAGGATTCCACAGTATGGCCAGTGTTGATGAAGACCTACAGGTGGTGGGCCTACATCCAGCATGAAAAAGGGCTGGCGCTATAGAAATTCCTATGACGAGAAGAATTATGAGATAGCCCAGTGATCGAGATGTCGAGTACAACAGCAGTGATGATGATGATACTCCGTGATCCAGTGATGATGATCCAGCTCCAGAATTGAAGACTTGTGCCTATATGTATTGATGACTTGTGTCAAGAGAATACCTTCCTAGTTCAGAGGGAGTGTTGATGTATTTGCAACTTCGGAAGATATTCACTTGTTTATTACATTTGTACTTTATTGTATATCCAACAGAGATGTATTATTCCTCTAATTGGAAGTGTTGTCATTTGTATCTGCAAGTGTTGCAAGTTACATTGTAAGTGTCGTCATTTTTATTGTTGGGTTATTAGACTTGATTAGCAAGTCGGCCATGTTGGGTTATTGGCAGGTCAAGTCAGTGTATAAATAGAGAGGTTGTGTCTCTCATTCTATTATTCACTCACTTCGCATTAGTGAGAGAAGAGGAGGGTGTACACAAGTGGAGGAGGAGAATGTTGCTGAAGATATCTATCTCTTGGGTTTGATCATGGTGATCCTTGTATTGATGCTTATTCTATCTCTGAGGAAGTTCCGTGGTTTTTCACCTTCTTGGTTTTCCCCTGTTAAATGTTTTGTGTCTCTTGTCTCTTGTCTCTTATGCTTTATATGTTGTACATGTTGTTCTTTCAGTTAAGATCCTAGATATATTGAATTAAATGATGAAAAACTAACATGAAAAAGTGGTTTTGAGATTGATTCCTTTATGTTGATTATCCTTGTTGAGATGTATGCTTTGTGTGGCAGCATAGAGGATGCATTGAAGGCATTTGATAATATTTCCTAGAAAATGTTCCATTATGGTGTGGAATGTTTGTAGCATATACAAAAAATAGGTGTTATATTGAAGCTTTTTGCCTCATTTGAAAAATGAAATAGCATGCATGAAGGGGAAAAAAAACTTGTTTCACCTTCTCAAGTATTCTCAAGGACAATGCTACTTTAGGGGATTTAGAATAAGTTAAACATGTACATGACTATGTTTTCAAACTGCATTAGAGTTTCTAGATGTATTTGAAGGGAGATATGTATGCCAAATGTAGGAGCATAGGGGAAATTGCATCGAATATGTTAAATCAACTGCTTGAGTGAAATATTGTCTCAAGAAAATCTATATCTATGGGATATGCTCAAAATGGCTATTCTCAAGAAACTCTCAAACTGTTTTGAAAAATGTATATAGGGGGCATGAATCCTGACCAATACGTCTTTCTAACTCTCCTTGGTGCATGTGTTTCCATACGAGCCCTTTGATAGGGCATAAAAGTAAGTTTTTGTAATATTTACAATTATAGAATATGAATTACACATTGCGGTTGGAAATGTTGTTTTTACTATGTATTCTAAATGTGGTTGCATAAAGGATTCATACAACATACTTGAGAGGATTCCTGAGTGAAATATTGTGTCATGGAATTTGATGATTATTAGTTATGCACAACATGGGTGTGGCGCAAAGGCCATACAAATTTTTGAATAAAGGCATGGATAGGGATTGCACCAAACCATGTTCCCAAAGAATCTAGTTTCGTCTCCAGACATTGACATCAATTATTGTAATTCCTATAATAAACTTTGACAGTGTTTGTGCAATAAATATCACTTTATCCTAATGTTTACTGGAAACCACAACTCAAATGACAAAATACAAAGGGTCCTCCCCCCTTCGAACACTGATAAACAAGCTCTCAACCAACTTAGAAACCTTAATTGACATGTTCTGAGAAAGTAATAGATAATATATGTTAACATGATCTAGATTTGGTAGTCAAATCATAGGTTAGGCATAACCTCAACACAAGAACCAATATAATAACTTGTGTGTGGGATTTACTTGAGCAATTCGATTCCTCAACCATAGCTAATTATTCCTCTCCCAAAGCTTCGTACACACAGTAATAGAAAACTCCCTTTAGGAGAGTCAATTGATTTTATGAAAAATGCACACTAAAAAACCATGCATAGATTTGACCTAAATAGGCATGTGCGGGACCACTCCAAGGAACTGCAAGGAGAGGAATGGGGGTTTTGTTATGGGATCCCCCCAAAAAATGTAACTGTGCAAAAAAATCATGCTATGACACAATTGGTTCATGTCCAAATTCATGCACACAAATGATAACGTGTAGTTACAGGAGAAATGAAGGCGTAGAGGAAAATTTGAGAGGTCCACAACTTAATATTATAGTGTATTATGCATTCCCATAATGTATTGGTAAAATTATGAAAAACGGAAAATGGAAAAATAAAAAAACTCTTCAAATCTGAGCTTTATGTTTATTACTACGAGCTCCTAAGTAGGGATTCCTACAATGAGCACACAACTTTCTTCGATAATCACAATGAATGAGTAGAATGAGGGATTTATTCGATGATCATGCACAATAAAAATTTACTTCCACACTCATGAGAGTGTGCAAAGCTAAAAGTGAGTGTACGGAGCTAAAAGTTCTTTCACATTCATGAGACTGCATGACTTTTCCCATTCAAAAACATTTTAAAAATTATAATTTCGGCCATCTAGAGTTTGATATATCGAATCGTAACTTCATCCGGCTTGTTCACTAATGATACTTGGGATGTACTCTATATTTTGATTTATTAGCGAAAAATCTTGTTATAATATGTAAATTGGTTAAACCATTACTCTATTACTCACTCAAATTTAGTGAGTAATATTAAGTGTGCCATTTCTCTATTACTAACTAAAATTTAGCCACTAATAAGTATGCCATTACGCTATTGCTGACAAAATATTTGTCAGTAGTAAGTATGTCTCATATGGTAGTTTTGATATATTTCTTACAAGGACTGATGTAACCCTCTAGGACCTCGTGCGACCACGGTGACAATTCTACTCTTGTTGGGAATATCATTCTTGCACCCAACATAAAGGTTGGCCTTGGAACAATTTTACCAAGTTGATGTGATGTCAATGAATCTTGATGTGTAGTGGGTTGGATTTTTGGTTAAGAAAAAAAATGGTAGTGATGATATACACACAAGTCCTACTTAGTTTCCAACTATTATTTTTATTGTGCCTAAAAAATATTGAACACAGTGAGAAGGTTTACTCCATTTCCAAAATGAATTCCATGTGTCTGATGTCCTTTCCCTTGTAGTTTTATATAAATGGTAGGTCAATAGAATGAATACCAACTTCACCATCATACATTGGTATTTACAATGTGAATAGCCTCCTCAATTTGTTTAGTGTACCTCTAGCCTTATTTGCCACTTCAAAAAATCCTTCTATTGCTTGAAGCAAGTTTGTAAGGATTAATATTAAAAAATTGGTGGAAAGGTAGCATTACATTCACTAGTATTCAGACCCAACTAACTTATAACCTTCCATGTCAAATCCAACATTAATAAGAACTCAAAAATTGGATACTTAGTACACTTCCACTATTTTGATGGCCTCTGGGTTTTGAAAACATGATAATGTATTTAATATGTTTTTTAATCAAAGTATGAATTAACTATATTTTCCTCTAACATAGAGGGACAATGCCTCCCTACAATTTAGATTAAAACAGAGAAAAAAATAAATCCACTTTGATTTCATAATAATACATCTTGTTATCCCTCAAGTTGTACCTTGACTAGATTAGGTATAATTTCTTTATTTTCTATGCCAACTATAAATTCAAATAACATAAACAAGGGATTTAGTCAAGATACAAATTCCAGGGAGGGTTGTGTAGGTAGCACCACTCTTGCGCCACTTTCGGTCAATAAGCTAGTCATTTGACCAAAGGACGGAACCCTCGAGATGGAAGATATGAATCCTAGTTTGTCACCCTAGGTACCTTGAAGATACGCTTTGCAAAAAACTTGACTAGATTTATGGATAAAACATGAGGTGGATGGGGCAAATCTTAGCTTTGAAAATGACTATGAGTGTTGAATTTAAGGGGGAGGTACAAGTATTCCACAAGAGAGAAATCTTAAAACAAGAACAACCAGGGTGCCTTAATCATAACACAATTCTTTGAAGGGAGAAATAACATAATAAACACATTCAACAGTAAAGTATTAACAACCTTCCATTAATATGCATTCAAGAAACTATGAAAAGCATACAGTTTTTGTAAATTTCAAATCCATATGATTCAGGTACACAGACAAATACATTTCATACGGTTTCAAAAGTACATTCAAAATCATATAAGACAATTTTAATTCAAACACAAGTGGAAAGAATGCCTCAGTACTGGTTCTGAATTCCCAACATATTTATTTCATAAGTTCAATAGCGTATACAACAAAGCATATTAATTCATCTCTGCCTTGGTCCCATTGTCTTTTTTCTCAACAACAAAATTTCTTTGATCCTATACTATGAAGAAAGAGGCAAGAAGAAAAATAAAGGGCTAATTTTGTAGATCCCAACAACGTTTCTAGCTTCCAGACTTATGAGAAATGAATGAATCTCCTTGTGTGCTTATTCTTGCTGAGTTTAAATATTCTCTTTGATGATGACTATTCCTTTTGAGCATTGTTACAAGGCGTTATCTTACTTCTGGAATCTACATCTTTTGCTAAGGTGGACTAACTGATTTCATGGACAGCTTGCCCATGAGTGTGTGCTATCCACCAAACTTATTTTTTATTTACCTCTCGCTATTGGTGTGAGATTGTGTGAGATTCTAATAGAGATCTAGAGACAAAGATAAAATTCACACTAATTCTAACAGAGATCAAAATAATTGAGTAGGAAAAATACAGAAGAAATAACTGTGTTACAACACAAGAATGAAGAACAATTGGAAAAAATTCCATTCCATTATTATTTAGTAAAATGTGTACATAAATAATACATCTCCAAAGGAGAAATTCATGATCCTAAAGAGGCAGTTGGAATCCACACAAATGGCAGGCTTAGTTTACATTGGAACCATCTCCCGATAAGGTCTAGTGGCCACCAATGCTGAATGGTTAGTCAACTGAGGTGGATTGGCACATGACTGAGTCATTGGAGCTACAAATTAGGGAATGAGACTCCAAGGGGGAGAAATAATGACTTGTAGTGGCAAAAATAGGCACTCCTACACTAAGTGGAAGTGAAATTAGGTGTAACAGTTAGTTAACTAGTCAATCAAGGGGACAAGGCACCGTAAATCATAGAACTGATTGTGATAACTCCTAAAATCATGCATGAGTGTTCCTTTGGAATTCATTGATGTAACCAAGGTGCTCTGAGTGGATAAGAGGGATAATGATGACCAAATTTAAGCTCTAGAGGACCTAAATTAAGGACTAGGTGCTACGAGACTCAACTACCAATGCATGGATGCATGGAGTGTTGCATGGAATGCATGCATGCATGAAAAATGCATTCAAAGCATGACAAACCAAGATGAGATGGTTAGAATATTCCAACACCCCCCCTTGAGCCTGACTATGTGAGGAAATATTAGAAATAGGGCCCTGGTAACTGAGACCAAAGGTCACCCTTTACAAATTTATTATTCCATTTAAGTAAGGAAAGAGGGAAAACCCTGTGGGAACAAAACCCCCCCCTCAAGATGGACATGAAACACACCAAAAATTGTTTCTCAAGACTCAAGTAGGTGTGATGCTTGATTCAATGTCTGGAGGTATCTTTCTCTTGGGAAGAAGTGGATCATGCTCCAAAAACATGTGCTTGAATTATCCTTTAGTGGATGCAAGCGAATATGGAGGCTTTCTAAACTTTCTCTTCGGACCAAACATGGTGAGAACAATTCCAAAAATATGAAGATCATCCTAGAACCTGTAATTCGAACTAGCTGAGGTAGGATCAACTCCATGCATGTGTATATGGTTCTTTGATATCTCCTTTGAACCAACAAGGGTGAGATCAAAACCAAAATCACCAAAATATGCTTAATACTTGAACCCAAGCAAATGGTAGCGTCCTCCATCTTCCGTGAAACTCTGAGAACATGTTCCAATGATCAAATAGAATTTCATAGGAAGCATGTGATCAAGGAGGGTGAATGCATCACCTCCAAACTCTGATTTAACCTCCAAAACATCTAGTAGATCATCATTCTGCACACCAGCAGACTCATGGGAAGTAGAGAATTCGAAACTCTCTTCAACATCTAGAGTAGTAACTGACATATCTTGCTCAGAATTTGAAATAGAAGACGTTGAGATTATGAGTGAGGAATGAATAATATCTCTAAAGGGATCAGTTTCATTAGTTGTATCACTTTCATCTGCATTAGCTACATGGGAAGGGGACAATTCGAAATTCTCTTCAACTTCTAGAGAAACAAAGGAAGGAATGTATTCAACATGAACTTTCTATGTTGAATCTGCACCTTCTTCTTCATCTTGAACAACTTCATCACGAGAGATGGTTAAGGCCGAAACATTACTAGAGAAAACACTTAAGGAGGTATCACTAGGCATGTTCTCCAAATAATTTGCACCAATCTATTCATTCTGCTTTCCAAATGCTTTGTCCATTTGGGCCCATAGATCACTTAGATATTCAGCAGTTTCCTTGAGGTAGCGCATACTAGGAGACATATAAATACACGTTGCTACAAAGGCTCTGTCACATTCATTTATCCAATCATTCTCCTCTTCATAGGAAGTAAAATATCTCATAACATCAATACACATATCAAAATGAGTACCCTATCTCTTCAGATATGCTATCATCTTTGGTTTCCACTCATCATAGTTGAATGGAGAGAGAGGAGGAATTGCTTTCAGATTCATGGAAGCTGTTGTAGAATACTTGCACAAAAAAAGATCTGAAAAACTCTCCAGAAGGTTACTTTGCTCAGCAAAGCTCTGATACCATGTGAGATTTTGTGATATTCTCACGTAGATCTAGAGACAAAGATAAAATTCACACTAAGTCTAACAGAGATCAAAATAATTGAGTAGGAAAAATAGAGAAGAAATAAATGTGTTACAACACAAGAGAATGAAGAACAATTGGAAAAACTTCCATTCCATTATTATTCAGTAAAATCTGTACATAAAAATACATCTCCAAAGGAGAAATTCATGATCCTAAAGAGGCAGTTGGAATCCACACAAGTGGCAGGCTTAGTTTCCATTGGAACCATTTTTCGATAAGGTCTAGTGTCCATCGATGATGAATGACTAGTTAAATGAGGTGGATTGGAGCATGAATGAGTCATTCTGGCTATAAATTAGGGAATGAAACTCCAAGGGGGAGAAATAATGACTTGTAGTGGTCAAAATAGGAACTCCTACACTCAGTGGCAGTGAAACTAGGTGTAATAGTCAGTTAACTAGTCAATCAAGGGGACAAGGAACCCTAAATCATGGAACTGGTTGTGCTAACTCCTAACATCATGCATGAGGGTGCCTTTGGAATTCTGTGATGTAACCAAGGAGCTATGAGGGGATAAGAGGGCTAATGATGACCAAATTTAAGCTCTAGGGTGCCTAAATTAAGGACTAGGTGCTAGGAGACTCAACTACCAATGCATGGATGCATGGAATGCATGCATGCATGAAACATGCATGCAAATCATGCAAAACTGTAATTTCCCTTGTTAGGAATTTTATTAAAATGACAATTTTTCACTTTTTTCCCTAGTTAGACCTTTGACTAGTTTTGAGCTCTAGGTCCCCAAATTGCTCCAATTGCTCCCAAATATTCTGAGAAGGTATATGGATGATGTTAGAACATAAATATGTGTTTCATGGATTCTTTTGGACCTTTAAAATACTTCTGCAAATCCTCTTTCAATTCTGGCCAATGTAGGGAATTTTACTAGTAATTTCCCTTTGACTAGTATTGGTCTCTAGGTCTCAAATTGACTCCAAATGCCTTCAAATATTCACGGAAGGTGTATGAATGATATTAGGACTTGAATATGATGTTCAGGGATGATATATGGCCACCAAAAGACCTCTGAAAACTCTCTTAAGATTCTGGACCAAGTATGCAATTTTACTAGTAATTTGGGGTTCAAATCCCCCTGGGATAAGTACTGAAAATGGCTTCCCAAATGCCTCCAAAGACATTCAAATTTATGAACAGAGGTAGGGAATGTATTAATGATTTTATTAAGGTCTCATGTGCACCATTAATTGATTATTATATCTTTTCCAACCCTCTCCCATTCAGCTACAAAAATCACCAATTCGACCCTTGGGGAAATGGCACTATTTCTTCTCCCAATGCAATTAAACTAAGTAAAAATACTTCAAATGCTCAAGTACAGTACATGAAACTTGTAAAATACATCCATGGCAGTATTTTAATCATAAATGTATTATAGAACCATCCATTCATTCGAAATCATCAGCATTATCATGCTATACATCAATGTAGTGGGGAAATGGCACTGTTCTTTCATTAAAAATGAGATTTATACATTTATACTTGGAATTTCGACCTGAAAATTTTTGGAGATGAAGAAAAGAGTATTTAATTCATATTAAAAAAGAAATGGGGCATTAGAAGCTCCCCCAAAGAGTACAATAGCTCACCAAAAACGCCCTCCCTCGAGGATCAAGAATATGCCATCAAAACTGGAAATGGTTGAAGGAGTGAGCTGCAATAGAAGAAACCATGAGCTTCCCTATAGATTACACCTAAAAATAAAGACTCCATTAAAGCTCCAAATGAAATTTCTGAATGGCCTTTCCAATTACCAACTTGGATGGGAATCTTTCACCCTCGAAATTGGCTAAGGCAAGAAACTAGTCATCCACTAGCTCTCCCTCTTCACAAATGCAATTGCAAATTCTACAAATGATCAAAAGCTTGTTTCATTCTTTGTTATTGACATTTATAAAGTTCTAATGTACTCCATGGGTCGAATTCCTTCCAAGAGACTGATGCCAACTCAAGTTGGGAAGATATTCCAAAGAACGCCACTTGTACAACAATTCCTAGTCTCCCACTTCCACCAAATCACATGTGGAAGAATCTTAGCTGCCCTAACACCCTTGAGCACCCTCTTGGAGTCTAGTTTTATCCCTGACATGTCATATATGTCATATGTCAGCCATCAGGTCTGATTTGTGTCATAGGTGTCATAGCATCTTCATCATTGTTGTCATAGAGCTAGGGAATCTAGCCCAAGTGTCTCATTAGCTCCAAATTGCCTCTTCCTCTTCCATGGGAGTTACTCTTCCTTTATATTTCGACATTGGATTAGTCATGCCATGAATAATACCTTTTGGAATCCACCAAGTATGTTACCATTCACCTTGAATTCGAATTGGTGAGAGAATGATGCCAAGTGTAGTGGGGAAATCTAGCCATATGTGGGTCCCACTTCCTCCATGTGTCTTCATGATCAAATGCCACTTTGATTTTCACTTTTATATATTTATTTAGCTCCTTTATTAAATATTTATGCCATTCTAATGTTCAAACATCATTTATTATCCCCATTATTCCAAATCCCAAAGCTTCCACCCCAAACCTAGGAAACTAGTAATTTTCCTCCTTGGCAATTATTTGACCTTTAGCATCAATTTGACAAACTCTAATGAATAGGGCCAATGTGATTAGGCCATTGTGACCCAATGCCAAATTTGGGATATGACAAAAACCAAGATGATTTGGTTAGAATATTACAACAATTGGGCCTCTAAAGGATGAAGCTGATTCTGGTACTAACAATGTCGGTGTACCTTATCTGATACTGAATAACATTGGTGAGTAAATGTTTTCAGTATGAAACCAAAGGAAATTACCCAATGTTGTACTGCAAAAGTTCATATGCAAAAAGGACCACATCCTGCCTTATAAGGGTGTAATATGAAACAAACTCAACAAATGAGACCTAGTCTTCCGCACCTTACCCCCTAAGGACTACAATGTAGTAGGAATATTGTCATTTGTGTTCCTGATGAGAGACCAAACCCTTCGAGGTCATCTTCCAAACATCAAGGAGACTAAGAAATGAATACTAAGAAAGAACATTGGCATCAATCATTTCGGTAGGCTCATCCAAGTATTCAAATGATCACTCTCTCAGGCATCCATCAAATGTAGCAATAGCATAAAGGGGTGTGAGAGAGTGAAATGTGGTAAATGCATCAAAGGCCGGCTTCGTTGAATGAACATCATGATTCCTTGCAATGTTCATTCAACGTGGGATTTGAAATTACATCCAAGTTCTAAACTTTTCAATGTTCATTCAAAGCGAGTAGTGGTTCGAAGATATTAATGAGTTGTTCTACATAGAAGCAACCAGAACTAGTCTTACGGCGGAGAATGTCTCATACAACAACACGGGAAAAAACCTAGGGGCTATAAGGACTATCTACATGACCAACGAGGTGCAAGATGCGAGACAATGATCAATGTGATGGGCATTTTTATGTGGATGGAAAATAAGGGTACGTGTCCATATATATATGTAGAGTGATAGTGAGCTAGTCTTTTTCATGGCATGGATTAGACGTGAAATGATAAGTCAGTGATCTGGTGGTTGAGTTAGGATTTTCATGATAAAAACTCACATACGTGGGTGTATGATGAAGTTGGGAATTATTTGTGTAAGACAGGAAATGATGAACAAGGGATCATATGCTTGTATCGATGTCTTAGTAATCAATGAGGAAAACATTATTTTTCTCCCATATGCTTGTATCGATGTCCCCAATGGTCAATATTTTTTCTAGCAAGATGTACAATTCCATCTGGGTCATTGACAAGAGACTTCAATTTTTATACCAACTACAAGTTCCAACACCTCCAATGGTTCAGATCTATCTTGGAAAGATTCCCAATTGCATCAGGGTTGTTAATAGAAAACTCCGCCTTTTATATTTTATGCATATTTTGAAGCCTCCAATGGTTCAAATCTATTATGGTAAGATGCATGGTTCAATTTGATCCATCAACGGGGATAATTTACTCGTTATTCTTTTCGTTATTTATACCCCATGAATGGTCCAAATATTTCTGGAGGATTTTCACTATCCGATCATGACCATTGGCATCTGATTTCTTCTGAATTTCGAGCCTTAATTAATTTATGTTTAATAATCACAAAGCTGAAAAACAATTAAGGGTACAATGAGGGTGACAACAGATCCATCGCATCACTTAAGTCATAGTTACACACTCTTTTGATATAGATCTATGTTGCAATTTTTTGTTCGAAAACTTGTCCAAAATGAAGGGATTTGAATGAGAAAACTTCTCAAAATAAGGCAATTTGATAGCTCTTTCTCTTTCGTTAAATTTGATGGAGAATTTGTATTATATTGACAAATGTGATCCATAAATTCTAGGATTCTATACCTTTCCTCTTTGCCAGAAGGTTATAACCAGTAATCACTTGTGATGCACGATGCAATACTAAGCGCCAAGCATTAATTGACAATCCCCTCTGGTAAGTTGGTAGCTTGGTAGAAAATAAAGCAGTAATTGACAATCCCCTCTGGTAAGTTGGTAGCTTGGTAGAAAATAAAGCAGTAATTGACAATCCCCTCTGGTAAGTTGGTAGCTTGGTAGAAAATAAAGCAGTAATTGACAATCTATTGTGGTAAGATAGTAGCCTGGTAGCAAATAAATGCATTAATGATGGTTGTATTTCGGTAGGTTATCGCAATTGAAATCGACTAACAACATGATTCAAATGATTAATGTAGCTTGACAACTATTCCTTCTCAAATCCAAACCAGTGTATGTGTAAGATGAATAAGTAATGTATTAATAGAGAATGCGATCACATAATCTGGAATTAAATTGTGCAACGGATGATAAAAAGTTAGAATTAGAATCGATTTATCATTTTTTCATTGGTTTATAATTAATGTAGCTAAGTGATTGGAATTAGGGGATCTAGATTCAGAATTGTTGTTAATCATATGGTTATATATTGGAATTTGGAAATGTGATTATGAAAGTGGATTCGGAACTGCGGTTAATGAAATTGTTAGTGCATTTTGGAAATGTGATTATGAAAGGTTAAAGTTTGGAACTTAAGTGGTTTTCAACTTTAAAATTTTGTTTATCATTATTCTAATTTCCAAACTCATCATCCCTGCTTAGGTTGTTCCTACTTACACCCTCAATGGTGATTCTCAAATCCTGTTTCAATTTCATATTTCTACCTTGTTTCATGTTTTAGTACATGCTAGAGTTATGTTATCTAAATAGGGGAGGGAGCTCATGCCAGGGTACAGTTAGCTCCAGGATTCAATTAAGACTCAACATAGTTAGTTGGTCAAGTAGTCGAACGATTGTAATTATCAAGCCTCATGTTGGATCAAGTTCCTTGATCAATTTCCGATCAATATTTACTTCATCGTTAAGAAGTGAGACATGGATATTTGTGGTAGTAAGCAAGATGGTGGGTCACTTCCTATTTCGTTGGGTTTGTGAATATCGATATGGAGACTTGAACGAAAGAGGTCATCCATGTGTCTCAAATGGATTTGTTGATATTTACATAGAGATGAATGTACTGCTCAAAGGCCCCTAAAATTGTAGGAGGAAAACTTCCCTTATGGTTGGATATCACTATCATTGTTTGCAAGAATCATGATCGACTAAGATTTCCATTTGTCCCACGAATTAGGATTCAAATGGAAGAGATACCTTAAATCATTCCTATCGAAATAACAATTTCAAATTGGAATAAGTCTTCACCCTTGAAAAGGCTACTTCCTCTATCGAGTTCAACCCTTGTTCAGTTTGTTTCCACTGTCACCATCGATCCCTGCTTAGGCTACTTCCACCATTTATGTCCTATTCATTCATAAGGTATATCATACCTTCTTCAAAATCCATGGGATTTGCTTGAGCAAAGGAAGGACACGTCCGCCCCAGCACCACCAGTTCACTACCAACCTACACAAGTGCATATCTCCACTAGATACAAAAAAGACACCCCCCCTAATGGTTATTTCCTATAGGGGAGTATGTCTCTCCTTTGGTTCACGGAGTTGAGTGACTATAAACATATATAAAGGGAATCCTTCCATAAGTGGAGCTCAATGCTAGTTGGGGTTTTCCTGTGGCTGAATAATTTTCAGGTACATGCATCACGATAATAGTTTTTTTGTTGTATTATTTTATAACTATTTATTTGCTTCTTCTTGGAAAGGAGTGAAGTTTGTTATTGATGTGATTCAAGATAATAGTTTTGGTATTCATGAACATAATTTTTAGATTCACTCCAACTTTTGTATTTATTGATCTCATGATGTTCATTGGACATTGTATAGATTGTACTCCATTTTCATCCAACCTTGATTTTTATGTTAGAAGTTTTATTACTTTCCGACTAAGTCTCGATTGGTTATAAATGTTTTTCAATTGATTTCTTTATATTGTCGGGTATTTTTTATGTTTCTAAAATTTCCTTTATATGGGTTCCTAGGTTATTTGGGTTAGACATTTCTTATTAAAAACCATAGAGTGGATCAACACAAATTTTATCACTATATTGAGGAATTTATTTACCTTGCTTTTAATATACAATGAAATTTTGATGTATTACTACATTCTCAAATGAAATGAGTGGTTTATCTTAACATGTCATCATTGAAGGGTTCAGTATATCATATCCCTTCAAAGTGAAATGGGACCCTTCCCTTCAAATTTGATCATTGTTGAGGATGGATAAGGACAACACTTGAACTCGAAATGGGTAGAACCTATGGATGAAATTGGAGAAATAATTGGGTTCAACTTAACCTCAACATTTGTAGTGCATCCTTATGATTGGACGGATGGGTAAAATTGATCACTTGACTTATCTCAAACATGAGGGACGATATTGGTGCACATATATAGTTGGGTTTTGTGAGCAGTTAATATTTATAGTTGGTTCATGTGTTGGTATGGTGAGATCATTGGATCAGTTGTTACTTGTGTAGGCTAGTGATGGTGAAAATGATTTGAAAGTATTGGTAATGGTGAAGTTTGGGGATTCAATATGAATATTAAACCAAGACACCGAATATGCAGATGCTACAGATGCAGAGTTCAAGTATGTGAATTAGAGTACAATAGCACCAAAATGCACCATATTTGAGTTGGAGGTCAATTTCCTAGATGTGAGAGTGCTCATTGGTTGTGAGTGAGTCCATGGAGTTCCTTTCCTAGGAAGGGTGACATCGAGAAGGAACTTGATGAGTGTGGTTGATAACTGGGCTAAGTGAATACAGTGAATGGTTGAGGATATGGTGCTACATGATGGAAGAATCAAAGTTGCAACATCGAAAGCAGTGGTGTTGCTTTGGATGATGAGCTTCAATGTGTGTCATGGAAAGTCGATATTTGTATAGATATATTTCCCATTTTTTCTATGTGGGGCAGAATTGGTAAATGGACTATGATGCATTGACCTATCGTTGTGTGTGTCGCAATGAATTTTTTTGGTTGTGTTACTAGTGGATTGATTGCTTGGTGTGCCCCAGATGAGCATTGGATGGATTGGTGTGTCTGAGATGCGATGGATAGATTGCTTGGTGTTTTGGAGCCCATCGAAGGATGCCTTGGTGTGTCCGAGATGAGATTTAGGTGACCTAAGTCTTGATAGGTCTAAAGTTGGTAGTTTGGTCTTTGTGAACAATAGGTGAGCTCATCTTGACTATAGCATTTGGAGGTGCATCCTCATGTTTGGGCATATAGGTTGAACTAACCATGCAATATTGGTAAAGTATGGGGGCAACTGATGCACATCCATATGGCATGGTTGAGTTGAGTCCTTTAAGTGAGTGCCTATTCTATTTCCTTGCAGGGGGTGGTTGTTCAACGGTACATGGAGTTGTTAACACATGGAGGAGAGGGCCATGTGTCAGTTCGATGATCTATCAGTGGACCATATTTTGGTTATGCACTTTGGGTGATGTTATGAGACCTGGATCCTGTTGTTTTGTGTGTCAGGAAAAGGATCCTATGGCCTATCATTCCCTTATTTCCAGTGGTTTTTAATCTTTTTTTAATTTTTCAATTTGCTTTTCATGTCATTTGATAATTCTATGTGAAGTTCAACTTTGTCTTGTAAGACAATCCCACTCAATGGAATTCTTTATTCCACCATTAGCAACTTCAAAATAAATTGATGTTTATTATTTATTTCACACTCTTTATATATGGTGAGAACAAGACATTTTTTTATATTAGGAATAGATCATGTACTTCTAATTTTGAACATTTTGTAACCTTTATCTTCGCAATTTGATGCTCCAATTTTTTTTGCATCAATTTGGAATTCTCAACTTTTAACTTTTTGCACTTTCTCCAAACTACTACTACCTTTCAAACGATAAAGATCCACAATTTTTTCATTAGGAAAAAAATGTCCATATTATTAAGGAGATCAAATGCCAACTTGGAAAAATTTTCTAGATTCACTAACTTGGGTCACTTTTCATCCAAATACAATTTCTAAAATCGCCAGAAAGTCTTATGAAATAGTGGATTTTGGCCTATTTCTTTAGTTCCACACCAAACCCCTTGGAATTTAACTAAATCCTCTATTGGGTTTCGTTGTGCCTACTTTTATTTCACATTATCCAAATTTCATACTCAACTAAGCTCTTGTTACCGAATACCCTCATGTTGTTTGAAAACCACTAATTGCTATTTTCCATAATTTTGACTTTTGGCACTGAATTTGTGAACACTCATCACTAACACTTTTATAGTACTCATCACTATGGACTTACACTTGAAATTTCATCTCATTCTAACTTTATATGATCCTATTATGACTGAAGAAATATTTTGGCTCCATAATTCTTTTTTTCCTTCTATTGATATAGCATGAAAAGTCTCTTCTTCTAGTCTAGCGATGTCACATTTTGATCCTACCATGTCACTTCCTTAGATATCATCTTCTACATATTTTCACATTTTGCATCTTCAATGCAATGTAGAAAGTAGAAATCTAGTTTCCTTTTCCACTATACACTCCTACCTACCATTCTCCATCTTCCACATACCATATCTCCACATTTTTGCATGGAAAGTGTGAAAACTTCATGTCTCCCCACTACATATTTCTGCTTTTTGTCTTATGTTGTCTTTCGCATCTTTGTATTCCCACCTTCCAAATGTGAAATGAAAAAACATCAAATATTCTACATGTTACACCCCAAATTGTTTGCAACAAATTTACAGGATATACCAAAGTGAAGGGGTCTTTTATCATTGTAAAAAGCCAAGTATGGGTGTGTTTAAAGTGTTGGTCTAGCTGGGCTCAAGACCTATAGTCTAGTCATGGTAGATCCTATTGGTTTTCATTCCAAGAAGTGTTGGCTTAGTGGCATTACCAACTTCCCCTTGATGGGTGGAACTCCCTCATCATGTTGGGCCATTTGTGCCCTGGGTTGGTGTCTGATGCTTCTGGTATGGACCCATTAGGGCACATGGCTTAGGGTCTCCTTATATCCAACTCATATTTATACTATGTAGAAGGTGATTTCCCTTGTAAGGATTGTCATATAGGTCAATTTAGCACACCTCATTTATGCCCACTTGCACCTTCATTTCCTTGTATGATCCCTTCACTTGGTCTACATATGCAAACTCCATCATGATGCCATCCTCTTCAAGAAGCCTTACCTTGCTAATGGGCGAGGAAATTGTGGGATCTTCTACATTGTTGGAGTAATTAGTTGGGGCATGATGTCCTCCTTTAAATTTCCACTCCACTGACTTGAAGCCATTTGCATACTTTATTATGTTTAGCCTTTTGTGGTTTAGTCCTTGGCTTGTGGGTGACAAACCCTAAATTTAAGTTATTTTAATTTTTAGTAAGGTAGGCTCTAGAGTTAGATAATTCTAGGAAGCCTGCTATAAATAAAGGCTCCTAGCATTCATTTGAAACAAGACAAGGGTTCTAATTATGTACATTTTTCTCTTTATCTTGGTCTATTGGAGCATTTGAGTGAGTCACGCCTCTCTTTTTGGCATGATCTTTATGTGATGAAGGTTGGATCATACCATAGAGATGATGATGTTTATTATGAAGGATGCTGATCTTTATGATGATGAAAAGTCTGTTGGTATCTAAAGGGGAGCTAGGCTTAGATACCAATAGACCCGTCTTTGGATTCAATCATAGGGAAGCTCATATTTACTAAGGCTCCTCCTGATAGCTCTGATAACCAAAAGAGGGTCCCCACAAATTAGAACTTTCCTAATTTGCTTTGCTTCAATTTCTTCGCCCTCCCATCATTAAAGGTATCCATTCACCCTGGTTATTTGTCACACATTCGATACCCCAAGTGAAACTATTCACAATCGCACCCCTAGGATCCAAAAGGACCCCTCCCCCAACAATCAATAATGTCTTTACTTATTGGAGCAAGTGGGTTTTAACAACATAGCATGGCTCCACCATTGGCGGTCATTGCTTCTACACCATCGGTCTAACTCACTGCATCTATCAATCTCTTTTCCACATTTTTTTGCCACCATCTCTATTTGTATTTATATCTATAGACAATAAATTAACCAATAATAGATGACCACTCTAAATGTTAATAGGGTTTCAGTAATGTAAATCCTCCTTACCTTGTGTTACCCTTCAAACATATGAGTGTGAGGGTTATTTGTTAGCAATGACAGAGTTAAAGGGATTTTCTTTTGTGTTTGAAGGTTGTTTTAACATACACTTTTTTTTCTTTCTTTATTTATTTATGGAAATGAGGTCTTGTTTGTTGAGACACAGTTAAGAGAACTGGGATTCGTTATTCTAGTTTACTCATCCATCACTACAATATAGAAGAGGTTGATTACTTAATTAAGGGAAAAAAGAAAAAAAAAACAAAGCTTGATTATAATTTGATGTAGTGTCATCTCCATGCCATCTTTTGGACACATTTTTAATTAAAGTATGCACGTACACAGGTGGGGATAGAGATTTGTCAAATTTTATCCACATGATAAATTTCTTGTAAGATCATGATTATTTTATTTGTGCACATCCTCTCCTGGGTCTTTATGTTTATAAAATTCACTTATTCATTCTTTCACTTGTATCATTTCATTTGGAATAAAATCTTATTGGTATAAATATGCGTCACTAGTTGGTACGAATGTTCACCTTCACACATGATATTTATTGAGTACATGGCCGTCCACTCTATAAAGGCACAAAGAAATATTTACATTATTATTTCTATTATGCAGTGAACATTAGTAATGATAAAAATGGTGTCATAGGTTTTGGTAATGTGTAGTTCTCTTCCAATTTGATGACGACTTTCCTCTCTTCCATGCAAAACAACCACACACCTCAAATGTTGAATATTGTAACTTCAAAGAATATTATATTTGTACTTTATTATTCCGGAGATGTTTCATCCCTCCGAGGTAACCCTATTATGTATCCGGAGATGTTTATTCCTCCGAGGGTTAGTATTAACTAGGGTTATTAGATCCACCATGTGTGGGTCGGCCCTGTAGTTATATTTTAGGGGTTATTAGACATCTCCAGGTGAGGTCGGCCCCATAAGGTCTTTTAGTCAGTTGAGAGTCAAGTATAAATAGAGGAGGTGAACTCCTCATTAGATCACTCACTCACTTGTGGAAGAGTGCGCACTTGTCTGGGAGATCAGCTAAGGAGACAAAGGAAGGAGGAGCACATCTTGTATTTTGGTTGATCATCTTATTGAGGAAAGCTTTACTGGGTTTTCTACCCCATGAGGGTTTCCCAGGATATATTGTGTGTCTATCTTTTGATTATGCTTCTTTCAGTGATCTTGCTTGGTTATTTGGTTTAAACTTAACATGGTATCAGAGCCAAACTGAATAGGACATCTTTCACAAGGTAAGAATACCTCTTTCTCTCTCTTTGGTGAAGTTAGGGTTTCAGCCCAAAGTTGATATTATTGATTTTTGTTTGCATGGATGGATATCTCTTTTCAATACCTTTCTTTTGAGCTATAGATCGAACTTTTTGGTTGGGTAGAACTCCGGGAAATCCAAACCCTAATTCTACCAAAAGTGCGATACGTCAGATTTTGGTTTCAGAAAAAAGTTGTAATTTTTGAATTCTTATTACATGGATGGATAGCCCTTCTCAAGAGCATTCTTTTGAGCTATAGATCGAACTTTTTGGTTGGGTAGAACTCCGGGAAAGTCAAACCCTAATTCTACCAAAAGTGCGATAAAATTTTGTTCCAGATTCCGGAAAAGTAAAAGGTAACTTTCCAGGTAAATCTACTCTGTCTCTTGGACTCCCCCAAGAGAATATGGCTCCAAATACTAAGCTTGAAGACAAGCTAGAAGGCATAGAGAATTTCCGAGCATGGAAATACAGAATTGGTCTAATTCTTGAGGAGAATGATCTTGCTCATTATATCAAGGAGGAAGTTGCAGAACCAGAAGAAGATGAAGCCAAAGAGAAACACAGGAATGATCTGATTAGGGCAAAGAGAATCATAGCTGATTCCATTAAAGACCACTTGATTCCCCAAGTGTCTTCCAAGAAAACTCCAAAGGAAATGTATGATGCCCTAGGAAGAATGTATGAAGGAAAGAACATCAATAGGAAGATGAATCTAAGGACTCAGTTGAAGAGTACCAAGATGCACAAAGGAGAATCCATTCAAGACTACTTCTCGAGAGTCTATCAAATCAAAGAACAACTAGATGCCATTGGTGATACTCTTGATGAAGATGAACTTGTGATGACAGCTCTAAATGGTCTCACTAGACCTTGGGAGTCATTCATTCAAACTATGTGTGCCAGAAAAGAAAGTATGAAGTTTGATGTAGTTTGGGAGGATTGTGTACAAGAGGAGGCTAGGGTTGAAAATAGAGAAGCCTTGCTCAAAGAAGATGACCAAGCTTTGGCTACCCATACCAAAAGAAGAAGGAGTCAATCCTACTTCAAGAAAGGTGGTCACAAGGAGTCTCATCCTCCTCACAGATTTCACAAGAAAAGTGGATCTACTCAAAGAAGGGATTACTCTTCTTTCCAGTGCTATTCTTGCCACAAATTAGGACACATTGCTAAAGATTGCCCTCTATAGAAGAAAAAGGGTAATCACTACAAAAGACACCAAGCACATCTTGCAGAGGATGATAGTGAAGAAGAAGAAGTAGAGGAAGAAAGGTCTCACAATAAAAGGCCTAGAGATGAAGAGGAAGAAGAAGAAAGGACCTTCTTCAAAAGGAGGTCAAGAAGAAACACAGAAGAAGATGCAGAAGAATATGTTCTCTTCTCCGCACTCTCTGGATCCATAACCCCTGGTGAAGGTACATGGCTTATTGACAGTGGTGCTTCAAAGCACATGACTGGATAGAAGAGGACTCTCTCAAATCTTGAAGAAAAGAATTCTCCCCAAAAGGTATCTCTAGGAGATGACTATCAATATCCCATTAAGGGAATTGGTGAAGCAAACTACAAACTCGATTCTGGAACTCCCATGAAGATGAAGGAAGTTCTATATGTTCCAGGATTAAAGAAGAATTTGCTTTCAATCTCAGCTTTAGACAAGAAAGGCTACAGAGTTGCATTCATTGATGGACAAGTGTTAATGTGGTCCAAAGGCAAATCCATTAAGGATGCAATTGTTATTGGTGAAGAGGAAGGAGGTTTATATAAACTCAAGGGTCATCCGGAAGCTGCTCTTGTTCATGAAACCTCTAGCCCCAGTGAGCTATGGCATAGAAGACTAGCTCACATTAACTACAAAGCCTTACCTTATGTAAGCAAGGTGGTCATAGGACTACCAGATTTAAAGGTTGATCATGATGGCTCATGCAAAGGATGTAAGAAAGGCAAGAATGTCAAGAACCCCTTTCCAAAGAGTGAAACAAAGACCAAAGGGATCTTGGAGTTAATACACTCAGATGTGTGTGGTCCAATGCCCACCACCTCTCTAAGTGGGTTTGAATACTATCTTTCATTCATTGATGATCATTCAAGGAAAACTTGGATATACTTTCTAAAGGGTAAGAATGAAGTTTTTGGAAAGTTCAAAGAGTTCAAGGCTCTAATAGAAAATCTCTCAGAAAAGAAAATCAAGATTCTCAGAACAGACAATGGTGGAGAATATACTTCAAAAGAGTTTGAAGAATTCTGTAAGGAAGCTGGAATCAAGAGAGAACTAACCACTCCCTACAATCCCCAACAAAATGGGGTTGCAGAAAGGAAAAATAGAACCATCATGGAAGCTGTGAAGACTATGATACATGATCAGGATCTTCCCATGTATCTGTGGGCTGAAGCAGCCAGAACAGCAGTATATGTTCAAAACAGATTATCTCATAGTGCTCTTGATTTCAAAACTCCAGAAGAAGTGTTTTCTGGAAAGAAGCCCGAGGTAAGCCATCTTAAAATATTTGGGTGTCCTGTGTACATCCACATTCCAAAGGAAAAGAGAACCAAGTTGGATCCTTCTGGTAAGAAAGGAATATTTGTTGGCTATTGTGAATCATCCAAAGCCTTCAGGATTTACATACCAGGTTTTCATCATATAGAAATAAGTAGAGATGTAACCTTCGATGAGGAAGCAGCTCTTAAGAAATGTAGAAAATGTCAACTTGAAGAAGTTTATGAAGAAGATACATCTCCTAGAATCTCAGAGACTGTTCACATCCCTGAAGAGGACATACCAGAGGATCATGACATGCTGGAACCACAAGAACCTCCTGTTGCAGAATTATCTAGGAAGAGAAGACCAGCATGGGCTAGAGATATTATTCAAGGAGCTGAAAGATATGGTGCTCCTGAAGGCTCCACTAGAGAAAGGAAGAAACCAAAGCTAGTGTCCAACTATATGGCCTTGATGTGTGATCTTGTGGATCAACTGCCTACTAGCTATGAAGAAGCAGCTCAAAAGAAAGAATGGGTAGAAGCAATGACAGAAGAATATCAGTCGATAATGAAAAATGATGTTTGGGATATAGTCCCCAAACCAAGAGATAAAAGTGTGGTTTCTTCCAAATGGATTTTCAAAATAAAACATGCTGCAGATGGTAGCATTGAAAAATACAAGGCAAGGTTTGTAGCCAGAGGATTCTCTCAAAAGGAGGGAATTGACTATGAAGAAACATTTGCACCTGTTGCTAGGTATACTTCGATTAGAACTATCATGGCACTTGCATCCATGATGAAATGGAAATTGCATCAAATGGATGTTAAGACAGCTTTTCTGAATGGTGTAATTGAAGAAGAAGTATACATAGAACAACCTCAAGGCTTTGAGGTCAAAGACGGAAGGACACATGTATGCAAACTGAAAAAGGCATTATATGGATTGAAGCAAGCTCCCAGGGCTTGGTACGGAAGGATTGACAGTTTCTTAACAAGCATGGGCTTTACCAAAAGTAAAGCTGATCCCAACCTTTATCTTAAAGTGATGAATGATGAACCTGTTGTACGTAGATGATCTATTTCTAACCGGAAATGAGAATCAAATCATTGAAAGCAAGAAGAAGCTTTCTTCAGAATTCGAAATGAAAGATCTCGGACTAATGCACTACTTCTTAGGCCTAGAAGTGTGGCAAGAGCCAAAAGGAATCTTTCTAAATCAAGGTAAGTATACTGTGGAGATTCTCAAAAGATTTGATATGTTGGAGTGTAAAGCCATGGCCACTCCCATGGACTCCAACCTGAAACTATTAGTTAATGATTCATCAGAACTAGTGGACATAACTCTATATAGACAAATCATTGGATCATTAATGTATTTGACAAATACTAGGCCGGATATATGCTTTGCTGTAAATACCCTAAGTCAGTATTTAGTAGAACCTCGAAAGGTTCACCTTATAGCTGCAAAGCATATAATGAGGTACCTAAAAGGTACAGTGGACTTTGGCCTATACTATCTTGGAGGTAATGAACTCAAGTTACATGGTTACTCAGATTCTGATTGGGCAGGAAGTATCTCAGACAGGAAAAGTACTTCAGGCGGATGTTATGGCCTTGGATCTGCCATGATCTCTTGGTTCAGCAAGAAACAATCTAGTGTGGCCCTCAGTACTGCCGAAGCAGAATATATAGCTGCTTGCTCTGCCAGCTATGAAGCAGTGTGGCTTCGGAAACTCTTATCTGGAATCTTTGACTTAGAAATGGATCCCACGGTGATTATGTGTGATAATCAGAGTTGCATTAAGATGACTGAAAATCCTGTTTTCCATGATAAGTCAAAACACATTAAGATCCATTACTTCTATATACGAGACATGGTGCAGAAGGGAGCCATCAAGCTCGAGTACATAAGCACTGAGGATCAAATTGCTGATATTCTGACTAAACCTCTGTCTTGAGTAAAGTTTGAACACTTCCGAGACATGCTTGGTTTAGTCCAGAAGGACCCTCCTCGAAAGGGGGAGTAGTATAGTATTTGATAGCATTTTTTGTTTTGTTGCTCTTAGCTACTTTCAAATTATTTAGATTTAGAACTCTTATATATCTTTTATTTTCTCAAATAAATATTTTGATGTTAGATGTATTAGTAAGAATACATGCTAGTTGTAATGTATACATGTTTTGGTGTGATGTATACATATTTTGATATTAGATGTATTAGTAAGAATACATGCTAGTTGTAATGTATACATGTTTTGGTGTGATGTATACATGTTTTTATATTAGATGTATTAGTAAGAATACATGCTAGTTGTAATGTATACATGTTTTGGTGTGATGTATACATGTTTTGATATTAGATGTATTAGTAAGAATACATGCTAGTTGTGATGTATACACTTCTTGATGATTAGATGTATTATTGAGAATACATGCTAAATGTGATACATGTTCTTAGATACTTATACCTGTATAGATAAGAATACAGAAGGGGATTGGATCATCCCTGGACTCTCAGTCCTAAAGAGAGCCGTAGACGTGAGGTCTCCGAGAATGAAGTCCTCAGTGGACAGTTGAGGGGATTGGATCATCCCTGGACTCTCAGTCCTAAAGAGAGCCGTAGACGTGAGGTCTTCGAGAATGAAGTCCTTAGTGGACAGTTGAGGGGATTGGATCATCCCTGGACTCTCAGTCCTAAAGAGAGCCGTAGACGTGAGGTCTTCGAGAATGAAGTCCTTAGTGGACAATTGAGGGGATTGGATCATCCCTGGACTCTCAGTCCTAAAGAGAGCTGTAGACGTAAGGTCTCCGAGAATGAAGTCCTTGGTAGACAGTTGAGGGGATTGTATCATCCCTGGACTCTCAGTCCTAAAGAGAGCCGTAGACGTAAGGTCTCCGAGAATGAAGTCCTTGGTAGACAGTTGAGGGGATTGGATCATCCCTGGACTCTCAGTCCTAAAGAGAGCCGTAGACGTGAGGTCTTCGAGAATGAAGTCCTTAGTGGACAGTTGAGGGGATTGGATCATCCCTGGACTCTCAGTCCTAAAGAGAGCCGTAGACGTAAGGTCTCCGAGAATGAAGTCCTTGGTAGACAGTTGAGGGGATTGGATCATCCCTGGACTCTCAGTCCTAAAGAGAGCCGTAGACGTGAGGTCTCCGAGAATGAAGTCCTCAAAGGACAGTTGAGGGGATTGCATCATCCCAGAACTGATAGTTCAAAATGTACGTGATAGGGATTGCATCATCCTGGAACTGATAGTTCAAAATGTACGTGATGGGGATTGCATCATCCCGGAACTGATAGTTCAAAATGTACGTGATGGGGATTGCATCATCCCGGAACTGATAGTTCAAAATGTACGTGATGGGGATTGCATCATCCCGGAACTGATAGTTCAAAATGTACGTGATTGGGATTGCATCATCCCGGAACTGATAGTTCAAAATGTACGTGATGGGGATTGCATCATCCTGGAACTGATAGTTCAAAATGTACGTGATGGGGATTACATCATCCCGGAACTGATAGTTCAAAATGTACGTGATGGGGATTGCATCATCCCGGAACTGATAGTTCAAAATGTACGTGATGGGGATTGCATCATCCCGGAACTGATAGTTCAAAATGTACGTGATGGGGATTGTATCATCCCCGGACTTCGGTCCCTGAATTGATCCGTAGACGAATGGTCTCCGAGAAAGTAAAGTGGTTACTTGTATCGGTAGGATACTTGTATTGATGATGTGGTTACTTGTATCGGTAGGATACTTGTATTAATAATGTGGTTACTTGTATCGGTAGGATACTTGTATTGATGATGTGGTTACTTGTATCGGTAGGATACTTGTATCGATGATGTGGTTACTTGTATCGGTAGGATACTTGTATTGATTATGTGGTTACTTGTATCGGTAGGATACTTGTATTGATGATGTGGTTACTTGTATCGGTAGGATACTTGTATTGATGATGTGGTTACTTGTATCGGTAGGATACTTGTATTGATGATGTGGTTACTTGTATCAGTAGGATACTTGTATTGATGATGTGGTTACTTGTATCGATAGGATACTAGTATTGATGATGTGGTTACTTGTATCAGTAGGATACTCGTATTGTTGTTGTATCGGTAGGATACTTGTGCTGCTGATCGTGTGATGACGATGATGCTAATCGTGTGATGACGATGCTGCTGATCGTGTGATGACGATGATGCTGATCATGTGATGACGATGCTGCTGATCATGTGATGACGATGCTGCTGATCGTGTGATGACGATGCTGCTGATCATGTGATGACGATGCTACTGATCATGTGATGACGATGCTGCTGATCGTGTGATGACGATGCTGCTGATCGTGTGATGACGATGTTGCTGATCGTGTGATGACGATGCTGCTGATCATGTGATGACGATGCTGATGATCGTGTGATGACGATGCTGATCATGTGATGATGATGCTGTTGATCATGTGAAGACGATGCTAAAGATCGTGATGTTGATATTGACATTGATGTACCAGTAACTGTTTGAGTTACTGATGAAGTCGAATTGAAGAAAGCTTCCGATGATTTATAGATGTATCATGTGTAGTGACTCCTTGCTCCTGCAGATGCTGTTATAATATCCTTCTCGTTAAGGGGGAGTGTTGAATATTGTAACTTCAAAGAATATTATATTTGTACTTTATTATTCCGGAGATGTTTCATCCCTCCGAGGTAACCCTATTATGTATCCGGAGATGTTTATTCCTACGAGGGTTAGTATTAACTAGGGTTATTAGATCCACCATGTGTGGGTCTGCCCTGTAGTTATATTTTAGGGGTTATTAGACATCTCCAGGTGAGGTCGGCCCCATAAGGTCTTTTATTCAGTTGAGAGTCAAGTATAAATAGAGGAGGTGAACTCCTCATTAGATCACTCACTCACTTGTGGAAGAGTGCGCACTTGTCTGGGAGATCAGCTAAGGAGACAAAGGAAGGAGGAGCACATCTTGTATTTTGGTTGATCATCTTATTGAGGAAATCTTTACTGGGTTTTCTACCCCATGAGGGTTTCCCAGGATATATTGTGTGTCTATCTTGTGATTATGCTTCTTTCAGTGATCTTGCTTGGTTATTTGGTTTAAACTTAACATCAAACATTTTCCAATTTCAATTGATATATTACTAATACTAATAAAATAATAATAATAATAATAATAATAATAATGATAATCTAATTTTAAGGTCAAGTCCAATTGAGACACCAAAATTGATGTGTAGTGTACCAAACTATGGATCCGGCACACTAACTCAAAACTTGGGAAATACTAGCTCGAGAATCGTTTGCACAATGTAATGGGACCATTTATGTTTTGAAATCAGCTATTGCTGAAGTCTAATACAAGGATACTTGGGTACACCAACATATGCAAACTAGATCATTTCCACTAGGTTGCACCTCTTGACACTTCCTGGGGATACAGCTAAAGTGGGTTTTGACTCTAGAAGGATTGGGGTGGTTTAGGTATGTATGGAATGGATCTATAATCTGTGTTTGCAGAGTATGCATACTACATAATCAAAATTACAGAGTTGGAGGGTTACTTTGCAATTTGGAAGGCTTTGGACGAAGATTGGAATTTTAGGACAACTCAACTAGTAAATTTCCAACTCAACTCAAACGGTACCTAAAGCCCACTAATTTATGATATGAAGCTATGGATGGGCTCTATACTATCCCACCTTCATGCAACAACTCATAAAATATCGTTTGGTGCTCTAGATCTCGAGATATGGTCGTTTCAATTAAGACTAGTTGATTTTCCTAGGCCAACCAGCTAAGCGGTTTTCCAAACGGCTCAAGTGACTTTTTGGGGGTCCCAAATTTCTAAACCAGTTCTTGATCTAGACCCTAATCTATCTCATGGACCTGCAACCACTGACGGGGATTGATTTGGATTAACAAATGCTGAGATACAATTCAAACACTGAAAGCTAGTTATAAAAAATATCACATTAAGCATAGGCATAACAATTCATTGAAATAAGCAAATTGCACAACATAGAAATGTTCTGATATTATTCATGAAATATCTGCAGTACATCAAAGATCTACAGATCATAAAAACAATATTACATAAACTTCAAAAGACTAGGGGCCCATCTCCCTAATGGATTTGCAAGGGGCACATCAATGCAACTCAAGAATAATAGCAATACACCAACAAGATAACGCCAAATGAGCCACGACCTTTCCTTTTATTCTTTATCCTTGGCCTCCAAAACCATGCTCCAAAACCATGCACAAAAAACATGGCAAGTAACCTAACCTTTGATTTCTTCCACATTGGCCACATTCAATGTACCATTTGACCACTTCTTCATGCAATTCGCCCTCCAACAACCTCTTGGACCGTTTATTAACCAAAATTTACCATTTCCACCAACCAAGGCACCCTCCTAACAACTTTTGACCACTTCTCTTCCTTCAAATTTGAATTTGGTCCATAAGTTGGAATTTGGGTTCATTAGTTTCCTTGTTTTAAGGAAACACTTGCTTTAGGTGGTTAGCATCATTAATTTCCCACTTGAGAGTCCCTTTGAGTTTTTCAACATTTAATACACCTCCCTTATTCATCATTTTCCCCCCATTCACACCTTGAACGAACTTTTACATCAATTTAAATAATTTTCCTTAGGAAATTTAACCCCATTTTAATACAAAGGAAAACTTAGGATAAATCCAAATTCCCAAATAAATTTAATTATCCATTTGAACTTTGGATTTGGAATTTCCTCTTTCACATTGGTTAGGAATTTATTTTGTTTACTTTGATTTTCCATTTGAAAGCCTCACCAACCTTAGGAGACTTAGCTTAAGTGATGAATCAACATAACCCACCATCTCCTTCAAACTCTTACCTTGGTCATTTAGCTTATACTTGACAACTTTCATGACCATGACTAAATGACTTAAGCCTTTTTTGTCCTTAGCCAATTTTTTGGGTCATTACATGATGTATGAAACCCCCTTGTTTGTGGGAGAAGGGACCCTCTATGCCCAATGATTTGAATACTAAACTAAAAGTCTATAGAGGTGTACATACCCTACCTATGAAACCCCCTTCTACATAAGTGTAATACCATACCTCACTCTAGATTTGATGCTATGAACTCCAAGGAGGAAACTATTGGTAATCAAGTCTGTAAAATGAATAGTAAATAACAATAATGAACAAAAATAACACACATCTAAAACAAAGATTTAACGTGGTAAAACCCCAACGCTTGGGGAAACATCCACCCGACAAAGTATCAACATCTTATTCCTTTCAATAACGGAGATTACATACAAGTCATTCCTCATCCAACCTATCTCCTCGGTTACATTCTCTCCTCTCCAAGACTACATATAAATATACTGGTGAAAAAGTTACATATATGAAGAACTACCACCGATTAAAGGAACTGCCAACCAACCAACGGTTAGACAAACCATTTTTAGTGATTGTTATTGTTAATTAGTTGTCACAATTTTAACAATCTCCACCTTGACAACAAATCATCTAATACTTTGCCGGAAACTATTCATCACTTCTTTTTCAAACCAAGAGAAGCCACACACCATTGTAGCTTCTCTAACAACACTGGTTTTGTAAACATGTCTGCAGAATTTTCTTGAGTATGAACTTTTTTAAGATCTACTCCACCTTCACTAATGGCTTGTCCTACAAAATGATACTTTACATCAATATGTTTATTCTTACTATGATAAACAGGATTTGTAGCCAAATGTATAGCACTTTGGCTATCATCGAAAATAGGCATACTATTCTGCAACCTTCCAATTTCTTCAAGTAGACCTTTCATCCAAATCACCTCTTTACAAGCATGTGAGACAGCAATGTATTCATCCTCCGTAGTGGATAAAGCAACTGTTTCTTGAAGCTTTGACATCCAACTTATAGCTCCACCTGCAAGAGTAAAAACATATCCAGAAGTAGACCTTCTCTTGTCCAAATCACCTGCAAAATTTGAATCAACAAAACCGCATATAGAATCACTGTTATTATTAAAAGTGATACAATAGTCACTTGTGCCTCTTAGATAACAAAGCACCCATTTCTTGCATTCCAGTGTTCTTTTCCCGGGTTTTCCATGTATTTACTGACAACACCAACTGCATGTGAAATATCAAGTCTAGTACAAACCATCACATACATTAAACATCCTACTGCATTGGCATATGGAACACGAGAGATATAATCCTTTTCTTCGTCATTACTAGGACATAAACCTGAAGAAAGCTTAAAATGGGAAGCTAACGAAACATTCACAGGTTTTACCTTATTCATTCTGAATCTTACAAGTATTTTCTCAACATACTTCTCCTGTGAAAAACTAAGCTTACCATTTCTTCTATCTCTGTGTATTTCAATACCCAAAATTTGTTTTGTAGCTCCAAGATCTTTCATATCAAATACCCTAGCCATCTGATCCTTCAACCTGTCAATCTCGTTCATGCTTTTACTCACAATAAGCATATCATCAACATACAATACTAAGATAATGAATATGTCATCCAACCTTTTGAAGTACAAACAATGATCATACTCACTTCTAGTATAATCGTGGCTCACCATGAAAGAATCAAACTTCTTGTACCATTGCCTGGGTGACTATTTCACGCCATACAATGATTTTTTGAGCTTGCAAACTAATTTTCCTTTACGATGTTGCACAAAACCCTCTGGTTGTTCCATAAAAATCTCCTCATCTAAATCTCCATGTAAAAATGCAGTTTTAACATCTAGTTTCTCTAACTCCAAATCAAGCAATGCAACAAGTGCTAACACAATACGAATAGATACAAGCTTAACAACTGGTGAAAAAATCTCATGATAATCAACACCTTCCATCTGAGAATACCCTTTTGCGACCAATCTGGATTTGTATCTTTCAATCTTACCATTAATACCTTTCTTAAACTTGAAGACCCACTTACATCCAACAACTTTTCTATCTTTGGGAACTTCAACCAAATTCCATGTCTCGTTCTTGTTCAGAGAATCCATTTCTTCTTCCATAGCCATCTTCCATTTAGCATTGTCAACACAATCAATGGCTTCCTGAAAACAAGAAGGTTCTCCGTCATCAGTAAATAAAGAAACAGACGAAACAAAATATGTATACCTTTTAGGAGGTTTTCTCTCCCTCGTAGATCTTCTTGGTGTAGGTAGTGTAGGTTGTGGATTTTCCACAATTTCTTCATCTTCTATGACTTCTTTATCACCATAAACTTCTTCTTGTTTCTTTAAGTCATTAGAAGATGGAAACTTCAACTGAACTAGTTGTTTTGACGGTACCTGTTCTTGTTCCTGTTCCACATCAACTTTTACATTTTCTGATTTAGTGAGAGAAGATTCATCAAAAATTACATCTCTACTAATGACAATTTTTTGGGAAGTACGATCCCACAACTGATAACCTTTCGTCACATCATCATATCCTACAAAGATGCACTTCTTTGATCTGGGGTCTAACTTAGAATGCTGATTTTTAGGAGTAAGTGCATAAGCTTCACAACCAAAAAGTTTCAAATTCAAATAACTACAAGAATGACCAGTCCATACCTCTTCGGGAATTTGACAATTTATTGCGATTGAAGGTGATCGGTTTATTAAATAACAAGGAGTAGAAACTGCTTCTGCCCACAACTCTTGACCCAAATTAGCATCACTAAGCATGCACCTTGCTCTCTCTAGAAGAGTCCAGTTCATGCGTTCTGCAACGCCATTTTGCTGAGGAGTGTATACATTTGTTTTATGTCTTACGATCCCTTCTTCTTTGCAAAACTTTTCAAACTCTAAAGAAGTAAACTCACCTCCGTTATCTGTTCTTAAGCACTTGATCATCCTGCCAGTTCTTTTTTCAACCATAACTTTAAAACGTTTGAAAGTATCAAACACATCAGCCTTTCTTTTTAAAATACAGACCCAAAACTTTCTTGAAAAATCATCAAGAAACAACAAAAAATATGTTGCTCCTCCATAGGAAATAGTAGGGGATGGACCCCATACATCAAAATGTATGTAATCAAGCACACCTTTACTTGCATGAATCCCTACTTTGAATTTTTGTCTACACTGCTTTCCAAATATACAATGTCTACAAAACATCAAATCTAAAGATTTTAGATTTGGAAGTAATTTACGATTCACTAATACCTGTAGTCCTCTCTCACTCATATGACCAAGATGCTAATGCCATAATCGAGTGGATTCTGACACCACTTCAAATATCAATGTCGTTTCATTAACTTGGGTTTTTCCAATCAGTTTGTAAAGGTTTCCTACTCTCAATGCCTTCATAACCACTAAAGAACCCTTAGTTACTTTCATTACCCCATTTAAACCTGTAAACGTATAACCACAAGAATCCAACAGTCCCAAAGATATTAAGTTTTTCTTTAATTCAGGCACATGTCTAACATTCGTTAGTGTTCTTATAGCTCCATCAAACATTTTAATTTTAATACTTCCAAACCCAATAGTCTTACATGAAGAATTATTTCCCAAAAGAACTACTTGATAAGAAGTAAACCATTCTTTATGAGGACAAACATCGTGCGAAGCACCAAAATCTAACATCCATTCTTCAATGTAGTCAGAAACATTACAAATGGACAACACCTCATCAACCATACCTGAATCAGTTTCAACTGAATTTTCCTTAGATTTGGAGTCTTCCTTTTTGGATTCTTTCCTTTTCCAACAGTCCTTCTTGAGATGACCAGTCTTGTTGCAGTACCAACATTTGAGTTTCCTCTTTTTGCCCTTTGATTTGGATCTAGAAAAACCTCTTGATTTTTCCCCTCTTTCTTTGGATCGACCTCTAACAAACAAAGCTTCTGGTGTAGAGGATTCAATACTGGCTTTATTTCTTAACTCCTCAGACAACAAAGCTCCAACCACGGTGTCAAATTCCAAAGTTGTGCTAAGACTAATAGAAGACACTACATGACTACAAGACTCAGGTAGAGTAACTAAAAGATTTACTGCTTTATCTTCATCTTCAATATTAACATCCATACTATTCAATTGACAAATAAGAGTATTAAACACATTCAAATGTTCTGCAATCTTCGTACCTTCTTTTATCTTCATACCGTATAGCTATCTCTTCAAGTAAATTATGTTTGTCAAAGACTTTGTCATATACAAGCTTTCCAATTTGCACCATAAACTTGCTGCTATCTTTTCTCCAGCGATATTAAATAAGACATCATCCGCAAGGCATAATCGAATTGTGCTAAGTGCTCTGGCATCTAGCTCCTCCCATTCACTATCTGTCATAGATAAGGGTTGTTTTTTCTTGCCATCTATTGTCTTCTGCAACCCTTGCTGAACTAAGAGATCTCGCATCTTAATTTTCCACAATTCAAAATTATTCTTGCCATTAAATTTTTCAATCTCAAATTTAGAACTTGTCATTTTTTCCATCATTTTTTTTAATATTACTAACTTCACAAACTTCTCAAAAAATATGACCAGAATCTTATAGAGTTCTCAAAATAATTATATATTACCCAACATCTTTTCTTAGAAGATAAATAACCCGAAAAATACCTCTTCTTATCTTTGCACCAGCACACGATCAGGGTTCTGCGCTTGCATCAACCAACAAATTCTGCTCTTATGGGCTGCTATCACACAGGGGTTGTTATCATATATACATAGGCTCTCTCGACCCTTCTATGCACGATTAACTTCTCCAAACACACAGCCTCCACAGTTAGGCTTAGCTACTCTTCTAATACCTCTTCTAGCGACCTTCCAGCCTTCACAGGATTTACACTTGGCTGCTCTTCTGGCAATCTCTTCTACCACCACACACGAGCTACACTCAAAAGCTGCAACCACACACGAGCTATACTCAGAAGATTTGATTGCTGGCTACGACCTCCATCATTGGGCTCTCCACCAGGGTTGCGAGTCTATCTTGATGCTGATTACAACCTTCACCATGAGCTGTGGCGACTTCTCCACCAAAGGAAATCTACCACATGACCTCCTCCAGCATTGCTCTGGCTTCACCTTAGGCTCAGCATACTGGCTCCGGCTGGCTCCTCCAACGATGGCCCTTTACAGCCTCACAATTCCATATTTCTCGGATGATGGCACAGTGGCTCCTTGTTGCACGTTGATACAATCGAATGGCTCCTCCACCTCAGATGAGAGTCTCTCTAGGACCTGTAGCTCTCCTTCCAACGCAGTCTTTCTCTGGTCAGGCACCAAGGCTCTGATACCACTTGTTGGTAATCAAGTCTATAAAATGAATAGTAAATAACAATAATGAACAAAAATAACACACATCTAAAACAAAGATTTAACATGGTAAAACCCCAACACTTGGGGAAACATCCACCCGGCAAAGTATCATCGTATTCCTTTCAATAACAGAGATTACATACAATTCATTCTTCATCCAACCTATCTCCTCAGTTACATTCTCTCCTCTCCAAGACTACATATAAATATACTGGTGAAGGAGTTATGTATATGAAGAACTAACACCGGTTAGAGGAACTGCCAACCAACCAACGGTTAGACAAACTATTTTTAGTTATTGTTATTGTTAATTAGTTGTCACAATTTTAACAGAAACACATGTTCTTAGCCATTAGGCTCACTCAAGCTATACTATACTCTACTTCTCTATTTTGAGGTTTGTATAAGATTTAAATGATAGCCAATGGGTGTACTTATGAAACCAATCCTTAGTCAACAACAACACTTGTCACACAAGCAAGAACACATTTAGATACTTTCTCAATTTGATACATTGTAGCTCACTTCAAATAAGTAATTTTCTTCCTTCTACAGGCTGCAATTTCAAAGGATGTTAGAAGCATTCATATTTTTGGGGACTCTTTCCTCATCATCCAATGGATGAACTCCAGATGGAGGCCGCGAAACCTTCTATTGACTCCTATTTATGAGGAGGTCATCCGGTTGGTTTCCATTTTTCAACACATTTCTTTCTGCCATATCTACCGAGAGCGGAATCACAAGGCTGATCACTTATCTAAAAGGGGTTTGCTACTTGATGGTGGCATATGGCAGACATGGGCTTAAGAACATGAACATATTTCCCATATAGACCCCGGACCTATTGCTTTTTGACCTTTTGATCCGTTATGATTATATGGATGTTTATGCATCAGATTCATGCTACTACATATCTATCATATTATGTGTATGACGATACATTCCTTCTGATTTTTGTATGATATTTGATGGACAATCGATATCAAGAGACCATCTTGGTCATGCAAAATGTCTCTACCTAATTCAAAGCAAAAACACTCTTTTTTTCATGGAAAAAAAAGCATTTGTCTTCCACATATTTTATTTATTAGTATGCGAATGCAACTTATTTTACAACAATCTTAAAGACACCAATGCTATGTGCTACTAACTCGCATACATCTTATTTCATAAAAAAATAAAATCACATGTGTTACTAAAGTACATAAGTTTGTTCAAATCAAATGCCTTTATCCAATGCCATGCCATAATTTTATAGGTGTTTACACAAGTCAATAAAACTTTACTTAAATGCTTCATTTTTTTATTATAAAATTTTACACCATATTTTTTCTTCATATCTCTATACCAATTGTAAGTAATTATGATTGAAATACAAAGTCACTATTAAAAAATGAATATTTATAATGAAATAAGTTAAAAATAAAGGAACTCACTTATTTTTTATAATTTTTTTCCAAATTATTTAATAATGTAATTAAAAGTTATAATCTCATAATTTTGACCATAAAACTTTGCTTTTAAAATTTTAAATTCATTTTAACAAAACTCAAATCATTAAAATTGAAAACAAAACTTTACATATGAAAATAAATTCCTATTCCCAAAACAATTATAATTTTTTTCCAAATTTTTTAAAAATATAATTAAAAATAATTATAATTCCATAAAATTTTAAATTCATTTTAACAAAACTCAAATCATTAAAATTGAAAACAAAACTTGACCTGTAAAGACAAATTCCTATTCCCAAAACAATTATAATTTTTTTCCAAATTCTTTAAAAATATAATTAAAATTTATAATTCCAAAATTTTAACAATATAACTTTACTTTAAAATTTTTAATTCATTTTAAAAGCCCCACATCATTAAAATTCCCCAAAAAATCAAAACAAAACTTTGCCTCAAAACAAAAATTGAAAACAATTCCTATTCCGAAAACAAAAATAAAATTAATTAATAGATGAAGGTTTTACAGACACCAATTTCATTCTCATTTTGTTTCTCGTCTGCTATGATGATGACGACGAGAAACAGCATGCTCTCCATACGGAAGATCTCACTCGCCCATTCCACTGAACACTTCTTCCACACCTCTAATGCCACTGCAAACATTATAACATTCTGTGAGACCAATAGGCTTCAAGAGGCAGTGGATACTTTCAAGCATCTGCTTTCATCTCAATCTAAATCAATCCCAACTCTCCATACCTGTAACCTCTTATTAACTAGCCTAGTCCGACGGAAACGTCATGATTTAGCTTTCTCTGTTTACAGACTTATGGTTCAAGCAGACATTCTTCCAAATCTCATGACTCTGACCATTGTCATCAATTGTCACTGTCAAACAGGTAGAATGGATCGGGCATTCGAAGTGTTTGAAGGAATGGAAGCACATGGCTATGTTCCAAATGTTGTAACCTTTTGTACCCTTATCAAAGGGTTTTGCAGGGTGGGCAAGATAGAGGACGCTGTCAAACTTTTCCATCAAATGGTGGGAAAACGACAGGTTCCCAATCTGTTTACATATAATACCCTAATAGATGGGCTCTGCAAAACGGGGAAAACCCACGAGGCGTTTGGGCTGTTGGCTGTTATGCTGCAAAGGGGCCATGAGCCTAACACTATCACGTTTAACACCCTCATGAATCGACAATGCAAAGAAGGTAAGCTCCAAGACGCTACGAAACTCCTGTATCAGATGTTAAAAGAAGGGTATAACCCTAATGTTATTACATTTAATACTCTGATTGATGGTCTGTGCAAAGAAGGCATGTTGGATGAGGGTATGGAGATCTTCTCTGAAATGTCCAGAAAAAATATATGGCCTAATGTTGTGACATACAATTCAGTTATTGATGGTCTCTGTAAAGAAGGTATGTTGGAGGAGGCTAAGAAACTCTTCCTTGAAATGCCGGACAAAAACATATGCCATGATGTTGTCACATACAATGCACTCATCAATGGTTTCTGCAAGGAAGGCAAGCTCGAGGAAGCTATGAATCTCTTTTATGAAATGGCCAGCAAAAACATATTCCCTAGTGTTTTGACATACAATGTACTTATTGATGGTTTCTGTAAGAAAGGCAAGCTGAAGGAAGCCATGAATCTCTTTTATGAAATGCCCAGCAAAGACATATTCCCTGATGTTTTCACATACAATGTACTTAGTGATGGCTTCTGTAAGGATGGCAAGCTGGAGGAAGCTGTGAATCTCTTTTATGAGATGCCCAGCAAAAACATATTCCCCGATGTTTTCACATACAGTGTACTTATTGATGGTTTCTGCAAGGAAGGCAAGCTGGAGGAAGCCTTGAAGCTCTTTTATGAAATGCCCAGAAAATATGTATGCCCTAATATTGTCACATACACTGTGCTTATTGATGGTCTCTTAAAGAAAGGACAGTGGCGGGAGGGTATCAAGATGCTTCGTGAGATGCTGGATAAGGGTAACACTCCAGATGTGATTACATACACCCGTTTTATTGATGGTTGTTGCAAAGAAGGCAGGCTTGAAGAAGCTCTACTGTTGCTAGATGTTATGGTGCAAATAGGCCATCAGCCTAATGAAATCACATACTCTGCACTTATCAATTGTTTTTGCAAGGTGGGTAATCTAGAGAAGGCCAGGGAGCTCCTTCAAGAGATGTTGCAGAAAGGCTGCAGGCCTGTCCTAGTTAGCTATAATACGTTAATAGATGGACTCTGCAAGCATCACAGGATAGACGAAGCTCAAGAAATTTTCTATGAGATGCAGAAACAGGGTTTGAGCCCTAACGTTGTTACATACAAGACACTGATTGGTGGACTCTCCAAAGAGGGTAATCTGAAGAAGGCAATAAAGTTGTTTAAACAGATGAAAGATAGTGGACATGTCCCTGATAGGATTACATATAGCACACTCATGGATAGACTATGCAAGGAATGCCCACCCCAAGAGGCTAATAGCCTACTGCATGAGATCTTAAAAAAGGTTTGACACCGACATTGTGACATATTGAGCAGTCAACAATGTGTTATGCAAAGATTGTTGAAACGCACCTGGCAAGGTTTCGGTAACAGTTAGTGAACTGCAATTGATGAAGTGCAGGGCTGACTTTGGTAAAATGCACTAGGCAAGCTATCTGAAACATGTTTGGTGTCTATGCTTGATGAAGTCATGTGAGTGGAATTTCCATACCTGCGTTATAGTCTTATAGGTGTTCAATCTGAAAACACATTTGGTTTAGTGTTTAGTGGGCTGCACATGTTGATTACATTTACCATTTCAATCTAAAGTTGGTTTGGCCTAGCAATTAATGTGTTGTAACTTGCTATGGAAGATGTGTCCAAGGTAAATTTGAATGATATTGCTCACATCAATAATCTGAAATTGGTTTGCAAAAATGGTCAGCAGGTTATCATTTGACATCGATAAAGTGGATCTTCTGAATCTCAGTAGTGGTGGATCTGATCTACTGTTAGTGACGGTGAGGTTGCCAACATTGTTCATGCCTTCAGAAATACTGTACAAATTCACTAACTTTTTTGCAGTTTACATTAACTGAATGGGAGTGTAATTGCTTTAAGCAGTCACAATTTCAACTATAGGTAAAGTAGATGGACTTACCATAACAGTGCCTACTAATATGGAAGGAGTTACCAGTGGTCAGATACAAATATTATGAAGTCATTTTATGGGTGACAATTTATGAAGTGGGTTTGATCTAGTCGGGTTGCTCTAGTGGTTAGTGAGTTGCACATGGAAACTCTCAGGGATACAGATGGTTGATCTGATCAACCCTCAAAGGGACTCAGTAATTTTGTACCAAGTAACAAACTTTAAGGCACTGTTTCTGCTCTTTATGTTAACCGGACAACCAGTTTGAAGTGGTTCTATGTTGGTTTCATATCGGTTGTAGAGGCTGTTTGGGAATTTGACATCCACAATCACTGGTCCTGGTCCTGGTGTCATGTAGTAATTAAAAATTTATTTGAACTTGCTATAATAGGACGACATAATACAGTAGGTGGAAGGACCTGGCAACATGGTACCTGGTAATCTTAAAATACGACATGGTCCTTTGCCTAACTAGGAGTGATATTATTGTATAATATATTAAAGTTAGTCTGGTTGTATGAATACTATGTACTGTAAAGGCCACGAGGAAAATGATTCCGCAACAAAAGCATGAGATTTTGGAGGCATAAATTGGACCCTATCTAAAAGGTCTGATGAACCTGACTGCTATTATTACAGGCAGATTGGATTTTGTGCCTTTGGCATGAGCTGTTGGATTAAAATTCCCCAAATAGGAAGCAACCGGCAGGTATTTTATAATATTTGCCTCATTGCCTCTTTTGCTATATTACTGATTTGAATTGGACTAGATCCATTTCCTAATCAGTTGTAAATTCTAATACATATAGTAAACATGCAGTACCCAATGTTTCAAACCTACTGTGGACACTTCTCATGGAATGTTATGATGAATTAGTTAAAACCTTACTGTGGACTCTTCTCATGTATTATTAAGATAAATTAATTATACTTCCGCTCCGTGCCTAATGTGAAATGTTAACCCTAAGTCTCACTTCTTGTAGGTTGTTACATATTTTTAGAACACTGAAATTTTCTGCTGTTTACTAATTGGCAAATCTGTCATATGTTAATAATAGTCTACTAATTGGCAAATGCCATATTGTTAATAATAGTTTCTGCTTGAAGTGGCGGTCCTTGTGGTTTTGTCTACTAGATAATGAACCATGGTTATGATTTGTATTTTGCAATCCCGTGTTATTTCATTCTCATAGTCCTCAATGGTGCAGCTAGTAGAATTTTGGCTCAAATAATGTAGCTCATAATTTTGGGATAAAAATGTGAAATTTCTAATTTGCTAAATGTGAAATTCGGAGCTCTAGCAGTTGCAAGAAATAAAGGTGAGCAACCTGAATTCTAGGTACTGATTTGTTGAGTGGATTGAAAATGCAAATCGATACTGTTTTTTTTTATACTGTACCATTCTTCTAAAAGATAATTTTTTTATTGTTTGGTAAATATACTGTGCCATTCTTCTCAAATATATTTCCTTATTGTTTGGTAGATTTTCAGTAGATATAATTTTTTAAGCAACTTGAAAGATCCTCTATTTTTCATCAAATATTAATTTGTCTCTACGCTTCTATTACATTGTTTTATGTTTTATAAAAACAATTTGGTTTAGAACTGGTCAATAGAGGCACTTTACGATTCACCACCTCACATGCTCCACGGTGCACACTCAATGCCTACCAGAATTTGAACCTGGGTTATCTTTAGGCAAGTGCATCGACTTGCCCCTAGACATTTTTTTATGGTAGCGATAACCATATTATGGTCTCCACACATATTTTAACTGAAACATTTGTATTAACTACTCAAATATTTACGTATACAAACAAGACGTCTGAAGGCTATAGATTTTCTTCGGAAATTTAGGGCCTAGGCATTCCGGCTATATGATATATGATACAAAATTTGTGTAGCCTTTAACAAAAACGCAGTAATTGCTTTTAGCCTTTCACAACTAAATATTTTTCTACCGAGAGGCGATACTATTACATTTTCGCCAATAACATCAAGATCCAGTAAAAAAATTTGAGATACTTGAATATCTAGCCTAACTGTTACTGCTGATGTTGCAATGCGTTCTGTTGCACTACTACATTACCCAATTCCATTTTGCTGACTTCTTCCTGGGTTCATCTTTCTTATTGGATTAGTGGCGGGGCTCCACATTGCTGACAAACTTGTGTTTTGAGGAGGGAATGTGACAGCTGCTGCACAGAAGCATAATTGCTCCCTCCCTGGCCCTAAAGAGTCCATAGTGGCAGCGACCATGTCCACCGACATGTTCAATTCTGACACTGATCTCCAAAGCAGAGATATAGCTTCCCAGGGTTTTCCTCGTTCAAATAACACCTAGTTCTCTGCTCCTTAGCCATTTTTTCATGGAGTTTGAACCTGGAGGGTTCTATTCTCACATTTCTGAATTCAATCTTGAGGGCTCCTTCTTCAAGCTCAGAACCTTTGTTTGCACTCTGCTGCAGAATTTAATTTCTGTTAACTTGTTTAAACTGGCGTCTTCCATCTCCCTAAGAAGAGATTTGTCTGTTATTTTCTTAACAGTAACAGGGAAGATTTATATTCATTTATACAAGAGACAAATACACTGGCCACGGCTATATCAGGGTGCCCCCTTTTTTTTGCAAAAGATTCTTGTTGTTTTCCATCTCCATCTCAACTTGGTTGAGGGAATCATTGCAAAGCTCTCGCATACACGGTAAAACGTACAAGTTGAATCGAAAATATACTTATAAAATCTGCGGTGGTCAATAAACTTACTAGACTGTTACATAAATAAAGCAGTCCATGAGGCCCATAGGATCTGCTACAGGCAGAAATTTGATCCACCATTAGAGGGGTCATTTAAAGCTCTGACAGTTCTGGCAGAGAGATGTGCAGGAACAGATATCACGGGAGAGAAGAGTGAGATATTTCAAATGTCTTGTGTTTCTCAAACCAAAGCACTCTTCCTTTTGATAGCTCTAAGTCTTCATTGGCAAGAGAATCTTTCGGCTTGTTATATTTTCTCAACACAGCCGAAAGTTGAACCTCTATGAATTTTTCTATTGCTGCCACGATTTTCTCACAGTTTCTGGAGTTGCAAGTTCGAGGCTGAGATTGTCCCTGACAGCAGTTGTATGACAAGGAAAGAGTCTATAACACAATCTATATTTTCAGAGGTTAAGCCATGAAGATGAAGGAGGTTTTGGAAGACCACAACTTCTGCAATGTTGTTTGTTGTAGATCCTAGGCCCATGCAAATTTAAATGTCAGTCTCCCATCAGCATCCTCCAGTGTCTGCTCCCCAACCAAAAAACAAAAAAGGCCTTTTCTGTCTTTAGATCCATACACTGATGTTTTCTTCAGTTAGGAGAATCCTGTAGGGACTCTCCTTAGGAGCTCTCTCTTTGCCCGGGGGGTTCAGTGTTTCCAACCAGTCCCACAAACTTAAGAATTTTAGCCACTCACTTTCTCTGGGCGTGAGCTTTTGGATATCGATGAATTTTTGAAAAGTTAGCTACCATTGATTCTTTTAGAAGGGACAGAGAAGAGGTGATAATTCTCCCAGGAGACGAGGGTTTTCATTAAAAGATTTTAATATTACCAGCAAGCCCAACCTTCCAAAGGATTATGTTGTAAGGAGACTACAGATCTTTGACAATACTGGCTAATCGCTCTGTGAGAAGTTTGGTCTTCTGGGGTGTTTAACCGCCTTGCAGTTTTCCAACATTTTCATTTCTTGCTCTGCTCTTCCCAGCACAAGGGATCTGATTTGAGGGTAATGGGAACTCCAAGGTACTGAAAAGATTCCAGTTCAGCTCAGCAATGAAGCCTAGAGTATTGCAATTCTGATCAGAGTTCAATCTACAGAGCAGAAACACACCCTTGTAGAGAAGAGGCAACTCCGTGGGATGCATGCTCAAAGAGAGGCCCAGGCAGCAAATTTTTTGAAATTCCATGTTCACAATAGAAACTTGTGGTCATCTAAGGATCTCCAGTTCTGAAGAGAAGGAAGGCATATTATTTTGATATAATATTATAGACACATGCATGTATTGTGTCCGTTCAGGACAATTTGTCTGTTAATAATAGTCTGATATTAAATCTCAATGATATTGGGCAGAAAAGTTGATTCTGTAGAGTATTTAAATTTTAAATGCCATAGGTTTATTTTTAAATTTCTGTATTGTCAAGCATCTTGTACTCCCAACCTATGGGTAAGACAGGGACTTTATTATAATATAATGTAAAGTAACCATTCCAGTTAAAAAGAAAAGGGTAGAGATGGACACTGATCATTGTTATATGATTTGAAGTTGTAGAACTGTTGGCACGGGATAAGTCCGCAGGAAGTGCGGAAGCCGACAGGCGCGAAAGGGTCAATCCGCGAAAGAAGGATCATTCACAGAGTTCTCAGAAGCGCAAGAATAATTAAATTAGTAGAATTGGTCATGTGGACCATTTTGTAACCGAATAGAAGCATATAAATAGAGTAGGATTGTAAGCCTAAGGGCATCCAGTTTTGGACAATCAATCCGTTCTTTTGATCCGTTTTGTATCCGCATAATGTGTTGACTGTTTTCTGCGAAGTTCATTCCGCAGGGTTTAATGAATGCATGAGGATGTTCGGTTATGGTGCAAATTCTGTCTCTATCTTTATGTGATGATGAATGGTTGCAACAAGTTTATTATGCTGTAAGTTTGATGAGTATTGTTGATGCGAATATGCTATGGGTTTAAGGATTACTGTCGATGCAAATAAGTAGGTGGAATATGTTGTTGCAAATGTTTGCTATATGTTGAAATCTGCGAATGACTTAATGTGCGAATGGTGAACTAGTAATATGCTGCGGAAGTCATGATCTCTGGTATTTACAAGGGTAATGTGTGTTGAAAGCATATCCTCGACTTCACTGCGGAAACTTGGTTCCTGCAGCCCCCTTATCCATCTCGGGTGAGACTGCCTTGCACCACAAGTGTTGCTGGAAAGGGTTACACTTTTCTGGGCCGGTGTGTAAGGGAGTTTGGGTTGGTAGTTTGTTGGCGACAGTGCAAAGTGAACCCCTGTCGATAGACGCTGCGTCAACAAGAACCTTATTATTTTGAATCTTCAACACTTGATTGAACCAATTCATCCATAATTGTGGACTTGCATTTTTCTACATTGTTCTTATTGTTAGATTTTAAGATATAGTAGTATAATTTTTATCTCTTTCAACTTTAACTATAAACAAGGATCATTGAAAGAATAACCATGCACAGAAACAAGAGACACAATTTATCTTGGAAAAACCCAAACTCGAGAAAAACCTAGCCAACCTTTCTTATTAAGAGATTCAATACAAAGTGCAAGTACATCAGATATAAAAGTGATCTTGAACAAGAGATATCACATAGAAAGATGATACCAAAGAAAGAACCCCATAAAACAGTGTTTTACAACCCTTAAGTGAACTTTTTCCTTGCTTGAGTGTGTCAAATGAGGAGGGTGTCACCGTTTATTTATACTTGATTTTGGCTAACTTTTTCATTGGGGCCAACTTGTCTTATAGAATAGTAAATTACAATTTATTAATTGTTTTCTGTTGGGGCGACTTGGCTAGTGAGGATACTTCATGTAGCTACAAACATCAACACTCCCTCTTAGCTAGGGAGGTATCATCACGCTAGAACACATCTGGATATCATTTGATCGTCACGGCTTGTCTTGTACATCTCATCATCATAAAAAGGTCTATTCCTGTTCATGTGGCTACTGCCAACATGACATCCACACAACTCGGTCTGTCGAGAAGTGTGATCAACATAGTTCACACATAACTCATGATATCAGTCCACACAGAACCACAGTCCACATAGGACAAGGAGTTAACACAGAACCATAGTTTACACAGGACAAAGAGTTAACACAGAACTCAAGAGTTCACATAGAATTTATTGTTGAAATATTGTAACTTTGAAGAATATTCTATTGTATTTTATCATTGTAATTTATTCGGAGATGTTTTATTCATCCGTCGGGATGTCATTATTGTATTTGATCATGTAAATTCAATGAAGTAAATCCTCCCATGTAATTCGGGGCAATAGATCCCCTTGAGTCAATTGTAATGGGGTGTTTAAGTCCCTTAGAGGAGTCGGCCCAGTTAGCATTAAGTTGAGTGTTTAAGTTGTTGGGGCCGACCTAGTTAAGGAAAAAGGCAAGTGAAAGATAAAATATAAATAGAGATGTTGTATTCCTCATTTGAACACACACACTCACTTGTGGATTGCGCATTAGGAGAGAGAGAAAGAGATATCTGTGAAGGAGAAGGAGCTCTTGTTTGGGGATTTAATCTTTCTACTTTTGATCATCTATATTGAGGAAGTTTTGTTGGGTTTTCTACCCCATGATGGTTTCCCAAGATAAATTGTGTCTCTTGTGTTTATGTTGTGCTTGTTATTCTTTCAGTGATTCTGTATATGCTATTGTTGTGAAATTGAATTGAATACTGATGTTATCTATCTTAGCATATTGAATCTTAACATGGTTTCAGAGCTAGCCTGAAGGAAGACAATGTATGGTATTTACGACACTTGTTTCACTTGCGACAATTTGAAAGCTAGGGCTTTGTATAGAAAAACCTAGTCATCGTGGAACTTTTGCTATAAATCACTTTTGGCGAAGGTTCTGCTGGGTTCAGGAAATGCCCCTTTTTGGCTACCTTTATTACACCATTTTTCCCTGATTCCATCATATTTTCATGAGCTATATCCATGTCTTTCCAGATCAATCAATGATATTGACAGGTATAATTTGCTATTACTTTATTTGTTTTTATGCCTAAGATTGTTAAATATTATGGATCTTAGTCCTTGGTTTATACTTATCTGTGTGATTTCATTTAGCCAAGGTCTAAAGCACAGGTGTATCAGCCCAGCAGTGCCAGTTGTGACTCTTCAAGCGTCAGCTCCTCATACTCCAAGGAACAGCGCATCCTCCATGCAAGCTGTATCAGATTTCATTGAAGCAGAGCCTAGCTGTGACAGACAGGTGGTGTCCCAGCTACTGAGTCTGTTGATCCATTAACTATTAAGGCAACAACATCTTTCATAATTAACAACCCTGTTTAATACGCTGTATCAGTTAGCTGTAACTCCGCAGTATGAATAGATCTTCATTGCTGCGCGATTTTAGCGAATCTGAAACTGTATTTCCTTTGTATAAATTCCAGAAGGCTTTCGTAGCTTGGGGTTGGACAATCATTACTGTGTGTAAGCTGTAACAGAGCACTGAGACTCACGATTTCCATTATTAATATGAGAGCAGAATTCTTCACTTCTGTGTTTTAATTCGCTGTAACTCTCGGCGTTTCTGTTAGAAGGCCAGGGCCCGCCTTCTCACAGAGATGGCCGATTTAAGTAGGTAGAGTAGTTAGTTTTACTTCTGTTGTGTGGTGTGGAATGATTGCAATTATTGTTGGTAGCTGTAACAGAGATTAGCTCTCCTTTCTAGTAGTTTATCACTGCATCTTGAATAGTTGTAGCAGAGTGGTGTGACAGTCGACTATGTAGGATAATTTACTTAATTGCATGTGTGTTTTAATTAGCTGTGACAGCCAAGCTCCATTCCAATTATCTTCTATTTGTTTATGCTTTCTAGGATTTCCATTAATTATCAGTTAGGGTTCAAGCTTGTATTTTAATTCTGGTTGCTGTTGTATCTTCAATTACATTTAGAGATTATACAATTAATGGTAGAGTTACAGTAGCTACTGGATAGATCATTTTGGTAAAGGTTGAGTGTTGTAGCTTGATAATTATAGGATTTAACTTCTTGCAAAAGTAATCTAGTTTCATTTCATCATTAGATCATTAACTCGCTGGGTTGATTTCTGTAGGGAAGTTGCTTATTTTGGATTCTTAGATATATGGATTAGATTAGTGTTTTCAGGGAATGAGTTGGCTGGACACATAGGTAGGATCATCATTTACATTTAGCAATCAACTGCTTAATTTGTTTATGCATAGACTGTGCTTATTACCTTTGAAATAAAAGACCTTCCTGGGTTTGACAATTTATATTGACCATTCTGTGTGTTAGCTTTAATTAACTGACATATAGAGTGACCAACATTTTGGCGTCGTTGCCAGGGATGGTAATAGATAGACAGAGTTAGTAGTTGGTTTCATTTCATTTTATTTTAGTTCAATTTTTTACAGCATGCATGAATACAAGAAAAACAAATTGGGAACCCCCTTTGAATACTAACATCACAGGTGGAAGAGGTCGAGGTCGTAATGCAAGTCAGGGAAGACACACATATATTGATAAGATAATTGCTAGAGCTAATTCTTCCACTAGACCACAGCGGAATTCTACAGGCAGGGGAAGTTTTGTTCCTCCCAATCTTGAACATTCAGCATCCACAGTGGAGAATACAACGGGACCTTCAACTCATGTTGCAGAAAGTAAACCTACTGAAGATAAGGGAAGTGCTGTAGGTGCACCAGATAGAGAGGAGATTTATCATATTGACGGAACCAGAGTTACTAAAGAGGTGTGGTTGGAGACTCGCAGAATAGCAGAGGAAAAGAGAAGGCAAAGAGAAGAGAGAAGAAAAGAGGAAGAAGCTAGAGCAGAGGAGGAACGCATAAAAGAGACTGTTGAATTTTGGACTAGAACCATGGCTGGTAGAGAACAGGGGGGTGAGAATGAACATGAGAATCGCTGGGAGGAAGAAGGAGAAAATAAGCAGCCTGGTAATACTGTGGCTACATTAGAATTCCCTATCCTTTAGACACCTGGAGCAGCTCCTATGAAGAATATCTCACCATCAGTGCTCCCTAATTTTCATGGTAAGTCCTCTAAGGATCCTGATGAGTTTTTTGTCGAGCTTGATATCCTCTGTCGCAGCAATGATTACACCTCTAGTGCTCAGAAGCTGAAGCTATTCCCAGTCACCTTGAAAGGAAATGCTTTGCGCTGGTTCATGAGTTTGGGTCGTGAGACCATCACTACTTGGGACCAAATGAAGAACACCTTCCTTTCTAAATATCAAGAATATTGCAGAACTGGAGATAGAAAGGAAGAGTTGTTTAAAATGGTTCAGAAGGATGAAGAGAGTTTGGATGACTTTGTGGAGAGATTGTTGTACAATTTGCAAATATCTGGTCATGCTGAGATTGGCAAGGATATGCTCAAGATTATCTTGCTAAGAGGAATTAGGGAAGATTGCCTTGATATGTTGAATCTGCTTGGTAAAGGGGATATCTCGAAGGAACCTTTTGAAAAGATTGTTGAATTATGCCGAAGGTACTCCAGGGGATCTTCCAGAACCAGCAAACGAGAGAAAGACCGAGACCAGGATGTCTTTACTAGGACTCAGAAGTCAGCCAGTGGAGGTGCCACTCGAGCAGAAATAGGCAACTTATTGGAGAACTTTAAAACAGACATGATGAGCTCCATTTCCTTAGAACTGGATGTCATGAGGGCAAAGCAGAAACAAGTAGTAGAAGATCTTACACTTGGAGTATTCTGTCCTAAATGTAGAAAGAAGCATCCACTGAAGGAGTGCTCGTTGGACAAAGCAGAGGTATGTAGGATATGTGAACTCGAGCATGATACTAAGGAGTGTCTTTCATTACCTAAGGTTAAAGCAATCCTGTAGGAATCTATTCCGGATGTAGAGACAGTATACTTTATGGCACAGAAGAAACTATGGCAGCCCAAGAACCAAGGTATGAATCCAGATCCAACATTTTCCCCGCATAATATGAATGGAATGAGCAACATGCATAATATAAATACACAATTCCCTTCACATTATTCCAACAGCCAGTGACCTCCATTTCAGAACCCAATGCAAAATCCTAATTCATGGACACCATGGCCCCAGCAGTCAAACCAAGCTCCTTGCAATTCCAACTGGAGAAACTCTTACCAGGGAAATAACTTTCCCCATCACCAGACTCAGTATCAACAGTATCCTCCTCAAAAGTATCAGCATGAGCAGTATCAGCAACCACAGCTCCCTTTCCAGAACAATGCCGCACCTATGAATGCACCACTTCGACCACAGCTACCTGCACAACCTAACTCGAACCCGAAAAATAAAGCAGTCCATCAATTTGAGACTGCCAACATGCCTGCGTATTCCATTACTCAGATTCCCTGCAATGATATACAATTACGATCAGGGAGGGTAGTGGAGCCTATTATCACTGAGGATGTGTCATCCCCAGTGACTGAAACTGGAGTAAATCAGCATTATTCAGCATGCCCATTATTGAGGATGCTGATACTCCTACTGAAGCAGTAGCTAGAACTCAGAAAGCAACACACTATCTGTCATAGCCTACACAGTTGAATAGAGAACCACCATACCCTGAACGATTGCAGCTGCAGAAAACAGCGGAACAACCCCGATTTTATCTCGTGGGAGAGTTGAAAAATTTGTATGTTAAAATTCCACTATTACAGGCCCTCCATGATGTGCCCATTTATGCTAAGATAGTTAAAGATTTGTGTGTTAAGAAACCAGGAAGAAGGCCCAGGGATCCTCCCACTGTCCACGTGCTGGGAAAATTTTTAGAATTAATAATGGGAAAGGCCCCTGTGGCAAAGTACGATGACCCTGGGAACCCGGCTGTTACAGTGCATATAGGGAACACACAAATTCCAAATGTCTTGGTGGATTTGGGCGCATCTATTAATGTTATGACCATAGAGACTGTGAAGAACTTAGAACTCACTAATCTTCGGCCAACCCCTACTGTTTTGGAACTTGCTAATAGATCAACGATCAAGCCTGAAGGAATCCTAGATGACCTTGTAATCTCAGTTGACTCGTGGGAATACCCTGCTGATTTTTTGGTATTACAGCCAAAATCTCAGTTGGGGGGACATCCACTGATCCTGGAAAGACCGTGGTTGGCCACAGCTGATGCCTGTATCAGCTGTCGGTCAGCTCGACCAAGCATAGAGGCTGAGACTCCATTATGGGCATATTTGGAGGAGGAAGAGGGCATGCAACCATTATTGACCATAGGGAGAACCTTCACATTTAAAGATGAAACAGAGGATGATGCTATTAATAGTTTCATCAGTGAGTCCACGTTAGTCAATAAGAATGTCTATCAGATCTTGGACAGTACTTTAGCTACAACAGAACAAGAAAATCTTACAGAAGAAGCTCTGATCGGTGATGATAATGTAATTCCAGTACCTAAGAATTCAAAGAGTGTTCCAGTAGAAATTGAGCCAGGAAAAACATTGAATATCAATCCTAATTTGGCATCTAGCAAACTGGAACAGCTAGTCACTCTGCTGAAACAGTGTAGGGGAGCTTTTGCTTGGGAGTACACAGACATGAAAGGAATTCCTTCTCATTTGTGCACGCATCACATCTATATTAAGAGCGACTCCAAGCCTGTATGCCAACCCCAACGAAGGATGAATCCGAACCTGAGAGACATAGTGAAAGAGGAAATCCAGAAACTGTTGGAAGCTGGATTTATATATCCAATTTCAGACAGTGAGTGGGTTTCCCCACTTGTGATCGTGCCAAAGAATAATGGGAAATGGAGAGTCTGCGTGGATTACAGAGAATTGAATCAGGCAACGCAGAAGGACCATTTCCCCTTACCTTTCATTGATCAGGTCCTTGATACCTTGTCTGGGAAAAAGTATTTCTCTTTTCTGGATGGATTTAGTGGCTATGACCAAATTCAGATTGCTCCAGAAGATCAGGACAAAACAACTTTCACTTGTTCCTGGGGGACTTTTGCGTACCGAGTACTTCCTTTTGGGTTGTGCAACGCACCAGCTACATTTCAGAGGGCAGTGATTGGAATCTTTTCAGAAATGGTAAATGATTGCATGGAAATTTTTATGGATGACTTTACTCCATATGGTGACAGTTATGAAGAAGCACTGAAGAACTTAGAAAAGGTCCAGAAACGCTGTGAACAAAGCCAACTCTCTTTGAGCACTGAAAAGTGCCACATGATGATGAGTGAAGGCATAGTGCTGGGGCACTTCATCTCTTCTGATGGTATCCAGGTAGATCCATCCAAAATCAAGGTAATTGAAAATATACCGACTCCTGGAACACAGAAGGATGTACGTAGCTTCTTGGGGCATGCTGGCTATTACAGAAGGTTCATAGAAAATTTTTCCAAACTAGCTTCTCCTTTGTTCACTCTATTGATGAAGGATGCACAGTTTGTCTAGAATTATGCATGCCAAACAGCGTTTACTGAGCTAAAGAAAAGGCTGTCTACATCACCCATCTTAAGAGAACCCAATTGGGCTCTGCCTTTCCATATTTCTTCAGATGCTTCAGACACTGCCATTGGAGCAGTTTTGGGACAGCAGGAAGGTAATGCTCCTTATGCTATTTATTATATTAGTAAAAATCTGTCTCCTGCTGAACTGAATTATACTGTCACAGAAAAAGAATTTCTTGCCATTGTTTATGCCATCAATAAGTTTAAACATTATATTACTGGATATTCCACTTTTGTGCACACTGATCATTCTGCTATTAAGTATTTAATGAATAAACCAATCACGAATGCTAGAGTTACTAGATGGTTGTTATTGTTATAGGAATTTGATATTACAATTATTGATAGACCAGGAAAGGAAAATGTTGTTGCAGATTTTTTATCTCGGCTTACTAACAATGATGACAATTTACCAGTCGAAGATTCCTTCCCTAACGAACATTTGTTTGCAGTATCATCTCATTCCCCATGGTATGCAGATATTGCTAACTTTTTAGTTGCAGGTAAGCTTCCAGCACATCTGTCAAAGAGAGAAAGAAAGAAGATCATACAACAGAGTGCTAGGTACTGCTGGATTGATGGCCATATTTTCTACACAGGGTTGATTTAGAAATCAGAAGACGTGTTAGAGAAGATGAAATCTTCAGCATTCTTAAAGCTTGCCATGATGAGCCCTGTGGGGGACATTTTGCTGACAAAAGGACAGGTCATAAATTTTTGAGAATGGGCTATTTCTGGCCTACATTGTTCAGAGATGCGAAGAAGTATGTTCAGGCATGTGATAGCTGCCAAAGGATGGGCCAACCCAACAGATTAGATGAGATGCCTTTACAGCCATAGCTTGTCGTTGAACCGTTTGATAGATGGGCTCTAGATTTTGTGGGGCCTATCAACCCTCCCTCAAAGTAGAAAGTTCATATCTTGGTTTGCACAGATTACATGACTAAATGGCTAGAAGTTGTAGCCTTGGTCAAGGCCAATGATCAAGCTATGATTGATTTCCTGTATGAAGAAATTTTTACTCGGTTTGGAGTACCTAAGGAGATCATTACAGATGGTGGACCACAGTTTGTATCTCACAAGCTGGCAACACTGTTGCAGAAATTTCACATTCAGGACAAAATAACCTCACCATATCATCCACAGGCCAATGGGCAGGCGGAGAGCACGAACAAGGTTATTGAGGCTATTCTGACAAAAACAGTGAAGAGCCATCGTAAAGATTGGGCTGAAAGACTTCCAGAGGCACTGTGGGCCTATCGTACCACTTGGCGTAACACCACTGGTTTTTCCCCATATGAGTTAGTGTATGGAAAGAATGTTGTTTTTCCAATTGAATTTGAAATCAGAACTTTAAAAACAACTGTTGAAGCAAACCTAGATTTATTAGAGGCACAGAGGAATCGACTGAATCAGCTCAATGAATTGGATGAGAAGCACACAGTTGCAGTACATCATACAACCTTAATCCAACAACAGCGCTCTAGATGTCATGACAGATTTATAAAGAAAAGAGTCGTCTAGGAAGGAGACTGGGCCCTATTGTATGATTCACGGTTTAAGAGGGATTTTAAAGGAAAATTGCGCACCCGTTGGTTGGGACCCTATCAGATAGATCAGGTATTTGACAATGGAACAGTCCGGTTGATTACCATTAACGAGAACAAAGTACCATTATTTGTAAATGGTCATCGGCTGCGACTGTATCACAGACCAATTTCAAGGGAGGCTTTTATTTCACAAGTTGCAGCTGATCCAGAGTATCAGTTAATGTCAGGACAGGGATTTTTAAACCCTGTGAATTCCTAAAAGTTGTAGTTTCCACACATATTTTTGTACATAAATAATCGGCTTTTCTTTCATTCTGTATTTTATCTATTTTTCTTAATTTTTCTTGCACTTGATCAGTTTGTTTTGAAGAACTGTGTGCAGGGACTTATTGGAGGAGCAGCAGCCGTGATTGGGCCAGATGACTGTAGACACTCCATATCTGTTCCTGATCTAATAAAGCTTTTTGAAAAGATGGATAATTTGTGGTCTTTTACAGATATAATTTGCTTATACTACAGCCTGACACAGCTGCCACTCCACCACATTTGCCCGTTCTGCCAAATTCGCAGTTGCGACTCCGCCACATTTGCCCATTCTACCAAATTCACAGCTGCGACTACGCCATATTTTCCCATTCTGCCAAATTCGCAGCTGCGACTCCGCCACATTTTCCCGTTCTGCCATTTTTCCTTTGCTTCACTTTTCACAGCTGTGACCCCTCCACATTTGCCCATTCTTCCAAATGTCACAGCTGAGACTCCGCCACTTTTGCTCATTCAGCCAATTTCCGCAGCTGTGAGTCCGCTATTTCTGCTTATCTTTCCAAATTGGTAGCTGCTACTCCGCCATTTCCGTTTCATTTTTACTCCTTACCATCAGCTGAGACTCCGCTACCTTTGTCCATTCCGCTAGATCTAGCAGCTGAGACTCCGCTACTTTTGTCCATTCCACTAAAACTTAGTAGTCGCGACTCTAATCCTTCCACTTCATTCTCGCTCCTTCCGTACAGCTGCGACTCCGCCATTCTTGCTTATTTTGCTAAATTTCGCAACTGATACTCCGCCAGTTTGCCTGCTCTCTGATTAATGATACCAATAATGATGTGACTAGGCGTCAGTTTTGGTGCTCGCCCCAATTATGGTCCACCACGAAGGAAATTTCGGATGCCTTGAGTAGTTGTCAGCTTGAGTGGCAGTCACCACATCACTTCAGCACATGTGCATTTATACCTGCAAAGATGGTGACTGGCTGTAATGATTAATCCATGGCACAAACTTATAAACGCAAGGTACGGATCCCATCTTTTACATGATTTGGCAGAAAATTAATACGGTAATAACGATTATGTCCTGTCACAACCCTCGATTAATGAACCCATGCGAATTACACTTTAAGAATTATGTTAAGGTCATCATTGTAATTATTCTCCGTCACCTTACCCGATTTTGCACCTGTTACACCTATCCGCCAACTTCATCGCTTCAATATGTTAGGAACCCATGTCAACCCTTCTCTTTACTATGTTAGTATATTATTGTTGGACGCATATGCTTTGTAAGTCGTCCCGTAGTATTTGTTGATCCATAGTTTATATTAGCCCATAGTATTGACCCATAGTATTGGACGCATATGCTTTGTAAGTCGTCCCGTAGTATTATATGTCCCATGGTTTTGACCCATAGTATTGGGCATAGACTTAGTATATAAGTGTGTGTTGAGGTCATTGAAGGCTCCGTGAAGTTAATTGTATTGAGCTTCCTTAAAGGAGGTTTCCCCCTCGAAGTAGCCCGTGATCAATATAAAAGTGATTCTGAGTTCTATTATTTTTGATATCTCATGTATTTGCATTAATTAATTATTGCAGGTTCATCACATCTGGTATCAGAGCACTTTCTTGGGCTTGCTGGGTGAAATTTCTGCCAAATTTTTTTTCGCATCTGTTGCAGGTTTGGATTTAGGAATAATCCCTATCCACTTAACTGTGGGAAGTACTTGGGCATAAGCCCTCAAACTCATTGTGAGGAGTACCACAGGAACCCCGAAGTAGCTGGCCCATTGAGAGGACCTGCCAGCGAAAAAGGCAACGACCCCTACATGATTGACTAGTTCCCACCCGTGAGGTAAACCAAGAGCTGTCGTTTGTGGCAAAGCGGTTATCAGTTTTACCTGAGCCGTGGAGTGAGGGGTACTACCGCAATACGCAAGCCATCAGACAACATTGGTGGCCGAGTGAAACCACTGAACTGTTAGGAAGCCACACATACTTGGGGTCCATATCTATTTTCAGCTGAACTGTTGTCGATCACTGCTGTGTCGTTTCAGATCCAGCCGTTCAGATCCATTCTGAAAGCCGTTCCAGATCCAGCCGTTTTCAATCCATTCGGTGTCGTTTCAGATCCCTCTGTTTCCTCTCACTTTCGGGTCGTTGCAGATCTATCTGTTTCAGATCCCTTTCGAGCCGCTCCATAATGAAAAAAAAAAAAGGAAAGAAAGAAAGAAAGAAAGAAAGAAAAAGAAAAAGAAAAAAAGAAAAAAAAGCAAGTTTTTTCTCCATCTCCTTTGTTTTCACTCCATTGCAAGCTTTTTCTCCATATCTCCTTTGTTTTCACTCCGTTTCCCTTGAAAATTCCGGGGAACCCTTGTAATCCCATTCTTCATATTTAATTCCTGAGGACCCTATCCCCAATTCCACTTTCCAAAGCCCAAAATCCCACATTTGTCTATTTTTAGGGTTTGCCATAACTTCCTCGGATTTTACCCAATCACCTTCAAATTTTACCACAGAGTTCCTTTCCTAATTCTGCTTCTTTGTCCCTCTCTTCCAAATTTTCTCATTCTTTCACCCCTCTTCTGAAATCCCCATTTTTTGCTTCCCTGTCCATCAGAAAGTGTCCAAAACCTAGTCATACCCCAATTACCCATCCGAGTTTTTCCCAAATCCAAATCTTCCTTTACTAAATAATCTTTTGTTTGTGTTTTTTTTATCAATTCCCCCCCCTAAAAAAAAAAAAAAAACCTCTTGGTTGTGGTTGTCACTCGCGCAGGAGAAAACACCATGGAGGAAGCACTTGCAGCCATCCAAACCAAACTCCAAGATTTGGATGAAAAATTTCTTAGCCTCCATCTTCAGCATTCAGCCATGAACAATAACCGACAGCCAAAATCTTTTGCAGCCACCGGGTTCTCTTCTTCCAACAATTTTCATGGGTCGAAGCTTGATTTTCCTCGCTTCAATGGTACTGATCCGACTGGATGGATATACCGTGCAAAACAATATTTCAGTCTGCATAATACTTTTGATGTACAGAAAGTTCCACTTGCATCCTTTCATTTGGAACAGGAAGCCCTTCAATGGTACCGTTGGTACATCAAAGCTCATCCCGAGCCAAAATGGACATATTTTTGCCAACTCCTTTTGCCACGATTTGGTCCTAGTGTTTTTGACGACTTCACATGAGCACTCACTAAACTTCACCAAACTGGCACAGTGAGAGAGTATCAGACAGAATTTGAGAAACTGGCCAATCACACAGAAGGATTGTCTGATGAATTCTACAGGAGTTGTTTTATCAGTGGTCTCAAGGATGAAATACGCTCAGAGGTCAAAATGTTCTGTCCCAACACAATTATGGAAGTCCTAGGGTTGGATAAGTTGGCAGAAGACAAGATCGTAGCTCAACAACGCTCCAAACCCACCTTTGTTCCCTTCCGAAATATGGGTTCCCAAGGACCTCCCATCACGCCTGCTCCTCAACCAACTCCTATCAAGCATTTGTCTGAAACAGAGATGCAGGCACGCCGAGAAAAAGGGCTTTGTTAAAATTGTGACGAGAAATTCACTCTGGGACATAGATGTGTTCAACAAAAGCTCTATCTCTTGGATGTGGATTCTCCTCCTGCCTCAGAAATTAATGAAGAAGCTCCAAATACAGTAGATGATCAGGTCGACATTCAACACCCGCCTGTTGACACCCCATCTCAAGACGACCCACCTGAGATCTCTCTCCATGCTGTAATCGGCGTCACCACCCCACAAACAATGTGAGTCAGGGGATATTTCAAGAAGCTCCCTCTTACCATACTCATTGATTCTGGTAGCACTCATAACTTCATTGACCCTCGGATTGCCTAATAGGCTTATTGTTTTGTCCATCCTTGCTCCAACTTTGAAGTCATGGTTGCCAATGGGGGCACCTTACCTTGCAAGGGGAAGTGTCACAATGTGCATATCTCTATGGAAGATTATAACCTGCGCTCGGACATGTTTTCCTTGTCCTTAGGCGGATGTGATGTGGTTTTGGGTGTTCAATGGTTACGCACACTTGGCCCCATCTTATGGGATTTTGCAGAACTTTGGATGTAGTTTTCAGTCAATGGGGCACAACACAAATTAATGGGCTTACAACCAGGGTCTCTCCGCATCATCAGTTCACATCACCTGGAAAAAATCCTTAAGAAGAATTCACATGGTGTCATTGCTCAGCTCCATTCCATTCAGATGCACCCATCAACGGTCTCCACTACTTCCTTAGATAGATATGCAGGTGTCTTTGCTGAACCAATGAGCTTGCCGCCTTCAAGAGACCTTTCCGGTAAGAATTTAGTCGCATCTACCTCTCAGCAGGAGCTGATGGCTATTTTGCATGCAGTACAGAAGTGGCAGCCATACCTATTAGGGAATTATTTCTGCATCAAGACTGATCTCCAAAGTCTAGAAAATTTTCTGGAACAATGGGTCTCCTACCCAACACACCTGAAATGGGTTATCCAACTCATGGGTTATCCCTATGCGATCACTTACAAGAAGGGTAAGGACAATATGGTGGCAGATGCTCCTTCTCGCACAATTGATGACGCAGTTTATCTTACAACTCTTTCTCTGCTTGTTCCAAATTGGTTGCAATATGTTCAACAAGGATTTCTCTTCTATGAACTCCATGCTTCTTCATCAGCAGGGCACTCTGGGTTCTTCAAAATGTATGACCGGGAACAATGTAACTTCTTTTGGCAGGGACTGAAAATGAAAATTCAATAGATGGTGGCTGACTGTGATACTTTTCAGGTCAACAAGGGTGAAATGACACTCCTTTCGGGATTGTTCAAACCCTTTCCCATCCCTACACAGCTTTGTCCAACTATTTCTATGGATTTCCTAGCAGTGCTCTGGTGGTACAATACCACATCTCAAAGGACACCATATGAAGCAGTCTATGGACAAACACCACCAGTTCTTCTTCCATACACCCTTAGCAGCTCCTTAGTTCAGGAAATTGACTCGGTTCTTCGCAACTGCGATCAGATTCTTCTCATTCTGCAGGACAATCTTCACATGGCCAGAATTCGCCTGAAACAACAAGCCGATCAGCACTGTTCTGAGTGCATTTTCCACGCAGCTGATAGGGTTCTTCTTCGTCTACAGCCTTCCAAGCAATCCTCCCTGACACTCCAAAGGCGTCAGTGGCCCGAAATGCAACCCAAGGATGCTACCACGGAACCACTCCTTCAGACTCTGCAGCAATTTCTCCAACCAAAGCTTTGAGGACAAAGCTTTTTCTAAGGGAGAGGGGATGTTAGGAACCCATGTCAACCCTTTTCTTTACTATGTTAGTATATTGTTGTTGGGCACATATGCTTTGTAAGTCGTCCCGTTGTATTTGTTGATCCATAGTTTATATTAGCCCATAGTATTGACCCATAGTATTGGACGCATATGCTTTGCAAGTCGTCCCGTAGTATTATATGTCCCATGGTTTTGATCCATAGTATTGGGCATAGACTTAGTATATAAGTGTGTGTTGAGGTCATTGAAGGCACCATGAAGTTAATTGTATTGAGCTTGCTCAAAGGAGGTTGCCTCCTCGAAGTAGCCCGTGATCAATATAAAAGTGATTCTGAGTTCTATTATTTCTGATATCTCATGTATTTGCATTAATTAATTATTGCAGGTTCATCACACAATAGAACGTTCATATTGGCGCAGACTGGCCTAAAACTTGATTTTTGAACCCCGATGACCCTTTGCATGTTCATAAGCTGCAACTTTCCACTTCTAAATCGGAAATTGTTGAATTCTGAACCTTGAGGAGATATTAAAATGGGAAACCCAGTCAGACATGAACCAGTAAATACAGACGTTGTACGTGCCAATGCAGAGGTTCTCAATATTTTCATAACAGCAGGTTGGATGGCATATTTTGAACGGTTGAATGGATTTCACACAGAAACTGAATTGCAATTTGCTCTCAACCTGAATGATACTCACTCTGAGGTGAGAGGACTGCGTGTGGATGCTACAGAGGAAATCATAGCTGAAGTTACTAGTTTACCCATGGTTGGGAAGAGGCTATTTGGACGGAAGGTACATAATGCAAATGCGGTGAGGGAGTTTTTTCAGTGGGAGAACAGGTCATTCCAAAGCGCCGTGGGTTGGAACTGGCATCGTTACCACCACCGTGGAATCAAGTGGCAATCTTTACGAAAAGATATATTTCTTGTGGAGGTAGGTACCAAGTTGTTTCCTTCTCTGAACTTCCCTTATTGTCTCATTTATGCCATGGTAATTTAGTTAATATACCATTCTACCTGCTTAAAGCCCTACAAACCATTGCTGGATATGCAAGAACTGCCCAGCACCCAGTTTCCTCCCTTACCGATCATGGCTTAATTAAGTTACTGGTCCTAAGAGCCATTGCAATTCGTAATTTAACCTGGGAGCAATTTTTGGCTGGAGATGCGCCAATCATACAACCCGTATTGGAATAGGGGGGTGCTGGTGAAGATAGTGAGGACTGGAGTTCCTCAAACCCAGTTGGGGGGGAGGCTGGAGCAACAGAGAACCAGGTCAATGACGAAGGGGAAGTAAATAAAGGAGAAGCAGCAGTAGCAGAAAACCCTATAGTAGGGGAAATTGTGATGGAAACACTGGAACAAGAGGAAGAAAGAGAAGAATCTGTAACTGCAGAAGAAGATATTCAATTAAAAGAAGCTGAAACTGGAGCAGCTGTTGAAGCTGCAATTGCAGAGACAGAAATTCAAAGGGAAGGACATCAAACAATAGAGGAAAGGATTGTGGAAGTTTTGGAAGTTGAATCCTCTTCAGAAATAAGGGGCACCATTATTGAAGAAGAAGAAACCAAGGTGAACACCCCTGTGTCAAAGAAACGAAGAATAGAATCAAGAAACAGGGGTCAGACACCCATTACAACAAAGAGGAGGAAGAGTCGGACTGTCAAAGCATCAGTAGCAGCAAGTGGTGAGGAACACCCAGTGGGATTGATGAGGAAAAGGAGAACTCGGTCAGCAGCAGCTGTGACAGTAGCAGCAGCAGAAGTAGCTGCAATAGCAGCGGAATTAATAGAGACAGCAGAAGAAGCTGATACAGTGGATGCAATTGGGGGTAACAGTGGAACACCCTTATCAGAAATGACAAGAGCAGCTGAAGGGAATAGGGGGTCACCTGCGTTAGAAGAAGCACATACAGTAGGGGTAGATATAGAGATTCCTATTTTGAACCCCAAATTGTCTACTGCTACGCAGGAACCTTCTAGGGAAGAACCCCAAATCGAAAATCTCTTGTTTGAAAACGAATTATTAAAGGAGGAAGTGCAAATATTACGAAAGGAGTTGGAAAAGTGGAAGGGAGTAGCTGGAAGATAAGCTGAGAAAAATTTGGATACATTAGCAAATGCTGCAAATTTGCTGGAAAATCCATCTTTTGCATTTGAAAATGAAAAGTATGGGGAGACTGTTTGCCCAGAATGTAGAGATATATTTTCTTCAGCAGGACACAAAGTTGTTGTGTTGGGGCTTGCATCACAGAGTCATGTACAGATAAAGGAGGTGGAAGAAGGAATGCGAGGAATCGAATTGATAGGAGATACTGAGCTTCTTCAGGACCAGTCTCATCAGTCAGAAAAATATGATATAAACCAAAAACAATCTCAGCAGCTAAAAGAAATTGAGGAATAGGGGACTGTTACACAAGAACCAGTACCCTTGAGAATGTTTAGTGAAGTTGCAATTCAGATAGCAACATCTAATATCAAAGATCAGGATAAAGACACTGTCACACAAGAACCATTGTTTCCAAAATCATTTGCTACAGTGGAAACACAAACTGAGATGGCTGAGATTGAAATGAAATACTTGGGTGCTGTTACACAAGAACCAGCAGCCCTAAGAATATTGACTGAGACTGTAAAACTGACCAAGGAAGCTGAGATGGATATGGAAATGAAGAATGTTGTTACACAAGAACCAACATCCTTAGACCCCATGGCTGATACTGCACTACATGCATAGACCATTGCAATCTCAATAGAAGATGAAGCTGTCACAGTGCTGAGGCAAGACAAGGAAGTCATTCATCTAGATTCTGATGATGAAAAGGAGGTAGAAGACAACAAGATTCAACGACTGGAGAAGAAGGTTCTTTGTTTAAACCTTGAACTGGATAAATGGCTCAAGTGGATTGAACAGTTCAGAGAAGGTATGATCTCTCTCCAGGAGCATAGGAATGTCATTAAGGGACTAAGAGAAAAATGGGTTGAGGAGTTATTCTTCCAGAAACTCCGGTGGGAGAAACTCCAAGAAAAACTGGAAGGTTTGAAGAAGTTTGAGTCCCTGCAGCAGGACAAAAACAAAATGTATAATCTTTCCATAGAATTGTTGAGTTGCAGAGCTCCATCCCCCTATTACCATGTCTTTCTCTATGAGAAGACAACCTTGTTTAAATTGAAGGCTCTCAAAGATGGAAGATCATTTGAGTTGGCAACAGCTGATCAATTTCTGGAGACTTTTCTGAAGAGTGACTTTGAGGGCCAGCATTTGTTATGTGAATTGTATTTACATGGCAGGGCTTGCTACATTGATTTTCCATCTAATCCTTTACCTATTCTAGGGGATGTTCAGCTGATGGAATTTGCCTCTTTTGTCATCAACCATGTGAGATGGAGAGATGCTTTACAAACCATCCTCAAGAATGAGGAGAATTCTACTCTCTGGATTAGGGGGGAACCTCAGAACCCATCAGCATTCATAGAAAATCATGCTAAAACTCTCAGGGTTCCCCCAATTGCTCAATATTTTGAGAGACTGCGGGATAGACTCCTTACTACATGTGTCCCAATGATTCTCAATATGTAGCAGGATGCCCTAGAAGGTAGTGAATACAGATGGTTGTACTCTTCCTCATCTCTTAAGGAAATGGATCCATATGGCTTTGAAAATTTTAGACAGGCTTTGACCAGGATTCCTAGATATGTGCGGTGCATGGAAAGGTGTGGGTCTTGGTGTCTTGCTTTGAGATTCAAATTTTCGCTCATTTGGTTGCCTATAAGAAATTCTTACATAACCAGCTATTCTCTAACATTAGAAGAAGAAGAGATTTGGTGGGAGCATTGGGTCTCCTGCTATGGGTTTGTTCCTCGAGGAGAGGCATTAGAACTTGCTTACAATCTTACAAATCTCCATCGATTCCATTCGGACTCAGATTCGGGTTAAGGAAGGTTGTTGCATGAGGACATGCAATTGGATATTTGGGGGGAGATGTTGGGTTCAGGAAATGCCCCTTTTTGGCTACCTTTATTACACCATTTTGCCCTGATTCCATCCTATTTTCATGAGCTATTTTCATGTCTTTCCAGATCAATCAATGATATTGACAGGTATAATTTGCTATTACTTTACTTGTTTTTATGCCTAAGATTGTTAAAGATTATGGATCTTAGTCCTTGGTTTATACTGATCTGTGTGATTTCATTTAGCCAAGGTCTAAAGCGCAGGTGTATCAGCCCAACAGTGCCAGCTGTGACTCTTCAAGCGTCAGCTCTTCATACTCCAAGGAATAGTGCATCCTCCACGCAAGCTGTATCAGATTCCCACTATAACAGATTTCGTTGAAGCAAAGCCTAGCTGCGACAGACAGGTGGCGTCCCAGTTGCTGAGTCTGTTGATCCATTAACTATTAAGGCAACAACATCTTTCAGAATTAACAACCCTATTTAATACGCTGTATCAATTAGCTGTAACTCAACAGCATGAAGATCATAGATCTTCATTGCTGCGCAATTTTAACGAATCTGAAACTATATTTCCTTTGTATAAATTCCAGAAGGCTTTCGTAGCTTGGGGTTGGACAATCATTACTTTGTGTAAGCTGTAACAGAGCACTGAGACTCACGATTTCCATTATTAATATGAGAGCAGAATTCTTCACTTCTGTGTTTTAATTCATTGTAACTCTCGGCGTCTCTGTTAGAAGGCCAGGGCCCACCTTCTCACAGAGATAGTCGATTTAAGTAGGTAGAGTAGTCAGTTTTGCTTTTGTTGTGTGGTGTGGAATGATTGCAATTATTGCTAGTAGCTGTAACAGAGATTAGCTCTCCTTTCTAGTAGTTTATCACTGCATCTTGAATAGCTGTAGCAGAGTGGTGTGACAGTCGACTGTGTAGGATAATTTACTTAATTGCATGTGTGTTTTAATCAGCTGTGACAGCCAAGCTCCATTCCAATTATCTTCTAGTTGTTTATGCTTTCTAGGATTTCCATTAATTATCAGTTAGAGTTCAAGATTGTATTTTAATTCTAGTTGTTGTTGTATCTTCAATTACATTTAGAGATTATACAATTAATGGTAGAGTTACAGTAGCTACTGGATAGATCATTTTGGTAAAGGTTGAGTGCTGTAGCTTGATAATTATAGGATTTAACTTCTTGCAAAAGTAATCTAGTTTCATTTCATCATTAGATCATTAACTCGCTGGGTTGATTTCTGTAGGGAAGTTGCTTATTTTGGATTCTTAGATATATGGATTAGATTAGTGTTTTCAGGGAATGAGTTGGCTGGACACATAGGTAGGATCATCATTTACATTTAGCAATCAACTGCTTAATCTGTTTATGCATAGACTGTGCTTATTACCTTTGAAATAAAAGACCTTCCTGGGTTTGACAATTTATATTGACCATTCTGTGTGTTAGCTTTAATTAACTGACATATAGAGTGACCAACAAGTTCAGGATTTGAAAGTTGGACATGCCAAAGATGACATGTTCCTGTACCTTGTGTCCGTGTTTCAGCCTCAAATTCCTTGTACTTTGTGAGATATGATCTGTACAAGTTAGGGTTTCTACCTCTTCCATAATGCAACCCTAAACAGGTGACATAGGAAAAAAGGTCATATCTCGGGCTAGGAAGATCCAAATGGAATTCCCTAAAAAGTGACAGGTAGGGCACAGACTGCAGTTTCACAGGTCCGAGTATGAGAGGCCGAAGTTGAAACAATGACATGTGGCACTCCGTACAAGTTCACTATGTTGTTTCATCCCATAAATAGGTCATGTTGGGAAACTTATCATATATCTCTCATGGAGAATCCAACGAAGCTCAAATATGTGGGGTTGGAAAGATGACAGATTAGGATACCAGAGGTCAAAGTTTCAGACCCTGAGGATTCGAAATTTCAGAGATACACCAAAAACAATAAGGCGCATATGAAATAGCTCAATGGAGGAAATCAAAGAAGAGGAGGAAGAAGCTATCACTTAGGGTTTTCAATTTTTTAGGTATGGCATGACCTGATACAATGTTGGAGACACCTGATGCAATATTGGAAACTTTGAAAATGGATTTGGAATCCATTCATCATAGATATTAATCTTCCATCAAAATGTTGTGGGAGGAAGGAAATTGAAAATTGGGGTTTCCAAGTAAGAAGAAACCCTCGCAAGATTGGGAGACTCATAGGGAAGCAATGAAGGAGGTTTAAATGGCACTGATATTCTATCATCCTAGCACCATGAATTTATATAAGATGTTTACAAGTGATCTACCTTGGATGATTAGGGTTTTACCCTTATAGAAAAGACTACAAACAATCTCAACAGGTATGACTTAAGGAGATGCAGGTATGTTTTGAAATCTGTTTCATTTAATTGATAATGAAGTTCATGATATGTTTGTCTTCATATTATTGAGGTTAGTACAATCATGATTAATTTTAGACTTTTCTAGTAAAAGTATGAATTCATGTGAATGATAGAAGACATTCATTGATTAGGGTTATGACACTTATGATTGTATTAATGCACTTGTGGTGTTGTATAAGGATGACGTTGTCTGCTAACATGAAATGTACATCAAGAAAGACAAATCAAGTTCTAGATCAAGAATATATGACCATGATGACATGAAGACAAAAGACTCATCCATAGTCTTTGATCACATAGAAGCTCTACTTACAAGGTATGCACGATTTGGTTCTAATACACCTAACATATGAGATTTAAGAGACGCAGGTTACTAGCACAAGATCTCTAAATCTTTGAAGAGAATAAAGAAGATACTATTTAGGTATGTTAGGCATAACTAGCAAGCATGCTAATCCAGGTATGTTTTCCTATATCGAGTTAGAATCCTACTTTGTGTTAGGATCTTAGATAAGTATACCTTCATATGGTTGATAATGATTATTCCTGCAAAATAGAGTTTAGCTAATCAAGGCTTTATGCATATTATGTTTCATAGTTTGATTAATGATTATGACCGTACTTGTTTAATATTGTTTAGGGTTATAATGTTTTTAATCTTATTGAGATTATACTAACGAATGTGTGATTATGTATGAGATCTTGAGGATGACACAATGATGAAACTAGTACACATTTAAGGGTGCATACTGCTACAGGATGGATAAAAGCTCAAAGACACAAGTTCATGATACTATCATGACATGGAAGGGAGGTAGAGATCAAGAAGGAAGCAAAGCATAAAAAGATAAGTATTTGAATTACTTCTTGAATCTTGAATATTTATTGATATTAATAGTTGTATGCATGTTTGTATTCCTAGAATCAGGAAATGTATCATGCATAGGGTAAGCATTCATTGAACAATGTACTACCAATATTCATGGTAAGTAGCCAATAGTGTTGGACAACATTCCATTGTTGCTTGTCTAGAATGAAACCTCTTTGCTAACATCCTGGGAGCAGTGCACACTCTTGATAGTATGTTCTAGTAGAGATGGAAGGCATCTAAATAGTCACCGTATGCATACGAGATATGGAAAAGTGTTGAGCCAAAGTATTGGTCAAGACAGTTACATAACTATGTGAATCATATCAGTATTCATAATAGGTTATTATTGAAATGTCAACATGATTTGATAATTATGAAGTGTTACTAATCATGTAATTGAATTTGATTTGTAGGAAAGATCGTGTGCTATGATCTACAAAAGAAGGATGATGAACACTTGTTTCGAAGAACAAGTGATGACTGTTCAACATGAAGACTTACAAATAAAACATACTATAGAAGTACAAATCAAGGCTCGTGGCTAGAGGATTCTCTTAGAAGGAGGGAGAGGATCATGATGAGATGTTTGCTCTAGTGGCTAGACACACTTCCAAATATATATTACACCCATGGATGACAAGATCGTTCTCTTGAATGGTGTAATTGAAGAATAAGTGCATATCGACCAAATTCCCAAGATTTGAAAGAAAATCACATGATCAAAGAAGGCTTTGTACGAGTTCAACAGGTACCCAGGATCAATATTCATTTGATGAGCTTGATGATCATCACGGGTGATGTGGATTTCAACCTTTGCTACAAGGTTGAAGATGGTTTCTATATACAGATGACATGCTTCTATCAAATGGATGCAAGAAGGAACTCACCATAGATTTCGAGTGATCTTGAGGCTTATATCAGTAGACCCATCTGACGAGAGATGGCACGGATAGATATGCAGAAGATAACTCAATGCAGAGTGTGCATGATGTTCAGTCACAGAGGGAGGACAATAATCAGATGTAGAAGACTCCACTTTAGAGGGAGTAGATATCATAGTTAAAGAATCTTGGCATGATTCTTGTGATTAGATATGTGGCTGAGATCAGATGAGAATTTTCCTTAGCAAAGGAAAATGTGATGTAGAGATCTAGGATGATGTATAATGGTTTCTATAGTTTACAGACAGATCATTGGTTCGTTGATGTATTTGACGAATACCAGGATAGATATATGCTTTGTTGTGAACACCCTGAGTCAGTATCTAGTTGAGCCTAGACATGTTCACTTGGTAGCTGCAAAGCATCTGATGAGGTACCTGAAAGGTACGATATACTTTGGTCTATACTATGTCGAGGATCATGACTATAGATTGTATGGTTATACAGATGCAGATTAGGCTAGAAGTGTCTCAGAAAGGAAGAGCACCTCAGGTGGATGTTATTGTCTGGGATCCACCATGATCTCATGGTTTATCAGGAAGCAGTCCAGTATAGCTCTCAGCACAGCTAAAGCAAAGTATATAGCAGCTTGTTTTGCTAGTTGTGAGGCCATATGGATTCGGAAGTTGATGTCAGGTCTATTTGACCTGGAGTTGGATACCACAGTGATTCTATGTGACAACCAGAGTTGTATAAAGATGACGGAGAACTTAGTGTTCCATGACAAGTCAAAGCACATAGAAATATGATATTTCTTTATACGGGATATGGTACAGAAGGGAGCTATAAATCTCTAGTATGTGAGCACTCATGAGCAAGTTGTTGATGTGTTGACTAAGCCTTTGTCTCGAGTGAAGTTTGAGTACTTCCGTGACAATATTGGTGTGGTTCAAAAGGACCTTCCTCGAAAGGGGGATCAGTGTTGATGTTGATGATGATGTTGTAGTGGGATTGTATCATCCCTAGACACTTGTCCTAAAGGGATCCGTAGACTCTTGTCTCCGAGAAAGATGTTGATGATGATGTTGCAGTAGGATATTATCATCCCTGGACACATGTCCTAAAAGGATCCGTAGACTCTTATCTCCGAGAAAGATGTTGATAATGATGTTGCAGTAGGATTGTATCATCCCTGGACACGTCCTAAAAGGATCTGTAGACTCTTGTCTCCGAGAAAGATGTTGATGATGATGTTGTAGTGGGATTGTATAATCCTTGGACACATGTCCTAAAAGGATCTGTAGACTCTTGTCTCCGAGAATATGATGATGATGATGTTGTAGTGGTAAATCCTATATTTGATCTAGGTCACATCCATTATGAAAAAGGATTGGCACTGTGGTTGGGAGTGTATCTTCCTTGGACCTTAGTCCTAAAATGATCCAGAGACTTCTGTCCCCGAGAATGTAGTTGTATTGCATCATCCTTGGCTTTATTTCCTAAAGTGATAGGGATTGATCATCCCGTAATTGGATTATCATCCTTGGCTTTATGTCCTAAAGTGATAGGGACTGATCATCCCGTAATTGGATCAGGATTACATCATCCTTGGCATTATGTCCTAAAGTGAGAGGGATTGATCATCCCGTAATTGGATCATGTGTGTTGCAGGTTATGCTGCTATGATGATGTTGTTGATCGAAAGATCAAGATGATGATGTTGTTGATCGAAAGATCAAGATGACGATGTTGTTGCTGATCAAAAGATCCAGATGTTGATGTTGTCGTTGATGTAGACGATCAAGTGATCGAGTGCTGCAGAAGATGAAGGCTCAATATTGTAGAAGATGATGTTCCAGTATTGAAGATGTTGAAGATGTACCAATAGTTGTTCCAGTTGCTGATAATGTTGAACAAAACTTGCGATGATCTATAGATGTATCACCTTGATGTTGTTGATTGTCACCTACCCAAAAACATGAATATTTTATGATGTGAGAAAAACAATGTTATAAGTTATTGTAAATTTTTTATGATTATTGACCAAGTGGGGTCAAGGATGACTGTAATTAAATACTCTAATATTTTTATTATTTATAAATAAAAGAAGAGACAAATATCCAAAGGAGACTGTTAAAGAGTGTTCATTGACCCACTAGGAGGAATGAACTGGGGTGGAGAACAAATTGACAATTGGCAGCATCTTCATTCACTTCTAGCTGTTGAAGGTGGCAACTTCCCTATAATTATGGTCATGTTCCCCAACAAAGTGGAACAGAGCAGGTGGCTCAATAATTATGAAACTGACCAAAAGACCTAGGCACTCTTTTTACACCCATCGAATTGAGCAGGCGGCTCACTATGTTTTTCCTTGTGACAATTCTGAGAGTAGAAAGTGGGAATGCACAAGATATTCGATGAGGGGAAGGATAGGGAGTGAATGATAGAGTAAGTCTGCAATTGGAAAGAGTACTGCTGAGTGCAGAAATTATACTGTTGAATGCAAAAGTTATACTACTGAGCACATAAACCATTACTGCTGAGTTGCAAAAGGACAAGCTCTTGCCTCCACACAGTATCTTCATCCCGGTGGTTCAGTGAACATGCTCGGGGGTCCTAAGGCAAGTAACATTGGTTGCTTTTAGGAAAAGGTTGGGTGGAACGGGATCCTTTGGGTGTTTGTCCCCCTCTACAATTATCAGGTTCTTTATTGCATGAGTTATTTAATTCTAGATCACTAATCCACTTCTGAATGTTGCATTTTACTTAACTATTAGATTAGAATTACTGAAATGGATAGTTTATTCTGCATTATATTTTATCTTACTGGTTAAACTAGAAATACAGAATTGATAGTTTATTTAAATGTTTGAATGATTGAATCTAGAAAATTGATGAATGAATAAATCTCCCTCTGTATTTTTCCACTCTCCGAAGAGACGTACTCTAGTACAGAGGAGTTAGTTTAATAATGGATTAGAATGATTCCATTATGCAATTAGAATGCTGATCTTTTCTATATATCAGAGTTGGTAGAATTTCAACATTTTCATGAAAGAATTGTGCTAAGTATATGTTCATAGAAATAGCTTATATATTTAATAGTCATGGTATAAACATGATACTTATTATAGAAATAACTAGGTATATATATATATTACATCTATTTAAAATATATATTTTATCAATAGAATAACTCTGTGTATCATCTTAAATATTTATTTATACACTGCAAGAAAACATTATACAGTCACGAACAGAATTAGAATAAACTTGATCATTGTTCATAAATTCCAATAAGAGCTATATAATTGAACACAGGCTAGAGTTCAACATCTAGTTTCAAAATTACTTCTCAATATTTAAAACATACATATAGGATAACAAACTGAATCCCTCAACAACATTGATTCAAAGAATATAACGGGATAATATCTCAGTTAGGATTATCTCTGATAACCTATGCTGAGCATATAGAGGCTCGAGCTATGCCCATATGTTATTTTATAAACATCATTCAAATAAATAACAATATTTTAACAGCAGTCGAAAGACTGTGGACCAAGCTTCCTTCATATTCATAATAAGAATATAATGTAAATAACAAACAACCAAAATGATAGTCAAAGGTTCGAGACTCATAAGAGCTCACCTTTATTACCATTATACATTATCCAATCTACAAACAGTTCTGTATTTACAAGTGACAGGGTTATTCAACCCTAGTTAAAATACAACCCTAATATTACAAACATGAATAACACATGATCTAATCCCCTTAACCACAGATCAAAGACAATATTTTTAAACAAGTAAAACCTGTGATAGGTCGCGATTTCAAGGAACCATAAAATTTGACCACGAGGTCATCGATTATTAACATCATTTAATCCTGTTGATATCACTTCCAAGGATCGAATCCCTTCAATACCTTTTATTTCATCACACACAGACCCAATAACAAACTACAATTTATAAATAAAAGAAATTTTATTACAAGTTTGCCACAGTAGGGTTTAAGCCCGAATATTCCACATATTAACCATTTTACAAACATAATGAAATCATATTCACAGAGAACATTTCATAAGGTACTAAGTTAATGCCGAATGGCCCCTGATTAAAAATACACAGAGTTCCTGTGTGGGTTTGCTTCATGCCCAAAACCAAAATGCAAATGCATACAACGGTCGTAGGATTAAACCCTAAAAATAGTCAATACATACACTAACAAATTAAAACAAACATTCATAAGTTGCATTTCATTTATAACCAAAATAGAGAATACAAAAGTCGAGGCACTAGGGGCATAAACCCTCTGAACTTTTACAAGTTTTCCATACGACTTAAACTTTTAACAACAAAAACAGAGAAACCATAAGCATTCTAAAATCTTCCATCGTGTTGGGACTACACAGAACCGGCATCAATGCCATACACCACCACGAATACACGGATTAGCACATAGTTTGTTGTAGGAAGTTCTAGGGACTGCCCGAAGCTTACCAGGGCCGTAAGTCCAACACTTCCAGGGAGCAACGCCCACTTCCATGACCCCAAGCCTGGTTAAGGGACCACCCTGGAACATAACACGAAACGCAAGCAAACGATGGCAGGTTAGAGCACTGTGTACTTAAGAAGAATGTTATAAACCAAAATGAGATCTTTCGAATTTTTAACTTACTGGCTTACCTTTTGTTCATGGCACCATGCTAGGAACAAGCTTCAAAATTCACCATAGAACCCTGGAGCTACTGGTAGCAGTTAAACCCCGAAATTCAAGCTACGAGATTCACCATCAAAACCCTGGAGTGCAAGTAGCATTCAAACCCTGAAACGACCGAGAGCCTGTCGGCTCCTTAAAACAAACATTGTAAAACAAAATGAGTAAACAATGGTAGAATAGTCATTTAATGCATGGATAGGGTTTTACCAAAACCCTACATCCATCACGTGGACCCTGCCAACAATGCATTCCACTAGGGTTTAAATTCCTTCGCCTTTGCCTATAGTCAAGAGTCCTGTCGATACCAAAACCTTTATCACCATACAAATTCATTTATCCAAGTTTTAGACTATAGTTTTTGGTTAAGCATTTTAAATGCCACCACATAATAGTTAAAGCATTTCAATATGGAACGTATACCTATAGTCGGAGATCGATTATAATATAAACATACCACCAAATAAGTAATACAAGATATATAATATGATATAATATGTGAACCTTTTACAAATGCAAGTATATCATTTGCCTACTCTAACTCAAGGAGAGGACCTTAAGGTTTTAACCCTATGTAATATCCATTATATAGACCAGAGTTATAACATGACACTATTGTAATTAAAATCATGGCTAGGGTATGTATTACCCTAAGCGTTAAGCCAATATTTCATATACATGCCGAGGACGTAGAAAATAACATAAGAATAATAAGACAGAATGACGTACACGATATCAACCTTCGATCGTCAAACTCTTAAAAACATGGACAGTATATTCTTACCTGCTAGTGGAGTCACCAAACTGTAGCTAGGGTTTTCACCCTAGCTTGTGCAAATGAGCACCTGTTAAGGATTGTGGATCCTTAGCAGCACCGTAGTAAAACAAGAAACGACTAAGATCTAACGACATCAAATAACCGTAATATTAAGCAACAAAACTAACCTAAGCATGTACATGAAAAATAAACTACTTCTAACATAATCAGTAAATAAGAAGCTCAAGAACACAGTAACATGGTTAATGATTCTTTCTTAATTAACAAATGGTAAGAAAACAATTTACATCCAAGTATTACCTCAAGGGTGAGGTTGGTGGAGATTTTTGCAGCCGTATGGTGTAGTGTGCTCCAAGGCTCCAGTTTCTCCTCTTCTCCAAAATGCTAGCAAGGGTGGCCAAGGGTTCACTCTTCGTGGAGAACGCAAGCTCAACTGGTTGAGGAAGGGATCTAGAGTGATTTGGGCAGCATAAGGGTAGGATCGATTGTGGATAGGAAATGGGGGGCCTCCACTTTCTATTTATAGGTTTTTTGGTGGAGGAGAGCTTGCCCCATGGTTTTAGGCCAATAGTGGTTTTAGGTCAATCGTTTAGGGTTTACTCCTCTTTTTTCCCTCCATTTTGATTTTATTCCTAATTTCTATTCCCTTTTATTTGATTTTGGGAATTTTTAGCCCCTTTTGAGGGTTTTTAGTATGTTTGGAGGGTTTTTGAATAATTTGAGGGGGATATTATTGACCTTTTCCTTTTGGGTAAGTATTTGGGGACTAGCATGGTAGGAAAAATGGTTAACAGGGTCATGTGGCTAGGGGGATGAGCTAGTGAGCATTTTTTAGGTGTTAACAGGAATAGTAAGTGTGTTAGCTATATAATAGCTAAGTAAGCCTCGGGATATCCATAGGACCCCTTCGACAAAAGAAAAACATAAGGTTAGTACCCGTGATCATAATAATAGGCTGTAAGAGACAGAATAAATATCGAACTATGCTTTTACTAATTAACAATAAAACATATTGCATAGATATTCAAACAAATGCATTTATTCAAAAGTTGAGTATGACATAAATTAAGTAATTACAACATTATGATGTTATAACACATTTAAATAACTAACGACTGTCTGTGAATAATTTGTGTCGTCATTATAAACATAACTGACCTGTTATTAAAATGATTAAAGTATAATTAACATTCTTTCCGCATAATAAGTATTAGCATTAAATACTGTACAGAAAAATTTTAATTTTTTATGAAATTTTGGTGATGTTACATGTGGTATCAGAGCGCAAGTTCAAACACTAGGCCTGGAAGTGGCTCAACGCATGCAATTTAAATTGAAAACAGAAAATACAGTGACTGATTTTTGTTTTAATTTGTTTCTGTACAGAACATTTTGTATCTAATTTGCAGGTAATGGAAGGAACAGAAGAATCTGCTGAGGACCAATTCCAACAAAATGATCAAAATAATAATGAACATGAACATGTTAATGAAGATAATATTTATGTGGAATTAAATGATAATTCATCTGAATTACTTGAACAGTTAGAGATTTAAAAACTGAAATAAAAACTGTAAAGGAAGATAATGAAAGGATTTTAAAAGCACAAGAAGAATTGAATCAAATATTACTGCATAAATTTCATAATGACAAAAAAGATAAAAGAACAGAATTTAATTCTGAATCTGGAACCATGTCCTATCAACATAAAGGTAAGAAGTTAAAATTCACTAATGATGAAAGTAGTTCTTCTTCTGAAATTAATGTTAAATCACATAGGAAGAAACATAAGTATTCCAGCGACAGTAGTGATAATGATTACCATTCTAAAAAGAGGAAGTACAAACCATACAAAGAGATTTTCGGAGAGTTTAAGAAGATAAAACCCCCAACTTTTAATGAAGAAATAGAAAAGGGAGAGGAAGTCGAAGCCTAGCTGTCCAATATGAAGAAATATTTTCAAATTTACAACTACTTACACCAGTTAAAAGCTAAAATGACAATCTATAATCTGACTGAAAAATCCGACATCTGGTGGCAAGATATAAAATGAGTAAAAGGCATAAAAGAGAAACGCATAAATTGGAGTACTTTTAAAAGGTATTTCAAAAATAAATTTATGTCGGAATAGTATTATGAAGAATGAGCTAAAGATTTCTATGATTTAAGGTTGGGTTCCATGAACATGAAGGAATTAAGCAACAAATTTCTAAGTTTATTGAGATATGTGCCTTACATTACTGATGAAAAACCCAAGGTACAGATATTTCCGAGCTGCCTACCTTCTCTTATAAAGGACAGAATTGAGTATGACGACCCTAAGACCCTTGAAGAGGCCATGAGAAAGGAAAATTTTTGTTATGAACAGAACAAAAAAAGGGAAAGTATACCTAGCTGGAAGGCTAAAAGGCCCAATAATTTTGAACAAAGAAGGAAATTTTTTACATTTAATTGAAATTTTGGAAACAATAATTCTCGTAACTTTCCTAACAAAAATTTCAAGGAAATAATCCAAGAGGCAATGCACAACAAAATTTTATAGCTGCAAGAGACAGAGACCTGCCTAATAATTATGCTAAAAATAATGAACAAAAGGAACCTGTAAAATGTTGGGGCTGTCAGGGACCTCACTATGCATCGAGTTGTCCTAACAAGAAAAGAACCGTCAAGAACATACATACAGTGCAAGAGGAGGCAACCGTTGGTGACTTAGCGAGGGAAATGACCAGGATCAATGCAGCCTTGGAAAACAGACATGTTGATCATCAAACTTCAATGGTTGAAGTAGAAGGTATGCTGAAAGATAAACCCATCTCTATTTTAATTGATCGAGGAGCTAGCCTAAGTTATGTATCTCCTAGTATAGTAGAAAAATGTAAATTGCAAGTAAAAATGTTTGAAAATTCTTGGCTGGTTCAACTAGCAACAGGGACCAAAATAAAGGTAGTCAATTTTGTTAAAGATTGTGATTTGCTTATGAATCAGTTTAGAACACAAGTAAAGTTGAATGTACTATCATTATGGTATTATGATGTCTTAATTGGAATGGATTGGCTGGAAAAGCATAGAGTAGTTCTGAATTGTTTTGAAAAGACATTTACATGCTTGAATGATAAATGTGAAACAGTAACAGTAAAAGGAATCCCTAGAAAAACTTCAGTTAGACAGATTTCTGCATTGCAAGTAAAAAGGGATGTTGTAAAGAATGTAAATTGTTTGTTGTAAATGTAATAAATGACGAACACATTACTAAGGAAAATAAATTAAAACTTGAGGATATACCAATCCTAAGAGACTTTTCAGATGTGTTCCCAGAAGAAATTCCAGGATTACCTCCGAAAAGAGAATTGGACTTCACCATTGAGTTAGTACATAGTGCGGTACCCAACTCAAAAGCTCCTTACTAGATGAATATCCTAGAGTTTAACGAATTAAAATCAGAGTTAAAATAATTAATTGATAAAAAATACATAAGACCAAGTGTGTCTCCGTGAGGAGCACCTATCATTTTCATTAAAAAGAAAGACGATACTTTGCGTTTATGCATAGACTACCATCAGGTAAATAAAATGATGATTAAAAACAGATATCCCTTGCCCCGCATAGATGAATTGTTTGATAAATTACGCGGAGCAATGATATTTTCTAAAATAGACTTGAGATATGGGTATCATCAAGTCATAATTAAAGACGATGACATCTTTAAAACTGCTTTCAGAACCCGCTACAGGCACTATGAGTTTATAGTTATGCCTTTTTGGGCTAACTAATGCTCCAACTATTTTCATGTGTCTAATGAATAATGTTTTACATTAGTATTTGGATAAATTTGTAATTGTTTTCATTGACGACATCTTAATCTATTCAAAGACTAAGGAAGAACATGATGAACACTTACGTATAATATTACAAGTCTTAATAGAACATCAACTGTACGCTAAATTCAGTAAGTGCAAATTTTTCAAAAATAAAATACAGTATTTAGGTCATGTGATATCCAAGGATAGAATCTCATTTGACCCGGATAAAATCAGAGCAATTAATGAATGGCCTGTCCATAAAGATGTAACCGGTGTACGATCGTTCATGGGAATTACAGGTTACTACCGAAAATTTATAGAAGGATTCTCAAGAATTGCAAATCCCATAACCTCCTTACAAAAAAAGGGAAATAAATTTGTTTGGGATCAAAAGTGTGAAGAAAGTTTTAACAAATTGAAAGAACTATTAACTACTGCACCTATTCTAAAAATTGCAGACCCAAACAAGGACTTTGTTGTATGCATTGATGCATGCAATGATGGACTTGGCAGAGTCTTAACACAAGAAGGTCATGTAATAGCGTATGAGTCAAGAAAGTTAAAAATTCATGAGAAGAACTATGCTACCTACGATTTAGAGTTGGTTGTTGTGATACATGCTTTAAACATGTGGCGTCATCATCTAATCGGTAGAAATTTTTCATTAATGACAGATAATAAAGGTTTAAAATATCTATTGGATCAACCAAACTTGAACGCAAGAGCACAAGCTAGGTGGTTAGCTTTCCTTAGTGAATATGATTTCGATATCCATCACATAAAAGGTAAAGAAAATAAGGTTGTTGATGCCTTAAGCAGAAATGAAAAATTGAACTTTATGGCAGCAATCAGTTCTTATAAAACAGATTTAGAAGATCAACTTGACGAAGGGTTAAAATTGGATGAAAATTACCAGAAATTACAACAAAAAGTTGCAGAAAATAATTCTGAAAATTTAATAACATATTACAGTTTGAATGAAAAGGGTTTAATGTTGTATAAAAACAGACTGTATGTGCCTAATGTACATGAAGTTAAGTTGTTGATTTTAAATGAAATACATAAAAGTCGTTATTCAGGACACCCTGGTTACCAAAAGATGATAACAATGTTAAGAAAAGATTACTTTTGGCCAATATGAAGAATGAGGTGGCTAAATATATAGCTAGGTGCTTTGAATGTCAGCAAGTTAAAGCTGAGCATCAACACCCAACTGGTTTATTACAACCATTTCCAATTCCAGATTGGAAGTGGGAAATTATCAACATTGAGTTTATAACCGGTTTGCCTAAAAATCAGAAACAAAATGATTCAATAATGGTAGTAGTAGATAAGCTTAGCAAAGCAGCTTATTTTATACCTGTTAAAACCAATTACAAGGCTGCTAACATTGCTGAAATTTTTATGAAACAAATTTTTCCGTTTGCATTGAATTCCTAAAGTCATAATTTCTGATAGAGACTCTAAATTTACGGGAAATTTCTGGAAGTCTTTGTTTAAAGGTTTGGATACTACATTAAATTTCAGTACATCTTTTCATCTGCAAACAGAGGGAAAGACAGAAAGAGTAAATCAGATTCTTGAGGATATGTTAAGAATGTATGTTAGAGGTCAGCCAAGAAAATGGGAGTATTATCTGCACTTAGTTGAATTCACTTATAACAATCATTATCAAGCTTCAGCTAAACTCAGTATATTTGAAATTTTTGTATGGTAGAAAGTGTAATACTCCTATTTCATGGAGTAATCTAGTTGACGGGTTGATGTTAGGACCTGAGTTATTGAAAGAAATAGAACTAACAGTGAAACCAATACAAGGTAATCTGAAAATTGCACAAGATAGACATAAGAGTCATGCAGATCTCAAAAGAATTCAGAAAGAGTTTCAGGTTGGTGAGCATGTTTTCATCAAGGTAAAACCCAAAAAGAGCTACTTAAAATTAGGAAGTTGTGTTGAATTAGCACCAATGTATTGTGGACCCTTTGAAATACTATCAAGGGCTGGACCAGTGGCATACTAGTTGGCCTTGCCACCAAATCTTAAAATACATAATGTCTTTCATATTTCTATTTTGAAAAAGTATGTACATGATGCTATTCATGTGATCAATTGGAATGATGTACAGGTGGAACCCGAAGGAGATTTTCTGGTGGAACCGGATTGTATCCTTGACAAGAGGGAAATTTTACTTCGGAATCGCACCATTGGATAGGTAAAGGTGCAATGGAAGCACCTTAGTCTAGATGAAGCAACCTGAGAATTGGAGATTCATATGCGGGCGGCATATCCAATTTTGTTCCAGGAAGGATCATAGGATGATGAATAAAGCAACATCGAGGACGATGTTGAACTTAAGAGGGGGTGTATGTCACCTACCAAAAAATATGAATATTTTATGTTGTGAGAAAAACATTATGTTATAAGTTATTGTAAAGTTTTTATGATTATTGACCAAGTGGGGTCAAGGATGACTGTAATTAAATACTCTAATATTTTTATTATTTATAAATAAAAGAGGAGACAAATATCCAAAGGAGACTATTAAAGACTGTTCACTGACCCACTAGGAGGAATGAACTGGGGTGGAGATCAAATTGACAATTGACAGCATCTTCATTAACTTCTAGCTGTTGCAGGTGGCAACTTCCCTATAATTATGGTCATGTTCCCCAACAAAGTGGAACAGAGCAGGTGGCTCAATAATTATGAAACTGACCAAAAGACCTAGGCACTCTTTTTACACCCATCAAATTGAGCAGGTGGCTCACTATGTTTTTCCTTGTGACAATTCTGAGAGCAGAAAGTGGGAATGCACAAGAGATTCGATGAGGGGAAGGCTAGGGAGTGAATGATAGAGTAAGGATGCAGTTGGAAAGAGTACGGCTGACTGCATAAATTATATTGTTGAATGGAGAAGTTATACTACTGAGCACATAAACCATTATTGTTGAGTTGCAGAAGGATAAGCTCTTGCCTTCACATAGTATCTTCGTCCTGGTGGTTCAGTGAATAGGCTCGGGGGTCCTAAGGAAAGTAACATTGGTTGCTTTCAAAAAAAGGTTGGGTGGAACAGGCTCATTTGGGTGTTTGTCCCCCTCTACAGTTATCAGGTTCTTTATTGCATCAATTATTTAATTCTAGGTTACTAATCCACTTATGAATGTTGCATTTTACTTAACTATTAGATTAGAATTACTGAAATGGATAGTTTATACTACATTATATTTTATCTTACTGGTTAAACTAGAAATACATAACTGATAGTTTATTTAAATGTTTGAATGATTGAATCTGGAAAATTGATGAGTGAATAAATCTCCCTCTGTATTTTTCCACTCTCCAAAGAGACGTACTCTAGTACAGAGGAGTTAGTTTAATAATATATTAGAATGATTCCATTATGCAATTAGAATGCTGATCTTTTCTATATATCAAAGTTGGTAGAATTTCAACATTTCCATGAAAGAACTATGCTAGGTATATGTTCATAGAAATAGCTTATATATTTAATAGTCATGGTATAAACAAGATACTTATTATAGAAATAACTAGGTATATATATATATATTACATCTATTTAAAATATCTATTTTATCAATAGAATAACTCTGTGCATCATCTTAAATATTTATTTATACACTGCAAGAAAACATTATACAGTCACGAACATAATTAGAATAAACTTGATCATTGTTCATAAATTCTAATAAGAGCTATATAATCGAACACAAGCTAGAGTTCAGCATCTAGTTTCAAAATTACTTCACAATATTTAAAACATACATACAAGATAGCTAACTGAATCCCTCAACAACATTGATTCAAAGAATATAATGGGTTAAGATATCAATTAGGATTATCTCTGATAACCTATGTTGAGCATACAGAGGCTCGGGCTACGCCCAGATGTTATTTTATAAACAACATCATTCAAATAAATAACAATATTTTAACAACAGTCGAAAGACTGTGGACCAAGCTTCCTTTGTATTCATAATAAGAATAGAATGTAAATAACAAACAACCAAAACAATAGTCAAAGGTTCGAGACTCATAAGAGCTCACCTTTCTTTACCATTATACATTATCCAATCTACAAACAATTTTGTATTTACAAGTGACAAGGTTATTCAACCCTAGTTAAAATAAAACCCTAATATTACAAACAAGAATAACACGGGATCTAATCCCCTTAACCACAACTCAAAGACAAGATTTTTAAACAAGTAAAACCTGTGATAGGTCACGACTTCCAGGAACCGTAAAATTTGACCACTAGGTCATCGATTATTAACATCATTTAATCATGTTGATATCACTTCCAGGGATCGAATCCCTTCAATACCTTTTATTTCATCACACACAACCCAATAACAAATTACGATTTATAAATAAAAGAAAATTTATTAAAAGTTCGCCACAGTAGGGTTTAAGCCCGAATCTTCCACATATTAACCATTTTACAAACAGAATGAAATCATATTCACAGAGAACATTTCATAAGGTACTAAGTTAATGCCGAATGGCCGAAGATTAAAAATACACAGAGTTGTTGTGTGGGATCGTTTCATGCCCAAAACCAAAATGCAAATGCATACAATGGTCGTAGGATTAAACCCTAAAAACAGTCAATACATACACTGACAAATTAAAACAAACATACATAAGTTGCATTTCATTTATAACCAAAATAAAGAATACAAGAGTCGGGGCTCTAGGGGCATAAACCCTATGAAATTTTACAAGTTTTCCATACGGCTTAAACTTTTAACAACAGAAACAAAGAAACCATAAGCATGCTAAAATATTTCATCGCGTTGGGACTACACAGAACCGGCAGCAATGCCATACACCACCATGAATACACAGATTAGCACAGAGTTTGTTGTAGGAAGTTCTAGGGACTGCCCAAGGCTTATCAGGGCCGTAAGTCCAACACTTCAAGGGAGCAACGCCCACTTCCACGACCCCAAACCTGGTTAAGGGACTACCCTGGCACATAACAGGAAACAAAAGCAAACGATGGCAGGTTAGAGCACTGTGCAATTAAGAAGAATGTTATAAACCAAAATGAACTGTGTTGAATTTTTAACCTACCGGCTTACCTTCTGTTCATGGCACCATGCTAGGAACAAGCTTTGAAATTCACTATCGAACCTTGGAGTTACTGGTAGCATTCAAAACCCGAAATTCAAGCTACGAGATTCACCACCGAAACCCTGGAGTACATGTAGCATTCAAACCTTGAAACGGCCGAGATCCTGTCGGCTCCTTCAAACAAACATTGTAAAACGAAATGAGTAAACGATGGTAGAATAGTCATTTAATGCATGGATAGGGTTTTACCAAAACCCTACGTCCATCACGTGAATCCTTCCAGCAATGCATTCTAGTAGGGTTTAAATTCTTTCGCCTTTTCCTATAGTCAAGAGTCCTGTCGATACCAAGACCTTTGTCACCATACGAATTCATTTATCCAAGTTTTAGTCGATAGTTTTTGGTTAAGCATTTTAAATGCCACCACATAATAGTTAAAGCATTTCAATATGGAACGTATACCTATAGTCGGAGATCGATTATAATATAAACATACCACTAAATAAGTAATACAAGATATATAATATGATATAATATGTGAACCTTTTACAAATGCAAGTATATCATTTTCCTACTCTAACTCAAGGAGAGGACCTTAATGTTTTAACCCTATGTAATATCCAGTATATAGACCAGAGTTATAACATGACACTATCGTAATTGAAATCATGGCTAGGGTATGTATTACCCTAAGCGTTAAGCCAATCTTTCATATACATTCCGAGGACGTGGAAAATAACATAAGAATAATAAGACAGAATGACGTACACAATATCAACCTTCGATCGTCAAACTCTTAAAAACCTGGACAGTACATTCTTACCTGCAAATCTGTATAGGAATAGTAAGTGCGTTAACTATCTAATAGTTAAGTAAGCCTCGAGGTATCCATAGGACCCTTTCGACAAAAGAAAAACAAAATGTTAGTACCCATGATCATAATAATAGGTTGTAAGAGACATAATAAATATCGAACTATGCTTTTATTAATTAACGATAAAACAGATTGCATAGATATTCAGACAAATGCATTTATTCAAAAATTAAGTACGACATAAATTAAGTAATTACAACATTATGATGTTACAACACATTTAAATAACTGACGGCTGTCTATGAATAATTCGTGTCGTCATTATAAACATAACCCACATGTTATTAAAATGATTAAAGTATCATTAACATTCTTTCCGCATAATAAGTATTAGCATTAAATACTGTACAGAAAAATTTTAAATTTTTATGAAATTTTGGGGATGTTACATTGATGATGCTCTCTCTCCTTTCTCCCTCAGTTGATGTTGTTGTAGTCAGAATAATAACCTTCTCATTAAGGGGGAGTGTTGAAATATTGTAACTTAGAAGAATATTCTATTGTATTTTATCATTGTAATTTATTCGGAGATGTTTTATTCCTCCGTCGGGATTTCATTATTGTATTTGATCATGTAAATTCAATGAGGTAAATCCTCCCATGTAATTCGGGGAAATAGATCCCCTTGAGTCAATTGTAATGGGGTGCTTAAGTCCCCTAGAGGATTCATCCCAGTCAGCATTAAGTTGAGTGGTTAAGTTGTTGGGGCCAACCTAGTTAGGGAAAAAGTCAAGTGAAAGATAAAATATAAATAGAGGTGTTGTGTTCCTCATTTGAACACACACACTCACTTGTGGATTGCACATTAGGAGAGAGAGAGAGAGAGAGAGAGAGAGAGAGAGAGAGAGAGAGAGAGATTTGTGAAGGAGAATGAGCTCTTGTTTGGGGATTTCATCTTTGTACTTTTGATCATCTATATTGAGGAAGTTTTGTTGGGTTTTACCCATGAGGGTTTCCTAGGATAAATTGTGTCTCTTTTGCTTATGTTGTGCTTGTTATTCTTTCAGCGATCATGTATATGCTATTGTTGTGAAATTGAATTGAATACTGATGTTATCTATATTAGCATATTGAATCTTAACACTTATATCGGTCCACACAGAACCATAGTCCATACAGGACAAGGAGTTCACACAAAACACAGTAGTTCACATATAAATCATATCAGTCCACACAGAACCACAGTGCACACAGGACAAGGAGTTCACACAGAACTCATATCGATCCACACAAAACCATACACTAGTACAAAATGAGAGCTAAGTGACTAGGCGACTAAAAACATTAGTCACCACTGTTTTTTCAAGGGATAAACGACTAAAATTGAGCAATTTTAAATAAGCCGACAAAAAATGACTAAGATAAACAACTAATTTAGTCACGAGATAAAATATATGACTAGATAACAAGTGACTAAATAAAAATGACTAACATAAATGACTAATTACAAAAAAAGAAAAGAGGAAAGGTATATATAACTGCTAAGTACAAAAAAATAGAAACGAGGAGAAATGTCTCCATCTATGAGCCAAAAACAGGAAAACTGCATGTGTAAAAAAGTAGACCCCCGCACCACTCCTCAAAATGAATAAACCCCTCTAAGGCGACAAGACCACATATGGATAAAGCGTCTACATGTGTATTGAACTCTAAGTATAATTTAAAAAAAAAAATGATTTGAACTCTATAGCTTCCTGACACCACATATTGATTTTGAGGTTATATGAGATGCATTTGCCTCAAGGTATATTTTTGCAATTTGATTGGGTATTGTTCTCTTATGTACATTGTTTGTGAAAATTCTTCCATCTTAGGTGGTCATTTAATTATTTCCAGGCTCACATAATATGGCCAGTTTGATGTCAATTTAATATGTTTTTAGGTTCATATGCTAAATGTTTTTATTGGAAAGAGTTGTTGCAAGATGGGCATGAGTTATTTTATTATATTTTGAAAGGCTTAATTATATTTCCCCGTGAACAAAATGAAAAACAAATATGTCAAAAAAAGGTTGCTCTAACCTCAAAAACATTGAGAACCACCTAACAAAAGGATCCAATAATTTTAAGGATTACTTCAGTCACTCGCTCACACACCCACACCCACACATACACACAACCCTTTTGTTTAAATCTTGGTTGGAAGGGATTCAAAGACCATACTTCATGCAATAATGACCGCTAGAGAACAAAACATAAAGTGAAATTGTACAAAGGTCTTCATGCTTAAGGCGTTGGCCTTTTGCAAAAATTGGTCATATTTGTTGAACTTCATTATACAACACATTAGAAAACAAGGGAAGGAGACATGCAAGTAGCTATCTCTAATTTGTGTTCTAATAGTGGAAGAAAACCACTAGGATTATCATAAATAGTCAAAGGGCCATAAAAAACAATGCCCACCCTCCAAATCAGGGACCAAAGTGTCAAAAAATGGGAGGCCAAAGAGTCCCACACCACTAAAAACCAACCCATCATTGAGCAACAATGTCTGTCACAATGTATCATGAAAGAAGGTAGAGTAATGCACCTCCATAACATAAGTAAGAGGCCAACCACACAAAGAAATGGGAGTAATCCCAACACTAAAATCAATCCACATCAACAACACACATAAATATGCCAAGCTGTGACCCTCTAGAGATGTCCTTGACTCGGTTTGCTTCTCGTCAGAAGCTCCTCCTTGCATAGTATAACCATCGACTCACACCCCACAATATGTTGGCGAAATATTATAAGGGGTTCATGCAGGTGTCGTCAGGGTGAGACGGAGGTGGCTCATGTCTCACCTCTCTCCCATCATTCTTTCTAGGACAATCCCTCATCTACCATTTCTATTAGTTAGCAATTTAATGGATATGCTTGTAAATTAATTTTTTGCATAAAAATAGAGGGCTCATGTCCCTATTTTCATTTATATCAAGAAACAAATACTCACATATTGTTAGATTGCAGTTGGGATAAAGGGTTAGTTATGTGGCTTAATCCCCTAGATATACTTGTGGAAGGCAATGTGACTAAATGTCGATGCATGATGCACCAACATCCAAACCAAATTGCATTGTAAGGACAAAACTAGTCAATGGTAATGATGACATTAAAGACATCTCTCCTATTGATGCAATAATGTAAATTGTGAATGCTAATTTGGATGTAATTTTGGTTGTAATCAATGACATATATAGGTCCATATAAATGACCGTTGGATGTAAGAGAAAAAATTTTGTTAACAAGATTCTTCTTATCACTATTGAGGCCAACATTCATAAATTTAGCATCACGGGGGATCAATTAGCACAATTCAATTTGGCCGCTTTTCAACCAAGCAATCACAAGTTGGGAGTATCTGTTCCACCAAAGTTTCCCAAGACTTGCACTTGGCCCCAATTTCCATTGCAGATGCCAATGTCGATCATCATAATTTCAAGGGAAAATATGTCAATGACAATTACATATATGTTAGTCACATAAAACTTTTAGATAAAAATGCAGAAACAAGTCTTAAACTAATAAATTGTAGAAAAGGAAAAGGACAAAAGCAATCACAACCATGACAATGTGAGCAAAGTTACAATCATATTTTAAAAACTTAATTGTAAACTCATTATCTTTCCTAGTGAACACAACCAGAGTATTCTGACTACTATGCCAACACCTACTATGATTACATAATCCACGTAATCATTACATTGGAGCTCAACAAGAACATCATGTCACTTACAACAAGGGTAACAATCATTTCTTCCAATCACCCAAACTACATCCAAAAGACAATATCTTTAAATCATAAGATTATCTTTCCCTATTTACTATTATAACCTTTTTAATATATCCCAATCTCCCTTCTTTGACTCCTTTGACATATATAGACCATAAAATAGTAATTATGGTCCAGATTTTATCATAACAATATTTTGGAATTATGTGAATGTTCACATGATAATTGGTCACATGCGAACACCGTGTAGAGGGAAAAATCCCTCTTCTGATGGTCTCTATCGCGTTTGAGTGTTCTGTCCATGTTCATCAACGGAGAAGCATAGGAAAGCAGTTGCGCAAGTATTAGAAATTTTTTGTGACAGTGTCTGAGATTCTTCATCGCGAATAGAACCGCAAATAGAAATTACTGGAAGGTTTACTGGCACACTATTATTCGAAGGTTGGGGTTTTATGAAAGGTGAATGGTGTTTACAGTGACAGGACAAAGGGCATGGATGGTTTTGTTTGTTAAATCATCAGTTAAATTTAATTCCGGTGATTAAACTCCAATATCCCAGGGCGGAATTCCAAGACACCATCAGGTCGGTAATCTTCTACTTTATGACTTCGTATTTTAAGTTCTTGATGAAGTGCAAAATTTCATTTCTAGGTTTAATTTTCTCTTGGTTTGGAAATTATTTTTTCATCTAAAAAACTTGTAATTTTATTATTGCCATATGGAAGTCCAAAATTGCATTTTTCAAGCTCGTTAAAGAGCACCATGGAGTCATCTCCAGAAAGACAAAAACCATATATAAACTATATTTTCCCTTTCCTCAAGCATACACAGATATTCCAGAAATTATCAAAAGGTCACAGACCTCGACCCAACTTAAAAAAGATCATATTTTCGATTACATTGATCACAATCAGTGTCATATAAATCAGGAACAAAAACATATCCCATCAAGAGCATAGATTTATATTCCATGCCTCATCAATCAAACCGTTTAGAAGTCGTAAAAGGGAGGGCGATAATATCTGGATACGACCCCGTCCATGATCTCTGATAGGAACCAAGTGCCATGCTCCATCACCACTCCAGCTTTCGATTGAAGGTTAGCCTATACATTCCTTTCACAGTAGACATGTGTGAAGGTGACCCTTTCCAATGCATCCTTGATCCTCTTGACCTCCCAGATAAAAATAGACAGTGCTAAATAATTTCAAACACTTCTGTTATTGAGACAGTCTAGTATCAACTTCGAATCTCTGAACACATGAAGATAATTTGCCCCCTTCTCCAGAGCCAAACATAGAAATAACCTTAAAGCTGATAGTTCTGCAAAATTTTTTGCTCCCCTTCCCAAACTAGATTTGAATTTGATGAAATGAGATTTCGAGAGAATTAAAATGCCCCCACCTCCATACTATGATGGAATTCCTTGGACTGCCCCATCGAAGAAACCCCAAGGAGTCGATTTATCAATCTGTTCTTCCACAATATTCCTCTGAATTTTAGTGGCCTCCTCTCGTGGAAAGTGTGATAGGATGCTCCAACTTTGAACATAAACACTCAATGGTGAGACCAACTTATCCTCGAATATTGCATGATTCCTAGACAACCACAATCCTCATGCAATGGTTGCTGGAAAAGATCGAGCAGAACTGGTCCTCGGATCTTCACACCAAAGCCTGAAACCTTCCTCCACATTTTCTCCCTTCCATCCATTCCTGATCCCTGACAACAATTCAATCTCCATCCAAACCCTTTTTGCATATTAGCATTCCATAATGATATGACTGTTTGTCTCCTCCTCTCTAAAGCATAACACACATCTGCTCGGGCATTTCCATGCCCTTTTTTGAAGGTGATCCCAAGTCAATGCACGATTTCTTAATAGATACCAAAGGAAAATCCTTGTTTTTTCTAGGCACTTTAGAGTCCAAACATTTTTCCACCACCATTTATTATCAGTTTGTGGTCCACCCTTGCACAACCTTAAGTATCCCATTCAGGGAGAGTAGTTTCTCAATGGAGCAAATGCCCACACCAGCTGATCACCTTTTCCATTTAAACGAATTATGATTCCTTTAAGATAAGCCAACAATAGATTCCACCTTTCTTCATATTACCCTATAAACCCCATGGCCTCACTGCCAAGACACCCCTAACTCCGAAATGTAATCGTGTCCCCGTCATCTATTTGGGATAATGATGAGATACCTCTCGCTCTCAAAGCTAGTATCATCCAATCAGGCATAAAACAATGGCAATTTCCCCCAATCCATGCATCCTTCCCCAATCACACCTTTGTGCCATCACCAATCTTCCATGCTAGACCTTCTCCAATAAGAGGGAAAACATTTAGAATTTCCTTTCAAATAAGAGAGCATTGGTTGATATTTTTATCCCTTCTTTCGAGCTCATGATCCAATCAGGAAGGGGATTGTTCCTCTTTAATTGTTTTTGTAATTTTAGACTTTGCACAACTTAACTCACTTCAATATCCTCGGGATGAGGGAAGTGCCTATACATTCTCCCTGAGATAATTTACCTGGAAAATAAACTTTTGATTTAGAGAGAAAGATTGTATACATAATCCCACTAATTAGTTTTTTTTAATGAAAGAATAATAGTGGTTTACCAAAGGAATGGATGGTCAATGGTCCCTTTTTAGTAACGGGGATTGATGTAGTGCCAAATACCACCAGTTGACTATGAGGCCACTTGGGGAATCAAAGTGGGATGTTTTATAGATTGAAAAACTATATTGTAGTTGGAAAAACTATATTGTAGTTGGAAAAACTATATTATAGATTGAATGGACTTTCTTCCTATATAGTTAAGTATGTTCTTGAACCTGAGATCTCAGGATAGACATGGGAAAAGTCTTCAATAAAGCTCAACTAAAGTTTAAATAGTAATGAAAATTATATTTCAGAAACATATGTAAGAATATTAATGATAACAATTGGACTAAAGGAACTACCTTGTCACACCTGTTTGAAATGAAAATTTATTGTGTTCTTTGGGGACATACATTAAATAAACTAAGCAATTGGTAGAAGTGTGAAACTCTGACAGTAATTTAAACAAGTGCATATGTCTTAAGTTTATATTTTGCTTTCTGTGATATAGAATTGTGGAAGAGGACATAAATATTGTTGAGGGTCCCTTGTCTAAGGGTATGTTGGAGTCAAACAAATGTTATCTACTTGATTGTGGTGCTGAGTTATATGGGGTTGGTCGAGTGACACAATTGGAAGAGAGAAAGTCTGCGAGCCTTGCTGCGGAGGTAAGAATGTCCTTCTTTTAATATTGATTAGATCCATTGTCAATATTTGAGCTCTAACTTAAACTTTATGATGAATATCTAAATATTAATATTATCCTCAGGAATTCATTACTAATAAAAAATAAGTAACACACACATAACTCGAGTTATCCAGGGATTTGAGACACTACCTTTTAGGTCAAATTTCAATACGTGGTCACTTGGCATTGGAAATTCAGGCTCTGTGGATGGAAGAGGAAAAGTTGCAGGTGAGTATAGCAGTTCTTTGTGCACTGACTAGCCTAGAGATAACACTTTAAGGGGTTTCACTTACTCAATTTCAAATATTTTTTTCAGCATTGCTGAAGCAACAAGGAATCAATGTGAAGGGAATTTTGAAGGAAACTCCACTGAAAGAAGAAATTCCACCATTTCTTGAGGGAAATGGGAGTGTTGAGGTCTGTTGGTTACAGTCTTTAGCATTGTTTAGTAAAAAAATGGATATATTTCAATAGTTTTCCAGTTTCTTCAAATTTTCAATCTCCCAATTCTTAATATGTTTGTTTATCCAGATTGTGTTTTTCATTTTATGAGAGCAAGCCGTTTCTAATGAATGGAAAATGTCATGTTTATATTTTATTATCAAATTGAATGGGGATTCTTGTATCTGGTTGTAGGTCTGGCGGGTCAAGAATGTTTCTAAAGCCCCGGTTCCTAAAGAGGATGTTGGTAAATTCTACAGTGGAGACTGATATATCATACTTTATACTTACCACTTCGGAGACAGAAAAGAAGATTATTTCCTTTTCTTCTGGATAGGGAATTAGAGCACCCAGGTACAGTTTTTAGGATTTTCTAATATTTTTCATTTAGCAGTACACCATGCCTAACTCTAATATTATGCAATGCACCGTGATAAAAAAACTTAGAATGTCAGGGGCCATTATGAGTAAAACCTTCATCACTATTCTGTAACAATTTTGTCATTGAAGATGCTCATTGTTTATTTTTAGCTCTACAACCTGAGTGGGCCTAATGGTTAAGAACATGTGTTTCCTCCTAGGAGGTCATCGGTTCAAATCCGAAGGGGGGTAGGGTATATACACCTCCATAGACTTTAGCATTCAAATCACTGTGCGGAGGGGGGTCCCTTATCCCACAAACAAGGGGGTCTCACACACCAATTTGGTGTATGGATTGGCTATGAACTTAAAAATAGATTATTATTATTATTATTATTATTGTCATTCGGTGACGTCTTGATGTCTACTTTCTTTGCTTTTACTTAGAAGGATCAAGCAGTAGCTGCTCATCTAACAAATACAATGGATAACTCTCTAAAAGGGAGACCTGTACAGGTTGGCATTATTGGATATCATGCCAATTTCATACTTTCTTGCTTGATGTTAGTTTCCTTGAAAATAAGCTTGTTTTTCCCTCACATAGATTATCTTGTACATCACTTATACATGGTAGATAATATTTCTTAAAAATACAGTGTTGCATTTGAGATTATGTTCTTCATGTTCCATGGACTTATTTTGGAAGGAAAAGAGCCACCTGAGTTTATTGGATTATTCCCTAACATGGCCATTTTAAAGGTTTGTAGTTTGCACTGAACCCTTAACTCTATTTTAAGTCTTAAACTATTGTTTTTTTCACATTCAGATTTCCTATTGTTTGATTGAAAGAGATGCCCTATCTAGCAAATTCCAAGGGGCATGTGATCCACTGTTAAATTTATTAGGGTGAAGCAATGTTGTGATTTTTGTTATTTCTTTAATATATTTGTGCTTGATATTTTAGGGTGGACATACAATGGGGATGGTATTTCCCTCATTCAAGTTTGCGGTACAGGGCCTCACAATAGCAAAGAAATTCAAGTTGATCCGGTTCATATTCATTTTCTACCTTTATTTTTATTTATGTGGATTTGTGTGTGGGTGTTTCAAATTTTATTTCTAAACCTTCAGTCTCTAATGTGTAATATATATCATAGGTTGTTAACACTGGATTAACTAGAATAAAAAACCAGAATAGTGGGTTAAAGTTTCTGCATTACTCTGCTAGAGGGAAATGCATGTTCAAGAAAGGAAAAGAACGACAAAAAAAACCTGTCTACCTATTATCGTTTGAGAAGTCCGTTTACATGTAAACTGTTATCAGACAATCCACTTGAGCAGACACGAGCCGGATATCCCTAGCTCAATGTGAGTCTAGAACAAATAAAACAGACTACAAGTGCATTTCCTAGATCTACTTAAGTATCAAGTACTAGATGTCTTACCATTTTACTACCCTGTCCTTTCTCCTGAATGTTGCTCCACGTCCCACGATCGTCAGATCCAAGATGCAAGACCTGTCAAGACAAAGAAACAAGAGAAACCAGTAAAAGACATCTATACAATAAGCGATCTAAGTAAACAGTTAAGCAGGTAAACTACACAATGTCATTGCACATACGAACAATATTGGTGGAAAGCATTAGTATTACTGCAAATAGAGGAGTACATGATAGAGATAGAGAACTACAACCAAGACTTAACGTAGTAGCTCTTCTCCGACCAAGCCAATTTCCATGTTCTTCCGAAGAAGTATGAGTTCTCCAAGATGTGAATGGAGGTGTCTTAAGAGAGTTTTCACTAGCATGTAGATACCATAGGCTTCCTCCTAAGAGAGATTTCACTAGCATATAGATGCCATAGAATTCCTCCCTTTGGATGGGAGTGAGCTTCACTTATATAGGACTAAATGGATAGGATATGGATAGGATAGGTTGAGAGATGGTAGGAGAGAGATAGGGGATCCTCCCAAAGATTTAGGGGTCGAGTACCAGCTCTCCTAGAGGTCAGGGATAATCCCCTAAATGAGCAAGTTTCGAGAAGGATCTCGAATAATCTATTTTTTCCCATTAACTGACCTCGTCGCACCCTGCAGTGGAGCAAGATGTGACGTCGCATGTTGCTAGTGTGCAACCTGCGATGACCCTTCACGACCTAGCACAACTGAGTACAAATCCTTCTAGGATGATTATTTAGTCCAAGTATCTTCAGGGGTGTATACACTGAATCTGATAATGAGTAGATTTTGGGTGTAACAAAATGCCCCCCAAAGCATGAAGCTGTTAAGGATGTACAGGTGAAGTGCTTTGATAGAAGCAATGGCAATAGACTCGTCGAATGAAGGACACTGCTGCAGTACAACTAACTCTGAACTGACAATCTCATATGAAGTACAACATGGCTGCCGACCAGTACATTGCAGATCCATGGTAGTAATGACCGACTAAACATAATCATGGCTACTAGACACAAGCGTAGATCCATGATGAGATGATATCACAGCCATGACCAATACAAAAGTGGATCCGTGTAATATGACTCAATACAAACTCCATCGCAACCTGGGTAAAACATGACTCCCCAGGGTCTTCAAGTTGAACCCGCAATGATACGAATCTATCCATGTGATTACAAATGTCTTGACGTCGAACATGGTAGAAACCACTTGATTACCGGTCATTGATGTAAGCCGTTAACAAGTGCGAGGGATATCACCATTAATGTCAATGATTCCCAAGGTATCACAGTACATATCATCAAGCGTGAATAAATGATTTGAAGTTGAACACAAGATGAATTCTTTCAATCAAGATTCAATGATGTAAACTCATGATGAAAGCAAGGTAACCTTCCATTGAGGCATGCAGGGCCAAGGTACTTGGTTGGTTTCTAGATTAAATCCTCGGATGATGTGTTGAAGTCGACAAGGATGAATCCGTCGAAGGAGGGCCATGATGAATCCCCCATCAATCGACACGAAACACGACAAAAGATGTGTAGAGTGGATCGGATGGTACAGTAACATGTGAGACTGACTCAAAGTAACAACGGCATGATGACGTGTGTACTGACTGTAGATGATAAATAGAGAACGTGTTCTTGAACATGGGCATGGCATGACTTGGCAGCATTGACATAATGAGAATGACACAAACTTTTAATGCAACTGCTAGTGGAAGGTTTCTCTGAATGACTCAAAGGAGTAACAGGACTCAGAAAGTAAGCGGGGACTCATTGACAAACAGATGACCCAAGTATTGTATGCAAATGCAGATGAGTGCCATGTTCAAGAACGACTACATACTGCCACTAAGGTATGTAACACAAACACTTTCCTTTTTCCCCATCATGAATGATGAGTGCCTCATGTGTTTTTTATGAGCTTGATGAGGGTAACCAGATGCTTAGTATAGCTCATCTCATAGATGAGTCCAATCCCAAATATTTTCCGAACCTGGGATAGGAGGGGTTCGTCTCATGACCGGCCCTCCAATGTGAAAATTTTAACGAGTCCATAGAAGGTAAACTTGGTCGTCATTTCATATTTAGAGAGTCTGAAAAGAATGAAAGAAGACTCCAAGGGTACTTTTTCATAAACTTAGCCTCATCGCCCGAAAAAGGGTAAAACAACACGGGAGAGGACTCTTCCAGTCATGATTGGCTAGAGTATTCTTTTTTCATAATTAGTGCCTCCTGGTCCGAAAAAGGGGTAAACTATCACCAGGAACACAACCATTCAAATACTTTAACAAGCACGAACACGACAAGTTCGCTTGGCAATATTTTCATTTTTTGAGAGCCTGAAAAGAGCTTAACGGTAGACTCCGGGGGGTGTCCTTTTCCGTGGAAGTTTAACGAGCCTGGAAAAGTGATAAATCATAACTCGGTACTTGTTCTCATGGTTGGGTGAGTACGAGAATAAACGAAGAGTAAACTCATCCTCATGCAATAATTACGACTAACCAAAAATAATAATGACAAAATATTCAAAGGGGTGTTCATACCTGTAGTTACCGTTGGTGATGCGAGAAACGGCATGAAAGACCATTTTATGACTCTAGTACACTAGAGAAAGTGTCAAATAGCCCCAAATATAATGACAAATGGTCGAAACTATAGTAAATGACCCAAAAGCATCAAAATATTTGAAAAGGAATATTCCATTCTATTTATAAATAGAAATATGGGCCAAAAATAGAAAACATTGTTTCAATTGCCAATTTGGGTGGAGAAGTACCAATTTGGAGCCAAAACTTCCTTTGCCGATTTCGGGAGCTACGATCCGCCATTTCACCAACCGTCTGGATCAGGTAGGCCTAAACTTCATCCAGCAACTTTCCAGTGGTTCAGTTTTTGCTTTTAGGTCCATTTTTTGGAGGGTTTAATGCGCCCTCAGCTCGTCATAGGTGGCATTTTCGAGACCTACGACGAGACCGAGTCATCGCAAGTCTCGTATACGAGAGGTGCGATGTCATCGCATTATGCTTAAACGTACAGTGTGACAGCGGAAAACCACAAACCAAACATCAAAAAGAATTCAAAAAATGGACTTCTAAGGGTTGAAGCAAGACCTAACAATGTTTAAATGTCCTTCTTGGTAGGTTACCAGCTAGCCAACATGGTATTGGAGTGGCAAGAGAGAGAACATGAGCTAGAAGATGTACAAGCTACGAATGATCCACAATGCGTGGATGCTTTGAGAAACTATGGGTTGCTCAATTTCTTTGAGATCCAGGGGATGAGATCCCAGATCCCACTGCTGACACACATGCTTCAGAGTTGGGATGCGGCCCAACAGTACTTTGTGATTGGTGAGCATATCCTCATGATTGACATCGAGGATATCTACTTTCTTACCGTTTTGTCCCAAAGAGGGGACCCTGTACATCTTACCGGCACACGGGCCAGTGACCGTACAGTTGAGGACATGGTGTCGCAGCACTGTATTGCTACCTCTCGACCTTCCAGCGGGAAGATACTCATCAGGGATGTGGTGATCCGTTCACTATGGACCATATTGGTTACTATCACTAGAGTGGCGAGTAGCCAAGCCCCACAGACGTCTACTCGGACCCAGATGCTGTATGCAGAAGACTATATGTCTCCCAGGGTTTTCAACTGGTGCGAGGGTCTCCTCACAAAAATCTGAGCTCAGCTAACCAAGTGTCAGCGAGGGGAGCTCAATCAGTTTGGGTATGGATCGATCATAGTATCGTTCCTCTTAGAGCGGATTCCTCTTCTACGTCCGCAGTTGCTACTTGATGACAGGGAGCCCAGGGATCCCCATATGCTCAGGTGGGCTAAGGTCATGACCCATCATGGTGGCGGGCCCATCATTAGCTTTGGTCCTGAGTTTTTCAGTTGGCTAGAGGGCCAGTTACTTATGATCGAGGACTTTCCATACAACGGCATGGACTTCCGAGAGGATCCCTACTTGGTGCTGCCGGAGGGTGCAGCATGGGGTGATATAGGTGAGAACAAAACCCTTGTATTTTTAGTTTTGTATATTATATCATTTTTTTATGTAGTGCTGACAAGTATGTAATATGTGTGTGCAGACGTGGGCCCTGTACGACCGGTGGGTCTCTCCCTTCTGGCGAGGAGAGACAGAGGCAGGGAGGCATTCGTTCTTGCAGGTGCTCATGCTTCCATCGAGGAGATGGAGGAGGTGTACAGGAACCTATCCCAACTGACTGTGGAGGTACCAGAGCCAGCTATCGATGACCTACCGAGGCCCATGCAGATATTTGGGGTTGGAGCATCCGTGCTCTTAAACGCCTTACTCCGCAAGGTGGATCGGACCGTGGACTGCTTCCTCACCCAGCGACAATGAGCTATTCGAGCTAGGGGTGGTGTACGGTTTAGGCGTCCAGCCTGATGACACTTTTATACTTGTACTGAGAGCTTAGAGGCCTCAGATTTTGTACTTACTGAAAGCTATGATGCTTCATATTTTTGTAGAGACTCACTGAAAGCCATCGTGCTTCAAATTTTGTACCAGCACTACTTTTGAGCGATTTATACATATACAGACATTATCGGCGATTTATACATTATGTGTTTTTAAAATGATTAGTGAAGTGATCTTATTTAGATGTTTGCTTTTATACATTACATTATTTACATGTTGTGAATGCTTTTACATATTATGGATATTATGTGTGTGTGATGTACCAATCTAAAATGAAGTTGGACATCGAGTCAGCAACTGTGTTTAACTCTCATGGAATGTGCAGGTATTGAATGGATTCAAATGACCTTTCCAGGAGACGTACTCGTTTGAAGAGACGGAGTAAGGTGGGATCACGGATGGCGTGAACCCGGTTAAGATGGGAAACCACTAATTGAGAATTCATGTGGATGACAATGTGGTTCATACCCAAGGAAATGGCATTATCTAGGGTTCCGATTACTGCCTGATATTCTGCGGCATTGTTAGTCGCAAACCCTAGGCAATTTCCTCCTGAGCTAATGAGCTCACTTGTTGGAGAATGTAGTACCCAGGCTGCCGAAGCAAGGTTATGGGTATGCCGGCTGGCGCCGTCCGCGAATCCATAACACGTTGCCATCTGCACATGCAGACAGAACATGGTATAAGAAGCGGAAACAAGATCAAAAGACACTCGAAAAGAAATGCGTCACACCACACAAAAACATGCCATGTACAGTATATACAATCAAGTCTATGCATGAGAGATCAAGCATAGTATCTCTTTAGGTAAATCCCATTGCGGGGTTCACCCAAAGAGATTCCGTCATAGTCTTCAAGCTCATAAGCACCTTTTTCCAGCACATGTTTTATAACGTAAGGTCCATGCCACATGGACTCAAACTTCCCTGCTCCTAGTTTATCGTGCTTCTGGTCATAAGTGAGAACCAGGTCACCCTCATTAAAAATACGAGGTTCAACTGACTTATCGTATTGGGATTTGATGCATTTCTTGTGCGCTTCATTAGCAACAGCAGCATCTCGGTGAGACTCGTCAAGTTTTGCTAAGTGAAACAGACGTTCTTCCTCGGCAGTAGTGTTAGGAAGAAGTTCGGCAGCGAGCTGTAGAGATGGAATTTCGCACTCTATCGGTAGGACAGCCTCCAATCCATATACCAATTGGAAAGGAGTGAAGCCTGTGGCGGTTTTGACGGAAGTTCGGTAGGCCCATAATGGTGAAAAGAGCATATTGTGCCAATTGGACTTATGTGTCCCTACCATCCTTTGGATCATAGTTTTCAAGACCTTGTTAATGGCCTCGACTTGTCCATTGGATTGCAAGTAGTAGGGTGTTGAATTTTCATGGCGAAAACCCAACATGTCGCTCAATTCATCAACCATATGGTTCTGAAAGTGAGAACCATGATCGGTAACGATTGCCTGAGGAACTATGAAACGTGCTATTACATGATTGAACATGAAGAGTGCGGTGGTTTTTCCGTCGTTATGGTATGTAGGCATAGCTTCGGCCCACTTTGTAAAGTAATCCATAGCTACAATTATGTAACTATGCCCCCCGGCCGAGGTAGGCTTACAATGCATAAATTCAATGCCCCATTTTGCGAATGGGCCAACAGCAATAACCGGATGTAGTGGGGCAATATGAGTGCGCTTCTTCGTATGGAAGTGTTGGCAAAGAGGACATTTTTTTATGGCCTCAATACAATCTTTGAAGATAGTAGGCCAAAAATATCCTACGCGCAAAATATTCTGGGCTATAGCCATCCCAGAGAGGTGATTGCTACATGCCCCAGTGTGACAGTCATTCAGAACGCGTTCAGCCTCATTGTGAGTGAGACAACGTCAAAGAATTGAATCAACACCATGACGATACAAAGTATCATTGTTGATTAAATAATACTTTGCATGGTGACGAATCTTACGACGGTCGTCGTGAGAAAGTTGAGGATCGAAGCGTTGGGTTTGAAGATATAACAAGATATCTCCATACCACAGATCAATCATACTGATGAGAAACAATGATTCATCCGAAAAGCAGTCATTGTGCTCAACTTCTGCATCAGGACGAGGAAGGTCGCAAATGAGCTCTGCAAACACCAAAGACTTCTTAGACTTGGCTTTCTCAAAAAGAAGATCGAATTCTTGCAGTATCACGATCCAGCGTGAATACTTACCCCCAAGCACATGACGTGTCAGTACGTGGTACATGGGGTTCGAGTCGGCGATGATAGTGGTGGTGCAGAGCAATATGTAGTGTCAGAACTTCTAGATGGCGATGACTGCCGCGAATGCGAGTTTTTCGACATGTGAATATCTAGTTTCAGCGTCAGCCAGACCCTTACTTGCATAGTATATTACATGTTCCTGGGCGTTTTGATCCTCCTATACCAAAACCATGGCGATAGTGGTAGCAGAAGCGGCGAGATATAAGATATAATCTCGATAATAATTAGGCGGTTGGAGTACGGGGGCATGCGTGATGGCATGTTTGATACTGTCGAAGGATTTTTGAGCTTGGTTGTCCCAAATGAATGGGACGTCCTTCTTGAGCAGTCTCATATACCCCTGAGTCTTCTCCGTGAAATTGCAAACAAAACGTCTTAAATAAGTCTCCTTCCCTTGGAGACTTTGAAGTTCCGTGACATCAGTCGGGGGTGGTAGGTTGATGATGGCCTCCACCTTTAAGGGATTGATGCGGATCCCATCCTTCGAAACAATAAATCCTAAGAGGCGTCCGGATTCAACACAAAAGATACACTTATGAGGATTCAAACGGATATTGTACCATTTTCATATGAGGAAAATGGCCATCAGATGATCAATGTGGAGCTCGCGCTGCTTTGAATGAGCAGGGAGATCGTCCAAGTAAGGTTCCACAAATTCCTTAATGTCATGGAAGGCGTACGACATAGCCTGTTGAAATGTGGCGCCATCATTTTTAAGGCCAAATGGGAGTTTGCGGTATGCAAATGTGCCCCATGGGCAGATGAAAGTTGTCTTATGTTGGTCGGCTGGGTTGATCTCAATTTGGTTGTAACCAGAAAATCCATCCATAAATGAGAAGATGATGCTTCTGGCACAGTTGTCGATGATATGGTCGATGAAAGGGGTTGGGTAGTTGTCTTTTGGACAAGCCCGATTAAGGTCCCGATAATCAACATAGATGCGAATGGTTCCCTGCTTTTTTATCACAGGAACGGCGTTTGAGACCCAATCCGTCAATGGGACAGGATAAATAAAACCAGCCTTTAAGAGCTTTTCAATTTCTGCATTAATTGTCACAGTCTTCCGGGGGTGTACCGGTTGCAATTTTTGGCGTACAGGTTTGATGTCGGGATAGGTTTTTATTTCGTGAGAAACAATTGTGGGGTCTATCCCAGGCATCTCCTCATAGTACCAAGCAAATACGTCTCGAAATTGCTTGAACAAGGTCGTGCTAACGACGATTTCTTCAGGGGAACACTTCTGGTCTATGCGAATGTGTTCCACTATACCAGGTTTCACCGAGATGTCTACCGGGGTGGTTGGCTCAATGTTGGCCAAGTTTCCCTCCGTGTCCGTAAGACATGTAAGGATGGGGGAATGAGGGGATGGGTAGATATCTGGTGAAAAGAGGGTGTGGATTTTGTCCTCTATGTACTTCAAAGGAGGAAGAAAAGATGACCTATGATGGAGATCATCCCATGGACTGTCGTCAATATTCATTACTTCCATGATGGACTCGTCTGAGTGAAAAGTCTGAAGTAAGAGATCAGGTAGAGATGACGTCCTTCGTAGAGAACAAGATGGGGAGGCCACGGTGAAATGGTCCTCCAGTGTTGATTGGATAGCCTCGTAAATGCGTTCAGTGGGTGAAAGAGGCATTATGTCTCCAAGCAGGTGTGTTGTGGCTTCGTTCGGTACACGCCAAGCATCATTTCAGTGAGATAAAATCTCTATGGAGATCATGTTCACCGTAGCAACATGATTAGGGGGGTCTGCAGCTGGAAAAACTCCCATGAGAGATGAATCTTTCAAAAGGCCAACCCCTACACTCTCATACTGTTTTGACATCTGTCCAATGGAAGGAATATGGTCACCAGGATGAGTAGTGGCGTCTGGTGTACAAAAATCTAGTTGGTCGATAGTAACAATTCGTCCTTGGTGGGGGAATTGTACTATGCGGAAGACTGAAGAGGCTATCGCCTACATGGTGTAAAACCAATTGTGACCAAGCAAGACATTATAATCTAACGGGGCCGAGACCACTTCCACGTTAATGGTTACGGTCTTTCCGCCCAACTCCACTGCAAGAGCTTGTAAGAGCCCATGAGGTTGAAAGCCACACCCATCGAATGCTTTCAACATGGTAGGAGAATGATTCAATTCAAGGGAGCCAATGGCTCTCCAACAGGAGATCGACATGATAGAAGTGGAGGCACCTTTGTCCAAAAGGGTACGATGGACAATCTTCCCAGCAATGTTCGTAGAAACTTGAAATGCGAGCTGGTGGGAGAGCCTCGACTTAAAGTTGTCAAGCTGGAACATGATGGTATTCGAGGAATCCGGGTCGAATGCAACGATGGATGCAAGGAGATTTTTGCGTTGATTAGGACAATTCTGCAAAACTTCCAAGGTGGACATGGCGTAAGGAGCTTGTGCCAAGTCCTCTACGATATTGTAATTTTGTGCCGCTCGAGCATTAGGATTGCAAACAGCTTTTCGAATCGTACTCTTGGGCGGACGCAATATCGAATCTAAAGATGGACTCTCTATGGTGAGAGAAGTTGATGGTACAGTGACATCAGTTAAGGAGTCGGAAGCTTTTTCATTATTACTTCCAGTGGGTTCCTTCGAAGGGACCGGTTCGTAAGATCGTGAGCGAGTATTCAAGTTCATTAAGGACTGCGGGAGTTGGTTTACCCCTAAGAAACTTTTGCACTTCGTCTCTATGGGGACACTCTTTGGAGAAATGGTCATCTCCACACAGTAAACAAGGATTCTTTAGTTTCCGTTTCTACTTGGTATCGTCAGGAGTGCTCTTTTGTTCCTGCTGGGCGAAAGAATTTTTGGGTTTCCCCTTGTTCTTCTTTTTATCGCTAGACTTCTGAGATGAAGCTGATTGGATAGAATTCACCTCTTCAGTTATAGCAGGAGCGGTGGACTTGGCGATGCTGTGGCCAGCCGGAGTCGGGTTGGATGATCCAACAGTGCTAGCAGCAGGCTGGGTGTTAAGGGAACCAATGATTCCATCAGTTTGGAGTCCCTTATGTGGTTTCACAAGGTCGTTAATGTCACGGGGTGCGTCAGGGAGAATATCAAACAAAGTGCCAGATTGAGTGTAGACTATCTCTAGCACATGGGCACTCGCGATGGCTTGTTCTTCAGTGATATCACCTCGCATAGCGACATCTCTTGCTATGGTGGGGATGAGGTATTTTGTGAACTAGTTTGCTAGGAGCTGCTCTGGAATGGGAGCTTTAATGAGACGTCGTCTCCTTCGCCACTCGTGGATATGATCCGAAGTGTGAGTGGCGGTATTCTAACGGAGCGAGGTCAAAAGTTTGGTACCAATATCATACCGTATAGGCAGCTGGAAATGTGTCAAAAATTTCATGGCAAGAGAACCAAAATCAGGAAAAGAGTGTGGTGGCAACTCAATGTACCACTTGGCAGCCGAACCGGTGAGAGTCCTTTGAAACAATATAAGACGAATTGAATCGTCCATTAAGGAATTAGATGAACACCATAAGTGGTATGTCATCACGTGGTCTTTAGGGTCTTCACCCGGCTTGCTGTCAAATTTGGGGATATCAGACGGAAGTTTCACCGGAATCGGTGGCCAGTTAGATCCATGGTAAATAGGATCGTTGGTTAAACGGGAGAGGTCGAGCAGGTCCAAAGTAGCCAGGAAGGGCAATTGTGGGTTAGGTTGCGCGTATTGATAATACAGATAAGGCATGTAAGGACCAATCTGATTGTAAGGTGGACCAAGCTGACGGGGGGTGTGCCACCCGGACTGTAAGGAGGTCTGCCACCATAAGGTGGTCCATTCTAGTAAGGTGGGGGTCCACCTCCACCACCTGGAGGGGGTGGAGGTCCGCCACCACAACCAGGAGGAGGTGGGGTCTGCCGCCACCACCGGGAGGAGGTGGGGGTCCATAACCGTAATAAGGTGGCCCACCACCACCTCTTCCTGGAGGGGGTGGTGGACCAGCTCCGCCACCAGAAGGATGAGGGCCCCCACCACCTCTGCTACCGGAAGGATGAGGGTCTCCATCACCACTGCCACCACCATAGTAATGAGGTCCCCCACTGCCTCCTCCTGGAGGGGGTGGTGGACCACGTCCACCACCTGAGGGGAAATGTCCTCCTCCACTATGATAGGGTGGTCCCCCACCGCCTCCACCGGGAGGGGGTGGTGGACCATTCCCACCACCGTCGGAGGGGTGAGGGATGTTGTAGGTAAAATGAGGTGGGCCTCCACCAATGTTAGGTGGGGACCCGCCGCCTCCAGTAGGAGGTGGGGGAGGTCCGATCGGGGGTGGTGGTACCTAAGGGATAATCGGTTGGGGTCCGTGTTGCAACACAAGTTGTTGCCCCCATAGAGTGTATGAATTTCCAGGATAAGGTATCTCGTATGGTGCGCTTCCGGGATTAGGTTAGCCGGGCACAGGGTTAACAGAACCTGGATAGGCTTGACTCCATAAGGGTTGAGTTACATTTGACGGCCCCCCAACATGATATAATCCCGTGGTGGATGGCCTAGAGGGTTGGGACGGTCCAACGGAAGGCTCGTTGTGGTTTCAACCGCCTATGTTCTGGTTAGGAAATGGGGGTTTCCCCCTAGCCATAATAGTCTAACCACTATTCAAAGGGTGAACCAACGTAGGTTGTTGACTAGCTACCGTATTAATAACATTACCAATAAAGTAACTCGGGGGAATGAAATACCCTCCCCTCGAATTTTGAGGTGGGGGAGGAACTGGTAAAGTAACTGTGGTAGTGACGGGTGTGTTGGACTGTTGTCCTTCCACCGGTTGGTTCACTTGAGGTGCAGGACTGGACTCTTACGAGGGATGAACAGTCTTGTTAGTGGTCACGTGGTGGGGTGCTTCAGGTGATCTGAAATATATCGGATGAACTGGGATTTCTCCGTCATCAAATCTTAATTGGAAATGGCGATTTCGAAACTCTTCAAGGTGTTGCTCGAGACTTTGTCTTCGAAGCTCATCACCTTTAATACGTAACTGTTCCAAACATTCATGGATGGGGCCGAAAATATCGGCAGGGTCAAGCCTATAGTAAGGCCTAGAGAAATCTAGAGTAGTCCAGTTAGGAGGGGATGAGATGGCAAAATGAGCCACTGGGTGGTCTGTAGAAGATTTCCAATAAGCTGTTGTAGGGTCGTCTTGGGGTCGGTTTATCCATTCCAATGATCCAGGTTCTCCCGAGATGACGGGAGAAAGGTCTTATGAAGTGGGGATTTGTGCTCCTTCATCCTGCGGTGGATGAGAGGCAGGTGAATCCGGAGGAGTTTGTGGAAACAAAAGTCCTCCAACATTCAAAGTGGGGTTTTCCACTTCAGTAACTACAACCGCGTTACGTTGATCCATTATTACCCTCGAAATAACCTCCAGATTAAGGGGATATTCAGGTGATAAATTCAAGATACTGTGGGACCTTCTCCAGGGAAAATCCACCAGAGTGTCAGGATGATCAGCCAGGATGGCTAAAACAACGTTTCTCCTAAGGGTATGCTAAAAGAAAAAGCAGTCCAGAAAAAACCCTACTCAAACTAAGGCAACAAGCAAACTTATGTGATAGAGTGGATTCAAAAGTCTGGAACCTCACGGGATTATCAAGGCATTGCAAATCGCGATATACTGCGGGGTCCAACAATATGCCGCGACAAGGAGGATTGGGATCGTACCCTTGCCTGCATACCCAATTACGTGGACAATACATGCGTGCTAATCTCCCCGAGTGCTGTTCTCGGTGAATTGCTTTGCCAAGACGGGAAAATGGTTAACTCAGTTGGTTTCAGGAATCCTAATGGTGTCTCTCGATATACGCAAGGTGCGTGGGAGCTCAAATCCGTAGTGGTGCTGTCTAATGCACAACCGTTCGGCAAGAGACCTTCTGATATACGTGTCGAGTACGTGATACACCCTTCGATATACGCAAAGTATGGATTATGGTACTTGGTGGGTACGTGAAGGAGCTCGATATACCGATGTACGTGGAAGACTAAAATACCCCCGGGATATAGTGCTGGCAAATAACGACAGCTGCCATGCTTAACGACGCCGGAACACGTCTCTAACTTACACACAAGTTGCTAAAAATTTTACCTAGTTCTACCGTTAATTTTATCTTGGACGGTTAGGTGAATGCATGAGGTGAGTATATAATCGGAAGCATAATGCAAGCCCTAGCTACATGCATGAAATGTTCTTTTCTTTCAGTGAATTCTAGCTGTGGGAAGGAGAAAAAATTTTCCAATGATATTGCCAAAACAAACTCAATGCAACACAATCTCAATTCAAGAAAATTTGACAATGAAAGTATTCTTTTCCTTTTCGACAAAACACAAAAGTACACAACACTACTATCTAAATCAAAGTATTTTTTCTTTTCTTTTTCCTTTCAAATCAAAACGACACTAGGTAATTAAAAGAGAGGATTCTGAAATGGAATATGCAAGCTTTTCAATTTCTCTTTCAATGATCTACAGGAAACAAAAACTAAAAATGCATCTATCTTTCCTTAGCATGGAATCAATTTTTGCAAAAAATCGAAGTGTACTTTGAGTCTTTTAAGAAAATGAGCAATTCATAATTCGAGAAAAACACAATAGATTATACATTCATTCATCTTTTCCAAAATATAAACAAGAATTTTCCAATGCACAACAATCTTTCTTCAATGATTTTTTGAGAAACAATGGGAAAGAAGCACTTTTAATCTTTTCGATGGATGCATCAAAGGATAAACTTGATACAACTCTGCTTTCAGATCTAAATGACTGAAAAGAAAACACTACTTGCAGCACTCATACATCCAGAAAACTCAAGAAAAGATAAGCACTCAACCAAGCTGAAAGACACACTTAACTCAAAATCAAGCAGTAGCAAGCAAACTAAGCAAGCAAAGCTCAAAACAAAAGTAGATGAGGTCTAGAAGCTGATCTAATGTACTGATCAAAACAAGGATGGAAGGAAGGGAATGCAAGAGTGAACGGATGAAGGTGGAGGAGACAAGAGTATCCACCACTACCGGTCTCAAACTTGTCCAAGACGGAACCCAAAGTCAATCCAAATGAAACCAAACTCTCAACACACAAATCATCAATGGGGTCTCTGGCTGGATCTTGCAGCATAGAGGGAGTTCATACATCAGACCAAGGTTCAGACTGTAAAATGAGGGAAGGGATGCATGTATGTCAACTTTTGACAGATCGGCGCACTTTGCCCTTGTACACAGTGCAACGTCGTAGGTTGTTCACACGGGAAGTGCGACGATGTCACAGTATACCAATGCAAAGGGTGCAACGAGTATCCAACAGGTAAATAACAGAGACTCAGAATGACACAGTGTCGCTCTGTTTCCACTGCCCAGGTGTGACAGGCGAGGTCTGGATTCAAAAATGAATCAGATCTCTCAACAATGAACCATAAATAGGCTTGAAAATGAGTTTTATAAACTCAAAGGAAGAAGATCAGAATCTTCAACGTGAAGATATAACAGTGAAGTCAATCCTAAGAAGTAAATGGAAAAAAATGATAAAAAGGCTTGTGTCAAGTAATCAACTGAAAATGACTCTCAGATTAATGACCACTAAACAAAAACAAACACTACTCCCCAGTATGGTCGCCAGATTTTTTATCGAACAATCCACTCGAGCGGACGCGAGCTGGATCTCCCTAGCTCAATGTGAGTCTAGAACAAATAAAACAGACTACAAGTGCATTTCCTAGATCTACTTAAGGATCAAGTACTAGATGTCTTACCTTTTTACTACGCTATCCTTTCTCCTGAATGTTGCTCCACGTCCCACAGTCATCAGATCCAAGCTACAAGAGCTGTTAAGACAAAGAAACAAGAGAAACCAGTAAAAGACATCTATACAATAAGTGATCTAAGTAAACAGTTAAGAAGGTAAACTACACAATGTCATTGCACATACGAACAATATTGGTGGAAAGCATTTGTATTACTGCAAATAGAATAGTACGTGATAGAGATATAGAACTACAACCAGGACTTAACGTAGTAGCTCTTCTCTGACCAAGCCAATTGCCATGTTCTTCCGAAGAAGTATGAGTTCTCCAAGAGGTGAATGGAGGTGTCTTAAGAGAGATTTCACCAGCATGTAGATACCATAGGCTTCCTCCTAAGAGAGATTTTACCAGCATATAGATACCATAGACTTCCTCCCTTTGGATGGGAGTGAGCTTCACTTATATAGGACTAAATGGATATGATATGGATAGGATAGGTTGAGAGATGGTAGGAGAGAGATAGGGGATCCTCCCAAAGAGTTAGGGGTCGAGTACCAGCTCTCCTAGAGGTCAGGGATAAGCCCCTAAATGAGCAAGTTTCGAGAAGGATCTCGAATAAGCTATTTTTTCCCATTAACTGACCTTGTCGCACCCTTCAGTGGAGCAAGATGCGACATCGCATGTTGCTAGTGTGCAACCTGTGGCGACCCTTCAGAACCTAGCACAACTGAGTACAAATCCTTCCAGGATGATTATTTAGTCCAAGTATCTTCAGGGGTGTATACACTGAATCTGATGATGAGTAGATTTTGGGTGTAACATAAACCTAATTCAGATTCCATGTTCTTGTAGTTATTCTCTATTGGATGTTTGATGTTCAGTATATTCCTTAGGTACACTTTTTGTTCCAAAGAAAACCTTGTGGGGAATCCCAAGGGATGCTTCCCCAAATTTGTGGAGGGAATCCCTAGTAAACTTGTCATCCTAGACTAGTTCTCCTAACCTAGAGGGATTCAAACTGGGCACTTGTTGGCACGAAACTAACCAAATTCACAACAACATTGACGAAATCCAGTTGAGATAACCCTTTGGGATATATCCCTTAGGTGTACTTGAGAAACGTGTGTTGGATAAAAGTTCGTAGGCTCATTATTTCTGTTGAATATTGTAACTTCTAAGAATATTATATTTGTACATTATTTATTCCGGAGATGTTTCATTCCTCCGAGGTAACCCTACTATGTATCTGGAGATGTTTATTCCTCCAGGGGTTGGTATTAACTAGGGTTATTAGACCCACCATGTGTGGGTCGGCCCTGTAGCTATATTTTAGGGGTTATTAGACTTCTCCAGGTGAGGTCGGCCCCAACAGTCTTTTAGTGAGTTGAGAGTCAAGTATAAATAGAGGAGGTGAACTCCTCATTAGATCATTTCACTCACTTGTGGAAGAGTGCGCACTAGTTGAGGAGATCTGCTAAGGAGTCAAGAAGAAGGAGCACATCTTTGTATTTTGGTTGATCATCTTATTGAGGAAAGCTTTACTGGGTTTTCTACCCCATGAGGGTTTCCCAGGATATATTGTGTGTTATCTTGTGATTCTGCTTCTTTCAGTGATCTTGCTTGGCTATTTGGTTTAAACTTAACATGGTATCAGAGCTAGACTGAATAGGACATCTTTCACAAGGTAAGATTATCTCTCTCTCTCCTTTTGGTGAAGTTAGGGTTTTCATCCCAAAGTTGGTATTATTGATTTTTGGTTGCATGGCTGGAAAGCCCTCCTCAAGAGCTTTCTTTTAAGCCCTAGATCGAACTTTTTGGTTGGGTAGAACTCCGGGAATTGCAAACCCTAATTCTACCAAAAGTGCGATACGTCAGTTTTTGGTTTCAGAAAAAAGTTGGAATTTTTAAATTCTGATTGCATGGCTGAGTAGCCCTTCTCAAGAGCATTCTTTTGAGCTATAGATCGAACTTTTTGGTTGAGTAGAACTCCGGGAAAGTCAAACCCTAATTCTACCAAAAGTGCGATAAAATTCTGTTCCAGATTCCGGAAAAGTGAAAAGCAACTTTTCAGGTAAGTCTGCTCTGTCTCTTGGACTCCCCCAAGAGAAGATGGCTCCAAACACTAAGCTTGAAGACAAGCTAGAAGGTATAGAAAATTTCCGGGCATGGAAATACAGAATTGGTCTCATTCTTGAAGAGAATGATCTTGCTCAGTATATCAAGGAAGAAGTTACAGAACCAGAAGGAGATGAAGCCAAAGAAAAGCATAAGAAGGATTTGATTAGGGCAAAGAGAATCATAGCTGATTCCATTAAAGACCACTTGATTCCCCAAGTGGCCTCCAAGAAGACTCCAAAGGAAATGTATGATGCCCTAGGAAGAATGTATGAAGGAAAGAACATCAATAGGAAGATGAATCTAAGGACTCAATTGAAGAGTACCAAGATGCACAAAGGAGAATCCATTCAAGACTACTTCTCAAGGGTTTCACAAATCAAGGAACAACTAGATGCAATTGGTGATACTCTTGATGAGGATGAACTAGTGATGACTGCTCTTAATGGCCTCACTAGATCTTGGGAATCCTTCATACAAACCATGTGTGCTAGGAAAGAAAGCATGAAATTTGATATAGTATGGGAGGATTGTGTTCAAGAAGAAGCTAGGGTTGCCAACAGAGAAGCTCTTCTCAAAGAAGATGACCAAGCTTTGGCCACCCATACCAGAAGAAGAAGAATAGGTCATCTCAAGAAGGTTGACCACAAAGGATCTCAACACTTCTCTAAAAAGAGAAAAGGACCATTTCCAGTAAGAGATTATTCCTCAGTCAAATGCTATAGCTGTGATAAGCTAGGTCACATCTCCAGATTTTGTCCCTCACAAAAGAAGAAGTTTGTCCACAAAAGACACCATGCTCATATGGCAGAAAATGATAGTGAAGAAGAAGAAGGGGAAGAAGATGAAGAAGAAGAAGAGGTAGAGGTAAAGCCAAAAAGGAAAAGAAACAAGGTGAAGAAAGAAGATCCAGAAGAATATGTTCTATTCTCTGCACTCTCTCGATCTGTATCTCCTGGAGAAGATACATGGCTCATTGACAGTGGTGCCTCCAAACACATGACAGGTCAAAAGAAGACCTTCTCAAATCTTGAAGAAAAGTCTTCCTCACAAAAGGTATCTCTAGGAGATGACTACCAATATCCCATCAAAGGAATTGGTGAAGCTAGCTACAAGCTAGATTCGGGAACACCCTTGAAGATGAAAGACATCTTATATGTACCAGGTTTAAAGAAGAACCTTCTCTCTATTTCAGCACTAGATAAGAAAGGTTTTAGAGTAGCCTTCATAGATGGACAAGTACTCATGTGGTCCAAAGGAAAGACAATTAAAGATGCAGTTGTTATTGGTGAAGAAGAAGGAGGTCTCTATAAACTCAAGGGTCATCCAGAAGCTGCCCTTTCACATGAGGTCTCTAGCCCCAGTGAGCTATGGCATAGAAGATTAGCTCACATCAATTATAAAGCCTTACCCTATGTAAGCAAGGTAGTCATAGGATTACCAGAATTGAAGGCTGATCATGATGGCTCATGTAAAGGATGTAAGAAAGGGAAAACTATCAAGAACCCCTTTCCAAAGAGTGAAACAAAGACTAAGAACATTTTAGAGCTTATACACTCAGATGTATGTGGACCTATGCCCACCACTTCCTTAAGTGGGTATGAATACTATCTTTCATTCATTGATGACTATTCAAGGAAAACCTGGATATACTTCCTGAAAGGTAAGAATGAAGTCTTTGGAAAATTCAAAGAGTTCAAGGCTCTAATAGAAAATCTATCAGACAAGAAAATCAAAACTCTCAGAACAGATAATGGCGGAGAATTCACTTCAAAGGATTTTGAGGACTTTTGCAAAGAAGCTGGAATTAGAAGGGAACTAACTACTCCATACAATCCCCAACAAAATGGGGTGGCTGAAAGGAAAAATAGAACAATCATGGAAGCTGTGAAGACCATGATACATGACCAAGATCTTCCCATGTACTTATGGGCTGAAGCAGCCAAAACAGCAGTTTATGTGCAAAATAGATTATCTCACAGTGCTCTTGAATTCAAAACTCCAGAAGAAGTGTTTTCAGGTAAGAAGCCTGAGGTAAGTCATCTTAAAATATTTGGGTGTCCTGTGTACATCCACATTCCAAAAGAAAAGAGAACCAAGTTGGATCCCTCAGGTAAGAAGGGAATGTTTGTTGGCTATTGTGAAACTTCCAAAGCCTTTAGAATCTACATACCAGGTTTCCATCATATAGAAATAAGTAGAGATGTAACCTTTGATGAGGAAACAGCTCTCAAGAAATCCAGAAAGTGTCAACTTGAAGAAGTTTATGAAGAAGATTCATCACCCAGGATCTCAGAGACTGTTCATATCCCTGAAGAAGTTACACCAGAGGATCATGACATGCTGGAACCACAAGAACCCCCTGTTGCAGAATTATCCAGGAAAAGAAGACCAGCATGGGCTAGAGATATTATTCAAGGAGCTGAAAGATATGGTGCTCCTGAAGGCTCCACTAGAGAAAGGAAGAAGCCAAAATTGGTATCCAACTACATGGCCTTAATGTGTGACCTTGTGGATCAACTACCTACTAGCTATGAAGAAGCAGCTCAAAAGAAAGAATGGGTAGAAGCAATGACTGAAGAATACCAGTCAATAATGAAAAATAATGTTTGGGATATTGTTCCCAAACCGAAAGATAAAAGTGTGGTTTCTTCCAAATGGATTTTCAAAATAAAACATGCCGCGGATGGAAGCATCGAAAAATACAAAGCAAGATTTGTAGCCAGAGGATTCTCTCAGAAGGAGGGAATTGACTATGAAGAAACATTTGCACCTGTTGCCAGGTATACTTCAATTAGAACTATCATGGCACTTGCATCCATGATGAAGTGGAAATTACACCAAATGGATGTTAAGACAGCTTTTCTGAATGGTGTAATTGAAGAAGAAGTATACATAGAGCAACCTCAAGGGTTTGAGGTTAATGATGGAAGAACTCATGGGTTGAAACAAGCTCCAAGGGCTTGGTACGGAAGGATTGACAATTTCTTAACTAGCATGGGCTTTACTAAAAGTAAAGCTGACCCAAATCTTTATCTCAAGGTGATGGATGATGAACCAGTTATATTGCTGTTATATGTAGATGATCTTTTTCTAACTGGAGATGAGAAACAGATTATTGAAAGCAAGAAGAAGCTTTCTTCAGAATTCGAGATGAAAGATCTCGGATTGATGCACTACTTCTTAGGCTTAGAAGTATGGCAAGAACCAAAAGGGATCTTTCTAAATCAAGGTAAGTACACTGTGGAGATTCTCAAAAGATTTGATATGTTGGAGTGTAAAGCCATGGCCACTCCCATGGACTCCAACTTAAAGTTATTAGTTAATGATTCATCAGAACTAGTGGACATAACTTTATATAGACAAATCATTGGATCATTGATGTACTTAACTAATACTAGGCCTGATATATGCTTTGCTGTAAATACCCTAAGTCAGTATCTAGTAGAACCTAGAAAGGTTCACTTAATAGCTGCAAAGCATGTAATGAGGTACCTAAAAGGTACATTAGATTTTGGCCTATTTTATGTTGGAAATCATGAACTCAGATTACATGGTTACTTAGATTCTGATTGGGCAGGAAGTGTCTCAGACAGAAAAAGTACCTCTGGTGGATGTTATGGTCTTGGATCTGCCATGATTTCCTGGTTCAGCAAGAAACAATCCAGTGTGGCTCTCAGTACTGCTGAAGCAGAATATATAGCTGCCTGCTCTGCTAGCTGTGAAGCAGTATGGCTTCGGAAACTTTTATCTGGAGTGTTTGACTTAGAAATGGATCCCACTGTGATTATGTGTGATAATCAAAGCTGTATCAAGATGACTGAAAATCCTGTATTTCATGATAAGTCAAAACACATAGAGATCCGATACTTTTATATACGAGACATGGTGCAGAAAGGAGCTATCAAGCTGGAGTACATAAGCACTGAGGATCAAATTGCTGATATTCTGACTAAGCCTCTGTCTCGAGTAAAGTTTGAACACTTCCGAGACAAGCTTGGTGTAGTTCAGAAGAACCCTCCTCGAAAGGGGGAGTAGCTCAGTATCTGACAAAACAAGCCTATCTCATCAATGATGAGGTTACCTATTTTTTCCTGCTCTTATTCATCTAGAATGATTTAGATTTAGGACTCTTATATTCTTTGTTTTGATGTTAGATGTATACATGCTAGATACTTCTGATGGTTTGATGATACATGCTTTTGATGATAGATGTATACATGATTTTGATGATAGATGTATACATGGCTTTGATGATAGATGTATACATGGTTTTGATGATAGATGTATACATGCTTTTGATGTTAGATGTATACATGATTTTGATGATAGATGTATACATGATCTTGATGATAGAGTTATACATGTTTTGATGATGTTGATACATGTTGTGGTTATACATGTTTTGATGATGTTGATACATGTTGTGGTTATACATGTTTTGATGATGATGATACATGTTGTGGTTATATATGTTTTGATGATGATGATACATGTTGTGGTTATACATGATGATGATACATGTTGTGGTTATACATGTTGTGATGATGATACATGATTGTACATGTTTTGATGATGAGGATACATGTTCTGTCTTGGTGAACATGTGAAGGGATTGGATCATCCCTGGACTTTCAGTCCTAAAGAGAGCCGTAGACGTGAGGTCTCCGAGAATGAAGTCCTTAGTGGACAGTTGAGGGGATTGGATCATCCCTGGACTTTCAGTCCTAAAGAGAGCCGTAGACGTGAGGTCTCCGAGAATGAAGTCCTTAGTGGACAGTTGAGGGGATTGGATCATCCCTGGACTTTCAGTCCTAAAGAGAGCCGTAGACGTGAGGTCTCCGAGAATGAAGTCCTTAGTGGACAGTTGAGGGGATTGGATCATCCCTGGACTTTCAGTCCTAAAGAGAGCCGTAGACGTGAGGTCTCCGAGAATGAAGTCCTTAGTGGACAGTTGAGGGGATTGGATCATCCCTGGACTTTCAGTCCTAAAGAGAGCCGTAGACATGAGGTCTCCGATAACTGAATGACAGGACTGAATCGTCCCTGGACCTCGGTTCAAAATGTACGTGACAAATCCTAGAATTACTCTAGGTTACATCCAGCATGAAACAGGGCTGGCTCTGTAGTTGTGATACATCCAGCATGAAACAGGGCTGGCTCTGTAGTTGTGATACATCCAGCATGAAACAGGGCTGGCTCTGTAGTTGTGATACATCCAGCATGAAACAGGGCTGGCTCTGTAGTTGTGATACATCCAGCATGAAACAGGGCTGGCTCTGTAGTTGTGATACATCCAGCATGAAACAGGGCTGGCTCTGTAGTTGTGATACATCCAGCATGAAACAGGGCTGGCTCTGTAGTTGTGATACATCCAGCATGAAACAGGGATGGCTCTGTAGTTGTGATACATCCAGCATGAAACAGGGCTGGCTCTGTAGTTGTGATACATCCAGCATGAAACAGGGCTGGCTCTGTAGTTGTGATACATCCAGCATGAAACAGGGCTGGCTCTGTAGTTGTGATACATCCAGCATGAAACAGGGCTGGCTCTGTAGTTGTGATACATCCAGCATGAAACAGGGCTGGCTCTGTAGTTGTGATAAGGATTGATCATCCTGGAACTTGATATGGATTGCATCATCCATGGACTCATGTCCTAAAGAGAGCAGGATTGATCATCCTGTAAATATGATCGTGTGATGACGATGCTACTGATCGTGTGATGACGATGCTGCTGATCGTGTGATGACGATGCTGCTGATCGTGTGATGACGATGCTGATGATCGTGTGATGACGATGCTGATGATCGTATGATGACGATGCTGATGATCGTGTGATGATGATGCTACTGATCGTGTGATGACGATGCTGCTGATCGTGTGATGACGATGCTGATGATCGTGTGATGACGATGCTGATGATCGTATGATGACGATGCTGCTGATCGTGTGATGACGATGCTGATGGTCGTGTGATGACGATGCTGATGATCGTATGATGACGATGCTGATGATCGTGTGATGACGATGCTACTGATCGTGTGATGACGATGCTGCTGATCGTGTGATGACGATGCTGCTGATCGTGTGATGACGATGCTGATGATCGTGTGATGACGATGCTGATGATCGTATGATGACGATGCTGATGATCGTATGATGACGATGTTGATGATCGTGTGACGATGATGATGATGATCATGTGATGACGATACTGATGATCATACGACAATGCTGATGACGATGTTGATGTTCCAGTAACTAGTCAAGTTACTGATGATGATGAATTGAAGAAAGCTTCCGATGATATATAGATGATGTAGTAAATGACTCCTTGTTCCTACAGATGTTGTTATAATATCCTTCTCGTTAAGGGGGAGTGTTGAATATTGTAACTTCTAAGAATATTATATTTGTACATTATTTATTCCGGAGATGTTTCATTCCTCTGAGGTAACCCTACTATGTATCTGGAGATGTTTATTCCTCCAGGGGTTGGTATTAACTAGGGTTATTAGACCCACCATGTGTGGGTCGGCCCTGTAGTTATATTTTAGGGGTTATTAGACTTCTCCAGGTGAGGTCGGCCCCAACAGTCTTTTAGTGAGTTGAGAGTCAAGTATAAATAGAGGAGGTGAACTCCTCATTAGATCATTTCACTCACTTGTGGAAGAGTGCGCACTAGTTGAGGAGATCTGCTAAGGAGTCAAGAAGAAGGAGCACATCTTTGTATTTTGGTTGATCATCTTATTGAGGAAAGCTTTACTGGGTTTTCTACCCCATGAGGGTTTCCCAGGATATATTGTGTGTTATCTTGTGATTCTGCTTCTTTCAGTGATCTTGCTTGGCTATTTGGTTTAAACTTAACAATTTCCACTACACTTCCTCTTCCAAATACATAGGAAAAACTATGTAACTGGAACTGCTTACTAAGGACAGGGATACTATGCTACAAAATAAGATATAAGTAATTGAATGACAATTGTTGTGAATGTCAATTGTTAATAAGTGTTGCCAATATTGTCTCGCAGTAGACTGTTGTATCGTGGTGATGCATAGGAGGACATATTCACATAACACAATTTATATCCCGAGAACAAACAGAAAATGATGCTCTTCAAATAGCAGAGTATGCAATTCAGAGAGATTCCATCCATAATTTCTCTTTATATAAGATAGTGATTTTGAGCAAATTCTGAACCATGGAATGTGGTGACAAGTAGTAAGCTAGTGAATATTGAAGAAAAGTGAAGAGAAGCAAGCTGAAATTGACAAGCTTTGTGAAGCAATGCATGAAATGGAAGATAAGGCAACTGAATCAAAGCGATGCCATGCAGACCTGGAAGCTCAGTTGAAGTCCATTCAAGTTGTTATTGAGGGAAAAGAAGCATCCCTTGATGCTGCTCGATTGGAATTTCAAAAGGAAAAACATATTGTTGAGGATATGAAAGATATCATTGAAGGGATTAAATGCCAATTAAGAACTGAAGAGAAGAATTATTCCGACAAGCAGTCTGAGATCAAGCACCTTTGCAGGGATCTAAAGAGATTTGAGATGGCAGAGCGCCGGTATGTAGAAAGTCTGAAAGAGGCAGAGGGTAGACTATTGGAATTGGAACAGGATGCCAAAGATCTAATTTCTCAGTTGCAGGAGTCCGTGACTGAACTCTAGCATGACTTATCATTGACTCGTATGAAGATGGAAAAGTATGAGATGGCATTGAAGTCTGCAAACGAAGAGCTGGTCTCATGGAATGAAAAGTGCACAGCTTTGGAAGAACTTATGAGTATGAAGGAAATGGCTTTGAAGGTAAAATAAACAGATATATCTTCTCTTCAATCTGATTTAATGAAAACAAGAAGACCAAATGGTGTAAGGTTCTTGACCACCACTTTCTAGCCATTGGGCTCCAAGGCATTCTTATTCCAGCTGCCAATAACCACCTCTAGTGAAACTTGACTCAAAAAATACTCAACTAGTGCATAGTCTACTTTTGTGATAAAAGCATCAGGCTTAGTATCAGATAGGAAATTCATTATCACATATTGGGTTAGGAACAAACTTTTGCACTTCCTCAAGGACATTGTTTTCTCCACTACCTGCAATCACCAGGTGCAAATTAGGGGCTGCCTTACAGGGGCAATAAACACTACCCTGACTAGGCTAATTTCACCCCCCTCCTCCCCACCCCGAGAAAAATTCAAGTACATGTGGCTACTAATGGAAACCCTGTAAAAACTAAGGAACATAGCAGATTTTTATTCAGCTACCATATGCCATGTATCTGGATTTAATAAAGAATGAATTCAAGGACAGAAAAATCAATAAAAGTTGAATCCATAGGACAATTAGATTTCTATCGTCCATTCTCACGTGCTCCTGTCTTTTTTTAGATTGCATTGTTAATTAGAAACTTCTTTAATTTTGAAAGATTCAAAACATCAAAATGGTTTGAAATCAGTCTTTTAAGGATTCAACAATTCTTAAACTTGTCATGGGTACTTGATATAAAAAGAAATCAGAATTGCACTTATGTTCACATGTTTTTCGCCACCATCTATTTTGATGACAATATAAGAAAAGTAACTATGATTGTTGCTGTATTTCAAGGGCTAATCAAGGCTAACGCTGTCTTTGTTGAAAACCAATAAAGTTTCTCTCATTTAGCAACCTTTTGGACTTTTTAAAAATGTTTCTCTTCCTATTCCGATAAAACATCCTTTATTCCCATTGATAACCTTGATGGGACTAACAAGGTTATATGTATCCTTGATTAATATGGAAATTACTCTTTATAGTTTTCTGCTTTTTTATGTCAGTCGTATCATGTATAGTGTTTCTTAAGTTTCCTTTGGTTATAATCTCTTCTTGTTTCTGTCTGCTATCACTTTCTCAGTTTTTTCCCTGTAGTCATATTATTCCTAAGATGCTTTTGCTTACTGATTGAGGTATTAGGCTATTACCATCTTTGCTTTATTTAGTCCAATTGGTAACAATGTTGGTGCAAGTACTGATACTTTTTTATTAAGTACTGATCAGAAAGTATAAGGTGAGGCTATCACTTTTTGAGTTTTGACATCCTGTAGTAAATGGGATGGGAAAAATCCCATTGTTGGCTCTCTTTTCTTCTCTGAACAAGTTTTTGTATGAAGACTTGGGAAATTTGTGCTGTATTAGTGTATCAATAGAAGTTTGATGCATTGTTTGTAATTTATGCTAGCGAAAATTTTGGTTGTAGTAAAAGTTGCTTCTACATCACTATGTAGACAGTTATTACCGCAATCCCTTCTTGTCATAATTTTGTAGAATAACTTACAATAATGTTTTTCTAATAACTGATGAGACTCTCTTAGAAGACTTGTCAACAAGTTGTAATGAGTTGGAAAAGAACTGATTTGTTATTGTATGTGAAGGCCAGCCTGTGGAGAAGCAACACGAGCTAATTCGCGACATATTTGGAGATTAGATTCATTGGAGATCTTACCTATTTGAATCTCAATCACAGTTTTGTGAAAATCCTCACAACAGATCTAAGAGATGATGTATACCTCACAATGAAGGAATTTAGGAATAAGATTAAGAGTGGTCAATGCAATGTAAATGAGCAACAGAATAATAATACAGTAGAACTCGGATAGAAGCAAAATAACTTCACACACACTAATTAATTAATCACAATATGGACAAATAAGTAGTACAATGCATGAGGATTCGAATGCCAAGGTGGCAATTCGACTTAGCCTTCATGGAGTGATCAAAAGATCACTGGAGTGTCATCGGAGCACAACTAGAAGTCTTCATCATCACCAGTGGAGTCATCGATGCTCAAGTAAATGTCAACCATCAGTCAAACTGAGTCTAACTAAGTGTGGTAGGTGTAACTGAGTGTAACTGGCACTAACTGAATGGAGGAGGCTCAGTGGACGGCGCATGAGGAGCTAACTGAAGTCACAATGAGTAGTCTAGTCTCACTGGAGGTCCATCGGAGTGATACAGTCAGTTGAGATTCAGTCTAGCCTTAAATCAAGGAAAGAACTGATGATAACTCAATTAACTGAAGTGCAACTAAGTGGTAGGTGAGAGAGGACGAGTGGCTTCCTTAAATCAAGGAGGAAGGGCACACTAAGATCTAGGAGGGCTAAAAATGATCTGAGAGAAGCTCCTGGGGGATGGCTAACTAAGGGCTAGGTGTGGAATTGATGACTGGGATGCATGAAATTGCATGCATGCATGCAGAAATGCATGCAAGACTGAAAATGCAAATAATGAAAATGTTGGTAGGACTAGGATGGAGTATAGGAATATCCTAACACCCCCCCTTAATCCATCCTGGTCCTTGGTAACTAAGACCAAATTGATGAATATGATTGTCATTGATGACAACATTAATGACAAAGGTTAAGTATGATGACATGACCAAGGTCAAGAGGTTGTTGACATGGAAAATGGACATGGTACAATGGCAAGTTGTTGGCAAAGACAATGGACAAGTTTGAAGACATTGGATAGTATGATGGTGACATGGCTTGATAATATGGACGATGCATTGATGACAAAATCTTGATGACAAAGCATCGGTGACATACTGGCAAGTAGCAAGCATGAAGGACATAAATACAAGCAAGCATGATAAGCCATGATTGATGACAAGGCACATTTGTGGGCATTGGAGCCATTAGAACACCTAATGGGCCAAATGACCCATTCTGTGGTCATTTGTGGCTTAATGGGGTCATGAAGCCCACACAAATTGTGAAGAAGCCTTCAAACATGCTCATGACTTTAATGAAGTCTTTGTCTTGGTGAAATTGGGCCCTTGGACATTTGGTGGTGTTTCTGGTCTTGCAACCTTTACATGCTACATATTGTGGTCATGATGTTGTTGAAGCCCACAAGATTTGAAGAATCCCATCAACAAGAATACCACATGGCAAAAGATATATTTATATATATTTAATGAGAAAAATATGGAAACAAAAATATATTTGATTTAATTGAAATAAATATATATATATAAGGTTGATTTAAAATTATAAAAATAGAAAGTCGGCTCAGCTTGAAAATTTTGTCTTATATATATATATATATATATATATATATATATATTATGTCGGCTCAATAAAAAATAAAAAATAAAAAGACCTATATAAATACCCTTGTAATACTTCACTTTCAGCCAAAATTTTGATGAAATATAGCTCTGATTTTTTCACTGTCTGAGGAGAAATTCGCGGGTACTGTAGTAGCTACAGTGAACAATGTTTTGTCTTCTTTTCATGTCTGATTTGGATCTGATCTAGGGCAGCAGCAGTAATACATTTTTGTGCAAGTTTTTCTGCCATGACAGCTCAAAATTCCGGTCATCTCTGAGAAAATTCAGTGGTAAAGAAAAGGTGTTTGTAGCAGCAAATTTTAAGTTTTTGACAAGCTCTGAGATTTTCGGGTATCACCACTGAGGTATCTACAGTAGGGAAAATGCAGGATCAGGTCTAAATCTCTTACACCAGTAGTAAGCAGATTTTGATAGTGATTAAGTGGAACAGTGCTCTGAGGTAGCTCACAAGAAAGGGTTGTTTGGACAGCTCAAAATCCGAGGTTGAAGGCACAGTAAAGTCTGCCCAGAATTTGAGGTTGAAGGCACAGTCTGAGGTTACATCAGTTGCTGGTTAAGTGTGCTTGCAATCACAAATTGCAAGGGTTCATCTCACCATAAAGGTTATCATGTTTTACCTCAGAATGATGTGTGTATATATATATGTTCAGTAAAGTGATAATATACAGTGATGCTTTCAGTAATGTGATGTATATAAACATGCTCAGATAACTCAGTGATATGCACAGAGATAAAATGTTTACCCAGTGATATGCTAGAATACAGTGGTATGAAGATTACACATTGAAACAAACAAAGATAGAGCTGATGACATGACATTGATTAGTGAATAGCAGAGCAAACAGTGGTAATGTGCAGTGATGACAGTGACAAGTTTAATTGACGTGACAGTGATGACTGTGACAAGTTGAATTGACATGACAGTGATGATAGTGACAACATGATGAGCAACAGTTGGTTGTTTGAAGAAATGTGATAAGGCAAGAATTTGTATGTAATACAAGCAGGGTCTTGTAGTCATTTTTCTTAGTAGGATCTAAGAAAAAGACCAAGCAGTGTCTTGGTTTGGAAGTTGGTGCTTCTGATTCAGTTGAAGCTGATTGACCCCACGGTTGTAGCCGTTTGAATTAAATATAAAAATATTACAAAGATTATAGTGTGTCTCATGTGATGTGTTGATGTTAATGAGTCTTTATGACATGTTTAATGAAAGTGATGTTGAAGTGAACTTGTAAATCATATTGATGAAATTGAAATTTGAATAAGTGCAAGCTCACTGATTCACCCCCCCCCTCTCAGTGAGCCATTGTGTCCAACAATTGGTATCAGAGCCAAGGCCTTCAACATAAGACTAACAAGCTTGAAGGAGATCAGTAGACACAATGGAAGCACAAACAGACAATGAAGTTCCAGTTTTTTATATGAAAGATTATTTTGGTTGGAGGAGCAAGATGAAGGCTTACTTGAAGAATTTCGGTGTTTGGGAAATTGTTGTGAACCCACCAATCCAGACAAGCAAGAAGACAAAGGAAGCAGTTGAGAAAGACAATAAAATTGCATTGAATTTTTTGATGGATGGACTCTCAAACCCTATCAAAGAAAGCATTGGAAAGTATACTTCAGCCAAGGATCTCTGGTTTAAGCTGGAAGAAGAATGTCAAAGGAGGAGTCAAGACATAGAAGAGGACATAAAATTCAAGGATGAAAAGCAAGAAGAGAAGCATGTAAAAGCTTTAGATACAAGTGAAGGTAAGCACTCTTCAATAGATGAAAATTCTAAATGTGATGAAGTTGTACTTACAGAAGATGAACAAGAAGTCATGTTGAAATCCAATAATGCATTTACACACACACTGTTGGATGTTGATCTTAAATTCAATCCTAGACTCAAGAAGAAAATTTTGAGATCATTTGAGAAATACAAAGAGGAGACAAAAGCTTTGTTCATGAATTTGAAACTCAAGAACAAAGACTTGCAAGATAAGCTGGAAGATCAAAATGATGAAATCAAAGAATTGAAGATTGGATTAGCAAAAGAGCAAGAAGAGATTGGTGTAGATCCTAAAGAACTTGAAGAAACAAGATGGGCTAATATTGATCTAAAAATCCAATTGGAGGAAGCTAAAAGAAGAGAAGAAGTACTGAAGAACCACTTGGATGAAAAGGAGAAGGAAAATCAAAAGCTTGAAATGGAGGTTGTTGGACTCAAGAAGAAAAATGAAAAACTAGATACATATGGAAAGTTCAAACATAGCTCAGTTATCTTAGATGAAATTTTGGATTGTCAAAGGCCCCCATTTGACAAATCTGGGCTTGGATACAAGAAAGAAGAAGAAAAATATGAAGATGACACTTGGTCTCCCAAGACTCTTGAAGTTGGATCCACCTCTTCCAAAGAAGAAAGCAAATCTCCTCACACACCTGCACATGACAACAAAGTTTTTGGAAAGTCAAAAATGGTTGAAGAAGTCAGCACTGCACCTCAAAACAAATTCAAGACAACTCCAAGATGGAACCAAAGTCCCAAGCATGAAAAAAAATTTAATGGCTATTGTTTTTCTTGTTCGAATTTTGGTCACAAGGCTATGGATTGTAGATCCTATGGAAGAAGAAGTAGTGGAAGTCCCAGTCACACCATTAGATGTTGGACTTGTGACCGTATTGAGCACACTGTTGCAAACTGTCACACTATGAAATGTTATAATTGCCATGGATTTGGTCATAAAGCTCAAGTGTGTGCAAGTTCAAGAAGACAATCAATAAGAAGCTTCTCATACCCATCAGCAAGGAAGGTCAATGAATCTTGGATGAAGAATGACACCAGCAGAATTGAAGACCAAAGGACTAATAATCACAACCTAAGACATTCTCAGATATGGGTGAAGAAAAACATTTTGCTAAATTTACATGAAGTGGATAATAAATGCACAAGTGGAGGTTCCTACCATATGGCTAGCCATACTTGAATTCTTCTAAAAGACTTTGAGCACACCATGAGCTCATTATTGGAGGATGGACTCAATGGAAATTGATGGTTTCTCCAAGCACACAGACAGGTCCAAGGATCATGGTTTAAATATAAAATAAAATATGCTAGTTAAAGGGGGAGAAAGGATATTTTGCAGTAATCTTATGAACTCTCAAGGATTGACATGATATGAAGCAAGAAGATCATCCAGAATCTAAGCCAAAGACAAGTTCTATTTCTCTATAACAATTCACATGGTTTGGAAGCAGCATATTTACTTTCGAGCATCAAAATTTGAAAGTGAGTGTGAAAGGTATGAAGATGAATAAGTTACTGAGACAACAGCAGGTGTGACAGATTGTTGAGGCATGCACATGTTCACAAATAAGCATCTCGGGTTGCTCCAACAGAAAGCTTTGAGAGAAGGCATTTCACAAGGTTTGCATACACAAGAAGGTATTCACAGTGAGGATATTGTTCGCATTAACATAGCTACAGATGTTGGTACTTGGATAATAATTTGGTAAAAGACAGTATTGTGGACCAGTTGTTTGAGTAAGAGAATATTTGGATCGAAATAGATCTGAGACCTACATAACAGGAACTTGGCAAGTAGTACAAGCATTTGAAGAGGCATTGAGGTCTTGGGAATGTTGGAAGACTATGAAAGAAAAAATGATTGATCAAAATAAATTTCCTTTTTGCAATAGAGATCAAGTGATGTGACTACTTTTGAACTGTTTGAAGATTGTATGTAAGGGCAACTTCTCAAGAGTAGAATTGGATAGTTTGTTGAAGAATCTACGGACAGTCATTCTTATAATCATTTTTATAATCAAATTCATCTAGAGGCAGCCACAGAGGATAAAAAGCAAGCAAAAATTTTCATGACATCCATCTTGACAAGTTCTTTAGACATCCAATTTCAAATAGTAATTAGTGACATCCGATGATATTAACTAGATAGTAGTAGCAGCATATGAAAATGTGGCCTGATTTTTGAAATTCTCTGGAAGAACCTGAAGGAAGAAATTTATTCAAGGGATACAACAGTACATCTGATAGGGGGAGCATGGCAAATATTGATACATGCTTACTCTGAGTTTTGGACTCCCAAAAGACAGGAGCAGCACCAGAATATTATTCAAAGAATTTTTGATGAAATCTGAACTATGTGAGGTGGCAGAATGATAGAGGGAGCAAGAAATCTATTGAAGAGATCAAAACTGTGACAAGTTGTCATTGATGCATGCTAGATGAAGTCTGCAGCAGCTTAGGGGGAGCAGTATGAAAATCAAGCAAGTAAACTGAAGCAACATGGTGGTACAAAAGAAAGACATACTTCTACCATTCAAAGTCTGGAGATTTGCACAACATAAGAAAGACATCCAAAAGCATCTAAAGTATCATCCTTCAAGCCTTGACATCAGAAATACATGATTTTGGTTGTTATGAAGACATACTAACAGCATCTACAGTATGTGAATATGTGCAAAGAAAAATCACTGGCAGTATTGTCATAATGAGTGGAACCTACAGGGAAGCCAAAATATCAAAATAATTTTAGTAGTCTGAGTGCAAAGTACAGGGACCTAATTGGTGATGCAAAATTGCTTTCACGGTCTGGAATGTTGTAGCCACTTGTATACAAAACCTTGTTGAAGCATCCGAAGACATGCAGTTGTTACATCTTTTATGAACTCGGGCTACAAGGGATAGTCAAAGAAACATAATTCGACGGTGCACAGTATGTTGAAGATGTTTGAAGATACACCTAACCATGATCAAAATATCCATTGAAGACTGCTGATGGTAAAGTCCAGACTATTGAAAATGTTTAAACAAAAGAACTGTTGCACAAAGCCAAAGGATTAACTCTATCTCTCCACATTACAGCTCTTATATATCTACCACAATAACTCCATCTTTTTTTAATCAAATTGAAGTGTTCATTTCTGAACTTCGTGGGATAAAAGAGACAGTCAATGTTTTTTTGAAAAAAGGTGAATTCCTTGGAGGGGTTCTCTTGAGCAATTATGGACTACATCCTGGAAAATTTGTTGCACATAACCTATTGAATACTAATATTCAGTTTTGGCTATTCAGGAGCAGCCAAGGATTTTGAAGATCTGAATTTGAATTGAGGACTATTTCTTGAAGGCTTGAATAATGAAAAGTGGAGATGCAAAGTTGGGGAGCAGTAAGCACGAAGTCCAGTAGCAACATACTTGTGACAATCCTATAAAAGCATATTTTACTTAGGTCTAAAAGATGCCAATTAAATAAGAAGAACAGACCAGCAAGATCTCAGGGGGAGCAGGAAAGTCTATTTGAAAGGGGAAGTATATGTATAGATACATATGAAATATTTGAAGATGGCAAGTAATGGAAGATCAAACTCTGATTTCATGAATTGTTCAAAGATAAATTATTATTTTTGGGTATTGTGAAGCCTTTAATGGTTGATTGGCCCTTTGTCATTAATGTCAAAGGGGGAGAGAAAGTTGGGTTTCCATCAATGACAAAGGGGGAGATTGATGAATATGATTGTCATTGATGACAACATTAATGACAAATGTTAAGTATTATGACATGACCAAGGTCAAGAGGTTGTTGACATGGCAAATGGACATGGTACAATGGCAAGTTGTTGGAAAAGACAATGGACAAGTTTGAAGACATTGGATAGTATGATGGTGACATGGCTTGATAATATGGACGATGCATTGATGACAAAAGCTTGATGACAAAGCATCGGTGACATACTGGCAAGTAGCAAGCATGAAGGACATAAATACAAGCAAGCATGATAAGCCAGCATTGATGACAAGGCACATTTGTGGGCATTGGAGCCATTGGAACACCTAATGGGCCAAATGACCCATTATGTGGTCATTTGTGGCTTAATGGGGTCATGAAGCCCACACAAATTATGAAGAAGCCTTCAAACATGCTCATGACTTTAATGAAGTCTTTGTCTTGGTGAAATTGGGCCCTTGTGCATTTGGTGGTGTTTCTGGTCTTGCAACCTTTACATGCTACATATTGTGGTCATGATGTTGTTGAAGCCCACAAGATTTGAAGAAGCTCATGAACACAAATACCACATGGCAAAAGATATATATATATATATTTAATGAGAAAAATATGGAAACAAAAATATATTTGATTTAATTGAAATAAAAATATATATATAAGGCTGATTTAAAATTATAAAAATAGAAAGTCGGCTCAGCTTGAAAAGTTTGTCTTATATATATATATATATATATATATATATATATATATATATATATATATATATATATATATATATATATATATATATTATGTCGGCTCAATAAAAAATAAATAAATAAAAAGACCTATATAAATACCCTTGTAATACTTCACTTTCAGCCAAAATTTTGATGAAATATAGCTCTGATTTTTTCACTGTCTGAGGCAAAATTCGCGAGTACTGTAGCAGCTACAGTGAACAATTTTTTTTCTTCTTAGCTCAAAATTTCGGTCATCTCTGAGAAAATTCAGTGGTAAAGAAAAGGTGTTTGCAACAGCAAATTTTAAGTTTTTGACAAGCTCTGAGATTTTCGGGTATCACCACTGAGGCATCTGCAGTAGGGAAAATGCAGGATCAGGTCTGAAGCTATTACACCAGCAGTAAGCAGATTTTGAAAGTGATTAAGTGGAACAGTGCTCCGAGGTAGCTCACAGGCAAGGGTTGTTTGGAAAACTCAAAATCCCAGGTTGAAGGCACAGTAAATTCTGCCCAAAATTTGAGGTTGAAGGCACAGTATGAGGTTACATCAGCTGCTGGTTAAGTGTGCTTACAATCACAAATTGCAAGGGTTCATCTCACCATAAAGGTTATCATGTTTTACCTCAGAATGATGTGTGTATATATATATGTTCAGTAAATTGATAATATACAGTGATACTTTCAGTAATGTGATGTATATAAACATGCTCAGATAACTCAGTGATATGCACAGAGATAAAATGTTTACCTAGTGATATGCTAGAATACAGTGGTATGAAGATTACACATTGAAACAAATAGAGATAGAGCTGATGACATGACATTGATTAGTGAATAGCAAAGCAAACAGTGGTAATGTGCAGTGATGACAGTGATGACAGTGACAAGTTGAATTGACGTGACAGTGATGACTGTGACAAGTTGAATTGACATGACAGTGATGACAGTGACAACATGATGAGCAACAGTTGGTTGTTTGAAGAAATGTGATAAGGAAAGAATTTGTATGTAATACAAGCAGGGTCTTGTAGTCATTTTTCTTAGTAGGATCTAAGAAAAAGACCAAGCAGTGTCTTGGTTTGGAAGTTGGTGCTTTTGATTCAGTTGAAGTTGATTGACCCCACGGTTGTAGCCGTTTGAATTAAATATAAAAAGATTACAAAGAGTATACTATGTCTCGTGTGATGTGTTGATGTTAATGAGTCTTTATGACATGTTTAATGAAAGTGATGTTGAAGTGAATTTGTAAATCATATTGATGAAATTGAAATTTGAATAAGTGTAAGCTCACTGATTCACCCCCCCCTCTCAGTGAGCCATTGTGTCCAACACAAATGTCACCCAATACAATGAATAATAACAATCAATAAACCGAGGAAATGGGGAAAAACCCATGGAAAAAATACCCCCCCTCAAAATAGACTGTAAAGCACACACAAAAATAAATGCTCCAAACTCAAGCAGGTGTGATGCTTGGTCATATGTCTATAGGTATCTTCTTCTTGGGAAGAAGTAGATCATGCTCAAAAGGAATGTGCTTGTACTTGCTCTTCAGATCAAATGTGATGCGAACAAATCCAAAAATATGAGGATGATCCTTGAACCTGTGATTCGAACCAGCTAAGGTAGGATCAAATCTATGAATGTGCAGATAGCGTTTTGTCTTCTCCTTCGAACCATCATGGGTGAGATTATGCCAAAAAGAACCATGAAATAATAGTGATTTCTTAGAATCCAAATCAGCTCCAAGACTTGATAAATGATTTCTTGAGATCTCCTTTGAACCATTAGGGGTGAGATCAAAACCATCATATGCATGAGAAATTATTCCAAGTAGTGATTTCTTGGATTTTAAATCAGCTCCAAGACTTGAAACATGGTTTCTTGAGATCTCCTTTGAACCATTAGAGGTGAGATCAAAACCAGTAAGTGCATGAGAAATTATCCCAAGTGAATGGCAATGGCCATTATCTTCAATAACCTTCTGAAAGCATTGAATAATGATCATATAGTAGTACATAAGAGGTGAGTGATCAAGGAGAGAGAATGCATTACCTCCAATGGTTGATTTTACCTCCGAAACATTCAATAGATCATGATGCAAACCAAAAAACTCTGGTGCAAGAGAGGATTTAGGACCTTCTGTAATTTCTAGAGTGTGAGCTGGCACATAATTCAAAATAGAAGAAATTTGGAGCATGAGTGTAGAATCTGCAAGTTATTCTTCTTTGTGGACAACTTCAATATGAGATATGTTTGATACTGATTCATGATCAATGAGATCATCAAGGAGAGTGAATGCAATAGTGGGATTGCTCTCGAAATGGATTGGACCAATCCCTTCATCCTGTTTGATGAATCTTTCATCCAGATGGGCCCATAGCTCTTTTGGAGATTCAACGTCAATGTATTGGTGTACCATGCATCAAGACATAGCAAACATCATGGTTCCACGGACATTGTCACCTTTATTTAACCAATCAATCTCTTCTTCAGAGGATTCAAACTCTCTTTCAAAACATTAATCAAAGAGACCATTTCTCTTCAAATGTGATATCATTTTTTTGTTTCCATTCATCATAGTTGAATGGATAAAGAGGAGGGATTTCTTCTGAATACATGGAAGCTGTAGAAGACCTGCAAAAACAATAGAAAATATCTGCAACTGCTACTACTGCAAAAATGCAGAAATTGCTGCACTCAAAATGTTGATAAGACCTTGCAAAAAACTCTTAGGAATGGAGATAAACAATACTCTCAACATGCTCTGATACCATGTGAAAATCCTCACAACAGATCTAAGAGATGATGTATACCTCACAATGAAATAATTTAGGAATAAGATTAAGAGTGGTCAATGCAGTGTAAATGAGCAACAGAATAATAATACAGGAGAACTCGGATAGAAGCAAAATAACTTCACACACACTAATTCATTAATCACGATATGGACAAATAAGTAGTACAATGCATGAGGATTCGAATGCCAAGGTGGCAATTCGAATTAGCCTTCATGGATTGATCAAAAGATCACTGGAGTGTCATCAGAGCACAACTAGAAGTCTTCATCATCATCAGTGGAGTCATCAATGCTCAAGTAACTGTCAACCATCAGTCAAACTGAGTCTAAATGAGTGTGGTAGGTGTAACTGGCACTAACCAAATGAAGGAGGCTTAGTGGAGGGCGCATGAGGAGCTAACTGAAGTCAGAATGAGTAGTGTAGTCTCACTGGAGGTCCATCGGAGTGATACAGTCAGTTGAGAGTCAGTCTAGCCTTAAATCAAGGAAAGAACTGATGATAACTCAATTAACTGAAGTGCAACTGAGTGGTAGGTGAGAGAGGACGAGTGGCTTCCTTAAATCAAGGAGGAAGGGCACACTAAGCTCTAGGAGGGATAAAACTAATCTGCAAGAAGCTCCCGGGGGCTGGCTAACTAAGGGCTAGGTGTGGGACTGATGATTGGGATGCATGCTGCATGCAGAAATGCATGCAAGACTGAAAATGCTGGTAGACTAGGATGGAGTATAGGAATATCCTAACAAGTTTTTCCATGTTCCATTAAGTGATACATATACATTTTCATAAGGGATCATTGAAATATCTTTAAAGCCCATGAATGTCATTGGATACTGAGGTCTTGATTTTGTTCTACTGTTACAGGCTGGGAACATTCTTACTATATATGATGTTTCAAACATTTGGCATGTCCCTCTACTACTAAGAGTGAGTAGATACAAGATATTACCAGCATAGGTCCATCTTAAACCTGGATCTATCAAGCACTGAGAGGGATCCAATTTCTTGAAGTGTAATTTTTTTTTTAAATTCAAGAAATTTCATCCCTCTCTTACTTGATAGATCCGAGTTTATGTTTTAATTTTTTTATTTTATAATGGGACATAGATTTTTTTATTTTATGAGCCGGCATGGATTTTTTAAATACTTTTTGTGTTTGGTAATGTAATGTCACGTTAGGTTATGTGACAACATCTCCTCCATACTGGGTTGTAGAGCACCTCGCTTCTCTTGGTGCAATTGCAATATGGTTAGGTGTTGATTGTATAAGTATTTTTCAAGATGGTAAACATTGGTAGTTTTGCATGTCAGCCAATAGCAAAAATTTCACTCCATAGATTCGTCATGTTCTTTCTCTTGGTTGTATCTTAACCTCCATCCATGTCTTCTAGACTTCTTTGAGCTTCATATCTCTGTATAGTAAAATCATGGAACATTAATATGTGTTGGCAATGTAGTGTATACATTTACCTTTTAGATGTATGATAAATTCTGACTTATTCCTTTTAAAATAAATGGTCATTTCTATATAGGATATCATGTCTTTTTCGTGCAATGTGTTTTTTAAGATTTTGTTATTATGTACTCATCAGTCAAGCCCAGATTTAGTTTCTTACTAATCATATATGGTGGTAAATGGGTACAATAGGAACAAAGGGCTCATGAAGCAATCTTGAAAGAGTTTCACCTTAGGTGAATACTCACTTTATATTTTCCCTAAAGTTCTGGATCATTCTGCTCTTCCTGGACTTCTTAGAAATTCTATTTAATTGATGTTGAGTTGTTGTTTTGGGACCCTTGTATTGCTATTTGAGTTTTTACGGGTTTATGTTCTAGGTTTGCTTTAGTCTTGTCATTTATACTAGACTTAGTTCCTTGGCATTCATCTTTGATTGGCAGTGTTGCAGAACCCCATCTAGAAGAATGGACTAGAAGAGCAAAAATTTGTGATAACCTTGTAACTCCAGTGAGTGCAGTTGCAAATTTCTAACTCTTTCAGTCTAAATAATGGTTGGTTTTTTGTTTCATTTTTCAATATTTACATGTACCTCTTGGTGTGCAGGTCAAAATTGCAATGGTGGGAAAATACACTGGCCTTTCTGATGCCTATCTTTCTATTCTTAAGGTAAATTGTTTTCTCCAAGATATGTTTATTTAGCTTCAAACATAAACTAGAATAATAATTAGTCATTTTTAAATTTATATGGACTAATGGTCCATGTTACCTGCAAGTGAACTGAGAAGAGATAGACATGAACCAGATAGACTTGATTAAGTTTGCAGAAAGAGTTGAAACAGATGATTTCTAGTGAGTGTGGGTTAGGTTTGTTGGTTAATCTTCTTACAGTAAGTTTAGTATCCCATGCTGTAATTTTTAGGCCAATTGATTCCTTTTGGGGTATTGTTTTTCCCCTCTTCAAAATAGGTTGATTTTGTTGAACTCAAATATTGCACGGTTGGCTTCTTGCAAGGAGATAGTGATCAAAATACTTTTTGATGTTCCCCATGATAGTTTATAACTTTATTTTCTTTGCCTTTTAACTTTTATTTGAAATTAAAGTCACGGTTATTTTATTAATTCAAAATTCTTTTCAGCTTATAACATTTGTGGAGAATTTGCATTTGTAATTCTTTTTTTAATTTAACAATTGATAACTGGGCTTCTATTAGGATATGAGATTGGGAAATCCGCGGTGGTTATGTTGTTTCACTTTTAAAAACAAGTTGTAGTGTTATTTTGTAGGCCCTTGAACATGCTTCCATAAAATGTTCTAGGAAATTGTCATTGAAATGGATTGCAGTATCTGACCTTGAAGACACAGCTGCAGACGAGGTCTGTATGTGGTGAACAGAATCATTGTACACACTATATTTCATTGCACCATTGGATATGAGTGTTAGTTTCTATAGTTTGACTCCAACATTTTTTACTGTTGTAGGTGCCAGATGTTCATGCAGCTGCTTGGAGGTCTCTCAAGGTGATTATCAAGTTTAAGATTCATTCTTTCACTTTATCTATTGTTGGTTTAGGGGGGTGGGATGTTGGGCAAGGCACAACTTTAAAAGTTTAAACAGCTCATTACCTGCATATATATAATGAAGGTTCTAAATGAGCTAGATTGTGTTGTGCACTTTGTAGCATATGATGAGTGGATTTGATACATTGATTTGTCTATTGTCACAGGATGCAGATGGCATTCTGGTTCCAGGTGGATTTGGTGATTGTGGTGTGCCAGGGAAAATACTTGCGGCGAAATATGCTCGAGAAAATAAAATCCCATATCTTGGAATTTGCTTGGGAATGCATATTGTTGTGATTGAATACGCTCGTTTTGTAAGTGTGCTTTTGTTGATGGCCATCATTTTATTGCAAATTATTGGTTGAAGAAAAATAATTAGGTGTTTTTTTTCCCAAGGTTACTTTGATTTTTACTTTTCTTTCTGCTGAGTATGGCAGGTTCTTGGAATGGTGGGGGCTAAAAACACAGAGATTGACCCAAAAACTGCAAATCCCTGTGTTATTTTCATGCCAGAGGTAGATATTCTTTGGCATGACCGTCATTTCTACATTTGAAGTAATTATTCATCTATTAGACATATGGAGCAATAGTTTTGATTGTTTAGTTGATAATATGAAGTCGTCTTACTTTTATACAGGGTTCAAAGACCCACATGGGGGGTACCATGCAATTGGGTTCTAGGAGGATATATTTTCAGAGTGGGGATTGCATCACGGAAAAGTTGTAGGCATCATGTGATCCTTATGAGATAGTTTCAGTTTAAACCTGATATGAAGACTTTTTGTTACATTGTTTTCTGAAATATGATTTGAACATGACCAATTTATTGGAGATTTGGTGGTTGTGATAAAATATGCTGCCAATGAAAAAAATATCTGTTGGTCATAGAATGCAATTTTATTTTCCTTAAGGACATGGAAGCTATTTAGTTTACCATCTAATAAATTGTTCTCTCCTCATGAAGATACCAAAAAGCTGATTATGTGGATGAGCGACATCGGCATAGATATGAGGTTCAATAAGCAATTTATTTATAAGTTCGATGAGGTCTATGTTTTGTTCTAGTTTATCTAGGATCGATGCTTTTTTTAATTTATAATTCATTTATAGTTTTAGGAATGCGTACTTGAATGTTTGGTAGCCAATAAATTGTTTATTTGGTGGTTTCGTCTGTTTTTTTTTAAGTGAAGATGGCTTCTTCTGGTGTTGCTTAAGTGAAGAGACAAATTTTATAGGTTAACCTTGATATGGTTGAAAAGCTTGAACAAACTGGGCTGACATTTGTGGGAAAGGATGAAACCTATAGACGCATGGAGGTAACTAACTATTTTTCCTATTGTCTGATAATTGGGGTTTTACCTTCTTGGACCAAAAGTTGAAATATCCCTGAAGTTGTTATGTTTGAATTTTGTGTGAAGCATTTTGTTTTTATGTTTTTGTTGGCAGATACTGGAATTATCAGGCCATCCTTATTTTGTGGGAGTCCAGTTCCATCCAGAATTCAAGTCAAGACCAGGCAAAGCGTCTGCAGTCTTTTTGGGTACTTCATTTCTATCCTTCTGTGGAAACACATTAAATTTAGGATCCACCCTATGTTGAACTTGCAGACTTTGTGCTAGATTTTGGGAGATTGTCCTTGAGCAACTGAAATTTTTTTATTTTAAGTTTCGTTGTTCTACCTGTCCTTGGTACCCTATCGAACTCTTTATTTAACTTATGTTGTTGGGACTACCCTTTGCAGCCTGTTTAACTCTAGCAATCAAAGCACCTTTGGTTATCATGCCGTGGGTGTTCATCTACCAAGCAAAGCACCTGCTCAAGTACTGTATTTCTATCCTTCACCTTAAGTTGAATTTACAGACTTTGTGCCAGATTTTGGATTATTGTCCTTGAGCAACTAAAAATTGTTAATTTTAACTTCTGTTATTGGGCCTGCCCTTGGTATCATATCTAGATCTTCTTTTTAACTTTTGTTGTTGGGGTTGCTTTGTACCCTATCTTACTCTAGCAATCAAAACACCTTTGTTATTATGCCTTGTCTGATTGAGATTCTACTTTTTCTATGATCCTGCTATTTTATGATAAAGTTAAGTGGTGATACATAATTCAAATTACATGTCGTGACTATTGGTAATCTTGTTGGTTTGAGACACGTTCCTATTGTCTATTTTATTGGGCATAGCTGATCATTCTTCTTTGAATTTTCATCATTGTCACAGTTGAGCTGCTATATCTTAGAATTCTTTTAGTACTTGAAGCATTATTCTTGAATATGTTTGACATTCATTTTGTTCCCATGCAAAATTTGTTTGAATATCATCATTGTCAAGCAATAACAACTTCTTAAAGGGTGTTAGCTCAATGGTAGAGCACCTACCTAATTATAGGCAGGAGATTGGTGGTCTGATTCCTCCGTACCCTATCATAAATTAGTGACTAAGAAAACGACTAAATTCGCATATATACGACTATTAGTAGCTAATTTCCAGTATCTTATAGCACGACTAACGTTTAGTCATATTTAGCTTAGTCATTAATATGTTATCATCCAGTAGTTTATTTAGTCGTATATTTGGTCATTAATTGTGCAATCAATGACTGAATCGGTGAGTATCAATGACTAAATCAGTGAGTATCAATGACTTAATCAATGACTATCAATGACTAATAAGTCAACCAATTAATGACTAGTGAAATACGACTAGAGATAAGATAGTGGAAATCGGATACTATTAGTCACCGACTCAAAAATAGTCGTTTATAGTCGAATTTTAGTCATTAATTTCTCATTTTGTACTAGTGATAGTCCACACAGGACAAGGAGGTCACACAGAACTCATATCGATTCACATAGAACCACATTCCACACAGGACAAGGAGTTCACACATAAATCATATAGGTTCACACAGAACCACAGTCCACACAGGACAAGGAGTTCACACGGGACTCGGGATTTCTCACAGAACTCATATCGGTCCACATAGAACCACAGTATGCATAGGACAAGGAGTTCACACATAACTCATATCGGTCCACACATAACCATAGTCCACACAAGACAAGGAGTTCACACAGAACTCATATCGGTTCACAAAAAAACCATAGTCCACACAAGATAAGGAGTTCACATAGAACTCATATCGGTTCACACATAACCATAGTCCACACAGGACAAGGAGTTCACATAGAACTCGGGAGAATAAACTCCACCTCCCTATCAAGGAGGGACACATCATTCTCCCAGTCTGAGGGATAATGTCAGACCGATGTTGCAACCGTCAACACTACCTCTCACTAAGGGAGGCATTATCTACCACTCCAATCCGGTCACAGAAGTACACAAACTTCACTCTGGAAAGAGGCTTGGTGAGAATGTCGACAACCTGATCCTCGCTAGGAATATACAGGAGCTGAACTGCTCATCTCTGTACCATATCTATAATGTAGTGGTACTTGATCTCCACATGCTTCGACCTGTCATGAGATATATGATTCACTGAAAGCTTCACATCGCTTTGATTATCATAATGAATCGCGATCAGCTCAAGCATCTGATCAAACAATCCTGCAGGGAGTTTCTGAAGCCATACTGCTTCTTGAGCTGCAACACTCACTGCAATAATTTCAACCTCAACTATACTCAATGCCACTGAGGTCTGCTTCCTACTGCACTAGGAAATCACGACATAACCCAAACTAAAGAAAGACCCATAGGTGCTCTTCCTATCCACAAAACTCCTTGCCCAATCATAATCCAAATAGCCTTGTAGTCTCATATCACTACTGGAAGCATATCTCAGTCCATATACCACAATGCCACACAAGTACCTTAGCACATGCTTTGCAACAATCCAATGTACCTGTATGGGCTCACATATAAACCGGTTGAAAGCATTCATTGCAAAGCTTATATTTGGTCTAGTGTTAACTAGATACATCACTGAACCAATCAACTGTCTATACATGGTGGAATCTATCAAGTCTGAATTGGAAGTTGAGTCATTCAACTTCTTAAGGTTTGCCTCCATAGGTGTGGCCATGGAATTATAGTCCATCCCAAATCTCCTCAGGATATCAATAGTATACTTCCCTTGACTTAGGAATATTTCATCATGTCTCTGCCACACCTTTAATCCCAAGAAGTAGTGCATCAAACCAAGGTCCTTCATCTCGAACTCGGATGCTAGATTTTCTTGCACCACTAAATAAGTTTCTCATCTCCACTGATAAACAAGACATTGACATAAAGCACTAGGATCAAGGGCTTGCCATCCACAACCTTGTAGTAAGGGTATGAGTCTGCCTCACTCTTGGTGAATCCCAAGCTCACCATATATCCATCAATCCTAACATATCATGCACGTGGTGCCTACTTTAGTCTGTACAGGGCCTTGTTTAGTCTACACACATGGGACTCCTTCCCATGAATCACAAAACCCTCTGGCTGCTCAATATAGAACTCTTCCTTGATCATACCATTAAGAAACGTTGTCTTCACATCCATCTGATGTAACTTCCATCCCATAGTTGAAGCAAGAGCAATGATCATCCTGATGGCAGTGTACCAAGAAACAAGAGAAAATGTCTCATCATAATCACTCCCACTTTATGAGAGAATCCTCTAGCCACAAATATCTCTTTGTGTTTCTCAATGCTCCCATTAGCTGCATGCTTAATCTTGTAAATCCACTTGGAATTCACTGTTGACTTCCCTCCGGGTCTCAGCACAACTTCCCCCACATCATTCTTCATGATGGATTGATATTCTTTCGTCATGGCATCTTTCCATACTTGTTGGCTGGAAGCCTCCTCATAGATGGAAGGATTAGAAACAATGATGTGGGACATCAGTGCAACATATTCTGAAAATATGTGAGGCCTCTTGCTATCCTTGAAAGAACTGCGAGCAGCTGCAATTTTCTCTACATCCTCCAGAGTCTTGTGAGCCCACACAGGCCTCTTCCGACCTACAACAATATCTCTAGGAACATCTGTCAGCCCTATTGGATCAACATGATCGATCAGATCTACAGGATCAGCAGGATCTATAGGCTCCCTCTGAACTGTTGAAGAGGGACGGGGATATGATACCATCTCCTTTGGATCTACTTGCTCCTTATTATCAATCTCCATAAGAGACTCTCTAGCTCTTCTGAAGGATGCCTCCTCTTCAAAGGAGACATCCATGCTGACCTCAATCTGTCTCTGACCTGGAATGTAGATTCTATAGTCCTTTGAAAAATCACTATATCCCACAAATTTACCCTCTATCTTTGTCCTCTTTTCCTTGGGCACATGAATGTATACCAGATAACCATAGATTTGCAAGTGTCCAACTTCTGGCTTCACGCCTGTGAAGGATTCTTTTGGAGTCATGTTTCTCAATATCTTATGATGACCTCTATTATGGACATATAATGCGATACTGGAAGCTTATGCCCATAAGAACATAGGCATGTTCTGGTCATGAATCAAACCCATGACTTCCTCTGCGATTGCCATGCTCTTCCTCTCTATAATCCCATTTCGTTGAGGGTTGTAGGGGTAAGTATACCCCCTATTAATTCCTTCTTCCTTACATAAATCACTGAAATATGAGGAGGTGTACTCTCCTCCATTATCATATCTTAGAACCTTAATCCTTTTCCCAGATAGGTTCTCAACCTGCGCCTTGAATTCCTTGAACTTGTTCAAAACTTCTTCAGATTCATTGGACTTCAAGAAGTAAATCCAAGTCTTTCGAGAGTAGTCATCGATGACTATCACATAATACCAAAATACTCCCAAGGAGGTAACTGACATGGGTACACACAAATCATAGTGTACCAAATCCAATATTCCCCATCCAACGAGTGCTCCTGCTCGAAATTTGAGTGAATATACAGTGAGATGAGTTGAAAAAGTAGTTTTTTTACTTTTTTACTTTTTACCTATTTATCCAAAAAATAGTGATTCATCCCCCATGGTTGACATCGTCATCTTGAATCCTATTGGTGATTTTTGTTGTACAATATTATTGTTTTGAGGCCCATTATTGACCTCAAAATTTATGTAATGGTTGCAAAATTGAAATATGAAATCTGATGCAGAAGCTTTAGCAGAAGTTAGGTAAAAAATGAAGTTTGGATTTTGAGAAAACCGATTCCACAGGTGAATGCGCCCTTCCAAGGAGAGTTGAGAGAGACTTCTTTCCTTTCAAATCCGTGGACAAAATAGCTCAAAAATTGAAACCCTAGTTTCTGCAGTTACTGCAGAATTTAGGTCAGACCTGAAATTTCTCTGAATGAAGATCTTCCTCCACAAATAGTTGTGCCCTCCTAGGGTGAGTTTCAATATGGTCTTTCCGAATCAATTTTATGGTTGGAAATCCTAGAAATAAGAAGCTCTAGTTTTTGACACTAGTCTCTTTCACCACTACGCTGATACCATGTTATATTTTAAGATATAGCAGTATAAGTTTCATCTCTTTCAACTTTAACTACAAATAAGGATCATTGAAAGAATAACCATGCACAGAAACAAGAGACACAAAATTTATCCTAGGAAAACCCAACCAACCTTTCTTATTCAGATATTTAGTACAAAGTGCAAGTACATCAGATATAAAAGTGATCTAGAACAAGAGAGATCATGTAGAAAGATGATACCAAAGAAAGAACCACATAAAACAATCTTCTACAACCCTTAAGCGAACTTTGGTAATTTTTCAAAATGAAGGTTGTTAATGGTTAGTTAGGTTCAAGATGACTTCGTGGAGGTCGATTGAGCATTTCTCAAAGGCATTGGGTATTTTTGCCTACTCTAAAGGGGACAATCATTAAGCTTGTGTCTTGTAGTAATAACTACAGGGTTTAGTTTTGTACATTCAGTAGGGTTTTCTTTTGTGTGGTTGTGTTTTGTGATGCTTTATTCGTCGTCTCAAAATGTTGTCCGTCCTTTAAGTTGCTTCTTTCACTTGGGTGTTGAAGCCTTGAACATGTATATTTTTTTACCAATATGTGGTATTCCATTGTTTATGTAAATACTTCCCAATAACTAGGGTTAAGTTATTGGCATAGGTAAGATAATAACTACTCTAAATTCCAGTTTCAGTAAATTACTTTAAGATAACCAAGAACAAGAAGCAATGAATACTTTAGGTTACTTGACTAGCCTCCTTGTTACAATTTGTGATCTCACGAAAATATGTTTTTTGCATGTCCACTCTACTATAAACCTACACACACGTAACCAATAAACTTTCCTCAAATATTTTTAAACATCAATAAATAACAATTAAAGTGATATTGAATCTTAACTAAATAAAATAACTATTGATTAGGCAAATAGTTCCATCTCTAATAATCTAATTCATGAAAACATAAATCAAAACATAATTCTTGTTTTTTTTGGTGGGGGGAGTGGCTAGAAGAGGGACCTCTATGTTATTAGTAGTCAAAAGATGAAAATGACAACTTAGTAATATGCTTGATCTTCCTTGATCTCACCTTCTTCACTAGATTATAGATTCCTTTGGGTTGGACTCATGGGATATTGTTCTGCTCCAACTTCTTCATCATAAAGGAATGGGATAATCCAAGGGAAAAGATCCCAATTTTGCGCCAAGGAAGGAAAAATCATAAACTAGGGTTACTATTTAGGACTATGACCATAAAAATATAAAACAACAAAATTTTCTCTTTTAGAAAAACAAAAACAATAACAATAACAATAGAACATGAGATTCACATGGAAACATTGTAGTGTGCAGATAAAACCATGGGGCAATGGAAACTTCAATCTTTTATTATTATTGTGCAAAAAACTTACAATGTTTCTTCTTTTGAGATACAATGCCAAGGTCACTCTTAATTAATGCAATACATATAAGGGTTCCATAAGGAATCGAAATACACTATAAGGGTCTAAGATTTTTCACCTTGGGGGCTCTTCTCCTGTGACCCCCCCATGCATCCGATGCATGCAAAACACATAGAAGGATAGTCGTGTACCACTATATAGGAAAATGTTAGATATATGGATATTGACTTCACCTCATAACATTCTCAATCCTCCATCATAAGGGTGTTTCAATAGCTATGGTGCTCTTTCTACAACAAATGGTCTTCTTAAATACTATTGAGAGTTGGTATGCGTTTTATAACAATGTATAAGTGTATGGATCTCATAAACCTTGCTCAAAAGTGGGAATTTAATGCTCTTCTTTATAATTTTTTTCATTTTTTGGAAGACCCTTGCTCCTTGCTTTAAGTAAAGGTGTGGGTCCCCATGTGTTTCCCAAAGGAAAGGCATGTGGACCAAACAAAATCATGTTTTTTAATACGATTGCTCGGTTTAAAAGACACTTAATCCAAATAGCCATTATAGGTAAAAGATGACATGATAACGCTATAAAATATGCCCCCAAATGTATGAAGGTCACAAGGGAAGTTGATGGTTGAAATACATTGTAAAATGGTATAAGAATCTAATGAGTGGAACGAGGTTGATTGCACCAAAAACTAGATCAGAAATTTTGTACAACATAAAGCCAAGATACCAAATTACTCTCTTCCTAAAGGTGGGAATACCCATGCTCGAGTGGAAAAACAAGCATGGGTGCCAAATCAATTACACTGCAGATCCATGTAAAATGCAATATCATAGCCCTGAAAAAGATACATTGTGGATCCATGTCAAATATAAGTTATAGTAATGAACATATACAAAGTGGATCTATGTCTCAGTGTACATTGGGAGAATGCTTGATAATGAATGCAATAACAAATTAATCCTCCAATAAAGTACCAATGTCATGTATGTATGTGGTTGCTTGCATAACTTGGGTGATAACATAAATAAAAGATGTTACTATAGCCCAAGGTCTTCAATCCAAATCCGCCAAATTGTATGAATCTACTCCATGTGAATAAATGATTTGAATTTGAACATGGGAGAAATTGTATGATTATCAGTCATTATTGTATATTGTTAATAAATGTGGGACAACCCACTGATAAATATAATGTGTGTCAAGTTATATAGTACATTCTATTAAGCGTGAATATATGTGCTAATGTCAAACACTCAAAATCTATCAAGCAAGAACAATTGATGAATATCCAATGTTAATAGCAAGGGAACCTACCGCTAATCACTGCAATCCCCAAGCTACTATAAAGGTCTCTAAATCTCACTCCCAGAGAAAATGAGTTGATGTTGATAGGATGAGATTGTTGGAATGAAGGCATTATGGTATCTCCCATCAACCAACATGAGCAAGTATTAGGAATATGATATGAGTTAAAGGTCTTGGAAAAAATGTTGAATGAACACACCATTGGGTATGTTTCTCACATGTACCAAATGTAAATAGCACACAAAAAAGATGCTCTGAGTAACAATCAATAATGAAAGTGGCATAGAAAGAGACAAGGAATTCCACTAATAATGAAAACAAAACCTAAGGTACAACACGAATTCCACTATTTGAATAAATGTCTTGTTGTTGAACATAGGGGAAACCACTCGGTCGATGATCAATGATGAAGTGTCATTTGTTGAGTGCAAGATAACCTACCATTGATGAAAGTAGGCCTCTAGATGCTATCATCTCTAAGTCTAAACTCTTAGAATAATGAGTTGAATTTGATGAGACAAGACTCGCCAAGAAAAAGGTCATGAATAACCTTCCATACTAGCATGAGTAGACACTGGGCATGATTTCATTGAGAACAACTTGACAACAGGGAATATCGATATGGAAACTGAGAAAATATGATAATTCACTAACATAAGTTTTACATCCTTTAAACCTAAGCATGACACAATAGTCACTTGAGTAGCAATTAAGACTAATATATAAACCAAAAATGTAGGAGGCAACGAGGGTTGCTTTATAGCGATTGGAAGAAAAATCAATTGGATGAGTATGGACTCAAAATCATGGCCCGACTTCTAACGTCAATATTAAAACCCAATTTTTGAAGGAAGACATGACATAAGTGCTTTGTTCAAAGACAACACAACTTTGATGCTTCATAAAACACATACAAGGTCTAACTTCTTCCCCCCTCTCTCTTTTTATAAATATTTGATTTTTGTGTCTTTTGCATATTAATACATCCTTTAAAAAAATAAAAGAATGCCATGATATAGTGGACAAACTGAGTGCCACAAGTCATGCAACTATGTTCCACGTGCATGGAACATATTTATGCAAAACAAAGTGCAAAAAAGGTGTTGGGCAAGAGGTGGACACTCATTAGTTGTTTCTTCCAAAGATGATTTTGAAATGCAAATGGCATGGATGCTAATGACCAATGCCATAGATGAAGGCAAATGAAAGTATGAGAATTGCAGTGGTGCATTCAACATTAGTGCACAAATAATTGAATGAAAAAACAAATGCATAATAAAATATGAATCATGTCAAGGGAAGGTTAGAAAGTAGAGAGAAAGAATTACGCGGTTTAAATTCACTATCATGACAGCCTAATAAGGCTCCCAAGTTTATGAGACAACTCAACAGGGGCACCAATTGACAAGGTGCTAACTAAGACACTCATGATAGGTAGGCTCTACCACCATTGCTAGGATAACTAAAACTAATGGAATTAGCTAAGTGTCATACACTCAAATCAAGGTGGAGTAGAACTTAAGGTAAAATGACAGAGGTTGATAATGCACAATGCAATGACATAAGTGCACCTATGCTTATATCCCAATCAAAGTGTGATTACTTTGAGATCTTAATGAAAAAATGACACCAAAATGCCAATAATAAGTGTTCTATATATTCTTATATGGGTGAAAAAATGAAGATGGGTGTCTATTTTGGAGGGTCTCGTGAGAAAATAATTCTGGTTTTTTCATGTTTTTCAACTTCGGGCGAACAAAAGTGATATTTTTGTTTAAAATTTCACTTTGCAGTAAAAATAAAACTTTTAGAAAATTATGTTAGCTTTCTATTCATAATTTTTTCAATTTTTTTATTGAGATTTGATATGTCGATTTCGCAAATGTTTGACAGTGTGTTCTTATAAAATGAAAAGACTACAAAATAGTTATGATTTGTTGCGCCACTAAAATCATTGTTAGACTTGTTTTTTGCAAAAACAGAAAATGCTACGACAATCTACACACAATGTACTAGTGCCTGACTATAAGTTTGTAACCAATGGATCTATATACTAATTATTATATTTTTTTAAAGTTGATCAATGGGGAAACTCAGTTGATTTTCAACATCTTTTTTGTTGCGCCACTTTTCTCTCGATCGGCTCTAAAAATAAAAAAATCTACGAACACCATTTTAAAGTAGACACGCCAATTAAGATTCCCACATTTTTTTTAATTTTTTTGGTGGTGTATTTTTTAAGTTATGGATTTTTCTTTTCACCGTTTTTTTAAAGAAATGAATCCTATCTCGACACATGTTACGAAAATAAAACTTTAAAAATATCAGTTCTTATCTATATACAACAAAATTTATATCCACGTAAAGTAGATTCAATGATGAACCTAATGGTATCAAGTCCGACATTCGTTTTGTTCTGCAGGAGGTGGTTTTTCCCTTCCGAAAATGGAGAAACCTGAAAATTCTACAGAAATGTGAATTTTCCATGTTTCAGAGAATATTCGGCCCGAATAACCTTTTTCCGTAACGGCACCGTCAATTACAGCGAAGGTTATTCGTCCAAATAATAAAACGGAAAAAAAACTCGTCGACCGGAAATAAAATAAAATAAAATAAAATATGTTTTCTATACTTGTATAAATAAACTTAAATTGATTCATTATTTTCGTATGTTTTAACTTCGCATATTTCTTGTCAAACTAATTTTGAAAAAGTTTTCAAAGAAGACATTTTTTTTGCAAAAGGAGGTTTTTACAAGGTATGTTTCTTCTTATTTTTTTCCAAAAGGCACATTGAAGGAGTTTTTTTGTAAAGCATTTTTGTAAAGGAGTTTTTTTTCTAAGGCATATTTGCAAGGAGTTTTTTTAAAATATTTATTTTCTTAGACTTGTTTACAAAATGGTTTATGCAAAGAATGTTTCTTTCCAAGGAAGTTCTTTCCAAGGGTTGTATTTAAAAAGTGTTTATTCCAAAGTATTTTTGCAAAAAAAATGCATTTTTCCTTCTTATTTCTTTGAAAGAGATTTTTTCAAAGAGTTGTTTTGGTAAGGTAATTTACAAATGGTTTTTTTCTAAGATAATTTTGCACTTCTTATTTCTTTGAAATGGGTGTTTTCAAATAGTTGTTTTGCTAAGGTATTTTGCAAAGGGTTTTTTTCCAAAGTAGTTTTGCACTTCTTATTTATTTGAAAAAGGTTTTTTCAAATAGTTGTTTTGCTAAGGTATTTTGCAAAGGGTTTTTTTTCAAGGTAGTTTTGCACTTCTTATTTCTTTGAAATGAGTTTTTTGAAAGAGTTATTTACTCAAAGTATTTTTGCAAATAAGTTATTTTTTTACAAGGGTTTTTTCCAATATATGTTTACAAATAAGTTTTTTTTCAAAGTACTTTTTTCTAGTGAATTTTTTCCTAGATATTTTTTCAAAGAAGTTTTTTTTCCAATGATTTTTACAAACAAGATTTATTTACAATGTGTTCTTACTATTTTCCAATGGGTAGGTGATTTATTGTCAAGGAGTTTCTTATTTCTTTCCAAGAAGGGTTTTTTCAAAGAAGATTTTTGTTCAAAGAATTTTTTCAAAGGAAAGTTAATTCCAAAGAGATCTTCTTCAAAAGACTCTTGCAAGATTTTTATAAGGTGAAGTAAATTTCAGTTCATGTTTTTATAAATTCCGTAAATGTTTTTAAATCTTAATTTATGTATTTTTACTATAAAGTAATGATTATTTAATTTATCATATCTAGATTAAACAATCATGGGCAATAAGAGAAAACGTTAAAAAAAGGTGATCGTAAACGTGATGATGATAGTAATAGAGAAAAACAAAAACTCAGATATATTGCCAAAAAACAAAGGGTTGTCGAAACGGAAGAGAGAATTATTGAAGATATAAATACAAATTTACATGATAATGTTGAGAAAATGAAAATTGAAAATTGAGTACAAGAAGAACAAATTGAAGTTGAAAAGACCATTGTAGAAGATGTAAATAGTAATTTACATACTAATGTCAATGAAGTCAATATTGAAGATCAAGTTCAAGATCCAGAAATTGGACCTGGTATGTATATATCATATATTTTCCAAATTCATTTTTTTATAATGAATTTTATTTTTGGATATATGTTAAATTAAATTTAACTTGATGTATAGGTACTTTCACCATTGATGATGAAATGTTAGAAGACATTGATTGCAACAAATATGGAGAAAAACTACCAATACATGTTGCACGATATCGTGCTACAAAATTTTATGATGAAGTTCTCAAGGATTACTCAATAGCAGGACAAGCACAAATTTTGAGATGTTTATTAGTGTCCAAGAAGTTAGAAGGTGCTACATCATTATTGGGTATTCACGAGGCGACAAAAGAGTCAAAATTGAAACAAAATATGATGGAAAATATAGGTGATGCAATAAAAAAATTTGGAAAATCCAGGAAGAAAGATATCAGTGCTGCATGTAAAGCAATTCATACAGCAATTCTTTCAGCTTGTACTAAACAAAAGCGTTTGACAACAGAACTAGCAAAAGCAATTGGAACATCAAGAAAGACATTATACAAACATAGTAAATTCAGAATGCAAATAGATGAAAATAATGAACTTGCTTGCTGGGCAATTATTTGTAGACAACCTTACAAAGATAGATTGGGAGCAGGTGTTAAAGATATTGTACGAGAATATTGGTTGGAACATGCTCGAGTTTCACCAAATTCAAGAGATGTGATACGCAAAAGAATATCACGAAATGTATATGAAAGCCAACCAAAACATATAATGGACATGACACAGGTACAATTGTTCAATAAATTCAAGGAAGATCATCGTGGAATTAATATATCAATTACTACATTTGTGCAACAAAAACCATGGTATGTTAGACCTATTACTATACGTGATACATGTTGTTGCCGTTATCATGTGCAATTTTAGTTATATTATGACACGTTTCTTGAATTTGGTAGAATGTTTTAGACAAATTCACTACCTCCGCCCACAATACGTGAATTCATATCTCAAATTTTATGTGAGAGAAATCACGATGAAGTATTTTATTCAAAGAAATGTGTCAATGAAAAACATTGTCATCATTGTGGAAATCTGGTGCTATTCCACAATAAATATCCTATCGATAATGATCAATCGTTGTCAAATGTAAATGTTGATTGGAGGAGATACGAATACATCAATTATAGTACAAGTTCTAGTGATTCACATTCCAAAAGAATTGATTTGCTAGAAGACAAGATATGCGTGACAGATTTTCTCAAAAAATTTGAAAGCGAAATTTATAAATACACCCAACATTCACATAGAGCACGATGGCAAGATCTTCAATTCAAACAGTCTCGTGAAATTTTTCCACCCGGAACAATTTTGTCCGTGGTTGATTTTGCTGAAAACTATACATTTGCTGCACAAAAAGAGATACAGAGTGAATACTATCACTCTGACCAAGTTTCGATATTTGTCCATGTTGTATATAGACATTCTCAACAGGATGTTGATGGCATTGAAAGCACATGTGACAATCGAGATGTGATTAAAGAATATCACTTCTATATCAGCGATGATCGTACACACGATACACATTTTGTTCAACATTGTATAGAAAATATTTTCTATGATTCACTGAAAAAACGCGAAGTTAAATTCAATGAACATTGGATATGGTCTGATGGATGTGCGGGTCAATTTAAATCTTCACGATCAATTTTTTGGTTATGTCGACTTCATAAAGCGTTGAACATTAAACATCGCCGAAATTTCTTTGAAACTGGACATGGAAAAGGTGAACATGATGGTGCAGGAGCATGCGTAAAAAGAGCACTTCGAAGATGGCAAATGAACCATTCTTCTGCACGGTTTCATTCAGCTGCAGAGGTTGTCCAATGGTGTCAACTAAATCTAATCCATGATTATAATCAACAATCAAAAGATGTGCGCAGATATGTAGACTATTTTTTTAATTTATATTATTTCTTGAAATTTAAAAAAATGTACACTAACATTTAAGTACATGTACACTAACATTAAAAGTTGTTCTTTGAAAGTGATTCATCATTTATTGTGTAGGTTTTTTGGCTTGTTGGGGTCCAAGATATAAATAGATCAATACCATATGTCGCTAGCACCATACATGGGACTAGAGATCTTCACTCTATTCAAACAAAATCATTCCGAAACGTGTTTGCATTTGACAGTAGAAAGCAATCATGCTTTTGTCATATTTGCACTGAAAATGTTGAATCTACAGAAGTTTGTGAAAACATAACAAACAACTACGTAAAAGCTTGGAAACACACAGAGATTAATCCAAAAGGAAAAATGCCATTGGCAAGTGTAGAAGAATTAGAATCAGAAGAAATAGCAATATCATCTGATGGCGATAGAATTTTAGATCTTGTTAGAGAATGTAATAAACTTACTTGACTTTTAAGTTAATTGTGCATTCTTGTCCATCGCCATAAGTATAGCCAATTTAATTGATTTTAAAACGCTAACACCAATTATAATTTGCGCAGGAGATGTTTTCGCTGTGATTGCACCTTTAGACAACAATGAAAATGTGAAATATTATTTGATGCGATGCACTGAAGGAAAAATTAAGTTATTGGAGGACTACAATGACAACGGATTTACATACGAGAGAGGATCCATCATTTTAAAAGGCTATTTTTTCAGCAGACGCATATGACTAAAAATTATGTCTACTTTCAAAATTATGAGCCCGATGTTATATGTTGTCAGTATAGTCATTTAGTATGTGCATCTCGAATAAGGTTGGTATAAGTTCCATCAAAAAAACAGTTAAAAACCAAAAAATGGAAACTATCCATATGTGACCATGAACGGATAATTGAGGATGGCATTCCATTGCGATGTTTTTAACTATATATCAAAAATGAATTGATATATGTTTTTGTCCATGTCAATTGTTGTGTACAATATATTTTTTGTCCATGTGTCGCAACTGTTGTGTACAATATATTTTTTCATTGAATTTTTTCATATATTATCTTGAATGACAACTAACATAAGAGTTTAAATAGTTGTATTTTAACATACTTAAAAATGAATTCAAAAACTATTTGATAATTCAAAAGTACTTTATTCGGGTCCCCATATGTCTATTAGACCACTTAAGGGATGAGATAACGGATGTGGCTATCCCCACACTCCGCCCCGAATTTTTACTTTTGATTGATTGATGCCAATGAGAAATCACCAAAAAACCTACTAAATTTTGTATTCTTTTAATCCATTGAATATGTTTCTCTAATATATACTTCACCATAAATATGATCTGAATGAGTTTTTTAAAACAAGTTGTTAATCTAGATAGTTTTAAAATAAATTATTGTTCCATAAAGATAATATATCTCTCACATGCAAGTTCACATAACTGAAATCATGGCAAATGAAGATAACAATCATTTGATTTTTAATCACAAACAAGAATTCTTGGATTGTGAAACTTATGCTAAATTAGAGCAATGATTATTTACAACAAATCGATAAAAATTCATTGAATTGTTGTCTAAAATTTATTGCTCTAACTTAACATAAGCTTCACAATCCGGGAATCCTCACTTGTGATTAAAAAACAAAAAATCATTATCTCCATTTGCCATGATTTCCGCAACATTTAGAAATTCACCAACTACAAAATACCTGAACAATGAACATATGGAAAACATTAGTTAAGATTTGAAATTTACATATACAATGTATCATATCGAACAATGAACATATGAAAAACATTAGTTAAAATTTGAAATTTACATATGCAACATCATATCAATCAAACGACCAAAAGATTGAAACTTTTATCAAACAATTCATAGATTTTCATTCATAACATTAGGATATTGAACCTATTAAAACTTCATATTTCTATCAAAAATTCCTATCATTCCTAACATTCATTCATTCTTAAATATTCATATCAAATACAACATTCTTAAACTTCCAAAAATTTTGATAACAAATTTATTTCTTAACATTTTAAACTTGCATTCTTATGATTCAACACTTTCTCAACATTCATTCTTTCTATAACATTCATTCTCAACATAGCAAATTAAATATTTCCTAACTTTAAATTGTACCTATCAAATGTTCCAAACATTCATTCTTAACATTTTAAACCTCCCATTCATTTTTTCCCAACATTGATTCTTACCATAACATTCATTCTCAACATTGAACATTTCCTAACTTTAGATTAACATTTTAAACATTCTTAACACCTCCTATTCATTTTTTCCCAACATTTTCTAACTTTAGATTAACATTTTAAACATTCCTAACACCTCCCATTCATTCTTTCCCAACATTCATTTTCAACATTCAACATTTCCTAACTTTAGATTGCACCTATCAAAAGTTCCATTCATTCATTCTTAACATTTCAAACATTCATGCAAAACATATTCTAAACATTGAATACCAAATGAGAAATAATTAACATGTACTCATATATAATCCAAAAAAAAAGTTCATGAACATGTGAGTTCAATGTACATATATGTATAATCAAAAAATAAATACCCTTGATGTCCAAAACAACTACAATATATATATATCAACAAAAACATAAAAGTTTGAACCACTATCCATCTGGACCAATATATTTCCACTATCTTCCGCTAGGACCTTCCCTTGGACTCAAGGCAGCCTACAACATGTATAAAAACAAATTATAAATATCATAAAGTATTTAAACAATTTTAAACTAAATTCAAGATATTAAAATATTAAACCTGTACATGAAAAAACAATTCAATTATTAAAAAAGTCGTACATCAAATTCTTTGAATGCATGTCCACCACTTTCTTCCACCAGAGTCTTCCCTTTGGCTCCAAAGGATCTAAGAGAGCCAACCTGCAACATGTACAAAAGTAATTTATGAATCCTAAAGTATGGAAACAATTTTCAAATAAATCCAAAAAATATAAAATATTAAACTTATATCAGAGATCATTTCAAGTCAAACAAAATTACCTCAGTGCCAATATCCGCATTCATCAGAGAACCTACATCTTCACCCCCAATTTCCATATGGTCTCTCCCCTAAAATTTAAATTTTGTTAATGAATAAAACATAGTAGAAACAAAAAATAAATTAAGCAATTAACTTAAAACCAAAACAAGAAAATTAAAATCATTAGCTCACAAGAGATGGTAAATCATCTAAAAAGTTCGATTCTAAAGAAACCTGCATGGATAAGTCAAATTAACAATAAGATACATTGATATTTATTAAAATTCAAAAAAAAAATATATATCAAGTTCGAGCATAAATATTATAATTAATATACCTCTCCAAGACGCTCTTCATTTTGAAGAGGATGCTCTTCATTTTGACTAGTGGAGACTCTAAAATTATATGCATTCAACATTCTAGAAAACTGCAAACAAAATACATTTGCTTAATATACTTATTACTATGTAACAAAATATTCAATTCAAAATGAATAATAAAAAATCAAATAGATTGTCATAGCATAATCAACAAACCTCTCCCATACTCGATGTGTCATTGGATAACACATCTGAAGCTATATCGCGACAAGACTTGGCATAAGCCTTGAGATCGTCGATGCTCAATCCATCTACCTCATCATTCGTCTTGTAAACAAACTTTTGACGAATAGTAGCACGAGCCCTCTCTCGACCCAATCCCACTTCTACTCCAACAAGAGCTGACGCTAAACCATCACCTACAGAATCCCTTGCAATTGTCCCAAGTTGGGATGTGGGCTCCATCTCCGATCTTAAAGCCACAACCCTAGGTGGACGAGGTATCTCGGGTGGAGGTCGAAGAGTCGTAGGATCTCTAAGAGCACCTTTCCGATTATATATTCGACCCTTTCCAACTCCATAAAAGTCAGAAGGAACATCAGTATAGTTTGGCTTCATACCTAAAAAAAACTCCGCATAGAAAAATCTAGCAAAATAATTAGGAACCTCATCGTTCCATGGCAATCGACCATAAGCTGCAAGAAACTGATCATATATTAGATGTGCAATTTGAGGATGTTTGAAATATTGCACTTTCAACATTTTTCGCTTAAGGCCTTCTTTGAAATTAAACATTGAATTGGCCTGTTCTTTGGTCACTCTCTCCTTCACAACCTCCCACTTGTCTGGACCCATAACTTGGTCTCTTCGCCTCTGCATTAAATGAACAAAACCATTTGTAGTTGGTCCGAGTTCCTCATATGCATCAATGAATTTTTGCAATGACCCCAAAACAATCTCTAGACTTTGTCGACTCTCTGGAGGGAGATCCAAATAACAAAGATCATTGTTCAACCTGTCATAGTGGGATCTACAAATTTCAAGGATAGTTTGTTGCACAACACCTTCCCATGGAAGCTCATCAGGTAAATCAAACGGATAAGTTGATATGGGTGTACAACCCTCAGCTAGTGGAACATATGTCGTCCTAGCTCTAGGAGGATCTTCGCAACCCTGCTCTGCACCCGCACCTATCCCATCATCTACAATCCTATCTTGATCTTCCTCTCGCTCTGTCGAATTACGCACATCTTCTGAACCTCGCTCTGCTTCAAATATAGCCTTAGTCAAGTGTTAACCTTGTCCAAAAATTCAAAACATACAAAAATACAGATTATACATGATTAAACATTAATGTTCATACCGACAGAAGGTTGAGATCGACGCTCTCCCACAGAAGATAAAGGGGAATCATTTGTACCCCTATCAACTTGTTGGTGATCAGATGATTGTGACCCATACAATAAACTCGAACCCCGAGGTGAATTCGACAACCTTTGACTACCAATTGGAACACCAATTCCCGATGAATGTGATGACCTCCTACGCTTTCGCTTCGAAGACTCCACTATTTCCATTTGATATGATTTCTAAATTTACACAAATGTCAACTCATAACATATTGAAGTTGGACATGTTAATTCTACAAGCTTAAAGAGATATCTAATAAAGAACTACATACCAAATGTAGGGGTGTCTAAAGTAGTATAAGTGAGTTTTTTTTGTAAGACCCTCTCCTAACTCTAGCATAATTAATTAACTAAAATGCCTTACCATCACTACTATTGCAACGTAAAAATATATTTAATAATCATTTCATAATCAGATATAAGTTATAACGCAATTAATTACAGTAGTATAGTAACCTTAAAAAAATTTCATCCATCAAATATGATTGAATTATATATCTCAATGAACAAACATCTCACGAAATATATATATATATATATATCCACTTATTATAAGATTCGTACTTTATTTATATGATAAAAAAATTTACACAAATGTCAACTCATAACATATTGAAGTTGTACATGTTAATTCTACAGACTTAAAGACATATCTCATAAAGAACTGCATACCAAATGTAGGGGTGTCTAAAGTAGTATAAGTCATTTTTTTTTGTAAGTTCCTCTCCTAACTCTAGCATCACTACTATTGCAACATAAAGATAAAATTGATAATCATCTCATAATCAGATAAAAAGTATAATGCAGTTAATTGTAGTAGTATAGTAACCTTACAAATTTTTCATCCATCACATATGATTCCATTATATATCTCAATAAACAAACATTACTTATTATTTATAACAAAAAAAATAATTAAGGACTTACAACACTATGACTTTTTAAGTGACTTTTTATATGAACGGAATCTTTAAACTCTGCTCAATAACAGAATCTTTAAACTCTGTTCAAGAACAGAGTTCAAGAACTCCGTTTAAGGGTAAAAAGGATGACAACATGAACATAAAATTAAATGTAAAAAAACGAAACAGTCTAATTTTAAACCTGAATGCAAATATTTTTTTAATTTTCTTCTAATGACAACAATATTTTTTGTCAATACAAAAGATTGGGAAATGATACATATCTCTAAACCAAACTCTGCTCATGAACAGAGTTCCAAACTCTGCTCATGAACAGAGTTCCAAAAGGTGCTCCCCTCCTAAAGCTCCTCTAACTCTTCTGGTTGGATCTTTGCAGTTATGATGATAGCACTGGGTTTTTTTATCTTGGACACTAAAAACTAAGGTACACTGGTTCCTCCTTGAAAATTAACAGTTCTTTAAGTTAATGCATATAAAGTCCTTCCTTAATTCTTAAAACACTACCCTTATCTGCTACAAACGATCCTATTTTATCCTATTGAAAAGAAAAATGCCATCTAAGTAAACAACTACAAACTTGCCAAATATACAATCACAACACTTCTATTGTTAGTTGCATAAATGTACTTTGTGTTTTACTCAACCCAAATTAAAAACCGAACCACTCATACAAATTGTTCTTGGAATGCAGTCTTCCACTTGTTTCCTTCTCTAATTATGATCTAGCAATATTATTAAAATATATCTTAATGAAGTAGTTGATGCCACTCAAACTGTCCATCAAATTTGCCATCCATGAACAGAGTTCAAGAACTCCGTTTAAGGGTAAAAAGGATGACAACATGAACATAAATTTAAATGTAAAAAAACTAACAGTCTAATTTTAATCCTGAATGCAAATATTTTTTTTAATTTTCTTCAAATGACAACAGCATTTTTTGTCAATACAAAAGATCGGGAAACGATACATACCTATAAACCAAACACACAGTGAACAGATTGTCGAACCACAACGCCGCACCGGATAAGACCACCAACTCGCCGAACGAAAAATATTTCCTACACACAACAACAAATTGTGTTAGCAACAAAAAACTATAAAAATACGAAAACAATATCAAAACGACACAACTCATCGTCAAAACATACCTTCAAATGACAAACTATCAACCCTGCGCAGAAAACCAAAACACCAACGAAGCACCGATAACACCCCCCAACTCAACAAACGAACTAACCTGCACACACTACCACATTTCGAGAAGAGATTAAAAGACGAAAACATATGCATACATCAAACACAAAATTTGAAAACAAAAAACAAACATATAAACAAGACGATAAAACTAATTATACCCTCGCCCGGCAGCCGTTAACTCCACGCATATCCGTCAGGCAGCAACCAAACGCAAATTTCGAACTCGCGGATCCGCCAGGCAGCCTCATCGACGAACGCAGCCTCTAACTGCTATGACGAGAAGTAACAAGACAGCAGGCCAACAGTAGCAGGGGATCGTCCAAGGGGTGGAGCGACAGCAGACGAACGTCGTCGACGCGACCATGCAGGGTGGCGAGGATCGACAGCGGGCCCGCTTGCGGGGTCCAGAAATTTACCGACAACTATTGTCAAACTGCGGACAAGGCCGGGCTTTTATGCAGAAACCGTGTTCGGCCGAATACTTGTTTGGCCGAATACTTGTTCGGCCGATTAATTATTCGGCCGAACAATTGTTCGGAAAAATTTTCCCGTCCGGCACTGCTTTGCACACATTTCAAGGATCCCCGTTAGACTAAACGGAGAACTGTTGGTAGGTATTCGGCCGAATAACTTATACATTATTCGGCCGAATAATGACAATTATTCGGCCGAATAATATTTATTATTCGGTCGAATAATAAATATTAATCGGCCAAATAACCGCCGCTAAGACTTTTTTGCACTGGTTTCTCACGGAAGTGTTACCCGCCTTCACATTTTTACCCTTATCGAACTTGAAAAATGGGTCAAAAATACTTCCAAGGACTTGTATTAGTAAAAAATATCAAAATCCATTAAATGTAAAGTGAAAAAAAGGCATAATAGAAAGTATATTAGGGGATAAATTGATAAAAAAAGTGAAAAAAAATCAATTTTACTACCAAACTTCACCAACACAACAATTTCCCAACGATCTTAAATTATAGATTCCAAGAGATTCGACCATTTAAATTCTCTTCCTTCTAAGCTAGGTACTTCTCTTTCACTCCCTCTTTTATTTGCTTGGTTTCAAGTTTTATTTTAGACAAAAAAATTCACGATGGGGAACCCCCATAAATTCCCCCACTATGCCCTCGCACCTTTGCCTTTCATGGAGTGTGAAGGGACAACCTTCCATATGCTTTCCAAGAAGCAAAGGTATGGGAGGCCTTGTCAATTATCTAAATAAATGAAATCTTTTGAAGTTCTTTTAGTGTCCCAACATACGAGCTCAAAAACAATTGTTTGAACTATACTAGTAAGCTATCATAATCCAAATCGAGATGCATTTGTGATTGATGTTGCCACCTTGAAGATTGACGTTGAAGACATCTACTTCCTCACGGGAGAGTGTTGGGAATAATAAAAGGAGGAGGATGTGGGGACGAAATCTTCACTATCCAAGATTACATTGATGCATATTGTACTCTTGATGCACATAAAGTGAGCTCCCAAGTCCCCATTGAGAATACTGTGAATCTTAGCATCAAGATCGTTGTCTTAACTATCAAACAGATGGTGGGCTCGACTTCACCACGTCAAGTCTCTTGCTCACAAATGTACTATGTAGTTGAGTGCTTGAGAGACACAATATTTGATAGAGCCATGTCAGCTGTGATTTTCATCATGGAGGCTCATATGACTGATTGCATATTAGGAAAGCATAAATACATTGGGTATGAGAATTCACCGATATATTTCTTCATGGAGAGGGTATCGACGATGCGCCCATGGACTACCTACCCATGAACTGGGTATCAAGAGCAGCATAATATGAGTGTATGAGAAAACATGATGTATCAACTTAGACGAGGACATTGAATGTATTCAATGACGAGTTCTTTGATTGGTGGTGTTATCCCTAAGGTAGACACCCAAACTACTAAGGGAAAATCTAGGGCACTTGTAACAAATTTTGGTTTTAAGGTTTGCAATTTAAGTGGTTGAATAGTCAACGATCCAAACAAGGTCTACGTGGAACAATCAATAGTTTAGGTAGAAAAACAATACCATATCATAATTTGGTTTAAAAGGCTTTTCAGTCATGAATACTAATACAAAGTTAGGATGCAAGCATATGAAAAGCAAGCTGCTCATTCATAAACTTACATATGTATTCCATATCATAATTATAATCAAGAATGCTAATTGAAAACAGAACATAGATCACATGCAATATACATTCATATCATAAATGTTATTAGTTTTGGAATCAACTGACTATGCCGCACATAAGTTTTTTCTGTGTTCAAATAGAGTACTAGCAGCAAAAATAGATAAGAGGCACAATCCATTCATAATTCAAAATGATCATTTAAACTTGCATAAATTACTGTATTCAAGAGCTTACAAGTTTCCACCAACCCTTCTCTGAACATCCAAAATTCGAACCCCCTCCATCCTATCTCTTTCTTCTCTTATAACCATTATATTTCATTGATTCCATATTCAGATCCTACTAAAGGGGTTCGAGACACATCTATTTGCTAATAATATCATTAAAAAAAATAGATGATTTGAGATTTGAATCAGTTCAAGATCCTATTTTTAAGGATTTGTCAACTAACTAGATCAACATAACTATTTCGAGTCTAGAACACATATTGCATGTTTTCCTTTACAAATATTCAAAATAAACTTGAGTTTGATACTTTACAAAACTTAGAAAATACTAGTATCAACTTTAAAAGATCAAAATGATGTAAAGGAGAGTTCTGTAGCACCCCTGTATCCAGCTGTAGAAACTTGAGTTGTCCATACTGGAAACCATCTTCATCCAAATGTGTCTTTGATAAAATCCATGTCCCTATCTAGCTTCAGTAGTACGACCCTCAAGTGTATCTCGGAAAATATGGGTACCTAACTCTGTCAATATTACCAATCTATCATTGCTGGCTTGGTTCTTTTTCCTTTCCTGTAAACACTACTTCTTCCAGTATTTTCTTTGTCTCAAGAGTTTTCCATTACTTTTCTTCAATTTCTGAGAGAATTTGCATAACTTATGTATTTTATGACCAGTTTATCCCATTTCTTATTAGCTTTCTTTGTCCTACTATGCTTCTGCTTGTTTTCCTGATGGATCTCTTTAACCAAACTTTTAAATTTCTTCAACTTCTTCTTGAGTTTCTGATTGGTTTTATACTCTTTATCTTCAAACTGAGGAAAACTATCAACTTTTGGAGTTTTGTTTGCACAACAGAACTTTCAATTTCTGGTCTAATAGTGCCACCATAGTCCATGCATTGCATCTCTTTCTCTTCTTAATAAACAAATGGAACAAAGGATTTATCCTCAGGTGAACAAGGAATGGAATTAATGATCTTTTCCAAACTAGGTAAGAGTTCAACTACCTTTTTTTCTTTTTCCATTAATGAATCTGATTCTTCTTCAACAGTTACTTGGGTATCCTTACGGGCCTTTGAGACGGTTTGTTAACCTTAGACTTTCGAGGCTCAGGCCCTTAACAAGGTTCAACCAACTCTTTCCCCTTATTAGCTCTGGAACTGGTTCTAGTATGTACATACCTTGTAACCATGGCCTTAATATTTTGTTTCTCAAATCTTGTTTGTATTTATTTTGGTAAACTTTCGAGATCAATGAAATTTTGTTCTTTTAGGGTTGGGTTGAAATGGATTTAGAGTTGAGCCTCAATTTATTTGTGGGCCTTGTATGCGGTCCCCTAAGAGAATAGGGATTCAACAGTCTGTTAATTTTCCTGGTTTTTACTGCGACATTTGTCATCCATAGGATCATTTGAGTCTCTTATTTTATGTAATTATGCCTTTTCAAGGCTTGGCCATTTCTCAGCTCCTCGCATTCTCAGTTTCACTTCCTCAGGATTAGGACTTTGGTGTCCTGGCTCGAATTTCTGTTTCCCAGTCATCACTTCGTGGTTCTCTTTTCTAACACTCTACTCTGCAACAGAGTCATCGGCTTCCATACTCTTAAATATCTCAAAAGGTCCTGAGTTTCCAGAAAGATTATTCATAGTGTTTCGCTGAGACTTAGTATCTAGGGTTTCGAAACCAGAATATAATAAGAAATAACTCCAATTTCTGCCAAATTTATTTAATTCTTCAATTATCAACACTTTAATGAAATCCTAGTGGAAAATACTATGTTGGCTGTTGGGAAAATAGCTAACCCTAGCTGCCATATTGGTCAAGCTCTTCAAGAAATAGAAGGGTAGGTTCATTTTAGATATTCCATCTAAGTGTAGGAGGAACCTCATGTGATATACGTAAAATGTTGCATACCTGCCTTCTCCCGTGATGTACCTTTGAACTCTTTTCAACAGGTGACTATATTCCTCCTTCATCCACGCCCGAGGAATTACTTTTCACCATTATGGGTTCTGGAAATCCCTTTGAGGAAACGATTGTAGTTAGCATCATTGACACTGTTGGAAATATTAAATCAACATTCTCCATCTCATGGCAATTCCCCTACCATAGCTATTGAATTTTCTGTCACCAGAAAGGTCAGGTATCCCACCATAACATTATTTCCATCAAAACCCTCTGCAAACGCCCGAGCCACTACTATATTATGCCCTTGAAGCTTCTCGCAGAAGCGAAACCATCCTGCTCTTCTGAATTTTGCTCCAAACTCAGGGTAAGCCTCAATAAGTTCAACTCCCTCTGGTTCATATCTAACCACATGTATGGTTCAGTTTGAAGGCATCTGTGATACATTTTTTTTATCACAGAGAACAAGTCAAACTTCTCCTCGTAATATCACATTCACATCACCAAACTGTGAACGACAGGAATAGATAACATTCTAGGAAAAAATATATAAATAACAGTTTTAACCTTTCTGACTGTGTTGGGTATTATCAAAAATCATGGATTGACTGTCATATAAGACCCGCGGGATATTTTCCTCGCCACCATGTAGATTCATCATTGCCCATTAACCTTACACCATTTATTATGATCAAATAACCTCAAGAACTTGATATGACTAAAGTTCATCTTGAAATGATTACTCTGTCAAATTCTGTAGCACTGGTGCGCATGTTTGTTAGCGCCGCAATTTGACAATTTTTTAGCGCTCGGTTTTGTATCACCAGTGACACCACCATTCCACCATTCTGATGTGCATTGCTTTTCCCAAGGAAAACTTTATCCTGCTGCTAAGTTTCACTTTTTTTTAAATACAAAGATCATTTGATCAAGAAGGTAAACATCTGCAGAAGTTAATGAATATAGCAAACCCTATGCATATTGTGCCAACTTATCACATTTCACTAACTAGTAATCAAAACTTTGAAACAAAAGCATAGAACAAAGCATAATATCATAGAGCATGATAATAAGGATAAGAGACTTTCCTCGGGTGAAATTCTAGAAATAATTATAGGATAATCCTAAGCTTCAAAAAGTAGTCATATATAATAACAGTCCAAGGTGCAGGCTTAGGTATTAACACCGGCTCCATTTGCGGATAGAACGTCCATGTGAGGTGCTAAAAACATATAGATCAGTGTCTTTTCTGTTCTTGTAACTTTGTACCGCTGCAATCTTATTATTCTCTGCTATCGATCCAGTTTTTGAAACAAATCATTGCTAAAACTAAAAGATTATGTATCAATGCCTCCAATGGGCTTGGAGTCTTATTCAACAATTAACTAACTCGCCGGTATTTACAATGACTTTAGGCCATGGATATTCTTAGTAAATGAATAAATGTTTAAGTAATTTCCCATTAACAGGACCTCCATCAACATTATGTCCTTCAAGGTTTTCTAAAATGAAAGTGTTATTATTCAAAACTTCTAAAATTCGAAATGGTTCGAGCCATGGACTATTAGACTTACCATGCTTTGATTTATCTTCTCTGGGAGCATCCCATCTTAAAACCAAATCCCCTTGAGAGAAATTATCTTATTTTTCTCTTTTATCAAAAATTGATTTAACTCTATCTCGATGTACCTGTGTTTTTTCCATTAATGATTCTCTAGCCTTTTGTGCTTCTATGAACTGATATATCCTCCATTGAACTGCATTGGGTTCTTCAACTTCATCCTGCAAAAAATTGAAGACTGGAAAGCCTAGATGAACAAGGAAAATTGCATCAATGCCATACACTAATTGGAAAGGAGTAGTACCTATAGAGTTTTTAGTACTTATCATATTTGCCCACAATGCATATTTTAGCTTTGTGTCCCATGCTTTCTTATTTTCTGACAATAGATTTTTTATGTTATTGATGAGACTTTGGTTCATATATTCCACAAGTCCACTGCCTTGAGGATAATAAGGAGTGGAATGTTTAACGACAATATTATATTTCTCGCAGAAATGTGTCATTTGAGAAGACTTGAAAGCAAGAGCATTATCAGTTAGGATCTTCCATGGACAACCAAATCTTGCAAGAATAAATTCCTCTAGAAAATTAATGGCCACTTTGTCAGTCACATTCCTGGTTGGAATAGCTTCCACCCATTTGGTGAAAAAATATGTTGTTGTCAAGATGAATTTATGTTTCCCACTGGAGGAAGGGTGATTCTCGCTAATAAAATATAATCCCCATTGCTGAAAAGGGGCATCTACCATAATGAGATTTAATGGTAATGGTTTCAACTTCTGTTTTCCAACAAACTTTTGACATTCCACACATTCTTACATTGGAGAACAGTGAAGGCCAATAATATCCTGCCCTCAGGATTTTAAAGGCTGTTGTTTTCCAATAGGGATGGCCACCACATACCCCGTTATGCAAATATGCCATTGCTTTCTGAGTTTCATCTTCATAAATGCACCTTAACAGTACAACTCCTAGATCTTTCCAAAACAAGGTTTGGTTCACAATGCAATACTTTAAATATTTTAACTTTAAAGATATGAACTTTTTCCTGTCATACTTAGGTGGACATTGAAAATTTAATAGGAAAAATACAATGCATTTATACCAAGAAGATGTAGAATACTTTTCCTTAACTTGCATATTTTCATCATTCTCCTGTGCTTTTTCTTCAGCAAAATGCTTTAAAACTAAATTCAACCCAAGTGCTTTGGAATTAGATTCAACAAGAATTTTTTCTAAACCTTGGCCTTTTATAAATTTTGTTGGTTTTATTTCAACATCATACCCTAGCAGTTTAGCTATCCACTTACTCCTTTTACCTTCACTATCCGTCTGGACCAGGATATCTTTCAGAGCACTGGAAGGGACATAAGAAATTATCCTTAATTGCATAATATAAAGTCTGAAGGATTTCAAGGCTTTAATTAAGGCATAGGCTTGTTTTTTCTATAATGACATACTTTAATTCAACATCTATCGGGACCTTGTTGAAAAAGGAAACAGACTGCTCATAACCATCTTGATTTCTCTGTATTAATAATACTATAGCAACGCCCGCACGGGTGTGGCTCATTGGCGATTCGCTTGATATGAAGTCACATGTTGTAAACAAAGGTCACGAGTTCAAATCACACCCGAGCTTACCCGTGTTCCATGCTTGCAGGCGGTTGTGGGGAACCTAGGGGTATAGTGGTAGCGGGATTGGATCCCTGGACCCCGTGTCACACGAGTACCAACCCAGTCTCCAGTTGTCGATTCCCCTAGTTACAAAAAAAAAAAATACTACAGCAATAGTATACTCAAAAGTAAAAGAGAATGTTAAGAATTCATTTGAATAATATGGACTAATGAATATGGGAGCTTCAGTTAAAGCCTACTTGATTTTCTCAAAATAATTCCTATCTTCTTTAGTTTATTTAACTTCAACATTTTTCCTTAACATGACAGTAATATGTTTGGTAATCTCAGGAAAATTAGAAACGAACCTTCTTAAAAAATTAATCTTACCTACAAATGATTGAATTCCTTTTTTTATTTCTAAGAATATCAATCTTTAGTATTTCTACCACCCATTCTGGATTGATTGTAATCCTTTGCTGAGAAACAATATGTCCAAGTCGTGTTGGGTCATGGATTTGTCCCTATTTTCATCACCTTTCGACATATATTTCATCCCTCTTACTCCAATTATTATCCATTTATCATTCCATTTTCCATCCATTTGCTGTAACTGCACGTAAAATACCATATTACTTCCATTGATGCTTTAGTGGTTAATAATTATTATTTTCCTTTATCTTTGATGAATTGAAGACTATTATGCATAATTTTACTGATGATGCTTTGTGGAGTGATTTTTCATACTAGTAGCAGTAGCAGTCATGGTTCAAGCCTCCAAAGTTAGCATGCTAGCACACATCCACATGGATATTCTCAACATGGTTTCATTCCTAGGATTGATTACGTGGGTTTGTGATTTCAATTCATGCCCAAGTCCAACATGGCAGCCTCCAGCTCATACTCGAACTGTTCCAACCAGAAACGTGTGCCAGATAAGAACACAGTGATTCGCGTCTCGATTTGCGAGCAGATGAAGAAGAATCTCAAAAATCTTAGACATGGGTTTTGTGCGCAATGGCCTCAATTACCTAAAAGATGAGGAAATCGCCAAACAAAGATACGATTTGAGCTATACAGCTAGTTCTCTAAATGTGTAATTCTCAGATTTACTGTTGCGACCGGTTTTACAAATTAGCAATTGGTTGAAACAGATCACAAGTTGGGGATTCGGTTTCTCATTCTCCTGAGAGCATTTTAAGTATAAATATGTAATCATTCTGATGTATTAGGGGAGGAAGATGGAAATCAATATTATGTTGTATGATTTTATCCAGACTCTGCTGTAATGATTCCATTCTGATAATACATGTTGGCAGTTTCGTAATTCTGGAGTTGTAGACTTTCATTGTGGAGATTCAGCTCTGCTCAGTGGAGGAAGGGCCCTCTTCCCTGAGCAGATGTTGATAGTGTTGATTGTTATTTTGTAGGTTTGTTTATTATTCAGTTAATGCTTTGATTCATTAGATTTATCATAGTTGCATGATTTCATTCATTAGATTTATCATAGTTGCTTTTATGTTAATTTCTTTTTGATAGATCGTTGGCCAACATAGCATTTCTTTTACATTCATGCAATTAGATCTTGCTTCATAAGAATTGATTTTACTTGAAGTGTGATTAGATTTACAGTTTGGTTTTATGAATAGATTTTAGGTTTGATTATTTTCAAGGTGTGATCTAGTTTATAATCAGTTTTGATTTCATACCAATAGATAACAATGTCAAATAGAAATTGTGCCTGCATAGATCTTGCACGATAGCTTTGAAATAAAATACCTCCTCAAGTTGATAATTTATGTTTGAGAGTTTCAGTTGTTTAATTAATTAGACAATTAATCCGACCAACAAGTAGCTTACCCTCTTCCATGGAAAAATCGATTTCTTTGGGTTAAGGGAGATACCATACCTTCTGCACTTCAAGAATGTTTGCTTAAGGTGTTTTAAATTGTCTTCATCTGACTTAGAAAATATTGTGATGTCATCCAAGTAGATAACAATAAATTTGTCTTTCTCCCCTACGAAAGCTATATCCATAGCTCTCTAGAAAGTCGCCCCTGCGTTCATCAATCCAAAAGACATTTTTTCATACATGAATGTTCCCCAAGGTGCAACGAAGGATGTCTTTTGCTTATCATCTTCATGGACAGTAATATGGTTATAACCAGAGAATCCATCAATCATGGAAATCTGTTGTGCTCCAACCACTCTTTGCAAGATTTGGTCCACCTTTGGTAAAGGATAATTATCCTTAAGAGAGAACCTATCTAGGTTCCATAAATAAACACAAAGTCTAATTTCACCATTCTTTTTCCTCACACGCACAAGGCTACCAACCCAAGTAGAAAATCTTAAGGGGAAAATAATTTTAGCATCAAACAATTTTTTCAGCTCCTCAACAAGAGGCAATATCATTGGATTGACTTATCTTAGGTTCTGCCTGAATGGTTTTGTATCATGTTTAAAAGGTATTTTATGTTGGAGTATACTTATACGAAAACATTTTAAGTCCTCATAGGACCATGCAAATACATCCACAAATTCTTTCAGCAAATCCACATACCTTTTACGTTGCTCATCTGATAAAGCGTTTGAAAATTTCACTAACATTGGATTAGATTATGTACCAATATTACAATCTACTATGTTGTCTTGTACATATTGAGCTAAAGGATTCTGCAGTGTATCATGGTTGCTAAACAATCTTTCCAAAGGAACCAGACCTTTGGGAAAAAAATTACCCTTGAGTTCAATAATATTATGACCATCCATTGTGTTTAAAAGGCCTGAACTTTGAAGCTCTACTATCTCCTCATCTTGATCAATATACGACCCTGAAAATTCATAAACTGACTATAAAAATTGGTTTTTTTTTAGTCATCTTAAAACACCTGCCAACGTTTGATGTTATCTAGGACTAAAGGCCTATGTCTAACTTCCACTACATATCTGAGCTGAGGTTCAGTAGGAACTCTAAAAAAATTAGCAACCAATGCTAGAGAATCTGTAGTTTCATTACAATATCTAGGAATAAAAGAAATGTTAAAGGATAAGAAAAAAATGTTAATCAAATCCCATACTTCATTGCGATAAACCTTCGATTTTTGTTGTTTGGTATGATAAATTTTCTTAACCTGCTTGTTAGAAAAACAGGATCGCATAGCAATAACAATAAACAAGATGCAATTATAAATCACATAAAACACATTACAAGAGAGACACCAATATAAAGTGGTTCACCCAGGGCTACGTCCATGGAGAAAGTGTCAGTCCTTATTATTATACCATCCAACAAATTAAGGGATACAACCTGCAACACATCCATTGCAACTTCCTCTTCACCCTCTCACAGACTCTCTCACACAATCAGAGATCTTTACAATGATACAATACATTACACAATCGTATTACAATGTCTTCCTTTTAAATGGAATTACCATGGGAAAATACTACGGGATACCCAATACCATGGGCCTATAAACTGTTGGCCAACGAAACAACCCGTAAAATTTATTTCATGGCCTTCACCTCCGAATCCCCTTGCTCAGAGGCACTTCCCCAAAACCCCTGCTGGCCCCCAGATCCCTGCGGGGGGGTGATGCCCCACCACACCCCCCCGCTAGGATGAGTGTACAATCTACCTACATATCATATAAAAATGGGGTGTAAAAACGGTTGAAACAACAACATCTCTGAATTAATAAGATCAAGCTCCACAACCAACAATCCCCCACTTGGATATTGATCAAAGCAAATCCATCATTGCTACACTTACTGAACTATTCTATGAACCTTGGATCTGGAAAATTTCTCATCTTCACCTTCATGCTTGAAGGCCAACTAAAACCGAGTAGGAACTCAATTTCTCTCTGGTTACTACCTTTGTCAACATGTCTGCAGGATTATGGCCAGTGTGTATATTTTCCAGCTTCAACATTTCATCTTCTAGAACATACCATATGAAATGGTACTTTAGTTGTATATGTTTAGTCTTAGAATGGAAGGATGATTTGTTTGCAAGATGAATGGCACTTTGGCTGTCACTATACAACCTTCTATCCTCCTGCTTCATATCCAATTCCTCCATGAACCTCTGCAACCAAATCACCTCTTTACTAGCCTTTGTAGTAGCAACATACTCTGCTTTTGTTGTTGAAAGTGAAACAACCTTTTGCAGTTTCGAAATCCAACTTACTGTTATTCCACCTACAGTAAAGATATACCCTGTGGTGTTCCTCCTACTATCTTTATCACCTGCCCTATCTGCATCAACATATCCCTATAGAACAATGTCTGAATATCCAAAACATAATGCATGAGTGATAGTACCTCTCAAATACCCAAGAATGCACTGTACTTCCTTCCAATGTTCTTTACCTGGATTGTTCATATACCTACTCACAACTCCCACTACGTGTGCAATATCTGGTCTTGTGCACACCATGCCATACATCAAGATGCCAACTATTGATGAATAGGGAACCCTGTACATGTAATCTATCTCTTCTTGTGTCTTGGGACACATATCCTCACTTAGTTTGAAATGGCTAGCCAAAGGTGTACTAACTAGTTTTGCATTCTACATTCTAAACCTATCCAAAACCTTTTGTATGTAATCAGCATGAGATAATGTCAATTTGCGATTTTTCTTGTCTCTTGTTATTCTCATACCAGGGATTTTCTTTGCAACACCCAAATCCTTTATCGCAAATGAATTAGCTAAATTCCTTTTGAGCACATTTATATCCTGCATGTTAGACCATGCAACAAGCATGTCATCCACATACAATAACAAGATAATATATATTCCATTATCCAACCTCTTGAAATAAACAAAGTGGTTAGAATGACATCTACTATAACCTTGTTATGTCATAAACCTGTCAAATTTCAAATACCACTGTGTTGGAGCTTGCTTCAAGCCATACAAGCTCTTCTTTAACCTGCATACTAAATTATCATTCCCTTTGACCTCATACCATTGTGGCTGCTACATATAAATCTCTTCTTCCAAATCCCCATGGAGAAAGGTTGTTTTTACATCTATCTGTTCAAGATGCAAATCTTCTACCACCAATAGACTTAAAATAGTCCTAATTGAAGTCATTTTAACAACATAAGAAAAATTATTTCATCAAAATCCATACATTTCTTCTGTGCAAACCCCTTTACAACAAGTCTGGTCTTGTACCGCTTCTTTCCTCCATCTTCTTCCTTCAACCTGTAAACCTATTGGTTATGCAATGCACTTTTACCTGCAGGAAATTGAACCAAATCCCAAGTTTGGTTTCTTACTAATGAGTCCATCTCCTCATTCATTCCTTACTCCCACTTCTTTCTAGTTTCCACCTGCATTGCTTCTTCATAACATTTTGGTTCACCGGAATCAATCATCAATAAATAATACATTCAAGGAAAGTATGGTTCAGGGGGTCTACCTAACCTGGTATATCTTATAACACTTGTAGGAGTTTGAGGTACCTAATGTTGTTCTTGATTTTCTAGCACCTTTGGAACTTCATTTCTTTGATTTCATTAAGCACTGTATATTTTGTTTTTTTATTTTTCTTGTTTATTTCCCTGCAACTGATCTTTATACATGAGATTTTCATTGAATACCAAATATCTACTCCTAATGATTTTGTTATTTTCATAATCCCATAAGCGATAACCAAAATCATCAACCCTGTATTAAGTAAAGGTACATTTCTTTGATTTAGCCTCAGGATTTGTTCTATTTTCTTTATCAATATGGGAAAATGCTTCACAACCAAAATTTATCAAAAAATAGTAGTTTAGTTTTTTACCTATCCATGCCTCCTCCAGAATACCACCATCCAAAGAACTTGAAGGCCCTCTGTTTATTAAGTAAACAATAATATCTACAACATCTTCCCAAAATTGTAGGGGCAACCCTACATGCAATCTCATACACCTTGCACGCTCCATGATTGTTCTGTTCATCCTTTCTGACACACCATTTTCTTGTGGTGTTATTGGAACTGTATTCTCTCTATGAATTCCATGGTATGAAAAATAACTGTCAAACTCCTTTCCGCAATACTCACCTCCATTATCCAATCTGAGACACTTCAACCTTTTTCTTGTCTCATTCTCAACCAAAGCTTTCCATTTCTTAAAAGTAGCAAACACATCATATTTTTGTTTAATGCAATAAAATCAAGTTTTTCTAGTTGCATCATCAATAAAAGTAACATAATAAAAATAGCCACCAAGATATTGTACCTGAGCCGGTCCCCATACATCTATATGTACAAGCTCTAACTTTGCACTCTTCTTATTTTTCCCAACCCTGAGAAATCCGACTCTCTTATATTTTCCATAAACACAGTTATCACAGAATTCCAAACTTACATACTTCATATCTGGCAACAACTTCCTAGAGTGGAGAATATGCATCCCCTTCTCACTCATGTGGCCAAGCCTATGATGCCACAATGTTGTATCTGTTCCCGTGGAAGATAAATATATCGAACAATCAATATTATGAGGACATACATAAAACGTACCTATCCTCTTTCCCACTTTCTATCACCATTGATCCTTTAGTGATCTTCCACCACGTTTCTCCAAACGTAGATAAACCGCTACCATCTCTCAACTTCCATGTTAAGATTAGATTTATTTTCATAGCAGGAATATGCCTTACATATTTCAACATCCATTCACCATTCATTAAATTTATCCGTACCTTACCCATTCCAACAATTTTACATGGTTCATCATCACCTAATAAAACATGTCCAAAATCGCTTGGAACATAATCATGAAAGAATTTCGTATGGGGTGTAGAATGACACGAAGCCCATGCATCTACCATCAAGTAATCACTAGTATTATCTAATGCAAGAATCAAAGCATCTTGTAACACATCACCTGCTACATTTGCTTCCTAAGTAGTCTCCTGTTGTCCATCTCCTTTCTTCTTTAGAGATCTACAGTCTTTCTTCAGATGTCCTTTCTTTCCACAGTTCCAACACTCTATCTTTCCCAATATGGACTTGGATCTACCCTTCCTAGACTTGCTACGATTAACTAGGCTCTTTCCTCTCTCCCTTTGTCTTCCCTTGCTCTCCATGGTCAATACATTACCCGATGTCTCATCTATGCTTTTCCTTTGCATTTCCTCGCTAAGAATAACACCAACAAAATCATCAAATTTCAAAGTGTTTGAACTAGAGACAGAGTTACTTACAACCATGACGAAGACGTTCCAAGTTTATGGCAATGAACACAAGATTAGAAGAGCCCTACACTTATCATCAAAGTTCACTTTTACAGAACTTAGATGATTTGTAATTGTATTAAATTCATTTAAAAGATCAACAACAGATCCACCTTCTGACATTTTCATATTAAATAAACGCTTCATTAGAAATACCTTGTTGTAGGCCAAGGGTTTTTCATACAGCTTACCCAATGCGCTCATCAGACCCTTCATTGTCTTTTATTTTGAAATATTGAAAGCCACCGACGAAGCCAGGAAAAACTATATTGTTCCCAGTCCTTTCTGTCAAGAACCTCCCATTCTTCATCCTTCATAGTCGCAGGCTATTTTTCTTTTCCTCCCAATAGTAGGAATAGATCCTTCTGATACAGATAGTCCTCTATTTGCATCTTCCATAACTCGTAGTTTTGGCCATTAAATTTCTCGACCTTAAACTTTTCTTCTTCCGCCATTGCTCCTACTCGAACCATGAACCCTTCTTTTGTTGATGTATATGTAACTTCGGAATGTATTTCACCCATGTATTTCATATATGTATAGAGATGGAATTATTCCTCTATACGAAAGTGTTTGTATTCCTATAGAGATGTTATTATTCCTCTATACGGAAGTGTTGTCATTTATATTGTAAGTGTCGTAACTTATACTTGATGGGTTATTAGACCACCTTGTTGGGGTCGGCCCTGTATAAGTCATGTGGTTTGAAGGGTTATTATACCACCCTATTGGGGGTCGGCCATGTGGGTCAAAGGGTTATTAGACCACCAAGTTTGGGGTCGGCCCGTATTAAATTAACCATGGGTTAAGCTAGACATGTAGGCCCCATTAGTTGATTGGGCAGGACAGAACAAGTATAAATAGAGATCGGGAGATCTCTATTTTATCATTCATTCACTCACTTCTCTCATTCGGAAAGTGGCGCACTTATGAGGAGGAGGCTCTGCTGCTAGGAGAAGACTATCTCTTGTATTCTGGTTGTATCATTGCTCTATCTATATCTGAGGAAGTTATTGGGGTTTTTCACCTTTATGGTTTTCTCCAAGTAAACTCTGTGTCTCTTGTGTGCTTGCATTATTGTGTACATGATTTATATGATGTAGATTTGTTGTACATGTTGTTCTCTCAGTTAATATCCTAGATCAAATTGAAGTAAATTCTGAAAATCTAACATGGTATCAGATCTAACCTGAAAGAAGGCATGATATGGCATGTATGACACTTGTTGCACTTACGATGCTAGGGCTTGATATAGAAAAAACCAGTCATCGTAGAACTTTCGCTATAAATCCATTTTCGCGAAGTGTTTGGATCTGAAACTTTTACAGGTCGAATATCAGATCCCCATGTACCTTTTTTCCAAAGGACAACCTCCAATTCGTTGTACTTTGTGATTTATGATTTGTACAATTTAGGGTTTCTGCCTCTTCCAGATCTTAGTCATAAATAGGTGACCTTGGAAAAAAGGTCATAACCTCGGCTAGGAAGCTCCAAATGAAATTTTGTAAAATGTGATAGGTAGTACACAGACTATACTATCTTAGGAAACATTTTCAGAGGCCGAAGTTGAACCAGTGACACGTGGCACGCCGTACAAGTTCACTCTCCTGTTTTATCCCTTAAACAGGTCACGTTGCGACGCTTGGAATAACTCTCTCTCAGAGAATCCAATTGAGGTCAAACCTATCGGGATGGAAAGATGACAGGTCAAGATACCACAGAAAAACATTTTAGACCCTATGGATCGAAACGTGCGGAGTTACACCAGAAACAATCAGGTACATATTTCTATCAAAACAGAATTATTTTTTAGCACCTTCATTCATGGCTTCCGGAATTTAGGGTTTCGGAGAAAGTTGGAATTTTTGTAATCAAAGACCACAGCTGTATGCTACTCATAAAAATAGAAATTTAGAGACCAAGATCATAATTTTTGGTTGGGCAAAAGACCGGGCTTGATCAGACCCTAGTTCGAGACTTTGATTGGAAAAATGGAAAATTAGGGCTTCTGCAAAAATTGAAATTTTTGAAACCTGTGACCACGGCTGGAAGCTCCTCAGAAAAATAGAAGCTTAGAGCTTTGGATCAAACCTTTTGATTGGGTAGAAGAGTGGGCTTCATCAAACCCTAGTTCGGGGTCATGTCCAGTGAATCCGGAAGTTTCAAAGGAAAATTTGAGGGGTGAAAATTTGCAGTTTTCAAATTCTGAGTATACTAGCTTGATCAGATCATCAAAGCGCATATTTCTATCCTTTCGGAAGTTTGAAATTCAAAGTTTGAATTTTTGAGGTTTCTCTAACAAACCCTAATCCAACTCCAGGTCCAGTTCTTGCAAATCAAGTGGATTGGGTTAATCCTAGAAGAAGATGGATTGGTCACCTGCATAAGTGAATAAGTTCTTGTCTCAGAGGGAGATGAGGCTAAGGCCTTCCATAAGAATATTACAAGCAATCCCGATAGGTATGGCTTACAGGTATGTTTCGAATTCTGTTCATGGTTAAGTTTATGATATGTTTGTCTTCATATCATTACAATACAATCTTGATTAATTAATAGACTTGTCGTATCACCTTAATAGAAGATATTCATTGATTAAGGTTTTGACACTTATGAGTGTACTAATGCATTGTGATGTTGTATGAGGTTTATGTTGTTCGCCAACACAAAAGGTACACCAAGAAAGTCAAATCATGTTCTACTTCAAGAACATATGATCATGGTGACATGAAGACAAAGATTCATCCATTGTCATGGATCACATAGAAGATATACTTTCGAGGTATGTATAACTTGGTTCTACAATAGTTAACTTATGAGACATGCAGGTTACTAGCACAAGTCACTGAAGAAAACCAGAAGACATTATGCGGGTATGTTAGACATAACTAGCTAGCATGCTAATCCAAGTATGTTTTTCCTATATCAAGCTAGAATCCTACCTTGTGTTAGGATCTTATACTGTTGTGTTGTTGATAATGATTATTCATGAAGTCATAGTTTTGAATAGTCATGGTTGTATGCATATTATGTTTCTTACCATAATTGATGATATGACTAACCAGAAGAATCATGAAGGTATAGGTTTGAGTAATCACGAGTTTATGCATTGATGATTTAACTAATCAAAAGAGTCCTATGATCAAATAATAATATGCATGAGTAAAAGAAGACTTCCCTGAAACCTTGAATACTAATGTTTATTGTTATAGCTTAAAATGACACCTCTCCGTCCGTGACGACACTTGCTTCCCTTGGTCGCATGATGACACTTCTTGAGATCAAGTTTAGACACACAATAGGACAATTGTGGATGGAGAAGTCATTTGGGACACTAAAAATGGTTTAAATTACCTCATTCTTGACCCATTTGATGTTTATGACCCTTGAGAACATTTTTCCAGACCAAACCATCTCCTGAAAATGAGCAGAAAAGCCTTTTTTGGGCCATCTTTCAACATGAGCGCTGGTACACAGGCATGATAGTAGCGTGTACCCTACTTTGCTTCATTAAAGTAGCGCTCAACTCCATATGTACGCTACTTTGTCTACTGTACAGTAGAGTACACCCCTGTTTTGGTCAAAATCTCAAAATTCGAGTAAGTTAAGTTGGTTGGGAAACCTCTTGAGTGGTTATAACTTCTTTTCCTCTTCCTCACTGACTATATAAGGAGGGTAGAAGGGCTATGTGAGGGGACTAAGCCCAATTACAAAGTTATGTTGGAGGAATGGAGACCCTCATCCCCCTCTCTTGTGCTTCAATTTTGGTAAACCCTAGCACAGTTGATTAGAGGCTGGAATCCTTGGAGAAGAGAAGTAGGAGACCTTGAATCTAGGTTTCGTGAAGTGCCAAGCTTGAAGGAAGGTATAACTTTATGTACTTGCTTTCATTCATCAATAAAGATTAGACGTTCTTCCCTTTCCAAATATGACCTATTCTTGTGTGTCTTAGATTTGATTACAGTTTGTCTATAATCTGATGTCTTCTTCTATTATGAATAGCAGTCTTATATGTGTAGTCAAATGTGTTTGAGAAAGGTATCAAGTTGCTTTGCAGGTCTGGGCATTGCGACACTGAATAGCATTGAAGAGCGAGGGAGGCAAAGCTAGGATCAACCTTCTGAATAAGGTGCCTACATCTCTAAACCATAATCTCTTCATTTATTTGTTGTACTTGCAGAATGCTTGTAAGTCTATCTTTATCATCGTAAGTTGGTAGTTTCTCCACTTAACTATAGGTGCATTTTCCCCACAACAGAATGGCGACTCCACTGGGGAAAGCCTAACTGCTTAGGGGTATCCAAGGTCATTTCTTTAGTTTTTTTTTAAGGTCTTTGTTCAATTTCTTGATAAGAATCAGTTAGTAGGCTCTGTTTGACCCTGCCCTTGCAAACCCTTGTGGACCCAGGTGTGGGGGGTTTTAACCCCGTTTTTTCAATTTTTTCAACCTGTATGCTACTATTGTGCAGTACAGTAGCGCCCTAGGCGCTAGTCTCCTTCATACACGGTAGCGCTCAAAATCTGGGTTTAAATTTTTTGAGTTTTGGGTTGTGGACCCAAATCTGGGGGTTCTGGCTGCATTTTTTTGGTCCCTGATGACCCTAGGTCTGTGTTAAACCCCTATAAGTGGTCTCCCATCCTTGTACTGATCCTACATTCATGATTTGAACCTCTTTTGATCAATTTGGGCTTGTTTGGAAAGTTTTGGGGCTTGTTGACCCAAGTTGGGGGGTTGTGGACCCGTTTGGTGTTTTGTACCCTAATTTGAGTCTAACTAAACCTGCTTGCCCGATTTCCACTGGATTTAAAACCTCTTGAGTCTTCTTGACCCTGTTTGTATCTATTTGAGTAAAATTTATCTTTTAGATTGGTTTTTTATCCTCCCTTATGCTTTTAAGTTTTCTTTTGTAGTGAAAGCTCAAGTGTTTTGGCTGTTGTTCAAGACCTTGTTTGCATTGTTCATGTGCAGACCTGACTTTACCAAACCATACTTCTTTGTACGTCATTCGCTTCATTTGGGTCTAAAAGTAATTTTTGTACTCTTTTCCCAATGTTTGGCATGCTTACATCAATAAGAATTTGAAAGTCATATTTGGTAGCTTTTACTATTTCAATAAAGAGAGCCTGAAAGTTCTTTGCTTTTGTTTTGATAGTAGGGTAGTTTCAGTTTTGTTTCTTACCTTTGAAAAGCATAAAGAATTTTGATTTATCTTCTGAATAGAGTACCTTGCAAGTGGCTTAAAAGATTTTAGAGTGCTTTGCATCAAAAAAGAACAAGTTTTCTTTTGCATGCCTATTTGTTTGAGTAGCTGATTTCTTAGGTTTTGAGTTTAGACTTTATGTTTACCTTTTTTGCATTCGAAAGATTAAAAATTGCGTTTTCATATGCATTCTAGATCATAATTTTAAGACTTGCATTGAAAAGAAAAGATTTGTTTGGTGGTAAATATTTCATTTTCAGTACTCTATCTCTATTATAACCACTCTCACACACCCACTACCTTTTTGAGTAGGCAAGTAACCTTTAAAATGAACTCTAATAAAATGTACTAGTAACATTTTCTTTTCTAGGTTACACTACACCAACTAGTCTTGGTTAGGATCTTGGGTTTAAAACACCTTAAACCACCCAAGATCACACATTACGCAAAAATCGTAGTTCGACTATCACAGGTAAACCCACTTCATTCAAAACTTGCCTGGGATCTATGCAGTAGGTCTTGTGAGATCAGATTGTTGGGAATACTCCTCCTACTTTCTGTTTCGAGCATATACCAGGATTGGATCACGTTTGGGGACTCTTTTGAGTTTCGGGCTCAGTTACCCTGCACACGCCTTCTGATTCGACCAAAGACTGTTCCCCCAGGAGTTTTCGGTGTGGTGGTATCCTTAGTATTTGACTATAGGTTTATACACAGGTGACAGCGGAGGGTATATCTGCTGTACCTAGGATAGACGTGGGAGGAAATCCCTTGCAGGTCTTTGGGAGGGCGGTTGGGTGATTCCAGCGCTTGCACCCTTAGTCATTGTATTGTGGACCCTGGGTAACTGCTCTTCATCCTTTGTTGATCTGTTCTGGGCCCTCATCATCCTAGACTCTTCTCCGGAAGGCATCTGTTTTCCTGGTTTGATTTACCTAGAACCTTTTTTAGTGGTGTGCTCTTTGTGCTACTTGTTTTAGTTTGCCTTGGAGAACTTCTTGTTCATTCGAGTAGGAAACTATGTCTAGCGTTCCGTCGAGTGCCAATCAAGGTACCCCTGTTCCAGGAGATCCTTGTGCTGTTCCATTCATTGGAAACATTGGTGCTCCCTTAATGGCTACTCTGAATCTTCCTAGATTCACTATTGGGCTACCAGTTTGGTTGTTTTCCACTTCGAATGCCTTGCATGCTCCTGACGCTTCTTTTGTGAGCACCTCAAATCAAGAGCATCAGAACCCTGTGCCTCCTTTGCCAGTAACATCTTCTCCTCTTCCTTCTACCTCATGTGGTTAAAGTAGCAATACTAGTAGCCAGCAGTCTAAAAGGAATAGACGAAGGAAGAATAGGAAGAAGATGCCAAAACAAGGGGCATCAACCCAGCCTCTGCAAGTCATGCTGGGGGCAAGCACCCTGCCTCTGCAAGTCATGCAAGGGGCACCTACCAAGCCTCTGGAGGTCATGCTGGGAGAAAACTTTTAGTCACTGAAAATCATACTGAAAGTTTGTCTTCAACCACTGTCAATCATGTTGAGGACACGTCATTGATCACTGCTAGTCATATTAATAACAAGTCACCAATTCCTGTGAGTCATACTGGAGACACCAGATCAGCCACTGCAAGTCATGCCGAGGGAGTTGACATTGTCGACAAACCAAACAAACAGAAGCTTAAGTTCCCTTGTAAGTTTTTCAAGGGAGATCACCTTACTTACTTGTGCCCTGTACTTCCAGAAGTGCAAAAAGTGTGGTCCTTAGTTCAAAAGTCTGATGCTTCTGAGCAACCAGCCTCTGTGAGTCATGCTGGGGGAAAGCTGTCATCCAATGCTAGTCATGCTGAGAGTACTGATGTTGTAAATGAGTCTAAACCTATAAGACGAAAACCAAAGTTCCATTGTAAACTTTGTAAGGGAGATCACCTTACTCACCGATGCCCTACCATTCCAGAGGCACGAAGAGTGTGGTCCATGTCTTAAGGAACCTCTGTTCCTGAGTTTTCTATAGATTCCCTGCAGTCAAATCAACCTTTGGTTGATAAAGTGGTTGAACCAATGCAATCTTTGGTTGACCCCACTCTTCCTTCGGAGAGTGAAGTGATCGAATCGATGCAATCTTCGACCGATCCCATCAATCCTTCGGAGATTGATGCACCTACTGCTGAAGTCTTCTACATTACCAGTTTGGATATTCCTGAAAAAGGGGGCACTTCATCTGTGCCATGTGAACCCCTACCAAGACCTAGGATTGTTTCCTTTGATTGGAATAGTCTAGCCGAGCCTCGTCTTCCTTCTTCGACACCTTTCCAGATAAAGGTTGATATCAGGAACCATACAGTTGATCGATGCATTGTTGATGAAGGTGCTTCTGTTAGTATCTTATCCGCTTATGCTTGGAGAGATTTGGGTTTCCCTAATGTTATTCCAGCTGCTAATTGGTCGTTGACCTTTGATAGAAGACCTAGTGAACCGATCGGATTCCTCCGTCAGGCACCTGTTACTTTGGGTGGAAAAACAGTCTTAGTTGATTTTATGGTTTTAAAGGACCCTATGGATTTTGATATGATCCTCGGGCGTGATTACATTTATGCTATGCATGCTGTGATGTCTACGCTCTTTCGTGCGATGCATTTCCCTCATAACGAAAGCATCGTCACTATCGACCAGCTTGCATTCGTTGATCCTCCTTATTACCCAACTGTAGACCAGTCAAATCCCTCGTCATTAGGCACTACTATGTCACATGGGACTTATGTGGCATATTGTTCCTTGAGTTCAACTGCTACTGAGAATAAGTCTCTGCGTTCATGCTTACCTTCTTGGGACTTGGTCCCAGCTTTTGACGAAGTGACACCTCCATATGAATGTTTAGATATGTATTCTATCTGGGATGATATGCTTCATTCCGATGAAGTTTTCCTAGAGTCTATAGTACAGTCTGCCATTCATTTGGATGTTGATCCAGTCACAGTCATGTCCAGCCCCGGTTTGACCTTAAAGTCTAATCTTCCTACTGTTGAGTCTTTGGACTCTCCTATAGATCCGTAAATCGGTGTTCCTGCTAAGTTTGATTATGCTTCTAGAATTTTCAATTCCTGTGATGATGAATTTGTTTCTGCAGATTCCATCATGTCCTTCAACTTTGATCTTCATCCTGAAGTTGATCTTGTTGATTGTAAGTCCTCGGGCTTGGGTACCATAGAGTCTTCATTTTAAAACTCTGCCTTGTTTATGCCTGTTGTTGATGATAGTGAAGTTGAAAGTATTTCTACCCCAGTGACTTGTATCGGGTCTTTCTTTACATATGTTTTAGATATGATCTTGGTACTTATGTTTCTTGGAGACAGGATTCTTAGCTGGATGTATACTTGCTTACTGGTCCTTTTCGACACCTTGTGTGACCATGTCAGGTATATTCGGAACCTTGCATATAGGTTTAGGCTTCCCCGCTGTTATGTTGCATTTGAACCTTTTGCCATCTGAATTCGCCATAGGGTCGAACCTGTTGGATATTGGTGTGTTAGCCATCTCTTTATGTATTGTGCACCAGTCCGACAGCAAAGCCTACCTAACATGGGTCACCCTAGTCAGCACCCTTATGCCATTCTGGTGCCCATGCTGAGTTTTTCTCATAGGCTCGGGAGCCTTTTTAGATTTACCATGACTTTGAGAAGAAGCCTCATATCTTTCTTCCTCATATATTTCTGGCCATCCCTGATAAGGCTCCCATCTTTGTGTTCAAATTGCATATGCATCTGTTATGATCCCGCTTGCGCTGATGAGCCTGAAGCCGGTTTCCACGCTTTTAGCTCATTATATAAGCCTCCATCTCTGATCTCATTTCCGCTAAGCCCTGTATCATTTTTCCTTTGCAATTTGACACCTTTTACCTGGAGGAGACACACCCTGAGTGTCCTTATCTTGCTCATGTTCCTTGCATTAGGCATAGCTTTGTTCCATGCGCTTGGAGCTAGTTTTGCATGTCCCTGACACTCGTCTCCTCCCATTTCGAGCATTCTTCTTTTACTTCGAGCTCATTAAAAACAGTAAGTAGGTTACGAGCATTTCTTCCACCTTTCTTTCGAGCTCGTTAAAAACAATAAGGAGGCTATGAGCATTTCTTTCATCTTCACTTCGAGCTCGTTAAAAACAGTAAGGAAGTTATGAGCATTTTTCTGTATCTCCTTTGAGCTTGTTAAAAACAGCAAGGAGGTCATGAGTTTACTTTTCCGGACTCATTAAACCTTTACAGAAAAGATCCCTATGGAGTTCTTTTAAGCCCTTTTCAGACTCCTTAAATAGGAAAATTTTGCCGAGCATAGTTGTCTTTTCGGGCTCGTTAAAATAGCTGAACTGACATCCACTTAGGTATAGAATTACCCCTTTTCCGGGCCTTGGTGGATAATTTATGGAAAAGGTATACTCTAGGTATACTTTGATATGCGCTAGAAGAGTTCTTCTTCCATTATTTTACACTTTTTCGGGGAAGGAGACTAACTTTACGAAAAAGGACCTTTGGAGTCGTCTTTAGGGTTTTCAGACTCTCGAAATGTGAAAACACCAAGCGAGCATTCACCTACTCGGGCTCGATATAAAATCCACGGATAGGTGTATAGAGGACTGTTTAAGTTTTTCAACTCTATAAGCAAGAAAACACCGCCAAGCACAGACCAATCAAAAGTTATATGCTCTATCATACTCGAAATAAAATCATGATTGTATAGAAAGACTCTAAAGTAGTTTATTTTTAAATTAACAATATCTTTAATTTTTGGACTTCGATTTGTAATTTTTTTCTTGAATTCATGCATTATTTTAAGGGAATCTAGATCTAGAACTTATTTCTCCAAAATTTGCACACAAAACTTAAAAAATCAATACGAGTGTTGTGGCCCAATTTATCCTCTTCAAATATGCAAAAAAAAGACAGACGGATTCTTTTCCTTTTGTCCAAGAAAGTGCTATATTACCACTTATTATGTTCCTTAATGCGAAGATGAATACCAAGCAATGATAAAGAATAATGTGATAGAAATTCCCATTTACTTCATTAAACATAAACACTTTAAGGTAAGGTAACACCATATAATAATAATTGTATGGAAGGATAACTTGTTCACTTTCCTCTTTAAGGGGGAAACATCCCAAGGAACCAACGTTCCAATAAAATGAGAAAATTTGTTATAACATAAGGATAAATCAATGTTACAAAAACCAAACCGGTGGTCAAACTGGCCAACCTCGAGAACCGGAACCGGACCAAAACCGGGAAAAAAAACGGATCACAAAACCAGTCCACCAACAATACATAAAATGTTCAAATTTTGAAAAATTATATATATATGTTCAACCATGTGAATCAAAACCATTATACACAAATTTGCAAAACGGGCTCCTGTATGTATTTTGCTAGGTGCAATACTGAGCATATTTCACTTGAATCATATGTCTGAGGAAACTGTTGCTATTGAAAGGGTTGTTTCAAGGCTGATGTAACAGATTGTCACCTTGGAATATGCCCACAAAATTTTCTTTTAACTACATAGTTAGCTCAGAGTTGTTGTTAGGGGCCAGGCTGCTCAAAGCCTCTTTACTGTTGTAGGTAACTATTATTAAGTGTATTTTATTTATGATGATATAACCAGGATTGTTGTAGGTACTTAACCAAGACTGTTGTAGGTACTTAGCATACCCTTTCAAGGCTGCTACACTTCCCAAGAATGTCAAGAATGATTCTTAACTCAAAATACTTAAGTGAATAGTGTGAGAGAAATAGAGTGGTTGGGGTTACTTTTATAGCTTTCTTAGGGGTTTAGGGTTATCTAGAACCTTCCCCACTCAACCAACTTTTTTTTTTAAAATTAAAAAATGGCCTCTTAAATGTCGTTGTATAGTTATGTACTAAACTGGTCAAAACCAAAACCGGAACCGGAAAACCGGCTGGAACCGGTTAGAACCGGTCATTTCTAGTTTGAGACACCGGTTTGAACCGGTGAGGCCTCTGAACCGATCGAACCGGCCGGTTTTGTTGGAACCGATCCGGTTTTTGTAACACTGGGATAAATCCACCCTTATGTATCATTATCTAACATTACTCTAATCGTAACCATTTTTGGCTTCTCCATCAATGAGTAAGTCATATTACATTTATTGCATGATAACTACCTAGTGGGACTTATTTAATAATAACTAGCATAGTGGACACAATACACATAACATTAAATGACCACCATACATATATGATTATTAACTCTAATAGGCCCTTCAACCCCCATTACATCACTAGAAAGAACCCACCAATTGGTGCCATAATGTTCACAAAAAATGATTCATAAATGAGTATCCATGTCACTAGTAATTACTTTATCCACTCCATGAAACATAACTTCCTTTAAAAATAATTTTCTTAATGGCATCCTTCATCGTCTCACAATGAATAAAATGGACCATTTTTAAATATCTTCAACAACAACAAAAATAGAAACATGTCCTTCCAATTTGAAGTCACTTGCCAAGGTATCAAGTATTGGCAATGACATATACTATTTGATAATATGTGAAATCCCCTTTACAATGGTAAATTTGATAAGTGAACAAATTCATGTCCACATATCTACACATAGGTGGCCAAAATGACCCCTTTTTGGCCATATTTAATATCTTATCTTTTATGAATGCTCCAACATGTAATTTGTGAACCACCTTTTCTCTCATGGACCTTGCAGCAATTCATAATTGCTTGCTAGAAGAAAGGTACCCATCCAAAATAATCTTGAAAGAATCTTCAATTGCTCCCATAAGATTTTTAAGATAGTCAATAACTTCACCAAATAAATCATAACCTTCATGTGTTTCTTTAAACTTGAAGGACTCAAATCCAACAACATAATTTCTTCATTGTCACAACCAAGTGATATTATGTCTTACTCATGGCATCAATGCCTACATTCAACTTTCCACTACTATGTTGGATTGCAAAGGAGCGACTCACAAATATGATACCCGCATGGCATGTTTGCAAGAAAAATTTGATTGAGAATTTGCCTATTTAAGAGCTTATTGATGAGTGAACAATAAATTCCTTACATAAAGGTTGTAACTACAATGCTTTAAACTTTGAAAATATGTAATCCCTTTGTATTAAACCCTAGGATATATTGTGTTAAATCATGAACATATGGTAATTCCATTATTAATTTGACGAGAATCAAGCAAGATTAATTGAGTTATATTACCTCGTGATGAAAACTTGTAAAATTCATTGCAATTATTCCTTATATAGAGCCCAAGGCAAAGGCACAACTAGTGATTGCTTATGAGTCCAAGTTATGACCTTGGGTTAAGGTGCATATGTTATGTTAAAGGTAACACCATATGGATGTTCACATGGTGTGCATAAATCATATAAAAGCATGTATCAAAAGAAATACAGTAATACAATATCCACCAAAAGGGTGCTAAGAAGAAACAATGGACTATGATACCATAAGAGGGAAAGCAATGGGAGTACAAGGGAAAGCCTTCATAACAACACAAGAGGAGTGCACTGACAAGAGGTTCAGAGGTTATGTTTTTCTCACATATAAGATTGGACATAGGGAATTGTAGATCTTCATACACATAGTTTGCAATTTCTTTAGGCAATTTTAGGATGCTAATGGCATCCATGTTAGGAGGGGTGGAGGATAGCTCTCAAATGTCATGCAAATTAGTTCAAAAATGGGCCCATTAATTATTCAACATAATGGATATCTATCAAACAAAAAATTGTAGGTTTTTTATCTCCTAAAACTAATTTAATAGGAGATTACCTTCATGAAAACTCATATACTTATGTGTTGGATTTTAGGGTTATATCCCCCGAAAAAACATATTGGATTTTTATGTTATGAAGGGTGTCAATGGATGCTTGACTAGTTTGGTTAAAGTGGGGTGGGATTATCACCCCATTAGGACTTAAGTCTCTTAATGACATGCTTGTGATTGTGCTTGTGTGCACCTATGGTTTTGAAAACAAGTGGGGCCAACCACAAGTCCTAGGCAACTTTTGTGGAATAGATTTCCCTCACTCATGGATTTTAAGTTGATTAATACTTGCATAGCATGGCAACATGATTATTTCCTAGTGTTAAATCTAAAATATAGAAGTTGATGCTTGTGTTGACTCAAAGCTTGAGTCAATAAAAAAATGTAATGGAGGGTTAAATGCCAAATCCCACAATGTCATCACTCACCAATACTCTACAAGACCAAAACCCTGATTCACCACCTTTGTTTTCCCATGAACATGTAGATGATTCATAGAATTGTACTACAATTTGTTATTTAACTTGTGCCATCGTATTCACCAAAAATGATATTGAAATGAGTGTCCATGCCACTCACAAGTAAATGCTTTAGGCACTCTACCAAACATACAACATCCATTATGTAATTGTCTTAATGGCATATTTTATCTTCTTGTAATGAATAGAAATGGTCATTTTTAAAAATCAGTCGACAAAAATAGAGCCATTACAACTATGTGTTTAAGGATATCATAGCACAAAGTCCATCAATATGTCCTCCCAAGGTCTATTTAGTATTGGCAATGGCATATGCAATATGGTATTTAAGAAACCCCCTTTTATAGTTTGGAAAATTCAATAAGTGGACACATACATGTCCACATCTATATGCATATGTGGCCAAAAGAACCTCTTTTTTATCATACTCAAGATCTTATCTCCTTTGAAATTGCCTCAAATCCCCATCATGTAATTGTGAAACAACTTTTCTCTTATAGACTGGCAAGAATACATAATTACTTTCCACAAAAAAAGGTAGTCATCCAATATCAAATAATCTTGAATGAATCGTAATTGCACTGACAGGATATGTAGGATACTCAATAAAATTACCAAAGAAAGCATAAGCCTAATACGTTTTTTTGAACTTGAAGGACTCATATCCAAGAACATCATTCTTCATCGTCACAACCATGTGAATTCTCCTACTCAAGGCATCGACATTTACATTTGACTTTGTACTACGATGTTGCCATACAAAGGAGTCACTCTACATGTATGATACCCACTTAGCATGTTTATAAGACAAATTTGATTGGGAATTTACTTATTGGTGTTCTCCATCTGAATGGTTCTCCCATTGATGTGATGTATCTCCCCAATCCATCACAAACAACCCTACAAATCTCCAGCTCATGTCAAAAATCCAAGGGAGATACAATAACTTGATCCAAATCAATGCTTTGTTAAATTTCTCTCTAAGGGGATCAAATATGGGTTTCTAGTAGTTGTGAGAGACGCATAAATATCCCAAAAAAAAATGCCATCACTAATCAAATCCCTATATTACTTTCTTCAAAAAGGAAAGTTATGAACCATTTGGCTCCTAGGTAAAAGGTGGGATTATCGCTTAATTTGTTCTTCACATTTTATCTATCCATTATTTCAGGGTTTTCTAAGCAATCTTCCTCATATGAATCCTACCTATTAGTGTTGTTTGGAGTATATGAGTGTTTTCTCATTAATTATCTTTGAATTAATTGGAATCTACATTCTCTCTTCCTTTTGACACAGTTAGCCCTTTCCCTTTGTCTACTTATTCTTATTTTGTCACTTAGGGGTATGTGATGCCAAAACTGTAATGTTTCGGTCATCAACACTTCAACCCCATGAGGCTAGATGGGGTAAGACGGAAATGGTACCCTAAATTTTATAGCCCTTGGTGAGAATGTTCAGAGACTTAGTTTAAAGCCAAGCCTAGGCATGAAGTCCCTATTCTTCTTATTTGATTTTGTGAATATTTATCTGTTGGGGGCTTTTGGGGGCTTTTTGTTGTTTATGATTTATTTATTTATATGTCATAAGTTCCACACAACAGAAAGAAAACAAAACACTGAATCAAACCATCTACCAAACTAAAGCATGAACATGAAACAAAAGAAAATATCTTCTCTTTTTTTTGTAAATTTGATATCCACGAAACAAAAATAGAATAACATTGCCAAGCAAACATATCAATAAGAGGGAAAGTATAAAGATGCAAAAATAGAAATAAAGTGGAGCTAGTGAAAATTTTAAATAAAATCGAAACTATGATAAGATTGACAAAGCAAAGGGGCATTTACAAAGGCAAGCGGTTGAGGCAAGGCCTCCCCACCCAAAAACAGATGTTCGACCTATGCTAATTGCCTAAATTCATCTGAGTTCGTATCAAAGTGAACCAAAAAACTTATTTTTCTTTTTTCCATCCTGCCATGTCACATTGGGTCTCATTGCTTGTCCTCGTCGAGACCCCCAAGAACCTCTGCCAAAGAAACTCATCTAAGCATGAAAGAGAAACATTACTTCTAAGTCATAAACCATACTTCTAAGTCATAAACCATTCTTAGTGTGTAAATTACCATCTATTACCTGCAAATAAAAATGGGTTGTAAATTCACATCTTGTTTCTTGATACAGACATTTGATGGGGGCAAGGTCAAGGTTCGAGAGAAGCTGGTAGAATTCAATTTGAAGCGATTTTGCATTAAGAGAATCAAGATTTACATAATAAACGAAATTAGTCGGCCCCATGGGAAATGCGACCCTAAGTAAAACAACAATTTATCAGAACAATCTAGGTCTACAGACCCATTAACATAACATGGAAAACAAAAGAGTAAACTAAAACAACAAACCAAATTATCAAGCCATCTCATCATCAGTGATAATAACAAGGGACACCTCTCGAGCTAGATTCTTGTCCTTTGCAACATAGTCTTTATCGAGGATTGCCCTGATCATAAAATCCATTCTATCATTCATCTCATCCATTTGTACCAGAAGATCATATGTCTCCTCTTTGGTGTCCAACATCACTTTGCCAAGCAAGGATTTAGTCGTCCAATGCAACGCCACGGTCCTATAGTACCTTGTATCTCTGGTACAAGTATTACCAGCTTCCACCACCCACAATGTCATCTCCTTAGCAATCACCTTTGGGTGGGTAACTCCCTACTCTCCCTTCATCCAATCCTCGACCCTTCAAATATGCTCCCTGATATCAGGAAGAATTGCTTGGTAATACACATTCTCGGCATCCACAACCTCCTACTGAGCTTAAGTCAGCCTATGCCCTCCATTTCTTTAGCTCTTTTGACGCCCCCTACTTGAAGATCACCTTGACTTGCCATTGTTGAGAGGAGAAATCCCCATAGAATCCCTTGCTTCTTAGAGACGAGTTGGCAGTGCAAAGCCAGGGGACACAAATCCAAGAACCTCGTGCTCTCACGAACCTAGGTCAATAGATGGATTTTCCCCAAAACCCTTGCAATATATCACCTTACTGTCAATAGCAATTCTTAGATTTGGAACTAGGGTAAGAACATTAACCTCTTCCATATAAAGAAGCAATTGATTGATCCGTAGAGAGGGTGAAACTAATCACAGGTGACCTGCCACCATCATCCTTCCCATGGCTTCCTCATCATAGTTTGTTGCGTGGGAAGTACTACGATGCAAGAGAACCGATGAAATGATAGGTTCATAATCCACCTACAATCCTTCACTTGCATGCTCCCGAGCATGATTACCTCTTGCAGCCTGTTGATCACCAGCGGTGAGGAAATTTGAAACGTTTATTAATATGCCTAAAACATAAAATACATTGGATCTCCTCTTTGGGGGCCTTATAATACTTTGGGTAAATGAACTTCTGACATATTTTAAATGTACTTTGTTCATCATAGTTTTAATTGTTTGATATTTTATTTCTTGCTTGGAGTGACAACACTTCTCCGATCTGATGACCTTTGCAAATCCTATAAGCATGAACCTGGTAGTCTTTGACTAACCCGAGAAGATCAATGGTGCAGATCCGCTCAGTTGATGTCGAAAAGAGATTTTACGTGGGGATGATGCGTTCCAAGAGTTGTGCAATATTTGTTCGTTCAAGAAGAAAAGACAGGCCAAACATGCAATCCAGTCTTCAAGTTCCAACGAGGGTTCAAAATTGATCCGGTCCTATTTTTTCAAGTTTTTATATGTGTTTTACAACGCTCTGGAAGCATAATAGTGCATTGGAGGATGATGGGATCATGGAGCAAATTGGCACACAGAAAGAGGGGACAGAACGCCTAGAAGGAAAGAAGAGGGCTACTTTAATCATCCCTCCAAGCAGAGGCTATTGATTGTAGCGAATAGGTTGCCAGTGTTCTCTACCAGGAAAGGAGAGGATCCTTGGTCATTGGAGATAAATGCCGGAGGCATAATCAGTGCCCTTCTCGGTTTGAAACTGTTGGAGACCAAGTCAATTGGATGGGCTGGTGTAAATGTACCAGACAAGCCTGGATAGACTGCACTAATCTAGGTTCTTGCTGAAAAGCGTTGCATATCAATCTTTCTTCATGAGGAGATCACTCATCAGTACTACAATGGCCATTGTAACACTGTTCTTTGGTTGCTTTTTCACTATTGTGGACTTCCTCAAGAGGATAAACTTGCTATCACATAGAGTTTCCAGTTTTAGCTCGATGCATATAAGAGGGTTAATAAGATGTTTATAAAGGTTGTATATTCACATGACGATGTGCAGTTGGTTGAGCGGGATAATGTTTCCCTATCCACGAGGATTTGATTTTGGTCATCCCTTGATTCCTAGTGAATATTAGGACTAAAATATGTTGAACATCTTGCGAATATAGGTTTTGATAGAACTTACTTGTAAGTTCATTATCAAAATGTAACAAAATGTTGAAGTAAGAAACTTGTAAGTGATCTATTCGATGCATACAAATTTGGTTGATTCATCCAAAATAATGTCATCAAGGTTATATTCTTGTAAGTTTCAGAGTATCAGTGATCTACCTATTGAAGATGTTATTTTTCTCTTATGCCCATAGTTGTTTCTTGAACTCTTTAGACTTGTTAACCTGTTCTTCTAATTTGGACTGTGGCATATGTACTTCATGCTAAAGGTCTTCTTTAGCATTTTCAAGATCTTTACTTTCCATTATTAGGGCCTTATTTTTTTTGTCTTGTCACCTTTTGTTTTTAGGTTCTAGAACCTCTTACTTCTCTTTTTTAAACCTTTTCCTTTGTTCGGACAACCTCTAACTAAGCCTCTTTATAGCCATGAACTTTCTTCGTCTTTTTCTAATAATTTGCTTTTGAGAACTAGATTTTCATGTCCTTATTTATGATTGCATTGCTTTGTAATTTTTGACTTTTGATTTCATAAAGTAGTTATTTATTATGATTTTTTAGGAGAAAAATTTATTGGCCTTATTTAGCAATAACCTTGTCACCAGCGTTCAAATTTGAACCCTTCCCGGCCCTTCCAAAGGGTTCTAGCCCTTCCTAGAAGTGTAAAGTTAAAATTACCCTTCAAAAAAAATTTAAAATCTGAATTTTACCCTTTCAATAGTAAGGACATAATTTGTATCAACATTTCAAAAGAAGGGCAACATTTGAAATTACCCATCCATATAAATTTCAATTTCTATGTTGAAATTCCTATGCTATAAAATTCGACTCGTCATTCAAATATTGGAAATATCATAAATTATAATCATTCACTCACTCATGTCATGCACTCACTGCTTAGCTTTGCAAGGTGACGAGTGATGACTGACAACTACGAGGTACTAGCCACTGGGATTTGACTCTGAATCCCGAGTCACTTCGGGCTGAGATCTAAGGTGTGACAATGTGTCAATGACTATGGTTGTAACAATAGAGAACCACTACAAGGCCCAAAACAAGGCCAAAACATTGTTCCTACTACCTATGTGAACCTAGCTACCAATATCCACTTGTTTTTCATCAAAATTAAATTCAAATTGTTGCTTTGATGAGTCCTCTTCTACAAGACTTCATTTATTGCATGAATGTCACAAACTCATGACAACTCTAAACAACACTCAATGACATGCAACTACAAATAATGGCATGCAACGAGAACCACAAACCAAGCAAAGGTTGATTTATGCATTGATATAGAGAGGTGGCACTAGGCACACAATATGGAGAAACAATGAGTTAGAAAAAACATTTGGACCAAAGTACCACAATGGTTATTAATAAAATTTTAAAAAACAATTTTTGGCTCAGGAATTGTCTTCAATTTGATGGGTTTCATGATCATGAACAGGTAATCTCCATCAGCCCTTCCAAACATATATGGTTTCTCACCACGTTTCTCTTCGACACTCGCCACCAAAATACGTATAAAATAACATGTCTTTACATCCTCTTCCATTTAAATCCTCATCGCATAGTCATAAATAAGGATTATTATGCATGCACATCCTCACCTTATAATATCAATTGGGTCAAGGCACATAGACAACCATAAATTATCAAATGTGTCAAGATGCAAAGAGTAAGAGACAACTATAAGTCAGTCTTATATTAAATTTACCATTTAAGTCTTTAATTGACACTATCATCTGAGATTTGACACGTTGGATTGTTGTGATCTTCTTGTCACTCCTTACCAATGTGATTGTAAGTCTTATTTGATGGTGAAGTCCATAATTTTAAGTCTTCTTCCTCATTCTCATGCCTTTTGGTAAGACAATAAGGAGGGCAGTGGCCCGCATCAGCATGGAAAACAGTTTCGACAGAGGTAGATACATTAATTATTTCATTAAATAACTTAAATTTCATGCCAATGACTATGAATTCACCGAATCATGGATTGGTAAAAAACACATGAAATTTTAGAGCCTTGAGCTCTTAATTACTCATGTATCTAGAATTTTCGCAAATCGAGCCATTAACAAACTTCTTTTGATGTTCTGGTTCAATTTAAAAGTTAGATTGTCGAGACTCACACATGCAGCGAGTCGCAAGGCTCCAGTTGACTTAGGTTTGATTCCATTTCCCCTCCATCCCATATCTGTATGTTGTTGCGACAAGTGTTGAACAACAAAATTTGATGCCCAGGCCCCTATGATGCTAACGTTGCTAACTTGCTTGGTATGGAGGATTTTTTTTAATGTTTTTTTGAGCTATGTATTATTTTTTCTTAGGCGCCTAATGTCCATCATTCTTACACCTCTCAAGATTGGATGATTTCCCTCTCTCCGGTTTGAATTAAGGTTTTGGTTGGTTTTATATGTATATTTTGGTTATAGGTTTATTATAGCCTCGTTTTTCTTAGTGGCTTCTTTTTGTACATAGTTAACAGTAAGTAATTTTCTCATGGTCCTAGTTTTATTTTAAGACTATATCTAGTTACAACGTCTTGCACTATGCATAAGATCATGCAGATGCCCCAATATGGTTATTGCATAGTCTAAGTAGTTTTCTGTATAATAAAGTGTGGTCTAACCCAGAAAAATACAACAAAATAGTTATTTTAATGAACTGTAAAATGAATGTTACATATATGTCAAATTAATGTGTTCAAATTCGGTTTTATTGAAAAGATACCATTTTATCACGTAGATATTAAGGAGTGCTCAATTGTTTAAGATTGTAAAAAATTAGATGAGCAATATTTGTTTTTTGCATTTTTTTGGGAGAAGGGTTTAGTTAATTTATACTTGTCAATTGAAGTACAATTATTTAAATTGCCCTTCATCTTTAAAGGGCTCCAAGAACAAATGCCCTTCCAATAAAAATGAATACCCACCCTTCAAATTTGATCACTGCTTGTCACATTGTTTTTATTAATCTTGCAACTTTTTTATTGACTTATGGGTATCCTCAAGAATCACTTTTAACATGCCTATCAAATATTCTGTTGAAGGTACTATTAAGCATAACCTTTTAGTAATGTCCTGCAATGTTATTTTCTTCTTCAATGTTAGGAAAATATCATGAACTTTTTCTTTGTGTTGAAAATGAAAGTGTCCAATGTATCCATCCAAGTTGAACCTAAAATTATGTTACCATAGACATTCTACAATGATGTAACAATGAATATAATCTCCAATGCTAAATTGTAAATTGCTTATTTCATATTGTTACTTATCCCAAAACTCTAGGGAAATCTTCTTATTTTCTTTTTATTATACTCCATTTTGTTTTCATCATTTATTTTCTCTTCAAATATGCTTTTGATATTGAACTTATATATTCCTTGATAATAATAGGGCATGCAAATGCAAGTCCCCTTTTGAATGGGACTTAAATATTATTTTTATAACACCTTAGAATTTAAAAAAAAAACTTTCTTTATTTGAAATTTAAATATAAATATACTTTTTTATCCTTCATAAGAATTGTTTTTCTTGAATATTTTTACTCAAGTTATCAATATTTTTTTACTTTCTTGAATATTTTTACCCATTCAAGTTATCAATATTTGTTTTTACGTAATTTGCTTTTAACTTATAGAGAATCTTTTTTTACCTAAACTTCTTCACTTGTAATTTAAAGGCATTGGATGCATTTCTTTTTTATTACCATTTTAAGATTTTTAAGATGTACATGGAAATTTGCTTTACTCATATGACTATCATTAATTACAATATAATAAATAAAGAATATTGACTAGTAGTGCAACATAAATGATTCAACATAAATAATTTTACATAATAATTAACTTCGAAGGGTTAGCTCAAGCAATCATTACTCATAAGCTACATGAGATCTATCCTCCCAAAATTGGGGAGGTCACAAGCTCTCTTGAGCGACTTGGAATTAGGCTCCATAATCAAAACTGAAAGTTTACCCTGTTTGCCATCCATAAATCATATAAAAGTATTCAAAGTGTTTTCAAAGTTATTTGATTATAAATAATAACATCATGATAACATATACATTAAGTATCTTACAAAAGACAATCACACCAAAGTGACCACCACTCCATCACCAATTCGATGGAGGAATACAGATTAGTGAAAGCCAAAAATACACTCACTAGTCTCTCGCCCGCCTATCAATGGCAAACAATTCCCGACTCTAGCTCTTGCTATCTCGAAGGATCCATCCCAAACCAACTATTAATGGTTGGGAGCAGCCTGCTGACGAGCATCCCACAATCACTAGTTGGAGCATTGCCCCGAATGATCATGACAAGCCACCCCGGACTGCGGGCTTTATTGTTTAATATTCTATGCATCAGGTTGTAAGCCTCGAGGCTTCTTAGAGTTTGCTACTATGTATTGTGTTGTTAACAGTTGTATGTTCTCAACTGTTTTGGATTGAGTCAGCCTGTTTTTTGAGTGTTTTATCACTTTTAGCTATTGCAGCTTCTCGTGGTTGCATTTGCCGCCCACCTTTGTTTTTGTATTAAGTGACGTGCGTAATGTTTGCAGCCTCGCCCTCACAAGGTGAAATCAATCCCATGCTGACATTGTTGGATGGCTAAGCGCTCAACTCTAATTGATCCCGAGGGGGTAGAAGAACGATGATGGAAACTTTAGTAGAATGGGAAGGAAACTCGTGCTATTACAGGGAGTGACTCAGAAACCATGGCATTGACTATGGTGAACAACTGGAGAACAAAGTGGACAGAATAGAAGAACGAGAAGAAATTGCAACCTTTATACAGAAATGGTCAGCATACAGATTGACCAATCCTGCCTGTCAAACTTGGTAAAAGTGAAACAAGGATGGAAGAAATTTGGGGTGCAAAAAAAGAGTTTTATTGGTAAAAGCTCAAGCCAGACAATAACACCTAGACTCAGAAACCCCTGAATACATTTGAAGCCATAAAGTCACTAATCTGCCTGCAAAACAGAAGAAAAAGATAGGAGAAACCTTCTCAAATTACTTTAAAGCATAAAGAAAGAAGATTTGACCATTCCTGACGTTCTGAATTGTTAACTAGACCAAAAAAATAATCCTAATCAATGTCTATGTTTTCAATCACAGTTTAGGTTCTTTTGATCATAGTAGCATAATTTGAGTACAAATACGATTTACGTAATGAAAAAATCTAATACGAATATAATACAGAAGTAGACTGCTTAGATCCATCTTAAACTGGTATCTATTAAACACCGAGAGGGATCCAATTTCTTAAGGTGTATTTCTTTTTTTAAATTTAAACTCAAGAAATTTAATCTCTCTTGATTGATAGATCCGGGTTTATGTTTTAAGTTTTTATTTTATAATCGAACATAAATTTTTAAATTACTTTTATAATATTTTATTTCATAAACCAACATGGATTTTTTTTAAGATACTTTCCATAATTTTTTTTTATGAGCAGACATGAATTTTTTTAATTATTTTGTTAGTAACAAACATTACAACATCTCCCCCATACTTACTTTACTTTATTTTACTTCTTTTTACTTTACTTTACTTTACTTACTGTTACCAGCTAAGTTGTACTTAGTTGGATTATCAAGCGAGCGGGCAGAATGGAACATGATACATGTTCATTTTTGGTGATTTGATATCCAGCTGGCCTGTTAAAGGCCCCCGTTTTTGAATTTTTTCCACATGTCCATGGCCCTGCGGGGTTTGTAATAAAAACGTACTAGCATGGGGTTTTGTAAAAGACTTGGTTCCCTAGGACTTTTTGGCTAAGTCAGGTATTCCAAGGAGTTTTTTCACCTATCTATTATGTCTTGCATTAGTGCATAACATAATTAATTGGTTTTTCTCCTGCTCCTCCAAAGCTGGAATGCCTGGGGAGGCTGACGGGCCTTAGGGGATTATTAGAGTCTATGGGTCAATGTATATGAACATGCTAGGCGTTAATTTTGAGTTGTATGGACATGTGCTAAGTCCCCCTAGGTTGTTTTTAATTTTCGGCGAGTTTTGGTTTTTCCGTAAATTGGGCCATTTTTTAATGGTTCAATTAAAAAATTTGTAATTGGCCTATAAGGGGCGTCTGGAGGTATTTTTTGCCTTAGGGGTGCTCGTTTTCTAACTCAGAGCACCCCCTTAACCCCTAAACCCACTTTTCCTAATGTTTGGGTGCTTAAATTTTTACCTATGGCCAAAAAACCCAAAAAACCCAAAAAGGTCATGAAAAAATAAAAAAAGTAAAAAAAATGACTCATAAAAATAATAAATTTTGGGAGTGATTTATGGACTGATTTTTTCAGCTATGTTTTAGGAGTTGTAAGAGCTGATTTTGGAAAGATTCCGGGCAGCTATATTATTGGGATTACTTCCCCATTTGAGGGGGGCATATTTCCCAAAATTGGGCCCCTTAAATCATGGAATTTGCAACTATGTTTATGGGCTGTCACATGGCTGATTTTTAGCTGATTTGGGGCTGATTTTGGCAGCCCATTACATGGGAGTGGGCAGCCCCATTTTCTCCACGAGTTATGCCACTCATTCCACCCATTTCTCTCCATCTTTGGCTATTTAAGCATGGCTGCCCACTCCATTTTCTTTAGAGTGAGAATTGGAGCAAGAGACTTATGATTGTAATATTTTTTCTCATTTGAATAAAAGAAGACTTTGGAGGTCAGCTTGTGGTGTTTGGTCATATGTGGATGTAATATCTTGATTCTTTTTCCAAGATGACTTGTGCATAAGTTTCATTCTTCAAGGGTGTGGTGTGCTCATCGGAAAGATTGTTACCAATCTATGAGATAAGTTGTTTTCAATTTGTTTATTGTAGCAGCTTCGTGATGTGTGCTTGGTAAGAGATTATTTTTGTATCTTTCATTTGTTTATGGATATGCAATCATAGTTTCTTGTGAGTATATATCTACACTTAATATTTTTTTTGGTGAGATCTGTGATGTGCAGGTGTTTTCTTGAGTTGGCAAGAAGGAGGATCTTGTTTGTTTCCCCTTTTACTAATCATTGTTTGCAGATATAGTCCCTTCAAACATCACTAAACCATCTTCAAAGCTTCGATTTTCAAACAAGGATTTGTTCCCTCTCTCTCTCTCTCATTCAAGAAAAAATCAAATTTTATGGTTACTAGTTACTAAACAAAAGTGGATCTGATTTACATACTGCTGTTAAAACTTAAATAAATCAGATTCTGTCATCAAGAAGTTTTATCTTTTCATCTCATAAAGAGTTTATTGTTCATAGATCAAAGCTTCTTGGTTATCTAGTACTTTCTTTTCAAAAAACTGGTTTAAGTTGTCAAAATCTTTCAAGTTTTTTTTGAAGTAGTATTAGATCTGATTTCAAAGTATTACCTGGCTGCCCTAGAGCTTGATATTTGCAGCCATTAAAGGCTAGCAAAGATCCCAAGTAGACAAGCCCCATAGCTTGTTTTACTTGGTTACTTTTCGTCATTTTTACTTAGTTTTTAACTTAGAATTTTTTGGGTTTTTTAGGAAGTGTTCCAAAGACACTCTTAAAGTGTTTTTGGGCATCTTATACTAATCATTGCTTGCTGGTTTGCAGCAAAAGACGAACAGGTAGGAGGAAGCGCTGCCGGAATTTCGAAGATCCAGACAATCCGGAGGACAAATTTTCATATTTTCCAAAAACGGTCATTTTTTCCTAAAATTTTGTAAGCCACCAAGTCACTTAAAGTAGACTGGGGCACTTCTCTAAATCATTGTAAACAAATATTAAACGAGAGCAAGTGGGCTAGCCAGCGCCCATACCCCATCCCCCCAGGGGTGGCCTGTGTCGTCTCATTTTCATGGCGTGATTTTTAGAGTAGTTTATTTCTATGTTTTCCGGCATTTAATAAAATTAATTAGGATTAAAATAAACCTTGTTGGTCCGTTCCACTGGCGGGCCACAAGTTCACTCATAACATAGTTTTTCACATTTTTTTTACAAACTCATAACGCCCCCCTTGCTTTCCCGAAGTAGGGTTTCTGTATGAGGGCTTGCCCGAAATACGTGCCTGAAAAGAGACTCCTGGGGTTTTAAAAAAAAGATAAAATTTGGGTTCATAAATTTTTATAAAAATACCAAGGTCTTCTCCCGTATGCTCTGTGGCCAACTTGCAGCTCAGTCTGATCCAGTTGGTACACACCAGAAAGGAGGGGATGACTAGTAATAGGATCTAACACCACCCCAATAAAAAATCCTTTTTGTGAAAATCCGGCACAACACGCATTTTGTTGTCGTGGGCAAATTTCCCAGAAGGCTTGGGATAACACTGAATAGTGACCTCTTGGAAACCGTTAGGCTTGCCCTCGTTGGTATAGCATCTGAACACCTCCTCGAGACTCCGATTCAGCCCAAAGCCTGAGAGGGAAGCCACGCTTCAAAATTCCGGACATGTTCCCCCGTACCTCGTGTATATTGGGAACCCTCCTGCCATAATAAAAAGATCACATTCACATTAATTTTAAAATAAACCAAGAACACTCGCACAACATCTACTTCCCTGCTTATGCATTTGTTTATTGACTCCATTATAAGGCACTGGTCTTGCTTCAAATTTATTTTATAATTGACTAATGTGCAATTAAATGATGGTTATTTTTAAAATGGGAGTAAATGATGAATGACTGTTTTATTTGATCAAAGTATATGCTGTTTATTCTTGGTTACCAAAATATTTTCCTAACTCCTAGGTTAGAGGCCTTAGTTTCTTTTTATTTTTTAGGGTCCACCCCCCTTGGCTTCGCTAGGAAAGCCTAGACGGAGGAGTCGAGTCCCAAGTGACAGCACTTGACTCTGACTTGCCCCCAAGGCCACACCAGCAGCTTGAAGACTTCTGCTGCGTTTTCCCAGGTGTGGAACCAGGCGGCAACACTTACTTCTTTTACTTTACTTTACTTTACTTACTTCTTTTTATTTCTTTTTACACGCAATCACTCTTTACGTTTTATTAGATGTAACGCTACATTTTTACCTTTTGTTAGATGTAACGCTACATCACACACGTTAGAATATCTCCCCATACTAGGTTGTAGAGCACCTCGTTTCACTCGGTGAAATAATATTTTTAATGAAATATTCCATAAATGTACAGTGATTTATATAATAAAATTAAATAAATATTTAAAAGACAAAAATATAAAATCTCAACAACCTACGATATGGCAAACTACAACTAGTTATTAATAATTATTTTAATAAGAAAGTACCAAATTTAATGGTAAATTTATGTTTTATAGTGTTTAAATAATTGAAGTTTGTTGTTCTAATTATTAATAATTATTTTAATAAGAAAGTATTAAATTTAATGGTAAATTTTTGTTCTATAGTATTTAAATAATTAACGTTTGTTTTTTTAAATCGGTTTTCAAAATTTAATTGTCCACTAGTAAGAATCTGTATCCTTATTACATTTACACCAAAAATTCCGTACACGAAAATACCAATACGACCTAATTATGCTACTATGCTTTTGATAAGCCATCTATATCTGTATGAATTTGTCTATTTCGTTTGCAAATATTGATATACCGGAATCCATCCAAGACCATCGGGTGAAAGTCCCAAAAGATATGGAATTGTATACATCAAGTGAATTGCAATTACTGGTGACTATACAATTGATGTTTAAAGCACTAATAAAGGGATTGTGTGTTCCCATCATGATGTTCAGCTCCATGATCCAAATGGAAGTTCACTTTGTAGTTTGTAGCATAAAATAGGTCAGAATTCCTCATGCCCGCCAGTCTGCAGCAAACCCATGCCTACTTCACGAATCATTTATGGGGATAATTAGTTTTCCATCCCACATGTTGTAAGTCCTTTCATCAGATAGTTTTTGGTAAGCTGGGAGTCAACTAATAGAATACCAGGTGAGACGCCTGGTATACATCTCCATTCCTGTGCAACAGCTCCACAGCTACTACTACAGAGAAACAAACAGAAGCTTCTTTTAATGGTGCATGCAGAATTGCTGCAAAAGAACAAGCTAGACATGCGTTCAGCAAAAACGCAGCAAATTCTCGATTGACATATATACATAGGATCTGTGGTACAAATAACGAGGGAGGTAAACTTTTCATTGGGGCCTTCTCCTGAAGAGCCTGTCCATGTCGAAGCTGTGTTATATTGTGCTTTGGAAAGCTTTTCAAGCTCAACACCATACATTGGACCTATACACGTTTAAGGAAAAGCTTCAAACCTGTCATAGCCATCCACTCATCCTCCGGGGCCTGTAACTTTAACCCATTAATATTTATCAAACATGTTTTGGGCAGAACAAAATATGATACGGATACCTCACCAAAGGTGTTCACAGCAATGGTATAAAGTATTGTTCCTGCCTTGTACATTAATTGAAGCTACTGAATGTTCAGCATTGTTACCAGGTACTCTAGATTTATTGCACTGGCAATCATGGACAGCAGCTTCATGACTTCCCAGAATCAGATATGCAATGATTAGGGCATTCAATCTGAAGAAGCAGGGTAAAAGACGTGGTCCATATAATCTGTCAAAAGGGGGTCAAAATATGTAATATCTCAAACAGGGGCATTAATTGTCAAACTGGCCATAAAAATATGTTCCAGAGTAACATGGCTTGTCCAATTCATAGGGATTCAAGACTAGTTGCCTATTTGCAGGAGGCCTTCATACGATTGTAAGATGAGGACTTTTTTAATAATAAATATCAACGAGAAAAGAGTAACTAAAACTGCCGTTTGGGGTACAAATAAATCTTCTGGAAAGCTTGCCCAGAAATTGCGATTAGAGCATTGTGTCATAAGGATCTTAACACCACCACCACAGCACCAGAACTCATAAGGATCTTAACAACACCACCACTGATTGCTTAGGCAGGTAAGGAAACATATCAGCTAAATTAAATCATTCCCTTAATACCATGAAACTGACAACATCTCCATGCTCTGCCTTAACAGAAAGTGTGCTCTGTTTCTTTTTCTTTGCTTAAACCAAATGAATCTTGCTTCATTCTCGAATCTCAACACTTGACTGAGCCTTTGGAATGGCACCCCATAGAACTATGTCGGAAAAAAAAAAATCTTGAGCAGGTGATCCTATTGCATGTGCCTCAGAAAAGGTTTGCAGCCTCTCTCCAAACCACTAAATGCTTACCTCTGCAAAAGAGTTGCTCACAGGCCTGCAAAGATGACCAGCCCAATCACAAAAGCATGTTCCTTTTTTCTTAGTGCAGGAGAAACCGAAACTCACGATATTTTCTGCTATCCTCTTGCTTTCAATCTGCTTGAACACCAGAGTATCCCCTGTAAGTGGGCACTGCATAATAGTCCGAGATGGGGAATCTTCTAGGGTATGGACAATTTCTTCTGGTGTCATCCCAAGAGGGTTTTGTCCACACCAACTATCATAGACAGACCTGACCCCTAAAGACTAAACGGCAATGGGGAATGCGATCTATCATCTCTAGTTGAATGGAGAGAAGTGCAACTGGAAGGCGATCAATCTACCCCAAAACTGAGAGGAATCACCAAATCAAACAAAGCACTCAAATATATATTTCCTTAATACCCACTTATGGAGGTGAGATATCAAAAGGAGTCAATAATGATAGAGCGAGAATTAATTCCAGGATGAAGAACTTACATCTCATGCAATAGTTTATTGACCTGTTGAGACCTGTCTTCTTTGCATAGTCCATCCATGCAAGTGCTGTATGTCATCATATCAAGGACAAGACCACCATCATTCATCTATTTTAATAACTTTATTGCCTCCTTATGATTACCCACTTTTGCAGAGTCCATCCATCAATGCGCTATATGTAACAACATAAGGGCTCAACAGATGCTTTGGGATCACATAGATGGCCATTTATCTAGTTTTGTTAATCCTTTCATGCTTGGAGAATTCATTTATTAATCTTTTATTAGAAGCTTTCTCAGTCTTTTCTTGAAGCAGTGCCCCTACCTTCTCCATATTACCCACCTTGCAAAACCCATATATTACAAGTGTATTGCATGTGCTTTGATTAGGTTGATTGCATATTTGTACCATGTTACCCCCCATAATGCATGAGCATTCTAAGCATTAGGAGGCTTGTCTAGGAGCTTAAAGATCTGATCATTGAGTTTCCCTTGTGGTCTGTGTGGTTGATACTCTAAAGAATTCATTTGTTCCTTATTCTACACAGAGGACACTATTTCTTGATAAAGGCCTTGTGACTGTTAGGAAGCTATTGAGAAAGCAAGCAAAGGTTGTAATGTTGATATCCAAGAGACTGCAGAGGAAGAAATATCTGTTATCTATGGGCTGATTATGTTATGTTGAATTGAAGGATTGTAAGATTTATTAAGAAATATAGAAGAGTGCTCCAAGGGAATGTAAGGCAAAGGTATGGTGATAGCCTGTAGCAGCTGCTTTGTCCCTTAATTTTACAGAACCTAAATGCAAGGTATCAAAATCATGATCTGTATTTAAGGTATGATTATTGTGACAAAGGCACTCCTCATCATCAGAGCATTTCAGGCCTGTTTCATGAGAGCCATTAATATTCGAGCTGTTGACTGATTTAGCAATTAGAACAGCCAACAGTAAAGGAATCATTTAGAGCATGATTGAGGCTCATTGTCCGGCAGTTGTTCAGACCTGAAATCTGATTGCAGAGCCAATAAAGGCAGTTAGTTCACATCACCAGCATGTTGAAGGATATTTCAGGGTTGGAAGTAAATAAACCAATGACATCATTAGGTAACAAGGGCAGGTTTGGATCGAAGCATTCTCATAATTGGCCTGTACCTTGTGAAGAGGCATGTCAGCACATATGCCTTACACTTGCAGTCAACCTTCATGTGTGTTTGGAAACAACTCACAAATTGTTTAAGGGGAACCCTGTTTTAAGGATTTTTTCTAAGTGCTGATATGGTATCCTATGTTGCACACAGGATAGGTTACCTTACATTGCTTCTAGTATCATTTCAGACCTATAGCATTGTCGATACATAATTTAGCAGTCTTATGATGGAAGGAATATCGACTACTAGACCTACATAACCTCAGAGATCTACCCCTAAATGTCACACAAATAACTCTCTCTCTCTCTCTCTCTCGGGCTCTTAAATCTCCTAAGGAAATCTAGACCAGCCACGGGAGGTGTTAATGCTCAAATTAGCACTCTTCCAAAAGGTCACAAAGGCTGGTGCCAAGAATGACAATAAATCAGGAGATGCACCCACTGTCACGACAATGCACTTTCCCCTCTCTTTAGGCCTGCTCCTTTGGACACGGGAGGCTTCCCAGATGAATGTAGAAGTAGCCTTGTGAAGCACAATAACAAGAACAATTCTACTTGTAATGATGAACCCTCCTGTTAGATTAATCAACCAGTTCCTTATGGAGTCAATAAGGTATTCAATAAACACTCAATGACTAAATGTGAGACTAGGATGTTAGGAGCAATAAGACTTGGCACTATCTCGTTATTCAGATATATCAATAAAACACAATACAAGACCAGAACCAATAACTTGATTGAAAACTTCAGTTAAACCCTTGAAAATCATGAATAAAATACCTCTTACCTTTAACCAACCAATGTAAAGCTTGTACCTCTTATCGTAGCTCAAGTTGGTAAAGTCCAGGTCGAATGTATGGCTGCAGCAAGATGTTTCAGACCTGCAATTATGGCTATAGCATCCTGGTTTATTCCCTAACCAGCCCTCCAAAATCTCAATAAGGCCAACTCAAACCACTAGATGAAGACCAAAATTATTAGGGTTGTTAATAGACCTTTCAACTTGTATAACACTTCAAAGTTGAATTTAGATGGCTGTACCTGTCATATCAGATCTGAAAAAACATACTATCTTTTGCACAAGAACCATAGATCTCTCGGACTAGCCACAAAAGGGGGACGGCCTTGAAGATTGACCATAAAATAAAGGGGGCGAGTCACATTTAGTAGATTAGATTCTTCAAAAAAAGCAACATTTTTTGGATTTTTTATTTATTTGGTTTTTAGGGTTTTTCTAGATTTGATTTTTTTTTATTTTTTTCAAATATAAATATAGAATTTTGGAATTTTGAAGAAGAAGAAGAGAGAACTAGACCTTAGTCTTATTCCTAGGCCAATGAGAAAAATTGGGGCTAGTGTTTTCCCAAGAATTGACAATTCAAATGCTATTGAATTAGAACAAAGACTAGAAACCATAGGTTATGCAGTCCTTAACCTAATTAGGACAAGCAAGAATACCAAGGCCCAACACAAGAGGGATTCTTCCAAATAGATGGCTCACCAATCAAGACATGCATAAAACCCTAATTACTCTTACCTTGGATACAATTTGCAATGTAAGACAAGAGTCCAAGATCTTACTCACATCAATGGTAGAAAAGAGAAGAGAAAACCCTATGTCCTTCCTTCCCCAAGAGAGCGAACTTCCTTGAATTAGCCTTGAGAGATTGCAAGAAACCTTGAAACATTCAATTTTGTCCTTGAGAAACCCTAGAATTTCCAAGAAGAGGTGCACACCACTTAAGAAAAAAATTCAATCATATTTGATACCATAATCTTGCTTAAAAATGAGAGGAGGGTGCTATATTTATAGGAGAAAATCTAACTTTTCCCTCCCTCCTCTAGGCTGACCAATCTAATTTTGAGTTCAAATTCATTTTTAGGGTTTGTCACCCACAATCCGGGGACTAAACCTCATAAAACATAAAAATAATGATAATAAGTGATAATAACTTCAACAAGGTGAAAAGTTGAGCTTGGAAGGAGGACTTCATGCCCCATCTAACCCCAACAAAGTGTCTTTTTCCCTCAATGACCTCCTCCTTTGGTTGGCATGGCTTTCAAAAGTTGCTTCTAATGGTGGACAATTTGTACTTTTTGACTAAGATGACCAAAGGAAGGGGGGTAATACAACGAATAAGGTTCAAGTGGGTATAATTGAGGTGTGCTAGAGTGGGTATGACAACCCTTACAAGCGCAATCAGCTTTGCAAAGCAAGAAATCATGAGTGTGGTTAGGGGCTCCTAGGCCATGTGTCCGAATAAAGTCATCCCAAAGTGCACCAATACCTACCCAGGGCAGAAATGCCTGACATGATAAGGAGTTACCACCCATCAAGGGGTGGTCAGCAAGGCCACAAGACTAGTACACCTTGAAATGAGGACCAAGACGACCTTTCATGACCGACCAAGGGATCTGGAACCCTGCTAGACCAACACGTTTACATTAAGTAGCCCCAACTTGGCTCCTTGGCACATCTAGTAAGGTGCGCTGCAGAGGATCTAGGGCGTAACAGGAGGTGTCCCCAACTAGATTTTCCAAGGTACTAACTAAAAGTTCTACATGCAAGCCTAAAGAGGATAGTACAATATGGGCTAGCTTTCTCATGTACTAATCAAGTTGATTTTGTGAGAGACTAGGTGTACTTATGGTGATTAAGTGGAATGAAATTTGGTACACTCAACCTAATGGCTAAGGATGCTTAGGTAAAAGGTGAAAAGTCAAATCTAAGATCCTAGCCTGGGAATATGGTTGATGGCTTGAAAGGAAAATGGTGAACTAAAGACCGAGTAAATTCAATGATGCTTAAGATGAAATAAAGCATCTAAGGGACCAAAGGAGCTGAGTACTTAAAACCTCAATAATCAAATCATCACAACATGAAAATCAATAATATGGTTTAAGTTCTAAGTATAAGGAATGAGAGTGCTCAAACTAAATAATACAACATGTCATGAGTCGAAGATAGCATCCAAGGAAAATTTTAAGGGCGAAATTTAGCCCATGGGCTAACTTTGGACCTTTTTTTCCAAAAAACGATTCGCCAATTTCCATTTTTTTCTCAAATGATTCGCCCAATGATCTCAACCACTAGTTTTCAAAAGTGGTTTAGCGTTTTGGTCTTCCTCATCCTATTTAAGGAGGAGACCCCCTCATTGTAAAGGCACCTTTGGAGCTCTTGAAGATTGGAATAAAAATACTATCTTGTGGATCTACTTCTCTTGTCTTGATGGATTCTTTTGCAAGTTGAATATAAAATCTTTTCTCTGTGTATCACTTGTGGTTCGTTGGCTTCAATTCGTTTTTCTGCAGTGAGGCAGAATTGTTGAAGAGGAGGACGACTTTGAGGGAGGATATTGTGGGGAAATCCCATATCTTGCTTTGGATTGGTCTTTGGTTGCAGGGAGTATCATTATTGTATCTTTGTGACATAGTTGATGCTTTCTACTTCATCTTTTCATCATTTTCATCATTCTTTTGCTAGGCTTGTTTCTCATTAGATCTTGTCTTGCAGGAGGAGGGCGATTTGGTCATCTTTGAGGGAGGACGATTTGGCTTGGAGCTCTAGATCTCACTCTTGAATATACACATAGGGGGAAGGTTATCAATTTGCAAAGTGGCCACAAGCTTTTGAGGTATGTTCCATGAGGTATGTGCCTAGATCCATCCATTTTCTCCATTGGTCAAATAAACCCTAAAATCAAAACCCTCATTTTTACTTTTTTTTTAGATCTACTGGGATCTAGCATGCTTTTGGGGATATAATTTAAAACCCATTGTTACGATGGTACCAACACCAGCGCACCTGTAGAGGTACCCCAAGGAAAGGGTGTCTTTTTCCTGACCAGGAGGGGTGTTTATCCAGCTCAGTCTGAGGTAGGGGCATGGCCAGACCCTCTGGTTTCTCTTCTGGTAGTACTATGGCTTAATGGCATCGTTTACTGCCTCATGAAAGGGTTTGAAACCCTGAGGTTTGTGTCCGGGTCTTCCAGGGGTGGGTCAATGGGTCACATGCCCCCCACCTTGTTTCAACACTCCAGCGACAGTTGTTCCAGCACTGAGACTCATTCTTATCTTCCGGAGCACATCCAGCACCCTCCTGGTCCTCCAGTTCAGCAGCACCCTCCCTCTGGGCCCTTCCTTCAGACGATGATGTCATCCTCCTGGCAGACTGTTTGATTGCTAAAAGGGGGGGGACGTTGAGGGTTTTCATCACTGTTGGGGTTAGTTAGGGCATGACGACCCCCCCTGTACAGTCTGGCCTTTCATTTCGTCAAATTTGGCCTTGTTTAGCATTTTTACTCAAGTAGGGGTCAAATATGGGAAAACACCCAATTTACCCACTACTTTGATTATTTTTATATTATTTTAATAATATTTTAATTATAATTTTAAGTTGACATTTTTAATGTTAAAATTACCTTACTTTATGCAAAAGTGAGTGTGAGATCATATAAATTAGATCTCCTCACTTCATTTTAGATATCAACTTTTGGATAAGATCATTATGTCTGCTATTTGCTCTAACTAGGGCTCTTTGAAGGAAGGCTATCCTTGATGAAGGATATTTTGCAAGTTTGAAGCATTTCTTGGAAGATTTACTATTGTTCATGCCATTGCTAAGGTGAGGCTAGAGTTGTTTGCTTAACACATGCACTTGGAGGTATCTACACTTTTTTGTTTGATGTCTCTTAGTCAACTTGTATGAAGGTGATGCTTGTTAAGGTTGGATGGAAGCCATTTGCTTCATTTTGTCTTGATTTGCATTTCTTTTTCATCATTGATCACCATTGCATTCAAGCTTGAGCTTTAGGTCTTCAAGTCTTGCTAAGCTAGTCTCCCTCTACGAATCTTAGAGATTGTGGAGGTGAGCCCTAGTTTGCTAAGCTTGCCAAGTACCATCTCAAGGAGGATTGCTCCTCTCATTGATGCCCTAGGTTTGGTGATTAGCTCTCATCTTGAAAACCCTAGCTGTTCATCTACTTTTAAAACCCCAATTTATGAGTTATCTTGTAAATATTATGTTGGTTAAGCTAATTTATTTGAATTTTTGAGTTAGTTGATTTAATTTACATGTTAAAAACCCCAAAAATCCATTTTTGGCCATTTTAGGGCCTCCCGAAATTTTCGGCCCCTAAAATTCCGAACCCTATAATTTCGGCCCACACTCCTCTCCTACCTTCGACCTCCCTTCCATCCTACTCAGCCTCCCTCATTTCACCTACTTCCACCCTCGGCCCTCTCATTATCCCCCTCGCTGCCCACTGTCCTAACTCGGGTCTGCTCCCTGCTGCAGACCTGTTGCTCCCACAGTCCAAATCTGTTCCCTGCTGCAGACCTGCTGCTCCCACTGTCCGCAGCTTTTTTCTTCCTTTTCCTTTGCTGCTGCCTTTTCCCTTGGTCTCCATCCTATCCCCTTTCTCTTATCCAAGCCCTATCCTTTAGAGAACACAGGCTGCAATTAAAATTGCAGACCCTGTGTCTTACCCTTTGACTCCTTGTCTGCACACATATAAAACGAAAGAGCAAGGTTAATGTTAAATTATGGTTGGTTTATAAGCCCTTTCTCCTTTTTCTATGCATTTCTATGCTAATTTCTATGTAACAATAACTCAGAAAACTTTATGTACAGATCTGGAAAGTCACATGTTCCCTGTTGAGAATCTATTTGGTGATGGTGGTATTTACTGAATGCTGAAGGGAGTAGCGTCGCCTTTCACTTGTATTCTTTGATCTTATTTATTTAATTAGTTTGGAATTTGTCACTGAACGTATACTGAAACCTGGTTACATATTCTCTGATGTATATATTTGTTATGAATGATTATTGGTGAGTGAAACTAGTTTGATCTTTGTGGATGGCACTTAGTGAATGATATCCCATGCATCAGTTTCCTTATTGTTCTTTACAACAATCTCTGCACACACAAGACAATAAAGGGCAAGTTAGTATTTGATTACTCTTAGTTGTGGTTCTTTCTACTAGGATTTTCTCCAATTTTGGTGTAATTTTAAGCCATAGATACAACTCAGAACCTTATGTACAGATTTGGAATTTATATTGGGTTGAGTTACATGTGATTTCTGTTGGTTCAACTTCAGCATATATTGACATACAGATCTGAGGTGAATTGGTTGAATTGGTTAAATGCTGATATTGACACTACAAATTTCTGAACTAATGATTGGTAATAATTAGTTGTTCTTTCAATCCTTTGTTGCACACATACTGACAAGCATTAACATACGTGCACTCAAGGCAACATACAGAATTGTGTACCTTAGCTAGTTGGTTATTTGAGATTATCTTATGCTAAAATATTGTATGATACTTGATGCTATTTCAGTTTATGGATGATTTTCTAGACTACACGTGGTGAATGATCTCTGGAAAACATCGAAATGATTATTGCTGGTTTATGTATAAATGGTGGTATTGAATGATACTTGAATGCTGCTAACTTACGTTGCTAATACATATTTGCATTGATGAACTATCCTCGCATTTCGTTGGTGAATGGTTGTTATCTCTTTGAAGTGTTATCATTAACGTCATAGTACAAGTTTATTATCTATCATTGATTGTTATAATATCTCATGCGCGATGTTCTTACCTTGAATCTACATTTCATTGAATATTATATCTTGTTTATTAACCCATGGTGATTACTTGATAGTATACTTGGGCTAATTTGCACTTAATAATATTGGTTGATTGATTTAGCTTGACTCCATCTAGGCACTGGTCTAACTATTGATTGCATAGAAAACATAGTCTTTTGTTTGTATCAGTGTTCTACAAGTTTCCATAAGGATACTTCTCCTTGGAGGCTATTCACTTTCGAAGAAGTTAGAACTGTGACCGAGGTGACATTGAGTCACTGTTCTTATTTTTGCTTACTGGGAATTAGCCCTGCTAATTTGCCCGGTAACACCCACCTTAATAATCTTCACGGCAATCCCGATCTACAATTTGGTGAGTTTTGGACTCCATTTGGCCCATTTCCCAAGGCACTTGGTCTCTCCAAGGGAAGTCGCATTCCTTGAGGGAGGCTTCTTTGTTAGTTCCAAGACGTGGGTAGTTGAGATTTTTGCTTCATTGGATAGATCATCCCTCAAAACCTACCGCTAGTGCTTCACCCCATTGATTTTCACCTTGTGGGCCCCATTCCTCATGTTGAGGGTTGTGCCCCACTTGGGTCATTGGGTGATGCATTAGCTCTTTCTTAGATCTATTTGCTTAACTTCATAAGTGACCTAAATCAAACACTTGGTTGACTCATTTGTCCATTGCTTAAGCCTCTCAACCAAGCCCTAACTACCTTGGGTCCACTTACCTTTCTAGATCTAAAAGTCTTACACCCTTAATCTCCTTGCTTGAACTTTACACATTTCCCTAGGAGTCTTTGGGTTAGCTAGTCTTCATAGATTGGCTAGGGTCTCCCCCTTGATCTTGATTCATCTTGATCTAAAGTGAAGAGTGCCTCGGTTATCGTGACACCTAGCTTGCATTGGGAACCGTGGCATCTCTTGGGTCACCTCTTTAGTTGTCCAACACCTCTACCGTCCTGGATAGGATACCTTTTAGGGACAACTACAAGTTGTGTCATAAGATTTTTGGTGCCATTGCCGGGGAGGTAGAGGCTTACCTCATATGTCTGTGAGTATCCATGCGTAATTCATATCTTATTGCATCCGGTCTTATAAACTAGGTGGTTATCATTTCAAACCTTAAATTAAACATAGCCATCTTTTTGTCACTCATCTCTCCCCGCTTATTAACGACATACATCTTGGTAGAAGAGAATTAAAGTCTATCTGGCGGACTCCAAATCATGACTCCGCTAAGGAACGACCTCATAAACATCCTTACGACCTTAGAAGTAGGGCTAATCTAAATCAAACAGAAGGAACCCCGTTTGTCTATCATAGAAGAGATCCCAAAGCTCAATCATTTAATTTCTTTTCGAAAATTGTTAATTCTGATTCTCCAAACCGTTTCTTGGGATCCCCTTCTACTAATTCGGTTTCTCCTTCATCTCCAACTCATACTTTGAGTCCAGCAAGTCAAATGGCTGGAACAACTCAAACTCCTCCTGGAAACAATCCTCAAACTAATCGTCAAACCAATCCTCCCGTTGCTCGTAGATTTGGGAACAAGGCCAAAGCTTCACCTTTAGATTTCTCCCAGATCCTTGGTGCACCCCATGATATGCCAGACAAGTACTTTGAAAAGATCCCTAAGTTCAATGGGAATTGTGCGACCTCCATTGAGGACCACATTGAGAATGTCTGGGCTCAAATGGAAGCTTATGGGGCTGAAGAAGAAGATGTGTATATGAGGGGTCTTTTTGCATCTTTGGAGGGTGATGCTCACAAGTGGTTTGACCGTTTGCCTGCATCATCAATCACAGGTTATGATGCTTTCACTGATAAACTTAAGCAAGAGTGGTCAGTCAAGTTAGATGGGTGTTTCCTTTTAAACCAAATCTTTGAAATTAAAAAGAAAGAAAATGAGTATGTCCATGAATTCAACCTCCGTTTCGACAAGATAGTGGCCAATATTCCTAATAGTATTAGGCCTCTTGAGCAAGCTTTGTTGATTCATTACCTCAATGCATTTGAAGGTTACCTTGGCTACCACCTTAAGGACAAAAACCCCAGAGATCTTAAAGAAGCTCAAGAGAATGCTAGAAGGGATGAGGCAAATGCTGCCTCTATGGGAAAGCAAAATTTCTTTGACTTAATCAGTGCCTCGTCCTCTAGATATGAACCCAAAGCTAAAAAAGGGAAAGAACCAAGTAAGGATCCCAACGATATGATGGAGATATGCATGAAATGATGAAAAACTTAACTCTTCTGACTAGGGACTCTTTTGACTAGGGATCTGGCTAAGAGCAAAGAGTTGGAAAGGTATAGGCAACCCTAAGGCCCAAAACCTTATTGGAACCCACAAAAGAGGCCAAATAATGAGAATGATAAAAGAAACCCTGTGAGCCAAGATGCTCTTGAACCTCCTGGTATTAACTGGTCTGAAGAACAAAAAGAGGAAGATCTTGAGTACCCCACTCTTGGTGGAGATACCCAAGATTCTCCAAAGAACATTAACTGGGTCGATAACTTAGACTTTGACAAGGACTTTGGAAGAATATTGTTTGACCAAGAAGAAGAATCTGAAACAGGTCCTAGTGATAGCTTTCCCGTATATGCCATTGAACACCCTGAGAGTAGTGGCCAAGCTCCTGTTAGAATTTATCAAAGAAGAAAGGATGGCCAAAAGCCTACCCCTTTCATTGAAAGAAAGAATCGTGAGCTGCCTAGCCCAGTGAGTGAGCCAATTCCTCTCCTGGAGTATGACTTAGACATCAACATTGAGAGAGAATTGGACAAAGTTATGCACAACATTCCACTCACTAAATTAATGAAAATCCCATCAATTAAAGAGCAAGTGGTAGAATTCTTCGAGAGTATCCCTGAGACTATCACAAGTAATGGTGAGGATCAATCTCATCCCAACTTGGCACCTAGTGCTATGGTTGAGGAAGAGGAGGACCCTCCCATTAACATCCAGACTGCCCTGTATGAGAGGAAGAATGGTGGTCACCAACCGTTTTATCTTACACTCCATATTGGTGACAACCTTCTTCATAATTGTATGCTGGATTTTGGTGCTTCCATGAATGTCATTCCTTTACAAGTCATGGAAGCCATGGGATTAAAAATAACTAGGCCTTATGGGAATGTATGTGGGATAGACTCAAGACCAGTACAAGTATTTGGATTAATAAAGAACTTGAGAGCTAACTTATTTTCATGCCCCGATATATCCATGCTAATGGATATAGTAGTTATAGATCTACCCCTGGCCTACGGGAATGCTTTTGTGTAGAAAGTGGTCTGCTGGACTAGGGGGACATCTTCAAATGGACTTATCATATGCTACTATTCCTAACTCTAACGGGTCTTTGGTTAGGATATATCTAGAGCCATTTTACGATGGTCATCTTGAGAGTTATGAGGATGGTGTAAGGAACACTTATGGTGAGGGTGAGCTTTTGCCTGAGGGCATCTTTATGGTCATGGATAGCCATTCTGAGGATCATAGTACAGGAGGAGAAGAGATTTTGAGATCTTTTGGAGATGATAGCTCTTCTGAGGAAGAAAGGGAAAGAGCTATTTTTGCTAGAGAAATTAACCTTGAATTGCGTCTTGGAGAAGTGTCGGAAGAAATTAGAGCTTTGAACCAACTTAGTGATGTGGAGCCACAGATTGATCAACTTGAGCCCATCACTGAAACAAACAACTCCGAGACAAATTTAGATCAAATAAGAAGGGGTGAAGTCATACCTAGGATGGTAAATGAATGGATTGCATTGGTTGATCATAACATGGAAAGACAAAAGCAAGGGCTTGATCACATCATTCCTTGGGCAAACAACAATGAAGGAACACAGCCTTCTTTGGAAGATGGAGTATTAAGGCAAGTGAATGACAACTCTATGAGTTGGCAAGAACATGCTTTGATACATGATGCTCCTGAAGAAGAGTTCTCATTGAACAATCTAGCCATCTTTCAGGAAGAGCCCCATGCCAACATAGCAACCAATGAAGATAGTTTGTCTTTGCGATATCCGTTACTTTGGGACATCCCTAGTTTTCTTATTCCCCGTGAATTACCTATTGGTGAAGAGAGTACGAACTCTACTGATATATTTCACACTCCTACCTCTTCACCAACATCTTTGGACACATGAGTTCAAAATGCTTCTAGCATGGTTCCAAGTCATCCGTCATTTCCCACTAGTCATCTGGCATCTTTAGAAGGTATGGTTGTTCCCATCCCATCTGGAAAAGGTAGCAGTAGAAGTATTGAAAACCAAAACCTACCATCTCCAGTGGATGATGAGGAAGAAGAGGATGTTGTTAGAGACTTTTGGACTGTGGGAGAGACTCCTAAGTATATTATTCACCCACGGAGTGAAGAACCAAGAGTTGAAACCCCAAGGAGAAGAGTGATTCAGGAAGTCCTTATTGGTAGGGTAGCCATTCCTTTAGATGGTGGGCCCCCCAGGTTTGTTGCAATTCCTCCTGATAGAAATTCGAGGATAGTCACACCCCAACCTCAATGCAATGCAATTCTGATGTCCATCCCATTCCAATGCGTAATGTTGAAGCCATCCCCGAGTCTGCAAATCGTCATAGATTCTCATGTGGTGATAGGGTCATTGTACCTAATGATTTATTTTACATATGATCCAAGGGATCTGGTGATATTTGGGTTGGATTGCTCACTGTTGAGCGTTGCATTGAAGATATGTGTTTCCTCACTATTGGGACTGGGCAACAGATCATGTTACCTATCAACCAGAGAGAGTTAAGGGATTATATCCCTGACTCGACTTGAGTTAGGACTCCGCTTGCCTGTTTAGGGTAGGTAGGTCTTCGAATAAGCTCGCTTGAGCAGTAGGATTTGTGTGATTTTGCTTTTTCTGTGTGCTGAGTATTGCGAGTCTTTCCGTTTGCTTTTGATGAGCCTTTTGAGTTTTCTTCCGAGTGCTTTTTCCTTTTGCTGAATTGTTTGATCGAGTTGAGTCTTGCTCCTTCCTAAGCTTCTCTCATCTCCTGCATGCATATTAATAAAACTCGAAAATGACTAAAGTTTCCTTGAGTTTTGAGTGCTTGTAGTTCTTCTGTGTCAAGTGAGTTGAGTATGCCTTTCTCAAAAGCCTTCTTTCCTCCTACATAGTAAAATTAATAAAATTTAAATGTTGCGTTAGATTAGTATTTCCTTTATGCATTTCAGTTTCTGTTTTAGAATAGAATTTCATTTATGCAGTTCATTTTGGTTTATTTTTATCCCATACATGCATCATGTGGTATTTTAGTTTCCATGAATGCAGAAACAGGTGCAAACAAAATTAAAAGCAAAGGATGGTGAGTGTTGGATTGAAGATTGATGCAGAGCAGTTCGAGACCAGAGATTCTAAGGTTCTCAAGCACTCTCCCCCCTAGAGCACTTGTCCCAGCTGGAGCCAGATGTTATCACACCATAGTAGCTAGGCTACTATATTTGTTGAGCAGATATCTGCACTTTTCAGAGCTTTTCCTTTACATAGTTTCAGTGAGATCAGTTATGATGAGCAGCATCATTTATGATCACTTACACATCAGAGCAGTTATATCAAACAATGTGTAGACCTTGTGCCAAGGCTGAGCCTTGAGAGCTTAGATTTGATGACTGATATGACCTTTTGTTCCATACAGATTCAGTTCAGTGCCCAGAGTTCCAGATGTTCTTATTGCAGCAGTGTTTCATTAGTTCTAGATGATATTGATTAAGACATGCAGTGATATGACTATTAGACTTGTGATTGTTAGCATTTGATTATTATCTTGTTGTTTTAGTCATCTTGATAGCATTAACTTGGTATATAACTCATGATGTGGCAATATTATTTAGATGAACTATCTTGGTGGGATTTAAATAATGAATTGGATGTATTACTTGCACTTTAAAGGTTTACTGACTATACTCATTGGTTTCACTTACCCTCTTACGAGCATGGACATGGTCTTTCTTGACATTTATGTTTGCTAGCTTAGGCACCACATTCACTTGACTCCATCCATCCATGACCTTACTACATTACCCCCCTTCCGGACATGATGGCACACTCAATTTGACAGCGCAGGCACCCCAGAGTCAATTTTGGGCATTTTCAGGGATTTTCAGGAGATTAAAAAATGGAATAAAAGGGTCATTGAGGAATTCGATTTGGGCAATTAAGGCAAGGTTTTGGCACTTGGTCTGCTCATAGGTCATCCATGGTGTATCCCCCTTCTTCACGATCAGTTTGCAGCGATCAGTGGGGTCCACATGGGCTACAGGAGGACTTTTATTGCATATCATTTGTATACTTGGACATGTCATTGAGTCATATTTTATATTATTGTGCCATGGGGACATGCTAATGAAGGGAAATAATACCTCCTATCCCCACCATGTGCTCCTAGTCACTTGTCCTTGTCTTTATGTTGTGGCTCCTATGTTATTAGCCACCCCCATGTATGACATCATCCCCCATAGTGCTCTTCTAGCCATGACGTCATCACCTTTTTGAGTGATCCATTTCTATTGTTATGTTGGCTCATCTTAGCCATCGATTATATTGTTGTATCTTTTGATCTCAACCACTAGTTTTCAAAAGTGGTTTAGGGTTTTGGTATTCCTCATCCTATTTAAGGAGGAGACCCCCTCATTGTAAAGGCACCTTTGGAGCTCTTGAAGATTGGAATAAAAACACTATCTTGTGGATCTACTTCTCTTGTCTTGATGGATTCTTTTGCAAGTTGAATATAAAATCTTTTCTCTGTGTATCACTTGTGGTTCATGGGCTTCAATTCGTTTTTCTGCAGGGAGGCAGAATTGGTGAAGAGGAGGACGACTTTGAGGGAGGATATTGTGGGGAAGCCCCATATCTTGCTTTGGATTGGTCTTTGGTTGCAGGGAGTATCATTATTGTATCTTTGCGACATAGTTGATGCTTTCTATTTCATCTTTTCATCATTTTCATCATTCTTTTGCTAGGCTTGTTTCTCATTAGATTTTGTCTTGCAGGAAGAGGGCGATTTGGTCATCTTTGAGGGAGGACAATTTGGCTTGGAGCTCTAGATCTCACTCTTGAATATACACACAGGGGGAAGGCTATCAATTTGCAAAGTGGCCACAAGCTTTTGAGGTATGTTCCATGAGGTATGTACCTAGATCCATCCATTTTCTCCATTGGTCAAATAAACCCTAAAATCAAAACCCTCATTTTTACTTTTTTTAGATCTACTGGGATCTAGCATGCTTTTGGGATATAATTTAAAACCCACCTTAATAATATTCACGACAATCCAGATCTACAATTTGGTGAGTTTTGGACTCCATTTGGCCCATTTCCCAAGGCACTTGGTCTCTCCAAGGGAAGTTGCATTCCTTGAGGGAGGCTTCTTTGTTAGTTCCAAGACGTGGGTAGTTGAGATTCTTGCTTCATTGGATAGATCATCCCTCAAAACCTACCCCTAGTGCTTCACCCCATTGATTTTCACCTTGTGGGCCCCATTCCTCATTTTGAGGGTTGTGCCCCACTTGGGTCATTGGGTGATGCATTAGCTCTTTCTTAGATCTATTTGCTTAACTTCATAAGTGGCCTAAATCAAACACTTGGTTGACTCATTTGTCCATTGCTTAAGCCTCTCAACCAAGCCCTAACTACCTTGGGTCCACTTACCTTTCTAGATCTAAAAGTCTTACACCCTTAATCTCCTTGCTTGAACTTTACACATTTCCCTAGGAGTCTTTGGGTTAGCTAGTCTTCATAGATTGGCTAGGGTCTCCCCCTTGATCTTGATTCATCTTGATCTAAAGTGAAGAGTGCCTCAATTATCGTGACACCCAACTTGCATTGTGAACCGTGGCATCTCTTGGATCACCTCTTTAGTTGTCCAACACCTCTACCGTCCTGGATAGGATACCTGTTAGGGACAACTACAAGTTGTGTGATAACAGTTTCGTAGGGAATTTCATAGAAGAGCTTCCAAGACACATTCAAGTTTCAACTTGCCTTCTTGACATAAACCATCAATAAGTACATTGCACTTGATAACATCGAGGCATATGCTTTTGTTGGGCATTTCATTGAAGAGTTTCCAAGCCTTGTCAATCTTTCCTTAGTTACAAAGACGAATAATAAATGCATTGTATGGGACCACATTAGGGCATATGTTTTTGTTAGGCATTTCACAAAAGAGTTTCCTAGCCTCATCCAACTTGGCTTCCTTAGAGAGAACATCAATAAGCACACTATATGTGACAACATTAGAGTATATGTTTTTTTGGGGCATTTGAAATAAGTGCTCCCTAGCCTCATCCAACTTGCATATGTTATAAATACCATGAATAAGCACATAATATGAGTCATGTGACAACATTAGGGCATATGTTTTTGTTGGGCATTTATAGAAGAGCTTCCTAGTGTCCTCTAACTTGCCTTGCTTACACAAACCATAAATGAGCACATTGTATGTGACAACATCAGGGCATATGTTTTTGTTGGCATTTAATAGAAGAGCTTTCCTAGCCTCATCCAACTTGCCTTGCTTGCAAAGACCGTCAATCAAAGCAATAAATGTAATTGCATTGGGGTTATGCCGCTAGCATTAGCCTTGTACGTTTTAGTTTTAGAAACCATATGCTACCTATGACCAAAAAATTGGGGTATGTCTAATTAAAGGCAACCTATTGCATGAGCTTGGCATTGGCCAATTGGTGAAGAACCACTTCATCAATGATTCTTTCTTGACCAATCTGACCATTCTCAAAGAACAAACCTCTAGAGGGAACACAATGGATTTCCTTTATACCTTTTTTCTTGCTTGCAAAGATCATCAATCAAAGCAATGAATGTAATAACATTGGGGTTAAGTCGTTGGCACTAGCTTTAAATGTTTGGTTGCAAAAACCCTATGCTATTTGTTGTGCCAAACAATGAGAGTAGGTATGATTAAAGGAAACCCATTGCCTAAGCTGGACATTAGCCAGTTAATGCATGACCACTTCATCAATGATTACTTCTTGACCATTCTCAAAGAATAAACCTCTAGAGAGAACACGGTGGATTGCCTTGATACCTTCTATCTTGCTTCTAACTCCAATATACAATAGCATAAAGCTCTATGTTATAGGTAGAGTCAACAATTGCTTGTCCTACACTCAACGAGGACAAGTGTTCATGTTTTTAAGCATACACTTTGCCTTCCAAGGCTCGCCTAAAGATTTATGGGAGGTGACAATGCAGAGGGTGGATACAAAGATTCATAAATGAGTTACAAGGCCCTTGGTTGTAGTAACCAAATTTTGGATATACACCAAATTCCCAACAATGACTAAGTATAAGTTGACGTTCACCAAATATAATCCATCCCTTGGTTATAAGTGACTCTAGTATAAGCTATCCCTTGGTTATAAATGGCTCTATCTCAATCCATGTTCAAAGTTCAACTTAGCCTTCTCAAGAGGGTGAAATGGATGTAGAAGATTAGTGTGGAATATCTTTTGGTTCTATCCTTTAGCAAAATCAGTCGAGCTTGGGTAGGTTCCCTTTGTCAATCCTACCACCTACCTTTCATAACCTAGAACACTATAATGTTTGGTGATAGATTACCCTTGGCTATCGAGCTTAACACAACCTTGATGCTTGTGCACAATGAAGCTCTCTACTTTATTTGGAAGAATGTAATGACGTAATTCTTAATGTGAATGAGCCTTCTTGTGGGGACAATGCATTCAAATGCCAGTCCTTGCAGGTCATAGTGTCCGCTCGAAAGATACAAATGGAGATGGGCTACTTGTTAGAATTTTAATACTATAAATATGGTTATGTTAGATCTTTAATCAATTTGCAATATATCACAATAACCATATACAATAGGATCACTGAAAGATAGACAAGCACGGCATAAACAAGAGTACACAACAATTTATCCTAGGAAAACCCTCCCACGGAAAAAACCAGCAAAACTTCTTCAGTATAGATTCATCAACAAGTACAATGTCAATCTCGTACAATAACCCAAGAACAAAGAAACCCAAGAGTAAGATGTCTTCAATGCAGCTACTCTTTCTCCCAAGCAAACTTGTCTTTCTCTCTCTACTAATGCGAACTAGCTTGAGTGGGTGATGTGCCAAATGAGTTAGGCACAACTCTTATTTATACTAGTTATAACATGACCTTTTAACCTAACTGGGCCAACCTATTCTTCCCTAACTGGGCTGACTTGACTGGGGCAGTTTTGCCCATTGTTTGGGGCAGACTGCCCATTGTTTGGGGTAATTTACCCATTGGACCAACTTGTTTATTTTACTTGATTTATTTTAGGCTTTTAACATGATCAAATACGATATGAATATTCCTCGAAGGAAGTACAATAAAAATACAATAAGAATATCTTCCGAAGTCACATTCTTCAACACTCCCTCTTAACAAGGAAGGTATTCTCCCAACGCCATCATCACCACTGTTGCTACAACTCTGTACTCTGACCATTGACTTCTGATATCTGTACGAGCCAGCCATCTAGTGGGTCCATCCCAGGAGCCCTCATTACGTTGCCAAAGCAACCACCTGCGTTACCTCACTACGTGTCCAAATCATCTTGTGAGTGTGGCCTAGGAACCCAAATTACGTCACCGAAGTGACTACCCACTAGCACGTCACATCTCATCATGTGGAGACCAGACCAGCCCAGGACCACAAATTACGTTACTTAGTGACCACCTGCGTCTTCGCACATCTCAGCAACACGAACCTCGTGAGTATAGCCTAGGAGCACAAATTACGTCACTGAAGCGACTACCCACTATCACGTCACATCATGTGGAGAACAACCCAGGACCACGAATTACGTCACCCAGTGACCACCTGCGTCTCCGCACATGTCGTGTATGCCCAACATAGCACCAGTAGTCAGGAGATTCAATTACATCACCAATGTGACTACCTACTGCATCCTCGTGAGTGTAGTCCAAAAGCCCACATTACGTCACCAAAGTGACCACCTACTACCACATCACCTTAAGTGGAGACTCGTCCAAGAGCACAAATCACGTCACTACGTGACTACCTGCATCTCCCACGTGCTATGTTGCTCATCCCTCCCTCTTTCGAGGATCATCGATCTGGACAACTCCAAGCTTGTCCCTGAAGTACTCAAACTTCACTCTCGACAGAGGCTTGGTCAACACATCGGCTATCTGCTCGTCTATCGCCACGTACTCGAGCCTCACTGCTCCTCTCTGCACCATATCCCTGATATAGTGGTACTTGATCTCGATGTGCTTCGACTTGTCATGAAACACTAGGTTCTCGGACAACTTCACACAACTCTGGTTATCGCAGAAAATACAAGTCACCTCTAACTCGAGATCAAACAATCCTGCAAATAACTTCCGAAACCACATTGCTTCACAACTAGCTGAACAAGCTGCAAGATACTCTGCTTCGGCTGTACTGAGTGCCACACTCGTTTGCTTCCTGCTAAACCAGCAGATCATGCCTGATCCCAAACTGAAGTAGCATCCTAAAGTGCTCTTCTTGTCTGTGACACTATTAGCCCAATCTAAGTCAACATAACCCTGCAGGTTAATCTTTTGATCTATCGCACATCTGAGCCCATAATCAATCGTACCCCTTAGGTACCCCAACACATGCTTTGCCACAATTAGGTGAACATGTCTCGGCTCAACCATGTACTAACTCAAAGTGTTCACCGCAAAGCATATATCCGGTCTCATGTTCGTCCGGTACATCAACGAACCAAGCATCTGTTTGTATAAGGTGGCATCCACTGTCTCTGAAGTAGTATCACACAACAACTTCAAATTTGATGCCATCAGTGTAGCCATGGCCTTACAGTCCAACATCCTGAATCCCTTCAAGATCTCCACAACATATTTTCCTTGGCTAAGGAAAACCTCAACTGGACTCTACCACACCTCTAGACCTAAGAAATAGTGCATCATACCCAGGTCTTTCATCTCGAATTCTGCGGCAAGTTTCTTCTTCGTTTCTGGAATGAGCTTCTCGTCACCTGTCAGGAACAGATCATCTACATACAAAAGTAGTATCACTGGTTTCCCATCCTCAACCTTGAAGTAAAGGTTGGAATCTGCTTTAGTCTTGGTAAAGCCCAAGCTCGTCAGAAATCCATCAATCCTGCCGTACCACATCCTGGGTGCCTGTTTCAAACCGTACAAGGCCTTCTTCAACAAGGCCTTCTTCAATTTGCACACATGTGTCTGCCTATCATGTGTCTCAAATCCTAGTGTCTGCTCCACATACAATTCCTCCTCTACTATGTCGTTCAGGAAGGCAGTGTTTACGTCCATCTAGTATACCTTCCACTTCATCACTCCAACTATCGCGAGTAAATATATGATCGAAGTGTATCTAGCTACATGAGCAACAACGTCTCGTCATAATCGACTCCCTCTTTCTGAGAGAAATCATGAACCTTGCCTTGTACTTTTGTAGTATGCTTGATTTTGTAAATTTGCTCGAAGGTCAGTGTTGAACATTCATCACTTGTTCTTTGGAACAAGTCTTATCATCCTTCACTCGTAGGTTGCACACGATTTTTCCGACAAGTCAAATTTAGTCATATGATTAGTAAAATTCCATGTAATGACAACTTCTTATGCATAATGCATACAGTCATGTAACCAATGCATCTTAGCCAATGCTTCAGCACAACACTTATCCATATCCCGTATACACACAGTAACTATCTAGATGCCTTCCATCTCTACCAGAACATACTATTAAGAGCGTGCACTGCTCTCAACATGTTAGCAAAGAGGTTTCATCCTAGACTATCTCCATCCAGGGCTCATGGGATGTTGTGCAACACTATAGGCCACTTACCCATAACATGCACTACATGAGCCTACTGCTAGTCAATCTCAGTCATATATAAGTGCATAAAAGAAAACTGTATCACAGATCTACATGTAACTGTTATGAGCAATATCCTTCAAAAATACTCAGGAATTCAAATGATAGTAAATACTTATCTTTCATGTGTTTTGTAGGCTCCCTCCTAGTTTTTGCCTCCTTGCAGAAGTCGTTGGAGTTTCTGGAAGCGTACTTTGCTCCATCATTTGATTCTGAAGACCTTGATCTTCTTCTTTGTCTAGTCTGGAACTTTTTGAAGTCTTCATCCTTGGTCCTCATGTACTGGATTCAAGATCTCCTTTTGCTTTGAAACAGATTCTTCACATTCTTTACACACACCATCACGTTTTGTCTGGATCTCGGGTAGACCAGTCACCATTTTGCTTATGATCGAAAAAACCTTGTAGTATATATATATATATATAGGCCTTATATGCCATAGTGCACTTGGTTCCATAGTGTCATGAACCAATGCTTAATTTGGTTGGTCTTTTAATTTGTACAAGCCTCCCTCTTGCTCTCCAATTACTACTGTATCATCAAAAGTTTTACCTTGTGAGTGCTGAAATATTCTTCATCACTTGAGGAATCTTCCCTTGCTCTCTTCTTAACTGGTTCATCATCTTCTATAGCATGAGCTTGATACCTCTTCAGATCTTCTTTCCTTTATTGTTATGGTCTTTGCTTTTGGTGCAATCTCTTGCAAGATGTCCCTTTTCATCACACTTGTAATATCTGTAGTTTGAGTAGTCCTTATGAGGTCTATGATTCTTCTAAAATCTTCTAGGCTTCTTGTGAGAGTGTTCTTCTTTCTTGCTCTTTTCCTTCTTTATATGAGCATCTAAGGCTTGATTGTCATCTTCACCCATCTTCTCTTCTCTAGCTTCAATTCTGGCTTCCTCTTGTGTACAATTCTCCCATAGCCTACTGAATTTGGTGAGCTTCCTTCTAGAACAAATACCTTGAATGAATGATTCCCATGATCTTGGGAGACCATTCAATGTAGTCATCACCAATTCTGCTTCTTCAACATTGTCTCCAATAGCTTCAGCTAGTTGTTCTTTGATTTGGGAGACCCTTATGAAATAGGATTGGATACTTTCTAAGTTTTGCATCTTCACACCTTTGAGTTGAGTTCTCAAGGTCATCTTCCTATTGATGTTCTTCCCTTCATATAGTCTAGTCAATGCACCAAACATCTCCTTGGGAGTCTTCAAGGATGAAACATGGGGGATCAGGTGATCCTTGATGGAGTTAGCAATGATCCTCTTGGCCCTAACCATATTCTTCTTGTGTTTAGCCTTGTCTTCATCTCCCTCTGGTTCTGCAACCTCCTCCTTAACATAGTTGTCCAAATCATTCTCTTCTAGAATGAACAATACTCTATACTTCTAGGGTCGAAAGTTATCAGCTCCTTCAAGCTTATCCTCAAGTTTGGTATTGTTTGTCATCTTGATAAAATGAGAACCTCAAATGGAAATAAAAATAATAGTACTTACCAAAAGAGATGCTCCTACCAAATGCTAGCTTCAATGCCTTCTAAAGTCTGCTTCCTAGTTGACCTAGGGTTTGACAGAGAAACCCTAATTTTCCAACTTCGGGATCTTGCAAATCTGAGTTAAGGGAAATATGTGCCTCCCTAAGGCAAGTTGGGCAAACTCTTCCTTCGGCGAAATCTGTGGAAAGAAATATCAAAAATATGATGCCCTAGTTTTCCCAAGCAGTAGTGACAAGGTCAAAATTCAAAATTCTCGGATCTTGAATCTTCCTCCACAGAAAAAAGCACTCTCCAAGGGAAAATTGCTTTGTCCTCCTTTTCAAACCAATCTATGGTGAAAAGCCTTCAAAACAAGAAAACCTAGTTTTCACTTCCGACAGTTTTGGCTGCACAAAGTCTTCTTTCAAGCTAGCTCTGAAACCATGTTAGAATTTTAATACTATAAAGATGGTTATGTTAGATCTTTAATCAATTTGCAATATATCACAATAACCATATACAATAGGATCATTGAAAGATAGACAAGCATAGCATAAACAATAGTACACAACAATTTATCTTGGGAAAACCCTCTCACGGGAAAAACCCAGCAAAACATCTTCAGTATAGATTCGTCAGCAAGCACAATGTCAATCTCGTACAATAACCCAAGAACAAAGAAACCTAAGAATAATGTCTTCGATGCAGTTACTCTTTCTCCCAAGCGAACTTGTCTCTCTCTCTACTAATGCGAACTCAAGCGTCTCTCTCTCTACTAATGCGAACTAGCTTGAGTGAATGATGTACCAAATGAGCTGGGCGTCATTCTTATTTATACTATTTATAACATGACCTTTTTACCTAACTGGGCCGACCTGATCTTCCCTAACTAGGCCGACTTGAATGGGGCAGTTTTGCCCATTGTTTGGGGCAGACTGCCCATTATTTGGGGTAGTTTAGCCATTGGTCCAACTTGTCTGTTTTACTTGATTTCTTTTAGGGTTTTTACATGATCAAATACAATATGAATATTCCTCGAAGGAAGTACAATAAAAATACAATAAGAATATCTTCCGAAGTTACATTATTCAACACTACCTACTACAACAACTTCTAGAATTCTAAAGTGGGGCCTCTTACATTATGAGTTGGGAACAACCTAACCACTCTCTCCCAGTGAACATAGTCACACACCAAAGTGGCCACTACGGTGAAGGAAAACAGGTCAAAGAGAGGTAGAATCACACGGATAGCATCTCTCTCACCTGCCTATCAATGACAAACAGTTCTAAACACTAGCCCTTGCTATCTTAGAGGATCTATCCCAAACCTACTATTGATGGTTGGGAGCAGCTCGTTGATGAGCCTCTTGCGATCAATGGTTGGGACATTGCCCTAGATAATCATGAGTAGGCACCACCAACTGCAGGCATTATTGTTTAGTATTATATGAATCAGATTGTAAGCCTTGAGGTTGCTCAGAGTTTGCTAGTATGTCTTATGCTGTTAACAATTGTATGTTCCCAAGTGTTTTGGCCTGAACCAACCCATTTTTTAGAGTTTTTGATAGCATTTTGCTACTGCTCGTAATGGTTGCATTTGCGGTAGACTATTTTTTGGTATTAAGGTGATGTACATAATGTTTGCAACGTCGTCCTCACTAAGAATGTGAAATTGCCCACATAAGATCCAAAGAGATGATGTAAACCTCACAATGAAAGAATTTAGGAATACTAGAAGAAGAGACAAGCAATAGAACTTAGATCCAAAGAAACTCTGATTGAGGCAGAATAATTACACATGTTACTATTAACAGAATAATGAACTGGTAAATATACAATGTTGAGTATGAGGATTCGAATTCACTAGGAGGAATTCGAATTGGCCTTCATGCACAGATCCATAATCAGTGGAGAGTCATCAATGCCTAACTAGGAGTCCACCTTCTCATCAGTGAAGTCATCAATGCACAAATAATGATCAACCGAGAGTCAAACTGAGTCTAACTGAATGTGGTTGGTGTAACTGGCACATGGAAGCACTAATATAGTGAAGGAGGCTCAATGGAGGGCGCCATAGGAGTTAACTGGAGTCAGAATGGTCAATCTAGGCTCAGTGGAGGGCGCATTAGTCACTGGGAGGCCTAGAAATGATCTGAAAGAAGCTCCGGGGGCTAGTTTGCTGAGGACTAGGTGCTGGGACTGATGACCTAGAATGCATGCAAAATGCATGCAAACCCTAATTTTGCATGCATGACTGAAAATGAAAATGACTGGAAAGCTAGTAGGACTAGGATGGAGTATAGGAATATCCTAACAAAGAAAATGAGAAGTTGAGATGAATCCAATGTTGACATTGTTAGATGGCTCAGCAGTCAACACTGATTGATCTTGAGAGGGCTGAGGGGGCAAGAAGAATAATGATTGAAACTGTAGAAGAATGGAAGGAAACTCTGGTTGTTATTGGGAGTGACTTAGAAACCATTCTCAAGGCAATGTATATAGTGAATAAACGGAGAACAAAGTAGACAGAATAGAAGAAAGCGAAGACATTGCAAACTTTACACAGAAACGATCAGCCTAAAGACTGACCAATCATGCCTGCCAAACTTGGTAAAGAAAAAATAAAGATAGAAAAAAATTGAGGCGCAAAAACCAGTTAAAGCCAGACAATAATGTCAAGATTCGGTGAGCCCTGACTACATTTTAAGCCATAAAATCACTAGTCCGATGGCCAAACAGAAGAAAAAGTTTTGAAACCTGTCGTTTGCCCACCATTTGTTTGAAGAGATTGACAGCGTCCTCTATCCTGCCCACCCAGCAAAGCCCTTCGACGAGGGTACTGAAGATTTTGAAACCTGGACTCATGCTCATGTGCTTCCATTCCGTCAAACACTTTGAATGCATAATCCATTCATTCAAAGCAAATGAATGATGAATGAAGGAATGGATTATGCATTCAAATGCTTGAATGGATTTAGATTTATGTGAAGGTCTAATCTGACAGAGTGTTGGTCTGACAGAAAGTTGAATGCGCAAGTCTGCAGTGGCATTCAAAGTGTGGAGGGATTGTTGAGGAATGGGATGGGCAGCTGATTTTTTCTCCCATATCGAAAGCATTGTCCTCTTCATCTTAATGGCCGCACTGGATTTTTCCTCCCATAACGAAAGCATTGTCTTATTCATCTTAATGGCCGCACTGGTGAGACGAGTTGAGGGAATATAACAAAAAGCACCTCAAAACCCTAAAACCGTTCCTAATTCATTATCGAGGTCTCGCGAAAAAATCAGAAAATTATCGAGCTCTCACGAAAAAATCAGAAAATAGATCTATTTTAATTTCAAATTTATTAAATATTGATTTTATTTTACTTCTTATTAACTATTATTGATGCTAAATTTATTCTTAATTATTATTGATATCTGTAAAATATATTATTTTTATTTTTATTTATTAAATAAAAATATTATTGGCCAGCATTCCTTTTATTTTTATTTATTAAATAAAAATATTATTGGCCAGCATTCCTACAGTTGCCCTACTGAAGACCCTTGCAAATCTGCATTGAATCTTGTTGAACGTGGACTCATAGGGCAGTTCACCGGCCTCTGGCCATCACCCAAAGTTGTGGACAACTGGGTTCAGCGGAATTGGAGATCTTTGATTCAAGAAGGCATCATAAGCTATTTAGTTGGTAAGGGTTTTTTTGTCTTTGTTTTTGACAATGCAGAGGATAGGAACCTGATCTTTAGGAACGGTCCTTATTTTATGGGCCCTCAGGGGCTGTATCTGAATAAATGGACGTCGGATTTTGATCCGACGCAAGATGTGCCCTCGGCAGTCCCAGTTTGGGTTCGTCTGCCTCACTTACCTCTGCACTACTAGAATCCCAAATCTTTAGAGGCCATTGGAAATAAGCTTGGAAAATACATAGATCGTGCAGAGAGAAAAGATCAGTACACCTGTGCACGAATTTGTGTAGAGGTGGATTTGGAGGTGGGTCTCCCTGAAGCTATAAAGCTCACGGTGGTAGATTGGTCATACATTCAAGAGCTTGACTACGAGCAACTCCCATTCAAATGTCGATATTGCCATGGTTATGGCCACTTCGCCAAGTACTGCAAAAAAAAAGGAGATGAGGAGGCTGAGAAAATAAAGGGAGATCAATGGACTACGGTCCAGAAATCAACCACTACAAAACAAAACAACATAACTAAAGGTAAAGGAGCACTCACTAGGAGTGAAGTCCCTCCCTCTGGACAACTCCATGGTGAAGGGAGCTCAGCCCCCCCAAGAGCAGAGACAATTTTCAACCCCTTTGAGACTCTTAGTACCCCGGAAGATCAGCTAGCTTCAGCTGCGAATGAGGTGGAACATCAGGCCACAAAAAATGTTGAAGTGAAAAATCTGGAAGAAATAGGCCCTCTACAAGCCAGATCCCCAACAGGAGTATCTAGCCCTCTCTCCTATGCAGAAATGGCAAGGAAGAAGTCTCTGGAGATTTCAGGATCATTAGAAGACGAGACCTTCGAGAGGCCATCGAAAAGAGTCGGGCGAAAATCTCATAGGGAGACAAGGGCGGAAGAAGTTGAAAGGAAAAAAATGAAAGGTAGCCAGTCTACAATTGAGATGTCAATAGGCAAAAATACGTGAAACAGGCCTCCCAAGGGAGGAGCTGCTCCTTCACCTGCTAGTAAATAATGCAACTAGTCTCTTGGAATTGCAGAGGCTTGGGGAATCCCTTAAAAGCCGAAACTGTAAACAATTTGTTGAAATCCGAAACCCCTGAGATCCTCTTGCTCCAAGAGACTAAAATAGAAGGGGCTGCCCCTCTGGAAATCAACAATTCGAAATGGAAAAGAAATGCCGAGAAAGCAGTAAGTGCAAGGGGCTCCTCCGGAGGGTTGGCTACTCTATGGGAGGATAACAAATTTCACCTCAATAGCTCCTTCGAGACGCAGCACTGGATCTTCACCGAGCTTTGTCATGTTACAAGTAAGATAACCTTTTCTCTCGTCAATCTCTATGTTCCAGTCCTTTATGTAGAAAAGAAAGACTGTTGGCAATCTCTGTCTGAATTTCTAGAGATGCGCCCTCCCAAGAATTTAATTCTTGCTGGAGACTTCATTTTAGTTTTTGAACCTAAGGAGAAGCATGGAGGCAATATCAGCAAAGACCATTTTCTCCCGTTTGTTGAAGATCTTATTCAGCAGTGGGACTTGATGGACTCCAAGCCTAAGAAAGGGCTTTACATTTGGACAAATAACAAAGTTGGGAGGCATCACATTTTAGTTTGGTTGGATAGATTCTTATTGCAAAGTACCTTTCTGACGAAAAAAAAAAAAGATCATATCTACTAGAGTTCTGCAAAAATTGACTTCTGATCACAAGCCTATTTTATTACAGCTCGAGGAAGAAGAAAGAATGGGACCCATCCCCTTCCGGTTCAGCCCTCTCTGGGCTATTAGAGAAGGGTTTATGGACACCGTTTTAAATGCCTGGAGCACTCCTATCATAGGCTTGCCTAGGTTTGTTTGGGAGTAGAAATTAAAAGCCACTAAATTGGCCTTGAAAAAGTGGATTAAAAAGCCTTCAACTTCTCCTTCTAGTCGCAGAAAGCAATCTACAAACCAATTGTTAGACATGCAAATGGAATTGGAGTTTAAAGATATCACCTTCTCTGACATTTAGAATGAGCAAGCTGCCCAAATTAACACATTTCACTCCTACAAGCAGGAGGAAGAGCATTGGAGGCTTAAATCCAGAAGCCTTTGGCTCAAGTTTGGCGACGGAAATACAACCTTCTTTCATAATCAATTTAAAGCTCGCCTCTCTCGTAATCATTTAGATGAAATCACTACTCCTGATGGGTCTATTCATAAAGAAATAGATCAATTAAACGAGGCTGCAACTTCCTATTTTCAGCAGCTCTTCACAAAAGAAGGCATGGACTATGAAGAAGAATTCTCAAATTTTCTTACTAATATTGTGAGATTGGTTGAAGAGGAGGAAAATACATGTCTTCTGCAGCCCTTCTCCGAAATTGAGATCAGCAATGTAATCTGGTCGATGGAGCCAGACAAAGCTCCTGGGCCCGATGGTTTTTCCATACATTTTTACAGAATTTGTTGGGACATAATTAAGATGGACTTATTTTGAATGATCAAAGGCTTTCTCCAAAAAGCCAAGGTTGGAGGCAGCACAAACTCTACCTTTTTAGCTTTAATCCCCAAGGAAACAAACCCTGGGACTTTTGATCGATTCAAGCCTATATCGTTGTGCAATGCTTCATATAAAATTATGTCCAAACTCCTGGCAAATCAAAACAAGCGTCTGCTGGAAAAACTCATCTCTCCAAGTCAAGGAGGGTTTGTCAAAGGAAGACATATCATGGATAATGTGATCCTTGTGCAGGAAACCATCCACTCCAGTTACCATCGACAAGAGCAAGGGATGCTTATAAAGCTTGATATGGATAATGCCTTCAATCGGGTAAGACACTCCTTTCTTTTTCAAGTTCTTCTTTCCTTTGGATTTAGTACTAACTTTGTAAGGCTGATCAAAGCATGTATAGGAAAGCCTTGGATCGCCCCTCTTGTAAATGGCAAGCCAACCAAATACTTCCAAGCCATGAGGGGTATTATTAAGCAGGGCTTCCCCTTGTCCCCATTCCTGTATATTCTGATGGTTGATTCTCTTAAGCCAAAAACTGACAGCTGAGAAGCTAGAAGGGACAGCTCCAGGTATCCGAGTGGTGAAAGAGCTAGAACCTTTAAACCATGCCTTGTTCGCTGATGATTCCCTCATCTTGGGAGGTGCCTCTGTAAAAATTGCCAGGGCCTTCAACAATGTAATCCACAGCTTCTGCGGAGTTTCTGGAGCTTTGGTTAATAAGAGAAAAAGTGTAGTGTATGGTTGGAAGGTAGATCAACCAACCATCCTTCGAATTGCCCATTCCTTAGGCTTTATGGGATACGTAGTGTGGCACTCCATCAAATATTTAGGCCTGCCTTTAACTCTGGGCACTGCCAAGGCTTCTCAATGGCTCGAAATAATCAGCAAAATCAAGGCAAAATTGGCTACCTGGGGTGGACAGTGGCTCACCACAACTGGAAAGCTAACTCTCATTAAGTCTGTTATCTCATCTCTCCCCATTTATCTGGCTTCGTTTCTTTTGGCTCCAAAGATGATTACCGAGCAGATGTCTCAGCTAATTCGAAAGTTTTTGTGGCAAGGAGGTAAGGGGAATCAAAAACAATTTCATTTGGTCAGTGGGACATTGTGAAACGGTCATTCTCTGATGGTGGCCTCCAGATAAGAGACCCAGGATTGGCTAATTTGGCTCTAGGAGGAAAAATACTGTGGAAGATCTTCTCAAACCAAAGCCATCCCGTAAGCCAAGTGCTCACTCAAAAATATTTGAATGGGCTCTCTTTAAATAGCATGGATGCAGGAATCTCTAGCAAAGGAACCAAGCTCTGGAAGTTGTGTAGTCGTGGATGGGAGTTCTTCAATTCCCAACTTTATCAAATTCCTGGCAATGGGAAGAACATCTAGCTGTGGGATGACAAAATCATGGGAAATCCACCTCTCAGGCAAACAGAAGAATTTTCTGAGTTACGGGTTTGGCTATCTCAACATGGCATTCAAACATTGGCTGATATTTCTATTTGGGATCCTGGTGGAAATTGGGAAGCATGGCATTATCCTCGACCCCCAGACTGGATGCAAGCACAAGAGAATTCTCTGCTCGTGGCGCTTTCTGGGTTAGCTCCGGTCCATCTTCAAGTTCATGATAAATGGGGATGGGGTTCTACAGGTGTGTACACAGCAACCCACGGTTATGCTGTCCTCCAAACTCATAATACCCAGACTCACTCAAACGCTTTGTGGAAGCACGTTTGGGATTCCTACAGCATCCCCAAGATAAAAAAAATTATGTTGGATCCTCATGCACAAAAGACTGCTGACATGTGAGAATTTAGCTAAGCGTGGAATTCTTGGGCCTCACCGTTTCCCTCTTTGTTGTTTGGCTCAAGAATCAATTGACCATGTGTTCATCGAATTCCCTTACACGTAGGAGGTGTGGAAGCTGGCTTTGCAGGGGCTCAACGCTTTATTTCCAATGCAGAGCACAATTGTTTTTTTATTCTCCACCTGGAAAGATTGATACCCCCATGCGATTAAGAGAAATACTCTTTGGTCAGAAATTTGGTTTGCACTCCCAAAATACATTTGCTGGGAAGTGTGGTTAGCCAGGAATGAAGGAATTTTCCAAAACAACTTGTGCTCCCCTTCCATCGTGGTGGCTAAAGCCAAAGCTCTGTTGTTAGAAACTTTGGAAAATCGTCCCCCTAAACATGATAATCTGCTGCTTCCTGAAGAGATTAGCTGGCTTGGAGCTCCTATGTAGCGAACTCGGAATAAGATCCCTTCTTGACCTATCAGCAATCCAGTGTGGAGATTGAGGAGCACTGAATCTGAATTTTATCTGTGGTGGAAGAATCAAGGTAAAGCCACGATTTTCTTTGATGGAGCAGCTAAAGGTAATCCAGGGCCAGCAGGAGCGGGAGGAATCATCTACGGTCTGGATGGTCAAAGTAAAGACACCTTCAGTTGGGGTCTCAGACAGAGCACTAATAACCAGGATGAAATATTAGGATTGCTCAAAGCTTGTCAGCTTGCCCAAGGGAACGTTGGCCAAGACATTCAAATTTTTGGAGACTCAGAAATCATAATAAAAATCCTAAACACGAAAGATAATTTTAATAGTTCGGTGCTCAACAAGACCTTGCAGAGGGTTCGTAAATTGCTGCAAAATTTCAATTCTACCTCCTTCTTCCATATTCTCTGGAGCCTAAATCAGGAAGCGGATGCTAAGGCCAATATGGGTTGCCTCTTGGCTCATGCAGAGCTGAAAAAAAATGATGATGTTCCTCTTTGGTCTCCTATCCCGTAGGAACACAGTTTCCCATTAGTTTTGTAATAGTAGGATATGGTACTCTTCACTCAAGTGGGCTAAAGGAAATGTAAGGGAGGTTGATTAGGCTATCGCCCAACCGTGTTCTATCCAATAAAAAAAATCATTTTTGTTATAAAAAAAAATATCCAGGATACGATGAACTTACTTAGGTTAAAATCAATTATGCTTTACAACAAGGTGTAGCCATGGTTATTGGTAGAGTGAGTTGTTTTTCCTTTCTCACTTTTTTTTTCATTTTTAGTGTCTAGATCAATTACTTTATAAAAGAAAATTAGTAAATTAATTTATAAAAAAAAAGAAAATTAATTTATAAATTATTATTTTTTATATTTCTTTTGTTCAATTTAATAAATTACCTTTATTAATTAAGATGAGTAGGTTAGTAATCATTTTAATTAATAGAGTGGTCTTATTTTATTTTATTTTTTATCTTTCAATTCAATCTCTCATTTTTCCATGTAGTAAAGTGATGCCTCATTTTAATTTTAGAAGTATATGGAAAAAAAAACAAGAGTTGCGTGCAGCTTAGTCCTTGCCTTATATCATAGAAATAAAAATCAATAAGAAAAATAAATAAAATAATAGACAAATTCAATATAATTTACTCGCGATGACCTTCATTAGCATATTTGACATCATAGTAGTCTCATATCACCCACTACTCAAAATACACTTGAAGAGTAAATGTCAAAAATGATCAAACTTCAATGTGTCATAGAAGATTAAAAACCTAGATATACATTAAAAGACAACTAAGAACTTGGAATAATCTCTAGAGATCCTCCAGTTGACGAAGAAAAATTTTAGCTTCCTTATTTTTAGAGTGTGAGGGGGAGGGTGAATATGTGTTTTTTTATGAAATTTAACTTTGGTGAAATATTGAACTGTCATTCATATATATATATATCCCAATGTGAAGGGGTAATAGGGATGACTTAAGTATTTGAGAAATATGAGGGCAAATAGACTAGTGCTTTTGAATTTGATAGTGACATCTTTGGGTGAGCCACAAGGTGGCAATGTCCTTGGACCATTGCTAACAACATATGGTCTACTATTGTTATTGTTTCCTTGATTGTTCATTATTTCATTTGCTTCAACAAGCAACATGAATTGTCTTCCTTTTATACATGACTAGCCATATATACAAATTAGATAGATCAAAATTATCACATAATGGTAATGTTTCTATAAGTTGCATACATCAAAATACCCACATCTAAAGGGGAATTTGGCAATAGGTTTCCTTTTTCACTTATAGATTTAGGAGTTGCATTGTGATCTATTTGATCATTATAATGTCCATATAAATCTATAACAATAGCATTCAATGGAATATTAAACTTCACAATAAAATTCTTATCACAGAAAGGATGAAAGATATTTTAAAATAAATACTTTAATTAATTAATTAACAATATAATTTGATGAAAAAAGAAATAATATTTTTAAATAATAATCAAATAAATATTTAAAAATAATATAATAGAAATATTATTAAAAAACATAAAATATAAAAAATAAAAATAAATAAATAAACTTGCCAATTATTACCAAAATTATAATTAATTTAAGTTGTACCTACGTAAATTATTATTAAGGATTCTGGGACTCGTCGTTTAATATGATCATACCAACAAGCTAATACTTATACAATTTAAATAACATTCACGCTTAGACACCAAAGGGACCATTGTTACCATGTGCATCATAGCCATTTATCCATAAGATTTGAGTTGGATGCCTTTACCAGTGATCTTGTCTGACACATTTAGATAACAATCATGCTAAACCATCATATCTACAACTTTTAAACATTGATGTTGCTGTAATTTTTACAACCTTGTCAAACACAAAACAATCTACTCAGTTCCATGCAACAAATGCTTATAGCTTTACCTTGCATCTAACAAGTCCTATGTAGCCTCTAGTCACTTCGCATAGCAACAAACTTATCATCTTGTTTGGGATGCAGTAATCTTGTTGTTTAGTTAACCATGAAAGGCTATATTCTAGTATAGAATCAGATTCAATTGTTTAAATACACGGCTACAGGGATTTCTGGCAGTTGTCCACAATTAAGCCTTAAGGGATTAACAAAATATACCCATCTCTACATCAAGCACTTCGTAAATTAGTAAGAAAACATATTAGTTCTAGACATCGAACTGGATTAGTATGATGGAACTCAATTTTCCATTCACCTCATACTCGAACAGAGATGAGATTCAATTCTTGAATAATAAAAACCAACTATACGTAAAAAAAAATTCGTTGATGCACATTGTATTAAATCATTTTGGAAATTTCCTCGTGAATTCCTCAAGATAAGCCATTGATATATCTTCCATGAAGAGATTTACCTGGTTAGCTACTTCAAATGATTTAGTACTAATTCTTAGAAATAAACAAAGTCAGAACAAAAACTGTCAAGTTCTCCTAAAGACATTGAACAAGCAACTTGCTTTACATAATATAATAATGTTCTGCAAACTAACTTAAATATGTATGAAGTGGCAACAAAAACAGAACTATCAACTAAAAGTCTTTTAAGTTTCCATATTGTGACATCAAAGTTTACATTCGCATCCATCCCTGAATCTAGAAATGTTCCAAAGCATGCCCTCGATGTTCAGTGTGACCATTACAAAATGATCTCAGCAAGCTTCATATTGAACAACTGCACCAAAACACAATCAAACAAGATGGTAAGTGTTTGATATGATTGTATTACCATGACACAACCATAGATAGAAGGATATAAAGACCAAAATTAAAACAAAATCAAGATAGGATGGTAAGCTTCTGAGATGATGTATTACCATGACACAAGCATCCATAGATATAATGAATAAAGACCAAAATTAGTATTATTATTACCATAACACAAGCATATCCATAGATAGAATGATACATATATGCTGAACAAAGACCAGAATTATCAATTTGTATTCCTATCATGATAAATATCAAAGAGAAACAATTGTCTGAATTATCAATTCGTATTCCTATCATGATAAATATCAAAGAGAAACAATTGTCTGATTCGATAATAAAGGCACTACGAAGTAATAAGGCCTGCTTTTAGATAAAACAATGCTCTCTTTTAATCATCAACTTTTTCAATCTCTTTGAAATGAAACGGTTACCATTCACATTATATTGTTTTTATTCAAATTCTAACATTAAACTAGAAAGTAAGAGAAGTTTGCGTGCAAAGACAGTCAAATTGATGAGTAGAATACAAGCTCAAAATAACTTCATCATGCAATCCTATGAATAGAATTTAGCTCATCCATGAGAAATCTTACTTCTTCTAGTATGTTTCTTGTACAGGATGTGATAACCACATTCTCTGCACTGAATTGTACATCACCAGGCTTTAGTGAATTCTCAGCTCCACAGTCTGCAATATCATACAAGTCTAAGAAGAATGCCCAACTTAGAAACAACAAAACGCAATCAGGGATATCTCTTATCCTAATACATATAATGTTTGCAAAGAATAAAACAAAAGACATGTTCAGGAATAAAAACTATTAGAAGCTTTAGCAATCTTTGCTCAGGCACTGCAGGTCCATCCATGGTAGCTTAAGGCCTATAGGATACAATGACAAAAATCATTATGCTACAATTATAATTCCATAAAAAATGTAATTAAATGGAATTGTGACCTCAGAATGCAAGTTATCACCTCATGCAAAGACAGGAAAATTTTGAAGAACCAAAATACAAGAAGAGTGAGAATTCTACTTTGTTTCGGACCAATAAAGAACAGTGAAGGTATTCTAAGAAGAGGGGGAAAACAAACCCCAACCAACAATTGAAGATTGCATCAAACCCTACCACTTAAAAACCCTAACTCAAACCTCACTAACCTTTTGCTTTGCACCTGCTAGCGGTAAGAATAAAATTTAAACATTGTCTTTTGAATAGAAGTCTTCTCATAGTAGTCTATCAAACTGAGAGAATAGAAGTGCAACCTAGTTTCAGGCCTGAAGAGATCAGAAATTGAAATTTGTACCATTAAGTTTGTCATCAACGTTTTGTTACATCGGCATGCTTTAGATGTCACCAACATGACTAACGTTTACCTTCCACCTGGGCCAAGAATATAATGTGTAAACAAGCAACAAAGTCCTCAATTTTAGCATGAAAAAAATTCTAGTCATAAGTTTCGTTATAGAGGAATCTAACCTCGTCAGTTTTCCAAGGGGAAACTCAGTTTTGAGTTTCGTATCAGTTAAGCAAAACTCTTTTTGCTGAGAATATTTCTTTACAACTATATGATACACTATTGGCATGTTCTACATGTTTAAGCATCAATAAAATGAATATCAAATGTATTGGGATCAATTTGCCACACATTCAATGCTACATACTCTTCCAAGCACTCCTTTAGTTGAGCTTCAGTGTAAGCCTGTATGCAGGAGACCCAATTAAGATGCGTTTAAACCAACTTTGATTAGGAAATTTGAACTAATGATACTGTCCATATTTCATACAGTTTGTGGAGAGTACCTTTCGAGAAATCCAATTCAGTACATTGGCATAGTGGACATCCATCGTATTCATTCTCGAAGCTTCATCCCTTATGATTGAATAAATGTCAGATATAGCATCCAGGCCAGTCTTCTTTCTTTCATCAGCATATAAAGAGAACTTTGACATTTGCATAAGCCTAAGGGCTTCATCTACATCACTTTGGGCCACTGTTTCTGAGAATCTAAGCCGACTTAGTGCCTGTGAATCCAGGAAAAAGAAACAAAGACATCAACTTATGTCAATAAACAAGTTTCTCAGATTAAAATGACAAATTTGGATCTACTTATAGTGGAGTTGCTTACTCACAATCTCCACTCTGGTGTTGAAATGATGAACTTAAAAGAGACTTCGCTTGGAACTAGTACATATACTTGGTAATTGCACAAAGGGACAGATAAATTACCATTGAGATGCGAAGAATGCTTAGAAGTGTTCTGGCAGTGGTGTAAGAATGTGGTGCATCACTTTGTGCTTCCTCTTGTCTCATGGAAGAGTAAGCACTGGCAATATATTCGGTAAGATCTTTAGGCAGAGAAGGTGATATCCTTCTTGTTGCTGCTATATAAGCCCTAGAAAATATGAACCATCATAAGATTAAAGACTACTCAACATTAGAGTAAGACGGTTTGAGCATCAATATCTAATGAAGAGGTTTCAATTACTCACCTGAGTATGGAAGACTCAAGAGGGGTAAAACCCAAAGCTGGCGGCTCACACTTTTGATGCACATACAACACATGTCTTGTCATTTCCAAATCACTATCCATATCGGCTTTATCAAGTATCAACCACAACAAATCAAAACGAGAAAGCAATGCTGGAGGAAGATTGATATTTTCTGTAGGTGTTCTTCGTAGATCATATCGACCCCTGTGATAATGAACAACATAGGATAAAATAAAACTCAAAATTAAAGTTCCAACACAGAAATAGGATATAGTGTATACTAAAATACGAAAACGCAAGCTTGAACCATAGAACCTTGGAATAACCATAGCTCTAAAATCTCTATAATGGTAAAAATGAAATTAAAATACTAAATATAAAACCAAATTAAAATATAAGGTACATAACCATTTAAACCCAAATAAATTAAGAAAAAAACAAAACAAAAGGTATGAACAAATTTTTATTTTTTTAATTTTCCGCAAAAAGCAACGCTTTCAAATAACAACTAACTAAGCTTAGCGATAAGCAAAATGGTAGATAAAAGAGAAATAAAGGGAATGATTCCCACCCTGAACTCATCCCGTTGATGTGATTAAGTACGGGCTGGAGAATGCCATACAAAACCCATGCAATAGCTGGAAAAATTATTGTAAGCAACAGTAAACCACAAATGAGCAACTCTGTGTGAGCCTCATAGGGAAGCAATGCCGACACCTGCTAATGTGACCAGGCCACCGCACCTCATACAGTTCAACACTGGTTGCATTATGTTATATAGCACCCACGCGATGGTGGGCACCAAGGGAAGTAACAATACCATTACCTCCTGGGTTGCAGATGAAACCTCTTTACGGACGCTGCCTCTTTATGCCATTGCTTTGTAACGTGTCCAAGTTTGGCAAATGGCTAGAGGCGAAAAAAAACATGGTTGAAGGGAAAAGAGGTTTTTGAAAACCTAAAACATCCCGGACTAAAGATCTTACAAACCCTCCTTCGAGCCTTTTCAACTTGTAGCTTCAAACAAACCTCAAAATCCTGCCTCTAGACAAGAGTTGGTCAAGCCTATGGTAGAAGCTTCGTTGTCTTCCTCGTAAAGCTCTCACCTAGGGAAGTTCAATGTAGCCCTGTCAACCTGCACATGTTGTGAAAAGTTGTCAGCCCACTAAGAAACAAATATTTTCTATATGTAAAAGTATATCAAAGCTAAGTTGTATTTTTATTTTATTTTCAATTTTTTTAATCTTCGTCAATGATAATATTAGTCTAATCAAAGACTTTGATCCAATAAAATTTCAACATACACTAATTTATTTTATTAAATAATTATAGTTAAATAAAATAACTAAATCAACATTAAAGATTTCAAATGTATTCAATATATTGATACAAACTAATAGAAAAGAGAGGAACATATAGTCCTAACACGTTGAATGCCATATCTATTTGGGTAGCAAAATTATGTAACAATCATAAAAACATCGAAAAAAAACATTTAGGACATATAATAAAAAAAATGGACTCCCCATATGTACCATGCATGCAATGACATCGTTTCATTGTCATACACATCCTTCAACTTCTCATACATATCTCATACATATGTAGTGCCCATTGTGTTCTATTATAGCATGCAATAACCAATTAGAGCTTTGTAACTAAGAGAATTTTTAGGTACTATATTGTAACCTATCTCTTTATTATTTTTCTCCAAAATTAAGGTCCCTTACACTAAGTTCATTGTTCCCTCATATTAGTTTTTTACAGAAACATGTAACTCATTTGTATTAAAAGAGAGGTCTAGGTAATCCAGGCATCCAAATATATAAATATATCCAAAATTTTAACAAAATTGCTTCAAATAGTTGAGCCCTCATACAATAAGCTCTTGCAAGGCTTATAAACAAAACAAAACAAGAAAATTTCCTATAAAACTGGAAACTAAGTCTTACATATTGTCCAAGTAGCAAAACACAAGTGTAAACCATGTAGATAAACAAGATTAACCAAATTGATTCCCACTATGGACTTCTTCCATGTGAACATTTTCTCTCTCTAGATCTATACAAAGAAGTGGGTCTAGTTGTTGCTATTTTAATTTGTTGCATTGATTCTTCTTCAACTAACCTCTCTTTGTTTGAACCAATAGATGCTAAAGGATGGCATGCAATAAACTATGAACCCTGAGCAAATCCCATAATTATATTGTAATTCACATTGATATCACTCACCAATTTATGCCATTTTATGGTTTGTTCGTGCATGTTGGCTTTCATTTCCTCATGTTTTGTCTCTTGTTAGTCTATGTGAAGGCTTAAGTATTATATGGCTAGCCTCGACCTTCAAGCTGGGTACCCATTTTTCTCAAAAGTATCTTAATGTATGCAATACTTTCATTTCCAAATGTTCCAAGATGCATGGAATCAACCTTATTCAGAGGACAAGCAAGGAGGTCCAACCTCCTAAGAAAATCAACAATAAATAGAACCTTAGAACATAAAAATATTTCAACAGTAGAAGTTTGTAGAAAATATTTACTCAAACTAAGACGGGGGAGAACTAAAACACCGAAGGAATCCCCAATTCAACCACAATCAACTAGAAGGGATCTGAGATAGTAGAACCAAACTGATGGGAAAAACAGAGAGGTCGATGAACTAGCATAAGAAACCTTACCTTTGTCAAAGTGGAAACCCCCTAGAGCTATATGAAAAATAGGTCAATTATCATAAGATCCATCACCTTGTTCTTCATTACAAAATTCAAACTAGAGTATGTCCTACAAAGGTTTTATCCCACCTCAGTGAGTAGACCATAGTAAATGAGCCATAAAAGAATGTATGCAATGGACCATGAAACAAGAGGTAATGGGACTTGAGGCATGAGGGAGTGTAAGGGCTCCCTTACACAACATTAAAACGTCGGTTGTTGCATGCTTACCATAATCCATTTGACGACAAATGTGACGTGTTCTGATCACTTCTTGAGAACGATTCATAAAGGGCCTCAGTGCAATGTTGTTGAGTGACATTACAAACCTATGGCAGCCAAATATTCTTGAATAATCGTGGGGGTACCCTTTTTTTAAGGACCCCTTGTCTACGTGAATTGCTTCATTTGCTATATACTAAACCAGATTGTTATTGCATTGCTTGATATGAAAAGGCTTGACCTCATATAATTGATCTAGATTCTAGAGAACTTTTTGCATAATTATGTTGATCATTGATCATTCTTTAAGGGTCATTTTCCTTACCTGGTTCATGACACGAAGAGAGTCATCACATATCATTACATTATTTACTTGGTGAGATTGAAAAATGATAGTTCCCTGGAGCAAGACATCTACTTTGGCTTGATTATTCATCACAACACCTATATCTCACAAAAAATTAACTTCAATATTTCCCTTGAGGTCAAAGGTAACCCCCCTCACAGCTTCCACCCTTGTTCTTCCCTCATATCATTATGGTATTGATATCTTATTAATAATTTACCCAAAAGCTTAGATAAATAGTTTATTGTTCTAGTAGTCACTCAAGTCAATGGGGATTGTACAGACTCATTTGAAGTATCACACATTTTCTTTAAAAAAATTAACATAATTACATATAGCATGCAAAGGGGCTTCATTAACATCTCAATCTATGCCCAATAGTATGTACTCATGACAAACTCATCTGAGGACATCACTGCAACTCAAAGGACTATTGATTTATAGAATGGACGGTAATTGAAGAAATATTTAAATAATACAATAAATAATGATAAATTCACTCATTCTTGTCTAGTTAAATTTCATTATTATGTTGTGTGAATTCGTTTAGTCACCTCCCCAGTTTGCTGCTCAGAGTAAATCAATAAATATTGGAAAGCAAGAGAGACATGGATCTAGATTTAAGATGGGTATATATATATCACATTTGTAATGCAATGGGCATGCAGTTTCTTTTTTAAATATTTAGTTATTATTTATTTACTTTTTTTAATGAACGAACATGTCAATGTTACCCATATATGCTCATGATAACATCTATGTCATAATGGGTTGTAGAGCACCTTTAAACACGGTTATTATTATTATTATTAAAATGAAAAAAATAGATGTTAAAATATTGTTAATATTAATACTAGAAGGAAAGGAAGAATAATTAGTGTGAATTTATCTTCAACTTTGTACTATTCGGTGAATATTAAAAGAAAATAAAAAATAAATTCTTGATGTTCTTGTAGCCAGAAACCCTAGCAATGAAATTTCCCATCAAATCTATAGAAAAAGATCCACACTATTTGCTACCTCCACACAGACTACCATCACCACCCTACCCAAAAAGCAAGGGTCCTCAAAGCCCTGATTACATGAGCCATTAGGATTTTTTATAAGAACCACCTTAAGATTGAAAAACCCTACCATTCCAATACTTTTAAAATTAATCGCTACAACCATAAACAAATCCAAATGCCTTTCGTAGAACCTATCATCCTCATCCTTGGGTTACCCTCCTCCTAACTTGATCCCATGTGTCCATCTCCCTTACATCAAACGTGTCACTGATAGGATTGATGGAGTCCTTAAAAATAAGGACATCAAGATGATTTTTATCCACCCTAATAAGGTAGGTGACCATCTTAATTTTGCCAAGGATCTCGCTGGCTCCCTTTAGAACCAAGGCATCTATGAGATTCCTTATTCGTGTGGGTTGCCCTGCATTTAACAAACTAGTTGTTCCATTAACATTAGACTTAAGGAGCACATAGCTAATATCAACAATAATAGGTCTAATAGATCAACACAACATTAAGTGGATCCTAAATATCATATTCGTGTAGAAGATACTAAAGTTCTGGCTAAAATCAACCACCACTCTAAAATATTAGTTTGTGAAGCCATAGAGATTGAGTTAAGACCTTCTAATTTGAATAGAGAAGATGGTTTGAAATTTAATGACAATTGGAAGCGGTCATCGACAAGGTAAAATTGGGCCTCACAATAATTAAATTTGGCTTTGTCCTTTTAAAATTTCAGTGACTATTTTTACCTAGCTAACTATAAAACCAACCTTAAGCCATTAATCTCTTTTTCACATTTATTGCAACATCATTCTTCTCCTTATCCACAAGATCTGAGGTTGAATCATGGATGTGATTTGAAACATCAACTTTTCGTTTCTTCGCTTTAATTGAACATTGTCTTCTCGAAGCCTTACAAACATCAATCATGTACTGCATATATCTGACATATATTAATTGAGTGAGTTAATAAATGGACAAACTCAACATTTTTTGTGCTCCTTTGATCTACTCATTTTTTCAAATTCCAATTATTTGGGTCATCTAAAAATGGGCCAAAATCCCTAACTGCAAAGTTCCCATCAATCAATATTACTTCTTCCAAACAAATTCCCAATGAATTTCAAGAATAATATATGTATGTATGTTACATTTTTTATTAATTTGATCCGTAAGTGTCATCATTATACAACTCATCCATATTTCCTTAATTTGATCCATAAGTGCCATCATTATACAACTCATACATATTCACCTTAGCCTTAATGAAGGAGGTTACATTACACATGTGCCTCACCTTTTTAGGTATAATAAAAAGGAGTGAGTTAAATGGTGGACAAAGTTTCATCATGAACTATTTTCTTTTTTTTCAAAATTTTGATGATTTAAGTCATTTTAAAATGGAGCAATCTAAGGGAAAAATTGAGCTGCAAACCAGACGAGTTTGTAGGGTTGGCGAAAACTCGTATGGACTGGAGAAGTCCCGGGATATAAAACAAGCCCGTTACATGACCCATTTCTACAAGAAGCAGATAATAGAGAAGGAAAAGCAGGAAACTGTGGGTATGGAGGAGGAGATACGTCTAGAAAAAGGGTCCAACCCGAAGGTGCAGAGGCATGTAGACTTTGAGGGATGGATTTTGGACCTAGAGAACACCTGCAGCAGATTGGTGCTTTTCAATAAGACTTTGGACCTGTACTAGTCAATAAAATCCCTCCTAGGAGGAACTATCATTGAGAGAGGGGAAAATTATGGGAAACTCCAGTGCTAGATGGAAGAGCTAAGCTCAAGAGTGAGCTTACTCAATGAGGTCTCGTATCAGTTGAAGGTTATTGAAGCAAAGTAGAACCTCCTTACTAAATCCCTAGGGTACAAGTTTAAAGTTTCCATAGTGGACGATGAACCCTTTTCCTCAATTCAACCGCATCAGAACAAGAAGGTTCGTGGCCCATCTTAGGTCATCAATTTGGACAACGAGGAGGATGAGGCCAACGTTGATCCTGAATGCCACACCCGAGGAATTGGTGTGAACCGCGTATGAATTGTCGAGTAGTTTTTATGTTTCAAGTCTCTAGAGCATAGTAAAAAGTCTTTGATGTATATACTAGTTTCAGGTTTAAGTCCCAAGTCTCTGGCTCTTGTTGAACTTTCTTCCTGTTATGTTGTGATGATGTTCAAGACTAAACAAACTATTATCATGTTAAAGGCCTTATTTTTTCCCCATGATGTCAAAGTTGTTAATCCCATACTTGAAGGACCTACATCAGAATTGGGGTTTGCAGCTCTCAGGCTGCTCTATTTTCCTTCGGGAGGGGCTCTTGAAAGTTGTCATTTTTGCATACTATGTTTTGGACTATATTATAATAGAATAGAAGGACACCTTTTACATGCAAAAAAAAAAAACTAGTAGTTTATTTATTCTATGTTTTGGACTTTCCAGTGGGTTTTAGTTGAATTCCGGTAATTTTTTTTGGTAAAATCTAAATTTGGAAGTATTGAAATTGTGTTTTTGAATCCATAAATAGATTCAACACCCTCAAATATACACCCATGGCACCCAAATTATGCAATTTCCATAACTAATATATGTGATTCTAAGATGGAAAATATACTCGGAAAACACTCAAATACACCCATAGCAGCTAGATTATGCAATTTCCATAGCTAATATATGTGATTGTAAAACAAAAAATATACTAAGAAAATGTTGAAAACCTAGAATATTTAGAGTACACCTTTTTACAATAGGCCAAAACCCTTAAAGATAGTTCCATATCAAATTTCTTCTTATCAATTAGATAGAACTATAATTTCCAACCAAATACATCGTTAACTTCCCAAAAACACTCAACTTTCACAGCCTTGGCTTCCAAGAAAACTCAACTTTCACAAATCCATTTGAAATCTATTTATTACATTCGAACCTTGAAAACCCATACTTGCCCTTCATGAATTTATGAACTTTAGTAAAGAATACCATGACACATGTTTGTCCCTCGTAACTGTGTGTATATCCCTTGTAACTGTGTAGAGTTGGAGCTGTGATTCAAATTCCCCATAATTAGGGATTCATTTATGTGTACACTTGTAGTTGGGATTCAAATTCCCCAAAATTAGGGATTCGTCTATGTGTACACTTGTAGTTGGGATTCAAATTCCTCAAAAGTGGGTGGACATGTACATGCACATGTAGTAGGGATTCATTTGTTACGTTCAAATCTTGAAAATCCATACTTGTCCCTCGTGAATTTATGAACTTTAGTAAAGAATACCATTACTCAGGTTTGTCCCTCATAACTATGTGTTTATCCTAGTAACTGTGTAGATTTGGAGGTGTGATTCAAATTCCTCATAATTTGGGATTCATCTCTATCTCCCAAAGTTGATTTGTTGGATACCTTCGCAACACACTTCCAATTAAAGAAATTCTCATTTTCATCATATATTCCAAGTATCCAATTTTTGTGACTTTTTCTTACTCTTTTATTTATACCCCTAAAATGTCGATCCCAATATATTATCCACTTTTCACCTATTAATTCATATCATGCTTCTACTTCCTCTACTTGTAAAAACCACCATAATTGTACTTGATCAAACCATACTTAAACTTGCTTAAGCTTCCTCTTCCCTCTCCCTTCTAATATCCATTTTCCATATCCATAAGTAAATTACAATGCATCCTATCAAAACTTATATTGATATGTATACATATATTAAAATACTCATATCACCCTCTTATAACCAAACAATATATCGCTCAACTATTATATCAACTATTATATCGCTGGGTATTATTGGATCCGTTTCTCCTGCTGGAGGGATTCCTGATGTTATTATGTGGTTATATAGACATTATTGGGTCTTTTCTGATGTTGTCATTGATACATCTGACATGATGTGCACCCGCAGACAGGATTTGTGAGTTACATGTATTTCGGACAGATAGTTCTGTTTACTATTTCGTATATTAATAGTAAGTTAAATTTTTATGTGAAAAAAAAAAACCAAACAATATATCGCTCAACTATTAATTAAATTTAAAACCCTGTATATAAATCAACGTTAAATTTAAAACCCTGTATATAAATGAACGTGGTAAAGTACTACCTAGCTAATGCACCCCATAATACTTAATACTTGTGTCTTTATTAGAAAAATTCAAAAGGTGGCAATTATTTAACAATTATCTATTTGGGTAGCAACATTATTTAACAATTATAAAAACATCGTAAAAAAGCATTTAGTACATATAATAATAATAAAATGGACTCTCGAAATGTACCATGCATGAAACGCAATCGTTTCATTGTCATACACATCGTGAACTCCTCATAGTGTTAAGTGATGTGACTTACATATAGAAAATTATGATTATAAATTTGCATTACCTTAGTGCAGCACTTCCTAGGCAAACATGACAAAACACTTGGCTTCCCGTGCCATGTCTTGCTTTAAAAAAATAAAAAATACTATTAGTATTTCTTCAAGCTCTTCTAACTCTTAGCCCTAGCACTTTTTTTTTCAACTGAAAAAAAAAATTCTTTGCTATTTATGAGTGTAAATCAAAAGAATTTACAATGCAACTTAGCTCTCGTACTTTGAGACTTCTACTTATAATAAGTATAAATATGATTTGGTATCCTTCAAATCACTTGAGAAAGAATTATAAGAAAAAATAGATAAGTCAAGTGAATGATTTGATGACTATTTCAGTATTTCCTTAATTCTTAGTTTCAGTATTTCAAAAGATATTAAAATAAACTATGCAGTTCTTATAGTACATTCTTTTATATTAAGATGGATATAAGCTAGATTTATACCAGTTTTGTAAATGATATACTGTAATTTGCACTTTGCTCTTTAACAAAGACATTAATAACTTGATGTTTGAATGTAAGGAGGATTTTATAACGTATGTAAATGTTTGCTTTAGAGAATTTGGTAATTAAGTCAAATTATAAACAATTTTAATCAAGCCAAAACAACTTCCTTCAGCTTCACATACACATGTAGTGCCCATTGTGTTCTATTATAGCATGCAACAACCATAAAGATTTGTAACTGAGAGAAGTTTTAGATACTATATTGTAATATATCCCTCTATTATTTTTTCTCCAAAATTAAGATCGCTTACACTAAGTTCATTGTTCCCTCATATAGTTTTTTAACAGAAACATGTAGCTCATTTGTATTAAAGAGAGTTCTGGGTAATCCAGGCTTCCAAATATATAAATATATCCAAAATTATAACAAAATTGCTTCAAATAGTTGAGCCCTGGTATAATAAACAAAACAAAACAAGAAAATTTCCTATAAAATTATAAACTAGGTCTTACATATTATCCAAGTAGCAAAACACAAAGGGTAAACCATGTAGATAAACAAGATTAACCAAATTGATGCCCACTGTGGGCTTCTTACATGGTGGGTTTCTTTCATGTGAACATCTTCTCGCTCTAGATCTATACAAAGATGTGGGTCTGTGAACATCTTCTCGCTCTAGATCTATACAAAGATGTGGGTCTGTGAACATCTTCTCACTCTAGATATATACACTTGTAGTTGGGATGCAAATTCCCCAAAAGTGAGTGGACATGGGCATGGACAAAAGTGATGGACATGGACATGGACATGGATTCATCTATATATACACTTAGTTGGGATTCAAATTCCCCAAAAGTAGGTGGACATGGACATGGACATGCACATGCAGAATGTGCATTAGGGATTCAAATTCCCTTATGAACTTTGGTAAAGAATACCATTACTCAGGTTTGTCCTTCGTAACTGTGTGTTTATCTCTCGTAACTGTGTAGATTTGGAGGTGATTCAAATTCCCCATAATTTGGGATTCGTCTCGGCTGGGATTCAAATTCCCAAAAGCTAGGTGGACATGGACATGAACATGCACATGCAGTAGGGATTCAAATTCCCCATAAATTGGGTGTAGACTTGTAGTGACGATTCAAATACCCAAAGCTCTAGATATATACACTTGTAGTTGGGATGCAAATTCCCCAAAAGTGAGTGGACATGGACATGGACAAAAGTGAGTGGACATGGACATGGATTCATCTATATATACACTTAGTTGGGATTCAAATTCCCCAAAAGTGGGTGGACATGGACATGGACATGGACATGGACATGCACATGCACATGCAGAATGTGCATTAGGGATTCAAATTCCCTTATGAACTTTGGTAAAGAATACCATTACTCAGGTTTGTCCTTCGTAACTGTATGTTTATCTCTCGTAACTGTGTAGATTTGGAGGTGATTCAAATTCCCCATAATTTAGGATTCGTCTCTGCTGGGATTCAAATTCCCAAAAACTAGGTGGACATGGACATGAACATGCACATGCAGTAGGGATTCAAATTCCCCATAAATTGGGTGTAGACTTGTAGTTTGAGATTCGTATGTGTAGATTTGCAGTGACGATTCAAACACCCAAAGCTCTAGATATATACACTTGTAGTTGGGATGCAAATTCCCCAAAAGTGAGTGGACATGGACATGGACAAAAGTGAGTGGACATGGACATGGACATGGATTCATCCATATATACACTTAGTTGGGATTCAAATTCCCCAAAAGTGGGTGGACATGGACATGGACATGCACATGCAGAATGTGCATTAGGGATTCAAATTCCCTGATGAACTTTGGTAAAGAATACCATTACTCAGGTTTGTCCTTCGTAATTGTGTGTTTATCTCTCGTAACTGTGTAGATTTGGAGGTGATTCAAATTCCCCATAATTTGGGATTCGTCTCTGCTGGGATTCAAATTCCCAAAACTAGGTGGACATGGACATCAACATGCACATGCAGTAGGGATTCAAATTCCCCATAAATTGGGTGTAGACTTGTAGTTTGAGATTCGTATGTGTAGATTTGCAGTGACGATTCAAATACCCAAAGCTCTAGATATATACACTTGTAGTTGGGATGCAAATTCCCCAAAAGTGAGTGGACATGGACATGGACAAAAGTGAGTGGACATGGACATGGACATGGATTCATCTATATATACACTTAGTTGGGATTCAAATTCCCCAAAAGTGGGTGGACATGGACATGCACATGCACATGCAGAATGTGCATTAGGGATTCAAATTCCCTTATGAACTTTGGTAAAGAATACCATTACTCAGGTTTGTCCTTCGTAACTGTGTGTTTATCTCTCGTAATTGTGTAGATTTGGAGGTGATTCAAATTCCCCATAATTTGGGATTCGTCTCTGCTGGGATTCAAATTCCCAAAAACTAAGTGGACATGGACATGAACATGCACATGCAGTAGGGATTCAAATTCCCTTATGAACTTTGGTAAAGAATACCATTACTCAGGTTTGTCCTTCGTAACTGTGTGTTTATCTCTCGTAATTGTGTAGATTTGGAGGTGATTCAAATTCCCCATAATTTGGGATTCGTCTCTGCTGGGATTCAAATTCCCAAAAACTAGGTGGACATGGACATGAACATGCACATGTGCAGTAGGGATTCAAATTCCCCATAAATTGGGTGTAGACTTGTAGTTTGAGATTCGTATGTGTAGATTTGTAGTGACGATTCAAATACCCAAAGCTCTAGATATATACACTTGTAGTTGGGATGCAAATTCCCCAAAAGTGAGTGGACATGGACATGGACAAAAGTGAGTGGACATGGATTCATCTATATATACACTTGGTTGGGATTCAAATTCCCCAAAAGTGGGTGGACATGGACATGCACATGCACATGCATAATGTGCATTAGGGATTCAAATTCCCTTATGAACTTTGGTAAAGAATACCATTACTCAGGTTTGTCCTTGGTAACTGTGTGTTTATCTCTTGAGGTGATTCAAATTCCCCATAATTTGGGATTCGTCTCTGCTGGGATTCAAATTCCCCAAAACTAGGTGGACATGGACATGAACATGCACATGCAGTAGGGATTCAAATTCCCCATAAATTGGGTGTAGACTTGTAGTTTGAGATTCGTATGTGTAGATTTGTGGTAACGATTCAAATACCCAAAGAAGTGTGGACATGCAATAGAGATTCCTATGTAAACTTGTAGTTAGGACTCAAATTCCCCAAATCTGTGTGGACATGTTGTAGGTGATTCCTCTCTGTAGAATTGTACTTGGGATTCAAGTTCCCCAAAAGTGTGTGGACATGCAGTAAGGATTCAAATTCCGAGAATAGTGACTCGTATAGTTGGGACTATGAGCATATCCACTTACTTATTTGAGTCGAAGTCCACTTACTTGGAATCACTCGAAGAAGCATCTACCTGGAGAGTCGAAATCCACTAACTTGGAATCACTCGAAGAAGCATCCAAGCATCTACCTGGAGAGTCGAAATCCACTAACTTGGAATCACTCGAAGAAGCATCTACCTGGAGATTAATGGAGGAAGAAAAGACATTCGACATATTCAGAGTTGGTCAATAGATCATCTGTGTTGAATGGGCAAAGTGAAGACTTTCATTTTGAAATCTTCAATGTCGGGGTCGCATGTCTTGCAATCAATGCATTTGATTTTTTTTTCAGTTTCAACGATCACTGCCTTCAATCAATAGATTGATTTGATTTATTCTTCAATTTCAACGGCCAGTTCTTCTTGGCAGCCGCTTTCCCCCAGTTCGCTACCGATCGTGGCAACGTGCTCCATCGCCAGAGTTAAATAATGCCCTCTTTCCTGCATTTGCCCCCACTTCTCCCCATTGCATGCAATTTAGTGCGCTTTCCAAGCTAGAGAAGTGTGCCTGCGTCGCGAGATCGAGCCGCATGCATGTCCTCTCTTTCCTGCATTTGCCCCCACTTCTCCCCATTGCATGGAATTTAGTGCGCTTTCCTAGCTATAGCAGTGTGCCTGCGTCGCGAGATCAAGCCGCATGCATGTGAATTTCAGATATAAACTGGCGGAATCGAATATGTATAACGTCCTTCAGTCTATTTCCAACTTCGGCATAACTTCGTTCAGGCTGGCGATGTCAATTGCGAATCGCTGGTTCTTTTCTGCTTTCTTCGACCACAATATGTTCCTGCACTTTCTTTAACCCTACTGTAAATATTTCTTCCAATTTTATATTTTTTTCCCAGGTCAGTCAAAGCCATACCGGCCATGGACATGGATGGAGATGACAAGGGTTTGAAACTGCAAAGCAAGTTTGTCAAGCTCTGCAGAATATTTCTGCGTTCAAAGGGCTCAAAGGGCTCGGAATCGCGTTATACTCCAAAGAATCAAACTCAGCCGGCGGATCTTTCTAACGGCCACTCTTTCAGCCGGTCGACTTCCCTTCCTGCAACCACGCGGTTTGAAGATGTTCATCGTCTGCGTACAGGTCAGATTAAAGCCTCTGGCAATGGCTTGAGTCTTCTGGCTCGAACTAAACGGCACATCGGCCGCCATTTATCTTGTCGGAATTCTTGTTTTGTGGAGCCTGAAGAGCAAGAAAAGAAAACTCATCATCCTGCCAAAGATGCTCCCAACTCCAAGGGCTCCGTGCCTGTGTATGTGGGGGACGAGCAAGAAGAGCAGAAGAGGTTTGTGGTTCCCGTCGAGTATTTGAACCATCCACTCTTTCTCCATTTGCTGGAAGAAGCCGAGCACGTTTATGGCTTCGACAACAAAGGCGTCCTCACGCTTCCTTGCCAGGTATCTGATTTCGAGTATCTCCAGTGGCTTATTGACAGAGAAAGCGCAACCCGCCGTGGGATTTGAACCTGGGTTATAGACTGTGATTTGTGCTCTGTCTTACATATCATTATTTTTTCTTAAGTTACTCTTGATGTATCTTTGTTGATCACTGTCCGCTGAGGTTTCCGCCATTCCTTTCTTATTTGTCACGGCGTTTTGTTTATCAGGTCGTCGCCCCGTTGAGGGTAAGTTAAACTCTAGATTGTTTGCACCAAGAATCTTGCGATTTTTCAGGCGAAAATTCCGCTGAAATTGTTTAAATGACAGTTTTGGGTTGCTAGAATTGCATAATCAGGGTGCCCCACGGATAATCGAGGTTGCTGAGTTCATTCCCGCAACCAAAATTACAATTCAAGCAACCCAAATTGCAGTTTCAGCAATTTCCCCTTCACCGGATTCCCATGAAAATTGCCAATAAAGATGCAAACGGTCTAGAGTTTAGCCCATTTCTTGGAGTTGTGCAGTTTAATGTCCCAGCTAATTTGAATTTACATCACACATTTCAATTTAATTTCGTAGGTGCATTTTCATTATAAGTGGAGGCCAAGCTTTTGAAGGCCAATTGCAGTTGCAATCAGCTACACTTTCCTTTCACCCGTGTTTGAAATCCGAGTATTGCAAGGGTTTGAATCCAAGCGTTTTATTCGTAGATTTGTTAGTTCGTAGGGTTTGAATCCAAGGGTTCAATTCGTAGATTTGTTAGTTCGAGTCAACAAATTGCAAGCAACTTGCGTTCTGTTCATCGTAAGGCTCCGAGACTCGATCCAAAGTTCTTTGTTTCTTCACAATTTTTTAAAGCGTCCCCCATTGGCATGGAATAACATATTGGGCAGCAAATTGCAAGAAACTTGGGCTCTGTTCATCGCAAAGCTCTGAGACTCAATCCAAAGGTTTTTGAAGTACACGTTGGAGTACATTGAGCTGCCAGGATGAAAGGCCACGAGAACCTCCTCTCTTTATGCTTTTGTCTGTAACATTTTCTTTCTTCACTCATTACATTTGCACCATTCTATCTTACTACAAACTTAATCGTCTCAACAATTTCTTCAACTTATCATAAAATTCCAGCGATCAATATCATGAATGTATATATCTTTACATATTAGCTTTCTGCTTTTATGCTAGAGTGTGTTTGATGTCATTCTCGGTTGAATATTGGAATAGTATAATAATTATATTTTATTTTATTTAAAAAAATAAAATAAATTAATTTTTTAAAATATTATTAAATTTTATTTAATAAAACATATAAAAATCAAAATTAAATTAAAAAACATAATAATTCAAAACTCAAATTATAATTTTTTATACAATATATAACATATGCAATAATTTTTTTATACATTATACAATATATGATATAAGTTTCTATACAATATACAACATATAATAGTTGTTTTTATAAAAATATCTAATTATTAGTTTACTTAAAAATAATAATAATAGAATTTTTTTATAATATATATATATTATAAAAACAACATATATATATATTAAAAATAAAAAACTTTTATTTTGAAATTTGGATTGAAACTTATTTAATTATGTACATATTTTAATATTTAGATATGGACAATGACATTAGCTATAGAGTGGTTTTGTTTTGTTTATAACTTTTATTTTGATATTTGAAAAATAAAATAAATCAATTTTATAAAACATTATTAAACTTAATTTAATAAAACATATAAAAATCAAAATTAAATAAAAAAACATAATAATCTAAAACTCAAATTATATTTTTTTATACAATATGTTGACATATTGATATCATTTTCTAAACATTATACAATATATGATATAAGTTTCTATACAATATAGAACATATAATTTGAGAGATTTTATTAAGAAACTTAAAAATATATATATGAGAGATTAAAATTAAGAAACTTTTATTTTGATATTTGAATTGAAATTTATCTAACTATGTACATATTTTAATATTTGAAACATTAGTTATGGAGTGGTTTTTTTTTACAACTTTTATCTTGATATTTGAATTAAAGTTTGTCCAATCAAATATTTATTTAATTTGATATTTTGTGACCTGAAATGATTTTGTCCACTATTTTATATCAACACATAATAAAATAAAATCACCGGGAAAAATAAATGTAATATGTAATTTACAAATTATTTATTAAAAAAAACAAATATATACTATCAATTAAAGGATAAGAGTGCTACAACCGAATCCAATTGTCTCCATTGAGAAGCGACTTCACATAATTGAATATAAAAATATATATGATAAAATGATTGATAAAATGGATGATTAATAATTTACAATGGGGCTCGCTTTTATAGGCTTGAGCGTGTATAGTGAAGGCTTACACCCTTTCACTTAATAATTAATAACTTTAATTAACATACATATAATATTTGTAGCATTGCCACTCTCTTAGAAAGGCTTTGTCCTCAAAGCCTTATAATTTTGTCGCATTGTTCTTTGCGATGTCATGGCTGATGAAACATGTCGATACGAACTGCTAAGTGTAGAGCATAACTTCCGATATGTGGATGGGTCAATCCATCCCAAATTGATTTGTTGTTGACTGTTGGGATTCCCCATTGATCTGTTGTTAAGAGCTTTGATCACATTAGTACCATCGTCTTTCGACATTTCCCTCTTTTCAGAATATCAGTTTTTATGGTTGGGGTGTCGATAGGGAATTTTCACAATGTCATTTTCTTTTACGAGTGTCGTCTTTTGAGCATTGATCTGAGCTGGGACTTTTATTTTCGTCTCTTGAGGTTTTAAGGTTTCATTCTGTATCTTTTCCAACTTGTTTCCTAACTGCCTGTTATCATTTTGAAGCTTCTTGATCAATTTGACCTGCGATTTTCTATCATCTTCAGACTTCTTAAGTTGTTCCTTAAGATCTTCATTATGACTTCTGATGCAGCTATTTTCTTCCTGCTTGTTTAGAAGTTTTCCTTCAATGTCTTCTATAGATTGTTCTGTCTTCCGACTATTTTTCAACTTCTTAATTTTTGTGAGTAGTGTCTTGTTATGATTTCTTAATTTGAAAATTTCTTCGGAATTGTTGGATGGTGTTTTACTACTCTTTGCAATCTCCAGTTTGTGTGCCTTTTTAGAGTCGTCATTTTGTTGTTGAAGAACTTTTATCTGTTGTCGACATTGGCCGACCTCTGATTCTTGACTTTCTAATTTATGTCGTATCTGAGTTAGTTCTTTATCTTTGTCGCTAACGATTTTGTTCAAGCGTATTATTTCTGCTTCATAATTATTTATTTCCTTCTTTATATATTGATTTCCTAACCTCTGATTGAATTCATTTTTGGCTTTTAATTCATCAATTTGCGCATACAATTTTTCTATACGCCTTTCTTGGTCAGATATTTTTATTTCATTGCACCTTTCTTGTAATTCAATTCTTATTTCTAAACTGTTATTTATGTCACACAATCTTTCATTGTCTTTTCGATAACGTTTTAACGTGGCTTCTAATTCCTCTATTTGTAATTGCAAATCAGCTTCCATGGTCTCGACTTCTTCGGAGATAAATAGTATTCGACTTTTTCGATGATAGAATGTCTTTGATTTTGACTTCTCTGGTGATAGATAGCCTCAATTCTTTTAACGAAGGAGTCTCCCTTTGACTTGACTTTGACTTCTTCAATTTTGTCTTCTCTAACGAGGGATGCTTTTCTTTCCTTTTTTTTATATAAAATAATAATTTGAGTAATATTGATAATAAGTATTACTAAAAATTAATAATATTATTATACAATATTATATATTTTACAATAGTATTTTTTTGAAAATATAATAATAGTAATTATTATAATTTTTTTCCAAAATAATATATTTTTTTTTATTACTCCTTTTGACTCTTTTTTTATTTTTTTTGGTGCTCCTCTTTATTTTCCAAAAATAAGTTTTTTTGTTTTTTTTATATATAATATAATTTTTAATATAATAATATAATATTATATTAAAAATAATGTTTTTTTGTTTGTTTGTTTTGGTTTGGTTTGTGCAGGGTGGAAGAGGCGACGGTGGTCGCAGCGCGGGGGTAAGAAACGCAGCAGGAAGATGTGTCGGCGTGGTGGGGGAGGAGCCTGCACGGGAAGAGGGAGGAGGAGATGGGAGGGCGCAGGGATGGAGGAGTCTTCTTGGGAGATGGCTGGTGGAACGGGAGGGATAGAAGAAGGAGGAGACAGGAGGGCGCAGGGATGGAGGAGCCTGCGCGGAAGATGGCGGAACGAAAAGGGAGAGAGGGAGGGACGCGAAGGAGCTGGCTGCGGGAGAATATGTGAGGGAGTGAAGGGAATCGAGGACACAATTGAGGAGCGCTGGAGGAATGAGTGTGAAGAGGGCGCGTGGATGTAGCAAGATGGCGTGGGGAAGGACTATAGGAAGTGTGGCTGGAGCACATGGTGGTGTGGAATATTGGGAGCGCGGGAGAGCAGGGACAGTGAACGATGGCGTGGGGAGAATGAAGGGACAGTGAACGATGGCGCAGATCGAGTTTAGCTGGGGTGAAATGGAATGGGAGTGCCGCGGTGTAGGATGGACGTAGAGGGTGCAGATGCAAATGACGTGAAGAGTGGCTGGGCGATTGAAAGGGCGGTGGGTTACGTTGGAGTGGAGTGGCAGAGCGCCGAGATAGAGGGTGTTGTGTAAGCAGGTGGACGGAGGGAAAATGATGGATTGATGGTAGGCGAGGGGGAACGTAGTGATCTGTGGATATTTGTGGAGAACGCACAGTCTTTCCTTTGGAATTTTTTTTTTATTTTCCTTGTGGAATCCGGCGGACTATTCTTCAACAAAAGTTGAAAGTCTGAAATTTATAGGTCAAAAACCTAAGGTTGGTCAAAGACCAAGTGCACACAGAAACTCTGAAGTGGGTGGCCAAAGGCTGGATCAGGGAGGGCCGAGAGGCTCTGATACCAAATGCTACAACCAAATCCGGTTGTCTCCATTGAGAAGCGAATCCGACTTCACATAATTGAATATAAAAATATATATGATAAAATGATTGATAAAATGGATGATTAATAATTTACAATGAGGCTCGCTTTTATAGGCTTGAGTGTGTATAGTGAAGGGTTACACCCTTTCACTTAATAATTAATAACTTTAATTAACATACATATAATATTCGTAGCAAAGAGCGATCTTAATTTTAGATTGGTTTGGACAAAAGCATAGTTTTTTTTTTGAAATATTGATGATTTCCACCTATGTATTGGACATTATAGCTTTGATTATAAATTTAAGTTTTAAATATTATTTTTATAATTTCATATTACTTAAGTACACTATAATTACACACTTTTGTTATAGGGAAAATGACATTTTACTCTTAGCTTTTCACTACACTCTACTCTTGGGTTTGACTCTTACTACATACTATTGTGTTTTAAATCCCAATCTACTATAACCCCATTTATCACTCTCATTCTATAGATTATATATTGGGTTTTAACTTTCACTCTCAATGCTACTATCAAACTAATACTCCATCCTTATCATATCTTTATCTTCTAGTATGCAAAGTTTTGTTCTCATCCTTTGCAATGTCCCTACTTGATAGATGCTTCTATTTTCATGAACTTTCTCATGGAGAATTACCATGCAATCATATTGTATTATGGTAGAATCAATAAGAATAACACTAAATATCAATGAAGGTTGAGACATACTTACCTTGGAATATCTATGGAGGAGTAGAATCATAGCTTCAAGGATGTTTGGTTTGCAAAGTCTCTATAGCTTTGAAATTTCCAAGGCTTTTTCAATTAAAAAATTAAAAAATTATACTTACAACAAAACTCCAAAGCATACAAAATAATCACATCAATAGTGAAAAAAATAATTTTCTTTTAAAGTTTATCCTACTGTATAAATCAATAATGAGACTACTTATTGTTCACTATAATAAACAACTATTTTTTTAACCACAATGAAAGCATGGCAATCAAGTAATACCTACTTGGAAGGCTAAGAGCTAGTACTCATAATAGGTGTCTTTTGGCTTATCCTTGGTGTAAGTTGACTTCAAGTAATTAGATTAGTAGTTGTAGACTAATTTTTGTTTAGAGATTTTTAAATGTTGTTACGAACCGAGTATAGATTGTTTTTGTTGTTTATAGCAGGCTAGATAATTGTGAGAATTGATATATGTTTACTATAGATTTGTGTGAAGTATTTGGTATTTGTTCTTGTTATCCTATTTTGGTTTGTTAACAAACCAACATGAAGTTGTAGCGTTCAGTCTTAATTATAAATTCACCTTGATTGAATTTGTTCTACTTGTTATTTGCATTCATTTCCACGAACTCTATATCTACTTTAGTTTAGCTAAAATCTTTAGATTAATTTTAAAATAGCTACATTTTGTATTTTAAATTAAAATTCATGAAATATTTTATCACAACTAAGTTATAAGTTATAATTGGGAAGGTTCACCATATCAATTAAAAGAAAATTTAAAAAATTCAATTAAAACCTTTCATTGAACATGCCATATTGATAAAGAAGCCATGTCCCATACCAATATGACATAACAAAATTCAATAACATATTTTCTATTTACTACAAAAATTTGATTAAATACAACCTTTTCATTTAATTCAGACTATTATCAGCATTGACTTGATTTTATGTTACATGTTATATTGTTACAATATCAAATTAATAATAATAATAAGAATACACACATTGGAATTAATAATAAGAATACAGACTTCTTGGACTTGCGTCTTTAATATTATGCCACTACCAAAACCTTTGGGAGACGAGATCCATCTTCATTTGAGCCATAATGGCATTGTGGATCCCATGGCACTATGATCGTCTTTGTATTAAATTACTTGTCCACCTTAGTCTCCATGACAAAGACTAAAGATGCTCGGTCATATGAGATTCGATGTTGGGTCATCGTCCTTAATTCCTCTTTTTCACTAGTTATTAAAACAATATAATAAGTATAGGTAATAGAAAAAAATAACATCATCTTTATCATAAGAGCATTAACATAATCGTAAAAAAAAAGCCATAATATTAAAATGATATTGGAGACAAATCTAGCATTATTCTTATGATAAGAGCATTCAATATAAAAAAATATTTTAGTTTATTTGAAAAGTAGGACCCATAATAAGATCACCACTATATATGATGCTCTACATTGTCTTTTCGCCCAATGACACTTTTAAGCACCATGTAGAGGAGTATTAAATGGGATATGAACTGAATTAAAGTGCAGTGGAGGGAAATTTGGGAAGTGCTCGATACAGCTAAATCCACAACCTGCTGGAACATTGAGAATGCTGGGACATCAAGAATACTAGGTAAATTTTGAGAATGTTGTTGTATGTGATGATCCATTGGGATTGAAGTAGCCATGCCGCACTGTGTATGAACACCAAGCAAAGATGAAGCTACACAAGAAGAGGGACAATGTGCCTGATGATGGAAATCATATACTAGCGTAGGCATTTCATTAATCATTTGTACTTCAAACCCTTGGCTCTTGGCCTCTTGAGGCTCCTTGTCATATGTTGGATGAATCTTATGTTTCTTCTGTACAGTAAACAATGTGAAAGAATTATTACAACAATCAAATAACTAAATATCTCGAGTGTAGTTTTACGAAAAGTCTAAAGGTAAAACATTTAATAGCACTTACATTTTTGAAGCAATAATTGTTACCCTGCTAAAAGGTGCTTCAAGAACAGAGAGGATATCTAATAGTGGATATTCATATCCTATTTGATTGGACTCTTTTCAGCTTTAGATTATAAACAATATAAATTTGTTTTGTGTTTCAAAGGCATGCATGTTGCCTACCAGAGGCTTGGTCTAATTTTGAAGGTAAAGATTATCAAAACCCATATTCAGGCATAAACCCCTTTGTGACAATTGGAAAAATTCAGGCCTCATAAGGGATGAGCCATCCATTTCTACAACAGGGAAATCAAAACTATTTTGGGCATTTTCGTTTCCAATACAAGGGACTGGGTTCCATGTCATAAGCTCAAGATGTTTAAATTCAAAGTTTCAAACTAAATAACACAGGAAAAACAAGTAATGAGACATGGTCAACCAAAGAGGTAAAACTTAGAAACTGTAGAAATACTACTCAACATCAAAGATAAAGATAGAGGTCATAGGTGTTAGAAAAACATGATCGCAGAGCAATAACAATAAACAGAAATGAAAATATAATCACACATACACATTACAAGAGAGACATAGATATATCGTGGTTCACCCAAGATGGGCTACGTCCACACTGAAGTTGTCAATCCTTATTATTATATCGTCCAGCAAAGTGAAGGGATACAACCTGCAGTACAGCCACTGCACTTCCTCTTCACTGTCTCACAGTCTCTCTTCTTTGATCTCAGAGATCTTTACAATGCATAAAACCTAATACATCAACCCTAGCCGTGTTACAATGTCTTTCGTTTATATGGGAAATACAATGGGAAAATACCACGGGTTACCCAAAACCATAGGCTCGTAAAACAACCCCAAAAATTTCCTTCAGAGGCTTCGCCCCCGAACCCCCTTTCTCAAGGGGGAGGCTTTGTCCCCCCTGCCGGGGTGAGTGTACAGTCCTTTTACATATCATATAAAGCTGGGGTACAAACACGACTGAATAATAATGTCTCTGAATTTGGAGATCATGCTCCACAACCAACAGTAGGAGAGATTACATACATCTTGTTATCATCTATCACTGTGAAACAACCCATGCAAAGCTGGATAAAAATATTTTCTCGAGTATTCCCGATTACTTAAAAAAAAATTGCAGGACCAATTTTATACATCATTCATGGTAGTTTTACACTCTTGTCAATCACAACAATTCCAGAGTGGCTCCTTGAAATTCAAGAAAATTCAAATTTGAAACAATTATCAGATGGTAAAGTGATCCATCTAGATAACACTTTGCAACAAGTGCACAATGTAGTGCTGAATTCATTTGTGCAATATGTAGTGTACTAAGCATAACATGGAACAAACAACGGAAAGCAAAATAAAAACAAAATAAAGTTCTTTATTGCCTTCTGTGATCGAGTATTGCTATTGTTTGTGGCAGGAGCAAGAGGCGAAGGTTATTGTAGGTACGAGAGGAGACAACAGTTTAGGAGCTCTTAGTTCCTTCCAGTGCTTTGTGTTTTCTTTTATTCTCCTCGACAATAAGCCCATTCTACTTTTTCAAAAAAAAAATTTAATCACACCGGGAAAACAACTTCTTATTAAAAACAAAAGCTGTGTAAAAAAAGTACATCCCAGGAAGAGCTGTTAACTCCAATAAGTTTCCAAAATATCAAACAAAAATATCTTTACATAAGATACTAAAACTGTTCACATAAAGGACAGGATTTTATACATAAAAACTATTGATTCAAAATTCTGCTTGCACATAACAAAACAAAAATATCTTTACATAAGATACTAAAACTGTTCACATAAAGGACTGGTTTTTATACATAAAAACTATTGATTCAAAATTCTGCTTGCACATAACTAAAAAGCCTTCAGCGGTGAGGAAAAAATCCCGAATTGACCAAAACCCCCATCCTTGTACTCCTTCGAGAAGATCCTTCCATCTATAGTACCTAGGGCATGCTTTGATAGAGCATCGGCTTCCCCATTGAACAATGCCTGAGAATGTGACTAAATGAATATAGGAAAAGCCAGATATGAGTGTAGTAATCCTCTTCCTTTCATTCATAAACTATTGGTAGTCCATTTCCTTTTGGCCGAGTTTCATCAGAAAACAAATTCACCACATTATGTGAAGATCATTCCAAAATTGAAATAAATAAATAATTAAAAAAAAATCGAAAATAACTGGTGGTAGCTAATGCATGGATAACTAGTAGCTTATGTATGGATAACAAGAGGCTCATAATAGGTAGCTAAGACATAGAAAATTGGGTGATTCCAAATACCAATGGAGAACAAGTAATAGATAATGTGTTTGTGACACTTAACTTGTAGTCTATAAATGACCACAAATTAAGTAATTGTGCTAGTAAATAAACAATAATCTTACCTCTATCTTATTTATTTTCTTGCCAACTATGCTCATATAGAAAGCACATGGTAGAATCAAAGATTGCCACAAGATAAGACCATTTAATTAAGATTATATCATTGCAGCTTTTAAGACAAATTGCAAACACTCAATTGTTTTTCTAACAGACAGTTTGAAACTTACAACGAGCATCGAAAGCAAAGATCCTATTAGTGCCATCACAAAACCTGCATGGAAATTAATCAGTTCAGTGCTTCTTACAGTGAAAAAAAAGGTAATGTGTCCTTTTTAAATTATAGGTATCCTTACCAAAGAAGGGAATTGAAAGTGCCACGACCACTGTTGAGATAACAAGACTCGTTCTCATAATGAAGGATATCCAGTGAGATTTTAATCTAGTTGTAGGTATAAGCTCCGCTATATTTAGTGCTACAAGAGTGATGGTCGATGCATATTTTGTAAGAGGGTTTACCACCTGCCCATAAAACAAGAGAAAACAAATTGATTTAGAAATTTGTTTTTTTTTCCTGGTCAATGCCTCCACAATTTCCATACAAATAAACCATTTTCCATCGTTATCCAATTCACAAGGATCCAAAAATGATTTAATAAAATTCAACTAAGATTAAAAAGTGACCAAGTAGAAAAATTATATATAAATTACCGTTGTCCACACAGCTAGTTTTGAAGCTACAAAAGTCTTTGGCATATTGAGTGTAAATTGAGTTTTTGTTTCATCTCCAAACATCGTATAACCCATCATACCTGTGCCCGCATACATGAGTGTACATATAGTAAAGCTGCAAAAAAAAATCCAAACTATCAGAGATTATATTTCTTACATGGGCTCTTCCATGGGATAGTTAATCTACTGGGGATCTAAGGAATTCCTTTATGAATTTCCATCAAATAAGATTAGATACCTTGCAATCAGAACAACAGTAAATTGTGTACGCTTTTTCATAGATGTTTGGAAAAACGACATGACTAGAGTAGCAATATCCATATAGACCAATTTCTACAGGAAGATTAGCTAAACTCAATAAACTGCCTCTGTGATGAAATCCAACATGATCCACAGTTCCGACCCAAGACAAACACATAAAGACCAAAATTGATGAAATAACTCCTCCAGCTGCAAATTCAACAAATCAAAGTTGTCAGTTTGGAAACTAGGAATTGCTAAATATAAAATCTAACTATAGATCTAAGAGAATATTAAACCAAGAAAGAGGCATTTAAGGCAAACCTGATATATAGGACAGAATGCTTAAATCCCGAAGCCATACAGTTGGAAGAAAAAATATTGCAGCTAGTATTGAAAATAACTTTTGGGGAGGAAGGTGGATTCCAAAAAAGTCCAAATATGCATTTGGAAAGAGTGATGCTAAATTGTCACCATCAAGTATAAGGTATTCCACACAGCATGCCTGCATCAAGAATGAATGGTTATCAGATTTAAACATATTATCTTCGGTAACCATTGAAGATTAATCTAGATTGCAAGGATCTGAATGGCATACTTACATATAACTCAGCATAGAGAATAATTTGTAGATCACAAAAACGGAATAGTTAATCCAAAAATAGCAGTGAAACATGTCAAATTTAGAACTGAACCTAGACAAACTGAAAAAATAAACAAAACTTATGTCAAAATTAACCTCCAAGACTTTAACTATGGAATTAAGGCTTCATACTTTCAATGTCTTAAATGTGTTCCTTCCCATTGTTTTACATGACTTCCTATTTGTGATCGGTAAATACTAATCTATAGATCTTAAATATACTAATACTGTAAAAGTCATTAAAACTCAAGGCCCTTATCCCTTCTTAGCTTACTAACATATTCTAGCATGAACCTAAGACTCAGTGGTTTCTTCAAATTTATCATTTAAGAAATAAAGAAAGCTTACCGAAACTATTATTCTGCCTTTGGTCCCAAAAGCAGCCTAGGCTATATCAGGATAGCTCTCAAGTCATAGTTCACTTTCCAAACAACGTTTTAAGAGGAAACCTGTCACCAAGAAAGTATAGAAAATGCAAATAGGACACCCAATCCCATCCATCCTCCTTCTCTAATAGCATATGGAGTTGAGAAGATTCCAACACCACATAGCACATTCATTCTTGCAAATAGTGACCACTGTTGTAAGAATTTTGCAGACATGGTTAATTTTATATTAAGAATCCAATCGAGTTTAAGGGTCTGGGTTTACAAATTATGTTATTAGGTTTTAATCTTACTAATGAATTTGAAAAATGGATCTCTTGTCAAACCATCAAATTACTTAGCAATAGATTAGTTGATTTGTAAGAATTGATTAAGCCAAGATTTGATGCTAAACTGTATTGCAAATCACAATCAGCAAATCTAATGCAAGTACAACATAGAAACAAAAATGAAGTAGGTTGTACATACCATTCAGGAATGACTGTCCAAAGATGCATTATTGGGAAGTTGGCAATTCATGAGCATCCCTTGAAGTCCGTTGGTCGTGTATGGCCTTTTTGGAAGCAACCTTCTTGGTTGGCACTGGGGGAAGCTAAGTGTAAGCTGGTTCTGCTTTTGTGGGCAATAAAGGATTTATAAGTGATGGAGATAGAGTTGAAGAGCTGATTCTAGTAAGGCTTGGTGTTCTCCGTAGAAACCCAATGTTTGGAGAAGTTAAACTATTATACATGTCCATATATTGCCTGCAAACAAACCAAAAAAGGGTAGACTATGCATACATACTTCAACTTGAAATCATTCCTATATCCAAATTTAATCACAATGACCGTCATACTCATGAAAAAATAAGTCAAATATGCCTGGAATTGGGTTCAGGCTAGTTGTCCAGTACCTGCAAGAGTTTGCAGCAGTAAGGTGTGACTTGATTATATAAAGTTCAACTTAAGGTACTGTAAATGTTGACAATAGGAAGGAAGCTATTCCATATGTATTTTATATTTTTTTATCTGTTAGTCATAAAGATTTAGTGAATTTTATAATTTTGTCAATCTCAATGTAAGTTATATTGAGCAACGATTTTAATATAGCCACGATCTTAATATAATGAAGTAAACAAGATCTTTTGTACAAATTTATAAGAGTAAATTTTAAATTTCCACAACATTCAAATCACATATAATCTGATCATTACTCACAGTCTTGAAATTTGATACAACAGTACTGCCAGTGGCTCACATCACTCATCAGCTACTCTTTCTGCAACATAAATTGCCTCCATAATACTTGAACCCCTAAACATGTCTTAAGATATTTATTGTAGTAAAAAATAAAACAAATCCAACAACTAGAGGACCTTATTTGCAATTCCCCTTGGTTGTGTACCTATGATCTTACAGAAACCACTTTGCCCTGACAGAATCATGTCATCTAATATATATTGAGGAACCTGAGTTGTTTTCCCACATCCGGTCTCCCCACTGTTGGAATATGCCAACAATTTTTTTGTCTTATGGAATATAGGCTTAATTCGCTGGTTATGTTTAGGCATCTTTGATTAAACCAAATTTGCTAAGTGGATAGTTATTAATAACCAACTTTTTGGTGTAACTATCCAATGAATGAAATGCTATAAGCCCATTTAGGCATACCTAATGTAAGAGGAGGTCAGGGAGCTTATGAAGTTTGTAAAGAGTGTTAGTGTGACTTTGATTTTTCTGGAAAGAGTCTGGTTTTTTCTAGCTATTTGTAATTTCCCCTTGAATAATAAGAAAATCGATTTGATTGCCCCGTGGATGTTTCCCTCAACTTGAGGGTTTTACCACATAAATTCGTGTGTTCAAATTCTCTGTGTGTGATTCAATTGCTATCAAATTGTATTTATTTACAGTTCCATATTAGTGCTGTACATTTGTTGTCTGCAGGGGGTTACATTACCTGTCTGCTGGGGTTGCATTCGCCAATTGCAGGGGTCACTTTCTGCTGGATATACCAACACCCACTAACATTAGAGTAAATATTATATTGGCACAACGTTCAAATCCCATATAAATTTTATCATTGCATGCATCGATACCATTGTTTGTAAGAGACGTTCACACACTCAACACCATAGCCTGCTCGAGATATTAACAAGTAAAAAGCACCAAAAACTGCTTCAAAAAATGCATAGAACCCCTTACATTCTCCAGCCTATGTCTCATGTAACCATTCTCGTACACCAACTATGAAACTTGCTTCTCAAGGCGATCATTCTCCTTCATGAGCAATTTTTTTCATGGTCGTGAGCTTCCTGTTAACAGTCTGAATCCTCGAAGCCTTCTTCCTCTGCTTCATTCACCACCTACCAAAAATAAATTAAAAAACTCAATACCATTCCAAACCCAAACAAGCCTCCGTCCTTCACAACCTTCAACACAAATCCACCAAAATTAACAGAACCAACCGGATTCATTCCATTATAGAACACAACATCCATTTTAGAATACAACATCCATTTCAAAACCAAGAAAACCCATTTTCACTACAGATAAAATCAAACACCATCATTAGAACCAATAAAAACCATTAAACACTCATTTCATTATAGAACACAACACCCATTTCACCCATTTCACCATTTCAGAACCAAGAAAACCGATTTTAGTTACAAATAAAAACAAACACCAGCATTAGAACTAATAAAACCCATTAATCAGTTTCTTCTGTATTCTAACAATTGAAACCTAATTTGATCCTCTAATGGTGGTTCTTGCAAAAGCATCTAGGCCTCATGACATAAGGACGACATGTTTTGCAATAGAAGGGAGAGATGATGTGCATCGTGACTCAAGAGCATTGGGATGCAGACCTGTTGTGAGTCGGTACACCTGTAGACCTTTGCTATCAGAAGCTTACACCTTAACCTGCAATGCCAGATTAATATTTTTCAAACTTTGCAAAAACTTACACCTGTAACCTGCAATGTCAGATTAATATTTTTCAAATTAATATTTTTCAAACTTTGCAAAAACTTACACCTGTAACTTGCAATGTCAGATTAATATTTTTCAAACTTTGCAAAAATGGTAAGGTATGTGTTTTTTAATTTTAATTTTATTTTTTGTTAATGCGTACAATGATAAAAAAACGTCAAATCTTTAGCCATTGTCCATTAAATAGTGAGAAAAATCATAAGAAAAATATTTAAAAATAATATTATTTCTATTGACTTTATAGTATATGATGCTTTGTAATGTAGTATTCTTAAACTAATTCAAAATAGCGGAACACATAGTCTCTACCTACGGCAGGGACTAATAACAATGATCTCAACACTATTTTTTTTGAGGAAATTTATAAGAGCCAAAAGCCCTAAATACAATGTCTGAGGCACCTAAAAGGCCCACAATCTTTTACCATAGGGCAACCCAAATAAAAAGAGCAAGAAATAGGATGTTTAAAATTTCTACAGAAAATGGCTATGTAGGCAAGGATGAGATACTATTAGAAGCATAGTTCTTCCCAAAACCCTTTTATAAAACTCTAGATGGTTTCCCTTAGGGACCAATAATCCCTTATGACCTAGATCTTGAAGATGATAACATAGGAAGATAATCAGAAACCCATCATCCCTATGTCTTAGGAGGAAGTAACAAATATAGTCTTCTCGATGGAGAAAAATGAAGCCCTTTAGTAAACGGATTACTTATATATTTATTCCAATCACTGTGGAAAAAATATTAGACAGTGTGTTCTCACAATATTTGAGGAGTCGAATGAAATCCTAAAGGATTTAAAATCATCTTCTAAAACTTTGATTCAAAGAAATATGATTTACCAAGTTTTAAGTCTTTCCCACCAATATCTATGTGCAATATTGCATACAATATTCTCTAAAATAATTGTAGCAAAGATCATACCCTTCATTTCAAAACTTATCTCATAAGAACATAGTGTTTTTTGGCCAGAAAATCAATTTTGACCAATTTGATTATTGCTCAAGAAGCCATTTACTCAATTAAAAGAATGAAAGTCGGAGGAATGATGCACATACTAGATCTTACACAAGCATATGATAATGTCAATTAGGCTTTTCTTATATAAACTCTTTGTGACTTTGCTTTGAACCAGTTGATGTCAAATTGTATTTTTAAATAAATACCTAAAACTTCCTTTGCAATTCTAGTGAATGGGTAACCATTAAATGTTTTCAAAATTTCAATACAAGTACATGGGTGTCCTCTATAACCATTTATTTTCATTGTTTTAGAAGATACCATAGGAAGACTTATTAAAGTTGCAAGAGGACAAAGCTCCATCCTAGGCATCCAAACTCCTCAAACTCGAACCTTGTCACTCACTTGCAGTTTATAGATGATATATTATTACTTGGAACAACAAGTGTGGAATATGACAAATACATTGGCAAATTATTTCTTGTTTAGAGGCAGCTTTTAGTCATTCTATTAGTAAGGAAGAATTAATAGCCATCTCTTTCATTTTGTGGGGTAAAAATGGTTCAAAATTATATTAATATACAAAGTGAAATTACATGCATTTTACAAAAAAAAAATATTGGTTTTGAAAAGTACCACCACAAGCTAGGGCCATAGGGTAAAACAAAACCCTATCAAGATGTATTTATACATAGTTAAGTAAAAAATAAAGAGTATAAAGAATCATAGAGCTAGAGGTGGATAAATATAAACATCGATAAAATTGGCCAATTGGATGGAGCAAATGGTGCAGTCATGAATTTTTTAGAGCTAGGTTCACGTCATAGGAGGGGTGTCTTTAGTCTTGGGTTAACACCATAACCATCAATTGTAGGATTGGGATCGACCACAATGGACTCCCATCCATTGCTTCCTTGCTTGTATTCTTCAAGACACTCAAGTTTGAATATGGCCAATGGAATGGTTGAAAACTTATCAAACTAGGCTAATCTAGAAATCCTAGTAGGGTGTCAGAGTATCCACCTTTCTCAGTAATTTCTTATTGCTCAATTTGCCTTATGATGAGGACAATGATCATTGAAGCTTTGGAGTGTGTACATTGAATAGAAGAGTGCCCCTTAAGAGGAATTCTACTCATGGTGAATGGTGACCTGATCTTGTAGTACAAAATCTCACACAAATCCACCACTTCTATCTTTAGTTTTTTTCATGTTTTCATATAGACATTTCAATAAATATAGGCACAAAGTAGGCATCATTCTTCTAGGTAAACACTATGATGTGATGTACATTGGTGAAACCAAAAATATTTCTCCTTTTCTAGAGATAATATAAGATATCACTTCTAATATAATGCCATGTTGTGTGAAATTCTATGACCCATGGTAGAGAACCCCTAAGAATGTTGACAAGTTATATTCCATGGGAGAAAATATTGGTAGATCTTAGAAGCCCATTCTTGAGCAAGCTAAGATATTTATAATACCAAAAAAGGTGTTGGTAGTTTCACTTTTTCCACACATATGACACTTGGGATGGGGGACCTGTTATGAACCAAATACTTATGAAAGAATAATATAACAAAGTACACATGATTTATATACATGTAAATGTGGAGCACAACTTCAATACAGCTAACAAAGATGAGTTACACAATAAATCATTAAAGAACAAGATATCATTCTCCAAATACCCCTAGACATTCATATAAGCATTTCACATGTCCTCAACCATGACTACATTACCTCTATATACATATTCACTCATTGCACATGAGGCCCCTTCATTAGGCCGACCACTATTACATATACATTTACTTCATTACATATATATTTAGCCCAATATATGCCCCCCTTGGGGTCATACCATATACATTTAACCCCATATATGCCGCCCTTGGGCCATAAAAAGACCCCTAAGTATTCTTTGTGTTGACCAACTAGTAAGGTAGCCTAGACTAAGGACCAGTAAAAGAAGAACTTCTTGGGTTTTAAATGCATATTCCATATAAATTTCAATCAGTACTAAAATATGTTTTTTTTTCTTCTTCTTTCGAATGGATTCTGTATATTTTGTTTAGCTTGGCATCAAACCTAGTCCTTGAGGATATCAACTTATATCCATTAATAGACTTATATTTTTTTAAATTTTTTCTTTGATTCAACCTCCAATCCTTCTAATACTCTCATGACCTTTGCATGTTGAGATTTAGAAACAAGTTATCTAGAATAAGGGATCGAACTCTTTCCAATATTTCATATTGGTAACGTTGAGATTGAATTCATTTTATAATGCTCCCCAATATTTCCATTCTCTAGGTTGTGCATCATAAATATATGTAGGGTACTTGAATACCCCTTTTATACATTATTTTGGTAAAGAACCAAACCATTTTGAATAATGGTTTTCCATCTTGAAGGAAAATTGACAACCACCACCAAATATTTTAGCTATTGAAAGAGAATCCTAGCCTTTAAGAATCACTTTTCTAATCCAAGTTATGTCTAATGGCCTCCCAAGCTTGCCACAAAGGTCCCTTTTAACTTGATATGGTTCGAGGTGATGAAAATAGTTTTCAAATTCATATTGACCCATGTCTTTCACCCATGGGGGATCCAAAAGTGATCTTGTTTCTAAGAAGGTGTTTCCGAGCATTTTTCCCCTCAATTGATCTAATGACTCTTCGGCACATAGATATTGAGCCTAGGTACTTATGGCTATGATTCACTTTCCCTATTTGTCTGTGCATGTGTAATGCATGTTCTAATTGAATCTATGAAAGCCTTTGTCTCCACTAGAGTTTACCCACAAAAATGTCATGAGGATATTTTCCAATTGATAGTCAAGCTATAATGAATGGACCCGGGAAGAAGAGTAATAAACATGAGCACCCCAAAAAATTTGTTGTAAATTTGGAATATTTACATTGATTTGTCTATCTTCTTAGCTACCTCTTGCAACATTCCATCCCACATATCCTTAGGAGTGTTAGATTTATACAATTATAGTAGTATAATTTAATTGCTAATAAACAATAGGATCACTAGAAGAATAACCAAGCACAGAAACAATGAACACAAGAATTTTATCCTGGGAAACCCAACAGGGAGAAAACCCAATAACCTTTGTATAGAGATAATCAATCCCGAGAACAGAGTACATATATAAGAGAGAGAAATAGAAAATTTCTCCAAGTGAAAACCCCAAAAATCACTTCTCTAGCTATAGATGCAAACTTCTCTTTCCTCTAGTGCGAACTTGCTTGAGTTGAATGGATGAACAAATGAGGCACATTACCTCTCTATTTATACACATGAAAACTAACCTTTTTCCCTTATTGGGCCGACTTAACTTGCCCAAACTAGGCCAACCCGACTGGGGCAATTCTACCCATTGTTTGGGGCAGATTTCCCACTATGTTGGGGCAGTTTATCCACTGGGCCAACTTGTCTAACTGACAGGGCCGACTTGTCTTGGGGGAAGATAAAATAACATTTAATAATTATTTTCTTTGTGTGTTTTCACCCCAAGGTTTACATTGATTCTTTCAAGGGTTTTACATGATCGATTACATCAATATATTCTCCCATAGGAGATACAACAATAATATAATATAATACAATAAGAATAGCTTCCGAATTTGCACTATTTCCAACAACCCTTCTCAACAAGGAAGTTATTCTTCGGACACGGTCATCATCGGTATCACGATCATCTGGATCTCATATATGCATCACATCTGTCTCGATCATCTCTATACATACTGAAGGTTGTAAACATAGTCTCAGTCCATCGAGAAGTGTCATTATGCATCTTCTCCGCACAATCCATCGGTGGATCCATACATCAGCTTAACAACTCTACACAGTCCATCAGAGAGTCCAACATGCATAATCTCAAACTAGTCCATCGGTGATCAATACAATGTGCCTCAGCTCAACCAAGTCCATCGGGGAACATGCACAAGGACAATGTACCTCAGCTCAACCCAGTCCATCAGGGAACATGCACCTACTCAACCAGTCCTTCGATGTGTCCAAGAGTACGAATGTGTGCCAGTGTGCGCTAGTGTGCACCAACCTCTCCATCCCATCTCAGGATGTCTGAGAGATCTCCTCACTCTTTTTAGAGTGATCCGTAGAATGCACTAAATCTCTCCATCAAGTCCCATGATATCCTAGAGATATCCCCACTTTACAGAGTGTTTGGGAGTGTACGCTAGCCTCTCCATCCTATCAATATGTCCGAGAGATATCCTCACTCTATTCCAGAGTGATCTGGAGAATGAAGTGGCCTCTCCATCCTATCAGGATGTCTGAGAGATCTCCTCACTCTATCCCAGAGTGACCCGGAGAATGTAGTGCCCCCTCCATCCTAACAGTATGTCCGAGAGATCTCCTTACTCCATCTCAGAGTGTTTCAGATAATGCTTGGTCTCTGTATCAAGTTTCCTTCTCAAGGAAGGACACATTCTCTTCCACACCAAGTCTTCCACGAAAGTATACAAACTTTATCATGGGAAGAGGCTTAGCAAGAACATCTGCACTCTAGTCATCCATCGGAACATATTGTAGCTCGAACGCACCTTTCTGCACCATATCATGAATGTAGTGATATCGAATCTTTATATGCTTCGACTTGTTGTGGAATACATGATTCACTGACATCTACACACATCTCGGGTTATCACAGTGAATCACAATTGGCTCTGGAATCTAGCCAAACAATCCCGCAAGGAGTTTTCGAAGCCACACAACTTCCTAAGCTGCAATGCTAGCAGCCATGTACTCAGCCTCTATAGTACTAAGTGCTACTGAGGTATGCTTCCTGCTGCACCAGGAAATCACAGCAGAACCCAAGTTGAAGCAACACTCAAAGGTGCTCTTCCTATCTGCAACACATCTGGCCCAATATGAATATGAAAATCCATGCAATCTCAAGTCACATTTCGAAGCATAGCTCAGGCCATATCCCACAGTGCCGCACAAGTACCTCAGCACATGTTTTGTAGCAACCCAATGAACCTGTCTCGATTTGCACATGAACTGGCTGAGGGAATTCACTTCAAAACATATATATGGTCTGGTATTTGTCAGAACATCAAGATCCAATCAGCTGGCGATACCTGGTGGGATCAATCAAATATGAATCGAAAGCGAAGTCCCTCAGCTTCTTCAAATTTGCATCCATCGATCTGGCCATGGACTTGAAGTCCAACATTTTGAATCTCTTCAGTATATCAATGGTGTATTTTCCTTAACTTGGGAGAATATTATTGTGCCTCTTTCATACTTCTAATCCCAAGAAGTAATGCATCAATCCAAGATCCTTCATTTCAAATTCAGAGGCAAGCATAATCAACTCCCTCTGTGCTGGAGTATCCTTCTCCCTCTGCATATGAGCATCATGCTCCCTCTCTAGAGATATCCACAGAGCGTCCTACTCTCTCTCTCACTTCGGGTGTCAATCTGAGCACCAACTTTCACGGAGCAGAAGAGCACAATTGCTTACTAAACTGTAAGTATCCATCCTAGTGATGACCAAGTACATCAAGGATCCTCCCAATTGTTAGTATGAATCTACCAGCAACGCTATACTCGCAGTCATCATAATGGATCTACTCAGGATCTCAACTGTGTTCTTCCTTATCCTAGGAAGATCTCAACACATCATCAATAGGACACGATCCTCAACTCAAGGGATAACTTCCTCTGAGCTGTTGGAGGGGGAGATGATCTCATCTCCTTAATATCTATCAACTCCTCATCCTCGATCTTTAGATCGAATCCTCGGGGCCTGTGGGTCATGTATCAAATATAGCTGGATGTGTTAGGTCCTCGTTTGTTTGCATGACTTCCATCTAACTGCTTTGTCTGGGAGTCATCCTTCTAGGATGAGAGTCATGCTCCTAGAAGCTTCCTGCTTTTGATTAACCTGAACATCAAAAGGATTCATGTGTCCATCACTTGCTCATCGAAACAAGTCTCATCATCCTTCTCTTGTAGGCCATATCATATGGTCTTTTCCCTACAAGTCAAATCCCTTCAGATTATTAGTGACATTGCATGATCAAATTTAGCCAATTTCTATTTCAATGCAATGGAAATAGTTTACACAGGTATCTAGGCATATTGGATAATGCTTCAGCACAACAATCATAAACATGTCTCCCAAACACATATGGTAACTATCTAGATGTTTGTTATCTCCACTAGAACATGCCACCAAGAGTTGCACTCTAAGCATGTAGGAAGGAGATATCATCTAGACTAGCTCCATCAAGTGTTCATGGAATGTTGTGCAGCTCATATAACAAGTGCCTAAGGTGCTACATCAAATGCTCAACACACTTCCTGATAGATCTGCATATAATTTGATATGTATAAGATAAAACAAATCTATGTGAGCAATAAAATCAAATACTTATCTTTTATTTTTTTTGTGGGTGGGCTCCCACTGCCTTCTTGTGGGAACCATGAGAGACCTTTGTTCTTCATTTTCTTGCTGGGAGCCCATCACAGTCTGGATCTTCATATCATCACCTCAAAATGGGGAGCAATAGGAGAAGAAATCTAAACAATCATCACTCCTTGACTTCATGTGAGGATTGTCTTCATCAACATTAGCAGTTGGGGCTTCATGCTTCCTTTTGTTTGGACTTCAACAATTACTAGCGTAATGGCCATATGTCTTGCACTTGAAGCATTGAATATGCGAGAGATCCTTCTTCTTCTTCTTCTAATCTGGAGAAGGACTTGATCTCCTCTCTTGATTCTTATAGGTATGAAACTTTCTTCCTTTTCCTCTGCCTTTCTTGACATGAGATGTAAATGCTTGATTTTCTTCGGATTGAGAGTCATGAAGTTTCTGCATTGTTGTAATCCTTGTCTCTTCCTAAGTGCAATTTTCCCATAACCTGTCAAATTTGGGCAAGTTGGTTCATCCACTTATACTTTGGATAAATGATTCCCAACAGGGAAGGAGGCCATTCAATGTGGTTATCACAAGCTCCTTATCATCAAGGGATTCTCCACTAGAACTTAGCTTGTCCCTTAGTTCTGATATCCTCATGAAGTACTCAGCAATCGATTTTGACTTTGACATCTTCAGATTTGATAGTTGATTCCTCACTGTGAGAGTAACATTGACGCTATTGTGTTCAAACAACTTATTTAGGGTTTTGAACATCTTCCTAGCTGTCTTCTTTTGTGAGATCCGAGGAACCAAATGATCTTTTACTAAATCCACCAAGATTCTTCTTGCTCTGGTATCATCTTCCTCCACTGAGACTTGTCATCTTTAGATTCTAGTTCTGGAACATTCTCATTGACGAACTTCAAGAAGAACCCTAGACTTCCAAGAGATGAATTTGGAATTCCCATCAAGTCGACCTTCAACCTTCATTCCAACCATCTTAACTGCAGATCTGGACCAGAAACCCTAGCAGGAGCTAGATCAAAAATGAAGTTTGGATTCTTGCAAAATGGAATCCATAGATAGATGCGGCCTATCAAGGCAAGTTGATAGAAGGTAAGATCGAGCCAAAACTATGAACCAAACAACACAAAACTTGAAACCCTAATTTCTGCAATAACTATAGTAGATGGAGAATTAGGTAAAAAATGAAACTTCTCAGAACTGGATTTTTCCTTCACCAAAAGATGTGCCTTCCCTAGGGAGATATTTCCAATGCTCTTTTCAATCCAAACTGACGAGTGAAGGCCCTGAAATGTGAAACCCTAGTTTTTGGCAATGGCTTCTTCTAGTACTGTTATAATCCCGTGTTAGATTTATACAATTATAACAGTATAATTTAATTGCAGATAAACAATAGGATCACTAGAAGAATAACCAAGCACAGAAACAATGAACACAAGAATTTTATCTTGGGAAACCCAACAAGGAGAAAACCCAACAACCTTCGTATAGAGATAATCAATCTCGAGAACAAAGAGAAGATATAAGAGAGAGAAATAGAAAATTTCTCCAAGTGAAAACCCCAAAAACTACTTCTCTAGCTGCAGATGTGAACTTCTCTCTCCTCTAGTGCGAACTTGCTTGAGTTGAATGCATGAACAAATGAGGCACATGATCTCTCTATTTATACACATGAAAACTGACCTTTTTCCCTTACTGGGCCGACTTAACTTGCCCAAATTGGGTTGACTTGACTAGGTCATTTTTTCCCATTGTTTGGGGTAGACTACCCACTTTTTGGGGGCAGTTTACCCACTAGGCAGACTTGTCTTGGGGGAAGATAAAATAACATTTAATTATTCTTTTCTTTGTGTGTTTTCACCCCAAGGTTTACATTGATTCTTTCAAGGGTTTTACATGATCAATTACATCCGATATCTTCTCCTGTAGGAGATACAACAATAATATAATAAAATACAATAAGAATAGCTTCCCGAGTTGCACTATTTCAAACAGGGAGAAGCATGAAAGGTAAAGGGGATTCATATAAATTTAAATTATTTTATTACTTGGATCTAGGCCCATTCTTGACCTTTTAACTAGTTTGAAGGATCCTTTTGGATAAGGTAGAAGCATTGAGTCTTAGGAACATATAAATTGGAGCCAAAGGCATCACAAATATACACACATAATCCATGGTATTATCTATTGTTTCTTTCTCTTTCAAAATGGTCAAGAAAGAGTCATCTACCAAACACTCATTTAATAGTTGGCCACCTTAAGTTCATAACCAAGGAATACCCTAAATTGTTCCATAAGGCATTTTATTCTAAAGGAGGAAACCCATAGCTTCTACAACCATTACATAGAGGATGGGTGCCCAACAACAACCTTCCCAAATAACTTTGAAAAGACATATTGATTCAAACTTGGCTTGACTAATAGGGATGCATGTGATGGCTTCTAAAAAGAGAGTTCTACTTTGAAAAAAAAAGGGCCAAATTCTAATGATTTGACAAAAAAGTGACAAGTCTTAAAGCTTTGACCATTCCAATTATAAATGTCATTCTATTTTGTCATAAGATGTTTCAAAAATAATCTTAATGAAATGGGCCTCTAGGCCTTGAAACCTAGCCCATTCCATACATTTCTAAATTAATATTACATTAGCTAGGGTAAAATTTCCTCTCATGAACTAATTTTGTCAAGTCTAATAATCTTAGAAATGATCTACTTTAGTATCGAAGGCAATACCAACTTGGCTAAGATTTTGTATAACATATTAAGAAGAGTAATTGGTTATCAATTGGGGATAAGCTATTGGTCCCCATGCTTTGATATGAATTTAACCAATCATGTATTCATGTGTTCACCTAAAGTTTGCATTTGGAGAGCAACCTTTTACACATGAAGCAAATTTGGGCCCACAAATTCCCAAGTGGCTTTGTATAATTCAAATTAATATCAATCAAGGCCTAGTAACTTGTCATCAACCTTTTCCTTCGAGGTTGTCATCACATCATCAAAATTTAACCCTTGGTCACATGTTATCCATCACTTGAGATTGGAATACCATTTTGTAATGTTTGATGGATTCTTTTTCCATATCTAATTGGTTTGTGATTCTTCCTTCCATCATTTCAAGGCTTTAACTTGCTCAATTGATTCTTTCAAGGATAGGGCTTTGAAGAAGGCCTTGGTACACATGTCGCTTATTTTTATTTAGTGGATATATGCTCATATTTGAGCTCCTCTATATCTATATGTTTTGTCAATTTAGAGAGATGTCTTAACTTGATTTCTCTAGCATGCAATTTCTTATTGAAAAGTAAATTATAACTCTACTGGAGATATAGACACTCGTTTCCAGGAAGGAAATGTTTTTGATGCCACGGTGACTCCATCGAGGCTATGGATGCTTGCAGGAAGTGGAGAAACAACTAAGATATATTAAGCGGTGCATGGATAAAATATTTCAAATCCCAAATCCATAATTCCCTGGACCTATGTTATAACTCAAATTTTGACTTACACTACACATAAATGAACTTCATTATAACATCTCTTCAGTACAATGGATGACATTTCTCAAAATGGATGCGCAGATATGATCATTTCCCATCTTGCAAGATAGGTTCATAGGGACCCATGACCTACTAAATGCCTTAGTGTTTTAAAAAACAAGATGTCGCCTTTACGCTTCAATGCCTACTCGCAACTTGAATGACAAAGGCTTTTGGCTTTGCCCAATGTGTCACCATTTGTTGATCGCTCAACAACTCCCCAAGTCATTTAACTTGGGGCCCCACCTTAATTTTTGGATTGAGAATCAAACAACTGAATTTACTCTCCCTCAACCATGATTCATCAATTTCATCTTAACTATGGCACATCATTGGCCAGTATGTTTTTAAGCATTTCCCTAACCAATTCTTATATCATTGATCACTTTGTTGCATTCATCAGTAGTTTTATTACTTTCTCCTTGATATATATCATCATGTTGCATGCTTATAAGTGATTAAGAAGACCTAAGGAGTCCAGAGTCATAGTTGAAAGAACTGGTAGCTAGTCCTGAGGTGGGATCATCAATTATGAATGACTCAAACATCTTATTTAGGAATTATAACAACTATTAAGGAATATTTAGAGGACATTAGGGGAATTTGGAGAGTAGTTGGGGACAATTAGATTTCGTTAGGGATGATCTTATGCCATTAGATTCACCCATATGCCATTAGGGTCATTAGGGTGGCATTAGGGTCACTAAAGTGTCAATTAGTGCTATAGAATCAAGTTTAGCTTACCAAACTTGTCTTGGCCTTAAAGTCCAATGATGACCCTCAATTTTATCATTTTCCAAAGAATCTAGGTTGGCCTTAAAGAAAGTGACTAAGCACTTAAGAATTTTAAAGATAATATCCTTGCAAAACTTTTTCCTTGCAGTGTTTCATTTGAAAAATGTTTTCTATAACGATCAATTTCACTCCAAAGGCTATTTTTTAATCACCAAAATATTGAAGCAATAAGTCAAATTTTGGCCAAAATGTTAAATATTAGGGCATCTAAGGGATGACGTTTTAGAGCTTCAAGGCTCTAACTAGACGACATTTAAGAGAAATAAAACTGACCGACGTTTCAGAGCTTAAGACCTTAAGGGGCTAACATTTTGGAGCTGTTATCACATTCATAGTAGTCGGGGCTACCATGTCTTCAGAACAGATTCCAGTACTTTTCTGAGCCAGTCCTTTACTATGAGATGCTTGAGATCGGAAGCTGATGAGAAACTATTCTATGATCACTCATATTTTTAGCAGACCCAGAGCAGACATTACAGCCCTATGCCATGACTGAGCCTCATGACCTCATATTTGATGACTGAGGTGGCCATTTCCTTCCGTACAAAGCAGTGTTCCAGTGACAGTTGATGGTTCAGATGATGGATACAGGTATATGATGCAGCAGGTATATGGTTGTGCATTGGATACCTATATTGTGCTCTTTTACTTATCTTAGTAGCTTGACTAGGTATTTAGTGGTCATGATCTGGCGATATATATATATATATATGGTTATTGGTTGATCGTTTAGAATTAAAGTGGTCTAATTACTTGGAATTATAATTTCTTGTGTATACTCATTGGTCTTACCCTCTTAAGTAGTGTGGACTTCACCATTCCCACCATTTATGGCTTTCTAGTTATGGCATCACTTGTCACCTTTTCCCATCCATCTGTTCTCTTTTGTATTTGGTTTTATCCTCACTTACACTTCAGACTGTGGTATGGAGGAATTCCCCACTTATGCCTCTATTTTGGATAGACTCCCTGTTGTTTTGTGTCTCGGCTCTGAGTTGTGCAACAGAACTTACTGAATCCTTGATCCTTCTGGTCCAGGAGAACCCACTAGGGTTGGTTCCTGAGCTTAGGTGAGTTGGATTTGAAGCCTTGACCTCTCTGGTCGGTTTCCCCCAAAGTTTGGTCCTGATTGTGGATGATCCCCCTAGTTTCCTGAGTTGTGTAAGCTAAACTTGAAGCAAATTGTACTACCATCATTACATGCATATGTGGCTCATTGTTATATCTTCTATGCAAGCCCGTGGTTATAAAGTAAAACTGTGCTTTTAAGAACAATGAAAGAGGGCTATGAAATGAAATGCAAAGCACCCTGGATGAAAGCTGCAACTAGTTGTGCTTTTAAGCACATGCAAAATCTTAAGGGTCATAAGGCCTAAAGAGCAGTGGTTAAATGTATGCTAAATATAAATATTGTTGGCCATCATTAAAATGTAATGATTAATTCCTCACGGAGCCTACGGGTTGGGATGTGAGATGGAGTAAGGGACAACTAATTCTAAGTGTACCCTAAAACCTCAAGTTACGGTTAACTGTGCACCTAGTCACGGTGGTTCTAGAAAAGATCCTCACGGATCTTGATTCAAGCTTGGATGTGAGCTATAGACATTTTCTTAAGTTGAATAGGCACTCCTCAAATCAACTTATTCCATTTGTGAGACACCACCATTCCTTGTGTGTTTTCTGTCCAACATGTGCTTAGGTGGTTTTCCCTTTCCCTTTATCCAAAGTGTCACAATGTTGAAGTTGTAAAGTCATCCCCTTTTCCTAGCCTTTTCTTTTCCACCTTCACCCATTTATAGCAAAATGGTCACGTCCATAAAATGAGTATACACTTGAGGGTCTTTTTCTTAGTAATTGATTACTTTGATCTAGACTTATATTTAATTTTTTATTTGCTTAATCGCCAGTAAATACCATTTTATACTTTAGTCTTGCTATTGAAATAATTAGGAGCATGCCTTATCCATTTGTACTTGCAACATCAGTAAGTTTGAGCTTGGGTCATTATTTTGATCAGTTTTGACCTGGTCAACCCAGTTTGACCAAGTCAACTATAGGATCCGAGATGAGTTGGATTGATGATGTTCGAGATTGATTATTTATGGTCCTGTGGTGCCCATTTGATGGTTCCATGCATCAGACACAGGTTTCATATGATGGTTTGATGGATTTTATTATTATTATTATTTACAGACCATTATTTTATTGTCCGAGCATGGTTGAGCTTACAGATGATTATCTAGGTCGTCACATGATGTATGAGTACTCATCTCTACTACATTTGGGCCTACAGAGTCCATTGGTATGCTCAAATATCAGTTTCAAGGACTTTCAGATGAGATTATGGTCATTTTATCACTTTATTGCATATTTGCCATATAAAATGGCATGTTAACACATTTCGAGATTATTTTGGTTCACCTAGGGAACTACAGAGGGAGTATGGGGTCTAGCCACTCGTTATTACCATGTTACCATGCTCCCAGACATTTTGGTGTAGTCACATTTGTGCCGGAGGCACCAAGCAGAGATATACAAACATTTTATTATTTTACAGGTGATATTCCGAGAATAAAAAATGGAAGAAGTGGTCATTGAGGAAATCGATTTGGGAAATTGAGGCAAGGAATTGGAATAACGTTTGTTCAGAGAATTTTTGTGATGCATCCCACACCTTCTGGCATAACTTGCAGCATTCAGTGGGGTCCACATACACTCCGGGCCATTATTTTGGGCATTTTTATTTTGTCATTGAGGTGCCACGATTTGATGATTCGGTCACATTATGATATTATCTTGAGTTATTATATGTTATTGTGCCATGGGGTCATGATAGAGAAGGATATGTATGTTACACCTCCTAGCCCCACCATGTGCTTATGTCATGTGTCTTAGTCACTTATCATGTGGTGTGTCCCCATAGGGTGTCTTAATGAGTGCACCCCCTCTATTTTTGAGTGATCCATGTATATTGTATTTGGGCTCATCTTAACCATTGATTATCATTGATGTATATTTTAATCTCAACCACTCATTCAAAAATTGGTTAGGGTTTTGCTCTCTCACATTCCTATTTAAGGAAGAGACCCCCCTCATTGTAATGAGACTTTTGGCTCTTGGCTACTGGAATAGAAAAAATATTTTGTGAAAAACTCTTGTGATATTAGTTTGGATGTTTGGCTATGGTGATTGAAACTACTTTTCCAATGCACTAAAGATCTTGGTGGATATCTTGCATATTTTTCAATCCATATTTTTACTTATAGGTGAAGAGGACGATTTGGAAGAGGGGCGCACTGGCTAGGGAGAATCACCTTCTCTCTCTCTCTCAAATCCAGTTTATTTAGGGAGTATTTGTCTTTGTACCAATTATTCTCTGCATATTATTCTTTATTTGCATATACCCTCATTCTTGTTTACTGATTGAGTTGATCTCCTTGGTTTTGTAGGAAGAGAGAGGCACACTTGTGGACTTGGGAAAATCGTGGGAGAAAGAGAACATGCCCAATCTTCATTTGATATTTGCGGGAGTAGTCCTTGTCATACTGGCATCCATTCTCATCATCCAGGTAGGCTTGCAAGGTACATATTTTATTCCTTTAACTTACCCATCTGTCATTTACATTCAAACCCTAACTGAAAAATCTTATAAAAATTCTCTAGCTCATTTAACTTGAAATATTGGCAAAATATTTATGGGTTTTTCACTTTAGGCCTAGCCCAAAGTGGGTCCTCAAGGGCATCACCCTTGGGAGACTCCATCTACCCCTAACCCCTAGGCACTGATCTTTAGCTATTGCGCCCTCCTTGATTTTGCCTCTATTTATGGGTTGTTTGAGTTTCTTTTTGGCTTGTAAGATCAAATACTATCAGATCTATCATCAAGCCTTGCTAGGAATCCCCTATCATTTTAGATCTACTCCTTGGGACCAATTTCCACCTTTTAAGTACACGTATTCCAGGGCGGTTGATTTTGATCATTTACCCCAGCACTTTAATCCTAGATCAATTCCTAATATATGATCATTGTTCCTAATACATTTAAGGTTGAATCTCATCTATCTTAAGCCTCCACAATGATCGTATCCCTTAGATCTAGGGTTATTCACCCCTCACCTTACATACCCTAATTTCATAGCTTGATCTGGTGATTGGGTTAGATCTCTCTTGTCGGGAGTAGATCAGGGTCCCCCACTTTGCTATCTGGGTCTTGGATAGCAAGAAGTGAAGCGTGCCTCAATTGACGTGACAACCAATCCATCTTGGGGATCGAGGCCCTCTTAGGTCACCTCTTTAGTTGCTTATCTCCTCTACCGTCCTGAATAGGATAATCTTTAGGGGCAACTACAAGTTGTGTGATAACAAGAGCCTTAAGCCTCTAAGGTATGAAATTTTGGAGGTTAAGGCCTCTAAGGGCCAACATGTTGAAGCATTAGGTTCCTAACTAACCGATGAGTTGGAGAATTAGGCCTCTAACTGGTCAAAACTGCAAAAAGTAGCCTCACAGTTTGCTCATAACTTTTGACTCTGACCTTCATTTTGGGAGTACTTTATACCATTGGAAAGGTATTGGAGAGATATACAAATTTTCAGATATATTTTTTCTCATGTGACCTACTAAAAGGTATTTAAATTGGGAATCAATAAAGGGGTACTTTGTTAGTGGAAAAAAGGACCAAATTGAGTTGTGGAATGGCCCCAAAACTTGTTATAAAGCATAAAAGCAAAGGAGGAAATGGAATGATCAAGGGAGTGAAATTTAAAACTTTATTATGATGTCAATTGACTTCCTTTAGTGGAATAAATATTTTCAAAGTATGATTTAAATCTTGTGTATATTCTTAACTTATGTATCTTTCTATGATTTTACCCAAGTATTTGTGTTGAGAGGGATCAAATGACACTAAAAGGAGAGCAATTAAACATAAGAGGAAATATATCCAAATGATAGAGGATGAAAGCTTGTAATAGATGTATCAAACATAGAAATTTCGTGCCCCTGTTCAACAGATATCAGGCAGGGGAAACTATTCTCCTCATTGTTTCAAAAGAAGATGAGCACATATTTCATTATTTCAAACATGTATCAGATATTCAAATGAGGACAATGACAAGATCATTTGAATTAATATCATAAAAGTAAAGTTTATGTGAAATTCAAATTAGAGAAAAAGGACAAATCAATGAGGAATTTGAAAAGTTGAGGAGGAAGGCTAAGAGTCACCTTGAAGGCCAAAGGCCATTGGAAAGCCAATGGTTATTCTTATTATTTATTAAATGTACTATTGACCTCATTGGGGGAGAGGTTGGCTCTGGAGAGGGGATTTTTCTCTAAGTGAGCTTCTGCTTGTAGGATTTATGCAAAAATATGTTTGCAAAGTTCTAACGAGAAGAAGCCATTGCTAGCCTAGCTATTTTGGAGGAGAATTTCAACTCCGGGACCTCAATGCATTGAAATTCTTATGCTAAGTGGTTGCATTCTAAGATTGCTATGAGACTATTTTTCTATATGTAATGTTCCCAATTAAATAATTTTTAGATACACAATTAAGTTGGCCTATGCAATTCCTAAGGGTTATGTGGGAAAATTAAAATATTGATATTTAACCCCAAGGCCTATAGTTTCTCATGGAAATTTAAAATTCTAAATTGATGGTGGAAAATAGGCCAATAAATTATGGAAAAATCATTAATTGCTCCAAAATGAAGTGGCATGGGGTCCTAGTTGGACTTGGGGGCACATAAGTGGATATGTGGGGTCCACATGAGGGAATATTCCTCCTTTACACATGGCACCATCCTCAAATTCGAATTTGGAGGGATAAGTAACTCCCATGGGGAAGGTGAAGAGTCACATGACTATTTTTAGTCAATGACAGATTCTATGACAACCCTATGACACCTTATGACAAATTCTGTTACAACTATTATGACATTATGACATGTAAGAGATAAAAATAGACCCAAAGAGGGCGCATGAGGTGTGTGGGGCCCAAGAAATATTCATGAAGTATTCCAAGTCGAAATTCATGAAGGAGATCAAGCAAAATCAAGACAAGTGTCACTTGGGTTAATCTAACAACCAAGATTAACACTAATTCGAGTTAATAAACCAAGAGAAGGGAAATTTGCATTTCTTGGAGGGAAAGGAGGCCAAGGAGTTTATTAAAAGAGGAGCAAGTCAAATTGGGTAAGATTTTGGATCATTTTTGTTTTGCACCCTTGGAGAGCTTCGCTTGTGCATTCACGGTGGGTGTTCACCTTCCCTGCTATTGAACCAATTTTGAAGGTGAAAGATCCCTGTCCAAGTTAGTTAGAGGAGAGGCCATTCAAACCTCTTATCAGAGCTGAAATCAAGTGTTTTTTTGTAGGTTCGAGTCCCTCTACAGTTTGATTTCATCTCATATGTCTTCTTCTTCTATCTCTTCTGTCTTTCTCTTCTCAATGATCATGTTCTAGTGTTAATGGCAAACTCATGGCTGCATAGAATTTGATGAGAATGTATTTGTGACTCCATGGATGTAATATCAGATGTATGGAACTGTATTGAAATGCATATATGAACCATAGCTTGAAATATCATGTGTAGCATGTAAAAATTCTAAGCAAACCCCTCATTTGAGTTAGTTTTATCCTATGTTTTCTTGTGGACTTTTGGATTAATTATACATCTGTTTTGTATCAGAATTTCTCTGAGTTTTTGCATCTGTTTGAGCAGTCCATGATGTACTATAGATTACCAAGTCACTTTATGCAGGCCCCTTGGGAATTTGATTAAAGTTCTTGAAACAATTTCCATGTCCATTGTTGACATTTTCCAATGCAATATCTATGTGTCACAACCTTTTGTTTTATAGGTGTAATGGTAGATTATAGAACATGATAAATGCTGCATTTTGGTTTCCCTTGAGGTCCTTAATCCAAGACAAGTCTCTGTTCAGAAATTAGGGAGGGTCGTATAGTGTTTGGGAAGCCAAAAAATCAATGACTAGTGGGGGGTTTCAAAATCGAATTTACTATTATTTTTCCCTTTCATTCCTCCTTGATTAATGCAAGTCATAACTGTCTCTAGCATGTTCCTAAGTGTCTAGTAGATGCATCAGGATGTCCTAATACCGATCAAGCCCTTCCAGACATAATTCAAAATCATTTGGGAGCATTTGGGGTAGCTTGGGTTTCACTAGTCCAAGGTTCAAAATTGGACAAAATTGAACAAATTTTCATGGTAGGGATATTACAATATATTGTAGACTTTTTCTGCTATATAAGTAGCATCTCTTTCTCTAATTTGTCTCTAGAATGCTCTGCTATATCTGTGAATATATGACTATAATCAGTTGCTCATTTTTTAGACTGTTCTTGTGTGCAATTGGTTATTTATTATTATCTTGTTTATACAAAAACTATTTATTGAAGATAAAACAATTTTACATATTTGGTTCTATGTTCACATTTCCAACTCTGTTAGTAAGCCCAGGAATCATTTTGCATTATGCTCTTAGATTACTTGCATATCATATATTGCATTTCAAAAAACCCTAAACGATGTATTGAACTACAACTAATAAAACCTTAAATCACAATGGTTCTCGGGCCATGATTTGTATGGGTTCCCTATTCGAAACAATGTTAGGTCTAATTGGGACCTTTCATCGGGGGTAACCCTCGCTGTTTACACAAAGTGAATTCCTCCTTGTCAACAAAATGGTCATGTAAAAGGGGTGTGATATTAGGCATTGGATATCCACAGATATACTCAAATGTAGACATCTTAGTAACTGTGTGATAGGTGGTATTATACCACCATTCAATTCTAGATGAAGCCACTTGAGCCTTTGAGATTGATTACTTGAAAAATAGTATTGAATATAACCATCTAAACAATTGTTAACTATTTTTGTTTGACAATCTATTCATCTATGATATGTTAAAGTCATGGCTAGTGTTGTTCTTATTATCTCGCATAACACTTTCTAAAAAATTCCTATGAATATTGGATCTATGCCACTTATTATTACTTTAGGAAATCCATGAAGCCTATGAATTTTCTTCATGATCAATTACGTTTCTTGGCTTTTAGTATATGAAGTTTTAATTCCCCAAAAATGTGTATATTTTGTGGGTCTATTTCTTCATGACCACCTGTGGTACTTGGCTTTCACTATATATACTTAAAATTCCACAAAAATGAGTAAGGTCTGTCCACAACCACAAAATCACATTCTTTACCTTTATGAATTTTGGGAAACCTATAATCAAGTCCATTGATATTTTGTCCCAAGTCTGACTAGGCATGTGTAAGGTTTGAAGTAACTCTCAATTATTTACCATCTCTCCTTTATTTCTTTGGCACACTTGACATTCTCTTAGACATTTTTGAATATATTTCTTCATTCCTACCTCCCCCAACAAAAAAATGATCCTTTGATATGTTTGAAGGTACCTTGAATGTCTTGCCACATGAGAGTTATGAGACTCCCTTAATATTTGTTGTTTCAAATTCAATTGAGGAAATACAAATATTATGTCCTCATACCAAAATATATCTCTCTTCCAATCCCAATGTTGCATAGAGTTATTCCCCTATTTTCGACATTGTATTTCTATATTATTCTCTTCTTTTCATTCATGACAAGTTTCTTCCAACTACAACAAAATGGAAGATGTAATGAAAGGAAAACTAGGATATTTTTCTATTTTGGAAAGAGCATATTCTAACACACTCTCCTTCCATTTTTCATAAATTATTTCAAAATAAAACCATTACATTTTAGCTACCCATTTTTGTTTCTCTTCTAACAACAACCTTTGCAAAAATTACTTTAGGTGGACATGGTTCGTCTTGAATTTAAAATGCTTCCTAGTGAGATATTGTCACCATTTTTTGTTTTCATGTAAAATTGTTGACATTTCTTTTTCATAAGTACATTTCACCAAGTCATTTCTCTTGAGTTGTTTAGTTTCAAAAGTCAGTGGTCTACCCTCTTGCATCAATACTACTAAAATTCCTTGTCATAATGCATCACATTTGACTATGATTCTTTTACCAAAATGAAGTGTTGCCAACATTGGTGTAGAATTCATATCATCCTTTAAGTGTAAGAATACTAAGGTAGTCTCTTCATTGCATACAATGATTTTTCCTTAAGAAAGATTTGAGTAGGCCTACAATGCATGCATAATTCTTAACAAATTTTCTATAATACCTCGTAAGACCCCAAAATCATCCAAGACACTTAATGGTCTTAAGAATGGGCCATTTTTTGATAGCTTGAATCTTTCGAGGGTCAACCTTGACCCCTTCCCATGAAACAATATGAGACAAATACTCCTTGTTTTCCAAAAGGACATTTGGACCTTTTTACATACTATTAATTGTTCTCAAGAATTTGTAAGATTTTATTGACATGTTTAATGTTCTTCCCATGATTTCCTATAGATAAGCATATCATCAAAGAAAATAAACACAAACTTTCTAAAATGAGGTTAGAAAATTTTCCTTGTAAGGCTTTGAAAAGTGGGAGCATTAATCAATCCAAAAGATGGATTGAGGACTCATAGAACCGTTTATGTGTTCGAAAAGTTCTTTGGGAATGTTTTCTTCTCTTAATTTGATTTGTTGGTATCTTTATTTAACATCCGACTTTGTGAAGTAAGCCACCCTATAAAGCTCACCTAAGAGTTTATCAAATTTTGGAATGAGGGAAGGTGATTTTGTTTAGATATATGTAATCATGACACATCCTCAAAGAAATATTTTTTTCTCACCAACACTACTTGGGCCCTCTTTCTTAGTTGAAAAATACCTATATCCAACATGTCTTGTATCATTTTCTCATCTCCCCTTATTGCTTACGTGGGTATCCATAACACCTTTTATCAGGAGGTATACTCCCAAGTATGAACTCAATTTAATGCTCATGATCTGTAAATGAAGGTAGCCCCTTGGGAATTTCTTAGAAGACTCTATGATGTTTTCTAAGGAACATTTTAATTCAATTTGGATATTCTCATCTTCCTGCTCCACTTCCATAGAATAAAGTCTAGAAATAACACCACTACAACCCTTTTTAGGAACTCCTCCATTCCGTGTGAGTTTGATTATCTAAGAGGGAGGATATTTTAATCCCTTGAGTTGTGTTGAATTCCTTATAAATAAATCTCATGAATAATTCATTATAGTTTGTATAAAAATTGTACCCAAAGTTAACCATTGAATTCCTAAAACATCATCTATTCTTCTAATATGAATGGCATACAAGGGACTTGATAAGTTATAGGACCACATACTAAGTTTAATGTTATGGAATTTTCCTCCACAATCAATACTTTCTCTATTAGCAACTAATACTTGCGAATTTGTCACTAGATACACAAAACAATTACCCTTCTAATGTTTTATTAATGAACTTACAAGTGTAACTACCTTATTCAATAAGCAATATGAACATTTGCTTCTTAATGTATCCTACAATCTTGAGTGTTTGAGGTGCCGAGACACTTGCAAATGCATGAATTGATATTTCACACATGTTTGGATCTATGTTGTGCAAAATTTCTACATCTTTTTTCTACTCATGTAAGTTCAAAATTTCCTCCTCACCTATTTGTGTGGATGCCTCTATTTCCTCCTCATCTTTAATTTCATATGTGAACAATTTTAATTCTTGGCATTTATTCCCTTTTTACCATTTACTATTACTATCAAAGCATAGCTATTTTTGCTATTTTTCTTTTCTTTTGTCCATTTACTTATGTGATATTTGAGTGGGTTGAGGCATGATTTTCTTATGAGGACCAAATCTATCTCTACTCCTCTTTAAGTTCTAGAATTAGACTTGTGTGTAGCTATATTATCGGCTTGAATATGATAAGCAAATTGCATAGCTTCATCAACAATTTCTAGATGTCTTAGGAAAAGCTCATGTTTAGTGTATTTTTTTAATCCATCCATGTAAGCTTCCAACATATGTTTGTCTCTTATGCTATCCACCATTGTGGCCAAAACCTACAATTCTAAATTATAGTCTTGAGCATCACTGAAGTGCTTGATTCTTGTCAGTTGACTAAAGTATTCTTGTTCTCAAACTCTAACATATTGTGCTTCTAGGTTTCTTGTAAATAAATCACAAGCATAATTATAAGAATGAGGGTTTCTTTAACTACCTATTGATACCACTAATATCATTTTGTCTTAAAATATAGAGTTACTGAGGAAATCCTTTGTTTATTATCACCATTTTTATGCAATTCAAATTATTGCTCTAACTGGTTTACCCATATAAAGACATATGTTCCATCAAACTTCCTTTATTCAATCTTAAGTGGATACACTTTGGAACCTATTTGTGATTAACTCCAATATCAAAGTGAAATCCTCATGGGATATGATTATTGGTGGAAGGTTTTTCCACCTAGATTTTGTACCTTTATTTTCATGAGTTCTTTTAGTCGCATTATCACTTTTAGGAAACCTCTCATGTAGAGAATGTATTCCTAGCTTCCATTTGTCCTTCTATTCCAATTTCGTTTTGTTTTATTCTTGAAAATGGAAATAATCATCCTTTTTAAACATTATACTATTAAGTTCCTTATATTGGATTGCAAATTGGATACCCAATTCTTCGAGTCTTCACTTTCTCCATGAGTCATGGAGGTGCTCTTGAAAGAGCTTTAGCTGTTGTAGAATTTTTTCTAGCACCCCTTGCCATGTGAGCCAAAAAATATTCACCTATAATTATCTTCCTTTTTCTTTTCATCACGTCGTTTGAATTACACCAAATAAAACTTGCAATAAAAAACTATGAAATTTCTAGTTAACATACCTTTTAAATCCCTTATTTGGGGATAGTCCTGTTATCAAACCATAGTAGCAAGCCTACTATTCTTGCTTAGCGGATATCTGCACATTTCAGATCCTGGATTTTTCAGAGTTTGGCTATGATGAGCTTGTATTTTGAGATCACTCATGATCAGAGCAGTATTGTATATCATATTTTTGTTAGACCTTGTGCCAAGGTTGAGCCTTGAGAGTTCAGATGTGATGACCGATGTGACCCTTTATTCCATATAGTTTCAGTTCAGTGCCCAGTGATGTTATTTCAACAGTGTTTCAGATGATTTTGGATGATTATTGTTATGAGGTTATATAGCCTATGGACTTCTGATCATTGATTATGTATTATTATCTTGTTGCTTTAGTCATCTTCACAGCATTAGCTTGGTATATGATTCATGATGTGGCAAACTTTGTAAAATGAAAATGAACTATCTCGATGATGTTATAATTTGTAAAATGGACATATTACTTGCACACTTAGGTTTTCTGACAAAACTCAGTGGTTGTATTACCCTCCTATGAGCATAGATATGGTCTTCCTTGACATTCTTGTCTGCTAGCTTAGGCACCACTTTCACTTGACTCCATCCATCCATGACCTTCCTATATTGGATTTTACCCTTGACTTGCCTTTCATGACCTTTTGATACTGAGGACTTCCCTATTACTACCTCTGTGTTGGATTGCATCCATGTTTGTTTAGTCTCTCGACTCTGAGTTGGTGACATAACTTGCCTTTGGTGAATTGGATTCTAGGCCTAAATCATTCTGGTCGGTTGTCCCAATGTTTGGCACTGGTCGAAGTCCCCTTAGTCACTTGAGATGTTGTTGGCTAAAACTGAAAGCTCATGTACTACCTATTGGAAATCTTTATAAATTCGCCCATGGAAATTGTAAACTCTAGAATGTGTTTCTCAACACACGTGAGTAAAGGGCAAGAGAAATGAAACGCTAAAAATACTCCTCAAAGAGTACAAGAAAGGTCCAAAAAGAAAATGTTATTAAAAAGTTATATCTATTATTGTTGACCTTGTATATGTATAAACATGCCCTAGATGCAAGCTGTAATTAGTTGTGCTTCTCAGCACATCTGAAATCCGAAGGGTTATGTAGGCCAAACAGGCCATGAAATGAAATTGAATGATCCTAATGAACCTGGATTAGCTTGATGATCCTAATGAACCTGGATTAGCTTGATGTAGACATGATGCCTAAGTTGAATAAACACTTTCTAAACAAGTTATCCATTTGTGAGGCACAACCCTTCCCCGTGTTATTTGTCTGGCACAGAGTGTAGCTTCCCCCTCTCCCAGTCCAAAGTGTCATCTAGTTGAATTTAGGCAAGTCATCCCCTTTACCTAGCCTTGATTCTTAGCCTTCACCCTAAGCTAGCAGTTAGACCATGTCCAATGGTGAGTTTGTCATTTAAGCTATTGTGCAAGTAAATATAAATAACAATGAAATATGTAAACATGATAAATGTCACTAAATGATGTTTATGCTTTAAGTTAGGCCGTGAGTATGATTAAAGGAACATGTCTTAGTCTATTGATATGATTTGTCCTTGGTTGTATATTGACCTAGTCAAACCTAGTTTGACTGTGGTCATTCTTGGGATCCATGATGTGGGCCATGTATGCTTATTGATGATGATTGATGATCCCACATACTCTTGATATTGATACTATATGGTGGACTTATGATTCAGATGGTGATTGATGCAGTTCAACATGTATTATTATTATTTCAGATCATCAGATTATGCACTGTCCATACATGGTGGACCCTACAGTTGGCCCATAAGGGCAACCCATGGTGGACCCTACAGTTGGCCCATAAGGGCAACCCATGGTGTATGAGTACACATTCTTAGTAGTTTTGGGTCTTCTTGATCCAATGAGACACTAATCATTCAGTTTCGGGCACTTCTGACAGTGATAGATGCAATTTTCTACTTGTTGACCGGATTGGGGGATGTTTTCCCAGCCTGTCCAACAAGGGCCATGAGAGGCCAGCTCACTTAGGGCGTTGTATGAAGAGGGAGTGGTCCAACCACTTGATTTTACCATTATACCCCCCTTTTGGAGAGCCTGGTGGCTCAATTTGACAGCGCAGACACCCTAGGTGGCAGTTTCAGCAGCTTCATAGTAACCGAGGCAGATTAAAAATGGAATAAAAGGGTCACTGAGGAATTCGATTTGGGCAATTGAGGCAAGGTTTTGGCACTTGGTCTTCACAGAGGCCTTCCAGGGTGAACTCCCCATCTTCCATCCAATTATCATCAGTCAGTGGGGTCCACAGAGGCCACGGGAGGCCATTTACTGTATGTCTCTCACAGTTTTTTAGGACAGGATTTGATCATTTGTATTATTTGGACATATTATTTTATATTATTGTGCCATGGGGATGAGCTAGCAATGATTGATGCCTCCTAGCCCCACCATGAGCTTTATGAGTCAAGTCCATGTTATTTGAGGTGGGCCCATGTGTTTTAGCCCCCTCTAAAGGATGGCGTCACCCTCACTTAGTCACTTTTAGCTATGACGTCACCTCTATTTTGAGTGATCCATGTGATATTATGTTATGGCTCATCTTAGCCATTGATTATGTTGTGAGATCTTTTAATCTCAACCACTCATTTCATAAAGTGGTTTTGAGATCTAGGGTTTTGGTCTTTATTATCCTATATAAGGAGGAGACCCTCATTGTAAAATTCATCTAGAGATTTTTGGCTCTTTGCTATTGGAATACAAATACTTTCTGGGCATCTTGGATCTTGGAGTTGGAATGCTTGTGGTGACTGTAAATGCTTCTTCCTCTGCACTGACAGATATTGGTGGCCATCTTGATTTTATCTTCAACTAACATTGTTTTGTAGGCAAAGAAGAAGTTTTTGGAGAAGTGCGAATTGGTGGGGAGGCCTACCCTTAAAGCTTCAAGAGGACGTTTTGGTTGACCGGGAGTTGTTTTGTCTTTGTACCAACAATTCATGTTTATCATCTCTTTGTTTGCATCTCTTTCCATTCTTGATTGATTGATTGATCTTTGTGTCCTTGATTGACAGGAATAGGGAAATCAATTTGGTTGAAGGAGGCGAAATATTGGCAATAAGGGCTCGTCCAAGTTTGGCATTTGATCTTTGTGGGAAGTAATCCTCGTTGCAAGCATCTTCCATCTTCATCTTCCAGGTATGTTCCAAGAGGTATGAAATTCTTCTATCTTATCCATCTATTCTCTTAGATCTAAAAACCCTCATTTTTCACTTTTTCCTAGATCTACTTGGATCTAGTTTGTCTTTGGGAAAAATAAAAAGAACCCACCTCTATAACATCCATGGGAATTTGGATCTATAGTTTGGTGGCAATTGGGCTTCATTTGACACATTTTTCGAGGCACTTAGCCTTCCTTGGGTGAGGTTGCACTCCTTGGTTGGGTGAGTTTTGCTAGTTCCAAGACTTGGGTAGGTGAGATCCCACTTGATTTGCACTTCTCTCACTTGATAACCTACCCCTAGTGCTTCATCTCTTTGATTTTTGCCTTGTGGGCCCCATTCCTCATCTTGAGGGTTGTGCCCAACTTGGGTCATTGGGTGATGCACTTTCAACCTTAGATCTATGGAGATCTAGCTTCTTTTTGGGCATGCCATCTTAAACCCACTTTGATAAATGCCTTAACTACCCCGATCTACAATTTGGCATACTTTGGACTCCATTTGCCCCTCCATCTAAAGGCACTAGTCTCCTTGGGTCAATTCGCACTCCTTGGGGATTGTGTCATTTGCTAGATCCCATATGTGGGTGTGTCTAAATCTACCTTAGATCCATAGATCTACATCATCAAACACCCCTTAGTGCCACTCCACCCCTAACTTCACCTTGTGGGTCCCATTTGGGTCATTTCCATACTTTGAGGAAGTGGGTCCCACTTGTGTATTTCATGGTACTAGATCTATCTATTTGATCTCCCTATGTGGCCTAACTCATTCATTGGTTGAAACACTTGTCACTTCTTAAGCCTCTTCAACCACATCATAACTCTTGGGACCACCTAAGCTTGCATTGGTTTTCGTAACTCAACTTTCACATCCCCCCTAGGAACCATTGCTTTGGCTAATCTTCTGTCGATTGGCTATAGGGTCTCCCCCTTGGTCTTGTTCTGTCTAGATCTAAAGTGACGAATGCCTCGGTTGACGTGACTCCCAGCTTGCATTGGGAACCATGGCATCTCTTGGGTCACCTCTTTAGTTGTCTGTCTCCTCTACCATCCTGGATGGGATACCTTTAGGGATAACTACAAGTTGTGTGATAACAAGTCCTATACAACATGTTACAACTTCACCAATTATAATCCTCTATTGCCGAAATGCTTAGAAGATGTAAAATGAGATGTTATCTTGATCCTCATAACTGTTATAATTCAATTTGGACCTTCCAAGGGAAAGTTATGGTCACATTACCATAATCACATCACTAAAACTTGTTATTTTTCACCCTATTTCAAAAGAGCAAATTTGTACAAACAGTCACATAACTAATACTTTACTTCCAAATATGAAATTTATACCTAAAATATCCAGTTATGTTTTATTTCCAATACAATATGGCACTCAATTTGGATCTCCCTAGCTTCATATATAACTACTTTACTGAGAACACATATTTAATACTAGTTTTGGGACTAGTAAAAATCCCTAGCATCTATAGCTTGTAATTCTAAAAATAGAGAGAAACATAATCTGAAAATTTGACCAAAATTACTTTGCCATTCTTGTGGACTCACTCAAGATAAGCCAAAAGCAAATTATAGTGAAAATGGTAAGATGACTCTTTTAAAGGAACCAAACCAAGGATTGCCCACTCTAATACCAAATGTTGTGTACCAAATACCTCATAACACATGAAAATAAAAATAGAAAGAATAAGTTCATGCCTTGCAAAAGATAGAGAGTTAATGAATAAGTAGTCTCTTTCAAAAGGCAAATTTCCTTTATTAATATAAAAAGGAGATAAAGTGGGCATGCTGTTTCCTACACTCTGTTGATCTAACTAACTATAACTAATAGACCAATGTTGATCTAACTAACTATAACTAATAGACCAATAATGAATGAGGATTAGGGCCCTAACAATATATATTGATAAGTTTGCGAAGGTATATTTGGATGATTAGATATTATACAACATACTAAAGCATCATGTTGCAAAGTTATGGTTGATGCTGGATAGGTGTCTCCAAATGTAGTTATCATTGAATATTAAAAGGTGCATCTTTTGCACACAATTTGAGGTGTTGTTGGGACATATAATGTGCAATGAATCAAAATATGGGATGCATGTAGAGTTGAGAAGGCTAATGGAAGAATTGTTGCATAAAAGAGTGTCATTTATCTACATGACTACCTGCAAGGCAGGGTTCACAGATTTAAAGCAATGGATGGTAACTATGCCGATTTTGATCTTCCATGATTGGAATGAGATTTGTCATGTACACATAAATGCGTTTGGCATTGCAATGGGAAATGTTCCAGCATAACTGGAAGAAGGTACATTGGATCACTCAATATATTTTGCAAGAAATAAATTATCATGGGTTGAGTTGAATCGTGACTACAATAGAATGGGAAGGGTTGGCCATGGTGTGTGCACTCTAAAAGTTCAGACATTATCACCTGGATGGTCCATTTAAGCATTGAAGTATTTGGTCAATATGTTGATACTCAAAGGGTGGATCTATTGTTGGTTATTATTGTTTCAAGTGTTCAACTTTGAGGTGGTAGTAAGGCCAAAAATGTGAAGTTGGATCCTTTCTCTTTTGCATGGAGGTCGTTCCAAACTTCTTTGTAAAGATCATCAAATTCCTTAGATTATGATCAACAACAATGCAAGCGTGGTAATAGTATTAGTTGGCAACATAAGATGTGTGATGGACAATGAATGGTCAACAGTGTTGTGTGAAGCCCATGACGAGAAATGTAAAGGACACTAGAAGGGAAAGGACAAGCAATGTAAAGGACACTAGAAGGGAAAGGCTACTGCATGAAAGGTACTACGCCCAGGGCTTCAGTGACTGATACTTTTTATAAATGTCAAGGAGTATGCAAAGCATTGTGATATTTGCTAGCTTGTGGGACAACCCTCACTGTAAGATAAAATGTCATTGCAACCCATTGTGGTCAAGAAGGGATTCTAATGTTAAGTGGTGGATTTCATTGGACTGATGAATTTGTTTGCACAACATTTAGGGACCTGAGATATTATCATCTTGATAGATTATCTACCCAAATGGACATAGGCTACACTCACCTGGGATTGCTCAACGAAGACTACCTGTTTGCGTAGCATGATTAGCGATCCGGGGAAACATATCATAAGGGGAACATTGGCTGCAGTGGTCAAGGAATTCATGATCCATCACTATCAAATGAAGTTGTACCACTTACAAGCCAATGGAACGAAAAAGATGGGAGCAACCCCCTCAAATTACCTTTAAGCATAGACAAAAAATAATTGCCCACTACTGATCGTCAGAATTGTCAACTGGACAAAAACATAATCCTAATCAAACATAAAAAGGAATGTATCATCCACTTTTTCCGATCACATTTTAGCGTCTGCTGATAGGCCATCTGTATGAATTTGTATTCGAGAATCCATTCACGACCATCAGAAGTCCCGAAACAGATGGTATTGCGTAAATTAAGTGATTTGCAGTCCCCCTGAGCAACTCTTACATATTCCTGTTCATCGTTCAATTGGTGACTATACAATTGATGCTTTATGCACTAAACAATTTGTATATTCCCATATGATACAAATGGCAGTATATTTTACAGCATAAAACAGATCGGAGCTCCTAATAAACCACCAGTTTGCAGCAAGCCTGTGACCTTTTCATAAATTATTTCTCAAGACTTGACTAAATCTTTGTAAATCCCAGATCTGGAATCAATGGCACCCCAGAGAACTGTTGGAAGCACTGAAACAAATTCGTCTACAGAGTATCCTAGTGCATGTATGGCAGAAAATTTGGCAGCCTTTCATCAAACCAATAAGTACTTACCTCTGCTAAGGAGCCGCTCAAGGCCTGCAAAGATGAGCGGCACTACCACAAATGTATAAATGTTGTTCCATTCGTATTAGACCAGGAGAAGCCGAAACGCATGATATTTTCTGCTATCTTCTTGCTATCAAGCTGCTTAAACACCGCTAAGCATCCCGTGTAAGCAGGCACTTTATAATACTTTAAGACGGGGAATCTTCTTGGTGATGGGCAATTTCTTCTGTAGTTAGCATTCCAATAAGGGCTTTGTTATTGTAATGATATACAAGACATATGGACTCTGAATAGTTTGGATCATAGACAGAGCCGACCCCTAAAAGGTAATGGCGAATGAAACCTATCATCTCTGGCTGACTGGAGGGAGATGCAACTGTAGGGTGAATGATCTACAACAAAAGTGAGACAAGTCGACAAATCAAACAAAGAAGCTTGTATATATATTTCCTTAATACACACTAACAGAGGTGAGATATAAAAAAGACAATAATAACAGCAATGAGCATAGTCCAGGATGAAGAATTTACATGGTTTCAGAATGATAATAGTCTCAAAGAATTAAACACCACATTTAATTAAAAACGAAAAAAGAAAAAAAAAGTGTTATAGGGCATTACAATGCACAAGCAGAGGTGTAAAATAGGTCTCCATTTTATTGAGTCTCTGATGCAAGGCTTGCCAGACATAGTAGCGGTTCAAGAATCCAAATGTTTATGAGAAACGTCAAACATCAACAGCTATTAATATGCATCTACAACAGCATTAAAATTGGGCATTCAATCATAATCATGTTAGTTCTTGAAAGAACAGTATTGGGAAAAATTTGCAAGAAAACGCTAGTTAAATCGTACGCAATAAAGCACCTAACAACAAACTCAATCCACTAAACCACAGACAGAACGGACAACTTTTTTGTAGAAGGAATATTTACATGACTGAGGAACAGGATTGCCATGAATGCTCCCCTTCCAAGCTCTTCTCACCAAGATTTGTTCCCTCCCCTACACATAGGTTGCTTTCGAAAATGAAAAGATCCCCATCCACCAATGGTGCTGCCCTCTTTATAGCTCAATTTTCAGTTACAAGACCTATCAAGATTCCTCCAATTTTTCCAGTTACGAAAATAGGGCATGATGGGCTATTCTTAGCAATTGTTGTGGACCAAGCCTACTACATGCCTAATAACTAACCACAGAAATTATCCACGATACTTTTATGGAAGAAACTGTGATATGAACGTTGAAAAGTGACATAAAATGTGTTAACATCCCCTAATTCGTGAATCACCACTATTGAGATTTGCAATGTTCACCCTATCAATGCCAAATGAAACCCACTAACCATATTAGCCAGCCAATTCTAGATCATTAATGTGAACACTGTCATTAATTTTCAGGGACTGCTAAGCCAAACCCCATTTTGGATTGAACAACTGGTGCATTAAATTGAGATGTGCGACCCGCTAAACACTAAACCAAATGTGTTACATATTAAACAGCCGGTGCACCCTTGTGGAAATTCCACTCAGATTACTTCATCAAGCTCAGACAGCCGGTGCACCCTTGTGGAAATTCTGCTCAGATTACAGCATCAAGCTCAGCCACCAAACCCGTTTCAGATATCCTGCCTTGTGCATTGTTACCAAAGTTGGCCCTGCACTTCATCCATTATAATTCATTCCCTATGACTGAATCATGTACATTTTCAGTAACATCCTTACAGAAGCCGGTATTTACCGCTGAATATGTCACAGCTTCAGTGTTAAGCCTTTTCTAAGATCCCATGTTATTGTCGATTGGCCTCTTGGGGTGTGCCTTCCTTGTATAGTCCATCCTTAGAGTGGTATATGTAATCTTATCAGGGACATGACCGCTATCTTTCATCTTATTATACAACTTTATTGCTTCCTCTCGATTACCCGCTTTGCAGAGTCCATCCATCAATGTGTTGTATGTAACAACACAAGGGCTCAAACCTTGTTTTGGCATCTCAGACAAGATTTGTTGAGCTTCATTTATCCTGTGCTGCTTACAGAGACCATTTATGAATATATTATAACTAACTATGCCGGGCCTGCAACCTTTCTCTGGCATGTCATGAAGGAGCTCCCTCGCCTTCTCCAAATTACCTACCTTGCAAAACCCATATATAAGTGCATTATATGTGATTTCATCAGGCTGAATTCCGACTTGAACCATATCATGTAGAAACCGGAGAGCTCCTTGAAGCATGCCTTCTTTGCAGAGACCATCAATAAGAGCATTGTATGTGATAACATTCGGATTGTACCCCTTGTCTACCATCTCATGCAGCATTTTGGTGGCTTCCTGCCATTGCCCTTCCTTACAGAAACCATCAATAAGCGTGGTGTATGTAACAACATCAGGGTATATGTTCTTGCTGGGCATTTCATGGAAGAGCTTCATACTTTCATGCAGCTTGCCTTCCTTACAGAAACCATCAATAAGTACATTGTATGTGAAAACATTAGGGCATATGTTTTTGCCAGGCATTTCAGAGAAGAGCTTCATACCCTCATCCAACTTGCCTTCTTTGCGGAGACCATCAATCAGAACAGTAAATGTAATAACATTAGGGTTATACCCTGCTTTTAACATATGACATAGTAGTTTCTTGGCCTCTTGGAGCTTACCTTCTTTGCATAATCGATCTATGAGGGTCGTAAGCGTGATTGTGTCAGGCTCATAACCCTTTTGCAGCATAATAGTTAGCAACCCGAACCCGTCCTCCAACCTGCCCTCCCTGCAAAGCCCTTTGATGAGGGTATTGAAGGTTGTGATATTTGGAATATACCCATGTGCTTCCATTCCTTCAAACACTTTGAATGCAAAATCCATTCTACCTGTTTGACAGAGACAGTTGATGACGATGTTCAAAGTTTTGAGATTTGGAAGAATGTCTGCTTCAAGCATAAGCTTGTAAATAGAGAATGCTGATTCATGCCGATTCCGCCGGGCTAGGCTACTTAACAAAAGATTGCAGGTGATGAGACTCGGGGTGGATTCAGATTTATCTGAAAGCAGTTGCTTGAAGGTTTCCACTGCTTCCATAAGCCTGTTGCTTTGACAAAATGTTTTAATGCGGATGTCTGGGGTGGCACTGGAAGTGTGGAAGCAATGCTGGAGAATGAAACAGGCAAGTGATTTCTTCTTCCATGTGGCAGTGGAAAGCATTGTAGTCCCGATGGTAGTGGCCGCCATGTTCGGGTTACCAAAATGAAAAAGAGGTCGAGATTGAAGAACACTAGAAGTCTACAACCTTTGCATTATGTAAAAATGCCTCTCACTGGCAATCTCGCACTTTCGGGCAGTCCGTTAAAAGATGTATAATGGTAAATCATTTATTGTTATGTCCTTGACATATATGATTTGGGTGGAGTTAAACTGACCGTACAATAGTTAATATTTTTCAATCTAAAAGTTTAATATTTGAAATATAAATTTTATTTATTATAAATTTTATTGTTTTAATTTTTTATTGGTTGAAAAAATGTGAAGTCAACCTCAAAAACAACGAGTCGGGTTCACCTGACATATGTCCATCTTGATGTCATCTCCATTATTCACGCTGTTGTTGCTTACTGCTTACTGACAAAACCAACGTCCAACTCGTGACAAGACCAGTGTCCAACTCCATATCCGTCAGCATGCATTCAAATTGACATTCAACCATTCTTTCAAAGTTTTGTAAAGTCAACGGGCTTCTTACAATGAAGTCGTGAACCATGGACGAGGGTTCCATTCCATACAAAAAAGAATGAAAATAAATTTCAAGCAATCCATAATCGTGAACCATCGACAATCGACAAGGGTTCCATTCCATTGTTTTTTATTAAATTTATAATGCGATTATGTGCGACTTTGGAAGTGATGATCGCCAGCGATACACCCAACCTAATCAATTTACAACTAAACCAAGAGAGCTATCATAATGACAGCTGCTGATTGGAGTAGGAGCATTGTTCAAAGGAGAACATGTAAGAAAAGAAAAATAATAAGTACACAAGCAAATTGGCCACCATTCAGTTACTTTCTTGTCCAGGTACTCACTGATAGAGAAAATGGGTGAGATATTTAATCCAAAAAACATCTACTATAAGAAAATTTGAACTTTGAAGTTTGAGGTTGATATGCTCAAGCGCAACCGGTTAGCATCAAAGAACATAAAATTCATGGATACAGATAAATATTTTATTATTACTACTGATGTTTGATCCAGGTGTCTGAGGACCAATTTTTTCACATTTTGCAAGCTTAAATTGATTATAACACCTACCACTTGTGCTTGGAACAACTGTATTTGAATAAACAGATACTAACCATGAGTGCCAAAAAAATAGAGCACCCTCAATCTACAATGGTCGAAAAAGGTATAGTGTGTGGAAATTGCACAAAGAGAAAGATGTAGCATATAGGACAAAGTGGGATTTGATGCGATAGCAATTGGGAAAAAGTTTCAATCAGTATCAAACCTAAACACTTCTATGAATATCAAAACCGTGATTAAAAATCCAAGCTTCATTCTAATTTTTCATGCCGATAACCCTTGTTTTTCCAACAATAACAGATTTTCCATTTGCTTGCTACAAAAATCTAAAATTAAACATGACTGGTACAAAGATACCCATAAGACTATCATAACATTAAAATTCAAAACCCTTGCGTGGGAAAGATATCTGAGAGATCAATTTATGCACGCGAACAGTTTGACAGGTTGTCTGATGAATTAAAATGAAACTAGCGGAAATCGATCTCCTTACCTTGAAATATTTATAGCAGGGTCCATATGTCATTGAGCCCACCCAAACTAGTATAAGTTGGTGAAGCTCTAAAACTATGCTCTCCACACCCATATCATCTGCACGATCAAATATTTCATGCATACCTAGGATCAAGGTCTCCGCTCCTTCCATCCCAAACCACTTCTTCTCCGTTGATGTTCTTAAAATTCTATGAAGAACTCAACGATCTTGTCCTCTGCGTGGGATATCAGCTTCTTGTGACTGTAATGCTGAGAACATCGGCTCCTCCAATCTCAACGGTGATATTTGCAGCATGCTACCTCCTTCCTCACACAGACACGTAGCAGACATGGCTTACACGTACATACTTGCCTCACACCCTTTGCTTGCAGCCTTGAACTAGTCTTGTCCTCCGCGGCATCCATTTTAAGCTCATGATCGGCGATTGACTATTAGGATTTCAGACTCTTGGAACCCTGGATTTTGCACAATTTCATCTTCTAAATATTACATCGAAGTCTTTGTGGCTGCAGCATTGGCCAAGTCTGGTCTTTCGTTTATAGGTCGTGTTGAATACATTATAATAGAATGGAAAAGACACAAGTTTTTTTAGACTACCAGTTGTATGCAGTGCATGCCCAGGCTATACATGGTAGCTATTTGAAATGCATGCTCAACTACGTGGTGCTATTTCTATTAATTTGATTTATAATTTATTAATACCAAGAATATTTTTATTTTAAAATCAATTTTTATTTATAAAATTATAATGTTGTCTCTTGGATTAAATGAAATCGATGTGTTTACCTTCTCAATGCTTCTTGGTTGGTGCTTTAGCCTATCACTTTCTCAAAGATGCCGGTCTCGATATTCACTCTCGAAACAGGATTGCCCATAACATTTTTCCCTATCTCTACCAGGTGTTCCAAATTTTTCTTAATTGAGAGATCGATTGAGCTTGTATCTCCTGACAATTCAACCTGATCCCAACTATGCAATTTATTAGACCTTTTAATTAATACAGAAGCTGCAATATATAATAAGGTTTCAATCTCTAAACAACCATATGGCGCAATTATTTATATAGGAAAGAAAGAAAGGACCTGGATTCTTAGATAGTTCTTTTCGGACTTAAAGGCTTGAAACACGCCCAATGCGTGAATGTCCACCATATCTGCACATGATTGCATAAACATGTCAATTAGGGGCACGTTACCACCACTAGATAACCATCCAAACAGGGCCCACTTTGCAACGTTAGAGGCGTTGTAACTAGTCGTTTCCTGTCTAGTTCCAAGAGAAAGCACCAGAAACTGGTGAATATCCTATTTAAAACACAACTTCATCAGTTTAGTTACCTCTCTCAAATGTCAATGGTAATGACTATTTGGCTGTGTGAATCAGACTTATAAAAAATGTGCTTACAATCAATTTTTATTTATAAAATTATAAATTTAAATTTCACTATAATTCATAAAGATATGTTTATTGTCAATATTGTAGTATGATGTATAAAGTAATCACCATATATAGTGGTGTAATTTTGTTATGTTAGTTTGTGTGGAACCTTGTTTTTTCAATCATTCTGAACTTTAATATAAAGCTATAAAGTCTATGAAAAAGCTTAATAATTTATATTAATAAAAATCAAATAGACCTAATGTTGCTTAAGGAAGTTGAGTCAACGTACAAGCCATGTATCAACGCTTATTCAATGTATAAAAAGCGTTGAATTAGTTTCAATACCATGGGTTGTATGTCAACCCAACTTCGCTTAGGCGATGTTAGGCCTGTTTATTATTATTGATTTATTGTACCTTCTTAAGCAACATTAGGTTTTTCCCTATTTTGATATGTTATACTACTAATCGTAAATTGAAATTTGTAAACTTGAGTTTAGTGTATTGAGTACATTTTTTTTTGGAGGGTGGGGTATTTTGTTAAGGGTTATCTTTTATAGTAATGCAAATTATGTGACTCCATTTTCCTTTGAGAGAGAAACATTTTCACAAGGGCCGTTGCATTATACACACTGTACCCAAACATTCTCCATTTTTCCTACCGGTTTGATAGTCTTAGAATACTTATATTTTCCTTTGCAATGGTTGATCTTGATATTATTTCATTATGTGCATGTTAGAAAATAGCTTTATCAGCCGCTCAACAATAGATCCCTGGAAGCACTATTCTGTATTCATATGTAAAAGTTTATTTGAGCTTACACAATGCTGCCAACACGCTGCATTTCGAAATTGTTGCATTTTTACTCCGCAAATGACTTAAGCATTCAAGAAATGTAATATTGTTGACAATTAAGTTGCAGCCAAGTCTTTGTATATTAAAAATAAACACGGTCAGCTTTGAATCTCCCTCAAATGCTAAGGAAGAAAAAATTTCCACATCTTAAAATACTAATTTAAAAATCTATCGTAAAATTTTGTAATATATGTATAATGGATGGTATTGCATGTATCAATAATTCTCATATAGATGAGTTTCATGGAAGATGGAAGAGTTAGATAAAGCATGTAGACTTCCAACGTCCAATAACCAGTCATACCTACTATTCAGCCCCTAAACCTATTGACCGACCGAGTTGAAAGAACAAAAGAAAGGGTTGATGTTCCAACAAAAAAATTAGCGGACAACAACTCTGCCACTGTTGCTAATAGGAATACCAGCTATTTATGAAAGGAATCAAACCCTTAAGTAGATTTGTGAAGATATTTCTAGAATGACCCTTGATTGAATGTGTTGGGAATGCCAGATTGTTATTCGTCCCAATATTCCAATATTCGATTCCTAAACAAGTGGGGTTGCTTGCCATCACAAACCCCAAATAACTTTTGTGGAATTACCAAGAAACATAATCCATATAAAAACAGGTGGGTCTTAATGTTTCCTTTCAAAACAAATCTTTTGCACAGAGAGTTACAATAAGTGTATTCTGATATAATACCTTAGTCACCTTTCTGCTTTGCATATAAGATTCTATCTATGCTAATAGTCGTAGATTGTTATGGCTATTGTAGGATTTAATGCTCAGTGACAAAGGAAAACAACGGCAAAGAAAGAGCTAGAGATGGCAGTTGGGAGGTACTTTAATTCAAATGGTCTTCCATTCTTTCATACTCAATATCCATTCTTTTGGGGAATGGTGAGTACTATTGAGAATTGTGGAGGTGGTGGCAAACCTCTATTTCATAAAAAGTTGAGGACTAATGATTTGAGCAAGTTTATGGATACATTATTTTTATTCATCTTAACTTCTATCAATTGTCCATATCTCCAAGTAAATAGATCCTTCCTATAGCTTTCTACCAATAGCGCACGTGGCAATGTCAAGGACATTGCCACCACGTGGCTCTTGTTTGATATAAGTTTTTACTCGTTGCACAATAGTTAGGGAGGTGTTTACAACTGACTACGGGAGATGTGGATTATTTTTTTATATTGATTATTTTTTAATTTTCAATATTTATAATTTTTTATAATTTAATTTATTAATACTATAAATATCATATTTACATTATAAATATGATATATCTATTAAAATTGTAAATGTATTAAAATATAATTTAATATATAATGCATTATATTATATGGATAAGGGTTTATAATATAGATATTATAATTGGCTTGGTGCTATTTAAATTTATCTTACTATAAACTAGCATTTGCCTTTTGAGGGGCAAAAATGAACGTCGGTAGGAAAAGAGGAAAGTTAGAAGAAACAAAAACATAGGCACATGTAGCGAATGATACTGTTAGGAAAAGAGCAAAGTTTGTAACAATCTCAGATTACAAAGACATATGCACTCAATCCATAACAAAAAATAATGTTAAGTTCATCAACACAGTGATCCAACTACAATTGCTTTTCTCACAATCTCTATAGTAGTAATCTCAACACTATAGATTACTACTATATCTGGAATATATAAGCAATTTGAAAAAATATTTCTGCAATAATATTAATGAAAACAATGATTGTAATAGCTCCTAAACTGCACAAACTACTTGTGAACAAAAGTTTGCTTTCATGCCATGTGTTGTAGCAATAAATTTAGGAATCTCCATATACAAGTATAGGTATAGAACTCTTTCATGGACCAGCTCTTGATAGTGCCACAATCTAAGTTGTAAATGAATCTTCATTATGTTTGCTTCAAGAATGGAAGATACAGTGGGAAACCCAAATATGTTTCTTTCTTCTCATTGAGGATTTCAAGTCCACAATAAAAACTTTACATCCTTCTCAACCATGTAAAGGTGAACAAACTGTCACTACATGAACTAATCTTCTGAAAATTACTAATAAACCAAGGAAAGTAACTGGTTATCAATGACTCTCACCGCATCAAGGATTCACATGTCTTCTGACAATATAGATAGTGCACAACAAAGCACAATAAAAATGCAGACTTACAACACAATAGGAGTGGTGAATCTTCGTTATGCTTGCTTCAAGAATGGAAGATATTGTGGGAAACCCATATATGTTTCTTTCTCTCATTGAGGATTTCAAGTCCACAATAAAAACTTTACATGCTTCTCAACCATGTAAAGGCGAACAGACCTGTCACTATATGAATTAATCTTCTGAAAATCACTAATAAACCAAGGAAAGTAAATGGTTATCGATGACTCTCACTGCATCAAGGATTCACACGTCTTCTGACAATATAGATAGTTCACAACAAAGCACAATAAAATGCAGACTTACAACACAATAGGAGTGGTCGTAGCTCTCAATATAAAGGTTGTATTTATTCAACGTGGAGGTAGATGAGGAGAGGTCGTTTTGCTTGGTTGCTTTGTTTTTATGAATGTAAAAGAGAGTACACAGTTTACAAATGAGCTGAGATTAATATTTATATCACTACTACTTGGGATAATCCATTATGAGCTTAGCTTGAAAAGCCATTGCCAATAAGGAAACTGAAGAGCATTGAACTAAAAAAGTAGTAAAATATAGCACTGTTACAAAAATATGAAGAAGCATTTAGGTTTTTTAGAGAAAAGGAATCCCAATAATATCGATTGAAAAGTACACATTACATATAAACATTTCTGCAATAGTTTCTCAAGAAGGGAAGTTTGTTTTCATTGACAAAGAAGAATAGATGAACAACAAAATGGGTTGGTTCACCACTATATAGCCTTGGAAGAGTTTGTTATCTGGTGAAATTGCAAAAATGAGAATAATAGGCAAAGTTTTCATTTGAGTGTTGTACATATGAGAATATACAAATGATATTTACAATTAAAATTAGCTGGACGCTTCTAAATTGGAAATATAGTCTACCCATGCAGTAGCTTCTTCAGTTATGATATTATATTCATCAGGCTTTAATAGTTTTAGAGACACTTCATGATAAGACAGTTCTGTTTCTATATTTGCAACTTCTATTGGTGCAGCCTTGCAGGTATCCTCAAGGAAAATGAGATGTGTATATGTTTGCCTCACATAGAAGTTGATGTCTTCTTCTGTTAGAGCATCAATTTTCTTGATGTAGTTCAGGTTTGATTACAACACTTGCTGGAGTTCTGCCATTTGCTGATCCTTAGGGGGGAGCTTATCGATATTGGCTGCCATAGGGAGCTGACATTTATGGTGAACCTGATGGATTTCCTCATAGAAGTTTGGGCACTTTTCAAGAGTTTTATCAATCTCGGCATTTAGTCGATTAGTGGCTTTCCTGCAAAATTCAAGGAGTGCAATATCCAACTTCAGGGTCGCTAGTGTTTTTTGAGGGAGGTGAGGAGGAGATGCTGGGTTATTTTATCTCCAAGTTAACTATTTGTTAAGCTTGTTTCCAGTAGTAATCAAATGTTGATGCATTGCTATTGAGCTTGCAGCAATTTCCTGCATCCTTGCCATGAATTGTTTGATATTGTAGAGTTGTTGAAAGAGTATTTTTTGATAGTTTGAGACTTGCTCTTGAAGCTTGCATGCTTGTGCCCATAACGGTTCCATGAGTGATTCCTTATCTCTCAACAACTTATCTAATTGAGTCTTCAATTCATTGGCCTTGCTGTTCGCCACCGATGCACGTGTTTCAAAGTCTATAAGCTTCGCTTGAAAATCATTTGTCTCCCCTTCCATTATCATTAACTAAACAGTTAATGCTTCCTTTTATGTGTTAAGGTCGTTGTACGCAACTAGTAAATTGTCTTTCTCAAATAATGTGGCCTGTAATTTTGTGTTTAACTCAATGGTCTCTCCACGTTCCTTTACCAAGGTGGCCTTGAGTTTCAACATTTTTTCTTTGTTTCGCTCAATAGTGGTAAGCAACTTGTCGACATTGTCAGCACTTGCTTGTGTAGCTGCGACATTCACGGAGGCTGTGAATTTGGGGTCCTTTTGGGTGCCTTCTACAAGTGTGTTTTCTACGATGGTGACAATATCTGGTTGAGCAGTCATTTTCATTCTTTTTTCTAACCGTTGTGTTATGGTATTTCTCTTTGAATAAAAAAAATCGTGTCCAATTGGGCCATTGCATGTTCTTTGGATGGGGTAAACGGCGTAAGATCAACCTCTGGAAATGGCAATTGGCCTCCAGTTAGTGGGCTTAGCACGTTTGTGTCCATGGGTTCTGGACTATTGACTTGTGGACTTGTTGGCTCCTTGTGCATAGCTGGTTGGATATTTTCTTGCGCTTCTTTGTTGATCTGTTATTCCAGAGCTTCATTTTCTTTAGTTTCTCTTGCACGACAGGCTTCTTCGTTTTTCAATTTTTCCATTTCCTCTCTTTGATGTTGTTTGATTGCTAATCTTTCTACTTCCTCTTTATCTTTTTTTTCTTGTACCTTTTTGTCCTGTTCACTTTGGCTATGTATTTATGCTTCCTCTTTCTTTTGTTGCTCTGCTGATTCTTCCCTTGTATATGTATTTTTGCTTCCTTTTCCTGGGTTGTAATTTTGATAGAAGTAGGTGCATGGTTTCCCTTTATTTTTTTGTGCAGCTCTTTCGCATTGTTGACCTTTTTATATATTTCCTCATATGCCAGGAAATGATCTGAGTATTCAAAAGTGATTTTGCAAGAAGCACAATGTTTAGCCACTTTACCTTTGTTGTCGTTTCTTACAAAAAGTATAGTCCCAAAGTGAAAAGCTTCCAAGTCGGAAACGAAGGCTTCAACAACTCTAATTTTTTGGTACTTGTATACACCAATGTTGAATGGTAGAGGTGGGTAAGATGCTTTTTTTTAGATGGAGAAAGTCACCATTTTCATCGATGAAGACTTGTCTTATGGCTTTTTTATGCACAATGAAATCTGTAGCATACAATTGTTGATCATCACTGAAGAATTGATACTTTCTTTTATGTATCTTCTAAATATTCTAACGAAAATCAACCTAGATAGTGTTATAGTGTTCAGTTTGACTGAAAGGCCCATTCCAAGACCTGCGACACTAAAGAATACCATTGCAATTGCGACACTATGTTTTCCAAGAATTAGTAGTAGTTAGGCTTGAAGGCGGTTTCAACTTTAAACTATCCATTTCTTATGTAATTTTGAAAATGTGCTATGTAATTTTTATTTGAGTGTAAAATTTGGATGCAATTAGGTGATAATTTCATCACTAAATTTAAAGTTATTTTCTTTGAGTGTTTAGTCTTGCTCACTTAATTGTAATGTTTACATTTGTATGTCTAATTCTTTTATGGTGGTTGTATTTAAGTGATAAATGTTTTATGGATATGGGATTCCTTTATGCACGCTAGGGTGCACTCCCTTGTTAACTACATTATACAAATTTGACATTTGCAAATGAAATTGCATGGAATTTTTAATTTAGTTCGAATCATTCATTTCCATTGACCATTGTCAAACCATTCATTTGTGTTAAGTAAATGTCTAAGATTAATTGTAAACAACTGATTTTTTTGCATGAAATAATTTAGTAGATGCATATTAACATTGGCAAAAAAACTAGGTAATAATATGAACATAAACATCGATTGAGGTTGGCATATTTCTGGCATATATCATCATTAGGTTTGATAGTGTTGAAATTATCTAGGGGTTTTTAGCAACAATGACAAAGAAGGTTGTAAATACTATCAAACAATATAGAGCCCTATCATATTGGTCAACTGGAAATATAAATCCCTATCGCATGTATTAGCTAGATAGGGGGTTTGGCTATGTTTTGTATATTTGTTGGTTAATTTATTAACATCAACATGTTGATTCAGCATTTGAGCTTTTAGTTTACAGGTTTTGTTTTTGTACCTACCTTTATTAGTTTGTTAATATCCACATAATGCTTGTTCGATTGTGCAATGCAATTTGCACATGAGAAATGCATGCAATGATAGTGCAATGAGAAGGGAAGCATACGTGAGATATGCATCATGTGATGTTTTATGTTTATTCCTACTGTTATATCATTTGATTTCTACTTTTATCTTGCTAGTACCTTCATGCAATCAGATTGTATGTTGATGAATTTATGTTATATTGAATAATTTTAGCAACATCTGCAAGACAAACATATAGGTACAATTCTAGTATGATTGTTTGAGTTACTTTTTTGTAAAATTAATTGAAAGTTTCTCATTTGTAGGTTTCCATGGTTACTTAATTAAAAGTAAAAAAAAAAAAAAAAAGGAACATTTCATTGCATGAGTCTTTGTTGCATTTGATTTATGAGGTTGCATTTAAACTTCAACATAAAAAGTTGTGTGAATCCATCCTTTTATTTCTCGACCTGATACTCAACATAAAAATTCATTGCAATAAGATAGTGTTGTCGAAGTCACATAGATTACAACCACAGACCAAAGATGGCCCACAACCCACTACCTCTACTAGATTTCTCACTGCACTTTAATATAATTATTTGTGTATATTGCGTCTACAAGAAAGACTACATCTCTTATATTTCTCACCGCTTTTCAATATGATTACTTGCATATTATGTGTCTGCAAGAGGTAGAAGGAAGAAAAATATTAATGTGGAAAGAAATCTCATCATAAGAATATGTTATTGCAATAATATAGTATTGTAAACATCACATAGATTACTACCACAGGTCAAAGATGGCCCACAAGTCATGACACCACTTGTACATAATGTGTCTACAAGAAAGAAGTATAATATTGATATAGAATGATATTGCATTGTAGGAATATGCCATTGCAGTGAAATAGTAATGTATAGGTAACATAGATTACAACCACAAGTCAAAGATGGTCCGCAAGTCATGGCACCACTGGTATATACTGTGTCGAGAAGAATAAGAAAGAAAAATATTAATGTGAAACAAAATGGCATTATAGGAATATGCCACTGCAGAAAGATAATATCATACACATCATATAGATTACAATTACAACCCAAGTGATGAATATAGTTGTCATTGATGACAACATTAATGACAAAGAGGCTTGAGGAATGGCAAAGAAGATAATGATGTGATGGCTTGAAGAACACACTTGGCATGAAGTTTGATGACATGACAAAGAGATTCATGAGCATTGGACAAGGAGAATACATGGAAAACACATGGCACGAGACCTGACATGGAAGACATCACATAGCTTTGTGACATGGAAGGATTGGACAAGGTCAAGCAAGGTGACAAGACAAGTGGCAAGCATGGCAAAGAAAATGAAGTGGTGACATGGCACATATGCCAAGAAAGCATGAGCTTGCGGGCATGTTAATGGGACCCTGGATGGCTTGATTGAAGAAGCTGAGGGCAATTAAAGTGAAGCTTGTGGGCATGGGAGCCCCAATATGCTTCCTCAACAAGCCCTAGATCGAGTCTACGTGGAGCAGCCCATATTTAAGGGTCTTTAAGCCCACATATTGGTTGATGATGGAAGTCTCACAAGTCCCTTACAATTGAAGATGTAAGGGTCTCAAACCCTTGATATATGAAGGCTCAAAGAATATAAGTAAAACCAAAGCAGCAAAATCGTTTTAAAAAAAAAGGAATATTGACTCTTAAATAAAAAGAATTCAAAGGTCGGCTCTATAAAGATCAAGCAGCCCAGTGTTGATTTTTTTTTAAAATAAATAAAATATGAAGTTTGAAAGTCGGCTCAGTAAATAGATATAAAAATGTGTATAAAATATATTAATATACATAGCATGTCGGCTCCAAAAATATAGAAAATGACCTATATAAATACACATTGAAACTTTCATTCTAGTGAATAAAATTTGGATTAGTGCATAAGCTCTGAATTTCGGATCAGCTTTGTGGAAATTTTCGGGTACTGTAGCAGGTAGGTACAGTGGACAACAATTTTAAAAGTTTATTTTCATATTTGTTTTGGGGGCAGCAGTTGCAGCAAGACAATGGTCTGATTTTCGGACCCCCTTCCGAGGCAAAATTCGCTGGTTTAGAAGACTGATTTTTTGACTGTGGAAACAACAAATTTGAAGTTATTTTTTATGCTTTATCTTCTCTAAATTCGGGGGTATGGACTAAGGTAGCCCCAATACTTATGAAGAGCAGCAGTGAATATTTAAAGTATATGTGAGCTAGGGTTTGGAGCAACAGTGAATCTTTAAAGTAAATGTGAGCTAGGGTTTGGAGCAGTAGAAACAACAGGAACATATTGAGATAGCTCAAGTGTTCTCTTGTATTACTACTAGTGCTGAAAATTTCAGGTATCTCCAGTTGGAGTCAGGTATCTTACAACAATTATCTCAGGAAGCTACAGAACAAAATGTGAGAATACTTCGTAGAAGACAAGTGGATGAAAATGTTTAGATGACATGATCAAGTGATGTTATGTGTGATAAGCAGCATGACATGATGATGTGATAATGGCAGTAGTAGTTCCTTGAAGACATAAGACTTGACATAAGCAAATAGAGATGAGCAGACTTCGTTGATATGACAATTTGATGAGGACATATTTGGGGACAAAATGTGAACATAATTTTGATGATGATGACAATATTTTTGGGCAAACAATAGAGGTAGCTTGATGTGGAGAATGTACCTGTTATGACAAGAACAACCATGATATATGATCAGAATGACTTGTTATCTATGAGCATAGAATTAGGCATGAACAGAATTACGAAGATATGGTGAGACAGTATGCTAGTGATGTTGATGTATAATTAGAATGATGATATAGACAGAGATGTTACATGACAATGATGCAGACAATGATGATGTTTAATTTATGGGATGTATTGTATATGTACATATAATTTACAAGCAAGGTCTTGTATCCATATTTCTTAGTAGGATCTAAGAAGAACTAGGCAGGGTCCTAGATAAAGAGTTGGTGCTCTTTTGTTTCAGTTGGTGCTGAATTGCCTCACAGTTGTAGCCGTTGAACCATACAAAAGATTACAAAACTATATCTTGTGTCTCGTATTATGTGTTAATGTGTTTCATTTGTTGATTGACATATGGATTGATAATTAGTTCATTGATGAATATGATGTGAATGAGAAATGATTATATAAGAGTTGGTGATTGAAGTTGAAATTGTTAAAGTATAGGCTCACTGATTCACCCCCCCCCCTCTTAGTGAGCATTGTGTCTAACAATTGGTATGAGAGCAGGCCTTCAACATAAGCCTAACAAGCTTGAAGGAATCAATAGACACAAGTGAAAGAAAGTCATGGAGGTTTATTCGGAGGATGGAGTCCCATTGCTCAATGAATCAAATTATGAGTCTTGGAGCATCAGAATGAAGTATAACATACAGGCACAATAATATGACATATGGAAATCAATTGAAGGAGGAGAATCTAAGAAGCCACTTGAAAGCAATGAAAAGGCACTAAGCTTAATCATGATGCCCTTGTCTCAATCAGAGAAGGAAAGACTAAATGTTGGAAAGTACACCTCAGCCAGAGATCTTTGGAGTACACTTGAAAGTGAGCACAAAAGGAAAATTCAAGACATGAACAAAGAGAAGGAAGTCAAGACATCTGAAAATGAAGAACAAGGAATGAAGGAGGTTCAAGCATCAAGCACTAGTGAAGGTAAGAACTCTTCTATTGGCAATAATTCTAAAATTAATGATGATGAAGTTGCTCTTGTAAAGGATGAAGAAAATTTGTTGAAAATCAAAGAGGCTTTTGCAAGTACTTTGTTGTATAGGAATGTCAAATCCAATTCAAGGCTTAGAAAGAAGATCATGGAAGCATTTGAAAAATACCAACAAGAAACAAAGGACTTGTTCTTGAAGTTAAAACTCAAGAACAATGATTTGCAAGGCGAGTTAGAAGATAAAAATCTTGAGGTCAAAAGGTTGAAGTATCAACTAGGAAATGAACAATAAAAGACTGATGTGGATCCTAGAGAACTTGAAGAGGCAAGATGGGTTAACCTTGATCTGAAAATTCAATTAGAGGAGGCTAAAAGAAGAGAAGAAGTATTGAGGAGTCACTTGGATGAAAAAGAGAAGAAAAATGAAGAGCTTGAGATGGAAGTTGTTGGACTCAAGAAGAAAATTGAAAAATCAAACTATCATGAGAAGTTCAATAGCAGCTCGGTCATGTTGGATAAATTATTGGATTGCCAAAGGTCTCTCCATGACAAAACTGGCCTTGGGTATAAAAAGGTAGAAGACAATCTAGAAGAAGACAAGTGGTCTCCAAAGACTCCAGAAGCTGGTCCATCAATGACCAAGGATGCATCTCATGACAACCAAGATGTTGGTTGTTCAAGGACACATCAAGGAGCTAGGCCAAATCCTCAAAGCAAAGAAACAATTCCAAGATGGACACAAGGTCCAAGGTATGAATATAGATTTAATGGCTATTGTTTCTCTTGTTCTAACTTTGGTCACAAGGCAATAGATTGTGTAGATGGAAGAGAGAATTTTGGAGGTCCAAAGAATGCAGTGAGATGTTGGACATGCAATCAACTTGGACATATAGCTGACAACTACCACACCTTGAGATGCTACAATTGCAGTGGATTTGGTCATAAGGCCCAAACTTGTACTAGTCCAAGAAGACAACAAATGAAGAGCCCATCATATACATCAGCAAGGAGAATCAATGAATAATGGAAGAAGTATAACAAAGGCAAAATTGATGATCAGAAGTCAAATAATCTCAGCCAAGGACACGCTAAGGTATGGGTAAGAAAAAATATCTTGCTAGATCTAAATGATGTGGAGGATAAGTGCACAAGTGAAGGTGGCTGCCATTTGGCAAGCCAAAATTAATATCCTTCAAAAGGTCTTAAGACACTTTGAGTTCATTTTTGGAGAATGGACTCAAATGGTGAAAAATGGCTCACCAAGAAGCAAACAGGTCCTAGGATCGAATTGCAGACAGCAGTGAAGTACACAAACATCTTGGTATATACATACAGAAGTAATGATGTTTTACACACAGCCGACAGAGGTCAAGTGATGACACACTTGTGAATTTAATGGTCAATAAGAAGGCACACATGAAGATGAAACTCAATTCAAGCAACAGCTGAAGAATGAAGCTTAGAAGAAGATGTTTTGATAGAGTTAGTGGTTCAAGCAATTAAAAGCATATCAATGACTTATTCCAAATCTTGGTATGATCAGCAAGAACAATTGTTGGTGATTACATAATGAAGCTCAGATAGAAAATTCGGGACAGTCTGAGAATTCTTATGGAGTGAATTGTGACCATCAATTTCTGTTGAAATATCCTCCAAATTTCGTGTGGTCCAAAATCAGACTTCGAATCATGTACAAGGATGATGTATACACATTTTCGATGATATGGCAGAGTTACATCTACAATAGTATGGAATGAAATCTAAGCAAAATTCATGATGATGAGATGATCAGCAGATGTTAAACAGAAGTAACAACTAAAGAAGAAAGTGCATAACAAGAATTTGTGGCATGAAGTTTGAAGATTTGAAGGACATAGTTTTTGCAACGCAACAAAGAGGTAGCACCAGATGAAGTGGCAAAAGTTGGGTGACCCTTTTGACAAGAGCAGACATGGGCATGAGCAAAATTCTGTGATGAGCTTGAAGTCCTGATTGGTTGAGGTGACACATATGCATGCATAGTATAAGAAGATGATTGTCGAAGTTTAAGGCCAAAAGAAAATTAAACAACTCTACAACACATCAGACAGGATCAACACTAGAATAATTACTAAAAGAATTTTTTTTTTATGAAATCTGAACTATGTGAGATGGCAGAATGAAAGGGGGAGTTTGTCTATCATTTTTTTATAAGGAGTACTCTACAATACAAGTTTCTGCATCTTGATCCGAGACTCACACATCAATAATTTGGCAAGCAATGGGTGCTTTCTACAACATTTGAAGAAGGTACGGGATTGAAAGAGTGAATGATGGCAACCGCAGGACAATAACAGAACTGGAGAAGGTTAGATTAGTTTTGAAGGAGTATGAATGATGACTTGATGCATGCTTACCTTTATGAATTTACTAGACAGAACCTTGACAACGTTTGAATTAGCATATCATATAGGGGGAGTGTCTATACTTACGAGAATGTAAAGGTGTCAAATGATGGAGCAGAAAACTCAGCAATTCAATCAGCCTAATTCATAGGAGGAGCACTTATGTGATATATGAAGATGGCAAAGAGAAACTACATGATAGTGGGAGTGTTTTCATGAAAAACCTGAAGCAACCAACTAAATAAAAAGTCAAAGTTTCGGTTACAATGTCAAGAGCAATCAGATCAGCATGATGATCAAGCAGAATTCAAGGAGAAGAGATAATATGCAAGAGAAGCACACATTTCCAGAATTTGAATTTTTGAACTTTTTGACCCTTTGTCATTAATGTCAATGGGGGAGAGAAAAATGTAGGTTGCCATCAATGACAAAGGGGGAGATTCATGAATATAGTTTTCAATGATGACAACATTAATGACAAAGAGGCTTGAGGAATGGCAAAGAAGATAATGATGTGATGGCTTGAAGAACACACTTGGCATGAAGTTTGATGACATGGCAAAGATATTGATGAGCATTGGACAAGGAGAATACACGGCAAACACATGGCATGAGACCTGACATGGAAGACATCACATAGCTTTGTGACATGGCAAGATTGGACAAGGTCAAGCAAGGTGACAAGACAAGTGGCAAGCATGGCAAAGAAAATGAAGTGGTGACATGGCACATATGCCAAGCAAGCATGAGCTTGCGGGCATGTTAATGGGACCCTGGATGGCTTGATTGAAGAAGCTGAGTGCATTTCAAGTGAAGCGTGTGGGCATGGGATCCCCAATCTACTTCCTCAACAAGCCCTAGATCGAGTCTACGTGGAGCAGCCCATATTTAAGGGTCTTTAAGCCCACATATTGGTTGATGATGGAAGTCTCACAAGTCCCTTACAGTTGAATATGTAAGGGTCTCAAACCCTTGATATATGAAGGCTCAAAGAATATAAGTAAAACCAAAGTAGCAAAATCGTTTTAAAAAAAAGAAGGGAATATTGACTCTTAAATAAAAAGAATTCAAAGGTCGGCTCCATAAAGATCAAGCAGCCCAGTGTTGATTTTTTTTTAAAATAAATAAAATATGAAGTTTGAAAGTCGGCTCAGTAAATAGATATAAAAATGTGTATAAAATATATTAATATACATAGCATGTCGGCTCCAAAAATATAGAAAACAACCTATATAAATACACCTTGAAACTTTCATTCTAGTGAATAAAATTTGGATTAGTGCATAAGCTCTGAATTTCAGATCAGCTCTGTGGAAATTTTCGGGTACTGTAGCAGGAAGGTACAGTGGACAACAATTTTAAAAGTTTATTTTCATCTTTGTTTTGGGGCAGCAACTGCAGCAAGACAATGGTCTGATTTCCGGACCCCCTTCTGAGGCAAAATTCGCTGGTGTAGAAGACTAATTTTTTGACTGTGGCAACAACAAGTTTGAAGTTATTTTTTATGCTTTATCTTCTCTAAATTCGGGGGTATGGACTAAGGTAGCCCCAGTACTTATGAAGAGCAGCAGTGAATCTTTAAAGTATATGTGAGCTAGGGTTTGGAGCAGCAGTGAATCTTTAAAGTAAATGTGAGCTAGGGTTTGGAGCAGCAGAAACAACAGGAACATATTGAGATAGCTCAAGTGTTCTCTTGTATTACTACCAGTGCTGAAACTTTTAGGCATCTCTAATTGGAGTCAGGTATCTTACAGCAGTTATCTCAGGAAGCTACAGAACAAAATGTGAGAATTCTTCGTAGAAGACAAGTGGATGAAAATGTTTAGATGACATGATCAAGTGATGTTATGTGTGATAAGCAACATGACATGATGATGTGATAATGGCAGTAGTAGTTCCTTGAAGACATAAGACTTGACATAAGCAGACATAGATGAGTAGACTTCGTTGATATGACAGTTTGATGAGGACATATTTGGGGACAAAATGTGGACAGAATTTTGATGATGATGACAATATTTTTGGGCAAACAATAGAGGCAGCTTGATGTGGAGAATGTACCTGTTATGACAAGAACAACCATGATATATGATCAGAATGACTTGTTATCTATGAGCATAGAATTAGGCATGAACATAATTATGAAGATATGGTGAGACAGTATGCTGGTGATGTTGATGTATAATCAGAATGATGATATAGACAGAGATGTTACGTGACAATGATGCAGACAATGATGATGTTTAATTTATGGGATGTATTGCATATGTACATATAATTTACAAGCAGAGTCTTGTATCCATATTTCTTAGTAGGATCTAAGAAGAACTAGGCAAGGTCCTAGATAAAGAGTTGGTGCTCTTTTGTTTCAGTTGGTGCTGAATTGCCTCACGGTTGTAGCCGTTGAACCAAATAAAAAAGATTACAAAACTATATCTTGTGTCTCGTATTATGTGTTAATGTGTTTGATTTGTTGATTGACATATGGATTGATAATTAGTTCATTGATGAATATGATGTGAATGAGAAATGATGATATAAGAGTTGGTGATTGAAGTTGAAATTGTTAAAGTATAGGTTCACTGATTCACTACCCCCTCTCAGTGAACATTGTGTCTAACACCAAGATGGCCCACAAGTCATGACACTAAAAATGGGTGAGCACTATCCATCCTGCTACGCAACATTAAATGTGGCATTGGGTGGTGTGTATGCCGTTGGATCTAAGATACTTTAGATCCAATGGCATACACACTACCCCACACAACATTTAAGATCTACCACAGGGTAGTGATCACTCTAAAACTACCCCAAGATGTTAGTATTGGAGTGAGAGATGATTCTATCAGCATGGGTCTCTCATCTCAAAATGCCATCTTTCCCATTGGCAAAGAGAGATTAGACAACCCATTATAGGGAATCTCTGAATATTTTCTACAACTGAAACAAAAATAATCAACATCTACTTGAGTAACACACCTTGCTACGAAAATATAAATTATCAAGAGTATGGGATGATTTTCCAAAAACATTTGAAAGTTGTGAAGGTCCCATAAAGGTAAAAGGCTATGCCAGAGCAAAGAATAAGGATTTCCAAAGCTCTGGAAGAGAAAATCAAACAACCACTCATAATCTTCTTGTGAAATAACGTGGGAAAACAAATGCAATCATTGCGCTAACTATACTTCCCACCAAGGAAATAAAAACAACAAAACCTGGTATAGAGGAAGCCACAATAGCAAGCAAAACAACACTAATCCCACGAAGAGAATAAATTACCACTTTTTCCATTAGCGAGGACGAGAGAGAGAGATTCTGAAACCAACTTGTGGCCATGAGCTTGTAATTAAACATTTCATGTACAGCGTGACCATCACATGATATGTCAAAGCAAGGGAAATGCAAAACCCTACCTTCACACCAATGGTATACTAGCGATTTGTTAGATTCAACGTTATGATTTCCAGAGTCTTGTTGCCATATGCAACATATCCACTAAACCCAAATCCTGTGTAGACGGTACTAAGGAAGAGAAACGACAGGCAAAGCACCCTTCCAAACTCCTCAGGCTTCCTCATTGAGGACTCCAGAGGAAGAGACATGTTGAATCCCTCATAAGAAAATATCGCAACTCCCACAGAAAAGAGAAAACCTCCCCAATTAGTGAAGGTTGAGACTTCATTCCATCCCTTAAGCTTTGAAAAGAATCCTTGATGACCATGGCCATGGCCAAAATGTTGAATGGGGCAAGTGATGACAAGGAACGGATTTGTGATAGTGAAATTTTCCATTGTCTTTGCAACAATGTCTCTTCGTTTCACCTTTAAAAAGTGGCAACAAATCTCATATCCCAGAGACTTCAACGGCCTCCCTCTAATAGTATCACGAGGAATCTCGCTACCTAGAAATGTTGGAATCTTCGAAGACATGTATATACATCCTTTTTAATATGCCTTCCAAGCTAAGTCCATCTGAGATTCTCAAACTTCAAATCTGTTTCATCAAACCCTACACGAAGATAGTTGACTCATGCTTCTATTGACAAATCTGGAGCATGGTGGTACTTCAACGGAGCTAGTCACGGTACCCCCAAAAAGTGGAGCTGGAGGTGTTATATGTCTAAATGACTCACTATATCAGACTTAAAGCAGGAAATAGAGAGGGATCAATTAAATATGCAGAGCTTCTTTCCCTAAGACTACGCTTAAAACTGGCAGCCCATAGTGGTGTCTTGACAATACAAGTGTTGGGTGACTCATTGTTAGTGATCAACTGGATGAATCGCAAGAGCAGAATGAACAACTTGGATGCGAATACAATATTTGATGAAATCAAATGTTCTCTGTTTTTAACTCAGCATGCTTTGAATGTGTCTACGTAGAATTTAATGGTGAAGCAGAATCCTTGTTGAATGAAGGAATACAACTGGATGGGGGTTTAGGAATGGAGGGAAATCAAGGATGGCCATCTATTACAGGAACAATAATTGTCCACCAACAAATGAGGACTCTCATAACAACCATCTTTATGCCAATAATCTGAGTGCCTCAAATGAATATTTTTGACTCATAGAGAGGAAACATAACCATTATATCCAGATCACTATTTTCTGCAGCCTTAATGAAGAATATATATTTTCTTTCTCATATTCTCTGAACAATTTATGAGTATATATACCCTTGGAGATCCCAGAAGGTGCATTGCACTCGTAATTAAATTTATAAAAGAATCTTAAGGTGGGTAGCTGGATTGTGTTGGAGGTTGGATGTAATCCCTGATTTTGATAGACTAGAATCCCAAATATTGGGCATTTAAATTAGAGTTGGTGTATTTATGACTTATGGGCTGTTTATTACTGGGGTGGAACCCACTTAACCATGCAAGGATACTGGTGTGTCTTTTTTACCTCCTGTACAAAAAGTTTGAACATGGCAAAATTATATGCCAACTTGGCCATCCTAGTAAAGGTTATAAGCAATCAACCATCAATACAAAAACATGATCAATTTAGACTAGGGGATGGTAAAATTGCATACCTTTTCCAAGATTCTTGACATTCTTAGAGGATACAGTAATCCTGATCCAGTACAAATATCCCTGAGGGTCCTCGAGTCCAGCCTACAGATTGTTAATTTAAAAAGACCACCCACGTCAAACCCCGACGTGTTGGTGCCCCAAATTGAAATCCTGATTCTATAATGGATCTGGATAAAGGTGCATTTGCAAACTATCCATGCCGCTGGTTCAGATCCCATGTGTGATGAGATGGAGGTAAGCCTAAGCCTTGTATTGTTTTGTCTTCTCAACCCACGCCTATTACAATAAGGTTTTTGTTGTTGTTGTTTTTGTATCACATTTTCCAGAAGAGATGCTGATTATATTTGTTTTCATGGGATTCACAGTAGGCGTATTTTTGTAATCTGTGTTTTTTTTTTGCATTTATGGGTTTAAGCATGAATGATATTGGATATATTTCTTTTCTCTTTCATAAATTGCACCTTTCATTCGAGTTGAAAGAAAGATACAATGTATTTATAATAAACAATGTATTTGTTAAGGCCCCGGTTCATATTTGCATTTCTCCAGCCATTTCACGATTTTAGTCCATAACTATCTCTAGATAGTTTTCATAACCATCCAATCTACTTGGAAATTTCCAAGAAAATCAAAACATAGTGAAAAGGAGAGAGCATACCTCAAGATTTGCAAAAGAAATAAGCCATCTAGAACCATCATCGAAGCTAGGGTTTCGTCAACGTAACCACAATGAAGCATCTTAATTGGCGGATTGTATGGACTGCATATCATGTTTTAAACCAGCTTCGACAACTAGGCGAGTCTATAGGGGAGTATTTGATTAACGACACTGAGTTTAAAGATTTCATACATGTGAACTTGGGGTGATGGTAAAAAATAGGTCAAAATAAACTATCTGCAGTGCGTAAGCTCCTTCGACGGCACCATCCACGTGGTAGCGTTCCATTCACTCTATGAGTGAGAAATCTAGCCGACATGGATGGTTATGCTTCTCGTTGGTGAAATGCATATGGTGTAATTATAAAACATGATCAAATTCGTAGAATTCAAGTTAAAGTATTATTACTTGATTTTTTTGGCTAACTAATACCTCCCATTTAGTAATAGTTTGTCTATGATTTTTCCTTTTCAAAGGCTACACCATTTCAAGGGTTTCTTACATATCTTCTTGTCACATATCTTTTTTGAGATTATGAATTAAAAATATAACAATATCTTTAAATGTATCAAAATTGCTTGAACATTGCATTTACATAGTTTGTGTGCTTGATTGCATTGAAGGGATCCACTTATTGAATCAATTGTAACATTTCTTTAGGCCCGCATGTTAAGATTTGGGCATGAAGTCAATTTTTTCTAAGTATGGGTTTTTCTTGAGGCAACTCTATGGGTTCTACCCTCACTGTTCCACCCCAAGTGCTACCACTCAACTTTCCCAAGTGGCCCAATGGCCCAATCACCCAATGGAGCAATATAAACTTCATTTATGTACATATAAGTATAACCTAGGTTAACCCTATTGGCTCAACATTCACCACTCCAACTTTAGTCCCTTTGTTGCACTCTTCCCTGATGGACCGATGATGTGATTGCAAGCAATATGTGATTCTCTGAGTGATAGCTCAACCATTGGGTCAAAGCCATCATGTAAAAACCCTAAGGTCATCAATTGCCATCTTTGAAGTTCTCCCTAACTTTATGACATTTTTCCCAGCTCTCACATGGACCAATCAAACCATGACACATGCATTATTCAAGTTCCACCATTGGCCATACCGACCATGAAAAAGAGAGATCGTAGCACACATAAAGTTGACTAGTTATACAAATCATTGTGTGGCACTATGATGTCATCATTCAAACAGAAATACATGCCATGGGAACTATAGTGTATGGATTTGCACTATGTACCTACCATACACATACTCAGTCAAGGTATCATTGTGTGGGTCATTAGTCATACATTCACCATACACGACCTTCCTATATATGTCATTAGGGATCTTCTATCAATCCTAGCAGTGGATCACTTGTGTAGGAGTCTTGTCCTTAATGTTGAGTTACCTTGTCATAGTATATGTGTGATATTTTACTATATCTATTTGAAATGTAGCAGTATATTGATACAACACCCATTTCATCCTTCCATTTTATCTTTGGACTTTGGTCACGAGTTTCACCTACTTCGATAATTTGGGTTCTAGATTTGGGACATATTCCAAGTAATTCGATTGGTATTGGGTTTGATGTCTTCCATTGTGTCCTTATTTGGTCAGAAGTACCTCTTTTTGGGCCTCGAATTTCTTCAAATATTTTGGTGTATGCATTTTAGAGGGTTTGGTTTTGGTGCATGTTGTGAGCCACATGTTTTATGTTATCTACTTCACTTGTTGTCTTTGGAAACTTACATATTAGAGAGTGTGATTTCATGAACTTACCCATGTACAAACATGTTGGCTCACTTGTGGAAAGAGCCAAGTTCACTATGACACAGACCAACAAATCCCAAGATACGGGCCCTTTCGGCATCACCTACGAATAGGTGAAGTCTCACCCAAAGGACCTATGGGTACTGCAGGAACCATGTTTCTGTAGCGAGGCGAAGTGGATGGAACTCTGTCCTAAAATCATACACATTAACAGAACTTCGACATGAATTAGTTTAAACCACATAACTATATGTATAACATGCATCTACTGTGCAATATATTCTCACTAAAGACATTCATATAATATTGTTGTGTCATTGCATATTTACCATTGTATCAACAACACACACACACACACACACACATAAGAAAAACAACAACACACACACACACACAATCATTCGCATACATAAGACACCATATATTTTTACGGAAATGCTTTGTTTATTCATTGATCCCATTACAAAAGCATTTCATCTTCTTTAAACTTATGCACACAGCCTGCAAGTCGTAATCTTTCAACCCTTTAGTACACAAAACAATACATGGGATCACTCGATTCTTTGTCGCACTCTCTCCTCAACCATATTGCATCCAAAAATTTCTAGTCTTACCCAAAATATCAGCAACCTATTCTACTTGACCCATTACGTATTTATAGTATTGGCATAGCCCCCATGACTACTAAGTGGACTAAAAACCCTACCTTACTCTCCAACTTACTCTACTCACTTTCTTGGTTGACGTGATCAACCACTACCTTTCCATGTTTTATAGCACTATGTTGGAGTCCATCCTTCTTTTGCGGGCGTGCTTCCTTTTGACCACTTCACTGCTAAACCCCCATTCACATCAGCACAAAACTGGTTCAAAAATATCCTAAGGCCAGCAGGCCCCCAACAGTCACATGTTGCTCATCTCGAGCAACTCAAGCTTACTCCTGTGGAGTCTTCCAAGATGCCAAAAACTCATCATATATCTCCTTGGATGCTTTGATTGTCCTTTCTACCTTATCTACCTACTCTTGAAGCTCCTCTACTAACTGTGCAGTTACTTCCTCCTTCAACTATACTTCAACTATCTGCGTAGCCTTACAACCATTTTTTTTCATTTGTGGCATATCTACATCTGTACATGCATTCCTAAATAACTTCAACATTTTCCTACTCCTATGTGCAAACTTATTTAACATCCAATGCCCATTTCAATTGCACTTAGCACCTAGCCATTGTAGTTCTTTTCATCCTTGGTGGAGGAAGTTCGACTATCCTTATATAGTTTCAGCTGACTCCCATTGACTAAGCCATCCATGATTTCCCCATTCATTTTTTTTTAATTGCAAAGCACCCCCTTCTGTTACATACTTAATCACATAAGGTCCTAACTAGTCCAATCTGAACTTACCAGGGTGTTTGAAGAACTTATTGTCATAGAGGAGTACTGTGTCTCCTACTTGGAATTTCTTTTGTTTGATATGTCAATCATGCCATGCCTTTTCCCTTGCCTTTTGTACTTGTTGATGAAAACCTGCAATAAATATGTCTTCTTCTAGCTGCAATAGCTATGACAAACTTTCTTATAATGCTCTAGTATTTGTCATATGCATATGCAACAATCCTTAAACTTGGCACAATGTACTCCTCCATAGGAATTACTGCTTCTTGCCCCTATACTAGTCTAAAAGTTGTTTGACTTATCAATTTTTTACAAGTTGTACGATAAGCCCATAATAATTATGGTATCCTTAAGTCCCAATCATCACGGTTCACATTGCATACTTTAGTCAAGGCATTCTCTAAAATCTTGTTAAAATCTTCGACAATTCCATTACCCTGAGGATGGGATGGTGTACTCTTCTGATGTTTGATTTGAAATTCCTCTGTCAATGCTTCAATAGTTATGTTTAAGAAGTGAGTTCCTTGATCACTCATTAAGATCCTAGAATAACCAAACCTAGTAACCACATTTTCAAATAATAACCGTGTAGCAGTCGCAGAATTGCAATCCCAAACTGGTTCAGCCTAATCCCACCTTGTCAGTTAGTCTGTCGTAGTTATTATATACCTAGCTCCTATTCTCTTTGTATTGGTCCAATGAAATCAATAGCCCATTTGTCAAATGCATGCAAAGTTACCTGAGGTACTAGTGGCATTTCATCTCTTCTCGAAGTTTTTTCAACCCTCTAACAGACATCACAGGACCTGTAGTACTCTTTTGCATCCTTATGAAACGTAGGCCACCAAAGACCCGCCCTTAATACTTTCTAAATTGTAGCCTTACTTGCATAGTGCCCCCAAGCAACACCATCATGAGCCTCTATTAAAATCATAGGTCTTTCATGCTCTAACATGCATCTTCTCAAAATTTCATCTGGACCCAATTTATACAATTCTCTTGCTATAAGTTGATAATCTACTACTTTTACAACCAACAATTTCTTATGTGCCACATTATATTCCTTAGGAGCCATACCTGTACTAAAAAATTGAACAATATCTTCATAGTAGTTTTCCACCATCCTAACTGAAAACAGTTACGCATTAGGCAAATTATCATTTAGACTTGTTTGTTCTTCTCTTGTATCCAACCTCGACAAATGATCAAGTCTTGCATTTAACTTACCTAGTTTGACTACAATTTCAAAATCATATTCTTGGAATAATAACGACCACTTGCAAATTGCCCCCAACACTAGCTTATTGAATAAGTATCTTAAGGAAGAATTGTCAGTATACATTTTAAAATGCGACCCCAACAAATAATATCTAAATTTATGCAATGCATAATATACCATTGGCAAACATTCTCTTTCTATCATGCTGTAATTCCTTTCAGCTATTGATAACTTCCTGCTGGAAAAAGCAATTGGGTGATGTATATATCCCTCTCCAGGTTGTGTCAATACTGCACCCAAGGCTATGGATGAAGCATCGACATGTGCATGAAAATATTTTCTCCAATCTAGGAAAACCAAAATTGGAGCAGTCACCATCTTCTCTTTCAACGTGTCTAGACTAATCTGGAACTCCTCGAACCACTAACATTTAACATCCTTTTTCAATAGTTTCTCCATGGGAGCATTAATTTGTGCATATCCTTTAATAAATTTCTGGTAATAGCCTGTATGTCCTAATGTTGTTCTGAGTTGTCGCATTGATGTTGGTGATGGTAGATCTACAATAATAGCAATTTTGGCACGACCCATAAAATACCCTGTTTACATACCACATGTCCCAATAAAACTCCAAAGGGAGCATAAAAGATACATTTCTTCAAGTTCAGTGATATCTGGTACTTTCTACAACGATCCAACATCAACCTTAATTTTTCAATATGACTCTCCGACAAGCTAAAAACTGTCTAATCATCAAACTAAACCTCTAAAAACTTATGTATAAATTCTTTAAAAGCACTGACAACTACCTTGGAAAAAATAATAGGGGCATTCCTCAAGCTGAATGGCATCACCGTGTACTAGTAGCGTTGCAAATGAAGTCTTATGTCGATCTTCCTTTGCAATCTTGATTTTGATGATAACCAAAAAACCCATCAGTAAATGAGTAGGCTTTCTGTCCTCCAATGTTCTCTAAGACCTCATCTGTAAAGTGGGTGGGGAAATGATCGTGTAAACATGCATCATTTAACTTTATGAGATCGACACATATCCTAACTTCCCATGTTTTCTTATCCTGGAGTACCATAGGACTAATCCACTCCGATTCTTTGACGGGTTCAATAATTCCTACATCCAACATCCTGTCAATTTCAACCTTTAGCTTCTCTTTATACCTTGGATTTAACCTATAATGTCTCTGCTTAATTGGATTTGCATCAGGCTCAAGTGGAATATCATTTGTCCTAAGTCACTAGTTTCATCTTTGAAAACTTGGTGGGGAATAGATCCTGGTACTCATGTAACAAGTTAGTAATTTTACCTACGGTCTCGTCATCCCAATAATCCCCAACATAAGCAAATTTCAGATTTCCCTCTAAACTAATATTCACTTTCCTAGTCTTCAAGGGTCGTAGGAAGTTGGCAGATTCTATCTTAGGCCCCCCTACGTCACAAATACCTTTTGTTTCTGGTATATGCAAGTCCCTCAGGTCATCAACTTCTTGGTCTTCAGTAATGTTATAACAGTCCAAGGCCCGCTCAAGTGTCACAACCCAATCTGGCATATTATATATGGGTAGCGGCACCTCTTCAAAATTTTATCCTTGATTACCCATAGAGTTGTATCCATTGTTGGACTCTCATCCTCAAAGCTAAAAGTTGCCTTAAAATTCAAAATCATGTTTTCCCACTCCATTGTTCCACGCCGCAACTCTAGTTCAGTATACCAGTTCCTTGGTAATGCATCCAAAGTATGGAAAAACATATGTACCCATTCCTACTTAGGCATATACCTCCATGTCGTAGTGCATTCCATTAAATGTTCAATGGTGTTTGTCAACCCATAAAATTCACCCCGACATATTTGAGTCCTTCTCCAAATCTAATTTCTAACAACCTTTTACACTGCAACCAACCTTCTATATTATGCTTGTGAGTATTCCACCACCTCGATGGGGTAGCCTTCATATCTACATCTAAAGCTAATACCCTTTATTGTTCTAGAACTTGGAACTCAAACTCAAAAATAAAAGAATCTAAATTTGTTCAACCATCCTACATAGGTGGGTTGCATACCTCTATTCCAATCCAGCGCAATGACTTAGTAATATGAGCACACCTCCTCATATATACTTCATGGAGCCTATTTTGTCAATTTTCTAGTCCTTCTTATGAATCCTATGCACATGAGTTGATGTTGCGCCAAATCAAGTTTCCATTTGTTGTAGGGTTAATGTAATCTTCCATTCTTGAGGCCATCTTATAGACGTTCTCCAGTTCTTGAGCATCGCTTTCTTCTCTAACAAGTTCGACACATGTATGGATTTCCAAAGGATCTAGGGGTGCAATAACATAGAATTTTCCTCCTTCAAATGTCATCAACCTCTTTTTCAAATTAATAATGGCCTGATTATCCATTCCCAATCTATCCCAAGTAATGTTGGATAAGGGTTAGTATCATCTATAATTTCAATGAATTCAAAATCTGCAAAACTTCACAATCCTTCGACTTCGACAGGTACCCCTACCATCCTACCAAATGGGACCAGTTTTTGTTGATTCACAAATCTTTATTGTACTGGAGACCAAACAAGCTTAGGCTTACCCATGTTTTCCCATGTCTTCTTAGTGAGTACATTCACATATGATTCCATATCTAGAATGATAAAATCCATATCATAATCCCCAATGCAAGCACTAAGTTGCATTTCCCTATCAGTCCTCTTCTTACGTTGCAAATGACTAACAGTTCTTTCTTCAATGGGATCTACTTTTCTTGATCACATTGATCAATCATACTGTAGAGTTATTTTAAGACTTTTTCATCTTTTAACAATTCTAGACAACTTTGTAAGAAATTCTTTGAAGGACTTACCTTTCCCGATGGCCTCTTTGGAATTGAATGATCATAAATTGGAGGCATGTCTTACACAGGAATTGTATCATATATTGGATGAGTCACATAAGTGGATCTCTTTTGGTTTGTTGTAGTAAACTCCCTTCTAGCCTCGACATAATTATCTTTTTCTTTCTAAGGATTAAACACTAGCGGTCATTCTGGCACTTTTCTAACCCACAGTCCATGCTGCTTTTCTTGTGTTTCCATATCACCTCCTGTCACACATCGCCCATGTGTAACTACTTCTATAGTAAGCTGCTCTTCTCTCTTCTCTACAGAGATCTTTTGGATGTTCTGATTTTGGTTTTGATTTTCTTTAGCCTGCCACTTTTCTATCAGTTGTGGACAATATTCAATAGTATGGTTCAGTTCTCTGCAATATATACATGTCGAACAAGGGTTCAGACAATATATTTCCAAGTCTCTTGGTTGGACACAATTATAATAGATATTTTGGCCTCTTCCTCTACCAAATCCACCTGTTCCGCGACCTCTGAATCCACTTGGTCCTTGGTTATATTCTCCTCTTTGGGCATTTAACTATGCATTCCCCCCTTTAGCTTGATATTCCCCTTTCATTCTGTAGGAATCAGCTGTACGTTCTGTTATCACACCATAGTAGTTGGGCTACCATGATTGCAGAGCAATCATCTGCATATTTTTTAGCTTTGCCTTTACACAGTTTCAGTGAGATCATCCATGATGAGCAGTGTTATTCATGATCACTTACACACCAGAGCAACCCTTATATTAGACATGCAGTAGACCTTATTCAAGGGACGAACCTCTTGACCTCAGATTTGATGACTAAGATGACGTTTTATCCCATACGAATGCAGTACAGTGTTTGGATTTTCAGCAATAGTGTTTTAGTGGTTACTAGGGATTCAAATAGATGATACAAGTGTATGGACCAGCAGGTATATGATGTGCATTGGTTTTATTATTTTGCTCTCTTGGTCATTTTTATAGCTTGACTTGGTATATAGTGATCATGATTTGGACGTCTACCTTATAAAAATAAAAAAGGTTTCTAATGATTATCTATATGGATGTATTACTTGCACTTAGAAGCTCCTGTAGTATACTCGCTGGTTTTACCCTCTTAGGAGTGTGGACATGATCATTCCCACATTTTTATGGCTTGCTAGCTTAGGCATCATCTTCACTTTCACCTTCCATCTGTTATATTCCTTACATTTTTGGTTATTGCCCTGACTTACACCTCAGCCTGTGATATGGAGGACCTCCCCATTTTTTCCTCTGTGTTGGACTGCATCCATGTTAGTTTTGTGTCTCGACTCTGAGTTGGCAACAAAACTTACCATTGGTGAGTTGGATTTTATGCCTTTATCACTCTATTCGGTTTCCCCGATGTGTGGTTTGATTGTGGAATTCCCCCTAGTTGCTTGAGTTGTGTTGGCTAAAACCTGAAGCAAATTGTACTACATATGGAAATTATTGCTATATCTTGTAAAACCCAATGAAAAGGGTTGTGAAATGGAAATGAAACTCAATGAAATGTAAATGCACCTCGGATGAAAGTTGAGATTAGTTGTGCTTCTAAGCACATGCAAAATACCAGAGGGGTCCTAAAGGCCTGAAAAGAAATGGATAAATGTATGATAAATCTAAATATTGTTGGCTAGTGAAATGAAATGAAAGGCCCAAATAAAGTAGTGGTTAAATATATGCCAAATCTAAAGATCGTTGGCCTCAAGTAAGATTTACCTCATTGAGCCTATGGGTTATGATGTGAGATGGAGTAAGGGACAACTAATTCAAAGTGTCCCCTAGAATGTCAAGTTACGGTTAGCTGGGAACCTAGTTCATGACGGTTCTAGTACTATACATTTTTCCAAGGTTGAATAAGCACTTCTCTGAACAACTCATCCATTTGTGAGACACCGCCATTCCTTGTGTATTCTTTGTCCCACACATGCTTAAGCGTGTAATACCCTATCCTTTATCCAAAGTATCACAGTGTTGAGTCAGTCAAGTCATCCCCCTTATCCTAGCCTTGTATTCTTAGCCTTTACCCTATGCTAGCTGATTGATTATGTCTACAAATGAGTATATCCTCGAGGTTCTTTTGTGAGTAAACTATTATTTAACTTGATAACTTATTATAATTGAATGTTAACTGCCAGTGAAATGATTGCTTAATGCTTTAAGTCTTGCTATGAAAATGATTAAAATAGCATGTCCTAACCATTTGCACTTGCAGCAAAAGGCTCTCCTAGCCCGGGTCATATTTTGATCAGTTTTGACCCGGTCAAACCAAGTTTGACTAATTCAACCTTGGGATCTGTAATGAGTCGGACCTATGATGATGTATGATGATGATTTATGGTCCTTCATGAACCTTATTATGGTTCCATATAGTGGACACAGGTTTCGGATGGTGGTTGGTGTATATTTTTATTGATGATTATTGTCTCCAGACCATTATATTATTATTGTCCGGGTATGGTAGATGCTATAGATGATCTTACATGATGACAAAGGGTGTATGGGTACTCATCCTTAGTAGATTTGGGTCTTCTGGATCCACTGGGACACTCTGTTTCTAGTTTCAGACACTCTCAGAGATTATATGAGCATTTTTCCACCAGTTGACCAGTTTGGCCATGTTGAGCTGGCATGTCCAGTAGATGATTGGAGGCAAGTCGTTGCCTAGGGAGCTACAGAGGAATGGGGTGGTCCAGCCACTTTGTTTTACCATATTTCCCGCTTTTCGAACATGATGGTGCAGTCAAATTTTGTGCCTAGGCACCTGGCAGTTGTTTTCAGGCAGTTTGATGGATTTTAAGGTGTGATAAAAATGGAATAAAAAGGTCATTAAATAAATCGATTTGGGCAATTGAGGCAAGGTTTTGGCATGTGGTCTTCTCAGAGGTAATCTATGGTGTATCCCACTCCTTCCAAATCAGTTTGCAGCATTCAATGGGGTCCACACAGTCTCCAGGGGGTCTTTTGATGTATTCTTCTCTCTGTTGAAGGGGGCAGGATTTGATCATTTGTTCACTTAGACATGTCATAGAGTCATATGCTATATTATTGTGCCATGGGGTCATGCTAGTGAAGGGAATTAATACTTCCTAGCCCACCATGTGCTCCTAGTCACTTGTCCTAGTCATCTTATGTGGCACACTTGTATCATTGTCATTTTTATGTGGTGCGCACCCCTTGGAGGCTTCTTTTAGTGAGTGCGCACCCCCCTCATGTGAGTGATCTATGTTATATTGTACCGGATCATCTTAGCCGTTGATTGTATTATTTTATCTTTTGATCTCCACCACTAGTTTTCAAAAGTAGTTTAGGGTTTTGGTCCCTCATTCTATTTAAGGAAGAGACCCCCTTATTGTAAAGGCACCTTTTGGCTCTGGAAAACTTGTAATAAAATACTATTTATGTGGATCTTCTTCTTGTGCTTTGATGGGATGCTCTTGTACATGATTATACATCTCTTGCTTTAGACATATTTTCTTTTCACAAGTGATTTTAATTTTTGACAGCTACAGAGGGAGGCCAAATTGACTTGTTGTAGGGGTTCGAATTGCTTGAAGGGAAGATTGTTGGGGTTTATCACATCCCCCTTGGGAAAGACGTTTTCATCTTGAAGAGAGTTTTTTCAATTGTGCTTTGTCCATTGATTTTCTTATTTTGATATGCCATGCTTAGATCTCATTCATCTGTGGATCAAATCTAACTTTTTGTAGTTTGTTTTACAGGTTGAGTGGGACGTTTTTCCTCCTTGGGCTTGGACGTTTTGCTTGGAATCACTTGGATCTAGCTTGTAATTCTAACTAAATGCAAGGATCATCGATGTGCAAGGTAGCCTCAAGAATTTGAGGTAAGATCTACGAGGTATGTATCCATTCTCTTGTCTTTCATTCAATTGGTCACCAAAACCCTCATAATTAAAACCCTCATTTTTTATTTTTATTTTTCATATCTATGGAGATCTAGAAATCTTTTGGGATTAATAATTAAAATCCACCTCAATAATCATCATAAAATTCTCGATATAAAGTTTGGTGGACATTCGAATCCATTTCCCCCTAATCTAAGGCAATGGGACTCTCCAAGGGAGGTCGCACTTGTTGGGTAGGTGGTCTTTTGCTAGATCCCATTTGTGGGTATTTCCTATTCCTTATCAAATCGTTAGATCCACTCATTTACAAACCCCCTAGTGCCATTTCAATTCAATTTTCACCTTGTTGGCCTCATTTGGACCATTTGCCATATTTTAAGGGTGAGCCCCACTTGGATCTTTTATCTTGGCATTAGATCTATCTAGATCTACTACTCCTAATCCATAAGTGACCTTATCTCAAAACTTGGTTGAACATTTGTCCTTGTTTTAAGCCTCTTAAACCAAGCCATAACCATCTTGGGTCCACTTATCCATCCTAGATCTAGATCTATCCCTCTTGATCTCTTCATACTTCATCTTTCACATTTCCCTAGGAGATCTTGAGTAGGTTCACTAGAATTCATAGGTTGGCTAGGGTCTCCCCCTTGGTCTTGCTTAGGCTAGATATAAAATGAAGAGTGCCTTGGTTAGCATGACAACCAATTGCATTGGAAACCGTGGCATCTCTTGGGTCACCTCTTTAGTTTTCCAACACCTCTACCATCCTGGATAGGATAACCTTTAGGGACAACTACAAGTTGTGTGATAACATTTTTGGCGCCACTGCTGGGGAGGTAGAGGCTTACCTTAGGTGTCTGCGAGTCTCCGTGCGTAATTATGATCTTATCGCATCCAGTCTTGTAATTTGATGGTTATCATTTATAACCTTAAATCATACATAACCATCTTGTTTCACTCATCTCTCCCTGCTATCTTAATGACATATATTTTGGAAGACAAAATTAATAGTTTCCCTGGTGACTCCACAAAAGTGACTCCAGTAGTGACCGATCCTATCATTATCTAGAACCCATGGGGTACATCAATTTGTATATAAGCTCTTGATTTTTCTAGCAATTGCCATCCATGGCTGATTCTGTGCGGCCAAGGACTTTCGATTGATTGAAATTTTTTGACTTCTTAAAAATTGTTGGGTATCCTCATCATATTCCTCATCAATCCCGTGAAAGGTTTCCTAAATTCGATGGAAGCTACGAGGTATCTGATAAAAGGCACCTTGACATCTTTAGAGAATTTTTTAACTAAGTAGCTATAACCCATGAGGATGTATGTATGAAACTATTGGCCTCATCTTTCCAAGGAAGAGTTGAGCTCTGGTTCTTGAATTTGAAAACTAATAGCATTTCCGGATTTGACATTTTTGAACATGAATTTTTAGAAGAATGGGGAAGTGAATACGATGATATATATTCTTCAAATCAGATCCAAGATCCAAGCATTCCCCTTTCCGATCCTATTGTTGAATCAAATAATAATCAAATATCAATTGAATTGTCAACATCCGGAGATGACCCCTCCTGCCCAATTTATTTTGAGGATGAGTCTTCTACTTGTAAGTCTATCGAAATTCCTTTTAAAAATCAAATCCCTAATCATTGCATGAATGACGAAGTTTCAAATCAATTTTTTGGCAACCCTAGTCTTGATCCTGAAGAAATTTCCGAGGTTGAGCTTTTAATCAATGAGTCTATTGAGTATCCTCTTGAAGAGAATCTCCTCGATCATTCTGTCATTAGCAATAGTTCAATTTCATATCATCTTATTGAAGAAGAAGAAAATAGGGACATAATCCAGGGCTCTTTTGAGGTGATTTCACGTGATCATTGTGCAAATAAACAAGATATTGTAAATAAACTTGTTAATTTTCTCATTGACCAATTCAATGAAAATGATCATTTATCCTCATATGAATCTAATGATAAATCAATAGAATAGCAATCTTAAGATGAGGAAGAGTTAGTAAATCACATTAGATGCTTGAATCATTGTTCAACTTCTTATGGTGAATCCTTAAATAATCCTTTTCCATGCTCATCTATTTCCTTCCTTAATCAAGATAATTTGGTTCACTATTTGGGGTTGGATAATTGCATTAAGTTTTGTCCTTGTATAATAGCTTTTGACTCTATTTCAAACTTGGAAACTCTTCATGGAATCAGGAATGTTATTAACTTGAATGCCTCTCCCTCATTTGAAATTTCAAGGTCAATTGTCATAAATCATATGGGAGGAAGCATAAGTTTTCAATCCACCCTCCCATCCCAGATTTTCAAATCCTTTTGCTTGGGTTTATGTTTGTATAATTTTTCTGGGTTTCTGAGTCATGATTCTATTGGTTGCCAAGTCGCCGATTGTGGAACATTTTATTATGTTGTCAAGTCATCTTTGGTTTATTCCATTCATTGCTTAATTGAGAAACTTTGTAAAGATCAATTTCACCTTTTTCTCGGTTATAAAGAAACATTTGGGATTAATCTTGTTTGTCAGGTTGTTAATTTATGAATTGTTGCCAATCTGTTTCATCAATGGTCATAATTCAATTCAAATTGAATATGTGAGAGAAGTGAATGAGGAGGATAATTTGTGTGAAAAGGAATTGCGTCACATGCCTTATATTTTCCCTCCATCCATTTTAAACAATCGCTTGCATGCCTTTTATGATCCTATCAATTCTTTGATGGAGGTTGTTTGCATCAGTCAGTCTTCTCCTTGGCATGATTTCATTTTGCACCATTCAAATCCCGTTTCAATTTTTGAACAAGTCAAGAAGATTGTGTTGTCAAATACTTTAATCTTTAATCCAATCCTGACTTGTTCTATTAAACAAAATCAAAGAAGAATCATTAATCTGTTTGATGAATTGTTGCACTGGATTTATGATTTTACTTAGCATTTGTGTGACTGGTTAGAGTAGAGTAGGTAGGTTTTCTAATAAGCTCACTTGAGTAGTAGGATTTGAGGGCCTTTTCTTTTTCCGAGTGTTGAGTGTCTTCCGAGTCTTTTGAGTTTCTTTTGAGCGCTGAGTGTCTTCCTTTCCCTGAGTGCTGAAGTTCCTTTTTGCTAAGTGAGTTGAGTCTGTTATTTTCTAAGCCTATTCATCCCCTGCATTAAAAATAACAAAATAAGCATGTTAAATGTTATATTATATTTACTTTCATGCATTTCATTTTCCACTCTAGATTAACATTTCATTTTCAGCATTTTATTTTATGTTATTTTATTCCATACATGCGTCACTTGGTAGTTTGCTTTCATGTGTGTAGAAATAGGTACATTTAAAAGAAAGAAAAACAAGTGGATGTTGGATTGATGATTGATGCAGTTTGTGTTGAGGACTTGTTATCACATATATAGTAGCCGAGATACCATACATTATTTTTCTCATTCCAGTACACTATTCAGCCAGTTCCCTTACATTTGAGATGCTGAGATGAGCATCTAGATTGGATCACTATTAGATTGTGGATAGCAGTTGTATTCCCCATGCCATGACTGAGTCTCAGGACACTCAGAGAGATGACCGATATAGCCATTATACCATTTGTACAGAGCAGTCAGTAGTGTTCAGAGTTGCAGCAGCAGTTCCAGAGGACAGGTGATGGTACAGGTTGATGAGCTTTCAGGTATATGACTCAGCAGGTATATCATGGTGTTATGGTTAGATTTCTTTTATACTTATTCTTATAGCATGTCTTAGCACTCAGTGTCATGATCTGGCGATCATATAGATATTTGGACCTGGTCGATCTATTATATATATTACATTGTCCCTACTCAGACTTAGAAGTTCACTATTCATACTCATTGGTTTTACCCTCCTTAGGGAGAATAGAGGTGATCATTCAACCATACCTTGGCTTGCTAGTGTTGGCTCCATTATTCATTGTCTTCATCCATCCATGGCCTACCTTTTAGATTATCACCCTGACTTACTACTTGACTAGTGGCATGGAGGACTTTTCCCCACTGTAGCCTCTGTATTGGATGAGCTTCCCTGTTTATTGTGTCTTGGCTCTGAGTTGGTGACAAAACTTACCTATGGTGAGTTGGAGTTCCTTGTGAATTCCCCCTAGTCACTAAAGTTGTGTTGGCTAAACCTGAAACTTTTAGTGCTGCCATGAATACAAAATCTGGAAAAATGAAATGCTATATCTTCTATGAAAAGCCCATTCATGCAATGTGTTTCTAAACACACATGAATGAGAGGCATGCCAAATGAACATGGCAATGAAAATAAAATGTTATATCTTTTGGAAAATAAATAACTAGGTAAACATGCTGTCCATGACACACCTAGAAGTGCTCAGGTAAACAAGTGCCTTAAAAACACACCTGCAGCAAAAAGCCTAAAGAAAAAATGTAAATCTATGCAATGTGTTTATAAACACACATAGATCAAGGCTATGGAAACTTCAGGCCCAAAAGCAATAGAACTTAAATGCTATATCTAAACAATTGCTGGCCTTATTTGTATTATGGATTGTGCGCATCTGTGAAGGTGAATAAACCCTCTTTAAACAACTCATCCATTTGTGAGACACCGCCATTCCCTGTGTCATTGCTCATTCAATATATACTATGGTGTATATTCCCTTTCCCTTGCCAAAGTGTCACAAAGTTAAGTCAGTCAAGTCATCCCTTAGCCTAGCCAATTATTTCAGCCTTCACCCTTCACTAGCAAATTGATCACAGCTATGAAGTGAGTATGATCTTGAAAGTCTAGTATGAGTAATAATAATAATTAACGACACTATATATTTGGATTTAGATCGCCAGTTATGATTACTCTGTGTTATAATTGTTATTTGAATAAGTTGTAGAGCATGTATTAACCTTGACACTTTGCAGCAGCCTTGGATGATGGTCTGAGTTATATTTGGTCTTGGTTAGACCCAGTTTGACCATGGAGGACCATGTGACATGAGATGTTAGACCTTATGATGATATGGATAGATGATATATGGTCTATGTATACATACATGATGATTCTATGCAGCAGCTACAGGTTTATGATGATGATTCTTGGGTTACAACAGTGTTTGGTCATTTACAGATCATTATTATTGGCCTTGTTCCGGTATATTGGATATTTATTTTGATCATGCAGAGACTCATATGGTGTATGAGTACACATCTTGGATGGATTTGGACCTTCTGAGTCCAATGGGACAGTTTTTTTTTTTCAGTTCCGGGCACTTACAGTGATGATTGAGCCTCAGTAGGCTGTCCCAGTGCAGTTTTGGTCTGTCGGAGGCCCTGTCAGAGCAAATGAGATTTTTATCCGGTTAACCTAGGGCGCTGATGATGGAGGGGGTGGTCCAGCCACTTTTTTTTACCATATTACCCCCCTCCCGGACACACTGGTGCCCTCACCCTGACAGCGCAGGCACTCCAGGAGGCTGTTTGGGGCAGTTTCACGCTTCCCGAGGCATTTCAGGATTGGTAGAAATGGCTATTGAGGAAATCGATTTGGGATACTGAGGAAAAGTTATGGCTTGGGATGATTAGTGATGATAGATCGGGGCCTTCCACACCTTCTCCAGCAGTTTCAGCTTCATCGGGGCCCGCATCCATCACTTATGGCACTTTCTGTGGATTTCTGAGGTCTTTTTGAGGCCTGCGATTTGACTATGGTGGCACGATTTGGTACATTCATGATTATTTTATGGTTATTGTGCTATGGGGATCGACCAAGGAGGGATAAAATTATCCCTTGGACCCACCATAAGCCTCTTATGATATTTTGTCATCATGATTTGGTGGGATTCCCCTCTTATAGGGTGATTTTGTCCACTTACATTATATTTTATTAGTGATCCATGTATTTTATTGTTGAGCTCATCTCAACCATTGATTAGAAATTTGTATCTTTTAATCTTAGCCACTCATTCAAAAAGTGGTTAGGGTTTTGGTGCCTCTCCTTCCTATTTAAAGGAGAGAGCCTCTCATTGTAAAGGGACTTTTGGCTCTGGATTATTGGAATAGAAAGTTATTATTGCATCTATCTCCAGTGTTGTGGTGAATGTTTTTGGTGTTCGTTCGTTGGTTCTTCCTTTGCACTGAGTTATTGGAGATCTTGTTTGCCATATCTTTGTACCACGATTTTGCATCTACAGGTGGAGGCCGATTTGCTTGGAGGAGGAGGTATTGGTAGGGGAAGACTCTCCCTACTTCTTCTTTGGAGCTCTTCATTGGTAACAGGGAGTATTACTATCCCAGGACCTTCTATTTCATGTTACTATTGCATTTCTCTTGTATTTCCTCCATACTTGATCTTACTGATTGAATTGCTATTCCTTGGTTTGACAGGTAGAGGAGGTCGCACTTGTGGGCTAGGGCATCAATTCGGCAAGCAAATCAACAATCTCTCATTTGATCTCTGCGGGAATCTTCCTCAACATCAAGGCATCTCATTCACATCACTCAGGTATGATCTCAAGGTAAGTTCTATCTCCATGATCTATCCAATTGTCAAAAACATTTAAAACCCTAATTAATTAAAACCCCATTTTACATTTTCTCAGATCTACTTAGATCTAGTGGGTGGTTGGGCATAATATTGAAAACCCACCTCTATAGCATCCACGGCATCCCAGATCTATAGTTTGGTGAGGATTGGCTTCCGTTTGACCCCCCTCCCATGCCAACTTAGCTCCTCCCAAGCAAAGCGAACTTCCTAGTTTGAGCAAGTTGACCTAGATCTAGGTGGTGGGTGTTTGAGATTCCACTTGATTTGTCATCTACACATCCAATAACATACACCCAGATTGTTACTTTCCTGAAATTCACCTTGTGGGCCCTATTCCACATTTTAAGGGATTTAATCCCCATTTTGGACCACTTGGAACACTCAAACTCAGATCTACTAAGATCTAGCCGTTGGATTGCCACGAAATTATAGATCCATACTCCTACTTGACTAACCTACCCAGATCTAAAGTTTGGATGCCATCCGACTTGTCTTGACCCACCTAACCCCACTTTTTAGCCTCCTTGGGCAAAGTCGCACCACCTTGGAGAAGTGAGTTGACTCATTTCTAGGACGTGGGTACTTGAGATTTTTGGAGATTTGAAACCGGAATAATTCAAAACCTAGGTCTATACTATCACTTTGTCAAATCTTGCCTTGGGTATAGCATTCCTTGTTTTAAGGGATTGTGGTCCACTTGGGTCAAACCTAGATCTGGACACATTCATCCATCAAGACCTCTATTGCCTACTTGTCCCATGTACTAGGAGTCCTAATCCACAAGTCAACCCTACTTTGACTCCACTTCCCAATTCCCAAGGCACTGGCTTCTCTCCAAGTTAATTCGACTTTCCTAGATTGTTGGATTGACTTGTGGATTGACCTATGCATGGTGAACTAAACCCTTGAAGCTATCATGTATCATGGTCAAGCTTGTCATCTGTGCTAGTTATCCCCAATACAACCCTTAAACTACCCTGCACTGGACACGGTTCCCAAGGCAGTGGGTCTTCTGACATTGAACTAGTACACTAGCCCTAGATCTCACTTCAAACATTATAAGTCACTCCTACATCAACCATGAACCAAAGCTATATCTATTGAACCCCTCACTTGGCTTGTGACTTCAACCTATAAGGTCTAGGATAAACCATACACCTAACTTCACTTAGAAATACCCTGATTTGGTGTCTTGGTTTTGATCTCTCCTGTCGGGAGTAGATCGGGTCTCCCCCTTTGTTGTCTGGGCTAGATAACATAAAGTGAAGGTTGCCTCAACTGGCGTGACAACCATATACTGGAGGTCGAGGTGATCGTGGTTGCACCTTTTGAGTTGCCCTTCCCTATTGCCATCCATGACTGGATACATCCATAGGGGCAACTACAGTTTAGGTGATAACAGGACCATAGACTCTGAGGTTCTCAAGCACTCTCTCCCTTAGAGAACTTGTCCCAGTTGGAGCCAGATGTTATCACACCATAGTAGTTGGGCTACCATGATTGCAGAGCAATCATCTGCATATTTTTTAGCTTTTCCTTTACACAGTTTCAGTGAGATCAGCCATGATGAGCAGTGTTATTCATGATCACTTACACACCAGATCAACCCTTATATCATACATGCAGTAGACCTTATTCTAGGGCTGAACCTCTTGACCTAGTATTTGATGACTAAGATGACCTTTTATCCCATAAAGATGCAGTACAATGTTTGGATTTTCAGTAGCAGTGTTTCAGTGGTTACTGGTGATTCAGATAGAGGATACAAGTATATGTCCCAATAGGTATATGATGTGCATTGGTTTTATTATTTTTCTCTCTTGGTCATTTTGATAGATTGACTTGGTATGTAGTGATCATGATCTGGCAGTCTATCTTATAAAAATAAAAATAGTTTCTAATGATTATCTACATGGATGTATTACTTGCACTTAGAAGTTCTTGTAGTATACTCGTTGGTTTTACCCTCTTAGGAGTGTGGACATGATCATTCCCACCTTTTTATGGCTTTCTATCTTAGGCATCACCTTCAATTTCACCGTCCATCCGTTACCTTCCTTACACTTTTGGTTATTGCCCTGACTTACACCTCAACCTGTGATATGGAGGACCTCCCCATTTTTTCCTCCATGTTGGACTGCATCCATATTCGTTTTGTGTCTCGACTCTGAGTTGGAAACAAAACTTACCACTGGTGAGTTGGATTTTATGCCTTTATCACTCTAGTCGATTGTCATGATGTGTGGTTTTGATTGCGAAATTCCCCCTAGTTGCTTGAGTTGTGTTGGATAAAGCCTGAAGCAAATTGTACTACATATGGAAATTATTGCCATATGTTGTAAAGCCTAATGAAAAGGGTCATGAAATGGAAATGAAACTCAATGAAATTCAATGAAATGTAAATGCACCATGGATGAAAGCTGCGATTAGTTGTGCTTCGAAGCACATGCAAAATCCCAGAGGGGTCCTAAAGGCCTAAAAAGCAATGGATAAATATATGCCAAATCTTAATATTGTTGGTGAGTGAAATGAAATGAAAGGCCCAAATAAAGCAGTGGTTAAATATATGCCAAATCTAAAGACTGATGGCCTCAAGTAAGATTTACCTCATTGAGCCTATGGGTTATGATGTGAGATGGAGTAAGGGACAACTAATTCAAAGTGTCCCCTGGAACCTCAAGTTACGGTTAGCTGGGCACCCAGTTAATGGTGGTTCTAGTACTAGACATTTTGCCAAGGTTGAATAAGCACTTCTCTGAACAACTCATCCATTTGTGAGACATCATCATTCCTTGTGTATTCTTTGTCCAACACATGCTTACGTGTGTAATACCTTATCCTTTATCCAAAGTATCACAGTGTTGAGTCAGTCAAGTCACCCCCCTTATCCTAGCCTTGTATTCTTAGCCTTCACCCTATGCTAGCTAATTGATCATGTCTACAAATGAGTATATTCTCGAGGTTCTTTTGTGGGTAAACTATTATTTAACTTGATATCTTATTATAATTGAATGTTAAATTCCAGTGAAATGATTGCTTAATGATTTAAGTCTTGCTATGAAAATGATTAAAAGAGCATGTCCTAACCATTTGAACTAGCAGCAGTAGGCTCTCCTATCCTGGGTCATATTTTGATCAGTTTTGACTCGGTCAAACCTAGTTTGACTAAGTCAACCTTGGGATCCATGATGAGTTGGACCTATGATGATCTATGATGATGATTTATGGTCCTTGATGCACCTTATTGTGGTTCCATACCGTGGAGACAGGTTTCAGATGGTGGTTGGTGTATATTTTTATTGATGATTATTGTCTCCAGACCATTATATTATTATTGTCTGGGTATGGTAGATGCTACAGATGATCTTACCGGATTCCACAGGGTGTATGTGTACTCATCCTCAGTATATTTGGGTATTCTGGATCCATTGGGACACTCTATTTATAGTTTTAGACACTCTCAGAGATGATATGCGCATTTTTCCACCAGTTGACCAGTTTGGCCATGCTGAGCTGGCCTGCCAAGTAGATGATTGGAGGCAAGTTGTTTCCTAGGGAGATACATAGGAATGGGGTGGTCTAGACACTTGTTTTAACCATATTTCCCCCCTTCCGGACATGATGGTGCAGTTAGATTTTGTTCCCGGGCACCTGGTAGTTGTTTTCAGGCAGTTTGATGGATTTTCAAGTGGGATAAAAATGGAATAAAAAGGTCATTATAGAAATCGATTTGGGAAATTGAGGCAATTTTTTGGAATGTGGTATTCTTAGAGGTCATCTATGGTGTATCCCACTCCTTCCAGATCAGTTTGTAGTATTCAGTGGGGTCCACACAGTCTCCAGGGGGTCTTTTGATGTATTCTTCTCTCTGCTGAGGGGGCAAGGATTTGATCATTTGTTCACTTGGACATGTCATAGAGTCATATGTTATATTATTGTGCCATGGGGTCATGCTAGTGAAGGGAAGTAATACCTCCTAGCCCCACCATGTGCTCCTAGTCACTTGTCCTAGTCATCTTATGTGTCACACTTGTATTATTGTCATTTTTATGTGGTGCGCACCCCTTGGAGGCTTCTTTTAGTGAGTGCGCACCCCCCTCATGTGAGTGATCCGTGTTATATTGTACTGTCTCATCTTAGCTGCTGATTGTATTATTTTATCTTTTGTTCTCCACGTCTAGTTTTCAAAATTAGTTTAGGGTTTTGGTCTCCCTCATCCTATTTAAGGAAGATACCCCCTTATTGTAAAGGCACCTTTTGGATTTGGAAAACTTGGAATAAAATACTATTTATGTGGATCTTCTTCTTGTGCTTTGATGGGATTCTCTTGTACATGATTATACATCTCTTGCTTTAGACATATTTTCTTTTCACAGGTGATTTTAATTTTTGACAGCTACAGAGGGAGGTCGAATTGACTTGTTGTAGGGGTTCGAATTGCTTGAAGGGAAGATTGTTGGGGTTTATCACATCCCCCTTGGGAAAGACGTTTTCATCTTGAAGAGAGTTTTTTCAATTGTGCTTGTCCATTGATTTTCTTATTTTGATATGCCATGCTTAGATCTCATTCATCTGTGGATCAAATCTAACTTTTTGTAGTTTGTTTTACAGGTTGAGTGGGACGTTTTTCCTCCTTGGGCTTGGACGTTTTGCTTGGAATCACTTGGATCTAGCTTGTAATTCTAACTAAATGCAAGGATCATCGATGTGTAAGGTAGCCTCAAGCATTTGAGGTAAGATCTACGAGGTACGTATCCATTCTCTTGTCTTTCATCCAATTGGTCACCAAAACCCTCATAATTAAAACCCTCATTTATTTTTATTTTTTAGATCTATGGAGATCTAGCAATATTTTGGGCTTAATAATTAAAACCCACCTCAATAATCATCTTAACATTCCCAATCTGAAGTTTGGTGGACATCCGACTCCATTTCCCCCCCGATATAAGGCACTAGGCCTCTCCAAGGGAGGTCACACTTGTTGGGTAGGTGGTCTTTTGCTAGATCCCATTTGTGGTATTGCCTATTCCTTATCAAATTGTTAGATCCACTCATTTTCAAACCCCCTAGTGCCATTTCAATTCAATTTTCACCTTGTGGGCCCCATTTGGACCATTTTCCATATTTTAAGGGTGGGCCCCACTTGGATCTTTTATATTGGCATTATATCTATCTAGATATACTACTCCTAATCCATAAGTGACCTTATCTCAAAACTTGGTTGAACATGTGTCCTTTCCTTAAGCCTCTTCAACCAAGCCCTAACCATCTTAGGTCCACTTATCCATCCTAGATCTAGATATATCCCTCTTGATCTCTTCTTTCCTCATCTTTCACATTTCCATAGGAGATCTTGAGTAGGTTTGCTATCCTTCATAGGTTGGCTAGGGTATACACCTTGGTCTTGCTTAGGATAGATATAAAGTGAAGAGTGCCTCGGTTAGTGTGACAACCAATTGCATTGGAAATCGTGGCATCTCTTGGGTCACCTCTTTTGTTGTCCAACACCTCTACCATCCTGGATAGGATAACCTTTAGGGACAACTACAAGTTGTGTGATAACACGTTCCTTCAACAAGTCATATGCTCGACGGTTTGCTTCGTCATGGCCTATAGATCTACATAATTTACAATACAAGTTCTTAAGAGTATTCACGTATTTTTGTATCAAGTAACATTCCTATGGTTGATGTCCTCTAGTCCTACATACTCCACACCAGACTCGAGCTTTGTGATTCAAGGGATTAGGAACCCTTGTGGTTAGGTACTCTTGAAACGCTGGACATTGATATTTATGGTGACCCTCTGCCTTGCACTTAATATACCTGAATTCCTCTCTTATCTCTTTTCTTAATATCTTGGATCTGAAGTGACAAATTTGCTAACTGTGTCTATATTTGAGGCATCCCTATACCAGCTTCTCCTACTAGGGATGCCTCTAAATTCATTACAATTTCAAGAGCCTCAAATTGTGACACAACCTTTCATTGCATCAATGGTAACCTTATATGTGGCAACAGTGCAACTATGAACCATTCTTTATGTTGAGCATCTAGAATGTGAAAACTTACTCGGTCCATCAAAGTTTTAAGCCATTGGATAAAATCCCATACTAACTCATTAGGTGACTACTTAATCTCTTTGAGCTCAATGATACACTACAACTTAGACTTGGTCTTAACTAACTCATCTTCTAGCATGACTTTAATTTCTACCAAGGTTTTATGTTGTCCTCCTTACCGCACAACAAAAAATTTCATAAATCAATTCAATGCACGATCCCATAAGGTCTTGATAAACTACACTCTTTTTACATTATCATCCTGCACTTGCTTAACAATCCAGATAGCTTCACAAAGAAACCAATGTTGTTTTGGATATTCCGATCCATTCCCATGAAACAACGATAGTTTCATATCATCCCCTACCATGTTCCTGGTCGTGATCAACTACATTCTTTTTACATTATCATCCTGCACTAGCTTAACATTCTAGACAAATTCACCAAGAAACCAATGTTATTTTGGATATTCCGATCCATTCCCATGAAAAAATGACAGTTTCATATCATCCCATGCCATGTTCCTTCTCGGTGGTACCAGCTGACTTTGAAATATAGGACCAACGCTTCCACTATTCTGACTAGCTAAACTACGGCTTTGACTAGCTGAATCGTTATTCTGATGACTTCTTTCACTATGAATTGCTTCCATAAGATGCTATAGGATATAAGTACCTACCTGAATTTTAGGAGATGCACACAGGGTCATGGGTATGTCGTAGCATCCGACTTCAGATAAATCAATTGGTTTTTCCTCTGATCTGTGCTGGTAATCTTCCTCTTCTTCTTCTGCGCTAATTGATTCTTCCCTGACCTGTGGTACGATGATGTAGTCATATTCTTCAGTCACATTGCGGATCTCTCTTCTTCCTGTAAGAGTCCTTCTCCTCTTACAATGTTGAAATCTCATCCCACTTTGCATAAATCCACACTCTTCATTTGTCTCACTTTCTTCTCCCCTTAGAATTTCAGCTCACTCTTCTCCGACATAATTCTTAGACCCCCCCCTTCAATACCCAGTTCCCTATGTGCGGAGCTACTTACTCTTCAGGTTCCATTCTCATGACACCCTTTTCATAGAGTAACATCTTAATCCACAAGTACATATATTTCAAGTATTTACCTCACAGTCCTTTGAAGAATTCCCTTTCAGATGTGCTATAATATTTTAAAGTTTCTACATCAAAATCAGTAACATACCCTGTAAGCATACTATCAAGCCAGTAATCAATAACACAAGAAATATTATTACTGATACCTTTAAGCATTCAAACTAACTCAAGATTCCAAACCATTGGCTTTCCTCCATGGAAGCATCTATTTTGTTCTGCTGACTTTAATAACCATTATGCTAACAAAATAGGGAACTCAGCAAAGAATATTTCATGTAGATTTGAGAAAACACACTTTTCCAACCATTCTCGTGAACTGACTCGTGGATTTCCATTCTATTCTTTGACAAACTCTAGAGATTTCTTGTCTATCCACTCCAAGATCTATTTTTTACTTGGATAACACATTTACACGTCCCCTTCAATTGCAAAACCCGGTACCAAAAACATAACCATTTGTTGTCTCACTACAACACGGACCAACAGATCCCAAGATACTGGCCCTTTTGAGATCACCTGCGAACATGTGAAGTCTCACCCGAAGTACTTATGTGTATTGTGGAAACCACATTTTTGCAGCAAGGCGAAGGGGATGGAACTCTGTCCTACAATCATACCCATTAACAGAACTTTGACATGAATCAGTTTAAACCACATAACTATATATATAACATGCATCTACTGCACAGTATATTCTCATAGAATAAATTCATATAATATTGTTGTGTCACTGCATATTTACCATTTTATCAGCAACATATATATAAGCAAAAGAACAACACACACACATAATCATTCACATACATAAGACACTAGAGATTTTTATGTGGAAACCCAACTTGGAGAAAACCATAGAAATGCTTTGTTTATTTAGTGATCCCATTACAAAAGCATTTCATCTTCTTCAGACCCGCGCACACAACTTGTAGATCATAATATTTCAATCCTTTAGTACACAAAAAAATACATGGGATCACTCAACTCTTTGTCACACTCTCTCCTCAGCCACATTACATCCAAAAATTGTAGACCTTACCCAAAATATTAGCAGCCTATTCTAAACGACCCATTACATATTCATAGTATTGGAATATCCCCCACAATCACTAAGTGGATCCGAAATCCTAACTTACTCTACTCACTTTCTCGGTTGACATGACCAACCACTGCCTTTCTATGTTTTAGCACTACATTAGAGTTTGCCCTTCTTTTTTGGCTGCGCTTCCTTTTGACCACTTCATTGTGCAACCCCCGTTCACATAAGCACAAAATTGGTTAAAAAATATCCTAGGGCCAACAAATCCTTGAACGAGCAATTCCTCAATCAAAACTATTGTACCTAGGATGTCATGCAAACAATAGTCACATTGGGAAAACGATCTACACTAAGAGGGAACAACAAATATAAGAAGCACATATAGGCTTTAAGGACACATGCACAAAAGCAAAAAACTCAAATTTCACAACCAACTGCATATATTAACTATATATTTCTAAAATTTCATGTGTATGGCTCAATGAGCTTTAGCTACTATAAAAAAAAATCATAGGGATTTATACCCTTTTCTTCAATTGTTAAATTGGGAGGTGCATGCTGGTCTTAGTATCACCCAAGCTTACTAGTGACTTAGAAATAGGGAAAAATGAAAGGAATCATATATATTATTTGCCCTTGTTTTTTATGCTAGAATTGTTGTTGCACAAGCCTCCTCGCTTCTCTAATTATTTCCCTCTTCTCTACTCTTCCTCTTCTTGTTTACCTCTTTATTTCTATATTCTCTTCTTAATATCTATTGGAACAACCACATTGTTCTACCCAACAACTTCTATTAGTGACAGTTCTACCTAGCCACCTATGGGAAATGTTTTATCCTCTTCTTCGTCTCTCCTTCTTCTTTGTGTGTAGCTCTACTTCACATAGATAATTTGTTCCTCCACTTCTTGCTTTCCTTGATTTTTTTTTTTTTTTCTCTTTTGTCTATCTCCTCTTTTTTTTTTTTGAAAGTAAAGTGTGATCCTCATTTCTTCATGAGAGAAAACTAATATTCTCTGCGGAAACTTGTCATATAAGTTAAGAGCCCCTCCTACTTTATTCAACTTCAACAGTGGATTGTAAATAAATTTAACTCTTAGCATTTGTGATTTTTTCCCAACATGTCTTATCATAATTACCACCCAAAGAAAATGAAAGCCAAAAAAATGACCTAGCCACCTTCATGTGGCCTCTAACCTTAGGCCCCATCACACATTAAATGTATTGAAAGGAAACACACATGGAAAACACCAATCATTGAATGAGAAAGTTACATTCGAAGGTGAAACATGTTTGACATCACTAGGAATTCCAAGTGCTCCAAAGTGCTTTGTGGCATCAAATTTGATGGCCAAGTCAACGAATGAGGGGGGGAACGTTATGTAAACAATCATGGATATTTATCTAGAAATGTTTGTCACAATACATCTTACAATATTTTGTAATCTCTTATTATGCAATGTTTTACTTTCGGTTTCATATTTAAATTTACTACCTCAATGCACAAAAATAAACTGAAACTCAAATGAGAGGAGCTAGGCAAATAATGAACTATCCACATAATGAATACACTATGTACCATGGGAAAAATGAATACAGGAAAAACCCAGTAAAAAATTGAGGCTTGTGCCTTGATATTTTCATCTCAATTATGAAATACAAATACAAAGAAAGTGCACTCACTATGGAGTTTCCATGTACATTATTCCCTATATGGTTGCTATAAGATCTTCTACATCCTTTGTTTTGCTCCAAAACCTCACTCTTAAATGATCTACTCAACTATGGAACGATAAAAAATACAGTAATAATGGAATCCCTTCCTTTCCTAGTGGCCCAATATTTAACATGGATTAATAATCACGTGATCACAACCATAACCATTCACATGCATAGGACACCATGGACTTTTACACGAAAACCTAAACAGGAGAAAACCATAGAAATGCTTCTTTTATTCATAGATCCCATTATAAAAAGCATTTCTTGTTTTTATAGATCTGCGCACATAGCCTACAGATCCACCTCTCTCTCTTACATCAATTTCATCATTCATACAAAACAATACATGGGATTGTGAAAATTGAGATCACAGAAGGATATTCACAAGCAAACAATTACTCTCACAAATTGCCTTGCAAAACTAGTCAAAGAACACATTAAACAGTCATGAATTTGATGCAAAAAGTAAAAATCTATTGAATAAGTCTACATCATCCAAACTTAGGCAATGTAATGTCTTTCCAAATATATAATTACATCAAATATTTGAAATCCAAAGAAGGCATTCAAAATCCTCACAAAAGCAGGCTTACTAAAAAGATGAAAAACCTCCTAGGTGCAGAAAATACTTTCCAAGTCACCTCTAAGGCTCACGAATTGGTGAATTCTGAGTTGGATGGTAATGTATGATTAAAAATCATCCTAAGTACAAATTTTAGAAAGAGGAAACATCATGGAGGGTGAGTTGGCCAAAAACATGCTATATCCAAGTCAACTAGTTTTTACCTTTTCACCCAAAGCAATAAAAACAATAAAAAGTAGTGAGTGCGCATTGCAAACTAAGAATGGAAAGAAATCTCATAGAATATCATGAAATCTTATCCAGAATCCCCTCAAGTGCATCCTAGTGACTTAGGATGGCATGTGGTCCACTAAAAGACAAAAATATGGCTAACTACCTAGTCAACACCTAGGAAATTAATCAAATGACTAATATAATGTATCCTAAGTATGGAATGGGTGTAAATGGGTTTTTAATATTCTAGCATGGATCATATAATTCTTTGTCTCATTATTTATCAATTCATCAACAACCTATTCTACCCAACTCATTACATATTTATACTTTTTGGCATAGCCCCGCGACCCACTAAGTGGACCCAAAAATCTAACTAACTTCCTATTTTACTTAACCAATTTATTGGTTGAATCAATAAACTACCCTTTCCATTATTTATGGGAACACTTTCCTTTTTCCACCTCGCCGTGCAACCCTTGCTCACATCATCACAAAATTGGTTCAACAACCTTGGCCATTCTTTCCAATGGCGGTAAAGTATTGATAAGATCCTTTAGCATCGCAGCTCTGGATTGCTCATCCTATAACTTTGCTATCATGCCTTGCATCCCTTAATCATCCATAAATGTATCCCAAGCTTGTGAAATCTGATAAAAAAACTTAGCAGATTAATCTCGAGAGCCTTAACATTCTCCACTGCGGACTTCACTACTTCTTCTTTTTTCTCCCAAACTTCTATAGGTGTACTAGGCACTAATTGTGCCTACAAATTGGTTATTTTTCCTTGGAATCCTTTAATAAATTCATTGAGAGCCAACATTTAGTCCTTTATGGGTGCTTTCTCATCCATGGCAATTTCTGGAACTACACTACAAGTCATAGTCATGATTCTCATCAATGTTGCATTATATTGGAGAAGCTCATCCTTCACCTTCTAAAGTGCACTGCACCTTTCTTTTAGTTCATCCTACTCGACTCCATTTTGTATCATTGCAACATATCTATATTCTTCATGGCCTTTTATTTCTTCTGCAATCCCCTTATGTAGGTCATGCAACATCTCCATAGGCAATTCTTCCATCTTCAACTTAGCCTAACTCAAAGCATGAAAATGACTCTGCAATTCCTCTAATGCAAAATTTAATGCTCTAGGAAACAACTTTACAACATACCATTGCACGACCGAAGATGGTTGTGACACTGGCCTAGTTTCCTTATCTGTTAGACCTTACTGCTTAGCTCCTGAATGGACTGGTGCGCTCTTTATGCCTACTATACCTTGTTGCAAATCCATCAATTGAACCTTAATTCCTTCAAAAAGTTCTAAGATTTTTTCTTCTACTTATTTCCATATATCCATTGTTGTGTCTTTAAGCCTATTTTCCAATGTGTTAATTTCATCCTCTGTCGAGGATAGGTCTACGCCACTCTTCTGGGATTTTCTTTTTGTTCTCTTTCCTTTAGGGACTTGTGACGGTTTCCTTTTCTCTCTAATACCTGGGTCTATCTCGGTCACACTAGATTATTTCTCGTCTTCTCCTTATGCTTCAGAATCTCGGTCTACCTACCCATCTTGTTCTTGATCAACTCCACCATTTTGTTGCTCTCCCACATGTGACATTTCCTATGAAATCTCTTCTTCAATAACTGGTACTTTCCATTCTTGCGGCCATTCCTGGATAATGACTCCAATATATTCTTCCTCCAACTTGTAGTGCGTAGGTAAGCATTGTTTATCAAGATCCCACCTAGATTGCACAAACATGAACTAGGGTCCGACTTTAAACTGAACAACATGCTTAAAATTCTCGACGACATGAAGCTCCATCCATGATGTCTTCTTGATATTGTATTGGATTATTTCCTTATACATATAAAAAGTTAAATTATTGTCCCTTTTATGATATTTGTTGGTGTTGAACCACAATGATGCATACTTCGTAGCTAAGCAATGCCCCGCCGATGTTGCAAACTGTGAACCCTCCGAATCATTCCATGCAACTAACACAATCAAATTTATCAACCAATAGTAATGAAAAGGATTACCTTTCTCTATGCATCAAGACAATCAACCATAAATCGATTCAGCATAAACGTGGCCCAGTTCAATTGGGCACGTTCAACACATTGCTCAGCCAATGCTATTACCATTGTTGGAACTTGATTTGGTTGAAATTTCCTTAGAATATTATTGGCCAATGCTCACATTGAAAATATTACCAGTTGGTCCTCAATAGAGTCTACGTCGTATCCCCTGGTGCTCTTATCCAAGCCATACTTGTCTTTCATTTTGTTATCAAGTTCCCCGTCCTTTTCTTTTCCTACAAAATAGCTCATCAAATTTGGTCCTGCTGACGACAATCCTGTAATCCATGATATAAAGTCTGTATCCAGTGATATTTTCCTATCTAACCACAATAAGTTACCATGCACAAATAGTAAAAGCCGCTTCATACATATGTTAAATTCGACAGTGTGACCAAAATGTGGGATTTTGAGAAGGACCAAAATGCCATATTTTTCCAGTCCTCGAGCCCATGACAATGATTCAAGGGCACAAGACATTGAATATTTGGTATGCACTTTCTTTAAATAGTTTTCTATAGCAAAATCAAGGAATTTCAATCTATCATCGAAATCATGATCAACATATTTGATGTTTGGGATTTTACCTAGCATATTTCCTTCCGTCAATACGCCCTTCGTGATGGTTGGCGTCTCCAGGGTATACTTTGCATCCCTAATTAATCTGATTGGTTTTGCATTTAGTTGCTTGGGTGGCACATATGGAGGTAGTACTGATGGTAGAATAGATGTCGAGGCCTCTGCATCATGCTTTCCTTTCATACGTGCTTCAGTATTCCTTGTTCACGATTTCTTCCTTGTTGGCATTGACGACCTTCTTGTCACATGAAACCCAAAATCACTTCAACATTTACCTAAACCAAAAAGAATTCAACATTTACGTACTTGTATGTGCAGAATCCTTTTCAACTTCTAGTTCTCATTTCAACTGCACATAGAACCTAAATGTCATAGTTATGTTTATGTGTGTTGAGGTGAAGAGTGCCTATCCCCATAGAGTTTCAACCGACTCCCATTAACTAACCCATCCATGAATTCCCAATTTAACTTCTTTAATTGCACAAAACCTCCTTCTATTACATGCTTAATCACATAAGGTCCTAACTAGTGCATCCTAAACTTACTAGGGTGTTTAAGAAACTTACTATCATAGAGAAGAACTAAGTCTCCGACTTGAAATTCCTTTTACTTTATATGGTAATCATTCTAGGCCTTTTCACGTTCCTTTTGTACCTGCTGATGAAAAATTACAATGAATCTTTCTTCCTCTAATTCTAGTAGCTATGAAAATATTTCTTTTAATGGTTGAGTTTCTGTCATCTCTATAAATGTATCAATCCTCAAGCTCGATACAATATAATCCATAGACATGGAAACCTCCTGACCATATGCCAACTCGAATGGTGTATAACCAGTCAAATTTTTGCAAGTTGTTTTGTAAGCCCATAAGACTGCTGGTATTCTCAATTCCTAGTCATCATGGTTCACATTACATATCTTTTCCAAGGCATTCTCCAAAATTTTATTAAACACTTCGACGGTCTTGTTAGCTTGAGGGTGATATGGTGTATTTTTCTAGTGGTAAGTATGGAATTGTTATGTTAACACTTCAACGATCTCGTTGATAAAATGAGATCCCTGATCACTCATTAAAATACTTAGACAACCAAACTTGGGAACCACATTCTCAAATTAAACCTTCGCAGCAGTCGCAGAGGTACAATCCCTTACTGGTTGCACCTCAACCCACCTAGCCAAGTAATTTGTCACAATAATAATATATCTAGCTCCTGTTATTTTCGCAGGTGGGTTAACAAGTCCAATAAAATCAATAACCCATTTATCAAATGCTTGCAATTTACCTAGGGTACTAATGACATTTCGTCTTGTCTTGAAGGCTTCCCTACTCTTTGACATACGTTAGAAGACCTGTAATATTCTTTTGCATCTTTGTGTAAGGTAGGCCACCAAAGTCCTGCTCTTAATACTTTCTATGCAGTAGCCTTACCGGAATAATGTCCTCCTGCGATGCCACTATGAGCTTCTGCAAAAATCATTTGTCTTTCATGTTCTAACACACATTGCCTTAAAACTTTATCCGAGCCCAACTTGTATAATTGTCCTGCTATAAGTTGAAAGTTTTCTGCTTTCATGACCAATTGTTTCTTCTATTGTACAGTATAATATTTAGGTTCCATACCTGTGCTTAGAAAGTGAATAATATCCTCAAAATAACTATCTACCATCCTAACTGGAAACAACCGTGCATCAGGTAGATTACCATCTAAATTCACAACATCTTCCCCTATTTCTAACCTCGACAAATGATTAGGGCTTGCATTGAGTTTCCATGGTTTTAATACAACTTCGAAATCATATTCTTGGAACAACAATAACCACATGCAGATTCCCCCCCCCAACAATACTAGCTTAATGACTAGATACCTCAAGGAAAAGTGGTCAATATACATCTTAAATTGGAATCCCAACAAATAATGTCTAAAATTTTGGAGTGCATAAACCATTGAAAACCCCTCTATTTTAGTCATAGTGTAATTCCTATATGCTGCTAATAATTTCCTTATATCAAAAGTGATAGGGTGATCAATATCTCCTTCTCCTATTTGTGCTAGAATCACACCCAAATCTATGGACGAGGCATCAACATGTACATGGAATTCATTCTTCCAATCGGGAAAAACCAATATTGGTGCAGTTACCATCTTCTCCTTTAGCATGTCCAATATTTTTTGTCATTCTTCATTCCATTGAAATTTAACATATTTTTAAAACAATTTTTCCTTAAGAGCGGTGCTCTAAGCATAACCCTTAATGAATTTTTTGTAATACCCCATAGGTCTCAGTGTCATTCTAATTTGTTGCATCGAGGCTGGTGGTGGTAGATATACAATAATATTAATATTTGTAGGATCCATCATGAGACCCTATTTACATAGTACATGTCCCAGTAAATACCAAAAGGAGCCCAAAAGAGACATGTCTTTAATTTCAAGGAAATCTGGTACTTCCTATATCAATCCAACATTATCCTCAAATTCTCAATATGATTTTTTAACAAACTAAAGACCATCCAATCAGTAAAGTATACCTCTAAAAGCTTATGGATAAAATTCTTAAAAGCTACGACAACTAACCTAGATAAGATAGCAAATGCATTCTTCAACCAAAATGGCATCATCATGTAATGGTAACAACCCCATTCCGTAGAAAATATAGTCTTATCTTGATCCTCTTTGGCGATCTTGATATGATGATAACTAGAAAACCCATCAGTAAATGAATAGGCTTCCTTTCCTCCAACATTTTCAAAGACCTAATCTGTAAAAGGGGTGGGGAAAGGATCATGCAAACATGCATCATTCATATTCCTTAAATCAACAAATATCCTAACCTCCCTTGTCTTCTTATCTTGAACTACCATAGGACTAATCCACTCCGACTCTTCAACAGGTTCAATTATTCCTGCATCCAACATCCTTTCAATTTCCACTTTTACTTTTTCTTTATATCTCGGGTTCAACCTATAAGGTTGCTTTTTGATAGGATTTGTGTCGGGTTTTAGAGGGATTTTCATTTCTCCCAAGTAACCTATAATACCCTTCATTTCCAAAAACTAGGTTGGGAATAATCTTGATATTCATGCAACAAATCCATAACTTTCCCAATTGTCTCATCATCCTAGTAATCCCCCATGTTAGCAAATTTAGGATTTTCTTCATAGCCAATATTCACTTTCCTAGTTTTCAAAGGTTGTAAAAACTCAGTAGAGTCTATTTCAGGGCCTCCTATGTCACGGTTTCCTTTAGTTTCAGGAATATGCAGGTCCATTGGGTCATCATCTTCTCCAGTAATATTATAGCATTCCAAGGCCTACTCTAAGGTCACAACCTAGTGTGGTTTGTTTATATAGGTAGTGGTACTTCTTCAATTATTTTATGCTTCACAACTTGTAGAGTTGTGTCAACATTCAAATTCTCATCCTCAAAACTAAAGGTTTTCTTAAAATTTATAGCCAACTCTTCCCAACCTGTTGTCTCGCTTCGCAGTTCCAATTATGTATACCGATTTATCGGAATTGTATCTAATGTATGAATAAACATATGGACCCATTTAGTCTTAGGTATAGAACCTCATGATGTAGTAAATCCTTCTATGTGGTCTATTGAATTGGTCAACCCATTATATTTTACGGTACAATAGTTAATTTCTTCACCAAATATGATGGCTAACAATGTTTTGCATTGCGACCAAGCCCCTATATTCCTCTTATGAGTATTCCACCATCTTGTTGGGGTATCCTTCATGGCTATATCTAATGCTAAGACTCTCTGTTGGTCTGGAAGTTGCATCTCAAATTCAGCAATAAAAAGACTCTAAATTTGTTAATCCATCATACACACGTGGGTTATTGTTGGAATATTAAAAAGCCACTTCAGACTCAGGATAAAATACATTAATAATTTTTTATTAGTTCCTAGGTTTAGACTAGGTAAGTTGGCGTAATTTTGTCTTTTATGGGACCACATGCCATCATGAGTCACTAGGGATCACTTGGATATATTCTGGATAATATCTTGACTTATTATGTCTGGTTTCTTACTATTCCTGGATTAGAAGGGAGCCTTCTTGCTTTAGACAACTTTATCATGCTTTTTTCTGCTTTCTAGTGGATAAGGTAAAGCTAGTTGACTTAGAAACTGGATCTTTTTGTCCAACTCGACCTCCTTGCTTTAATTCTCTCAAAAATCCATGATCACTTTCCTTTTTATTCACTCATGAGATGCCAATATTTATTTTTCCAATCCGTGAGCCTTTAGACTGATTTGGAAAGTGTTTTTGCCACCTAGGTTTTTTTTAGCTTTTAGTAAACCTTCCTTTTGTGAGATTTTTAACTTGCCTTCAAGGCATTCTATTTTATCCCCTAAGATGTATTATTTATTGTATTCTAATTGATGAATATGATAATCATGGGATTGATATTAATTGTGTTCAACCTCACATATTTCTGCTTAGTTTTTCTTCTCAATTATGCAAATATTTGAGCAATCATTTAGTGAAGACTTATTTGTTTCAAGATTCTTGGCTTATTGAATTATTACATGGTATCAGAACCATAGAATTCTCACATGGTATCAGAGCTCATGGATCTCATAGCTTCGATCTAGATGAGTCTTCCAATATAAGTTTCAAATTCTGTTTTGTAGGTACAACTTCACAGATTCGAATTTAGTTCCTCTTCTTACACCATTCAACTATGCTGAGTGGAAGCCAAAGATGAGCACATATCTTAAGAGACAATGTCTCTATGAGATATCTATTGGAGCTGTTGAAGAACCATTGTCCTCAGAAAAGAATAATGATTGGTTTAGTGACTGTGATAGAGATTTTGGAGCAATGTGTTTGGCCATATCTTCAAAGATGTGCTACCTCATTGATACTACTAATACTCCAAGTGATATCTAGTGCATTTTGGACAAATAATTTGGTATGCAAGATGATGAAGAAGAGATAAGCCATATGGAAAGCGAGCCTACCATAGATACCTCCTCAAACAATCTCATTGATGTCACCAATGTCTTGGCCATATGCTTTTCTGATGAAGCTGTTCATGAAGATCAAACTGAAGAATCTTCAACACTAGTTCCTGATTTTTTTGAAGATGAAGACTTCCATATCTCTCCCTTGTTCTCCTATGAGTCTTCTATTTTGAATTCTGAGCAAGATATGCCAATTTATGCTCTAGAATCTGAAGAGGTTTTTGAATCCTCTCTTTCACATGAGTTTGCTAGTGTGCAGAATAATGATCTATTGAATGTTTTGGAGGTTAGATCATAATTTGGAGGTGATGCATTTGCCCTCCTTGATCACATGATTCTTATGTAATTCTATTTGATCATTGGCACATGTTCTCAAAGTCTCACTGAAGATGGAGGACAATACCATTGACTTGGGTTCAAGTCTCAGGCATATTTTGGTTCTGATCTCACCCCTGTTGGTTCAAAGGAGATCTCAAGGGACCATCTATTAATTCTTGGAGCTGATTTAACTTACACTGATCATAAGTTCAAGTTTCAAGAGAAATTAGATATAATTGGAGATGATCCTACCTCATGTGGTTTGAAATTCAAGTTCCAGAATGGTCTGCATATTCATGGATTTGTTCTTATCAAGTTTGGTTCAAAGAGCAAGTTCAAAGAGATTCTAGATTCACTTGCATCCATTGATGGAGAATTCAAGCACATGTTTTTGGAGCACATTCCACTTATTCCCAAGAGGAAGATACCTCCAGACATATGATCAAGTTCACACCTACTTGATTTTGGAGCAGTTAAATTTTGGTGTGCATGTGTCCATTTTGGAGGGAGGGTTTTATTCCCATGAGATTTTCCTCGTTTCCTCAGTTTACATGGGAATAATAATTTTAATGGGGTCACCATAAACCTTGTTGCTTGGGCCCTACACATACTTTAATCACTCTAAGTCAGGATTAAGGGGGGGTGTTGGAATATTAAAAACCCACTTTATGTTAGAGTTTGTACTTTAATTCAATGTTAACTAGGATCTTTAACTGAAAGAATAACAAGCACAACAAAACACAATATACACAATAGTTTTCCTCAGGGAAACCATAAAGGAGAAAACCCCGCAACTTCCTCAAAGATAGATTCATCACTAATACAATATCAAGAAAAATGGAAAACCCAAATATATGCCTTCTATAGCTTCTCTCTTTCTCCTCATCGAACTTGTCTTCTCTCTCTTGCTAATGCGAACTTGAGTGAGTGATTGGTGTGTCCAAATGAGAGAGCAATATCTCTATTTATACTTATGTTTGGGCGACCTAATTCCCAATTAAGTTGGACTCACTAATCTGACTGGGCCGACTTGTCCCAGGAGACTCAATAAAATATTTTACATTTGACCTTTGGGGGATATAATGCCCCGACTTACAATGTAGGTTTTACCTCAATGACCTTGCATGACTAGACATAATAATGACATCTCGGAATGGAGGAAAAACATCTCCGTCGGAGGTACAAGTAAAATACAATAATAATATAAATATAAAATACAAGTGAATATATTTCGAAGTTACATTTACAACAAGACTCCCTCTTAATGAGGAAGGTATTCTCTTTCCACAGTCATCATCATCCTGGACACATATTTTGGACAACGTCATCATCGTTGGATCATCATCAATGATGGAACATCATCATCAACACTTGATCATCATTGTAATTGCTGCTGCAATCCTCATTTTGTTGATCATTGATTAGTGACATCTCTTGAATCTATCCGTCATAAGAAGTTCTACAGAGCCAGCCTTTTTTCTTGCTGGATGCAAGCCTATCTCTCATGTAGGTCTTCATCGTCTCCATGAGAAATCCATCAATTAGGTACATCCCAAGACCACACATTACATTTCCATAGCAATCACCTGCATCTCCTACTATCATCTCATCGTATCTACATCATCTCGTCATCATACACATAGCACATCCCAGATGCACACCTCATGTCCAACAAACCATCTATGTCTCCCACCTAGTGGGTAAAATCCAGGATCACCCCAGGTGCATTACATCTCTCAACGGTGAGCCCATGTCTACCAACATGGGAGCACAGTCAGGAGCACCCCATGTGCATTACGTCCCAAGGACCACCTACGTCTTCCACCATGCGAGAACTTCCTAGGCGCACACAAAGTGTCTTGTAACCGGTGGACCTCTTAACGTCTCCAACATGGGATTACAGTCAGGATCGCCCCAGGTGCATTACTTCCCAAGGACCACCTAAGTATTCCACCATGCGAGACCCAGTTCTATATATTCTACAGCATGGGAGTAACACCTGTAGCACACCAAGTGCATTACGTCCCAAGGACAACCTACGTCTTCCACCATGCGAGAACTTGCTCTAGTGCATCTGCGTCTTCCAGTCTCATCACTCCCTCTTTCGAGGAACCTCGATCTGGATCACACCAAGCCTCTCTTTGAAGTACTCAAACTTCACTCTGGCTAATGACTTGGTCAACACATCAGATATCTGCTTGTCTGTCACCACATACTGGAGCTTCACTTATCCTCTCTGCACCATATCCTAGATATAGTGGTACTTGATCTCAATATGCTTTGACTTGTCATGGACCACCGGGTTCTTGAACAACTTCACACAGATCTGGTTGTCACAGAATATACAATTCGCCTCTAACTAGAGATCAAACAAATCTGATAGTAGCTTTCGAAGCCATACTGCCTCAAAACTAACCGAACAAGCTGCAACATACTCTTCTTTGGCTATACTCAGTGCCACGCATGACTGCTTCCTTCTAAACCAGGAGATCATACTGGATCCCATACTGAAGTAGCATCCTAAAGTGCTCTTCCTATCTGTGGCACTACCTTCCCAATCTGAATCAACATAACCATGCAGGTTAATCTTCTGATTCATCTAATACTTGAGCCCATAGTCAATTGTACCCTGCAGGTACCTCAATATATGCTTTGCAGCAATCAGGTGAACATGTCTCGGATTCGTCATGAATTGGATGAGGGTGTTCACAACAAAACATATGTCTGGTCTCATGTTCTTCAAATACATCAACAAACCAATCATCTGACGGTACATCGTGGCATCAACTGTCTCTGATGAAGCATCACACAGTAGCTTCAAGTATGATTCCATTGGTGTGGCCATTTCCTTGCAGTCCATCATTCCTAACCTCTTCAGAATCTCCACCGCATACTTTCCTTGACCAAGGAAGATTCCATCCGCGCTCTACCACACCTCCATGCCTAAGAAATAATGCATCATACCCAGGTCCTTCATCTCGAACTTTGCGACAATCCTCCTCTTTACATCTGCAATGAGCTCATCATCACCTGTCATAAACAGGTCATCTACATATAGTAGAACTATCACTGGTATTCCGTCTTCAACCTTGAAGTAAAGGTTGGAATCCAATTTACTCTTGGTAAATCCTAAACTCATCAGGAAGTTGTCCATCCTGTCGTACCATGTCCCGGGTTCTTGTTTCAATAAGTACAAGGCTTTATTCAACTTGCACACATAAGTCTGTCTTTCATGTGTCTCAAATCCTAGTGGCTGCTCCACGTACACTTCCTCTTCAACTACACCATTCAAGAATGATGTATTGACGTCCATCTGGTGTACCTTCCATTTCATTACTGCAGCCAATGCCAGTATAGTTATGATGGAAGTGTATCTTGCTACAGGTGCAAATGTCTCCTCGTATTCTATGCCTTCCTTTTGGCAGAAGCCACGTGCCACAAACCTTGCCTTGTGTTTTTCAATGCTACCATCTACAACATGCTTGATCTTGTAGATCCACTTTGAAGTCACAAAAAACTTCCCCTCTGGGCTCCGAACTATCTCCTAGACATCATTCTTCATAATCGACGGGTACTCCTCGATCATGGCATCTTCCATTATTTCTTCTCTATTGCTTCTTCGTAATTGGAAGGTTCTTTATTAATGATGTCACATAGCAGGGCCACATATATAGAGTATGGTCTGGGTCTCTTGCTTTATCCGTGCATCCCCTTTGGAGCGCCATACTACTCTACATCTTGTATTGCTTCTTGTACCCATGTTGGTCTTCTTTTGTGGGATTTCTTCTCATGAGGTGGATCTATAGGTTCTTGTGGTTATTACATGTTGTGGTATTCATGATCTTCTGGAATTTCTTCTTCCATCACTATGTCTCTGACTCTAGTTTCTCCAGGTTCGTCAAATGTTACATCTCTGCTGATGTCAATCTTCTTGAATCCTGGGAAGTATATTCAGTAGGATTTTGAAGTGTCACTATATCCCACGAATATTCCCTTCTTTCCTGAGGGATCTAGATTTGTTCTCTTTTCCTTCGGGATGTGTATGTACAATGGGTAGACAAATATCTTGAGATGGTTGAATTCTGGTTTCTCACCGGATAAATATTATTCGGGAGTCTTGTTGCTTAGTACTCAGTGAGGAGTACGGTTCTGTACATACACGACTGTCCTTGCTACTTCTGACCATAAATGCATTTGAATATCTTGGTCATGTAGCATTGCTTTTGCTACTTCCATTATTGTTTTGTTATTTCTTTTCTCAATGTCATTCTTTTGTGGATTGTAAGGAGTGCTCAACTCCCTCTTAATCCCATATTATCTGCATAGGTTCTTGAATTCTTCCGAAGTGAATTCTCCGCCATTATCTGATCGAAGGGTCTTGATCTTTTTCTCAATGTGATTCTCGATCAAGGCTTTAAATTCATTGAACTTACTAAATACCCCATCTTTACTTTTCAAGAAGTAAATCCAAGTCTTATGGGAAAATATATCTAGGAAGGAAACATAATATACATACTCTCTTAGTGAGATGGATGACATGGGACTGCATGCTAGCATGCGGTTTGGTAGAGTGCGATCGCAACATCTCCGATGCTGCGACAAGGCAGAAGATGGCGCGAATGGCGAGAAGATGACGCGAATGGCAATCAACAGAAGATTAGTTATGCATTTTGGGTCAATTGTACCACGGAATGCGGGTTTTGGGTCATTTGGACCACATATTATGTAATGTTGAGTCAGCTATACCGCAAAATGCGGGTTTTTGGTCATTTTTGGATAAGTCAGTTAGATATTGGGTCATTTGTCCATAGTGTCAGTTAGGAAGTCGGTAGTAAGTGGACACGAGTTGTAAGGCGGAAGCCTATATATAGATAAAAATTGTAAGTGTTGAAGATATAATTGGCAGCTGAAGAATGTGAAGCTCTGATGGTGGTTGAGTTTCGAGTATGTTTTGATGTCAAGAGTCATTGCGGAGATCTAGTTTTGCCAGAAACATTGTATCTGGGTTGAAAATGGTAATATGATGAAGCTATTTTGGTGCAATCCCTATGTTCAATTTGTTCAGTTATGATAATGTGATATTGCACTATACGAATAATGACATGCTTCTTTGATGCGATACTTGCTTTACAATTACTGTTGTTGCAATGATGAATATATCGGTTAAATGTCGCTTTAATACTATGTTGAATGCTTAAAGATCTCTGTCCTAGTGTTGCAATAAGTTTAAGTATCATAGCCGCAACCATCCTCCTTCATTCGGCGGAAACATGGTTCCGTCTGCTCTTCCTAGACGCCTTAAGTGAGACCTCATCTGCTCTGCAGGTGTTGCCAGGCAGGATAAACCCTGTCCGGGCCGGTGCTCAGGAAGACTGCGGTATGTGTCGACAGTGAGTGGGACCCTTGTCGACTGGCGTCACACTAACAAATGGTTCCGTTGTCGGGACCGTGTACGGGGTGAAAGGAGGACATGTTGTGGCACTCGACGAAACCGAAGATCCAAGAATGGTTTGATCAGAAGTTGCAAGAATTTGCTGAAGAGGAAAGCAGGAACACTCGATTGACAGTAGATCAATGGGTGGGTAGATATATTCACGACGGACTGCATGAATGGTTCTTCTGCGAATTCCTGGTCCTATTGTTCGAATGGTTGGCAAAGTTGGCCTTCCAAAAGAGGAACTTCCAAGGTGGTGAACCAATGACCTGGACCCCCGAATTGATTCAGGAACTGCAGGAAGTTGATAATAAAGCATCGCGGGCTGTCGAAGTGTGGTTCGATAGCATTCTAGAAGGCTATATCACAGAGTTCACGGTTGATACTCAGAAGTCCTATAGTGAAGCTGAAAGATATTTTGTCCGTGAACCTCGGGGCAGGTTTTTACTGTCGCTTCAACTATCGATCAAGATGCTTATTTGCGAAAAGGGTATATTGAAGATGCATCTTGATTAGTAGACAACCTGGTGGGTGGAGGCTGCGGGTACCGTGACTGTTGGGGGGTGGTACATGGAATGGTAAGGGTATATGGGTGTAGGTCATGATGAGACTGTGAGTGAAGCCGAGGAAGAAAGTGGTCTTACGAGGGGAGGAGCGAGGTTCCGACGGGAAAAGAGGCAGAGGACAGGAGAAGGTCCTGCTGCGGTTGAACCGCAAGACCGTGAAGGAAGACCACACAGGACGAAGCAACCTCATAGTCCTAACAAGGAAAACCAGGCTACACCCAGGATAGAGGTAGGACCAAACCCAAGCACCAACGTACCCACACCTCCGCTCACTATCTCTCAGATAGAAAGAAATACCACTTCGACACCGCCAAGTTCGTCAATTCCACAGAAGTTTATTGGTAGTAGTACAGCGAAAGGAGGAAGGAATCCCAGAATGGCGGGCGATGATGCTAAGTTACCGTTGTTCCATGGGAGTGCGACAGACAACCCAGAACAGTATTGGTTTTTGTGTGAAGCGGTCTGGACCATAAAGCAGATCATCGATGATGCTGCTAAGAAAGGACAGTTAGCGACGACTCTGCGAGGTCGTGCATTAGATTGGTTTATGAAGTTCGTTCTAGTCCCTATAGGAGCTCCAGAGAAGTCGCTGGATGAGATTCGATATGGGTTGATTGCCGAATTCAGAAGGCCCAAGTCTGAGGCTCAATATATTACTGAATTGAAGGAAATTAAGCAGTATCCCAATGAGACGGTATGGGATTTCGACCAACGATTCAAGACGCTGATGGCAAATGTTAGTTTCGATATGAGCACCGTCCAACATAAAGAGTGGTTCATCGCGGCACTGCTACCACACATTCGGCTTCCGTTGATGCAACAAAACATCTCGACACCTAGTGAAGCTCTAGAGATTGCAATGCGATTGGAGGCGTCGCCGATTGGAGATAATGCAACCGGGATGTCGTAGATACAGACCCATCTCGCTAACTTGACTATATAGCTGCAAGATTTGAAGAAAGGCAAGGAACAACGTGATGAAGTACGGTGTACACGATGCTGAGGAGAAGGGCATACGAAGGACAATTGATCGGATTTCCACAATTATTTGGTGTCAGGTGCACCAAACCCATTGAATGGCGGTAGCATGCAGTGGTGTCACGTCTGCCAGGTGTATGGGCATAGTCACGACAATTTCCCTTATATGCAGAAAATGGTTACCACCCCGAGGAATCTCTATTGTACATTCTGCAAGTCGATGGGCCATGATGAAAAATATTTACGTGCATATGGGTTGCTACAAGAAAGAATGTATGATGCATTCTATGTCAAGGATGATCATCATGCCGTACAACAATCGCAACCGCCGCCATAGGTAGCCGCTACCTCAACCGCAGATGCAGTTTGTATCACCGCAACAACAACCGCCACAGTTCATGCCGCAATATGCTCCGATGCAGATGGCTCCACAACAGCCACAATATGTACATCAACCACAGTATGCACAACAAGGGCAAGGGATGCAACCGGCACCAATGCAACAACAGTTTAACCAACCACAGTACCAGCAGCAGGGAGGATTCCGGGGAGGATACCGGGGAGGATGTGGTGGAGGATTTGGTCGCAGAGAAGGACGAGGTGGTCACGGACATGTTCAATTTTATCACTGTGTGATATGGGGACACTATCAGCGAGACTGCCCACTGCTGCAGAACCAGTGTACGTTCTGTTTTGTTAACGATCATACAATTGAGAATTGTCCATAGTTTATTGCACGATGGCAGGCAGGGAACACTCCCCAGTTGCAGACACATCCCTAGGCATAGCAGCCCGCTCAGAACCAAGTACAACAACCAGTGCAGAACCAGAATCCGCTGCCAAATCAAAACATAAATCAAAATATAAATCAACCAGGGAACATACCACCAAATCAACAGCAGGGTGAAAACATTGCGACAATCTCTGTAGAACCAAGACCGCAAGATGCTTCCGTTGCTGTGGTCACTCAAGGAGGAAAGACAACTAGAGAGGACAGCTCAACGATCTGGTTAGCTGGACAAAAGAAGGTATCGTTTGACATTGATGCGGAACGGGAGACGTTTCTTTAGGAACGATGGGCATTAGGAAATGACTGAGGTAAAGCCGTCATGTATGACATGCCCTCTACTTTTGATGCTACTTCAGAGGTTAGTCCGTCGCGGCGGTCCAGCACACTTCGAGCATTTTTGGAACATTGTTTGTCCCTAGAAAATAATCCCGACACTCTTGCTGTGATTGAAGCCTTGTTGCGACGATCGACCCAGGATCGACAAGAGCTCGCGGTTAATTCCTTGCAACGACGGAAGACGGGTAAGGAGATGCGGATGAATATTCAAATTAGTGACTATGATGTTGATTCAGTTATTATGGATCTTGGTTCGGATGTCAACATCTTGACCAAGCAGGCTTGGTAAAAGATGGGGAGCCCCCCGTTGAGTTGGTCTCCTGTACAGCTCCGATTGGCTAACCATGCGAAAGTAACAGCTATTGGGTGAGTTCCACGGCTAGTGGTAGATATCGAGGGTATGAAAACCTATGCCGACTTTGATGTCATAGAAGTTGTTGAAGGTGGCAACTCTTATCTCGCACTATTGGGGATTGGATGGGCTAATGATAGTGGAGCTGTAATCAACTTCAAGCGACGGATGATGACTTTCAAAAATCGCGATCTTCGAGTTATCGCCCCATTGGATCCAGCTGAAGGATGCCGCTACATAGAGCCAGTGAAGGACGACGATCCCAGCGGATGGGACCATGCATTCAATATTTCTGAAGATTATATACATCCGACTGCCAACAGTGAGTTGGGATGGCGCAGTGATAGCTCTGCGTCTTCCGACTCTGATTATGCGCTGGAATATTGGCAGAACCGCTTGCATGAAGTGTCGCTCTGTAAGTGCGGGTTGGTCACAGAGTCATTATGCCATGTCGCGACTGAAACAGTTACACTACCAATATATGAAGGACTACCTAGTTTATCTGAGTTTCTGATGGAGTTCGAAGAAAGAGTTTCCAAACCACAACGCTTGCTGGCATTGAATGAAGCATTGAAGGCTGCTCCAACACGCTAGTGGGTGACACACAAGGCATCAATTGATGGATGGTTGAAATGACGAAAATTGATGATGGTACATTTTGGTGATACTGAGGTTTACCACACTGGAAAGTATGATGGTCAGACTGATTCGGGTGGTCACTTGATGGAATCTCAATGGCTATGGGTATTGCGACCAAAAGATGAGTGGGTCCATGCTTTTATCCATACTTTGGATGAGATGCCACACTCATGGTATACTGTAGCTGAGTTGCGAGGGGAAATTTCTACTTGGATGGAGCTCACAGTGTGTTTTACCTATACATTCAGTTTTGTGGATGCCGATCCAGAGGTTAATAATGCATTACAGCTCATCCGTGATGTAATTCTGCAGGTTGTCTCGGTAGCATATCCTGCAGATCCGCACACGCACTACCAGATGCAGTCTCTCATGGAGTGTTTCAATATCATTTGTGGGCTAGAGGATGGTGATGATCCGTGGAATGTGAATATCCTGGAGTCAGAAGGAAGTCGTGCTGTGGTACCACCTGATGTGCCAAGCGACCCGATTAGTCAACTGTTGAAGATCCACAAGATTAACATTGGGATAGAGGACACTCCGAAGTTCACAAATGTTGGGGATTATTGGGATGATGAGCTGATAAGCAAGGTCGCTGATTTGCTCCATGCGTTTCAGGACATATTTCCTACTAAGTTTTCCAACATGAAGGGGATTCTGGGCGACTTAGGAGAAATGAAGATTCCATTAAAACCAGATGCTAAGCCGATCCGGCAGCGACCCTATCGATTGAACCCGCGACATAAGGAGTAGGTCAAGGCTGAAATGGATCGCATGTTGGATGTTGGTATTATTGAACTAGTTGAGGAGTCAGAATGGATTAGTGCTATGGTGGTGCAGGATGAGAAGACTGGTGAAGTGTGCATTTGCGTTGACCTCAGGAAGCTAAATGATGCATGTTTGCATGATCTGTTCCCCACTCCATTTATTGATGAAGTGCTTGAAGGTGTGGGTGGCCAGGAGATGTACTCCTTCAGAGACGGTTTCTCTGGCTATCATCAGATCCACATTGCCAAAGAAGATCTCCATAAGACAACTTTCGTTACTGAATGGGGCTGCTTTCAATACATTGTAATGCCATTTGGTTTGAAGAACGCACCTGCGATATTTTCGCGGGTTGTCGTTGCTGCATTTAAAGACTTCATTCAGAAATTTTTACAGGTATACATGGATGATTGGACGGTCTATGGTTTGGTTCGGGATCATCTGGTGAATCTGTGTTTGATGCTCGAGCGATGCCGACAGCACCAGATCTCACTGAATCTGAAGAAATGCATCTTTTGTGCACCGTTTTGGATATTGCTTGGCCATATTGTGTGTAAGAAAGGGTTGTTGGTCGATCCAGCTAAGATTTCTCTCATTTTGAGTTTGCAACCACCGACCACTGTTAAGCAGTTGCAGGCGACTCTGGGACACATGGGGTATTATCGCAAGTTCATCAGGGGTTATGCTGCAATTACTGCCCCCATGGAGAAGTTGTTGAAGAAGGATGCGACATTCTAGTGGATCCCGGAATGTCAGGCTAGCTTCAAAACATGGAAGGCGAAGATGGCGTTGGCATCGATATTGGTATTTCCGGACCGGAGTAAGGAATTCCATGTCCATGTTGATGCCTCATCGATTGCGTTGGGCATTGTATTGGCTCAACCAGGAGAACGCGACCTTGATCATCCTATTGATTTTGCAAGTCAAAAGTTGTCCTCTGCAGAAAGAAATTACACTACCACTGAGAGGGAAGATCTGGCAATGGTTTATGCACTGCAGAAATTCAGACACTATTTGTTGGGTGGGCACTTTAAAATGTTCATCGACCATTCCACGTTGAAATACCTAGTCAATAAGCCTGTGTTGGGAGGTAAGACATGCCGCTGGCTACTTCTTTTTCAGGAGTTCGATTTTGAAGTCATTGTGAAGCTAGGCCGGTTGAATGCTGGTCCTGATCATCTCTCGCGGATTGATACAGGAGAGGAGCCGACCAACATTGAAGATGGTTTACCAGATGCTCAACTGTTTTGGATTGAGGTTGTAGATGGCTACTTTGCGGAAATCATCCAGTTTCTGACAATGGGTACTGCACCAGATGAGTTCACCACCAGTCAGAAGAAGTAGTTGGTAGTCAAAGTTGCAGACTTCCAGCTAATTGCAGGAGAGTTATACAAAATGGGTGCCGATGAGGTATTGCGCAGATGTGTCTTGCCGCATGAGCAATTGCAGATATTAGCAGAAGCTCATGGAGGAGTAGCCGGAGGACACTATGGCGGTAGGGATACTACTAGGAAAGTGCTGCATGTTGGGCTATGGTGGCCCACACTACATAATGATGCGACAGACTATGCGCAGTCCTGTGATGTCTGTGAGTGAACTGGAAAACCATCCCGATGTGATGATATGCCATTGATGCCCTAGTTGACATTGAAGTCATTCGACAAATGGGCGGTGGATTTTGTAGGACCGATCAATCCACCAGGGAAGCGCACGAGTGCACGATATATTATCACCACGATAGAGTATTTGACTTGATGGGTAGAATCTGTACCAATCACTGATTGATCCACGACCACAACCACGCGGTTTCTCTTTGACCACATTGCCACTCACTTCGGCTGCCCCAAGATATTATTGAATGATCAAGCCAACCACTTTCTTAATCGCACCATCAACACATTGATGGAGGAGTTGCAGATACAACATAAGAAGAGTACACCCTATCATCCGCAGGCGAATGGCACAATGGAGGCTTTCAATAAGATATTAGAGCATGCACTGACAAAGGTGTGTAACGTGAACCACGATGATTGGGATCTCAAAATCCCAACAGTATTGTGGGCCTATCGCACCACATGTAAACGGATGACAGGGAAGACACCATTTAAGCTGGTGTATGGACAAGAAGAAATTATTCCCATGGAGTATATTGTTCCAAGTCTGTGCATCGCGACCGCAACAGGCTTGGATGATGCAACGACACTAGATGAACATCTACAACAGTTGGTGCAGTTGGAGGAAGATCGTTTCATCGCTGGGTTCCACCAGGGGGTAGAGAAGGATAGCCAGAAAGCATGGCATGATTGACACATAAAAGACAAACAGTTTCAGCAGGGCGACTTGGTGCTGTTGTACCACAGCAAGTTTATGAAACATCCACAAAAGTTGCAAGTGCATTGGCTTGGTCCATATCGCATCAGTAGTATTACTTCAGGAGGTGCGGTTCAGCTGCAGCAGCTGGACAGGGCGATGCTCCCAAAACTGGTGAATGGTCATAGGTTGAAGCCTTATCATCCAGGCTTGGAATACCGCAATGCCTGAGTCGCATCAAAAAAAAAAGGTAGATTGATTGTTGCAGAATGGCGCACCAACATGGATGAAATGCGGAAGCAGGGATGCTTCTGCAGCAAGTTTGGAGCAGTCGGTGACAAGTGGCAGTGTTGCGACTCAAATCAGCAATAAATAATAAAAGTTAAAACAATTAATTAATGACACATGTCCACATGCTGGGCATTAATGGTGGATCCGGCTGATCGGCGGACAGGATCGATGATGGATTTGCATCATTAATACAGGATTTTGATTGAGTTAATGCATGATTTCGTGATGATTACGGTGGATTTGGCTGGATGCTATAAAAATGGATTGGAGTTGGTCGAAAGACACCAAGAAATCAGTTGAGAAGTATTGTTGCAGAGTGCAGTCGTGAATTGAGCTGATAAGCATATAACGAGGTGCTATGAGGTATGCTAGGAAAATTGGAGATAGTCAAGATTAGAAACGAAGTGGAGTCTCCCTTCATCCCGGTGGTTGTTGAGCAAGAAGTTGTGTCATCTGGAGCCATTGATATTGGAGCCGAAGTTTCCAATATGTTGGTGGGAGCATCAGTTGTCGTTAAGAAGCGATGGGGAGGTCAACACTCTGAGTCCCCGCAGAGTAAAAGGGTGCTTCGGTCCTTCGCCGCGACGGCAAGCGAAGCTTAGGAACATGTGGGGCAGTCCAGTTGCCCCATTCGTGAGTCTACCCCATGGGCAGGACTATCAACCGGTGACATCCTTGGGTATATCCCTCCTGTTCGGGTGGATGCCACCCCAAGCAAGATAAACCCAAGACAGAAGTATGGTGTAGAGATGTCGGCACTCTCGGCTGGAATTGAGTGCTCTGTGGATATTAGGACAACATTGCTGCAATTGCGTTACGATGACCATGATATGGTGGCCTACCTTGACATTGCATCCTCCCCCTATGTCCCTAAGACACGACTTTCCCCAACACCGGTGATACAATATTGTGAATGAGGATTGAAGCAGGTCGGCTTATTAGGGCTTCTTAACATGCCACATTTTGGGTGACTGGCGGAAGTTAATGCATGTGTAAAGTAGCTACTCACATGTTTTCATGGTGGTTCATTGTGGCTGGACAGAGAAGTCCTGGTCATTGTCGAATTAATTTCGTACACAACCGACTTGCCTAAAAATGGAGTTGATCCGTCATAGTTTATCCAAGGAAAGGCAAATGACAAAAAGCGGGCGCTGCAGTTGGCACAAAAATATGGCCTAGAAACAGATGGGTGTGGGTATCGTACCAGTACTTGAAATGATCAGGCAGTACTCATGGGAATTAAGATCCTATCCTGCAAGGTGATTAGGGGTGGTCGACCTAACCAGTGCAACTCGGGAATTGTTGCATGCGCAGAGCAATGTGCGGAAGGTGTCCAAATAAACTGGTCCCTGTATCTCTTGAATCAATTGATGGAGGATGCTGTGGCGGTCCAATCGGGAAATGGTGCCTTCACATATAGTTGGATGTTGCTGTTGATCGCCTTCGTCGCATGGAAAGAGCCCGACACGTACCAAGGCATGGACTGTTCGGCTACAGTAGAACAATGGGGGGCACGATATCAAAATCTATGGTATGATCAGAGTGGATTATCTCGAATATTCCTTTTGCTTTGATTTCACTGTTGGGAAATGCCTTCTTTGCATTCTTTCCTTGCACACATCCCTTGCAAATTCCTTCATGTTTTGTCTGGATTTATGGAAGTCTTGAAACTGATTTGCTTACAATAGGTAGTGCTCTATAGTGCACATGTGCAAGCCTTCTGGGCCATAGTTCACTTGGTTCCATGGAGTCATGAACCAATGCTTGTTCAGGTTGTCCCTTCAACTTGTACAAGCCTCCCTCTTGCTCTCCAATAACTGTTGCATCATCTATTGTATTTCCTTTTGGCCACATTAGGATTTTTCCATCAACAAATGCAACCCTCATTCCTTTAGCATCTAGTGTTGATATGGAGAGAAGATTCTTCTTTAGTCCTGGAACATATAGGAAATATTTCATCTTCAAATATTTACCGGAGTCTAGTTTGTAGGAATCTTCTCCACTTCCTTTGATGGGATACTGATAATCATCCCCAAGTTTCACCTTGTGAGGTGACTCATGCTCATATAGATTAACGAAGGATTCTTTGTATCCCATCATGTGCTTGGATGCTCCACTGTCTACAATCCAATCATTGATCCCATGTGTGACAGTTCCCGTGAGTGTTGAGATTAAGACATATTATTCATCAATGGTGGTCCTCCCTCTTTTTGTGATTTCTTATGGCATGAACTATGAGAGCTTGATCATCATTTTTTCTCCCATATTTTCTTCTCTTGCTATAAGTCGAGCTTCTTCTTGAGTGCATTCTTCCCATAGTTTGCTGAAAGTGATCAAATTATTTCTGGCACATATTCCTTGAATGAATGGATCCCATGATCTTGGGAGACCATTCAAGGTGGTCATAATGATCTCTCCTTCTTCTACTTTTTCTTCAACTGCTTCAAGTTGTTCCTTGATTTGAGATACCCTTGTGAAGTAGAATTGCATGGTCTCCGAGTTTAGGATCTTCAAATTCTCACTACAGAATTTGAACCCAAAATCTGACGAGAAAATCTGACAACATCCGACGAAAAGGACTGTGTCGTCGGATTTCACCTTCAAAATTATGAAATTTGATGATTTTTTTTTAAATTCATAGAAGTGGCCGTCGGATATCCAACGACCCTCGGATATCTGATGACGTCTGTTGAATAGTGACCAGTGTCGTCAACTATCCGACATAATATTATGCCCACGGATGTCGGATATACAACCATATATTATGCTCGTGGATGTCGGATATCCGACGCCATATTATGCCCGAGAATGTTAGATATCCGCCATTATATCATGCCCGTGGATGTCGGATATCCGACATCTATTCTCCAACAGTAACTATGCTTAATTTGTCGGATATCCGACGACCGTTTATATTTTAAAATCTATAAATTTCGAAGCATTCCAACATGTTTGCTATACAAGCGACAATTTGCAGAAGTTTTTTTATTCGGCGGACTGCTTTTCGTAAAAGAATACGTCATTATTTCTATTGTTTTTTTATTAAAGCGAGCGAAGTGTGGAGCTTTATTGTCTAAGATCGATAATCTTCATTCAAGCTATTTATGAGAAAATGTCAAATAGCAATATTCCTGATCCATACGAACAAAATCGACAATTGCTCACTAGATTGTGGGATGGAGTGAAAAGAAAGGGTGGTGGGAAATGTTATTGTCCATGTAGTCAATGTAGGGGCTTTAAGAGGAGAAGAATAAATATCACAACACCTAGAAAACATTGTAGGGAACATGGACAAGCTAAGGGGGGACGTGAATATCGTCCATTTGTAAGTTTTGCATTATATATGTTTTTATTTTGATTGGTTTTGTAAATGTATGTATTATTTTAATATTTCTTATATTAACTTTTATCTATTGATGGTTTCATGTAATTATAAAGGAAAGACATCCTACGGCATATCGTCTGAAGGAAGTGCTTTCAGAACAAGTACCGGAGGAACATGGAGCTATGAATAATGGAGAACACGTTAATGATCATATTGAAGAAGATTATCATACTGATAACATAGTTGAAGATGATGGTACAAATACTTTGATCCATGATTCATTTAATGTTAGAATGGATGATGATGATGATCATTTTGATGATATTCATGATTTACCTCTTCTTGAGAAGGCATACGAACCCCTTTATGAGGGCTCCAACACAAATCTTCTCTCTGCTATATTGTTGATAATGAACTTGAAGGTTACGAATGGCCTTTCAAACATATCAGTCACACAGATGTTAAGGTATGTAATATATTCCATCACATAATATATATGATCACACTAAAGATTATCACCGTTCATCTAATAATTTAATTATTAATTCATAAGTCAAATTAATACAGATGAAATGTGTTTCATTAATATTATATCTATATTATATTAACTAGATTTTTATTTTAATTTGTTGTAGCATGATAGCTGAATTTTTGTTACCACCGTCAAATATTTTACCTCGCACATATCGAGATTTATCTGCCATCATGAAAGAAATTGGAATGTAGTATGAAGTAATTCATGCATGCCTTGATGACCATGTTATATATTATAATCAGCATGAATTTGCAATAGAATGTCTGGAATGTCATATCAGTATATATCGTACAGATCAAGTAACAAAAAAGGTGCCTCGCAAGGTTCTTCGTTATATTCCCATTATTCCACGTTTGCAACGAATGTTCAGGTGCAAAAACATAGCGCAGTTTATGGATTACCATGCACGGAACATAAGTCAAGGCGACATTATTCGAATGCCTGCAGATGGGTCTGCATTTAGAGATATGGAGGAAAAATGGCCTCACTTTAAAGAAGACCCTCGTAATATTAGAATTTCTTTGGCAGCAGATGGTGTCAATCCATTTGCAGAGATGAGATCCATTTACTTGGTGTGGCCTATTTTTGTTATCAACAATAACATTCCTCCATGGTTGTCAATAAATAGGGAGCACATAATGTTGTCAATGATTGTTCCAGGTATATTGTGTCTACAACTTTTTTTTTAATGTAGTGGCATCTCATTTGTCGTATTTTGTCGCATAATGTCATATATATATATATATATATATATATATAATTTTTCTCTTCTGCAATATGGTTTATATATCTAAATGGTACGTCTCATAATTATATTTTTTATATGTTCAAATCAATCAAGTAAGTACCAAGTCAAAGATATGAATGTATATATTGAACATCTTATTGATGAGCTACTAAAGTTATGGAATGGCATCACTATGTATGACGTATCTAGACCAATACGACAAAGGAAATTTCAATTCCATGCAATGCTTGTATGGACAATACATGATGCCCCGGGGTTAACTCATTTTTGTGGTTTGTAATTATATGTTCCACTTTATTTGCATTTAATTTTATGAACTAGTTAATATACTATGCACACATGTTTTTCTAAATAATCCATTCATTTTGTATATAATTATAAATGACATAGATATTCCATCTCTTTATGTAGGTCTTCAGACAAAGGGGGAATTTGCATGTCCATTTTGTGGTCCTAAGATCAAATTTCGTCATTCAAAATGCTTAGGAAAGGAGGTGTTTGGTGAGTATAGGCACTTCCTTTCTAAGAATCACAAGTATCGAACTACCGAAAAACAATTGTTCAATGGCAAGCAAGTGTTAGAAAAATAGGATCGCAGAGCAATAACAATAAAACGAAATGAAAATATAATCACACATACACATTACAAGAGAGACACAGATATATTGTGGTTCACCCAACTTGGGCTACTTCCACACTGAAGTTGCCAGTCCTTATTATTATTCCATCCAACAAAGTGAATGCATACAACCTGCAGCACAACCACTGCACTTCCTCTTCACTGTCTCATAGTCTCTCTTCTGATCTCAGAGATATTTACAATGCATAAAACCTAATACATCAACCCTAGCCGTATTACAATGTCTTTCTTTTATAAGGGAGATACAATTGGAAAATACCACGAGTTACCCAAAACCATGGGCCCATAAAACAACCCCAAAAAATTTCCTTCAGGGTCTTCGCCCCCGAACCCCCTTTCTTGGGGGCACTGCCCCTGGACCTCCCAGCTGGGGGTTATAACCCCCACACCCCCCCTGTTGGGGTGAGTGTACAGTCCTTTTTACATATCATATAAACCTGGGGTACAAACACGGCTGAATAATAATATCTCCGAATCTGGAGATCAAGCTCCACAACCAATAATCTCCCACTTGGAGACTGATCACAACAACTCCACCGCTGTTGTACTTGCTGGACCTTGGACTTGGAAAATTTCTCATCTTCACCTTCATGCTAGAAGGCGAACTAAAACCGAGCAGGAACTCAGTTTCTCTCTGGTCACTACCTTTGTGAACATGTCTGTAGGACTATGGCTGGTATGTATCTTTTCCAGCTTCAACAATTCATCTTCCAGAACATAGCGTATGAAATGGTAGTTGAGCTGTATATGTTTAGTCCTGGAATGGAATGATGAGTTCTTTGCAAGATTAATGGCACTCTGGATGTCACTATACAACCTGCTATCCTTCTGCTTCTTACCCAATTCCTCGATAAACCTCTGCAACCAAATCATCTCTTTACTAGCCTCTGTAACAACAACATACTCTGCTTCCGTTGTTGAAAGTGCAACAACCTTCTGCAGTTTTGAAATCCAACTTACTGTTGTTCCACCTACAGTAAACACATACCCTGTGGTGCTCCTCCCGCTATCCTTATCACTTACCATATCTGCATCAACATATCCCTGTAGAACAGTGTCTGAACCTCCAAAACATAATGCCTGAGTGGTAGTACCTCTCAAATACCTGAGAATCCACTGTACTGCCTTCCAATGTTCTTTACCTGGATTGTTCATATATCTTCCCACAACTCCCACTGCTTGTGCAATATCTGGTCTTGTGCACACCATGGCATACATCAAGCTGCCAACTGCTTATTAATAGGGAATCTTGGACATGTAATCTGTCTCTTCCTGTGTCTTAGGACACATTTCCTTACTTAGACTGAAATGGTTGGCCAAAGGGGTACTTACTAGTTTTTCATTCTGCATTCTGAACCTCTCCAACACCTTTTGTATGTACTCACTTTGAGACAATGTCAATTTGCGATTTTTTCTGTCTCTTGTTATTCTCATACCAAGGATTTGCTTTGCAGCACCCAAATCCTTCATCGCAAATGAATTAGCTAGCTTCCTTTTGAGTACATTTATATCCTGCATGTTAGACCCTGCAACAAGCATGTCATCCACATACAATAACAAGATAATATATCTTTCATTGTCTAGTTTCTTGAAATAAACACAGTGGTTAGAATGAAATCTACTATAACCTTGTTCTGTCATAAACCTATCAAATTTTAAATACCACTGCCTTGGAGCTTGCTTCAAGCCATACAAGCTCTTCTTCAACCTGCATACCAAGTTCTCCTTACCTTTGACCTCATACCCTTGTGGCTGCTGCATATATATCTCTCTTACTCCAAATCCCCATGGAGAAAGGCTATTTTTACATCTAACTGTTCAAGATGCAAATATTCTACTGCCACTAGACTTAAAATAGTCCTAATTGAAGTCATCTTAACAACAAGCGAAAATATTTCGTCAAAATCTATACCTTTCTTCTGTGCAAACCCCTTTACAACAAGTCTGGCCTTGTACCGCTTCTTACCTCCTTCTTCCTTCAACCTGTAAATCCATTTGTTCTGCAATGCTCTTTTACCAGCAGGCAACTGAACCAAATCCCAAGTCTGGTTTCCTACCAATGAATCCATCTCCTCATCCATCCCTTGCTCCCACTTCTTTCTAGTTTTCACCTTCATTGCTTCTTCATAACATTCTGGTTCACCAGAATCAGTCATCAATAAATAATACATTGAAGGACAGTATCGTTCAGGGAGTCTACTTAACCTGGTAGATCTTCTTGCAGTTGCAGGAGTTTCAGGTACTTGCTGCTGTTCTTTATTTTCTGGCACCTTTGGAACTTCATTTTCTTGAATTTCATCAAGTACTGTGTACTCTGTGTTTTCTTTTTCCTGTTTCTTTCCCTGCAATTGATCTTTATACATGACCTTTTCATTGAATATCACATCTCTACTGCTAATGATTTTGTTATTTTCATAATCCCATAAGCAATAACCAAAATCATCAACCCCATATTCAATAAAGGTACATTTCTTGGATTTAGCTTCAAGCTTTGTTCTATTATCTTTACCAATATGGACAAATGCTTCACAACTAAACGTTCTCAGAAATGAGTAGTTTACCTTTTTATCTGTCCATGCCTCCTCTGGAATACCACCATCCAAAGCAATTGAAGGTCCTCTATTGATTAAATAAACAATAGTATTTACAGCATCTGCCCAAAACTGTAAGGGCAACCCTGCATGCAATCTCATACACCTTGCATGCTCCATGATCATTCTATTCATCCTTTCAGACACAACATTTTCTTATGGATTTCCTGGGACTGTCTTCTCTCTACGAATCCCATGATATGAACAATAACTATCAAACTCCTTGCCGCAGTACTCACCTCCATTATCAGATCTGAGACACTTCAACCTTTTTCCTGTCTCATTCTCAACCAAAGCTTTCCACTTCTTAAAAGTAACAAACACATCATATTTCTGTCTAATGCAATAAACCCAAGTTTTCCTAGTTGCATCATCAATAAAGGTAACATAATAATGAGAGCCACCAAGAGATTGTACCTGAGCTGGTCCCCATACATTTGTATGCACTAGCTCTAACTTTTCATTCTTCTTATGTTTCCCAACCCTGAGAAATCTGACTCTCTCTATTTTCCATAAACACAGTTCTCACAAAATTCCAAACTTATCTGCTTCAAATCTGGCAGCAACTTCCTTGAGTGGAGAATCTGCATCCCCTTCTCACTCATGTGGCCAAGCCTATGATGCCACAGTGCTGTATCTGTTCCTGTGGAAGCTAAAGAGATAGAATGGTCAGTATTATGAGGACATAAATACAATGTACCTACTCTGTCTCCTTTTGCTATCACCATTGATCCTTTAGTGATCTTCCACCACTTTTCTCCAAATGTAGATAGACACCCGCCATCTCCCAACTGCGCTGTTGAGATCAAATTTCTTTTCATATCAGGAATATGCCTAATATCTTTTAACAGCCAGTCAGTTCCTTTCTTAACTTTTATCCATACCTTACCCATTCCAACAATTTTACATGGCTCATCATCACCCAATAAAACATGTCCAAAATCGCCTGGAACATAATCATGAAAATATTTCCTATGGGGTGTAGCATGACATGAAGCCCCTGAATCTTTTACCCAATAATCACTAGTATTATCTAATGCAAGAATCAAAGCATCTTGTAACACATCACCTGCTACATTTTCTTCTTGGGTAGTTTCCTTCTGTCCATCTCCTTTCTTCTTTAGAGACCTGCAGTCTTTCTTCAGATGTCCTTTCTTTCCATAGTTCCAACACTCTATCTTTCCCAGTCTAGACTCGGATCTACCCTTTTTAGAGTTGCTACAATTACCTTGGCTCTTTCCTCTCTCCTTTTGTCTTCCCTTGCTCTCCATGGTAAATGCATTACCTGATGTCTCACCTGTGATTTTTCTTCGCATTTCTTCGCTAAGAATAACACCAATAACATCATCAAATTTCAAGGTGTTTGAACCAGAGACAGAGTTACTTACAGCCATGACCAAGCTATTCCAGCTTTCTGGAAATGAACACGAGATTAGAAGAGCCCTAACCTCATCATCGAAGTTCACACTTACAGAACTTAGTTGATTTGTAACCGTATTAAAATCATTTAAATGATCAGTAACAGATCCACCTTCAGACATCTTCATATTAAATAAATGCTTCATTAGAAATACCTTGTTGGAGGCAGAGGGTTTTTCATACAGCTTACCCAATGTGCTCATCGAACCCTCCATTGTCGTTTCTTTGGAGATATTGAAAGCCACCGACAAAGCCAGGATCAGCCGTATTGTTCCTAGAGCCTTTCTGTCAAGAACCTCCCATTCTTTGTCCTTCATAGCCGCCGGCTGCTTTGCTCTTCCTCCCAATGGTAGGAATAGATCCTTCTGGTACGGATAGTCCTCCATTTGCATCTTCCATAATTGGAAGCTTTGGCCGTTAAACTTCTCGACCTTAAACTTTCCTTCTTCTGCCATTGCTCCCACTCGAACCAGAAACCCTAGCTTCCTACGGGTTTATCTGCCAAATAGACCTTTGGCTCTGATACCAATTGTTAGAAAAACAGGATCGCACAGCAATAACAATAAACAGAAATGCAAATATAATCACACATACACATTATAAGAGAGACACATATATATCGTGGTTCACCCAACTTGGGCTACGTTCACACTAAAGTTGCCAGTCCTTATTATTATTCCATCCAGCAAAGTGAAGGGATACAACTTGCAGCACAACCGCTGCACTTCCTCTTCACTGTCTCACGGTCTCTCTTTTGATCTCAGAGATCTTTACAATGCATAAAACCTAATACATCAACCTTAGTTGTATTACAATGTCTTTCTTTTATAAGTGAGATACAATGGGAAAATACCACGGGTTACCCAAAACCATGAGCCTGTAAAACAACCCAAAAAATTTCCTTCAGGGGCTTCGCCCCTGAACCCCCTTTCTCGGGGGCACTACCCCCGGACCCCCTAGACCCCAATGAGGGGAGGCTTCGCCCCCCCCACACACCCCCCCCGTTGGGGTGAGTGTACAGTCCTTTTTACATATGATATAAATTTGGAGTACAAACACGGCTGAATAATAATATCTTTGAATCTGGAGATCAGGCTCCACAACCAACAGCAAGAGATTGCATTAAAACCGCAGAGAATGACACCTCACATATGGAAGTTGCAATATAATAGAAATCGTCAAGGTACGTATGAATCATCGTATATGAAATGTTATGTATTTTTTTTTATTGTGTGTTGTTTACTGTAATTGACATTGATTTCTATAATTTCTTTATAAACTACGATTCATGATGGTCGTTCATGTGATCATAATGTGTAGAACAATTAAAATAAGCATTAGATTATCTTATCCCTAAATCCATGATAGAAAATCTTTGAAGATATATTGTATTTGTACTTTTGAACATTTCCACTTACATGCTCCTTTCACTCCTTAGATTTCATTCAAATCTATTGCTTTTTTTTCTTTAACTTTGGGATCATGATCTCTATTTGAACTTATTGTTGATGGTATAAATGTAATACCTTCCTTAACTTATTAGGGATCAATTTTCATTGGATTGGTCCAAATTCAAATTTTGGTTCAAAGGTCATGTTTGGTGATTGGAGGTGTCATGTTTGGTCCTAGATGCTTAATGTAATACCTTCTCTAACTTATTAGGGATCAATTTTCATAGGATGGGTCCAAATTCAAATTTTCATTCAAATGTCATGTTTGGTGGTTGGAGGTGTCATGTTTGGTCAGAGATTCCTAAAATATATATTTAGAGATTAAGGTATCGGTTTCCTCTCTTGGCCATAATAAGGATTTTATACACCTGCTTCATGCACAAATCTTATTGAATCCATGAACATCTCACATTAGAGGACATGTACTATACATTGGGAGCTCACATGTAGAGTTCCAAGGTATCATTCATGGCCATGGGTGCCTCAAATATTCCTTTAGGGAATAAGCCATGGGATTACTCACTCTATAATATTCAATACCCTAAAACCCATACCTACTACTTAAAACCACTTGATGTCTCCAAAACCCACTCACAAGACAAGGATACTCTCAAGAGACCCCATGTGTGGTTGTTAGATATACACTTTTTAAGCTTAGATGTATAAACACTTTCTCTAGGTCCTAAGATCTCTATTTATTACCCTAACCATGTCTAAAACCTGAGGCCTATCTCGAGTGCTAAAACAAATAATGATGGAACCTATATCCCCATATAGAAGCAAATGACTCCCTTAATAGTTCATGTTTTGTGGTTTGAAGAATCATTCTTGGTCTAAGATGGGTAGAGTTTTCCTTTATGGAGTAAGGAATGGGTTGCATCCCTTTATAACCATGTTGAGGGCCGAGAGATCCATCCTTAGTGTTCAAATTTTCCTAATAGTTTTGATATGCCCACTATGAGGCCCAAAATATTATTAAGAAATCATGTATGGTGATTTAAGGTGACGTTCCTATATTGAATACCTAAAACCTTCCTTTGTGTCCAAATTCTTGTCTTTACTCCCTTGATCATGGGAAAGTCCTCAGTACCTAACCTTGTTGCTAGAATCCTTCCAGTGGAGCCCATATCCACTTTCAAATGCCAAAGGTCCCATATATAGGGCATGTGTGGTGGTTCAAGCCTTCATTTACGGTCTTTGCAGAAAGGTCCCTGCATATAGAGGGTATGTGTGGTGGTTCAAGCCTTCATTTATGGTATTTGAACAATAGAATATAACTTTAGTGCCTAAATCATTAGTTTCATATTCCCTTTTGACTATGGTCAAGGTACCAACGCCCATACCTCATAATTGTACCCATATCCCAACTGAAATATAAATGATATTCTCTAGAGATGTGGTCCAATGGTTTGAAGTGATTTTTATTATGTTGGATGTCTAGAATATTAATTTAGGACTTTAGGCTAACGTTTCCTATCTTGAAAATTTATAGGGCCACATGCCTCATCTTTGGTTCTCAAAACCTTTTGATGGTTCCCATGTTGCAAATTGAAGGCCAAATGTCCGATAGAGAGCATGTAGAATGTGGTCTAAGGCCTCGCACATGGCCCTTGAACCCTAGAACGACATTTTAGACCCAATAATTAAGTTTTCTCACTACACCTTGGTTAGGGCTTAATGATCGATACCTAGTTTTCAAAAAAATTAATCTTACCAATATGCCCACTTATAGGTAAATGATCTAGTTTAGAATTCATGTGTTGGCTTAAGGTGTTTTTTTTTCCTTATATCCATGAAGAGTTCCCTCAAGGCCTATTTTTTTCCCCCACTACAAACCTTCGTCTATGGTGCAAAATGAAACTTGACTTATCAACAATACTCACTAGGAACATCACTACTATAATTTTGCAGAAATGTTGGGTTATGATGCAAATATATTCATGACTCAAGTTAAAATCAAATCCCCTTGTCATGCAATCTTTGTGAGTAGTTCTCCATCCATAAGCTATGTCTAGACTGCGATCGATATTGTTATTGTAAGCAAATCCTCAGAGAGAAGGATACCAGGGGCTCGAAACGGTTAGCTTGTTGCAACTTAGTTTGGGTTTACGAATTTCGCTCCCTCCCGACAAAGCACACTTTCACCTTCCTACTCTTCTCCCAGAGTTCGAAACGGTAGGAAGAGGTCACACAGTGAGCATAACTGGCGGAGAAGGTTGCATAGGTCACCACGTAGGTCGAGGAATTCGCATAGGAGGTTCATGAGGTCACAGAGGAGGTCGGGGAGGTCGAGGAGGTCACAACAGAGGTCGAGGAGGTTGGGGAAGTCAAGGAGGTCACAACGGAGGTCGAGGAGGTTATAGAGGAGGTCAAGGAAATCGCCGAGGAGGTTGAGAAGCCATAGAGGTTGCAATGCCTCCCAAATCAGTCAACACCCAATTTATTTACCATTTTATTTATTGAATGCATGAGTGATACCATGAATGGAGGATTATATGATAAGATGGGTTTAGGGTTTCACCTAGAGCAGGGCAGGGGGAGAAAATGCTCTTTTCACTTTGCAATCATTTCAACTTGACAAACTGCTTGTACATCAAGCATAAAAACAGCAAGACCTTGGGGTGCTTGTTCATCAATTTGAATTTTCAGTGTTATTTATATTAGTAGGAATATTCAGGACCTGGGAACTTGGCCGAGAAATAAATGCCCCTATTTTCATGTGTTTTGCAATGGGTTTGGATACATTTTTCGTTGTTTCTTGAGCTTTTGCTCTTCGAGATTTGAAGCTATTCTTGGCTATTTCTCTATTCTAAGATGAATCCAAGACATATCTTGAAAAGGAAAGATAGAACGAGAATCTAGACGAATGAAAGGACAAATACCAATGTAACAAATAAAAGGGTAGACCTAAATAGTTATACCCTACACAATGAAGTGGGGATCGATTCTGAATAAGAGGAGAGAGGAGAGGAAGAAAGAACACTCTTGTAGTAGAAAAGATTGGTTGATCACGAGAGAAGGCTAAGAGAAGAATTAGATCATAATATGCATCCAGATTAATGGAAAATATCTTTTTGTAAACACTTCTTTTTTCTGAAACTTGGTTCTTTTGTCACATCAATATTTATTTTTTCAACTTTCAATTTTGGAACGATATGAATAGCCCATGAAGAAATAAGAGGTTTAACCAGTTTTATTAGTGTCATTGGTTAAACCTGATCTCACCAGTTAAGGATGGGTAGGCATAGAACACTATATACGATAATGCAAGGATGGTATGCACAAATATGATAAAATAGGAAATGCAGGCAATAAATTGGCCATATATTAGAAGAGCCAGAGTGGGTAAATTATGCCTGCAAATAATAACAGTCTATGTATTTGATATGGGTGAACGCTAAATATTAATGAGGGTTGACGGAGCTGCAGTCACTTTTCATCTTCTCCTTTTCAAGCTAGGGGGGATGATTGCAAGGGGTCAGATTGAGCTTTTAATTTACAGGCTTCTAGAACATCTTACAGGGTTCTACCATGGTAGAGTCCCTCTAATATATTATGCATAAATCAAACTAGTGATATGTATCTGGTAAGTACCTCTCAAAACGTCTGTATTAACCTTGTCTTATCCGTTTAGCAACAGACTAGGTAGTATTTGACATGCAGATCTCCTATCAAGTATGCCAATGTCTGTGAATGGGAAGGTAAGGAAACCTGCATACCACTAAATTTTTTTTCAGTTACAAAGATTACAAAAATTTGAGTCCAAGGGCACATTCATTTGAAGCCATATAGTTTCACGAGGTTGATTATACATATTTACCTGAAAAGGTTGGTTATATTTTAGCCACTATATGTATTATATATATCTAATTTCAGTGAATAACACTTGAAATTTGTGGCATGTAAGTTGTTGTAAACTATAGATGATAGAAACCATAAGAAGATGTTTGATACTTTAAATGTCGAGGTGTGATGCCACCGTTGAAGTATTTTTGTATATCATAATTATGTGGGCCCATTATTCCCTAGATTGGTTTCTGGGAGGTCCTAGGATGAAATATGTCTGAAGTGGTCATACCTGTCAAGCAATTGGTTATCCTTCTCAGCTGCTTTGCAGTGCCAGGTTATGGTTTCAACAAGGGTAAAAGAAAACTGAACTTCTTAGTTAATACATTGGTCTCTAAGAGTAAAGAAAGTTTACAACTCCTGCCAATGCAAAATTGAAAATACTTATGGATTTCATTTCTCTTACAACTAATATAAATATTAATTTCAAATGAAGTAGAAAATGATGTTGCAAAGTGATAAGTAACTTTGTGCCAATATTACCATCATATCCATTTAGTTTGTTTGCCTCGTGTACATTCAAAAATCCCCCTCAAGGCACTTATTACTTAAATTTGATTGTCCATTTGAGGGTAGTAGTCAGTGCTCATATTTAAAGTGATTCTTGTTACTTAGAAAAGCTCTTGCTAGAAGTGACTTAAAAAATTGGTATCCCTATTGCTAGTGATGTGGTTTTGGAGTCCATGAAGCTTAAAATTCATGCTTGAGGAATACATCAACAATTTTAGATGTCGTAAGCTTGGTAGTCATAGGGTTGAAATGGGCATACTTAAATGATCAACTACCACATAATAACATCCTTACCTTATGAATTTATAAAACCTGTGATGAAGTACATAGATACTTCTTCTCACATCTAATTTGGGATGAAAATACGTTGGACAAGAGCAGGATAAGGGATCGTTTCCACCTTGTTCAGTTGACAATTTTCACATTTTTCTACAATCTTCTTAGTTTTGGAGTTCATTATGTGCCAATAAAATTCAGAAGAGGTATTCTTAACTTTTTTTGGGGAATTCCACATGCCATGTAGAGGGTGATGCATGCCCATGCTCAAATGCATTCTAAATTAGAGAAGATCCATGTCATAGATATATAAGGTTTTTGAAGAGGATGATGCCATTTTTGACCATCCAAAGCCATTCCCTATTTCCATCTATAACATATTCAATAGATACCAAGTCAAGGGAGCATTCAATAGATACCCTAAATATTCAAATGTGTTTTTTATTTAAAATTTGACATTTAGAGGCCCTAAATGAGACATTTTCATACACTTTAATTCAATTTATAGACCATAGATTAGGCATAATTATGAACCCACATCAAATGGATGATGATTGTGAAATGCATTAATTACTAGCTAGAGAAATAAGCATTAGTAGTCATGGCATAGATGTCAGTGTTTCATGGAATTCATACATTTTTAAAAGCATTCTATAACAACAGGTCCAAAAATATGGTTAGTTTCCTAGGCATATTTTTTGGTTAGGGTTCCCATGTTGCATCTTTGCTGGAGGGACCTACCATTTTATTTTTTAATGAAATTTTTTCCTATTGCAGAGATTTTTCACCTTTGTCCCAACTCCCAAAGATACCCTCTTTTTCTAGTATCAATTTCCCTTCATCATCGAGGAAAATCTGTTTGGGCAGCTGTCTAGTTGGCTAGTTTGTTCTTTAATCATGAGACATGGAAATATTCATCAAGTATTCCTTGGTTAAGAAGTCCATTGAATAATCCACATCACCCACATTTTGTAGTAGGCTATAGGGACCGTAAAACTTGGGTTGAATCTTGCTCTTACCTTTTTTCCCAAGAGCTGTTTGATTGTATTTTGGAGACACATAACTAGATCTCCTAATTTGAAAATGGCATTTTGAATGGTGTTGGTATATCTATTACTTGATATATAATTTTTTTGAAGAGGATGATGCCATTTTTTACCATCCAAAGCCATCCCTTATTTCCATCTATAACATATTGTAGAAATTGGATTGTGGGAGGATTGACTATGTAATCATCAATGAGGTTTTATAGCTAAGTAGATTGATTGATTGAAATGGTGTTCGACAATTGCATTCTCTTTTCCCTTCTCATATATGATCTCATAGTTGTAGTTGTAAAAAATCAGACCATGGTGAGTAGATTCTGCACTTAGGTATTCAACCTAAAATTCTAGATAGTTCAAAATTGAAAACACCATTCAAAATAACAACTATAGAGTACATTAACCTACAAAGACATAATGATGATAATATGAATAGAAAACATGCAAATCTAGAATTCCAAATCATCATCACTATTTCTTTATGTTAAAATTTGAAACAATAAACTAAATGATATAGCTCAAAAACTCAAACTCTTGAACCACCACAGTGGTGTGGCTTGCTTATCCTTTTGAGCCAAGTTAAGTGAACCTCTATTGACGATGAACTAGGGCTTTCAAGCATTAATACTCCTAAGGATTTGTTCTCTAACTCAAAATGGGAATCCAAATGCATGAGTTCCTGGTTCTAACTAGGCACTACACCTTCTAATTAATTGTGCATGCAATTACTAATTAAAGGAGAACCCATAATTAGAATTGAATTACTAAATATGGAAAGCATATAAATTGGAATTGAGTTGAGAATGGTGTATGCATGCTACTTGTCTCTCTTTCCTCCATAGATGCCGCTATTCCCTCATTAACTACTGCATGGAACTGTTGAAGGAGGTTGTACTGCTATTGTTGTCTAAATTGTTGGAAGAGAAAGTTGCCATATCTGGAACATAGTCCAAGCCACACACAGGAAAAAATAACACTTCCTCTAAGCGAGGAAAGTGTTATTCGCCAATCCAAGCCTCTCCTTGAACATTTCATTCTTCCCCTTTGCTAGGGGCTTGGTCAAGATATCTACAACCTACTGGTTTGTAGGAATTAATTGAAGAAATAATGCTCCTTTATGGACCTTATTTATAATGAATTAGTAATTGATCTCAATATGATTGGATAGATCATGAAATGCCTGATTCTCAGAGATTTTGATGCAACCTTGATTGTCATAGTAAATCATGGTAGTGCTCAAAGAAGTTGCAACAAAACCTGAAAAACAATAGGGTTTTTTCCTTGTAGAATGTGTAGCACTTCTCTCCTCAACATCCAAGTCACCTTCATCCCATTGGATTTCCTCAAAATATTCAATACCAATAGGATGAGTTTTCAGAAGATGAGTAGAATCCCCACGCAATCTAGAAAATTCAATACAATGTGAATATGCTTTTAGAAATAATCCTACAGGAAAAATTTACTTTCCATCCCCGGTGAAGAAATCCCATTCCATTGTATACTTTCTATCTTGGCCCCTTCATTAATTCACATGCATCATCCATACCAAAACCCTCAGAAAAAAAAAAAAGAAAAAAAGAAAAAAACCAGTAGTATTGTGTATGCAAAAAAAAGAACAGAGTTATTTGAAAGACTAGGTGGAGTCATGTTACGATCTGCTCCTATATTCTTCCAAACAAGACACTGTAAAAAATTCATGAACACTAAACCTGTAAAAAAAAACAACCATGTGGAAGTCTACGTGCTTTGGAAGGGTTGCAAGCAAGCCGGGAAAGTGGGAATCTCCTCCCTATCAATTCTTGGAGACTTTGTTGTAATAATCAGATACTTCACACTAAGAAAGCAAGAGATATGAAACTCTAAATACAATAGAAAAAATTAAAAACAAGCTCCGACATTTCAATTGGGTCCAATAGTGGCACATAATTAGTTTTAGCTATAGTCTTCTTGATGATGCAAATAATATTTGTGTTGGTAGACTCATCTACACTACTTTTTTAGTACAATGAGTTAGGATGTTTTCTCTGAGAAGCCAACAAACTTGTCCACAACAAACATGACTAAAATAGTACAACGAGTTAGGGAATTTTCTCCAAGAATCCAACAAATAAGGTACTCTTAGCTGTTATAACAACCTCCATGGATGAAGGAGACCTCAAACAATGTGCATAAATCCATGTGCATAAGCGTAAAAACAACTCCTAAATTCACAAAATAAGGTAAGCATTCTAGAGAATTGTGCATGCAGGTTAGTTATACCTTAATAAATGTGCCAAAGAGTAATGATAAATGGATTTTTCCAACAAATGGAGGAGTCAACTACCTCAAAAATCCAACCCCATGCTAAAAATATAAAAATCGACTAGGGAACTCATCCATTAAGGAAAAGATCACATGGAAGGTCAATAAATGTAGCAATTGGAAGGATATACCATCTAGGAATATGTGTAATGAGGAATTCTCTGATGTATATGCCATGAATCACGATGAAGAATCCATAAAAAAGACATGGCAGAATCTCCAAGATGAAGTGTTGTAAGGGTAAACACAAAAGTGAACATGTATAATAGTGAACCATACTTACTAAAACACCTCAATACCCACAAAGTGTTCAGCAGATACAACTCTCAAAAGGGAGGCATCCAAGGATAGTGTACACAAGTGGTATGACCCTTACTAAGCTAAGTTCTCCATCAAACCAACCTGTACGCCTCTAACACATGTGATGAAAATGCCAAATAAATTATGGCCATCATGTATATACATCCAAATAGAAACACAATTCCTTCATACCCAATATACTCCAAACATAACCTACTTAGGCAGGGTATTCAAACTAGTATAACTACAAGGCCTTATTCATACCTATGTTATGTTAATCACCTTGTATATACATATAAACTGATAGCTCTTGCAGTAAGACTTAGGATTCTTTTCAAACTCATAATTTTTTACGTGCTCTCTTATTTATTTCATGTGAATACACATTCTCATGCATTTACTCCTTAGAAGTAGAAGAAAGTTATTGTTGGATTCATTTAATTTGAAAAAGTAGTTCTAGTTTGGCATAAAAGGAAAAAATACAAAAATGTGTAGGTTTTCTCTTTGAAAAGTTTGTGCTTGTGTTTATTTTGCTTTTTGGATCGAATAACTCTCTCCTTCTTGTAGCTAGTTTTTCATCGAAAAGAAAAGTGCATTGATTCATTCACTTATGCATGGTTTGAGTCAAGTCATGACACTATTGAGTTGCACTTCCGCTACCCGATTGAGTAAGACAACAAACCATTAAAATTTATCTCCTTAACTCAACACATTTTAACCTCACTTGAGGATACAAAATAAGTTGTTAGTTAGGTAGGAAACCTGGGATAGGAATCCAAATAACTCCCCCTTGTCGCTTTTCATCTGGTACATAGTTGTTGTCCTTTAGGGTATTAAAATCCTCTTGTATTTTTTGACACGGTCATTGAACAGTTTGTTGAGAGGCCCCCCCGCTATGTGGGAGCAAGCAGCGAGGACTGGTTCCAAATGGAATTTGTGGAATGCCGCTCTCCACTTAGCGCCTAAAGAGACCTCTCCATTGTCTTCCTTGTATTTTCTGTATAGGTGATACAAGGGATCAAGGGCAGAATTTTTGGTTAACCTTCTCGGACATTCCATGAACGAGGTATCTTAGTGGCTTTTCTTCTAGGGCTCTTTTACCCAGGATCCCTTTCGGTAGAGGGATATCCTTCCACTTTGGTCTTTCACTTCGTATTGTTCGACTTGGATTTCATCACCTTGCGGACGATACGATCTATTGAGGTCTCCAGACCTTAGTTAGGAATATTGCTTGCTATCATACCTTTTAGATGGTCCTTTATTTTACAGTGTTTAGAGCTTTCTTTTGGCCCGCGTGCCTCTTCTTTTTCTGGCTCCCTTTCTGCATGCTCGATTGCTTTAAGGTTTTTGAGTTCTTACACGATCTGCTACCAATTATATGATGATGTGTGATGTCCTCTTCTCCTAGGTATTCGAGATGGTTGAGTTACATGGTATTCTCAAGGGACTGCACATCCCTTGATGGAGCCACTAACACTTGACCTTAGGAGTAGTCTAGAGGACCACATGATCACATCATCCGTGTGGAATTTTCCTTTTACAGTGATGATGGAATTTCAGGTTATAAGCAACAATGGTACATTTGAGAGAGAGATGATTGGTTGTACCCCACCTTGGTTGATTGACTTTTGGTCCTTTCATTTTGTTGATAATATTTTTGTGGTACCTTTCCTTTTACCTTTTGGGTCTTTTACTCATCTTGAGTTATCTTTTGATTTGTACCACATTTTATGTTTTTGGTCTTATGGGTACTATGGTAGTTTTTCCACATTTGAGGTACACCCCCTTAGTCCAAATGATTATGAGTCTTTATAAACACATGAAATTTTTTCTCGCTGAAGGGGGGTCATGTTCCTATGATGATGAGACAATAGGTGACATCGAGGTGCTCTTGAGGTACATAAATATAGTGAAACAATGGGTACCCAAGGATCTTCCTCAACTGAACACATATTTTTGTGTGAATGAGAGGATATATTGAATTGCACCGTCGTCATTACATGGTTTGGGGTTGTTTTGCATGGATGGCATAAAGGTCAGTTACGATATATGTACAAAATTGATGGAGTATGTTGGACCCTGTTACAACTACAAAGATTGGATGCGCCTGGTCCAATATATACGAAGTATGCGTAGATATGGATTGTCAACAAACTATTTACAGTTGAAAGAAAAATATCAAAATAAAGGAGCAACGTTGTACATTGACGGAAGGCCAAAGGCCACAGGGAATATTGCGGGGTTTATAAACAGTACACAACCAGGGTCTACAATTAAGCAACCCAACTGCGAATTTGAGGGGCATGAAGGAAACCGTGTTTTTGTATGTGCCATTAAATCAATATCTGCAGGGGTAGAGTTGCTTATTAATTACAATTTGAATCAAGTAGATACAAACATGGTTACTATGGGAGTGGTACATCTAACAATTTAACCAACCTTTTATTAATGAATTTAACATCTTAAGGATTTTTTCGTTAGTTTATTTCGTTTAAATTTTCTATATTTACTTCGCAGGCTAGTAACCGGGGAAAATCCCAGCCTGGAGATGGTCAAAGGAGTACAACTTCCTCGAGGGAGCAGGTATACATCTTTGTAATAGTAAAAATATAATAAGAAAAAATAGTTTTTTTTTGCTTTGTTTTTTCATTAGTATATTAGTTTGGTTTATATAATGTTATCTATATTTGATGCAGAACGTTGAACGGGGGAAGCCAACCGATTGTTGATTAGATGACAACAGCCTCGGTGAAACAAGTAAACCTAATTGTAATTGTACAATTTAAATATGTCAAATTTTTTTCTTATTATATTAATGTTTCAGTGAGTATTTTGGTTTCGTTTAGGTAATTTTTTCTATTTTTTTGATGTAAGTCGGTTCTGTAAGGGGCACAGTAGATCATACCAGACCTGCCTCGAGGCAACATGTATACATCTTTGTAATAGTAAAAATATAATATGAAGAATAGTTTTTTTTGTTGTTGTGTTTTTTCATGAGTATATCCGTTTGGTTTATATAATGTTATCTATATTTGGTGCAGAGTGTTGATTGGGGAAGCCACCCCGCTGTTGATCAGAAGACAACATCCTCAGGGCAACATGTAAACCTGATTGTAATTGTACAATTTAAATTATACGTCAAAATGTTTTGTTATTATATTCTTTCATTGAGTATTTTGGATTCATTTAGGTGATTTGTTCTATGTTTTTTATTCAGGGTTATGTAAGGGGCACCTCCCTATTAGTAGATCGGGGCAGGTCACCTATAACCATTGATCCAATGAGTGGATCATGATCCTTGAGACAACATGTATAATTCATTGGAATTGTACCAATATAATATGTAGCATAATGTTTATTTGGTTATGTATTTTTTCGTGTGTATACTGGTTTCATTATGATAATGTTTTCTACTTCTTTTTTGCAAGGGTTGAATGATCGGGGCAAGTCCCCATCTGTGGATCAGATGACGCCATCATCTAGGCATCAGGTAAACCTAGTTGTAATTTTAGGAATCTATCATGATAGATATGTTTTGTTAATATAATTTTAGGAATCTATCATGATAGAACTCAGTAGTGTTTTATATATTTTTATTGCAGACCAATGATTTGTTGTATGAAGCAACATCACAACAATCAATAGATTTTGAAGTGCATGAGTTGTTCGCCAATGATGACATAATTGGTTCATCTATAGACCCGATTAAGGTGATAGAGAAGACCTTGAAAAAAATTAGTGCGAATATCGTTCGTCTGCTATTCCAAATTCCTCAGACAGACGAGATTAGAGCCAAGATTGAAGTGTTGAATAAGAGATCTCAAGCCTTGAATGTAAGTTGCGGAATCTTGAATCATAATATAAATTGATTTATAACTTTATAATTTTGAATTTTATATGATAGTGAACTTATAAAATGTGGTTTGTATTTATAGGCTTTTTTGGGACCACACACTAGTGGTCAAGGCGGTGTTGGCCCCAGTGATGCTCGTGGAGAGATGTTGCATAATGAGAAAATGACTCCACGTGCATCGAATCATTCGCCATTATTGTCGACTGAACAGTCAACAACACATTCCGCAACACCCTAGATGCCAGCTGTGAGTGCACTGGCCGCTAGTGACCGATGCACACCAAATCGTCCAGAAGAAGGGGTTGACACCGAGCCTCCTAGTATTGATATTGCCGAAGCTACATTTCCTAGATCTTCCCGTGTCACTAGCACGTGAACAATTGAGACAACATTTTTGGTGGACGGAGATCTCGTTCCAATAAAGATAGAGAAGATCCCATGTAATTATACGTTGATCAAGTTAGTGTTTATAATTGTAGTTAGGGCTTTCACCCTAGCTTGTGCAAATGAGCACCTACTAAGGAGAAGGGTCTCCTTAGTAGCAGTTCAGTAAAACTTGACAGTAAAACAAGGTAAAATCTAAGCTAACATGTGCATCAATAGAAAATAAAAAGACAATGATATAATGAGAATTTTTCTTTTGTATTAAAAATGAGAACAAAGTTACATTTACCTCAAATTTTGAGGTTGGTGGAGCTCCTGCAGTAGTCCAGGAGGGGCTGCTTCTGTGCTCCAATGGGTTCCTTCTCCTTCTCCAAGGTGTTTGGATAATGAGCCAAAAAGGGCACTCAAATGGGAAGCTAACTCAAATGGTGAGCTAGGGTTTCAAGAGTGATTTTGGCAGAGTGAGGATAGGATAGATTGTGGATGTGAAATGGGGAGTCTCCATCACCTATTTATAGGTTTTTTAGTGGTGGAGTGTTGACCCATGGTTTTTGGCACCATATGGTTTAGGTCAATTGTTTAAGGGTTTTTGATTCCTTTTTCCCTCTTTTTCCTCTTTTTTATATTTTTTATTCCCTTTTATTTGATTTTTGGGAATTTAGGGCCCTTTTAGAGGGTTTTTGCTATCTTTTGAGGAAATTTAAATTATTTTTTGGGGGAAAGGGGTTTTTTGGCCTTTTGGTGGCTTTTTAATGGTTTTTTGAGGTTTTGGAGGCAAATATGGTGGGAAAATAGACAAATGAGTCATGTGGTGAGGGAGATGAGGTAATGATCACTTTTTAGGTGTTAACAGATTGCCCCCTGATGTGTGAGGGTAGGAGCTCATCGTATGGCCGATAGACATCATAGGTCTTTTATGGTTTTCCTAGGGTGTGGAGAAGAGAAGAAACGGACTGGATACTGGAACATTAGTCCCGAAGCAACTGTAAAAACTGAAAATACATGACCTCAACAATGAATGAGGCATAATCTCAATATATGGACGAGGCGGGCATACCCATGCTTGTATCAAGATATATAAAATAACAATGAGGCCCAGAAAAGGGGACCTGAAAGATACATGGAGCACTACTGTGTACATCATAAGGGTCCAAAGGGGACAAAAATCTGGGACACACTACCGGTCTGACCATGTCTGAGCTGAAGAACTGATACACTGGAATAATAATAGTGTTTCTGAGTGTGGTACCAGAGAAACTGATGAGCTGTTGGATTTGAAGATACCCAATAATGGGGTGGGAACAATGACAGAGAGTCACAGCCTCAATGGTACATTGAACTGTAGCTGAACTGGGTACTCAAGGAAGCATACAAGTGGATGGATTCCAAATACTGTCGCCAACGCAACCCGGATATCCACGGGAATATATAAATGGGTGTTCCAAAGTGACTCACCAATGTGCTAGAGTCGGGGGAGTTCCGGGGTCTTCGACAAATAACTGAAAGGACTATTACCCTGTACGAGTCTCAATGATGCGATCAAGGTGTTAATGTAGAGCATGTCAGAAACAATCATTTAGAGAGGCACTGAGGACTCCTTTCGAAATGATCTGTAGGCACTCACCACTGATGGTGATGAGTCCAAGGCACAGGGACCTCTGGGTCTATCCTTTGGAATATATGGGCTGGCGTCGACAGAGGGAGACCTGCAACTAGCAAGGCAATGATGTTTCCTTGATAGGAGCACAAGGTGGATAAACAAGAGATGATAGGACTGACTGTGTAACTGGCATGCTGGGGGGTAGGAAACATGGGTTTGTTGGGTGGGGGGACTCAAACTTCCTTTGTTCAGAGTATGATGGCGGGAGTGGTTGGGCAGCATATGACATTGAATTGGGGGAAGGGTATCATAGCTTTTAAAGGATAAGGGAGGGTGACTGTAAGGAGGGATACTCAAGTTGATATAGGATGACAGGAGACTGAAAGGATGGTATATCGCAGAATACTCTGAACAAAGGCGACCTTATTGGGGGTGCTGCCGAGGTGAGTGATCATAGTGTCGAGAGACACTGGTGGGGCCTTCTTCATGGTTTAAGGAGATAGAAGAAGGGATAGAAGTGTGCTCATAATGGTATTGTCATGTGGATTTATACGAGCCCAGGACAGTTCATGCACGTGATTGCTTTCAATTTTAAGGAGTCTGAAAGCGATAAGAAGACTCTGAAATAATGGAGTGGTACGTCATGTGGATTTGTACGAGCCTAGGACGGTGCATGCTCGTGGTTGCATTCAATTTTAGAGAGTCTGAAAACAATAAGAAGACTCCAGGGGTTTTTTTTTCATGTGTTAGTCTCCAAGGCCCAAAAAAGCATAAAAGGATGCAATGGAGAACTCTTCTAGCCGATGTGACTAGAGTATTCCTTTTTTGTAATTAGTCTACCAGGTCCGGAAAAGGGTTAAACTTATACCAGATAGACGCCCTTTCAGGTACTTTAACGAGCATGAAAGGAAGCAAGATTGCTCGACGATCTTTTCATTCTTTTAAGAGTAAGAAAAGAGCTTAACAGAAACTCCCTAAGTGCCTTTTTCGTAAAGGACTTGTCCGACTCGAAAAAGGGATAAAATTATACCGACCAAAAGGAATGGTCAAGCAAGGAGGGAGTGTTCAGTCAAAGGACATCAATGAGAGCCAAGAGTGAGGGTTGGGGGGGAACATTGGTGGTGCCTCCTTGCGGGATGATGAATGGTGGAAAAATAACGAAATAACTGTAGTATGAAGGGAGTGGAAAGTTCATGGATATGCTTGCGGTGTCAAAGCAAGTGTAAAGTGATGGCGGTCGATGGGGCGTGCAAACCGCGGTTGCGCGGTAGACAAAATGTCAAAAAAGGGGCAACTGTGATAGTAAGAAATGATCTCAAGCATCATCACGAGTGCGGAAAAATGAATCCGGTGATATAAAAAACATCAAAAACGGATAACGACCGAGGTGGCATGCAAATCGAGATGACCAGGGGCTGGTAAAAAATGCCCGAAAAATATGGGGGTGAGAGCGAGAAATGATCTCAAGCAACATCACAGGCTTGGAAAACTGAATCCGATGGTATAAGGAATGCTAAAAACTGATAATGGCTGATGTGGCATGCAAATCGAGATGGTGAGGTGCATAAAAATTCCAAAAAAGGGGTTCAGAGAAAACGAGGAAGCGAGTCGACCATTTTGAAGGTCTCGTCGTTCTGATTCTAGTGGTGGAAACAGTTTGGAAAATGGACTCCGTATGGATCCAAAATGGCCAAATCAAGAAAACGTAAACTGTCTATAAATACTAAGTGGACCCATAATGCCAAGTGTCATTTGTGCGGTTGACTTTGATAGGAGAGTGTGGTGGGCCAGAGCGGATTTGGCATTTCTGGGCGATCCAACCGGTCGATTTTATTTCTGCAAGTTGCAGGTATTTCAATGAACTTCTACCTTTCATGTTTTCTTGATTTGGGAGGGTAGTGGGTCCTCAAGGGGGGTGGTATGGTCCATTAGGGGTGTGGATCGAGGGTTTCGAGGCGATGGCCACGATCATGGATCATGGTTGTGGTCTCCACAGTCGCGATTCGGGATCGCGACTATGGCCTGGATAGCCGCGATCTGCGACTTCCACTATGGCCTGGATAGCCGTGATCTGCAATTGCGGCTGTAGTCCTGATAACCGTGATTTGGGATCGCGACATTGGGCCCCACAGCTGCGATCCGGATCAGGATTGTGGAGTCATACCGGGGAGGATGATGATTTATGTGATGATGTTCTGATGAGTTTTCATTGTGGGATTGACAGGATGCTGAGAGTACTATGGTGAGAGCGCGAGATACTTGACAATCTCATGGAGTACATACGGGATGATCGACATGTCCGGGGGACTTTGGGGTTGTGCGGGCTGTTGAAGTTTGCATAGGTGCCGCTTATGCGTTCAGCAGTACTGCTGCTGAACATGTTGGTGGGATTCTGGGAGCCTGATATACATGCCTTCATGGTGCAAGGGGAGAGACTGGAGCTCACCCTGGCAGATGTGTACTTTTTGACGGTACTGCCTTGTTTGGGCAGGGTGGTAAATACCTAGCCACGGGTGTCTGCGAATGTGGACATTGAGGAGATGTTGGATCGGTACTGCTTCCCTATGGAAAGAGTGCATAAGAATGCACTTCTGATTTGTGACTTATAGGAGCCATCAGTTTGGGCGATTGCAGCATGTGTGGTCCGAGTGTTGGGGTCACAAGCGCCCAACCGGGTGTCGGGGGGACAGATGCAGTTGATAGAGCGGGTATTATAGGGCACCTTCTTTGCTTGGGTCCAGATATTCCTCACTTGTGTTCAGCAGCAGCTGAGCGAGGTGAAGGTATCTGGCAAGGGGTTCTCTTATGGGTCATTTTTGTGTGCTTTCTTCATGGAGCAGGTTCCGATGCTGCGGCCGCGAGTTCCGATCTAGGCTGGGGGGTTGAGGGAGCCGCTGATGGTGTGGTGGGGTCAGATGATGTGCTGGTGGGGGGGTGGAGAGGTGGGACAGTATTTTACGTAGGAGATCTATTTGTAGTGGCTGCAGATGTCGGTGGTGTTTGATGACTACCCGTATCGCGAGATGGACTACCGGTGAGATCCAGAGGCGCCATGACCCCCAGGGCAGGTTTGGGGTCTAGATGGTATGTATCTAGTTTCTTGATTGTTTTATATTGGATGTTTTGATGTTAGAGATATATGATGATGCTAACCATTGGAAATTTGGTTTGAATCAGATGTGGGACCGCAACCACTGCCGGGGCATAGGGAGCGTATGGGGCACATAACATTGCCAGCCGTGCTAGACCGGGGGGAGGTGCGACGACGGGATGCGGATGAGACTTTGGAGTCCTTGCGAGTTACCTTCGATCGGCTGCTAGTTGGGGTCTCCGACGAGGGGTGGTGAGAGCTTGATCGGGAGGTGGTCGAGGCCTGTCACGAGGCTCCACGGGATTGGCGGGCGATTCTGATTCGGGTGGCAGTATTGGCCGAGGAGAGGAGGGCTCAAGATCGATAGGGGGATGAGGAGGATGCAGAGGAAGATCCGGAGGAGGAGCGAGGAGAGGATGAGTCCATAGTAGAGGCGGTTGTGACGGAGAGTGATGATGGTTCAGATGGGGGATATGACTCTCATTAAGGGGTGTTGGGGACGCCCCCCGATGCGTATGGGCATTCGAGATTTTTTGTATATACGACATGTATTTTATGAAAGGGATGCTGTTGAGGCTCCTCGATGTATATTTTTGTATATCTGAGTGCTGGGATACTCATGACATTTATATGACGATGATATATTTATATATATATGCACATGGATGTATTTTGACGATGATTAGTTTTGTATGCACGTGGATGCGCCTGCATTGTTTTGTGTTGTTTATTGCATGTGGATGAAAATGATTTGTTATGATAGGCACGTGGATGCCCTTTGTTGTAGATGCAGTATTTTTGGGATTTTTATGTTTTTGATGTGTTGCATGATGGATGATTTACATGGTGTGATTGATATGCCAGTCGAGGATGTTAGCCATTTGATCTGCGACACTATTTTGAGCTCTATGGGACATGAGTGAATGTTATGGATTCAAACTGTCGGCTTAGTTGTTTTGTGTGCAGGAACTTTCTAAAGAGGCAAGGATCACGCACCTGGTAGCAGTTGTTGAGCTGGGAGACAAGCAGTTGGGAGTCAAGGAACACATGAAGGTGACGTATACCCATCTGAAGGGCAGCAATCAGGAGACCGGTCACAGCATTGTACTTAGCCTAGTTATTGGTAGCAGCGCCTATGCACATTCCGTCAAGGTGAATCAACTCATGTGAAGGGGAATATAAGACCCAAGCTGCAGAAGCCAGGTTTGGAGACCAGCGGCTTGCTCCATCGGCGAAGCCAACGTAATAAGGTGGAAGATGGTCCATCTATGATCATGTAGGAAAACGACGAATGTAAAGTTGCGGGAAAAAATTGGAAAACAAAAAGAAATCAAACTGTACATGACGGACCAGCGGGTCCGCTAGATTGTTAAGGATAAAAGCGTTTAAGATACAACCCATTACGGGGGTTGCACAAGGGGTGGCCTTCTAAGTCAGTTAGAATATATGCCCCATGTCCAAGGCAGGTATGCACTATGTAAGGGCCTTGCCACATGGATTCGAACTTCCCTTTACATGTATTGTCGTGGGCTTGGTTGTAAATGAGGACTAGATCTCATTCATAGAAAGCGCATGGGTGGACATGTTTGTGCCAAAATAATTAAGAAAGAAACTAGATGATAGGAGTGGAAAAATTGTCTTTGTTGGATACAATGAAGAGTCCAAGGCTTATGAATTGTACAATCCAGTTAGCAAGAAATTAATCATTAGCAGAGATATATTGTTCAAAGAAGACTCATAAGCATGTGATACTAGTATGAATAATTCCACAACTCTTGGAGCAATTCCAAATAAAAATGATGCAACAGAAGATAAGGAGAATGAACAGAGTGAACAACAAGGTTCACCAATGCAGTCACCAGTTAGAGATACACCACCAAGAACTCTAAGAAATTATGTACATGGAGAATCATCAAGATCTCCAGGTATTTCTCCTCCCAATCCTCCATCTAGTAATGATTCTGATTCTGATTCAAATATTAGAAAAACTAGAAGCATTCAATACATTTATCAAGAGTTAGATGAATATTCAAATTTTGCAATAATAGAAATCTAGTAATTTGAAGTACTACATTATAGAAATCTAGTAATTTTGTTTAATTTTGAAGTGTAATTTACAATATTAGAGAGAAAAGAGATTCACTTCAAAATAGAGTTCGTGATTTAAATTTTAGTATTTACAAAGAAGAGCATTCACATTCAGATTTCTATAAATATTTCTTATAATGAAAATTTGTAGATTTCTAGAAATTTACAAAGAACAAGCGTTACTATTTATAAATATTTGTTGTCAAATGCAAATTATGCACCAAAATTAATGGAAGTGTAATTTATGGAGGATTATTCTAGAATGTAGCTTATGATTACAACTCATTCATGAATAAAACATACCAAATGTCTAAAGAAGCATTTAGATTTCTAAATATTTCTTTAATGACGTTCTAATTTACAAACAAGAGGAAATTCGAGCAAATTAATTTACAAACATGGAGCAAATTAATTTACAAATAGGAAGCAATTAGAACAATTAGTGGGTACTTGGAGTTCGAACCCACTGTAAGAGGAGAGGAGAAGCGCCAAATGAGCTAATACATGCAGAATAAGTAGTTGGATTTATATATGGATTTGTTAGAAGTTCAAGAAACTATGTAATATTATATTACATGATGACCGACATGGAGTTCATACCCACTGCTAATCCCTTTCACAACATTGTTTTCCACAATGCACGATGACAACTGAGCCATAAGATGAAATTGTTGGTCTTATAGTCTTCCTATGCTAGTGTTGCTCCATTTTGTTGTATTTGACTAGGTCTCCTTCATGGTGGTGGAAGAAATTATGGAAGGTAGTGACACCTCCAAAAAACATCCTATTCTTATGGCTTGTTATGAACAAAAGGGTGCTGACTTGGGGTAAAATCCAATGGAGACATATGCAAGCTTCGAGTATTTGTATGATGTGATAGAGAAATAAGGACTCAAATGATCATGTTTTTCTCAGTGGCCATTTTTATTAGAGCTGTGGAAGATGGTTGAAGTTCAAGTGAAGGTTGAGGGGTTGTGGGTGAAGGGCATAGTCCTAGATTGTTTTGCAAAATATTTCACTAGATCAGAACTAAAAGAGTTTCATCCTATTCTTTTCCTAGTAAGTTGGGGAATATGGATAGCTTGAAATGCAACTACCTTTGAAGGTCATTTACCTCCTTCCTTTAAAGTAGATTCTCAATCCTTAGCTCTATTTGACTACTATAAATAAGGGTTGATTGAAAAACCAATTCCTAAGGATGTAACCGGGATTCGATTCTTTATGGGAATCACAGATTATTATCATAGGTTCATTGAGGGGTTCTCCAGAATTGCTTACCTGATAAATTCACTTCAAAAGAAAGGAACTAATTTCATATGGTCTAATAAATGTCAAGAAATCTTTGAAATGCTTAAACACTTGTTGACCACCACACCTATTCTAAGAATAGTGGACTCGTACAAGGACTTCGTTGTATGTATGGATGCCTTCTTAGAGGGATTAGGTGGCATGCTATTGCAAGAGGATTATGTAATAAGCTATGAGTCAAGAAAACTTAGAGAAATTGAATTGAACTATGCAACACATGACTTGGAACTAGCTGCTATAATACATGAATTAAGAATGTGAAGACATTACTTAATAGGAAGAAAATTCACTTTAACATATGATAACATAAGTTTAAAATACTTATTTGATCAACATAGTTTAAATTATCACAAAGCAAGGTGGTTAGCCTTCTTGAGAGAGTATGATTTTGAAATTAAACACATTAAAGACACAGAGAACAAAGTAGCAGCTGACTTAAGTAGGAATTCCATTCTGAATAGTTCGGATATGTTTAACAGTTATAAGACAAATCTTCTAGATCTGATAAAAGATGCAGTTAAAAATGATGGAGAATACTTAAACATTAAAGAACAATTGAAAAATATGTTAATGGAAATGAATCCTCAATCTATTCTATAAGCTCAGAAGACTTTTTAGTCTATAAAAATTGATTATATACATCTAATTCTGAGGAAGTTAAACAATTAATCTTGAATGAGTTACATAAGAAACTGTAATCTGAACATCCGAGATATCAAAAGATGATAACAAAGTTAAGAAAAATATATTATTTTCCTAAAATGAAGAATTATGTTGCAAATTACCTAGCTAGATGCATTGAATGTCAACAAGTAAAAACCGAACATCAACATCCTACCGGGTTACTTCAACCTTTGTCTATCCCAGAATGGTAATGGGAGATAATAATCATGGACTTTATAACGAGATTACCTAAAACAACTAAACAACATGACTCAATAATGGTAGTTGTTGATAAATTAAGTAAAGCTGCACACTTCATACCTGTGAAATCTATCTTTAAAGCAATTAACATAGCTGATATTTTTATGAAAGAAACTTTATGTTTGCATGATATTTCAAAAGTTTGTATTTCTAATAGAGATGCAAAATTTACAAGTAATTTTTGGAAGTCTTTGTTTAAAGTTCTAGATACTCAGCTAAATTTCAGTACTGCTTACCATCCTCAGATGGATGGGAAAACTTAAAGAACTAACCAAGTGTTAGAAGATATGCTGTGAATGTACGCAATGGATAAACCAGGTAAATGAGAAGATTATTTACATTTAGTAGAATTTTCTTATAATAATGGATATCAAGCTTCTATAAAAATGAGTCCATTTGAAGTATTGTATGGTTGAAAATGCCACACTCCCATGTCTTGGGATAACCATGTTGATAAGATTGTTCTAGGACCTGATATGTTAAAGGAGATGGAATAGATGGTCAAGGAAGTGCGACAAAACTCAAAAGTTGCCCAGGATTGAAATAAGAGTTATGCAGATTTAAAAAGAAATCCAAGAGAATTCAACGTGATCATGTGTATCTAAAGGTAAAACCAAAGAAGAGTACCTTTAGCTTGGGAAGGTGTTCCAAGATGGAACCCAGGTATTGTGGGCCTTTCGAAGTGTTAGCTAAGATAGGGCTAGTATCCTATCAGCTTACACTTCCCCCTACTATAAAAGTACACAATATATTTCATGTTTCCTTGTTAAAAAAATATGTGCATGATGCTACTCATGTAATTGATTGCAATATGATTTAGGCAGAACTTGAGGGAGAGTTCCAAACCGAACCTTTTCGCATCCTAGACAGGAAGTAATGTATGCTACAGAATCGAGGCATCATTCAAATAAAAGTGCAATGGAAGCAATTCATCCGTGAAGAGGCAACATGAGAAATGGAGGATAAAATGCGAGAGACATATCCTTCGAATAAAGAACACCAAGGATAGTGTTAAGAATAAGGGGGGGAGAAATGTGATACCCCCAAGACATTATTATTTTATTTTGATTTAATATTTGTGACAATTATTTTTGTAAGAGTTATTTAAAAATTCAAAACACTCACCTGAGGTGTGAGTGACACTTTGCACAACAAACTATTAATTTTATTATTTAATAAAATAAAAGGCACTTGGAGAATTTAGATAAATGAGGGGACACCACCATGGCACAAGAGATAGCATAGGACGCTGTGCTGTGAATGGAGAAACCAGTCGAGTGTTTCTCTCTTTCATAAGTCCATTATTGCTTGTTACGGACTCTCAGAGAGAGAGTACCACGAGGAAGTGTTGCTTGGCATTATAGTGCATGGTGATAATCCAGCTTGGAGGTGGAGTTTGGAAAACAATCGCGTTGCTCTCTCCTATGGTTGGGAGGAGCTGATTCTCCAAGTATCTTTCTGGTTCAATTCAAGTAAGCATTTCAATGTTTTATATTTATGAGAATATGTAAACCACTATAAGAGGCTCAATCCAGAGTGATAGCCGTTTGGGTTAAATTAATTTTTAAGTATTGTTAAATCTATGTAATGGTCGATGCTTAACCATTATCAGTTTTGCAATTTGGATTTTGACTTCTGAACTAATCGATGGATTATGAATATATATATATATATATATATATATATGTATATTTTTCGCTTCATAAGGACATGTGTATTCGTGTTCTTTTATATGTGTACAAAATGCAGAAAGGAGTTACATCGTTTGAAAATTGTCTGCTGTTTGATTTTACGGAAGATTTGTATTCGGTATGATAGTCATAGGAGTTAATATAAATTTCAAATATTTCATATATAGATGGCATGGTTTGAGTTTGATTTTCATAGATTGATTTTCTGCATCGTATTAGCATCTTGTAAGATTCATCTGGATCAGGTTAGATTCCTGTAACAAAACAAAAGAGTACTTGGATTCAGAGTTTCAATCTCTGTCAACGCCAACTACTTCTCTTTTTCTCAAACGATTTGTTTTTGTAGAGAAAGCATATTGCTGCTTCTAATATAGAATTTCGGTAGAATGTATAAACAACAATAAAGATTTAAGTTATTTGATGAGGTTAACTTCCTGTTGATTCATTTTATTTTGTTACATAATTTATCGTGTAGTTGGTAATCTGATCTTTTGTTCTTTGTGTGATCGAGATCACGGTCGTTGATTTATTCTGGTGATCTTCTTCTTCTTTTTTTGCTTCTGGTGAATGAAATCACCGCATACCTAGCATGCTCGGGCATTAATTTCGAGTCTTTTTGTAATCCTTTTCGGTGTATGTTTGTCCCCTTAATTGTTAGCAAATACCTTTGAAAGGCGACTGGCCTTTGCGCTCGATATTTATAGGTATGCAGATTTTGGGATATGATCGGGTTCCTTCATCTTTTCGTTTATTGTGTGTGAATTTTGTGCATAAACTGGTTTCGTTTTCTTTTATGTTTTTGATCTCCGTGTGAAGAACTTGTATAAGTTCAGGACCCTTTATATCTTGTTTTATGTGTGTAAAAGAGTATACCATCTGGACCGTTGCAATCTTTCTTTATAAACATTGTGTATAAACCAGATCTTCTGCATCCATTCTGGACTCGTCTGAGAATCAATTTTTCTTCCTGTGGATTGATTGTTTAACTATGCCATTTGAGATCGGTTTCAATCTCTGTGTTTGAAAACTTTTATCTATAGTAGAGATTCGTAGAGATCTCAGCGGCGATCTTTTTCCTGCTCGAATATTGACTGTGTAAAGGCTCGAATATTGATTTTGGGCCGTCATTTGGATGCCTCCTCCTTGTTTTTAACGTGTAGCGTGACAGTCAGTTAGTTTCTTAATTGTGCGTGGTGTCGTTAATTACTCCCTATTCTCTTGATTGACTGTTTGTTGACCAAATTTATTAATGTGCGCTTACTCTGTCCTCTTGGTTCTATCTGTAATGTTTCCATACTCTATTACTCACTAACTCTGTGGCTTAGTCGCTGCCCTGAGCCTTACTTTTAAAAAATAGAATTATTTTTCCGGAGTAATCTTTGTAAAATGTTCGAGGGATGGATCGTTCCTCCGTTGGCGCATGTCTGTCTACGTGTTTTTGTTTTCTCTTGATTGAGGAGGTAAGTTGAGTGAATCTTGACGGATAGACTTGTGGCTTACCTGCCTCCAGTCTCATCTAACTCCGGCATAGGATTCAAGTTGTCAACTTAAGCGTTTAACATATATATATATATATATATATTTTAAACATGTACGTATCCGTCATAATATGTGGATCGGCTCTCTTACTGTTTACACCTTGTTCCAAAGTTATATAAAAATATATAAATGGAATGGGTGGATTATATTACATGTTACGGATATTCTTTATTATATATATACATGTTGGGTCTGATACATGAATGGAGAGTAGCGTTGGGGATATATATAGATATACTTATAAGTTACTTTTATTATATGTCTTTATACATACATTTAGTTTTACCGATTAAAAGTCTTGTGATTGTATAATAGAGTAGATTATATATATATATATATATATATATATATATATATTATAAGATTTATTTATATTAAAAGATTTATACTTAATCCTTGAATTCCAAATATTTGTATACAAAAAAGTGAAAAAGTGCATATGAGGGGCAATCGTTAAAAAAAATGAATTACTTCACATGGTTAACAATATTAGAATTGTATATCTATATCATGAATTAGTTAAGGGAACACTTGTATATATGATGCATTGGAAATCCTACTTTAGATGTATTTTTTTGGTAAAACATGGTACAATATATATGTATGTTATTTGGATTTATGAATTAGACAAAAGAACATTGTGCTAGAAGGACAAACCCTTCAACATTTAGGAGAATTTATGCATCACCTTCTACAAGTTGTACTACCTTTATATGTTAAGGAAAATGTTAAGTGTAGTGTGATAGTTGAGATAGGTTATAGGAGGGTTATGCACCACTTTTATTACCAAAAAAATTAAATCAAGTCTTATAAATAAATGGTTTCACCAAAGTTTTTAAATTTTCAAAAATTTTGTATATTGGGGTTGTTACAAAGCCCAACGTTTCGATCTCATATATGCACAATCTGATTACCTTTACACTATCCTCTCGGATGCCCCTCGGCATCGGTCATTGGATCCTACACCTTCGAGCTCGTCACATTCGACAGATGGGCTTATTGGGTCAATTTCTCATTTAGGAAAGGTTCCTACTAGCACTTCGGTGCCATTTAACATGGTTCCACAATACCCATCCATGCCACCTGCGTCGGTACCCCCTATACTAGTACCAACCCCACTAGTTGGTCAATTATAGTATGGACCATATAGTTCTACTTACCTAAACATTAATTAGCCAAGCAACGATGGTTCCTACACCAACAATGGAGCAAGTCATTCCTACATACACCTCTTATGGAACACAAACCACATATATCCCAACCCCAAGGTATAACCCATATTATCCTTTCCCATGACCAACTGGTCAACAAGCCTCACCCCACATGGCGGTCAACTTAGTCCAACCATCTTACATTCAACAAGCTCAACAATTTGAGTAATTGAACACCAGAAACCCCCAAAATCCACAGACTTAGGGGAAGAAGAAAGGTAAGAACAAACATAATCAACAGCCAGGGCAAAGGGAAAATCCCCCTCCCAAGCAGAATCAGAATATAGGTAACCAGAACACGGGGACTAACAACCCCCCCAAACAAGGGAAGAACCCGAACCTGAGGGCCAATTACTGTTGCTCCACTTACAGTGATTATGGTCATTGCACACATCATTGTTTTCTTATCTCCGACTGCCAAAAGTTAGTGGAAGCCAAAAAGAAGACGATGAAAAACCCTCCTCAGGATACGAACTCTCCCCAAGCGCAAACTACCATGTTACAACAACTCTTTGCAAATCAAGGGGTAGTTACACAACAATAAGACCTTCTCTCACACAGTGACGACTCTTTCCAAAATATCTACATGTTGGATATAAATATTTAGACATGAGCCAAGGGTTAAGAGGGGCCTTCCACCCCCAAGTGGAAGACGTTCCTATCCGCTTGTGGGGTGTAACATACCCATTACTTGAAACATTTTATGTTTGAGAAAAACATTATCTTAACTTTTTTTGTAAAGTTTTATATTTGGCCAAGTGGCCAAGGATGACTGTAATTGCACAATATTATTATTTAATAAAATAAAATAGGAGACACTCACCCAAAGAGACTGTTGAAAGAGTGTTTACTGACCCATTAGGTGGAATGGAATCTGGGGTAGAAGGAAATGGACAAGTGGCAGCATCAGGAACTCAGTAACTAGTTGTTGTTATGGGACAACTCCCTTGAATTGTGGTCAAAGTTCCCTGAAAGATGGGATTGGAGCTTGAGGCTCATTTATTTGGAAACTAACCACTAAAAGACCTAGGCATCTTTATAAGCCATCGAATTTGAGCAGAGGCTCACACTTTTTATGATGAGAAAATCTACCTTGTGGTTCGGATGTATGCACACAAGAGATTCAATGAGGGGAAGCTATGTTTTGAGTTGTAGTGTAAGTCTGTTTCACTTCTACTAAGTGCAGAGTTTACTGCCGAGTGCAGAGAGTTATTTTGAGGTGTATTGCAAGTCTCCATTGATTGTTGGAAGTACAACCTGAGTGCCTTGCTTCCACACAGAGTCTTCTACCTACTGGTTCAGTAAACAGGCTCGAGGGTCCAAAGGAGCAAGTGATATTGGCTGCTTCTTCTAGAGAAGGTTGGGAGGAACAGACCTCTTTGGGTGTTTGTCCACCCTATTTACATTTGCATGTTCTACTATTATTTCATTTCCTAAGTAGTTATAATTTATTTACTTAAAACTATTGATTTAGAAATTATTAGCAGAATGTTGATAGTTATAATCATGCATAAATAAATGTTTGATTTTCTGAACTGATTATGATTTTGTAAATTATTGAAGAAATTATATGAAATGATAGACTAGATTACTTCCCTGTATTTTTCCACACACTGTTCTTGTGCCGTACTCTAGTACAGGGAAGGGTGTTTTAAAAATAAATAAGAATAATGATATGTAATAGACAAAATGATTGAATATCTATTATAGATAGAACTCTGCCATGTTTTCTGTAATTTTCTAATCTGTCTACATTTTCTATTTAAATATCTTATGTTGTTCAGTCATAGAAACACATAGCAATACTTATTCTATGCAGACATTATAATATTTTTACATTCATAGCAATAGAAGTAAACATTTCATATTTCTGCACAAAACCTAGGGTTTAATTACAGGTTAACTATTTCTTTACAGAAGGTAAATAATATACATTCTCTTATCATTTCTTTCATCCTATTAATACATTATAGTACCAAAACTTCACTGTAATTTGTTGTCAGCCTTTTTGAATTGAAACAACTATAGAAAAGATCGAAATAAACATATCTAATATGCAGAACTGCTAGTACTTATTTTATCATTGATATCATATGTCAAACAAACACAGAAAACAGTTTCCATTTAGGACGAATGTACTAGGTCTCAAACCTTTGTTATTCTCAAATATTCTAGGCTAACTTTTTCTCATCAAATCAAAATAGAAAGACAGAGCACAATTACATTGAAACCTTGCAGGTACAAGCTATTTCCTCATTCAATACCCTCATCTTTTATACAGTTAAGTAAAACAAATTAACATTAGTGTGGTTAGGGTTTCACAAACCTTATAACCGAAACCCTTTAAGAACACAGAATTCGTTTAAGTAGGGTTTCGAACTAAGGCATGATGCCTTGTTTATCTTAAATTGGAACACAATCACACCCTGTACAATTGTAACCTTAACATAGAAAACTACATTCGACGAAAGGGGTCAACGACTTTAACGCTAATACAACCGATCATTTGCAAAACATACCTAAGGTAATAACCTAGCTTTTTATTAAGCAAAAATAGACATATCTCGGCAGTAAGATCAACTACTCTTCAATATTATCCTTTTACAAAAACAAGTCTGAGTTTGAAACTACAAATCTAGGAACCTAGCCATTTGGCTCTTGACCCTTGAAACAATACTCAACATCTTATAAACACGCAAGAATGGGCGGTTTCCCTTATCATTGCATCCACAAACACATTATTATATAAACATTTAGGATTTGGGCTTTCGACCCTAAACATGCTTTAAACATCATTGAAGTTTATGCAGGATGCCAGGAGCAATGCCCTTTGGCGCCGCTCATTAAAACATTAAGACACATAACAGTTACCATAAATTCTTTCCATTTCATTAAAATAGCCGAGGATTGAAACCCTTTCAACAGTTGTTACATTTTCAACAAGTAATTACACAGTGAAACGATGCAGAGTTAATGCTGAGGTAGGTTGAGGATCCCATCCTCCCTACACTTTCCATTTGGCTCACAAACATTACAACTGCGGCAACATCCACAGCCAGACATCAAAACTGAATTCTCAACTAAAACTAGACAACGACTAATAATTTTTCCAAGTCGAAACCTACAGGAAAACCACCGAGGCTTACCGATTTTCAAGCATATTTCCACGTATATTCGAACATAGAAACCCAAAGAATGAGGGGTACCTGCCATTGACATATAACATGGTTAAAATCTGGTTTATGAAGTTTGAAATCAAATTACAGACAACTGCAACATTTTAAACTATCGTGGGTATCAAGAAAATAACTGAGACATTACCTTTATCTTTAGAACCTTGCTTCTGAACCAGATACACCCACATTCGATGAGAACTAGAGCCAACACACCACTAGCAAGCTCAACAAAGGAAAGATACAGCTCGGAGAACTCACTATGGGAAGCATGCAAGTCACAGGTCGGGGTATCGACCCTGGGGAGGACCTCCTTTACATTTTCTACAAACCCTAAATACCCACAGGCCTGTCGGCCTCTCCAAACACCAATCCTTGCCAAATGAATGCCAAGAATATGCTCTTGATGAGGTAAGCCCGTAGCAGTTAGGGTTAGCATCATTACCAAGGAAACCACATGAAGGCTTGCCACAGGGGATGCCACTAGACTCTCCACTCCAAACGAATTTAATGCACTTCTATTACCTGATCTACTATATACGTCACCCCTACCAACGCATTATAACTATGTCAGAGTTTCGGTATTATATAGTATGGACATGATATATCAATAGTCAAACTATTATCAAAGTGTTACGAATAATTTTGCTAGTACATCCTATCCTGTTGATGTATATGTAACTTCGGAATGTATTTAACATATATGTATATTGTATTCCTATAGAGATGTTATTATTCCTCTATATGGAAGTGTCGTCATTTATATTGTAAGTGTCGTAACTTATACTTGATGGGTTATTAGACCACCTTATTGGGGTCGGCCCTGTATAAGTCATGTGGGTTGAAGGGTTATTAGACCACCCTATTGGGGGTCGACTATGTGGGTAAAAGGGTTATTAGACCACCCTATTGGGTGTCATCCCAATCAGCATTATGTTAAGTGGTTAAGCTGAGGCCGACCTAGTTGAGTAAAGGTCAAGTCAAGTTAGTGTATAAATAGAGAGTGTGTCTCTCTCATTTCACACATTCTATTCTCTCTCACACTCTCAGGAGAGTGGCGCACTTGTGGAGGAGGAAAAGCTGCTGCTAGGATATGTCTATCTCTTATACTTGGGTTGCATCATTTCTCTATCTATCTCTGATAAATTTATTGGGGTTTTTCACCTTTATGGTTTTCCCCAAGTAAAATATGTGTCTCTTGTGTGCTTGCATTATTGTGTTCATGATTGATATGCTGTAGATATGATATGCTGTACATGTTATTCTCTTAGTTAAGATCCTATATTAGATTGAAATTCTGAAAAATTAATATGGTATCAGAGCTAGCCTGAAAGAAGGCATGGTATGGCATGTTTGACACTTGTTGCACTTGCAATGCTAGGGCTTGATATAGCAAAAACCAATCATCGTAGAACTTTTGCTATAAATCCATTTTGGAGAAGTTTTCAGATCTAAAATTGTTACAGGTAAAAGCTAAGATCCCCATGTACCTTGTGTCCAAAGGAAAACCTCTAATTCGTTGTACTTTGTGATTTATAATCTGTACAATATAGGGTTGCTGCCTCTTCCAGATATCAGTCATAAACAGGTGACCTTGGAAAAAGGGTCATAACTTGGGATAGGAAGCTCCAAATGAAATTTCGTAAAAAGTGAAAAGTAGTGCATAGAATGTACTTTCTCAATTAACTATTTTAGAGGCCAAAAATGAACCAGTGACACGTGGCATACCGTACAACTTCGCTCTCCTGTTTTATCCCATAAACAGGTCACGTTGCGACACTTGGCATAAATCTCTCTCAGAGAATCCATTTGAGGTCATACCTGTGGGGTTGGAAAGATGACAGGTCAAGATATCACAAGAAAATTTTTCAGACCCTGTGGATTGAAAAGTGCGGAGTTACACCAGAAACACTCAGGTACATGTTTCTGTCAAAACAGAATTATTTTTTAGCACCTTCATTGATGGCTTTCGAAATTTAGGGTTTCAGAGAAAGTTGAAATTTTTGTAATTGAAAACTACAGCTGAATGCTACTCATCAAAATCAAAATTTAGAGACCAAGATCAGAATTTTTGGTTGGGCAGAAGGCCAGGCTTGATCAGACCCTAGTTCAGGACTTTGATCGGAAAAGTGGAAAATTAGGGCTTCTGCAAAAATGGAAATTTTTGAAATCTGTGACCACGACTGGAAGATCCCCAGAAAAATAGAATATTAGAGCTTTGGATCGAACCTTTTGATTGGGAAGAAGGGTGGGCTTTATCAAACCCTAGTTCGGGGTCATGTCCAGTGAATCTGGAAGTTTCAAAGGCAAATTTGAGGGGTGAAACTTTGCAGTTTTCAAATTATGAGTATACCAGCTTGATCAGCTCATCAAGGCGAATATTTCTATCCTTTCAGAAGTTTGAAATTCAAAGTTTGAATTTTTAGGGTTTCTCTGACAAACCCTAATCTAGCTCCAGATCCAGTTCCTGCAAATCAAGTGGATTGGGTTAATCCTAGAAGAGAATGGATTGGTCACTTGCATAAGTGAAGAAGTTCCTGTTTCAGAGGGATATGAGGCTAAGGCCTCACATAAAAAGATTACAAGCAATCTCGACAGGTATGACTCATTCAGGTATGTTTCGAGATTTGTTCATGATTAAGTTTATGGTATGTTTGTCTTCATGTTATTATGGTTAGTACAATCTTGATTAAATTTAGACTTATCATATCACCTTAATAAAATTATGAATGTATGATAAAAGATATTCATTGATTAGGGTGTTGACACTTATGATTGTACTAACGCATTATGGTGTTGTATGAGGTTTATGTTGTCCGCTAACATGAAAGGTACACCAAGAAAGACAAATCATGTTCTAGTTCAAGAACATATGATCATGATGACATGAGGACAAAGATTCATCCATTGTCATGAATCACGTAGAAGATCTATTTGCGAGGTATGTATAACTTGGTTCTATAATGATTAACCTATGAGATATGTAGGTTACTAGCACAAGTCATTGAAGATAACAAGAAGACACCATGTGGGTATGTTAGACATAACTAGCTAACATATCAATCTAGGTATGTTTTTCCTATATCAAGTTAGAATCCTAACTTGTGTTAGGATCCCTTATATAAGTATACTTGGTATGAGTGGTTATGTTTATTCATAAAGTTAGAAATGTAAGTAATCAAGGGTTTATACATTTTATGTCTCTTATCTTGATTGATGATTTAACTAACCAGAAGAGTCCTTTGATCAAATAAAAATTTGCATGAGTAAAAGAAGACTTCCCTAAAACCTTGAATACTAATGTTTATTATCTGTGTTTGAAATGATCATGACTATACATGTTTAAGATTATTGTGTTTTGATAGTATTAAGATTATACTAATGAATGTGTGATTATGTACGAGACCTCGAGGATAACACAATGATGATACTAATAAGCATGCATAGTGATGGATATAAGTTCAAGGACAGGTAATCCAGGAAGCAAAAATCAAGATGGAGCACACCCCAGTTGTTCCTGCAAGGAAGCAAAGATCAAGAGGGAGCACACTCTAGTTGTTTCCTGCAAGGAAGCAAAGATCAAGAGGGAGTACACTCCAGTTGTTTCCTGCAAGGAAGCAAATATTAAGAAGGAGCACACTTCAATAGTTTCTGCAAGGATGCAAATATTCAGAGGGAGTTGACCACTTCTCACAATCCACATCAGAATGGAGTTGCAGAAAAGAAGCAAAGACTGAGAGGGAGTCAACCCAACAAACAAACAAAGATAAGTATTTGAATTATCATTCCTTGCATATTTTATTGTTTAGATAATACCGTTCAATAATGTATATACTCATGTTCCTAGAATTAGGTTGTGTATTATGCATAGTTGCATTGATGAACAGTATACTACTAATATACATGGGTAAGTGGCCTATGGCACTGTACAACATTCCATTGTTACTTATCTAGAATGAAACCTCTTTGCTGACATGTTGGGAGTTGTGCACACTCTTAAAAACGTTCTGGTAGAGATTGGAAGGCATCTAGAAAGTTACGGGATATGGATAAATGTTGTATTGAAGCATTGGCTAAGATAATTGCATGACTATATGACATATTTCTTTATGTGTAAGAATTTGTTCTGAAAACTATGAGATGTTTTCTAATCATGCAATTTAACTTGTTGTGTAGGAAAGATCGTATACCATCACCTACAAAAGAAGGACTACAACATTTGTTCAGCAACAAAGTTATCTATTGAAAATTTTGAAAAGATTGAAGTTCCCAGGATCTGGGAAGAATGCCATGATCGAGGAGTACTAGTCGATCATGAAGATGTTTGGGATGTAGTCCCAAAACCTGAAGGGGAGTCTGTAGTGACTTCCAAGAGGATCTACAAGGTCAAGCATGCTACAGGTGGTAGCATAGAGACTTTTGCTCGTATATCCAGATACACTTCCATTAGATCCGTACTTGCTCTGGCTGCAGTGATGAAATGGAAGATACACTAGATGGATTTCAAGACAGCTTTCTTGAATGGTGTAGTTGAAGAAGAAGTGTATGTGAAGTAGCCACTTGGTTATGAGACACATGACAGGGAGTCACATACGTGCAGAACTTGGTATGGTATGATAGACAACTTTCTATCCAGTTTGGGATTTACCAAGGGTAAAGGGGATTCCAACCTTTACTACAAGGTTGAGGAAGGCAATCCAGTGATACTACTTTTGTATATGGATGACCTATTTATTACAGGTGAAGATAGATTGATTGCCGACACGCAGTGGAAGCTTGCTGCCGAGTTCGAGTTGAAGGACTTGGGGATGATGCACTATTTTCTAGGCATGGAGGTGCTGCAGAGTATAGATGGGATCTTCCTTGGACAAGGGAAGTATGCAGTAGAGATCCTGAAGAGGTTCGGGATGATGGACTGCAAGGCCATGGCCACACCTATGGCATCGAACCTGAAGCTTCTGTGTGATGCTTCATCTGATCCGGTTGATGTCACTGTGTATCGTCAGATGATTGGGTCCTTGATGTACCTGACGAACACGAGACCAGATATCTACTTTGCGGTGAACACATTGAGCCAGTTCTTGATAGATCCCAGAAGTGTCCACCTGGTTGCTGTAAAGCATATTCTGAGGTACCTAAAGGGTACAGTTGACTATGGGCGCAAGTATGATGCGAATCAAAAGTTTAGCCTACAGGGTTATGTTGATTCAGATTGGGCAGGTAGTGCTGCAGATAGGAAGAGCACTTCTGGGTGCTGCTTCAATATGGGATCAGGTGTGATCTCTTGGTTTAGCAGGAAGCAGTCCCGCGTAGCACTGAGTACAGCTGAGGCAGAGTATGTTGCAGCCTATTCAGCTAGTTGTGAGACAGTATGGCTTCGGAAGCTACTGTTTGAGTTATTTGATCTCCCATTGGACACTATTGGTATCTTCTATGATAACCAGAGTTGTATGAAGCTGTCTGATAACCCAGTGTTTCATGACAGGTCAAAACACATAGAGATCAAATATCACTATATCAGGGATATGGTGCAGAGAGGAGCCGTGAAGCTCCTGTATGCTGTGACGGACGAGCATATTGCAGATGTGTTGACAAAAACATTAGCCAGAGTGAAGTTCGAGTACTTCAGAGAGAGGCTTGGTGTTCTTCAGATCGATGACACTTCGAGGAAGAAGTGATGGACACATTTGTAGAAGCCATTCCAAGCATGTTGGAAGGAGGATCCTTCACATGGCTGTGGATGTAAGCGCTGAATGGTGAGCATCAGGACAATGTTCCAAGTACTGCTCTGTATATGCATCAGGTGGATGCTCGATATGATCAGTTGGATCATGTGTATGTATCTGTAGATGTATCAGGTGGATACATTGTATGATCAGGATGATCATGGATGACAAGCTTCAGGATGTTGCTCCAGATATGCATCAGGATGATGCAGTGATGAGTATCAGGACGATACTCTAGATGATATGCATCAGGATGATGCTATGATGATGATCAGGATGATCATATGTATTGGGTGGATACATTACATAATTAGTTGGATTATGTGTGATGAGTTCCAAAGACACAGATGCACAGAGTGTTTCCGACATGGTGGTATATGTGTTCTCCCATGTGCATTGATGTAAGTGCAGAGCCTTTCCGACATGGTGGCAGATGTGTTCTCCCATGTGCGTTGATGTAAGTGCAGAGCCTTTCCGACATGGTGGTAGATGTGTTCTCCCATGTGCGTTGATGTAAGTACAGAGCCTTTCCGACATGGTGGTAGATGTGTTCTCCCATGTGCATTGATGTAAGTGCAAATCCTTTCTAACATGGTGGTAGATGTGTTCTCCCATGTGCGTTGATGTAAGTATAGAGCCTTTCTGACATGGTGGTAGATGTGTTCTCCCATGGTCGTTGATGTAAGTGATGTGAGCCTTTCACGGATGGTGGTAGGTTGGTCCTCCCATGCCGGTGAGTGTAAGTGTTGTGTGTGTGCATCTGGGTTGTGCTTCATGATACTCTATGGCCGTGGACAGGTTGTGCAGTAGCATGTAAAAGGTCCTGGGAGATCTGATAGGTTGAGCTGTGTGCTCGTAATCAGTCCTGGGATGCTCTTTTGAGGTTTTGTTGACTCACGTAATAAGTCCTGAGGATTCCACAGTATGGTCAGTGATGATGAAGACCTGCAGGTGGTGGGCTTACATCCAGTATGAAAAAGGACTGGCTCTGTAGAACTTCCTATGATGAGTAGATTCATAGATTGATTGAGATAGTAGTAGCAGTGACGATGACGATTATCCAGTGACGATGATCCAGAGAAGAAGACTTGTGCTAGAAGACCTGTGTCGAGAAATACCTTCCTAGTTAAGAGGGAGTGTTGATGTATATGTAACTTCGGAATGTATTTCACATATATGTATATTGTATTCCTATAGAGATGTTATTATTCCTCTATACGGAAGTGTTTGTATTCCTATAGACTTGTTATTATTCCTCTATATGGAAGTGTCGTCATTTATATTGTAAGTGTCGTAACTTATACTTGATGGGTTATTAGACCACCTTGTTGGGGTCGGCCCTGTATAAGTCATGTGGGTCGAAGGGTTATTAGACCACCCTATTGGGGGTCAGCTATGTGGGTCAAAGGGTTATTAGACCACCCTATTGGGTGTCGGCCCAGTCAGCATTATGTTAAGTGGTTAAGTTGAGGCCGACCTAGTTGAGTAAAGGTCAAGTCAAGTTAGTGTATAAATAGAGAGTGTGTCTCTCTCATTTCACACATTCTATTCTCTCTCACACTCTCGGGAGAGTGGCACACTTGTGGAGGAGGAGAAGCTACTACTAGGAGATGTCTATCTCTTATGCTTGGGTTGTATCATTGCTCTATCCATCTCTGAGGAAGTTATTGGGGTTTTTCACCTTTATGGTTTTCCCCAAGTAAAATCTGTGTCTCTTGTGTGCTTGCATTATTGTGTTCATGATTGATATGCTATAGATATGATATGTTGTACATGTTATTCTCTCAGTTAAGATCCTAGATCAGATTGAAATTCTGAAAAATTAACATATCCCAGGGTTAAGGTTTCAGCTATCTAATATGGAGAGACTTATAAACATACTATAACCTGGATACATTTATTCCTAAAGCCTTTTTTACCATCGCATGTTGCCAACCTTGCAAACAAGGTATTACGTAGATCACCTTTTAATCAACCCTTACGCATGGTCCAAAAACTATATCAACACTATTGTATAGTTACGATACTTATTATGCTCTAGGCATATATTATCAATGGTATAAACTATAGAAGAAGTGAACATAGCAAATACTTTTATAACTATAGATACTATTACAATACTCTAGCATTTAAATAGCCATCGCATAAATTAGTAGAAGAGAATTCATAGAGTGCATAGTTTGCAACTTTAGACTTATGTCAAAGTCTCCATAATAACATCACATTATGGGTTATACATATAATGCATAGGATCAAAGGATAGGCATAGAATTACAATAAGAATATTTGCACTTAGGATATGATCCTATTACCTTAGACATTTAATACTTATTGTAATTCCCTTAAGTAGGATTTGAAATACTTAACATTGTTTTTGATGCTCAACATACAAATACTTGTGTATTACAATAACATAAATGCTAAGAATAGAATGTAATGACTATGAAGTCATATAAACAACCTATTACATATTATAGCTAAAGCAACGATCGAAATAGATCTCACCCTGAAATGTTTGTAAGTATTCTATTTCTCTTTTTAAACTTGAAAGCTAATTGACGATAAATAGGACCTCCATATGCACTTTCAAAACACTATTCTCTTACCTATGATCTGTGACAGAACGTTCAAATGCTTTAGCTAATTTAGATAAGTAAGCCTCTGGGTGTCCATAGGACCCCTTCATCATCAACAAGGAAAGAAAATAGTTAGCACATAAAATGATTTCAACATCAAGTCCATAAAGTATTGACAACTACTTAAGAAAGCATGACTGATCTAAGATGCATGAGTTTTAGGTAACAACACCCAACGATAGTATACTTTAGCTATAAAAACATCATGTATATTCTGTAATACATTATACAAACATAATCAACGTAACATGTCTAAATACATTGTGACGTCTAGTTAAACAAACATACATTTATTATACTTTTGCATGATAATTATAGCAATTAATGCTACTTTGAAAAAATTTTAAATTTTTTCTATTTTTGGGATGTTATAGGGGGGCCTCTACAAATACCACCCCAAAATACTGAACAAATCCCTTGAATTCTGAAAGTTCCCCTTCGGCATAACACTAATAACCCTCACATGAAAGTGCCCACAATTACAATATTGTGGATGACTTGGCTCAATCCCCTGCAACCATGTCCACATCAGAAGTGTTATAGTCTTTCCAAACATAGCGAAAGGCATTACTCAATGCATTCGGCGCAGTCAATACTTCTGACTCACACCTCATGACCTTTAATCTCGACAAAGGTGACCCGATGTGGATACCATCGTTAGTCGCATTTCAAGTTCCGATCACCGTGAAGAACGTCATGATCCATCGTTGCATCATCGATGAAGGCGCATCCACTTGTGTTATGTCTACAAAAGTATGGAAATGTTTAGGTTCACTGGAGCTTGTCCCTCCATCTATCGCTCTCCATGCATATGATGGGATACCATCCCAACCAAGAGGATCATACCAAAATTTCCTCATAGAGTTGGTGGGAAAGATGGTTATGATCGATATCAATGTATTCAATGAAAAAATTGACTACAACATTCTCTTGGGGTGTAGTTACATGTACACCATGAATGCGGTCGCCTCCTTCATCTTCCATATCATGATGTTTCCCTTAAATGGAAAGGTATTCACCCTCGAATAGCTTAACTACTATGATCCCAACACCACAAGCAATCCCTACAATGTCTTATCGACTGTACTAGATGATACTCAACCATATGTTAACATTTCCCCCGGTATGTACAAGAAATCCAATTTGTTAGGAGTATATTCGGGACCACCACCTAATATCCCTACATTGATCGATTGCCTATATTCGGGTCCACCACCTAATATCCCTACAATTTTCACCGTCGAAAATGGAGCCGCCTCCACCTCAACACCATCATCAACACCGCCGCTGAGCCATGGTATTGAACAAACATTGAGTCCATCAGTCCCACTGATCTTCCAAATCCCATTCTTGTACCCTCCCATAGGTGTACAAGGGACGTCGGTTATGGCTCAATTAACTCCACTTGGGCTCACTTTGGGTATCTTAGTATGGTACCTTACACCACCCTACCCAGAGATGGCTTCCAAACCAATTGCTCATTATGAGTTTGTCCTTCTTTCGGCTGCTACACCCACAAGGCCCGTAACACCTTCTCTGACACCAGCCTAGCCCATGACATCAGCGACTAAACCACAACCAGTCCTCACTAAGATCGCCAATGGGGGCACCAAACAACCGAAGTTGAAAGGTCCCCTATTACCCAACCCAATTTCTAATTCATCAGAAACCGCTAATCCTAAAGTAGGGGTAATCAACAAACAAATGTTTAAAGCTAAATAATCCCACTAAACGGGTCATGCCACCATGTTCTCTTTGCGGGAAACAAGGCCACACAACCAACTTATGCCCCACTTTGCTAGAGCTAAGGAATATGCTTAACACCCCCGTTAGCATAACACATGCTCCACCGACAGTAAAAGGGGGCACATCTCCCTCACCCACATATAAGTCTAAGACACTACGTATGAATCACACATGCGCCATATGTTCTCAGTATGGGAATTATACACAACATTTCCTGGATCTCCCCCGCTTTTAGGAGGAATTAACAACCAATCGTCTAACTCAAGTGATGATCGCAAAACCTCTTTCCTTACCTAAGGAATTAGCATCGATTAATGTGGTCACTAGATCAGTGACACCGTCAGTCACTCCTCCTATACCGACTTCCCATGTAGCGATTCTCATCGTGGAGCATATACTACTTCAATATCCTCATCATCCTAATCTTATGTCGAAAACACCACGAGATGAATGCTCTTCCTGTGGGAATTCCACACACATTCTTCCTCTTAGGACCCTCGCCTGCATTATGGAACAAATAAACACCCAAGAAGTACAAGAACACTTCATTCCATGCGTACCATGACCTTTCCAATCTTGTGGAGAGACCACCCACTTCTCATTTCAATGCCCCATTTTGTGCTCCAAACGTGAAGCTCTCCTTGAACTAATGAGACTACAAGGTCAATTACAACCCCTCCATGTAACCTCGCAAAGGTCACAAGCCAAGGAAGTGACAACCACATTATCAGATACAATTGATGTTGAATATCCTTTATCTGATGTACTTAGTTGTAGTGATTCATCATCTTCTGATGAAAACTTGGATCCCCCACAACCATCGCATTTTTCCTAAACATCATGGAAAGGTCACTATGTTTCTAGTTATTATCTCCGCATTTTCAATACCTTGGCTACGTTCTTTACTACACTTGGGTATGTGCACCGTATGTGCAAGATTACGACCAATACATGCAAGAGACTCTTGTTTTTCCATTATAAGAACAAGACTCCATCCATTAGCAATGTTGTCATTCTTCTCTCATAGGTATCATTCTTAAACTGGCATATAGGCAATGTTTTCCCTCTGCTTACAATGCATTTACTAGTATTCCCACTGATAACCATAGGTCCCTCATTCCCAATATTGATGTGCCATCAACATAATCACTACGAATATCATGTTACCCCATGGGTGTCCACACCATTTCCCACCTTGTCATCAAGTCATACCCATGATGTTGACCCCCCACAAGTCCGAGGAATCTGATACAGCTTCAAAAGACTACCCCTTAGCTTATCATTTTATAGTTGCACATTTACTCCCTTAAGTAGACAACCTCAGATTCCTCGGCCCATGTTATGAGGAAGATTCACAAATCCCACTCATACCTCCATGAGAACATTACCCTTCGCAATCTTATTCATATCATCACCTCCGTAAAGACACTTATGGGGCTCCCACCCTCATAAGTAACAAGTTCTATTCAGTTATCCCGCAGATATACATTGCATGGCATTGAATCATGGGGCACTTGTCTTTGTGTTTGCAAGTTAAGCCCCACTTCATCTTGGAAATCATCCCCCGACCCACTAAAAATCATGGGAACTCCACCCATCATCAAATTGGTCCCCTGACACCCAAAACTATGGGGATCTCACCATTATTATTTATGTACAAACAGTTCCCCCATCACCTCACATTGTGGGAACACCATATTATTTTGGAAACAACCCATGGTTACCTTTGATTGATGTATTTGAGTCTCAATATCCTTAGCAATATTTGTTTTTCCGGTCACCATTACTCCTCGTTTTGCGTCTCCATCAAAGCCCTTTCATTTGCAGTTTGTCTCCCTTGCTTTCAATCTATATTATTCTGAAAGGAAAGATTCCATTCCCACTCCCCATATTTACATTGATGAAAGTAAGTTATGATCCCCACGCTTATCAACTAGTCATGTGTCAGGTCCGTTCGTCCACCAATTGGTTACAATATGATATTGGTTCTTAGGGTAAGACCCCCATCTTATCATGTACTTCAACTCTTTCCAACATCAAAACACTACATTATGAGAGTTGCAGTAGTTGTAGTTGTACCTTGGGATTCATTTCAATCACTATAAGGGATCATCTCAAACTTGGTCGAGAGATTCATTAGTGCTCCCTAACTAAGTGGTTTCCCCTATGCTTGATGTCAAAACATATATTGCATCAGGGGAAAACCTAATTTCGAAGGTAGCAGTCTATCTGGCTGAGTGCAGCTCTTAGACAGCTTCACAAACCATATTGGTCCCCCACCCCTGTGGGCTTGTCATGATAATCAATAGTACCACTTCTTCAACACTCCAGAGCATTTTCGGGGTCATCTACTCAAACATGGATTGAGGTTGCCTTCATCCATGTCCTCTATTATTGCAATCACATTAACAATATTTCACAAGCATGGGTATGCCCACCTTGTGTCACATACCCAACTTTCTAAGCTAGTAAATTTTTAAAATTTTCACAATGAGCAATAACATATGAGATATACTATACATAAAGTCGGATAATGTAAAAATCCTACGTCAGCATTTATGTGAAATTCCAAAATAAACTTTCGAAATATCTACTTAATTGTTAAACAATTTCATGAATACTTCATTGAGGTAACTATGAAAAACAAGCTATTTGATCTTCAACTTGAGTTTCATACAATCCTCTAGTTTGTACCTTAGCATTAATACCACGAAGTACATACCCTTTTGACAATGCACATTCAAAATAAAAGAGATCTCTAAAATATGATGGATCTTCCAATAATCTATCCTTTTCTATGAATATCCTTGCATTCTAAGTAATTAGTAATAGCTCTTTAATAATATCCACTTCTTATAAATCCAAGGATTTAATGAGAAAACAGACTCTTATATAGAAATTCATGGCATTAAAGAATTCCACAATTTATAATAAGATTTGTTTGTATCAACGATTGTAAAGCAGCCATCCTTGCAGCAATACATTGACTATAAAGATTTCAAACATTCTGATCACATATACATCCATTTATATGTAACCTATAATTAACTTGAAATAACATTTGCATGATTTGCAGTTTTTAGAAGAACTTAAAAGCTAGATGTATTTGGTTTAACAACAAAACCATTCTCAATGCACATAATAACATGTAAAAGGATAACCACACATAGAATGCCCAATATGATGATGAGGCACATTGATCCATAACACAAAATAAACATTACACAAATAAGTGGCACATACCATAGACACTGTTTTACCGTGGTTCACCCAACTTGGGCTACGTCCACAAAGGAGAGTCATAGATTTATCTATTAATCAAATAGAAGGTTACATTCCACAACTCCCTAGTTGCTTTTTTCTCTATATCCTCAATGCCTCTATTTATAGGGGACATTTTCGATACATTCAACCCCAACATCCAAAATGATTATAGAGATCTATGACTGCTAAATCTCTAAAATTTCTTTCTAAGCTATAACTACAGAGAACACATGATTCTCTGAAATCAACAAAGATATAATTACTAGCATTTGCCCCTTGAGGGGCAAAAATGAACGCTGGTAGGAAAAGAGGAAAGTTAGAAGGAACAAAAGCATAGGCATAGGCAGCGAAGGATACTGGTAGGAAAAGAGCAAAGTTTGTAACAATATCAGATTACAAAGACATAGGCACTCAACCCATAATAGAAAACAATGTTAAGTTCATCAACACAGTGAGTCAACTACAATTGCTTTTCTCACAATCTCTGTAGTAGCAATCTCAATACTATAGATTAATATTATATCTGGAATATATAAGCAATTTGAAAAAATATTTCTGCAATAATATCAATGAAAACAATGATATTAATAGTTCCTAAACTGCACAAACTACTTATGAACAAAAGTTTGCTTTCATGCCATGTGTTGTATCAATAAATTTAGGAATCTCCATATACAAGTATAGGTATAGAACTCTTTCATGGACCAGCTCTTGATAGTGCCACAATCTAAGTTGTAAATGAATCTTCGTTATGCTTGCTTCAAGGTAGATGAGGAGAGGTCGCTTTGCTTGGCTGGTTTGTTTTTATGAATGTAAAAGAGAGTACACAGTTTACAAATTAGTTAAGATTAATATTTATATCACTACTACTTGGGATAATCCATTATGAGCTTAGCTTGAAAAGCCATTTCCAACAAGGAAATTGAAGAGCATTGAGCTAAAAAGTAGTAAAATATAGCATTGTTACAAAAATATGAACAAGCATTTAGGTTTTTTAGAGAAAAGGAATCCCAATAATATCCATTGAAAAGTACACATTACATATAAACATTTCTGCAATAGTTTCTCAAGAAGGGAAATTTGTTTTCATTGACAAAGAAGAATAGATTAACAACAAAAAGGGTTGGTTCACCACTATATAGCCTTGGAAGAGTTTGTTATCTGGTGAAATTGGAAAAATGAGAATAGTTTACAACATAGATGACACTTTGGTGTTGGTGTTTGATCACCAACGTGGATAAAATCGTACAAAAAACTTATTAGAGAATTATATGTGAAAAAACTTAAGCAAATGATCTTTCAAAGGATAGATTGTTGACGAGAGTAAATTATTGATCTAATCACAAAGATCAAAGAGGTATCAATGAGGTTGAAACTAAGCTTCTAGTATAAGTCTAAAATCTCTCAAAAAATTTGTTATAGGAAGCATGGTGTCTAGGTTTGTAGTGTTGTTTAATCTAAAAACTATGTATACCTCTATTGGTATATGGAGTTCTAATCATTTGAAGTTGTTAATGAGAACACGTGAAATCCTATAGGTCTTTGATTTTTAATGATGTTTTTGATAAATAGCTTTTTGTTTTAATATGTTGTTTTTTGTCATATAATTATGATGAATGTTAACACGATATATAATAGATTTAGAAGATAATCTTTATTTATAGATTTTTTGAGGCTAAATTTCAATCTCTATATCTATTAATGTAAACAAATATAATATATAAGCATATTTATAATATAATCCTTTTATGACACTAATAAAACATAAAACATGTGCAACTTCTTTCGAAGAAAAAAAATTCTGAGTAAGATTGTGTAGATTCTTGATGGATTATTCTTCATCATCTAATAGTTGAAGCATGAGATTAAGACCCTTCTTCGAGAACTAATACTCATTCAATGGTGTGCAAACATTTTTAACGTAAAGAAGGGAAAACTTCTTCATGAGCTCTATATTGTATTGCGCTCATTATGAAGCTTGATGTTAGCTAATTCCTAAAAGATTATCAACATTTTGCAATTGGGAAATTATATCATGCATCAAAGTATTATCAATGTTAGGTTTTTTTTTTTTACAACAAAGTATTCTCAATATTAGGTTTGTTATTAATATATGTCGAAAGGTTTGTTATTAATATACTAAACGAAGGAACTTTATTATGAAGTTTCTCATTAACCATTAGTAATATTCTCACAGTGTTTTTAAAGTCATAATCTTATGTATAACCATGAAGATAAAAATATACTATGCAACTTTTAATATGGGAGTGTTTACAAAGTGCATACAAAGTGCAAGACCGTATAGAGCAAAAAAAAATTCTTGAAATAAAAATAAAAATTTCTCACGCACATTTTTCTCTCATATATATATATATATATAATTTTCATTTAATTTAAAATGTAATATATATATAGATATAGATATAGATATATATATAACTTTCATTTAATTTAAAATGTCAGCAAAATTTTTTAACTCGTATTTTAATTTTCATCTTTAAGTGAATTCTCCATCATATCATTAATGCATCACCAAATCGATCACGTCGGATCTCAAATAAAACATGAATACGATTAAAAAATAAAAATAAAAATGGGATATTTCAAATAACATGTGATCAATTGTTTTGTGTTAGAGCACAAAAATAATGTTGTCGTAAGCTTATTTGAGCGAATGTTACTCGCTTTGGTAGTGATAATCTTAATTAAACATTTGGTCTCACATTTGAAGGGCATATACATTTTTATAGAATAGAGGGTCGTAATCTAAAGCTCATTCAATGTTTGGTGTATTAGTCAATTGTAATTGTAATGTAGTTCTATATAACCTGAAATGATTAAATTTTTTTATTTTTTTTTCAAATGATTAATAAATTAAATTAAAAAATTAAAATCATAATTTTTGAAAATATAAATTGATTTAAATTAGGAAAAATATTTTAAAATATTTTTTCACTATTAATGAGTATGAGTAGAACTTTTCTCATGTGAAATTTATGTTCTATTCTTATCAAATTACTACAAAATTAGATTACTCCCTCTTATGAATATTGTGTGTGTGCATGTACACACCACATTGATACAACATGTTAATCATTGGAGATGTTACTAAATTGAGATCACATATATGTTTGTAGCACCTATGATGCAATTTTAGAAAATGATATTCACTTTATTGGAGATAAGTTCAAGGCCACAAATTGAAGTGTTGAATTCACATTTTGGGGAGAGATTTATTTATAGAATAGAGAATTATATGTGAAAAAACTTATTTTTTTAGTAATAAAATTTATTTTCGATAATAAATTTGATGTTGACAAAAAGTTTAGATAAGAGTTACACCATGATAATAAAACTATCCTTTAAAGTTTTTCCCATTTTAAAATAAGCCACATCAATTGAAACTCTAACTTCTTGTAAAAATCTTGAAAAAAGTTTACTATATGATTATATGATTAAATAAAGTAGAGATCAACCTCATTCATACTTCTTGTGAAATGATTTTTGACAAGATTCCTATAAGAGATGCAGTCACACTATTACCTCATTGTAATTTCATGGTTGCGATGATGCATCTTGTTTATGTACTCTCACTTGTTCTTACATAAATTGAAAAGTTTGTTTTTACTAGTTATGGCACATCAGTCGTTTTTGTAAATTCATCTTGCTCTTTAATTTTGACTTTGGTCTTTGTATAGTCCACTATCCCTTATTTCTAGAGAACATCTTAAACATTATTTTTCTAGGGTCTCTCTGTTTACTCTCGAATCTACACTGCTTACTCAATGGATATCTGATGCAAAGTGTAGACACTATGCCCTTTGTCACCTTGGCGTACATGCCTCTCGCTTTAGAGTTGGTGCATGCAATCTCTAGGGGACTATCCCTAACTGTACCTACACTTGTTAGTTTTTTTGCTTAATGAGAAAGTAGTACATGTAAGTAAAATCTATATTGAACCTAAAAAACCAAGAGGGGAGGATCAGAGAAGACCAGTGTATTTTTAGAGCTGATGGGATCAAAAGTGGGCTAGAACAATCCTCCCAAAGACCGGTAGAGAACGATCATCCAAAAGAGGGGTAGAGAATAGGGGTGAGGCTTCAACAATAGAAGAATCTCATTTCCAACAGGATATGGCTTCAAAGGAAAGGGTTTTGACGGATGAAAACTTTATCCTAGTCGATATGAAGAAGCTAGGGGATGGTGTAGAACACTGCAGGCCTTAAGGGACTAAGGTAGCTCACTAAAACCTACAATAATTGATACAATCTTCCAATCTTCCAAGTAACCTAACCACCATTCCTATTCAAGCTTTCTAGAGTTGGTATATAAAATAAAAATTGAAAAAGTTTCAACCTGAAAATTGTATTATTTGTTCCAAATGTTATCAAGTCCCCATTTCATAGAATTGTCTCTATATTTACTAAAGAAAACACTAGTTGAGTGAATTTCCTTATTGATAAATGAGCCAAACTTTGAAAGATCCTTCAGGCCAATTTCTGGTGAAGGGATACTTGAAAATCATTGCTAGGTATTCCAAGAAGGGGCTGCCTCAACTATGATCTCATTTCTTTTATTATGCCTCAAACAACTTTTCCACAACAGAACAATTTACAATTTGATGCTTAGAAAATTAGAAAGAACAACACAGTTTGGTGGCTCGCTTAGCTGGGAATTTGAATCATACTGTTGTTTAGAATGCTGAAGAATATAATTAAAGAAACAAATCTTTCATAAGAAACATATATTCTCCTACTAATGGCTTAGGCCTTTAAAGTACTCAATAGTGGAGATAAAAAAAACTTGGTGCTTTTAAGAAAATATTTATCGCATGACTTAACCACATTATCTCATAAAACACTTAATTTTTCATTTAACAAGTTTACAAAATTAAAAAAAGAAACAACCAATGGAAAGAAAGTTCAATCATTATTATCATTTACTCTTGCGACCTTTCTTTGGATATAGATAAGACATAAATCATAGTCCAGATCCAATATAATGTTACCACTACATTATATCGTGATTATAGAAATGATGCAAACATGATAAAAGCTTAGCATACAAGTCTTTAAAGGGATTATTTGTGGTACTATACAATGAACAAAGAGATGTGTCTTCGAACATAAGGTACTGTGCCTTAATTTTTAGATAACATCCAACGCATGCCGCATGATGTCTTGTAAGGATTTTATGATTTACCAGTTTATGATTCTAGTTGATACACTAGTTCTGCACAATGACTTAGCTAGTCTAGATAAGATCCTTGCCTCTTGTATCCCTAGAATTATACAAATTGGCCCCAAACACTGTTCTACTATGAGCAAATAACATCCAATCCTAGAGGAGAGTTGTTAATTTAAGGCAGCATGAAGTATAATCATGAAAGGTTATGCTTGTTGTTTGGTATAATTACATCGCAAGCAACTCCACAACTTAGATGAATATCACTCCTAAAAACTTCTCTCCTAACCTCCATTTGCATAGAAAAGGTCTCGAAGGTTGCATCATTTTTCCAACAAAGAATCCTTGAATGAAATAATAGGCATTGGATTTGTGAATGCATTGTTACATTTTGAAAACAAAAATAACATCTAAACCCAGGAGACAGGTTGACAAGTTGAGACAAGTAATATAAAGTATCATTATGCAAGCTTATGTTCATTGATTCACATAATAGGCATCACCAATAATCCCTGCAAGAACATATTCCGTCTTTGAAAGGATGGAAACTTTTTAGATTTACTACACGCATTGACTTGCACTTCTTCCACTGGACTAAAAAAAATGTTAGAATCATGACAGCCAAAAACTAAGTGTTTGATCATGTAAAGTCTCTTTTTGTTTGATGAGTAGCAAAAAAGAAAAGAAGCCTCCATAGACGGTTACATTTACGTGCCAGCTGAGGAGTCGGCACTTCTCTACGTCGTTGCCAAACAACCCGTCAGCACTGGAATCAGTGGTACGGCCAAAGACTTTCAGTTTTACATTGGGGTACAAACTGATAATCCCAGTTTTACATTGGGGTCCAATTATCCTGAAGAAATCCATACTCAACACTCCCGCCTACCTTCATCTCTACACGACATATCCCACTGCCAAGTTTCCCAGTGCTCTTCCACGCGTAGTTGGCTCTCCACCTACCTTACCTCCTTTCCTCCCCATGCATAGCCAGCTCCAAGTGCCCACCATCCAACACTTCTCCTCCATGCGCCAGCCCTTCTCCTCACCTCGCCATCCTCCCAATCGCCTAAGGGAGCCCACAAGGAGGTGGCTTGCATGGCTTCCATGCATCGGCCCTCATGCCACTAGGTGGATGTCATCAGGAGCCCGAGATGAGGGCGGTCTGCCCATTTTTAATCAACCCTTCCATCCCTCGCACACGTAGCTGATCCTACCCAAGATGATGGCATTTTGGCTCTGCGAAACATGACCATGGCAGATTGGTGAAGGCACTGGTTTGTTGGTAGAGAGATCAGGATTTCGTCTGCAACATTGGGTAGATCCCTTAGACAACAGAGAAATGGAATTGGGGGAATGTTCTACTTCAGTTGTCACTATAGATAATGTTGTATTTTACATAGATGAGGAGGAGGTAGTTTTCAATCGTGAAAATATTGCTGCTCTTTCAAATCCTTGTCATGCCATGCTCTTGTAATGTCCCTCCCATCCTACCAAGGATATGGAGAGAACACTAATGATAATACTGGACATCTAGCCCCATACTTAGTGAACAAACATTCATATAAAATGAAGATGGACATATGAAAATGTATATATTTGAAAACACAACACAATTAAGTTCTATTACACATCTATCATATGTTCAAGATATTCATGTCATTCATCCATTGAAGGAATGCAAAATTAGCACATGAGAGTACTTACCTTAAAACAAAGTAGTCCCTGAGTAACCAGCTATGCATCTGCAACGTTCCACCCAACCATAGGCCAGTTGTGCTTATCAATCTCTTGATGCAACTACCACCCCCAAGCTGGGCATGATTTCTACAAGTAACCAGGGAACAACAGACTCACACATAGCCAAACATACACCAAATTGAGCCAAGCCAATCTACAATTGGGTTTATCTGGCTGCTAGGAAATGGAAAGGAAGAATTGCTAAGCTAGTGAGCTCAAGCACAGTGCCATGGATACCGCTACAAGATATATCTAGCTTGGCACCCACAATGCCTACACACTCCACTCAACGAAGTATTCCCTTCACCAATACACAGTCCCTCAGGCCATACCTTCCCATCTAGAGTGTCCAAAGTGTGCATAGAAGAGTAGTCAGCCCTCTTGATCTTTTTGAGAGGTTATTTTCCCCACTAGGTTTATCAAGCCAATTATGTCCACTACCACTCCAAATTTCTTGCTCACAGGTTCAAACCAAAATAGGGATGGATGCACATAACCGCCAAAGTATAAGTGCTGGGCATGAAGAAACGTTTATATAGTGAGATTCCCAAAGATGGGGTTTTCCTGAGCTTCGGAAAAAACGTGGGTAAGCATAAATGAAATGGAAAATGGGGAATAAACCCTGGAAAGGCAAAATTCATTTTTAGAAAACGTTTATGGACAACCCAGGAGCCAAAACGACCTCCATCAAACTCCCAATTCATGGTTCTCTTCTCCCAGCCACTGTGCTAACCAAAAATGAGTTCCTAGGCATGGAAAAATGTAGAAAAAGGATGAAAAACGTGCAGGGAAAGACCCAGCTAGCTCAGAATGCGTGCGAGAACAAAGGTAATGGGTGAAGAATCCCTTTGGGAACCATTTCGTGGGGGTTTTCTTGCCCAAGAAGAAAAAGTACTTTTTTCCAAGTTGATGGCTTGCCCATGCACGAAATTGGCTACGATACCTCTTCATTCCCAAGGTATTAACTGCCTCAACCAACTCTTGGAAGAATTTAATGATTGGGTGCATAAGCCAAAATGGGTAGTTGAGGGTTTTGTTAAATTTTCAGAATTTACTTCAATTTGATCTAGGATCTTAACTGAGAGAACAACATGTACAGCAAATCTACAGCATATCAATCATGGACACAATAATTCAAGCACACAAGAGACACAGAGTTTACTTGGGGAAAACCATAAAGGTGAAAAACCCCAATAACTTCCTCAGAGATAGATATAGCAATGATACAACCAGAATACAAGAGATAGTCTTCTCCTAGCAACAAAGCCTCCTCCTCCACAAGTGCGCCACTCTCCCAAATGTGAGTGAGAGAATAGAATGTATAAAATGAGAGAGACACACTCTCTATTTATACACTAACTTGACTTGACCTTTACTCAACTAGGTCGGCCTCAACTTAACCACTTAACATAATGCGGATTAGGCCGACCCCCACTAGGGTGGTCTAATAACCCTTTGATCCACATGGCCGACCCCCAATAGGGTGGTCTAATAACCCTTTGACCCACATGACTTATACAGAGCCGACCCCAACAAGGTGGTCTAATAAACCATCAAGTATAAGTTATGACACTTAAAATATAAATGACGACACTTCCGTATAGAGGAATAATAACATCTCTATAAGAATACAACCACTTCCATATAGAGGAATAATAACATCTCTATAGGAATACAAAATATATATATGAAATACATGGGTGAAATACATTCCGAAGTTACATATCCATCAACACTCCCTCTTAACTAAGAAGGTATTTCTCGACACAGGTCTTCTAGCACAAGTCATCTTCTCTAGATCATCGTCACTGGATAATCATCATTGCGTCATCATCATCGTCACTGCTGGTTCTATCTCAATCAATCTCTGAATCTACTCATCATAGGAAGTTCTACAGAGCCAGTCCTTTTTCATACTGGGTGTAGGCCCACCACCTGGAGGTCTTCATCATCTGTGCGAACGGTCTGATAGAGGTGGCCTCTCAGGACTAATTTTATGTGTGGATGCAATACCGGAAAGAGTATCCCAGGAACATTTATGTGCCTGAGCACGACCGGCAAGATCTCCCAGGACTAATTACATGCATCTCCTCCATAATACCTTTAAAGAGCATCCCAGGAACATTTATGTGCCGCAGCATGACCGACAAGATCTCTAAAGAGCATCCCAAGACTTATTATGAGCACACAACTCAACCTCTCAGATCTCTAGGACTGATTACATGTGGATAGAAAAAAACTTTAAAGAGCATCCTAGGAACATTTATGTGCCGCAGCACAACCAGCAAGATCTCTAAAGAGCATCCCAGGACTAATTACGAGCACACAGCTCAACCTCTCGGATCTCCAAGACTAATTACATGTCTTCGTAGTAATACCTCATTCCAGGACTGATTACGAGCACACAGCTCAACCTATCGGATATCTGAGGACTGATTACATACTACGTAGCAATACCAAAAAGAGTATCCCAGGAACATTTATGTGCCGTAGCATGATCGACAAGATCTCCCAGGACTGATTACATGCTATTTGCACAACCTGCCACATATCATCTCTGACCTCCAAGTATCAACTTGATACTCATGATCCAACATATCATCATCACACAAAGCATCATCCTGATGCTCATGATCACACTGATCATCATCACTATACCATCCTGATACATATCATCTGGAGCAACACCCTGAAGCTCGTCATCATGATCAAACCTGATCATACGATGCATCCACCTGATGGACACCAAGTATCTACCTGATACATATCATCATACATGATCCACTTTATCATACAATGTATCCACCTGATACAAATACAAATACATGATACATATCTACATACATGATCTACCTGATGATACAATGTATCCACCTGATACATATACAGATACATGGTCCAAGCATTCAACATGATGCATATACAAATACATACAAATGATCCAACCGATCATATCCAGCATCCAACATGATGCGTACATACATATAAATGATCCAATTGATCATATCTAGCATCAACACGATGCGTACATACATACAAATATAAATGATCCAACTGATCATATCCAGCATCCAACATGATGCATATATAGAGCAGTAACTGGAGCATCATCCTGATGCTCATCATCCAGCACTTACATCCAAAGCCATGTGAAGGATCCTTCTTCCAACATGCTTGGAATGGCTTCAGCAAATGTGACCATCACTTCTTCCTCAAAGTGTCGTTGATCTGAAGAACACCAAGCCTCTCCCTGGAGTACTCGAACTTCACCCTGGCTAGTGGCTTCGTCAGCACATTTGCAATATGCTCGTCTGTCGCAACATACAGGAGCTTCACGACTCCTCTCTGCACCATATCCCTGATATATTGATATTTGATCTCTATGTGTTTCGACCTATCATGAAACATTGGGTTCTCAGATAGCTTCACACAACTCTGGTTATCGCAGAATATACCAGTAGCATCCAATGGGAGATCAAATAACTCAGACAATAGCTTTCGTAGCCATACTGCCTCAAAACTAGCTGAACAGGCTGCAACATATTCTGCCTCAGCTGTACTCAGTGCTACGCACGACTGCTTCCTGCTGAACCAAGAGATCACACCTAATCCCATACTGAAGCAGCACCCAGATGTGCTCTTCCTATCTGCAGCACTGCCTGTCCAATCTGAATCAACATAACCCTGCAGGTTAAACTTTTGATTTGCATCATACTTGAGCCCATAATCAACTGTACCCTTCAGGTACCTCAGAATATGCTTTACAACAACCAGGTGAACATCTCTCGGATCCATCAAGAATTGGCTCAATGTGTTCACTGCAAAGCAAATATCTGGTCTCGTGTTCGTCAGGTACATAGAGGACCCAATCATCTGACGATACATCGTGACATCGACCGGATCAGATGAAGCATCACACAGAAGCTTTAGGTTTGATGCCATAGATGTGTCCATAGCCTTGCAGTCCATCATCCCTAACCTCTTCAGGATCTCTACTACATACTTCCCTTGTCCAAGGAAGATTCCATCTGCACTCTGTCACACCTCTATGCCAAAAAAAAAATAGTGCATCATCCCCAAGTTCTTCATCTCGAACTTGGCAGCAAGCTTCCGTTGCGTGTCGGCAATCAATCTATCCTCACCTGTTACAAACAGGTCATCCACATACAATAGTAGTATCACTGGATTGCCTTCCTCAACCTTGTAGTAAAGGTTGGAATCCGCTTTACTCTTGGTAAATCCCAAACTGGATAGAAAGCTATCTATCCTACCATACCAAGTTCTACACATATATGACTCCCTGTCATGTGTCTCAGAACCAAGTGGCTTCTCCACATACACTTCTTCTTCAACTACACCACTCAAGAAGGCTGTCTTGAAATCCATCTGGTGTATCTTCCACTTCATCACTTTTATATTTCTCTATGCTGCCATCTGCAGCATGATTGATCTTTCCTACACAACAAGTTAAATTGCATGATTAGAAAAAATCTGATAGTTTTAAAAAAAAATTCTTACACATAAATAAATATGTCATACAGTCATGCAATTATCTTAGCCAATGCTTCAATACAACATTTATCCATATTCCGTAACTTTCTAGATGCCTTCCAATCTCTACTAGAACATTGTTAAGAGTATGCACAACTCCTAACATGTCAGCAAAGAGGTTTCATTCTAGATAAGTAGCAATGGAATGTTGTACAGTGTGATAGGCCACTTACCCATATATATTAGTAGTATACTGTTCATTAATGCAATCATTCTAATATGCACAATACATATCCTAAGTCTAGAAACATGAGCATATACATCATTGAACAATTTTATTTAAACAAACAAATATGCAAGAAACGATAATTAAAATACTTATCTTTGTTTGGTTGTTGGGTGGACTCCCTCTGAATCTTTGCAACTCCATTCTGATGTGGATTGTGAGAAGTGGTCAACTCCCTCTGAATATCTGCATCCTTGCAGAAACTACTGAAGTGTGCTCCTTTGCTTTCTTGCAGGAACAACTGGAGTGTGCTCCCTCTTGAACTTTGCTTCCTGGATTACCTGTCTTTGAACTTACATCCATCCTTAATCACTATGCATGCTTATTAGTATCATCATTGTGTTATCCTTGAGGTCTCATACATAACCACACATTTATTAGTATAATCTTAATACTATCAAAACACAATAATCTCAAGCATGTATCGTCAGGATCATTTCAAACACAAATAATAAACATTAGTATTCAAGGTTTTAGGGAAGTCTTCTTTTACTCATACATATTCTTATTTGATCATAGGACTCTTCTGGTTAGTTGAATCATCAATCAAGATAAGAGATATAATATGCATAAAACCCGTGATTATTCAAACCTATACCTTCATGATTCTTCTGGTTAGTCATATCATCAATTATGGTAAGAAACATAATATGCATACAACCATGATTATTCAAACCTATGACTTCATGAATAATCATTATCAACAACAAAACAATATAAGATCCTAACACAAGGTAGGATTCTAGCTTGATATAGGAAAAACATACCTGGATTAGCATGCTAGCTAGTTATGTCTAACATACCCGCATAATGTCTTTTGGTTCTCTTCAGTGACTTGTGCTAGTAACCTGCATGTCTTATAGGTTAACCATTGTAAGACCAAGTTATACATACCTCGAAAGTAGATCTTCTATGTGATCCATGACAATGGATGAATCTTTGTCTTCATGTCACCATGATCATATGTTCTTGAAGTAGAACATGATTTGTCTTTCTTGGTGTACCTTTTATGTTAGCGAACAACATAAACCTCATATAACATCACAATGCATTAGTACATTCATAAGTGTCAAAACCTTAATCAATGAATATCTTCTATTAAGGTGATACGACAAGTCTAGTAATTAATCAAGATTGTAATGTAATGATATGAAGACAAACATATGATAAACTTAACCATGAAACATACATGTAAGCCATACCTATCAAGATTGCTTGTAGTCTTCTTATGGAAGGCCTTAGCCTCATCTCCCTCTGAAATAGGAACTTCTTCACTTATGCAGGTGACCAATCCATCCTCTTCTAGGATTAACCCAATCCACTTGATTTGCAGGAATTGGATCTGGAGCTGTAATAGGGTTTGTCAGAGAAACCTAAAAAATTCAAACTTCTGAAAGAATAGAAATATGCGCCTTGATGAGCTGATCAAGCTGGTATATTCAGAATTTGAAAACTGCAAAGTTTCACTCCTCAATTTTGCCTTTGAAACTTTCGGATTCACTGGACGTGACCCCGAACTAGGGTTGGATGAAGTCCACTCTTCTACCCAATCAAAAGGTTTGATCCAAAGCTCTAAGCTTCTGTTTTTATGAGGAGCTTCCAGCCGTGGTCACATATTTCAAAAATTCCCATTTTTGCAGAAGCCCTAATTTTCCACTTTTCTGATCAAAGTCCCAAACTAGGGTCTGATCAAGCTCGACCTTCTGCCCAACCAGAAATTCTGATCTTGGTATCTAAATTTCGATTTTGATGATTAGCATTCAGCCATGGTCTCCGATTACAAAAATTCCAACTTTCTCCAAAGCCCTAAATTCCGGAAGCCATGAATGAAGGTGCTAAAAAATAATTCTGTTTTGACATAAATATGTACCTGATTGTTTCTGGTGTAACTCCGAACTTTTCGATCCACAGGGTCTGAAAACGTTTCTTGAGATAGCCCGACCTATTATATTTCCATCCCGATAGGTCTGACCTCAATTGGATTCTTTGAGAGAGCGTTCTGCCAAGTGTCACAACGTGACCTGTTTATGGGATAATACAAGAGAGTGAACTTGTACAGCATGCCACGTGTCACTGGTTCAACTTCGGCCTCTGAAAATGTTTTTTGAGATAGTACATTCTGTGTACTACCTGTCATTTTTTACGCAATTTCATTTGGAGCTTCCTAGCCCAAGTTATGACCTTTTTCCCAAGGTCACCTGATTTTGAGTCAGATCTGGAAGAGGCAGAAACCCTATATTGTACAGATCATAAATCACAAAGTGCAACGAATTAGAGGTTGGCCTTTGGAAACAAGGTACATAGGGATTCGATCTTAGACCTGTAAAAGTTTCAGATTCGAAAACTTCGCCAAAATGGATTTATAGCGAAAGTGCTACGATGACTGGTTTTTGCTATATCAAACCCTAGCATCGTAAGTGCAACAAGTGTCATACATGCCATATCATGGCTTCTTTCAGGCTAGCTCTGATACCATGTTAAATTTTCAGAATTTACTTCAATCTGATCTAGGATCTTAACTGAGAGAACAACATGTACAGCAAATCTACATCATATCAATCATGGACACAATAATGCAAGCACACAAGAGACACAGAGTTTACTTGGGGAAAACCATAAAGGTGAAAAACCCCAATAACTTCCTCAGAGATAGATAGAGCAATGATACAACCAAAATACAAGAGATAGTCTTCTCCTAGCAGCAGAGCCTCCTCCTCCACAAGTGCGCCACTCTCCAAAGTGTGAGTGAGAGAATAGAATGTGTAAAATGAGAGAGACACACTCTCTATTTATACACTAACTTGACTTGACCTTTACTCAACTAGGTCGGCCTCAACTTAACCACTTAACATAATGCTGACTGGGCCGACCCCCACTAGGATGGTCTAATAATCCTTTGACCCACATGGATGACCCCCAATAGGGTGGTCTAATAACCCTTTGACCCACATGACTTATACAGGGCCGACCCCAACAAGGTGGTCTAATAACCCATCAACTATAAGTTACGACACTTACAATATAAATGACAACACTTCCGTATAGAGGAATAATAACATCTCTATAGGAATACAACCACTTCCATATAGAGGAATAATAACATCTCTATAGGAATACAAAATACATATATGAAATACATGGGTGAAATACATTCCGAAGTTACATATCCATCAACAGGTTTATGGGTTCACTGAATGACATATGGATTAAATCTATTGGTTCAAGGGTTTGAATAATTTCCCTCCCTATTCCTTGTAGAATCATGCCCCCATCTCTTGTTGCATTGCATAGCTAGTTGTGGGTATTTTATTAAAATTCGTATTTACATGATGTCTTAATTTACATTGTGCCTATCTAGCACAAGAACCATAGGCATCTATTTTTAATTGCCGATACATAAAAGGCTAAATCAATGGTGGGGCCTTGGCCTTGAGCTCCTCACCATGATTAAATAACAATATTACATCATTTACAATCTTAATGCAATAGGGTCAAGATGGGGACATTACAGCTCTTTGGTTGCTTCATCGAGTCACAGAGAACAAAAATAGATTTTTCTCATAATGGGATCTTCGTTCAGGGTATGAGGGTCGTGGATGAGTTTAGTAAAACAGGTTGTTTGTAACAATTTTCACCAGAGGTTGTGCTTGAGCTGGTTACATTTGCCAATAAATTCTATTCTGAAAAGATGAAATCTGCATGTGACAAATGTCTGGCAGCCTTGGTTCGAAATATGCGTGATGCAGTTATTTTTGTTGAGTATGGTCTTGAGGAGAATGCAAGCTTGCTTGTTGCTTCCTGCCTACCAGTTTTTTCTCAAGGATCTTCCAAGATCTTTACACCATCCACAGGTTGCAAGTTTATTATGTAAATTTGAAGTTAGGAAAATACTGGCCATGATTGGGCATTCTTCTTTTTCTTTGTACTCCTTTTTAAGTCAAGTAGCCATGGAGGATGACATGATGTCAGACACTTCAGTGCAACTCTTAGAGATATTGAGAGAATGTGCCACTTCTCGTAGACAGAAAGCACTTGTATTGCATCAACTAGGTTGTGTGATGCTGGAAAGACACCAGTATAGGGAGGCACAAAACTGGTTTGAAGATGCAATTGAGGTAGGGCATATGTTTTCATTGGCTGGTGTGGCAAGAGCAAAGTTCAAACGGGGCCATGAAAAAGATGGCAAACGAATTGAATGGCGTTCCTCCTTCGACTCTCCAGATTTTCTTCCATGACTATTTTATTAAGGTTGCGACTGTGTTCACGTAGCAAATACAGTTTCCCTGCCCTTTGTTTTTATTCTAAATTTGATGATTGCAGAAAGTAATTTTTGTATTCAATCTTGATCCACTAAACTATCACCAAAAAATGATTATCACTAATTAACTTCTCTGTCATATTATATTTGGACTTTATTTATGTAGAAAAATAGGTCCTTCACAAATATTCTTAGGAGTTTAACTATGTGTGCTACATGTTTGGCTTATACGAATATGTTGCCTTGAACTTAAAATGGTTTCATGGGCTTTTCTGCATTTTGACAGGGATGTGATGCTTCCATCATAATCAGTTCAACGCCAAACAATCTCCACGAGAATAATGTAGCTCAAAATGTGTTCGACGCTATCATCCAAGTGAAGAAAGATGTGGACATTGTCTGCCCAAGAGTTGTATCTTGCGCTGACATTATAGCAATGGCTGCTAGGGATCCTGTGAGATTGGTAATGAATTCTCTCTAACATGAAATTTGATCTTGAAATCAAAGCTCCACCATTAGATTTCATGGTGTTCTGGTTTGTTTGTGATTTAACAGTTGGGAGGTCCGAATTGGCAAGTGCCCAAAGGCAGATTAGATGGGACTACTCTTTTTGCTGCAGGGAATGCCACTTCAACGTCTGTTGGTTGTGATGCTCTTGGGAATGATGTTCCTTCAAATTCTAATTGAAATGTTGGTTCAACTGGTGCGGGTGTTTGGTGTTGGCCCAGAGACCTTCCCTTGTGCTCTTTTATTCGGTGTTACCTCAATGCAGTAAACATTCACACTGCAACATCCATCCACGTGGCAGCATTCCATTCACTCTATGAGAGAGGAATCTAGCCAACGTAGATGATTATGCTTCTCCGCTGTGAAACACTTATGGAATAACAAGCTACATACTGAATTCATGCATTGGCCAAGGCATGCGTAAGTGTACAAATAATTATTGCATTGCACAGTATAAATAGGTGCATGCAAATCTTATCTCTCTATTTCGAATAAGGATACGGAAATGGCTGGTGTCGGCCTTCCTTAACTTTTGCTAGGCAACCATATAATATATATAATTATATATATGTACCAATAATACAAACTACTCCTATTTAAGAATATGCAAAATAATACATAGGCAATAATAAATCTATACCGAAAACATAAGGTCATGTATTAATGACAACCTACAGGTTTATACATGGAGATTTATAGAATATGCATTTTTCTTAGATGCAAGCGCAGGCTTCAATATCTCCTGGCGGTGAGTAAGGTGCACTTTTGCATTTCGATCGATGTAATAGATAGAACTAAAAAATACTCATAAATTATTAGTAGTGATGGATTGTCATTTTACTATGAGACTAAAACTGGAACAGAGGTAAGATCTAAAACAAAAACGCAGACTCACATCGAGAGTCTGCAACATGTTTGTACTGTAGACAAGGACAGGAAATTAAATGTTCCCACAATTCTTTGGTCAAATGGGTCTCTCCGAACTAAAATTTTTCTGATCCAAACGGGATCCTAAAATAAACAAACAGATTAAAAACATAGATCTTCTGCATTCGCTTCGGGATTGAGCCTAGCTGGGTAACCCAACTGCGTTGAGTTTTTCAACCCTAAGATCGATATGAAGAACATTCTCAAATAGCTGGAAAAGTACGGTTTTCATGGAGCAAAAGGTAGGAAAACGTGAAATAAACACTACATCTAGAATTTATAAATGTCCAAGCCGAGAGTGTTGGACTGTGCCCTAACTGGATAGGTTCTAGACCATTTTATATAACATCCAAAATGAATCTCTATAATCAGAAAAAAAAATAATGCAGGGGTCTCATACCAAATCTAATCGCAAGGTTCACTTGCTTGCTTCGTAGATCGAATTCTTTGAGGATCTCAACCCTTCTTCTAACTCGCGATCGCATGGTCGATCCACACAGTAAGTATTCCTCCAGCAGGCCGCTTCCGCTCATCAATATATGCGAACAATGATAAGAATTCCTCTCAAAATATTTCCCCCCCTTATTAACTCCGTTGCAGAGGTTTTTTATACACAAGAACAACAATCCAAGCCTAAGACATGTTGTGAATGCATCTCTTACTAAACTTCTCATGCGGCCATCCCTCCAATACAGAAAAAGAATAATAAAACAAAACTGTCAAGATCAAAGACTGCCCCCATTGCAGGGATCCGAAATCTTCAAAAGGTCAAGGTTTGTATTTTAAGAAATAGTAATCAATTGCCACCACTCTCCCCCCTTCGATATGAGAGCTACCGGCCTTTAAGAGAGCATCCAGCTTCCTTCGAGCTTTAATGGTGGTGGAGGATAGTGAGTCTCTTAGGAGACAGGTGTGCAAAGAAAAGGAGAATACGTTGGCGATATGTAGAGTTTCCATGATCTCCACTAGTAGACAAACCCCCTAAATATCTCACCGAGATCCTTAACCGTTTTATTTGTTAAGAGTATAAATATAAGTGATGTTCGTTTTGGCAGAGTGCGCCCTTGCATAAAATCTTTTGATATTTTAAATATCCTATTTTATATCTATTTTATAATTAGTGTGCATTTTCACTTTTTCATATATGTATTCACATGTGCAAGGTGGTCTCCCTTTTAAAGTGGGGAATAAATATTCAATTTGTATGTATTTATATATAAATATATCTATCATGATTTATTTTAATGGGTGCACAACCTATAAACCTATTTTTCATCAAATAAATATGATAATGTATCCCTCTTTATGGTATAAACTATATAGATATCTTTATATAAATTCTCAATTTATCTCAAATAAAGTTTTCACAATATAATACTTATATGAGAAATTCATATGAAGAATTTCTTAAATTACTCCTTCTAATAGAGATTACACCTTAGCCTCTTTTCTTATAATATATATATATATATCATTATATTTTTTTAATGTTATATATATGAATCTCTAAAATGACTCTTTTAATGTAATGAATGCCCCTCGTCTTTCGCTTAGCTAGGGGTCATAGTTTACTTAAAATAAATAGTTAGCTAGTATTGATCATTAGACCTTTAGAATTCTTTCACTTCCTTTCGACAACTAAAGGTGTTTTCGGTATCCCTTACTAGGACTTAATGGATAACTTATCTTAAGTGTTTACGACACTATTATGACATTTGTCGTCAACTTATTCCTACTAGCCATTAGATTCTTTTCCCTTAGTGGATTTAGTTGTCATCTCTTAGATGCATCATCCCGAAGTCTCCTAAGTATAATAACTTATGAACATACACTAGTTTCGGGGTCCACTGGTGGGGCCTTGGCCTTGAGCTCCTCACCAAGGCCACTTGCACATTTATAATTACATTTACAAAAATAATAATAAGGGTCAAATTTGAGGGATGTTACATACTCCTCCCCTTAAGAATAACACCGTCCTCGGTGTTCACACTTTTAAGGAATTCATCTACTCTTCTTGAGTCATCCTTCTTTAGCTCAATTGTTGTCTCCCTTTGTTGTTCTTGATCATCCTCAAGCTCATACGATTTTCACACATCTTTGTGGTTTGTCCTTCTTTCACAACTTGTACATCTATACAGATCATACCAAATCTTCCAACTTTTTTCAGCATACATAAGCATGCAAAATTTCAAATAACAAATGTTTTAACATTTTTCATTCCTTCTCATCCTTGAGGGCATATTTGCTTACACTAACATTCATAACATTTACACATGAGGCATTCATTAGTCTACAATACAAATCATTCAATATTGGTTACGTCATAACACAATATTTCAACAACACCTTGTTGATCATCAAACTCTCTCCTGAGTTTTTAGCAATTCTTTGCCGAACACACAACTCATCCTCGAGTTAAAACTTGTAAATTAAACCTGCAAATAAAACTTGCAGTTAGACACATTCTCTGTAAATTTAGTAGTGATATTTTCTGTAACTGTAGTATGACTTATGCAACTCAGCAGTGATTACTTATTGTACTCAATCATAATACTTTTGCCTCTAGAAATATTGAATTCAACAATGTGGCTGAACTAGTTCAGATGTGTCATACTACCTCTACCATTCACTTCATCGCCATTCCCCTCATTGAATATCTTGTCCATTCCTTAACTTTCTTGTTTTTAGGAATTGCCACATGGAAGAAAATATAGTGAGCCACCTGCTCAATTCGATGGATATTAAGATTTCCTAGGTCTTATGGGTCAGTATAACATTCAACGAGCCACCTGCTCTGTTCCACTTCTGTGGGGAACATGACCACGTATAATTGTTTTTTGGGAAGGTGCATCCTGCAATGGCTAGAAAATGAATGTAGGAACCTCCTTTCTGTTATGTTTGAGTAAGTAATTTAAACCTTCTTGTTTGAGTCTAGAAAATAACAATCATTCTATATGCCACCTGCAACGTAATAACCACAATTATATTTTCTTATCACATTCTATGCATTTTGATGATTACACATCATTAACCATGAGTTTGATCACCGATTGTGATTCATAAAATCCTATAGTCCAAATAAGATGTAAAGTAAATCATTACTTACTCTTGAGCATTATAGCTCAACTCTTCTATATAAGTTTTATAATCAACATTATTCTTTGATCATGTCATCAGTCATAGTTAGGATCATTTCCTAAAACGTTAGTATAAAATAAAGATTTCTTTGGTTCATTTGCTAAAAAATTGAACACATTAGCCCCATAACATTACACACATGCTCATTTAATGACTTGTGCATCCTCTTCAATTCACCCCGATGTACATGAATATAAACTCTTTAATATCTTTTTGAAGTCAACTCTGCTAACAAATAAACATGTTAGTATCATAATTTAAACCGTTAGTTGCATATGGATTCATTTCCATCTAATACTCATTATCTAAAGAATTTGTCCATACTCTTTTTAAAGAGATACCATGAATAATGGGTTTCTTTGATTATTTATTTGAAATGGTAAGGTGAGTTTTTCTAAAAGTTCTTGAAGAAGAGAGAACCTTGGGTAGGATGCCTAGTATCCTCAATACTACCTTTTTAGCGTTAATCCCTAAGGTCAATCAATCATTATATTTTGAGGACTTTCAACCAATTTCATTGTGCAATAGTGTTTATAAAGTCATATAAAAAATTATCGCAGGTTGCATAAAGTCCTTACTCTCTCCTGTGATCTTTGTGGAACAATTCGGTTTTCTCTAGGGGTTCCTCATCCATTAGTTGATCGAAACAACACAAGAAAGTATACATTCCATCAAAGTAAATCATATTCATGTAGGGGTTATTAAATTAGATCTATCAAAAGCATATGAATGCATTTCCTAGTTATATTTGATACTGTTAATATTGCATGTGTGCTTCGATTTGGATGTAGTTCATTAGATAATGGTTTGTATCACCTCATCATCCTTTGTGGTCTTGATTAATGGTTCAAGTTATACGTTTTTCAAACCTTCTCGGTGTTTGAGGAAGGGCTTCCCACCATTGTATTTTTTAAGGATTATAAAAGTATACTTAAGTATAGTATTCTTGGCGATTATTTTAGATTGAAAAAAAAGATATATATAGATTGGTAGGCGAATATCAAATATGAAGCATACAATTTACTACGGAAACTTGTAAATTTTGGCGAATATTATGATAAAAAAACATATTTCATGTAAATATAGGTGATATTAGAGACTAAAAATGACCAAATAGCGAATTTATTTTTTGAAAAAAGACCCAAAAAATAGCCAATTGGCGAAATTTCACTCCTAAAAATTTCCCTGCTTCCCACTGTCACCATACCTTTCCCTTTTGGTAATGGGTTGAGCAGGGAAAACCATGAAGGTAGTGTCTATGAAAAATTCATGGCATTTATTTTAATAATAATGAGAGGTTGTGCATCTTTTTTTCGTTAATGATATTCTATTGTCCTGTCTAAAATTTATTGATGAAGGGTGATGTTTTAAGGATATGATACAAATTTTCTATCAAGCTATAGGTACGGATGTTAATTTGGGTAAAAGTCGAAGACTTATTATCTTTTTGAGTTGGATGTTAATTTGGGTAAAAGTCAAAGACTTATTATCTTTTTGAGTTGTCTATGCAAAGGAATATTTGGGTGGACATGTTCCCCTTTCCCATAAAAAAATTGGAAGATGGAGTAATGTATTTAGGATATAAACTAAAGCCTAATAGGTATTCTAAGGTTGACTAGTCTTGGCTTGTTTCCAAAGTCAAGAGTAGAGTAAATTATTGGTTTCATTGATGGATTTTGCGTGGTTCGTGTATGGTGCTCATCAAGTCGGTACTAGAAGTGATTCTTGTCTATTGGCACCTAATGGCCCAAATCCCCAAAGGAGTCTTGAACGTGCTTCAACATATATGTTTTAACTATTTATGGAAGGGAAAGAGTGAGTATCAAGGATCTCACATTATTTGTTTAAAACTGATTGCTACGTTGAAATATTTAGAAGGATGGGGATAACAAACATTTTTATCTTCAATCAAGTTCTTGTTGTGAAAATACTTATGGGTTTTCTTGACCATGGATAATATGAGAGGAAGAATTTTGATTTCCAAATATATTGCTCTAGACTTGGTTATTGATTGGATCCGAAGGTGAAATAAGATTGTCTTGAAGATTTCAAACTGGTGGAAATCCCTCACTTTGGCCTTCTCAATTATTGGTATATTTTTACCTTAGTGGGTTGGAAAGGGATCTAATACTCAATTTGGTGTTGATTATATTATGGGATGTAGTGTTGAGATCTAGTTTCTAGTGCATTTGGTTCTCCATTTACAAGAGAGGGGGATTTCTACTTTGGATACATTTGAGAATTCCTCTAACATAGATCTAATATGGAATCAAGGCTAGTTGCAAGTGATTGGCTTGGGTTTGGTCAGTGATGAGGTGCAAGTGTGAGAATTTTTTCTTCTAGCAAATAGAAAGGCTCCTCACAGGGGCTTCACTCAATAAGCCTCTATCATAGCACGTTCATTCATGGCATATGAAACAATACCCCTAATTTCACTAAATATTGGAAAATACCTTCCAAAATCATTTTTTTAACCCCCTCCCAATATGCCTTCCCAATTTAGAAAAACCCTATTTTCACTAGATATTGTATGTATCAATTTTCTCATTAAAATTTTTTATACCCCTTTATATTTCTACCTAGTATATTGATATGATACCCCTCTTATGACCCCACATGCATTCTACAATGCACCTTGCTTCTTTCGATGTATATTGTGGATGCAAACTACTTCACCCACAATGAAATTACTCAACCACATATCATTATGATTTGCAACATATAATGGTCTAATGAAGAGATAGGATATCACTTCTTGTATGTCACTAAAGCCAATGCACATAGTACAACATTTAGATTTCATGTTGCAGTTCCCCAATCGCTGACTAAGCCTGTTGTGGGCTAGGTATCTAAGCCCCTATGGCCTGTAACAAGCTCTAAGAGGCTGACTAAACCTCCCAAGGCCTGTAATAGGAATGAGTGGTTGGGTATTCAAGCCCCCAGGGCCTATCGAGGGCCTATAACAGGCCTTGGAGGCTTAGAGACTCCCAAGGCTATTGGTAACAACTGGCTGAGTGCTATTGGTAACAATTGGCTATCAATGACCACTATCTCTCGATTATGATTGACTAGAAACCCCCTTCACCACAAAACCCATGGCCTCAATCATGCCTCAAGACGCGATTTCCCTGCATACTGGTAAGCTCAAGCGTTGCCTCAACCCGATTTCTCATCCGGCCGTGATCCCGCCATCTCCATTTGGAAGATATTTGTCAGCCCGCCCATATAAAAAACACCCCAAAGTATTTTTGTATTGTTATATTAAAAAAATAAAACCCTTTGCCCCTTAATATATAAGCAATATAATTTTTAGGTTTTCATGATTATTTAATACCCCACTATGAATGAACATGATATTATATTTGTTATAGGTCAAATCTGTACTTCTCCATCCGTGATCACATTGCTCTGTCGATCACACAAAAGAACACTATGGATTGAAGAGCAATATTGACCTAGATGACTTATTGATGGTAGTACACTCTTCAACTGAGAATTTGATTGTTTCTCCTGACTTCAACACGTGCGCTACTCTTTCTTTTGTAAACCAGTGCACACCTCAAAAGATGCGCTACTTTGCTCAAGGACAACCAACGCAAACCTTGGGAAAAGTTGCAAATGCTTGTTGCAAAGCACAAAAGTTGCTCCCTGTGTGCTACCCTTGTTGTATAAAACTCATGCACATCTTAATATGAAGTCAAAAAATATATTAAGATTACAAATTAGGATTAGTTGAAGTTGGTTCTACAACTTCCCCAACCTCCCAATTCAACCACCTCTCGATTCTAACTGCCTACCTTGTCTCATAAATACAAGGAGGATCCATGAGAGAGGGACTTAGAAAGAATGCTTTAACTGCTGTTACGCTGGAGGAATTCCCAAGTCATTGTGAAGAGCAGGAGCCCAGGACCCGGTTGCAGAAGCATCTTGACGCATCAGGTATATTTGTACTGATTCATGTTTCTTTGACAATAAAAGGTGGAAATACCCTTCCTGCCCGAAATCCAATCCCTATTGGATTGCATGTTCATTTGGTTAATATATGATTATATTTGATGTTAAATTGCTTTATGATTTCATCATATTTATTATAGTCAAGATACCCTGAGGAAGGTTAACTTTGTGTTGCAGGTTCATCATAACGGAAGATCAAGTGGAAGATTAAGCGAAAGCTAGGACCGACCATCGATAAAAAGGTGAATCTTTCTATATCCTGATCTCTTTCCATTTGTAGGAACTAAAGAAATATAATGAATGTATTTACCTGTCACCCCACCCAATTTGGTAGTGTCTTCTCCTCACTATAAGGTATTAATCCTGCACAACGGACTGGTGACTTCGCTGGGGAGTAACCGATAGTTTTTATGCTCTAGGAGACCTAGTTAGGTTTTCTTCCAATCCATTTTCAGTCTTTTTGATTCTCTTATAGGTCTTATAGGTCACTGTTACTTGTTCTTTCTTGCTTGATTCATCCCAATTAACTGTTGCAAAGCCTATTTGTGTCCTTCTGAGACATGTGCGTTGGTTTTCCCTAGTTATAGTAGTAAATTTTACCTATTGAGCATTGGTTTGTACACTGAACAGTAGCGCATATTTTCTAGTGTGCGCTGGTTTCTGCACCGCACAATAGTGCATTTTCTTGTAGCTTCCAGTTTTATGTTAAGGTTTGATTTTCCAGTTGTTTGGTTTCACTTCCAGCCTTTTGCTTTGCTTCCTTGACTAACCCCTGAGACTTCTATGTCTCTTTTGAGTCTTGTTTGCCTCTCTGAAGTCCTTTAGTTTGCCTTTGCTTGCTTGAGTACTTATTTAAAGTGTCTTCGCTGCTTTCTAGCCCTTTTTGAAGTTTGTGCACTATTCTCTTTTAGACATAGCTGCACACTTTTTCCCTAGTTGCTTGTTGCAGTCATATAAACCTGCGTTCTTAATGTTTATTGTTTGTGGCAACGTTAGCACATTTTCACTGTGTCTTACCCTTCCCATTAGGGTTTGACCCCAAGTTTGAGTCCTTAGGGTGCTTTTGAAAGGTTGCTTGGTTTAGATACTTGTTGATTACCTTTTCAGTTCAGTCCAAGTGAGTCAAAGCTTTCTAGTAAGATTTATTTTGAGTTCGTGTGTTGGTAAGGTCACTTTTTGGTTCGCTTGCTTACTTTGTTGTTTGGCTTAGTGTTTTCTTAGGGTTGTGGTGCTTAGGAGCAACCTTTTAGGTATGACTTTCTGTCAGGGGCATCTCTTTCCCTTGTTTCTCTTACACTTTGTTTCCAAGCCTAAAGTTTTTTCTTTTTGAAACAACTTGGTAGGTTAAGTCTTCCTCAAATCTTTTGATTTGTTTGTTTTGAGCCATTTAGGTGTTTGTCTTACTCACACTTTACATTAGGTCTTACTTGCTCTTTTACAAGTTCTTTTTCTTTTATAATTATCAAAAAAGACAAAAGTGTTTTAAGTAGCTTAGTAGTAAGGTCTATCATTGTTTTGAAGTAACGTAGTTTGCTTTGAAAATTTTAAAAGAAAATACAAAAAGATTTTAATTTAGAATTGCCTAGTTTCAAGTTTTTGAAAGAATTTAAACGAAAAGAAAAAGAGTTTTGTTGTGAATTTGAAAGCATTACTTTACAAGCATTTTACTTTCTTGTCAAAACCATTCCACACACCGCACTATCCCTTGAGTAACAAGTAGCCTTTAAAAAGAAATCTTAAAAAAATTAACTAGAAACATTTTTCTTTTTAGGTATACACATCATCAACTAGCTTAGGCTAGGGTTTCAGACTTAAATCACCTTAAACTATCTGAAACCAGATTCATTACTCAACAATCATAGTAGGACTATCTATTAGATAAATCCACCTCTATCAAATTTTCCTGGGAATGCTCTACTTAAACCAGAGTTAAGCACAAGGCCGTGGGCGATTGGAACTGTTGAGGATATCCCCTCACTTTCCTCTCAACCATAAACCAGAGTTGATTCGCATACGAGGGTCCTTACGGACTTCAGGCTTTTCTACCCTGCCCATGTGTTTTGACTAGGCTGACGACTGTCCCCCCAGGCTCTTTCGTATTAGTGATATCCTTAGTATCATTCCATAGGGCTCTACATAGGTAGAGTGGAGGGTCATTCCCACTTCACTTCAGAAAGATATGGAAGGTAACCCTTTGGCAGTAATCCCAGGAGGGCAGTTTGGTGATTCAAACGCTTGCACCCAGAGGACCTATGGAGGACGCCACGTAACTGACTGTCGATACTATATTAGTCTGTTCTGGGCCCTAATCATCCCATACTTTCTTCTGAGAGTATTTTCCATTGTTTTCCTGGTTTGATTACTTAGGAACTTTTTTAGTGGTATGTTGTTTGCTCCTTAGTCGTAGTGGCCACTAGGTTTTTACTTAGTTTACTTTTCTGTAGTTGTGGAGGACCAACATCTTCATCGATCTCAGAGGTTGCAAAACTTCCCCCCACTCATTGTGGAGCCTCCACTTCCACCGCAACGCAGGAGGACAGATTCCCATGGTTCTTTTGAACTTATGGGTGAAACAGAGGTTCTTGGAGAACCACAACCCAGAACAACGGATCGAAAAGTATTTGATACTATTGAGGTTGAGGATCTAACTTCTAGAGATTTTAGTACTCCTTTTAACCCTCCTCTTACTGGACCCCACGATCCATTACTGGTACCTATTGGATTTCAACAACCTGAATACAGTACTTACTTGTTTACACCTGGTTTCACAATGACCAACCCAGGAGATGAGAAGGGAGTTCCTCAAACTCCCAGTACTTCTATGGTTGCAAGGATTGTTAATCCTTCTTTCACAAACACTGCCACACCGAGTTCGTCGCAGACTGCTTCTGCCTCAACTTCTGTCCTTTAGTTTTAATGCTGGTACTCTAGGCATGCCAAGCTCATTTGCTTTGAAATCTGCCTCAGCTTCCACCCCTACTTTTGTACCAAACAATGTCCCTTTGTCAGGGATACCCGCAGTGAATTTCACTCAGTCTTCTGCTACACAAAAATTACAAGGTGTAACTCAAAATATTGCTTCTTCATCTGTGGTCAGATTGATCCCTTATGCATCCATCCCCGCTATGGGTACGATGACAGCACCGTCCGTTACTACTACACCTGGCTTTAACCCCTATGCAGGTTACAATGTTAATCAATCAAATATACCTGTAGGGAGTATCCATTTCTCTTTGTTTGCTGGAGGAGGGGGGTAATATTATTAATCCACAGTTCGGTGGGGTTAACACCCAACCGCAATGGACTACTGCCTCGAGAAGTAATCCACTTACTTTCGGATGGAACAATTCCAATGCATTCACTTCACAACCGATGGCTGGGGGCAACCCCAACCAACAGTACATGAACCAGGTGATGGGTGGTCCCCAATACCAGGTTCTTGTCTATCAAATGCCAGCGGCTCAACCCCGTTTACCTTTTCTGGCAAATTTGAACTTTCCAAATCTTTCGAAGCTTACAAACGACCCCATGTGTCATGACCCTGCATGGCCAGCTGTTCCCACTAAACTGCCCTCAGACATCCCAAAGTTTGAAGGCAAGACGGGTGAGGACCTTGGTGACCATGTTACGACATTTCACCTTTGGTGCTCCTCGAATTTGTTGAATGATGATTCCATAAGGTTGAGGCTCTTTCAAAGAACCTTAACAAGTGTCATAGCTAAATGGTACATTGAACTGTCTGCAGCTGCCTATGGCACCTTTCGGGATCTTGCTATTGTTTTCTTGAACCACTTTCAACTTCTTGTCCAGTATGATGCCGGCACAGACCTTTTGTCGACTTTTCGACAGAATAAAGCCACTCATTTATCTGATCACATTTAGGAGTGGCGAAGGCGAAAGAGGCTCATTAAGGCTGACATGCCCCCAACATTCTTATTAGAATGGTACCTTAAATCACTTCTTCCTTATATTTCTAAGGAAGTCGCAACTTCAGGGGTGTCCTCCGAAGAGGAAGCCATTTTGAGAACCCAACAGCTTGATTTGGTCTATGCTCAGTTTGGGATTTTATACAAAATTATTCCAGATGCGTCGAGGTCTAATATAGACTTAGGTAAACCTAAACCTAGACCACATGCCGATGGCATTGTGGGTTCAGTTGACTCTGCAGCATTTGATTCCTTAACAACGCAGGTTCACGCCTTATCAGTCAAATAGTATGTTGTAGAAGCAACTTATGTTGCATCCTCCCCTTCAACAATGGAATTTGTACAGTAGGTGCAAACAAACCAAAAGGGCCCTCGGCAGCCCAACAACAAAAGAAAGGGCAAGAAAGGGGAGGGAAACCAAAAAAAGCCCCAAAACACACAAAATGCCGAGGAGGGTACAAAAGAGAAATGGAAGGTTAAGTTCCCTTGCAAGCTATGTCAAGAGGACAACTGTACCCATCAATGCCCTCTAATGGAAGAAGCCGAGAAGTTGATCCGTGAGAAGAAACCAGCTGTCTTGAAAGATCCTTTTCCTCATGGACATAGTTCAGCTTCTGTCAGCTCCAGAGCTGGGGGCACCACCCATGCCACCTCAGCTGATCAGTCATTCATCAACATGGTTAATTCATATGCTCTGTTGCAAACTCGAGCCATAAATTATACCCCGAAGCCGCAGTAGAACGACGTTCCTGAATCTTCTACTTCACTCCACATACCAGTGGATTCATTGCCAAATATACCGAAAGGTGTATACAAACGGACTGTGCACAACCCCAACGCGAGGGTTTCCCCCAACTACAATGTTGTGGAGGATTTATCCCAAACCCCCTTGTGCCATGTCTACTTTAGAAGTCCTGCAAAGTTTCCCATTGCAACGCAGTGCACTTCTCGTAGCGATCAGGATTGTTGACTCGTCCAACATGCTTTCCCGTTTTGATATGAAAGATATCAAGTTCCGGTTGCCGTATCATGTCACTCTCCAGATTGAGGTCATCCATGGCCCCAAGACCATTGGACGAGCTGTTGTAGATGAGGGTGCATCTACGTGCGTAATGTCTATTTCTTGCTGGAAATCCTTGGGCGAACCTGAGCTAGCTCCCTCGAACACGGTACTTACTGCCTTTGATGGAAGATATTTCCGTCCACACAGAGTCTTACAATAATTCGATGTTGAACTTGTAGGAAAACTAGTATCAGTAGAGGTTGAAGTACTAGATGCTCGGCTCGATTATAGCTTGATGTTGGGAAGGAGCTAGACATATGCCATGCAGGCAGTGCCGTCAGCTGTCTTCCGGATCATAATGTTCCCTCATGAAGGAAATATTGTCACAGTCGATCAACTTTCGTTTACCCGGAAGAATAACCAGACTTCATCAGACTCATCTATTCCATTGATTGATCAGTCCTGTCCTGTTACTGAGAGTTTGGGAGCAGGTCTCTATGGGTCATTAATAGGCACTTTTGACCTACATTCTCCTGTTAATTTTATTGTTTCTGAAGAACGTTCACCTTCCGAGACTTCCACGGTCGGTTCAACGACAGATCCACGAGTTCTCCCTACTGAATCAGAACCAGTTGTGCCCCAATCTGTTGCAGAAATGGCTTGCTTAGATCCACAACATGCTGCAACGGAACATATCGTGACTCCGTTGGTCTCTGAAGAGTCAGATATGGACTATGCATCTGCACAGTCGCTAGACTCTACCCACTCTTTTGATGGTTTAGACACAATTTTTTCTTCTGATGAAGCCATTTTGGAAGCTATGACGGACCTGAATCGTCCTCAGGAACATTTGCACGCAGGTCCTATGAGTCCTATCTACTTTCCGTTCTAAACTTGATAGAGAGAGGTGAGTTTTCTCCAAGACCCGGTGAAAGTGTTGATTTTACCTCTATCCCTTCCACTTCACAAGCTGCTCATGCCGAAGGGAATGTGGTGAATACATTGAGAACCATCCCAATCAATATTTCCACCGAAACAGGGGTCGTGGAAAGTATTTTTATTGAAGCAGATTGTTTTCTTGACGAGATCGTTCTGTATATCAATCTTTTTAACGATTTCCGCGACGTCTTTTCCCGGTATCATGAGGAGGCTCCAGGAATTGATACTACCTGAAGAAGTACTACACTTAGGCATCTGTGCTTTTTCATGTATTATAGTTGTACATTTTTGTAGAGTTAGTTTTGTTTACAGTTGTAGTTACGTCTTATGCATCTATTGCTTTGTGTTTCAGATGTTGATTGAACACTTTATAGGGTTTGCTGATGGCGCTAGCCACCACACCCATCAGTTGGCCGTAGCTGCTTGGGTTATTTACTCACCAACTGGTCAACTGGTGTCTTCGGGAGGGGCTTGTTTAGGTCCCACAACGAACAATGTAGCTGAATACAGTGCAGTCATAGAGCTACTCCGAGATGCTCTGTTCCATGGCATTTCAAATTTGGAGGTGTGACTCAACTCACAGTTAGTTGTCTTTCAGTTACTAGGTGTTTATCAGGTTAGAGATCCTACCTTGCTACGTCAGTTTATGCGCGTTAAGCTACTTGAGAGATAGTTTGATTATATCACATATCAACATATTCCAAGGAACTTGAATGCATTAGCTGATTCATTTGTAAACTACGTTTTAGATTGGAATTTGCATCATTCACATACATAAGTAATTCATGCATAAAACACAATAACACACATGTAAATAACCGATATTGTATATATATAATCCATATCCAAAAATAATATGAGTTTGGGTCATAAGTTTGTCACAGAGTCATGTCATAAGATACAAAATTGGGCTCCATGGCCTCAAAAATATACATAGAATATCCTTCTCCTATGGAGAAGGTGGGGCCTCATCTGCCTCTGCTGCCTCTTGGTAGCATATGACTAGCCTAGCCACTTTCGGCAGTAGCCTAATCCAGACTGGGGGCACACCAACCACGTTCCCCTGCATGTCGAGCGGCATCCACTCGATCCTGTAAGTCAGAATGTCATGAGTCAACCAACTCATCTTCCCCTCAATGGTTCCCAGCATGGCATCAGCTGCACCCACTTCCACTGGTCTCATGAAAGTGCGATGGTGTCCCTCAAGACGCACTGGTCCAACATCTGCACATAACACTTTGTTTCAGTACTTCAAACTCATCATAAAAATCATATATTTGAAACATAAAAATTAAATAAATTTTCAAAACATAAACATACCTATATCTCCCCAGGCAGCTCCTGGAGGAAGGATCAACTCAGGATCATTGCGGAAGTCTATACCCTCATATGGAAACTGCTCAAGGGCTGGCACTTGCCTTTCTCACCAACCCCATAAATCATCCTCATGGTAACAGAAGTTGCTCTCGCCACCACCTTGGCGGAGGAAGATCTCACCCCAAAAAGACAGCATTGGCTCACGAGGTTTGACTGGGGGCAAGGGCATGCCCAAACTCATAGCAGGCACCCTTTCAAAGAAGAAGGTGGAAAGTATGCTTCCGTACCCAAAGTTCTTCATCCTCCTGGTCTTACACCCCGAGAGTTGAAGCTTCATGTTGACCAAAATACTTGAACACCAGTCATAAACTCTTCCGTGCAAGCATTCAGTACCAATGTGCATATAATGCCTCCAAGCAAGATGTTGTATAACACTCCCTCCCATTCGGTTAAGAATACTTATGATGACTTTGAGGGGGAATATTGCAATAGTCGAAATCATAACCTGACTACCGGATTTCTCAGTTCCTAGTAGGCAGTAGGCATTCACATACTCTTGTATGGACAAGGCACCCACATTGCGTGGGGACCCTTTCAAGTTCACAAAATATCCCCTCTGAGAGAGACTTGTGATAAAGTAGATGTCATCTACGATGAGTTCCAGTATTTCCCCTTGGATATAAAACACCAATGCCTCGGAATCCTAGTATTGGACAAGCCTCTCAAGCAAGCAGTTTAGTGCCCGCATATTGACCGTTCTATAAAATTTCAGTATTCCACATCTTCGGAGCACATGGAGGGTCACCGGATCTTATAGTTCTATTTAATCCATGTCCTCATGCTCCCTTTCATGCCAAACAAGTACCATCCTGCCAAGCAAAAGTCAAATTTTTAGTCTTTTTCATTTTTTACCCTACTTTCAGGGGTGTGCGCTGCTCTGTGTACTGGACAGTCACGCTCGGGCGCTTCTCTTCCTCATAAAAACCAGTGCACTTGGCTAGTATGTGCTACTTTTTCTCAAAGACAGTAGCGCACACGCATAAACACGTGATGAACATTGCTAGAAAATGATTTTGACCATGAAAATTGACAAAAAATGCATTAAATTGCAAGTATGGGATGAATAAACTTACTTGGTGGAAGCATAAGGTTGATTGGTGGCCTGGTTTGATCACAGCGAACGGAGGAAGATCAAGGTTTTGCTCCAAGTTTTCCCTAAAAACTCAAAATGTGATATTTTATTTTTCAATTTGAAATTATTTATATAAATTGAACTTTGATTTTTACCCACTTTTTGCAAAAGTGTATAGTTTCAAATTGTTCCTAAAAGTTTCTATTTAATCACTAATACCTAGAAAGTTTTGGTGAGGTAATTTTAACCTAAGTATTTCAAAATTTCACGTTAGTTTCTAAGTATTAAACCGGTATGACTTGTTTTCCTCATTGACGGATCAATATAAGCATCATATTGTTTAATTTATTATGTCATGGAGAAAATTTGTCGTTAGTTACTAACTCAATTATTGAGATCCTATTTTTGGCAAGTCATGAACATATGATCCTAGAAGTTGTCTTTTAAGTCATTTTAAGCTCTTGTTTTGACTATTTGAAAAACTAAACAAGATTGTTGAGCAGACTTGTTCTCTTTAAGCTTGTAAAAGGAATTGAAGGTCCATCCGCTTAAGTATAAGTTTAACCCTTTTCTGGACTTTTGCAGATTACTTATGAAAAATGAATACTCTAGTCATGCATGGCTAGAAGAGTTATTCTCTTATTGTTTTATACTTTTTCGGGGGAGGAGACTAACTATACGAAAAAGGACTTTGGGAGCCTTCTTTAGGGTTTTCAGGCTCTGGAAACATGAAAATACCAAGCGAGCATTCACCTACTCGGGCTTGATGTGAAATCCACGAGAGGGTATATAGAGGATTGTTTAAGTTTTTCAGACGCTATAAATATGAAAACACTGGCGAGCATATACCAACCCAGGCTCGATACTAAAATCCATGGGTAGGTGTATGGAGTTATTGTTTAAGTTTTTCAGACTCCTTAAAATTGAAAACACCGGCGATCAAGAACATATCTCGGCTCGATATTAAAATCCAGATATTAGTTTTATAGAGTATTCTTCTATCTCTTCTTCGAACTCTGTAAACAATGAAGAAGGTCTTGAGTCTTCCTCCCATGGGCTTGTTAAATTTTTTACATGGTTGGGATTATTGAGTTTTCTTTCTTGGACTCATTAAAACAACAAAAAGGACATTCTTTTACCAAAAATAATAAGGGATAAGAAGGGTATATCACATCTTTTTGGTTTTCAAAGGCAGTTAAGTCAGTCATGTCCTTGAACAAAACACCTACTTGAGTCTATCATTTCAGTTGGGTTTTATTTTTTTACCTTAGGGTGAACCTAATCTTCGAGTTGTCAACTCACCCGATTGGTTATTCTTCCAATCATATGGAGGGACTGTTATGTCTCCTACATCGCAGACTTATATCACTTTCCCCTCATGTTGAAAACAACCTAAGTCACTTTGTGTCGTGCTCACTTTTCAAGGATACAGCCTATGTCGGCCATTCTGTAGTTTACCTTGACTTCATGTGTCGACCATCCTGGTGTCAGTTTGTTTCCTCTTGTTACTTGTCCTACTCCACATCAGCTCATACCTATGAGTGTTCCTTGTGTTGGATGATGGACGATGCATTAATACCTCCCTTCCAATGGACTTCTTCCCATCGACTTCAACTCATTGTGCTTTGGGAATGAAGTTTAGAGTTTTATTTAGTACCTTGGGGATTGCAGTCATCAGTGGTAGTTTCCCTCACTGTTGAATAATGGAATACATCAATGTCTCTTATTCGAAATGTTCCTCAAGTGTTCGACTTCAAGTCCACTTATTCACACTTGTTAGATCGTACTAGGTACCTTGGGCCCCATCATCATTATCGGTGGAAGCCCTCACATTTGTTAACGCTATACATCAATGACCGGTAATCAAATGATACCCCCCATGTTCGACTTTAGCTCATTTATTCACATGGTTAGGGTTTGTACCTTGGGTTGTTTTGGATGAATACCTTGGGACCATGATAGCATCACCATATGTATGTAATCACCCAAGCTCCGCAAGATTGAGCCTCACTCATTTTTGGCTCTTCATGAGACATAGATCCAGTTTCTTTCTATGGCTATGATCTCTCATTTTGACATGGATCCACATTTGTATTTCAGTGGCCATGCTATATATACATCTCCTAGTTATGTATCGGAGATCATGTTGTATCATGCTACACATATATATGATGTCAAGATTGTAATTGCTCGCTGACCTTGATCGTTGTTTCAGGTACTTTTGTGACTTGGTTCTGTGGTTTCTTACTCCTCCTCTAACTTGGAATTGTAATGTATTTCGGCCATCATTTCCCTCTGACCTCACACATTAGGGGGCATCTGTTACAGGTGAAATCTACACTTCTCCGTCCGTGATCACATTGCTCTGTCGATCACACAAAAGGACACTATGGATTGAAGAGCAAGATTGACCTAAATGACTTATTGATGGTAGTACACTCTTCAGCTGAGAATTTGATTGTTTCTCCTAACTTCACCACATGTGCGCTACTCTTTCTTTAGTAAACTAACACACACCTCAAAAGATGCGCTTCTTTGCTCAAGGACAACCAGTGCACACCTTGGGAAAGGTTGCAAACGCTTGTTGCAAAGCACAAAAGTTGCTCCCTGTGTGCTACCCTTGTTGTATAAAACTTGCGCACATCTTAAGATGAAGTCAAAAAATATATTAAGATTATGAATTGGGATTAGTTGAAGTTGGTTCTGCAACTTCCCCAACCTCCCAATTCAACCACCTCTCGATTCTAACTGCCTACCTTGTCCCATAAATACAAGCAGGATCCATGCGAGAGGGACTTAGAAAGAATGCTTTAACTGTTGTTACGCTGAAGGAATTCCCAAGTCATTTTGAAGAGCAGGATCCCAGGACTCGGTTGCAGAAGCATCTTGACACATAAGGTATATTTGTACTGATTCATGTGTTTCTTTAACAATAAAAGGTGGAAATACCCTTCCTGTCCCAAATCGAATGTCTATTGGATTGCATGTTCATTTGGTTAATATCTGATTATATTTGATGTTAAATTGCTTTATGATTTCATCATATTTATTACAGTCAAGATACCCTGAGGAAGGTTAACTTTGTGTTGCAGGTTCATCATAGCGGAAGATCAAGCGGAAGTTTAAGCGAAAGCTAGGACCGACTATCGATAAAAAGGTGCATCTTTCTATATCTTGATCTTTTTCCATTTGTAGGAACTAATGCAATATAATGAATGTATTTACCTGTCACCCCGCCCAAGTTGGTAGTGTCTTCTCCTCACTATAAGGTATTAATCCTGCACAACAATATTGCCTTCTAGTGAAGCCCCCGTGAGGCTCCTATATTTATCAACAATGAATATGATGAGCTAGTTTAGATATATAATAGGATGGGTGGTCAATACTCAACAAAGCTTGAGAATCAGGTTTCCATTATGGCAATTGGTAGGTCTCCTTCCTGGTAGTGGAAGAAATTATGGAAGGTAGTAGCACTTCCAAAAATCATCCTCTTCTTATGGCTTGTTCTAAACAAAAGGGTACTGACATGGGGTAAACTCTAGATGAGATATATGCAACGTTTGAGTATTTGTATGATGTGATGAAGAAATAAGGACTCAAATGATCAATTTTTTCTCGGTGGCCATTTGTATTAGAGGTGTAGAAGATGGTTGAATTTGAAGTGAAGGTTGAGGGGCTATGGGTGAAGGGCATAGTCATGGAGTGTTTTGCAAAATATTTCACTAAATCAGAACTGAAAGAGTTTCATCCAATTCTTTTCCTAGTAATTTGGGGAATATGGCTAGCTCGAAATGCAGCTATCTTTAAAGGTCATTTACCTCCTACCTTTAAAGTAGATGCTCAATCTTTAGCTCTATGTGACTACTATAAATAGGGGTCAATTGAAAAACCAAAGCGAATTATTGATGAGTTGATAATTAACAAATCGGTGGCTTGGGGATTCTTTGACAATGCATGCCAAGGTCAAGAGCGCATTTGTGGGCTTGTCTTCATCTTATACCTTTTCTAGGAACATTATTTGAAGGGAAAGGCTAGCCTAGGAATTGGTGCAAAATGTATTCAGTGGATACATTCATTGGGTAATGATTCATTCGTTGGATACACACTAAGAATTCTATTACTACAAATTTGAATCGTTTCTTCTATATTACTAAATTCTCTTTAATGGAAAATTTGAGGATGGGTTTTGAAATTTTCATTAGTGTGAAAATTTGCTTGATGAAAAATTTAAGTTTTGTTTGATTTGATACGTTTTAAAATATTTGATTGCCTTGGAACTTTCCAAAGAAGAATTATGACATGTACTTTAATACAACAACATTCTTACTCAAACTTAATAAGAATGGTCAACATTTAGAACTATAAAATTTATCCTCCATTATTCAACAAAACATGTTGTATTAATAGTTGGAACCATATTCCATCTATCCACACTTGAGTTGAATCTAATTATCTTTTTTTTTTCCATTTTTTTGATGGTTCAATTTCATGAAACTCCTCATTGCATGCACCATATAATAAATAATAAAAAATGTGAATGTATCACATATTAACAAATATACAACTATTTTTTATAATGGCACTGTAGGAATGAATTTAATCTGGTATGGAAAAATATATATTAATACATCACATTTTTTTCCAAAATACATAATAATAAATAATCTAAGAGGGTTTATATAGTGTTTCTAAAAACCGGGGTTCATAGTTGCTTGTGAATAAGTCTGTGGGTGTCGCTCACAAGCAAAAACGAAACATGTGGGTGGATCTGGCAAGTAGTTCACTTTAATACAATAAAGACAACACTCAACTTCATATGAATTTAAAGTTATAAAAATTCATATAGTAGATGCAGATAGATTTTCCTTACTACCTATGTCTTTGTTCAATTTGAATTCCATTTTTTGAAATATGATCCATGTAAGAAAAATTTTGTGGAAAATTTTCATATGCTTTTCTATGTTTTGGATATGGTACTAAGTGTGAACATAGTTTAGCTTTAGCATTGAATACGCCATATTTGATATGAAATATGACATTTTTATTACTATGGCTACAATCTACAAACAACCATTGTTCATCATCACCAACTCATCAAGACTTTGTTGATTCGATTACAGTCATATATTTGCAGTTTGAATTTTTAAATTTATCTTTGAGGCCTGTGAATTATGTGCATTAATTCCGCCTACTCCTGTGTCCTTTAATCATGAGCTAATATCTATTTAAAGCTTAACCTCTCCACCATTTCCAAGAAATTGGTATGCTAATGTTTTTTGTGTTAGATGATTGCTTAGGTATTCTTTGGTGCCTTCCTCATGCACCACATGCTTTCATTTGATGCTTCTACTTTGCAAGTTTCGTCATTTTACTAAAATTTATTATGCTTGTTATTCATTCTTTCATATTTCTCTATGATTTGTCATAGTAGTCTAGGTTCTCCTTCATGCTCTCTGAATATTTGATGATTGTGCTCATTCCATGTAGTCTAGATTAAGAATCGTGGGAAGATATATTCCAAACTCTATTCATAATCGAGCAAGTGAAGAGTTGCTTTCCACATTGTTCTAGTTATTTGAGTATGAGCCCTGTGATTCCGTTTGTGTCTTAGGTTCATCTCAACGAGCCGTATTGAACCTGCCACAAATCCATTTCAACCAATATCCTGGTATCTTTCATCTCCTTTTGGAAAGCATGTTAAGTTTTGTTTTTTAAATCAACTTTGTGATGACATGACTTTTTACAAATTTGTCACAATTATAAATTTTAATTACTAATTTATTATATCATTTCATACATTTCAAAATTGATAAAATTACAAAGTTTTAATGTTAAAATTACAATTTTAACTTATTAATTCAATAAGAAACCTACCAAAAAAGAAATTTTCCTAGCTCCTTCTAACCATTCCACTCGTTGGCACAATCCTACAAGATGCATCCACTTCCACCACCTCCATTAGGAAGATTGTAAAAATTTGGAAGATGCATGCACTTCCACCACCTCCATTAGGAAGATTGTAAAAATTTGGAAGAACTATTTTATTTTCACATTTTGTGTGAAAAAATTATTTAATTCACACTCAATAAAAAAATACAATTATTTATATAACTCTTTAATATTAAAGGGTTAACTCAATCGATATCTTTTAAATACAAATTAAGACTATTTCATCAAATTTTATTACTATCTACAAAATGTTTGAGATTAGTTAATATATTTCCTTATATTTGAAGAAAATAAACTCTTAACCATTAAAAACAATTTTAAACCTATTTTTTTTTTTTAATTGATTAACCGTTAACCATTAAAAAACAATTTTAAATAATATGTATATTTGAAAAGATAAAATTTTAAAAACAATTTTAAATACTACATGTTTGAAAAAGATAAATTTTTAACTATTAAAAAAATGAAAGTTCTATTATTCATTTTTATTTGAACGTATTTTTTTTAATTGATGAAGAAAATACTTTTGTACTATACTATTTTTAAAGTCTGCTAATTATTTGTAAACATGTCATGTCATTGTATTAATAAAAGACAATCCGATGGCATTGACAGAGAAATAAAAAAAAAAAGGGGCCGAATTTCCCGGAACTATCATCGGGCAAAACAGGACCCGAAAATTTTTCCTCGCACATCTTTCCATAGTTAGCTTCGTGGTAGTCATCAAACTGTGGATGATAGGCGTGAGATATGGGGCACGAATAACCCACTTCATGTGTTTTCATTATGGGGATTGTGGATGTTTCCAGATGTCCAATCGACCGAATTTTCAACTATTTAAGACTCTGACCCTTACATCTTTCTCAACAGATTAAGAGAGCTGCAGAGCTGTGGAAAGACGATGGCTCGTCAGCCTGCCAATGATCAGAGAGCCGGAGCAATAGTCTACCATGGGAGCGAAATCTGCAAGCAGAAATCCATGGATTTCCTTGCAAAGTTAGGTCTTCCGAACGGTTTGCTTCCCCTTGAAGAGATTGAAGAATGTGGGTATGTGGAGGAAACGGGCTTTGCGTGGCTGAAGCAGAAGAAGAAGACTGAGCATCACTTCAAGAAGATTGGGAAAACGGGCCAATTTGGTGCAGAGATCACTGGCTATGTGGAGAAACACAAGGTGAAGAAGCTGACTGGAGTGAAGACCAAGGAGCTGCTCCTCTGGTTCACCATCTCTGAGTTCTCCATTGATAACCCATCCAGTGGTAAGATTTACTTCAGGAACGCTGCTGGAATTGGGAAATCCTTCCCTGTCAGTGCCTTTGAAATTAAGAAGAACGGCAACAAGTAAAATATGGGTACTGCAGGGTTATGATGATTTTGGTTATTTGTTTTCTGGTTTCTTGTAATAGGTAAATCAACTCTTATTGAAAGCCCTGGGCTATACATATCACTTCACTCATGATGGATACTTCTCAGTGTTAGTAATGTAAACAGTTCACTGATTCAAAGATGAAAGGCCTCTATTTCTGTGATGCCAGTACTACAGATCTGATCCGATGCTGTTCTATGTTATAGGCTTATTTTGCCGCTTTGATGGGGATTTTGTGGTTCTGTAATGGTAATTTATTAAATAAAGTATTGATTTTTCTAATTTTCTGTGGGTTATGAAGTACTAATCTTGTTAGTTATTCTGACTTTACTTGATAATTTGGTAGGGGTGTAATTCAATTATGTTTGTTGGGTTGTTACTGAATCAGTATAGATTTATTTTAAAGGGGATCTACCAAGCCTTCAGAGGGATCAAATTTCTCAAAGTGCAAACCCCTTTCTAGAATGAAAATGTTGATGAAGCTTTTTAATTTATTTAAATAGCGTACATGTTATTGTTTATAATATTTTATTATTTAAAAAAAAGGATATGTTTCAGCTTCAGGATGAGCACAGAAGGAGTTATACATCTCCTTCAGGATGAGCACAGAAGGAGTTACACATCCCCCTATTAGACTGTAGAATGTGCCTCTTCTAGACAAAAATTTGAGCATAAATAATTCTAGATTTCTTGTTAAAGAGCAAATAAGATTGAAAAATGAATCTTCCTGAAAATTGTAGAGTAAAATGGGTATGTGATCATTATTATCTGTTGGACCTGTGTTTGGATATCACTAAATTTGACGTTAGGTAGTTTAGATAATCCACAATCTTAGTAAATTCAGAACAAAATGGATAGTGTGCAAAGCTTGATCCTTTACATTGTTAAGCTGTTGGCTGTCTTGGGATGTCACCAAATTTGACTGCAGGTAGCAGGTAGTTTGGATATCCACAACCTAAATAATAAATTCATCTAAATAATTTATTATCCATGAAATATTTTGATCTTTCTTATTGTAGAAATTACAACTTATCATAAACAGTATATCTTTGACACAGAGTTCTATAGAATTTACAATTCACCATAACTATCCCATTAATTCAAGTCAGATATTTCGGTGTGGGATATGGGGCGGGCCTGGAATTTGGCTTTATGTTGAAAATATGTTCAGTTTGAAGACATTTGACATGTGGTAAAATGTTATAGGCATACAATTCATTACACTGTCAATTTGATGTTTAATGGTTTAAATAAAACGTTATTTTTATTTAATTAAGATTAATCAGTTAATAATTAGTTATTTTTATTTAATTAAGATTAATTAGTTAATAATTATTTATTATTAACCACCTTTTTTTTATATACATAAAGTGGAATTGAAGAGTGACTGTTCAATTATTTTAATTTCAGGTTTCATGTATCTGGTAATGATAGGGGTAAGATATAGGTTTTATAGGCGAACACTATTCAGCCTGCTGCAACCCATTTAATGCAGCTATAGTGGGCCTGTTGATCGTAAGGATCAACAGACCCACTGCAGCAACTACAGCAAACTAAATAGTGTTTGCAAGCTCGGCATATCATTACTTTATGAATCTTCCAAGTGACATAATCTTATATGGTCTTCCATAATGTTATATGATCTTCCAGGTTCCATAATCGTTTATGATATTCTAGGTTACAAATAATTTTATGTTACAAATAATTTTATGTTACAAATAATTTGGTGTACCTATCATTTAAAGTGAAATTGTCAATACAACGGATCCCTACAAGAATATAATGAATATGCTTTGATTTACAGTAATATATATTTTATGATGAACGGGCATAAACTTTCAAGGTATTCGCATTCTCTATCGAATGATTATAATGTGAATTTTGAAGTACATTTCGTAAAATTGTCCTCATACACCATGTTTTCCCATAAAGTTATTTTAAAAGCTTTACCGTTTCAAAAGAAAAAAAAATGATAATTTTAAAAATTCTAAATTCTCAAAATTGATATTTTTAAAAATTCTAAATTTTCAAATTCTGAAATTTTGGATATCTTAGGTGTTTTTGATAATGTTGAATTAGTTTTTATCATTAAATTAATCATTAAAATGCAATTAAAATTAGATTTTACAAAATAAAATACCAAATTCCAGTTAATACCCATCAAAACCAAATTGAAATTTTAAATAACTAAAATCAATATGAAAAGCATACTTGAATAGCTAATTTACTCAAATTGTGAGCACAACATAACACAACAACAGTTGTCTGAATTTTCAGAAGTACCAAGTATCTTTGGGTTGGTTTCACATTTATCCGTGCAGTCAAGACTCTACAAATGAAGTCTAGAGTTATGTTCGCTGCCAAATACGGGAATAAGATTGAACATGCTCCACACCATCTCCCCATTATTCTCTGACTGAGATTCCGCTGTCGTGTCGAAAATTCAAGCAATCTCTGCTAAAAACAATTTAATCTCCATTAAAAAATTGCACACAGATTTTGATAAATTAAACAAAGCTCTGTAATTGAAACACGAAAAACAGTATAGTTACCAGTTTCTACAGCAAACCTCGCCCGCCACTTTAGATTTATTTTGCATATCCTTAACTTCACCGCTTCAGAACGACAGTCTCAAATACCTGCACAATCGGCAAATTAGAAAAAAAACAAAACCGTGCAGTACAAGTTTTGTTCACGGAGCCCAAAAAGTGGATGGGCAGTGGCTTATTGAATATCACCTTGCTTTGTGTAGAAACTGTTCGATATTATCAACCTTCAAACTCGTCACCCAGTTCATCAGCATAAACTTTAATGTTGCCAATACCTATAACCTTTGTGAGGATGCAGGCATGGATACAAATGGATCTCAACTTTAAAAGCTTTGCATTTTTAGACAAGATTATTAGTATCACTAGATATAAAACTCTTTCTCATCTTTTAAGAAATTAATTAAGTTCAGTAGGGACTGTATGTGTAACCTGTTATGTAAAACTGGCATGTGTAGTTTAAAAAAAAAAAAATATTATAAAAAAATATAGTCAAATTAAATTTAAATTATTTAAGACATCATATATATTATTACAGAAATTAGATAAATTAACACCATAAACATTACATTATATACTTAAATAATGTCTAGACTATAAATATTGAGAAATAATTTGCACCTCAATTGAAATTCAATCCCTCTGGATGTTTAATAAAAATGGATTTATACTGGTATAATTAGCATGCCGGATCTATTTCCATCCAAAAATACATCCATTCAGACAATTGACATGGCCACTGTTTTTGCATGCCAGCGAACACAACGTCGTAGGAAAATGTCAAACATTTCATTCCTACTGTGCCTTGAAAATATTAGGTTTTATCATGTTGTAATTTCAGAAACCTATCAATCAGCCAAAACAATAATTTCCTAAATTCTAAAATCTGAAAGATTTTGAAACAAATGTCATCCATCTTTCTTTGCATATGGCTCAGAAATTAGAATAATCCAATTCGACTAAATCTAGTTGCCCATTTCCAAATTTTCATTAAAAGAAAATTAACGCCCATGGACATAATAAATTGCAAAACTTTTGACTGGGAGTAACCTAATTTTCATATAATTTTGAAATTCCCTGAGAAACGCCTTTCAAAATAATTCACGGAACACCATACCTTAATGGTTAAAGAAAATCCTATAAGTTAAAACAAATTTATATAAACTTATTTTTCATTTTGAACATTAATTTCTTTTTAAATATTTTAAACTTATACCTGCCATAAATCAATTCTAATGATTAAATCACTATAATAAAACATACAAATACCATTTTAATAAATATGAGAGTCCACTTCTCAATTTGTCGAGAACGATTTATAAGAGTCTTTTACTGCAGGAAACACAATGTTCATCTTCCTCTTTCTCACGGACTCTGTAATGAACAAACTAGATGAGCAATGGATGAACGACTCTACACAGTAGAGAAACATTGAGAGACACAGTTTCATTTCTGTATATTGTAATCAACTAAGACCGATTAGTTCATTTGCTTTGTATTTTACATTGTAATTTGATTCAATTTAATAGAAGTTAACTTCTAACATTCAGTTCACACCTAGTCTGTGTGAGCCTTATCACAAGCATTCTTCTGGTTATCAACAACGACCGGTTATGTTTTATATTTTAAAAGAAACTTAATGTAATACACGATTTTAAATTGATTAAAGCTATTAAAAGTAAAGACCAAAACATCAAAAATAAAATTATCACGTAAAGGTGAAAGGAACATATTTCCAAATGTATATATCCAAATAATTAATAAATAAATGAATTTTTATGCATATTTCCATTCGTTTGTACTTGTCTACTTTGCGCTGCAAGATCAATTCAATGGAAGAGACTGAATTTGGTATATCAGTGTTGCCTTATTAGCTCCAGAGATGAATCTGACAGCCAGACTGTAATTCAATTTCAACTGAAGAGACTGACGAAATTCGCATGTACCATGTTTTTGTGAGGTATAACCGCTTTGCTTCATTGGATCTAGAGATTAATTTGTTTGAACAAGCATTTTTATTTAGAAATTTGTAAATAATTCATTATATTTACTATATTTACTATATTTTAATTTTTATTTTGAATGTATATGTAAATTTTTATTACTATTAAGAATTATCTAAATTAGAATTGGTAAATCAACATAGATTCATCTTAAACCAGAATTTATCAAACAGCCAAAGGATCCAATTTCTTGAGACCTATATGTTTTTTTAAATTTAAACTCAAGAAATTTGATCCTTGATTGATAGATTCTAGTTAAGTTTTAAGTTTTTATTTTAAGAATTAACTTCCATTTTTTAATTATTTTTTATACTAGCAACAACCACATTTTTAAATGTGGTTGATGTATCAACCATAACAACACATTTAAAAGTGTTTGATATTAGTCGACGAATATCAACCACATTTAAAAATGTGGTTGTTGCTAGTAGACAGCTGGCTCAACTAGGAAATAACGAAATTAAAATTTTAATAAAAATATTATTTCCAAAAGAAAATGAAAAGAAATGCATATTAAATTTAAAAAAAGACATATTAAAATAAACTAAAGTAAATTAAATAGAAAACAAATAACATAATATTAAATTAAATTAAATTAAAAATAAATAAAGTAGAATAAAGAAATAGAATAAAAGTAAAGTAAAGTAAAAATAAACTAAATTAAAGTAAATAAAATAAAATAAAAGTAAATTAAAATAAAATAAAAATAAATAAAGTAAAAAAAATGAAATGAAAGTAAAGTAAATTAAATAAAGTAAAAAATTAAATTAAATAAATAAACTAAAATAAAGAAAAATAAAATAGAATAAACTAAACTAAAGAAATAAAATAAAATAAATAAAGTAAAATAAAGAAATAAAAATAAACTAAATTAAATAAAAATAAAGTAAATTAAATCAAATAAAATTAAATAAATAATATAAATAAAGAAATTAATTAATTAAAAGAAATAAAAAAAAATTAAAGTAAAAAAAAATTAAAAACCGTTTAAACAATTCATTTTTAAATTAAATAAAATAAATAAATTTAAATTGTTAATATCAACAACTTTTAAATGTTATTTTAAAAGTTAATTTATTTTTTAAATGTGGTAAATTTAAAAAGTTTGAATTTAATATTAAATATTTTTAAATTAAATTAATATTAAATAATTTAATATTAATTTAAATATTAGTTTAGATATTAAATAAATTAAATTAATTTAGTTTTAAATATTAGTTTAGATATTGGTTTTAGTTTAATATTAGTTTTAGTTTTAAATATTAGATATTAGTTTTAGATATTTAGTTTAGATATTAGTTTTAGATATTTATACTATTATTTATAATCTAAATTTTATTATTATTATTATTATTATTTTATTATTAAAAGAAATTATTTATTAATGAAAATATAGGAAATAATAATATAAGTAAATAGATAATAAATAAATAAATAAAAATTAAATAATTAATAACAATATAAGTTGAAATATGGGTTTTGGACCGGGAGCGCTCTTGAGCTACGGTTCCTGCGCACGAAGGAGATCGCATTGAGACTGGCTCTAGGGTTCCTGCGCTTGCAGCCGCCATGGCTGCGCCTGGGGGAGGGTCCCCCCCTCCCTCCTCACCCTTCTCCGCGGAAGAGGCTTTCCGTAAGCTCACAAACCAGTGTGGAAAGAAAGCTACAGCCAACGTGATTCCGAAATTCATCAAAAAACTGGATGAAATCCCTGAAGTCGAGCTACCAGCGGAGAGCGCCATTAAAACTGCTCTTGCCCTATCATCTCGTGGACTGGTAGGCCAATTTATGGGCCTGTGGCCAACTGCAAGAACCACAGATGACTGGATACAATGAAATTGGAGGCCCCATCTGAAACACAGTGTAACGTGCTTTCCAGTAGGAAGAGGATTTTACATCTTTGAATTCATCTCAAAAGAAGATAGAGATCTAATCTTCAGAAACGGACCCTATTTCATGGGGGCCCAAGGACTCTATCTCAACAGACGGACCCCGGATTTCGATCCAAGCATTGACGTCCCAAAGGAAGTGCCGGTCTGGGTAAGGCTCCCAAACCTGCCTGCTCATTGCTGGAACCCTGATGCACTGGAAAAAATTGGAAATCGACTTGGCAGGTACATAGACAAAGCAGACCCAAAGGGGCAATATTCGTGTGCCCGAATCTGTGTGGAGGTTGATCTAGAAGCAGGTCTGCCAGAAGCGCTCAAGATCTCCATAGGCTCCTTGAGTCACTTTCAAAAACTGGATTATGAGCAACTGCCTTTCAAATGCAGGCTCTGTCATGAGCATGGACACTTTCAAAGATCCTGCCCAAAAGCCCAACCCCAGGAGGAGACTGAGGGCTGGCAACAAGTCAAGAAATCAAAATCAGCAGCCAAGATCCAAGGAAAAAGATCCACAAACTCTGGACAAAATCCAATATCAAAAGATCCCTCCAAAGCCAAAGAGACTGCCCCGGGGAAAAAAGCAGCAGATCAGTCTAAAGTTCCAACATCGAGCAAGGTAAATCAATCTCCGGACTCAGATATAGAAATAATTGGGATGGAGGAAAATGCAAATACTAACCAGGAAGGAAATCTAGAAGCTGGAGAAATCCCCCAGGAAGAGAACGAGGGAAGACCTTCCCAAGAGCAATTAAATAACCAACCTCCAGAACCCTCAAAAATCTCATCTGACCCAAAGACTCCTAAAGATATGGATCATGAGCCTACCAATCTGGATTCTGAATCAGGGGGATGCACGGAAGAAGAAGCCTCAGACACCAGCAGCTCACATGCTACCCCCAATCAGCCTGCCAAAGCTCTAGGTCGCAAATAAAAAAAAAAACACAGGGAAGAAAAAGCCATTCAAGATATAAATAAAGGAGCCCAGCAAACCATTGTATCAATGATTACCAAAGGCAAGGGACGAAGGGCCCCCACCCCAAGGAGAGTTTAAATGCGGTACGCCTCCTGGAACTGTAGAGGCCTAGGCTCCAACCCCAAACAAGAAGCTCTGAAGGACATCATAAAAATCAATAAGCCTGACATCCTCTTAGTTCAGGAGACGAAATTGGAGGAATTAAACCTCCATCAAGCTGCACTCAATTTCTGGAAAAAAGGACCGGGGAAAGCCATCAGTTCTAGAGGAGCCTCGGGAGGAATTGCCACGTTCTGGGACGAATCCAAATTCAACCTCATTACAGATCACTGCAGCACGCATTGGATCTACACCAAACTTCATCATGTTGACTCCAGAATACAAGTAAGTCTGTTTAATCTCTATGTTCCTAATCTGGCCTCTGACAAAGTTCAATGTTGGGATTCGCTGGAAACCTTTCTCTCATTACACTCCCCAAACAACATTATCCTAGCAGGAGATCTCAATGTTACTCTGTCTACTGATGAAAAAAAAGGAGGTTCCCCTATAAGAGACCAATCCAGAGAATGGGTGGAGGACCTCATTCTGGGATGGGACCTCATTGATATCAAACCGGCGGTAGGGAAATTCACCTGGACTAACAAAAGGCTGGGCCCGGGGCACATAGCGGCTAGGCTTGACAGATTCCTGATTCATTCCGACTTCCTCCTGCTAGGACTCTTAGCAACCTCCAAAATCCTCCCTAACTGTATCTCGGATCACAAACCCATCCTTCTGGAGCTCTCCGTTGAAACTAATTTGGGCCCTCTCCCCTTCCGCTTCAGCCCTCTCTGGATTCTACAAGAGGACTTTCACCAAGTCGTCTCTAACTCTTGGTCAGTTCCTATTCCTGGTTCCCCCTCCTTCTCATGGGAACAGAAACTTAAAAGGCTGAAATCGGATCTTAAATCCTGGGCAAAGCAAATCACCTCTCCTACTACTGCCAGAACTGCATCCCAGAAAACCCTGGAAGACCATCAACTATCCCTGGAATCTATCAACCCCACTCCTCAGACCCAAGCTACAGAAACTGAACTTCAAAAGCATTACTACCATGCTTGTAGGGTAGAAGAAGAATACTGGCGACAAAAATCAAGGAGCTTGTGGCTCGAAAGTGGAGACAAAAACACCTCCTACTTCCACAAACAAGCGGAGGCCAAAAAGAACTTCAAGGCTGTCACCGAGATCAACTATCAGGGCTCCTCGATCAATAACTTCAAGGACATCAAATTAGCCGCCTTCAACACCTTCAAAGACCTTTTCTCAGCTCCTATTGAAGACCCCCTGAATCCCCTTGATCACCCCTTTGATACCATCCCAATTCTGGTCCAAAATGCTGATAACATCTCTCTCACTGCCCCCATTTCCATGAAGGAGCTAAAATTAGCCCTTTTCCGAATGAAACCTGACAGTGCCCCGGGCCCGGATGGCTTCACTGCAAGATTCTATACTAATTGCTGGGACATGATAAAGCTGGACCTTCTCAGAATGGTGAGGCATACGCAAAAGACCAATAAATTGGGGGGAAGCACAAACTCTGCCTTTCTTACTCTGATTCCAAAAGAAAAAGGTGCCACTCACTTCTCCAGATTTAGACCTATCTCCCTTTGTAATCTGAGCTACAAAATTGTAACCAAAATCATAGCAAATAGACTAAAAAAAGTACTGCCTCGAATAATCCCAGAAAATCAAGGAGGGTTCATAAAAGGACGTCAGATTCAAGACAACATTCTGCTGGTCCAAGAAGCAATCCATTCCAGCCATCAATCCAGAGAAGGAGGCATGGTGATTAAACTTGATTTAGAAAATGCCTTTGACAGAGTTAATCATGATTTCCTGTTGCTGGTCATGAAGAAATTAGGGTTCTCAATCCCTTTTGCCAATTGGATCCAAGGATGCATAAGCACACCCTGGATTGCTCCTCTGGTCAATGGACGACCCACTGATTTCTTTCAAGCCTCTCGGGGCCTTCGACAAGGCTACCCCCTCTCCCCGTTGCTATACGCAATCCAAGCCTCGGTCCTAAGATTCCAACTGATAAAAGCCCAGCAAATGAATGTCCTCCCTGGTCTCCTTATAGCAGCCAATGTGAATAAGATCAACCACGCACAGTTCGCTGATGACACACTCCTTCTGGGCGCAGCTAGTATCCATGTAGCAAGGAAATTCAAACATGAGCTGGATATCTACAGACATGTCTCTGGCAGCAAGATCAACTTTCAAAAAAGCAAGATTTATGGCTGGAACTGCAAAACAAGAGAGCTGGGAGAAATAGCTCGAATCTTAGGAATGGAAGCAGTCCACGAATGGGAATCCATCAACTATCTGGGGGTCCCAATCGCTAAAGGCAATCCAAAAGCAAACCAATGGAATCCAATCCTGGATAAACTTAAAAACAGGATACAAAACTGGGGATCAAATTGGCTAAACCAGGCAGGAAAAACGGTCCTTATTAAATCAGTCTTGATGAGCATTCCGATCTATCAAAACTCCATCCTCCTCGCCCCTGCCTTGATTATTGGGAAAATGGAAAAACTAATCAGGAAGTTCCTCTGGGAAGGAGGAAAAGGAAACAAGCACAAACTTCATCTGGTAGGATGGGATAAAATTCAAAATCCCTACAAGGAAGGAGGTCTGCAATTCAGAAGTATGGCTAGACAGAATATGGCCATGGGAGCAAAAATTCTTTGGAATCTAGTCTCAGGTTGAGAAACTTGGAGCAAAAAAGTCATAAGGAAAAAATACTTCCCAGGCTCAAGATTAAAATGCCTTGACAAGCCACCTCATAGAAAGAAAGGATCCCCAATCTTTAATCTCTGCAAAAAGGTCCTTGAGCACTTCACAAGCCTCCTTTACTGGATTCCTGGCAACGGGAAAAAAATAAACATCTGGGAGGACTCTATTATGGGAGACCAGCCCCTTGGAAATGCTAATGAAATTGACAACCTGAAAACCTGGATGCATCACAGAAACAAAGATACACTCTGGGACATCTCCATCTGGGAGGAAGGAGGAAAAAGAATTTGGACTGATTGGAATCTTGGCGAGGTCCCTGAGAATCTTTTAGGGGAATCCGAGCTCCTGCTACATCTTCTTCAAGGTAAAGCCCCCCTTTCAGAGACCACCAATGATAAAAGAGGATGGGGTCACGGATCTGGACAATATACAGCTGCAGAAGGGTACAAAACTCTCCAAAATGTGCATCAAGCCCCCACCAACCCAGCTAAGTGGAATTTCATCTGGAATTTTCCTAGCATTCCAAAAATAGACTTTTTTTGCTGGACGGTAGCACATAACAACATCTTAACGGGAGACACACTGAAGAGACGCGGAATGGAAGGTCCTTCAAGATGTCCTATGTGCCTCATAGATGAAGAAACAGTGACACATTTGCTTCTAACGTGCTCCTTTTCAAAAGAGGTCTGGAAGCAAGTTCTCTCCCCAAGCCATGGGAATCCTGACAGCTATGGAAGCTTATCTGAAGTATTCTCCAACTGGATTAAAAACTCCCCATTCGATCTTCATAAGAAAAAACGACTCAAAACTATCTGGATGTGGATCCCAAAAATAACCTGCTGGAAAATCTGGCTGGAACGCAATAACCGCATCTTTAGAGATGAAGCAAGCTCCAGCTCCCGGGTAGCTGCCAACTGCGTGGCCTCGTTGGGGGAAGCGGCGGACTCCAGAAATATCTCCAACACAATAAACCTCAGTCCTTTTGAGGCAAGATGGTTGGATAAATTCAAACTAAAAATTGCCCCTGAAGCAATTCCAACTCTACAGTACGAAAAATGGGAAATTCGGATGTGTGATCCTGATTTCAAAAGTTGGAGAACTGCACTAAGAGAGAATTGCCTCTTCTTTGATGGGGCTTCCAAGGGTAACCCTGGAAAAGCTGGAGCGGGGGGAATCCTCCTCAATAAAGATAATGAAATCCTCACTTCCTTTGCTTGGGGCTTAGGAATGGACACTAATAACAACGCTGAAGCTCTGGCCCTCTGGCAAGGGCTAAAGCTTGCCTTGGAGAACCATATCTCCGAGATCACAGTCTTCGGAGACTCACAGATCATTATTCAGGCCATGATTTTGAACAAGCCTCCTCCAAAGCTCAATCTCTCTAGGGTCCTGCGAAGAATCTTTATGATTGCGTCCAAGTTCAATAAAATCAATTTTTACCATGTTCTCCGTGATCAAAACGGACAAGCTGACACTGAGGCGAACAGGGCCGTGCTCCTGGGCAGGAGTATTTTATCGGTTAATGACAGAGAATCAACTTGCAATCTCCCCTAAGACAAATAAGATCCTGACAACGAATATTTGCTGGATAGCCGTGTTATTCGCGGATCAGTGTAGCTCTATGGTCAAGATTGCCATCGAGCAGGATCTCCATAACAATCTGCATCCGCCGGACGTTGTCACATTATCCCGTGACTCCTCAGGTCGCCTCTCCACCTACTTAATCAGATCGACTGGAAACTGATCACTCCATTGCGCTAAAGCTAGACTAAGCAGCAAGAAGACCAGGATACGACTGAGCAGTTCAAAATGGCATCGGTGGGATCAACTTCGGGAGGCAAATCGTTGGAAGAAAGGTTGGATGAGCTGCAACAATCAATCGACCTCCTCAAAACAAAATCAGAGGAGCAAGAAGGGCGCCAACTACACCATGCAGAAGAACTGCAAAAATGGAGAAGGTTCAATAACGATCTGCAGAACATTAAAGAGGAACTCAAAGACTCTAAGGGAGAAGTCAAATACTTTGAAGAGGTGGTCTACACCCACTTCAAGGACCTGGCCAACACCTCAGGAAACTATGGGAGTCGAATCACTACACTGGAAGCTGCTGTTAAAAAGATTCTGGAGAAGCTCAACATCGCTTAATCTCTACTCAGACCCATCCCATGCTCTCTTCGTTAATTCCAGTATTTACTTATGTTTTACAAGCTTGAACGCTGTTAGTTTGCTACATAATCCTAGAGTCTTTGGGAATCTCAAGCCCAAGAATTTTGTAATTCCAGATAGCGATAGTTATGTAACCGAGCACCCGGTGGCTGCTTCACCGGCTATTAATTAAATCTACCCTATGTTTCAGTCTAAAAAAAAAACAATATAAGTTCAATTATTTATACCTATTTCAGAATGGTTGACCTTAATCCATAGTTTGCGTTCAATCAAGATAGACTTTGAACCATGGTTAATCATTGTTTAGACATGGCTAAATTTAGTGCTTCATGGTTGACATAACTAAGAAAACATTGATGTGGATCATGGTTGACATGAGCAGGAGAACATGGCCAACCATTGTTTGACCATATTATGAAACCATATTAAGAAGTCATTCCACAGTTGGCTTTGAAGTAAAGATGACTTCAATCCAAAGTTGACACAAAACCATGAATGAATTCAATCAAATGTTGACTTCAAACCATGGTTGAATTCATTCCATAGTTGATTACAATACAAGTTTGACTACAATCCAATGGTTAACTTCAATCCAAGGTTAACTACAATCCAATATTGAATTCAATCTAAGGCTCGGTTGAATCCAAAGTTGACTTCAATCCATGGTTGAATTCAACTTGAATCCATGGTCGACTTCAGTACTTTGTTGACTTCAACCCATAGTTTTTGTTTAAACATAGTTGAATTCAATCCATGGTCGACTTCAATCCAAGGTTGACTTCATTGCTTACTTGAATTCAACCCATAGTTGACTTCCACCCATAGTTTTCATTTAAACATAGTTGAATTCAATCCATGGTTGCCTTCAATCCAAGGTTGACTCTTAAGCAAGGTTGAATTCAATCCAAGTTTGAATTCAATCCATATTTGACTTCAATCAATATTTCAATTCAATCCAAAGTTGACTTCAATATGTGGGTGATTTGATTCGAAGGTTGTCTTAAAGGTTGACCATCCTCCAATGGTTGACTTTAGTCCATTAATAATACCAACATTAATGCTTCAATCCATGTTTGACTTCAATTCATAGTTGCATTTTAAGTAAGGTTGAATCCAATCCATAGTTTACTTTTAAGCAAGGTTAACGTTAATCCAATATTGAACTCAATCTATAGTTTACCTCAATATAATGGTTGACTTTATCCAAGGTTGAATAGAAGCCTTTGTTGACTTCAATCCTTGGTTGACTACAATCCTTCGTTGACTACTATGGTTGAACATGATTGACTTTGTTTGACTATGTTTAACTATGTTGGACTGTGGTTGATTTTGGTTGACTTTAAGTGACTATGGTTATCTATTGTTGACTATGGTTGACTTGTTTGGGAGAAATTGACTTTTCATTGACATTGTTTAACTTTTGACTCTCATTGAATGTGGTAAAATTTGTTAAATAATGGTCGACTTTGGTTAATCTTGATTGGTTTTACTTGATTATGGTTTACTATGGTTGACTATGAGTGGATGTGGTTGAATTTGGTTGACTAATTAAGTATGGTTTATTTTGGTATACAATTTTTGGTTGACCATGTTTACATTGTTTGCTTTGGTTGACTTTGGCCCTTACATTGTTTGGTTGACTATGTTTACATACATTGTTAGCTTTGTTTGGTTAACCATGGTTAACTGTGGTTTACATTGTTTGGTTTACCATGGTTGACTTTGGTTGACATTGATTAACTTTGGTGGCTTGGGTGTGGTTGATTTTGGTTGACTTTCGTTGACTTTGGTTGTTTGGGAATGATTGTATTTGGTTGTTTTGGATGACTTTGGTTGTTTGGGCATGGTTGACGTTGGTTGTTTAGGCACGGTTGACTTTGAATGAATTTGGTAGTTTGTGCATGGTTGACTTTAGTTGAATGGTTTATATATCGTTTACAATGTTTGATTGACCATGTTTACATTGTATGGTTTGTTATGGTTGACTTTGGTATACATTGTATGGTTTGTTATGGTTGACTTTGGTATACATTGTTGGTTGACCGATCAGTTAACTTTAGTTAGGCATAATTGACTTTGGTTTACCATGGTTGGCCATGATTGACTATGGTTAAGTTTGATTGACTAATTGACTATGAATATCCATTGTTGACTATGGTTGACTTTGTTTCTCTGCAACTGATTTTTAACATTGTTTGACTTTTGACTCTCGTTGAATTTGGTTACCTTTGGTCAATAATGGTTGACTTTGGTTAACTTTGGTAGGTTTTGCTTGATTATGGTTTACTACACTCAACAATGAGTGGATGTGGTTGAATTTGGTTCACTAATTGATTATGGTTGACTTTCGTTTATAATGTTTAGTTGACCATGTTTACATTTTACTTTGGTTGACATTGGCCCTTGCATTGTTTGATTGACCAGGGTTGAATTTGGTTTGGATTGTTTGGTTGAGCGTGTTAACATTGTTTGATTTGTTTGGTCAACCATGTTTGACTTTGGTTTACATTGTTTGGTTTTCCATGGTTCGCTTTGGTCGACCTTGGTTGTTTGGTTGACTTTGGTTGTTTGGACATGGTCGACTGTGGTTGAATTTGGTTGACATTGATTGTTTGGACATGATTGAATTTAGTTGTTTTGGTTAACTTTGGTTGTTTGGGAATGGTAGACTTTGTTTGAAGTTGCTTGAATTGTTTACATCATTTACATTGTTTTGTTGACCATGTTTACATTGTATGCTTGTTTATTGTTGACTTTGGTTAACATTATTTCAGCATGGTTGAATTTTTTTTATTCGATGGGGTTGACCTTGGTTATTTGGTTAACTTTGGTTGTTGTGGTTGACTTTGATTAAATTTGGTTCTTTGGGCATGGTTGACTATGTTGACTTTGGTGGAATTTAGTTGTTTTAGTTGACTTTGGTTGTTTGGGCATAGTTTCCTTTGGATGACTTTGATTGTTTAGGCATGGTTGACTTCGACTGACTTTAATTTACATTATTTCTATGAATTTGGTTTACATTGTTTAGTTGTCCATAGTTTATTATCTTTAACTATGGTTTACATTGTTTGGGCATGGTTGAATTTGGTTTAGTTTGGACGACTTTGGTTTGTTTGTTTGAATTTGGTTGTTTTTGTTGACTTTGGTTGTCTAGGCATGGTTGTATTTGTTTGACTTTGGTTGTTCGGGCATGGTTGGCTTTGTTTGACTTTGTTTGGGCATGGTTGGCTTTGTTTGGGCATTGTTGAGTTTGTTTGAGTAAGATAGACTATATTAATCCATTGTTGACCATTGTTTACAGATGGTTGACTTTAGTGCATCGTGGTTCCATATGGTTGCATCATAGTCTACTATGGTCAACTTTAGTTAACCATGGTTCACTATGTTTAGCCATGGTTGAAGACATCTCATTTTTTACCATGGTTAACTTTGGTTAACCATGGTTAACTATGGTCGATGTTGGTTAAACATGGTTGACTTTAGTGAACCATGGTTGACATCAAATGGTTAGTTATGGAGGACCATGTTAAATCATCATTGATCATGGTTGAAATAACCAAAATAACCATGGTTGACTTCAATCCATGGTTGAGTCAATCCAAGGTTGACTTCAATCCATAGTTGAATTCAACCCATGTTTTTTGTTTAAACATAGTTGAATTCAATCCATGGTTGACTTCACTACTTGGTTGAAGTCAATCCATAGTTCACTTCAACCCGTAGCATTTGTTTACACATAGTTGAATTCAATCCATGGTTAACTTCAATCCAAGGTTGACTTTTAAGCAAGGTTGAATTCAATCCAATGGGTGACTTCAATCCAAGTTTGACTTCCATCCATATTTGAATTCAATCCAAACTTGACTTCAATATATGGGTGATTTGAATTGAAGGTTGACTTCAATCGAAGGTTGTCTTAAAAGGTTGACAATGCTCCAATGGTTGAATTTAGTCCAATAATAATACCAACATTAATGATTGCAATCCGTGGGTGACTTCAATCCATGTTTGACTTCAATTCGTAGTTGAATTTCAAGTTGGGTGGAATCCAATCCATGGTTGACTTTTAATCAAGGTTAAATTCAATCCAAGATTGAATTCAATCTATAGCTGACCTAAATATAATGGTTGACTTCAATTCATAGTTTGACTTCATTTCATTGTTGACTACAATCATTGGTTGACTTCAATACATAGTAGATATTGTATCATGGTTAACTTTGGTTGGGCATAATTGACTTTGGTTTATTATGGTTGACCATGATTGACTACGTTTAACCATGTTTTACTATGGTTGAGTTTGGTTGACTAATTGACTATGGTTATCTATTGTTCACTATGGTACAGACTTGTTTGGCCGAAATTGACTTTTCGTTGACATTGTTTGACTTTTGACTCTCATTGAATTTGGTTAACTTTGGTAAATAATGGTTGACTTTGGTTAACTTTGGCTGGTTTTATTAGATTATGGTTTACTACGTTTGACTGAGTCGATGTGGTTGACTTTGGTTGACAAAGTGAGTATGGTTGAATTTGGTATACAATGTTTGGTTGACCATGTTTACATTGTTTGCTTTGTTTGGTTAACAATGGTTGACTTTGGTTTACATTGTATGGTTTACCATGGTTAACTTTGGTCGACCTTGGTTGTTTGGTTGACTTTGGTCGACAATGATTGACTTTGGTTGTTTGGGCGTGGGTGACTCTGGTTTACTTTGGGCATGATTTAATTTGGTTTTTTGCATGACTTTGGTTGTGTAAGCATGGTTGACTTTGGATGACTTTAGTTGTTTGGACATGGTTGACTTTGGTTGAATTGTTTAAAATGTTTGATTCACCATGTTTAGATTGTATGGTTTTCTATGGTTAACTTTCGTTTACATTGTTTGGTTGACCATGTAAACATTGTTTACTTTGATTGACTTTCGCGCTTACATTATTTGGTTGACTATGGTTGACTTAGATTTACATTGTTAGGTTGACCTTGCTTACATTGTTTACTTTATTTTGGTTAACCATGGTTGACTTTGGTTTACATTGTTTGGTTAAACAAGCTTGACTTTGGTCAACCTTAGTTGTTTGGTTGACTCTAGTTCTTTTGGGTGACTTTGATTAAATTTAGTTGTTTGGGCATGGTTGATTATGGTTGACTTTGGTTGACTATGGGCATGGTTGAGTTTGGTTGTTTGGGCATAGTTTCCTTTGGATGAGTTTCCTTGTTTGGACATGGTTGCCTTTGGATGACTTTCATTTAAAGTGTTTGGTTCACCATGGTTGACTTTGTTGATCATTGTTTACTATGCTTAAACATCGTTATGTTATTTGGGCATGGTTGAATTTTGTTGATTCGACAGGGTTGACCTTGGTTGCTGACTGTGATTGACTTTTGTTGAATTTAGTTGTTTTGCATGGTTGAATTTGGGTGTTTTAGTTGACTTTGGTTGTTTGGACATGGTTGACTTCAAATGAATTTGGTTGTTTGGGCATGGTTGACATTGGTTGACTTTGCTTGAATTTTTTACTTCGTTTACAATGTTTGGTTGACTATGTTTACAATGTTTGGTTGTTTTTTGTTCAGTTTGGTTGACTTTTGTTTACATTATTTGATTAGACATGTTTACGTTGTTTACTTTGTTTGGTTAACTATGGTTGACATTGGTTTACATTCTTTGATTGACCATGATTGACTTTTTCTTGAAGTTGGTTGTTTGGTTGACTTTGGTTGTTTTGGTTGACATTGATTAACTTTGGTTGTTTGGGCATGGTTGAATTTGGTTGGTTTGGTTGACTTTGGTTATTTGGGCATGGTTTCCTTTGGTTATTTTGGCATGTTGGTTTGGTTGACTTTCAAAACCATGTAAGTATGATCTTAAATTTTAATAAGATTATTCTCACTGTTAGCTTTGAGTATTACATAGCATGTGATTTCTTTTCTTGTATCAATAATACATATATTTTCACTTATTTTATTTTTTCCTCATCAAATTTTACAATTGAGTTTAATATGTATACAATTTTCAAAGTTGTCATCAAATTTTACAATTGAGTTTATTATGTATACAATTTTCATATTTTAGGAGATTTTATGAGATATATGAAACTTTAAGTTGAAGTTGGCTAAGGATGGTCGCAAAGGTTTAGATATAATATGAAGTTAGAAGTTGGCTAAGGATGATCCTTCCACTAACTTCATATTACATCTAAACTATTAAGTTTGAAGTTTTGTATAAATGTGGTTTTAATGTAGTGTGATTAACATATTATTAATATTAACTTTAATTTTTTTAATAATGAATTATTACGGTTATTAATGTTATTACCATGCTATTAATGTTATTAACATGTAATTAGGTTGTTAATGTTAATGTTAACGTTTTTAATAATGAATTATTAAAGTTACTAAGGTTATTAAGTTTTGTATAAATGTTGTCAAAATTAATATTAGTAACATGTTATTAATCTTAATGTTGATATTGTAATTAAAATTAATTGTGTTAATATTAATGAAGAATAGTTAATTATTAATATTATTAAGTTTTTATAAATATTGTTATTAACATTATTAATACTAATAATGTTATTAAAAATAATATTAATATTACTATCACAATCACATTTTAATAATACAAATAATTAAGATTATTTTTGTTAATAATAATGTAAAAATCAAATTTCAATATTATGTTAAATTAATGTTATTAGTTCATGTTATTAATGTTAATGTTAATGTTTTTAATAGTGAATTATTAAAGTTACATTAATGTATTTTCAGTAGTTAATTATTAATATTATTAAGTTTTGAATAAATATTGTTATTAATATTATTAATATTAATAATGTTATTAAAAATAATATTAATATTATTATCACAATCACATTTTAATATTAATAAAAATAATGTTAATTAAAATTAATAATAATAATATAAAAATCAAATTTCAATATTATGTTAAATTATGAAAGCTATAAAGTGATAATTTTATAAGATTATGTTTTTTAATATTACTAGGTCTAAATCCTAGGCTCTATCAAATGCTAAGAGGGATCAAATCTACCGATGTGCAAACTTCTTCTTGAATAGCTCCTTGAGTGCAAAGCCACCTAATCCTAAGCTCTAAAGTCTCTAGTTTAAGTCTCATATTTACTTTTTACATTGTATTATTCATTTTTTTATGGCCCACATAATATTTATTACTTTTTATTTTGTATTATTATTTTATGTTTACTTTGTATTATTTTGTTATTGGACAAACACTTTAAAGTCTCATATTTACTTTTTACTTTGTATTATTCTTTTTTGTTTATGGCCGATATAATATTTACTACCTAATACTAAGCTCTAAAGTCTCTAGTTTAAGTCTCATATTACTTTTTACTTTGTATTATTTTTTTTGTTTACTTTGTATTAACTTGACAAACACTAGACAAACACTCACTCACAAGATCTCCCCCATAGTGAGTTGTAGAGCGCCGATGTTACAAATAATTATTTTATTAATTATTTTATATATATTAATACACCCCATAAAATAATTGCACCCAACAAAAATAGATGTTATACATCCTAGTTGGCAGTGATGTGTTAAGGTTCCTTAATTGCACCAATTATTACTAACATTTAAAATCTAGATTTGAGATTTATATATTTTATTTAAATAATAACTACGCTCTCCAAATTATTGTAAAAGATATGAAACTTTGATTGTTTTTCATTTAAATATATGAAATTTTGGTTGTTTTTCATTATGAAACTTTGATTGTTTTTTAAATTTTAAGTGAATATTTAAACCTTTTGAGTAAAATGGCCATTTACTTCGATCTACTAACGCAAAAAGACCCAGTGCTAAGTTAAGAGTTTGACTTTACACCTAACCATTCAGATCACTTGATGAAGTAGGTTCATTTAAATATAGTATAACCTTAGAGTTATTGTATTGCTGCTGGAATGCTGAAGTAGGTTCATTTAAATATAGTATAACCTTAGAGTTATTGTATTGCTGCTGGAATCCGTTCCAAGAAAGGGTGCATTTTGATTAATTGTTATTGAAATTATAATCAATTTTACAATGCCGGTCCTCCATAAATATGGTGTTAACATGATGATGTGCATTTGATGTTGCAGATGTAACACAGCGGTGCATTTAAAATGTTAGAAATTTAGAGTTATTGTATTGCTGCTGGAATCCGTTCCAAGAAAGGGTGCACTTTGATTAAATGTTATTGAAATTATAATAACTTTACAATGCCGGTCCTCCATAAATATGGTGTTAACATGATGATGTGCATTTGATGTTGCAGATGTAACACAGCGGTGCATTTAAAATGTTAGAAATTTATTATGTTAGAGCTTCAAACGATTTACAATAAAGTGAAAATGGTGTTTATGTCCAGGCACAGATGGACAGGACGATGTGAAGCTCATCTTTGGGACAAGTATTGTTGGAATCAATCACAAAGCAAGAAGGGCCGACAAGGTGATAATGAATGATATTTTGATCTTTATGCTCAGTTTCAATAATTCTTTATTGAAACTGAGCATAAAGATTATTTTTCAAAAACAAATTATAATTAACCATAGAAAATCTATTTGTCAAGATCACATTCCAAAACGAAATTCTTATATCTTATATAAAAATAAAAAACCAAAACACAAAATTACACTTAGGTTCAACCCTAATTTACATTTCCCATTGAAAAAATTAATACCGTTGAATGTTCAGACGGAGAACAATGACATGTTTTCAATGTCGACATTACAAATTTATTGGACCTCGGTGCAAGTTCAGCACAAGTTCAGAGCCTAGATTGATGGAAAATCAGAAGTTTTTGTCCCAAATTCAATCCAATGTGAATCTGAACAAATTGGATCGAGTCGTAAGATATTTCCATCATCATTAATTTCACACAGTGGCTCCTACAGGCACCCCTTGAAACAGCAATCCATTTATCACCAGTAGCGTGCTTTATCCTTTTCATACTCTTGTTTCCTTCTTTTGTAAAGATCCAATGCTTTCTGCAAAAAATGCAGCAAAGTAAGAAAACATGGTACCCATACAGTCATTATAGCTGGGATTCGAAACAATGTAATCAATAGTCTTGAACAGAAGCAAATTAGTATTGAAATGCACCGTCTGGCAACTTGGGAAGTTGTAGTCTGTCTGTCTCTAGAGCCTCCACAGCACCTTCATCGGCCTGACAATAATTTGATAACAACAATTATCAGAACTAGCACAACAACAAGAATATCTACCGAGTTCATACAAAATAAAATTTGATTCGCATTAATCCCTATGAATACCATTAACTTCAAATCTTTATCTTCATCTTCATCCTCTACTTGTTGAGTTAATGGGTTTTCTGGCTGAGATTGAGTTTGCCATTGTAGAGGAATGCCCAACAGATTGAGATAGTATTCTTTCCTCTGCTCTTCCGGATCTTTCTTAGGTTCAGCCTTGCCCTTCAATGAATCCTTAATGCTGGAGTTTTTCTGACTCTTTCAGTAGAGCAAATAGAAAATTAAAGGTCCAATTCAAAGAATCCTTCATGCTGGAGTTTTTCTGACTCTTTTAGTAGAGCATCTATGGCATTATGATAATATGGAAATGTCTCTGATTTTTCATAATTATTTTTTCTTCAAAACCTTCGTTACTGAAGCTTTGTTTTGTAATTTTAACGCATTCTGTTAGGTGCATGGGGTAACCAAATCATCGACCATGTGAAATTGCAATTTACCTACGTATGTTCCTGTAGCCTCTCATGCTATACTGATAAAAAGCAGCTCCCAACTTGTTTTAGTTGAAAATAAAATACTGAAACGTCGTGAATTTTGTGTGTCGCAGGAGCATACGATGAGGAGGAAGCTGCAGCCCACGAGTACGATCTTGGTGCTCTGAAATATTGGGGACAGGAGACAGTTGTCAATTTTCCAGTTAGACCATATTCCCCATATTAGAATTAAAAAGAAATAAATCAATTTACCTTTTCAGGATGTAACCACGATATACAAATTCCAGAACCAAATCATATACAACTATTCCTATTCAAAGTTGTGGAATGAACTTGGCATTTAACCACAAAATATATTATAAGTTAACTTCAAGAAATTTATAACCATAAATATGTTTCCCATTACAAATCAGGGTTCATACAAACGTCCTTCATGGCCGCGCCCCATTGTTTGGGCGTTGTTAACCAGATAACGTAATTAGAAGCAATAAAATACATATTACCTTTGCCATCTTCCCACACATAAGGCCTGCTAAAAAAGTACAGACAACAATATTTATAGTATAGCCACAAGCATGCTAATCTACTGGAACAACAGGAGTTAAACCATTCAAACGTTTGGTCTCCAATTACCAAACCCTAATAATCTCTGATTGCAAATTCCCAGAGGCTTATGAAAATTTCATCAGAGATTAAAATCCATTGCCAAGAATCATAAAGGAGAAATCTGTTCCTTTTCCTGAAACCACTCATCCATTGCATCTACAACAGAAACCTTCAAACGAAAAAAAAAAATTATGTATCTACAAGTTTCCGGAAAACTTGATCTTCCGGGACTTTATAACCAGAATGCATATGAGGGAAATATTTAACAACAAACCCCAGGGATCCTCAATAAAAATGTGAGTCAGAGATAATCAAATGCAGTTGAAATCGAAATCACAGTAATATAATGCTTCAGATCTCAAATGATGTACTCGAGACATGTGTAAGGCTGAAAATTTCTGAAATGTCAATAACCATTATATATGATTAAGATAACAAATCCATTATTTTCTTTCATTACACTACAGTGAATACAGTGCATTTGACAGCCGATTCTTTGAGGAATTTTTTTTCAACACACAGATTACCAATTGCCCATGCAACACATAGATTACCAACGATGCCAACGCTGTGTTTAATCTGGAAAAAGCATTCGCCGGATTCAGGCTGATACGCATTGCGCCTAAATGGTTATTAAACTTGCCTTTCACAGAGCATCATCTCCAGCCCGTATGGGAAAGGAAACGATCAACGCTTCATTTAACCCATTGAAGCTACCGCCTCGCAAAGGCTCGGATCAAATAAAAAACTGACTCCCCCTGGCATTTGGATTAATGAAAAAAACTGTAGATTAAGAAATGACGGTTCAGTATGCTGTTTGCCAAAAGCAAATCTGGGCCATTAGATGTGTGTGTTGGATGAATATTTTTTAGGGTATATGCCAAATCAATGCATCTTTGCCATCCATTTTTAATTAGGGAGTAAAACCCCTCCCACTACAATTCTCATGCGATCCCCTCCCACCACAATTCTCATTGTAACGTTTATCAACGAAAAATAAAATATATTTTATAATTTAATAGAGTTAAATATATTTAATAAAAAATATTATTTTATTATTATATATAATTTAAATAAATATTTTATTATTATATAAAATAAGTTGACCCTAAAAGTTGTACATATTCATACTCTAAATGAATACGATTAAATATATTTAATAAAAAATATTATTTTATTATTATATATAATTTAAATTAATATTTTATTACTATATAAAATAAATGAATATATACATAATATAAATAGTTATTTTTTCCCCTTTAAATAGATAGTATATTTTTGTATATTAAAATATATTTAAAAATTTAAAAGTAAAAGTCAATTGAATGATTTAAGAAGCCCTATTTTTGCCTATTATAAAAAGAAATTAATATATAAGATTATATTGTATTTTTGTATATTAAAATATATTTAAAAGTTTAAAAGGAAAAGTCACTTGAATGATTGAATGATTTAAGAAGACCCTATGTTTTAGGGTTACAAAAAGAAATTAATATATACTAAAATCGTATTTGTATAATGAAACGAGTCTAAAGAAAAGAAATTAATATATACTAAAATCGTATTTGTATAATGAAACGAGTCTAAAGGTTGAAGAAAATAATGAAGAAGAAAAGGAAAAGAAATAAAAATATTTTTGTAAAATATTATTTATAAATTTAAAAATAAAAGTCATTTGAATGATTTAAGAAATCTTTATTTTTGCCTATTGTAAAAAGAAAAATATTATTTTATTATTATATATAATTTAAATTAATATTTTATTGTTAATATTTTATTACTATATAAAATAAATAAATATGCACATAATATAAATAGCTATTTTTTTCCCTTTAAATAGATAGTATATTTTTTATATTAAAATATATTTAAAATTTTAAAAGGAAAAGTCACTTGAATGATTTAAGAAGGTCCTATTTTTGCCTATTATAAAAAGAAATTAATATATACTAAAATCATATTGTATTTTTTTCTATTAAAATATATTTAAAAGTTTAAAAGGAAAAGTCACTTGAATGATTGAATGATTTAAGAAGACCCTATTTTTTAGGGTTACAAAAAGAAATTAATATATACTAAAATCATATTTGTATAATGAAACGAGTCTAAAAGTTGAAGAAAATAGGAAGAAAAGAATGGAGAAGAAAATGAAAAGAAATAAAAATATTTTTGTAAAATATTATTTAAAAATAAAAATCATTTGAATGATTTAAGAAATCCCTATGTTTGCCTATTATAAAAAGGAATTAATATATACTAAAATCATATTGTATTTTTGTATATTAAAATATATTTAAAAGTTTAAAAGGAAAAGTTACTTGAATGATTGGATGACTTAAGAAGACCCTCTATTTTACTATTAGGAAAATAAATTAATATATACTAAAATCATATTGTTGCTTAATAAAAACGAGTCTAGAAGTTGAAGAAAATAAAAAGTAGAGAATGGAGAAGAAAAAGAAAAGAAATAAAAATATTTTCTATATAAATTAAGTTATTAATATTATAAAAAAAACTTATTTTTTATATAAATTAAGTTATTAATATTAATTATAATATAAATATATAATTTTAATTTTTCATTTATATTATTTTAATACTTTGAAAATAATAGTAAAAAAAAATATTTTATAATTTTGATGTAATTAAATATATTTAATAAAAATTATTATTTTCTTATATGATTTAAATAAATATTTTATTATTAATATTATATTCATAAATGAATATATACGAATGACCAAGTATGTACAACTTTTAGACTCAATGAATATATACAACTTTTAAATTAAATGAATATGAAAATGAATATTTGAATATGTAAAACTTTCTATTTGAATATTTACAGCTTTTAGACTTATAGTGTAAAAGTTGCACATATTTATAGTCTAAATGATTAAATACATTTAATAAAATTATCATTTTATTTTTATTATTATGTATGGTTTAAATGAATATTTTATGGTTATATAAAATAAGTTGACTTTAAAAGTTATGCATATTCATAGTCTAAATGAATATGATTAAATATATTTAAGAATTTTTTTTATGATATATCATATTTAGATAAATATTTTATTATTATATAAAATAAATGAATATGTAAATAACATAAATAATTATTTTCTTTTTTTTCTATTATATTTTGTGTATTAATAAATGAATATGTAAATAATATAAATTTTTTTTTTTTTCTCTTAAATATAAATTATATTTTATGTATTAAAATATATTTAAAAGTTAAAAAAGGAAAAGTCACTTGAATGATTCAATAAAACTCTTTTTTAACTATTATAAAAAAAAAAATATATGTTAAGATCTTATTGTTGTATAATGAAAATGAGTCTAAAAGTTGAGGAAAATAAGAAGTAAAGAATGGAGAAGAAAAAGAAAAAGATAAAGAAATTGAAATATTTTCCATATAAATTAAGTTATTAATATTAATATAATGAAAAAATAATATCAATTTCTTGCCATTTTATATATGATTATCATATAAGGGTATTCGCATGAAGCTGGTATCCAAAAGGTTGCAATTATAGTGCGTGAGTGGAAAAAAAACAAAGACCGACACGGGCCTCTAAACACGCATATGCGCTTCTGCTTTGGCAATGCCGATCGTCCACGTTGGTGAGTTGATGTGGATAAAACAAGCACGTACGCGCTATTAAAAGCACACACGCGTATATGATAACCACGTTAATAGGTGCATGCACGCATTATTAACGCATACGCAAAACTAGGCATGAATGCGTGCACGCTCCTATGTTTTTTTATAAAAAAGAACAATTCGCGGGTTTGTTATCACAATAACAAACCCGTGAGCGAGCAGTGAAGAACTTGGAGCCACATGAGCGCGTTTTGGAGCACCCAACGACCTCCCACTCAACATCAAACTCAACCTCCACTCCATTGCTGCCAGTGCCTCCAGGTAGGTGCTCACCCATTCCTTTTTTTGTTTTTCATTACAATTTTAAATTAAAAAAATTTACAATCAATTAAAAAACAACAAATTTTCATTGCAGATAAATTACACCTAACAAAATGAGAAACAGACCACAACCATTAGAGAAAACCATCGAAACTGAACCGTCAGACGATAACATTAACATTGGAATGGACAATGAACCTGATGATGAACCATTTGAAAACCCCGAGGATGATTTACATCAAGATTTAAACCAATGAAGGGTCTTAAGCTATGATTTGAAGAGCACGAAGGAACCCTCTTAGGTTTCCCTGGCTACATCATTGCGAAACATCATTGAATCTATCAACATTGCCCACAATGAGATCACTAATCTGAGCCAATATAGGGCTCGAATGAGGGAGCACTATTCCAGTGAGATATCAAAAGAACAAATTAAAGACCTCAACATCACAAAAGCACAATTGTACAACAAATTCCTAGATCCCAGGACAGGGCTGCCTCTAGATGTGAGGAAGAGACGGGTTTGCATGGACTGGTGTAATTATCAGCCATGGAGAGATAACTAGAGAAAGAGATGGTTTATGGTGTTTGACAGGCCCCCATGCAATAATTTGGAGGTCCCACAGTATTTTCTTAGGAAATTATGGGCTGAGTTTGAGCTAGTCTACCATGTCAATTATTTTGAAATCATTGAGTTTCAGGGTGTCGGTCTTGGCTCTGCCCAAGATTGACCTCAGGCCCGCCACAACCCACTCAGAGGACCACCTGCACCTAGGTGAGAGCCAAACCCCCCTCTTAAGCCACCTTGGTTTGGTAGCGGCCTAGATGAGATTGATGACTCTGTTAGATGTGCCACACGTCATCTACTTAGACATACCACATTTGTGGCTATGTCTTCACAGAGCCGGGAGGACAACGATGAGACACACACTGCTACATGGTCTATGGGTGGCGGCCGGGACAAACCAGGTATAGGTGGAACCCAGGCGGGGCCATCTAGTTTGACTGGAACATCATCACATCGTTGTTCTCACTGTGGTCATTTTTTCCATGGTCCTATGCAGCATCATGTGATGAAGAGCTACATGGGCTAGGTTAGCTATTGTTTTATTTAATGTTCAAGTATTTATTGTATGTTATTCGATATCATATTTTTTAATATATTTAACTTTGAATTCAATATTGTTGACTTTATTTGTTTTAATGTATAGATATTCGGGGTCGAGTCTCCATACTCCAGGTGGGAGGACATTGGTTCCTTCGACCTAAATCGAGCCATGGCATCGGGAGAGGAGATTGCAGCACCATACACACAAGTAACTTCTTTACTTTGAATAATTAGATCCATTTATGAGTAATTTGTGTTCAATAATTAAATATCTCTATCGCTATTCTTGCATCTTGCCTTCCAATCTCACACAAATTAGTTAGCACTGAGTAACCATTTTTTGTATTATCATCATTTAAAACTAAAATCAAAATGAATAATTCTCACAAAAAAGTCTATCATATTATCATCGGATTTTATAGTTGTGTTTATCATATTGTCTAAATTATTGAGCGCTATAAATTCATATAATCGAGCAAAAAAAAAATGAAACCTTATCAAACACGAAAACATAATAAAAGTAGACATGTGTTCATGTTCACTTTAGGCATCCTTTGCTTCTCCATTTTCAACTGCTTTTATTTATGATGCTACTTGTGCTTATTCTATGTCTTCATAATCACCAAGATCCCGTTGAACTGCAAAGTATTTTGGATGAATACCGTTCACTGAACCTATGGAAACTATAGGGTGTAATGTTACAAGGAATTTCTAAATCTGTAGCCAACTTCTCTAACCTTTCACTCTATGCTCCCATTCTGTTTTCCATATCCAAAATCCTAGCCAATTGGTCTTCATGATGACTACATATACTTTGATTAATATGCAAAATTACCTCTTGTAAGGTGTTCATTTGTGGTGATAAGCACCTCAGGGCATTGTGAAGCTTTGTAAATCCATAATAACACACTCATCATGTTGATTGTTTTCTTCCATAGTATCAACATAAAGTACAAGAGAAAGGGTGCTTGGAGAAATAACCTAAATTGCAAAGAAATTGCCTAAGTCTCCATTGAGATCACCTAGATAATAAACCAAAAAAGGATTGCCTAAAAAACAATAGTTCAAGTTTTCATCCACAAACCAATATTGCCAATTAAAATAATCATGTAATAGTCCAATTCTTAACAAAGAAACAAACCAAACAAAAGTATTCCCATACTCCCCTGCACTTATTGTCCCTACGTGCTTATCTCTGCTATTGTTATTGTGGTGAGTGACTTAATGCTCTAATTGTTGTGTGTTTTAGTGTGGATTCTTGATTCATTGATGTCATTTGTAGGTTGGTGGAACCTAGTTTTTTAATAGAAGAAATGATTGCTAAACCTAAGAAAAAAAATTAACTCTACCATATTTTTAAGAAAAACAAAAATAAAATAATGGCACATTCATAGTTTAAACAAGTCATACCTTGGAAACTTCTCAAGGATAAAACCAATAAAATAAGAACACAAGATTCTACCTCCAATAAATCTTTCCATCTCTTCCTAGTTGCCTCATATCACAACGTTATTTCACTTAGTATATTTTGGCTCTAATCCAATTTATATTACTGCTCTTACAAGGTATTCACAGTGATACTATAATAAGCAAATCAATCACTAATTCACCCACAATACTCTCTGCTTACACCTAAATCACCTTGCCATTTCATCTCCTAAGTCTACCTACCCTACCAAATTGGTACACTTGGGACACTTCAAGACGTTGGGTTTCATCTAGGGGACCCCCCACACCGTGCCTCCAATGCCTGGAAATGGTGCTAATGTGCCATCTCCAAAGCTAGGGTTTTGCTGAGTGAAGGCCATGCTAATTTCTCTCAAGGGGGTCATTTCTCATCCGAAGTCTCTCAAGCGTGTGTGGCCATTGTGAACACATCCACAATGGCCATATGCACGCATGGGAGCTAACGGAACCCAAATCCGCTCATTGGTTTGGGTTTCGTGCCCCCGGAGCAAATCCTCAAAGTGTCCCTGAATGGCCACGGGGTGCATGACCAAAATTCATGTAGCACCAAAACAGTGACTCCGGTCGTGAATCCGTCGATTCCAATGGATTCAGAACTCCGGTTTTCAGCTAGGGGATCCCCCACACCATGCCTCCAATGCTTGAAAATGGTGCTAATGTGCCATCTCCAGAGCTAGGGTTTTGCTCATTGAAGGCCATTCCAATTTCGCTCAAGGGGGCCATTAATCTCATCCGAAGGCTCGTGGGTGTGGGTGGCCATCATGAACACGTAAAAAATGGCCATACGCATGTGTGGGAGATGATGGAACCCAGGTATGCTCGACGATTTGGGTTTCATGGCCCCGAAGCAAATCCTCAAAGTGTTCGTGAATGACCATGGGGTTCCTGACCAAAATGCCCGTAGAACAGAAACCGTGACTCTGGTTGAAAATACGTCGATTCCAATGGATTTGGGGCTCTGAGTTTCAGCTAGGGGACCCCCCACACCATGCCTCAAACGCTCGAAAATGGTTCTATTGTGCCATCTCCGGAGCTAGGGTTTCGCTCAGTGAAGGCTATGCCAATTTCGCTCAAGGGAGTCATTTCTCATCTGAAGTCTCTCGGGCATGCATGGACATCATGAACACATCGACAATGTCTATACACATGTGTCAGAGCTGACGGAACCCAGGTCTTCTCGCCGCTTTGGGTTACGTGGCCCCATAGCAAATGCTCAAAGTCTCCCTGAATGACCCTGGGGTGCTAAACCAAAATTCCCATAGCACCAAAACCATGACTCCGATCGCAAAGCCGTCGATTTCGATGGATTCTAGATGCCAGTTTATAGCTGGGGACCCCCCCACACCATACCTCCAACACCCGAAAATGGTTCCAATGTGCCATCTCCGAAACTAGGGTTTTGCTCAGTGAAGGCCATGCCAATTTCACTCAAGTGGGGCATTTATCATCAGAAGGCTCATGGGCGTGCGTGGCTACTGTGAACAAGTCCAAAATGGCCATACTCATTTGTGGGAGCTGACGAAACCCAGTTCTGCTCGCTGGTTTAGGTTCCGTGGCCCCGGAACAAATCCTCAAAGTGTCCCTGAATGGCCATGGGGTGCCTGACCAAAATGCCTGTAGCACCAAAACCATGACTCCGATCGCGAATCCGTCAATTACGATGGATTCGTTGCACCAGGAACTAGCTGGGGGACCCCCCACGCTGTGCCTCCAACGCCTGAAAACGGTTCCAATGTGCCATCTCTGAAACTAGGGTTTTGCTAAGTGAAGGCCATGCCAATTTCACTCAAGGGTGCCATTTCTCATCTGAAGGATCCCGGGAGTGCATGGCCACCGTGAAAAATTCCATAATGGCCATACACATGTGTGGGATCTGGAGGAACATAGATCTGCTCATCGGTTTGGGTTCTGCGGTCCCGGAGAAAATCCTCAAAGTGTCCTTGAATGGCCACGAGGTGCTTGACCAAAATGCCCGTAGAACCAAACCGTGAATTCGGTCGCGAAGCCATCAATTTCGGTGGATTCAGGATGCCGATATCTAGCTGAGGGACCCCCCACACCATGCCTCCAATTCTCGAAAATGGTTCCTATGTGCCATCTCTAGAACTAGGTTTTTGCTCAGTGAAGGCCATGCCAATTTCGCTCAATGGGGCCACTTCTCATCAAAAGGCTCCCGGGCGTGCATGGCCACTGTGAACATGTCCATAATGGCCATACGCACATGTGGGAGATGATGGAACCCATTTCCTCTCGCTGTTTTGGGTTCTGTGCACCCGGAGAAAATCCTCATAGTGTCCCTGAATGGCCACGGGGTGCTTGACCAAAATTCCCGTAGCACCAAAACCCTGACTCCGATTGTGAAGCCGTCAATTTATATTGATTCAGGACATGGGGATCTAGTTTGTGAACCCACCACACCATTCTTCTAATGCCCAAAAACAATGTCAATGTGCCATATCCAGAACTAGGGTTTTGCTTAGTGAAGGCCATGCCAATTTCTCTCAAGGGGGGCATTTCTCATCCGAAGGCTCCCGAGAGTGCATGGCCACTGTGAAAAATTCCACAATGGCCATACGCATGTGTGAGAGATAAAATAACCCATATCCTCTCACTGGTTTGGGTTTCGTGGCCCCAGAGCAAATCCTCAAAGTGTCCCTGAATGACCACGGGGTGCCTAACCAAAATGCCCGTAGCACCAAAATCGTGAATCCGATTGCGAAGCCGTCGATTCTGATGGATTCATGATATAGCTGGGGGACCCCCCACACCATGCCTCCAACGCCTGGAAACGGTTCCAATGTTCCATCTACGGAACTAGGGTTTTTCTTAGTGAAGGCCATGCCAATTTCGCTCTAGGGGGCCATTTCTCATCTGAAGGCTCCTGGGCGTACGTGGCCACCGTGAAAACGTCCACAATGTCCATACGCACGTGTGAGAGCTGAAGGAGACTAGGTCCACTCGTCATTTTGGGTTCCATGCCCCTGGAGCAAATTCTCAAAGTGTCCATCTGGATCCTCTCTGTTGCTAATTTTCTCCATCAATCTCTCATGCTCTGAATGAGGAAGGAAGTAGCATACCTTGATTTAGATCTTGCTTGACATTGTTTTTAGATGGATGTTTGTGCCAACGATCAAGTTTGTGAAGTGATATACCACTGAACCTAGTCTGTAATCCACAAATACATACCCATTAGTATTTCTTGACTTCCCATCTAGTGTAAGATATTCACTCTCAACCACCATCGAGCCAATAGGAAACTCATTGCCTTCATCGTCAATTACTGCTCTGTTGAGGGTTTGATTACCTTGGATGCACCGTGATAACCAATAATTTGTGCCCCATTCATTGTATTTCGGGGCAACAAATGCGTATATGTGTCCTGGTTGTACAAGATCTGAGATATGGTCGTAGTCCATCGAAATCGTTGACTGACCCTCCTCTAACTGGGTTGTTTCAACAACTTCATGTGGGTCTACTATAAGTGACACACGATCCCATTCATCATCCTAGTCCATGCATTCACATTCATCCCATTGGCCACTGCTACAAGGGCTGAAAAGGAAAGCAAATTTTTGTGTCCATATTTCAAATAAGGGGTTGTTTGAGCTTCGAACTGAATGAAATCCACGTGCCGCAACTATAGGAACGTGATCAATCTATGTCAACCACTTTCCAAAAATTTCTTACCACACATCCTGTCACAGTTGATGTTTGATGATATCTTGCTCGGTCTGACATTGTTGCAAAGAACCATTGAACTATGGATTCTTGATCTCGGATATGAGGGTTTGTGGTAAACCTCATCTCTTCCCTTTGTAGTGCGGTCTTGATCCATGCAGCGCCCCCATCATGCTCTCCTTTTCCATGCCCGGTCTCAAAGTAGTTCCAGATATGCGGCACATTGTAAGTCTTATGCAAAATACTCATCCATTGGAATACTCGGGAATTTTTTAACGGGCTCGCACAACCATCTGACCATCTCTAATGCTGATCCATCTGTATATCTCTCTCGTTTAACTGATCATAGGAAATTCAAAAACAATGTTGCACATAATGCAGATCATGGGTTCTATCATCACTTATGTAAAAGTTTGTCTCCTTCAATATTATCCTCATGTCACTGCTGCTCTCTGGCCCATGCCTATATGTAATATGTACCATGATGCTGACTTGGTCTGAATGGCAGTATTGACTCTGAATTTCATTTTGTGGCTGAAGGGTGTAGTTTTTTGCAAAATACACAATTGACACTATGGTTCCAACGATAAATGTGTCCCTGCATTTTCTGTACTATTCATCTTGCCATCGCGTTACATGCACATGTTGAACATACTGCTCGGTTTTCTTGTCGAACTCCGCCAAGAAATCGCATACCCATTCCTGTTGCCATGAAAACAAGGGCAATATTATAGTGTTTCCTTTTGAAAAATGTATATGTCATAAATTGAACGTGTAATATGAAAAATATGCAATATTCATTTGTACCTGTTACTTCACCAATGTAATATTTTTACATTCCTTGGCACTGTCTAATTGATAGGTTACATGCTTGAATCTCTGCATCTCCATGACCATCCTACCAAATTCGTGCTCCTCGCTTTCATGAATGCAACGGTTCAAAAGAGAAAACCTATTGCACCTAGAACATGTCCCATATAGACACGATTTTTCATAATATTTTTGTCCTTCAGGCCTTGGACACATGATTCTATGGATAAAGTCTCTCTATGCGTTCGATGGTAGTATGGATTCATTGCAGCCCTACATAATGTTAGTATGCAAATCACAAAATATATGTTTATATGTGTCATAAAAATATTCATAGTATACATGGTGTCTACAAAAACAGGTGTTCTAATCAATGCATACATGAACGCACCATGGTTTGCATTTCTCAAAGGACCTTTGGCCCAGGTTCAGTTATGTGTGCTCATTCCTGAATCTCTCATAAAGATCAGTCTGTGTGGTGTCAAGGAAGTGTTTAACATGGGGTTCACGTTCAATAGAACCTTTTCTCAGCTTTAGCACGTCTCTTTGGTTTGATGAAGGTCTAGTATGATCATGCCAAATTTTTTTTACTAACTCATTAACAGCATCAATTAGCTTCCTATCTCCACGAGGCAACCTACCAACAAAAGGCCAACAATATTTTCCACCTGGAGTGTCAATATTTTCTCTTATAATAGAGTACTTTTTAATAGTTTTTCTATTTACTTTAAGTATGTGAGAAGTGTGGGATAGCAGGCGATGTTTCCTTGTGGACTTGCTTACAACTGATTATGCTAACACACGACGAGCCGCACATAGATCTTTTGTATGATACATCTTCCCAATTGCATTAAATGCAGATTGGATATTTCTAACAATATGACTGCTAGCCTATGAAATTTTAACTATCTTTATGCCCAAAATTCTCCTAACAATATCTAAACAATGCGACTTTAACAAACATAGCAATAATTGACATTTACCTGCATCACCTTTAGATTCAAAAATATTCCTTGACAATTTTGTTTCATTTCCATTCAATAGTGCATTTTGGAAACTTACCTTCAAAGTCCGATAAAGAACTTTCATCCACATGAATACGTCTAGGAGTTCTTCTTCTTGCATTGGATAGTTGAGGTAGGGAAGGTGGACATGAGACATCAATACCAGAGCTTGTTTTTTGTGGTGCTTTGTTCACACGTTGGGCCATATTGGGAGTGTGATCGACATGGATGTCTATTCTTGGGGAGATTACAAATTAATCACTGCTTGTACATCCATCTCTACACACGCAACATCTCCCAATATACATGTGCCTTGACGAAATTCAACATGACTCATTGATGGATTGTTGGTTGGAGATTGTGTTGATGTTGGAATTTGAGTTGGGTCCGTTGGATGCAACTACTTTACCTGTGGTTCTGAACTAGAGGTTTTCATGTCAACAATTGTGTTAGTATCAATGGCAATAATTGGACCATGTCTCACTCTTTCCATTTCCAACTTGGACTTTTCTCTTACGTCATTGACATTTTCAATGGGAAAATTCCTTCTAGATTTTTTTTCTTTGTTACGTGAGTTTCCCATCTCCAAAAGTCTCTTTTACAAAACTATGAGGTCTACCCCTGCAAAAGAAACAATAGATAAGATATTAGTTCCATTATACAATAAACTTGACAGATTCCAACATAAGTTACCACTTTACAAATTAACACATACAACTATGAACTATGATGGTTTATTTGTGTTAGACCACGTATCTAAGGCAAGATTTAGGGTGTAGTATGCTAAGGATACGTAAATTAGCCTAGGAAAGGGTTGATATGGAAATAATATGGTATGCAAGGGGTTTCATAATTATCAAAGAAACAAACTATCAAAGAGACATAAAGACAAATTACCTTCCTTATCATGTATAGCAAATTAAATATATTCAAATGATCTAGTGAGTTCTGTAAGCCATGCCAAGTTGAAGTCACGTGAAGTTTGAGTTATCAATTTATCTAAATCGAGTCTCCCATGCAAAATAAAATCAAATTATTTTTTGAGTTGAGAACTCAAGCACGTCTAATCCAAGTCATGAACTCAAGTGTCTAGACCGAGTTGAGAACTCAAGTGCACAGTAAAGTATTCATGTGTTTGCGGGTATTACAATTACAGGACTAGCACTATCTCCCAGGTTATAAGACTAAAACTAATGAAACAATCATTTAAGAACATAATTGAGGATCAAGAATAAAATGACTTCCTTTGTGTTAAAAATGTAGTGGAATTCACAAGAAGAGGACTGGAATATTGTTCCTTTCCAACACCCTAGGATGAGATGACATTACACGTAATAAGGTGCATTACTTATGAGGTCAGACACAACATGGTGCTTGGTTATCACTCTAAATTTATTTCCCATCTAAGTCATCAGATAAACATAATTATCCCTTACAATTCCAATCAATATAGATGATGGCTGGTCAAGTGTAGAATGGATAAACTAGTGTCTTTCCTAGCCATGAATTCATAAAAATTTTGGTAATAACACCTTACAACATAGATGCCTAGGGATGTATTGGGAATATTAGTTTGATAGTTTTTCTACATCAAATAAGATAAAGAGAATAAGTTTACTAATTACACAACGAAGAAGTTGCAAATCCCCCCAAGGAAGGAGAATTCAATGAGGTAGAGGCAAGTAGTCAAGCTCAAAGGCACGATATTAAAGAAACATTATGATAAACATAGAATGAAGAGGAGAGCATAGACAAAATGTCATGAACTATTCAATATGACCCTCTCCCATGATTTCTTCTTAGGATTTTATTCAAATTGAAGAGTCTCAAGAGAGAACCTCATCCATGCCATCCTTCTGTGAAATCAAAATATATTCATGGAAATAAATATTGGTTTACATTGCATACTTCATCTTGTCTAGTGAATATGAGTTTTTTTTAGATGTGAACTTGGGAATTCTTCTTGTCAAATTCATTGTTGTCTATGCATGTATATTGTTGTAGGCATATAATAAAACACAAAGGCATGGGAGAATCTCAAATATTGTGAATGAAAATAGTTATTTACAATTCACCATACCCATTGAAATGATCTCTACTTGTAATGGAAACTGGTAGCTTGAATGTATCCACTAGATTCCAAGACCACTAAAGATGTTTGTTAGATTCCAAGAGTGATTTTGTGTCCAATAGATCAATGGTGTACAAAATATCAATGAATGTGAGCCAATAAGCAACCTGCAAGAGCTTAAACCCACGAACTGAGTGAAAATACCGTGTTTTTTGGTAGCATTCCTAGGAACATAAAAATATGTTTTTTTTTTAAACTAGGACGAGGAGCGTGCAGGCGTGTTTGTAGTGCGCACGTGCTAAAAAATGTGCACGCACCCTGCATAAAATTTACACCATTAATTCACCAACATTTACACCATTTAATGCCAAACGTTTAATACTTCAAGAATATTTGCATACGTTGGACTATACTTCAAAAGTGGATAAATGAATGGCTAAAGAGAGGGGGTTTAAGGCTTCTAGGTATTTAAGGGTCTAGGACTTAAGGTTTAAGGTCTTAGGTATTTGGACTTTAAGGATTATGGGTTAGGTTGTTTAGGAGTTAGGGTTGTGGGATTACATGTTGAATGGTTCAACGGTTTAGGGGTTAAGGGATGTAGTCCTCCAAGGAGAGTAAGAGGTAGAGAGAGATAAAGAGAGAGAAAGATAGAGAGATGGGATATGGGAGAGATAGAGAGAAATCTATCATGGGGTTAAGGGGGGAGCAGTAGAATCCCACGTCGTACCTCCAAGGGTCGCGCCCGGTTCAACGCCATACGAGATTTGAAATGTAAACATGCTTAGAGGGTGAAAGAAGAGGATTGAGACCTAAATGAACGTTTCATAGCTCAAAAACTACGATATGGGGATGAAATGATTTGGGCTCTGGGCCCTAAATAATTTTGATATGGGTGTTTTTCACACCATTATGTCCCATTGGGCCTCAAACATGGCCGAGTAAGGAAATAATACAAAAAAAACCCTCTTGTAAGTCCAACTTTCAAAAAAGTTTGTAAGGGGCCCCTGTATTTTCCCTAGGGGGTGTTGTGGTCACAACACTGGGATACATGAGCCATGAGTAGGTTTTGTAAACTGAAACAAGGGCTTTAATCCCTAAATGACCCTCTCAACCTCAAGTGCCATGAGAAACACCTAAAAGCCACAACGTGAACCCTCTATAAGGTGTCTTTGGCATCAAAGTTTAATGAGAGTGTCATTACAATGTCTTGGGAATCATGTACGAGTATTAAAAAAGAGCCTTTATCAATACTATTTTCTTCTTGGGCATATGGACACCATTAGTTGTCCAATATATATTGTCCCTAACATGCTTTATGCACTATGGATGGTTCTTGGGCCCTTAACCATAGTCTTGGTAGAAAAACAATAGCCTCAAGCCCTTGGCCATGGTTTTTGGAGGGAAATAACAATCTTAGACCCGAAACATATTTTTTCAAGATCAAATGCAATGAATGCATCCTCAGACTACCATGTAAGACCATGGATATGTTTCAAAGCCATGAACATCATCAAATAATGAAAATAGGTTCCTCGAGATCTTATTGAAGCATATTGAGCTCAATTGAATTCCACTTGAGCCTTAATTAAAAATTCTTGACCTCAAGTGTCGTCAATAACACATAGAAGCCATGACACCAGCCCTCTATAAGGATTCTTTTGCATATGAATTGAATATGTTTTCCATTATGATGTCTTGGGAATCAAGGATTTATCTTGGCTCCTTAACCATGGCTAGTGGAGGGAAACAAGAACCTCCAATACTAAATATTGCTTCTTAGGCACAAACACCATGAATGAGTCCCTAAACCACCACATACACAATCTATAGGGTATTAGTCAACTTCAACTGTGTTATGTGTTCCATGACTAGGTTAGTTGTGAACCAAAAATGGGTGTCAAGGTTTGACCAAGGTATAGGGACAACAAGAAGCTTCTCATGCCTTAAATGAAGCTTCTCAGACTCAAGCACCATGACCAACACCTTCAACTCAAGAAGATTCTTAGGATAGGATGTTGAATGCATCTTCAAACCACCACACATAACCCTTGTGGGGTATCACTAGCAAATGTAGAGGGATACATATACCATGATTAGGCTACATCGCATGCCTTAAACAAGATTATGTCTTCGACCCACACTAGGAATGTTTGTCGAGGCCATGGATAATGTTTCTTAGTATGTTAGTGGGATACATTCAACATGAGTAGGTTTCTTGAATTGGGAATGGGTATATAGGCATAAACATGCCTAGGGGGAACAAAGGGATTCAACCATAAATTAACCTTTTCAAGCTTAAGTGCCATGGTTTGGGGAGGAAAACATTTCATCCTCGGGGCTTAAACATAGTCTCTTAGGTTAAATAGCCATCAACAACATGTGAAAATAATGGCATGGACCGTCTCTAAGGGGTATTTACAATCAAAGTTTGATATGGATTCCATTAGAAGGTTTTTCTTAAAAAGGATGGGTCATGGGCCCTTGAACATGGTCAAGGAAGGAATCTTTAAGTGCCTCGAGATATTGTTGAAACTTCTTGGACTTAGTTTCTTTAAGTCCATGGACCAACACAAGAGTATTTTGTAAGGGTTCTTTGTAGGAATCCAAGTGGGATATAAGGGCCATGCATAAGTATTGTGCACTAGAAATAACACATATTTCATTAAAATTGGAAATATTTTATTACAAGAATATAAGTAGAATTGAGTTTTTTAGTTATTTTTGAATTCTAGATCCATTATTTTAATTACAAATTTAATGAAATATGTGTTAAATGGGTGTTGACACCTAAACATGGTGAAGAATGAAACATGGGGTTTAAACCTTAATTGAACCTTTTTCAGTTCTTGAAGCATAAAAACCACATATAAACCACATAAGCCCTCATTAGGAAGTATTCGGCCTGGGATTTAGATATGGGTGCCATTAAGATGGTTTGTGCACTATGGATGGGTCTTCATGCTGTTGATGTATTTTAACTTCGGAAGATATTCTTCTATGTATTACATTTGTACTTTATTGTATCCCCAACGGAGATATATTATTCCTCCGATTGAAAGTGTCATCATTTGTATTTGCAAGTGTTGCAAGTATTATTGTAAGTGTCGCAACTTATATTTGATGAGTTATTAGACCACCTTGCTGGGGTCGGACCTATATGAGTTGTGTGGGTCAAAGGGTTATTAGACCATCCTAGTGGGGTCGGCCCAAAGTCAGTTTATGTTAAGTGGTTAATTTGGGGCCGATCTAGTTGAGTAAAGGTCAAGTGAAAGTTAGTGTATAAATAGAGAGTGTGTCTCTCTCATTTTACAGATTCTGTTATTCACTCACTTCGCATTAGTGAGAGAAGAGGAGGATGTGCACAAGTGGAGGAGGAGGAGCGTGCTACTGTAGATATATATATATTGGGTTTGATCATAGTGATCCTTGTATTGATGCTTATTCTATCTCTAAGGAAGTTGTGGGGTTTTTCACCTTCTTTGTTTTTCTCGATGAAATGTTTTGTGTCTCTTGTCTCTTATGCTTGATATGCTGTACATGTTGTTATTTAAGTTAAGATCCTAGATCTATTGAATTATGATAAAAATATAACATGGTATCAGAGCTAGCCTGAAGGAAGGCATGGTATGCCATTTATGAGACTTGTTGCACTTGCGACAAATTGGAAGCTAGGGCTTGATATAGCAAAACCGAGTCATTGTAGCACTTTCACTATAAATCCATTTTGGAGAAGGATCGGGATCTGAAACTTTTACAAGTCGTATATAACATCCCTATGTACCTTGTGTCCAACGCACAACATCGGCTTCATTGTACTATGTGTTTTATGATCAGTACAATATAGGGTTTTTTCCTCTTCCAGATCTCAGTCATAAACATGTGACCTAGGAAAAAAGGTCAAAACTTGGGCTAGGAGGATCAAAATGAAATTTATTAAAAAATGACAGGTAGGGCACGGACTGTAATTTCACAGGTATGATATTCAGAGGCCGAAGTTGAATCAGTGACACGTGGCACACCGTACAAGTTCACTCTCCTGTTCTATCCCATAAACAAGTCACGTTGCGACACTTGGCATAACTCTCTCTCAAAGAATCCATTTGAGGTCAGAACTATGGGGTTGGAATGATAACAGGTCAGGATACCACAGGCTGATGTTTCAGATCCTATGGATTCATAATTTCAGAGATGAACCAGAAACAATAAGGTGCATATTTCTGTCAAAACAGAATTGGATTATGAGCACCTTCAGTCTTGGCTTATCACTGCTGCGGGAATTTAGGGATTCAGAGAAAGTTGGAATTTTTGGAATCGAAAACCACGGCTGAATGCTCCTCATCAAAATCGAAATTTAGAGACCAAGATCGAATTTTTTGGTTGGGAAGAAGGTCGGGCTTGATCAAACCCTAGTTTGGGATTTTGATCGGAAAGATGGAAAATTAGGGCTTCTGTAAAAGTTGGAATTTTTTAAGTCTGTAACCATGGCTGGAAGTTCCTCAAAAAATCGAAGCTTAGAGATTTGGATCGAACTTTTTGGTTGGGCAGAAACGTGGGCTTTTATCAAACCCTAGTTCGAGGTCCTGTCCAGTGAATCCAGAAGTTTCAAAGGCAATTTTGAGGGGTCAAATTTTGCAATTTTCAAAATTGAAGTATACCATCTTGATTAGCTCAGCAAGCCACATCTTTCCATCCATTCAGAAGTGTGCAATTCAAAGTTTGAATTTTTGGGGTTTCTCTGACAAATCCTAATCGAGCTCCAGATCCAGTTTCAACAAATGAAAGTGGATTGGGTTAATCCTAGAAGAGAATGAATTGGACACCTACATAAGTGAAGAAGTTCTAGTTTTAGAGGGAGATGAGGCTAAGGCCTTACATAAGAAGACTACAAGAAATATCGACATGTATGACTTGAGGAGATGCAGGTATGTGTTGAAATCTGTTCATGATTAAGTTTATGATATGTTTGTCTACATATTATTGAGGTTAGTACAATCTTGATTAATCTTAGAATTGTCTTATCACCCTAGTAAAAATATGAATGCATGTGAATGATAGAAGACATTCATTGATTAGGGTTATATGATTGTACTAATGCACTGTGGTGTTGTATGAGGATGATATTGTCCGCTAACATGAAAGGTACATCAAGAAAGGCAAATCAAGTTCTAGATCAAGAACATATGACCATGGTGACATGAAGACAAAGACTCATCCATAGTCATGGATCACATAGAAGCTCTACTTACGAGGTATGTATAATTTTGGTTCTACAATGGTTAACTCATGAGTTATGCAGGTTACTAGCACAAGTCTTTGAAGAAGAACAAAAAGACATTATATGGGTATGTTAGACATAAATAGCAAGCATGATAATCTAGGTATGTTTTTCCTATATCAAGTTAGAATCCTATCTTATGTTAGGATCTTATACTTTTGTATGAATGATTGTTCTTGAATTTAGAAGTTTAAGTAATCAATAGTTTATGCATATTGTGTTTCTTACTTTGATTGATGATATGACTAACTAGAAGAGTCCTATGGTCAATAAGAATATGCATGAGTAATAGAAGTCCTCCCTGAAACCTTGAATACTAATGCCTGTGATAAATTACCTGTGTGTGAAATAATCATGACCATACATGTTAAGTTTATTTAGGATCATAATGTTTTGATAGTATTGAGATTATACTAATAGATGTATGATCATGTATGAGATCTTGAGGATGACACTAATGCATGCTTAATCATGCATAGTCATCCAGGATGAATATAAGTTCAAGGACAGGTAATCCAGGAAGCAAAGATCAAGAGGGAGCACACTCCAGTAGTTCCCGCAAGGTGTTAGTTTTTCAGAAATTTCAATCTGATCTATGATCTTAATTGAGAGAATAACATGTACAACATATCTACAGCATATCAAACATGGACACAATAATGCAAGCACACACGAGACACAGAGTTTCACCGGGGAAAACCAAGAAGGTGAAAAACCCCGCAACTTCCTTAGAGATAGATAGAGAAATGATACAACCCAAGTACAAGAGATAGTCCTCCTAGCAGAAGCTTCTCCTCCTCCACTAGTGCGCCACTCTCCAATGAGTGTGTGAGTGAGAAAATTAATGATATAATAGAGTGCCTCCCGTACTCTATTTATACTTGACTTGACTTGCCTAATAACCTTACTATGTCGGCCTCAACTTAACCACATAACATAATGCTAACAGGGCCAACCCCCAATAGGGTGGTCTAATAACCCTTTAACCCACGTGACTTATATAGGTCCGACCCCATCAAGGTGGTATAATAACCCATCAAGTATAAGTTACGACCTTTACAATATAAATGACGACACTTCCGTATAGAGAAATAATAACATCTCTATAGGAATACAATATACATATGTGAAGTACACTCTGAAGTTACAAATACATCAACACTCCCTCTTAACTAGGAAGGTATTTATCGACACAGATATGCTAGCACAAGTATTCTTCTCTGGATCATCGTCACTGCTGCTGCTATCTCAATCAATCTCCAATATACTCGTCATAGGAAGTTCTACAGAGCCAGTCCTTTTTCATACTGGATGTAGGCCCACCACCTGTAGGTCTTCATCATTAGTGGCCATAGTGTGGAACCTAGGACTGATTATGTGCGTCAACAAAAGCTAGTGCAGAATATAGGTTCTTTTACATGTTGACCTTCACAAAACCTACTTAGAGCATCCCAGGATGTTATGAGCACATTGTTCTACCTGTCTGGATCTCGATAGAGCATCCCAGGCTGTTACGAGTACACCGCTCTACCTATCTGGATTTTAAAGGATATTTTCTATGTGAACTTTGCAAAACCTACTTAGAGCATCCCAGGATGTTACGAGCACACTGCTCTACATGTCGGGATCTCGATAGAGCATCCCAGGCTGTTACGAGCACACCGCTCTACCTGTCCAGATTTTAAAGGATCTTTTCTCTGCGAAACCATATAAAAACCTACTCAGAGCATCCCAGGATGTTACGAGCACACTGCTCTACCTATCCGGATATCAATAAAGCATCCCAGGTTGTTACAAGCACACCGCTCTACCTGTCTAGATTTTAAAGGACCTTTTCTATGCTACTTGCACAACCTGTCCACGGCCATGGAGTATCAACCTAATACTCTCCATACATCATCTAGATGTACATCATCACATGATCAACTTGATCATCATCATAGCATCAACCTGTTGCATATCATCTGGAGAAACATCTTGAAGCTCGTCATCTATGATCATCCTGATTATCATCATAGGATCAACCTGATGCATATAATCTGGAGCAACATCCTGAAGATCATCATCTGTGATCATCCTGATCATCATCATAGCATCAACCTGATGCATATCATCTGGAGCAACATCCTGAAGCTCATCATCTATGATCATCCTGATCATCATCATAGCATCAACCTGATGCATATCATCTAGAGCAACATACTGAAGCTCATCATCTATGATCATCCTGATCAAACAATGCATCCACCTAATGCATACCAAGTATCTACCTTATACATATGCAAATACATGATCCACCTGATCATATAATGTATCTGCCTGATACATATAATCATACATGATCTACCTGATCATACAATGTATCTACCCGATACATACACAAATACATGATCCACCTGATCATACAATGTATCCACTTGAGACATATCATCATACATGATCCTCTTGATCATACAATGTATCTACCTGATACATACATAAGTACATGATCTACTTGATCATACAATGCATCCACCTGATACATACATAAGTACATGATCTATCTGATCATACAATGCATCCACTTGGTACATACATAAGTACATGATATACCTGATCATACAATGCATCCACCTGATACATACTAAATACATGATCCACCTGATCATATCAAGCATCCAACATGATACATATACAAATGCATGATCCACCTGATCATTTCAAGCATCCAACATGATGCATATACATATACATGATCCAACTGATCATAGCAAGCACCCAACATGATGCATATACATATACATGATCCAACTGATCATAACAGGCATCCAACATGATTCATACAGAGCAGTAACTGGAGCATTGTCCTGATACTCATCACACAATGCTTATATCCACAACCATGGGAAGGATCCTCCTCTCACCATGCTTGGAATGGCCCCTGCAAATGTGTCCATCACTTATTCCTTGAAGTGTCGTCAATCTGAAGAACACCAATCCTCTCTCTGAAGTACTCAAACTTCACTCTGGATAGTGGTTTCATCAACACATCTGCAACCATGGTAACCATGGTCATATGTTCTTGAACTAGAACATGATTTGTCTTTCTTGATGTACCTTTCATGTTAGTGGACAACATCGACCTCATACAACACCACAATGCATTAGTACAATCATAAGTGTTAAAACCCTAACCAATGAATATCTGCATTCATAATTTTATTAAGGTGATACGACAAGTCTAAAGTTAATCAAGATTGTACTAACCTTAATGAAGACAAACATACCATAAACTTAATCATGAATAGATTCTCAAAACATACCTAGATAAGTCATACCTGTCGAGATTGCTTGTAATATTCTTATGTAAGGCCTTAGCCTCATCTCCCTCTGAAACAGGAACTTCTTCACTTATGCAGGTGACCAATCCATTCTCTTCTAGGATTAACCCAATCCACTTGATTTGCAGAAACTGGATCTGGAGCTGGATTAGGGTTTTTTAGAGAAACCCTAAAAATTCAAACTTTGAACTTCAAACTTTTGAAAGGATAGGAAGATGCGCCTTGATAAGCGGATCAACCTAGTATACTCAGAATTTGAAAACTACAAAGTTTCACCCCTCAAATTTGCTTTTCAATCTTCCGGATTCACTAGGGAAGACCCTGAATTAGGGTTTGAGTTTCCTGGAGCTTCACCCAACCAAATATTTTGATCCAAAGCTCTAAAATTCAATTTTTCCAAGGATCTTCCAGCTATGGTCACAGATTTAAAAAATTCCCATTTTTGCAGAAGCCCTAATTTTTCACCTTTCCGATTAAAGTCCCGAACTAGGGTTTGGTCAAGCCCGACCTTTTCCCCAACAAAAAATTCGATATTGGTCTCTAAATTTCGATTTTGATGAGGAGGATCTAGCCATGGTCACCGATTACAAAAATTCCAACTTTCTCTAAAACCCTAAATTCCCGGAGCCATGAATGAAGGTGATCAAAATCCAATTCTGTTTTGACAGAAATATGCACCTGATTGTTTTTGGTGTAACTCCGAAATTTAAGATCTACAGGGTCTAAAAATTCTTGCTTTGGTATCCTGACCTGTTATATTTACAACCCCACAGATCTGAACTCAAATGGATTCTTTGAGAGAGATTTATGCTAAGTGTCGCAACGTGACCTTTTTATGGGATAAAACAAGAGAGCAAACTTGTACGCAGTGCCACATGTCACTGGTTCAATTTCAGCCTCTAAAAATCGTACCTATAAAAGTACAGTCTGTGCCCTACCTGCCACATTTTACGAAACTTCATTTGGAGCTTCCTATCCCAAGTTGTCACCTTTTTTCCTAGGTCACCTGTTTATGACTCAGATCTGGAAGAGGCAGAAACCCTATATTGTACAGATCATAAATATGAAAGTACAATGAATTAGAGGCTCTCCTTCGGACACAAGGTACATGGGGATCTTATCTTCGACCTGTAATATTTTTAGATCCTGAAACTTTTCCAAAATTAATTTATAGGGAAAGTGCTACGATGACTAGATTTTTCTATATCAAGCCCTAGCTTCACAAGTGCAACAAGTGACATAAATGCCATACCATGCCTTCTTTCAGGCTAGCTCTGATACCATGTTAGTTTTTTAGAAATTTCAATCTGATCTAGGATATTAACTGAGAGAATAACATGTACAACATATCTACAACATATCAAACATGGACACAATAATGCAAGCACACAAGAGACATAGAGTTTCACCAGGGAAAACCAAGAAGGTGAAATACCCCGCAACTTCCTCAGAGATAGATAGAGCAATGATACAACCAAAGTATAAGAGATAGTCCTCCTAGCAGCATCTTCTCCTCCTATGCTAGTGCGCCACTCTCCAATGAGAGTGTGAGTGAGAAAATGAATGATAGAATAGAGTGCCTCCCACACTTTATTTATACTTGACTTGACTTGCCTAATAACCTTACTATGTCGGCCTCAACTTAACCACATAACATAATGCTGACAGGGCCGACCCCCAATAGGGTGGTCTAATAACCCTTTAACCCACATGACTTATACAGGTTAGACCCCATCAAGGTGGTCTAATAACCCATCAAGTATAAGTTACGACATTTACAATATAAATGACGACACTTTCATATAGAGGAATAATAACATCTCTATAGAAATACAATATACATATGTGAAATACATTCTGAATTTTCAAATACATCAACACAAGGAAGCAAAGATTGAGAGGGAGTCTACCCTACAACTAAACAAAGATAAGTATTTGAATTGTCATTTATTATATGATTACTTAAATGATGTTGTCCAGTCATGTACATACTTATGTTCCTAGATTTAGGATGTACATTTTTCATTTTAGAAAAGTTGCATTAATGAACAAGATACTACTAATATGCAAGTAATGGGTAAGTGGCCTATGGTAATGTACAACATTCCATTGCTACTTATCTAGAATGAAACCTCTTTGCTGACATGTTGGGAGTAGTGCAAACTCTAAACAATGTTCTAGTAGAGATGGAAGGCATCTAGAAAGTTACTGTATGAATACGGGATATGGATAAATGTTGTATTGAAGCATTGGCTAAGATAATTGCATGACTGTATGACATATGCCTAAGACTTTGTTTTGTAAACTATGAGAAGTTTCTAATCATGCAGTTGAATTTGAATTGTAGGAAAGATCGTGTACAATCACCTACAAAAGAAGGACTACAACAATTGTTCCAACAACGAAGATCAAATAAAACTATCTATTGAAGATATTGAAGAATCTGAAGTTTCCAGGATTCAGGATATGGTAATGAAAGAATGCCATGATCGAGGAATATTAGTTGATCATGAAGAATGATGTTTGGGATGTAAGGGAAGTCTATTGTGACTTCCAAGTGGATCTATAAGATCAAGCATGCTGCAGACGGTAGCATAGAGAAATACAAGGCGAGGTTTGTGGCTCGTGGCTTCTCCCAGAAAGAGGGAATGGATTATGAAGAGACTTTTGCTCTTGTATCCAAATACACTTCCATCAGAACAATACTTGCTCTGGCTGCAGTGATGAAGTGGAAGATACACTAGATGGATATGATATAGTCAAAGAGGAAGTGTATCTGAAGCAACCACTCGGTTTTGAGACACATGACAGGGATTCATATGTGTGCAGATTGAAGAAAGCCTTGTATGGCTTGAAGCAAGCTCCTAGGACTTGGTATGGTAGGATAGACAGCTTTCTATCCAGTTTGGGATTTACCAAGAGTAAAACGGATTCCAACCTTTACTACAAGGTTGAGGAAGGAAATCCAGTGATACTACTATTGTATGTGGATGACCTGTTTGTTATAGGTGAGGATAGATTGATTTCCGATACGAAGAGGAAGCTTGCTTCCGAGTTCGAGATGAAGGACTTGGGGATGATGCACTACTTTCTAGGAATAGAGGTGTGGCAGAGTGAAGATGGGATCTTCCTTGGACAAGGAAACTATGTAGTAGAGATCCTGAAGAGGTTCTGGATGATGGACTGCAAGGCCATGGCCACACCTATGGCATTGAACCTGAAGCTTTTGTGTGATGCTTCATCTGATTCGGTTGATGTCACAGTGTATCGTCAGATGATTGGGTCCTTGATGTACTTGATGAACATGAGACGAGATATTTGATTTGCGGTGAACACATTGAGCCAGTTCCTGGGGGATCCGAGAAGTGTTCACCTGGTTGCTGTAAAGCATATTCTGAGGTATGTGAAGGGTACAATTGATTATGGGCTCAAGTATGATGTGAATCAAAATTTTAACCTAGAGGGTTATGTTGATTCAGATTGGGCAGGAAATGCTGCAAATAGGAAGAGCACTTCGGGGTGCTGCTTCAGTATGGGATCAGGTGTGATCTCTTGGTTTAGCAGGAAGCAATCCTGCGTAGCACTGAGTATAGCTGAAGCAGAGTATGTTGCAGCTTGTTCAACTAGTTGTGAGGAAGTATGGCTTAGGAAGCTACTGTCTGAGTTATTTGATCTCCCGTTGGATGCTACCTGTATCTATTGTGACAACAAGAGTTGTGTGAAGTTGTCAGAGAACCCGATGTTCCATGACAGGTCGAAGCACATCGAGATAAAATATCACTATAGCAGGGATATGGTGCAGAGAGGAGCAGTGAAGCTCCTGTATGTTGCGACAGATGAGCAGGTTGCAGATGTGTTGACGAAACCACTAGCCAGAGTGAATTTTGAGTACTTCAGAGAGAGGTCTGGTGTTCTTCAGATAGAAGATACTTCGAGGAAGAAGTGATGGCACACATTTGCTGGAGCCATTCCAAGCATGGTGATAGGAGGATCCTTCCCATGGCCGTGGATGTATGCGTTGTGTGATGAGCATCAGGACGATGCTCCAGTTACTGCTCTCTATATGCATCAGGTGGATGCTGTGTATGATCAGTTGGATCATGTATTTGTATATGCATAAAGTGGATACTGTGTATGATCAGTTGGATCATGTATTTGTATATGCATCAGGTGGATGCTTTGTATGATTAGTTGGATCATGTATATGTATATGCATCAGTTGGATGCTTTGTACGATCAGTTGGATCATGTATGATGACATGCATCAGGACGATGCAATGACATTGATCAGGATGATCATTTGAGATGAGTATCAGGATGATGCTTTGGATGATATGCATCAGGATGATGCAGTGACAATGATCATGATGATCATTTGAGATGAGTATCAGGATGATGCTCTAGATGATATGCATCAGGACGATGCAGTGACGATGATCAGGATGATCATTTGAGATGAGTATCAGGATGATGCTCTGGATGATATGCATCAAGATGATTCTATGATGATGATAAGGATGATCATGTGATGATGTGCATCAGGTTGATGCATCGTGCGATGATGATCAGTTGGATCATGGGTATCGGGTTGATACTTCGAGTTCATGGATGATATGTGGCAGGTTGTACAAGTAGCATGTAATCAGTCCTCTGAGATCCGATAGGTTGATTTGTGTGATCACAATCAGTCCTGGGATGCTCTTTCGAGGTATTGCTATGGAGGCATGTAATCAGTCCCGGAGATCCGATAGGTTGAGCTGTGTGCTTGTAATAAGTCCTGGGATGCTCTTTAGAGATCTTGTCAGTTGTGCTGCGGCACATAAATGTTCCTGGGATGCTCTTTAAAGGTATTTCCTATTCACATGTAATCAGTCCTAGAGATCCGATAGGTTGAGATATGTGCTCGTAATAAGTCCTGGGATGCTCTTTAGAGATCTTGTCAGTTGTGTTGCAGCACATAAATGTTCCTAGGATGCTCTTTAAAGGTATTATGAAGAGATGCATGTAATCCGTCCTGAGAGAGATCTTGTCGGTTGTGCTTACACACATAAATGTTCCTAGGATACTCTAGTCAGGTATTGCATCCACACATAATTAATCCTGAGAGTCCACCTCTATTCGATCGTTCACACAGATGATGAAGACCTAGAGGAGGCTAGGCCTACAACCAGCATGAAAAAGGGTTGGCTCTATATAACTTCCTATGACGAGAATAATTATGAGATAGCCTAGTGATCGATATGTTGGGTGCAGCAGCAGTGATGATGATGATGCTCCGTGATCCAGTGATGATGATCCAACTCTAGAATTGAAGACTTGTGCCAATATGTATTGATGACCTGTGCTCAGAATACCTTCCTAGTTAAGAGGGAGTGTTGTATTTGTAGCTTCGAAAGATATTCTTCTATGTATTACATTTTTACTTTATTGTATCCCCAATGGAGATGTATTATTCTTCTGATTGGAAGTGTCGTCATTTGTATTTGCAAGTGTCGCAAGTATTATTGTAAGTGTCGCAACTTATATTTGATGGGTTATTAGACCACCTTGCTGGGGTCTCCCTATATGAGTTGTGTGGGTCAAAGGGTTATTATACCACCCTAGTGGGGTCGGCCCAGAGTCAGTTTATGTTAGTGGTTAAGTTGGGGCCGACCTAGTTGAGTAAAGGTCAAGTGAAAGTTAGTGTATAAATAGAGAGTGTGTCCTCTCTCATTTTACAGATTCTATTATTCACTCACTTCGCATTAGTGAGAGAAGAGGAGGATGCGCACAAATGGAGGAGGAGGAGCATGCTGCTGTAGATATATTTCTCTTGGGTTTGATCATGGTGATCCTTGTATTGATGCTTATTCTATCTTTGAGGAAGTTGCTGGGTTTTTTACCTTCTTAGTTTTCCCCAGTAAAATGTTTTTTGTCTCTTGTCTCTTGTCTCTTATGCTTGATATGCTATACATGTTGTTCTTTCAGTTAAGATCATATATCTATTGAATTAAATGATAAAAATCTAATACATGTCTTGACCATGGTTGTGGTAATGAAACAAGAGCCTCTATCCTTCTAGCATGGTTGAGGGAGGAAAACAACAACCTTGGGCCCTAAGCATAGATTATCAAGTTTAAGCACCATGAGCACATCCTTAGACCACCACATGGGACCATGTATAGATCAAATGGTATGCCCCTTGTACGAGTTCTTTATAGGCCTTTAAATGTAATATGGGTTTCATGAGTGGGGATCTGTGTACTACATATAGAGGAGGTTTACCAAATAATGATAGAGTGATATGGGTGAAGAGGTTTAGAGCGAGAGGGGGAGGAAGTTTAAGGGCAGAGAGAGAGAGAGAGAGAGAGAGAGAGAGAGAGAGAGAGAGAGAGAGAGAGAGAGAGAGAGTATATGTGTGTGTGTGTGTCAGAGAGAGAGAGAGACTGACCAAAATTACTATACTTGCTGAAAGGAATACAATGGATTCCCTCACCCTCTCTATGGTTGATTGAGGTACAAGTTGCTCGATCGTTATGGGAGAGGTATGGTTAGGTGTTCTGTGTGTGTGTGTGTGTGAGAGAGAGAGAGAGAGAGAGAGAGGAGGGTTAAGGAGAGATATAGATGGGGGGGACAAAGTGAGATCATTTGGGCCTTAGGCCATAAGCACCACTTCTCGGTCTCAATCACCATGAGAAATTCTTGTAAACCGCAACAAAAAGACTCTCCAAGACTTCTTTAGCATCCAATTTGGGGTACCGATATTTCTCACACCAAATATGGGCCATAGGGCCTCAAACATGGATGAGTAACGAAATACATCATGATATTGTTAAATATTCTAATGTGTAAGGCCTTCAACAAGTCCTCGAACCAACACATGATCCCCTGGTACGATTTCTTTGTAGGTTTTTGTGCAGTACAGAGAGAGAAGGTTTATCAAATAATGATAAAGAGTGAGATGGGAGATGAGGGTTAGAGAGAGAGGCAGGGGAAGGTTAAGGAGAGAGAGAGAGAGAGAGAGGAGAGAGAGAGAGAGAGAGGAGAGAGAGAGAGATTTTGACCAAAATTTATATCCTTACTGAAAGGAATACAATGGATCCTCTCACACTCTCCATGGTCAGTTGAGGTACAAGCTGTTTGAACGTTATGGGTGAGGTAGGGTGACATGTTCTCTGTGTGTGTGTGTGTGTGTTTGAGAGAGAGAGAGAGAGAGAGAGAGAGAGAGAGAGGGAGAGAGGGAGAGAGAGAGGGAGAGAGAGGGGGGGGGGTAACATAGCAAATAAGCTGCTACAAAGATGGACAACAAAACTACCATTGAACCAACAACCAATTCAATCTATACAAGCATAGAGACACACAATAAATACAAAGATTGTGCAACTAACAGGAATAAGGAAATGTATGAAAGTTTTTATTCATTACTCATGTTGCTCCAAATTACATTAATAGGGTGATGCACTACTACTTCAAGCCCAACCTATACATTGGAATAATTGAGAACCAAACGTCACTGCTATGGCTCTCCTTCTCATCTTCACGCTGATGCTCCTTTACTCCATTCTATGGCTGCTTTCTCCTATCCCTCCTCACATACAACATTTACATATTTCACATGGCTAGAGGAATGCCAACAGATAGCAAGACCATTCAACTTCCAATGTTTTAGGATTACATTCTTACCAAAGAACCATTTAATCTTCTATTTGAGTAGTTAATCACTTGGTAGATACGTAGGATTCATATCACTGTTAACCCTTCCCGGGGTAGTTGTAGCATCCCACCTGCTAATATGTTACGCAAATAAATTCCCAAAGTCGCATCACTGTTCATCCTTCATACAGTAGTTGTACCATCCCACCTGCTAATCCAATGAGTGGAATCAGGGGGCATCCCAGTCCAACGAATCCTCTGCCTTCTTTACAGCATTGTCCTAATCCTGATCTGGTCCCATCGATTCCTTCTCTTCCAGGAAATATATGCCACTGGGGCCTGAGTGACCCCATATTTATCCTTCACCTTATTTTCATATTTTTCTTGGGGCTTCTTCACAACTAGCCTTAGGGTTTCTTCCTTTTCCCTCTTGAGGGCCTCTGCTACATGATATCAACATAACTCGAGATAGCAGCATCGGGGGTTCTTGTCACCCATGGTGAAGGCATCATTTATGTCAATGAAATTAGCTCTATTAAGCCTCCTTTTCCTGTATTTGTCTTCTCTATCGATAATCCCCTAAGGTTTTTGGAAGGCCAAGTCATCCTCCTCCTCCCTACGCTTCTCAATAAATCCTTGAGCATTGGTTTAGGGGTAGTATAAAAGGAAATTGTGTGGGAAACCTCCGCTACAAGGTCTTTCCCTTGTATTGAGAGAGAGAGAGAGAGAGAGAGAGAGAGAGAGAGAGAGTAATATTAACAAGAGATAAAGAGAGAGAGATAGGGACATAGGGGGGAGAAAAATGGGAGGAGGGTTAAGTAGCGAGAGAGAGAGAGAGAGAGAGAGAGAGAGAGAGATAACTGTTATAGAGAGAGAGTGAGAATATGAGGGTTAGGGGGAGAGGGGAGCATGGTTAAGGAGATAGTGAGAGAGGGGTGAGGGGGAAGGGAATAAGGGGGCTTAGGAAGCGATGGGATGAGTGAGAGAGAGAGGACGATGGTTATGGTTAGGGAGATGGAGATAGGAGGGAGATTGAGAAGGAGGCGAAGTTCAGGTAGAGAGGAGGGAGAGGGAGAAGAATATGAGGTTTAGGTAGATAGGGAGATAGAGGAGGATTGAAGGGGGAGAGAGTGAGAGCAAGAGAAAGAGAAAGAGAGGGGTTGAAATAAGGTGGAGGGGAGGAGGGTTATGGAGGGACAAGAACAGACAAAGGAGAGGAGGAGGATTAAGTTAGGGAGAGGGGTGGAAGGGGGGGTTTGAGATAGACGAAGATGAAATCAAAACTACATTTCAGATTAGTAAAAAAATGCGCGCATGCGTTATTACCGCATACGCACTAAATAGAGCGTACATGCCATTTAGTGTGTACACGCTTTTAGTGCGCACACGTGTATTTAAAATAATGCATACGCACTGTTTAAATTTCTATATTTTGGCGGGCAATTCCTTTCCCACCAACGTGGTGGATGACTTGGCCGCTTTGGTTTTAGGTTCGGGTTGGCAAACCAAGTGGCTTGGACTGTATTATAACAAAATACATCTTATTCTATAATTTATTCTATTTCAAGCATGATTCTACGTATGCTACACTTGTCCACTGCTAATGAAATTGCACACTTGTAGAACTATGTGTGTAGATTCCAAATATGTAAATCTTTTTTTTTTTTCTATTTTTTATTTAATTTTAATTTGCTAATGTCAATCTTACACAAAAAATAGTTTATTTATTCCGGCTATAACTTTTGATTAGCTTACCTATTTTGAAAACGGAAAAAAAAACCTGCACAAGTACACACAAAGACCTACATCCTAAAAAAAATAAAAAATTTCATTGATTATGTTAAGAGCATCATGTCGGGGCCCAATGCTCGACCTAGTCATTTTAGGGCTTGGCGGACTTCCTTAATTTAAAAATAAAATAAAATTAACATAAATAAATATGGAAAAATAGAGCTGCACTAGAACGGCATGTTATCTACGACTCTATATATTTCTTTTCACAAAATTCCACCATTTGCATACCAAACCCGAGGCCCAACACAAACATATTCATTATGTTTTCTTAAAAAAATAACATACCAACCTTAGGAGAACCCTATTTTTTGGGAGTTATACTTAATTTTCATAAATAATGGCTATATAATCTGTAAGGTAATTTGATTGTCTATGTTTCATCTTGTTACGCTATATTCCAAAAAGTTGTGTAGGTAGCTCTAATATTGTTTTTTGACATTTAGATTTCCGTTTTTCCAAAAGTCCATTGCAACTAATGCGTCATGAGTGGTTAGCATTAGCTTGCACCAGCCCACGATGAAAAAAAATATCAATTTTCATGAATTTCATAGCAAATAAGACAATAGACAATTCCTAAAACACCATGGAAGGAAAGGATCTATGTAACAACCCCAAATTACTCTAACATTTAAAAACAAATTCTTATATATATATATATATATATAATTTAGTATTCATAAATCGATTATGAACTCACTTTTATGTATATAAGTGACCATTGACCAAGTATTTGAACTACTTGACCTTAGAATTCCTATAAATATGTATTTTAAGATGAATCATCCATACACAATTACTATAGCAATTTATTTAAAACTTATTCTAAAATTTTCCAACATGATTGATTTACATAGTCTACCATTTCTCTTTTTATATTCAAACACTATGATATAAGGAGTAAAAATTATTTTACCATGCATATACTATGAAATTCAATACATATATATACATTAAGTCTCATCCACTAACCATATCTTACACATGCTAATCCACATTGGAAATTTTACATAACCCGATATATAAAAACTAAATATATATATACTTATTTATTCTTTCCCCTTTCTTATGGTTTTAAACACTTATTTATACAATTTATACCGATCCATAATTTAATTCAATCAGCCCAATTAGTCATTCGCATATCATCTAATATGAGATAACTTATAATTTAACTCTTTGCAAAACACAAGATTGTTTTTAAAACAACGCTAATCAATCAACTCCCTTTCAAATTATCCGTTTGACAAAATATAACAAAAAGAAAAGACTGAGTCTTCCATGCATGGGCAGTCAAGTAGATGGAAACAGGTCACAAGATTCCTATGCTTTCCTTTGTCATGAAAAAGGTGACTCAACACCAGTTTGGAAATGGCGGAGTAGCAAGCGACTCTTACCAAGAGATGGTAACTGAAAAAAAGAATGATACTAGGAAACTGCAACCATCTGACATGCAACGACTTACTTAAACCCACAGTTCGTATTAATACGAGCCACACTAGACTATTTCTTGTTGAACCATGAGATCATGGCAGATCCAAGACCATAACATCCACCTGATGTACTCTTCCTGTCTGAGACACTTCCTGCCCAGTCAAAATCTGAGTAACCATGCAGTCTGAATTCATGATTTTCAAGATAATATAGACCAAATTCTAATGTACCCTTTAGATACCTCATTACATGTTTTGCAGCTATTAAGTGAACTCTTCTAGGTTCCACTAGATATTGACTCAAGGTATTTACAGCAAAGCCTATGTCCGGTCTGGTATTTGTCAAATACATTAATAACCCAATAATCTGTCTGTATAGAGTCACATCTACTAATTCTAATGAGTCATCAACTAATAACTTTAAGTTAGAGTCCATGGGAGTGGCCATGGCTTTGCACTCCAACATATCGAATCTTTTCAAAATCCCCACAGCATACTTACCTTGATTTAGAAAGATTCATTTTGGTTCTTGCCATACTTCTAGGCCTAAGAAGTAGTGCATTAATCCGAGATCTTTCATCTCAAATTCTGAAGAGAGCTTCTTCTTGCACTCGATAATTTGTTTCTCATTTCCAGTCAGAAATAAATCATCTACATACAACAATAATATAATAGGTTCATCATTCATGACTTTGAGATAAAGATTAGGATTAGCTTTACTCTTGGTAAAGCCCATGCTTGTTAAGAAACTGTCAATCCTTCCGTACCAAGATCTGGGAGCTTGCTTCAATCCATACAAATCCTTTTTCAGCTTGCATACATCTGTTCTCCCATATTTAACCTCAAATCCGTGTGGTTGTTCTATGTACACTTCTTCTTCAATCACACCATTCAGGAAGGCTATCTTAACATCCATCTGGTGTAATTTCCATTTCATCATAAATGCAAGTGCCATGATAGTTCTAATGGAAGTGTACCTAGCAACTGGTGCAAATGTTTCTTCATAGTTGATTCTCTCTTTCTGAGAGAATCCTCTGGCTACAAATCTTGCCTTATATTTTTCAATGCTACCATCTGTAGCATTTTTTATCTTGAATATCCATTTGGAAGATAACAAACTTTTATCTTTTGGTTTGGGAACTATATCCCAAACATCATTTTTCATTATTGATTAGTGTTCTTCTGTCATTGCTTCCACCCACTCTTTCTTCTGAACTGCCTCTTCATAGCTAGTAGGTTGTTGATCCACAAGATCACACATCAAAGCCACATAGTTGGATACTAGCTTTGGTTTCTTTCTTTCTCTAGTGGAGCCTTCAGGAGCTCCATATTTTTCAGCTCCTTGAATAATGTCTCTAGCCCATGCTGGCCTTTTTTTTCTAGATAAGTTTGTCATGGGGGGTTCTTGTGGTTCTAACATGTCATGGTCTTCTGGTGTATCATCTTCAGGGATGGGAACAACCTCTATGAGTCTAGGAGGTGTATCTTCTTCATAGACTTCTTCAAGTTGGCACTTCCTAGATTTCTTGAGAGCTTCTTCTTCATCAAATGTTACATCTCTACTTATTTCCATATGATGAAAACCTGGTGTGTAAATTCTGAAAGCTTTGGATGATTCATAATATCCAACAAATATTCCCTTCTTACTAGAAGGATCCAACTTGGTTCTCTTTTCTTTTGGAATGTGAATGTACACTGGACATCCAAATATTTTGAGATGACTTACCTCGGGCTTCTTTCCTATGAACACTTCTTCTGGAGTCTTGAATTCAAGAGCACTATGGGATAGTCTATTTTGTACATAGACTGCTGTCCTAGCTGCTTCAGCCCATAGATACATGGGTAGATCTTGGTCATGTACCATAGTCTTTACATCTTCCATGATGGTTCTATTCTTTCTTTCAGCAACCCCATTTTGTTGGGGATTGTAGGGAGTGGTTAGTTCCCTCTTGATTCCAGCTTCCTTACAAAAGTCTTCAAAATCCTTTGAAGTATATTCTCCGCCATTATCTGTTCTGAGAATCTTGATTTTCTTTTCTGAGTGATTTTCTATCAAATCCTTGAACCCTTTGAATTTTGCAAAGACTTCATTCTTTCCTTTTAGAAAGTATATCCAAGTCTTCCTTGAATAGTCATCAATGAATGTGAGATAGTATTCAAACCCACTTAAGGATGTGGTGGGCATTGGTCCACATACATCTGAATGTATTAACTCCAAAATGTTCTTAGTCTTTGTTTCACTCTTTGGAAATGGGTTCTTGACATTCTTCCCTTTTTCACATCCTTTGCATGTACCATTATGATCAACCTTCAAATCTAGTAGTCCTATAACTACCTTGCTTACATAGGGTAGGGATTTGTAGTTAATGTGAGCAAGCCTTCTATGCCATAGCTCACTGGGGCTAGTGGTTTCATGGACAAGGGAAACTTCTGGATGACCCTTGAGTTTGTAAAGACCTCCTTCGTCTTCACCAATAACAATTGCATCCTCAATTGATTTTCCTTTGGGACACATAAGTACAATTGCAACTCTAAATCCTTTCTTATCTAGAGCTGAGATAGAAAGTAGGTTCTTCTTCAAACCTGGTACATATAAAATTTCTTTCATCTTTAAAGGTGTTCCAGAATCAAGCTTGTAGCTTGCTTCACCAATTCCCTTGATGGGGTATTGATAATCATCTCCTAGAGATACCTTTTGTGGAGAAGTCTTTTCTTCAAGTCTCGAGAGATTTTTCTTTTGACTTGTCATGTGCTTTGAAGCACCACTATCAATGAGCCATGTATCTTCTCCAGGTGATACAGACCCAGATAGTGCAGAAAATAGAACATATTCTTCTGCATTTACTTTATTTACTTTAGATCTTTTCTTTCGAGGCCTTTCCTCTTCTTCTTCTTCTTCTTCTCCACTATCATCTTCTGCCATATGTGCATGATGTCTTTTCTGAACAAACTTCTTCTTTTGTGAAGTACAATTTCTGGCAATGTGTCCTAGTTTAATACAATTAAAACATTGGACTGTGGAGAGATCTCTTTCTGAGTTTGTTCCTCCTCTCCTTTTAAATCTATGGAAGGGTTGAGACCCTTTGTGTTCAACTTTCTTGAAGAGACCCTTTCTTCTTCTTTTGGTGTGAGTAGCCAAGGCTTGGTCATCCTCCTTGAGAAGGGCTTCCCTATTGGCTACCCTAGCTTCTTCTTGAACACAATCCTCCCATACTATATCAAACTTCATACTTTCTTTTCTGGCACACATAGTTTGTATAAATGACTCCCAAGGTCTAGTGAGACCATTTAGAGCATTCATTACAAGTTCATCTTCATCAAGGGTATCATCAATGGCATCTAGTTGTTCCTTGATTTGGGAAACCCTTGAGAAGTAGTCTTGAATGGATTCTCCTTTGTTCATCTTGGTACTTTTCAACTGATTTCTTAGGTTCATCTTCCTATTGATGTTCCTCTCTTCATACATTCTTCCTAGGGCATCATACATTTCCTTTGGGGTCTTCTTGGATGCCACTTGGGGAATCAAGTGGTCCTTGATAGAATTGGCAATGATTCTCTTTGCCCTAATCAGACCCTTCCTATACTTTTCTTTGGATTCATCTTCAGTGGGTTCTGCAACTTAATCCTTGATATATTGAGCAAGATCATTCTCTTCAAGAATGAGACCAATTCTGTATTTCCATGCCCTGATATTCTCTATACCTTTTAGCTTGTCTTCAAGCTTAGTGCTTGGAGCCATCTTCTCTTGGGGGAGTCCAAGAGATTGAAGTTTCAAGAGATAAAGTAATACTTACCAGGATATGTGCTTGATTGACTTGGAAACACTGGTGTGTTCTGTTTCTGGAGACTTCATTTTTTCACTTTCCAGATCTGCAACAGAATTTTTGGTTTATCGCACTTTTGGTCAAACTAGGGTTTGACTTTCTTGGAGTTCTACCCAATCAAAAACCTCGACCTAAGGCTCAAAACTTTGATTTTTAGAAGGGATATTTAGCCATGCAATCAGAATCCAAAAATACTAACTTTTGCAGAAACCCTAATTTTGGGAGAGAGAGAAAGATATTTTTCACCTTATGAAAGATCTATTCAGGCTAGCTTTGATACCATGTTAATTTTATACTAATTTGACTAGCAATATCACTGAAAGAAACACAATCACAATATAGACAAATATTTTACCCTGGGAAACCCTCATGGGGTAGAAAACCCAGCAAAGCTTTCCTCAATAAGATGATCAACCAAAATACAAGATGTGCTCCAAGACTTGAGCTCCTTCTCTACCTCCTATGCAGACCTCTCTCTCACAAGTGCGCTACTTTCTGAGTGATGGAAGTGTGATATAAGTGAGAAGCATCCTCCTCTACTTATACTAGTTTCCCGACTGAATTTTTCCATTATGGGGCCGACCTCTCCCAATGGAGTCTAATAACCCCTAATTAATTAACTCAGGTTTGACCCCCACATGGTGGATCTAATAAACCTAGTTACCACAATCCATCGGAGGAATAAACATCTCCGTATACATAATAGGATTACCTTAGAGGGATGAAACATATCCGGAATAATAAAGTACAAATATAATATTCTTAGAAGTTACAATATTCAACACTTTATAGGCCTTTAAATGTGATATGGGTGTCATGAGTGGGGATCTGTGTACTACATATAGAGGAGGTTTACCAAATAATGATAGAGTGATATGGGTGAAGAGGGTTAGAGCGAAAGGAGGAGGAAGTTTAAGGGGAGAGAGAGAGAGAGAGAGAATATGTGTGTGTGTGTCAGAGAGAGAGAGAGGCTGACCAAAATTTCTATACTTGCTGAAAGGAATACAATGGATTCCCTCACCCTCTCTATGGTTGATTGAGGTACAAGTTGCTCGATCGTTATGGGTGAGGTATGGTTAGGTGTTCTGTGTGTGTGTGTGTGTGTGTGTGTGTGAGAGAGAGAGAGAGAGAGAGAGAGAGGAGGGTTAATGAGAGAGATAGATGGGGGGGATAGAGTGAGATCATTTGGGCCTTAGGCCATAAACACCACTTCTCAGTCTCAATCACCATGAGAAATTCTTGTAAACTGCAACAAAAACACTCTCTAAGATTTCTTTAGCATCAAATTTGGATACAGGTGTTTTTCACACCAAATATGGGCCATAGGGCCTCAAACATGGCCAAGTAACGAAATACATCATGATATTGTTAAATATTATAATGTGTAAGAGCCTTCAACAAGTCCTCGAACGAACACATGATCCCCTTGTACGAGTTCTTTGTAGGTTTTTGTGTAGTATAGAGAGAGATGGTTTACCAAATAATGATAAAGAGTAAGATGGGAGATGAGGGTTAGAGAGAGAGGTGGGGGAAGGTTAAGGAGAGAGAGAGAGAGAGATTATGACCAAAATTTATATCCTTACTGAAAGGAATACAATGGATCCTCTCACCCTCTCCGTGGTCGGTTGAGGTACAAGTTGCTTGAACGTTATGGGTGAGGTAGGGTGACATGTTCTCTCTCTGTGTGTGTGTGTGTGTGTGTGTGAGAGAGAGAGAGAGAGAGGGGGGGGGGTAACATAGCAAATAAGCTGCTACAAAGATGGACAACAAAACTACCATTGAACCAACAAACAATTCAATCTATACAAGCATAGAGACATACAATAAATACAAAGATTGTGCAACTAACGGGAATAAGGAAATGTATGAAAGTTTTTATTCATTCCTCATGCCACTCCAAATTACATTAATAGGGCCATGCACTACTACTTCAAGCCCAACCTATACATTGGAATAATCGAGAACCAAACATCACTACTATGGCTCTACTTCTCATCTTTATGCTGCTGCTCCTTTACTCCATTCTATGGCCGCTTTCTCCTATCCCTCCTCACATACAACATTTACTTATTTCACATGGCTAGAGGAATGCCAACAGATATCAAGACCATTCAACTTCCAATGTTTTAGGATTACATTATTACCAAAGAATCGTTTAATATTCTATTTGAGTAGTTAATCACTTGGTAGATACTTAGGAGTCATATCACTCTTAACCCTTCCTAGGGTAGGTGTAGCATCCCACCTGCTAATATGTTACGCAAATCAATTCCCAAAGTCACATCACTGTTCATCCTTCATACATTAGGTGTACCATCCCACCTGCTAATCCAATGAGTGGCATCGGGGTCATCCCAATCCAACGAATCCTTTGCCTTCTTCGCAGCATTGTCCTAATCCTAATCTTGGTCCCATCGATTCCTTCATTCCAGGAAATCTATGCCACTGGGGCCTGAGTGACCCCATATTTATCCTTCACCTTATTTTCATCTTCTTCCTGGTGCTTCTTCGCAACTAGCCTTAGGGTTTCTTCCTTTTCCCTCTTGAGGGCCTCTGCTACATGACATCAACATAACTCGAGATAGCGGCATCGGGGGTCTTGTCACCCATGGTGAAGGAATCATTTATGTCATTGAAATTAGCTCTATTAAGCCTCCTTTTCCTGTATTTGTCTTCTCCATCGATAATCCCCTAAGGTTTCTGCAAGGCCAAGTCATTCTCCTCCTCCCTATGCTTCTCAGTAAATCCTTGAGCATTGGTTTAGGGGTAGTATAAAAGGCCAATTTGTGGGAAACCTCCGCTACAAGGTCTTTCCCTTGCATTGATAGAGAGAGAGAGAGAGAGAGAGAGAGAGAGAGAGGAATATTAACGAGAGATAAAGAGAGAGAGATAGGGACGTAGGGGGGAGAAAAATGGGAGGAGGGTTAAGTAGAGAGAGAGAGAGAGAGATAACTGTTATAAAGAGAGAGTGAGAATATGAGGGTTAGGGGGAGAGGGGAGCATGGTTAAGGAGATAGTGAGAGAGGGGTGAGGGGGAGGGGAATAAGGGGGCTTATGAAGAGATGGGATGAGTGAGAGAGAGAGGAAGATGGTTATGGTTAGGGAGATGGAGATAGGAGGGAGATTGAGAAGGAGACGAAGTTTAGGTACAGAGGAGGGAGAGGGAGAAGAAGATGAATTTTAGGTAGATAGGGAGATAGAGGAGGATTGAAGGGGGAGAGAGTTAGAGAAAGAGAAAGAGAGAGAGAGGGGTTGAAATAAGGTGGAGGGGAGGAAGGTTAAAGAGGGACAGGAACAGACAAAGGAGAGGAGGAGGATTATAGTTAGGGAGAGGGGTGGACGGGGGGGTTTGAGATAGACGAAGATGAAATCAAAACTACTTTTCAGATTAATAAAAAAATGCGCGCACGCGTTATTACCGCATATGCACTAAATGGAGCGTACACGCTATTTAGTGTGTACACGCTTTTAGTGCGCACACGTGTATTTAAAATAATGCATATGCACTATTTAAATTTCTATATTTTAGCGGGCAATTCCTTTCCCACCAACGTGATGGATGACTTGGCCGCTTTGGTTTTAGGTTCGGGTTGGAAAACCAAGTGGCTTGGACTGTATTATAACAAAATACATCTTATTCTATAATTTCTTCTATTTCGAGCATGATTCTACGTATGCTACACTTTTCCACTACTAATGAAATTGCACACTTGTAGAACTATGTGTGCAGATTCCAAATATGTAAATCTATTATTTTTTTTCTATTTTTTATTTAATTTTAATTTGCTAATGTCAATCTTACACAAAAAATAGTTTATTTATTCCGGCTATAACTTTTGATTGACTCACCTATTTTGAAAACGGAAAAAAAACCCACACAAGTACACACAAAGACCTACATCCTAAAAAAATTAAAAAATTTCATTGATTATGTTAAGACCATCATGTGGGGGCCCAACGCTCGACCTAGTCATTTTAGGGCTTGGCAGACTTCCTTAATTTAAAAATAAAATAAAATTAACATAAATAAATATGAAAAAATAGAGCTGCACTAGAAAAACATGTTATCTACGACTCTATATAATTTTTTTCACAAAATTCCACCATTTGCATACCAAACCCGAGGCCCAACACAAACATATTCATTATGTTTTCTTAAAAAAATAACATACCAACCTTAGGAGAACTCCATTTTTTGGGAGTTATACTTAATTTCCATAAATAATAGTTATATATTCTGGAAGGTAATTTGATTGTCTACGTTTCATCTTGTTACGCTATATTCCAAAAAGTTGTGTAAGTAGCTCTAATATTGTTTTTTGACATTCAGATTTCCTTTTTTCCAGAAATCCATTGCAACTAACACGTCATGAGTGGTTAGCATTAGCTTGTACCAGCCCATAATGAAAAAATAATATCAATTTTCATGAGTTTCATAGCAAATAAGACAATAGACAATTCCTAAAACACCATGGAAGAAAAAGATCTATGTAACAACCCCAAATTACTCTAACATTTAAAAACAAATTCTTATATATATATATATATATATATAAATATAAAATTTAGTATTCATAAATCGATTATGAACTTACTTTTATTTATATGAGTGGCCATTGACCAAGTATTTGAACTACATGACCTTGGAATTCCTATAAATACGTATTTTAAGATGAATCATCCATACACAATTACTATAGCAATTTATTTAAAACTTATTCTAAAATTTTCCAACATGATTGATTTACATATTCTACCATTTCCCTTTTTATATTCAAACACTATGATATAAGGAGTAAAAATTCTTTTACCATGCATATACTATGAAATTCAATACATATATATATACATTAAGTCTCATCCACTAACCATATCTTACACATGCTAATCCACATTGAAAATTTTACAGAACCTGATATATATATAAACTAAATATATACATACTTATTTCTTCTTTCCCCTTTCTTATGGTTTTAAACACTTATTTATACAATTTATACCGATCCATAATTTAATCCAATCATCCCAATTAGTCATTCGCATATCTAATACGAGATAACTTATAATTTAACTCTTTGCAAAACACAAGATTGTTTTTAAAACAACGCTAATCAATCAACTCCCTTTCAAATTATCCGTTTGACAAAATATAACAAAAAGAAAAGACTGAGTCTTCCACGCTTGGGCAGTCAGGTAGATGGAAATAGGTCACAAGATTCCTATGTTTTCCTTTGTCATGAAAAAGGTGAGTCAACACCAGTTTGGAAATGGGGGAGTAGCAAGCGACTCATACCAAGAGATGGTAACTGAAAAAAAGAATGAGACTAGGAAACCGCAACCATCCAACGTTCTATACAAGATTCAAGCGAAATCAAATATTTAGTACTAGATTCGATTCAAATCCAACGTTCTATGCCCCACTTTTGATCAAATTTAAATACAACAATTTCATATGCATGGATTTATTTTCAATCTGATACTAATTTTCTACAATATGTATTCATGGGTCATTTGAATGAGAAACAAGGTTTCAGGCATAGCATTTGATTTATCCCAGTACATCATTTCATAAAAATAAAGCATACGGTTTATACACCCTTCCTATGGGACATTCATAAATCTCACAAAGTTTTACCCTAACCAGATCTTCCATTAAAATATTCATATGATACACAGTGTAAAATATGTATTCCGCATAGAAAATAACATGGTATATAAACATTTAAACAATGCCCCCATGGCTAAAAAAAATAAGAACAGTATAATACTAAATTTCACCAATAAAATGATCCATGTAAATAACCGAAAATCCACTTACTTGCAATAATAGGAACAAAGTTCTTAGAGAATCAGTTCCTCCCAACCATAGAACCGAACCATAGAAGAGAGCAACACAATTTCTAACTCAACTCCATCCCTGAGCTGGATCACCACCATGCACACTAGAAATCACAATCTAGGATTTCCCATAGCACTCTCTCTTAGAGTTTGTAGCAAACTAGTGATGGACATATGAAAGAGAGAAATACTTAACACATGCACACTAGCATAATTTCTCCATGCACAACATAGCGTCTCAGTGCACCAATATATAGCTTTTGCCTAGGTCTTGTGCCATCCCAATCAAATCTCAATCAATCCTTTAATCCCTATGATTTAGGATCTTGTTGAGCTTTTAGATTGGATTTTATTGGTAAAATATTCCTTGCTTGCTTTACACATGTTCCATGTCTCATGGTGGTGTCCCCTCATTTAATTGAATTCTCGAAGTGTATTTTTCTTTTATTAATAATAGAATAATATTTTTTTGTGCAAAGTGTCACTTACACCTCTTGTCAATATTTTTGAGTTTTTAAATAACTCTTACAAAAATAAATGTTTTTGAAATATTTTTACAAATATTAAATAAAAAATAAAATAATAATTCTTTGGGGGTATCACAACCTGCGAACTGTGTGAGTCCCACGTGAGTCCATGAGCGTTGAGGACGAACCTCACTTTCTCTTGTACAGCCACATTCGATCACAATTTCCTAATCTGTGCTACAACTCTAATCTCCGTGATCTTCTAACTTGTCAAAACCTAGGAACACTTCTTGAGTCAGCTTTTCCTTCATAGGAATCAAATCCAAGTAATTAAGTAATTCATTTATCTTCTCTTAAGGTCCTATAGGCGAAGGTGTCTCAGTGGATGTTAATCATCATCATCATATATAACATTATTAAAAAATAATATAAACTTCTTCTCCATTTTATTTATGATGATAATACAAATTAAATTGTTAATATTATTAACACTATTACTAATATCAATAATATTAAAAATGTTGTTAATAATATTAACATTCTTATTATGGAAAAATAATATCAACTTCAATATAAAAAATTCAATAAAATCTAAAATTATAAAATTATTCAAATACGATTTAAAATTAATTTAAATATAATTTTGATTTAAATAAAAAAATTGACCATAACAATTTGATAGTCTAAATATTCTACGTTTTCAACCTTTCTCCAAGCATATTTTCCATCTTATTTTGTTTGGAGTCCAGTTGGAAATCTTTAAATACTCTTAGAATCACATATATTAGTTATGGGAATTGCATAATTTGGGTGCCATGGGGTATTTGAGGGTGCTAAATCTATTTATGGATTCAAAAGAACAATTTAAACACTTCCAAAATTGGATTTTACCAAAACAAATTTACTAGATTTCGACAAAAGATTACTGTAAAGTCCAAAACATAGAATAAATAGGCTACTCCTTTGATATACCATATATATTTATTTAATACACATTGCATTATTTGATATACCATATGTGGTCAATTAATCCACTATATATATTTGATTTAAGGAACATAACAATTCAATCATGGTCAACCAAAAATAACCATACTTAACCATAGCCATTGATTTCAATAAAAAAACTTGATTTAAATATAATTTTTTAATATAAAATTAAAATTTGCAAAAAAATATTATTCCTATGGTTAAAAAAATTAAAGAGGAGCGTCCCTAGCTTGCCATAGTTTTGAGGAGTTAGAAAGTTAGATAGGTCTATTGAATTAAATATTATAGAGCTGAGATGGGTGTAGGTAGGGCATTCTAAGAGAAAGACACTAAGAGTCTTCCATCCATATTTAAAAGTTTTATATATTTATAATACAAAACTTGTAGACCTGCAATTACAATTTACGAAACAATAATAATCTTAATTATATGTATAGTATTTAAAATTTATTAAGCGAATATTTAAATTATTTATCCAAATTTATTAAACCAATATTTAAAATTTATTAAATCAAAATTTCAATTATTTATATTAAGAATATTTTCTTATGAAATGAAGCTATAGGTATTAATGAAGATATAGGTAGTAGGTTGGTAACTCTTGGATTTGAATGGGATATATTTGTAAACCAAAACTTATAGAGAGTCAAACACTTCCATATAAACTTTGTGAATGTGGTCATAAGGAGGCCCTAAAGATCATTTCAAAACTAACACATTTTTAATTAAACTATTTATAAAGCAAAGATTACACAAATTCAAAAGTGGAAAGGTTATGTAAATTCGGAAAGTAAATGTTACTTTACTATGGAAAACATACATACATCTGTGGGAAAATAAGAAAAAAATTGAATTCAGAAAATGAAATAGCCTAAACATTCCACACTTTTTAGACATACAACATGTGTATTCATGTAAGACGCTCCACGTCTGTCCTCTCAATAACCATCTATCTTCTACATTTCTAGTGTATATCGATGTCAGACAGTGTTGGTAGCCAAATATTGTTATCTTCTAGCTACCATCATTATATTTTTCCGGCGGCATTGACAAAACCTAGTCGTTTCATATAGACTATTATTAAATAGTCAGAGTGATCCTTCAACTCTTTTTTTTCCACATAGGAAAATTTCTACACTTCATATTAAAGTATATAAAAGTTACATATGAGTTGAAATCCATCATAGCAAGTAATGTGGCAGAACCAAGATCAAATACTGACCAATATCAAAAGGATTCAAACACCCAGTGTTCAAGTATTAGAGAATATAAGAAATCGAAAGCCCATATAAACCAATGGAATACCAACCATAATATAGTGAAGATACCTCCCCCAACCAATATCGATTAAAGAGAAGACAAAAAAGTAAATATGTATAAAGGATCTATTAGATCCACCGGAGAAAAAATAGTAAAATTATAATATGTTAAAAAAGATAGTGGGAAAAAATGTTACTAAATAGGATAGATAATGATAGATCCTGCATCTATCAGTCAATGGTCCTCACAAAGCTAAAAAATATATGTCCTTCCTGCGCCAATAGACCACGATGAGACAAAACATCTGCATGGATGTTATCTTTACATAAAATGTGTGAAAAATGGATCCCCTGCTAGTCCTATATAAGTATCTCAACCTGTGTCATCCATGATGACAGAGCCGATGCATGAATCGATCCAATACCACGAGCCCAATTGATAATAACCAACGAGTCCCCTACAACCCATTGAAGTGAAATTTGCATGAGATTAGCATAATGGAGTAACTAGAGTCCACATAACTCTCCCTTTGTATTTGTCCTGAAACCGCAATTCATCCAGAGTTTGCATCCTTAGTTTAGGATTTTGGACTTGGAGAGCTATGTAAGCCTATAAGAAGGGCCTAATTCGCTGATGGACTCCAGCCACATTGCAAACTATAAGGCTTATTGTTGCGTAGTTAGTTGACGTCTGCAGGTGAGGCAACAGGCCACTGATGAACCACGACTTATGTTGCACCTTCTGGATTGTGTCACTTAAGCAGCTCTACATATCCTAGAACCACTGGTCATATTCCAATATAGTTTCCCTTCTTTCTTTGTTGTTATATATATATATATATATATATATATATATGGAACTAAACCGAAGTCAATATTTGGTTAGTGGGAGCACTCTGCTTGCATTTAATGTACCACTGCAATGCTCTTCCCTGTAGAGTAGTTTTAAATTATACCAGTTATATTTAATTTGTGGTCCTCCGCACTCCAGATTGCAACATAGAGGAACCAATGCTACTCAGTTTCATGTGCATATGAAGATCCAAATAAATTATTTCCCCAGCACCACAAGTATTTGCATCCACTTGTGAAGCTCCATCAAACATAGCATATAACATAGCATATACCTCGTTGAAAGTAGATAAAGATGAAGCTCTGAGAGAATTAATTGATGGAGTACTATTTGGATCATAACCTGTAAATTCTTTAAATCTGCGATAGCCTTCCCCGCACACAGTGTTGGATGATAATATTTTTTTTCAAATATACCATGATTCCTGGACTTCGATGTCTCCCATAGAGTATAAACAACCAACTCCCCCATACCCGATTTCTGTTTGAACCAATTGTAAAGACAAGCTAGTAGTGAATTCCCAGACTAACTAGTGATCCTTCCACTCCATGGAGGCACAAAATTGAAAGAAAACGAACGCTACCTGGAAGAAATCCATGTAAATTAATCATGGTTAATTAATTTAATTCATGTAAGCTGATTAAATTCATTACGATTACAATCTCAAGCCCTTTTCACATTCTACAATAACAACCCTTCTAATATGTGGCACAAATTGTGGTGGATGTTGAGATGTTTCATTTACATTTTAATCAACATGTTAATCAAATTGTTCATTATTGAAAAGTAACAGAAAATAACAAGCTTAACTACTAATTATTTCAATGTCATTCATTGATTTATATACACGACTAAGAATATTCTTATTTTGATCAATCTTGTTCGTAGGACTATAAAACTAATTATAAGGTGGAACCTCCCACTCAATATTGCAATAAAGATGCCTTATGGTGTAATTATTTAAATATTACTATATATCATAATATGACATATAGTTAACATTAATAATGATATTAATTTTTTCCATGTATTAGAACTACTTATACATCTTAGATGTGTATAAGTTATAGATGATCAAAGCTGGTAGATATAAATAACCACTATCTACTTTATTGCACCAAGAGTAGCAAGGTTCTTTACAACCAACAATAGGTAGGGAAGATATAACCAAAAAAATATTGATTTAATTTGAACCTAGATACAACAATCATCTAGAGGGAGCAAATACCTCAAAGGTGTAAATTTTTTCTTAATATGTAAAAAGTTAAGATAAAAAATAAATTACACTTCAAGAAATTGGATCCCTCTCTATGCTTGATAGATCCAGGTTTAAGATGGATCTATGTTGGTTATGAAGACACCTTCCACTATTTTAAAACTATTAATTCTTAAGCTAAAATTTTATATCTATTTTTCTAAAACTTAAAATTAAATTATAATTAACTTGGTTAAAAATTTATATTTATTTGTTTAAAGTTTAGAATGAAATTGATTTATAAAATTTTGAAATCCTTTACATTAAAAAATAGTGCATATTATATTAAAAAATATATATAATATAAATTGTTCTATAAATTTGAAATGTACATTTTAGCTAAATTTCTAGAAATATAGTTAAATACAGTATAGTTACAAAGATTGAGAAAGTCACAAGCATACTTAGATTGAGAAAGAAAGATTCCTTCTTTGGTTTGTAAGACTTGAAAGCCAAGAAAAGAATGCAAATGTCCTAAGTCTGTCATTTCAAATTTGTTCTTAAGACTGAATTTCACATGGGTTAAAAGCTTAGGGTCACTACCAGTAAGAATAATATCATCAACATAAAGAACACGAAGGATGAGATTGTTTCCTACTTTCTTGGTATAGACATTAGGGTCAGAATGTGTTAGGAACCCGTGTCAACCCTTCTCTTTATTTTGTTAGTATATTGTTGTTGGACGCATATGCTTTGTAAGTAGTCCCGTGAGTATATTGTGAATTATCCCACATTGTTAGTATATTGTTGTTGGACGCATATGCTTTGTAAGTCGTCCTGTGAGTATATTGTAATATCCCAAATTCATGGGGATTAATAGTTGTTTAGCTTAGACTTAGTATATAAATACGTGTTGAGGCCAGTGAAGGCATCCACGAGTTATTTGTATTGAGCTTGCTCAAAGGAGCTTTCCCCCTCGAAGTGGCTTGTGATCAATAAATCTCTTTTGTGTTCTGTTATTTCTGATATATCGTGCATTTTCATTATTTAATTATTGGAGGTTCCTCACATCTGGTATCAGAGCAATTTCTTGGGCTCTTTGGGTGGAATTTTTGCCAAAATTTTTTTCGCATTTGTATTGTTCCTTTTAATTGCAGGTTCAGATCCGGGAATAATCCATATCCGCTTAACTGTGGGAAGTACTTGGGCATATCCCTAAAACTCATTGCGAGGAGTACCAAAGGAACCCTAAAGTAGTTGGACGATTCAAAGGACCTGCCACCGAAAAGGGAAACGATCCCTAGCTGATTGACTAGTTCCCACCGGTAAACCAAGAGCTGTTGTTTGTGGCAAAGCGGTTATCAGGTTTACCCGAGTCATGAAGTGAGGGGTACTGACCAAGTATAAAAATTCTATTTTTTCTCCATATCTTCTTTTCTTTAACTCCATTTCCTTTGAAAATTCACTGACACCCCTGCAATCCCATTCTGAATATTTCATTCCCGAGGACTTGTTGATGCCTCGAGATTCGCAGCACCAACAGTAGGGATTCTCCCCGGTAAGCATGCCCAATTAGATTGCTCATTGTTTGGTGTGGGGAATCCGTCCGGTTAACAGTCCGGCTACCGTGTGTATAATTATTGAATTTCTTTACTGGTTGCGGTTTGGTTCACTGTTTATTTAAATTTTGTCTTTAATTATGAGATGCAAGTGCCCTAATTAAATGCACATAATTGAAAGGCAGAAACCACACTAGCGATAGGCAAGTTCTTACCACTCATCTTACTGCTCTTGCCTTATCAATTATCTATTTATTCCTACACTAACCTAACTATCCTATCTTATCCTTGCAAGGAGAAAAATTGAATTAAGAGTAATATGCTGAGAAATGTAAATACAAGTCTAACAGATAGTTCTTTCAGCACAACATTCACATTTACAGTAGAAAGAATACCAAAGATAGCTCTTATATAATTAAAACAATTATTACTTATTTACACATAAACCTTTGCATAGAAAGTAAAATCATTCATCACCAATGAATTAGTTCAAGAAAGTTAGAACGATCTCACAGTATGAGTTATGAATGAAAGAATAAATAATTCCACATTAAGCATTCAACACATTCCAGGAATAAATCTCCATGCAGCTTTCCCCAACAAACAGATCATTCTTATTAGCAAAAAAATAGTTCTCTTACAAAATGGTCCAGCCTCTATTGTGCTAGCAAAAGTCCTTACATCTGTATAATCCTCTATTTATCTTACAAAAGAATTTGTCCTCTAGTGACTCTTCACCTACCCTAACCCTAGGGATTCCCAAAATTTTGTCTTTTAGTGTTTGTACAAAGGAAATACAAATATTAATTTCCAGCTGGTCTTTCCAAATCAGAAATGTATTTGGACCACATGTTAGTTTCTTCCATAATAATATTACTTTGCACGGGGTCTACCATTTTCAAAGTGATCTCATGATTATATAGTTTTTCCTGTACACTCTTTATTCCTTCAGTCGTTGCCTTGTAGCCGTATTATAAAAAGTAGGCATTAATGGAAGCTTGCCCAATGAAATGATGAAGGTCTTCTCTTGTTAGCACGTCCAGCTTCTTAATGTAGTTCAAATCATCACTCAACAAGTTCTACAAACTCCGACAGGCGCTGGTCCCTATCAGGAAATTCCTCCATAGTTGAAGGCATAACCAGCTGACACTTTTCATGGATTTGACGAATTTTCTAGTAAAATCTTGTACACTTCTCGATATTTTTCGAAATCTTATTATTAATCCGTAGACCAGCTTTTATGCAGAATTCAAGGAGGCCTGAGTCCAAATTCGAATCTACAGTGGTATTGTGAGGCAAGTACTAACGGAATCCTCATTTCCCTTCTCTCCACTTCATTTCCTTCTTAATATCGGCCATGGGGCATACTAATTTCCGCCTGATTCTTAGAGCCTCAGCATCAATTTCCCCCATCCTTGATATCATTATATTCATCTTGCAGACTTCCTCGGTGATACGTTCTTATGAATGATAGATCTTCTTCTAAATGTCACATGCTTTCTCATGAAAAGGAGTCAAGTCTTGCTCCTTATTGTTCACAAGTTCCAGTTGTTGCATCATAAACACCTTTTCCTTTATCAATTCCTCCAACTAAACCTTCGAGTCTTCAGCCAGCTTCCTGTTGTCTGCCTCTCTTTTCTCTGATTCATTGATGCGAGTTTCCAGGTCATTTTTCTTGCCTTCCGTAATCATTAACTCCACAGTCAATGCATCCTTTTCTGCTTCCAAATTCTGGTATTCTTCCATTATCCTTTCCTTCTCGGATATAATGGCATCATGTTTCCTTTTCAGTTATATCGCTTCTCCCCGTATTTTCACTAAATTATCTTTCAACCTAAGCATTTTCTCCTTCTTTCTTTCGATGTCGCTCATAAACTTGTCAACATTGTCTGCACTTACTTGTGATGTAGCTACGTTGACAGATACCATGAGCTTAACGTCCCTGTGGGTACCCTCTAAGATTCTTCTTTCTTGAATAGTAACAACATCGACGTGGGATGGTAATTTCAGTCTCTTTTCCGACCTCTTCATGATAGTCTTTATTTTTGAGTAAAAAATGATTGTGTCTAATCTAGCTACCGTATGCTGCTTCGATTGGGTGAACGGGGTGAGACCTAGCTCATGAATTGGGAAGTGTCCTCCGATGATTATCTTCGGCGGGTCTGTGTCCATATCTTGAACATTTGGGATTTTCTCTTCCACAACTTCCTTGGACTTTTCTTCCTCCTTTTTATTTTTTTATTCGGTTGCTTCTCTGTTTGCTCTTTCTCTCATTTCTTGCAATCTTGTGGTTTCTTCTTTTGGGATATTTTCAGTCTCTTCCCTTCAGAGTCTTTTAGAATCTTCTTTCTAAATTTTGTCAGCCTCTTCCAATAGCTTCTTCTTAGCTTCTGCTAACTGCAACCTTATGAATTCATTCTTTTGTTTCCTTTCTGCATCCTCCTTTTTCTTCCTCTTTGTTTCCTTGAGAGTCACTTAGCCTTAGAAATGGAATTGGATCCGCTTTTGGGATGAAAGCGTTTGTTCAACTCGGTCAATTTCTTGTGCTTCGATACACTTATTCATCTTTCAAGAAAAGATGTGTGTATTCAAAGTTGATTCTGCAGAAAGCACAATGGGCAGCGACCTTACCGTCGCTATCGTTCCTTCTAAAAATATTTGTCCCAAAATGAAAGGCCTCTAAATCCTTAACAAAATCCTCAGCTTCCTTTTCCTTGGAGAATTTGTATGTTCCGATAGTGAATGGCATCTGTGGATACGAATTCTTCTTCTTGTAGTGAAGAAACTTACCGATCCCATTGATGAAAATTTTTCTCATGGCTTCTTTATGTACAACAAAATCAATGGCATACTGAGGCAATAGAGAAGGGGGTTGGGTTCCCCCATACATCCTGATATATGTTCCTTCTGCGGAGAAGTAATAATCTCCATGTTCCTCCATAACAGACAAGGCATTATCGGACATACAATTTGGTTGTTCTTTGAAGATTAGTTGGTATAGTGGCATTATCAACCCCTCACAAATGAGCTTGTAGTTACTTGCGTATTTGTGATCCCATGTCATCTGATAGGCTACGTGGAGGGGAGATTCAACCAACTTCGAAAAAATCCCAAAACAGGGAAAGGATTTTTGATCAGTAGGAAATCCAAGAGGTAAGAGGACATGAAAAATTCATCTTTCTTCTTTGTCATTCCTCCTTGCGCTGCGGAAATATGTGACACCATACTCTCGGAGATGATATCTTCCCAATTGAAAATTGCACCATGTGTGCCGATGTGGTGCATTACTGGTACCCAACTGAGCTTATATGTACTTCCGCTTGCTAAGCCAAAAACTCGGCTTAACATTAGAGATATGATTCTATACTCGGTTTGCAAGTGTTGACTCTCATATTCTCCTGTAGCTCTCGGTCTCAACTGTCTCTTAGTGACTGTCATCTTCTTAGAATACTCAAAATGATCCATCTTGGCCCTAGCTATCCAGTCGTTGGTTAAAATGATTTTAGGAGAAGGAAACTTGTAGGATGCAGCTATGTGAATTGGTTGGAAGGATGCAATCCCTTCTCCTTTGACATATGAGATGATCCTTGTGTTAACATCTACGTGGGGCAAGATCCACCCGATGATTTTTGAGCATGAGAATAATTATGGGCGCGTAGCTACCTTATGGAGGAGACTTCTTTATGTTTTGGTAGACCATTAATTCTTCAATGGAAGCGTCAGGGACATTCTCATCTCTGATAGCTCTATATAGTTCTCCCTATTTGAATTCTGGGGTGATCCCTATCATGGCTTGAGTGTCTTCGAACACCATCTCTAGAGAAGTATCCAACAATATCTCAACGTCCGAGTCTGATTCAGCTAACTTGGACTTTCTCCTGGTGGACCTCTTATGCATTAGTCTGATGAGACACAAGATGGACAAATGAGGGAAAAATTATTCACACATAATTCATTACTCATGGTATAAATGAGCAGAAATGAAATTAACATCTGAATGTTTCGATTGTCTGTTTTATTGATGAGCGAAAAAATGTTTTTAGTCAATTTCAAATTTCTATATGGTTGGCAGCCTATCTTCTCCAAAACAAGGTGTGCAAAGTCTTACAAAAGAAATAATTTGGAGACAAAACAGTGGTTGATTAATCTGAAAAAAAACTCATGCAACTTTTAGCATTCATTTCGATTTAGTGAGTATGCAAATAATATCTTGTCACAACTTAATTTGAAAAAACATTGCAAGGAATTTCATTAACACACAATGAAGAATTAGTTGCAAAAAAAAAAAACTTTAGGTTTCTTCTATGTGAACTTAAGGTTTAGTGCACATGATGTATAGAGGCCATTAAAACTGTGTATAACCAGGTTGTCTTTTCTATATTCACATTTCACCAAAATGATTGAAAATAACAACAGTGTTGAGCATAATGAAACTTTAAGCATTTTTCTATCGGCAGGGGATGCATAACGCCTTCATAAGTGAAAAACAGGACAACTTGCAACACAATGTTTGACTGAAAACACAACCGACGACTGTTGGGTCCTGGAATTGCCCCTTTTTTACCATACATATTTCCTCTTTTTTCCCTGTCTTGCCTTATTTTCATAAACCAGATATATGTCTTTCCTCAAGTTGAGCATGAATCCTGACATGTATGATTTATTATTGCCTACTTTATTAAATGCCTAGGATTGTTATGGTTATGAATTGTATCCTTTGATTTATTCTAACTTGTGTTGATTTTATTAGGATAAGCTCAAAGAATTGAGAGACACAAGTGTAGCAGCCTGCTAAGCACATGGGAGGAAGGTACGATTGGTGCTAGTTGTTACTCCTCAGTTCAGATTCCACACATTAATAGAAACATCATGATCATATCTCCACATGGTAGCTGTAACAAGACTTCGCTGCAATAGAGCATCGTTGCAATAGACAGAGCACTTCCCGGCCAGTTAGTCCATTGATCCATGTAATATCATGGGAAAGACCTGACCCAGATATTATCTCCACTATAAAAACTTTTATAACTTTTACTATTAAAATTTTCTGTCAATTCCTTCGAACCGAGCAGGAGGTAAGTGAGGGGTGATGATGTAAGGATTGAGGATGGTGGAAGGAATATTTAATTATGGAAATTCTATGAGTTTAGGTGCATCAGCAGGTCATGGAGGCCAGATCATATTTCCTTATGCAAAGGTACCAGCACCATTCACTTTTCAACATAGAACAAGTCTATGCCTACTTCGAGAATCCCTAGGTGTCTGGCATATGCATACAGGACAGGGAGGGGTCACTGGGAGTTAATAACAGAGTTTATATCAGTCAAATATATGCTGGTTAAGTTCAATAAGGTAATTTTTCAGACTTGTGAAAATATAGGAAGAATTGGGGTTTCTGGGATCTCCTAGGATTGCTGAGCTAGTAATTTTCTTATCTTTACAAAACAAGGCTAAAAGAATTTAAATTCTAGTTTTGTGGACTGATATGGTTAATATATCATGTTATTAACCTACTTCAAAAGATGAGAGGTCAAATGGATGCACAAATTGCATTTTACAAAGAAATCAGTGAAACTAGTCTAGAAAAACCTTGTAATGAGCTGGTCTTGGATTTTGATTGAATAAATGGATTTCCTTAATTAAAATATCTATTCATAAATATTTTTGAGCTCTGATATACTCCTATTAACAGTAATATAGAACATTTATCATAACAAAACCCTCATTTTTATTCCAGTTTCGTTCTCTTCAAACAAATTTCCTTACAGGCTAGAAATTGAAGTACATTTGATAGAGAATATGAAAAGAGAAGAGATTTGTTACAGGGGATCTATTATGAATTACTGATCATGCTCTTTGCATATCAGTGGTCTGATTTTTCTGTAGCCACTACTGTAAAACTCTATTGATGCAACCTCCTTCAACTGGTTAACTCCAGCAGTGAAAACACCTCTAGATTTAGTTGTACGAGCTAGAGAAGTGAGAGATGAATAGGAGATTAGATCTGAACTCGAACTATAGACATGGAATCCACTAATATCTACTGATAAAAACTCCTAGACCTCACTGAAGGTCTTGGGCATACTCCTCCATGAATATCTTCTTCTGCTAAAGAACCTCCACTAAAACTAGATGCAATTCTTCTCCAAAGGTAGCCTCCTCCTCAATATATATTAAGACTTCATGGCTGAACTGTACTGAAGATTACTGGCTGTAATATAACTTGATGGACCTGCATAACACTCTTAGATAACTCATAGAGTCTTGGGGCACATCACCCAAGAGAAAAGGTTGAGGCACAACACTCAACAACTGAGAAGCTCAGATCTCTCATTCACAAATTCTAAATGATCAAAAGTTCTTGAATCAAGTTGGAAACCTTCTTAAATAGAATTCTTGTTTACCTGTTGAGCAAGTTGCTTAGCTTGGTGACCTGTGAGAATAGTTCACCCATGAGTGGACATACTTTCCTTGCTTTGCTTTGGCTTTCCTTCTTTTTTCCTCTTTTTCTGACTTTCCTTATTTTCTGAACTTTCCTGCTTTTCATACTTTCCTACTTTCTGAATTTATGTTGCTTTTCCTAAAATATTTCTCTTTTCTCATTTTTGGAAACATTTTTGGACTCTAGTGCTTACTTGACTTCTACTCCAAGTAATTCCTTGATTTTCTGAGTTTCCTCACTTAGGCAAGTTTGGCTCACTTACCAATTCGAATTTCCTGGCCAAGTCATCAACCACTTGGCACATTTATTAGCAATACTTATTTAAATTAAAATAATACCAGTCATAAATAATTTAGCTTAACAAGTAATAAATTATCCAGTAATTAATTAATTAATAAGGTGTAATGCCTCAAAATTTACCCAATTAATTAATTTCTCAATTAATTAATAAATCACCTTAGCACTTGAATTGGGGGTTAATAACTTCATGGGGCCCCTCCTTATCCATTTAATTCCTCAAATTCACCCTTAGGAATCTTACTTCATCCATACATTAATTATTTAAATAATGCCTATGTGACTTAGGCTAAAATCATCCCCATGGACCATAGGAAAATTTGGGAACATGACAATCCATTGACAACCAGAGTAACAACGCCCTTCACATCCAACAGCTTCATTCAAGTCCATTCATGAATGTAACTGTTTCTGTTGTGACTCGGGATCCTGAAGATCAGAGATCTTCATGGCTACACAAATTTAGTGGATCAGGATTGTATTATTCATGTATAAATATGGGAAGGAATTGAGAGCCTGGGGTTGGTTGATTATCAATTGTATGAGTTGTAACAGAGTACTGTGAATTACCACTTTTAATACAATGAGTAGAGTTCTTCATATCTTTGTGTTTTAATTTGTAGTAGTTCACAACATCTCTGTTAGAAGGCCAGGGCCCACCTTCTCACAGAGATTGCTGCATTAAGTAGGTACTTTAGTTTATTTATGTTGTGTGGCGTGGATTTACAGTAGATACGTTTTACAGAGAATTTGCTACAGTAGTAATTGATAATTGCATTTTCCTTTGGTAGTTAATGATTGCATTCTAAATTGTTGTAGCTGCATGGTGTGATAGTCGACTATGTAGGTTAGTTCCTTTTATGCAAGTGTGCTAGTTAGCTGTTACAGTCAATCTCAACTCTAGTTTATTTATGTTATTCATCTTTCTTGAAGTTTATTGAATTATTTAGATTATTATTGCACTTGGTTTTGATTTGTTACTGTCATTTATAATTTTTAGATTAGATAATATTATACAGGTTATGGTTAATGCATTGTTGTCACCTACCCAAATTCTGAAAATAATATTTTATTTACAAAAATACTTTATGTTAAATTTTAATTTCAAAGTTTTGAAATTATGACCAAGTTTGGTCAAGGATGAATGTAATTACTGAATTATTATTATTTAATAAATTAAAGTAGGAGACAAACACCCAAGGGAACTATTAAATGAGTGTTCACTGACCCACTAGGAGGAATGGAAGTTGTTGGAAGGTATGGGACAGATGGCAGCAATTACACTACACCACTAACTGTTGGTTATGGGACAACTACCCCTAATAATGTGGCATTATCCCTGAGGTGGTGGGAGTGGGCAGGAAGCTCATTTAATGACCAAGTAATAACTAAAAAGGCCTAGGAAGCCTACATAAGGCAAATTCGAATTGAGCAAGCAACTCCTACACAATATTTTATGTAGAAATATTTCATCATGTGCATCAGGTGATCACTAAGAGATTCGAATAGGGAGGCTAGTTATGAGTGTAATCATAAGTCTGCAAACTATTTGATAAGGAGAACCAGAGGTGCTGGTGTAGGTCCTTTGGACTGCTAGTTCTTGAAGATTTGACAGTTATTTCTACTACAAGTGGAGATCCTAAATTCCTAAGTTTCTTCCTCCTGGTGGTTTAGTGAACAAGCTCGGGGGTCCTAAGGGAAGTACTTGGCTGTCTTCAGGAATTGGTTGGTGGGTGGAACAGGCTCCTTGGGCTCCTTGGGCTGTTTGTTTCCCTACAGAATTAATCCAGGTTCTGTTGTTTCCTAATTTGTTTAGTTTAGTAGTTATGTTAGAAAAAATTAGTAAACTCTGTTTTGAAGAAGGATTGATCTCTGATTTGGTTTATCTGAATGTTAAGTTTAATGATAAATTGAATTGAAAATCCAATCTCTACATTTTCCACATGTTGTTATTTGCATTGTACTCTAGTGTAGAGAAGCAAATTAAGTATAGATGAAGAGATAGGCAAACTGCCATTGATTCGATAGATAAGTACAATAATTTATATATTTTTCATTTTCTGCCCTATAGTTAACAATAGTAGAAATTACGATATAGTATCTAAAATGTTATAGAATATTTCATTGTTTCATGAAAAACAAATATTGTTTATTCTTTGTACAATTACATTGTGTTTTTCTTATCTCTATTATTTACATAGGAAATAAATGCAATTCAAATTTCCATACATCATATCTGGAAATAAATAGTATTGCTGCAAATAAATAGAAGTGCTAACTATGGACATAAGCTACAAATCACAGTCAATATACAGTCTTCATATTCGCACACACACTGTGTTTTTCCTTACAATTTTATTGTTAGAATATTTTTATAATTATTTCAGTATTATCAAAACTGTAAACAAAAGAAATGTAACCCTATATTACTTACAATTTTCATATTTTCCAACTACATTACAAACTGTGTGTATTATCCAAAACTGGGTTTCGTATCAAACCCTAGATAGTATTTCTATACCCTTATCATCATTGTGCAACAGTAAACAAACACGATCTACACAAACTACAGATCAAAACCTAATTTTTTGCTTGAAAATCCTTTCTAGAGTTCACCTACCAAAAACATCTTTTACATTCGAAGGAAAGACTAGAATTTGGGCGTGGCCCTGTTCTTTTCTTTTGTAAACGAAAAACCATTTCATCGTTTTCAAACATATAGAGTTTATCATCTACGAAAATGCATGTAGTTTTTGCATAGCTCGACAGTCCCGACCATCTACACAGAACTCAAACTTATAACATAAAACGAATAACATAACATGAATTTTTCCATTACCGAAAATTAAAACATAGTACATAGAGTTTAACGACCTTCGGCTCCAATTGTTATTTCATTCAAAACTTAACCCCCAAAACAATTCCAAGTTTACGTTTTTGAACCAACACAGGTTCCAGCTTCACAAAGGAAGCATCAACTTACAGGTCAACAATACTTTTTCAAATGAAAAACCATACAGGGTTTATCCCCATCCTTAAGCTTTAAAACGAGTTTAACAACTCCAAACCTGACGAGCTAGGAATCAAAAGTAAAGGCCGAGTATCATTTAAACTATGAGGGTTATTCCCTGTACAAAGTTTTCACTTCATTACAAAAGTCTTCAAAGGTTCTCAACTGACAGACAATGCCGAATTATGGCGAAATTGGGTTACTCAATGAGTTGAAAACCACATCATCAAAGACCGAAAGAGCACCTACGAGGGTTTGAGACCCAGATCTTACCAGGAATGGAGATTTTCCATCCATATCCAAACCCTGGTTCATGTTTTTCCTTTCGAAACTGGTACCTTCCACACAACGTTCAAGAGTTAGACATTATAACACTCGAAAACTATATTTGAACTTTACAAACAACTTTGAGTTTTTTGAAAAATGCTTACCTCATTCTTTATCGACCGTGCTCTATACATGTACCAGCAAACGACGAGCTCTTTGCTTCGGACGAAGCCAGGATACCCTAAATCTTTTTGCAGGAATATGTGTTTCCATTCAAACTCAGAAACGAGACTGCAAATCTTTCAACGACGACAGCATTCAAACTACAGACACTACATTCTATCACACGCTATTACAGCAAGACAAAACCTACAACCTTCAAACCTATCCTACAGGTTGCGAGGTCGAAATCCTCTTACATTCTCATCTAACCCTAAAAAACAGCAGCCTATTGGCCTCACTGCCAAAACAATAGCAAACAATGAACGACATTCACTCCTCATCAACCCAACACAACGACGCAACACTAGGGTTGCATCCAACGACTAGGATTCAAGTCGATCAACGATCACAAACGTGCCAACACAATTACATTGGGGATCGTATGGCAATTGCATTTATTGTTCATTTATTATCCAAAGTACGGCCTTGCCACATTTTGCACATGATGGATAGATGGACAGCCAGCTTGGAGGAGTGTTAACGTAAAGTATTACTTAGTAACTTTTGTAGTCACCTTTTGCACTGAGTTTCATTACGTAGAAGCTTTAATAGTCCTCGTCACCACAGTTTTTGGACGACCATTAATGCAGGACTGTAACATGGTCACCAACGCCAGCTCGAAACGAATGCCAACCAACAACCTATCATTTCGATAGTTATTACGAGTTAGTACCACGTATAAGGTTTAAACGATGTAGTTCTAATTCATGTTTTATGAATTATAATATTTGTGTTATGTATATTTCATATTTAAAAAGTTTACGTAGTAATCGATATAGTTCCAATCCTTGTACATAAACATAGTTGTAACATATGATACATTCATATGTATGTTTATATTGTGAACGTTGTTCATTTCTAAGCCACGAGACTTATATACATATTGCATATAGTTAACATGGTCAATATGTATCATAGGATAAATAATCCATAAGAATTATAATGTTAAATATTGTAAATTATTTTATTATTTGATTACATTTATTCATTATTCTATCATTTCAATTATGTGATTATATAGTTGCATTTTGGTAATCAAATGAATCCAATGCTATATATATTTAGCATGAAAACTATTTGAAGGCTATATACTTCTTACCACAATTTCTCATTGCAAACATTTAATGATTTTGCGGTACATTTACTACATCAATACTATGAAGGTATTAATTATCTTAAGACGACGACAAAGCCAGTTACAATAACGAGGATGATTACAACGACGAACTTATCAGCTGAATGATTTGAATAGACGACCTTGTTTTTAAACAATGTTTAGTTATGAGACAACTTTTGAAAACAGTAAATATAACCATGTAATTCATACCTGCATGCTTTTTGTGAGTCGCAACAAATTTCATAACATTCTACTTAGTTACGATGTTGATTTTAACTACACACATACTTTAAATTTATGCAGTTATGGAACTTCTTACCTATCGTCTTCACATAGAAACATTTCAAATGCTTTAGCGTTGCAGCTAAGTAAACTCCAGGCTACCTCGTAGGACACCCTTGGACATCAAGAAAGCAAACTGTCAGTATCATCTCAAAAGAAAAGTATCACATTATATTTCTAACTTGTCAATGCATTTATTACAATAATCATGTTTGTTAAAAGTGTGTTAAGTAGTCGTTATCAGAATGTTGTTAACTCAGAAAATTAAATTATGTTTAGTACTAAACGACTTTTTAATCATTGCTGTTGTAATCAAATATTTATTATTTTCCGCAACCATATTTATCTTATTTAATGTCGTCTTCAAAAGTTTTAAATTTTTATGAAAATTTGGGATGTTACATGTGGTATCAGAGCTTATGTTCAAACTCTAGGCCTGAAAAGGGTCCAAGAACACGCAACAGGAATTTTATTACAGCATAAAATTTTACTGATTAAAAATTTAACTATGGTATTATACAGAAAATTATTTTAGTTACAGGTATGGAGAACTCAACTGAACATGTAGAAGACAGATTTCAACCAAACAACCATAGCTCGGGACAGCACTATGTAGAAGAAGGTCACAGTGAACTAAATGATAGTTCGTTAGAATTGTTACATCCTTTTCATGGATTAAAGGCAGAAATCAGATCTGTGAAACAAGACAATGAAAGAATTCTGCAGGCACAAGAACAATTAAACTAAGCATTGTTTGAACAGTGCCCAATCAATGAGCAGGAGAGAGATAATGAAGATATCTCCAAGGTTGAGGATCTGCCTAATGGTAACAAAAGTAAGAAAATAAAAGCTAATGATGTGAGCAGCAGTTCAACATCATCAGGAGAGGCTATTGAAGTACGTAAAAAGAAACGTAACTACTCAAGCGATAGTAGTAGGGGAGACTACAAACCCAGAAAGAAAAGCTATAAAGAGTATGAACATATTTTTGGGGAGTTCAAAAATATTAGACCTCCAACATTCAATGGAGAAACTGAGAAGGGCGAGACAATTGAAGCTTGGCTATCCGGTATGAAGAAATACTTCCAGATTTATAACTATTCAGAGTCCTTAAAAGCAAAAATGGCTATATATAACTTGACCGAAAAAGCGTATATTTGGTGGTAGGACATCAAAAGAGTGAAAGGCATCAAGGATAAAGATGTAAACTGGAGTACTTTTAAACGATACTTTAAGAAGAATTTTTTCTCGGAACAATACTATGAAGAAAAATCCAAAGAGTTCTATGACTTGAAGCTGGGAGGTATGAACATGAAGGAGATGAAAAGTAAATTTCTGAACCTACTAAGATATGTGCCATACCTTATAGAAGAGAAACCAAAAATTCAAAGATATTTGAGCTTCCTACCTTTCAATATTAAGGACAGAATCGAGTATGACAGTCCTAACACCTTGAAAGAGGCTATGAGAAAGGCAGTTTTTTGTTATGACACAAATTGGAAAAGAGAAGGAATGTCAAACTGAAAAAGTCATAAGCCCAGCAATTTTGAGCAGAAAAAGAAAAATTTCAGGTTCAGTGGAAATTCCGGGTTCCAAAAGAAAAATATTCAGAATCGAAATTATCAAGGGAACAATTCAAGAAACAATCAACAACAGAATTCTAGAGCACCCAGAAATGCACCTAATAATACCAGGACCAATGAGCAAAAGGCACCCATCAAATGTTTTGAATGTCAAGGTCCCCACTATGCATCAGAATGTCCCTTGAGGAAGCAGAAAGCTAACAACATTCACTCTATTCAGACTGAACCTACTGTCGGAGACGTGGCGAGGGAAATTCGCAGAATCAATGCAACACTTGACAACAGACAAGCAGATCATCAAATCTCCATGGTAGAGAAGGTGGGACAAGACAGATATTTTTAGGTGGAACCAGACTGTATCCTCGGAAGGCCGAGGGAAACTCTGCTCCGGAATCACACCATTTGGCAAGTGAAAGTGCAACGGAAGCACCTTATCCCGGAAGAGGCAACCTGGGAATTGCAAAGTAGTATGCAGGAAACATACCCAACTTTGTTTCAGGAACACTCAAGGAGCCATTAACCAACATCGAGGACGACGTTGAGACTTAAGGGGGGGTGTATGTCACCTACCCAAATTCTGAAAATAATATTTTATCTGCAAAAATACTTTATGTTAAATTTTAATTTCAAAGTTTTGAAATTATGACCAAGTTTGGTCAAGGATGAATGTAATTACTGAATTATTATTATTTAATAAATTAAAGTAGGACACAAACACCCAAGGGAACTATTAAATGAGTGTTCACTGACCCACTAGGAGGAATGGAAGTTGTTGGAAGGTATGGGACAGATGGCAGCAATTACACTACACCACTAGCTGTTGGTTATGGGACAACTACCCCTAATAATGTGGCATTATCCCCCAGGTGGTGGGAGTGGGAAGGAAGTTCATTTAATGACCAAGTAACAACTAAAAAGGCCTAGGCATCCTACATAAGGCAAATTCGAATTGAGCAAGCAACTCTTACACAATATTTTCTACAGAAATATTTCCTCATGTGCATCAGGTGATCATTGAGAGATTCGAATAGGGAGGCTAGCTGTGAGTGTAATCATAAGTTTGCAAACTATTTGATAAGGAGAACCAGAGGTGTTGGTGCAGGTCCTTTGGACTGTTAGTTCTTGAAGATTTGAAAGTTATTGCTACTGCAAGTGGAGATCCTAAATTCCTAAGTTTCTTCCTCCTGGTGGTTAAGTGAATAGGCTCAGGGGTCCTAAGTCAAGTACTTGGCTGTCTTCAGGAATTGGTTGGGTGGAACAGGCTCCTTGGGCTGTTTGTTTCCCTACAGAATTAATCCAGGTTCTGTTGTTTCCTAATTTGTTCAGTTTAGTAGTTCTGTTAGTAAAAATTAGTAAACTTTGTTTTGAAGAAGGATTGATCTCTGATTTGGTTTAAGTCTGAATGTTAAGTTTAATGATAAATTGAATTGAAAATCCAATCTCTACATTTTTCCACATGTTGTTATTTGCATCGTACTCTAGTGTAGAGATGCAAATTAAGTATAGATGAAAAGATAGGCAATCCGCCATTGATTCGATAGATAAGTACAGTAATTTATATATTTTTCATTTTCTGCCCTATAGTTAACAATAGTAGAAATTACTGTATAGTATCTAAAATGTTATAGAATATTTCATTGTTTCATGAAAAAAGAATATTGTTTATTATTTGTACAATTACATTGTGTTTTTCTTATCTCTATTATTTACATAGGAAATAAATCCAATTCAAATTTCCATACATCATATCTCGAAATAAATAGTATTGCTGCAAATAAATAGAAGTGCTAACTATGGACATAAGCTACAAATCACAATCAATATACAGTCTTCATATTCACACACGCTATGTTTTTCCTTACAATTTTACTGTTAGAATATTTTTATAATTATTTCAGTATTATCAGAACTGTAAACAAAAGAAATGTAAACCCTATATTATTTACAATTTTCATATTTTCCAAGTACATTACAAACTGTATGTATTATCCAAAACTAGGTTTTGTATCAAACCCTAGATAGTATTTCTATACCCTTATCATCGTTTTGCAATAGTAAACAAACACGATCTACACAAACTACAGATCAAAACCTAGTTTTTTGCTTGAAAATCCTTTCTAGAGTTCACCTACCAAAAACATCTTTTACATTCGAAGGAAAGACTGGAATTTGGGCGTGGCGCTTTTCTTTTGCAAACGAAAAACCATTTCATCGTTTTCAAACATACAGAATTTATCATCTACGAAAATGCATGTAGTTTTTGCATAGCTCGACAGTCCCGACCATCTACACAGAACTCACACTTATAACATAAAACGAATAGCATAACATGAATTTTTCCATTACTGAAAATTAAAACATAGTACACAGAGTTTAACGAGCTTCGGCTCCAATTGTTATTTCATTCAAAACTTAACCCCCAAAACAATTCCAAGTTTAAGTTTTTGAACCAACACAGGTTCCAGCTTCACAAAGGAAGCATCAACTTACAGGTCAACAATACTTTTTCAAACAAAAAACGATATAGGGTTTATCCCCATCCTTAATCTTTAAAACGAGTTTTACAACTCCAAACTTGATGAGCTAGGCATCAAAAGTAAAGGTTGAGTATCATTTAAACTACGAGGGTTATTCCATGTACAAAGTTTTCACTTCATTACAAAAGTATTCAAAGGTTCTCGACTGATAGACAACGCCAAACCATGGCGAAATTGGGTTACTCAATGAGTTGAAAACCACATCATCAAAGACCGAAAGAGCACCTACGAGGGTTTGAGACCCCAAGCTTATCAGGAATGGAGATTTTCCATCCATATCCAAACCCGGGTTCATGTTTTTCCTTTCGAAACTGGTACCTACCACACAACGTTTAAGAGTTAGACATTATAACACTCGAAAACTATATTTGAACTTTACAAACAACTCTGAGTTTTCTGAAAAACGCTTAGCTCATTCTTTATCGACCGTGCTCTATACATGTACCAGCAAACAACGAGCTCTTTGCTTCGGATTAAACGAGGATACCCTAAATCTTTTTGCAGGAAGATGTGTTTTCATTCAAACTCAGAAACGAGACTGCAAATATTTCAACGACGACATCATTCAAACTACAGACACTACATTCTATCACATGCTATTACAACAAGACGAAACATGCAACCTTCAAACCTAACCTACAGGTCGCAAGGTCGAAACCCTCTTACATTCTCATCTAACCCTAAAAACCAGCATCCTGTCAGCCTCACTGCTGAAACAATAACAAACAATGAACGATATTTCACTCCTCATCAACCCAACACAACGATGCAACACTAGGGTTGCATCCAACAACCAGGATTCAAGTTGATCAACGATCACAAATGTGCCAACACAATTACATTGGGGATCGTATGGCAATTGCATTTATTGTTCATTCATTATCCAAAGTATGGCCTTGCCACATTTTGCACACGGTGGATAGATCGACAGCCAGCTCGGTGGAGTGTTAACGTAAAGTATTACTTAGTAACTTTTGTAGTCACCTTTTGCACTAAGTTGCATTATGTGGAAGCTTTAATAGTCCTCGTCACCACAGTTTTTGGACGACCATTAATGCAGGACTGTAACACGATCACCAACGCCGGCTCGAAACACATGCCAACCAACAACCTGTCATTTCGATAGTTATTAGAAGTTAGTACCATGTATAAAGTTTAAACGATGTAGTTCTAATTCATGTTTTATGAATTATAATATTTGTGTTATGTATATTTCATATTTAAAAAGTTTACGTAGTAATCAATATAGTTCCAATCCTTGTACATAAACATAGTCGTAACATATGATACATTCATATGTATGTTTATATTGTGAACGTTGTTCATTTATAAGCCACAAGACTTATATACATATTGTATATAGTTAACATGGTCAATATGTATCATAGGATAAATAATTCATAAGAATTATAACGTTAAATATTGTAAATTATTTTATTATTTGATTACATTTATTCATAATTCTATCATTTCAATTATGTGATTATATAGTTGCATTTTGGTAATCAAATGAATCCAATGCTATATATATTTAGCATGAAAACTATTTGAAGGCTATATACTTCTTACCATAATTTCTCATTGCAAACATTTAATGATTTTGCAGTACATTTACTACATCAATACTATGAAGATATTAATTATCTTAAGACGACGACAAAGCCAGCTACAACAACGACGATGATTACAACGACGAACTTCTCAGTTGAATGATTTGAATAGACGACCTTGTTTTTAAACACTGTTTAGTTGTGAGACAGCTTTTGAAAACAGTAAATATAACCATGTAATTCATACCTGCATGATTTTTGTGAGTCGCAACAGATTTCATAACATTCTAATTAGTTATGACGTTGATTTGAACTACACACGTACTTTAAATTTATGCAATTATGGAACTTCTTACCTGTCGTCTACACATAGAAACATTTCAAATGCTTTAGCGTTGCAGCTAAGTAAACTCCAGGGTACCTCGTAGGACACCCTTGGACATCAAGAAAGAAAACTGTCAGTATCATCTCAAAAGAAAAGTATCGCATTATATTTCTAACCTGTCAATGCATTTATTACAATAATCATGTTTGTTAAAAGTGTGTTAAGTAGTCGTTATCAGAATGTTGTTAACTTAGAAAATTAAATTATGTTTAGTAATAAACGAATTTTTAATCATTGCTGTTGTAATCAAATATTTATTATTTTTTGCAACCATATTTATCTTATTTAATGTCGTCTTCAGAAGTTTTAAATTTTTATGAAAATTCAGGATGTTACAATTGTAGTCTGATATCTTTAGGATTTAAATTCTTGCAAAAGTAAGTCTAGCTTAATTATTCTTAGATCAATGATTGCTGGAGTGATGCTTGTAGGAAGCTAAATGTACTTTGAATTCTTAGATGGATAAATTATATTAGTTTTAGCCATGAGATGAGTTTGACTGAGCAGATAGGTAGGATAATTTGTCTCCATTTATTCAATCAGCTACTTGAATGTTTATGCATAGATTGTGCTAATTACTTTTGAAATAAAAAGACCTACTTGGGTTTACAATTTATATTGAGCATCCTATGTGTTAGTTGTAATTGATTAGCATATAGGGTGACCAACATTTTGGTGCCAATGCTGGGGATGGTTATTGATAGACATAGATAGTAGTTGATTATTTGATTTCATTTTATCTATTATTATTTGAAGCATGCATGAATACGAGAAGAAAAAATCGAGAACCCCCTCAAAATACTAACATTGCAGGTGGAAGAGATCGTGGTTGTAACTAAGGTTTGGGAAGGCAGACATCTATTGATGATATAATTGCCAGAGCTGATTCCTCTACCAGACTACCACGAGCATCTTCAGGAAGAGGAAACTACGTTCTCCCTAATCTTGAAACATGTGCATAAACCGTGGAGAATGCAATGGGACCTTCAACTCCCATTCCAGAGAAGAAACCCCCTAAAGACAAGGGAAGTGCTGCAGGTGCAGTGGGACGAGAGGAGATCTATCATATTAATGGGCATAGATTCACTAAGGAGGAGTGGTTGGAATATCGCCAAGAAGGAGAAGAAGAAATAAGGCGAGAGGAAGAAAGGAGGAGAGAATAAGAAGCAAGGGCAAAGGAAGAAAGAGCGAAAAAAACATTAAAATTTTGGACCAACTTGGATAACGGAGAACGGGAAGGAAATAATGAACACCATGAAGAGGAGGTGGAAGATAATCAGCATGGTGACACTGTTGTCACACTCGAATTCCCTATCCTCCAGACACCAGGGATGGCCCCCATGAAGAATGTTTCACCCTTAGTTCTCCCAAACTTCCATGTTAAGTCCTCTAAAGATCCAAATGAATTTATTTTTGAGTTCGACATCCTATGTCGCAGTTACGACTGCACCTCCAGTGTGCAGAAACTAAAATTATTCCCAGCCACACTGAAAGGAAACGCTCTGCGCTGGTTCATGAGTTTGTGTCATGAGACCATTACTACTTGGGATCATATGAAACAAACATTCCTTTCCAAAGATCAAGAGTATTGTAGAACTAGAGATAGGAAGGAAGAGTTGTTTAAAATGGTTCAAAAGGAAGAGGAGAGCTTGGAAGATTTTGTTGAAAGATTGTTGTATAATTTACAAAGGTCTGGTCATGCCAATATTGGGAAATATGTACTCAAGATCATCTTACTGCGTGGGATTAGAGAATATTTCCTAGACATGTTGAATTTTTGGGGGAAGGGGGATATCTCAAAGGAACCCTTTGAGAAGATTGTCGACTTACGTCGAATATATTCAAGAGGATCCTCTAGAGCCAGCAATCGGGACAATGAACGAAATCGAGATGTATTCACAAGGACACATAAGTCAGCTAGTGGAGGAGCCACTCAAGCAGAAAAAGGAAACCTTTTGGAGAATTTTAAAAAAAATATGATGAGATCCATTTCCTCAGAGTTGGATGTCTTGAGAGCAAAAAAGAGGCAAGCAGTATAATATATGGAACTTGGTGTATTCTGTGCCAAATGCAGAAAGAAGCACCCACTAAAAGAATGTTCACTTGACAAGGTGGAGTTATGTCGGATATGTGAATTGGATCATGATACCAAGGAATGTACTTCATTACCCAAAGTCAAAGCAGTCTGCATGCATATACTTCAGATGTAGAACAAGATTATTTTATTGCTCAACAGAATCCTTGGCAGCCTCAGAATCAAGGTATGAACTCAGATCCATCACCTTTTTGGAATGGTATGAATAATATGAAAACAAAATTCCCTTCACATTATTCTAACAACCAATGGCATACATCTCAAACTTCAATGCAAAATCCTAACCCTTGGACGCCATTGGCACAAAAATCAAACCAACAAGCTCCTCAGTCTCCCAGCTGGAAAAATTCCTACCCAGGAAATAACTTTCCTCATCACCAGACTCCTTATCAACAGTATCCTCCTCAACAAGACCCTCACCAACACTATCATCAGCCACAGCTGCAACTCCAAAACAATGCCGCACCTATGACTGCACCACTACGACCACAAATTCCTGCACAACCTAACCCCAACCCGAATAATAAAGCAGTTCATCAATTTGAGAATGCCAACATGTTTTCTTATTCCATTTCCCCAATTCCCTGCAATGACATACATTTATGACCAGGGAGGGTAGTGGAACCCATCGTCATTGAGGATGTTCCATCCTCTATGACTGAAGAAAGAATGGATCAGCAATTCGAGAATTCAGTCAACACAACAATCCCCATCATTGAGAATGCTGAAATTCCTACTGAAACACCAGCTGAGACACATGATGGAACACAGCCTACACAACCGATAAGAGAACCACCATATCCTGAACGATTGGCCCTACAAAAGACAATGGAACAACCTCGGTTCAATATTTTAGGGGAATTGAAGAATTTATATGTCAAAATTCCACTGTTACAAGCTCTCCATGACGTGCCCATCTATGCCAAGACCGTTAGAGATCTGTGTGTAAAAAAACCAGGACAAAAGCCTAGGGATCCTCCCACTGTCCATGTAATGGGAAAACTCTTTGAATTAATAATGGGTAAGACTCCTTTGTCTAAACATGATGATCCTGGAAACCCTACTTTTACAGTAAACATAAGACACACTCAGATACCAAATGTTTTATTAGATTTAGGCGCAGCTATCAATTTTATGACCATCGAAACTGTGAAAAAAATTAGACTCACTAATCTTTGGCCAACCCCTACCATATTAGAACTTGTTGACAGATCAACAGTCAAGCCCGAGGGAATCCTGGATGACCTCGTAGTCTCTCTTGATTCATGGGAATACCTTGCGGAATTCTTGGTTTTACAACTGAAGTGACAGCTAGGGGTACACCCGGTGATCCTCAGAAGACCTTGGTTAGCCACAACAGATGCTTGCATTAGCTGTCGGTCGGGGTCCATTACTATCTTAGACGAGACTGACATTAAAAGCCTGAATTTATACCCTCTGGCCCGACCAAGCTTAGAAGCTGAAACTCCACTTTGGGTGGATCTGGAGGAGGAAGAAGGCGTTCAGCCATTATTAACGATAGGGAGAGCCTTAACCTTTAAGGATGAAACAGAGGACGAGACTATTAATAGTTTCGTCAGTGAGCCCAGATCTATCACTAAACATGCCTACCAAATTCTGAACAGTACCTTAGATGAAAAAGAACAAGAAAATCTAACGGAAGAGACTCTAGTCAGTGATGCCAATATAATTCCAGTACTTAAAATTTTGAAAAGCATTCCAATGGAAATTGCGCCGGAAAAAACATTGAACATTAATCCAAATCTTATGCCCAATGAACTGGAACACATGATCACTTTGCTAAAAAAACACAGGGGAGCTTTTGCATGGGAATACACAGATATGAAGGGTATCCCCTATAATCTGTGTACCCACCACATTTACATAAAAAATGACTCCAGGCTAGTGTGCCAACCAAAACAAAGGATGAACCCGAATTTAAGGGACATAATGAAGGAAGAAATCCAAAAACTTTTGGAAGCAGGATTTATATACCCAATTTCAGACAGCGAGTGTGTTTCTCCACTCGTGATTGTACCGAAAAAGAATAGGAAATGGAGAGTATGTGTAGATTACAGAGAACTGAATAAAGCAACACAAAAATACCACTTTCCCCTACTTTTTATTGATCAAGTCCTTGATACCTTGTCTAGAAAGAAGTATTTTTCCTTTCTAGATGGATTCAGTGGTTATAACCAGATCCAGATTGCTCCCGAAGACCAAGACAAAACTACCTTCACTTGTCCCTGGGGCACCTTTGCATACAGGGTACTTCCTTTTGGGTTGTGTAACGCACCGACCACATTTTAGAGAGCTGTGATTGGGATCTTTTATGAGATGGTAAATGATTTCATGGAAAGTTTTATGGATGACTTCACTCCATACGGTAGTAGTTTAGATGAAGCATTGAAAAATTTAGAGAGAGTTTTAGAACACTATGAAAAAACCCAACTATCTTTAAGCATTAAAAAGTGCCATATGATGATGAGTGAGGGTGTAGTTCTAGGACACTTTATCTTTGCTGATGGTATCCAGGTAGAACCATCCAAAATTAGGGTAATTGAAAACATACCCACTCCTGGAACACACAAAGAGGTACGTAGCTTCCTAGGGCATGTTGGTTACTACAAAATATTTATAGAAAATTTTTCCAAACTGGTTTCTCCTTTATTCACCCTGTTGATGAAGGATGTATAGTTTAATTGTAATGATGCATGCCAAACAACATTTACTGAACTTAAAGGTTGTCTACAACACCTATCTTATGAGGGCCCAATTGGGCTCTACCTTTTCATATCTCCTCAGATGCTTCAGATACTGCCATTGGAGCAATATTAGGACAACAGGAAGGTCATGCTCCATATGCAATTTATTACATCAGTAAGAACCTAGCCTAGCCCTTGCTGAAGTGAACTACACTATTACAGAGAAAGAGTTCCTTGCCATTGTTTATGCCATCAATAAATTTAGACACTACATTACTGGATATTCCACTTTTTTTCACACTGATCATTCATCCATTAAGTAATTAATAAATAAACCTATCACTAATGCTAGAGTAACTAGATGGCTGTTACTGTTACAAGAATTTGACATTATGATTATTGATAGACCAGGGAAGGAAAATGTTGTTGCTAACTTTTTATCTCGACTTACTAACAATGATGACAATTTACCAGTCGAAGATTCCTTCCCTGATGAACATTTGTTTGCAGTTTCAGCTCATTCCCCATGGTATGTAGATGTTGCTAACTATTTTTATGCAGGAAAGCTTCCAACACACCTATCTAAGAGAGAAAAAAGAAAGATCATACAACATAGTGCTAGATACTGCTGGATAGATGGGCATATTTTCTACATAGGTCCCGATTTGGAAATCAAAATATGTGTAAGGGAGGATGAAATTTACAGTATCTTGAAAGCTTGCCATGATGAGCCCTGTGGGGGACATTTTGCTGACAAAAGGATGGGTCATAAGGCATTAAGGATGGGTTATTTCTGGCTGACATTGTTCAAGGATGCAAAAAAATATGTTCAAGCTTGTGACAGCTGCTAGAGGATGGGCCAGCCGAATAGATTAGATGAAATGCCTCTTCATCCACAGCTCGTGGTTGAACCTTTTGATAGATGGGCTCTGGATTTTGTAGGGCCTATCAACCCTCCCTCGAAGGAGAAATTTTATATCCTAGTTTGCACATATTACATGACAAAATGGGTGGAAGTTGTAGCTTTGGTCAAAGCTAATGATCAAGTTGTAATGGATTTCTTATATGAAGAAATATTCACCTGTTTTGGAGTACCCAATGAGATCGTTACAGATGGAGGACCACAATTTGTGTCTCATAAATTGGAATCCTTGTTGCAAAAATATCACATTCAGCATAAGATAACCTCACCATATCATCCACAGGCCAATGGTAAAGTGGAAAGCACTAATAAGGTAATTGAGGCTATTCTGACAAAAATGATGAAGAGTCACCGTAAGGATTGGGATGAAAGATTTCCAGAGGCATTATGGGCATACCGTACCACATGGCGCAAAATTATAGGTTTCTCCCTATACAAATTGGTGTACGGTAAGAATGCTATCTTTCCCATTGAATTTGAAATTAAAACTCTAAAGACAGCCATAGAAGCAAACCTGGATTTGATAGAAGCACAAAGGAATCGATTGAATCAATTAAATGAACTTGACGAGAAGCGCACAACTACTGTGCATCAGACAATGTTAATTCAACAACAACGTTCTAAATGGCATGTGTTAGAGGGGACCCTTCAGGTCCTTAATTGTCATTAGTTACCTATGTAATAGTATAGTTAAAGAAGTTGTTGGAGCGAGTGCAACTGCTCCAACCACATGTAACATGTATAAATAATACCATCAAGATGAATATAAATAGTTGGATGCATTCGACTCATCTCTCTTGTCTTGATATCTCTGTGTGTGCTTATACTCTCTTCTTGAATACAACATCTAGCTCCGTTGCCATTCTCTTTTGGCTGGGTGACAGCAGCAGCAAAGGAGGAGCGGTTCGAACCTGAAGGAGATCGTGAGGATAAAGAACCCTGCAAGAAATGCTCAGAAATGATGATGCTGCGTGATCGAATCTGAAGGAAATCATGCAATGTTCGTTGAAGAATCCCTGCAAGAATCAAAGAAATAAAAATGTGCATCCGATTAGTAATGCGTTGTCACCAAAGATGAGTAAATACTGCCTTGTTTTCTGCAAAAAGAAAAGTGAGATACCCGCAAGAAATTGAAGACTGCTCGTGAATGAAATATTTACAAAGACACTACGTCAGGTCGACTACTGTAATTGACGAGCCATTAACCACATGATCATTGCAGTTGGCGTGGTCGATGGTTACCTGACTCTGGATTGGATGCTAATACTCTTTATACCGACTGGAGAGATTAGCCGACAGAGGAAGAGTACGGCATTGACCAACAACAGTTGTTGATCAAGGGAGATTACCAACTGCATCTTGGTCGACAGAGGCCTGTTATTGTAAGAAATTGTTGATGGTGGTGGTTTGTAGTCAATAGAGGGAGTTAGTCGACCCATCCTGTCGACCGAGTCGAGTATACAGGAGAAGCAATGCATGCACTTGGCCACTGTCTATCCATCGACCAGATAAGTTCGCTTGATGTCTTTTGAAGTATGGGTTGTTATATTATATATGAATGGTTTGCAGACTCATAATGTTATAACTTCAAAGTATACTTTAAGTAATGAGATAGCCGACCACAGAAACCCATCGACCTTGTACCGACCACCAACTTTGATCACAAAGTATTTATTGTAGCATTCTATCCCCTCGACTAGAGCATCAGTTTGTTAATCAAAATGTTCATTGATTGAAGTATTACATTCGACCAATATCGTAAATCATTTTCATTTGTCATGTGTGATTGCAAGCATTGATATCTGTCAGGTTTGCTAAAACTCGAATAAACCAATCTGTCGACCGACCAAGAACCTCCATCTGTTCCAGAACTTCACCGAGATCTCTCAACTAGCTGTTAAGTGATATCTTTGTGGTTGTGTTCATCCTGCGACGTAGATACGGGTCGCTACCAAATATGCTTGTTGACAAAGTTACACATAAATTACGGTTGATGTGCAAAGATGGTCGACACACAAAATGGTCGCTATCAAACTTTGGTCAATGATGTTTGTAAGATGTGGTCGCAAACTCAAAATGGTTAGGTTAGTTTTAAAAATGTGGTCGATATTAATTTTTGGTCGGTAGTGAATCTTTTCTATTATTCTGTAAGGAAGCAAAAAGTGGTGGATGATCATGTAAAGTTAGTCGGGTCACTTTTGGTCGAGAGATTGGTCGATTTTTTTAAAAATGTCGATTTAAAAAAAAATTATGGTCAGTTGTAAATGGTTGATACTAAAAGTGGTTGAAACTCAAAATAGTCAAGTCATTGGTCGATATTGTAAGTGGCCATGATGTTGTAGAAAGTGTATGGTCATTGAAAATAAGTCGAAAAAAGGGATGTTCAAAGCTTATTGAACCATGTTTTTTCATAAAAGTTGTAAATCGAGTCGGTTTCTTGCCGACTAGTGTAAGTCATGTCGGGTCAAGTAAGTCATGTCGAGTCAAGTCAAGTTGATCAATATCAGTTGGTATAGACCAAAAGCAGTAGCGACACATTCAGAAACTTGCAGGAAGCCTCACAATAGTTGAGTCTACGAAAACCATGTGTTCAAGCAAAAGACATCTATACCACACAGAGAAAGCGCTTCACATTAATAATGACAAAAGAACACTTAAATTGATCAAGCCCCCCGGTACTAACACACATAAACATCTATTCAATGTCATTTCAAAAAATTTTCAGGCAGATGGTGAGTTGGTGCAATGGTAGAGCGTAGAAGCCTAGAAGCTCCTGGACCGTGGAAGAGAATCCAGCAAGAAGGTGAAAGGGGTAAGCGGCTTGATTGTCCACTACCAGACTGCTGACAGAGCCTAAAGGAATCCCAGTTCGTGGTTGTTCATGTTTCTTCTAGTTCCTTAATTGTCATTAGTTACCTATGTAATAATATAGTTAAATAAGTTGTTGGAGCGGGTGCAAGCACTCTAACCACATGTAACATTTATAAATAATACCATCAAGATGAATATAACCAGTTGGATGCATTCGACTCATCTCTCTTGTCTTGATATCTCGGTGTGTGCTTATACTCTCTGCTTGAATACAACAGCACGACATGTTCATAAAGAAGAAAGTCTTCTATGAAAGAGACTGGGCTTTACTGTATGATTCACGGTTTAAGACTGATTTCAAAGGAAAATTGTGTACAAGATGGCTAGGACCCTACGAAATCGACAAGATGTTTGACAATGGAACAATCCGCTTGACCACAATTGGTGAGAACCAGACACCATTATTCGCTAATGGTCATCGGCTGCAACTATATCATAAGCTGGTTTTGAAGAATGCATTCATTTTGCATGTTGCAGCTGATCCAGATTATCAGTTAACGCAAGGGAAAGAATATTTTTCGGCCCTTGCGAATTTTTAAACTGCAATTTCCACACATAAATTTGTACATAAATAAATTGTTGTTTCTTATTTTCTTTTACGCTTTGATCGGTTTTTTTTTTTGAAGAACTGTGTACAGGAATTAACTTGAGGATCAGCGGTCGTGACTAGGCCAGACGATTATAGGAACCCTAGCTTATTTTCCTATTATGAATAACTCATTGAAGAAAATGAACCATTCCGCAGCATTAACCAGTCAGCCGAAGATTTTCCTATTTTCCATTTTTCGCAGCTGCGACTCCGCCAATTTTTTCCCATTTTTCCATTTTTTGCAGCTGCGACTCCGCCAAAATTTTCCCATTTTCCCTATTTGTGCAGCTACGACTCCACCAAATTTTTCCCATTTTCCCTATTTGCACAGCTATGACTCCGTCAAATTTTGCCCATTTTCCCTATTTGCGCATCTGCGACTCCACCAAATTTTGACCATTTTCCCTATTCACGCAGCTATGACTCCACCAAATTCTCCCCATTTTCCCTATTTACGTAGCTGTGACTTTGCCAAATTTTGTCCATTTTCCCTATATGCGCAGCTCCGACTCCCCCAAATTTGTCTTCTATCAGTTGCGACTCCACTATATTTGGCCTATTTTCCTATTTCCGCCTCCATAACTCTGCCACATTCCTCTTATTTATCAGCTGCAACTCCACTAGATTGTTCATTTCTTGAATGATCTCACCATCAACAACTCAAATGGGCTCCAATTTAGCCAAGTCATTTCACAGCTCCAACCATAGTGCCGCCAAGAATTAAAAACCATTGGACTACCACGGATGTCTGTCAGCATGGAGGTACTTGGCCGCTCAATTGGAGGTGTCCAACTCATAACAGTACATGTGCAATTATGTTTTTGGACGTGATGGAAAAGTTGGATCATTGTGGAAAGTTAAGGCTTAGCTTATATTGCAAAGGTACGAGTTCTGACCATGTGCATGATTAGGCATACAATTAATGTGGCAATAATAATTATGCATTGTCTTTAGTCCTTGTCAGCAAACCGTACTCATTTAACCACCAAGGAATGTGTTAGAATTAACACTCGTATTTACACGAACGTCACCTTTACCCAATCCGTAGCAAAACTTGCCAATTATTCCATTTTTCATAACTGTATCACCTTTCCTTGGGTTGATAACTGTGCCATCTTTCCTAAAATACCCAATTCCAACTTCGGTTGTTCGATGAATGTCCGTATGCTGCAACTTCCATGTCCGAATTGGTAATCTCCATATTCGCCATCAGAATTACGAGGGGAAGGTGATATGGGTAAAATACAGTCTAGCATGAACCTGAGAATACAGAGGCTCTGCGTGAAAATGTGGAGGTTTTCTCCATCTTTGAAGCAGCTGGGTGGACTGTGTATTTTCAACAATTAAATGGTTTTCACATAGAGATAGCATTACGGTTTTCTCTTAACCTGACCGATACTCATTCTGAGGTTAGGGGATTGCACATAGATGTTACAGAAGAAATTGTGGCTGAAGTTACTGGTTTGCCTCAAGTTGGGAGGATATGGTTTGGACGAAAGGCGTAGAATGCAACTGCAGTAAGGGATTTTCTTGCAGTCGGGGAGAATGTTCATCCAAGTGGCCATGGAATAGCGTTGGAATCATTACCTCGACCCTGGGATCAAGTTGCAATCTTCGTAAAGAAATACATCTCCTGCGAAGGCAGGTACAAAATTGTGTATGTCTCTGAATTTCCCTTATTATCCCATTTACGCCATGGTAATCTAGTGAACATGCCATTTTATCTTTTAAAATCCATACATCACATGTATGGTTATGTGAGAACAAATCGACATCCAGTTTCTTCTGTCACCAATCATGTCTTAATTAAAATGTTAATCTCAAGGTCACTAGCATAGCAAAACCAGACTTGGGCACAATTTCTTGTTGGGGCTGGGATAATTCGGGAACCTGCACTAGAGGTAGGAGGTATTGAAGTAGAGGAAGAGGACCGAAGTTCCCTAGATTCAGCTGGGGGGAGTGATAGAGTATCATAAGACCAATTGGAGGATGAAGAGGAGGTAGATATGGGGGAAGTTGTGACAGTAGAAAACCTTGTTGCAGCAGAAGTTACGATGGAAGCTGTGGTAGATTAGGCGGTAATACTAGAAGCTCCAACAACAGTAGACCCTATAGAAGAAGTCACAGATCCTATAGAAACAACAGTTAGGGTGGCAGCTGAAGCAGTAGAAATGGCATCATTAGTAGCTGTAGCAGAGGAAGCTGAAACTAGAGCAGTTCTAGAAACTGTGACAGTGGAAGTTATAGCTGTGGAAGCTGCAATGGCAGAGGAAGAACATCAAACGGAAGCAGTGGAAGGAGGATACATGGAGGTTCTGGATGTCGAATCTTCCCCTGAGATAAGGGGAACTGTAATTCTAGAGGAGGAATTCATCCCTGTTTCAGAAAAATTAGAGACCCCTGTGTCACACTAAAAGAAGAGAAGATTGAAAGGGGAAGGGCAGCTATCTAGGTAGGAGAAAAGAAGCAGAACTAGATCTGTTACAGCAATAGAAGTGACATGTGCAACAGGGGAAAGTAATGAAATTCCCAGAATTTGATCTGTTACTGCAGCAGAAGCGGTGCACTCGGTTGGGGCAGATATTGAAATTCCCATTTTAAAACCCCGATCATCCACTGTTACACAAGAACCTGCTGCAGAAGAACCCCAAATTGAAAATATGTTGTTAGAGAGTGAGCTCTTAAAAGAGGAAGTCCAAATGCTTTGGGGTGAATTGCAGAAATGGAAGGAAGCATGTAGGAAGAAGGCAGAGAAGAGTTTGAACACGTTGGTGGAGGCTACGGACCAGCTAGAGAATTCACCTCCTATTTTGAGGGGTGAAGGACATGAAGAAGTGGTATGCCCAGAGTGTGGAGATTTATTCAAAATGGCAGGATGTAAAGTCATGGTGCTAGAATTAGCAGCACGCAAATATGCAAAAGCAAGGCAAGAAATGGAGGAAGTCCCTACAGTGGACCCAATGGAAGGAAATGAGCCTAAAATAGACGTAATCCCTGACCTGGAGCTAGGAGAAGATGAAGAGATGCAATCTCAACCGTCGGGGGACATTGAACCACTCCTGGATCAGTCTCATTTTTCAGAAGATTTTGAAGTAACCCACGAAGAATCTCAACAACCTAAAAGCACTAAAGTCATATCAGAACAGGAGGCTGCTACATAAGAACTAGCACTCCAAGAGCTTGTTACTGAAGCAACAACTCAAACAATAGGCACCCCAATCAATTCTCAAAATTTGGATGTTGTTACACAAGAACCAACATCTTCAAAATTATTTGTCGAGGCTGCAACTCAAATAGAGGAGAATGAGATTGGAACACAGGAAGAAGGTGTTGTTACATAAGAACCAGTACCTCTCGACTTGGTTATGGAATCTTGTTATAGGTCAAACCTGCACCTCTCCGTCCGTGATCACCTTGAGTTGTTGATCACACAAAAGGACAACTTGGATGGAGGAGCATGTTGACCCCAGATGAGACTTTGACTTACTCCACCTCTTGGCAAGACTGGAAAAACCCTAAAAATATCATTTTGAGACATGAGCGCTACTCTACTTCAATAGACTAGTGCATGTACCCTACTCCAGTATGCAATAGTAGAGCTCAAGCCTCATGAGCGCTACTCCTCTTCAACAGAGTAGCGCTCAACATTCAAAAACTGATGAGCGCTAGTTTAAAAACACTATAGTAGCGCCCTGAACGCTACTTCACTGAGCAATAGTAGCGTACACCTCAAAAGATGATTAAAAAATAATTAATTTCATGAAGAGGATTAGTTGCAGTTAGTTTTCCAACTTCCCCAACTTCATCCATAACCATCTCTCGACCTAAACTGCTTCCCTTTTCCTATAAATACAAGGAAGAATAAAGAGAGGGGTTAGAGACATGAATGTTATTAAGAGACTTTTAAAGAGAAGCTTGCATTGGAGGAGATTATGCTGGAAGATATCCAAGCTAGAGAAGAGTAGGACCCCAGGATCAGGTTGCAGGAGCATGTCACAAAGTCAGGTATACTTCGTATCATCAATTTGCATTTGACAATAAAAGGTTGAAGCATCTTTCTTATCCCAAATTGAGTGTTCATTGAAGTGATATACTTGTTTGGATCTACTTTGGTTAATATTGGATGCTTAAATTGCTTTGTCTCTTTCATCATTATATATTATCCAAGATACGTTGAGAAAGGTACTTGTATTGCAGGTTTATTGAATAGGAGGTTGACTTGAGGATCGAGCGCAAGATCGAATAACAGCTAGGATCGAACGCCATTCAAAAGGTATGTTCTCAAGACCTATAACCTATTTCCTTTCATGAACATCTCTGTAACACAGTTAATATGCTTACCTATCATCCCCTTTCAGTTGATAGTATCCGTTTCCTTACTATAGGGTAGTTTTTCCCGCCAACAGACTGGCGACTCCGCTGGGGATAATTTTGTTTTTGCTCTAGGAAACCTTTCTTGTTTGTCTTCCCAGAACCATTTCAACTCCTTTTATGTGCTGAGAGACCCTATAGGTACCCCCCTGCTTTTTTTTCTCTGCTTCAATTAGTCCTTTGCATCTTTTCAAAGTCAGTTTTTAACTTTTTAAGACCTGAGCGCTACTTTGTTATACATACAGTAGCGCCCATACGCTACTTTTCTATACATACAGTAGCGCCCATCTCTTCAGGAGCGCTAGTTTCCCTACTGCACAGTAGGGTATATTCCTGTAGCCTTCTGTTAGTGGTTTGGTTGAGTTTTCTTCCTTTTTGGTGGTCTTCTGACTTTTCTTTTAGATCTCCTTGACTGGTAGTTGAGGTTTATAACTTTTCTTTAAGTCTTAGAACCTTTCTTTGAGTCTTTTTACTATCTTTAGATCACTTGCTTACTTGTGGAATGTTTGGACTATTTATAACTCTTTTGGAATACTAGGCTTTGTTCTTTAGTGAACAGTTCCGCTTATTCTTGCCCTGATTATGTGTTGCTGATTTACAAACCTATATGCTTTGCATTCGCTGTTTGTAGCAACATTTGTTTGCTCTTTACCTATATTATCCTTTGTTTTAGGGTTTGGTCTGTTTTGGAGCCTTTAGGGTGTCTTCCAAACTTGTTGATTCCCAACCTTCTTTGAATTTTTGTCTTTTCTGGTTTCAAGTGTGTTTAAAGTGCTTTAGGCTGATTCATTTTTCAGTGCTTGTATTACTAGGGTGGTCGTTAGCTTGCTTACCTACTTTTTTGCTTGGAATAGTGGTCTTGTTAGGGTTTGATGCTTTGGGTCAGTCCTCTTGTGTTGGATTCCCAGTTTTGAGTATCTTTCTCCTTTGTTTTCTCCCCACTTTGTTTCCGAGTATGAAGGCTTTTTCTTTTGCAAAAAACCTGTAGGACAAGTCTTTGTTGAGCTAGTGTCGTGACAGTTGTAAGCTTAGGAATCATTTTTAGCCATACTTACACATTGCACACAAGTCTTATTTGCTTTCCATGTTTATAGTTCTTTTTCATTTATAATAACAGAAAAGGCAAAAAAATTGCTAGCTTAAGATTAATAAGGCTTATATTTGTTACAAGATAGCATAGATTATTTTGTGTACAATTTCAAAACAAAACAAAAAAGAAATTTAATTAGATTTGCTCAGTTTTTTCAGTTTGGAAAGAACTTTAAATGAAAAAATAAAAATAAAAAAAGTTTTGTTGTCGAAAGTTAGAATTTATGCACTTTTTCTTTTCTGTTGCAACCACGCCACACAAACGCACTACCTTTTGAGTAATAAAAGCCCTAAAAATCTTTAATAAAATTAAATAGAAACATTTTTTGTTTTTTAGGGATACACTACACCAACTAGTCTTGGTTAGGATCTTGGGTTTAAATCACCTTAAACCACCCAAGATCACACATTACGCAAAAATCGTAGTTCGACTATCACAGGTAAATCCACTTCACTCAAAGCTTTCCCGGGATCTATGTAGTAGCTCTTGTGAGATCAGATTGTTGGGAATACTCCTCCTACTTTCTGTTGCGAGCATATACCAGGATTGGATCGCGTTTGGGGACTCTTTTGAGTTTCGGGCTCAGTTACCTTGCCCACGCCTTCTGATTCGACCAGAGACTGTTCCCCCAGGAGTTTTCGGTGTCGTTGTATCCTTAGTATCTGAGCATAGGTTCATACACAGGTGACATCGGAGGGTATATCTGTTGTACCTAGGACAGACATGGGAGGAAATCCCTTGCAGGTCTTTGGGAGGGCGGTTGGGTGATTCCAGTGCTTGCACCCTTAGTCATTGTATTGTGGACCCCAGGTAATTGTTCTTCATCCTTCGTTGATTTGTTCTGGGCCCTCATCATCCCAGACTCTTCTGCGAAAAACATCTTGTTTGCTTGGTTTGCATACTTAGGAATTTTTAGTTGGCGTGTTGTTTTCCCCCTAGTCTTAGTGGCCACTAGGTTTTCTAGTTTTATTTTTATATATAATCGTGGAGAACCAAGAACCTCATAGATCGAGAAGGATTCAAAACCTTTCGCCACTTAGAACAGAACCATTACCACCAGCTAGACGACAGCAGGTAAACCCCAGTGTTCCTTCAGAAACCATTCCTGAAATAGAACTTCCTGAGGAAATTTTTACAATGGAAAATCCTGAAATAGGAATTCCTGAGGAACTACCACTTGAAATCGAGTTTCCTAAAGAACAACAAACTACAATAGAAAACCTTGAAATAGAGGTTCCTGAGGAACCACAATCGGGTACTCCAGATCAACGACATTTTAGTTCAGTTGAGATTGAAGATCTTACTTCTATGGAGTACAGCACTCCCTTTAATCCTCCTCTGACTAATCCTAGAAATCCGCTTTTGTTACCCTTTGGTTTCCAGCATCCCGATTACAGTGCATATAATTTCTTGCCTAGACATTTTATGTCTAATCTAGGAGGTGAACAGGGAGTTCCACAAACTCCCACCATAGGTATGAACACTAACACTGTAAATCCTCCTTTTACTGCTACACCGAGTTCGGCATAAACAACCTCTGTGTCCACTCCATCCTTCAGTTTTAATACTGGTACATTAGGTATGTCGAGTTCAACAACTATGGCATCTACCTCTACACCTACTGTTGGACCTAGCATTACATCCAATTTAGTGCCACCTCATGTGTTTCAACCGTTATATCATATACCCAGTACTTGGATTTCCACACCCGCTGTTGGGACAAGTGCTTCTGCAACCATGCCTGTCATGAGTACCATGACCGCACCATCTACGTCAGCTACCACTGGTTTCAATACCTTTGTAGGTCCCAACATGAATCAAGGTAATATGCCTGCAGGTAACGTCCCTTTTTCCTTATTTTCAGGAGGAGGGGGTAATATTTTTAACCAGCAATATGGCGGGGCTAACACCCAGCCACAGTGGACGAACCCACAGAGCACTAACCCACTTTCATATGGGTGGGGAAATTTCAATAATACTTTCGCGCAACAATAGATGGCAGGGGGCAACACTTACCAACAAGTAGCTGGGGGAAACCCCTATCAACAGATGGTAGGTGGAAACCCCTATCAGTAGATGGCCGGGGGCAACCCTTACCAACAGATGGTTGGGGGTAACCCCCACTAGCATATGGCTGGGGGCAACCCCTACCAGCAGTTCACGGGTCAAGCTATGGATGGTTCCCCTTTTTTGACCCCACCTTATCAAGTACTGTCTTACTGGCCTCGTTTACCATTTCTGGCAACTTTAAATTTGCCAGATCTTTCCAAGCTGACCAACGATCTAGTGTATCATAACGCTACATGGCCACTAGTTCCTACCAAGTTACCTTCGGAGATTCCAAAGTTCGAAGGCAAAACAGGTGAAGACCCTGGTGAACATGTCACTACTTTTCATTTATGGTGCTCCTCGAACTCATTAAATGAAGATTCCATTAGATTGAGACTGTTCCAAAGGACTTTAACTGGTGCTGCAGTCAAATGGTACATTGAGTTACCTGCAGCTACATTCTTTAATTTTGGGGATCTAGCGACTATCTTTTTGAATCACTTCCAGCTTCCTGTTCGGTATGATGCCGGAACAAACCTTTTGTCTACATTTAGGAAAAATAAAGCCACTCATTTATCTGATCACATTAAGGAGTGGCGAAGACGGAAGAGGCTCATTAAATCCAACATACCTCTAGAATTCCTTCTTGAGTGGTATTTGAAATCACTCCTTCCTTACATTTCTAAGGAAGTAGCTACTTCTAGAGTTTCTAACGAGGAAGAATCCATCCTATGGACCCAGCAATTAGATCTCATTTACGCACAATCTGGGTTACTGTATGAGATCATACCTGATGCACCGCGATCGAATACCGATCTGAGTAGACCTTAACTTGGACCACATGCTGACGGCATAGTGGGTTCAATTGACTCTGCAGTGTTCGAAGCATTGACCAAACAGGTTCATGCCTTATCTGTCAAACAATCGACTGCAGAAGTTTCTTCCGTCACAACCTCTCCTTCTACTTCTAGAACTGTCAACCAAGTCCAGAACAATCAAAAGGGACCTCGGCAGCCCAATAACAAAAAAAAGGGCAAGAAAGGAGAGGGGAACCATCAGAATCCCAAAAAAGAGAATGCCAAGGAGGGTAACAAAGAGAAAAAGAAGGTTAAGTTCCCTTGTAAACTTTGCAAGCAGGACCACCTTACTCACCAATGCCCTCTGCTTGAAGAAGCCCAGAAGCTATTACAAGAAAAGAAGCCTTCCATACTAAAAGATCCATTCCCTAAGGGGCAGAGCTCAGCTTCTGGCACCTCCAACACTGGGGGCACTACACATGCTATGGTTGAACAAAATTTTATTAACATGGTTAATTCGGATGCACTCTTACAAACAAGAGCTAGGAATTATACCCCAGACGCATAGAAAAAGGATAAAGAGATTCCAGAATCCTCCATCCACTCCACATACCTGTGGACCCAATGCCCAAGATCCCGAAAGGTGTCTTGAAACGGGCATCGCACAATCCCAACACTTGGGCCGCCTCCAACTACAATGTGGTTGAAGATTTAGCCCAGACCCCTTGTGCCATGTCTACCTTAGAAGTCTTGCAAAGTTGTCGTTTACAACGAAATGCACTTCTGGTAGCTATTGGAAGTATGGAATCCTCTAACATGTCTATGTGATTTGATATGGCTGATATCAAATACCGGTTGCCCTACCACGTTGCTCTTCATATTGAAGTCATCCATGGCCCAATGACCATCAGAAAAGCTGTCGTAGATGAGCGTGCGTCGACTTGCGTAATGTCAATTTCCTGTTGGAAAGCTTTGGGTTCCCTGAGTTAGCCCCTTCTAACACACTACTTACTGCATTTGATGGCAGGACTTTCCGTCCACATGGGGTTTTTCCATCATTTGATGTCACATTGGCTGGTAAGACAGTTGTTGTAGAAGTAGAAGTTCTAGATGCTCCCCTTGATTACAATATGTTATTAGGAAGGAGGTGGACATATGCCATGCGAGCTATTGCATCCGCAGTTTTTCGAGTTGTTATGTTCCCATTTGAAGGTAAGGTCGTTACAACCGATCAGCTTTCTTTCACTCAGAGAAAAAACCAACCTTCTTCAGAGACCACAATTCCCTTAGTTGATCAAACCGCCCCGGTTAATGAGAGTTTAGGAGTAGGGCTTTACGAGTCGTTAATAGGAACTTTCGACCTTCCCTCCCCTATTCTTTTTATGCGTTCTGATGTGGGTACTGCTACCGAAACATTCACGGTTGGTTTAAGAACTGATCCTTCCCACTATGTCATAACCTTCTGTGCCTTCATCCATTGCAGAAGTGGCCTATATGGAAACACAACATGCTGCAATGGAACATATCATGACTTCGCCAGTCTTTGTTGAGTCAGATATGGACTATGCTTCGGCATGGTCACTGAATGCCACCCACTCATTCGATTGTTTAGACACGGTTTTTCCGTCTGATTAATCCATCTTAGAAGTCATGATGGGCCTGGACCAACCATGGGAAAATATGCATCACAGGTCCTACATGCTTCCAGATCTAGACAGGATTGAGAGAGAGGAATTCCCTATGAGACCCGGTGGATTTGTTGATTTGTCATCTTTTCCTTCTACTTCGAGAGTTGTTTATGCTGAGGTAAATATGGCTAACATATCGAGAACAATTTCGATTAACATTTCCACCAAACCTGGGGTCGTGGAAAACATTTTTATTGGTGCAGACTGTTCTCTAGAAGAGATCACTCTGTATACAAAAATTTTCAAAGAATTCCACAATGTTTTTGCCTGGTCATATGAGGAGATGCCAGGTATATACCCAGCCATCGTGGAGCATGTCATCACTACATACCCTAACGCAAAACCTGTGAGACAAAAGATCCATCCTATGAACCCTAGAAAAGCGGCCACCATCAAGGCGGAGGTTGAAAAGTTGCTTAAAGCCGGTTTCATCTATCCGATTGACATGACGGAATGGGTTTCAAACCCCGTTTTGGTTGATAAGAAGCAAGGTACCATTAGAGTTTGTATTGACTTCTAGGACTTGAACAAAGCTTGTCCGAAAGATAACTATCCTACACCGTTTATCAATCAAATCATAGATGCTTGTGCGGGACATGAGATGTTCTCTTTCATGGACGGATTTTCGGGATACAATCAAATACAAATCAAACCCAAGGATCAACATAAAACAAATTTCATTTTCTAGTGGGGGACCTTCGCTTACCGGAAGATGCTATTTGGCTTTAAGAATGCTGGAGCTACCTTCCAGCGTGTGATGAATTTCACTTTTCATGATATCAAACACATAGTAGAACCTTACTTGGATGATCTCCCGGTGCGATCTCGAAAGAGACGGGATCATCCAGCTCATCTTAGACAGGTGTTTGAAATATGTAGACAATATAAGATTTGCTTGAATCCTAATAAGTGTGTGTTCTGTGTCGAATCGGGACGTCTACTGGGCTTCATTGTCTCCAATCATGGCATAATGGTCGACCCACTGAAAGTAGAGGCGATTGTAAATCTACCTCCTCCTCACACCTTGCGACAACTCCAAAGTCTACAAGGCATGTCTAATTTCTTACGGTGATTCATCATAAACTATACCAAAATTACTAAAGGTTTTATGAGGCTACTCAAACAAGACTCCTACTTTGTGTGGGACGAGGCTGCTCAAGCATCCTTTGAAGCCTTAAAAAAGGAACTTTTTCAGCACCCTTGTTGAGCCTGCCAGACTACGCAAAAGATTTTCTTTTATATCTGCCAGTGTCTCTTAATACAATTGGTATAGTATTAGTTCAGGAAGACGATACGCTCCAAGAGCATGTTATCTACTATCTTTGCCGTGCATTGATAGCCCCTAAGGTTAAATATTCGCATGTTGAGAAGTTAGCACTTGCCGCGGTACTGAGGCTTCGTCACTGTATACTTTTACGAACTACTACTGTGATAGTAGAAGTCAATCCTTTCTAGTACGTTCTCACCCGACGAATCATCGGTGGGAAATATAATAAATGGATTGTAATCCTACAGGAGTTCGATTTGGTATTCCAATCGGCCAAGTTGAAGAAATCACTAGTGTTCACTGAGTTAATCTCAGAGTTTCTAAGTAACCTAGAGTGCGTTGATGAAGAATCATCATTCCCAGATGAACATATCTTCCTCATTGCTTCCTCTGACCCATGGTACGGGGATATCTTAGTATATTTCCAGACTTTGAGGTGTCCTACTACTTCTTCTCGAGAAGAGCGACGCAAGCTCAAAAGCCATGCGAAGAACTACCTTATCATCTCAGATACTTTGTATCGACGTGGGGTAGATTCCATTTTACGACGTTGCTTAACTCGAGAAGAAGCCGAAGCAGTATTAAATGATGCCCACAGTGGAGCTTGTGGGGGACATCTTTTCGGGTTGGAAACATCCCAGAAGATACTGCGTGCCGGATATTTTTGGCCCACGATCTTTAAAGATTGTGTAGAAGCCGTGAAACGCTATCGTCCGTGTCAGTTTTTCACTAAGAAAATGAGGGCACACCCAGCTCCTCTTCATCCTGTGATTACAGCAGGTCCCTTCACAAAATGGGGGGTTGATTACATGACTTGCAATCCAGTTTTGGCTGGAGGACATCATTACATCATCGTTGTTGTTGACTACTTTACTAAGTGGGCAGAGGCAATGCCTACTGTCAAGGTAGATGGAGAAACTGCCGCTTATTTCGTGTTTAATCAGATTATTGCATGGTTCGGCATACCTAAAGAGATAGTGACTGATCATGGTAGTCATTTCCAGAATAGCATGATGACCGAGTTGTATACAATGCTTGGTTTTCGACAAGAACATTCGTCTTCATACTATCCACAGGCGAATGGACAAGTAGAAGCAGTCAACAAAACTTTAAAGGTTATACTGCAAAGAACTGTTAATGCCAGTCGAAATAACTGGCACATCATGCTGTACCCGACTCTTTAGGCTTATCGAGCTAACGTTAATACTGCTACCGGATTCTCTCCCTTCCAACTTGTGCATGGGATAGAAGCAGTCATACCGATTGAATGTGAGATTCCTTCGCTAAAACTAGTTGTTCAGTTACTACTGGATACTTCAATACTAGAAGAACATTTGTTACACTTAGAACATCTAGATGAACTGTGCCGCGACGCGCTCACAACAAGCGAGGTCCACAAAAAACAAGTCAAAGGAAAGTATGACAAGTCCGTCAGACCTAGGGTTTTCCTTGAAGGAGACTTGGTCCTATTTTGGGATCAAGACAAAGAACCCCTAGGACTTGGAAAATTCAAGTCCAGGTGGCTCGGACCTTATATAATTTCCAAAGTACTAAAGAAAGGTGCCTATGAACTGATAGATTACAAAGGTAATAAGTTGGCCGAGCCTAGAAATGGGCTCTACCTGAAGAAGTACTACGGTTAGGCTAACCTACTTTTTCTTGTAAAATAGTTGTATATTTTTGTAGAGCTAGTTTTCGTTATGCTTATTAGTTAATCTTATGTGTGTTTTTCATTTCGTGTAGCAGATGTTGACCGAACATTTCTTAGGATTTGCTGATGGTGCTAGTCGCCACACCTATCAGTTGGCTACAGCAGCTTGGGTTATTTACTCACCCGCTGGCCAACTTGTCTCTTCGGGGTGGGGTTTGTTTGGGTCCCACCATGAATAACGTGGCTGAATACAGTGCAGTTATAGAACTTCTCCGAGATGCTCTCAATCATGGCATTTCACATTTGGAGGTAAGACTTGACTCACAACTAATTGTATTTCAGTTAATAGGTGTCTACCAGATTAGAGATCCTAGATTGCTACGTCAGTTTCTACGAGTTAGACTATTGGAAAGACAGTTTGATTCTATTATATACGAACACATTCCAAGAAATTTAAACGCATTAGCTGATTCATTAGCAAACTATGTGTTAGACTGGCATTTGTATCATACACTTTCATAAACAACATTGCACACATCAAATTCAAACACATACATATGTAAATAACCGATACTGTATGAAAAAATATATGAGTTTTGGATCACAAGTCTATCAAGTCATGTCATAAAAGTACAAAACTGGGCATAGTAGCCTCAAAAATATACATAGAATGTATCCCTCTCTTATGGAGAAGGAGGGACCTCATCATCATCTACTGCATTGCGATAACATATGACTAGCCTAGCTATCTTCCGCAGCACCCTAAGCCATGCTGGGGGCACCCCAACTACATCTTCCTGCATATCAATAGGTATCTGATCCATACGGCATGCAGGAACTTCATGAGTCAACCGACTCACTTTTCTCTCTATGGTCCCCAACATAGCATCTACTGCAGTAATATCAGCTGGCCTCACAAAGATGGTAGGATGTCCCTCGGGATGGACAGGCCCAATATCTGCATATGACACTTGTTTAGCACTTCAAAATTCATTCATAAAAATCAAATACTTGAAAAGTTTGAAAAAATTAAATAATTCTCAAAATTAAACATACCAATATCTCCCCAGGCTCCACCTGGAGGAAGCACCAGTTCTGGATCATGATGGAAATCCAATCCAGCATATGGAAATTGCTCAAAGGCGGGCACTTGCCTCTCCCACCACCCCCAGAAATCGTCAATATGATAACAGTAGTGACTTTCCCCACCACCCTGGCGGAGGAATATGTCACCCCAACGGCCTAGTCTGGGCTCACGGGGGTTAACCTAAGGTAGAGGCATCCCCAAACTAATAGCAGGAATCCTCTCAAAGAAGAAAGTACACAAAATGCTACCGTACCCAAAATTCTTCATTGTGCCGGATTTACAACCTGTCAATTGAGCTTTCATGCTCGCCAGTAAACTAGTACACCAATCGTATACATGACCTTGTAAGCATTGTACACCAACATGCATAGAGTGCCTGGAAGCTAGGTGTAGTGAGGAACTACCTGCCACTCGATTAATCATACTCACTATCACCTTCAAGGGGATGCCTTCAATGGTAGAAATCAAGATTTGGCTTCCTGATTTCTTAGCTCCAACCACACAATATGTATTCAAGTACTCTTGCACAGACCTTATGCCCACACGAGAAGACCCTTTTAGATTTATTACATCTCCCCTCCGTGAGAGACCAGTAATGAAATAAATGTCATCAACTGTAAGCTCCAAAGTTTTCCCGCGGATGACAAAAGTATTGGTATCCACATCCCAGTACTGAATAAGTCTTCAAAATAATTTGTTTAGGGCCCTCATGTTTACGGTTTGGTAAAAATTCAATAAACCGCATCTTCGGAGAGCGTGGAGAGTGGATGGGTCTTGCATGGCTAGCCTATCCATGTCCTCATGTTCTCTCTCCCTCCATTGAAGAACCATCCTGCACAAAAAGTGACAATTTTTCAGTCTCGACGCTTGTTTTTAATTTTTCAGGCTTGAGTGCTACTGTGTATACTACACAGTAATGTATGGGCGCTACTCTGTGTGAGCATAGTAGCGCTTATCTCCTTTACACGCTACTGCTCTTGTTACACAGTGGCACCCGTGCACTAAAAGTTGTGAGCATTGCCTGGCAAGCAGTTTTTGGCTCAAAAAATAAAAACTAAACCATAAAAATGCAAGTGGGGAAGATTCTAACTCACTTGGTGGAAGAAGAACGGTGTTTGGATGCTTGATTTGATCGCCACGGAGATTTGAAAATGCCAAGTTTGCCCCAAATTTTTTCCCTACAAAAACAAATTGGAAATTGAGTTTTAAAATGAAATTATATATATGAATTGGATTTTAATTTTTACCCACCATTGTTTAGTTCTCTATAGTTTCAAAATTTTATCAAAATCACCTAATTAATCAATTGAAACATACATATGGTGTAATACTAATATTCACTTATCCAGCTCTCATTTTTCCTTAAATTTTTGTAGGATCGATATCCTAAGTTTAAAATTCTCGATGTTAGAACTTATCAACTAGTTAAAAGTTCAAATTCATATATCATTCGAGATTTTTGTCGTGTTTACTAATGTTTTGTTGAAGACCTAGTTTTGGCAGATTATGAAGCTATGATCCCAGAAGCTAACCTTTAAGTCATTTTAAGCTCTTGTTTGGACTATTTAAACCTAAACAAGATTTCCGAGCAAGATTGTCCTCTTCGAGCTCGTTAAAGTAATCGAAGGCTCATCCACTCAGGTATAGAATTATCCCTTTTCCAGGCCTAGGTGGATTAACTATGGAAAAGGTATACTCTAGGTATACTTCTGTATGTGCTAGAAGAGTTATTCTCCCTTTGTTTTATACTTTTTCGGGGGAGGACACTAACTGCACGAAAAAGGACCTTTTGGAGCCTTTCTTTAGGGTTTTCAGGCTCTCTAAACATGAAAATACCAAGCAAGCATTCACCTACTCGAGCTTGATGTGAAATCCACAAGAGGGTAAGTAGAGGACTGTTTAAGTTTTTCAATTCTATAAACAAGAAAACACCGCCGAGCACAGACCAATCTGGGCTCGATATAAAATCCATGGATAGGTGAAAAGATGATTGTTTAAGTTTTTCAGACTCTATAAACAGGAAAACACCGACGAGCATTAATCTGCTTGGGCTCGATACTAAAATCCACGAGAAGATATATGGATTTATTGTTTAAGTTTTTCAGACTCCTTAAAATTGAAAACACCGGCAAGCAAGAACAGATCTCGGCTCGATATTAAAATCCAGAGATCAGTAATATAGAGTAATTTTCTATCTCTTCTTCGAACTCTGTAAACAATGAAGAAGGTCCTAAGTCTTCCTCCCATGGGCTCGTTAAACTTTTTACATGGTTGGATCTATTGAGTTTTCATTCTTTCTTGGACTCATTAAAACAACAAGAAAGGTATTCTTTTATCTAAAAATAATAAGGGATGGGAAAGATGTGGCATATATTCAATGTCAAAGGCATTTCAGTCAGTTCTATCCTTGAACACAACACCTACTTGAGTCTATCTTGTCGGTTGGGTTTAGTTTTTGACCTCAGGGTGAACATGATCTCCGAGTTGTTTACTCCCCCGGTTGGTTATTCTTCCAACCATATGGAGGGTCTGATAATGTCTCTTACATTTCAGGCTTATCATTTACCCCATTATGTCGAAAACTACCTAAGTCACTTTGTGTCGTGCTCATTGTTCAAGAATATACCCTGTGTCGGCCATTCTGCAGTTTACCTTGACCTCATGTGTCAGCCATCCTAGTGTCATTCTTGTTACATATTATTCCATATCAGCTCATACCAGTTGAGTGTTCCTCAATTTGAATGATGGAGGATGCCTTAAGGCCTCCCTTCCAACGAACTTCTTCCCATCGACATCAACTCATTTTACTCTGGGAATGAAGTTTAGAGTTTCGGTTAGTACCTTGGAGATTGTAGTCACCAGTGACAATTTTCCTCGCTGTTGAATGTTGAGAATACATCAATGTCTCTTCTTTGACAGGATCCCCAAGTGTTCAACTTCAAGTCCATCTATTCACACTTGGCGGATCATACCTGGTATCTTGGGCCCCATCATCACTATCGGTGGAATTCCTCGCATTTGTTAACGGTATACATCGATGACCGGTAATCAAACGATACCCCCCATGTTCGACTGTCAGCTCATCTATTCACATGGTTAGGGTTTGTACCTAGAGTTGTTTTGGATGAAGACCTTGGGATTTTGGATGACATTACCTCATTCTGTTATCACCCAAGTTGCGCAAGACTGAGCCTCACTTATATTTGGCTCTCCATGAGTCATAGATCCAGTTTGTTGTTATGGCTATGATCTCTCAGTTTGACATCGATCCACGCTTGTATTCCAAGTGGCCATGCTATATATACATCTCCTTGTTATGTATCGGAGATCATGTTGTATCACACTGTACATCTATATGATGTCAAAAATGTAATTGCTTACTGACCTTGATCTTTGTTTCAGGTGTTCTTTTGACTTGTTTCTGTGGTTCCTTGCTCCTCCTTTGGCTTTGGATTATAATGTATTTCGGCCATCGTTTCCCTCTGACCTCACACATTAGGGGGCATTTGTTATAGGTCAAACTTACACCTCTCCGTCCGTGATCACCTTGAGCTGTTGATCACACAAAAGGACAACTTGGATGGAGGAGCATGTTGACCCCAAATGAGACTTTGACTTACTCCACCTCCTGGAAAGACTGGAAAAACCCTAAAAATATCATTTTGAGACATGAGCGCTACTCTACTTCAATAGACTAGCTCCTATACCCTACTCCAGTATTCAATAGTAGCGCTCAAGCCTCATGAGCGCTACTCCTCTTCAACAGAGTAGTGCTCAACATTCAAAAAATGATGAGCGCTAGTTTAAAAACACTATAGTAGCGCCTGGAACGCTACTTCACTGAGCAAAACGCTACTTCACTGAGCAATAGTACACCTCAAAAGATGATTAAAAAATAATTAATTTCATAAAGAGGATTAGTTGCAGTTAGTTTTCCAACTTCCCCAACTTCCTCCATAACCATCTCTCGACTTGAACTGCTTCCCTTGTCCTATAAATACAAGGAAGAATAAAGAGAGGGGTTAGAGACATGAATGTTATTAAGAGACTTTTAAAGAGAAGGTTGCATTGGAGGAGATTATGTTGGAAGATATCCAAGCCAGAGAAGAGTAGGACCCCAGTATTAGGTTGCAGGAGCATGTCACAAAGTCAGGTATACTTTGTATCATCAATTTTCATTTGACAATAAAAGGTTGAAGCGTCTTTCTTGTCCCAAATTGAGTGTTCATTGAAGTGATATACTTGTTTGGATCTGCTTTGGTTAATATTGGATGCTTAAATTGCTTTGTCTTTTTCATCATTATATATTATCCAAGATACGCTAAGAAAGGTACTTGTATTGCAGTTTTATTGAACGGGAGGTTGACTTGAGGATTGAGCGCAAGATCGAATAAGAGATAGGATCGAACGCCATTCGAAAGGTATGTTCTCAAGACCTATAACCTATTTCCTTTCATGAACATCTCTATAACACAGTTAATATGCTTACCTGTCATCCCCTTTCAGTTGATAGTATCTGTTTCCTTACTATAGGGTAGTTTTTTCCACCAACAAAGCTACAACACAAACTGAGGTAATTGAAACAAGGGATGTTGTTACACAAGAACCAGCATTTCCAGTTTGGTTTGTTGATGCAGCCACACAAGTGGAAGCTGTTGTGACTGATGAAGAAGAAGTTGCCAATCTGTTGACTCAAGAAAATCCTGCTGAGACACAGGATCAAATGGTCCCAAGTCAAGTTTTGACAATAGCGCCCGAAACAGAAGAGGTGGAAGCTCAAGAGATCATTGAAATTGACTCTGATGAAGAAGGTGGTGCAAGTGATGAAAGAATACACAGATTATTGAAGGAAATTTCATTGATGAAACTTGAATTAGTCAAATGGATAAAACATGTTGATCAATGCAAAGAAGGGATGGTCCCTCTCTATGAACACAGAAATACTATCATAGAATTGAGAGAGAAATGGGTTGAGGAATTGGTTTCCCATAGATCCCAGTGGGACAGTGTTAAAAAAGAATTGGAAGAATTGAAGAAATTCAAGTCCATGCAACAAGAAAAAGATCAAATGTATATTCTTTCTCAAGAATTGTTGAGTTGCAGGGCTCCATCCCCTTCTTACCCTGTATTTCTTTATGAGCAAAAAACTTTATTTAAGTTGAAAGAATTGAAATAAGGAAGACCACACCAGCTGGAAACTACCCGCCAGTTCTTGGAGACTTTTATGGAAAGTGATTTTGGGGATCAAAATCTGTTGTGTGAATTATATTTGCATGATAAATCATGCTATACTGACTCTCATTCTAATATTGTGCCCTATTTGGGGGATGTTCAGCTAAGAGAATTCACTTCTTTTGTCACCAATCATGTGCAATGGTGGGATGCCTCTTAGACTATCAATAGGAGCAAGGATAATTCTACTCTTTGGATTAGAAATGAACCTCGACTTCCAAGAAGTCTCATTGCAAAGCATGCAAGGTCTCTCAAATCTCCTATGAAGACTCATCACTTGATGGATTTGCAAAGGACAACCGTCACTACCTGTGTCCATACAATCTCCAACCAACAGCAATATGCCCTGGAAGGTAGCGAGCACATATGGTTAGCTTCTTCCCCATCTTTGAAGGAAGGGGATCCATATTGTTTTGAGAATTTTAAACAGGCTCTTCTTAGAGTTCCTGAGTATGTTAAATGCATGAAATCATGTGGACCATTGTGGTTGGGACTGAGATTTAGGTTTCCTATCATATAGCTTCCTGTGAGCCCATACATAAACAATTATGTTTTGACTAAGAAGGAGGAGAAGCAATGTTGGAAGAAGTGGGTTTCCTGTAATGGATTTCTGCAACCAGGGGAAGCACCTGAACTTGCCTTCAACCTCACCAATCTCCACAAATACAATATGGATTAAGATTTAGACTAGTGGAAGTTGTTGCATGAGGACATGCAATCGAATAGTTGGGGGGATTGTTGGGTCCTGGAATTTCCCCTTTTTTACAATACCTATTTCCTCTTTTTTCCCTTCCTTGCCTTATTTTCATAAACCAGATATATGTCTTTCCTCAAGTTGAGAATGAATCTTGACAGGTATGATTTATTATTGCCTACTTTATGAAATGCCTAAGATTTTTATGGTTATGAATTCTATCCTTTGATTTATGCCAACTTGTGTTGATTTTATTAAGATAAGCTCAAAGAATTGAGAGAAATAGGTGTCGCAATCTGCTAACCACATGGGAGGAAGGTACGATTGGTGCCAGCTGTTACTCCTCAGTTTAGGTTCCACACATTAATAGAAACAATGTGGTCCTCTCTCCACGTGGTAGCTGTAACAAGACTTTTCTACAACAAAACATCACTGCAACAGATAGAGCACTTCCCGTCCAGTTAGTCTGTTGATCCATTGACAGCCATAGTAACAATGCCCTTCACGTCAAACGTCTTCATTCAATTCCATTCACGGCTGTGAATCGAGAGCCTGAAGATCAGAGATCTTCATGGCTACACGAATTTAGTGGATCAAGATTGTATTATGCATATATAAATATGGGAAGGCATTGAGAGCCTGGGGTTGGTTGATTATCAATTGTACGAGTTGTAACAGATTACTGTGAATTACCATTTTTAATACAAGGAGCGGAGTTCTTCATATATATGTGTTCTAATTTGTAGTAGTTCATGGCATCTTTGTTAGAAGGCCATGGCCCGCTTTCTCATAGAGATTTCCAAGTTAATTAGGTACTTTAGTTTATTTTTGTTGTGTGGTGTGGATTTACAGTAGATACGTTTTACAAAGAAGCTGCAACAGTAGTAATTGATAATTACATTTTCCTTTGGTAGTTAATGATTGCATTCTGAATTGTTGTAGCTGTGTGGTGTGAAAGTTGACTATGTAGGTTAGTTCCTTTTATGCAAGTGTGCTAGTTAGCTGTTACAGTCAAGCTCAACTCTAATTTATTTCTGTTATTCATATTTCTTGAAGTTTATTGAATTAGTCATATTATGATTGCACTTGGTTTTGATTTCTTACTGTCATTTATAATTTGCAGATTAGATAATTTTAGACAGGTTATGGTTAATGCATTGTAGTCTGATATCTTTAGTAATTAACTTCTTGCAAAAGTAAGTCTATCTTAATTCTTCTTAGATCAGTGACTGCTGGAGTGATTCTTGTAGGAAGATAAATGTACTTTGAATTATTAGATGGATAAATTAGATTAGTTTTATCCATGAGATGAGTTTGACTGAGAAGATAGGTAGGATAATTTATCTCCATTTATTCAATCAACTACTTGAATGTTTATGCATAGATTGTGTTAATTACTTTTGAAATAAAAACACCTACCTGGGTTGACAATTTATATTGATCATCCTATGTGTTAGTTGTAATTGATTAGCATATAGGGTGACCAACAACGACGGGGGTCATGTCTAGACACTTCTCACTTTTCCGCCTAAACCTCTAAGTTTGAGTAGCCCGCGATGGTCTAATAATGTGAAAGGATTTCAAAACACAACATTGTAGCTTTGGGCATGCATGAGAGCAGTGTTGCTTGTGTGTACCCATGGCCTAGGATTTTTCCTAGAGAGGAAAGTGGTAACCCTAAGAAGGAAGCTCAGTTAAGCTCGTTCGTCACACAGTGGAAAATGGTAGTCAAACCTGAGAAACATTACCGACCAGTAGACTTCCTCTCGACTTTTTAACTGGCTCAAAAGGTACGAGGGCTACGACGAGCTACTAGACACAAGAAAACCTCGCTGCGTGAGGCCACAACATACTAAAAAAAAAGGGGCTAAACCCTAACCCCACAAGGCCCTCTACAATCGTCCAACATTTAAAACCCACCAAGCAAAAACCCAAAACAATTAAAAAGAAAAGAACAAGAGCTACAAGGTTCCTACGTGGAAAACGTGCACTGGATGAGAAGGCGAGCTCAAAAACGTTGAAAGCTTGGCATCCAATGAACGATGGTAAAATGACGTTTTCTTCTTGTTTAAACATTGGTAAAAAGAAATTAACCCCCTCTCACTATATATACACAAAAGGAAACCCTTATCATTAATGCAAATGAGGTTTCAGTAGGTGGGGTCATTAATGACCATGCCCCCTTCTTGCTACGAAAAATACAACTCCACCGACCATTTCGGTGTGAACTCTTCATTCGTCACGAAACGGTCGGCATAAACTTGCCACTTCGCTGCCACTGTTCAACGTGATTCACCAAACATCAGTGACCAATCGATGTGAGTTGTCCAGACTTATGTGAAATGATCGGCACGATTTTATTTGGTTTCCGCGATCGCTTGGCTAAGTGGCTCGATCACTATGAACCGTTAGCATGATTTTCCTAGACACTCTGAAAGAACGATGCTAACTTGTCAAACAAAAGTGAAATGGTCGGCGAAAAATGACTTGAATGTCGCGACCGGTCGGCACCGAATCGTCAGAATGCTGTGAAACGGTTGGCGCAATTCACCTTAAAAATGCGAAACGATCGGTACACTTTGCCACAAAAATGTGAAAGGGTCAACGAAAACTCGTCTAAAATCTACGAAACGATTAGCGAAAAATCGTCCAAAAGATACGACCGTTTCGGAGAAAAAACTTGATTTTCTACTTAGGCTAAAAAAAGACTTGTTCTTCAAGATTTTTCTAGGAAAATTCTAAGTGTCAAAAGAGGAATGTTCCAAGAAGCAAAAAATCTAAAAAATAAACGAGGGGCCCTACATTTTTTCGAAAATTTTGGGGATTAGGTTGCAGCAACAACAATTGGCGATTCGCTCGTGAACACAAATCTTTGAATAATCCCTCTTTAAGGTAAGAAAAGATTACATGTTGTTGACCCCGTTTATAACATAATGTTTTAAAACCAGATTTCATACAGGGGAGTAGTCTTACTTATATCACATTGGTCATTGGGGAATAAGGGTAACCTTGAACTAGACTTCTTGACCACTCTCCTGGGGCCAAAATGTGGGTTTCATTTTAGTTTCATCTTTCGGGTTCCTGCTAAATAGGACTCCACATGATCGTAACAAAATCACATAGATGTATTCGTTTGTTCCTCATTCCCATGTTGTCAGCATTTCTATAGATGCTCTCTTTATTGACGATTTTTTTCGTCTGAGTCTTCCACAATAGATTTCTTCAATCTTCAACATTTGACTTGGGTGCTTCCATCCATAATGTCTTTTTGTGTGAGCAAGAGGGTTAATTGTTTTTCATGCTCACAGACGGAGAAGGACCTTATTGAGCTGACTACTAGGGAAACTTTCTTAATTAGATATCTTCATTTTTCACAACCATTTCTTTAATGGAGATGAAATTTTCTAGAAATGTGACTCTTTGATGTAATTTCTTTTGGCTTTTAATTTGCAGCATGGGATCATTTTAAATGCCATACATCTGTGAGACCTACTTCCTCTCTGTGGGTTCATCATAGGGAACTTCCTAAGATGGTTATTTATGTGAGATGAATGGAGGCCAAAGATAGTAATTCAGAAATCGTAAGTATTATTTAATTTACAGGGATTACATGACTCAATTATGAAACTTAATCGGATTTTCCTTTTTTAAAACTGATCAGCAAATAGCAATGTCACATAGAGAAAACTTTCTTTTATAAGCAAATTCTAAATTTTCAGAAGATTCCTTTGAGAATGTTCAGATTCCTATAATTCCACATACCAGTATGTTGAGTTGGGATTTATTTGAAACGAAATAAAGGGGATCACTGAATAAGAAAACAAAAAGAAGTCGATGAAGATAAAACAAGACAAACTAGACTAATAAAAACATAAAACAACAAAGTTTAAAATAAAGAAACGCAAAGTTTATTTATGTACAAAAGTGATCCTAAACCAAAGTAAAGTATTGCTTCAGAGCAAGGCCATTGACAGGGAGATTCTCTTCCTCCCCTTGTAAATCTTGCAATCTATATGTCAACGAGCCAAGCTTTTCAGCAATCTGGTAAGGGGCCATAATTGTTGAAATTTCGTATGCTTCCCCTTTTCCTCATGTGGGTGATCCCACATCAGAACTAAGTATCCTACCTCAAAAGTTCTTTTACCGGAATTCCATTTATCAAACCATCTCCTGACAATATCTTAGTGCTGATGTAATCTATCTTTGGCCTTTTGTCGTGATTCTTCGAGTTTCAGCAGGGTATTGATTCGTGACTGTAGGATTTGACTACTAGAACCTCGAGAGGCCTGGGCTAGTTGCAGGGATGGGATTAGTATGTTAGGTGGAAGTATATCTTCTTTCCCATAAACCATTGTATAAGGAGAAATTCGTGAGGAATTCTATGGAGTAAACCTAGCTACCCATAAAGAGTTTGGAAGGGCTGTATGCCAGTTCCTGTGACTCTCAATAACAATTTTCCTTAGGATTCGGATGATATTCTTGTTTGTATATTCAGCTAGTCCATTCCCCTGGGGATAATAATTAGCTTAATAATGAAATTTAATTCCTCTTTCATCAGCAAATGTAGTTAATTTAACATATGAGAAGTAACTTGCATTATCAAAAAATAAAGAAATTGGAACCCGAAACCTGGTTATGATATTTTCTTGCATGAATCCGATGACTACATCTTCATTCACTCTATGCAAAGGAGCATTATCTGTACACCGTGTGAAATAATCACTAGCTATGAGGATATACCAGTGTTGTAGAGAAGAATTTGGATTAATTTCCCCAATAACATTTAAGCCCCATTGCTCGAATGGTTCAGAGATAACAACTGGTTGCAATGGACCTACTGCTTTTGGTAATCTGTCAGCACTCCTTTTACATACATCACACTTTCTGGCATGAGCGTGAGAGTTTTTGAAAAGAGTTGGCCAATAATATTGGGATCTTAGTATTTTGTGAGTTCTAGTATCACCAGAATAATTTCCCCCCTGCAGGGCCATTGTGTAATTCTTTGACCACCTTATCAGCATCTTCTTTATCGAGACATCTAAGAAAAACTCCGTCATCATTCCTTCTAAAAAATACTCTGTCTATAATCTGATAGGATGTTGGTTTTAATCGGAGTGCCCTTCTCTGCTTAGAACTCCAGTGTTCTGGTAGGTATCCTTGTTGTAAGTAGTGTATCAAATCCCATATACCAAGATTATGGAGCAGTGAAGATATGCCATACCTCAATTAGATTCAATTCAGCTTCATTTTCCCACTCCTGATCTTCGTTGGATGAATTTTCAGTGATCAAATTACACAGGATTTGACCTTTAATGATAGTGGCTGGCTTGAATTCTAAATCATACTCTTGCAGAGCAGTTACCTAGTTTCCTTTTCTTTCCCCCAATTCCTTTTGCACAAAAAGAGATCTGACAGCCGGGTGAGGTACTATGAATTTCATTCTGTTTCTTAGAATGTATGGCCTGAACTATTTTACTGCCTTAAACATTGCATATGCTTTCTTATCTACAGCTGGATAATTTAGTTCAGCTCCTTGTAACCCAGTGCTCATGAAAGAGATTGGATATTCGTCTCTGGATTCCCCTTTCTGACTGAGCACTGCTGTGAGAGAAGTATATGAAGAAAATGTGTATATGATAAAATCCTTTTCAAAATATGGACTCCTTAAAGAAAGTGTGTGAACAATGGCAACCTTTATGTCTTTGAACGCAATCTTCTCGATGTCGATCCATTTAAATTGCACACTTTGCTTCACCATTTGCTGCAAAGGTTTAACAATTTGCATGAAATCAGGCACAGACCTTAAAACAAAATTAATTGTGCCCTTAAATGAAAGCATAGATTTTTTGTTATGGGGCATGGGAATCTAAGTTATAGCTTCAAATATCTCTGGATCTATCAAGATTCCCATTTTCAAGATGATGTGACCCAAAATTTTTCCTTCAAGAAAAACAAAAACACTATTTTTTGGGTTCAGAGATATACCATACGTCCTGCAACGATAAAAAATCTGTTTTAAATGAAAAACATGGTCTTCTCTTTTCTTGGAGAAAACTGTTACATCATCTAAGTATATGACCACACAGTGGCCAACTAATACTCAGAATGCAATATCCATGGCCCTCTGGAATGTGGCTTCAGCATTCATAAGGACAAACGGCATTCTCTGATACACGAATGTTCCCCACTTTGTGCGAAATGTAGTTTTTAATCGATCCTCCTCAACTACCAATACTTGATTATAGCCAGAGAATCCGTCTAATAGGGAGAACAATTCTGAGCCTAATATCATTTGTAAGATCTGCTCCATTGGTGGCACAGGATAGTTGTCTTTTTTTCGACGCTCTATTCAGGTTTCGAAAGTCGACGCATAATCTTATTTCTCTTGATTTATTCCGTACTAGGACTAGATTAGCCACCCACTCAGAGTGTCAAACTTTGAAGATAATATTAGCATCCAACATTTTTTTAATTCATTTTGTATTAATGGTTCGAATGTTGGATTCATCCTTCATAATTTTTGTTGAAATGGTTTCACACCTGGCTTCATGGGTATCACATGCTATATAATGTGTGTGTCATATGTTTTTAGATCTTCGTAAGTCCCTGTGAAAACATCTTTGTATTGCTGGAAAGGTTTGATGAACTTACTTCTTTCACCTTGTGAACAACATTTACCCAGATTAATATAGTTGGGATCAGCTTCTATACCCAAGTTTACCAGCTCATGTTGCATCGAGGAGCTATTGGTCTTGACATTGGCTGGTTTTCTAAATTTGTTTTGTAAATCAAACAGAACTTCAAGAGTTCTTACTCCTTTCAGCATAAAATTTCCCTTACTTTCATCCTTATTCTGCATATCCAAATCGTGTTCATATTCATCGATTATGGCTTCTTTGAAGGCATCTTCATTCATCCAGAATCTAATGATTTTTTCATCATCAAACACCCTCAGATTCATGACATTATCAGGTACAGATGGCCTAAAAAATCAATTTGATAGAGCATTTGTTATTTGTTGGCACTAATCTAGAAGCAGAAGTAGCTAATAAATCAGCTGCAACATTTTGTAATCTAGGAATAACATTTATATTAAAATCATCAAATTGTGAAATCAAATTCCAAACTTCAGACTCATATCCTTTTAAGTGTGGAGACAGACAATGAATTTTATTTCTTATATGTCTGACAACTATTTCTATATCACCAAATACTTTTAAATTCTTGATATTCAAATTAATAGCTCTTTTTAAACCTTGAACTAGAGCTTCATATTGAGTTGTGATGTTTGTACATTCAAACTCTATCCTACAAGAGAGAAATTGCTTGTTTCCTTCAGGATCAACCAGAACACAAATGGCTCCGGATCCATCTCATGTTTTGCAACCATCAAAGTACAAGATCCAACATTTATTTTCTATTTTAACTACGTCAGTACTATTTCCCAAGTCAGTAACTAACTCTACTATGTTATAATCAATGTCATCAGTCCATGAGAATTGAAGGAGATCGGACTGTTTGTTTGAATCATGGCTAACATCTTCCATTTAATAGTTTCCCAACTCAAGTTCTAAAATTTAATTCCCCAATACTGAAGACGAAAAATTCACAGGCTCATTCTTTTCCTCCAATTGAGTTACATTTTGTTTCATAGGAGGCTCTCTCATTACCTTGATCTGATTTTGCTTGTTCTGATATGGTAACCATAAGTGAGACCAATCTGTTGCAAAATAACCATTCAGTTTTGTAGACCAATCCCTGCTTAATATTAAACCATAAGCTTCAGGTATATACACTACCATGATATCTATGAATTGACATACCCTCGGGTCCGCAGAAAATCTGATAAGTACATCTTTCATCTCCCTTATGACTTTAACAGCAGACCTATCCAGTTGTATGATCGGGGAAGGAGATGGTATGGGTTTCCCATTGATTCTCTTACAGATGGATAATGGCATAACATTGGATGAAGCTCCAGAATGTACCAAGCAATTACGTATGTTATGATTAAAGATTTCAAAAGTTAACAGGAAAGGCAGAGTCTGTGATTTTGATTTTCCACCAATGCTTGATTCGTTAATTTCAGTATCAGACTCAACAGTTTCTAATGTACTGCTTGATTGTGGGTCAAAAAATTCTAACAATTTATTTCTTTGTTGGGGAAGATTGCATAATTCAAATAAAGATATGTTTGCTTTAGTTTTATTGATGTCTTCAACAATATCATACCCCTTGTTGTATTCTTTTGTTCTTTCCCACCATTTCCTGGCTTGTTCACTATGGCTTTTTCCTGTTGGTTTATTACTGGGCTTGTTTCTTTCATAACTTTAGTATTCACTTTGGGTTTAGGTTGGGTGATGAAAATGTTTCCTTTTGGATATTCCTTTGTGACCTTAACCTTAGGAAACACCAAACTTTGATCTGCCACCAGTCCTTTACTTCTAGTGGTAATATTCATCGATGACACTTAGACCTCTTTTGCTTGCTCTTCTTCATTCAACCCCAACATGGGTGCCCAGTCCCATAATACCATTGTAGTCTCCTCAGTTGTCTCTTCTTGCTCTTTTGTTTGATCCTCTTCCACCTCTTCCTGATCTGTCAGTTGTGCATCTAACAATTGATTCATTACTAACGTCATTGAGTTTATCCATTGTGGGAAGCTCTTTTCAGAGTGGCGTTCTTGATTAAACGTGTAGAAATGTTCCATGCCAACCTCATTCAGATTTAGGACAACATAATTAGTAATGGGTGGTAAAGACTGTCCACTTTCCTCCCTTTTCTTATAGAAGGGCTTGAATGGTTTTCTAGATGTACTAGCTCCCTTCTCTTTCTCTAAATCCACTATTTTGTTTGATAATTTCTGTACCATTTTAACCACGTTTTCAAGCTCATTTGAGGGTTCTTCTTTAGGTATGGATAATATTAGAGGCTTCTTATTGGTTGTTGGTTTCACTTATGATTCTAATGCATGTTTCGAAATACTATCCAAGTCAGCTTCTACCTTCTTAGCCTCTTCATAATTTTCTATTAAAGTATCCTTAATTGCCCTTTTAACAAACATGGATATAGGCGGATACAGTGTTGTGGTATAATATTCTACCAAGGATTCCTTAGTTGGTTTTGTTGCAGCACTAAAATTGTTTAACAGAGTAGCGAATCTTTGATTAAAGTCTTACACTTTTTCTTTCTTATCCATTCTCATAGATAAAAATTCTTTCATGAGTGTGGAAACGGTCGTTTGATTTCCAAATTTGTTTAAAAAACATCTTTCAAAACCGTCCCAATCTGCTATGGGATTAGCTTGTAAACTGAAATACCAAGAAGATTCCCTTGGCTCAAATGTGTAGGGGAAATTTCTACAAACCACATCTTCATGTTCAACATTTAAAAGATTCAGAGCCAAGTAAAAACTCTTCAAATGATCTTCAGCAAAAATTCCTTTTCCAATATGAAACTTGGGCAACACCTACTCTGGATGTTTGGGAAAATTGTGCAATGGAGCTACATAACTAATTGGCCCTCTGGCTCTCCATGCAAGCGAATGTCTAGCCATGATTCACAACGGAGAATGTGGTGGTGAACAAGGTGGTGAATGTGGTGGGGTATTAGGAATTTCCTGAGCTGGAGGAGATTCAGGTCTCAACTGATCAAGAGGCTTTGTGATTTCTTGAGAGGATAAATCCAACAACTCTTCCAAATTTTCTACAAGCACCGAATCTCTGGTGTATTGGGTTTCTTTCTTAGGAACCCTCCTTCCAGGAAATGTGGGAATTACATTTAACCCCCCAAGTTTTCTTACATAAGAGCGTGTATGTCTCCGGAAGTGGTCTATCTCCTCAGATGGGACAAAGTATAAGGGTTCTTGGTGTTCACCTCCAGAATTTAGACTTTCTTGATCTTTGGGATCCAGAACGAATTCTTCTGGTATAGCTGTTTCAAGTGGGTTTCCAGAGGAATCTATTCTTACAAAAGGAACCCCTCTTCTAGCCATGCACTGGCGGCCCTCCTTCTAATGCCATAACTATTGATTCCTCGAGATTCGCATCACCAACAGTAGGGATTCTCCCCAGTAAGAAATCCCAATTAGATCGCTCACCATTTGGTGTGGGGAATCCGCCTGGTTAATGGTCTATCTACCGTGTGTGTAATTATTAAAGTTATTTACTGGTTGCGGACCGATTCACTGTTTATTTAAATTTCATTTTTAATTATGAGAAACCATAATTAATTATGTCCATAATTAAATGCACATAATTGACAGGCAGAAACCACACTAGCGATGTGTAGGTTATTACCTCTCGTCTTACCTCTCCTGCCTTATCAATTATCTATTTATTCCTACACTCACCTAACTATTCTATCCTATCCATGCAGGGAGCAAATTTGAATTGAGAGTAATATGCTGAGAAATGTAAATACAAGTCCAACATATAGTTGTTTCAACATAACATTCACATTTACAGCAGAAAGAATACCAAAGATAGCTCTGATATAATTAAAGCAATTATTACTCATTTACGCATAAACCTTTGCATAGAAAGTAAAATCATTCATCACCAATGAATTAGTTCAAGAAAGTTAGAATGATCTCATAGTATGAGTTATGAATGCAAGAAGAAATAGTTCCACATTAAGCATTCAACACATTCCAGGAAAAAATATCTGTGCAGCTTTCCCCAATAAACAGATCCTTCTTATTAGCAGAAAAATAGTTCTCTTACAAAATGGTCCATCCTCTATTGTGCTAGAAAAATTACTTACATCTGTATTCTCCTCCTCTATTTATCTTAGAAAAGAATTTGTCCTCCAGTGACTCTTCACCTACCCTAACCCTAGGGATTCCCAAAATTTTGTCTTTAATCCTTCAGCCGTTTCCTTGTAGCCGTCTTCTAAAAAGTAAGCATTAATGGAAGCTTTCCCAATGAAATGATGAAGGTCTTCTCCTGTTAGCACATCGAGCTTCTTAATGTAGTTTAGATCATCACTCAGCGCGTTCTGCAACTTTGATAGGCACTGGTCCCTATCAGGAAATTCCTCCATAGTTGGAGGCATAACCAGCTGACACTTTTCATGGATTTGACGAATTTTCTGGTAAAATCCTGTACACTTCTTGATAGTTTTTGGAATCTTATTATTAATCCGTAGACCCGATTTTCTATAGAATTCAAGCAGGCCTCAGTCCAGATTCGAATATGCAGTGGTCTTCTGAGGCAAGTACTCAGGGAATCCTGATTTCCCTTCTCTCCACTTTATTTGCTTCTTAATATTGGCCATGGTGCATACTAATCTCCACCTGATTATTAAAGCCTCAGCATCAATTTCCCCCATCCTTGATATCATTATCTTCATCTTACATACTTCCTTGGTGATAAGTTCTTGTGAATAATAGATCTTCTTCTAAATGTCACATTCTTTCTCATGAAAAGGAGTCAAGTATTGCTTCTTATTGTTCACAAGTTCTAGTTATTCCATCATAAACTCCTTTTCCTTTATCAATTCCTCCAACTGAACCTTTGAGTCTTCAACCTGCTGCCTATTGTCTACCTCTCTTTTCTCTGATTCATTGATGCGATTTTCCAGGTCATTTTTCTCGCCTTCCATAATAATTAACTGCACAGTCAGTGCTTCCTTTTATGCTTCCAAATTCTAGTATTCTTCCATTGTCATTTCCTTCTCAGATAGAATGGTGTCATGTTTCATTTTCAGTTCTATCCCTTCTCATCGTATTTTCACCAAATTATCTTTCAACCTGATCATTTTCTCCTTATTTATTTCCACTTTACTCATCAACTTGTCAACATTGTCTGCACTTGCTTGTGCTGCAGCTATGTTGATAGATTCCATGAGATTAGGGTCCTTGTGGGTACCCTCTAAGATTGTGCTTTCTTGAACAGTAACAACATCGGCATTGGCTGGTAATTTCAGTCTCTTTTCCGACCTCTTCATGATAGTTTTCCTTTTTTAGTCAAAAAGGATTGTGTCTAATCTGGCTACCGTATGCTGCTTCGATGGGGTGAACGAGGTGAGATTGAGCTCTTGAAGTGGGAAGTGTCCTCAAGTGATTATCTCTGGAGGGTTTGTGTCCATATCTTGCACATTCGATCTTTTCTCTTCCATAGCTTCCTTGGTATTTTCTTCCTCCTCCTTTTGCTTTCTTTGTTCGGCTGCTTCTCTATCTTCTCTTTCTCTCATTTCTTGAAATCTTGCGGCTTCTTCTTTCTGTATCTTTTCAGTCTCTTCCCTTCGGAGTCTTTCAGTCTCTTCTTTCTGAATTCCATTGACCTCTTCTAATAACTTCTTCTCAGCTTCTGCTAACTGCAACCTTATGACTTCATTGTTTTGTTTCCTTTCTGCATCATCGTTTTTCTTCCTTTATGTTTCCTTGAGAGTGTTAGCCTTAGAACTAGAACCGGTTCCGCTTTTGGGACGAAAGCGTTTGTTCAACTCAATCATGTTTCTTGCGCTCCGATACACTTCTTCATCTTTCAAGAAAATATGTGCGTATTCAAAGTTGATTCTGCAGGAAGCACAATGGGAAGCGACCTTAACGTCACTATCGTTCCTTCTAAAAATCTTTGTCTCAAAATAAAATGCCTCTAAATCCTTAACAAAATCCTCAGCTTCCTTTGCCTTGGATAATTTGTATGCTCTGATAGTGAATGGCACCTGTGGATAGAAAGCCTTCTTCTTGTTATGAAGAAACTTACCAGTCCCATTGATGAAAACTTGTCTCACGGCCTCTTTATGTACAACAAAATCAGTGGAATACTGAGGCAATAGATAAGGGGATTGGGTTCCCCCATACATCCTGATATATGTTCCTTCTGCGGAGAAGTAATAATCTCCATGTTCCTCAATAACAGACAAGGCATTCTCGGACATACAATTCGGTTCTTCTTTGAATATTAGATGGTATAGTGGCATGATCAACCCCTCACAAATGAGCTTGTATTTACTTTCGTATTTGTGATCCCATTTCATTTGATAGGCTACGTGGAGGGGAGATTCGGTCAGCTTCCAAACACATCCCAAAATAGGGAAAGGATGTCTGATCAATAGGCAATACAAGAGGTAAGAGGACATGAAAAATTCATCTTTCTTCTGTGTCTTTCCTCCTTGCATTGCACCAATATGTGACACCATAATCTCGTATATGATATCTTCCCAGTTGAAAATTGTACCATGTGTGGCAATGTGGTACATTACTGGTACCCAGATGAGCTTATATGTACTTCCGCTTGCTAATCCAAAAACCAGGCTTAACATCAGAGATATTATTTTATACAGGGTCCAGAAGTGTTGACTATCATATTCTACACTAGCTCTCGGTCTCAACTATCTCTCAATGAGTGTCATATTCTTAGCATACTCAAAATGATCCATCTTAGCCCCATCTATCCAGTCGTTGGTCAACATGATTTTAGGAGAAGACAACTTGTAGGCTGCAACTGTGTGAAGTGGTTGGAAGGATGCAAGCCCTTCTCCTTTAACATATGAGATGAGCCTCATGTTAACATCTACTTGGGTAAGATCCACCTGATGACTTTCGAGCACAAGAATAATTTTTGTCACGTAGTCACCTTATGGAGTTCAGACTTCTTTATGTTTTGGTAGACCATTAATTATTCAATGGAAGCATCAGGGACATTCTCATCTCTGATAGCTCTGTATAATTCGCTCCATTTGAATTCTAGGGTGATCCCTGTCATGGCTTGAGTGTCTTCGAACATCGTCTCTAGCGAAGTATACAAGAATATCTCAACCTCCGAGTCTGATTCATCTAACTTGGAATTTCGCCTGGCGGAACGCTTATGCATAAGTCTGATGAGACACAAGATGGACAAATGGGGGAAGATTTTAAATAATTCATTACTCATGGTATAAATGAGCAGAAATGAAATTAACATCTGAATGTTTCGATTTTATATTTTATCCATGAGTGAAAAAATGTTTTTAGTCAATTTCAAATTTCAGTATGGTTGGCATCCTATCTTCTCCAAAACAAGTTGTGCAAAGTCTTACAGAAGAAATAATTTGGAGACAAAACAGTGGTTGATTAATCTGAAGAAAAAAAATCCATGCAACTTTTAACGTTCGTTTGGCTTCAGTGAGTATGCAAATAATATCTTGTCACAACTTAATTTGAAAAAACATTGCGAGGAATTTCATTAACACACATTGAAGAATGAGTTGCAAAAAAAAAAAAAACTTTAGGTTTCTTCTATGTGAACTTCAAGTTCAGTACACATGTTGTATAGAGGCCATTAAAACTATGTATAACCAATTTGCCTTTTCTGTATTCACATTTCACCAAAATGATTGAAAATAACCATAGTGTTGAGCATAATGAAACTTTAAGCATTTTTCTATCGGTAGGGGAAGCATAACGCCTTCATAAGTGAAAAAAATGACAACTTGCAACACAATGTTTGACTGAAAACACAACCGGCGATGGGGGTCATGTCCAGACACTTCTCGCTTTGCTTCCTAAACCTCTAAGTTTGTGTGGCCCACGACGGTCCAATAAGGTGAAAGGATTTCAAAACAAAACGTTGTAGCTTTGGGTGTGCATTAGAGTAGTGTTTCTTGCATGTACCTAGCTCCTAGGCCTTTTCCTGGAGAGGAAAGGGGTAACCCTAAGAAGGACGCTCTGTTAAGCTCGTTCGTCACGCAGGGGGAAATGGTAGTCAAACCCGAGAAACATTACCAACCAACTAACTCCTCTCGACCGTTTAACTCACTCAAAAGGTACGAGGGCTATGGCAAGCTGCTAGACACAAGAAAACCTCTTTGGGTGAGGCCACGACGTACTCGAAAACAAAACGGGCTAAACCCTAACCCCACAAGGCCCTCTACAATTGTCCAGCATTTAAAAGAGACCAAGCAAAGACCCAAAACAATTAAAAAGAAAAGAACAAGGGCTACGAGGTGCCTACCTGGAAAATGTGCACTAGTTGAGAAGGCGATCTCAGAAACGTTGAAAGCTTGCCATCCAATGAGCGATGGTAAAATGACGTTTTCTTCTTGTTCAAACGTTGGTAAAAATAACTTAACCCCCTCTCACTATATATACACAAACGGAAACCCTTATCATTAATGCGAATGAGGTTTCGGTAGGTGGGGTCATTAATGACCACGCCCCCTTTTCGCTCTGAAAAATCCAACTCCGTCGATTGTTTCAGCGTGAACTCTTCATTCGCCGCAAAAATGTCAACGTAAACTTGTCGTGTTGCTGCGACTATTCGACATGATTCACTAAACATCAGTGACCAATCGACGTGATTTGTCTAGACTTCCACAAAACGATCAGCATGATTTTGTTTGGTTGCGGCAACAGCTTAGCAAATTGGCTCGATCCCTGCGAACCGTCAGCGTGATTTTCCCATGCGCTCCGAAAGAATGACACTAACTCGTCAAACAAAGAGAAATGGGTGGAAACAAATGACTTGAATGCCACGACCGATCGACAAGGAATCGCCGGAATTTTGTCAAACGGTCGGTGCAATTCACTTGAAAACTGCGAAATGGTCGGTGCACTTCGCCACAAAACTGTGAAAGGGTCAGAAAAAACACGTCTAAAAGCTACGAAACGGTCGGCAAAAAATCGTCCAAAACCTGCGACCATTTCGGAGAAAAAACCTGAGTTTGTACTTAGGCTTAAAAAGACTTGTTCTTCAAGATTTTTCTAAGAAAATTCTAAGTGTCAAAAGAGTAATGTTCCAAGAAGCAAAAACTCTAAAAAATAAAGGAGGGGCCCTACAATTTTTTGAAAATTTTGGGGATCAGGTTGCAGTAGCAACGGGACCCTATCCCAAATTCCACTTCCGAGAGCAAGAAATCCCACATATGTCTATTTTTAGGGTTTTACATAACTTCTTCGATTTTCACCCAATTGCCTTCAAATTTTTCCACAGTGTTCATTTCCTATTTCTTCTTCTTTGTCCCTCTCTGACAAATTTTCCCATTCCTTCACCCAGCTTTTGAAATCCCCATTTTATGCTTCCCTTTCCATTAGAAAGAGTCGAAAACCTAGTCAAATCCCACTTACCCATCAAATTTTTCCTCAAATCCAAATTTTCTTTTACTAAAGAAGCTTTGGTTTTGTTTTTCTACCCATTTAAAAAAAACTCCCAGTTATGGTTGTCAATCACATAGGAGCAAAAAAAATGGAGGAATAACTTGCATCCCTCAAAACCAAACTCTGATATCTGGATGAAAACATTCTCGGCCTCCATCTTTAGCATTCCACCATGAACAATAAACGACAGCCAGAGTCTTCTGCAGACACTAGGTTCTCTTCTTCCAACAATTTTCGTGGGCCGAAGCTTCATTTTCCTCGCTTCAATGATGATGATCTGACTGGATGTATATACTGGGTAGAACAGTATTTCAGTTTGCATAATACTTTTGATTTCAACAAAGTCCCACTTGCATCCTTTCATTTGGAATGTGAATACCTTCAATGGTACCGTTGGTACATCAAGGCTCATGAAGAGCCAAAATGGACTGATTTTTGCCAACTCCTTTTGCAATGATTTGGTCCTAGTGCTTTTGATGACTTAACAAAAGCACTCACTAAAATTTGTCAAATTGGAACTGTGAGAGAGTATCAGATAGAATTTGAGAAACTAGCCAATCACACAGAAGGATTTCCTAATGAATTCTACAAGAGTTGTTTTATCAGTGATCTAAAGGATGCAATCGGATCTGAGTTTAAAATTTTATGTCCCAACACAATGATGGAAGCCCTAGGGTTGGCTAAGTTGGAAGAGGAGAAGATCACAACACAACAACTCTCCAAATCCACTTTTGTTCCATTCAGAAATATGGTTTCCCAATGACCTCCCATCACACTAGCTCCTCAACCAACTCCTATCAAGCATTTGTCTAAAGCAGAGATGCGGGCACGTAGATAAAAAGGGATTTGTTATAATTTTGATGATAAATTCACTTAGGGAAATAGATGTGTCGAGAAAAATATGGATCTCTTAGATGTGGATACTCTGCCTACCTCTGAAATTTGTGAAGAATCTCCAGATACAATAGATGATCAGGTCGACATTCAACAATGTCCTGTTGACCCTCTGTCTGAGTATGACCACCCAGAGATATCTCTCCATTCTTTAGCCGGAGTCACTACCTCACAAAAAATGTGGGTCAGGGGTTACTTCAAGAAGCTCCCTCTTACAATACTCATTGATTATGGTAGCACTCATAACGTTATTAACCCTCAGATCGCCAAACCGACTGATTGTTTTGTCCATCCTTGTTCCAACTTTGAAGTCATGATTTCCAATGGGGGCACATTACCTTGCAAGGGGAAGTGTTGCAATGTGCATATCTCTATGGGATATTATAACCTGTGCTCCAACATGTTTTCCTTGGCCTTAGGCCGATGTGATGTGGTTTTGGGCGCTCAATGGTTATGCACACTTTCCCCCATATTATGGGTTTTTGCTGAACTTTGGTTGCAGTTTTCAGTCAATGGGAAAAAACACACATTGAAGAGCTTACAACCAGGGTCTCTCAGCATCATCAGTTCACATCGTATGCAAAATATCGTTAAGAAGAGTTCACATGGTGTCATCGCTCAACTCCATTTCATTCAGATGCACCCATCAGCGGTCTCCACTACTAATTTGGATGTACAACAAATTTTGGATAGATATGCATGTGTATTTTTTGAACCAGTGGGATTTCCACCTTCAAGACCAGAGGACCATCATATTCAGCGCCTTCCCGGAAGCGTTCCTCCCAACATCAGGCTGTATCCCTACCCATTTCACCAAAAAACAAAGATTGAGATGCTCGTTCGGGACCTACTGAAGCAAAGTATTACTCTCCATTGTACGAGTTCCTTTTCTTCACCAGTTCTTCTTTTCCGAAAAAAAGATGGGTCATGGCGCCTTTGCATTGACTTCTCATCACTTAATCACCTCACAATCAAGGATAAGTTTCCAATTCTTGTTGTTGATGAGCTTCTTCATGAGCTTCATGGTGCTCATTTTTTCTCCAAGTTGGATCTTCGTTCTAGGTATCATCAAATTCGGGTTCATGAGGATGATCCCTAAAATAGATTTCCGCACACATGATGGCCACTATGATTTTTTGGTCATACCATTTGGCCTCACTAATGATCCTTCCACATTCCAGGCATTGATGAATAAAATATTCTGGCCCTACTTGCGGAAATTCATTCTGGTCTTCTTTGATGATATCATCATCTATAGTAAAACATGGGATGAGCATGTCCAACATCTGGATCTTGTACTACAACTTTTCTCTAATCATCATCTCCATGTCTAAATGTGTTTTTGAACAGGAGGAATTAGAGTATCTCGGGCATATTATTTCAGCACAAGGGGTTCGCGTGGATCCTACCAAAATAGATGCCATGAAATATTTTCCGCATCCTCAGACACTCAAGAGCCTTCGTGGTTTTTTGGGATTGAATGGATACTACCGCAAGTTTGTCAAGTATTATGGGAATATTACAGCTCCATTAACTGCTCTATTGAAAAAGGATGCTTTTACAAGGACAAATGCTACTGAGTGTGCATTTGAAAAACTGAAACAAACTATGTGTACTGTTATAGGTCAAATCAGCACTTCTCCATCCGTGATCATAGTGCCCTGTCGATCACACAAAAGGACACTATGGATGGAAGAGCTAGATTAACCTTATATGAATTAAGGGATGATATCTCACATCTTCAGCTGAAAACCTTATTTTATACATATTTCATTGAAAAACCGTGACTCTTGGTATTGACATCTAGCGGGTCATGCGCGGGTTCTAATGCTGACAACTCGTGCACATTAGTTAAAACGTTGCATGTGCGAGTTTCCTAGAGAAATACCCGTGGATCATGTGCAGTTCTATTAGTGTCATACCCGCAGACATCTTAAGATGAAATTGAAAAAATATATTAAGAATACGAATTGGGATTACTTGAGTTTGGTATTGTAACTCCCCCAACTTCCCAATTCAACTGCCTCATGAATCTAACTTCCTGCCTTGGCCATAAATACAAGAGGAAGCCATGACTAAGGGGCCAATGGAAGAGAAATCAATTGTTATGCTGAAGGAATTTCTAGTCAAGAGAGGAGCAAGAGCCCAGAACGTGGTTGTAGAAGTACTTGGAATAAGATCAGGTATATCAGTTGTATTTTGTTGCATTTCTTTAACAATAAAGATTGAGATACCCTTCCCATCCCAATAGAGTGTTATTTCTATTGAATTTTGATTATAATTAATTTTATATTGTTTTCAATATCATTATATGTTTATAGTCAGAACATTTTGAGGAAGGTATGTATATTTTGCAGGTATATTGTTGTGGAGATTGGAAGAAAGCTAGGACCGGCCGCCATAAATAAGGTACTCTTTCCTAAACCCTAATCTCATTTTGTTTACAGTAATGAATGTAATATCTTATGTGTCTATTGTTAGAATTCTGATAATTTCATTCAAATATTATCTAGGATGCTACTAAGAGAATAACATGCACAGCATAACAATCATAGACACAAGAGAGACAGAGTTTCCTCGGTGAAAACCAAGAAGGTGAAAAACCCCACAACTTCCTCAGAGATAGAATGAGAACCAATACAAATATCACAAAGATCAAACCCCAAAAGATAGATGTCTTCAGAAGCTAATCCTCCTCCACTTGTGCGCACTCCTCTCTCTCAACTATGTGAGTTGGATGAGTGAGTGAATGAATAGAATGAGAGAGTCACACTCTCTATTTATACATTAACTTAACCTGCCTTTAACCCTAACTAGGCCGACTTCCTAAGGAAGCCTAATAGCCCATCCACATGACTCATACAGGGATGACCCCACCAAGGTGGTATAATAACCCATCAAATATAAGTTACGACACTTACAATGTAATGTGTGACACTTGCAAATACAAATGATGACACTTCCAATCAGAGGAATAATACATCTCCATTGGGGATAGAATAAAGTGCAAATGTAATACTGTGATACCCCCATTTTGACCCTTATAATATTTTGGGCTATAATGTAAATATTGTATGCATATTATGTATGATTCCTAGCGTGGAGCTCAAGGCCAAGGCCCCATTAGTGAATGCTCGACCTTGAAGAGGAAAGTATTGGATATTATGCTACCCATGTGCTAGTGAACCATGGGAATTGTAAATATGCATTTTAATATAAATGCCCACAACTAGCTATGCAATGCAACAAAAGATGGGGGCATGATGTTTACAAGGAATTGGGAGGGAATGATTCAAACCCTTGAGCCAACCAAGTCAAGCCAAATGTCAATGAGAGAACCCGTGAACCCTCAACTACCCATGTTGACTTTTGTGCCCAATCATTCATTCCTCCCAAGAGTTGGTTGGGATAGTTAATGCCTTGGGGAATGGAGAGGTATGGGTAAGCCACCCTTCCTAGAAATTCGTGTTTTGCTTCTTGGGCAAGAAAGGAGCCACGAAATTGCTCCCCAAGCCATTCTTCACCCATCGGTTTTCTCTCTCACAAGTTGGGAGCTTCCTGGGCGTTTTTCCTCCATGGTTTTGCTGTGTTTTCCTCCATTTTCCTAGTTGGGAAGGGCGTTTCTTGTTTTGGTTAACAATGGAGAAGAGAATAAATCAATTTTGGGGTTTTATAGAGGCCATTTTGGCCCATTGTATGCTCATATATTGTGGGAGAAATTAGTTTTCTTCTTGGGGTTGATTTCCTCTTCCCACAATCCGTTTTTGGCTATGCTAAGCTTGAGAGCCCCATTTTCCTTGTAGATATCATGCCCAGCTCAAGGGTGGTCTCTGAGTGCTGAAAGAATATAAGCTAGACAAAGACCTATGGTGGGGTGGAACGTTGCAGCGACATAGCTAGTTGCTTGGGACAACATTACATCAAGATGAGTATTCTCTTGCTGTGTTTACTTCTACAAATGTTTTTAAACTGGTCATGTTTATCCATATGCTAGAAATTGCATAATATATATGTGTGTGTAGAATATTACTTCTGTTGTGTTAAATTGAATTGCATCTGCACACATGTGCTTTTAATTCTGAAAAAATTGATGAATGGGCTGAGTTTAAGTAAAAGCCCCATAATTTGGTATCATGTTTCCTTCCTCGAATTGGGTCCACAGGAGGGGACATGACAAATACATACAATATACAAGTGAATATCTTCCAAAGTTACAAATACATCAACACTCCCTCTTAACTAGGAAGGTATTCTCTTGACATGGATCATCAATACATATAGGCACAAGTCTTCAATACTGGAGCTGGATCATCCTCACTGGAACACTGGAGCATCATCGTTGTTTCTGTTGTACTCATCATCTCGATCACTGGTGCTATCTCTCAATTCTTCTCATCATAGGAATTTCTATAGAGCCATCCCTTTTTCATGCTGGATGTAGGCCTAGCCTCCATGTAGGTCTTCATTAAATCTGTGAGCGACCTGACAGAGGTGGAATCTCAGGACTGATTATGTGCATCTGCAAAACCTCGAAAGAGCATCTCGGGACTGATTACGAGCTTACTTCTCAACCTATAAGATCTTCCAGGACTAAATTACAAGCAAACCTCGCAAAACCTCGAAAGAGCATCCCGGGACTGATTACGAGCTTACTGCTCAACCTATAGGATCTCCCAAGACTAAATTACATGCGACTGTCACATCCCCTCCCATCATACCAGCATGATGGAGAGGATGTGGTACTAAAACCGGGCATCTAGCCCCCATGATCTTATTAAGACTGTTTTCACATGATATAAAAGACATATGGAGATGCATAAATATTTTAAAGCATATAAAAGACATATGGAATGTATGATCATAAGAAAAACATAGCGGAATTAAATTCAATAGCACATCTATCATTCATTCCAATATTCATCAAATGATAATTGCCAATTTAACACAAGAGAATACTTATCTCAATAAGGCAGTCCCAAGCAACTGGCTATGCAACTGCAACGTTCCACCCAACCATAGGCCAGTTGTGCTTATCAACCTCTTGATGCAACTGCCACCCCCGAGCTGGGCATGATTACTACAAGGAACCAGGGAACAGCAGACTCACACATAGCCAAGCATACACCAAGATGATCCAAGCCAATATGCAATTGGGTTTATCAGGCTGCTAGGAAATGGGAAGGAAGAATTACTAAGCTAGTGAGCTCAACCACAGAGCTATGGGTACCCCTCCCAGATCTATTCAGCTTGGCACTCACAATTCCTACACACCCAACACCATGAAGTATTCTCTTCACTGCCACACAGTCCCTCAAGCCATACCTTCCTTTCTAGTGCTCTCAGGGTGTGCATAGAAAAGTAGCCAACCCTCTTGATCTTCTTGAGAGGTTACTCCCTACACTAGGTTTATCAAGCTAATTCTGTCCACTACCACTCCAGTTTCTTGCTTACAGGTTCAAATCAAACAAGGATGCTCATAAAAGCAAAACTACACTTGCTGAGCATGAGAAAAACGTTTCAACAGTGGAATGCATGAGGTGGGGTTTCCTGAGCTTCAGAAAAACGTGGGTAGACTCAAAACGAATTGGCAACTAGGAAAATTCGACTAGGAGAGCAACCCATTCCAGAAAAACGCCCCAAGGGAAAAAATGACCTCTCCCTCAGTCCAAAATCATGTCCCTCCTTCCCCAGCTGCTGCAAAATACCAAAAACGAGTTCCTGGGCATGGAAAAACGTAGGGTTATGGTGAAAAACGTGAGGATAACTTCCAGTGAGCTCAGTCTGAGTGAGAGGAAGGACGTAATGGATGAGGAATTGCCTTAGGCAGCATTTCGTGGGGGTTTTCTTTCCCAGCAAGCCAAAAATACGATTTTCAGGTTGATGACTTGCCCATGTACGAAAATCTGACTGCCATACTTCTCCAATCCCAAGACATTAACTGCCCCAACCAATCTTTGGAAGAATTAAATGATTGGGTGCATGAGACAAAAATGGATAGTTAAGAGTTCATGGGTTTTCTCATTGACACATGGGCTGACCCTAGTGGCTCAAGGGTTTGGTTATTTCCCTCCCACCCCATTCCTTGTAGAATCATGCCCCATCTCTTTGTTGCATTGCATAGCTAGTTGTGGGTATTTCATTAAAATTCGTATTTACATGATGTCTTATTTACATTGTGCCTATCTAGCACAAAAACCATAGGCATCTATTTCTTCACTTGTCGATACATAAACGCTAAATCAATGGTGGGGCCTTGGCCTTGAGCTCCTCACCATGATCGAATTACAATATTTACATTATTTACGAATTGATGTGAAGGGGGGTCAAAATGGGGACGTGACATACCCCTCCCCTTACATTAGCACTGTCCTCAGTGCTCATCAAAATTGAACAAAAATGGATATGCCACCCTCATGGCATCCTCCAGCTCCCATGTAGCCTCATCGGGACCGTAGTGCCTCCATTGCACCTTTACCTGTCCGATGGCTCGGTTCCGGAGCAATGTTACCTTCTTGACTAGGATGCACAACGGATCGGTTTGGAATTCTCCCTCGGGTTCCACCTGGATCACATCCCAATTAATCACATGGTTAGGATCATGTACATATTTCTTAAGCAAAGAGACATGAAAAACATTATGAGCTTCAGTGTCAGCAGGCAATGCAAGTCTATATGCAACTGGCCCTATTCTTTCAAGCACTTCAAATGGCCCACAATATCTAGGTGATAGCTTGGCACAACTCCCAAGCTTCAAGGAACTCTTCCTTGATCTCACTCTGAGATACACATGATCCCCAACATTGAATTCCCTATGCATTCTATGTTTATCTGCATAGCTCTTGTGTCTATCCTAGGCTGCTTTTAAATTTTGCCGGATCTTTGCAACCTCTTGTTCCTTTTCCTTAAGCAATTCTGGCCCAAGTACAATTCTGTTCACTGGATTGTCCCAAGTCACTGGTGTCCTACACCTTCTGCCATACAAAGCCTCATATGGGCTCATTCCCAGTGATTCTTGCTACCCATTATTATATGCAAACTCTACCAGGTGTAGATAATCCTCCCACTTGGATGGCTTGTCCATTACATACATGCGAAGCATGTCTTCAAGCACCTGATTTACTCTTTCTGTTTGCCCGTCTGTTTGAGGATGGTACGCGGTGCTAAAGTTCAACTGTGTACCCAAATCTGCAAAGAGACCTTTCCAAAAATTGGAATTGAACTTGGTATCCTTGTCCGAAATTATTGCCTTAGGAAACCCATGTAATTTGAAAATTTCCTTCATGAAAATAGTTGCAATGGCATCGGCTTTATGTGTGGACTTAACCGGTATGAAATGTGTTGCCTTTGTTAACTTGTCCACCACAACCATGATGGAATCATGTTGTCTCTTAGTCGTTGGCAATCCTGTAATTAAATCCATGGAAATTATTTCCCATTTCCATTCTGGGATTGGCACTGGGTGCATTAAACCCGCGGGGTGTTGGTGTTCAACCTTCACCTGCTGACATTTCATGCACTTAGAAATGTATTCAGCAACATCCTTCTTCATGCCTGGCCAGAAATAATATTGTCTTGCTGTAGCAATTGTTTTCTGATATCCTGGGTGACCAGAGTATGGAGCTTTATGGATCTCATCCATAACCGTTCTCCTTAAATCTGCCGCATTTGGAATATAGAATCTATTCTTATAAGTAAGAAGTCCGCCTTCTTCCCATTCATAGCCCTCATATTTCTTTTCAAGGTTTTGCTGCTGCAATTTTCCTTTTATCTGCTCATACACTTCATCCTCAACCATATGGTTAACAATCTGCTGCCTCAAATCTGGTTGGCAAGTACTAAGCACTGACATATGCATTTCATGTGCCTTCCTGCTGAGTGCATCGGCCACCTTGTTTTCTTTCCCTTTTATGTGTTTGATTTCAAAATCAAATTCACACAAAAATTCCAACCATCTAGCTTGCCTAGCATTTAACATTGGCTGATCAAACAAGTATTTCAGTCCACAATGGTCTGTCCTTAACTCAAATTTTCTTCCCATTAAGTAATGCCTCCACATCTTTAAAGCATGTACTATGGTTGCAAGCTCTATATCATGAGTAGTGTAGTTCTTCTCATGCTCCTTCAACTTTCTTGACTCATAGCATATCACGTGGTTGTCTTGCATAAGAACTCCTCCAAGTCCTTGATTGCATGCATCGGTACACACCACAAAGTCTTTTTCTGGGTCCGCAATCTTCAAAATTGGTGCACTTGTAAGAAGATTCTTCAACCATTGAAAACTTTCCTCACATCTTGGTGACCATTCAAACTTTATCCCCTTCTTTTGCAAAGAAGTGATCGGGTTTGCAACCTTGGAGAATCCTTCGATAAACCTCCTGTAGTAACCAGCAAGGCCTATAAAAGATCTCACATCAGTCACATTCCTTGGAGTTGGCCAATTCATAATGGTTTAAATCTTCTCAAGGTCTACAGATATCCCTTCGTCGGAGATGATGTGACCCAAATAATGAATTCTATCTTTATAAAAGTCACATTTACTCAACTTTGCATACAGCTTATGATCCCTTAGTAATTGCATTGTCATTCTCAAATGTTCTTCATGTTCTTCTTCATTCTTAGAATAAATGAGAATGTCGTCTAGGAATACAAGAACAAACTTGTCCAAATATTTGCTAAAAATATTATTCATGAGACACATGAATGTAGCTGGTGCATTTGTAAGACCGAATGGTACCACTACAAACTCATAGTGTCCATACCTTGTTCTAAAGGTTGTCTTATGAATATCTTCTTCTTTGATTCTTACCTAATGGTAACCAGACCTCAAGTCAATCTTTGAAAATACCTTTGCGCCTCTCATTTGGTCAAAAAGGTCATCAATTCAGGGCAATGGGTATTTGTTCTTCACAGTGACTTTGTTCAACTGCCTGTAGTCAATACATAACCTGAGTGTTCCATCTTTCTTTTTCACAAATAGAACAGGTGCTCCCCACGGGCACACACTTGGCCTAATATATTTCTTTTCCAACAACTCTTGTAATTGCATCTTCAATTATAGCAATTCCGGTGTACTGATCCTATAGGGTGTTTTAGACACTGGTGCAGCTCTTGGCACAAGTTCAATTGTAAAGTCGATGTCTCTCTTTGGAGGAAGTCCTGGAATCTCATCAGGAAAAACATCCCTGAATTCTTGCAATACATGATAGTCCTCCAATTTAAGAGTTTCATTCTCTGCTGCCTCTAAAATGTGGGCTGCATACAGTTGACATCCCTTCCTGCAGAACTTTTTCAGCTGCATTGCTGAAACCTATCTAACAGAAGTCACCTTTGGAATGCCTTTTACAACCCTCGGGTTTCCTTCTTCGTCCATGCATTCAAATGTCTTATTGTAGAAGTCAAGTTTAACCCTGTGTTCTTCTAACCAATCCATTCCCATGAGAATATCATAGGAACCAAGTGGAAAAATATTCAGATCTGCATAAGTGAATAGCCCATCCATCTCTAATGGACATTTCTCTACTATTTCACTAACTTTTCTCTTTGTTCCAGTGGCTAGTTGAACTAACCATGATTTACTATGCTTTAATTTCTTGAAAGCACAAATCTCAACAATTCTAGGAGTGACATAACTGTGGGTAGATCCAGGATCAATCAAAATAGAAATAGATTGCTTAGCAATCTTACCTTCAACTTCAACCACAGTTGACTGATGATCTTCCTGGCGGTCTTCTACTGCTGCATAGATTATAGGGATTTCTCTCGCCACTTGACCCACAGTTCCAGCTCCTTGGATGTTGTGAACTTGATTTGCATTCCCATTCCGATGTGGACAATTCCTAAGCATGTGCTCTCCTCCACAACTCCAACATTGAAGAGGTTCCCTTGGCTCCTTTGGATCTCTTGGCTTGTCTCCCATCATCATAGTTGGCTTAGTCACAACCTGTGATGGTTGCCTTTGCTGATTCCGAAATTGAGGAGGCTTGAACCCCTTCTTCCTTTGATCAAACTTTTCATTTTTCATATCCTTCCATGCCTTACGGAATTCTGGTTTGCTTCTGTTTTGATCAAAGCAATACTTGGCCTTTCTTATGGCCTCCTCTAGAGTTCGAGGTTCATCGAACTCAATTCTATCTTTATATGACTGGGGCATTCCACTTAGGAAACGCTGAATTTTCACCTTATCATCTCGAATGTACTTGACATACCTCAGCAGCTCCAAGAACTTGTTTGCATATTCTTCCATGGTCAATTGTCCCAATCTCAGCTCATGGAACTCTTTGATCTTATCATCATAGTATCTATCAAAGAGGTACTTCTGCTTGAAGTATTTCTTGAACTGCTTCCACACAATCTTCCTTTCATTGATCCTCTTCACTTGCCTGGCGTGTTCCCACCATATAGATGCCCTTCCATTCAAGTTGAAGATGGCTACCCTTGCCTTCATATTTCCCGAGTAATCTTGGACTTGGAAATATTTTCTCATCCCAAGAATCCAAGCTTCAGCTTCTTGACCAGACTTTACCTCTCCATCAAATGTAGGAGGTTTTGCCTTCTTAAATTCCCCATGTGAATTGTTCTTGTAGTTCTTCTTCCTCTTGATCCTATGAGATGAAGAGCTTGACCCCTCAATGGATTCTTCGGAGTCAGATGATTCATTAGAAGAGATTTCTGGACTATATGTTCTGTCTGTAGAAACTCTTCTTGGACTACTGGCCCTCTTGCGAGAATTCCTTCTAGAGCTACTCCCACCCTTTTCTAGATTTGATATTTGATGCCCAGAGTTTATTTTCCTTTGGATGTCTGTCAAACTCTATAGCATGGCTGCATTCAGCTGATTTTGTTCTTCCTGAGCTTTAATCATCCTTTCATTATTTTCCCTATAGCTTTGCAACTACATCTGGAGGGGTCTCTTGATTTCTTCTCCCATTAGATTCTATTTCAGCATTCTCAACCTGTATGTTCTCCCCCATGGCATCTGTCTCAGTCTCGTAGGGATCATGTGCATCATCCATAATGTTGATTTTCTTGGCCCAACCAAGATCCAAAACTCTCTGACTGTATTATCTAGAGTGTTACCCTGCTGTAACTGTGACTCTCTGAAATGTTCATCAACACAATTGTTAGCTGCATTACATTCTCAGAATTCACAAATTACTTCATGCACGTGGGAAAACATTACGTTGACAATTTGTCAAATCATAGAATTCTCTTACAACCAACGACATACGAGGGGAAAAACAAAAAGGGGGTCGAGGGCAGCACCCTTGTGGCTTCCTTGCGCCACTGCAGGGCGGGTCGAGGGCAGCACCCTCGTTTTTTTTTTTTTTTTTTTTTTTTACGGATCCTGCCGCCGTTGCGGGGCGATCCGCCAAACACTCCCGCAATTGCGGGGCGATCCGCCGAACGCTCCCGCAATTGTGGAGCCATTCGGCGAAGGCTCTTCCGTAATTGCGGGAAGTTTCATCGAACTCTTCCGCAATTGTGGGAAGGTTCGCGGAACTCTTCCGCAACGGGAAGTTTCGCCGAACTCTTCCACAATTGCGGGAAGGTTCACGGAACCTTTCCGCAGTTTCGGGACGACTTCCCGAAACTGACTTAAAACAAAAATTTCCAGAAACAGACTTAAAACAAAAATTTCCAAAAACAGACTTAAGAAAATTTTTGAAATCTTCCCTTGTAATTGCTATCAGATTTGGCCCATAGAGATCCAATGCTGCAACCAGCAGCTCTGATACCATTCTGTCACGTCCCCTCCCATCATACCAGCATGATGGAGAGGACGTGATGTTAAAACCGGGCATCTAGCCCCCATGATCTTATTAAGACTGTTTTCACATGATATAAAAGACATATGGAGATGCATAAATATTTTAAAGCATATAAAAGACATATGGAATGTATGATCATAAGAAAAACACAGCGGAATTAAATTCAATAGCACATCCATCATTCATTCCAATATTCATCAAATGATAATTGCCAATTTAACACAAGAGAATACTTATCTCATTAAGGCAGTCCCAAGCAACTGGCTATGCAACTGCAACATTCCACCCAACCATAGGCCAGTTGTGCTTATCAACCTCTTGATGCAACTGCCACCCCCAAGTTGGGCATGATTACTACAAGGAACCAGGGAACAGTAGACTCACACATAGCCAAGCATACACCAAGATGAGCCAAGCCAATCTGCAATTGGGTTTATCAGGCTGCTAGGAAATGGGAAGGAAGAATTGCTAAGCTAGTGAGATCAACCACAGAGCTATGGGTACCCCTCCCAGATCTATTCAGCTTGGCACTCACAATGCCTACACACCCAACACCAGGAAGTATTCTCTTCACTGCCACACAGTCCCTCTAAATGCTGAGCCATTACATAATATACCATGGCAGCAATCTCAGTGGGCCTGATCTCCAAGGGCATACTATGATAAACATTGTAAAACCTTCTGTTGAAGACAACCAAAGCTTCTTCCTTTCCTCTCTTCAAAGTACAAAAATCAGTGAGGTATTGATCAAAAGAACTGTTCTCTCCCCAATATATTAAAAAAGAATCATATAACTCGGCACATGAACCAATAGAACCAGCTTCTAGATTTTTAAACCACAAAGCAGCATCCCCAACCAAATATTTGGAAAACAACCTCAAAACAACATCCTCATGTACCATTTCAAAATTATCAATGAAATTCTCAAAGGCTCCCAAATGTTTCTCAGCTGAAACATGATCTTCTACAAAAAACTGGGGAAGATACTCAAAGAAATCAAGAGGATAAGGATTAAGGTGATATGGCAGCCTCAAAGGTTTAAACAACTTATTTATGATTTTAGTTTGAAAAGTAGTAGGCTAAACATGAGGATTAACAGGGTGATGGCAAGCCTCACTAATAATGGCATAAGGTGCTGAGATCTGAGAAGGTTTTGAATCGGTTTCAACCTCCTTGAGGTTACATGGCTAATCAAACTCAGAAGGGAGCTCATCCTTATGAACAGGCTAGGGTGAAGATATAGGATCAACATCAACAACATAAGGAGGCTGCAAATTTTCCTCTTCTAAAGATGGATATACAAAGGTAGGTTGATGATAATGAATAAACAAAACACAAGATGATCCTCTTAATGTGTGAAGGGAAAAGCAGAAATGAGCTAATGAAGAAAAACAAAAATTCATGAAGAAAGGTGATGAACTGATACCTGGTTTTACACTTCAGCCCCTTCATCTTTTTTCAGCAGGATTCTCCCCAGTGAAGTCTTTAATTGTCAAGTCACCAGGCAAATGATTATAGTTGATCTCTATGTCCTTCTCTTGTGTACCATCAAGAGTCGGATCTATGTCATTTTGGTTCTTCCCGGGGAAGATAATCTTCACTTATGTCCCCGGAAATGACGCCAAAAGATGTTTGTGCTAAAAAATGTTCCTTGACTGCAGAAGGAGCATGGCTAGCACATATTAAGCTCTAGGGCTAAATAAAATTTAAATGGGTCTGGTAAATGGATCAGCAAGGCTGGATAAGAAAGAGAGAGAGTAATAAGCTTGATTATAATGAATAATAAAGTTCAGAAAACTGCTCCATTGGGCATGGAGTCTCAATAATCAAAGCACATATGTCTAAAAATATGAATATTGAATTGGGCATCAAAACAGATTAATCCAGTGATGTAGATTGGGTGACATGAAGAAGAATCCAAAATATCAAAACTGTGCATCAGCTTTAAGGAATCCAAAAAGAAATCCATAATACAATATGTAAACAACTTTCAAAAATCTAAAACTGAATGAGGAAAAACAGGTCATTAGCAATGACATCATCACTATTGAAAACTGTTTTCTATCAGAGATATAAATCAGATTGTTGTGGACAAGAACTCGATGATGAGGTAGCATGAAGCCATGGGAATTATCTCATTTAGAATTTACAAAAGGATTTCCTTTTGGGCTTACAAAATGTACAAGGTTCTACCTCCTACAACTCTCTCCAACTTCTTGACTGGAACCTCTTCCCCCTCGACACTACAGAATATCAAATTTATAAAGAAGGAAAAAATAAAAACATTTGTTAATAACTAACAATTTGCAATAAATTTGGAATAGCCGGCATCAAACCCTGGAAATGCACTGCCATATGTTGCCAAATATTCTAATAGTTTTATCCACTATCAAAAACTACCTTGAAATGCTTCAATTGCCACCCCATCCTCGGTTGTTGATTCAATACCTTGAAATAGGCCTGGAAATGTGGATCTTCAAGCTACTTTGTTTCCAGGTCTGATCATTTGCCTTCAATCTCGACCCAATTTGACTATTGAAAGATTTGATATAAGATAACTTTTGAGTCATCAAATTATACTCGATTATTTGACCCAAAGTATCAATTTTAGAGATACTCTGCCACCCATTCTTCAAATCTGGGATTTGATCTTTTGAGATGCTATAGCTTCTAGATGCTCAATCTATGAGTTTAAATATGCTCTACATTTGTCACTGAAAAGTAAATCATGATATTAAATTAATGAACACCTTTTGAAAAATAGTGTTTTTAATAAATTTTTGTAAGGCTTCTCAATGTTGATCTTGGTGAATGCCTAGTGCTATTTCCTTCATCATTAGTGCTTAGCAAAGCTTCTAAGTCCTCAGTGTCTTCATGGAATTGGCTATGAGAACTCCCATTTTTTGCCTGGTTCATCTTATTATAGCCAATCGTACTTTAGTTTTCTTCCCTTTTAGCTGAGCAATAAATAAATTCATTACAAAAATTGAATAATAATATAGAGTTCAATCGATCTTTCCCCATCTTTTGCAAAGCTGCAAACGTTGATGCAACCAGGGTCTTCATTACGGGAAATAGAAAATTGGCTCGGGTGGAATATAGTTCTTCCTTTAGTATGATAAGACATGATAAATCTTTCATGACACATTGCAGATGATTTGAGTTTTATTCTCTCAGAAAATAAACCATTATGTGCACCAAAATCCTGAGAATTTGGATGGCAAGGGCATCTTAGAATACAAGCTGTAAGGCTGTGATTTTAAAATTTATGCGAGTATTTTGCTTTATCACTCAATCTGGGACAGGTCTCCATCAACAATTTTTCCACCAATGCATTGTACATGAACTTGTGGACCTGTGGGTTGTCTTCTTGGTTTTCCATGTGAACTTTGCTCGTGGAATTATATAAGGGATTTAGCTTGACATCTGGATGCTGCAGTTGTTGATTCCCACTATAGCAAGTTCATTTAATGGTGCAGGTTTTGACTGTATACCATTGGTGTTGTGTACTTCTTATAAATTGATGAACCTCATTGTGGCAATTATTCTTGAAATTTAATTTGGATGATGTAATGTCCCCATTTTGACCCCCTTTGTGTTAAATCGTAAATGATGTAAATATTGTAATTTGATCATGGTGAGGAGCTCAAGGCCAAGTCCCCGCCATTGACTTAGCATTTTGTATCGGCAATTGAAAATAGATGCCTATGGTTCTTGTGCGAGATGGGCACAATGTAAATAAGACATCATGTAAATACGAATTTTAATGGAAAAACCCACAACTAGCTATGCAATGCAACAAAACGATGGGGCATGATTCTACAAGGAATAGGGAGGTAAATAGTTCAAACCCTTGAGCCAATGGCGTCAGCCCATGTGGCAATGAGAAAACCCATGAACTCTTAACTATCCATTTTGTCTCATGCACCCAATCATTTAATTCTTCCAAAGATTGGTTGGGGCAGTTAATGTCTTGGGATTGGAGAAGTATGGCAGTCAGATTTTCGTGCATGGGCAAGCCATCAACTTGGAAATCGTATTTTTGGCTTGCTGGGCAAGAAAACCCCCACGAAATGTTGCCTAAGGCAATTCCTCATCCATTACGTTCTTCCTCTCACGCAGACTGAGCTCACTGGAATTTATACTCACGTTTTTCACCATAACCCTGCGTTTTTCCATGCCCAGGTACTCGTTTTTGGTATTGTGCAATAGCTGGGGAAGGAGGGACGCGAATTGGGACTGAGGGAGAGGTCGTTTTTTTCCCCTGGGGCATTTTTCTGGAATGCGTTTTTCTCTCCCAGTCGAATTTTCCAAGTGCCAATACGTTTTGAGTCTACCTACATTTTTCTGAAGCTCAGGAAACCCCATCTCATGCATCCCACTGTTGGAAACGTTTTCTCATGCTCAGCAAGTGCAGTTTTGCTGCTATGTGCATCCTTGTTTGATTTGAACCTGTAAGCAAGAAATTGGAAGGGTAGTGGACAGAATTAGCTTGATAAACCTAGTGTAGGGAGTAACCTCTCAAGAAGATCAAGAGGGCTGGCTACTTTTCTATGCACACCTTGAGAGCACTAGAAAGGAAGGTATGGCTCGAGGGACTATGTGGCAGTGAAGAGAATACTTCCTTGTGATTGGTTGTGTAGGCATTGTGAGTGCCAAGCTGAATAGATCTGGGAGAGGTACCCATAGCTCTGTGGTTGAGCTCGCTAGCTAAGCAAATCTTCCCTTCCATGTCCTAGCAGCCTGATAAACCCAATTGCAGATTGGCTTGGCTCATCTTGGTGTATGTTTGGCTATGTGTGAGTCTGCTGTTCCCTGGTTCCTTGTAGAGATCATGCCCAGCTCGGGGGTGGCAGTTGTATCAAGAGGTTGATAAGCACAACTGGCCTATGGTTGGGTGGAACGTTGCAATTGCATAGCCAATTGCTTGGGACTATTTTGTCAAGATAAGTATTCTCTTGTGTTTTTAACTTTGTAATTATTCCTTTGATGAATAGCCTGAATGTATTATGGATGTGCTAATAAATTTACTTCCGCTGTGTATTCAAATGATTATGCATTTCCATATGATCTTTTATAATTCTTCCAAGGTCTTTATTTAATGGCGGTCACCGAAATCTTGAATGTATGTTAGATATCAATGGGATTTATTTAATTTCCGTTGTGTTTCTATAGCATGCACGTAGACATGTCTTTGTATCAATAAGTTTAATTAATGGATATGGGGCTAATTGCCCGGATTGAGCACCACGTCCTCTCTATCCTGTTGGTATGGTAGGAGGGGACATTACAAATGAACTTGGACGTTTATCACTTCTTATCAATACTTGGTCATAGACGTAAGTGAGCTCGATGGCTTGGCGTGAGTGCTATCTTTGGTGATGGTTTAAGGAATGGTTGGGAAAAAGAGTTGACTTATTTTTACCAAATGATTTTATCATTCAAAATAATCATAAGGGTTAAGATTCTTGGCACTTCCAGAATCTAAAAATGTTGTGGGATAGATCTAGTGACAACATCTGGAAAGTAGATTATGTATGTTTTCGAATTCTCACTCTAACCCACGAATATACCCTTATTTCCTGAAGGATCTAGCTTTTTCCTCTTTTCTCTTGGAACATGTGTATATACTGGACAGCCAAATATCCTGAGATGGCTCACTTCTGGTTTATTACTAGAGAAAGCTTCTTCCGATGTCTTGTTGTCAAGTATCCTGTGTGGTGTTTTGTTTTGTACATATACAGCTGCCTTCGCTACTTCTGCCCGTAGATGCATAGGTAGATCTTGGTCATGAAGCATTTCCCGTGTTGCTTCCATGATAGTTCTATTCTTCCTTTCTGCAACTCCATTCTGTTGTGGATTGTATGGAGTCGTCAACTCCCTCTTAATCCCTGAATCACTGCATAACTTCTTGAAGTCCCCTGAATTGAATTCTCTGCCATTGTCGGATCTAAATGTATTGATATTCTTATCAGTTTGGTTTTCTATCAAGGCTTTGAATTCCTTGAACTTATCAAACACCTCATCTTTGTTCTTCAAGAAATAAACCCAAGTCTTCCTATAGAAATCATCAATAAAATAAACATAATATACATGCCCACTCAGAGAACTGGATGACATTGGACCACATACATTGGAGTGGATAATTTCCAAAATTCCTTCTACCTTGCTGTCACTACTTGGAAATGCCTTCTTTGTGTTCTTTCCTTTTGCACATCCTTTGCAAACACCTTCATGCTTTGACTGGATTTCAGGAAGACCTTCTATGGCTTTTCTTGCAATTGATAGTGCTCTATAGTACACATGTGCAAGCCTTCTGTGCCAAATTTCACTTGGCTCCATGGATTCATGTACCATGGCTTGTTTAGGTTGTCCCTTCAATTTGTACAATCCTCCCTCTTGCTCTCCAATCACTACTACATCATCTATGGTCTTATCGTTTTGGCCACATAAGTACTTGGCCATCCACAAATGCAACTCTCATCCCTTTTGCATCCAAAGATGATATGGAGAGAATATTCTTCTAGAGTCTAGGTACATATAGAACATCTTGCATCTTTAAAGACTTTCTAGAGTCTAACTTGTAGGAGGCTTAACCACTTCCTTTTACTAGGCATTGATATTCATCCCCAAGTTTCACCTTATGAGGTGACTCATGTTCAGATATGTCCATAAGATATTCTTTAAATCATGTCATATGTTTGGAAGCGCCATTATCAATAAGCCAATCATTACACCCATGTGTAACAGTACCTATGAGAGAAAATATTTGAACATATTCTTCGTCACTTGAAGAGTCTCCACTTTATTCCTTAGTCTTCTTTCTGGGAGGTTCATCATCCTCAGTAGCATGAGCATGATATCTCTTCTTGTTGTTGTTCTTCTTCTTCTTCTTGAAGCCTTTTCTGTTCCTGGGACATTCTGAGGCATAGTGTCCCTTCTCATCACATGAGTAGCATCTAACGTGAGATAGATCTTTCTTCTTAAGATGATGGTGAAAAGGTTTCTTGTGATGAGGTTGCTCCCTCTTGAACTTACGTCTCCTTGTGTGAGCTGTGAGAGCTTGGTCTTCACTTTCCATCTTTTCTTCTCGGGCCACAAGCCTAGCTTCTTCTTGTGAGCATTCCTCCCACAATCTACTGAAAGAAATCAATTTCCTTGGATGAAGGAGTCCCATGACCTTGGTAGGACATTCAAAGTGGTCATCACAATTTCTCCATTCTCCACCACTTGATCCACAGCTTCAAGTTGTTCTTTGATTTGAGAGACCTTAGTAAAGTAGGATTGGATGGTCTCTCCATTCTGGATCTTTACACTCTTCAATTGGTTCTGCAATGTCATCTTTCGATTTATATTCTTTCCTTCAAACTGCTTGGTCAACGTATCAAACATCTCCTTGGGTGTCTTTAGGGAAGACACATGTGGTATGAGATGGTCTTTGATAGAATCTACAATAATTCTCTTGGCCTTGACCAAGTTCTTCTTATGTAAGTCCTTAGCCTCATCTCCCTCTGGAACTGGAACCTCTTCACTTATGTAGGTGTCCAATTCATTCTCTTCTAGGATTAACCCAATCATATACTTTCATGCTCGAAAGTTATCAGCCCCTTCAAGCTTATCCTCAAGCTTGGTGTGGTGAGACATCTTAATGAGAAACTCAAATGGTAATAAAAGATTTAGGTCTTACCACTTGATTTGCTGAATCTGGATCTAGAGCTGGCTAGGGTTTGTCAAATAAACCCTAAAAAATCCAAACTTGGAATTTCAAACTTCTGTCTAGACAAGGAGATCCAAATGACTGAGGCGATAAAGCTGGTGTGCTCAGATTTTGAAAACTCCAAAAATTGACCTGCAAATTTTGGATCTGCAATTTTTGTCAAAATCTGTTTTTTGGTTTTCTAGTCAAAATCCCAAACTAGGGTTTGATAGAGCCTGGGGTTCTTCCCAACCAAAAATTTTGATCTTGGTCTCTAAACTTCAATTTTGCTGAGGAGCATCCAGTCGTGGTCTAAGATTCCAAAAATTACAACTTTTGCAGAAACCCTAACTTCCCACAGCAGTGACAGGCCAAAAACTGAAAGTGCTCAGAATTGAATTATGTTTCGTCATAAATATGTGCCCTTCTTAGGAGAGTCAGTCTAGCCTCCTGCCTTTGATGATCTGCGGAGAGAGACCCAAAAATTAAGAAGCCCTAGCTTTCGCAACTACACAGTGTCTTCTTCTTAGTCCCACTCTGATACCATGTTAGAATTCTGATAATTTCATTCAAATATTATCTAGGATCCTACTAATAGAATAGCATGCACATCATAACAATCATAGACACAAGAGACATAGAGTTTCCTCGGGGAAAACCAAGAAGGTGAAAAACCCCGCAACTTTCTCAGAGATAGAATGAGCACCAATACAAAGATCACAAAGATCAAACCCCAAAATATAGATGTCTTTAGCAACTCCTCCTCCTCCACTTGTGCGCACTCCTCTCTCTCAACTATGCGAGTTGGATGAGTGAGTGAATGAATAGAATGAGAGAGTCACACTCTCTATTTATACATTAACTTAACCTGCCTTTAACCCTAACTGGGATGACTTCCTAAGGAATCCTAATAAAGCATCCACATGACTCATACAGGGCTAACCCCACCAAGGTGGTCTAATAACCCATCAAATACCACACTTACAATGTAACTTGCAACACTTGCAAATACAAATGACGACACTTCCAATCAGAGGAATAATACAACTCCGTTGGGGATACAATAAAGTACAAATGTAATACATACAATATACAAGTGAATATCTTCCGAAGTTACAAATACATCAACATCTATCTACCAGCCCCATGTACGTTGATAGCATCCATCCCTTGCTATAGGGTATAATCCTTAACAACAGAACTGGTGACTTCACTGGGGAGCACCTTTTCATTTCTGCTCTGGGGATCTTCTTTAGGTTTTCTTCAGTCTTTACATCATTCTGGCTTTCTGTGAGGTTTTCAAAGGTTTCTTTGTTATTTTCCTTGATTTGATTTAGTCTAGTGTTGAGTTTGCAAAGCTTTTATTTTCCTATCAATCCCCGTGCGTGTGTCTCTTGTACATACAGGCACGCATTTTCTGACTTGTGGGTGAGTTTCTCTCATTACAACCCGCCGGTTTCAAGTTGCATGCACAAGCTGTTAGTATATATAGCCGCGGACATCCCTGTAGGTTGAACCTTTTATAATAGGGTTTGATCTTTGGTTGTTGGGTCTATCTTTGTCTTTTTGTTTTTCCCTTTTGACTATTGATAAGACATCCCTGTGTCTTTTTTAGTCTTGTTATAGCCTCTCAGAGGTCCCTTGTGAATTCTTCATTTGATTCAGTCACTGATTTGGTGTCCTTTCTTTTTTTTAAATTTTTTTTGAAGCCTTTCCGCAACTTTCCAGTAGTTGCAGTGGCGCACTTTAAGCCCTAGCCACGCGTTTGTTGTTTACACACCTGTGGGTCATCTGCGATTCATTTTATACAAAAGTCGCGCACTTTTCCTGAGATTTCACTTTTTATTTAGGGTTTAGTCTCAGTAGGGTCCCATTGTGGTTTTGAAGGTGCTTGATTGTCTAGATACCTCCTGGACATTTGTTCAGATCAATCTGAGTCTTCTTAGAGTCTCTGTGATTGTAGAGTTTCCCTGCTTTTCTTGCCTACCCTTTCCGTTTGGCAGATGCTTTTCTTTGGTTTTCTGATGTTTAGGAGCATCCTAGTTGTTTGTCTTTCCGCTTCACACATCAACTTTTCCTTTTTCTTTTGCATCTTGTTCCAAATTCTGAGTTTTTTCAGTGAAACAACTCTGTAGGTTAAAGTCTTTGTCAGTCTTCTGATTTGTTTGGTATAAGCCTTGGGACCTTTATCTTTACTCACATTCTTGATAATTCTTGCTTGTTCATTTTCATGTTTATGCTCTTTCATAGTTAGAGAAAAAGGTCAAAAATGAAAAACTAAGAACTTGTTTACAAGACTTGTCATTGTTTTCGAGGTAGGATAGTTTGCTTTACTATTAACTTTGAAAATTAAAAAATTGAAAAAGAAAATGTTTACGCTTAGGAATGTCTAGTTTTTGTTTTGAAAGATTTTAAACAAAAAAAAAATTGTGAATTTTTATGCATCATTGTACTGTGATGCACCTGCAACAGTTAATTAATAAAAATATGCGAAATAGCAAAAATGACAGAACTCAGAATCACTTTTATATTGATCACAGGCCACTTCGAGGGGGCAACCTCCTATGAGCAAGCTCAATACAAATAACTTCACGGTGCCTTCATAGGTCTCAACACACACTTATATACTAAGTCTAGTTGCCAATACTATGGGTCAAAACCATGGGCCACTACAAACTATGGATCAACAATACTACGGGCGACTTACAAAGCATATGCGCCAACAACAATAACATAAACTATTGATCAACAAATACTACGGGACGACTTACAAAGCATATGCATCCAACAACAATATACTAACAAAGTAAAGACATGGGTTCCTAACATCCCCTCTCCCTTAAAAAAATCTTTGTCCTCAAAGCTTTAGATGTGGAAATTGTTGTTGAATCTGAAGGAGTGGTTCCCATGTAGCATCCTCTGGTTGCATGCCGTCCCACTGAATTAAGACCTCTGTGATAGAGCGAGAGCGAAGCTGACAAGTGCGCCAATTGAGGATGGCCTCCGGCTCCAAAAGGATGGATCCTTCATTATCCAGTTCGGGTAAAATCGTTTTTCCATTGATGTTGGTGCCAAGAACTTTCTTCAGACAAGAGACATGAAAGACTGGATGAATGCGGGAAGAAGGAGGAAGTTCCAATTTATAAGCAACGGACCCAATCTTTTGAAGAATCTGATATGGCCCATAGAACTTTGGAGAGAGATTATGACGCCCTTTGAGTTTCAGGGAGGACTGCTTGTGCGGATGGAGACGAAGAAAAACCATATCCCCTACTTGAAAAGTGCGCTCAGAACGGTGTTGATCAGCTTGTTGCTTCATGCTATTTATTGCCATTTGAATATTGTCCCGTAAAATGCAAAGAATCTGATCATGGTTTCGAAGGACCGTGTCAACTTCCTGAATTGGTGAACTGGTGGGGGTGTATGGAAGAAGAACTGGAGGTGCCTGACCATAGACTGGTTCATATGGGGTCATTTTATAGGCAGTGTGGTAAGAGGTATTGTACCACCATTCAGCGAGAGGGAGCCACTTTTCCCACTGATGTTGTTGTTCAGAGGTGAAGCAACGAAGACAAGTTTCCAAGCATTTATTGATAATTTCAGTCTGACCATCTGTTTGTGGGTGATACCCTGAACTCATCTTCAGTTTGGTGCCAGTGTGGCGAAATAGTTCAGTCCAAAAATGACTGGTGAAAGTTGCATCACGATCCGAGACAATGGAAGAAGGGATGCCATGAAGACGAAAGATCTGGTCCAGGAAAATTTGAGTGACTGAAGAGGCTGTATAGAGATGGCTGAGAGCAAAAAAATGACTATATTTGGAGAGGCAATCAACCACAATGAGAATCACTGTCTTCCCGCCAGATTTAGGGAGCCCTTCAATGAAATCCATAGAAATATTTGTCCAAATCCATGTAGGTATGGGCAAGGGTTCGAACAATCTTGGAAGGAGTGTTGTTTCACCCTTATTGCGCTGGTAGGTATCACATTCGGCCACCATCTATTGAATTGTCCTTTTAATGCCCTACCAAAAGAAGTTACGTCATGCCCATTCACACGTTTTGAGGAACCCAAAGTGCCCTGCCGATGGAGAAGCATGGAATTCATAGAAGACGGCCTGTTGAAGATCTGTGCTCTGGGGAAGTACCAGACGACCCTTGTATCTCAGAGAAGCACCATCCCAAGAGTAATGTGGTACAGCAGAAGGGTTTTTGGTCAAGCGTTGGATGATTTGAGATAAGGAAGAGTCATTGACATAACCATGTTGAACAGATTGCAACCAATTTGGAACAGGCATAGAAATAGCTAAAAGAGAACCTTGGGCATCAAATGTGCGAGAAAGAGCATCTGCCACAATATTATCTTTACCCTTATTGTAAGTGATCTCATAGTCATAACCCATGAGTTTGCTAACCCATTTCTGTTGTGCCAGGGAGGAGACACGCTGTTCCAAGAAATATTTCAGACTCTAGTGATCAGTCTTGATGCAGAAATGATTCCCTAATAGGTATGGGCACCACTTCTGTACTGCATGCAAAATAGCCATCATTTCCTTCTCATAGGTAGAGGCAGCTAAATTCTTACCTGAAAGGGATTTGCTGGTGAACGCAATGGGGTGTTCATTTTGAAGGAGAATAGCACCAAGTCCATTTCCGCAAGCATCACTCTCAATAGTGAAGGGCTTGGAAAAATCAGGCATAGCTAGAACAGGTGTAGTACACATAGCTTGTTTTAGTTTGTCAAATTCACACTGAGCAGCATGTGTCCATGTAAAAGCATCGTTTTTCAATATAGTAGTTAATGGAGCTGCAATCTTCCCATAATCCTTGAAAAACTTGCAGTAGTAGCCAATCAACCCCAAAAAACCACGAAGGCTCTTGAGTGTCTGAGGATGCGGCCAATTGTTCATAGCATCGATTTTGGTAGGATCCACGCGAACCCCTTGTGCTGAGATAATGTGCCCAAGATACTCAACTTCCTTCTGTCCAAAAAAACATTTAGACTACTTGGCATGGAGATGGTGGTCCGAGAAAAGTTGCATGACAAGATCCAGATGCTGGAGATGTTCCTCCCATGTTTTACTGTAGATGAGGATATCATCAAAGAATACCAGAATGAATTTCTGCAAGTAGGGTCGAAATATTTTATTCATTAATGCCTGGAATGTGGAAGGAGCATTAGTGAGGCCAAAGGGCATGACCAAAAACTCATAATGGCCATCATGTGTGCAGAAAGCTGTTTTAGGGATATCATCCTCATGAACCCGAATTTGATGATACCCAGAACGAAGATCCAACTTAGAGAAAAAGTGAGCCCCATGAAGCTCATCAAGAAGCTCATCAACAACAGGAATTGGAAACTTATCCTTGATGGTGAGGTGATTAAGTGCTCGGAAGTCAATGCAGAGGTGTCATGACCCATCTTTTTTGCGGACAAGAATAACTGGAGAAGAAAAGGAACTAGTGCTTGGGAGAATAATACCTTGCTTTAATAAATCCCGAACGAGCATTTAAATATCCATTTTTTGGTGAAACGGGTAGCGATAGGGCCTGATGTTGGGAGGAACGCTGCTAGGAAGGAGCTGAATATGATGGTCTTCTGGCCTGAAAGGTGGCAATTCCACTGGGTGAGCAAAAACACTTGTATATCGATCCAGAATTTGTTGTAGATCTAAAGGAGTAGTGGAGACCGTTGAAGGTTGCATCTGAATGGAATGGAGCTGAGCGATGACACCATGTGAATTCTTCTTGAGGAGTTTTTCCATGCGATGTGAACTGATGATGCTGAGAGAACCTGGTTGTAATCCTGTCAAGGTGTGTTTTTGGCCATTGAGGGAAAACTGCATCCAAAGTTCAGCAAAATCCCATAAGATAGGGCCAAGTGTGCATAGCCATTGAGCGCCCAAAACCACATCACATATGCCTAAGGTCAAGGAAAACATGTTAGAGTGCAAGGTATAATATCCCATAGAGATACGCACATTTCGACACTTCCCTTTGCAAGGTAAGGTGCCGCCATTGGCAACCATGACTTCAAAGTTGGAGCAAGGATGGATAAAACAATCAGCTTGTTTGGCGATCCGAGGGTCAATGAAATTATGAGTTCTACCAGAATCAATGAGTATTGTAAGAGGAAGCTTCTTGAAGTAACCCCTGACCCACATTGTTTGGGGGGTGGTGATTCCAACTAAAGCATGGAGAGATATCTCTAGCTGGTCATCCTAAGACGGAGGGTCAATAGGCGGTTCCTGAATGTCAACCGGAGCATCCAGTGTTTCTGGATCTTCGTCACCAATTTCAGAGGCAGGCGGAGAATCCACATCCAAGAGATAGAGATTTTGCTGAACACATATATGTCCCCGAGTGAATTTCTCATCACAATTATAGCAAAGACCCTTTTCTCTGCGTGCTTACATCTCTGTTTCAGACAAACGCTTGATAGGAGTTGTCCGAGGAGCCTGCGATATAGGTGGTCGTTGAGAACCCATATTTTGGAAGGGAACAAAAGTGGGCTTGGAGCGTTGTTGGGCTGCAATCTTGTCTTCTGCCAACTTAGCCAACCCTAGGGCTTCCATCATTGTGTTGGGACAGAACATTTTGACCTCAGAGCAGATGGCATCCTTTAGACCACTGATAAAACAACTCTGATAAAAGTCATCAGACAATCCTTCGGTGTGGTTGGCTAGATTCTCAAATTCGGTTTGATACTCTCTCACAGTGCCAATTTGGCGAAGTTTAGTGAGAGCTCCTGTGAAGTCATCAAAAGCACTAGGAACAAATAGTTGCAAAAGGAGCTAGCAAAAGTCTAGCCATTTGGGCTTTGGATGAGCCTTGATGTACCAACGGTACCATTGAAGAGCTTCCTGTTCCAAATGAAAGGATGCCAGCGGAACTTTGTTGACATCAAAAGTATTATACAGACTGAAATACTGTTCTGCACGATAAATCCATCCAGTTGGATCGATACCATTGAAGCGAGGAAAATCAAGCTTCGAACCACGAAAATTGCTGGAAGAAGAGAACCCATTGTCTGATGAAGACTCGGACTGTCGTTTGTTGTTCATAGCTGAATGTTCAAGATGGAGTTTGGCTTGGATGGCTGCAAGTGCGTCCTCCATGGTTTGTACTCCTGCACGGGTGACAACCATAACTAGGAGTTTTTTTTTTGTTGGTTGGCTGGGTAGGAAAACAAAAACATAAACTACTTTAGTAAAGGAAAATCTGGACTTGGGAAAAAATATGAAGGATAATTGGGGTTTGACTAGGTTTTTGACACTGTCAAATAGAAAGGGAAGAAAAAATGAGGATTTCAGAAGCGGGGTGAAAGAATGGAAAAATTTGGCAGAGGGGAACAAAGAAGTAGAATTCAGAAAGGAACTCTGTGGTAAAATTGGAAGGTGATTGGGTGAAATCTGAGGAAGTTATGGCAAACCCTAAAAATAGACAAATGTGGGATTTCGGGCTTTGGGAAGGGGAATTGGGGATAGGGTCCTCAGGAATGAAATATGAAGAATGGGATGACAGGGGTTCCCCAAAAATTTCAAGGGAAACAGAGTGAAAACAAGGGAGATATGGAGAAAAAACTGAAAAAACTGAGTTTTTTTTTTTTTTTTTTATCCGGACTGGAGTGGCTACGGCTCGGAAGGGATCTGAAACGGCGCTGAATGGATAGAAAATGGTTGGATCTGGAATGGCTTGCAAAATGGATCTGAACGACTGGATCTAAAATGACGCAGCAACGATCGACACAGTTCAGCTGAAAATAGATATGGACCTCAGGTATGTGCGGCTTCCTAACAGTTCAAGGGTTTCACTCGGCCACCAATGCTGTCTGACGGCTTGCGTATTGGGGTAGTACCCCTCACTCCACGGCTCAGGTAAAACTGATAACTACTTTTCCACAAACGACAGCTCTTAGTTTACCTCACGGGTGGGAACTAGTCAATCAGGTAGGGGTCGTTGCCCTTTTTGCTGGCAGGTCCTTTCAATGGGCCAGCTACTTCGGGGTTTCTGTGGTACTCCTCACAATGATTTTTAGGGCTTATGCCCAAGTACTTCCCACAGTTAAGTGGATAGGGATTATTCCCAAATCCGAACCTACAACAGATGCGAAAAAAAAATTTGGCAGAAATTTCACCCAGCGAGCCCAAGAAAGTGCTCTGATACCATATGTGATGCACCTGCAACAGTTAATTAATAAAAATATGCGAAATAGCATAAATGACAGAACTCAGAATCACTTTTATATTGATCACAGGCCACTTCAATGGGGCAACCTCCTATGAGCAAGCTCAATACAAATAAATTCACGGTGCCATCATAGGTCTCAACACACACTTATATACTAAGTCTAGGCGCCAATACTATGGGTCAAAACCATGGGCCACTACAAACTATGTATCAACAATACTACGGGCGACTTACAAAGCATATGCGCCAACAACAATAACATAAACTATTGATCAACAAATACTACGGGACGACTTACAAAGCATATGCATCCAACAACAATATACTAACAAAGTAAAGACATGGGTTCCTAACATGTACACACTTTATTTTTGTCATAACCATACCACACACATCACTACCTATTGAGTAAGAAGCAGCGTCTAAAAAGAACATCTAATAAAATCAATTAGTAATCTTTCTTCTTTAGGTTTGACACTACACCAACTAGCTTAGGCTAGGATTTTGGGGTAGATCACTTTAAACTGCCCGAAATCATTTTATTGCCCAACAATTGTACTGAGACAATATTTTAGGAAGCCCAATTATATCAAAGTATCCTAGGAATGCTCCACGTAAACCGGAGTTAAGCACGAGGTCGTGTGAGACTGAAATTGTTGGGGATACCCCCTCACTTTCCTTTCAAGCATACACCAAGGTTGATTCGCATGCGGGGGTCCAGTAGTACTTCAAGTACTCTTGGATTTTTGGCTTTGCTACCCTGCCCATGCATTTTGGCTGGACTGACGACTATCCCCCCAGGTATTTTTGTCTTTGTCGTATCCTTAGTATCTTAACCTTAGGGATCTACACCGGTATAGTGGAAGGATATTTCCACTACACCTAAGATAGACACGGAAGGTAACCCTCTACAGTAATCTTGGGATGGCGGTTTGGTGATTCAAATGCTTGCACCCAAAGGACCTGTATTGGACGTTTTGTAACTAAACTTCAATATTCTACTAGTTTGTTATAGGCCCTCATCATCCTAGACTTACTTTTGAGAATATTCATCTTTGTGTTCCTGGTATGGATTACTTTAGGACATTTTATAGTGGTGTGCTCTTTGTGCCTCTCGCTCTTAGTTGGCCTTAGATATTTCTGGCTCACTGAGTCAGAAACTATGGATAGAATCCCAGTGAGAACCAATCAAGGGACCCCTGTTCAAGGGGCTCCTTGTGCTTTTCCATTCATTGGGAACATTGGCACTCCCTTAATGGCTACCTTGAATCTTCCAAGATTCACTATAGGGCTACCGGTTTGGTTGTTTTCCACTCTTAATGCCTTGCATGCTTGTGATACTTCTCAAGTAACCACTTCACATCAAGATTATCAGAACCCTATGCCTTCCTCGCCAGTAACATCTTCTCCACGTCCTTCCACCTCATGTGGTGAAACTAGTAATACTAGTAACCAGCATTCTAAAAGGAATAGATGGAGGAAGCATAGAGAGAATACACCAAAGCAAGGGGACAGCCATCCAGCCTCTGGAATTCATGCTAGGGGAACCTACCCAACCTCTAGTGGTCATGTTGGGAAAACTCACTCAGTCATTGTAAATCATACTGAACCTATGCAACCAACCTTTGCAAGTCATGTTGGGGGCACCTACCCAGCCTATGGAAGTCATGCTAGGGGCACCTACCCAGCCTCTAGAGGTCATGCTGGGAGCAAACTTTCAGTCACTGCAAATCATACTGAAAGTATGTCTTCAACCAGTGTTAGTCATGTTGAGGACATGTCATTGATCACTGCTGGTCATATTAATGAGAGGTCACCAGTTACTATGAGTCATACTAGAGACACTGAATCGGCCACTACAAGTCATGCCGAGAATGTTGACATTGTCGACAAAACTAATCAAAAGAAGCTTAAGTTCCCTTGTAAGTTTTGCGAGGGAGACCACCTGACCTATTTGTGCCTTGTACTTCCAGAAGTGCAAAGAGTGTGGTCCATAGTTCAAAATTATTCTGCTTCTGAGAAACCAACCACTGCAAGTCATGCTTGGGGCAAGTTGTCAACCAATTCTAGTCATGCGAAGAGTACTCTTGTTGTAAAGGAGTCTAAGCTTATAGGATGCAAGCCAAAGTTCCCTTGTAAACTCTATAAGGAATATCACCTTACTCACCTGCTCCCTACTATTCCAGAGGTGTGGAGAGTGTGGTCCATGTCTGAAGGATCCTTTGCTCCTGAATTGTCTATAGATTCCAAACAACCTAGTCAAACTTTGGTTGATAAAGTGGTTGAACCAAAATAGTTTTTGGTACAACCCCACTCTTCCTTTAGAGAGTGAAGTGATCGAACCGATGCAATATTCGACCGATCCCATCAGTCCTTTAGAGACTAATGCACCTATCCCTGAAGTCTTCTGCATTACCAGTTCAGATGTTTCTGAAATGGGGGGCACTTCATCTGTGCCGAGTGAACCCCTACCAAATTCTAGGATCATTTCCTTTGATTGGAATAGTCTAACTTGGCCCCGCCTTCCTTCTTCTACAGCTTTCCAGATAAAGGTTGATATCGGAAACCATGTGGTTCATTGATGTATTGTAGATGAAGGAGCCTCTGTTAGTATATTATCCCCTTATGCTTAGAGAGATTTAGGTTTCCCTAACATTGTTCCAGCTCTTAATTGTTCGTTGACCTTCGATAGAAGACCTAGTGAACCGTTGGGATTCCTCCCTCAAGTATATGTTACTTTGGGTGCAAAAATAGTCTTAGTTGATTTTATGGTTTTAAAGGACCCTATGGATTTTGATACGATCCTAGGGCATTATTACATATATGCTATGTAGGTTTTGGTGTCTACGCTCTTTCGTGTGATGCATTTTCCTCACAACGAAAGCATTGTCACTATCGATCAGCTTACATTTGTTGATCCCTCTTATTACCCAACTATAGACCAAGTATATCCCTCGCCAGTAGGAAATACCATGTCACAATCAAATTATGTGGCATATTTTTCCTTGAGTCCAATTGCTATTGAAAATAAGCCTTTTAATTCATGCTTACCTTCTTGGGAATAGGTCCCGACAGTTGATCAAGTAATGACTCCATCTAAATGTTTAGATATGTGTTCTATCTGGGGTGATATACTTTCTTCTGATGAAGTTTTCCTAGTCTATAATACGGTCTACCATTCATCTGGACACAGATCCAGTAGTGAGCATTCTTCCACCTTTTCTTCAAGCTCATTAAAAATAGTAAGGAGGCTACAAGCATTCTTCCACCTTTTCTTCGAGCTCATTAAAAACAGTAAGGAGGCTATGAGAATTCTTCCATCTCTCCTTTGAGTTCGTTACAAACAATAAGGAGGTCGTGAGTTTACTTTTTCGGACTCGTTAAAACTTTATGAAAAAGATTATTATAGAGTTCTTTCATTCTCTTGTTAGACTCTTTAAATATAACAAGATTGTCGAGTATAGTTTTCATTTCAGACTCATTAAAGGATTTAAAGCGACATCCACTTAGGTATAATTTTACCCCTTTTCCGGACCTTTGTGGATCATTTATGAAAAAGGTATACTCTAGTCACACGTGGCTAAAAGAGTTCTTCTCTCATCGCTTTATACTTTTTAGGGTGAGGAGACTAACTATACGAAAAAGGACTTCTTGGATTTTTCAGACTCTCAAAACATGAAAACACCAACGAGCATTCACCTACTCGGGCTCGTTGTGAAATCCACGAGAAGGTATATAGAGTTATTATTTAAGTATTTCAGACTCTTCAAACAAGAAAGCATCGGCAAGCACTCACCAACTTGGGCTCGATACTAAAATCCACAAGTAGGTGTATGGAGTTATTGTTTAAGTTTTTCAGACTCCTCAAAAAAGAAAACATCGGCGAGCATAAACTGATCCAAGATCAACATTAAAATCCATGGATCAGTGTTATAGAGTATTCATCTATATTTTCTTGAAACTTTGTAAAAAATGAAGAAAGTCCTGAGTTTTCCTCCCATGGACTCATTAAATTTACACATGGTTGGACTTGTATCAAACAGTCTTCTCCCTCTTTCTTCGAGCTTGCTTTAAAAAATGAAGAGAGACTATTGAGTTTTCTTTCTTGGAAACATTAAAACCAACAAGAAATATATTCTGTGATAAAAAGAGAAAAGGGAAGAGTGGGGTATCAAACATATTTTTAGTTTAAAGGCAGCAGTTAGTCATGTCCTTGAACAAAGCACCTTTTTGAGTCCATCATTCAGTTGGGTTTCAGTTTTTGACCTTAGGATGAACTTGCTCTCATAGTTTCTACTCCTCCGATTGTTTACTCTTCCAATCATATGGAGAATCTACTAATGTATCCTACATTCCATGTTTATAACACGTTCTCGTCATGTTAAAAGCCGCCTGAGTCACTCTTGTGTCGTGCTCACTGTTCAAGGATACAACCTATTTCGGCCATTCTACAGTTACCATTGACTTCATTTTTCGGCCATCCTTGGTGTCAATTTGTTTCATCTTGTATCAGTCCTACTCCAAATCAACTCAATCTTTTGAGTGTTCCTCGTGTCGGATGATGGAGGATTCACTAAGACCTCCCTTCCAGTGGACTTCTTCCCATCGACTTCAGCTCATTATGCTCTAGGAATGAATTTTAGAGTTCAGATATTACCTTGGGGATTGCAGTCATTAGTGGCAATTTCCCTTGCCATTGAATAGTGGGAATACATAAATGTCTCCTATTTGATGGATTCTTCAAGTGTTCGACTTCAAGACCACTTATTCACACTTGTTTGAATATACTAGGTACCTTGGGCCCCATTTTCATTATTGGTGGATGCCCTCGCATTTGTTAACGGTATACATCAATGACCGGTAATCAAATGGTACCCCCCATGTTCAACTCCAGCTCATTTATTCACATGGATAGGGTTCGTACTTTGAGATGTTTTGGATGAATACCTTGGGGCTCTAATAGCATTATCATATTTATGTTATTACCCAAGTTGTGCAAGACTGAGACACACTCATTTTTGGCTCTTAATGAGACATAGATCCATCTTGTTTTTATGGCTATGATCTCCTATTTTGGCCATGGATCCACGCTTTTATTTCAGTGGCCATGCTTTATACATCTCCCAGTTATGTATTGGATATTATGTATCATACTGAACATCTATTTGATGTCAAGATTGTAATTGCTCGCTGAACTTGGTTTTTGTTTTCAGGTACTTTTGTGACTTTGTCCTGTGGTTTCTTGCTCCTCTTCTGACTTGGATTGTAATGTATTTTGGCCATCGTTTCCCTCTGACCTCACACATTAGGGGGCATCTGTTATAGGTCAAATCAACACTTCTTTGTCCGTGATCACAATGCCCTGTCGATCACACAAAAGGACACTATGGATGGAAGAGATAGATTAACCTTAGATGACTTAAGGGATGAGATCTCACATCTTCAACTGAAAAAATTATTTTATACATATTTCATTGAAAAACTGTGACTCTTGGTATTGACATCTAGCGGGTCATGCGTGAGTTTTAATGCTGACAGCCTGTGCGCATCAATGAAAACGTTGCATGTGCGAGTTTCCTAGAGAACTACCCACGGATCATGCATAGGTCTCTTAGTGTCATACCCATGGACATCTTAAGATGAAATTGAAAAAATATATTAAGAATACGAATTGGGATTAGTTGAGTTTGTTAGTGTAACTCCCCCAACTTCCCAACTCAACTACCTCACGAATCTAACTTCCTTCCTTGGACATAAATACAAGGGGAAGCCATGAGGAAGGGGCCAATGGAAGATAAATCTATTGTTATGCTGAAGGAATTTTTAGTCAAGAGAGGAGCAGGAACCCAGAACTTGGTTTCAGAAGTGCTTGGAACAAGATCAGGTATATCAGTTGTATTTTTTTGCATTTCTTTGACAATAAAGATTGAGATACCCTTCCCGTCCCAATAGAGTTTTATTTCTATTGAATTTTGATTATAATTAATGTTATATTGTTGTCAAGATCATTATATGTTTATAGTCAGAACGTTTTGAGGAAGGTTTGTGTATTTTGCAGGTATATTGTTGTGGAGATTGGAAGAAAGCTAGGAACAGCCGCCATAAATAAGGTACTCTTTCCTAAACCCTAATCTCATTTTGTTCATAGTAATGAATGTAAGATCTTATGTATCTATCTGTCAGCCCCATGTACGTTGATAGCATCCATCCCTTGCTATAGGGTATAATCCTTAACAACATGTACTACACCTATTCTAGATATGCCCAATTTTTCTAAGCCCTTCACTAGTGAGAGTGATGCTTGCGACAATGGACTTGGTGATGTTATCCTTCAAGATGAAGATCCCATTGTGTTCATAAGCAAATCCCTTTCCGGTAAGAATTTATCTGCTTCTACATATGAGAAGGAAATGATGGCTATTTTGTATGCAGTACAGAAGTGGCGGCCATACCTATTAGGGAATCATTTATGCATCAAGATTGATCACCAAAGTATGAAATATTTCCTCGAACAAAGGGTCTCCTCCCCAGCACAACAAAAATGGGTTAGCAAACTCATGGGTTATGACTATGGGATCACTTACAAGAAGGGTAAGGACAATCTTGTGGTGGATGTTGTTTCTCTCACATTTGATGACCAAGTTTTTCTTTTAGCTATTTCTATGCATATTCCAAATTGGTTGTAATCTGTTCAATAGGACTATGTCAATGACTCCTCACTATCTCAAATAATCCAACGATTGGCCAACGACCCTTCTATTGTACCGCATTACTCTTTGGATGGTGCTTCCCTGAGATACAAGGGTCACTTGGTGCTTCCCCGGAGCACAGATATTCAACAGGATGTCTTCTATGAACTCCATGCTTCTCCATCGGTAGGGCACTCTGGGTTCCTCAAAATGTATGAGCGAGCATGGCGTAACTTCTTTTGGAAGGGAATGAAAAAGAAAATTCAACAGATGGTGGCTGAATGTGATACCTGCCAGCGCAAAAAGGGTGAAACGACACTCCTTCTAGGATTGCTTGAACCCTTTCCCATCCCTAAACAGATTTGGACAGATATTTCTATGGATTTCATTTAAGGGATCCCTAAATATGGAGGGAAGACAATGATTTTGGTTGTGGTTGATCGCCTCTCCAAATATAGTCATTTTTGTGCTCTTAGCCATCCCTATACCGCCTCCTTAGTTGCACAAATTTTCTTGGACCAGATCTTTCATCTTCATGGAATCCCTTCTTCCATTGTCTCGGATCGCGATGCAAATTTCACTAGTCATTTTTGGACAGAACTATTTCTCCACATTGGTACCAAACTGAAGATGATTTCAGGGTATCACCCACAAACCGGTGGTCAGACTGAAATTATCAATAAATTTTTGGAAACTTATCTTCATTGCTTCACCTCCAAACAACAACATCAGTGGGAAAAGCGGCTCCCTCTCGCTGAATGGTGGTACAATACCTCCTACCACACTGTATCTAAAATGACTCCATATGAAGCAGTCTATGGTCAGGCATTGCTAGTGCTTCTTCCATACACCCCTAGTAGTTCACTAGTTCAGGAAGTTGACACGGTTCTTTGAAACCGCGATCATATTTTTCGCATTTTGTAGGATAATCTTCACATGGAAAGAAATCGAATGAAACAACAAGCCGATAAGCACCGTTCTAAGTTCACTTTTCAAGTAAGTGATATGGTTTTTCTTCATCTACAGCCTTACAAGCAATCCTTCCTAAAACTCAAAGGGATTCATAAGCTCGCTCCAAAGTTCTATGGGACATATAAGGTTTTTCAAAATATTGGGTCTGTTTCTTATAAATTGGAACTTCCTCCTTCTTCCTGCATTCATCCAGTGTTTCATGTCTCTTGTCTAAAGAAAGTTCCTGGAACCAACATCAGAGGACAAACTATTTTACCAGAATTGGATAATGAAGGATCCATCCATTTGGAGACGGAGGCCATCCTCAATAGGCACACTCGTAAGCTTCGCTCTCAATCTATCACAGAGGTATTAATTCAGTGGCATGGAAAGCAACCAAAAGATGCTACATGGGAACCACTCATTCAAATTCATCAACAATTTCTACATCTAAAGCTTTGAGAACAACGCTTTTTCTAAGGGGGGGGGCATCTTAGGAACCCGTTTCAACCCTTCTCTTTACTTTGTTAGTATATTGTTGTTGGACACATATGCTTTGTAAGTCGTCCCATGAGTATATTGTGTTATCCCATATTGTCAATATATTGTTATCGGATACATATGCTTTGTAAGTTGTCCCGTGAGTATATTGTATTATCCCACATTCATGGGGATTAATAGTTGGTTATGTTAGACTTAGCATATAAATATGTGTTGATGCCAATGAAGGAATCCACGATTTATTTGTATTGATCTTGCTTAAAGGAGGTTTCCCCCTCGAAGTGGCCTGCGATCAATAAATCTCTTTATGTGTTATGTTATTTCTGATAAATCGTGCATTTAAATTATTTCATTGATGTAGGTTCCGCAAAGAATGACATCTAGAAAAACCAGTATAAAAGAGAAAGCTATCCATTTTAGCATACCAGCTCGAGGGGCTTGCTAAAGGCCATATAAGTATTTTTTAAGTCGACAGGCAAGGCTAGAGTCATTTTGAACATAACCAGGAGGTTGTTCCATGTAAATTTCCTCCTACAAATCACCATGTAAAAATGCAGACTTGACATGACCTCCCATTTATGTAAGGCTGTAAGGGAAAGAACAAGGCGGATGGAGTTCATTTTGGTGACAGGGGAAAAGTTTTCATTATAGTCAATTCCTTCAAATTGGGAAAAACCTTTGGAAACTAACGTTTCCTTAAGTCTTTCAACACTTACATCCAAGGCATACTTAGTTATGTAGACCCATTTACATATGACAAGTTTTCTTCCTTTTGGAAGAGGGACAAGATCCCAAGTATCATTCACCATTAAGGAACGATATTCTTCATCCATAGTTGTATTCCAATCTGGATTCCTTGAAGCTTCTGCAAAAGTATTTGGATCATGATTCTCATAAAATTGATCCAAAAGAGAAGAGGCTCACTGGAACTGAGACCGTGTTCGTCGTTGATCTCTAGTATCACCGATAAGATCACCAGCTACCTCACATGTTGAATGGACCCATCGAGGAAGCGATTGTGCTGGTGAAACTGGCGGAAAATGAGCAAGCGGAGGTGGATTTTCATCCTCACTATCATCATCAAAAACTAGAATTAGAATGATATCAAGGAAGTTGGGAGTAGAAGAAGGCACAAGCGTCGAATTAGGCTCGCAGACCAAAGATGGCACAAATGTCGAGTTAGCCTCGCAGGCCAAGAGATTTTATTCAAATTTAACATTACTTCTAATAATTATATCATGAGAATGTGGCTGAAGAAGTCTATAACATTTTACATTTTCAGAATATCCAACAAATATTCACTTTTCACTTTTAGGCTGCAATGCTTCACGTTTTTCATCTGGAATACGAGCCTATGCTTCACTACCAAACACATGGAAGTGACTTACATCTGGCTTAAATTTGTTGAAATTTGATCTTTAATTGTTTTAGATGCAGAGACTTGAAGCAATTAGACAATTCAATCCATGAAATTAATACAACCATAACACAAGATATAGCTGGGGAAAATCCTCAAAATTATGAGAACAAAAACCCCAACAATTCTTCTCAGTATAATATAATGGATAACAGAGAATTATTTCTTTTACAAAATAGCATATTTCTTTTGGAAGATAAGAGATCACCAAACTTCTTGGTGAAGATACAGAAGCAATAGAGAAGAGAGATCAATAGGATGTGTTCCGAGCACAACAATAACAAGCACGAACATTACCCTACACAAAGAGAAGCGCATTTCCTTCAATGGAGAAGAGAATTCGCTTCACACTCAATTCAACAATCATGTATATCATATTTATAAATTCTTCTCTTCTATTTTTAACTTCTAACTTCAGGATAAACTCGCCCTCAAACTAGATGTATTAATCTTGCATGGAGTGGTGTGCCCCACTTCTCATGCTGTGCTTCATCTCACTGAGTTGTCACTTAGGATGAACTCGCCTCTTAACTAAAAGCTTGCCCAATTAGTTAGGTGGATAACTTAAGTGTCGACATGCAAGTGTTACAACTCATGTGTCATACTTTAGTTTAAAATAAGTGTCGTCATGCAATAAAACTTAGTTAACTAGATCTTGTCTTTAACTAAAATGTCGTCTTTTAGTTTGACTAAAGTGTAAATACTTTAGTTAACTAGTCCCTTTTATTTAACACTTAGTTAAATGAAATCGTGCTAATTAATTTACTTAAGTGACCATTGTGAGTTCTTTAGTTAACTAAGACATATCTTTAACTGATGCTTTAACTGAAGCATTGATACTTAACTAAAGCTTTATAACTGAAGCTTTAATCATTGGAATTCTCTTTAATTAGATGAAGTGTCTGCATTGCAATTTCGAATTCTCTTGATCTCTATGCTTTATCTTTTATTTATTTATCTCTTACTGCATCGTCAATGTTAGCACTCATAATTTATCTCTAGCTGCGGGGAAAAAATCCCAAGGTAACCACTGTTGGGTCTAGGAAATGCCCCTTTTTGGCCATCCTTATTACGTCATTTTGCCCTGATTTCATCTAACTTCTATAAGCTATATCCATGTCTTTCTCCAGATCAATCAATAATATTGATAGGTATAATTTGTTATTGCTTTATTTATTTTATGCCTAAGATTTTTAAAGCTTATGGATCTTAGTCCTTGGTTTATAATGATCTGTGTGATTCCATTTAGTCAAAATCTGAAACGCAGGTGTATCATCCAATTGGCGCCAGCTGTTACTCTTCCAAGTCTGATTTATCATACTCCAAGGAACAACACATCATCCATGCAAGCTATAACAGATTCCACTGAATCAGAGCCTAGCTGCAATAGACAGGTTGCATCCCAGTTGCTGAGTCTGTTGATCCATTAATTATTAGAGCAACAACATCCTTCATGATTAACAGCCTCGTTTAATACGGCTGTATCAGTTAGCTGTAACTACGCGACATGAAGATCATAGATCTTCATTGCTGCACGATTATAGTGGATCTAAAATTATATTTTCCTTGTATAAATTCCAGAAGGCTCTCGTAGCCTGGGGTTGGACAATTAACACTTTGTGTAAGCTGTAATAGAGCACTGAGACTGACGATTTTCCATCATTAATATGAGAGCAGAGTTCTTCATTTCTATGTCTTAATTTGTTGTGATTCTCGGCGTCTCTGTTAGAAGGCCAGTGCCCACCTTCTCGCAGAGATAGCCGGTTTAAGTAGGTAGAGTAGTTTAGTTTTACTTTTGTTGTGTGGTGTGGAATTATTGCAAATGCTATTGGTAGCTGTAACAGAGATTAGCTTTCCTTTTGGTAGCATGATTTCATCTTGAATAGCTGTAACAAAGTGGTGTGATAGTCGAATGTGTAGGTTAATTTAGATTTATGCATGTGTGCTCAAATCAGCTGTAACAGCCAAGCTCAGTTCCAATCTTTTCCAGTTGTTTATGCTTTCTAGGATTTCCAGTGATTATTAGTTAGAATTCAAGCTTATGTTTAGATTATGGTTGTTGTTGTATCTTCAATTGGGTTATTAGAATTGGTAGAGTGTGGTTGAGTAACAGTAGCTACTCGATAGATCCTTTTGGTAAAGATTCAATACTGTAGTTTGATAATTATAGGATTTAACTTCTTGCAAAAGTAATCTAGTTCAATTTCATTATTAGATCATTAAACTACTGGGTTGATTTATGTAGGAAGATTGTTGCACTTTGGATTCTTAGATGTATGAATTAGCTTAGTCTGCTTTCTGGAGTGAGTTTGGCTGGATAGACTGGTAGGATCGTTAGTTATATTTAGTAAATCAACTACTTGATCTATTTATGCATAGATTGTGCTTATTTCCTTTGAAATAAAAGACCTTCCTAGGTTTGACAATTTATATTGACCATCCTATGTGTTAACTTTAATTAATTGACATATAGGGTGACCAACATTTTGGTGCCGTTGCCGGGGACGGTAATAGATAGACAGAGTTAGTAGTTGGTTTCATTTGATTTGATTTTAGTTCAATTATTTACAGCATGCATGAATACAAGAAAAACAAATCAGGAACCCCCTTTGAATACTAGCATTGCAGGTGGAAGAGGTCAAGGTCGTAATGCAGGTTAGGGAAGACACACATACATTGATGAGATAATTGCTAGAGCTGATTCTTCCAATAGACCACCACGGAACTCTACAAGCAGGGGAAATTATGTTCCTCCCAATCTTGAACATTCAGCATCCACAGTGGAGAATACAATGGGACCTTCAACTCCTGTTGCAGAAAGTAAACCTCCTGAAGATAAGGGAAGCATTGTAGGTGCACCAGATAGAGAGGAGATTTATCATATTGACGAAACCAGAGTTACCAAAGAGGTGTGGTTGGAGACTCGCTGAATAGAAGAGGGAGAGAGAAGGCGAGAAGAAGAGAGGAGAAGAGAGGAAGAAGCTAAAGCATAGGAAGAACGCATAAAGGAAGTTGTTGAATTTTGGACCAGAACCATGGCTGGTAGAGAACGGGAGGGTGAGAACGAACATGGGAATAACCAGGAGGAAGAAGGAGAAAATAATCAACCTGGTAATACTATGGCTACATTAGAATTCCCTATCCTCCAGATACCTGGAGCAGCTCCTATGAAGAATATCTCATCATCAGTTCTCCCGAATTTTCATGGTAAGTCCTCTGAGGATCCTGATGAGTTTCTTTTTGAGTTTGATATCCTCTGTCGCAGCTATGATTACACCTCTAGTGCTCAGAAGCTGAATTTATTTCCAGCCACCTTTAAGGGAAATGCTCTGCACTGGTTCATGAGTTTGGGTCGTGAGACCATTATGTTAAGATTTAATATGCTAAGACATAAAATAGCAGCATTACATTCCATTTCACAATAATAGCATATACAGGATCACTGAAGAAACAACAAGCATAGCATAAACACAAGAGACAGAGATTTATCCTGGGAAACCCTCATGGGGTAGAAAACCCAGCAAAGCTTCCTCAATATAGATGACCAGCAATATACAAAGATGAAACCCTGAGACATGATCTCCTCCTCCACAATAGAAGACCTCTCCTCCACAAGTGCGCTATCCTCAAGTGTGTGAGTGTGTCAAATGAGGAACACACCTCCTCTATTTATACACTACACTGACATGTATTTTACACAGGTACACGTAGGCTCGTATTTAACCAATGGGTTAAATACCCTACTACAACTAACTGGGCCGACCCCTCTAGGGTGGTCTAATAACCCTTTGACCCACATGACACATACAGGGCCGACCCCCACTAGGTGGGTCTAATAACCCTAGTTACCACAACCAACTTGGAGGAATAAACATCTCCGGATTTATAGTATAATCACATCGGAGGTATGGAACATCTCCGGAATAAATAATATACAAATATAATATTCTTTGAAGTTACAATATTTCAACACTCCCCCTTAACGAGAAGGATATTATAACAGTATCTGCACGAGCAAGGAGTCATCAACATCATACATGATACATCTATAAATCATTGGAAGCTTTCTCAACATCATCAGTAACTCAAGTAGTTACTGGAACATCTTCAATACTGGAACATCGACATCTTCAGTATTGAGTCTTTATCTTCTGTAGCACTTGAACAGCTACAATAATATCATCATCTGGATCCTCATGATTATCGTCATCACACGATCATCAGCATCGTCATCTCATGATCATTAGCATCGTCATCACACGATCATCAGCATCGTCATCTCACGATCATCAGCATCGTCATCACACGATCATCAGCATCGTCATCACACGATCATTAGCATCGTCATCACACGATCATCAGCATCGTCATCACACGATTATCAGCATCATCATCACACGATCATCAGCATCGTCATATCATGATCATCAGCATCGTCATCACACGATCATCAGCATCGTCATATCATGATCATCAGCATCGTCATCACACGATCATCAGCATCGTCATCTCACGATCATCAGCATCGTCATCATACGATTATCAGCATCGTCATCACACGATCATCAACATCGTCATCAATACAAGTATCCATAACAATACAAGTATCCACATCATTAGCACAAGTATTCATGCCAATACAAGTATACATATCATCAATACAAGTATCCATACTGATACAGGTAACCATGTCATCAATACATGTATCCTATCAATACAAGTAACCACATCATCAATACAAGTATCCATACCGATACAAGTAACCACATCATCAATACAAGTATCCTACCGATACAAGTAACCACATCATCAATACAAGTATCCTACCGATACAAGTAACCACGTCATCAATACAAGTATCCTACCGATACAAGTAACCACATCATCAATACAAGTATCCTACCGATACAAGTAACCACATCATCAATACAAGTATCCTACCGATACAAGTAACCACATCATCAATAAAAAAAAATCACTTTCTCGGAGACCATTCGTCTACGGATCAATTCAGGGACCAAAGTCCGGGGATGATACAATCCCCACTTCTCGGAGACCACACGTCTACGGATCAATTCAGGGACCGAAGTCTGGGGATGATACAATCCCCACTTCTCGGAGACCACACGTCTACGGATCAATTCAGGGACCGAAGTCCGGGGATGATACAATCCCCACTTCTCGGAGACCTCACGTCTACGGATCAATTCAGGGACCGAAGTCCGGGGATGATACAATCCCCACTTCTTGGAGACCACACGTCTACAGATCAATTCAGAGACCGAAGTCCGGGGATGATACAATCCCCACTTCTCGGAGACCTCACGTCTACAGATCAATTCAGGGACCGCAGTCCGGGGATGATACAATCCCCTGCCTTTTCATTCAGGACTTCATTATCGGAGACCCAGTCTACGGCTCTATTCTGGGACCTCAGTCCGGGGACGATGCAATCCCCTGCCTGTTCATTCAGGACTTCAATCTCGGAGACCTCACGTCTACGGCTCTCTTTAGGACTGAAAGTCCATGGATGATCCAATCCCCTCAACTGTCCACTAAGGACTTCATTCTCGGAGACCTCACGTCTACGGCTCTCTTTAGGACTGAAAGTCCATGGATGATCCAATCCCCTCAAATGTCCACTAAGGACTTCATTCTCGGAGACCTCATGTCTACGGCTCTCTTTAGGACTGAAAGTCCAGGGATGATCCAATCCCCTCAACTGTCCACTAAGGACTTCATTCTCGGAGACCTCACGTCTACGGCTCTCTTTAGGACTGAAAGTCCAGGGATGATCCAATCCCCTCAACTGTCCACTAAGGACTTCATTTTCGGAGACCATACGTCTACGGATCTCTTTAGAACAAGTGTTCAAGGATGATACAATCCCCACATGTATTCTGATCAATACAAGTACAAGTATCCTCAACCATACAAGTACATTAATCAATACATGTATCATCAAAAGTATGTATTCTTACCAATACATCTTATCATCAAAAGCATGTATTCTCACCAATACATCTATCATCAAAAGCATGTATTCTCACCAATACATCTATCATCAAAAGCATGTATTCTTACTAATACATCTAACATCAAAAGCATGTATAAGTAAAACTAAGTATTCTAAGTATAAGAGTCCTAAATCTAAATATTTCTAAGTATCTAGGTGTAGAGAACAGGTTACCTCATCATCGACCTTGTTGTTCGATGAGACAACCTCATCATCAGTGACTATACTACTCCCCCTTTCGAGGAGAGTCCTTTTGAACTACACCAAGCTTGTCTCGGAAGTATTCAAATTTCACTCGAGACAGAGGTTTGGTTGGTAACTTCTTCACTTGAGGTAGAGGTTTGGTTAGTACAAAGGTAACCTGTTACAAATTCAAACTTTATAGTTCCTTTCCGCGTCATATCTTGTTAGTTCCCTATGATCTTTGACTTATCATGGAACACTAGATTCTATGTCGTCTTGATACAACTCTATTTATCACATAGGATCACAGTTGGTTCTATCTCTAAGTCAAACAATCCTGAAGTCAAACTTCTTCACAACTAGTAGAGCAAGAAGCCACATATTCCGCTTGTGCTGAGAGCCACACTAGACTGCTTCCAGCTAAACCACGAGATCATGGCTAATCCCAGACAATAACATCCTCTCGATGTGTTCTTCCTGTCTGATACACTTTCTTCCCAATCAGCATCTGAGTAGCCATCTGAAGTCATGATCTCCAAGATAGCATAGATCAAAGTCTATCGTATCCTTTATGTGCCTCATCACATGCTTTGCAAATTTCGGGTGAACACATCTAGTTTCCACTAGATACTGACTCAAGGTGTTCACAACAAAGCATATATCTAACCTAATATATGTTAGATACATCAATGACCCAATAATTTGACTGTACAGAGTTATATCCACTAACTCTGATGAGTCATCTCCTAACAGTTTCAAGTTGGAATCCATAAGAGTGGCCATTCCATCATATCAAGTCTTCTCAAGATTTCTCAGCATACTTTCTCTGGTTGAGAAAGATTCCTACTGAGCCTTTCCATACTTCCAGACCTAGGAAGTAATACATTAATCTAAGATCTTTCATTTTTCTTTTCTACAGTCTTCTATCTGTGCCATCTCTCATCAGATGGGTCTACTGATATGAGCCTCAACATCATTCCAACTCTGTGGTGAGTTCCTTCTTGCATCCATGTCATATGTGTATAGAAGCCATATTCAACCTTGTAGCAAAGGTTGAGATCCACATCACCCATGGTGATCATTAAGCTCATCAATTGATTATCGATCCTGGGAACCCATATAAAACCTGATTCACACTTCTTCTTTAATTACACCATTAAGAGAATGGTCTTATCTTAGCCACTTGGAGCAAACATCTCATCATGATTCTCTTCCTCTTTCTAAGAGAATCTTCTAGCCATGAGCCTTCTATATTTTGTTTGATTTGTAAATCTTCTTGTTGAACATCCATTGCTTGTTCATTGTTCATCATTCATCATGATTTTTCCTACAAATCAAAACTAGGTACATGATTAGTAATACTTCATAATCATCAAATCATATTGACATGATAACCTATTATGCATACAGATATCATTTACATAGTTATGCAACTATTTTGACCAATACTTTGGCACAACACTTTCCCATATCCTGTATGCATACAGTGGCTATCTAGATGCCTTCCATCTCTACCAGAACATACTATCGAGAGTGTGCACAACTCTCAGCATGTCAGCAAAGAGGTTTCATTCTAGACAAGCAACAATGGAATGTTTGTCCAACTTACCAATCATATGCATATTAGTAGTATACTGTTCAATGTTCTATAAATATTTACACTCACCATGATATATTATAGGAATACAAATATGCATACAACCTATTACAGGCAATATCATTTACTATTTCAAATAACAACTCAAATACTTATCTTTTATGTTTGTGTGGTTGCCTCCCGCTTGATCTTCTGTATGTCTTTTGAACTTCTATTCATTCTGTACCACTGTGCATGTTCAAGTGTCATCCTCATGATCTCATACACAAACATACACCCATTAGTATGTTCTAAATGTTATCAAAACATTATAGTTCTAAATAATCTTGAAAATGTATGGTCATGATTATAGTTAATAAACATTAGTATTCAAGATTTCAGGGAAGTCTTCTTTTACTCATGCATATCATCAATCAAGATAAAAGACATAATATGCATAATCCCTTGATTACTAACTTTATGAATAAGCATAACCAATCATACCAAGTATACTGAAGGGATCCTAACACAAGGTAAGATTAATGGGAAACATACCTGGATTAGTATACCTACTTAGTTATGTACAACATACCTAAACAATCTCTTCAATGATTTAGAGATCCTGAGCTAGAACCTGCATGTCTCATAGGTTAAGCATAATATAAAAAAGTCATACATACCTCGTAAGTAGAACAAAGATTATGGATGAGTCTTTGTCTTCATGTTTTCATGGTCATGGAACCTGATTTGTCTTTTGTGATGTACCTGTATCTTGTTAGCAAACAACATCAACCTCACACAACATCATAATGCATTAATACAATCATATAGCCCTAATCAATGAATGTCTTTGATCATTCACATGCATTCATACTGTTACTAGGGTGATAAGACAATTCTAACATTAATCAAGATTGTACTAATAAATAATATGAAGACAAACACATCATGAACTTAATCAAGAATTAGATTTCAAGACATACCTGAGCCTCCTTAAGTCATACCTGTCGAGACTTCTTCTTATGTAAGGCCTTAGCCTCAACTCCCCCTGAAACTGGATCTGGAGCTTGATTAGGGTTTGCTAGAGAAACCCTAAAGATTCAACCTTTGACTTTCATACTTCTGAATGGATGAAAGAATATGTCATGCTGAGCTGATCAAACTTGCATACTTCAATTTTGGAATCTCCAAAATTTGACCCCTCAAAATTGCCTTTGAAACTTCTGGATCTTCTGGACAGGATCCCGAACTAGGGTTTGATGAAGCCCACCCTTCTGCCCAAACAAAAGGTTCGATCCAAGGCTCTAAACTCTTATTTTTCTTAGGAGCTTCCAGCCGTGGTTACAGACTTCAAAAATTCCAACTTTTGCTGAAGCCCTAATTTTCCATCTTTCCGATCAAAATCCCGAACTGGGGTTTGATCAAGCCCGGTCTTCCACCCAACCAAAAAATTCAATCTTGGTCTCTAAATTTTGATTTTCCTGATTAGCATTCAGCCGTGGACTCCGATTCCAAAAGTTCTAACTTTCTCCGAAACCCTAAATTCCGGAAGCCATGAATAAAGGTGCTCCAAAAATAATTATGTTTTGACAGAAATATGCACCCGATTGTTTCTGCTATAAATCTGAAATTTTTTTGCGCCACAGGGTCTGAAACCCTTTTTCTGCAGTAGCCTGACCTGTCATCTTTCCATCCTGACAGGTCTGACCTCAATTGGGTTTTTTTTTTTTTTTTTTTGAGAGAGAGAGTTATGCCAAGTGTCGCAACGTGACCTGTTTATGGGATAAAACAAGAGAGTGAACTTGTACGGCGTTCCACGTGTCACTGTTTCACCTTCGGCCTCTGAAAAAGTTTTCTGAGATATTATAGTCTGTGTACTACCTGTCACTTTTTACGAAATTTCATTTGGAGCTTCCTAGCCCAAGTTATGACCTTTTTGCCAAGGTCACCTGATTTTGACTGAGTTCTGGAAGAGGCAGAAACTCTAACGTGTACTGATCATAACTCATAAAGTACAACGAATCTGAGGGTGCCCTTTGGACACAAGGTACCTGGGGATGTTATCTTCAACCTGTAAACTTTTCAGACCCTGAAACTTTGCAGAAATGGATTTATAGAGAAAGTTCCACGATGACTGGTTTTTGCTATGTAAAACCCTAACCTTCAAATTGTCGTAAGTAAAGCAAGTGTCGTAAGTGCCATACCTTGTCTTCCTTCAGGTTATCTCTGATACCATGTTAATATTTAATATTCTAAGACATAAAATAGCAGCATTACATTCCATTTCACAATAATAGCATATACAGGATCACTGAAGAAACAACAAGCATAGCATAAACACAAGAGACAGAGATTTATCCTGGGAAACCCTCATGGGGTAGAAAACCCAGCAAAGCTTCCTCAATATAGATGACCAGCAATATACAAAGATGAAACCCTGATACATGATCTCCTCCTCCACAATAGAAGACCTCTCCTCCACAAGTGCGCTATCCTCAAGTGTGTGAGTGTGTCAAATGAGGAACACACCTCCTCTATTTATACACTACATTGACATGTATTTTACACAGGTACACGTAGGCTCGTATTTAACCAATGGGTTAAATACCCTACTACAACTAACTGGGCCGACCCCTCTAGGGTGGTCTAATAACCCTTTGACCCACATGACACATACAGGGCCGACCCCCACTAGGTGGGTGTAATAACCCTAGTTACCACAACCAACTTGGAGGAATAAACATCTCCGGATTTATAGTATAATCACATCGGAGGTATGGAACATCTCCGGAATAAATAATATACAAATATAATATTCTTTGAAGTTACAATATTTCAACACATTACTACTTGGGACCAAATGAAAAACACCTTTCTTTCTAAGTACCAAGAATATTGCAGAACTAGAGATAGAAAGGAGGAGTTATTTAAAATGGTCCAGAGGGATGAAGAAAGTTTGGAAGACTTTGTGGAAAGATTGTTGTATAATTTACAAAGATCTGGTCATGCTGAGAGTGGAAAGGATGTGCTCAAGATTATCTTACTAAGAGGAATTAGAGAAGATTGCCTTGATATGTTAAATCTGCTGGGAAAAGGGGATATCTTGAAAGAACCTTTTGAAAATATTGTTGAATTATGTCGAAGGTACTCCAGGGGATCCTCTAGAACCAGCAAACAAGACAAAGATCGAGACCAGGATGTCTTCACTAGGACTCATAAGTCAGCTAGCGGAGGGGCCACTCGAGCAGAAATAGGAAACCTATTGGAGAATTTTAAAACAAACATGATGAGCTCCATTTCCTCAGAGTTGGATTTCATGAGAGAAAACCAGAAACAAGTGGTAGAAGATCTTACACTTGGTGTATTCTATCCTAAATGTAGGAAGAAGCATTCACTGAAGGAATGCCCATTGGACAAAGCAGAGGTATGTAGGATATGTGAACTCAAGCATGATACCAAGGAGTGTCCATCATTACCTAAGGTCAAAGCAGTCCTGCAGGCATCTATTCCAGATGTGGAGCCAACATACTTTATGGCATAGAAGAAACCTTGGTAGCCTCGAAACCAAGGTATGAATCCAGACCCAACATTCTTTCTGAATAATATGAATGGAATGAACAATATGCATAATATGAATACACAATTCCCTTCACACTATTCCAACAACCAGTGGCATCCATCTCAGAATCCAATGTAAAATCCTAATTCATGGACACCATGGCCACAGCAGTCAAACCAATCTCCTTGGAATTCCAACTGGAGAAATTCTTACCAAGGAAATAACTTTCCCCATCACCAGACTCAGTATCAATAGAACCCTCCTCAACAGTATCAGCATCAGCAGTATCAGCAACCACAGCTCCCTTTCCAAAACAATGTCGCACCTATGAACGCACCACTTCGACCATAGCTACCTGCACAACCTAACCTGAACCCAAACAATAAAGTAGTCCATCAATTTGAGACTGCCAACATGCCTGCGTATTACATCACTCAGATTCCCTGCAATAATATACAATTACGATCAGGGAGGGTGGTGGAAGCTATTATCACTGAGGATGTTTGATCCCCAGTGATCGAAACTGGAGTAAATCAGCACTATGAGAACATGGTTAATTCAGCAAGCCCCATTATTGAGGATGCTAATACTCCTACTAAAGCAGCAGCTGAAACTCAGAAAGCAACACACGATGTGTCATAGCCTACACAGTTGAATAGAGAACCACCATACCCTAAACGATTGGCCCTGCAGAAAACAGTGGAACAGCCCCGATTTGATGTCGTGGGAGAACTGAAAAATTTGTATGTTAAAATTCCACTGTTACAGGCCCTTCATGATGTGCCCATTTATGCCAAGATTGTTAAATATTTATGTGTCAAGAAACCAGTAAGAAGGCCTAGGGATCCTCCCACTATCCACGTGTTGGGAAAGCTTTTAGAATTAATAATGGGGAAGGCCCCTGTGGCAAAATACAATGACCCTGGGAACCCGACTGTTATAGTTCACATAGGGAACACACAAATTCCAAATGTCTTGGTGGATTTAGGCGCAGCTATTAACGTTATGACCATAGAAGCTGTGAAGAAATTGGGACTCACTAATCTTCGGCCAACCCCTACCATTTTGGAACTTGTTGATAGATCAACGATCAAACCTGAAGGGATCCTAGATGACCTCGTGATCTCAGTCAACTCGTGGGAATACCCTGCGAATTTCTTGGTGTTACAGCCGAAATCTCAGTTGGGGGGACACCCATTGATCCTGGGAAGACCGTGGTTGGCCACAGCAGATTCCTGTATCAGCTATTGGTCAGGATCTATGACCATTTCAGACAGAATTGAGATCAAGAGCCTAACCCTGTACCCTCCAGCTCGACCAAGCACAGAAGCTGAGACTCCATTATGGGCAGATTTGGAGGAGGAAGAGGGTGTGTAGCCACTACTAACCATAGGGAGAGCCTTAATGTTTAAAAATGAAACAGAGGATGATGCCATTAATAGTTTCATCAGTGAACCCACGTCAGTCAATCAAAGTGTCTATCAGATCTTGGACAGTACTCTAGCTACAATAGAACAAGAAAAGCTTACAGAAGAAACTCTAATCGGTGATGACAGTATAATTCCAGTACTTAAGAATTCGAAGAGTGTTCCAGTAGAAATTGGGCTAGTAAAAACATTGAATATCAATCCTAATTTGGCACCTAGCGAGCTGGAACAGCTAGTCACTCTGTTGAAATAGCATAGGGGAGCTTTCGCCTGGGAGTACACAGACATGAAAGGAATCCCTTCTCATCTGTGCACCCATCACATTTATATTAAGAGTGACTCCAGGCCAGTATGTCAACCACAGCGAAGGATGAACCCGAACCTAAGAGACATAGTGAAAGAAGAAATCCAAAAACTTTTAGAAGCAGGATTCATATACCCAATTTCAGACAGTGAGTGGGTTTCTCCACTTGTGATTGTGCCAAAGAAGAATGGGAAATGGAGGGTCAGCGTGGATTACAGAGAATTGAACAAAGCAACTCAGAAGGACCATTTCCCCTTACCTTTCATCGATTAGGTCCTTGACACCTTGTCTGGGAAAAATTATTTCTCCTTTCTAGATGGCTTTAGTGGCTATAACTAGATCTAGATTGCTCCAGAAGATTAGGACAAAACCACTTTCACCTGCCCTTGGGGAACTTTTGCCTACCGAGTACTTCCTTTTGGGTTGTGCAACGCACCAGCTACATTTCAGAGAGTAGTGATTGGAATCTTTTCGGAAATGGTGAATGATTACATGGAAATTTTATGGATGACTTTACTCCATATGGTGATAGTTATGAAGAAGCACTGAAAAATTTAGAAAAGTTCTTGAAACTCTGTGAACAAAGCTAGCTCTCTTTAAGCATTGAAAAGTGCCACAAGATGATGAGTGAAGGCATAGTGCTAGGGCACTTCATCTCTTCTGATGGTATCCAGGTAGATCCATCCAAAATCAAGGTAATTGAAAATATACCAACTCCTGGGACACAGAAGGATGTACATAGCTTCTTGGGGCATGCTGGCTATTATAGAAGGTTCATAGAAAATTTTTCCAAACTAGCTTCTCCTTTGTTCACTCTGTTGATGAAGGATGCATAGTTTGTTTGGAATGATGCATGCCAAACAACGTTTATTGAGCTAAAGAAAAGGATGTCTATAGCACCCATCTTACGAGGGCCCAATTGGGCTCTGCCTTTTCACATTTCTTCAAATGCTTCAGATACTGCCATTGGAGCAGTTTTGGGACAGCATGAAGGTAGTGATCCTTATGCCATTTACTACATTAGTAAAAATTTGTCTCCTGCTGAACTAAATTATACTGTCACAGAAAAAGAATTTCTTGCCATTGTTTATGCCATCAACAAATTTAGACATTATATTACTGGATATTCTACTTTTGTGCACACTGATCATTCTGCGATCAAGTATTTAATGAATAAACCAATCACGAATGCTAGAGTTACTAGATGGCTATTACTGTTACATGAGTTTGATATCACAATTATTGATAGACCAGGAAAGGAAAATGTTGTTGTGGATTTTTTATCTCGACTTACTAACAGTGATGACAATTTACCAGTCGAAGATTCCTTCCCTGATGAACATTTGTTTGCAATATCAACTCATTCCCCATGGTATGCAGATATTGCTAACTTTTTGCCTGCAGGTAAGCTCCCAGCACATCTATCAAAGAGAGAAAAAAGGAAGATCTTACAACAGAGTGCTAGGTACTGCTAGATTGATGGCCATCTTTTCTACACAGGGCTTGATTTAGAGATAAGAAGATGTGTTAGAGAAGATGAAATCTTTAGCATTCTTAAAGCTTGCCATGATGAGCCCTGTGGGGGACATTTTGCTGACAAAAGAATAGGTCATAAATTTTTGAGAATGGGCTATTTTTGGCCTACATTATTCGGAGATGCAAAGAAGTATGTTTAGGCATGTGATAGCTGCCAAAGGATGGGCCAACCCAACAGATTAGATGAGATGCCTTTGCAGCCACAACTTGTGGTTGAACCATTTGATAGGTGGGCTCTAGATTTTGTAGGGCCTATCAACCCTCCCTCAAAGCAAAAATTTCATATCTTGGTTTGCACAGATTACATGACCAAATGGGTAGAAGCTGTAGCCTTGGTTAAGGCCAATGATCAGGCTGTGATTGATTTCCTATATGAAGAGATTTTTACTCGGTTCGGAGTACCTAAGGAGATCATTACAGACGGTGGACAACAGTTTGTGTCTCACAAGCTGGAATCACTGTTACAGAAATTTCATATTAAGCACAGAATAACATCGCCATATCATCCACAGGCCAATGGCCAAGTGGAGAGCACAAACAAGGTTATCGAGGCTATTCTGACAAAAACAGTGAAGAGACATCATAAAGATTGGGCTGAAAGGATTCCAGAGGCACTGTGGGCCTATCGTACTACGTGGTGTAACACCACTGGTTTTTCCCCATATGAGTTAGTGTATGGTAAGAACGTTGTTTTTCCAATAGAATTTGAATTCAGAACCCTGAAAACAGATGTGGAAGCAAACCTGGATTTATCAGAGGCACAGAAGAACTAACTGAATCACCTCAACGAATTGGATGAGAAGCGCACAGCTGTAGTTCACCACACAGCTTTAATCCAACAACAATGCTCTAAGTGGCATGATCGATTTATAAAGAAGAAAGTCTTCCAAGAGGGGGACTGGGCCCTGTTGTATGATTCATGGTTTAAGAGGGACTTTAAAGGAAAATTGGGCACCCGTTGGTTGGGACCCTACCAGATAAATCGGGTATTTGATAATGGAACAGTCTAGTTGATCAACATTGATGAAAATAAAGTACCATTATTCGCAAATGGTCATCGGCTGCAACTGTATCACAAGCCGATCTCAAGGGAAGCTTTTGTTTCACACGCTGCAGGTGATCCAAACTATCAGTTAACGCCAGGGCAGGGATCTTTCATAAACCCTGTGAATTCTTAAAAGTTGCAATTTCCATACATATATTGTACATAAATAATTGGTTTTTCTTTCATTCTGTATTATATCTATTTTTATTTTTGTACTTGATCAGTTTGATTTGAAGAACTGTGTGCAGGAACTAATTGGAGGAGCAGCAGTTGTGACTGGGCCAGAAGATTGCAGACACCCCACATTTGTTCCTGACCTAATAAAACGTTTTTTAAGAAGATGGATGATTCATTATCTTTCAGCAATCAGCTGAAAAATTGCTTGTTACTTCATGCTAACACAGCTGCGACTCCTTGCCTTGCTCATTCTTCCTATTTTTGCAGCTGTGACTCCGCCATTTTTTCGGTTTTGCCAAATTCCGCAGCTGCAACTCTGCTATTTCCGCTCACCTTTCTAAGTTTGGCGGTTGCTACTCCGCCATTTCCATTTTATTTTTTTCTTTCAAGTAGCTGCGACTCCGTTCTTTCCACTTCATTTCCACTCCTTTCGTACAGCTGCGACTCTGCCATTTTTGCTTATTTTGCTAAGTCTAGCAGCTGCGACTCCGCCAGTTTGTCTGCTCTCTGATTGATGATTCCAATAATGATGTGATTAGGCATCAATTTTGTCGCTCACTCCACAAGATCCAATCATGGTTTGCCACAAAGAAAAATTTCAAGTGCTTTGAGTAGCTGTCAGCCCAAGTGGCAATGGCCACATCACTTTAGCACATTGCATTCATACTCGCGAGGACGATGGCCGACTGTAATGATTAATCCATGGCTCAAACTCATAATCGCAAAGGTACGGATCAGATCTTTTACATGATTAGGCAGAAAATTAAATACTATAATAACAATTATGTACTGTCGCAACCCTCAATTAATGAACCCATGCGAATTAACCTCTAGGGACTATGTCAAGGTCATAGTTGTAATTATTTTCCGTCACCTTACCCAATTTTGCACCTGTTACTCCTATTCTGCCAACTTCATCGTTTCAACAGAATGTTTATACTGGCGCAGACTTGCTTAAAACCTGATTTTTGAACCCCAACGACCCTTTGCATGTTCATAAAGCTTCAACTTCCATGTCTAGACTGGAGATGGTTGTGTTTGTTTTGAACTTTGAGGAGGGATTAAAATGGGAAAATGAGTTCGACATGAGCCAGTAAATACAGAAGCTATATGTTCCAATGCAGCAATCCTTAATATTTTTACAGCAGCAGGTTGGATGGCATACTTTTAATGGTTGAACGGTTTCCACACAGAAACCGCATTGCAATTTCCCTCAACTTGACTGATACTCACTCCGAGGTCAGGGGACTACGTGTGGATGTTACAAAAGAAATCATAGCCAAGATTACTGGCTTACCCCTAGTTGGGAAGAAGTTATTTGGACGGAAGGCACATAATGCAAATGTGGTGAGGGAATTTTTGGCAGTTGGAGAGCAGGTTATTCCAAAGTGCCGCGGGCTGGAACTGGCATCTTTACCACCACCTTGGAATCAAGTAGTAATCTTTGTGAAAAGATATATTTATTGTGGAGGTAGTTACCAAGTTGTTTCCTTCTCTGAACTTCCCTTACTGTCTCATTTACGCCATGGTAATTTAGTGAATATACCATTCTATTTGCTCAGAGCCCTACAAACCATGGCTGGATATGCAAGAACCGCCCAACACCCAGTTTCCTCCCTTACTAATCATGGCTTAATTAAACTACTGCTCCTAAGAGCCATTGTAAATCATAATTTAACCTGGGAGCAATTTTTGGCTGGAGATGCGCCAATCATACAACCTATATTAGAAATGGAAGGTGTTGGTGAAGATAGTGAGGACCGACGTTCCTCAAGCCCAGTTGGGGGGGAGGCTGGAGCATTAGAAAACCAGGCCAGTGATGAAGGGGAAGTAAACAAAGGAGAAGAAGCAATAATAGAAAACCCTATAGATGAGTAAATTGTGATGGAAACCATGGAGCAGGAGGCAGAAAAATTAGAAGTTGTAACTGCAGAAGAAGATACTCAATTAAAAGAAGCTGAAATTGGAGAAGCTGTTGAAGCTGCGATAGTAGAAGCTGCAATTGCAGAAACAGGAATTCAGGAGGAAAGATATCAGATAGTAGAAGAAGGGACTGTGGAAATTTTGGAGGTTGCGTCCTCTCCAAAGATAAGGGGTACCATTATTGAAGAAGAAAAGACCGAGGTAAAAACCCCTGTGTGAAAGAAACGAAGAGTAGGATCAGGAAATAGGGAGTCACCTGTGTTAGAGGAAGAACCTGCAATAGGGGTAGATATAGAGACTCCCATTTTGAACCCCAAGTCATCTACTACTATGCAAGAACCTTCCAAAGAAGAACCTCAAATCGAAAATCTCCTGCTTGAAAATGAATTATTAAAAGAGGAGGTGCATATATTGCGAAATGACTTGGAAAGATGGAAGGGAGTAGTTGGAAAACAAGTAGAGAAAAATTTGAACACATTAGCAAATGCTACAAACTTATTGGAAAATCCATCTTTTGCATTTGAAAATGAGAAGTATGGGGAGACTGTTTGTCCAGAGTGTGGAGATATATTTTCTGTAGCAGGACACGGAGTTGTTGTATTGGGACTTGCATCACAAAAGCATATGTAGATAGAGGAGGTGGAAGAAGGAATGCTAGAAACTTAATTGATGGGGGAAGATGAGCCAAGAATTGAAGAGATCCCTGATTCGAATTTAGGAGATGAAACAATACAATCCCAGCCATTAGGGGACATCGAGCTTCTTCAAGACCAGTCTCATCAACCAGAGAAACTTGATACAACCCAGAAACAATCTCAACAGTTCAAAAAAATTGAAGAACAAGGGACTGTTACACAAGAACCAACACCCTTGAAAATATTTAGTGAGGCTGCAACTCAGACAACGACATTTGATATCAAGGACCAAGAAGAAAACACTGTCACACAAGAACCAGTGTTTCTAAAATCATTTGCTACAGCTGCAACACAAACTAAGATGGCTGAGATTGAAATGGAAAAGAAGGATGTTGTCACACAAGAACCAACAATCTTGAGAATATTGGCTGAGACTGTGACACAGACTGAGGGGGCTGAGGTTGATATAGAAATAAAGGATGTTGTCACACAAGAACCAATATCCCCAAAATCCATGGCTGAGACTGCACAACAGGCACAAACCACGGCCACTCCAATAGAGGATGAAGCTATTACAGTGCCAAACCAAAACAAGGAAGTCATTTATCTTGACTCTGATGATGAAAAGGAGGTAGAAGACAGAAGATTTCAATGGCTAGAGAAGAAGATTCTCTGGTTAAATCTCGAATTGGATAAATGGCTCAAGTAGATTGATCAGTTCAGGACAGGTATGATCTCTCTCCAAGAACAAAGAAATGTCATTAAAGGGCTGAGGAGTTATTCTTCCAGAAACTCCGGTGGGAGAAACTTCAAGAAAAATTGGAAGGATTGAAGAAACTTAAGTCCTTGCAACAAGAAAAAGACAAAATGTACACTCTTTCCATAGAATTGTTGAGTTGCAAGGCTCCATCTCCCTCTTACCCTGTCTTTCTCCATGAGTAGACAACTTCATTTCAATTAAGGGCTCTCAAGGAAGGGAGATCATTTGATTTGGCAACATCTACTCAGTTTTTGGAGACTTTTCTGAAGAGTAATTTTGAGGATTAGCATTTGTTATGTGAATTGTATTTACATGATAGGGCTTGTTATATTGACTTTCCATCTAATCCTTTACCTTTTCTGGGGGATGTTCAGTTGGGGGCATTTGCCTCTTTTGTCATTAACCATGTAAGATGGCGAGATGCTTTCCAAACCATCCTTAGGAATGAGGAGAATTCTACTCTTTGGATTAGGGGAGAACCTCAGAATCCACCAGCATTAATAGAAAATCATGCTAAATCTCTCAGGGTTCCTTCAATTGCCCGATATTTTGAGAGCCTGCGAGATCAAATCCTTACCACATGTGTCCCAATGATTCTTAATATGCAGCAGGATTCCATGGAAGGTAGTGAATACAAATGGATGTACTCTTCCTCATCTCTGAAGGAAATGGATCCATATGGCTTCGAAAATTTCAGGCAAGATTTGACAAGGATTCCTAGATATGTGCAATGCATGAAAAGGTGTGGGTCTTGGTCGATTGGTTTAAGATTCAAATTCCCTCTCATATGGTTTCCTGTGAATTCTTACAGAAACAGCTATGCTTTGACATTAGAAGAACAAGAGTTGTGGTGGGAGCATTGGATATCCTGCTATGGGTTTGTGCCTCGAGGGGAGACACCAGAACTTGCCTATAATCTTACAAATCTCCACAGATTCAACTCAGACTCAGATTTGGACTAGGGGAGGTTGTTGCATGAGGACATGCAATCGGATAGTTGGGGGGAGATGTTGGGTCTAGGAAATGCCCCTTTTTGGCCATCCTTATTACGTCATTTTGCCCTGATTTCATCTTACTTCTATAAGCTATATCCATGTCTTTCTCCATATCAATCAATAATATTGACAGGTATAATTTGTTATTGCTTTATTTATTTTATGCCTAAGATTGTTAAAGATTATGGATCTTAGTCCTTGGTTTATACTAATCTGTGTGATTCCATTTAGTCAAAATCTGAAACACAGGTGTATCATCCAATTGGCACCAGCTGTTACTCTTCTAGGTCTGATTTATCATACTCCAAGGAACAGCACATCCTCCACGCGAGCTATAAAAGATCCTCACTGTAACAGATTCCACTAAATCAGAGCCTAGCTGCGACAGACAAGTTGCATCCCAGTTGCTGAGTCTGTTGATCTATTAATTATTAGAGCAACAACATCCTTCATGATTAACAGCCTCGTTTAATATGGTTGTATCAGTTAGCTGTAAATCCGCAGCATGAAGATCATAGATCTTCATTGCTGCATGATTATAGTGGATCTGAAACTGTATTTTCCTTGTATAAATTCCAGAAGGTTTTCGTAGCATGGGGTTGGACAATTACCACTTTGTATAAGTTGTAACAGAGCACTGAGACTAACGATTTTCCATCATTAATATGAGAGAAGAGTTCTTCATTTCTATGTCTTAATTTGTTGTGATTCTCGGCGTATCTGCTAGAAGGCCAGGGCTCGCCTTCTCATAGAGATAGCTGGTTTAAGTAGGTAGAGTAGTTTAGTTTTACTTCTGTTGTGTGGTGTGGAATTATTGTAGATGTTATTGGTAGCTGTAATAGAGATTAGCTTTCCTTTTGGTAGCATGATTTCATCTTGAATAGTTGTAACAGAGTGGTGTGACAGTTGACTATGTAGGTTAATTTAGATTTATGCATGTGTGCTCAAATCAACTGTAACAGCCAAGCTCGGTTCCAATCTTTTCCAATTGTTTATGCTTTCTAGGATTTCCAGTGATTATCAGTTAGAATTCAAGCTTATGTTTAGATTATGGTTGTTGTTGTATATTCATTTGGGTTATTAGAATTGGTAGAGTGTGGTTGAGTAACAATAGCTATTGGATAGATCATTTTGGTAAAGATTGAATACTGTAGTTTGATAATTATAGGATTTAACTTCTTGCAAAAGTAATCTAGTTCAATTTCATTATTAGATCATTAAACTACTGGGTTGATTTCTGTAGGAAGATTGTTGCACTTTGGATTCTTAGATGTATGAATTAGCTTAGTCTGCTTTCTAGAGTGAGTTTGGCTGGATAGACTGGTAGGATCATTAGTTATATTTAGTAAATCAACTACTTGATCTGTTTATGCATAGATTATGCTTATTTCCTTTGAAATAAAATACCTTCCTGGGTTTGACAATTTATATTGACCATCCTGTGTGTTAACTTTAATTAATTGACATATAGGGTGACTAACAACCACATAAACAATCTTTAAACTAAAAGATGGCCTCCTTCAGTTAGAGGGGGCTCTCTCTGTAAGTTACTACCCAATGTCACTACGATAATAGCTTGACAATAAAACTAGTGGCCAGATTTATAAAATAATGGTAAAGGTTTGTAGAATTTAAATTATACAGTTGGAAAAGCAAGAGAAAGATACCATTGGGTAATGGATTCAAGGCCTGAAAATCAATACTTTATAGTCAATGGCTGGTTGGTTTCTTCCTGAAATCTGAGGCAAAGTAGGTGTTGTGTTCAACAAATAAGAATAGTAAGATGATAGTTGGAATAGAGAAGATATCCCACTACACTACAGGAATCTATCAATGGATGAATCTCTTGTGCAGCTTTAGAAGAACGAACATATAAGATTGACTACTAAAACAGAGCATCAAATGGAGACGAATTTTGTACTAGCAACCATTAACACATTACAAGCATTTACAGTGAAAGGAGCATCAACAAGAATGAATTCCTTTCACTTACTCATAGATAAATGCTAGTAGATAAACACAGTAATGGAAATGAAACACATGAAACACATACTGAAGACAACACCATGATGAATCTCAAACTCATGAGAGAGATAACTTATGCATTAACTACAAAGAAGTTTCAGAATCTTTCGTCACACAATACAATATCTTTCTTGCTTCCCCATCGAACCCCTTCTCTCCCTCCAGATATTCAAATATATAAAGTATATTTACATCAATACTCTAGCGTTTCGGTTACATTTGTTTCTTCCCAATATAGCTAGTGGTTACAAAAAATAATGACAAATACAAACCACCTCCTAATTCTTAGGATTATGTTTCTAGCTTAATGAATTATAATAAACCACATCAAATCCACATGATTTGATAGCAGAGCATTTGATCCTTCCTATTCACTTGATTCTTTGAGATGATCCATCTAGCTAACAATCAAATTAGCTTTGATTATGGTTGACTATGTAGTTTTGTAGAACTTTTGCAGAGATGCAAATGTTGGTTTGTGCAAAAGGTACTCTGCCACCAAATATGGAACTGGTAGACCTCTCTAACTTGAATTTTGGAATGATTGACTTGTCAAGTATTACTTCTACCTCATCTTCGTTGATTCCCTCAAGACCTTTCCGAAGCTTATCATCAACAAACCAAGAAACATACTCTAGGGATTTTGTATTCAAATTAATAAAGAATTCAGAAAAATGAATTTAAAGCATTTTGAAAAGATTTATCATCGCCAAATGGCATGCTAATAATTTCATCATACTTATCCTTCATATCAGAAAGGTGTTATACAAACTCCACTGAATCTTTCAGCTTCTCTGGATCAGTTACTAATTGCTTCCCTGTAACATGTAAATGAGAAGTCACAACATCTCGGATGGTTTCCATCCCAGCGGGAACACAACAAAACAAGAAATGCATGCGCCCCAAGTCTTCACACTTGTCACTCGCAAGCATACTCACCAATTGTCTTCGAAGATCTCAAATGTATTGATTTTCAAACTCTGCAAATTTCTTGTAAACTTATCTATTGACAGATAGGTTTACCTTCCTGTGGTTTGCTTGACAACCTTGGAAAATTTTGACTCAACAGCTGTATGAGTGCTTTTGACAGCTGCTAAAAATGCGTTTTGATGCTTAATCACTAGAGGAAGGCTAACATATGTTAGGGTTTGAATCTTTTTTTTGCCGCTCTCTTTTTAATTTTCTCTGTGGGTATTTATCCCACATTAGTAGGAAGAGAATCTATCAAATTCTTTATATACCACATCACTTGCTTTGCTTGGCGATGTGTAGTGCATATATGTTGTCTCTTGTGGGATCCTCCCTTAGCGTGGCACTTTGTATTTATTAGCTTGATAGCTCGTGGACTTGACTCGAATAATTGGAGTTTGGGCCAATATATGTTGTAAATCAAAATAATTACCCTGCATAATCCCGAGAGCCAAAATTGACTATAAAAACCAAATAATTTTTTTATTTTTTATTTTTTCAAACATATAAATTTTTCCCAAAGCCATATTTTTTGTCTTTTGCAACACTTGTGCCAACATCCGAGGGATAATGCTTTATTTGGTCGAGTTTGAAACTTCTACAGTGACTAATGCTCTATTTTGACTACCAATGCTACGAAAAGAAATTTTGGCATAAAAATTATGGAGTGCTAATAGTCAATATGTGCTAACTTTAATTATCCATCACATTACATTATACTAAGAAGAATTATCAGATGTTGTGATCATATTATATTATTCCGGACCAAATGATCATATGCTAAAGTAATTCACTTTAGAGGTGATCAATCTCTAAAGGAGACTTAATAGCAATCTGGTGATCATGGTTAATAATATATCACACAACATTATATGTTTTTAACAAGTAAAGCATGACCTTTATATGGAAGTTCCACCTCTATACGGGAGGTCCATCTCATGGATACCTTTATACAAAAGGTTCACCTCTATATGGGAGGTCCATCTCATGGATACCTTTATATGGAAGGTTCAAAGGATAATCATGACTTGATACACACAAGTTTAGAGCCCTTTCCAACAAGAATTTACAACATCATTACTTTGATCAATTACCTCTATACGGGAGGAATAACTTTTACACAAAAGGAAATCAAATTGCTCACCTCTATATGGGAGGATCAATCTTGACTACACAAGATTGGTTTGGAGAATGTCTCCTGTTGTTGTATATTTAACAAATTTTACTCCATGCTTCTTCTGGTGTGACATCTTGTAAAGCTTTAGTGGGGGTATGATTAACTATGTAATTTTCACAATTTATGGCTTCGGCCCAAAATTGAAGACTTAGTACCTTAGCTTGAAGCATACAATTAGCCATTTCTTTTAAAGTGCGGTTCTTCTGCTCAACTACACCATTTTGTTGTGGTGTATATGGAACGATATATTGTTGTTGGATTCCTTGTTCAGTGCAGAAAGTAGTGAACTTGTTGTTAACATATTCTCCACCATTATTAGATATTAACTTTAGAATTTGATGACCATATTGTTTTTCAACAAGGGCTTTGTAAGCCAAGAACATGTTAAATACTTTGCTCTTACATTTTAGGAAATAAACCCAAGTGCATCTAGATTAATCATCAATGAAAGTTAAGAAATATTTGAAACTAGAAAAGGAAGCAAATGGAACAAAGTATTTACAAGCTCCAAGGGGGTTGAGGAGTGCCAAGAGGCACGTTTGTCAAAACTGTCTTGATGATGTTTTTCGAGTACACAACCGGAACAAACACCATCCCTGCAAGATACTATCAGAAGACCTGTCATTTTTTGAAGAATAAGTTGGTTGAGAGGGTTTGGGACGCCTGTTTGGATTATTGTTGCGAATATTTTGCTTCTTGGGATGCTTGGAATTCTCTTTATGTTGTGCTAGCAAAGATTTTCCAGATGTATCTGCATTGCTAATCATTTCAAGATGTATGAGATTATCCTTCTCTCTAACCAAATAATCACAAAAGGATTCAAGAGTAGGCTCTTTATAGTTAGTTGGATCTAAAGTTTTTTTCATGGAATAAAATGTAGATACAAAATCAGAATATGCAAGTCCAAGTTTGGAAAGAATATGATAAATGTATTGTTTTTCTTCTCTTTTAATTTTGCATTCTGCCCATAAGAGTCTAAGAGTTTTTTACATAGATAGATAATCTTGAATGCATGAAAAATCAGTTGGATTTAAGAAAATCAACTCATTTTCTAGTTGATGACCTCAAATTTCATTGTGTTTACCAAACACAGACTCCAATTTTTCCCAAGCTTTATCTTGTTCATCAATTCCAGATATGTGGAATCATAAATAAATATAGATTGACGTTCCAATCAATCCACATGCTTCATCACATTTATTAGCCCATTTTATTTTCTTATCAGCATCAATGGGCTTTGTTTATTTCCCTGAGGGAATTCAGTAAAGTCCCCTACTTCGTAGGACATCCTCCATACGATATTTCCATGAGAAATAGTTGGAACTAGTAAGGATAATATCAAATGGGGTGTCCATACTGTAAAATGAAGGTCGTAAAAAAAACAATGGTTTGGATGCAAAGATATCGAAAAACCAGGTTGTTTAAAAAAACACGACACTAAAAAATGACTATGGATGAGGAAGTTATGCTTGATTGAAAAAAAGGTTGCAGGTGACCCCAACAGATATGAGGCAAACAAAGGATTGGCCCAACTGAAGAAAAAAAAGACCCCCCCCTATTCCAAAGATTAACCTTTTAAACTCACTTTACAATAATGTTGCTTTATGTGAACCACTTTTGTAAAAAAATGGAGTTTCACTTTTACAATAATGTTACTTTAAATATTGTATGCAAAAAAACTAAAAAAATTTAAGTGACTCACTTTTATAATTTAAGGAGATGCACTTTTACAATAAAGTAACTGAAAAATAGAAATTACATGCAATTTTAGAAAAGTAACTAACAAGGCGACTTGAAGTCAAGACCTCTTATTAAATAAAGTAACTTTTAACCAAGTGAGCTAATATTAAAAGGTACGTAAAATATGGAAAGGAGGAAGGGGGATTTTTTTTTAATCTTTTGTCTCGAACTTCATGCTTACCAGAAAAAATACCTTTTTCCTACAAATCACTTAACATAAACTGAAACAAAAGCAAAAAAAAAAAAATAATATGCCTCAAATTTTGGGTTGGACCTCGTTAGCTTGCCTAGACTATATATGTTTTCTCTTTCTGATTTTCTGTGGTCGCATGAAATGCACGACAAAGAGCATACGAAGTAAAGAAAACCCTTTTTCTTGTCTTTCTTCGTATGCTCTTTTCTCTGCACCTTGCTCAAATACGATTCTCAGAAACTTGAGACAAAAGAGAAGAGGCTCACTGGAACTGAGAACGTGTTCGTCTTTGATCTCTAGGATCACCGGCAAGATCACCAGTTCTAAAACTTCGCTTTTGTAAGAGATTTGATGAAAATCTCTTGGCCTGTGAGCCTAACTCGGCATTTGTGCCATCTTTGGCCTGTGATCCTAATTCAACACTTGTTCCTTCTTGTACTCCCAACTTCCTTGACAACATTCCAATTCCAGTTTCTGATGATGATAGTGAGGATGAAAATCCACCTCTGCCTGCTCATTTTCCTCCAGTTGCACCAACACAATCACTTCCTCGATGGGTGCATTCAACATGTGAAGCAGTTGGTGATCTTGTTGGCTCTGATACCATGTCTGACTACAAAGGATAATTCCAAAAGACCGAAAACCTAGAGCATTCACTTACACAAATAGATCACATATCAATACACCGATGTTTTCACGTGGTTTAAACCCTCAAAATTGAAACACCCCACGGCCCCAGCCAAATAGCTACTTAAGGCAGCTTATTATGAAAAATAAATAAAGTTACATATGATCTTCTCATAATCGATCAACTAGAAAGTGACCCTCCATGCTATTTAAATAGATATCATGGACCAATTAGGTATAAGTCACGAATCAAAGGTAGTTATGATCTAAGAGAAGTTGAACCGTCGGATCACTCTATGTCTAGAACATATCGTGACCATCAGATTAGATATTTACAAATGTATACTAATGCATACTAAAGAAACACACTTTTCCTAATGGATATATTATAACAATTTTATCTTAACTAACTCCTAAGTGTCTAAATATCCTAACAAGGTGTTCCCTCCTTTAGTAGAAACCAATGCAAGCATTGTTGTCCCAAACTCCACAACTTCACACTTCTACTGACTGGAACCTAAACACACCATAAATAATTCGACCCCACTAATGTATATGAAAACAAACACCTAAAATAAAGTTCTGTAGAAAAATATGAAAGTGATTTCTTCTTTGAATCAATTTCCATGAAGCACCGTGAAGAGATCTAGATGAATCATCTCCTCCTCTCTACTAGCTAGAGGAATATTTCACCACAAAAACTAGTTCACAATTGCAAGGAGAACATCTCCCAATATTTAAAAGCCACAAGAGATCCCCTATTAAAAATCAAAATGTCCAAAATCCATTTCCCAAGAGGCTTGTATCCTTTTTATAGATTCCATTGATCCCTTTCCCCCTCATTCTAGAATTATCTCACAAAATATTAATTAATGATATTTTCATGAGAAAATGATTATTTGGGCCCTTAACTCACTCTCTAATGTTATTTTGAACAAATAATACTCTACCTTCTTTGGAAATCTGAATTATATATGTGTGGACAACTCATGTGGGCCCACCTACCACCTCATGCACCCTCCTTGGTGAGTTCCACTCTCTAGTTTTCCTTCCTTAGCTATTTTTAGGACTTGATACTTGTCATAAGTTTTCATAAATACCTTTTTCTTTGATTCTAGTATACTCTCCCTCATTTGGTGGGAGTTACACTTCACATGACTTCTTCCACCACTAATGCACCCCTCCCAATTATTTTTATCTTGCCTCATAATTCACAAGATTCCTTGGGAGTTACTACTCCACTAGTGTGCCCTTCTTGTCCACATTGGTTTAATGTCACATTATTTGTAAATTTGGACATCATAATTCATAGATTTATGGCCCACATCACCCCCTTAATAATTTTTCATGAAACTTACAAGTTGAGTTAGCCATTTCCTCCACTAGTCTAATGGAGTGGTTCATAGAAAAATATTTTGGGACATTACAATCATCCTGGCTCAAGATTACTTGTCCTCCAGCAATTGAAATTTGGGTGTGGTGCATGTTCTCCTTCCCCAATATCTTATGCACACATAATTTTATGGTATCATTCCTTAGAGATGACTGTGAAATTTTCCAAAGCATATCTAGAGACAAAATTAATCATCACTTAGTTCATAGAGATGCACATGAAAATAAAGAAGATAAAATGTGCAAGAACACCAGAAGATTGGAGCTCAATTGGAATACTTTACATGCATCTATTAATCAACAGTGTGTATACATTTATAATACATCCTCAATGGAGAAATTCATGATCCTTAGGAGGCATTTGGAATCCACACATGTGGAAAGCTTATCTTGGAAGATTCACATCACTAGACATGAGCATCAGTGCAACTCTGATGAAATGGACAGTTAAATTGATGGTAGGGAGTAGTTAACTGATGATAGGTGACTTGGAGGGGACATTAATCAGTTGACTGACTATTTCTAGATCAAAATGGGACATTGGGGAGTTTGGAGGCTCAAAATAGAAAAGAGAGGATCGCAGGAGGGAGCATGAATGAGTTAACTATAAGTGGTCTTCGGTGATGAAATCAAGGAAGGTGCTCAGGATCCCTAAATTTAAGGAGTCCCCTAAAATTTAGGAAATTGACTCAACATGTCACAAAAATCATGCATTAATGGTAATGAGGCTAAAGATGACAAATCAATAGCTGATGATAATCACAATGGTGAGAACTATGCACTAGGAAGTAAACTAGGGTGTCTATGCACTAGGAAAAACAAAAAAGGTTTTATGGCTAATATCTAGATGGGTAACTTATCCCAACAATGACTACATTATAATGTGGTAATTTCCAATGGACCAAGTCATCAACTTTATACTCCACCATCTAAACCATACTAAGGCTTAAAATTATGTCATGGTTCCAACCCAACCGAAAAGAAGTGAACCATCCTCTTCTCAATACATAGTCCTTCAAGGTACTGACATAGGAAGAAATATCACCACTGCCAATAAGAAGAGTGACTCTACACTGCAACCATTCAATCAACTACCCAATAAGATAATATACTAAGAATATCATCTTGTGAAATCCAAGACTGACTCATACCTCCATCCTATTGCTAAAAATATACCCAGGAATGTAACTCCAAGATCCCCAGCTCATCTCAGAAAGGTACCACCATGCATCCCACTATCATGCTCCATCTTCCTCCTCCTCTCCTGGATCTCCAAACTGAAAAAATATGTAAAAATTGAATCCACCTCCATAGATAATATCCTACATGGGAATCCAAGTGAAGGCTACCATCCACCTACATGGGAATCCTGGTCATGACTCTGGGTTTCTCATGAAATCTAAACATCTCCTCAAGAGATAGCTCCACCTCCCCTACTTTCCTATCACCAACCCAGCTGAAACAATTAATTCCAATAGTGATCCCAGTGTCCCAAATGAACCTTAGAAATGCATAATTCGTATTGCATCCATCTCTACACTACATAGTATCCACCCAAAGAGCCTCATGTAGTCTCCCAAGCCACCAAGTAGGAAAATATTATATTCCTCCATCATAAGGTCTCCCACCTAGGAAACTAATCCACTTCTCCCCATGGATAGGCTACTGAAAGAGATGGTTGGATACACGTTCGATGCCATCTGCTAAACTATTGGACCAAGTAATACTAGGATCCCACTATCTATGTTACACCCCTTTGATCATCACTGTCATCTGAAACAATCCAACACTTTGAAGGATGCCAGGATCCCACCACCAAATTGGAAGTTCATCACTCTTAATGTTGATTCAAACCCTTGTGAGCCTATCCAATAAAACATGAAGATCCTCTTGCGCACTATGTACACTGGTCCTCTAGTTCACATCACTTTCACATGTCCCATCCAACCGACTCAAGTGAAACTCCCATGCCCTGCCATGAATGATGTAGGCATCAGACAATAACCATACATGCCTATATTGATGCTCACAAGACTGGAAATAAAATGGTGTGACAAACATCCTTGTACTAATACAAGTTGAACTCAACCTACCTTGTGTCTCCATCTTTGTTATGGACCTATCCACCTAATCCATTTATGCGAATACTCCTCTGCTAGTTGGTCCATAAAATGTGTACACATATTCCTCCCCCATGGCTAAGTTTATCGCCCATAGAGGCAGCTCAGGATCCTCCTAATGCAAAACAAGTACTTGGTCAACATTCTCCATGTCAACTCTCTCCTCAAGTACCTCCAAATTTGAATTCTCCTCATGTTCAAATCTCACATGAGGCTCCTCCATCGATCCATGAATGCAATCAACCATGTACAATTGGTTTTCTGAAGTGTAGGAGGAAAGGTGTAGTCTTTCCAACTTCCTACGAAGTTGTTCAACCTCTATATCTGATTCTTGAAGTGTTTTTTGTGTGCTCTTCAAGAAATCATGGGTGATCTCAAGCTCATGGGTGAGCCTATCCACTTCCTCTTCTTCTTCCTATAGTGCACTATGGTAAATATCAACAATCCTAAGAAGAAGATCTCCATCGAAAATAAAGTGTAAGTATTTTTCCTTCATGACTTCCACTGCCTTCCAAATTGATTCAAAATCTACAAGGGAAGATTCTACTTTCAAACTATCATCTACTCCTGAAGCTCTCCAACAACAATTTGTCACCAAGGAATTTGTGTCATCAAATTTTTTTATCGATGTCCTAATTTATTCTTCTCTTACCTTCAATTTCCTAGCAAAAATATGTGGCTCATGGGGAAATTCCTCCACTAAATTTATGATTTGTTTCCTTGTACCCACTCTATGCCCAAAACTTGTGTCATGTTCACATATTATAATGGATGAGATAAAAAAAATAAAAATAAATAAATCTCGTGGCATGAATCTGCAGCACATAATTCATCTTCAACTTCCAAATATATAAAGCCAACATTAGAATAATCTACAAGGCTATCATTATTACATGAAATGGTTTCTATGTCATACTGCTGCAAGGAAGTATGACTGCTAAAAAAATCAGAATTGTTAACATACCTTGGTGTTATAGTTTCATCATTCCCATGTGGTCCATCCGTGGTGGTATGCTCCTCCATTTTGTGATCAACTTGTAGACTCAAGGTTGCAATAATGGATTCCTTTTGATCCAAAATATCCTATGGATGAAGAGATTTTATGGGCATGGCTTCATTTTCCTCCTCATGGCCATTTGAAGGATGAACAAAGACAACATATTTACTGCTTCCTGATCCAATGTTATCATAAGAACCCTTGGTTTCTCTCTTTGTATAGGTACCAAACATCCTCGCCATAATTGTTGTCGAGCATTATGGTAGCAAGGATTTACAAAAGTGCAAATTATGCTCTAGATCCTGGGTGATTCCATGAAGATGGGTAACTATTTTTGGCCAAATATGGCGATGAAAAACGAAAATTTTACCCATGTATTAAATTGAAGCCCTCGAAACTCATATTTTCCACCTGAATTTCGACATGCGGTTAAAAAATGAAATGTAGAGAATTATGTTTGCTTTCCAATGATATTTTTTTCGAAATATACCAATGTCATTTATCGTGTCAAATTTTCATTTAATGAAACGTGTGTACTTAAAAAATTGAAGAGAAATTAACAAGTGGTTTGTGTGTGTGCACAATAATTTAATGTTAATGTAATAATTTTTAAAAATGAAATATGTGAACGTGATCTAGACAGAATGCACTAGTGCTTACATATTTTTCTTTTATTTTTTCTCGAAAAATTATATTTATTATTATTTTTTGAAACTGACCAGTGAATATTTTAGTCACATTTTGCACACATGTGTGTGTGTGCACCAAATCTTTTGATTGTTTACATAATTTGAAAAACTAAAAAAACCATTTTGAAGAGGACGCACTTATCTAGTGCTTGTGTATTTTTTTTAGATGTGTATCTTGAATGTTGTTGATTTATCTTTGATCTCAATCGAAGTTTTCGACAAGGTTTTTTAGGGAAAGTCTTAGTAGAAATTTAAAAACAAAAGACATACGAAGATAAAAATTCGTAAATTTTATATATATGGATAGAGGATTCATTGATGAATACAATGGTATCAATTCTGCCCATTAATGTGCATTTAATGACATAGTTTGAGCCTCTGAAAGGAAGACAAAAATTTCTTTCTGCAGTGAAAAGGGATCTCGGCCTGTTTTTTAGGCCCTTGATCGAGGTATTTGAAATACCTCGCTTGAGGGATAAATGAAACCGTGATCAAGGTATTTTAAAACCCTCGATCGAGGGCCTAAAAAACAAGTTGCGGGCCTTTTTATTTTTTTCAAAAGCTAGATCTAGCTTTCAAAAGCTAGATCTAGCTTTCAAAAGCTAGATCGAGCTTTCAAAGCTAGATCAAGCTTTTAAAATCTAGATCAAGGTCTTGTTTCAACCCTCGATCGAGGTTTTGATAGCTTGATCGAGGTCTTGTTTCAACCCTCGATCGAGGTCTTTTAAAGCGATCAATCAAGGTCTTTTAAAACCCTCGATCAAGGGCTTTAAAAGACCTTGATCAAGGGTCCATGACACAAATTTTTGGCACTTCGCTTGCCAAAAATCGTGAACCACCTTCATGGATCAACCCTCCTATTGTAACTTCTTTGGTTTCTTTAGTAACTTCTCATGGTTCTTCCTTATCATTCCCCATTCAATTTTCTCCTCCTTTATGGACGAGATAGTATGGAAATTGGTTAACCTTCTTCCCTCTTAAAGTCTAACTCTTGAAGGGACCTCCTCTTCACTTTCCAGATGGTATATTCTATCATATAAGAAATCATCCCACTTATGTGGATCATGAAAACCTCCATCAATAATTGTATTTCTTTCATTGTCATCCACCAAAGAATTGAAACCATCCTCAAAAAATTACTCTTCCCATGCTAAATTCTCTTCTTAAGCTCCCATGCATCCAGTTCCAACTCATCATCACTCCGTACATCCATGTATGCAATCCTTATTCAATTTTTTTCTTTAGTTTCCATAGCTATCTAGGAACCTTGTTATGATACCACTGTAAGGTACCCAATTAAAAATTTAGGCACATTAACTCCAACCTTCCAATAGAGAGTAAATTGATCCCCAATTTTATCCAAATAATGGCTTTATTATGTGTACCAGAATATGAATAATGTGTTGTAGACCAAGGTATATTATCAAAGAACTGTAATGTGTTCAATCAAATCCCTGATCCAATAAGATCTATCAACTCCAACACAACCCTAGAGAACCACTAGGTTTGAAACTAGGACCACTAGTTCAAATCTAACCACACAGAACACTAGGTTTCCAACTCTTTCCAAACACCTCCTAACAGACTCAACTCTTTCCCAAATAGCTTCAAATTGACCCTAACACTCCACAACACACCCAATATTACCACTAACAAACTCCGAATAACTTTATGGAATCCTTGAACACTTTACGCAGACATTTATAACTAAGGGTGTGTTAGCATAATTGTACAGATTGACACACTGGTAAAATGATCATATCTCGGACATACAAAAACCTTTTTGAGTGAAATAAAAAGTGTTTCCTAATGGAAAATACACTACTGATGAAATTAAATAGGGTTTATAACCCAAAAATACTCATAAATGTCAAACCACAAAGTATCTTTCGACCCCCAAAACCCAGTGCAATATTTAGAACACCCACAACAATAAAGCTTCCAAATGGACACAAAAACTTCCAAATACCTTTGAACTGGGACAACTATATTAGTAACAGATATAATATATTCATATGAATGAATCAAACCCACTCATTAATTTTTCACATCCATACATTCACAAATCTACACATAGATTTGCAAATCTACACATAGTTTGACCAATGCTTGAATAATGGAAAATATAAGAGGAATAACACTGTGATTTTAATTAATAATGGGGAATGTATATATATTACATCAATGAATTCTATATAATCTCTAAATATAGAAGAATATTGTAATGTCCCCACTCAAATAAATTCCAAAAGGGGGGAATTCCACCAATCTACTAGTTTCCTAGGTTGGGTGGAGACATTAAATTTGGAATAAGGAGACTAATAAACCCCAAATGGTCTTTAGCTTGAAATAAATATATTAAGAGGGGATAAATAAATATTTATGATGAGAAAATAAGATGGCACTTTGTCATGGAGACACATGGATGGTGTGGGACCCACACAAAGCTAGATTTCTCATGCCACATGGCATTCCACTCTCACCCATTTGAATCCAAAGTGGAGTCCATTATTCTTGGGGGATTTGGAAGGGCATAATACTTGGCATGACTCAATGAGTTTTAAATGTAGAGGAAGACTAACTCCCATGGAAGAGGAAGAGGCATTTTGGAGCTAGTGGGACACTTGGGCTAGATTCCCTAGCTTCTATGACACCAATGATGAAGATGCTTATGACACTTATGACAAAATCAGACCTGATGGATGAAATAAGACATGCATGACATGTCAGGGAAAACAAATCCTCCAAGAAGGTGCACAAGGGAGTTAGCCCAGCCAAGGAGACACCTACTCGAATTGAGGGAAGGAGGAGGCTAGAATTGGAAGGACAAGTGGCATACTTGGGAATCTATTCCCAAATGGAGTTAGCATGAATCTCATGGATGGAATTCGAGTTAGGGAAGCCTCAGGAATTTTATAAAAGTTAGGAACAAATAAGAAGACCAACTTTTGATCATTTTACATTTTGCATTTGGAGAGAAGAGTTAGTCTACTTGCCTTAGCACAAATTTCGAGGTTGAAAGATTCCCATCCTAATTGGAAATTGGAGAGAACATTCAGACATTTCATTTGGAGATACAATGGAGTCTTTAGTTATAGGTTGAAGCTACAGGGAAGCTCATGTTTCATTCATCTACAACTTGTTCTTGCATCTCTTTCACATTTTCTTGCATATTTGGGCCCCTGGAGGAATTGTGCCTTTACTAAGATGTTGATATCTTTGTGAGAGTACAATAATCTCCATTTATTTGTATTCTGATATATATACTCTGTATTTACTTCTCATAAGACTCTCAGGTCGAAATTCTAAGTGAAACTATGTAAAAAATACCAAACAATGCATAAATGATGCCATTTTCCCTATATCTTGTTGTTGGAGCTTTAAGAGACATTATTTCGAATTGTATCATTCATTCTCTGTGATTTTGTTGTTTTATGGAGTATACTTAATGTTATGAAGAAGTTTCATTAACATGGCACAAGTCTTTGGCACCTAAATTTCGAATTTCATAACATATGGTGAAATTTACTAGCTTTCCCCCCTATGTGAAGACTTGCATATAAATATTTGATTTAATGGAGTTGAAGAAGGACATAGGAACTAATTGAGGATACATTGGGGAGATAATTAGATCCATTTATCAATACCATATCTATTTTATGAAATTTGGAAGGGATTAACAACATTTGGAGATCCATCTTTGACCACTACCCTTGGGGGTTTTGAAGCTCGATTTGACTAGTACATTTCCCTAATTTGTCCAAATTGTAAATGAATGTTGCAGAAGTGTTTTAAGGGATGTTAAGCATCCATAAGACTAATTTATATGTCTGAATACCTTCCAAACTCATTCAGACCCCATTCGGAATCATTTGGAGCCATGTGGAAGCAATTGAGTTATTACTAGTCTAAGGGTCGAATTGGCCAAAAATTATAATTTTTCCTAGTTTTTACAAATTCTTAAAAATGGACACTACAAGTGGTATCAGAGCATGGTCCTTTCACCTGATGTGTATGACCATTTATGAAGTCAAGAAGCCAAAGAAACAACTCCCACCCTTACAATTTGAAACTGAAAGTGTTTTTGTTGAAGAGGAAGAAGAAGGAGAAGGGGTGTATTCTATTGAAACTATGGATAGGGATGAGAAGGGAGCCTCAAAGGATAAAGAGAAATTTACTAAATTCATGAAACAATTCTTTGAATACATGACAAACTAGATCATGAAAGGGTTCGAATTGTTGGCTAGTCAACTTGGAAGCAAAGGAGCAATAGAAGGCAGCAATAGTTCTTCTTTCGAGGAAAAGAAGGCAATGGGTGAAAAAAAATTCTCAAGGACAGGACCTCATAATAGACCTAATGAATTTCAGATTTCAGCAGGCCTACTACACCTAAATTTATTTAGTTCAAAGAAGAACCTAACACCCAATTTTATATGCAGGAGATTGTAAAAGAATGCGAAAAGTTGAGTGAAGATTATAGAAGGACTCTACCCTTTGAGCAATACTTTAATGTTGCAAGAAAACTCAAAATGAGGGAAGGTAATAGGAATCCATTTAAGAATAAAGAATTGAATTGTGCCATTGTTAAAATTCCCCTTCCCACTTTTGATGGCTCACCCCAAAGTTCTACAAATATTTGGGTACAAAAACTAGATGTTTATTTTCAGCTGAAGCCAATGGTGGAAGATGATGCTTTAAAAATGGCTATTTTGCATTTAGAAGGGGAAGCTAATGATTGGTGGTTCCATGGTATGAAAACCTTGGGACATGATCAGGTTAAAACATATGGATAATTTGTTGATAGGGTATTAGAAATATTTGAGCAAAAGACCTAGAATTGTCTTTCAAAAAACTAGCCCAATTGAAGCAAGTTAGAACCCCTGCTGAGTATATGTTGGAATTCCAAAACTTATCAGTTAAGGTGGCTGATATATCTATGGTAAGATTAGTATTGATATTTTCTAAAGGCTTGGATGAACCCTTAAAGGGTTTGGTTAAGGCCCACAAACCTAATTCATTGAGGATGCCATGAACTTGACAAGAGACCTACAAAATGTGCTACCTAGGACAAGGTTTTCTCCCAAGCCTTACTTCCCTTCCAAGTTCAGATTTGAAAAGAAGACACGGAAAAGAGATACATTTGGAAAGGATAAGAAAGAAGGAGCAAATAGGGAAGGACTCAGAAGAAATAAATTGTGCTACACATGCTTCCAACCATGGGTACCAGGGCACAAATGTGCTAAGGGGAAAGCACAATATATTGAATTATTTTCTGATAATGAGGAGCATGAAGGGGGTATGGAGAAAGAAGTACATATATCAGAATAAGATGAGGGATATGATACAACAGAAGAAGGGAAACAAGAATAAAATCATCCTTCACTTGACAAAGAAAGTATGGTAGTACTTTCAGTAGTGCCTCGTTTTCACACTATTCGATGCAAGGGAGTGTTACAAGGGAAAAGGGTCTCAGTATTGGTAGATGGAGGAGCCACACATAAATTCATTGATTTAGACATGGTGGAGAGGAGAAATATACCTACTTAACCATTCGATGGGTTCACAGTCATCATTCTATGCCACAACACTATGGAGTGCAAAACATGGATTCCAAAGCTAGAAATCACCATAGGTAATTACACTTTTTTTTATACCTTTTATGTGGTTGATGTTGCTAATACTAATGTGGTCTTTGAATTTCAATGGTTGTACTCTATAGGGGAGCATACATTGAACTATATAATTCCTGAAATGAGATTCAAAGATTCAGAAGGAAAACAAAGGGTTGTGAGAGGGTAGCACACCTATCCGAAATGAGTAGTGACTTCCCACATTATGAGGTATATATTGAGACATGGAGATATTGAATGGGCTACTGAATTTTGCATTACTTCACCCAAACCAAAAATAAATATTTCAGAACATCCAAAGGAGATAAGGAAACTACTACACAAATATGCAAAGGGTTTTGGAGACCTCCCTTCTGGAAGGCCACTTGATAGAGGGGTTGAGAACAACATTGTTTTGGAGGAGGGAACTTAACCAATACAAATTACACCATATAGACATCCCAAAATTTTTAGTGAGGAGATTGAAAAGGATATTCAAGAACTCTTGGAGTTGGTACTCATTAGACCAAGCTCTAGTCCCTATGCTTCTTCAGTGGTTTTGGTGAAAAAGAAGGATGGGACCTTGAGAATGTGCATTGATTTTAGAGCCCTCAACAAGAAGACAATCAAAAATAGATATCCCATACCAAGAATGGATGAGCTCATGGATGAGCTACATGGAAAAAAATTATTCTCAAAAATTGATCTTAGATCTGGTTACCATCAAATTCAAACGAAGGAGGAGGATGTGCCTAAAACAGCTTTTCGATGTCACTATGGCCATTTTGATTTTCTTGTCATGCCTTTTGGTTTGACCAATGCTCCAGCCACATTTCAATCATTCATGAATCAAATATTTAGCAAACATCTCTGTAATTTTGTTTTGGTTTTCTTTGATGACATTCTAATTTACCGCAAAACATGGGAGGAACACTTGCACCATCTAGAAGTTGTCTTGAAAATTTAGCATGATCAATCTTTGTTTGCTAAGTTGTCTAAGTGTGAATTTGGGATGAAAGAAGTTTTATATCTTGGAAACGTCATTGGGAAAGATGGAGTGAAGGTACACTTGGAAAAAATAAGAGCTATTCTTGAATGGCCATCACCCAAAAACATCACAACACTGAGAGGATTCATTGGAATATGCACTTACTACATAAAATTTGTGAAAGGGTTCTCTAAATTGACTACTCCACTTATTGATTCGACCAAGAAGGATGCATTCAAGTGGGATGAAGAGGCTAAAAAGGATTTCCAAAAAATGAAAGAGGTAATGAGTAGTTGTCCAATACTTGCATTACCTGATTTTACTAAACCATTTGTCTTGGAATGTGATGCATCAGGAGAAGGGATAGGGGCTGTCCTAAAACAAATCAACACCCTATAGAATTTGAGAGAAGAAAGTTACAACCACATGAGAAGCTATATTCCATTTATGACAAATAAATTTTAGCCATCATGCATGCCTTGGCCAAGTTTAGACAATACTTGGTGAGAAACAAGTTTGTGGTCAAAATTGACCATAACAGTTTGAAGCATTTTCTCACACAAAAGGACCTCAATGAAAGGCAACAAAATTGGGTAAGCAAAGTCCAAGATTTTGATTTTGAAATTGAATATGTTAAGGGAAATAATAATATTGTAGTAGATGCATTATCTAGAAGGCCCTCATTTTCTCTTATGGACATTTCAAAAGATTGGAAAAATATGCTAATAGTTGAATATGCCAAAGATAGTTTTGCTTATGGTGTGTTAGATGGGGTCAAAGGTGATGATAGGTACAAGGTTTTGGATGGTATAATCTGTTGATGTATATGTAACTTCGGAATGTATTTCACATATATGTATATTGTATTCCTATAGAGATGGTATTATTCCTCTATAAGGAAGTGTCGTCATTTATATTGTAAGTGTCGTAACTTATACTTGATGGGTTATTAGACCACCTTATTTGGGGTCGGCCCTGTATAAGTCATGTGGGTCAAAGGGTTATTAGACCACCCTATTGGGGGTCGGCCATGTGGGTCAAAGGGTTATTAGACCACCCTATTGGGGGTCGTCCCACTCAGCATTATGTTATGTGGTAAAGTTCGAGCCTACATGAGTTAGGTAAAAAGGCAAGTCAAGTCAAGTATAAATAGAGTGCGGGAGGCACTCTATTTACTCACTCACTTCTCACACATGCACTCAAGGAGGAGTGGCGCACTTATGGAGGAGGAGGATCTGCTGCTAGGTTGTGTCTATCTCTCATGGTTGGTTGTATCATTGCTCTATCTATCTCTGAGGAAGTTATTGGGGTTTTTCACCTTTATGGTTTTCCCCAAGTAAATCTTTGTGTCTCTTGTGTGCTTGCATTATTGTCTCCATGATTGATATGCTGTAGATATGCTGTACATGTTGTTCTCTCAGTTAATATCCTAGATCATATTGAAGTAAATTCAGAAAATTTAACATGGTATCAGAGCTAGCCTGAAAGAAGGCATGATATGGCATGTATGACACTTGTTGCACTTATGATGCTAGGGCTTGATATAGCAAAAACCAGTCATCGTAGCACTTTCGCTATAAATCCGTTTTGGCGAAGTTTTAGGATCTGAAATTGTTACAGGCCGAAGCTAAGATCTCCAGGTACCTTGTGTCAAAAGGAAAACCTCTAATTCGTTGTACTTTGTGATTTATGATCTGTACAATATAGGGTTTCTGCCTCTTCCAGATCTGAGTCAAAATCAGGTGACCTTGGGAAAAAGGTCATATCTTGGGATAGGAAGCTCCAAATGAAATTTCGTAAAAAGTGACAGGTAGTACACAGTATGTACTATCTCAGAAAACTTTTTTAGAGGCCGAAGTTGAACCAGTGACACGTGTCACGCCGTACAAGTTCGCTCTCCTGTATTATCCTATAAACAGGTCATGTTGCGACATTTGGCATAACTCTCTCTCAGAGAGTCCAATTGAGGTCATACCTATCAGGATGGAAAGGTAACAGGCCGAGATATCTCAGAAACGTTTTTCAGAGGCCGAAGTTAAAACAGTGACACGTGGAACGCCGTACAAGTTCACTCTCCTGTTTTATCCCAAAACAGGTCACGTTGCGACATTTGGCATAACTCTCTCTCAGAGAATCCAATTGGGGTCAGACCTGTCAGGATGGAAATATAACAGGTCAGGATATCTCAGGAAACTTTTTCAGACCCTGTGGATCAAAAATTTCAGAGTTACACCAGAAACAATCAGGTACATATTTCTGTCAAAACAGAATTATTTTTTGGTACCTTCATTCATGGCTTCCGGAATTTAGGGCTTTGGAGAAAGTTGAAATTTTTGTAATCGGAGATCACGGATGGATGCTACTCATCAAAATAGAAATTTAGAAACCAAGATCAGAATTTTTGGTGGGGCAGAAGGCCGGGCTTGATTAAACCCTAGTTCGGGACTTTGATCAGAAAAGTTGAAAATTAGGGCTTCTGTAAAAATGGGAATTTTTGAAATCTGTGACCACGGCTGGAAGCTCCTCAGAAAAATAGAAGCTTAGAGCTTTGGATCAAAAATTTTGATGGGGCAAAAGAGTGGGCTTCATCAAACCCCAGTTTAGGGTCATGTACAGTGATTTCGGAAGTTTCAAAGGAAAAATTGAGGAGTGAAACTTTGCAGTTTTCAAATTCTGAATATACCAGTTTGATCAGCTCATCAAGGCGCATATTCCTATCCTTTCGGAAGTTTGAAATTAAAAATTTTGAATTTTTGGGGTTTCTCTGACAAACCCATATCCAGCTCCAGGTCCAGTTCTTGCAAATCAAGTGGATTGGGTTAATCCTAGAAGAAGATGGATTGATCATCTGCATGAGTGAAGAAGTTCCTGTTTCAGAGGGAGATGAGGCTAAGGTCTTACATAAGAAGATTACAAGCAATCTCGACAGGTATGTCTCATCAAGGTATGTTTCGATATTTGTCCATGATTAAGTTTTTGGTATGTTTGTCTTCATGTTATTACGGTTAGTACAATTTTGATTTTAGATTTGTCGTATCACCTTAACAAAATTATGAATGCATGATAGAAGATATTCATTGGTTAGGGTGTTGACACTTATGATTGAACTAATACATTATGGTGTTGTATGAGGTTTATGTTGTCTACTAACATGAAAGGTACACCAAGAAAGACAAATCATGTTCTGTTCCAAGAACATATGATCATGATAACATGAGGACAAAGATTCATCCATTCTCATGGATCTCATAGAAGATCCATTTACGAGGTATGTATAACTTGGTTTTGTAATAGTTAACTTATGAGATATACAGGTTACTAGCACAAGTCATTGAAGAAGAACAAGAAGACATCATGTGAGTATGTTAGACTTAACTAGCTAGCATGCTAATCCAGGTATGTTTTTCCTATATCAAGCTAGAATCCTACCTTGGTTTAGGATCTTATATTGTTGTGTTGTTAATAATGATTACTCATGAAGTCATAAGTTTGAATAATCATGGTTGTATGCATATTATGTTTCTTACCATAATTGATGATATGACTAACCAGAAGAATCATGATGGTATAGGTTTGAATAATCACAGGTTTTATGGATTTTATATCTCTTATCTTGATTGATGATTCAACTAACCTGAATAGTCATAGGTTTGAGTAATTACAGGTTTAGACATGTTATGTTATGTTTCTTATGATTTGACTAACCATAAGACTCCTACATAAACCTTGAATGCTAATGCTTATTATTTCTGTTTGAAATGATCATGACTATACATGCTTAAGATTATTGTGTTTTAATAGTATACTAATGAATGTATGATTTTATATGAGATCACAAGGATAACACATTCATGATACTAATAAGCATGCATAGGGACCTAGGATGAATATGAGATTCAAGAACAGGTAATCCAGGAAGCAAAGATCAAGAGGGAGTACACTCCAGTGGTTTATGCAAGGATGCAGATATTCAGAGGGAGTTGACCATCTCTGTACATCCCACAACCGAAAGGTGTAGAAGAAGCTACTTCAGATTCGGACTCCAGCAGCTCCTGCAAGGAAGCGAAGACTCAGAGGGAGTCCACCCAACGAACAAACAAAGATAAGTATTTGAATTGTCATTTCTTAAATAATACTGTTCAATAATGTATATACTGATGTTCCTAGAATTAGGTTGTGTATTATGCATATTAGAATAATTGCATTGATGAACAGTATACTCCTAATATGCATGGGTAAGTGGCCTATGGCACTGTACAACATTCCATTGCTACTTATCTAGAATGAAACCTCTTTGTTGACATGTTGGGAGTTGTGCACACTCTTAACAATGTTCTGGTAGAGACTGGAAGGCATCTAGAAAGTTATGGAATATGGATAAATGTTGTATTGAAGCATTGGCTAAGATAATTGCATGACTATATGACATATTTATTTGTGTAAGAATTTGTTCTGAAAACTATGAGATGTTTTCTAATCATGCAATTTAACTTGTTGTGTAGGAAAGATCGTATGCCATCTCCTACAAAAGAAGAACTACAACATTTGTTCAGCAACAAATTTATTTATTGAAGATATTGAAGTTCCCAGGATCTAGGATGAAGAAATGAAATGCCATGATCCGTCGATCATGAAGAATGATGTTTGGGATGTAATCCCAAGACATGAAGGGAAGTTTGCTATGACTTCCAAATGGAACTTTCAGATCAAGCATGTTGCAGATGGCAGCATTGAGAAATATAAAAGTGATGAAATAGAAGATACACCAGATGGATTCAAGACAGCTTCCTTGAATGGTGTAGTTGAAGAAGAAGTGTATGTAGAGCAGCCACTTGGTTCTCAGACTCATAATAGGAAATCATATATGTGCAGAACTTGGTATGGTGAAGATAGATTGATTGCCGACATGCAGCGGAAGCTTACTACCGAGTTCGAGATGAAGAACTTGGGGATGATGCACTATTTGTTTTTGGCATGGAGGTGTGGCAGAGTGCATATGGAATCTTCCTTGGACAAGGGAAGTATGTAGTAGAGATCTTGAAGAGGTTCGGGATAATGGACTGCAAGAATATGGCCACACCTATGGCATCGAATCTGAAGCTTCTATGTGATGCTTCATCTGAGCCGGTTGATCGCCAGATGATTGGGTCCTTGATGTACCTGACGAACACGAGACCAGACATTTGCTTTGCTGTGAACACATTGAGCCAGTTCCTGACGGATCCGAGGAGTGTTCACCTGGTTGCTGTAAAGCATTATCTGAGGTACCTGAAGGGTACAGTGGATTATGGGCTCAAGTATGAAGCGAATCAAAAGTTTAACCTACAGGGTTATGTTGATTCAGATTGGGCTGGCAGTGCTGCAGATAGGAAGAGCACATCTGGGTGCTGTTTCAATATGGGATTAGGTGTGATCTCTTGGTTTAGCAGGAAGCAGTCCTGTGTAGCACTGAGTACAGCTGAGGCAGAGTATGTTGCAGCCTGTTCAGCTAGTTGTGAGGTAGTATGGCTACGGAAGCTACTGTCTGAGTTATTTGATCTCTCGTTGGAGGCTACTGGTATCTTCTGTGATAACCAGAGTTGTGTGAAGCTGTCCGAGAACCCAGTGTTTCATGACAGGTCGAAACACATAGAGATCAAATATCACTATATCAGGGATATGGTGCAGAGAGGAGTTGTGAATCTTCTGTATGTTGCGACGGACGAGCAGATTGCAGATGTGCTGACGAAGCCACTAGCCAGAGTGAAGTTCGAGTACTTCAGAGAGAGGCTTGGCATTCTTCAGATCGAGGACACTTCGAGGAAGAAGTGATGGACACATTTGCTGAAGCCATTCCAAGCATGTTGGAAGGAGGATCCTTCACATGGCTGTGGATGTAAGCGCTGGATAATGGGCATCAGGATGATGTTCTGGTTTCTGCTGGATATGATCAAGTGGATCATTTATGGATGCATCATGTTGGATGCTGGATATGATCAGTTGGATCATTTTTATGTATGTATGTACGCATCATGTTGGATGCTGGATATGATCAGGTGGATCATTTATGTATGGATGCATCATGTTGGATGCTGGATATGATCAGTTGGATCATGTGTATGTATTTTGTATATGCATCATGTTGGATGCTTGGACCATGTATCTGTATATGTATCAGGTGGATACATTGTATGATCAGGTGGATCATGTATGGTGATATGTATCATGTATCAGGTGGATACATTGTATGATCAGGAGGATCATGTATGATGATATGTATCAGGTAGATACTTGGTATGCATCAGGTGGATGCATTGATGATCAGGTGGATCATGCAGCAAGATGTTGCAGTGATGATCAGGATGATCATGGATGATGAGCTTCAGGATGTTGCTCCAGATGACATGCAGCAGGACGTTGCAGTGATGATGATCAGGATGATCATGGATGGTGAGCTTCAGGATGTTGCTCCACATGACATGCAACAGGACGTTGCAGTGATGATGATCAGGACGATCATGAGTACATCAGGATGATGTATGGTGAGTATTAGGTTGATACTCTGTGGCCGTGGATCAGGTTGTGCAGATGAGCATGTCTGGGAGATCCTATAGGTCGGAGTTGTGTACCCGTAACAGCCTGGGATGCTCTTTCGAGACATTGCTCTGGGAGGACATGTAATTTGTGCCCTGGGAGATCTCAGGTCGGAGTTGTGTACCCGTAACATCCTGAGATGCTCTTGCGAGGTTTTGTCCTATGGCATGTAATTTGGGCCCTGGGAGATTTCAGGTCGGAGTTGTGTACCCGTAACATCCTGAGATGCTCTTTCGAGGTTTTGCCATGACCACATGTAATAGCGCCCTGGGAGATTTCAGGTTGGAGTTGTGTACCCGTAACATCCTGAGATGCTCTTGCGAGGTTTTGTGGTGGACCACATGTAATTTGTGCCCTGGGAGATTTCAGGTCGGAGTTGTGTACCCGTAACATCCTGAGATGCTCTTTCGAGGTTTTGTGGTGGGGTCACATGTAATAGCGCCCTGGGAGATCCTACAGATCGGAGTTGTGTACCCGTAATATCCTGGGATGCTCTTTCGAGGTTTTGTGATGCACGTAATAAGTCCTGAGGATTCCACAGTATGGCCAGTGATGACGAAGACCTGCAGGTGGTGGGCCTACATCCTGTATGAAAAAGGACTGGCTCTGTAGAACTTCCTATGACGAGTAGAGACAGAGATTGATTGAGATAGCAGCAGCAGTGACGATGATGATGACTCGATGACGATTATCCAGTGACGATGATCCAGAGAAGATGACTTGTGCTAGAAGAACTATGCTGAGAAATACCTTCCTAGTTAAGAGGGAGTGTTGATGTATATGTAACTTCGGAATGTATTTCACATATATGTATATTGCATTCCTATAGAGATGGTATTATTCCTCTATAAGGAAGTGTCGTCATTTATATTGTAAGTGTCGTAACTTATACTTGATGGGTTATTAGACCACCTTATTTGGGGTCGGCCCTGTATAAGTCATGTGGGTCAAAGGGTTATTAGACCACCCTATTGGGGGTCGGCCATGTGGGTCAAAGGGTTATTAGACCACCCTATTGGGGGTCGGCCCACTCAGCATTATGTTATGTGGTAAAGTTCGAGCCTACATGAGTTAGGTAAAAAGGCAAGTCAAGTCAAGTATAAATAGAGTGCGGGAGGCACTCTATTTACTCACTCACTTCTCACACATGCACTCAAGGAGGAGTGGCGCACTTATGGAGGAGGAGGATCTGCTGCTAGGTTGTGTCTATCTCTCATGGTTGGTTGTATCATTGCTCTATCTATCTCTGAGGAAGTTATTGGGGTTTTTCACCTTTATGGTTTTCCCCAAGTAAATCTTTGTGTCTCTTGTGTGCTTGCATTATTGTCTCCATGATTGATATGCTGTAGATATGCTGTACATGTTGTTCTCTCAGTTAAGATCCTAGATCATATTGAAGTAAATTCAGAAAATTTAACATAATCTATTACAAGGATAGAATATATTTGGATCATGGTTCGAATCTCAAGCATAGTATTTTGAAGGAAGCTCATGACTCTCCTTTAGCAGGCCATCCTAGTTTTTTCAAAACATATAGGCAACTAAGGGAAAGATTATTTTGGAAAGGGATGAAAGAGGATGTTCTAAAATATGTGAATGAATGCAAGCCATGTCAGCAAAACAAATATTAACATACACATCATGTTGGTCTATTGCAACCATTGCCCATTCCATAACAAAAATGGGAAAGTGTCTCCATGGATTTCATCACATTTTTGCCCAAGGCTTTGGGTAAGGATTTCATTTATGTTGTGGTGGATAGAATCACTAAATTTGCTCATTTATTTTCTGTTACATCATCTTTTACTGTTGCACAAGTGGCTGATCTATTCTTTAGATAAATTTTCAGATTGCATGGACTCCCCAAGAACATTGTGAGTGATAGAGATATCAGATTTATGAGTGCCTTTTGGAAATAAATTTTCAAGTTGGTTGGAACTCAATTGACTCCAAGAACAAGATATCATCCTCAAACTGATGGCCAGTCAAAAAGAGTGAATTAATGATTGGAAGGGTACTTGAGGAACTATGTCGGCAAGCAACAGAAAACATGGGTGAAATGGCTACATTTGGGTGAGTTTTGGTACACCACTACTTTCCATGTGTCCATTGGCATGTCTCCTTTTAAATAAATATATGGTTATGAAGCACGTACATTTGATGAGCACATATTTGGTGATAGTAGAGCCCCAAAGGCTAAATATTGGGTGGAGGAAAGTCAAGAGATATTGAAACTCCTAAAAGACAATTTCTAGGTTGCCCAAAATCAGCAGAAGCAATATGTAGATCAACATAGAGTGGAAAGAACTTTTCAAGTAAATGATTTGGTCTATTTGAGGATACATCCATATAAACAAACATCCTTGAAGGTGAAAGGGTCAGAAAATCTCAAACAAAGATACTATAGTCCTTACAAGATAGCTCGAAAAAGTTGGGGAGGTTGCTTATGAGTTGCAGCTTCCGGAAGGGAGAAAAATTTACAATGTATTCCATGTTTCATGCCTTAATAAGGATATTGGTAAGAAAATATATGTTTCATAAATCCTCCCTCCATTATATGATGAAGGAAAACTCACCCTTAATCCAAAAAAAAAAAAATTGAAGACAAGAGAAATAAAATTGAGGAGCAGGACCATATGGAGTATTTGGTACAATGGAAAGATTTGCCAAGTGAGGATGCCACATGGGAGGAAGAAAAAATTTTGTAGCATACCAATTTATAATTTCTTGAGGGAAAGTAATCTTGGGTGGGGAAGACTGTAATGTCCCCTGTTAGCACTCGGATTTTCCTTGGGCTGTATCAAAGAAACCCCGAGGTAACCTATTTCAAACCAATCTTTAGACTGAAAGTTGGCCTCCTTCAGCCAGAGAGGGCTCTCTCAGCAAATCTGCCATCCAATGTCACCACGACAGCAGTTTGACAATGAAACTCAAGGGCCAATTTGTAAAATAAATAAAAACTTAAGTATTTTTAATGAAGTGGTTAGATAAACAGGAAATAAGATATCATTGGGCAATGGAGTCAAGAAACATAAAAATAATATATCAGCAGCAAAAACAGAAATTTTTGTACAAAGGCAAGGTAATTGTTAGGTTACGGTCAAAGCTTTTTGCAGGCGAAAAGAAAGAATTGAAGACAATCCACCAATCAATGGGCATCAGACTAGGATGAATCCATTGTCAATTTTAGAGAAGCAAATGGATACTTGAAACGCGATAAACTGAGGCATAAAAATATGAATCCCAATTCATTTAGACGTTCGTCCAAGTATAGAAGAAAAGACAAAAATGAATAGCATAACTGGGAAAGTAAACATGCACAAGTGAGAAAAGAAAAGGTACAGACTGTAAACACCAACAACGCATGAATCTTTGATTTAAAACTGCTCAAACTCTGAAATCTTTATTAATTTCTGGAAACAACTTCAAAAACCCAGAATGGACACTTTCGTTCCTGGGAATCCCCCCTTTACATGTCTTTTTACATATCAATATATAGAAAGACGGCCTATACCTAATCTTGAATTCAAAACCTAACTGAAACTCTAAAAATAGAAACAGTTACAACTTATTTTTTTATTTCAGGAAGTAAATTTGCTGAAAAATAGGCTTCAAAGACCTGGTTGTATATCTCAAATGGAGATAGCTGTGTACATTGTGAGAGAGGTTTTTGTAACTGGGCATGTTATGAATAAAAACCTCTTTCCGTTTCTGAAAATTCATCTTCATTTGGAAGAACCAGCTCTTTGAAGTTGATGACTAAAACAGTAAACTGAAATTCTGGAAAATTGCCCCGTGAAGATGACTTCGATTCTCTTAAACCATAACACCTGTGTAAAAACTGAGAGAGGTTTTTGAAGATTGACCCGTGCTGAAGAAAAACCTCTTTCAGTTTCTGAAAATTCTTCTCGGTTTGGCGGAAACAGCTTCTAGAAAATGGTAACTAAACCAGGCATTTTCTCAAAAACGTGTTATACTTAACCCATTTGATTTTCTTTATGGAATATATCCCACATTGGTTGAGCGGGAAATGATCGTGGTGTTTATATACCTCGCCGCGTACAACACTTGATAACACAAAGCGCTTGCTATTATACTTCTCTTCTTCGTGAATGGTGGTTCCGCGTGGGCGGAAGGCGGTTTATGATACCACCTCGCGTTGACGCGGATGAATACTAACACGCCACATGCTCCCGTGGTATTTCGTCCGCGACCGCTTTATAATTTTAAAGTTCGAGCTAGTGAGGGATGCGGAATGGGCTATCAACCGTCCATCTCTCTCTAGGATTGTGAACCGTTGATCTCTTTTAATGACCCAATCGTGCTACTTTTCTTTCGTTTTGCTTCTAGGCAATTTATCCCACATGCAATATAAAAGCACGACCACCACTCTTTATATATTGCATTGATTTTAACATATAGCAAGTAATACAAATGAAGGAATGATCTTGGTCTTGGCGCTTGGAGTATGGAGGCTATTTGGGGCCCCTTGGCTCGGCTCTTGGTCACTTGACAAGCCCTCGGTGTTGGGCGCTAATACCTTTTGCTCTATTTGGCCCAAACCAAAAATTTAGAATGAGCCTTAAGTTATAAAAAATTAATTTAAAGCTTTAGACCCCCTTTTTTATGAAGTCGATGACTTAAAACCTTTTAAAAAATCAAAACTTTCATAAAGTTTTAACTTTGTCCAAACATTTCTTCATAAAACCTCCATCATGGAAAATCTTTTTTTTTGCATGTTGATGCTATCGAAATCAATTCAAGCACAAAATTTATGGAGTGCTAACATCCCCACTCAAATAAATTCCAAAAGGGGAAAATTCCACCAATCTACTAGTTTCCTAGGCTGGGTGGAGACATTAAATTTGGAATAAGGAGACTAATAAAACCCAAATGGAATTTAGCTTGAAATAAATATATTAAGAGGGGATAAATAAATATTTATGATGAGAAAATAAGATGGAACTTGGTCACGGAGACACATGGATGGTGTGGGACCCACACAAAGCTAGATTTCCCATGCCACATGGCATTCCACTCTCACCCATTCGAATACAAGGTGGAGTCCACTATTCTTGGGGGAGTTGGAAGGGAATAATACTTAGACTGAATCAATGAGGTCAAAATGTAGAGGAAGAGTAACTCCCATGGAAGAGGAAGAGGCATTTTGGAGCTAGTGGGACACTTGGGGTAGATTCCCTAGCTTCTATGACACCAATGATGAAGATGCCTATGAAACTTATGACAAAATCAGACCTGATGGCTGACATATAACATGCATGACATGTCAGGGATAAAAATAGCCTCCAAGAAGGCACACAAGGGATTTAGGGCAGCCAAGGAGACACCTACTCAAATTGAGGGAAGGAGGAGGTTAGAATTGGAAGGACAAGTGACATACTTGGGAATCTCTTCCTAAATGGAGTTAGCATGAAGCTCATGGATGGAATTCAAGTTATGGAATACTTAGGAATTTTATAAAAGTCATGAACAAATAAGAAGACCATATTTTGATCATTTTACATTTTTCATTTGGAGAGAAGAGCTAGTCTACTTGCCTTAGCACCAATTTTGAGGGTGAAAGATTCCCAACCTAATTGGAAATTGGAGAGGCCATTCAGACCTTTCATTTGGAGCTAAAATGGAGTCTTTATTTACAGTTTGAAGCTACAGGGAAACTTGTGTTTCATTCATCTACAACTTGTTCTTGCATCTCTTTCACATTTTCTTGCATATTTGGTCCCTTGGAGGAATTACGCCTTTGGTGAGATGTTGATCTCTTTGTGAGAGTCAAAAAATATCCATTTATTTGAATTATGATATATATATAATCTGTATTTACTTCTCAGAAGACTCTGAGATCGAAATGCCAAGTGAAACTATGTAAAAATACCAAACAATGCATAAATGATGCCATTTTCCCTATATCTTGTTGTTGGAGCTTGAAGAGACATTATTTCTAATTGTATCAATAATTCTCTATGATTTTTTTATTATATGGATTATCATTAATGTTCTGAAGAAGTTTCATTAACATGTCACAAGTCTTTGGCACCTAAATTTCGAATTTCATAACATATGGTGAAATTTACTAGCTTTCCCCTCTATGTGAAGACTTGCATATAAATATATGATTTAATGGAGTTGAAGAAGGCCATAGGAACTAATTGAGGATACATTGGGGATATAATTAAATCCATTTATCAGTTCCATACCTCTATTCTGACATTTGTAAGGTTTTAACAGCATTTGGAGAGCCATATTTGACCACTACCCTTAGGGGTTTTGAAACTCGATTTGACTAGTACATTTCCCTAATTTGTCCAGATTGTAAATGAATGTTGCAGAAGTTTTTTAAGGGTTTTTAAGCATCCATAAGCCTCATTTATATTTCTGAATACCTTCCAAACTCATTCAGACCCCATTCAGAATCATTTGGATCCATGTGGAAGTAGTTGAGTCATTACTAGTCTAAGGGTTGATTTGGCCAAAAATTGTAATTTTTCCTAGTTTTTACAAATTCTTAAAAAGGGACACTAAAAATATCTACTATAGAGAGAGAAGGAATGGCTACAAAAAAACCACAGAGAAAAGAGGAATATTTACTGCTCCAGATGAGTCTTTTGCCTTCACTGTTTTGCCCTATATCAGCAAGATTTCAACCCCAAATATTAGATATTCCTCCTAAAATGTTCCCTCCATCAAATATTAATTATATAAATCCTTTAGAATATCCCCCAAGATATCTAGATGACCACGGGTACACCTTCCTTTAGTAGAAACCAATGCAAGAATTGTTGTCCCACACTCCACAGCTTCACACTTCTACTGACTGGAACCTAAACACACCATAAAGAATTCAACCCCACTAATGTATATGAAAGAAAACACCTAAAATAATTTTTTTTAGAGAAAAACGAAAGTGATTTCTTCTTTGAATCAATTTCCATGAAGCACCGTGAAGAGATCGGGATGATCTCCTCCTCTCTACTAGCTAGAGTGGAATCTTTCACCATAGAAACTAGTTCACAATTACAAGGGGTACATCTCCCAATATTTAAAAGCCACAAGAGATATCCTATTAAAAATAAAAATTTCCAAAATCCCTTTTCCAAGAGTCTTGCATCATTTTTATAGACTCCATTGATCCCTTTCCTTCTCATTCTAGAATTGTCTCACAAAATATTAATTAATGATATTTTCATGAGAGAATTATTATTTGGGACCTTACCTGACTCTCTAATGTTATTTTGACTAAATAATACTTTACCTTCCTTGGAAATTCGAATTAGATATGTTTGGATTTATTGAGGGAGTTATAACTCATGTGGTCCCACCTACCACCTCATGCACCCTCCTTGGGGAGTTAGACTTCTCTAGTATGCCTTCCTTAGCTATTTTTAGGACTTGATACTTGCCATAAGCTATCATAAGTTGTTATGGATCCCTTTTTCCTTGATTCTAGGAGACTCTCCCTCATTTGGTGGGAATTACACTTCAGATGAGTTATTCCACCGCTAATGCACTCATCCTGGATATTTTTAGCTTGCTCCTCATTCATGAGATTCCTTGGGAGTTACTACTCCACTAGTGCACCCTTCTTCTCCACATTGGTATAATGTCACATTATTTGAAAATTTGGACATCATACTTCATATATTTATGGCCCACCTCATGCCCTTAATATTTTTTCATGAACCTTACAAGGTGACTTGGCCATTGCCTCCCCTAGTCTAATGGAGTGATTCATAGAAAAATATTTGGGGGCATTACAGACTTTAGATTCATCATGCTCTTGAGTGTTAACAATAAATATAACATCAATTTCACTCGGGATCCAACTTAACATGGGACCTTTTCTCCATGGAAATCCATGATTGTTCCAAGCGAGGATTTGAAGTGTCCCCAATTCCTATTTAATCTTAGAGTAGATGAAGTGATGATAATGGATTCATATCGCATGTTAATTTTCATCTTTCTAATAAGTGATTTAGAGAAGTATCACCAAGTTTGTCTCTTATCATAACTCTAACTCTTTTATTACTTTGTTTAAAAGTTGCATACAAACACAGAGCATTTGTTAGTCATTCATCATGTCATATTATATTTAATCATTGGAAAATTCTAATATAAATAAAGTAAGACATAAATAAATGATATTAATGTCCATAAATTACCAAATATGATAAAAGAAGTAGTGTCTAATGCATATGATGACGCAACTCATAAATACAAGGGGGGAGGTGGTGGTACTAACATTTCTAAGGAATCTAATATAGATTCATTGTTAGAAGCACCTTCAAGATATCTTAGAGACCAAACATATTTATAAAGGCACCAAGGAGGAAAAGATGAAACAAAGAACTTGTGGGATCTTAGTAATCCTAGGAAAATCCTCCTAAAACTATTTGATGATAATTCCCCTTTAAATTTTGATTTAATGCTACATATAATTACCTCAAAATGGATAACACAAGCTTATAAAAAGAGAGATGGAGATCGACTCTCACTAGATGAGGATGTGGAAAAGAACTTGTGGGATCTTAGTAATCCTAGGAGAAGCCTCCTAAAACTATTTGATGATAAGTCCCCTTCAATATTTTGTTTTAATATTACATATACTTACCTCAACATGGATAACACAAGCTTTGTGAATGTTGATCTAGTCTAGTTTCTAGTCTAGTTGCTATTTATGTTAAGCCCTGAATGTGGGAACATTTCCCCTTATATGGGTCACACTATATTAGATATGATGTTGGCTTGGTCCATTATCTGTAACTATCATTAGTATGGTTATATTAGTTACATTGGCTTGGGTCATTTAGTTTGAATTGTACCTCTTAGTATCCTATATATATAGGAAGGAGACATTTTCATTTGGAGCATATTGTCTTGTCTTGTCTTATGTACTTAGTACATTGTATAAGGAGGTTTACCCCTCGAAGAGGATTTCTATTCATCTATTTTATTCATCAAAGGCATGGAGTACTCGTTTTGGTCTATTTCTTCTCTTTTCATGCTCTTTTTGGAAATTTGTTACATAACATTTGGTATCAAAGCTCTTTCCTCGGGACTGGTTTCTTCAAAACAAGTAAGCTTTTCATTTTCACTATAATTTTTTTTATACAAGGTTTCAGATAGAAAGACTCAAAATCCATCTATAAAAAAATCTGAAGTAGTGGTGGTCCAATTTTTAGATCCTAATCCATTATAGGTTCGGAAATATTCTCCATGGAAGCTAGGGTTTCTGACTTAAGTCCAAAAACTAGTCTAAAACAAGTGTTCTAGGAAAAAAGTTCATATATGGGGCATGCAAGATACAAATTGAGTGATATCTATTGAATCGGAAATAATATGGACCACAATATATTTTGTATCTTTTTCAGACTTATATTCGAAATATTGGACACGTGGAAGACCATACAAGTTTGCTCTTCTGAAAGGACCAAAATTAAGAAGTGTTGGCAGATTCACAATAAATTTTTACTGGCACTTAGGAATTAGGTAATACCTATGGAATTAGAAAGAGGACACATCAGGCTATTACAAGCCAAATTTTCATACTCAGAGAAGCCAAAATTTCAAATTTACCTTAGTTACAAGTCGGTCATAAAACACTCTTCTAATCAAGGTTTGAAAAAGGTATGCCATTTTAAATTTGAATAAATTTGAGTAGAAGGATCTATTTGAGGTGAAACCTATGGTGTGATATCTATTTATATTGTTCAAAATTCCACCAAAAATAAGTGTAAAAAATGAGACTCCACTCAAACCACTAGAGGACTCATCCCCGACGTACAATGAAAGAGAAGAACCTTCTTTTCGAGTGTCCGAGTTGGAATATATGATTAAAGGATCTATGAAAACAGTTGATTTATTTAGTCTAGAGGGGACTTTGATGAAACATATGGATAATAAGATGGAGTAAAATATGAAAGGGTCTGTGAAAACAATTGATTTGGTTAATTTAGAGGAGAATTTGATGGAACATATGGATAATAAGATGGAAAATATTGCTAAGCTCATACAAAATTCAAAGGATACTCCTCCTCTAGGTGATGATTTGTTCTAGGATACTCATGAGGATAAATATAAGGTCCATGTTGAGAAACATTCCACGAATATGAATATTCCAACAAAAATTATTATAGTAAAGGAAGTAACCAGGGATGGTCCCCAAGGGGTATCCAACTCCCCAAAATTGACATGAGGAAGTTTGACGGAAAATACCCCATAACATGGATATTCTAGATGGATCAATTCTTTGATATACACTAGGTGCTCAATATTCAAAAGGTACCTATTGCATATTTATATTTGGAACCTAAGAATTTTGTATGCTACCAATGGATTTGTGTACACAAAAATAACTACATTATATCTTGGTCCATTTTTACAAAATAATTGATATCATACCATGACAATGTTAAGAGAAATCTCTTCTTTACCCAATTGATAAATCTAAGGGAAAAAGGGACCAGTAAGTGAGCACATTCAGCAATTTCAAAATTTATGTCTCAGAGTGGAGGGCGTACTAGATGATAAACTATTGGATCTCTTTATTGGAACCTTAAAGGATAACATTCAACATGAGGTGCGTTTCTTTGAACAACCATCCTTAGAGAAGGATTTCATGATGGCAAGGGAGATTGAAAGTAAAAATATGGTGATCAATGCCAAAAATACCACCTCCAACACATACAAAGAGAATAATGTTCCTTATTCTAAATTGCATCAAAGGTTGACACCTCAGTAACTAGATGAAAGAAGAGAAAAAGGTATATGATTTAATTGCAAAAGCAAGTATAGTAAGGGACATCAGTGTGGTGAGAAGAAAATACTATACATAGATTGTGAAGAGGAAGAACCAAAAGAATAAATCCATCTCAAGATGAATCAATAGAAGAGACTACTTTTGAAGAGATTACTTCCACCATATCTTGTCATGATTTGGTGGGAATTAGCACTCCTCAAACTCTCAATATAGAAGGATATATCAAAAAGAAAAATATAATAGCATTGATTGATTATGGTAGTACTCATAATTTTATTCACTGTAAATTAGCCAAAGTTCTCAATTGCTTTATATATGTACAACACTAGAGTTTCAAGTAATGATTGCATATGGACGAACTATCTATTCCTTAGGGAAATGCCATAATATTAATCTTACAATGGGGGAATATGTATTGAATAGTCTAATGATTTCTATCCCAATGCGTGGTTTTAATGTTGTATTAGGGGTTCAATGGTTACAATCATTGGGAATAATGGATTTAATGAAATTTTCATGGGAAGGAAAAGAATATGAGTTAAATGGTATCACATGGAAACCAAGCAATGTGATAAGGTCTAATGGTATGAAAAGATTATTGAAAAAGGGAAATCAAGGTGTAATTGCACAAGTATGCTCATTAGATGTTCAACTATCTAAGAATCTCATTTCCCCAGATATCCAAGGGTCATTAATAAGCATTCCAAGGTATTTGAAGATATTCCAATGTCTTTCACCTGTGTGATATTTTGATCATGCTATTCACTTAATTCTAGGAAGTGTTCCCCTAACATCAAATCTTACAAATACCCATATGGCCAAAATAGTGAAATTGAGCTTATGGTTGAAGAAATGTTAGAGGATGGCATAATTAGGCCTAGCAAAAGTTCTTACCCCACACCAATGGTAATGGTACACAATAAGGAGGGATCATGGTGTATGCTTCCATATTATAGAGAGCTCAACAAGATCACCATTAAAGATAAGTTTCCCATTCCTACCATTGGTGAACTATTAGATTAATTACATGGAGCAATTTTATTCACAAAGTTGAATCTTTGTTCTAGGTATCATCAAATTAGAATGAAGGATGAGGACATCTTGAAAAAAACATTCAGAACTCATGAAGGCCATTATGAATTTCTAGTCATGTCATTAGGTCTCATGAATGCACCTTCCACATTTCAAGGTTTGATGAATTCTATTTGCAAGCCCTTCATTAGAAAATTTGTGCTAGTATTTTTTGATGATATACTAATCTATAGAAAGTACTGGGAAGAACATGTTCAACATGTTGACAGGGTGCTACAAATACTAAAGGAGCGACAACAATATGCAAAAACTTCCAAATGTTTCTTTGGGGTAAAGGTGGTAGAATATTTGGTTCATATTGTATCTCATAAAGTTGTCAAGGTAGACCCTACCAAAATTAACGCCATCATGGACTGGACAATTCCCAAAACCTTGAAGAATCTTCGAGGATTCTTAGGTTTGACAGGGTACTACCACAAGTTTGTTCGTGACTATGGAAGAATAGAAGCACTTCTAACAACATTATTGAAGAAAGAAGCATTTTCTTGGACTCCTCAGGAAACTCAATCTTTTGAAGAACTTAAAGAGGAAATGTGCAAAGCTCATGTTTTGGATGAAACATACTTCACAAAACCTTTATTGTGGAATGTGATGCCTCAGTAAATGGCGTTGGTGCTATTCTAATGCAAGAAGGACACCCCCTTGCTTTTGAAAGTTGACCAATCAAAGGAAATAATTTACAAAAACCCATTTATGAGAAGGAAATGATGGCAATACTAGATTCACTTAAGAAATGACGTCCTTACCTAATAAGTACGCACTTCAAGGTCAAAACAGATCATGATATCCTTAAATACTTCTTGGAACAGAGACTATCTTCAAAAGAGAAACAAAAATGGGTAACCAAAATGTTGGGATATGAATTTGAAATCATTTATAAAAAGGGAAATAGAATGTGGTGGCAAATGCACTCTCCAGAAAAGATGAGGATGTTGAGGTAGTACGTTGTGACATTCCATTATACAACCCGATTGGGTGGTAGTAGCAAGGGAAGAATGAAAAAATGACATATTTGTGTGGATTCTCATACAAAAGCTACAGAAGGATCTCAGTGTATTAGATACTTTTGCATGTAAAAATTATTCACTATGGTATAAGGACTGCTTATATATATGCAAGAACTCCCAACTCAAACAAAAGGTCCTTTTGGAATTACACACCTCTCCTATAGGTGGGCACTCGGGATTCTTGAAAACCTACCACGGGGTCAGGAAGGAATTTTTTCGGAAGGTATTAAATCTAATGTTCAAAAGTTCATGGAATAATATTTGGTTTTCCAACAAAATAAGGTCGAAACATTTAAGACCTCGGGTCTTTTACAACCTTCATACATACCTTGCTAGCTCTAGGAGGAAGTCTCAATGGATTTTATCATAGGACTACCCAAGTCATAAGGGAAGAATGCTATTATGGTGGTTGATAGACTCATGAAGTATGAAAATTTTTATGCACTTTCTCACCCTTTCAATGCAATTACAGTTGCTTCTGCCTTCATGGATATAATTCAGAAGTTACATGGAAACCCAAAGATTATTGTAAGTGAGAGAGATCCAATTTTCAGTGGTAAATTTTGGACAGAATTATTTTCGTGTTTGGGTACCTAGTTGGCTCATAGTTCATCTTATCATCCTCAATCTAATGGGAAAACTCAAATAGTGAACAAATGTTTGGAAGGCTATCTTTGTTGCTTTGCATCTGATAAACAAACACATTCGGTGAAATGGTTGTCCTTGGAAAAATGTTGGTACAATACTTCATTCCATACATCATAAAAAATGTCTCCATTTATGTCACTGTATGAATACTAGCCTCCATCTATCACATATCCATTAAAAGGAAAATATAAAGTTCAAGTTTTGGAAGATCACATAGAGCACTAACAAGAAGTTCTCCAGGTACTAAAATACAACTTAGCTATGTCAAAAAACATGATGAAACAACAAGCAGATCAACACCACAATGAAATAATTTTTGAAGAAGGGGATTGGGTATTTCTGAGGCTACAACCTTACAAACATATGTCCCTTAAGAAAATAAATAAGGACAATAAATTAGCACTCAATTATTATGTTCCTTATAAAGAGTTGTAGAAAATTGGTAGTATCGCATACAAATTGGAACTCCCATCATCTTCAAGAGTACATCCAGTTTTCCATGTTTCTTTGTTAAAGAAGGTAATCGAAAATAAGATTCCCATTCAAACAATCCTATTGAAGCTTGATGAAGAAGGAAAAACAATATTGGAACCTGAACAAATCACTGACCCAAGGACCAAGCAGCTACGGAATCAGGCTATTATGGAATACCTCATCAAGTGGAAGAAATTACCAATTGAAGATTCGACATGGGAAGATGGTCCTTCATACAAAAGCATCCATAACTAACCAAGTGTTGAGGATAACACTTGTATGAAGAGGAGGGGCACGTTAATCCCTAAATTTGTGCACATTCCCCTTATATGGGTCACATTATATTAGTTTTGATGTCGACTTGGTCCATTAGTTGTAATTATCATTGGTATGGCTATATTAGTTACATCGGCTTGGGTCAATTAGTTGGAATTGTACTTATTAGTCTCCTATATATAGGAAGGAGACCTTTTCATTTGGACCATCTTGTCTTGTCTTGTCTTGTGTACTTAGTACATTGTATAAGGAGGTTTCCCCCTCGAAGAGGCTTGCTATTCACCTATTTTCTTCATTAAAGTTGTGCAGCACTCTTTCTGGTCTATTTCTATTATTTTCATGCTCTTTTTGGAAATTTGTCGCATAACACATTTCTAAGGAATCTAATTTAGATTCATTATTAGAAGCATCTTCAAGATATATTAGAGAACAAACATATTTATAAAGGCACCAAGGAGGTAAATATGAAATAAAGAACTTGTGGGATCTTAGTAATCCTAGGAAAAGCCTCCTAAAACTATTTGATTATAATTCCACTTTAAATTGTGATTTAATGCTACATATAATTACCTCAAAATGGATAACACAAGCTTAAAAAAAAGAGATGGAAATTGACTCTCACTAGATGAGGATGTGGCAAAGAACTTGTGGGATCTTAGTAATCCTAGGAGAAGCCTCCTAAAACTATTTGATGATAAGTCCCCTTCAATATTTTGATTTAATGCTACATATACTTACCCCAACATGGATAACACAAGCTTTGTGAATGTTGATCTAGTCTAGTTGCTAGTCATGAAATGGGATAGAAAACATTAATTAAAATATTTGCCATACATTTCCAAAGTTTTAAAATTAGTGGAAGATTCACCGAGACTTTACAAAGTTTTATAATTCAATGAAAGGTTTGCTAAGAATTGATAATATTTTAGAATTAATTAAAAGATTCACAAAAGAATTATAATTATATATATATATATTGATAAAATGGTCTTCAAACTTTCTATGAATCAAGAAGATTCACCCATTTATTATACATATACACTTATAGGGGTTCTTAAATTTTTCATTGTTGGGTGAATGTCTTCTATTATGCTTAAGCATTCCATATAATGTCAAAGGTTTTTTTCTCTATAAATAGGCATGTGACATTATTTTGGGTCCCTTCACTGAATTTCTGAATTAGTTCCAAGATAGAGTTCTATGAGACATATGTATATTCTATTTTTGTTGATTTAATCATTTCATAATCTCTTTCTAATTGTATGTGTTAGATGTGTGCATTGTGAATAATCTCATGTAGATAATAATTATAAGTCAAAATTGCTTTATAAAGTTAGAATTGTTAAAAGAGCCAAAATTGTCAAAATTACTTTGTAAAGCTATAATTGTTAAAAAAACCAAAATTATCAAAATTATGGATAATAATTATGGAACTTTTAATCTTTAAGTTAATTTTCTCATTATTAAAAAAAATGTTAGAAATACTTTTTTCTTTTAATGTATTCTCATTATAAAACAAACTTTGTTTGGAATGAAAAATAACTTAGATTAATATTTGTTGATTAATTTATATTATTTAAAAAATAATATTTATTGATTGATTTATATCATTTGAAAATTAATCTTTACTAATTGATTTATATTATTTTGCATTATATTTGTAATTAAGAAAAAGATAAAAGGTGTAGAGCTTTTTTATGTTTTGAAATAAATTTCAAGACACACCTGTTATTTGTGAATTATTATTGTAACAATGGAAATAATCCAAATAGAACAAAATAAAAAATAAAAGTGATTAAAAGAATAGGGAAGCATGGATTGCATATGCAAATGAGAGATGAAATCCATAATCATTTCCATCATGTCCAATCATACAAATAATATTCTATAAAAAAAATTAACATGAGATATACTTTGTCAAACCCAATGGTTCATGTCACTGGTAGGTATAATAATAAGTGCCCCACTTAATCAAAGAAGTTAAATCTAATTAACAAAAAGTAAATACTTGTAACTACAAATTTATTAAATAAGCTAATGTATTTATACAATATGTAAATATTAAATTTTGTTACATTATTTTATATAAAATGAGAGATGAAATCCATACTCATTACTATCATGTCCAATCATACAAATGATATTCTATAAAAACAATTAATATGGTATATACTTTGCCAAACCCAATGGTTCATTTCTCCACTTAATCAGAGAAGTTAAATCTAATTAACAAAAAGTAAATATCTGTAATTAAAAAATTATTAAATAATCAAATATATTTATAAAAACAATTAATATGGTATATACTTTGCCAAACCCAATGGTTCATTTCTCCACTTAATCAGAGAAGTTAAATCTAATTAACAAAAAGTAAATATCTGTAATTAAAAAATTATTAAATAATCAAATATATTTATATAATATGCAAATATTGAATTTTAGAAAATTATTTTATATAAAAGAAAACACTGTAAATACATTTATAACATTATTTTATATAAAAGAAAACACTGGGATAATAAAATTATAATTGAAAAATATTAATATCACATAAAAAAAATTACTAAATACTTTCTTTAAAAAATTGAAAAATCTTGTTTTTTACATCATTATTTTCCCAAATTATTCCTTTCCACCAATCTAAGTCTCCCTCAATTTCTCTCAAATTAGCTAACTTATCCATTCCGATTGGCAACCTTTTTAACAATGGGCAAGATATGATATGCAAATTTTGAAGGTTTGGCATTGTTTTTTCATTCCAATGAGCAATACTCTCTAACTTCTTTAACCTCCGAAGAGTCAATCCCTCCAACCTTGGTAAACAACCAATCTGGCTAACATCGATCAACTCATCGCATTGATCTATCCTTACTTCCCTTAAATTGGGGAGCTCCTCCGTTCTGAATGTCTTCAACACCGGGCATCTAGATATGTCCAAGTTTTGGAGTTTCAACATTGTTTTTTCATTCCACACTATGCTCTCTAAGTTCTCTGAGTTGGAAACCTCTAATATCTCCAGCATCGGAAAACCGTCACTCCCAATCTCCAAGCCTGGAAGCTCCTTCAGTTTCGTGCAGTCTACCAAGTACAACCGCTTAAAATTTTGAAAGTTAGAAATACAATTCGGTAGACGTTCCCCTTGATAGTCGTCTAAACGAAGATACTGCAACTTCTTCATACTCTGCATGTTCTGGAAAAGAATATCTAGCGCTGCATCATCTTCTACATCATCTTCGATGAAAGATAATGATAATTCTCTCATCTCTGACCAGCTACTCATTGAACTCCCTTTAATATCCGGCTTCACTGTGACGTCCAACTCGATGAGATATGAGAGATTTGTGAGATCCTCTAAACTCATTGGAGTTGACCAACGAGGCAATACCAGTTTGTTCAATGAAGTGAGTTGACAGATTTGATGTGGATTCACCAATAATTCAAGACCTTCGGAGCCAACACCTTCCAAATTGAGATGCTTTAAATTTTTAACCTCTCCTATCCTATCAGGCAAAAAATTTAACCTGTCACAAGATTGAAGATTCAAAAACTGAAGATGTGAAAGACCACATATGCTATCAGGCAACTCCTTCAACTCTTCACACCATCTCAAATGAAGACACTGAAGCTGTTCAAGTTGCCCCACTGATGCTGGCAATGCTTCTATTGAGGTATAAGACAGATCCAGAACCTTGAGAGACATGAAGTTACCCAAAAATCTCTCTGGAATTTCTTTCAACTGTCTATTTTTGGCCAACACCAAACTCACAAGTGTTCGACACTTCAAATCTGTTGGCAGATGACTAATTTGATTGTCAAAAAGAGAGATTCTTTTGCGATCCCTGGTATCTTCTTCATCTGGGAAATGTTGCAGATGTTGACTTGATAAAAATAAGCACTTCTCCTCTCCTTCGCCTACATATATTGCCATATCTCGCAGGACATCGTGAACTCTTATATAGGCCTTCTTATCCATAACATCCTCCTCCTCAACATACTGAATCAAGCACCTATCTACCAGTGCATCTATGTATTCCCTCCCGATATCTATGTGGTAGGTTTTCCCCTTTTGAGGGACCAAACTTTCTGCTGTCCACATTTCCACCAGCCTCTCTACATATATTTCTGCATCTTCGGGAAAGGCAGCACAATATAGAAAACACATCTTGAGGTTATAGGAGGGCAAATCATTATAGCTCCATCTTAGCCGCTGATAGAGCTCTGCATGAATGGTCGGGTGAGTGGATGGGAAGGAAGGATCTACATTTCTCATCAAAACTAAAGCTCGTCTCCACTCATCGGCAGTCTTTTTCCGAGCCACTGCTGCAGCAACTGTATTTATAGCCAACGGCAAGCCTCGACACTCTTCGGCAATGTCTCTCGCAGTAGCCTCTACAGTATTGTCTGGAGCAGTCCCATTTCTAAAAGCTTTTCTCCTGAAAAGCTCCCACCCTTCTTCTGTGGAGAGGGGTTTCATCATCATGCAGTACTCATCTGGTGCCATTGTTTCAACCACATATTTGTAACGACTACAGATTAATACTCTGCTTGTGTTATCATGGCCAAAATTGATCCCGACTTGCTCCAGATCAGCAATTGGACTCCACACGTCGTCCAATATAAGAAGAAACCTCTTATTTTCAAGACATGCATACAATTTCATCTTTCGGGTATCAAAAGAAGAAATTCCGTTGAGATCTAAACTCACAGACTCGGCAATGGTATCATGTAGATTTTCAATGTTAAAGTTTTGAGACACTGTAAACCAAATGACGAAATCGAAGTTAGTACTCACCTTCTTCTTGCAGTCATTGTGGACGAGTTGGAGTAAGGACGTCTTGCCGACGCCTGCCATACCATACAGCCCGATCACCCGAGCCTGGGGATCAGGATTGTTAAGCCATATTTGCAGCTTCGCCTGAGCAGCTTGAATGCCAGACCCCACAAAGCCTGAGTCTGGTACAGGCTGAAGAAGAACCTCTGTCTGAGGAAGAACATCTCTCTGAGGATGTGCGGACTCCACAATCAGTGCAGTATGGGCAGCTCTTGAAAGAGCAGAATCAAGCTCTTGGAAGAGCTGATTAAATCTAATTGTCTTCCATTCCCTTATTTGTGCAGGGAGCTTGGGGTTACAGAAGAGGCAGCAACCAAGACACCGTTGCCGCTGTCGTTCCGCCCTATGAATGAGATTTTTGACCTCTTGAAGGGCATTTTTCATACTTTCCAAACTATTTTGGAGGAGCGGTGGGAGCGTCTTTTGCTGATCTTCGAATTGGTTTCGAATATCGCGTAAGATGCCCTCCATACGAGTGAGGTCAGAGATCAGAAACTGGAGGTTGTCATCCGACTCAACAACATTCTTCAAGTACGTGACTAGTTCAATAATGGCGGTGCTTGTGAGATTGGATGCAGCTCCAACCGCAACTCCCCCGATAGACATGATAACAAAGAGCAAATGAGAATGATGCCAATACTGAAACTAAAGACGCAAATAGCACAAAGTAAGTGGAACAAAAGGCTATGAGCAGGACTAGAAGATTGGATTGTATCACATGAATGGGATACACACTTTACTAAAAGAAGATAGGAATCCTGTGCTGATAAATTCCAGATGAAGAGTCTTCAGATTGCGTTGAATTGGATGAATGGGACATACATAATTTTTTATATAAAAGGAGACAGGAATCCTGTGCTGATCAATTCCAAATGAATAGCACGGTGAAAATAAGAATAAAACACGGTTAACTTTCCTTTAAGAAAGCTTATTGGGATGCGCTACACCAGTCCCTCTTACGAGATAAGCCAAGGATTATTCAATGAAAAGAGTCTTGCGCCTGCTTTTAAGAAAGACCACTTAGAAAAAACAATTCAAATAAATAACAAGTTTAATAAAAAATGCCCCACCATTATCAAAAAAGCAAGATCACTTAGAAAAAATACTTCAAAATAAATAATAAGTTTAATAAAAAAATGCCTCACCATTATGAAATTTGGAGGTGGATCTTAATTTCAAATTAAAGTGTATATATATATTTTTAAGGGCTATATTGAAGGTGGATCTTAATTTCAATTTCAATTTAAAGGGTATATATTTTTTCAAGGGCTATATAAATAAATAATGGATTAACTAAACCCTTAAAAAACAAATTGTAAAAAATAAATATTATGCTCTCAAATTTTTACAATCTTAAATAATTGAATGTTCATTATATGAAAAAAAATGATAAATATTCAATAAAACTTAAGAAATAAACAAAATTTTATTTAAAATTAGTAAAGTTCAAAAAATTATTATTGTTTTACATAAATTAGCACATTCCAACAAAAATAATAAGAAAATATTTTTTTCTTCTATTCAATTGATATTCTTCAAAAGTATTTGAATTTGTATAATTGAAAACATGAATCTATTTGCCCAATGAGAGAGGTTTTCTAGTTTTCATTTGTTTCCATACATCATAAATAGCATTCCAATCTACCTCATTTAGGGCATGAGGTGCACTAAGAGAGAGAAACATTAACACACCCAATGTCTCCAATGAACGTCTTCATCTATCATCATTTTGTCATGTTTAATTTTGAGAAGCCACATTCATTGAGGAGCCTTTTTTCACGCACTTTTGCACTTGCTAGAATAACAATGATGGCTTTCCATAATCACATCAAATAGGGAAAGCCTTCAAGCCATTCACGATATGTGAGTCCCCAACACTAAACTTTTCACATAAATATTTCAACCATTTTTTTGTTTGAGAGTCTATCTCATCCATTTCTTCGTAATAATGTCAATAATGTGAAGGACTGGAAAACATAGAAGCATTAAATATAGGTATATCTTTGAACCTTCTATCTAGAGATTCAATTACAATCATCTAGTTTCCTTGATCTTTGTATATGTGGCAAACTCTTAAACCTCAATGGATGTAAATGTACCATACGTATTATCTACAAGCTCAAAAGATCTTTGTATCTTTGGAAAACTCTTAAACCTCAATGGATGTAAATGTACCATACCTATTATCTACAAGCTCCAAAGTTTCTCCTTGTGCTCTAACTAAAAAAGACGATATGTGCATTGCACTTGCCCCAAATATGCCTACCAAAAACTGTTTACGAAGCATGTTAATAGCAATAGCTAAAATAGTGCCAATAGAGGTAATATCAACATGATCCTCTTGAAACTTCGGATTCAACTACAAGCAAATGGATGCAAAATTGTACTTGAAATATTGTTTCCAACTCATACAAATTTGTATTCCCTAACTCCCAATCTTTTAACAAAACATGCAAGAATTTGACGAGTCTTTCCATGATCTTCCCTCCATAGAGCTAGTACATAATTGGATGAATTCATAAAAATTCTTTGTGATTAGAAATGACTCCATTAGTTATTTATGTTCTCCATGTCTTTTAGTAGATTTCTCAAAGCATGAATAAACTTCATTTACAAAATTACCAATATACTACAACTCTAAAAAATGAGATGTAGCATCATTTGTTGTTATTACTTCTCTATGAGCTATGCAATGGATATCTAATAAATAAGGAACATCTCAACATATATTAAAATATAAACCTTCATGACTACCCCTCATGGAAAATTCTCATCATAACTAAATCCATCTAACTTCATTATATATATATATATATATTAGAAGACTTCTCATTGCATCATACATAGACTGAGTTATTCCATATTTTATTTGAAGCAAATGTATGAATTTTGTTGCACATTGACCTCTTCCTTCATTTGTCAAATATGTAATATAAATAATAAAATGGGGCTCCAGAGTTCGATCAATGCTTTTTATCAACTAAAGTTTAGTAGAATGGACTATGAAAAATCTTATCTTTTAGTTTTTTCCCATATACCTCCTTAGCAACATGGAGAAACTCCTTTCTAGATGTTGTATTTGTGTATGCAAAGTATTAATATGTTAAAGGCATGTGTGGAGTGCACTTATACATATTCAAGTCAGTAATTAACATGTACATTTACTTTAAATAATGTTGTGAAATGGGACCAGGTACAATCAAAATTCTAGATCTATAAGGATTTTGAATTTGAAGAATTTTGTTTTCCGTTAGATGGGACTAGACACTTGATTGAAACTATGAATATATAAAAATTCTAATTTTCTGTACAATTAAAATTTTGGATCTATAAATTTTTTTGTGTCGTAGAATGTTAACATGAAAAAATAATTTCATAAATTTGTTCTTCTTAATAATGCTGTGAAGTGGTACTAGACAATCAAAGTTATGAACTCATAAGAAATTTTTATGTAATAATGTTGCCAGATGGGATTGGGCACAATCAATCTTGAATCCATAAAAGTTCTAACTTTATGTATGGCTAATTCTAAAGATTAAAGAAAATGTATTTAGTTTGATGGGACTAAGAAAGTGGAGGCTTATGTTACATATAGAAATCCAGAACCTATATGAGCTTCTCCAAGAACTGAGTTATTGTGTTCTGCTCGATATGTTGTATGCTTGGGATCCTCTTGCCATGCATGACATGAATCCTAAATTGACATATGCTCATGAAAATATGGAGGAAGAGACATTGCATGGAATATGTCTCATTATCATCCCTTATTTTGGGAGATCATGCTGAATTGAATTTATAGTACTTGTTTCGATATTCATTCCTTCTTTTGGGAGATCGTGCTCACGGTATCATTCCATTTTTTATGAATTCATTTAATTATGATGGCAGATGGTAACTAGTAAGTTCCTAATTTCTACCATCCAGAAGTCCTTAATGGATAATTTAAAACGTTTCCCTTCCTTTGAAATGGTGTTATGAATTATGTCCTTCTTTGATTAGATTAGTAAAAATAGGATTTTAAATTTTTTTGTAAAGGCAATTTTAACTTTACACTTATGAGATAGTACAGAACCCTCTAGAAGAACTAAGACTGGTTCAAATTTGAATGATGTACCTCACCACATATTACATTACATACCATGATTATATTACACTAATTTTAAAAAAAATATTACAATTTAATAAACTCTATAAAATATTTTTATATGAATATATAATTATTTGACGGTTGTAATCTTTACACTGTATGCATGGAATAATTTTTTTGAAAAACCAATTATCAATATCAAAACACAATTATCATAATTATTGATACACCTCCACACACTTCAACGTCTATTGTTTTATCAAGAATTACGTATTACTTTTGACAAGATATGAAAGGCTTAACACCAATTTACCAAAAAACATAGTTCTTCCACTTCGCCTTAAATTTATTTTTAACTCTTTTACCTAGTTTTATAAAAACAATATTTGCAAACTGTATATTTTGTTGGGTTAATTTTGACTAGGTTATAGAATAGTAGTTAGGATTACCTTGATTTGGTCGGTTTACCATTCACCATTTTTATTTAGTAATCCATGTTATTTTACCATTGGATTACATATGATGAAGCCTATTTAATGGTTGGTTTGATATACTCCATTGTAACTAAGCATCATGGAATGAGTATAAGTTAGAATAGGCCTCATAAATGGGTATGTCGGGACAAATAAGTATGAGTGGCCAATGCACTCCAATGCATGATTTAGGTTTGCAATCCTGGAATGCATGATGTAGATCTAAGGTTTGAGTTGGAGGAAGTCAGCGTTGAACACTCTTGTTAAGAATATAAACTCTATGCTTTGGAGTGTGAGGGCTTTTCTCTAGAAGAATTTTATTTAAAAAATCGTTAATGCTCTGTACATTAATATGTCATGGATTAGTGTAAAACACATATTCTATAGCTATGTTTTTTACACATTCTTGTAATTTACTTGTGAATAACTTTAATATCAGCATAGATCCATCTAAAATCCAAATCTACGAAGCACCGAGATAGGTTTAAGATGGATCTATATCAATTTTAATATTTTCATTTATCAGTAAACATGGAGTTTTTTAATTACTTTTCATTTGGTTTGAATTTTTTATTTTATGAGATGACACGAATTTTTTAAATTATTTTTATTTTTTATTTTTGGTAATGGCACGTTACATAACGTTATGTGACAACATCTCCTTCATATAGGACTATAGAGCATCTCGCTCATCTCGGTGCAACTATCTACGAAATAATAACTAGCATATATTCATCTTAAACCTTCATCTATCCAACACCTAAAGGGATCAAATTTGTAGAGGTGTATTTTTTTTTGTATTTAAAAATTGAGAAAACATATCGTGCCTAATAACTTTATTTAAATTATTTTTTGTTGTGGAGTGATTAAACATTATAAAAGTACATAATCATTAAAACATATATATATATATATATATATATATATATATATATATATATATATATATATATAAAGAAAGTTCTATTTAATACCATGAGAAAATTGTTTAGATGGATATATTTTATTACACCTTCTACAAAAAAAAAATGCTCATATGAATGTGGATAATATGGAACAACAAAGTTTACAAAACAAAACGGTCATATGAATGTGGATAATATGGAACAACAAAGTTTACATTTAGGTGTCATTTTCCAAGTAATGAAACAAGAAATTACAATGACTAGTGTTAGTGATGTAATACTAGGATCCAAATCATGAAATTGGCCTACTCAACTAGATCTAGTCCTCTATAGTAGCTATTCATCTGATTCTACTCTCAACCAAACTTGTACCACTCACTAGATCCTCATGAAATACAGTTTATCAATCTTTGATTATGAATATGCTATACACAATGTAAGAAAAAATGTTGCTCTATTTCTACCTTTCCTTTTGTACATACTCAATATGACCTTTCCTCCCATAACTCCTCTACTTCTTCCATCTTCTTATTTCACATCTCAACATGTAAACTAATTCTTTCTTTAAAGGAGAACGCATATTATTTGTATTAAAAGAAGTTGCAACTAAATTAGTTAGCGAGGTAATACAAAATTGAGAGCTTTCCTTAGTCCAAAATCAATTGCTCTATTTTTCCACCTAATTTAAGACTGAAAGTTATGTAGCTTTGCTTAGTAAATTGTTCAAGGATTACTCCTAGAGTAGAATCTATAAAAGATGACTAAGTATAGTGAAAAATTGCATAAATATAAAATTACAAACTTAATGAAACACGTGCTAACTCATAGCATAGTCTTGGGCCTAATTCGAAGAGTGAGATGCCTACTTATCCAAGTCCATTGCCTCCATAAATTCTTGCATTGTTCTTTATTCCTTGTATTCCACGGGATTTGAGCCAATTGAGACTGTAATATTGAATTCAACTAATGTAGAACCTTTGCAGAGATGTAAAACCATGTTTCGAAGCTTGACACATTCTTCTTCTAGACCTTGCACTTGTATCTTCTTCTTAACTAGAGTGTCCATTATAACTACATTTTTTGATACCTATTGATGCTCCAAATCATGAAATTTAGAGGTGACTGAAATGATGGATGTCATATTCCCATTTGTAATATCCTCATTGCATCAAATAATTTTGTGGATTTCCTTAATATCTCCTTGATAAGTGATATGCTAACCTGGACTATCGATAACTTTGACTCACATGTTATTCAGACCACAATCCAAACAAGCAAAACAACCTTCCAACCACAAGAGACCATTGTTACAAAGGATTTCAAATTTGTACGTACTGGGGATTAAGGGTTCCCAAATTGATAACGAAAACTCACTCCCCAAATTGCATTCACAAATACCACGGTAAGCATTAGATTTTTCTTGAACTCGAAAACACACATAAATGCCCAAAATTAACCAATCACACCAAACCAAACAAGACAAAACTGAAATAGACAAATTCAACTAGAAGACCCAAGTTTCATAAAGCTTCTAACCAAAAGATAGGGTAGGATGGGAGATTTCCCCAAAATATAGAGTACCCAAGAATTGAATCCTCTAGGTCTTGAAGGAGAATGTCTATAGTCTAAAAATTAATGTCTAATATCAAACACAAATACTACATAAAGAGACTATGTATGGCTTACCTAGTTGAATTTAGAGAATCTTAGATTCCATACACTATTACCCATTTTGATAACCAACCTTGTTTCCTCTCCCAAGATCCCAACTCTGATAGTGGGATTGGTCTTCATGGTTTCATATATGTTGAGATCAATTAACATAACCATGTGTGAAGGTAGGGTGTGTTTGAAAGCCTTATCTCTCCTCCTTTTATAACCATAACTCTTGATTGGATATGTTTTAATGGTAGAAATGGTTAGCATGTAGGCTTAAAAAGATTAATCCTAGAGGATAGCATGAAATACTACCACCCCATTTTGCTTTAGTATATCTTCAAACAAACTACGGGTGTTAGTAGCCTTTGAGTTTGCTTCATTGTTGAGGTTGGTCTGGATGGGAAAGAGTTGGATTTCTTGAAACATGTATAGCTCTTCTTGATTCTTGCATTATTCTATCAAGCGTAATATTATCAATTGGGGGTTTATTAATGTTCATGAATTGGATGATGATAAAGGAGTTTCCCACGACAATCAACTCTCACACATTTAAATAAATTGCAACCTTGATTCACTGAAGAAGGGCATATGCTTTTTCTTGGTTATTTTTTGGTGTTCCTAGACCCCACTCATTACTCAATTCTCAAGTTCCTCTATGACCGAAAATTAGAAACTTTGTCAAAGGACAAAGCATGCTTCTTTTGTTGAAGTAGCCAAGGTTTGAATTCATCCTCTATCTTTCTTATTTTCCAATACTACATTTTAGATATCCTTGGGTCCTTAGACTAAATTAAGAGGTCCATGTTGAGTATGTCTTATATTCTTTACATATTGGGTGTGTCTCCATGTGATCCCTCCAGTTCAAGTCCTTTTGGGGGGACTATTTTTCCAAAAAATGTGTAATTTAATCGCAGTTGAAGAATTGAGATATAATATATTCCAAGTTAACGGATTCATATTTTGGATGCTACATAATATCTAAATATTATATTATGAATGGTCAAGCAATTACAATGAGAAAGTGAGAGGTGTGACTCTAAATTTGATGGTTTTCCTAATTAAGGGTTTCTAGGGTAAATATTTGTGTATTATGCATGTTCCATTGTTTAATCTCTATTTTTCTTAAGAATATGTATGCAATGTTTCACTTTACAGGTTTAAAAATTACTTGCAGTATAAGAGCTTGATTATTGGCTTCAAGGAGGTGCCTTTGTTGCTAGGGATTCAACTTGTTTATTGGAGCAATTTTACCTTAGTTCTATGATAAACTTGGTTTAGTGGGAGCTTTGTAGTGGTGATTTGTGTGTTGAAAGAGAATGGTGAGCAGCTCTAGAATTGAGATTGAGAAATTTAATGATCATATATTTTATCTTCGGAAGCTCAAGATGGAAGGTCTTCTTGTATATTAAGGATAGTGGGTTGATGTGGATCGAGGAACACAACCTACTACTATGACTATATAAGACTGGAAGAATATGGAAAGAAAGGAAAGAAGTACAATTTGACTTTTCCTATTAGATTTGATGTTGTTGAATGCCTCTAGAGAAGACAGTTCAAAGAAGATGTGGGATAAGTTAAGGAGTTTGTATCAGTCAAATTCCCTAGTGAATAAGTTGTTTCTTCCAAAGAAGTTGTATCATCTTAAGATGGATGATAACAACTCGGTGACATATCATATAAATGTATTTAATACTCTGGCAAGTCTATTTGTCTTTCTTGATATTAAGATGGAGGGAAGAAGATAAATGCATTAGCTTGTTATGTTATGTAACTAACTTGTGGGATAACCTGATGGTTGGAATTGGTAGCGCTACTCAAAATAATTAAAGTTTGTGAATATAACGGTCTCTCTATTATCAGAGGAAATGAGGCAGGAAACCATAGATATTCAGAGAATATATGCCTTTTTCATGGCAAGTCGTTGCTAAAGTAGAAATAAAATTAAGTATTCAATGAGAAATCTAAATTTCTAAGAAAATATTTGATTACATAAGTTAAGTCAAGGTTTCCTAGAAGTATCCACTAAAAGCTTAATTTCACATTATAAAGTTCAAAAGATACATGTATTTTCAATCGAAGTAAAAATGTTTCCATTCAAAAGTTAAAAGAGGGTTATTCAAAGTTATTAAATCCTAGTCAAGTTACCACATTAAAAGTTTTTTTAATCAACGAATTACTTTTAAACTATAGAGGGGTTTATGTAATTAATTTTTTCCTAAGGAGTTTGTAAGATTGAAGAATAAAAGAAAAGGTAAAGCTTTTGAGTTTAACTAAAATAATTTATTCAAAGTGAAAAGTACAAGTTCAATTTTTAAAGATAAAGGAGTTATTAAAGTTTACTTATCTTTTCTTCCTAATCTCACGGAGTAAGATAAACTCTCATATAAATGAAAATATATATTAAACAAAGTATTAAGATAAACCAAGGGTTATGATAAGGAGTTGAAGGTTCTTTTATAAGGTTATTGAAAAAAAAAAATCGTGGATCTATGTGTTCATATACTCATTTATTTTCTTCTGTGTTCATATACTCATTTATTTTCGAAGAAGTAAGTCCAGTAATAAAAACAGTGAAACACAGAGCCTATATATAATTTAAAATTTTGGACTAAATGTTTTTTTTTGTTTTTTTAAAGAGAGTTTGAACATATAAATGTTATTTTTGTGAAAGAGAGTTTGAGCATATGAAGACTTTTAAAATTTACAATTGTTTTTGTTCAATGTGTGAAAAATAGTTTATTATAGAAGAATATTGAGGTAATTCAAAAATATAAATACAGAAATTAAAGGGTAAACTGGGAAATTATAAAGTGAACAATAGATAATTGTAGTTTGAGATTATGAAAGAGAATTATTTTTATGAGTTATCATAGAAAGAGAATCATCACTTAAAAAATCAAAATCAAAAGTTAGACCAAGCTAATCAAGAATTTGAGAAGAAATTATCAAAGAAGGACAAATACCTATCACGGTTAAAAAATCATAGTCAAAATTTACTAGCAAAAGTCAGGAAGTCAAACTTAGACAAAAAACAAAAAACATGACGATAAAAATTTAGAAAAAGAAAATCAAAATCTTGAAAAGTAATTATCCAAGAAAGATGAAGACAACTTATGCCTAAGGAACCTTAATCAAAGATTGTGTGATCAAATTAAAAGATTAAGGGACAACAAAATTGAGAATCTAGATTAAAAAAATAAAGATCACAAGTCAGATAATAAGGAAGAACTCTTGCGTTTAAGGTGACATAATCAAGACTTACTTACACAAATTAAAAAGCTAAAGCATGATCAGAAATGTTTACAAGAAGAGTTAGATCGCAAACAATCATTAGTCGACATAGGACAATGACTGAACCAATAAAGAAGTTATCAAATGCTCAAATTCAGACATCAGAAAAGGGAACCAATACAGAGTCAATCTGTGCTCAAATTTAGAAGAATGATTATCTTGACAAATCACTACAAACATCAAGAGAAGATGGTTTCAAGGAACAATCGTAGAATATTAGGGTTCCTTACATCATCTAAATCACAATAATCAATATGGACAATGAAAAGATCAAAATATATATAAACAATTGTTTCCTTTCAGACAAACAAACTACAAATGTGAAAAAGAAGAGAGACAAAATCGACAACTTGTGTGGAAGCCAAAAACCATAAGTTCCATCCAAACAATCATTCAACAAAAAATTCATGTAAAGATCAACTTGGTGTGGATCGATTCATAGTTGATGCAACAATTTTACTTGGGAATTTGTAAATCATATCATCTTGTTTTGTCAAGTGTCATAGTTACAAGCACATAATATCTTGACAAGACATTGCAAGCCATAATGAGAGTTAAAGGGAAGCTTTTTCAATAATTATGCTTTGAGGAGAAATCATTTCTAGGGGAACACAATGTAGCAAATATATATATATATATATATATATATATATATATATATATATATATAAAGAGAAAGAGAGAGAGAGAGAGAGAGAGAGAGAGAGATTCCTTCATGAACAGTTACTATAACTGCCCTTATGAATTGTCTTTATATGACACTAAAATTGTATTTTCAATTATCTCATACTCTCTATATTATATGTATTTATTTGTTTGGAATTTTTATACTGTCATATTTGTTTTGGATTTTTACTATTTGAACTAGATTAGTTCGTCTCAAAGGGAATTCTCAATGGTGTTGGGTTAGGATAAGAATTATAGGCGAAGGTAGTGGATAATGTGTGTTACTTGGTAGATCAATCACCCACATCAACATTGGTAGACAAAAATCCACATGAGGTGTGGACTGGTAAGAAACCCTCTCTTAAACATATGAAAATTTTTGAATGTGATGCTTATGTACATGTTCCAAAGGAAAAAGGGAGTAATCTAAATAATAAAGCTGAAAAAAAAGGTATCTTTATTGGTTATAAAGAAGGTGTGAAAGGGTTTAAACATTGGAACACAGTTACTAAGAATATTTTTTACAGTCGGGATGTTTCTTTTAGAGAGGTTACAGATGTTCCCAAGTAGGAATTCGAACCAAGGGAAAATAAACTAAAAAAATTAGAGTTTGAGTTGGAGGATGAAGATTTTGACTCAACAGAAGAAGATGAATCAAAAGAAGGAGAACGCCATACTCTAGTTTTGAGGAGATCATTTTGGGAAACAAGGAAACCAAAATGGTATTCCCCACCTGATTTTCATTCTTGTTTTTATTTACTATTATTGAAGATGATCATAGAACTGTTAAGGAATCAATAGATTTCGAGGATAGTAAACTTTGGAAGAAGACCAAGGTTGAAGAAATGAATGCCTTGGATAAAAATGAAGCTTGGGATCTAGTTGAGTTGCCAACTAGAAGAAAACTTGTTGGTAGAAAATGGCTCTTTAAGAAGAAGTTGAATGCAAAAGGTAAACTATAAAAGTACAAAGCCTATTTAGTAGCAAAGGGATATTCCAAGGTAGAGGGAATTGATTTTGATGAAAGTTTTTATCCTATTGCTAAATTAACTTCTATCATATTTTTTTTTTCTACTATCACTACTTTTTATCTTGAAGTAGAGAAAATGGATGTGAAGACAACATTTCTACATGGGGATATTAAAGAAGAAATCTACATGAAACAACTGTAAAGTTTACAGTGAAGGGAAGGAAAGAGTTGGTCTATAAGCTAAGGAAGTTCATTTATGGTTTAAATTAATTGCCTAGGATGTGGTACCAAAGTTTGGCATGTACATCCTTCAACTAGGTTTTGTAAGTAGCAAAGTTGATCATTTTGTATATTCCAAGCAAGTTGGTGACCAATTCATTAATATATTGTCTAGGAAAAATTTTATGGGTGAAATTTATCCCATGGGCTAATTTTTTACCTTTTTTCCAAAAAACGTTTTGTCAATTTCAATTTTTTTCTAAATTGATTTGCCCAAATTCCATGGGATGAATTTTTTGTATTCTAAAAATCGCCAAAATTGGCAAGAAATTATATAAAATCCTTAGAATTTTGAATATTTTTAGAAAAATATCGCCCAACATTTTATGGTTGGAAATTTAAGAATTAGTAATATTTGCCAAGGTTTTTACACTTCAAGAAAATTATGGATCCTTAAAAATTTCCGTAATATTATTGTATGTCGATGACATGTTGTTGATTAGAAACAACATGAATTTAATTAAGCAGGTGAAATTGCAGCTATCCTCCAAATTTTACATGAAGGATCTTGGTGATGCTAACTTCATTCAGGGGATTGAGATTAAAAGGCATTGTGCAAATATGAAACTTTGGTTGAAAAAGAAAAAATATGTTGAGACGATATTGCAAAGATTTATTATGTAGGATTGTAAACCAGTCAAGGTCCCTATTCTTGTAGGTGTGAAGTTATATGCAAATGTTGACTCAAACCTTATCGACAGGGGTTCCCATCGCTGTCGACACCAACCCACCGCAATCTCCCTGAGCACCGGCCCAGACAGGTTTTACCCCGTCCAGCAACACCTGCAGAGCAGATGAGGTCTCACCCAAGGCGTTCAAGGGAGAGTGGATGAAACCATGTTTCCTCCAAATGAAGGAGGATGGTTGCAGCACCGATTACTTAACTTATCGCAACATTTAAGACAGATCTATGCATTCAAAGTAACATCATTCATATTCATATCATCATTCAATAGAAACATTCATCGCGACAAGTACAACATTGAAAGTATTAACTGCAGCAAGAAACCATAGCATTATTCATGAATCGCAGCATGCATTATCATAAAACATACACAGGGAATTTCACCAAATAGTTCCGTCATGTCATATTACTTTAGCAAAACCTTGATACAACATCTCCGTAAAACCAGATCTCAGCAATATCTCTTGATCTCAGATACAGACTCAAAGACGCACACAACAACATCCTTAGATCTATACTAAGATGCTACCTTCAACATTTACATCTTATGACTATATATAGGCTTCCACCTTTACAATGCTTGTCCACTTACTAACAACTTCCTAACCGATACTTGGACAAATGACCCAAAATCTAACTGATGCGGTCCTAATGACCCAAAAACCCGCATACTACGGTACAATTGACTCAAAATGCATAAAATAATCCATCTTTCTGCCTTCCGTGACCTCTTTTGACGTGTCGCAGCATCGACGAGGCTACGATTCTTCCTTACCAAACCACCTGCCAACAACAAATCAATGTCCCAAGACAAATGAAAAAGAATAAGACATGTCATGAGTTCCCTATGCTAGTGTACTTGTTGGCAATTTGATGTATGCATGGTATGTACTATACCAAGCACTGACCATGCAGTGGGATATTTTAGCAGGTATATGTCAAAAGCAAGGATGGAGTATTGGATAGTTGCAAAGAGGGTGTTTAGGTATTTGCATGTCACTACAAATTATGCAATATGATACTAAGGAAGACCTAAACTAGATAGAGAAATAGATGTGCATGGCTTTGTTAATGCATACTAGGCTAGAGATCTTGATCACACAATATCTACAAGTGGTTATGTGTTTAATCTATTTGGAGGAGTTATCGGTTGGATGAACAAGAAACATGTTTTAGTTGCATTCTCAACTACAGAAGTTGAATACATGACATCCACCCATGCAAGTAAGGAGGTTGTATGGTTCCAGAGATTGTGCACAGGTACTAGGTTTGTACATAAATCTATAATATTAGATTGCAACAATTAGAGTGCAATATTTATGGAAAAGAACCCTTATTTACATTCTAAAATGAAGCATAGATGTGTAGTACCACTTTGTGAGAGATATGGTTGAAGACAAGAAGGTGTTGCTAGAGAAGGTTGACACCTTGGCGAATGTTGTAGACCATTGATGAAGTCCATTAGTATTAAGAAGTTTTCTTGGTGTAGAGAATATATGGGCATTATTGCCATGAACTTGTGGCACTATTAGTGTGTGGCCCCATCTTGTGTTGCAAAGAAATCAACAAGTGGGAGAATGTTGTGTGTGTTATATTCTTTGCATGTGGGGTGCATCACCCTATAATCCCCCTAGTTAAGGGATTGAGGTATAATTTAATCGAGGTTAACAGATTAAGGTTTTGGATGCCATGCAATTCCTAAATATTGTACTTGAAATGGTTAAGAAAATACAATGAAAAAGTGAGAGGTGCAATTCTAAGTTTTGTTGGTTTTCCCAGTTAAGGGTTTCTAGGGTAATTCTCTATGTATTGTGTGTGTTCCATTGTTTAATCTATATTTTTCTTAAAAATCTTTATGCATTGTTTCACTTTATAGGAGAGTCTTTGCTAGCCATTCTCTTTCTTTAATTTCTAATAGGTGAACTTGATGACCTTTCAGTCCTTTGGTTCTAATTGCTTCTATTATTAATCCACAAGATTTGGATGCAATGGTTCTAGGGGGTTCTAATTCTTGCTGGCTCTATTCTAAGCTAACCAAATTTTACTAAAGTATATATTTGAGTAAAGATTATCAAACTCTTTTTCGAATAATTTTGTTGGTGAACATCCCACTATATATTTGATGCCACAAGGGAATCATATCTCTCTAGTTGTATTGAGAAATCCATTTAGTGTAGACTTCTTTAAAGGAAAACTCCCAAACTTACTATAAACTAATTGTTAATTATAACATTACTTATTTTTAGTATGAGAAAAAACATATTCGAAATTTGATAGGTATTTTGTGATAAACTAACCTTTTACAAACAAACAAAAATGTAGTTTTTAGAGCATGATAAACCTTTTCCATTGTACCTCTAAACATGTAGGGATTTAAGCAACGGGGATATGGTTGATTGTGCTGAAGCAATAGACCAACATGTACAGGTGCCATAACGTTAACATCACAATATGACCATCATCATTGTATAACACTTGTGTTATAGCCTAATCATGTGTGAGGAGGTACACCCAGTAGGAATACAACATATGACATAACATATAAACCTATAGCTTGTAGGGTATTGGAGACGGGATCTATCCTTAGGTATATTGTTCTCACCCATGATTAAAACCGACTCCCATGCAAATCTATATCACCTTTAGTGTCACTATACTTTCAATCTTACACATGTTGTATTGGTATGTTCATTACATTATATGTCGAGCCTTAAGAATTATAGCATTTTGCACAAAGCATCCTATGTTTAGAATGTATTAGTTCTCATCATTTCATAATTAAAATATTAAAGAAAATTATATACCATTAACTAAATTTTGTTGATATATATAACGGTTATAACAAATCCTAACTTTAATACATCAAATAAAGATCATCTTAAATACATCATAGCTATTTTAAGTTAGTGTTAAATTTGATGGTTTTAATGTATTCATATATCTTAATAGGTGTGTTTCCACAGTATTTAGTTATTATGTTAAGAATTATGAAAAGTTGTTGCATAAAAATGACATTATTTATGACTTTAGCAACAACTTGTTTTGAAATTTAAAATGTGTTAATTATATTGATATGTGTTTTTATTTTAGAATTTGGGGTGGACTAGCACTTATGTTTTTCCTAGATTTCACAAGGATGAGACAAGGGTACTCTCTAGATTGATTCTATGGCAGTAGTTCCAAACTCAAAATAAACAATTATAAAAAAAGAATATAAAATATAATCCATAGTTGATTCATGAATAACTGTTAGTTAGTAATATATGGATAACTGACAGTTTATGACAGAATTTAAATAAAAAATAAGAGAAATAGTAACATATAACTTATTCATGGCACTTAACTTGTAGTTTATGAATTATTTTAGAATTCTTAAAATTACATAAACTATATTTAAAAATAATTAAAAATATTTTAAAACTAGTTTATTTTAATAAGTTATTCAAAATAATTAGAATAAATCATTTTAAATTATTTTAAAAATCAATTAAAATTTTATTTAAAAACTTATTTTATAAAAGTATGTTATTATAATATTAGAATTTAACCCAGATTAACAATATTAAACAACAAATTATAATTTAACCACACCTTAACCAATCTGTTTGAAAACACTCATCTCAACGAGTTGACATTCGAGCCACTGGTGACGTACATGAGAATTACCCGCATCCGAGAGAATCTCATCACTTTTGAATAAAATTAAAAGATTTATTATTTATTATTTATAGAAAGAAAACGTGGGGCCCGGGGAAGGGATATTGTTTCGATGAGGTCGTTAGATACCGAAAGTTGTGGGAAAAATTAAAAATATAATAGTAAAAATACAACGAACCATAGGTTCGGAGGCCCGTGGAAGATGACTAGTTATTACTGGATGCGCCAGTCACCCGAAAAAATGTGAGTGGAGTTAAGAGCTTAACCGCAGTGAAGAGGTGGTTTTTATTGTTGCTCACTAGAGTTCTCTCTCCTGTCTAAACTTTTGAGTTCGACAAAGATAAGGTTTTTAAAAAATGTAAATGGTAGACCTCAAATTCCCAATGCGAGCGATTTCTTCTCGTTTACCACTGGAATAATCCCTATAAAATCGACCAATCAATTATTTTAAATATTCATTTTATTTGTGGACATATGATAGTTGAAATCCTATTCCAAAAATCTAGATTAAAGTCCTCCACCATCCCTATAAAATCGATCAATAAAAAATTATTTTAAATATTCACTTTAAAAATCCAAAGTTTATGAAAAGTCTCGCTGTTATTCAGCCCAACTAATAAAGTCAAAATAACCAAAGTGATTCATATATATGTTAGGGAAATAATAAATTTCGCAAAAGATACCTAAAGTAATATAAGAAGACTAAAATTCAGTGGTTTAAAAGTTCCACGATTTCGAAGAAAAATATTTGATTTTTTTTCAAGATTTTGAAAAAACTAGGTATATTTTTTTAAAAATCCTTGTCATAATTTTTAAACTCTGAAATTTTGGATGTTCCCGTGTTTTTGATGATGTTGAATTTGTTTCTACCATCAAAATAGCCATTAAAATACACTTAAATTCAGATTTTGCAAAATAAAAAACGCCACGTTTGAGCCAAATCTTCTAATTTTTTCCAGCGAAAAAAACTACTATTGATATTCAGATGAATCAAATTGTACAAAGATAGACATGATTCCTAAACTAAATCTGAAGAGTTCTCAAGAGAGGGACCAAAATACATAAATCCCAAAGATATTCAATCTGATCCAACCAGTTCAAGAAACCAGATTTTCAAAAGAGCCAAAACTCAGCATAAAAACAAAAAGCAAGGCACATCAGCCTTCGAAATCTAACTCGGACTATTATCTTTAATCAAAAAAGAAAGTAGCTCCACTCGCCAGAGTGGCATTATCCATCCATTCCTCCCAAATGAGCTGCCCTTTGGAACCTACCAAAGCTTGTTTAGACAATTTGTCTGCTAAGGAATTGTGTTCCCTGAAAATGTGTTCAAAGGTAATGTTCTGCTGCAAGGAAATTTCCTATTGCATCCTAAGCCACCAGTGCCGCAAATTAGAGACATTAAGCTTGAAATCTCCAATGGCCCATTTGATTGTGACAAGAGAATCCCCATACACCTTGGTATTGACTAAACCAAAAATGTTTGCCAATTTTAAAACGCACCAAAGAGCCATAAGCTCGGCTTTCATATTGGTGCCAACACCACAATTTAGTCGAACTGTGTAATAGTGCTCATTGTTGAGATAAAGAACACCTCCAACAACACAAATCCCAGACTAAGCAGCCCCATCAAAGAATAAAACAGGTTGCTCCACCTTAAGAGAGAAATGACTAATTCTAGCAGTTGGCAATTTGAAATCATCCATCCTAAATGTTGAGAACATCTTTAATGCAGTCAAGCAGCATTTCATTACCACCAGAGGAGAATTCTGAAATATAGCACAGTTCCTTGTGTACCAAATTGCCCATGAAATGCAAATAGCAATACTAAAATATTGTTTACAATTTCTGTACCATTTTAAGAGATAGAATTTAAAATCATCAACATCCCATCTTCGAGTGATTTTCAGCTGTGCAGAAATTAAATCCCAGACTTTTAAAGTGAAGCTACAACTGACAAAAATATGCTGATTTGATTCTGTTGCCTTGAGACAAAGACATCAAAGGCTTGGTCCAATACAACCACGCTTCATTAAGTTTTCCATGTTTTAAGCTTGTCTTGAATGGCTAGCCAAAGGAAGCATTTTAATTTGAGAGGAATTGACCATCCACAAATGCTTATACCACCAATCCTGGGGGAAGATGAATTTTTCTTGCATCATTCTGATATATGCAGATTTTGTTGTTACTTTGCCAGAGCTAGGATTCCCACACCAAATAATCTGGTCATCTTCTTGAGTTATTTTAATACCAGCTAAGTTCAAATTTTGAATATAAGAGTCCCATTCCACTGCGAAGAGACCAGAGAGCCCAAGGTCTCTAGAAGACAACCAACCAACAGACCCGTAATCACCTATTCTTTGAAAACAGATTTTGTCAAGCGTGGACAAATCAAGCACCTGTAGGTATCGAATTAGAAGACTGGAGAGAAGAAAGGAGTTTTCCATCCCTAAGATAGGGTCCAATCCAACTCAAATACTTTTCCCAGAACCAACCTACCAGAAAAGATCTTTCTTTATCCAATTGACCACTTTCATAAAACCCCTCCAAAGTGGAGAAAAGTTCCAGCCATTCTGTTTTGGATTTCTAAGCCAAAGATGCACTTCAGTTTTGATGTAATTGTTTCTCATGAGCCTAGACCAAAGAGTATTCCTGAAGATACATCTCCATAGATTTTTTAATCTGAGGGCAGCACTAAAAGCCTCCAAATCTTTAATTCCCCAGCCCCCAAATCTTTCAGGTCTAGAAAGTGCCTCTGAAGCAACCATTGGAATTTTGACTTTCTCCGAGGTCCCTGACCAGAGAAAATTAAAGAAGCATTTTCTAATGGCTTTGATGATATAAGATGGCACTTCGAGAAGAGACAACCAATAGACTGGAATGCTTGAAAGCACAGATTTGACTAATAAAAGTCTGCCTCCAATGGATAAAAGCCTATAAGACCATTATGCAATGCGGAATTCAATCTTGCGCAGTAGCCAGAACCAATCTTTAATTAGATAATTGTTGGGTTTCAAATAAAAATCCAAATATTTGAAACCTTCCTCCAGAGGGCAGCACTTGACAGGAAGAATTGTGGAAATGTCTTTCAACTGCAAATCATTCATATTTAAATGAAAGAAATTTGACTTAGCAAAACTGACCTTCATGCCAAAAGCATTACAAAAATTTTGAATGATGCTTTCATATTGAGTCCATTCTTCCATCGTGTCTAAGCCAGCAACCAGAACATCATCGGCAAACAAAATGTGTGAGATCACACAGTTTTTAGACACTTTAATGCCATTAATCAATCCAGAATCCATTGCTTGCTTAACTAGTCTGTTGAAACCATCCATAACTAAAATGAACAGTAGAGGAGACAATGGGCAACCTTGCCTAGTCCCACGGGAACATCTGAAGAAAGAGGTTGGAGAGCCATTAACCAGATTAAGACAACTTCGAGTATAACAAATAATTTAACATAAAATTAAAAAAAAAGAAAAAAAGAAAAAAAGTGAATTTCAAATTTATTTAAGAAAACAATCTATATGCCAAGTGACGATTTATTACTAAGTTCTTAGTATTTCTATTTTAACTTTGTATTTTCAAATTTTGATTTTTGATTTATTTTATTTTAGTTTAGTTTTTAATTATTAGTTTCTCACAAAGTATGGAGTATAATTTTTATTACAAATAAAAAAATATTAATTTTATATTAATTTGGTTTTGTTATTAAATTTTTTAAAGTTTTTTTTAAATATGATATTAAATGAAATACTTTAAAATTGCAAATAATTTGAATAATTATTAAATGTAAATAATTTTTTTATTATTATTGTTCAATGATAATGTTAATGGAAAAAAAAGCTTTCCTTGTGGCTTCATTTTCTTTCTCGAACTCTCCATTTGCTAGTGGTGTAATTACTTGTTGCTATCAACTGAGTTGCTTCTAACATCCTATAAACTGTATTTTATTTGACTAATTTGATAACTTTGCAAAAGTTTTGAACATCTACATTTGAGTAATAGTCAAGCCCTTTGGGTTCTTCCCTGACTCCATGCAAGTGCCACACTTTAATGAAGTCAAGGCCTGATTGAATATGTGCAAAGGATGGTAAGTTTTTTTGGACATTTTGTGGAACCCTCCATCTTTTGCATGCAGAGTTAAATTCTTCAACCATTCTAAGAACATAGATTGTGGTGTTTAGTCATTAATTTTAGCCTTCCATTTAGATGCAAAGCATTGCAAATTCCGCATAATCAATGTGTTCGGTAGTGTAAATGCAACTTTTTCAACTAGAAAAACTCTAAACATAACAATAATTATGAATAAGAAAAGGTACCTTGTAGCCTTACTCGTCCCTCACATTCTTCCTAATTGTCTTCAAGATATTTGCCATATGTTCTACCCAATTATAGGTGGTTCCATTTTCGAATATGTGGTCAAGTGCATCCAACATGCTTAAAACCACATCTAATGCATGACTTAAGCTAATTAAAAAAAAATCACAACGATACAGGTCCACTTATTCTTCTTTTACTTGGTTGATGACCAAAACTTTTTAATTTTTAACATCCTTGTAAATTTCTCAATCCACTTTAGGGGTTTGGTTATTCTAAGAACACTTTCACCTATAAGAGGAGCCTTGTGATTCCTCAAATCAACTATCTATTGATTTCGAGAGGTTTATCTAACCCAATCTTCCCTTTATGATATCCATTGATAATAATAAACGTAGCCTCTTCCTCTTTCTACCCTTCAAGGACCCTAAAATGAAAGGATAACTTAAATTGATTACCTTCTACCCTTCAAGGACCCTTAAATGAAAGGATAACTTAAATTGATTAAAAAGAAGAATAACGTTGTGTGTCATTCCCACAATTACAAAAGGTTTATGCCAATAAATCCCACTTGGTCAAGTGAGGGCATAACTATCACACATAACTCACCTAGGAAATAGGTTATCGTATTGATATAATTATTATATTCCCATGACCTTTTATTACAAGTTATTGGAGAGGAATAAAGTAACGTTACACCACTATTCCCTTAAAATTCACCATTCCCTTCAAATTCATCATGAATCGATATACAAAATTTATAAAAGATGACTCATGTATTTGGGTTGACGCAATGCACGTTCCTCCCCCACCAATCACCACTCACAAGGTATGGACAAGGATGCGCATTACTCGAGAACACTTTTATTCAAACAAAAAATATTAAAAAAATTTAATCACTAACCCCGGGGGCCACATGTTACACTAATTATAAGAAAACGAAAAAATCAAGAAGATTATTGTAAAGTAAAGTTCAGTCAAGAAAGCACAATTTTTACAACTCCAACATTTCCACACACCTCTTGTCATATTCGTACTTCACATGTATATAATTATTACAGATTTCTACTCTACATTATTCATAATAACCTAGTCGTCACACATTACACTAAATGTAAAATTAGATGTACTTAACTAGCTTTTTGAATAATTATATGTACTTAATTTGCTTTTCGAAAATTTACACTTTATTTAATAAACCCTGCCCTACCTCACATGGAAGTAATTTCGTTTTTCTAAAGAGGCAGGTGGGTAGAGGTTTTTTTTTTTTTTTTTTTTTTTCACATTCAGTTAAACCGACGCCTAATGATGGGTGAGGACGCCGAATCGGACGGAGTCTCGGGGTCGATCCTGGATGGGGACGGCCACAGCCGACCGCCCCTGCCACCCGGCCATAACGGCGGCCCCCTCGTGGTGGGTAGAGGTTATGTCAAGTACTATCAATACAACATATTATATTTTACATAATATGAAAACAAGAGTATAGTAGCTACATATTTCCTCCACTCACTCATAACTTTTCTACGAAGCTTCATCAAAATAATATTTATGAAATATACATTCTTCTAATTCACTTTTCATTTTTATTTATTTTAAATATATAAGAAATCGTAAATCGTAAATCAAAATTATTAAAACACTATAAAAACATAATTATTATGTCCTTGCAAGGGACATATAATATTCGTTATTTTTCAATGTTATGTTGATTTTGATTTAATTTTTTTAACCTTAGGTGGAGGCTTGTTGTATGGTATTTTGTATTAATACATTTTCATAAATTCGATATTTTTCAGCTTTCTCATTGGTTGTTGGAGGGTGACGTCAGGGTTGGAGTGTGCCAGTCGTTGTGGTTGTGTGTTGATGTCCGTGGCTTTGAATGAGTTGTCTTGTCGATTTTGAATGCGCAGTTTGGCGACAATCGATTGGGGTATTCCCATAGCAGGGTAGGGGGATCTAATTATGTTGTGTTGCAGGGTTATTGAATGTGGCATCTGACGTGGGAGTGGAACAACGTTGGATTTTAATGTGAGGATGAGTCCTGGTGGTTCTGGTTGTTTTAGAATTTGCTACGCAAGTTTGTTTTGCTCTTTGTTGTTGTTTTCAATTAACAAAGGTAAAAAGCAGTGAGGATTTTCGACAAGGGTTTGAGACTGGGCAATGGTTGTTTTCTATTGTCTCAAGCTGGCCAGTAATTTGTTCTTGTCTTTTCGATGGTTTTGGTTGCTCCAACAGTGCTAAGATTGTTTGTTTCCCAGGTTTGATTGTGGTGCTCGTTGGGATCGAACTTTCATCTATTCATTTTTTCATCAGTTCATCTTTGGTTTAGTCATCTACGGACTTAGGAGATAGAGTTCAAGTCGAGGATTTTGAATTGGCATCTCTTGGATTATGTTGCTATGAGTTCATTTGGTTGGATACTAGATTCTCTGTGGAAAGCGTCTTTTGTGGCCATCCATTTCGACTTTGTGAGATTGAGGATGGGCAAACATGTTTTGTGATGATACAATTTCGTGTCATTAAAGTCCATTATGCAGGATGTAGTTTGCATTTTTTTGGGCTAGGAGATCATCTTTTATTGGATCTTCTAATTTTATTGTATGTTTGCTTCTTTCCCTTTGCAAGTAGGGATTTACAGTGGTGGAGGAGTGTCCTTGCCATTTGTTTTCGGTTTTGGGATTTGGCCAAGTAAGCTTGTATGCACTCGTGAGCACTTAATTGTGCTATATATTGCTTCCATTGTATTGGAATTCCGTGAAATGAGTTTGTTGATGTTCAATAATGTGAATATACTAACTTCGTGGTTCTATTTTATGTAGACAGGTTCTTAGCAGGGTGGTTATGTTTTCTTCCCTGGTTTCAAAGGGGGTTGAGTTTTCCAACATTAAGTAGAGGGCCATTATTTTTCTTGTAGTTTACCCTACCGATGTTTTGTCTGGTCTAGGAAAAGATGGTAGCAAGGTCTGCTTCTTGAGATCGAACCAAGAAATACTTTAAATGGCCTTCCTGCCATGCTAGTCTCCATTCCAGAATTATTTTCCTAAGGCTTCTTTCCATACTAGCCTTGGATCTCTACAACAAATTTTGCATGGGAATCACCATTTTCTTCGTCTTTACTTGTTTTCGCATCCATGTCGGGAACTATATGTCTGTGAAACAAATATGCCACTGTTGCATTTTTCAGCAAAACATTTTTGCATTTCGAGTAAGTACTATTCATTATGGTTTAGAATGAGTTTAAGCTGCACCTCCTTCTGAGTGTTATGTGCACCAAAACAGGTAAGTCCAATTTTACGCAGTGGCTTATCACTCAATGACTCAATTCACATTCTTGATGGCACTTTTCGTGAGGTTCTTTGAATGTAAGCAAGTCAAGCATTTTAAAACCTCTACATTTAGAGTACGATCATTTTCCCTAATTTCTTATAGATTAATGGGAAAAGGTTGAAGGGCTTCTGTTTGGCTTAAAGATAAAAATCACATTAAGCGGTTTTGGCATCTAGAGTTTGTATACTGTGTTTCATTGATGATTTTGGGATCTTGTGCATATTTAGCTTACACACTATAAATAATTTACATGTTATGTCATTTTTTACACATTTGTTTGATGAAATATTTATGAATGCGCAATGTACCAATCCAATATGAAATTGGCCATTGTAATACCCCCATTTTGACCCTTAGGATATATTGGCTTTTAATGTAAATATTGTATACATGTGATGTATGTTTCCCTAGCGTGGAGCTCAACGCCAAGGCCCCGCTAGTGGATTCTTGGATTTTATTTAAAAATGAAAGTATTTGATATTATGCTATCCATGTGCTATTAAGCCATGGAACATTGTAAAATGATGTATATTGCAATAAAAATACCAGAAAACTGGCTATGGATGAAACTAATAAGAGGGGGCCATGTGTATCCACTAGGGAGTGGTGAGGGGGTTGTGGGGTTGAACCATATGCTTTCAAATGTCATCTTGAGAACCCATTTGAATTTCCTTGCTGACATTTAATTCTGTTGTAAGGAAGTGGTTGAAGAAATCAGTCCATGGCTTCAATGGAGCATGGGAAGCCCATAAATTCGTATGGCAGGGTATGGGTTCTATTTACTTGACCCACAAGTCACTCTACATCATGGGAATTCGTTTTTCCTCATTCCCATTCCATTGTTGAACATCTAAGCATCAGTTTTCATCAATTACACATGCCCAGTAGTGAGAAAAAACATAAATCGCAACTCTGAATTAAACCACGTTTTCAAATGCCAAAAACGCCCACAAAATTGTGTGGACAGTGAAATCCAATGGGGGATCCATATACCTGAACCTTGGGGCAAATTTGAGAGTGTTAGATGCCCATAAATCTATAGGAAAACCCATATTTGATAGCCCGAAAATCCAATTACAGGACAAAATCATTTGGCCATAGAATTGAGAAAATCCAAGCATGAATGACAGAGACTGTTGTGCAGGATTATTATCTTATAGTGAGGAGAAGACACTACCAACTTGGGCTGGGTGACAGGTAAATACATTCATTGCATTTCATTTAGTTCCTACAAATGAAAGAGATCAAGATATCGAAAGATGTACCTTTTATCGATGGCTGGTCCTAGCTTTTGCTTGGTCTTCTGCTTGATCTTCTGCTATGATGAACCTACAACACAAAGGAAACCTTCCTCAGCGTATCTTGACTGTAATAAATATGATGAAATTGAAAACAATTTAAACATCAACTACAATCAGATATTAAACCAAATGAACATACAATCCAATAGACATTCGATTTGGGACAAGAAGGGTATTCCCACCTTTTTATTGTCAAAGAAACATGAATTAGTACAAATATACCTGATCGATCAAGATGCTTATGCAATCGAGTCTTGGGCTCCTGCTCTTCACAATGACTTGGGAATTCCTCCAGTGTAACAACACTTAAAGAATTCCTTCTAGGTTCCTCTCTCATGGATCCTCCTTGTATTTATGGGACAAGGTAGGTAGTTGGAATCGAGAGGTGGTTGAATTGGGAGGTTAGGGAAGTTGCAGAACCAACTTCAACTAATCCCAATTTGTAATCTTAATATATTTTTTGACTTCATCTTAAGATGTGCGCAGGTTTCATACAACCAGAGTAGTGCACAATATGCAACTCTTGTACTTTGCAACATTTTTTAAGGTGTGCGCTGGTTGTCCTTGAGAAAAGCAACACATATTTTAAGGTTTGCGCTAGTTTACTATAGCAAGAGTAGCACACATGTTGTGAAATCAGTAGCAACAGTGAAATTCTCAGCTGAAGAGTGTAGTTCCAGTAGTAAGTCATCTAGGTCAACCTAGCTCTTCAATCCATGGTGTCCTTTTGTGTGATCGACAGAGAAATGTGATCACGGACGGAGAAGTGTAGATTTGACCTATAACAGATGCCCCCTAATGTGTGAGGTCAGAGGGAAACGATGTCCGAAATACATTATAATTCCAAGTCAGAGGAGGAGCAAGAAACCACAGAACCAAGTAAAAAAAGTACCTGAAACAACGATCAAGGTCAAGGAGCAATTACAATCTTGAAATCATATAAATGTGTAGCATGATACAACATGATCTCTGATACATAACTAGGAGATGTATATATAGCATGGCCACTGAGATACAAGTGTGGATCCATGTCAAAATGAGAGATCATAGCCATAACAACAAACTGGATCTATGTCTCATGAAGAGCCAAAAAATAAGTGAGGCTCAATCTTGCGCAGCTTAGGTGATAACATAAATATGATGCTATCATAGTCCCAAAGTCTTCATCCAAACAACCTAAGGTACAAACCCTAACCATGTGAATAAATGATCTGAGGTCGAACATGGGGGGTATCGTTTGATTACCGATCATTGATTTATACCGCTAACAAATGCAAGGACTTCCATCGATAATGATAATGGGGTTGAAGGTACCTAGTACATTCCCACAAGTGTGAATAAGTGGACTTGAAGTTGAACACTTGAGGAACCTGTAGAATAAGAGACATTGATGTATTCCCATTATTCAACAACGAGGGAAACTGCCACTGATGACTACAATCCCCAAGGTACTAACCGAAACTCTAAACTTCATTCCCAGAGCATAATGAGCTGAAGTCGATGGGAAGAAGTCTGTTGGAAGGGACGCCTTAATGCATCCTCCATCATCCAACACGAGGAACACTCAAAAGGTATGAGATGATGTGGAGTAGGACAAGTAACAAGATGAAACAAACTGACACCAGGATGGCTGACACATGAAGTCAAGGTCAACTGCAGAATGGCCGACACAGGCTATATCCTTGAACATTGAGCACGACACAAAGTGACTTAGGTGGTTTTCAACATGAAGGGGAAGTGATATAGGCCTGTAATGTAGGAGACATTAACAAACCCTCCATATGGTTGGAAGAATAACCAACCGGGGGAGTACAAACTCAGAGATCAGGTTCGCCCTAAGGTAAAAAACTAATACCCAACTGAAATTAAAGACTCAAGTAGGTGCTATGTTCAAGGACATGACTGACTCAACTGCCTTTGAAACTGAAAAGATGTGATATACCCTTCTCATTCCTTATTCTTTTTGGTAAAAGAATGTCCTTCTTGTTGTTTTAATGAGTCCAAGAAAGAAAACTCAATAATCCCAACCATGTAAAAACTTTAACGAGCCCATGGGAGGAAGACTCTGGGCCTTCTTCATTGTTTACAGAGTTTGAAGAAGAGATAGAAGAATACTCTATAATACTGATCTCTGGATTTTAATATCGAGCTGAGATCTGTTCTTGCTCGCCGGTGTTTTCAATTTTAAGGAGTCTGAAAAACTTAAACAATAAATCCATACACCTACCCATGGATTTGAATATCGATCCCGGGTTGGTATATGCTCGCCGGTGTTTTCCTATTTATAGAGTCTGAAAAACTTAAACAATCCTCTATATACCCTCTCGTGGATTTCACAGCGATCCCGAGTAGGTGAATGCTCACTTGGTGTTTTCATGTTTCGAGAGCCTGAAAATCCTAAAGAAGGCTCCAAAAGTCCGTTTTCGTATAGTTAGTCTCCTCCCCCATAAAAGTCTAAAATGATGAGAGAAGAAATCTTTTAGCCACGTATGACTAGAGTATTCCTTTTTCGTAAGTAATCCGCAAAAGTCCGGAAAAGGGTTAAACTTATACCTAAGCGGATGTACCTTCAATTCCTTTAACAAGCTTGAAGAGAACAAGTATGCTCGGAAATCTTGTTTAGTTTTTAAATAGTCAAAACAAGAGCTTAAAATGACTTAAAAGACAACTTCTAGGATCGTGGGTTCATGACCTTCCAAAGAATAGGATCTCAACAATTGCATTAGTAACTATCGAAATTTTTTCTCAATGACATAATAATGAAAATATGGTACCTATATTGGTCTATCAATAAGAAAACAAGTCATTTCCAGTTTAATACTTTGAAACTCTAGTGAAAATTTGAAATACCTAGGTTAAATTTAACTCACCGAAATATGTAGGTATTAGTGATTAAATAGAACCTTTTAGAGACAATTTGAAACTATACACTTTTGCAAAAAGTGGGTAAAAATCAAAGTTCATTTTATATAAATAATTTCAAATTGAAAAATCAAATATCACAATTGAAGTTTTTAGGGAAAAATTGGAGCAAAACCTTGATCTTCCTCCATTTGCTGCGATCAAACCGGGCCACCGATCAACCTTCTACTCCAACCAAGTAAGTTTATTCCTCCCATACTTGCTATTTGATGCATTTTTTGTCAATTTTCATGGTCAAAATAATTTTCTAGCAATGCTCATCATGTGTTTCTGCATGTGCGCTACTGTATCTGAGCAAAAGCAGCACATACTAGCCAAGTGCGCTGGTTTAGTGTAGACAGAGCTGCACTCAAGCGTGACTGTCTAGTGCACACAGTAGCGCACACCCTGAAAGTGAGGTAAAAATAAAAAAAAAAGTCTAAAAATTTGACTATTGCTTGGCAAGATGGTTCTTTTCTGGCCTGAAAGGGAGCATGCGGACATGGATCGAATAACATTACAAGATCCGGTGACCCTCCATGCACTCCGAAGATGTGGACTATTGAAATTTTACAGAACGGTCAACATGCGGGCACAAATCCGCTTGCTTGAGAGGATTGTCCAATACTGGGATGCCGAGGCATTGGTGTTTAATATCCAAGGTGAAATACTGGAACTCACCATAGACGACATCTACTTTATCACGGGTCTCTCTTGGAGGGGAGACTTTGTGAACTTGAAAGGGTCCTCACTCAATGTGGGTGCCTTGTTCGTGCAAGAGTATCTGAATTCTTACTGCCTACCGAGAACTGAGAAATCCGGTAGTCAAATTCTGATCTCAACTATTGCAAGCTTCCCCCTCAAAGTCATCGTGAGTATTCTTAACCGAATGGGAGGGAGTGCTACGCAACACCTTGCTTCAAGACATTACATGCATATAGGTATTGAATGCTTGCACGACAGAGTATATTATTGGTGTTCAAGTCTTTTGGCGAACATGAAGCTTCAATTCTCGGGGTGTAAGACCGGGAGAATGAAGAATTTTCGGTACAAGAGCATACTTTGCACCTTTTTCTTTGAAAGGGTGCCTGCTATCAGTTTGGGCATGCCTTTGCCCCCAGTCAACCCTCGTGAGCCAATGTTGTCTCGTTGGGGTGAGATCTTCCTCCACTAGGGTGGTGGCGAGAGCAACTTCTGTTACCATGAGGATGATTTATGGGGTTGGTGGGAACGGCAAGTGCCAACTCTTGAGCATTTTCCATATGCGGGTGTAGACTTCCGCCACGATCCTGAGCTGATACTTCCTCCAGGAGCATCTTGGGGAGATATAGGTATGTTTATGCTTTTGAAAAGTAATTTAATTTTTAAATTTTATATATATGATTTTTATGATGAGTTTGAAGTACTGAAACAAAGTGTCATATGCATATGTTGGACCAGTACGTGTTAATTTTTGAGCATTAATTCATAATACTCTAGGATCTTTATTGAGAGAATAACATGTACATCATATCAATCATAACAATGCATACCAATCACACCAAGCAATCACATGAGACAATATACACACAGAGTTTCACTGGTGAAAACCATAAAGGTGAAAAACCCCATAGTCTTCTCCTAGTAGCTGATCCTCCTCCTCACATGTGCGCCACTTTTCGAGTGATGGAAGAGTGAGTAATGAGATAATCAAATAGAGATCTCCCGCTCTCTATTTATACATGACCTAACCTGTCTAATAACCTAGCAGGGCCGACTTGTCTAACTCAGTATAATAACCCATGGTTACACTAATCAGGGCCGACCCCACACTCAGTGGTCTAATAACCCATCACTGCAAGTTACGACACTTGCGACACTTGTTAATACAAATGACGACACTTCCATATAGAGGAATAATAACATCTCTATAGGAGTACAATATACATAGGTGAAATACATTCTGAAGTTACATATACATCAACACTCCCTCTTAAATAGGAAGGTATTTCTCGACACAGATCTTCTAGAACAAGTCTTCTTCTCTAGATCATCGTCATCATCATTGTCACTGCTGCTTCTATATCAATCAATCTCTTGTCTACTCGTCATAGGAAGTTATACAGAGCCAATCCTTTTTCATACTGGATGTAGGCCCACCACCTGCAGGTCTTCATCATCACTGGCCATACTATGGAATCATCAGGGCTTATTACGTGTGTCACAATGCCTCGAAAGAGTATCCCAGGACCATTTATGTGCCAGAGCACGACCGACAAGATCTCCCAGGTCCACTTACATGTCACTATCACAAAACCTTAAAAGAGTGTCTAGCATAGCAAGAACTCTAAAGAGCATACGAGGCCTTTTACGTGACTAGCACAACCTGTCCGAATCTCCAGGACGTATTACATGTGACCCCCACCACAAAACCTTAAAAGAGTGTCAATCAAGAACTCTAAAGAGCATCTGAGGCCTTTTACGTGACTAGAAAAACCTATCCAGATCTCCAGGACTTATTACATGTGGTCATGGCAATGCCTCGAAAGAGCATCCCAGGCTGTTACGAGCACACAGCTCTACCTATCGGATCTCCCAGGTCTACTTATATGCCATAGGACAATGCCTCGAAAGAGCATCCCAGGCTATTACGAGCACACATCTCTACCTGTCAGATCTCCCAAGTCTACTTATATGTCCTCCCAGAGAAATGCCTCGAAAGAGCATCCCAGGCTGTTATGAGCACACGGCTCTACCTGTCGGATCTCCCAGGTCTACTTATATGCTCATCTGCACAACCTGTCCATGGCCACAGAGTATCATCCTGATACTCACCATACATCATCCTGATGTACATCAACACATTATCATCCTGATCATCATCATAGCATCATCTTGATACATATCATCTGGAGCAACATCCTGAAGCTCGTCATCCATGATCATCCTAATCATACTGTGCATCCACCTAATGCATACCTAATACATATCATCATACATGATCTACCTGATCTTACAATGTATCCATCTTATGCATATACAAATACATGATCCAATTGATCATATCCAGCATCTAACATGATGCATATACATATACATGATCCAACTGATCATATCCCGCATCCAACATGATGCATATACATATACATGATCCAACTAATCATAACAAGCATCCAACATGATTTATATACATATACATGATCCAACTGATCATAACAAGCATCCAACATGATGCATATACATATACATGATCCAACTGATCATAACAAGCATCCAACATGATGCATATACAGAGTAGTAACTGGAGCATCATCCTGATACTCATCATCCAACACTTACATCCACAGCCATGTGAAGGATCCTCCTCTCACCATGCTTGGAATGGCTCCAGCAAATGTGTCCATCACTTCTTCCTCGAAGTGTCGTCAATTTGAAGAACACCAAGCCTCTCTCTGAAGTACTCGAACTTCACTCTGGGTAGTGGTTTCGTCAACACATCTGCAATCTGCTCATCCGTCGCAACATACAGGAGCTTCACTACTCCTCTCTGCACCATATCCCTGATATAGCGATATTTGATCTCAATGTGCTTCGACCTGTCGTGGAACACCAGGTTCTCAGACAGCTTCACACAACTCTGGTTGTCACAAAAGATACCAGTAGCCTCCAATGGAAGATCAAATAACTCAGACAGTAGTTTTCTGAGCCATACTGCCTCACAACTGGCTGAACAAGCTACAACATACTCTGCTTCGGCTGTACTCAATGCTATGCAGGACTGCTTCCTGCTAAAACAAGAGACCACACCTAATCCCATATTGAAGCAACACCCAGAAGTGCTCTTCCTATCTGCAGCACTGCCTGCCCATTCTGAATCAACATAACCCTGCAGGTTAAACTTTTGATTCGCATCATACTTGAGCCCATAATCAATTGTAACCTTCAGGTACCTCAGAATATGCTTTACAGCAACCAAGTGAACACCTCTGGGATCCGTTAGGAACTGGCTCAATGTGTTCACCGCAAAGCAAATATCTGGTCTCGTGTTCGTCAGGTACATCAAGGACCCAATCATCTGACGATACACAGTGACATCAACCGGATCAGATGAAGCATCACACAGAAGATTCAGGTTTGATTCCATAGGTGTGGCCATGGCCTTGCAGTCCATCATCCCAAACCTCTTCAGGATCTCTACTGCATACTTCCCTTGTCCAAGGAAGATCCCATCTGCACTCTGCCACACCTCCATGCCTAGAAAATAGTGCATCATCCCCAAGTCCTTCATCTCGAACTTGGCAGCAAGCTTCCTCTTCATGTTGACAATCAATCTATCCTCACCTGTTACAAATAGGTCATCCACATACAAGAGTAGTATCACAGGATTTCCTTCCTCAACCTTATAGTAAAGGTTGGAATCCGCTTTACTCTTAGTAAATCCCAAACTGGATAGAAAGCTGTCTATCCTACCATACCAAGTCCTAGGAGCTTGCTTCAAGCCATACAAGGCTTTCTTCAACTTGCACACATATGACTCCCTGTCATGTGTCTCAAAACCAAGTGACTGCTCCATATACACTTCCTCTTCGATTACACCATTCAAGAAAGCTGTCTTGACATCCATCTGGTGTATCTTCCATTTCATCACTACAGCCAGGGAAAGTACCGATCTAATGGAAGTGTATCTGGCTAGAGGAGCAAAAGTCTCTTCATAATCAATCCCTTCTTTCTAGGAGAAGCCATGAGCTACAAAGCTCGCTTTGTATTTCTCTATGCTGCCATCTGCAACATGCTTGATCTTGTAGATCCACTTGGAAGTCACAACAGACTTCCCTTCAGGTCTTGGGACTACATCCCAAACATCATTCTTCATGATCGACTGGTGTTCCTCGACCATGGCATCCTTCCATTCTTTCTTTTCTGCTGCTTCTTCATAACTAGAAGGTTCTTTGTTCATAATGTCACAGAGTAAGGCAACATAGCTGGTATGATATCTAGTCCTCTTCCTTGCTCCGTGTTCTTCTTCTGGAATGCTCTACCTTTCTGCATCTTGAATGAGCTCTCTAGCCCATGCAGGTTTCCTCTTGTGAGAGTTCTTCTCATAGGGTGGATCTACAGGTTCTTGTGGATCTTCAACAGGTGTCTTCCTTGACTTGATGAAAGATGAGTTTTCATCAAATGTTACATCCCTACTGACATCAATCTTCTTGAACCCTGGGAAGTATATTCTGTAAGCCTTCAAGCTTTCGTTGTACCCCACAAAGATGCCCTTCTTTCCTGAAGGATCTAGCTTTGTCCTCTTTTCCTTTGGAACATGTGTATATACTGGACAACCAAATATTCTGAGATGGATGACTTCAGGTTTCTTACCAGAGAAGACCTCTTTTGGTGTCTTGTTGTCCAATATATTGTGAGGTGTTCTATTCTGCACATATACAACTATCCTAGCTTCTTCTACCCATAGGTGCATAGGCAGATCCTGGTCATGCAACATTGCCTGTGATGCTTCCATGATTGTTCTATTCTTTCTTTCTGCAACCCCATTCTGTTGTGGATTGTAGGGAGAAGTAAACTCCCTCTTAATCCCTGAATCACTGCATAGCTTCTTGAAATCACCTGAAGTGAATTCTCCGCCATTGTCGGATCTGAATGTCTTGATCTTCTTATCAGTTTGATTTTCTATCAAGGCTTTGAATTCCTTGAACTTATCAATCACTTCATCTTTGTTCGTCAAGAAGTAAACCCAAGTCTTCCTAGATAAATCATCAATGAAAGAGACATAGTATACATACCCACTCAGAGAACTGGATGACATCAGACCGCATACATCGGAGTGGATAATTTCCAAGATTCCTTTAGCTTTGCTTTCACTGCTTGGAAATGCATTCTTAATGTTCTTTCATTTTGCACATCCTTTTGCAAACACCTTCATGCTTTGTCTTGATTTCAGGAAGACCCTCTACAGCTTTACTTGCAATTGGTAGTGCCCTATAGTGCACATGTGCAAGCCTTCTATGCCAAAGTTCACTTGGCTCCATGGATTCATGTACCATGGCATGTTCAGGTTGTCCCTTCCATTTGTACAATCCTCCCTCTTGCTCTCCAATTACTACTGCATCATCTATAGTTTTACCCTTTGGACACATTAGGACTTGGCCATCTAAAAAGGAAACCCTCATGCCTTTTTCATCCAATGCAGATATGGAGAGTAGGTTCTTCTTGAGCCCAGGTACATATAGAACCTCTTTCATCTTCAAAGACTTTCCAGAGTCTAGGTTGTAGGAGGCTTCACCACTTCCCTTGATAGGATATTGATAGTCATCCCCAAGTTTCACTTTATGGGGTGACTCATGTTCAGATAGGTTTACAAAAGATTCTTTAAACCCAGTCATGTGTTTGGAAGCCCCACTATCAATGAGCCAATCATTACATCCATGAGAGATAGTACCTGTGAGTGCAGAGATTAGAACATATTCATCTTCACTAGATGAGTCATCACTTTCTGCTCTAGCCTTCTTCTTGGGAGGTTCATCATCCTCAGCAACATGAGCATGATACCTCTTCTTGTTGACCTTATTCTTCTTGCTGGAGTTGTTGTTGTTATTGTTTTTGTTCTTAGGACAATCTGCAGCAAAGTGTCCCTTCTCATTACATGTGAAGCATCTAAGATCTTTCTTATCTTTATGGTGATGGTGGTATGAAGGTCTTCTGTTATGAGATGAATCCTTCTTGAACTTACCTTTCTTGGTATGTGATGTGAGAGATTGATCTTCATTCCCCATCTTTTCTTCTCGGGCCACAAGCCTAGCTTCTTCTTGAGAGCATTCCTCCCACAATCTACTAAAGGAGATCAACTTCCTTCTTGCACAAATTCCTTGAATAAAGGAATCCCATGACCTAGGTAGGCCATTCAAAGTGGTCATGACAATTTCACCATTCTCCACCACTTCATCCATAGCTTCAATTTGTTCTTTGATTTGAGAGACCTTAGAGAAGTAGGATTGAATGGTCTCTCCATTTTGAAGTTTTACCCCTTTCAATTGATTCTGCAGAGTCATCTTCCGATTTATGTTCTTCCCTTCAAATAGCTTGGTCAAGGAATCAAACATCTCTTTGGGTGTCTTTAGAGATGACACATGTGGTATGAGATGGTCTTTGATAGAATCAACAATGATCCTCTTTTCCTTGACCAAGTTCTTCTTGTGAAAGGCTTTAGCCTCTTCTCCCTCTGGGATAGGGACTTCTTCACTTATGTAAGTGTCCAATTCATTTTCTTCCAGGATTAACCCAATCCTATACTTCCATGCTCGGAAGTTATCAGCCCCTTCAAGCTTATCTTCAAGCTTGGTGTGGTGAGACATCTTAAAGAGTACTTCAAATGGAAATAGAAAAGATTTAGGTCTTACCACTTGATTTGTTGAAAACTGGATTTGGTCTCGAATTAGGGTTTGTCAGAGAAACCCTAAAAAATCAAAATGTGAATTTCAACTTTCTGAAAGTATAGAAAGATGCGCCTTGATGAGTTGATCATCCTAGTGTACTCAAAAATTTAAAACTGCAAAGTTTCACCCTTCATAAATGCTTTTCAATCTCTCAAATTCACTAGGGAGGACCCTGAATTAGGGTTTGAGTTTATCGGAGCTTCACCCAACCAAAAATCTCAATCCAAATCTCTAAAATTCCATTTTTCAAAGGAGCTTCCAGCTATGTCTTCAGATTTCAGAAATTCCTTTTTTTGTGGAAACCCTAATTTTTAGGGCCAAAAACTAAAAGTGCTTAGAATTGAATTTTGATTGGACAGAAAGATTCTCCTTGATGAGTAGAGTCAATCTACCTTGTTGCCTTTCCAAAATATATGGAGAGAAACCCAATAAACAAGAAACCCTAGTTTCTATCCCTGCACAATGTCTTCTTCTCAGGGAAGCTCTAATACCATGTTAATTTTTGAGCATTAATTCACAATACTCTAGGATATTTACTGAGAGAATAACATGTACAGCATATCAATCATAACAATGCATATCAATCACACCAAGCAATCACATGATACAATAGACACACAGATTTTCACTAGGGAAAACCATAAAGGTGAAAAACCCCACAACTTCCTCAGAGATAGAAAGAGCAATGATACAACCAAAGTACAAGAGATAGTCTTCTCCTAGCAGCTGATCCTCCTCCTCACATGTGCGCCACTTTCTGAGTGATGGAAGAGTGAGTAATGAGATAATAAAATAGAGATCTCCCACTCTATATTTATACATGACCTGACCTACCTAATAACCTAGTAGGGCCGACTTGTCTAACTCAATCTAATAACCCATGGTTACACTAATCAAGGCCGACCTCACACTCGGTGGTCTAATAACCCATCACTGCAAGTTACGACACTTGCGACACTTGTCAATACAAATGATGACACTTCTGTATAGAGGAATAATAACATCTCTATAGGAGTACAATATACATAGGTGAAATACATTCCGAAGTTACATATACATCAACAGTACGTCCCGAGGGACACCCCCGTACTTTCATGAGACCAGTGATAGTGGGTGCAGCTGATGCCATGCTGCGAAACATAGAGGGAAATATGAGTTGGTTGACTCATGACATTTCGACTTATAGGATCAAGTAGATGCCACTCGACATGCAGGAGGATGTGGTTGGTGTGCCCCCAACCTGGATTAGGTTACCGCGGAAAGTAGCTAGGCTGGTCATATGCTATCGAGAGGCAGCAGAGGTAGATGAGGCCCCACCTTCTCCATAGGAGAAGGATATTCTATGTATATTTTTTAGGCCATCGAGCCCAATTTTGTATCTTATGACATGACTCTGTGACAGACTTATGATCCAAACACATACTATGTTTTGATATGGATATATATATATATACAGTATCGGTTATTTACATGTGTGTTATTGTGTTTTATGCATGAATTATTATGTGTGTGAATGATGCAAATGCCAATCTAAAACATAGTTTGCAAATGAATCAGCTAATGCATTCAAGTTCCTTGGAATATGTTGATATGTGATATAATCAAACTATCTCTCAAGCAACTTAATGCACAGAAACTAACATAGCAAAGTAGGATCTCTAACCTGATAAACAACCATTAACTGAAAAACAACTAACTGTGAGTCGAGCCGTACCTCCAAATGTGAAATGCCATGGAACAGAGCATCTCGGAGTAGCTCTATGACTGCACTGTATTCAACCACATTGTTCGTTGTGGGACCTGTTGGCACTTTGATTCAGTTGTCATTGATGGTTGGAAAGCAGACAAGGCTGTTGATGTATTTGTAACTTCGGGAGATATTCTTCTATGTATTACATTTATACTTTATTGTATATCCATCAGAGATGTTACATTCCTTTATTTGGAAGTGTCGTCATTTGTATTTGTAAGTGTCGTCATGTCCATCGACAAGTGTCATCATTTGTATTGATGGGTTATTAGACCACCAGTGTGGGGTCGGCCCTGGTTAGCACATGTGGTTGGGTTATTAGGCTTGAGTAGCAAGTCGGCCCCAATGAATTAATTGGCAGGTCAAGTCAAGTATAAATAAGAGGGGTGTGCCCCTCATTCTATTCATTCACTCACTTCTCAAGCTCGCATAGCTAAGAGAGAAAGTGGCGCACTTGTGGAGGAGGAGGAGCATCTGCTAGAGACATCTCTTTGGGTTTGGTCCTTGTGATCTTGTACTTGGGTTTATTCTATCTCTGAGGAAGTTGCGGGGTTTTTCACCTTCTTGGTTTTCCCTGGTGAAACTCTGTGTCTCTTTGTGTGATTGCTTCTGTGTTTATGATTGATATGATGTAGAGATATGTTGTACATGTTATTATCTTAGAGATCCTTATGATAATGGAATGAAATTATCAAAAAATTAACATGGTATCAGAGCTAACCTAAGAAGAAGGCACTGTGCAGCTGGGGAAGCTAGGGCTTCTTAATTTTTGGGGTTCTCTCCACAGATCATCAAAGGCAGAAGGCTAGATTGAATCTCCTTGGAAGGGTGCATCTTTCTTTCGAGACATAATTCAATTATGAGCCTTTTTAGTTTTGGCCCTAAAAATTAGGGTTTCCACAAAAATAGGAATTTTTGAAACCTAAGACATAGCTACAAGCTCCTTGGAAAAATCAAAGTTTAGAGCTTTGAGTCGAACGTTTTGGTTGGGTGAAGCTCTGGGAAACTCAAACCCTAATTCATGGTCCTCCCAGTGAATCCGGGAGATTGAAAGGCATTTTTGAGGGGTGAAACTTTGCAGTTTTCAAATTCTGAATATACCAGGCTGATTATCTCATCAAGGCGCATCTTTCTATCCTTTTAGAATTTTGAAATTCACACTTTGAATTTTTAGGGTTTCTCTGACAAACCCTAATCCAGCTCCAGATCCAGTTTTCAGCAAATCAAGTGGTAAGACCTAAATATTTTTCTATTTCCATTTGAAGTACTCTTTAAGATGTCTCACCACACCAAGCTTGAGGATAAGCTTGAAGGGGATGATAAATTCCAAGCATGGAAGTATAGGATTGGGTTAATCCTAGAAGAGAATGAGTTGGACAACTACATAAAGGAAGAGGTTCCAGTTCAAGAAGAAGAAGAGGCTAAGACCTTACACAAGAAGAACATGGTCAAGGCTAAGAGAATCATTGTTGATTCTATAAAGGACCATCTCATATCTCATGTGTCTTCCCTAAAGACACCTAAGGAGATGTTTGACTCATTGACCAATTTTTTTGAAGGAAAGAACATAAATCAGAAGATGACTTTGCGGAACCAATTGGAATGGGTAAAGCTTCAGAATGGAGAGACCATTCAATCCTATTTTTCTAAGGTCTCTCAAATCAAGGAACGACTCGAAGTTGTGGATGAAGTAGTAGAGAATGGCGAAATTGTAATGACCACATTGAATGGCCTACTTAGGTCATGGGACTCCTTCATCCAAGGAATCTGTGCAAGGATAAAATTGGTCTCCTTTAGTAGACTATGGGAGGAGTGTTCACAAGAAGAGGCTAGGCTTGTGGCCCGAGAAGAAAAGATGGGAAGTGAAGATCAAGCCCTCACAACACACACTAAAGGAAGCAAGTTTAAGAGGGAGAAATCTCACAACAAGAAGCATTCTCACTTTCATAAGAAGAAAGATCACTCTCAAGTTTGATGCTTCACTTGTGATGAGTTGGGACACTTTGCCTCAGTTTGTCCCAAGGACAAAAGGAAGAATCACTACAACAAGAAGAAGAAGGGAAGCAAAAAGAGATATCATGCTCATGCTGCTGAGGATGATGAACCACCCAAGAAGAAGGATAGAGTAGAAAGTGATGACTCATCAAGTGAAGATGAGTATGTTCTAATCTCTGCTCTCACAGGTACTATCTCTCATGGATGTAATGATTGGCTTATTGATAGTGGGGCTTCTAAACACATGACTGGGTTTAAAGAATCTTTTGTAGACCTTTCTGAACATGAGCCACCCCATAAAGTGAAACTTGGGGATGACTATCAATATCCCATCAAAGGAAGTGGTGGAGCCTCCTACATGCTAGACTTTGGGAAGTCTCTAAAAATGAAAGATGTTCTATATGTACCTGGGCTCAAGAAGAATCTCCTATCCATATAATCTTTGGATGCAAAAGGGATGAGAGTTGCATTTGTAGATGGACAAATACTCATGTGGACTAAAGGTAAGACAATAAATGATGCAGTGTTGATTGGAGAGCAAGAGGGAGGATTGTACAAATTGAAGGGGCAACCTGAACATGCCATGGTACATGAATCCATGGAGCCAATTGAACTTTGGCATAGAAGGCTTGCACACATGCACTATAGAGCACTAGTAATTGCAAGCAAAGATGTAGAAGGTCTTCCTGAAATCTAGCCAAAGCATAAAGGTGTTTGCAAAGGATGTGCAAAGGGAAAGAACACAAAGAAAGCATTTCCAAGCAGTGAAAGCAAAGCAAAAGGAATTTTGGAAATTATCCACTCCGATGTATGCAAATCAATGTCTTCCAGTTCTCTGAGTGAGTATGTATACTATGTTTCTTTCATTGATGATTTCTCTAGGAATACTTGGGTTTATTTCTTGAAGAATAAAGATGAAGTGTTTGATAAGTTCAAGGAATTCAAAGCCTTGATAGAAAATCAAACAGATAAGAAGATTAAGACTTTCAGATCCGACAATGGTGGAGAATTCACTTCAGGTGATTTCAAGAAGTTATGCTATGATTCAGGGATTAAGAGGGAGTTGACTGCTCCCTACAATCCACAACAAAATGGAGTTGCAAAAAGAAAGAATAGAACTATCATGGAAGCAGCATGGGCAATGCTTCATGACCAAGATCTGCCTATGCATCTATAGGAAGAAGCAACTAGGGCAACTGTGTATGTGCAGAACAGAACACCTCACAAGATACTTGAAAATAAGACACCAGAAGCAGTCTTCTTTGGAAAGAAACCAGAAGTAAGCCATCTCAGAATATTTGGCTGTCCAGTATACACACACATTCCAAAAGAAAATAGGACAAAGCTAGATCCTTCAGGAAAGAAGGGCATCTTTGTGGGTTATAGTGAAAACTCGAAGGCTTACAGAATATACTTTCCAGGGTTCAAAAAGATTGACATCAGCAGGGATGTAACATTCGATGAGGACTCAGCCTACATCAAATCAAGGAAGACACCTGTTGAAGATCATGAAGAACCAAAGGAATCCATATTTCAAGATACCACTATGAATGAAGCAATTCCAGAAGCAACCCGTGAAATTGAAGATCCACAAGAACCTATAGATCCACCCCGTGAGAAGAACTTTCACAAGAGGAAACCTACATGGGCTAGAGAGCTCATCCAAGATGCAGAAATATATGGTATTCCAGAAGAGGAACACACAGAAAGGAAAATGACAAGGTCACACACTAGCTATGTTGCCTTGCTCTGTGACATTATGAACAAAGAACCTTCCATTTATGAAGAGGCAGTGGAAAAGAAAGAATGGAAGGATGTTATGGTTGAGGAATACTAATCGATCTTGAAGAATGATGTTTGGGATGTGGTCCCAAGACCAGAAGGGAAGTTTGTTGTGACTTCCAAGTGGATCTATAAGATCAAGCATGCTGCAGATGGTAGCATAGAGAAATACAAGGCAAGATTTGTAGCTCGTGGCTTCTCTCAAAAAGAGGGAATAGACTATGAAGAGACCTTTGCTCCTGTAGCCAGATACACTTCCATCAGAACAGTACTTTCTCTGGCTGCAGTGATGAAATGGAAGATACACCAGATGGATGTCAAGATAGCTTTCTTGAATGGTGTAGTCGAAGAGGAAGTGTATGTGGAGCAACCACTTGGTTTTGAAACACATGACAGGGAGTCACATGTGTGCAGGTCGAAGAAAGCCTTATATGGCTTGAAGCAAGCTCCTAGGACTTGGTATGGTAGGATGGACAATTTTCTATCCAGTTTGGGCTTTACCAAGAGTAAAGCAGATTCCAACCTCTACTACAAGGTTGTGGAAGGCAATCCAATGATACTACTCCTATATGTGGATGACCTGTTTGTTATAGGAGAGGATGGGTTGATTGTCGACACCAAGAGGAAGCTTGCAGCCGAGTTCGAGATGAAGGACTTGGGGATGATGCACTATTTTCTAGGCATGGAGGTGTGGCAGAGTGCAGATGGAATCTTCCTTGGATAAGGGAAGTATGCAGTAGAGATCTTGAAGAGGTTCGAGATGATGGACTGCAAGGCCATGGCCACACCTATGGCATCGAACTTGAAGCTTCTGTGTGATGCTTCATCTGAGCTGTTTGATGTCACAATGTATTGTCAGATGATTGGGTCCTTGATGTACCTGATGAATACGAGACCAGATATTTGCTTTGCGGTGAACACATTGAGCCAGTTCCTGACGGATCCGAGAGGTGTTCACCTGGTTGCTGTAAAGCATATTCTGAGGTACCTGAAGGGTACAGTTGATTATGGGCTCAAGTATGATGCAAATCAAAAGTTTAACCTATAGGGTTATGTTGATTCAAATTGGGCAGGCAGTGATGCAGATCAGAAGAGCACTTTTGGGTGCTGCTTCAGTATGGGATCAGGTGTGATCTCTTCGTTTAGCAGGAAGCAGTCCTGTATAGCACTGAGTATAGTCGAAGCAGAGTATGTTGCAACTTGTTCATCTAGTTGTGAGGAAGTATGGCTGAGGAAGCTACTGTCTGAGTTATTTGATCTCCTGTTGGATGCTATTGGTATCTTTTGTGACAACCAGAGTTGTGTGAAGTTGTCTGAGAACCCGATGTTCCATGACAGGTCGAAACATATTGAGATCAAATATCACTATATCAGGGATATGGTTCAAAGAGGAGTAGTGAAGCTCTTGTATGTTGCGACAGATGAGCAGGTTGCAGATGTGTTGATGAAACCACTAGCCAGAGTGAAGTTTGAGTACTTCAGAGAGAGGCTTGGTGTTCTTCAGATTGAAGATACTTCAAGGAAGAAGTGATGGGACACATTTGCAGAAGCCATTCCAAGCATGGTGAGAGGAGGATCCTTCCCATGGCTGTGGATGTAAGCGCTGTGTATTGAGCATCAAGATGATGCTCCAGTTACTGCTTTGTATATGTATCAGGTGGATACATTGTATGATCAGGTGGATCATGTACTTGTGTATGTATTAGGTGGATACATTGTATTATCAAGAGGATCATGTATTTGTGTATATATCAGGTGGATACATTGTATGATCAGGTGGATCATGTACTTGTGTATGTATCAGGTGGATACATTGTATGATCAGGAGGATCATGTATTTGTGTATGTATCAGGTGGATACATTGTATGATCAGGTGGATCATGTATTTGTGTATGTATCAGGTAGATGCATTGTATGATCAGGATGATCATAGATGATGAGTATTAGAACGATGCTCTAGATGACATGCATGAGGGCGGTGCAGTGACGATGATTAGGATGATCATATATGATGAGTATCAGGATGATGCTCTAGATGATATGCATCAGGACGGTGCAGTGACGATGATCAGGATGATCATGTTTGATGAGTATTAGGATGATGATCTGGATGATATGCATTAGGACGATGCTATGATGATGATCAGGATGATCATGTACATCAGGATGATGTATGATGAGTATCAGGTTGATACTTCGTGGCCGTGGATAGGTTGTGCAGGTAGCATAGAAAAGATCCTCAATATCTAGACAGGTAGAGTAGTGTGTTCATAACAGCCTGGGATATAGAGATCCGGACAGGTTGAGCAGTAAGCTCATAAATAAGTCCTGGGATGCTCTTTCAAGGTTTTGCTACTAGAGGCATGTAATCAGCCCTAGAGATCCGAGAGGTTGAGCAGTAAGCTCGTAATCAGTCCTGGGATGCTCTTTAGAGTATTTGTAGGATGCAAGACACTCTTTAAAGGTTTTGCCTAACCACATGTAATCATCCCTAAAGATCCAAGAGGTTGAGCAGTAAGCTCATAATCAGTCCTGGGATGCTCTTTAGAGTACTTGCAGGATGCAAGACACTCTTTAAAGGTTTTGTGGTGTGTGGAGTCACATATAATCATCCCTAGAGATCCAAGAGGTTGAGCAGTAAGCTCGTAATCAGTCTTGGGATTCTCTTTAGAGTACTTGCAGGATGCAAGACATGCTTTAAAGGTTTTGTGACAGTCAACATGTAAATGATCCTGGGAGATCCGATAGGTTGAGCAGTAAGCTCATAATCAGTCCTGGGATTCTCTTTCGAGGTTTTGTTGATGCACGTAATTAGTCCTGGGATCCACAGTATGGCCAGTGTTGATGAAGACCTATAGGTGGTGGGCCTACATCCAGCATGAAAAAGGGCTGGCTCTGTAGAACTTCCTATGACGAGCAGAATTCAGAGATAGCCCAGTGATCGAGATGTCGAGTACAATAGTAGTGATGATGATGATGCTCCAGGATCCCGTGATGATGATCAAGCTCTAGAATTGAAGAATTGTGCCAATATGTATTGATGACCCGTGACGAAAGAATACCTTCCTAGTTAAGAGGGAGTGTTGATGTATGCGTAACTTTGAAATATATTCTTCTATGTATTACATTTGTACTTTATTGTATATCCATTAGATATTTTACATTCCTTTATTTGGAAGTGTCATCATGTGCATCGACAAGTGTCGTCATTTGTATTGATGGGTTATTAGACCACTAGTGTGGGGTCGGCCCTGGTTAGCATATGTGGTTGGGTTATTAGGCTTGAGTAGCAAGTCAGCCCCAGTGAATTAATTGGCAGGTCAAGTCAAGTATAAATAAGAGGAGTGTGTCCCTGATTCTATTCATTCACTCACTTCTCAAGCTTGCATAGCTAAGAGAGAAAGTGGTGCACTTGTGGAGGAGGAGGAGCATCTTCTAGCACTAGGTTTTTTGGACCCAAAATCCGACGGCCACATAGTTGGATTTTCTACATCTTGTGGTCGACTATCCAACAATCTCAGTATTTTTTTAACGTCGGTCCAAATTCAGATTAAAACTGACATCTCGGACGTCGTCGGTTCTTCGACACCATAGGAGGTTGGATAACCGACGCCCATCACAACTGAAAATGTCTTGGATTTGACGTCTTTTTGCCGCCGGATCTATGGCATACTCGTCGGTATTTTTCACTACGGCCGTCAGATAACCGATACCACCCAAAACTTGAAATGGATGAGCACCGACGTCTTTTGGCGTCGGATCTATGACAAAGTCGTCAGTTTTGTACACTATGGAGGTTGAAAAACCGATGCCCATCGCACTTGAAAATGGCTGAGCACTGACGTCTTTTGCCGTCGGATCTATGGAAAAGTAGTCGGTTTTGTGCACTGTGGAGGTCGAAAAACCGACGTCCATCACACTTGAAAATGGCTAAGCACCGATGTCATTTGCCATCGGATCTATGGCAAAGTCGTCGATTTTCTTTGTTGTGGCCATCGGTTATCCGACACCATTGGGAAATTTAAAAAAAAAAACATTATTGTTTTGAAGTGTATGTTGATATAATTCCAAATAAAGGTGTAGAAGAATTAATTGTAGCAAAATACAATAAGGAAAAAATGGGGGGTAACGAGCTTGTATAAGAAACTCAAGAAACAATGGAAAAGTTGTAATGGATATATGTTGCAGTAGTGAGTGGTGTTGTTGAAGAAGATGACACTATAGAAGAGAGTGGTGTTACAATGGGGGAGTTGCAAGGAGATGATATTTAATTAGATGTAGTAGTGGAAGATGCCAATGTGAATGTCTTATTCCCATAATGTGTAGTGTGTTGATATTATTGCAGATGAATTTGAAAGTGCAACAAAAGAAAACAGAGTGGATAAAACCAAAGTAAAAATATAGCAGTTGTATCATAAGAAAGAATTTGTATCATAAGAGTTTATGGAAAAGAGTGGAGATGAAGTAGAGCAACATTGTGTTGAATATGATTGCAATAGAGGAGTTCTTGCGTTAAAAAAAAATCAAAATGAGGAGATGATTGATAAGTCCAAGCATTTGTGGAGTTTGTTGCTTGAAAATGGTAATGTTGTAGAAGAGGGAGGATGGAGAGACAGTAAGCACGATTCAAAAAACAATGAGAGAGAGCGATAGATTTGAGAGAGTATGGAATGATGACGCATGCTTACCTTTTATGAATTTACTTGACAAAACCTTGTTGAAGTTTGAAGTAGCATAAGGGGGATCATTTTAGCATGAAAAAACCAACCGCAAAATGTTGATGAAGATGGAAAGGTACAAGGATAATTCACAAGACACAATATCAAGATCAGTCAATAGTTGGAGTAGTCAAAGCAAATGAAATTTTACTTCATTTTCTCCAACTACTCCCCCTATCATATGAACTTGTCCCGCCATATCCAACTAGTCTTACCTTGATTTCAAGAGGCGACTGTGAAGTCGGACTGTCATAATGCATCATTTCATATATCTATGGTTTTCTCAAAACTCTAGAATGAACATAAAGAGGATTTCAACTGTAATATATTCCATATTCCAAACCTATCAAGTGCACTTTTAGGTCAACAATTTTGACGTCTCCGAACTGTGGCAGCTCTATGGCCATGATTTTCACCCTGTAAATTGAAGGATTCCTGCAAACACAAACCACTATGTTACGCGAACTTCTTTCAGGGATTTGTTACATTTTCTTCTAAGATCTTTCATCGCTTTGTTACAAGAATATTTTTGACATAAAAGTACACTTGATAGGTTTGGATGGAACAAATTTCCGTGGAAATCCTCTTTACGTTCATTCTCGAGTGAATCGATATTAACAATTCCGACTATCACAAGGGGATACATAATGTTAAAAAAGGAAAATAAATAAAACACATAAAGTGATATGTAAAGTTGACAAAGGAAAATAAATAAAATCTATAATTTGTATCGAAAGAATAACCGGGTACGAACTAAACTGAGGAGATTCGACGAACCCGTGACCTATGTCTAGTCCCAAGGCTACCACCTTCAATCCTAACCTTATCAATCAATTCCCATCACCATTTCCTCTCATACAAAGTCCCACAACCATTTATCTCAACACCCAATACTCTTCATTCATTCTGCATGCATTTCACTATGCAACGCTCTCAGATTCACTGTGTTTTTCCTGAATTAGTGTCTCAATTCAATATGACCCACGCCCGTTGTCCAAGGAGTGTTGCCAACGGTCTTGAGTTTCAGCCTAGAAATGGTGACGATCCATGGTATTATGTTTCCCTTCAGCTGCAATATGGAAAAATCATAGTCCACTACGAAGGTTTGTCTGACAAATGTGACTGTTTGGGTCATGCTAAATCAAGAAACTGAAACCATCATATTTGTCAGACAAACCTTCGTATGAGAGCTTTGAGTTTGTCATATTGCAGCCGAAGGGAAACATAATACCATGAATCGTCACCATTGCCAGGATGAAACTCTATACCATTGGAAACACTCCTTGGACGGTGGGCGTGGGTCATGCTGAATCGAGAAACTAATTGAGGGAAAGCGAAGAGGGAATTGAGATTGTTTCATAGTGAAATGCATGCATAATGAATCAAGCAAGGTGGTATCCCGTCGTCTCCCACTATGAAATGCATGCAGAATGAATCAAGCTGCTTGAAGGTGGTCTCCCATTGTCAGTTGCACTTCAATCTTGAAGGTGTTAACCTTGGGACTAGACATAGGTTGCAAGTTCGAATCTTGTCAGTTAAGTTGTAGCCCTAAAAAATGATGAACATTGACAATAGGTAGCATGTTTCTAATTGTTGTTGGTGTATGCTAGATTAGTTGAAAATATCATGCTGCAGAAGCTAGGCTTCAATGGTAAATAGACCATTTTGGAAGGGTTTAATGTGAGGTTAAGGATATTGATTCCAAGGAAATTAAAGAGAAGGTTAAGGATATTGATTCCAGTGCATCATTTACTCAGCCTTTGAAGTTGTGGAAACTCGAAATTGGTTATGATGAGCAACTAGACATCACAACAAGCTCCAAGAAATTGTCAAAATTTAGATGACATGCGAGTGGGTTGTAGAAAGCCAGCATCATAGCCATTCATTGAGCTCCTATCTGTTTCAAGAATAATTTAATATTATCTACTGAACAGGGCCAACCACGTGAAGGTGGAATCTCTTATGGACCCTCCCCCCCATTACATCACTCTCAATTCCCCATACCCAATGCATGTACTTGAAAAAAACAAATACGTGCAAATTCATCCAAATTTCATCATGAACTTTCATCTACCATTCATTCAATAAAGGCTAACATTCATTAAACCATTGTTTCATTCAGTCAACACATACATACAAGAAAAGATAAAATTCAATAAACCATTCATTTTCAGTCAACACATTCATTCAATAAAAACTGACATTCAATAAAGGTAACAGTTTACTACATTGAATCATTAAACCATTAAACCATTAAACCATTCATTCATTCATTAGGCCAAAAATCATGGACGATATATTGTTATAAAAAATAATTAGACGACATTTTTCCAATCACTTCTTTTTACTTGTTTTTCTTCTCTTTATAATTGGTAAATAATCTCTACGAGGAGCATCTACATCTGGGCTTTCTCTTCCAGTTCTTGGTTCTTCATCAGGCGCTTGTGGTGTTGTCTGCATCCTAGAGTGTTGATCTAGATGTGGATTTTGCGGCAAGGGGTTCGAATTTGCTGCAACAATGTGAAAATGTTATATCATTGTAATTTGATATTGTAATGACAAGTATTTCATTTAAAAAAAACATTACAAAGGTGTTTTTTTACCTGATGTGGCCACATCATGTAGTTCATGTTCTTGTCCATGCTCAACCTGTACAGTTTCACCCTCTACATGCTCTGCAGTTGAAATATGATGAACTACAATTAATGTTCATTATTTGCAATGATATACATAAAATTGTAGCATATGAATAAATTCATTACCAGGATTCGAAGCATGATCTTCGGTTTTTTGTTCTCCCTCCTCGACATTAGGGGGATCACTGCTTTCTTGCTCAAAACAGAGTCAATATTTTTTTTCAAGTATTTATAACGAATAGATTGCACAAGTGGTTAATATTCAATAAAGTATATAGATTCTATTTACCTATGCACTGGGTGGATTGGTACCAGAAGACTGTGTTTGGCCAGACAAGCTTTTTCGGCGTTCAACAATAGCTCCAAAGCCTTCCTTGAAGCCAAGCTTCATGTCTTCCTCAGTGGTCTGTTCATTGAATCATTCGGCCTGCATATTTTCATAACGTTGTTAATTAACATTTTTCGGTGCAATAAAACGAAAAATAATTTAAAATTTATTATTTGGATGCATTATTTGTTTTTCGAAACTTACAAATCGTGCCGTGAAATTGTAATAACCACCAGGCCCAAGCTTGTGTTGACCTATTTTCTCAAGTATTTCCTTTGTGTCCTTTGATGTGTCTAGCAGCCTATGCAAGTGTTGAAATATGTTAGATGTTCCAAGTTTGATACAGAAATATTCGATAAATATAAGGTTTTGAATTACATTGTGGAAAGTATTGCATACCTCCCTGTGCCTGGTGTTATCTTTCCTTCTCTTCTCTGAGCCCTCTCCCTTCCATCCTCCACTAGAGCTCTCCACTCCATTGTTGGAATCATTGGAGGGCACTCATACCTAGGGTTTTTTTCCAGGTGGGTCCTATATTGGTCTCGGACAACCTTCACATGTAGTCCAACCTTTTTCATGACCTCGAATTTATTGAAGGTCTTGTCTCTGAACAGGCCAACCAACCGATTAGTGAGTTCATCTTTTAAACATTTTGGTTATTTATCCCACCTTTCTCGGATGGTGGGCCCGAAGATCTCTAAGCACGCGTCATTCATTTGTTTATAGAAAACATCATTTCCTGCGAAACGATCATGCCATGATCATAATTAGTTGAAAGAAAACGTTGTATTGGTATATTACAATGAAGTTATAAACACTAACTTGATCAGCGTATATTAATTACGTGGGACCTTATTGATATTTATTGGGACAAGATCTACGTTGACAAAAAATGTTACCTCCATTGTTCCTGTAATAATGACATGGGAATATCTTGGAAATATAGCTAGGTCGATATCAATATTACCAGGATTCTGATCGATGTCGACCCCTTCTTCTGGAGGATCCAGTGTACATCGGTCACTAGTGGCCGATGTGCTCACAGTTGGGGTCTGTGGTGTGTCAGAACGTGTTGCCGACTGTTCAGTCGACAACAATGTCGAAGGAGTAGTCGATGCACATGGAGTTGTTTGCTCATGATGCCACTTCTCTCCATGAGCCTCGCTGGGGCCAACATCGCCTCCACCACTATTGTGTGTTTTCCGACAATTCTGTAAATACAAACCATGTCTTACATGTTCAGTACTATCATATAAAAGAGAAAATTATAAAGTCATAAATGAATTATTTTATGAATTAAGATTCCTCAACTTACTTCCAAGGATTCGGATTTCCGTTCCAACAATTCAATCCTTGCCAAGTTCTGGCTTGTCCGCGGAATCTTGATTAGCAGAGAAACGAGTTTCGCACTATATTTTTCCAACAATTTGTCTATCATCTTAATCATGTTTGTGGCTTCACCAATTATGTGGGAATCTTTAATGATCTCAACCACTTCAGGATCTACTGAACATTCTTCTGATGTTGTTTCATACAACGATTCACTGGGCTGCAACAAAAATATATAAAACACTATTGAGTTATATCATGATAGATTCCTAAAATTATTATATTAACAAAACATATCTATGATCATGATAGATTCCTAAAATTACAACTAGGTTTACTTGGTGCCTGGACGATGGTGTCATCTGATCCATAGCTGTCGACTTTCCCCGATCATCGGGCCCCTGCAAAAAAAATTTAGAAAACATTATCACAACAAAACCAGTATACACACGAAAAATACATAACAAAATAAACATAATTCTATGTATTACATTGGTACAATTCCAATGGATTATACCTTCAACGTAGAGGATCGTGATCCACTCGGATCGATGCTCATAGGTGACTTGCCCCGATCTTCTAATATTTGGGAACCGCCCCTTACAGATACCTAAATAAAAAACATAGTGAAAGTGATCACCTAAACGAATCCAAAACTAATAATGAGAAAACACATCAATTAAAAACTATTATTAAGTATTATATTTGTACTATTACAAAGAATATGTATACCTGTTGCGTGGAGGGTACTGTGACTCTTGCAGAACCGGACTGCACCAAAAACAGAGAGAAAATTATTACGTAAACAAAATAATTAGATAACATTATAGGAATGAAACCAATATACTAATAATGAAAAAACAAAGGAAAACAAATATTTTTTTTTATTATATTTGCACTATTACAAAGATGTATACCTAATCCCTCGAGGAAGATGTACTCCTACGACCATCTGCTGGCGGGTTTTTATCCCGATCACTAGCCTGCGAAGTAAATTTGGAAAATTTAAATGAAATAAACTAACGAAAAAATCCTTAATATGTTAAATTCATTAATAAAAGGTTGGGTAAATTGTTATATGTACCACTCCCATAGTAACCTTTTTTGTATCTACTCGGTTCAAATTGTAATTAATAAGCAACTCTTCCCCTGCAGATATTGATATAATGGCAACTACAAAAACATAGTTTCCTTCACGCCCCTCAAATTCGCAGTTTGGTTGCTTAATTGTAGACCTTGGTTGTGTACTGTTTATAAACCCCACAATATTCCCTATGGCCTTTGGCCTTCCGTCCATGTACAACGTTGCTCCTTTATTTTTATTTCTGTCTTTCAACTGTAAATAGTTTGTTGACAATCCATAGCTATGGATACTTTTTGTAAATTGGACCAGGCGCATCCAATCTGTGTAGCTGTAACAGGGTCCAACATACTCCATCAATTATGTACATGTGTTGTAAGGGACCCTTATGCCATCCATGATGAACAACCCAAAACCATGTATTGACGACGGTGCTATTTGATATATCCTCTCATTCACACAAAAATCTGTGTTTGGTTGAGGAAGATCCTTGGGTACCCATTGTTTCACTAAATGGCTGTACCTCAAGGGCACCTCGAGGTCGTCTTTTGTCTCATCACCATAGGAACATGACCCCCCTTGACCGTGAAAAAATTCATTGCGTTTATCAAATTTTCTTCTTGTATTTTGACATCTAGTTGATACAAATCTTCTAGACCTACTAGATGTCTCACTTTCCTCTGGCCTTCCTAAACTCCCCTCGCTCGAGGAAGACAGATCTGACAAATACCTGTTTGGTTCTACCTGCTCCATGGAAAGAAAGTTTAGATACGACCGCAAGGCATAGCACCTCTTAAAAGGTGACGTACTGTAGCGCCTTTTATAATGTAACTTGATCTTCATTCCCTTTCTCAACATGTAGGCATTCAAGCGATGAGGAAGACGATCACTTTATCTTTCTTATGAGTACAAATTCACGCAATTATGATCTTTCTTTTATTGCTCCTTTGTGTCTTGACTCCCATATCCAACCATCCAACTATCGTCTTTGTCGTCATAGCCCTAAAGTCTCTCTCATCCCATCAGTTTGGGTTCATCAACTCGGTAGTTGAAGTCTAGTCACATTTAGTAAGATATTTATATTCAGCAATAATAATATAAAACTAGATCCAAATCCTAGGCTCTATCAAGCGCCGAGAGGGATCAAATCTCCCAAGGTGCAAATCTTTCCTTGAATAGCTCCTTGAGTGCAATACCCGAGCCACCTAATTCTAAGCTCTAAAGTCTCTAGTTTAGGTCTCATATTTACTTTTTACTTTGTATTATTCTTTTTTGTTTATGGCCGACATAATATTTATTACCTTTTACTTTGTATTATTTTGTTAATGGACAAACACTTGAAAAACACTCTAAAGTTTCATATTTACTTTTTACTTTGTATTAAAAGTAAAAAGTAAAGTTATTTACCACCTAATCCTAAGCTCTAAAGTCTCTAGTTTAAGTCTCATATTTACTTTTTGCTTTGTATTATTATTTTTTGTTTATGGCCGACATAATATTTATTACTTTTTACTTTGTATTATTATTTTTTGTTTACTTTGTATTATTTTGTTACTGGACAAGCACTCTAAAGTTTCATATTTACTTTTTAATTTGTATTAAAAGTAAAAAGTAAAGTTTGTAGTTCAAGTTTCATATTTACTTTTTACTTTGTATTATTCTTTTTTGTTTATGGCCGACATAATATTTACCACCTAATTCTAAGCTCTAAAGTCTCTAGTTTAAGTCTCATATTTACTTTTTACTTTGTATTATTCTTTTTTGTTTATGGCCGACATAATATTTATTACTTTTTACCTTGTATTATTCTTTTTTTGTTTACTTTGTATTATTTTGTTACTCTACAAACACTGGACAAACTCGACAAATGCTCAACTCACAAGATCTTCCCCATAATGGGCTGTAGAGCGCCTCTTGGCGCACTAAAAATCACTAACCATTATGGAAAACATCTAAATGTTTTTATGACTTTCAAAAGTAAGATATTTTAGGTGGTTAATAAGTGTTCAAAAATATTCAAAAACAATTTTTTGTATAATGTTGTGGAACTTGTATAATCTTATTCAAGCATGGTCTTCTTAGATGACTGAAAGTAATTGAATTAAGAAAACAAGGAACCGTAAACATGTAAGTTGTTTTGAAAAATGGGAGCTTTCAATCATACCCCCAACTAATACTGCCTTTGGACAATTACTTGCAATATTGATTTAGGGTATGTATAATGTTGTGGAACTTGTATAATCTTATTCAAGCATGGTCTTCTTAGATGACTGAAAGTAATTGAATTAAGAAAACAAGGAACCGTAAACATGTAAGTTGTTTTGAAAAATGGGAGCTTTCAATCATACCCCCAACTAATACTGCCTTTGGACAATAACATAGATTTTCAATCATATTGACATAGAGCAAAGTAGTGCTTTCTTTATATTATCATGACATAGATACAAATACTTTCTTTTCAATATTTATGACAATTTGAATGGACAGGCCCCACTCATAGCCAAATACTTTTGAGATATTTACAACTCATCGGAGTATGGGGGACCATATAATTCTTGAAAGACATTGGATTCAACAACCCATGCCTTTGAATGAACAGACCTCAGGACCACGTGTCTATTCTGATGCGTGTGGACGTCTATGTGGGTTTTGACAAGCCAATGTCGTTCGTTTTTAACGTAGTACCCAAGGATTTGAGCCTCAGTAAGCTTTGTCTACAAAATATCTTTGACCTATTCGAGAGATTCTCCAACTTCCCGTTTTAGATTATAAATAGCACCTGGATCTAATGATGTCAGGTTGATGCTGAATGACCACCACCACTCTCTAGTCCAATCAGGGACGAACCATGCAGGATCCTCATGGATATGTGTCATTTGAGGTCCAAACTTTAGCATGGTATAATATGTTCTATCTGTATTTTCTTTTCTCAAAAAATTCCACCATAATTTTTTATATTTTTCATGCGTGTGTGTAGTACTGGGAAACCAGAGACTAGCATCTTGATGTGGCCATGCTTCCAAAGAACGTATCCGGTTAATACAGTAGTATTGTTTTTCTAGTTGTAGCCCGGGGTGAGGTGTAGAGACCTCCGTCGAGATTAAGTTAAGATCATGGTATAGGTGAGTTAACCAATTGCTTGCATCAACTGCTTTTCTCAAGGATTTGTTGTAAATCATCTCTGGTACAATACTGGATCCCATAGGCATTCTTCTGAGTTTTGGCACTAGTCTAATAAAAGCATCAGATTCCTGTAAGTTAGCATCTAATACTTCATCATGTCTCAACTCCCACCTAGGTTTCCAGTCTTGCATATAATCCAACCAAATCATATTATCATTGATAGTATAGATATGATTTTTTCCTTCAGTCCAAGCAGAGATTTTCATGTTTACTTGTGGGTTATGGGCCCACTGGATTCCGCATTGAACTTCTACACTCGCTTACACCAGGCTAACTTGTTTCAGGCTCACTTGCTTCAGGCCCGCTTCTTAAAAATTAATAGCACACTTCTGTGTCAAATATTCTCTTGTTAAAAAGTCAGGAATGCCTTTTGCTTTCCCAGAAATGTGCTCATGAACAATACATTTATAACATCAAAACAATGCTTGTTATCTTGCAAACTTTCCTTTTGTTGTTTCAATTTTTTTTGTGTTGTTTAGCACAAATGGAAGTCTAGAGCAATCTGTTCTAGTTATGATAAGGTCATGGTTCAACAAATAAAGTCATAGTTCTACTCAGTTTTCTGTTAGGACACTTGTTCTCCAAGATAATTTTCATCACAAGTTCAATCGAGGTCGAGTTTGACCACTCTTAAAATTCTTTACCAACAAATATAATTTGATTACCAACAATTTTGTCTGACAGGACAAGCCTTAACTACTTAATTCAAATTATTTACCACATGTTTGATTACCAACAATTTTATTACTTAAGTCTTATAACCAACACATATTTGATTACCTGGGTGTAGACGTTTCCTGTAATATACTCAGAAGAGTTACTTTCAGAAATGATTGTGCCTCTTAGAGGCTAGTCAACTCTAGGAACCAAGTGAACCTATTATAGGGTTAGTAGAAACTAGAGAGAGAGAGATGACTGGGATATGGGATGGTCAATCAAATAAAGTCAATGACAGTCAAAAGGCTTAGTACAATCACAATAAAGATGATCTGACATCCAACAGACTGAGGCCAGAGAGACTCACGGCCCCCAGTAAGGTACAAGGACCAACCAAAGGGTTAAAAAACCAACCAATAAGGTACAAGTAAAAAAGAAAAGAGTGGTTATAAATTAGACTCATAACCCTTGGGACCAAAAGTAAATCAACCATTGTGGGGAAGGTACAAATAAGGTCTAATATATATTGCAATAGCTCCTTGTAACTACCTGTTATTTGACATGACAAAGAGATGGAAGGTCAAATAATGTCAAATATATGCATGAATAGCTCGTAACTACCTATTATATGCAATAGCTCCTTATAACTACCTCTTATATGCAATATCTCCTTGTAACTACCTCTTGTAACTCAAATAGGACCACCAAAAGGTATGATAGCAAGCAACCTTCCTAACTAAGGTCTGGAGGGTGGTACAAATTGGGTATAAAGACTCATAACAACTATGGACAAAGGGGGTGTACCTCAAATGTGGACAAACTACCGTAGTACCCACAAGACCAAAAGCATAAAAGGTGGTACAAATCAAAAGATATACCAATATGAGTAAAAGACCCAAAAGGTAAAAGGAAAGGTACAAATCAAAAGATATCTCAAGATCAGTAAAAGACCCAAAAGGTGAGAGGCAAGGTACCACAAAAAAATGAAAGGACAAGCTACCACAAGACCAATAAACAACAGGGTGTAAGGACCAAAAGTAAATCAACCATTGTGGGGAAGGTACAAATAAGGTCAAATATATATTGCAATAGCTCCTTGTAACTACCTGTTATTTGACATGCCAAAGAGATGGAAGGTCAAATAATGTCAAATATATGCAATAGCTCCTTGTAACTACCTCTTATATGCAATAGCTCCTTGTAACTACCTCTTGTAACTCAAATAGGACCATCAAAAGGTATGATAACAAGCAACCTTCCTAACTAAGGTCTGGAGGGTGGTACTAAGTGGGTATAAAGACTCATAACAACTATGGACAAAGGGGGTGTACCTCAAATGTGGAAAAACTACCGTAGTACCCACAAGACCAAAAACATAAAAGATGGTACAAATCAAAAGATATACCAAGATGAGTAAAAGACCCAAAATTTTAAAGACAAGGTACCACACAAATATTATCGACAAAATGCAAAGACCATAAGGCAATCAACCAAGGTGGGGTACAACCAATCATCTCTATCTCAAATGTACCATTGTTCCATATAACCTGAAAGACCATCATCACAGTAAACGGAAAAATCCACACGGATGATGTGATCACGTGGTCCTCTAGACTACTCCTAAGGTCAAGCATTAGTGGCTCCATCAAGGGGTGTCCAGTCCCTTGAGAAGACCATCTAACTCAACCATCTCGAAGACCTAGGAGAAGAGGACATCACACATCATCAGATAATTGGTAACTGACCGTATAAGAACTCAAAAACCCTAAAGCAACCGAGCGTGCAGAAGGGGAGCTAGGAAAAGACAAGGCTCGCAGGACAAAAAAGCAAGCTCAAAAAACTATACTGGGACTGGTGTCACAGTAAGCGAGCTGAAACAAAAGTGGCCAGAATTCCAACAAGCAGCACTAAAAAGGAAAAGACCCTCTAAAAAGGTGAAATAGCAAGCAAAACCTCTTAACTAAGAGCTGGAGACCTCAACAAGTTGTATCCTTCACAAGGTGATGAAATCCAAGTTGAACAATACAAAATGAGAGACCAATAATGGAAGGATATCTCTCTACTGAAAGGGATCCTGGGTAAAAGAGCCCTAGTAGAAAAGTCACTAAGCTACCTCATTCATGATAGGTTGGAAAAGGTTTTCAACACTTCTGCCTTATCACCCTTGTATCACCAGTATGGTGGCTGGAGAATACAAGGAATACAATGATCGATGTTTCCTTAGGGTTAAGTGGAGTGCGACATTCCATAGAGTCCGTCCAGTTCTCGATCTCGCGGTGGTTTAACTCCTGAAACAACAGGAGGCCTCTCCACAAAGTGGTCGATGACTGTGTCAACAAGTACAAGAGGATTTTAGCACCCTAGAGGACAACAACTATGTCTCAGATGATAATGACAAGGGGGAATTATTTGGATGCATATCCCCGGTGTCCTACCTAACTAACAAATTCTTTTTATCCTCAAGCGAGGTTAAAGTGTGTTGAGTTAACGAGTTAACTTTTAATGGTTGTATTACTCAGTCGGGTGAAGGAAGTGCAACTCGTGGTGTGATGACTAACTCAAACCATGCAAATGCATATGAATAAAATAAGCCTTTCCTTTTAATGAATGCTAGCTAAGGTAAGGAGATAGTTCTTTCAAACTATAACTACTCTTTCAAATTAAATGAATGCAACAAGTGTTCAAGTTCATTCATGGGACCTCAAGGAGAGCTTCAGATATACTCAAGTCATGCAAATGAATTCATCACATAAAACAAAGTGATAATAAATATAAGGAATTGTATATATCCATGTTCATAATTCTTTAGGCACACTTATAACATTCTTCACAAAAACACAGTGATAGTAGAAACAATAAACTGCATATAAATCTTCATGAGCTTAATAAAAAAATAGTAACCACAACTGGGGAATATCATTATGTAGGACAAAATTGTGAACTTAAAGAACAGTCATTTACTAGTACTAATTACAATGTGACTCGATCCGAGGAGTGTTGCTAGCGGTGTTGAGTTTCAGCATGGAAACGAAGACGACTGGCATGGGTCACCATTTCCAAGCTGAAACTCAAGACCGCTGGTAACACAACTATAGGCCCCTGAGTCTAGCATAAAATTATGAATATGAAGTGACATTTTATTCACCATCAAACTGATATAAAATGGGTAGTTACTGCCATTCGCTCTTCCTTGATTCATGCCTTGAAACACTACAGGACAATCTTCATTTGTTTTGTCAAGGCCCAAATTTTTTCTCAACTTCTCCATTTGCACTATAATCTTCACCAATTCAGTTTAGGGCACACATATTTTGATTTTTGACAACTTATTAGGGAAATTCAAATTCAACACATTAGCACTTTGTATATTTTCATGTGGCTGTTCTAGTGGCCTTTGGACAACTTTTTTTGTTTATTAAAGACCTCTCTTGGTGGCATAGCTTGGAACAACTTGTTTTCATTTTCACCTTCCTTGAAGCCAAGCTAATATGTAACTCCCCACTGCTCTCCACATGCCATTGGGTATAAGTATTGCATGTCATATCCCTAATTTCTTGTGGAGAAGGTCTTTCACACAATAATGTGCTCTCTCCTCTCAAACCATCTGGTGTTGAATCCTTGTAACAGATGTGGAGTTTCTCCATAGTTTCCATTAATTTGGTCATTGCATTTGGGGCTGGATCAACAGAATTCATTGCCCTCGACTTTGTTTCAGCCTTAGAAATTGATGCCCTTGATGAACTAAACAAATCACCACTTATGTACTAAGCAGTCCCATTCACCTAATTTTTGGTTATTTGTTGGACAGTAATACACTTATCTTATCTTTTACACCATATTGGGTCTCTAGAAGCTGTGTTAAACTTCGAAAAAACACATTGCTAAAAATATAGCCTAAATCAACAATATTTCATTGCCACCAAACTTTAACCCAATACTATACTCAATGTTCGGTCTTCAAAAATTTGATCATCTTTTAGAGCTGTGACTATTTTTAGGCCTAGGGTTTGACAAGAGTTGTCTAACTTTGATTGGGGCCTAAAACAAGTTGAGAATTTACCAACATGAAAATTGAAACACCATGCTCATGTTTCCAACAGGAATTCAAATTTACTTTTAGATTTCAAGCAAGATGAAGTTTCTAAAATTAGAAACTTCTTGAGATTGTGAGTATTGAAAATCTGAAACTGTCCATCCCCCCTACATCCTCCAAATATATATTTAAATATACTGCATGGAGAAAACTGCGAAAAATAGAACCTTGGAAGTCTATGATAGGTTGGATAATGTACATTGTCACCTCATACTATCTTTTTGTACTTTGGGTTAGTGATTGCTAACTGCATGGGGTAATCCTTATACAAAGTGTAAATGCTAAAGATAAAAAAAAACTTCGAAACTGCAATAAATGCTTATTGTAATTTGAAATATTAGACTTGTAATATGCATTAAAACACACCAAGCAAGCATCCAAAACATAGATTTACACCTAAGGACAGATTGTTGGCTTGGGAAACATGTAAATCTGTTGTTAGAACACAAAAACTTGCCCCTAAAAGCACAGTTATGCATGCAGAAATGTAAAAACATCAATGTCAAAATTATGGTCAATGAATTTAGAGAACTGACTAAGAGGGAGAAAATACCGATGTTAAGTAATGCAAGAGCCAAAATAAATCAATGAGCCAAGGTACTCATGAATCATTGATGCTGAATTATGGACTCCAATGTTGAGTTCATCTTGTATAATGTTTACAAACCATCAATGTCAAATAGTGAACTCTGTAATGTAACATTGATCTCACCTCGAATAATTTCCACGAATATATGTTGGAAAGTAACACTCAGATTTATGAAGGAAAATTTGGTGTTAACATTGGCTCCATAAGAAATCCATGCTACAATCTTCAAAGAGATGTTGAATGGAAGCTATACATGCTCAAATCATTTACAACCAAAATTGCCACATATACAACTATCCATGATGGGTAACGTCTTACTATTGACCATGCAAGAAACCATCTAGTTAGGAACTATTGATTTCATTCCCTGCTATAAACAAACCTAACCTACAAGTCTACCCTAATTCAAGAATATGGGTATTGGATGACAAGATATGGAGAGGAGGACATGGCATTGAATCCAACACATGGAAGATATTTTTTGTACTTGCAGTCAACACACAAATGAAGTAGAATATGAAATTGCATGACTTGATGCATGTGAAGTGATGATTGGAAACCCATACTTATGGGGAAAAGGGTTTCAACCTTCTACAATAAAAACAACAAAATTTTCTTGCTTAAATGTCATAAGGCCTACCTCATCAAAGCACATACATGGAGAAGAAGAACACATTTGGTAGAAATGGAACAAGAGAAAACTAGTAACTTAAAGGGGCAAATAAGAAGTAGCTAAACTATAGGACTAATGGAATGTTGAACTTGAAAAACAAAGTGGAGACTCTGTACTTCAATCTCCTCCATAGATCATATTTTAGAGGCCAAAAGCTTCCCAATGGGAAGGTTGCACCCAAAAGGGATTCAAGACAAATTTGAATGTCACAAAAATTAAGTCAAAGTAAAAAACATCAACGGGGATGAGAAGCATAATAGCTTCCATGGGAAATGACAAAGAGGTGAGGGTGATTGTTAACATGTTGGTCACACACCCAACAACTTATTCACCCATCAAACTAAAAAAAACACTAGATGCAATAAGATAAAAATATAGAGAAAAAGAAGAATCAAGGGATTGCTACAAGGGAGGAGCTGAAGTGTCAGGGATGCCTAATATTTTGGCTATCTCCAGAAAAATGTTCCAATCTATACATTAAACATATGTGGAATAATGAGTAAGGGTTTCATTTGAAAAAGGCTCTAAAATTTCCTGTAGATTTTACTGCAAAAATCCTAGAGGGCCATATCATATTTCTGGTTTGCATATTTTTGGAATTACAGTTAACATGGTTTGCTTATTGGATTTACAGTTAATATGATTTCCTTATTGGATTTACAGTTAATATTATTTCCTTATTTTTATACAATAATAATAAGTGTAAGGCCTCTTCAATATCATATAGTATAATATGGCCACACAATTAGGAGGGTTTTGGGAGCTAAGCTACTACCTCCATGCTCTACTATGTTTTTCCTTCAGCATCTCGACTCTTCTCATGGCCATTGCCACCATGAAGTGAGGTGTCATTTGTGATTTAAAAAAAATATGTGCATTCTCTTTCGAGTCGACAAGGATGGTTGCTTCCACTCAGGGTTAAATTTCCAACCTTCATGACTTTTAAATGGTAATTCCACTTCTCACAGACTTGAAAATTTTACTGTATATGAAGCTTGATAATAGTTTAACATTTCGTTTTGTTTTAGATACCATTTAACAATCACTGACCCTTATGTATATTGTTCAAAGTTATGATGTTTGGTGTGGAGGATTTGGATGCTAACGATGCCTAGCTTGGGGTATAGTGAGAGAAGCATGTGGCTCCCTTTTGGGTAAGCACACATCCCTCGAGCTAAGACCTTCCACCATGATCAAAAGGGTTTGATGCTGGCTTATCAGTACTATTGTATCCATTTTAGTTCTAGGTGAATCTGCTAATAAATACTACACTGCTAGCACCTAAATGAGAAGTTCCCTACTCGTTGAGAGCTCCGTAGGACATGGGTAGTGTGCGTCGCTTCAGTTGTTCCGACATTCCCACACATTGGATAAAAGGAAAGGGGTTTGGCCCTGCAGGGCATGTTTGTGCTCTGCAAGACATTTTTTCCTGCAAATGGTAGATACCACGTGATATTGTAGGTTTTCCAAATGATGGAGTGTGAGTTATTGAAAGGTACTACCTCAATGTAGATTGAATTAGCAATGAAACCCTCTTGGAAGATTGAATTACCAATGAAACCATAGTGATTTTCTACCTAATTTTTAAATTTGTCAAATCAAAACAATTTAGGGCTTGGTACTCACAGACTTGGGAGGCACTTCCGGCTCCTCTTATAGTTTCTTTGCTTGGAATCCCTCCCCCCTTCCGCAATCGCAAACCGCCTCTCCCACTATCCACTGGTCCAAACCGCCTCTCCCAATGCTTGCTTGTTGGGTCATTCCCACTGCTTGCTCGTTGGGTCACTCCCTCTCCCTTTCCACAATCACAAACCACCTTTCCCAGTATCAAACACTAGTCCAATCCACCTCCAAAAACTCCAACTATCCATTGGTCCAAACCACCTCCCCCACTACTTGCTTGTCGGGTCAATCCCACTGCTTTCTGATCGGGTCACTCCCTCTCCCCCACCGCAATCGGAAAATGCCTCAGGTCTCAGGTCGAGAGCAGGTCCAAATCGAGAGCAGGTCACTCCAAATCGATAGAAGGTCCAAATCGAAAAGTCGCTGCAGAGGGTTTATGGGTGTGGTTTATGAAATGCATATGGACTTTTTTTATTTGTTCTATATATATTATATGTAATGTTTTTTTTTTGGTTTTTTTAATTAAATATTACATTAATATATTTGGTTTTTAAATTTTATATGTAACTTTATAAATATTGTATCATAATTGATTTATAAATCACCACAATATCCAAGAGTTTAATTTTGTTCACTACAAGTGCAATTGGTCTCAAATTTGTCTACCTACTTGGCTCTAGCCACATGGATGTTTTTCATAAACATACAATTTAATTGCTCAATTTTGTAGCACTTGTAATGAAGTTAGAGTGTGCAATTATTAAGCCATATACCTTTTATGTCATGGATTTGCTTTGGATGCTTATGTATGTTTCTGGTTTTTGCTCATTACTTGATAACCACACATATAAGTATCACCCATGTTTTGTTACCATGCTAATAAAGAATCACACTTATGGATCCATGATGATGACGACGATGATGATGATGATGGATTTGACGATCACCACTTATGTTTTTTCTTGTTATATATAATGTTTTTTTTTTAATTGTTATATATAATGTTATATATATATACTGTTTTTTAATTATTATATATAATTTTTTTTTAATTGTCCAAATTTATTACATGAATTCTATTAGTTCGGTCAAAAATTGTGTAAGAGTTCATTTGGAGATATAGGTTAAACATTCTATTTCAAAAAAAAAATCTAGGTCTTGAGCTCCAGAAGATATTGGTCCTAAACATAGGTTAGATCCTTAGCTTGATGAGCTCAAAGAATATCCTAGTCCTATTAATTGGTTATATCTTGATCTTAAGCTCAAAGATGATCTTGGTCCTAATTATATGTCTAATCATGATCTTAATCTCAATCCCTAGTATTGATTAATTTCTACTGAAGTAGGTAATGTCTTAATAACATATGTAATCCTTTTTACAAGCTCAAGTCACAATCTTGAACTGATAACCTTGTTGTATAAATAATGGATGAGCATAGTTCAATTGGAAAATGAAATATTTTTTATAAAAAAACCTTATTGAAAATAAAAATGCATTAAGAATTAACGTTGTATCATGATTAACGTTGTCATCATCATCAATCTTCATCATCGTCATCATCGTCATAAGCATCATCATTAACATCGTCGTTGTCATTAATTAGCATCATCATCATAGACAACACCATTTTCTACGTCTTTGTCATCATAACCACCATCCCGATCATCATCATCATTTTCATCATCATGATAATCATTGCCATCATCATTAGCATCATCATTGTCATCATAAGCATCATCATCATGTAATTCACCACTAAAAGTGAGTAGGTTTTCAACATTGCACTTTATTCTTTTCCTACTCTCCTTAAAATAAAGTGATAGGAAAGGAACATGCTACTCGATTTGAATTAAGGTATCATATTGACCAAATCATTTTAATATATATAAACATGATAAGTGAAAACATTATATTCTCTCCTAATTAGCTTCTTAATACATGTAATCTATCTATATTTTATTAATTATATTAATTTTGTGTCTTTATCTTTCATTACTCACCTTAAATTCAAAATATTACTTATGATGATGACGATGATGACGATGATGATGATGATTAAACCCTCCCATGCCGTCAATGCATGCATCTAGTCTAACCATGCCAAATTTCAGTCCAAGCCAACACATATTTAAAAAAATTCAATGTTGGCCCCATGTATCACATTATTTAATTTATAGGTATCGTTTTTTATGCTGCAATGGTTAGTGTCATTCATTTGAGTCTTGAAACCCTCCCACACCGTCAATGCATGCGTCTAGTCTAACCATGCCAAATTTTAGTCCAAGCCAACACATATTTAAAAAAATTCAACATTGGCCCCGTGATGATGATGATGATGATGATGATGATGATGATGATTATGAAGATGATGATCATCATGATTATGAAGATGATGATGATGATGAATCCGATAACCTCTCCATACCACCAATGGCAAGAGGCGTCTGATATCAAACTTCTGACTTCAAAAGAATCCAACGAGATCGCTAAACCACCGATGACAAACGTCGTTGGTTTTCCAGGTATCTATGTCGGATATCATATAACGATGATGATCATGATGAATATGATGATGACGACGATGATGATGAAGACGATCGATGATGACGATGATGAGGACGATGATGAGGAAGATGATGATGATGATGAGGATGAGGATGATGAGGATGATGATGATCACAATGATGATGATGATGGTGGCCGTGATGAAGATGATGAACATGATGTTGTTGATGATGATGTCGATGATGACAATGATCAAGATGATGATCAAGATGATCAAGATGATTATGATGAAGAAAAATATGATGATGATGAACATGATGATGAAGATGATGATGACAATGACGATGATGATGATGATGATGTTTGAGTCTTGATAATTGTGCATTTCCTTACTAAGATTCTCTCTGTTTCGAGAATAATTTAATATTCTCTACTAAACAGGGCCAACCACGTGAAGGTGGAAGCTCTTATGGCCCCTCCCCCCCCTCACATCACTCTCAATTTCCCATAACCCAACAAAAATATCTATGTACAAAAAATTTAAATGTGTTTTTTGACATACTCTATAACAAACAATGTTTCTAATTATATCATACAGGAAAATTGAAACTCACTAAGAAACAATTAATTTATTATTACTGCATACCTCGTAAACTTCAATGGTTTTCATCATCTTCTTCATCTGAGTCATCGTCTGTACTATCATCCGATGATCCAGATTCAACATTGTAAGGATTGACCATATCATCCTCATCATCGATGTCAGTTACGATCATCATGTCATTGTCGATATCATCTTCGTGGACATTGTCTGATACATCATCTGATTCAATAAGTTCTTCGACATCTTCTTCTGGACCATGATCATCTAACTCATGTTGATCATGATCATCTTCTACAGCTTCTTCTTCTTCGAGAACGTCTTCATTACCTTCATCTACGTTATACTTTACCGACCTTCCCCTTGGATCATGTCTCATAGAAAATGACCACCCCGCTCTACCTGGAACCTCAGAGTAAAATGCTCGTTCACATTGGGTTGGAAGAACATAGGGCTCTGTTCCTGGCTCAAACAACCTTGTATTTACCATGGTAAATCCATTATCATGTTCAATTATTTTATCAGGATCACGTTGATTCAATCAACACCTGTACCATTTGACAACGAATAGAAATACCTTGAAGGAGTTAAAGTCACATTGAAGAATGTCTTCCAGATACCCATAGTATCGATTTTCAGAGAGTTCTGGATGTCTGTCACTTCTAGAAGAAACATTGGTCACCTCAAAGATCGCAAATATCCCACAATCAGATGTTTTCTTTGTTTCATCCAACTTTTTGATTCGATATCTACATCCATTGCACCACATAGCCTTATGGTGTTTTACCTACAACAAGCCATATAGGAAAATATTACATAATGATCCAATATTTATGATTAACTAGTGCATGTTTATAATGCCATACAATGAAAAAACAGCATGACGTACGACGACATTATTTTTTACAAAAAAAAAATAGTGTGGATGATTAATATGCTTACCTTCTTATATTTTGAACCTCTTGCTAAATCAATTTCCCTTTGTGTTAGATTGGTGTCTCCATTGTGATGTGCAGCTTTAACCAATGAAGCCACACCTTCCCATGATATTCCATGACCAGATTGTTCACATCGTTCGATCCATACCTTCATCCAGTCAAGATTGTTTGCGATGTATAAATGAATTGCATCCCACTCTCGACCAACTGTTTCATGACAATAAAATTAAAATCCAATACAAATGTAATATAGTAACTTAAAAAAGTATATTACACTCTAAATTTATGCAAAATACTGAATATAAAAATAGAATATGTATGATATTATATATACATAAAAATCACCAGTCAAATGTGTTATATTACCTTTCACCTTCCTCGATCTACCTTTCCCCTTCGGGTACTCCCCTTCGAAACTCTTATTGGATTCCGGATCACAAATGCGATGCAAATTGAGCTTTTCTACTAATTTAGGAAGATATTCACTAACATACAACATGTTTTGGTATACCATATATCCCTCCATCATAGAACCCTCAGCATATGCTCGTTGTTTGACCAAACCCTTCATAAATTTCAAGTGCCTCTCAACCATCCACATGGACGTTGAGTGCACAGGACCACACAGTTCAATCTCCTCAACTTGGTGTATGAGGTAGTGTTCTTGTGCATTGAAAAATTCTGAAGGTAGATGCGTTTGCATTTCACACATGAGACGAGGAATTTCTCTCCTCCAATACTTTATGTCTTCTTTATGGAATTATTTAGATGACAACCATCTACAAGTGACATGACAACCAAATCAAGAGATTAAAGAAAAAAAAACAATATATTACATAAAATCATGAATTACCATATGAAAATCAAATATAAGTTCTATGTTGAATTAAACAAACACTAAGCGCAAGGAAAAAATAACCACTTACCTCATGTATTTTCCGAGACTATATATTATTTGCTTGACATTGTTGTCGAAGTTGTCCGGGATAGAGAGAGGTAGAACATACTGTAACAATAATATACAAATAGTTTCATTTTATCAACAAAGAGTAGACAAATAAAAAATATACCAACCATATTCACTGGAATAGGAAAAAAATAATAATTAAATATATACCATAATAATTACCTTCATGAAGACATGCCAATCGTGAGTTTTCACCCCCGCGAAATCACCTTTCTTTGTTATGATATTCTTCATGTTCGCACAAAATCCAGTGGGAAATTTAATTTTTCGAATGACTTCTTTTACTAAATTAATTTGCTACTCTGTTAACATCCATGGAAGTGAGTTTATATTAATTTTATCTCCGTTGCTATGAAATTGAATGACGTCTTTCATTGCATGGTTTCTATCTTGAATGTCTTTGCAAATTTTGACAAATTTTTCTTTGTCACTCCTTCCATCCAATATTCTCCATAATGTTTCGGTCACATTCTTTCCGATATGCATTGTATCAAATAGATGAACAATTTGTAGGTGCTCATAGTAGGGAAACCTACTGAATTGTCTAGGATAAATTTTCATTCCTCGTGGAAGCCCATTAATGCCTTCATGATCACATGAACAACAATCATGAAATTACATAATTTAATGTCAATTACAGTATTAAACACACAATATAGAAAAATACAATATAACATATCATATACGATGATTCATTATACGTACCTTGACGATTTCTATTATATTGCAACTTCCATAGGTGAGGTGTCATTCTCTGCGGTTTTAATGCAGTATCTTGCTTGCTATTGAACATATGTTTTTCGGTAGTTCGATACTTGTGATTCTTATAGAGGAAGTGCCTATACTCATCAAACACCTCCTTTCCTAAGCTTTTTGAATGACGAGATTTGATCTTAGGACCACAAACTAGACATGCAAATTTCCCCTTTGTTTGAAGATCTACATAAAGAGATGGAATATCTATGTCAATTATAATTATATACAAAATGATTGGATCATTTAGAAAAACATGTTTGCGTAGTATATTGACTAGTAGTTCGTATAACTTTTTGCAAATAAAGTGGAACTTATAATTACATACCACATAAATGGGTTAACCATGGGGCATCATGTATTGTCCATACAAGCATTGCATGGAATTGAAATTGCCTTTGTCATATTGGTCTAGATACATCATACATAGTGATGCCATTCCATAACTTCAGTAGCTCATCAATAAGAGGTTCGATGTATACATTCATATCTTTCACTTGGTACTTACCTGATTGATATGAACATATAAAAAATATAAATATGAGGCGTACCATTTAGATTACATATATTAAACCATATTGCATAATAGAAAAACATTAAATATATGTATGACATTATCCAACAAAAATACGACAAATGAGATACAACTACTTAAAAAAAAACTGCAGAGTTCGTACCTGGAACAATCATCGACAACATTATGTGCTCCCTCTTTATTGTCAACCATCGAGGAATGTTGTTGTTGATAACAAAAATAGGCCACACCGAGTAAACGGATCTCATCTCTGCAAATGGATTGACACCATCTGCTGCCAAAGAAATCCTAAGATTACGAGGTTGTTCTTTAAAGTGGGGCCATTTTCCTCCATATCTCTAAATGCAAATCCATCTGTAGGCATCCGAATAATGTCATCTTGACTTCTGTTCCGTGCATGGTAATCCATAAACTGTGCTATGTTTTTGCACCTGAACAGTCATTGTAGATGTGGAATAATGGGAATATAACGTAGAACCTTGCGAGGCACCTTTTTAGTTACTTGATCTATGCAATATCTACTGATATGACATTCAGGACATTCTGTTGCAAATTCATGCTGATTGCAATATAGAACATGGTCATCGGGGCATGCATTAGTTGCTTCATACTGCATTCCAATTTCTTTCATGATGGCAGATAAATCTCGATATGTGCGAGGTAAAATATTTGACTGTGGTAACAAATATTCACCTATCATGCTACAACAAATTAAAATAAAAATCTAGTTAATATAATATAGAAATAATATTAATAGAACAAATTTCATCCGTAATAATTTGACTTATATATGAATGAACAACAAAATACACAATCATATATATTTTGTGAAGGAATATATTACATACCTTAACATCCACGTGACTGATATGTTTGAAAGACCATTCATAACCTTATCAAGAAGAAAGAAGATTTGTCTTGGAGCCCTCATAAAGGGGTTCGTATGCCTTATCAAGAAGAGGTATATCATGAATATCATCAAAATGTTCATCATTTTCATGCTCATTTTCATGATCATGATCATGATCATCAACATTGACCATTCCAACATTAAATGAATCATGGATCAAATTATTTGTAACATCATCTTCAACTATGTTTTTAGTATGATCATCTTCTTCATTAATGTGATCATTAACTTGTTCTCCATTAATATTCATAGCTTCCGGTACTTGTTCTGGAAGCACTTCCTCTGGACGAAGTGCCCTAGGATGTCTTTCCTTTATAATTACATGAAACCATCAATAGCTAAAAGTTAATATAAGAAATTCAACCGCAAAATGTAAAAATTTCAAACGCAAAATGTAAACATTTATGTGATGCATTTAAAATGTAACAAATTTTGCACTGTTGGGATGAAAAGAACAATGGCCAATCATACTGTTGGTCAAATAGGTGCATCCAAACTATCCAAGAGACATAATAATTTACCCAATTACTGAGCAAAGCTACTCAAATATAACACAAAATTTCTCATACTGTACTCCACTAAGGTAAGATAAATGATGCTATGGTAATTTCTATAGAGAAAATATAAGAGAAATTACAACATGCCAATATAGTCGTTATTTCTATTATTATGATCGAAAGTGTCACAAATCTAGAGAGTTAAGTGCTTTCCCCGGTGAGTGGGTTAGTCTCACTAACGAACAAATAAATGAGTTATTCTACTATACCCTAGATTCAACATGCACAAAAGAAAAAGAAATAGTATAATAAATATTTAATATTAAAATAATATTTATTGTCCATGCTAGTCCCCATCTATTGAAACCATGATCAATACATAAATTTACAAAAGCAATCAAAATAAAAACATATATAATGCAAAACTTACAAATGGATGGTATTCATGTCCCCCTTCAGCATGCCCATGCTCCCTACAATGTTTTGTGGCTATTGTGATCAAAATTCTTCTCCTCTTAAAGCCCCTGCATTGAGTACATGGACAATAGCATTTCCTATCACCCCTTCTTTCAAATCCTTCGCACAATCTAGCAAGCAATTGTCGATTTTGTTCTTCTGGATCAGGAATATTGCTAGTTGACATTTTCTCATAAAGAACTTGAATGAAGATTATTGATCTTAGAAAATGAAGCTCCACACTTCGCTCGCTTGAATCTCAAAAACAATGGAAATAATGAAAAAAATTCCGCCGAAAAAAAGTCCACCGAATAAAAAAACCTCCGCAAATCATCGCTTGTATAGCAAACATGTCGGAATGTTTCAATATTTATAAGTTTTAAAAGTCATCCTTCCATCGGATATCCGACACCTTGACCCTAGTTACCGTTGGAGAATTGATGTCAGATTTCCGACATCCTCGGGTTGTATAGCTTGGCGTCAGATATCCAACATTCCAATGCTTAATATGATGTCGGATATCCATAGAGCCATCGGATATCAGCATATCCGTCGGATATTCGACGTCTCCTTCTGTCAATTTTAAAAAAATCATCAAATTTTGAAATTTTTAAGGTGAAATCCGACGACATAGTCCTTCTTCGTCGTAGGTCGTCGGATATTGTTGTCAGATTTTGGGTCCAAATCCACTAGTGTAGAGACACCTCTTTGGGTTTGATCCTTGTGATATTGTACTTGGGTTTATTCTATCTCTGAGGAAGTTGCGGAGTTTTTCACCTTCTTGGTTTTCCCCGGTGAAACTCTGTGTCTCTTTGTGTGATTGCTTTTGTGTTTATGATTGATATGCTATACATGTTATTCTCTTAGAGATCCTTATGATAATGGAATGAAATTATTGAAAAATTAACAAAGGCAGGTGACTTAGACCATACCAACTTCAGTTTACTAAAGTTGCGACTGAGATTGAAATACAAGATAAGAATGTTGTTAGACAAGCTACAACTCGAACAGCTGCAACTCAGACAGCTGCGACTCAGACAAGCTGTGACTTAGACGGCTGCAACTCAGACAGTTGTAACTCAGAAAAGCTGTGACTCAATCAGTTGCAACTCAGACGGCTACGCCTCAGATGGCCGTGACTCAGACGGCTGAGACTTAGACGATCGTGACTCAGACAGCCGCGACTCAGATGACTGAGACTCAGAAGGCCGTGACTTAGACAGCTACGACTCAAACGGACGTGAATCGGATGGCTGAGACTCAGACGAATGTGACTCAGACAATCACGACTCAGACAGCTGAGACTCAGATGGCCATGACTCATACAACCACGACTCAGATAAGCTGCGACTCACAAACATTTATTTATTTATTAGTTAGTCAGTTACAATATGAGTTCTGGAAGTCAAAGAGACAGTTCAATTTTCGAATTGGGAGTTAAATAGACAGTTTCAGTTTTAGAATTGGTATATCTAGAAGTTAAAGAGACCGAGGCATAGAACTTCAGCATCTATAAAAAACAATCAATGAGAACAAAATATGTGTGAGAATTGAGAGGATGAAGAGGAGTGGTTGTTGATGAAGCTATGATTCGAAGAAAATAATTCAGAACAAAATATATGGCTCGATTTAATGAAGAACAGAATGCCCAGAAACTGAAGCTGTAGTAGCACAGAACAAAAATGAAAAGGGTATGTACTGATATATCTGAACCAGTGTGATATAATTGACTGAAAAATTCTTAACAATTCAGAAGAAAAATGTGTGGCTAGATTTAATGAAAAATAGAATGCCCAGAAATCCAAGCTGTAGCAGCACAGAACAAAAAAATGGAAAAAGTATGTACTAATATATCTGAGCCAGTGTGATATAATCGACTGAAAAATTCTTGCTAGGGTGGAAGGGAGGTGATAGGGAGGATTGATATCCTCTGTAAATCAGGTTGATGCCTGAATATTGGGAGTGGATGCTTCCCTCTAGTGGGTTGTGAAGAACCTTCAATAATTAATTAATGCAAATACACGAGATATCAGAAATAACAGAACTCAGAATCACTTTTATATTGATCATGGGCCACTTCGAGGGGGAAACCTCCTTTGAGCAAGCTCAATACAATTAACTTCACGGTGCCTTCAATGACCTCAACAAACACTTATATACTAAGTCTATGCCCAATACTATGAGTCAAAACCATGGGACATATAATACTATGAGACAACTTACAAAGCATATGTGTCCAATACTATGGGTCAATACTATGGGCTAATATAAACTATGGATCAACAAATACTATGGGACGACTTACAAAGAATATGCGTCCAACAAAAATATACTAACATAGTAAAGAGAAGGGTTGACATGGGTTCCTAACATCCCCTCTCCCTTAGAAAAAGATTTGTCCTCAAAGCTTTGGTTGGGGAAATTGCTACAGAATCTAAAGGAGTGGTTCCCCGGTAGCATCCTCGAGTTGCATTTCGGGCCACTGACGCCTTTGGAGTTTCACGGAGGATTGCTCGGAAGGCTGTAGACGAAGAAGAACCATATCAACTACGTGAAAAGTGAGCTCAGAATGGTGTTGATCGGCTTGTTTTTGCAGTTGAATTCTGGCCATGTGAAGATTGTCTTGCAGAATGAGAAGAATCTGATCATGGTTTCGAAGAACCGAGTCAATTACCTGAATTGGGAAGCTGCTAAGGGTGTATGGAAGAAGAACTGGCAGTGTCTGTCCATAGACTGCTTCATATGGTGTCCTTGTAGATGTGATATTGTACCACCAGAGTGCTTCTATGAAATCCATAGAAATAGTTGGCCAAATCTGTGTAGGGATGGGAAAGGGTTTGAGCAGTCCCGAAAGGAGTGTTGTTTCACCCTTGTTGACCTGGAAAGTATCACAGTCAACCACCATCTGTTGAATTGTCATTTTCAGTCCCTGCCAGAAGAAGTTACATTGTTCCCTGTCATACATTTTGAAGAACCCAGAGTGCCTTGCTGATGAAGAAGCATGGAGTTCATAGAAGAGATAGCCCTGTTGAACATATTGCAACCAATTTGGAACAAGCAGAGAAATAGATGTAAGAGAAACTGGGTCATCAATTGTGCGAGAATGAGAATCTGCCACCATATTGTCCTTACCCTTCTTGTAAGTGATCGCATAGGGATAACCCATGAGTTGGATAACCCATTTCAGGTGTGTTGGGGAGGAGACCCATTGTTCTAGAAAATTTTCTAGACTCTGGAGATCAGTCTTGATGCAGAAATAATTCCCTAATAGGTATGGCTTCCACTTCTGTACTACATGCAAAATAGCCATCATTTCCTGCTGAGAGGTAGATGCGACTAAATTCTCGCTGGAAAGGTATCTTGAAGGAAGCAAGCTCATTGGTTCAGCAAAGACACCTGCATATCTATCCAAGGAAGTAGTGGAGACCGTTGATGGGTGCATCTGAATGGAATGGAGCTCAGCGATGACACCATGTGAATTCTTCTTAAGGATTTTTTCCAGGTGATGTGAACTGATGATGCTGAGAGACCCTTGTTGTAAGCCCATTAATTTGTGTTGTACCCCATTGACTGAAAATTGCATCCAAAGTTCCACAAAATGCCATAAGATGGGGCCAAGTGTGCGTAACCATTGACTGCCCAAAACCACATCACATCCACCTAAGGACAAGGAAAGCATGTCAGAGCGCAGGTTATAATCTTCCATAGAGATATGCACATTGTGACACTTCCCCTTGCAAGGTAAGGTGCCCCCATTGGCAACCATGACTTCAAAGTTGGAGCAAGGATGGACAAAACAATCAGCCTGTTTGGCAATCCGAGGGTCAATGAAGTTATGAGTGCTACCAGAATCAATGAGTATGGTAAGAGGGAACTTCTTGAAGTATCCCCTGACCTGCATTGTTTGTGGGGCTGTGACGCCGGTTACAACATGGAGAGAGATCGCGGGTGGGTCATCTTGAGATGGGGTGTCAACAGGTGGTTGCTGAATGTCGACCTGATCATCTACTGTATCTAGAGCTTCTTCACAAAGTTCAGAGGCAGGCAGAGAATCCACATCCAAGAGATAGAGATTTTGTTGAACACATCTATGTCCCAGAGTGAATTTCTCATCACAATTATAACAAAGCCCTTTTTCTCAGAGTGCTTGCATCTCGGTTTCAGACAAATGCTTGATAGGAGTTAGTCAAGGAGCTGGCGGGATGGGAGGTCGTTGAGAACCCATATTTCGGAAGGGAACAAACGTGGGTTTGGAGCATTATTGGGCTGCAAGCTTGTCTTCTGCCAACTTAGCCAAACCTAGGACTTCCATCATTGTGTTGGGACAGAACATTTTAACCTCTAACTGGATTTCATCCTTAAGACCACTGATAAAACAACTCCTGTAAAATTCATCAGACAATCCTTCTGTGTGATTGGCGAGTTTCTCAAATTCTGTCTGATACTCTCTCACTGTGCCAATTTGGTGAAGTTTAGTGAGTGCTCCTATGAAGTCGTCAAAAGCACTAGGACCAAATCGTGGCAAAAGGAGTTGGCAAAAATCTGTCTAGTTTGGCTCGGGATGAGCTTTGATGTACCAACGGTACCATTGAAGGGCTTCCTATTCCAAATGAAAGGATGCAAGTGGAAATTTCCGGACATCAAAAGTATTATGCAGACTGAAATATTGTTCTGTGTGGTATATCCATACAATCAGATCAGTACCATTGAAGCGAGGAAAATCAAGCTTCGGCCCATGAAAATTGCTGGAAGAAGAGAACCCAGTGGCTGCAAAAGATTCTTGCTGTTGGTTATTGTTCATGGCTGAATGCTGAAGATGGAGGCTGAGAAATTTTTCATCTAGATCTTGGAGTTTGGTTTGGATGGCTGCAAGTGCTTCCTCCATGGTTTTTGCTCCTGCGCGGGTGACAACCACAACCAAGAGTTTTTTTTTTTTTAGGGGAAATGGATAGAAAAACACAAACAAAAGCTTCTTTAGTAAAGGAAGATTTGGATTTGGGAAAAACTTGGATGGGTAACGACTTGCGTATTGGGGCAGTACCCCTCACTCCACGGCTCAGGTAAAACTGATAACTGCTTTGCCACAAACGATAGCTCTTGGTTTACCTCATGGGTGGGAACTAGTCAATCAGGTAGGGGTCATTGCCCTTTTCACTGGTAGGTCCTCTCAATGGGCCAGCTACTTTGGGCTTCCTGTGGTACTCCTCACAATGAGTTTTAGGGATTATGCCCAAGTACTTCCCACAGTTAAGCGAATAGGGGTTATTCCTAGATCCGATCTTGCAACAGATGCGGAAAAAATTTTGGTAGAAATTCCACCCAACGAGCCCAAGAAAGTGCTCTAATACCAGATGTGAAGAACCTACAATAATTAATTAATGCAAATACACGAGATATCAGAAATAATAGAACTCAGAATCACTTTTATATTGATCACGGGCCACTTCGAGGGGGCAACCTCCTTTGAGCAAGCTCAATACAATTAACTTCACGGTGCCTTCAATGACCTCAACACACACTTATATACTAAGTCTATGCCCAATACTATGAGTCAAAACCATGGGACATATAATACTATGGGATGACTTACAAAGCATATGCGTCCAATACTATGGGTCAATACTATGGGCTAATATAAACTATAGATCAACAAATACTATGGGACGACTTACAAAGCATATGCATCCAACAACAATATACTAACATAGTAAAGAGAAGGGTTGACACGGGTTCCTAACATGGGTGCTAGAAAAATATGAGAGTTGGTGCTCTCAACAAGTTGCAGCATGTTAAACAGAGGTTGTAGCCTCATCTTGAGTTGGTGCTCAAAAATAAATGATGAACAGACGTTAAAAGACTGCTTATCATTCTAAGAAGAGGTTTTTTCCCTTTATGGATTTCCTCATGAATATTTGTGTCTGTGTACATCATATGAGTGATTGATGATTACTTGTTCTATTGCTTATCTTGTTCATTATCTTGACAATCATTTTCAATGGTAATAAAGTTATAAAATGGACTAAAATTGTTTAAGCATAATACGACTGATTCACCCCCCCCTCTCAGTTGTACTAATAACAGTAACAATTGGTATCAGAGCCAGTTCCTTTTATTTAAAGGTAGATCTGTAAGCTTAAACATCACTAGTCATGAAGGAAATTCAACCAATAAGGCTCCTCTGTTTGATGGAACAAATTTTTCTTTCTGGAAGGTTAGAATGAGAACATATCTAACGTCCTTAGGTGCTGATGTATGGGATGTAGTTGAAACTGGATATATAAATCCCATTGTACTAGCCTCTAAATATGACAAACTGGAATTTACTTTTAATGCAAAAGCAATGAATGCTATTCTCAGTGGTCTTGCAGAAGCTGAATTTGTAAAAGTGATGCATCTTGAATCTGCCAAAGGAATGTGGGACAAACTTATAAGAAGCTATGAAGGGAATGAGAAAGTAAAAGATGCCAAACTGCAAACATACAGGCTGAAATTTGAACAACTAAAGATGAATGAGGATGAGACTGTTAGTAAATATTTCCTAAGGGTTGAAGAGCTTGTGAATGCTATGAAGGGCCTCGGTGAAACAATTGAAGAAGCATCCTTAGTTCAGAAAATTTTAAGATCTTTGCCTGATAAATTTAACCCCAAAGTTTCAGCAATAGAAGAGTTAAATGATCTTAAAAATATGGGTATTGATCAACTCCTAGGAACTCTAACTTCCTATGAAATGAGGATTAGCAAAGATAAAAATGCCACTAGAGAAGCCTCTTTCAAAGTAGACAAGAATATTGATTTTGAAATGGATGAGATTGAAGCAAAATTTGTAAGAAGACTGAAGACGGGATCAGGAAAATATAAAGGGAAGTTGCCTCTTAAATGCTTCAACTACGGTAAAGTAGGACATTTTTCATATAAATGCCCTTGTAAGAAAAAAGATCATAATCATACAGATGAAGAGAAACAATTTTTTAAAATATATAATAAAGATGATAAACATAAAAATAAAGGTTTGTGTGCAAATGATGCTGATTCCTCAGAAGCTGCAGGCAGTGAATCATCATGTGAAGATAAAGAGAATGAGTTTATGCTTATGGGCATAGAAGACCTTGATTATACAGAAAGTAACATGAATGATGAAGATGTTGTAGTTGGCATGGAAGGAGAATTGATTAGTGCATTGGAAGAAATTGACAGACTCGGACTAAAGAAGAAAAAAAAAACAATTACTGATACAGTATGAAAAGAATGACAACGAATCTAGTACAGACTGTATTTTGGTAAAAATAGAACTAGAAGAGGCAAAGAAAATAGAAGACATTCTTCAACGACAGCTGGCTGAAAGTAAAACAAGATGTGAAAATTTAGAGGAAGAAGTGGTGACTGTTAAGAAAAAATTAGAGAAATTCGAAACTTTGTATCATCAGAATTTTGCAACTATTAAAGCCTCAGAATAGTTAAATAATATCTTGAGTAAGCAAAGATCTCCTTTGATTAAATCTAGTCTAGGCTATGAACAAGCTTCAAGCAGCAGTCACTTAGAGAACAAATAAATAACTAAGGTGATCAACTTTCAAAGCAGCAAGCAGATGAGTGCTCGTAAAAAAACACATGAGGCACTCATCATTCATGATGGGGAAAAAGGAAATTGTTTGTGTTACATACCTTAGTGGCAGTATATAGTCGTTCTTGAACATGGCACTCATCTGCATTCACATACAGTACTTGGGTCATCTATTTGTCTATGAGTCCTCGCTTACTTTATGAGTTCTATTACTCCTCTGAGTCATTCGAAGAAAGCTTCCATCATCAGTTGCATTAGAAGTTTGCATCATTCTCATTATGTCAATACTGCCAAGGCATGCCATGCCCATGTTCAAGAACACGTTCGCTATCTATCATCTACAGTCAGTACACACATCATCATGCCGTTGTTACTTTGAGTTAGTCTCACATGCTACTGTACCATCCGATCCACTCTACACATCTTTTGTTGTGTTTTGTGTTGATTGATGGGGGATTCATCATAGCTCTCCTTTGATGGATTCATCCTTGTCGACTTCAACTCATCATCCAAGGATCGAATCTAGAAACCAACCAAGTACCTTGGCCCTGCATGCCTCAATGGTAGGTTACCTTGCTTTCATCATGAGTTTACATCATTGACTCTTGATTGAAAGATTTCATCTTGCGTTCGACTTCAAATCGTTTATTTACGCTTGATGATATGTATTGTGATAACTTGGGAATCATCGACATCAATGGTGATTTTCCTTGCACTTGTTAATGGTTTACATCAATGACCGGTAATTAAGTGGTTTCTACCATATTTGACGTTAAGATATTTCTAATCACATGGAAAGATTCGTATCATTGCGGGCTCAGCTTGAAGACCCTGAGGAGTCGTGTTTTACCCACGTTGCGATGGAGTTTGTATTGAGTCATATTACACAGATCCACTTTTGTATTGGTCATGGCTGTGTTATCATCTCATCATGGATCTACGCTTGTGTCTAGTAGCCATGATTATGTTCAGTCGGTCATTACTGCCATGGATCTGCAATGTATTGGTCGGCAGCCATGTTGTACTTCATATGAGATTGTCAGTTCAAAGTCAGTTGTACTCCAGTAGTGTTCTTCATCCGTCGAGCCTATTGCCATTATTTCTTTTAAAGCACTTCACCTGTACATCCTTAAAAGCTTGATGCTTTAGGGGGCATTCTATTACACCCAAAATCTACTCATCATTAGATTCAGTGTATACATCCCTGAAGTCACCTGGACTAAGTATAATCATCTTGGGAGGATTTGCACTCAATTCTGCAATCTTTTGAGAGGTCGTCGTAGGTTGCACGCTAGCAACGTGCAATGTCTCAGCTTGCTCCACTGCAGGGTGCGATGAGGTCTGTTAATGGGAAAAAATAGCCTATTCGAGATCCTTCTCGAAACTTGCTCATTTGGGGGCTTATCCCTGACCTCTAGGAGAGCTGGTACTCGACCCCTAACTCTTTGGGAGGATCCCCTATCTCTCTCCTATCATCTCTCAACCTATCCTATCCACACCCTATCCACTTAGTCCTATATAAGTGAAGCTCACTCCCATTCCAAAGGGAGGAAGTCTATAGTATTTGCATGCTGGTGAAATCTCTCTTAGGAGGAAGACTATGGTATCTATATGCTAGTGAAATCTCTCTTGGAACTCCTCCATTCACCCATTGGAGAACTCATACTTCCTTGGAAGCTTATGGCAATTGGCTTGGTCGGAGAAGGGCTACTGCGTTAATTCATTGGTTGTAGTTCTATATCTCTATCATGTACTCCTCTATTTATAGTAATATAAATGCTTTCCACCAATATTGTTCTTGTGTGTAATGATATTGTGTAGTTTACCTACTTAACTGTTTTATTAGATCTCTTATTGTATAGATGCTCTTTACTCGTTTCTTTTGTTTCTTTGTCTTGACAGGTCTTGCAGCTTGGATCTGACGACCAATACAAAAGTCTTGCAGCTTGGATTCCACTATCGGATCTTCACGTGGACATGGAGCAGCATTTAGGAGAAAGGATAGCGAATCAAAGAGGTAATACAGCTAGCACTTGATCCTTAAGTAGATCTAGGAAATGTGTTTGTAGTAGTCTGTTCTATTTGTTCTAGACTCACATTGAGCTAGGGAGATCTGGCTTGCGTCCACTCGAGTGGATTGTCTGATAACAAATCTGACGACCACATTGGGGAGTAGTGTTTGTCTTTTTTAGTAGTCATTTTCAGTTGATTGCTTGACACAAGCCTCTTTTATCATTTTTGCCATTTACTTCTTAGGATTGATTCCACTATCAGATCTTCACGTTGAAGAGTCTGATTTGCTTCCTCTGAGTTTATACAACTCACTTTCAAACCTGATTGTGGTTTATTGTTGAGAGATCTGGTTCATTTTTGAATCTAGACCTCGCCTGTCGCACCTGGGTAGTGGAAATAGAGCGACATTGTGTCATTCTGAGTCTCTGTTCTTCACCTGTTAGTCGCTCGTCGCATCCTTTACATTAGTATACTGCGACATTGTCGCATCTCCCGTGAAGGAAAATTGCGACGTCGCACTATCTGTAAGGACAAATTGCGCCGATCTGTCAAGACTTGGCATATAGGCATCCCTTCCCTCATCTGACAGTTTGAGCCTTGGTCTGATGTATGAGCTCCCTCTGTGCTGCAAGATCCAGCCAGAGACCCAATTTATGATTTGTGTGTTGAGAGTTTGGTTTCATTTGGATTGACTTTGGGTTCCCTCTTGGACAAGTTTGAGACATTTAGTGGTGGATACTCTAGTCTCCTCCACCTTCATCTATTCACTCTTGCATTCCCTTCTTTCCATCCCTGATCTGATCATTGCATTGGATCAACCTCCAGACCTCATTTACATTTGTTTTTAGCTTTGCTTGCTTAGTTTGCTTGTTGTTGCTTGATTTTGAGTTAAGTGTGTTTTTCAGATTGGTTGAGTGCTTGTCTTTTCTCAAGTTTTCTGAATGTATGAGTGCTGCAAGTAGGGTTTTCTTTTCAGTCATTTAGGCCTGAAAGAAGAGTTGTTATCAAGTTTATTATTTGATGCATCCATTGAAAGGTTTAAAAGTGCTTCTTTCCCATTGTTTCTCAAAAAGTTATTGAAGAAAGATTGTTGTGCATTGGGAAATTCTCATTTATGTTTTGGAAAAGTTGAATGAATGTATGATCTATTGTGTTTTTCTCGAATTATGAATCGCTCATTTTCTTGAAAAGCTCAAAGAACGCTTCGATTTTTGCAAAATTAATTCCAAGCTAAGGAAAGATAGATGCATTTTTAATCTGTTGTTGCTTTTAGATCATTGAAATTGAATTTGAAAAGCTTGCATATTTCATTTCGGAATCCTCTCTTTTCATCACTTAGGGTCATTTTACTTTGAAAAGAAAAAGAAAAGAAAAAGTTGTTTTGATTTGGTTTAGTAGTGTTGTGCTTTTGCGTTTCGTTGGAAAAATAAAAGAGTACTTTCATTGTCAAATTTGTTTGAATTGGAATTGTGTTGCATTGAGCTTGTTTTGGCAATACCATTGCAAAACGCTTTCTCCTTCCCATAGCTAGAATTCATTGAAAGAAAAGAATATTTTGTGCATGTAGCTAGGGATTGCATTATGCTTCCGATTACGTACTCACCTCATGCATTCACCTAACCGTCCAAGATAAAATTAACGGTAGAACTAGGTAAAAATTTTAGCAACTTGTGTATAAGTTAGAGACGTGTTCCAGCGTCGTTAAGCGTGGCAGCTGTCGTTATTTGCCAGCACTGTATTCTGGGGATATTGTAGTCTTCCACATACATCGGTATATCGAGCTCCTTCATGTACCCACCAAGTACCATAATCCGTACTTGGCATATATCGAAGGGTGTATCACGTACTCGACACGTATATCGGAAGGTCTCATGCCAATGACTGTGCATTAGAAAGAACCACTATGGATTTGAGCTCCCACGTACCTTGCATATATCGGGAGACACCCTTAGGATTACTGAAACCAATCGAGTTAACCATTTGGACGTCTTGGAAAAGCAATACACCGAGAACAACACTCGGGGAGATTAGCATGCACGTACTGTCCAGGTAATCGGGTATGCAGGCAAGGGTACGGTCCCAATCCTCCTTGTCGCATCATATTGTTGGACCCTGCAGTATATCGCAGTTTGCAATGCCTTGATAATCTTGTGAGGTTCCAGACTTTTTAATCCACTTTGTCACATAAGTTTGCTTGTTTCCTTAGTTTGAGTAGGTTTTTTCTGGACTGCTTTTCTTTTAGCATACCCTTAGGAGAAACGCTGTTTCGGCCTTTCTGGCTGATTTTCCTGATACTCTGGCGGATTTTCCCTAGAGAAGGTCCCATAGGATCTTGAACTTATCACCCGAATATCCCCTTAATCCGAAGGTTATTTCGAGGGTAATAATGGATCAACGTAACGCGGTCGTATTTACTGAAGTGGAGAACCCCACTTTGAATGTTGGAGGACTTTTGTTTCCACCAGATTCACCTGCTTCTCATTCCCCGCAGGATGAAGAAGCACACACCTCCGCTTCACAAGGCCTTTCTCCCATCATCCTGGGAGAACCTGGATTGTTGGAATGGATAAACCGACCCCAGGATGACTCTACAGTAGCTGTTGGTCCTTTAGCAGCCTATTAGACATCTTCTACAGACCACCTAGTGGCTCATTTTTCCATCTCATCCCCACCTAACTGGACTACTCTGGAGTTCTCTAGGCCTTACTATAGGTCGACCCTTCCGAGATTTTTGGCCCCATCCATGAACATTTGGAACAATTATGTATTAAAGGAGATGAGCTTCGAAGACAAAGTCTCAAGCGATACTCTGAAGAGTTCCATAATCTCCATTTCCAAATAAGACTTGATGATGGAAACATCCCAGTTCATTCGATATATGCCTTGCAACCAAACACACTGTGCGGTTGCGTTCACTGCTGCCCTGTACTCGGCCTCTGCTGATGAAAGAGAAATGGTATGCTGTTTCTTACTTGAACAGCAAATGGGACCTTCAGCAAACATAAACACAAAACCTGAAGTGGACTTTCTATCGATGGGATCTCCCGTCCAATCGGAATCAGAAAATCCAGCTAGTTGAAGTGAAGAACCAGCTGCATAGTGTACCCCAAAGCTCTTTGTTCCTTGGACAAATTGAAGGATCCTTTTGGCTGCCTTCCAATGGATCTCATGTGGCTGCTGCATATACCTTTCTATAGCACTTACAGCATAAGACAAATCAGGTCTTTTATGTGTAAGGTACAACAAACTTCCGACTAGCTGCCTGTGGAGTGTGCAATCCACCAATGGAGAGTCTTCAAATTCACCTAGTTTTATGCCTGAAAGGAATGGGCACTTGGCTGCCTTACATTCAGCCATTTTAAACTTGAATAACAGGTCTGAAGCATACTTAGGTTGACTCAGCAATATACCTCTCTCAGATTGCTCAATTTCCAAACCCAAAAATTGCCTTAGCAATCCTAGGTCGCTCATGGCAAATTCACTGTGCAAAGAAGCTTTAATTGAGCCAATTTGTTTGTTGCAGCTCCCTGTAATTAAAAGATCATCAACATACAGTACAATGACTTGAAAATTATCATCACATTGCTGCAAATAAACATTTGGATCAGACTTGCATTGACAGAAACCAATTGAGAGCAAAAAAGCATCCATTTTGGCATACCAAGCCTTGGGGGCTTGCTTGAATCCATAGAGTGACTTCTTCAACCTGCATACAAGTGTGGGATCCTCTTTGAATCCTTCAGGTTGCTGCATATATATCTATTCCTATAGCTCACCATGCAAGAATGCACTTTTGACATCCATGTGGTGAACTTCCCAACCTTTACTAGCTGCCATGGCTAGAGCTAGTCTAATTGAGTCCATCTTTGCAACCGGTGCAAAGGTCTCTGTATAATCCACACCATGGATTTGAGAGTATCCCTTAGCCACTAACCTAGCCTTGTAATTCAGATCAGAACCATCAGCAACAGGTTTGGTTCGGAAAATCCACTTACATTGCACAAGTTTCCTCTTGGGAGGAAGAGGCACCAAATCCCATGTTTTGTTCTCTTGGAGAGATTGGAATTCTTCTTGCAATGATGCTCTCCACCTTGGAGCATGATGAGCTTCCTGATATGATGTTGGATCAGATCCAATCATCATATAACAGTGATCAGCAATTTCACTTTCATTTGGAAAGGAAGCATTGATTGTTTGAGATCTAGTCTTCCTAGGCTCTTGGGGATTGCCTGCCAATTCACCTGCAGCTTGTATGATTTTTTCAGCCCAATTGGGCCTTGATGGTGAATCATGTACAGAAATGTCATCTTCAGCCATTTCATCTTCAGCAATATCAGAAAAATCAGAAGTGGAATCATCACTAATTTCATTAAGGTGTGGAGGAGAGGAGCTTTCCCCCGGTGCAAGCTCAAAATCTGGAATTGGTTCTTCTTCGAATTGCACACTTCTCTCAATGAAAGTTTTGAGTGTGGATGTGTCAAAGAGATTGTATCCCTTTGTGTCCTCACCATATCCAACCATGATTCATTCTCTGCTCTGTGGCTCCAAAGCCTTCCTCTTTTCTGATGGAATTCGAGCCCATGCTCTAGACCCAAAAATCCTGAAATTTGACACATTTGGTTTTTGGCCAAACCATGCCTCATAGGGGGTTTTTCCTTTGACTGATTTGTGAAAGGATCTGTTCTAAATATGAGCATCACAATTGATGGCTTCATCCCATATCTTAGGGCTTAGATCCCTAGCTTCAATCATGCAAGTAGCCATCTCTTTGAGAGATCTATTTTTCCTCTCTGCCACACCATTTTGCTGAGGTGTGTAGGGGATTGAATGTTGCATTTGGATGCCACATTCCTCACAAAGATGCTGAATGTTATTATTCACATACTCCTTTCCATTATCAGTCCTAAGGATATTTATCTTATGACCACTATGATTCTCCACTAGGGCTTTCCAAATCTTCAATTTCTCAAACACTTCTGACTTCAATTTAAGGAAGTAAACCCAGCAGAATCGAGAGTAGTCATCTATGAATGTGAGTACATACCTTGATCCACCATATGATGGAGTGGGAAGAGGACCAATGAGGTTTGAATGTACCAATCCAAGTGGTTGAGTGGCTCTCCTTGCCATTCCCTTCTCATAGCTGCGCTCAGGATGCTTTCCAACTACACAACCAACGCATGCACCATTTGAAGATTTGATTTTTGGAATCCCTTCCACCATCTCGTCCTTGTGCAATGTCTGGAGATATTTGTAGTTCATGTGGCCAAATATTTCATGCCACAACTTGGAGGTCTCGTTGGAATGAGAGACAAGAGCATGGTCACTAGAGTGTGGAATGAAATTGGAGAACTTGTACATTCTCTCATCATGATCAGCATACCCTACAACCACAACTTGATTTGAAGAAATTTCTGAGATTTCTACCAAATCTGGAGTAAATGTTACTCTCTTGGTTTCTCCTGTATGGGTCATTTGATAAACTGATAGCAAATTTGCAGCCAATGAAGGTACATAGAGCACATCACTGAAATAGCCATGCTCCATGTCAATCCTACCAATCCCCTTGGTCTGGATTTCTGAATCATCTCCCATTCGAACTGTTGGGCCACCATTCGAATGCATAGAGGAGAAGAGCTCTCTGGATGAAACCATATGTCTAGAAGCTCCTGAATCAATGATAAAGGATGAGGGATTCGAAATACCTGCTACCAAAGCATGACACTTCTCCTTATTGTCAGGATTTGAGGTGCTCTCTTTCTTCCTTGCGCCCTCAGGGACTGGGATGTTGTTCTTCTCCAGCAGTTGCGCCATTGAGTCAATGGTTTTCTTCATGCATGAGCTCTCTAGATGCCATCCCCTATGACAATAGGTGCATTTGGTCTTTTCCTTTCCCTTCTTGTCCTTCTCCTTTGACAGATTCGAACCCCCATCTGCAGACTTGGTCTTGTCAAACTTCCTCTTCTCTTGCTGCTTCGAATTCTTGGCTTTCTGCTTTCCTTTGTTGGCATTTGAAACACCCATTGCCAGTGCTTGGTCCTTTGATTTTATGGTACCCATCTGAACTAGTTTGTCCTGCTCCTGAGTGAGACACTCCATGAAGGTAGCTAGTGATGGCATTTGCCAATTTCGAAGGGTCATTTTGGCTAAGTGAAATGTGCTAACAAATACAGAGAATTCTGGGCCTAGCTTTGAAAGGATGGACAGAATCAGTTGTTCCTCCTTCTTAACAATTCCACATTGTTGTGGTTGAAGCACTAGTGACTTGAACTTCGTGAAGAACTCTTAGTTCTCTTATTGTAAGATATTGTGTAGTTTACCTACTTAACTGTTTTATTAGATCTCTTATTGTATAGATGCTCTTTACTCGTTTCTTTTGTTTCTTTGTCTTGACAGGTCTTGCAGCTTGGATCTGACGACCAATACAAAAGTCTTGCAGCTTGGATTCCACTATCATATCTTCACGTGGACATGGAGCAACATTTAGGAGAAAGGATAGCGAATCAAAGAGGTAATACAGCTAGCACTTGATCCTTAAGTAGATCTAGGAAATGTGTTTGTAGTAGTCTGTTCTATTTGTTCTAGACTCACATTGAGCTAGGGAGATCTGGCTTGCGTCCACTCGAGTGGATTGTCTGATAACAAATCTGAAGACCACATTGGGGAGTAGTGTTTGTCTTTTTTAGTAGTCATTTTCAGTTGATTGCTTGACACAAGCCTCTTTTATCATTTTTTCCATTTACTTCTTAGGATTGATTCCACTATCAGATCTTCACGTTGAAGAGTCTGATTTGCTTCCTCTGAGTTTATACAACTCACTTTCAAACCTGATTGTGGTTTATTGTTGAGAGATCTGGTTCATTTTTGAATCTAGACCTCGCCTGTCGCACCTGGGTAGTGGAAATAGAGCGACATTGTGTCATTCTGAGTCTCTGTTCTTCACCTGTTAGTCGCTCGTCGCATCCTTTACATTAGTATACTGCGACATTGTCGCATCTCCCGTGAAGGAAAATTGCGACGTCGCACTATCTGTAAGGACAAATTGCGCCGATCTGTCAAGACTTGGCATATAGGCATCCCTTCCCTCATCTGACAGTTTGAGCCTTGGTCTGATGTATGAGCTCCCTCTGTGCTGCAAGATCCAGCCAGAGACCCAATTTATGATTTGTGTGTTGAGAGTTTGGTTTCATTTGGATTGACTTTGGGTTCCCTCTTGGACAAGTTTGAGACATTTAGTGGTGGATACTCTAGTCTCCTCCACCTTCATCTATTCACTCTTGCATTCCCTTCTTTCCATCCCTGATCTGATCATTGCATTGGATCAACCTCCAGACCTCATTTACATTTGTTTTTAGCTTTGCTTGCTTAGTTTGCTTGTTGTTGCTTGATTTTGAGTTAAGTGTGTTTTTCAGATTGGTTGAGTGCTTGTCTTTTCTCAAGTTTTCTGAATGTATGAGTGCTGCAAGTAGGGTTTTCTTTTCAGTCATTTAGGCCTGAAAGAAGAGTTGTTATCAAGTTTATTATTTGATGCATCCATTGAAAGGTTTAAAAGTGCTTCTTTCCCATTGTTTCTCAAAAAGTTATTGAAGAAAGATTGTTGTGCATTGGGAAATTCTCATTTATGTTTTGGAAAAGTTGAATGAATGTATGATCTATTGTGTTTTTCTCGAATTATGAATCGCTCATTTTCTTGAAAAGCTCAAAGAACGCTTCGATTTTTGCAAAATTAATTCCATGCTAAGGAAAGATAGATGCATTTTTAATCTGTTGTTGCTTTTAGATCATTGAAATTGAATTTGAAAAGCTTGCATATTTCATTTCGGAATCCTCTCTTTTCATCACTTAGGGTCATTTTACTTTGAAAAGAAAAAGAAAAGAAAAAGTTGTTTTGATTTGGTTTAGTAGTGTTGTGCTTTTGCGTTTCGTTGGAAAAATAAAAGAGTACTTTCATTGTCAAATTTGTTTGAATTGGAATTGTGTTGCATTGAGCTTGTTTTGGCAATACCATTGCAAAACGCTTTCTCCTTCCCATAGCTAGAATTCATTGAAAGAAAAGAATATTTTGTGCATGTAGCTAGGGATTGCATTATGCTTCCGATTACGTACTCACCTCATGCATTCACCTAACCGTCCAAGATAAAATTAACGGTAGAGCTAGATAAAATTTTTAGCAACTTGTGTATAAGTTAGAGACGTGTTCCAGCGTCGTTAAGCGTGGCAGCTGTCGTTATTTGCCAGCACTGTATTCTGGGGATATTGTAGTCTTCCACATACATCGGTATATCGAGCTCCTTCATGTACCCACCAAGTACCATAATCCGTACTTGGCATATATCGAAGGGTGTATCACGTACTCGACACGTATATCGGAAGGTCTCATGCCAATGACTGTGCATTAGAAAGAACCACTATGGATTTGAGCTCCCACGTACCTTGCATATATCGGGAGACACCCTTAGGATTACTGAAACCAATCGAGTTAACCATTTGGACGTCTTGGAAAAGCAATACACCGAGAACAACACTCGGGGAGATTAGCATGCACGTACTGTCCAGGTAATCGGGTATGCAGGCAAGGGTACGGTCCCAATCCTCCTTGTCGCATCATATTGTTGGACCCTGCAGTATATCGCAGTTTGCAATGCCTTGATAATCTTGTGAGGTTCCAGACTTTTTAATCCACTTTGTCACATAAGTTTGCTTGTTTCCTTAGTTTGAGTAGGTTTTTTCTGGACTGCTTTTCTTTTAGCATACCCTTAGGAGAAACGCTGTTTCGGCCTTTCTGGCTGATTTTCCTGATACTCTGGCGGATTTTCCCTAGAGAAGGTCCCATAGGATCTTGAACTTATCACCCGAATATCCCCTTAATCCGGAGGTTATTTCGAGGGTAATAATGGATCAACGTAACGCGGTCGTATTTACTGAAGTGGAGAACCCCAATTTGAATGTTGGAGGACTTTTGTTTCCACCAGATTCACCTGCTTCTCATTCCCCGCAGGATGAAGAAGCACACACCTCCGCTTCACAAGGCATTTCTCCCATCATCCTGGGAGAACCTGGATTGTTGGAATGGATAAACCGACCCCAGGATGACTCTACAGCAGCTGTTGGTCCTTTAGCAGCCTATTAGACATCTTCTACAGACCACCTAGTGGCTCATTTTTCCATCTCATCCCCACCTAACTGGACTACTCTGGAGTTCTCTAGGCCTTACTATAGGTCGACCCTTCCGAGATTTTTGGCCCCATCCATGAACATTTGGAACAATTATGTATTAAAGGAGATGAGCTTCGAAGACAAAGTCTCAAGCGATACTATGAAGAGTTCCATAATCTCCATTTCCAAATAAGACTTGATGATGGAAACATCCCAGTTCATTCGATATATTTTGGATCACCTGAAGTACCCCACCACGAGACCACTAACAAGACTGGTCAACCCTCGCAAGAGTCTAGTCCTGCACCTCAAGTGAACCAACCGGTGGAGGGATAACATTCCAACACTCCTGTCATTACCACAGTTACTTTACCAGTTCCTCCCCCACCTCAAAATTTAGGGGGGGGGTATTCCATTCCCACAGATTATCTTATTGGTAATGTTATTACCATGGTAGCTAGTCAACAACCTACGTTGGTTCAACCTTTGAATAGTGGTCAACCTGTTGTGGCTGGGGGGAAACCCCCGTTTCCTGACCAGAACGTAGGTGGTGGAATCCCCAACGGGCCTTCCGTTGGACCTTCCCAACCCACTAGACCATCCACCATGGGATTATCTCATGTTGGGGGGCCGTCAAATGTAACTCAACCCTCATGGATTCAAGCGTATCCAGGTTCTGTTAACCCTATGCCGGGCCAACCTAATCCTAGAAACCCGCCATACAGGATACCTTATCCCGGGAATCCATACACTCTATGGGGGAAACAACCTGTGTTGCAACATAGACCCCAACCGAATATCCCTCAAGTGCCACCACCCCCGATCGTTCCTCCCCCACCTCCTGCTGGAGGTGGTAGGCTCCCACCTAACATCGGTGGAGGCCCACCTCATTTTTCCTACAACTTCCCCCACCCTTCTGGAGGTGGCGGGAATGGTCCACCACCCCCTCCGGGTGGGGGAGGCAGGGGACCACCCTATCATGGTGGAGGAGGACATGTCCCTTTGGGTGGCAGCGATGGTCCACCACCGCCTCTAGGCGGAGGCGGTGGAGGACCTAGTTACTATGGTGGTGGCAGCGATGGTGGAGACCCTCATCCTTTCGACGACGGAGGTGGTGGGGGGACCCATCCTTCTGGCGGTGGAAGTGGTCCACCACCCCCTCCAGGCAGAGGCGGTGGTGGGCCACCTCATTACGGTTATGGACCCTCACCTCCTCCCGATGGTGGCAACGGGCCTCCGCGCCCTCCTGGTGGTGGAGGTGGACCCCCACCTTATTGGAATGGACCACCTTATGGTGGTGGGCCTTTTTACGGTTCGGGAAGCACACCCCCCTACGGTCATTTTCATTGTGGTACACCTTACGGTCAGTTTGGTCCTTACACGCCTTAGCCATATTATCAATACGTGCAGCCTAATCCACAGTTGCCCTTCCTGGCTACTTTGGACTTGCCTGACCTATCCTGTTTAACCAATGATCCTATTTACCACGGATCTAATTGGCCACCGATTCCAGTGAAACTTCCGTCTGATATCCCCAAGTTTGATAGCAAGCCAGGTGAAGACCCTAAAAACCACGTGATGACATACCACTTGAGGTGTTCATATAATTCCTTAATGGACAATTCAATTCATCTTAGATTGTTTCAAAGGACTCACCGGTTCAGCTGCCAAGTGGTACATTGAATTGCCACCGCACTCTTTTCCTGATTTCGGATCTCTTGCTATGAACTTTTTGATGCATTTATAGCTTCCTATACGGTATGAGACTGGTATTGAGTTTTTAACCTTGCTCCGTCAGAATACCGCCACTCATATTTTCGATCATATCCATGAGTGGCGAAGGAGACGACGTCTTATTCAGGCTTCTATTCCAGATCAGCTCCTAGTAGACTGGTTTACAAAGTCGCTCATTCCCACCATAGCAAAATATGTCGCCATGAGAGGTGCTGTCACCGAAGAAAAAGCCATTGCAAGTGCCCATCTGTTAGATTTGGTCTACACTCAATCTGGCACTCTGTTTAATATTCTACCTGACGCACCCCATGACGTTAATGACCCCACAAAACCGCATAAGGGACCCCAAACCGATGGAATCATTGGATCCCTTAACTCCAAGCCTACCTCTAGTGCTGTTGGATCATCCAACCTTCAAGGGTCTTCCCCTTTACCGGCTCAGGCTGGCCACAGCACCACCAAGACAACCGTTCCTGCTGTAATTGAAGAGGTGAATTCTGTTCAATCAACTTCATCTCAGAATTTTAACGACAAAAAGAAGAACAAGGGGAAACCCAAAAAATATTCTTCCCAGCAGGAACAGAAGAGCACTCCTGACGATACCAAGTAGAAAAGGAAACTGAAGTATCCTTGTTTACTGTGCAGAGATGACCATTTCTCCAAAGAGTGTCCCCATAGAGTCGAAGTGCAAAATTTTCTTCGGGGCAAAACAACTCCCGCAGTCCTCAATGATCCATTTCCTACTCAGAACCAACAAATGATTTCTCAACCCCCCCCAGCTGTAGCTAGGGTTTTACCCCTAGCTTGTGCAAATGAGCACCTACTAAGGAGAAAGGACTCCTTAGTAGCAGTTCAGTATATTAAACTAATTAAGCTAAAACAGAAATTAAATTACTTCTAAAACAAGCATGAAACATAAACAACAAATTTAAAGAATGGCTTTTTGTATTGATGTTACCTTCAATGTAAAGGTTTGATGAAGCCCTTTGCAGTGTCCAAGAGGATGCTCCAAGCTTCAATATGCTCCTTCTCCTTCTCCAATGGTGGGAATGGGCCAAAAGTGGCTCTCAAGGTGAAAGTAGTTCAATGGTGAACTAGGGTTTCGAGAGAGATTTTGGCAGAGTAAGGGTGCTTGTGATTGTGGATATGAAATAAGGGATCTCCATCACCTATTTATAGTTTTTTGGTGGTGGAGTGCTGACCCATGGTTTTAGGAAACACATGGTTTTGGGCAGCTGTATAGGGTTTTTTCCTCCTTTTCCTCATTATTTTATATTTTTTATTCCCTTTTTAGGGGATTTTTGCTATTTTTGGAGGAAAAGGGGGGTTTTTTAGCCTTTTTTAGGCTATTTTGAGGGTTTTATGGCCTTTTGGAGGCATTTTAGGCCTTTTGGAGGCTTTTTAATGGGATTTTTAATGGAAATCTGGTAGGAAAATGGACAAATGAGCCATATAATGTGGTAAATGAGCTAGTGAGCACTTTTTGGGTGTTAACAGATTGCCCCCTGATGTGCGAGGTCAGGAGCTCATCGTATGGCCGATGGACATCATAAGTCATGAATGGTTTTCCTGGGTGTGGAGAGAAGAGAAGAAACAAACTGAAGCCCGGAACAATGATCCCGAACAACTGCAAGAACTAAAAGTACATAACCTCAATAATGGATGAGGACTCATCTGATCATATGGACGAGGCGGGCATTCCCATGCTCGTATCAGGATATAACATAATAATAACAATGGGGTCCAAAAAATGGGGACCTGAAATATACATGACCTCAAATACTGAATGAGGAATAATCTCAATATATGGACGAGGCGGGCATACCCATGCTCGTATCAAGATACATAAACAGAACTGTGAGGCCCGAAAAGGGGGTACCTGTAAGATCGCCAAAAACTGTAGCTAGGGTTTTACCCCTAGCTTGTGCAAATGAGCACCTACTAAGGAGAAAGGACTCCTTAGTAGCAGTTCAGTATATTAAATAACTAAGCTAATAACAACAATTAAATTACTTCTAAAACAAGCATGAAACATAAACAACAAATTTAAAGAATGGATTTTTGTATTGATGTTACCTTCAATGTAAAGGTTTGATGAAGCCCTTTGCAGTGTCCAAGAGGATGCTCCAAGCTTCAATATGCTCCTTCTCCTTCTCCAATGTTGGGAATGGGCCAAAACTGGCTCTCAAGGTGAAAGTAGTTCAATGGTGAACTAGGGTTTCGAGAGAGATTTTGGCAGAGTAAGGGTGCTTGTGATTGTGGATATGAAATAAGGGATCTCCATCACCTATTTATAGTTTTTTGGTGGTGGAGTGCTGACCCATGGTTTTAGGAAACACATGGTTTTGGGCAGCTGTATAGGGTTTTTTTCCTCCTTTTCCTCATTATTTTATATTTTTTATTCCCTTTTTAGGGGATTTTTGCTATTTTTGGAGGAAAAAGGGGGTTTTTTAGCCTTTTTTAGGCTATTTTGAGGGTTTTATGGCCTTTTGGAGGCATTTTAGGCCTTTTGGAGGCTTTTTAATGGGATTTTTTGGGATTTTTAATGGAAATCTGGTAGGAAAATGGACAAATGAGCCATATAATGTGGTAAATGAGCTAGTGAGCACTTTTTGGGTGTTAACACCAGCCTAGGAGGAACCATCCAATACCACGCATGTTCTCATGCTACGTAACGAGACGATCAATTTGAAAACTCGCTCACAATCTTAAGAACCGGTCCCTTCGAAGGAATCCACTGGAAGTAATGCTGAAAAAGATTCCGACTCCTTAACTGATGTCACTGTACCATCGACTTCTCCCACCATTGAGAAGCCCTCCTTAGACTCGATATTGTGACCGCCTAAGAGTACGATTTGAAAGGCTGTTCTCAATCCTAATGCTCGAGTGGCACAAAATTACAATATCGTAGAGGACTTGGAACAAGCTCCTTGAGCCATGTCTACCCTGGAAGTTTTGCAGAATTGCCCTAATCAACACAAAACTCTCCTTGCGGCCATCGGTACAGTCGACCTGGACTCCTCGAATACCATCATGCTCTGACTTGACAACCTTAAGTTGAGGCTCTCACACCAGCTCGCATTCTAAGTTTCTGTGAACATTGCTGGGAAGATTGTCCATCGTACACTTTTGGACGAAGGAGCCTCCACTTCTGTCATGTCCATCGCCTGTTGGAGAGCCATCGGCTCCCCCGAATTGAATCGTTCTCCTACCACGTTGAAAGCATTTGACGGGCGTGGCTTTCAACCTCATGGGCTCTTACAAGCTCTTGCAGTTGAGTTGGGCGGAAAGACCGTAACCATTAATGTGGAAGTGGTATCAGTCCCGTTAGATTATAATCTCTTGCTTGTTCGCAATTGGTTTGACACCATGCAGGTAGTAGCCTCTTCAGTCTTCTGCATAGTACAATTCCCCCACCTAGGATGAATTGTTACTATCGACCAATTAGATTTTTGTACATCGAACGCCACTACTCATCCTGGTGACCATGTTCCTTCCATTGGACAGATGTCAAAACAGTATGAGACTGTAGGGGTTGGCCTTTTGAAAGATTAATCTCTCATGGGCCTTTTTCCAACCGCGGATCCCCCTAATCATGTTGCTACGGTGAACATGATCTCCACAGAGATTTTATCTCACTCTAACAGTGCTTGGCTTGTACTGGATGAAGCTGCAACACACCTGCTTGGAAATATGATGCCTCTTTCACCCGTTGAATGTATTTATGAGGCTATCCAATCAGCATCAGAGGACCATTTAACCATGGCCTGTTCTCTACGACGGACGTCATCTCTACCTGATCTCTTACTTCAGACTTTTCATTCAGATGCGTCCATCATGGAAGTAATGAATGTTGACGACAGTCCGTGGGATGATCTCCACCATAGGTCATCTTTTCTTCCTCCTTTGGAGTACATAGAGAACAACATCCATACCCTCTTTTCACCAGATATCTACCCATCCCCTCATTCCCCCATCCTTACATGTCTTACAAGCACAGAGGGCAACTTGGACAACATTGAGCCAACCACCCTGGTAGACATGTCGGTGAAACTTGGTATAGTGGAACACATTCGCATAGGCCAGAAGTGTTCCCCTGAAGAAATCATTGTTAGCACGGCCTTGTTCAAGCAATTTTGAGATGTATTTGCTTGGTCCTATGAGGAGATGCCTGGGGTAGACACCACAATTATTTCTCACGAAATAAAAACCTATCCCGACATCAAACCTGTATGCCAAAAGTTGCGATTGGTACACCCCCAGAAGACTGCGGCAATAAAGGAAGAAATTGAAAAAATCTTAAAGGCTGGTTTTACTTATCTTGTCCCATTGACGGATTGGGTCTCAAACGTCGTTCCTATGAACAAAAAATAGTGCACCATCCGAGTCTGTGTTGATTATCGAGACCTTAATCGGGTCTGTCAAAAAGACAACTACCCGACCCCATTCATCGACCAGATCATCGACAATTGTGCCAAAAGCGTCATCTTCTCATTCATGATGGCTTTTCTGGCTACAACCAAATTGAGATCAATCCAGCTGACTAGAATAAGACGGCTTTCATCTTCCCATGGGGAACGTTTGCATACCACAAACTCCCATTTGGCCTTAAAAATGTTGGCGCCACGTTTTAGCAGGCTATGTCGTATGCCTTCCACGATATTAAGAACTTTGTGGAACCTTACTTGGATGATCTCCCTGCTCATTCAAAGTAGTGAGAGTTCCACATTGATCATCTGACGACCATTTTCCTCAGATGCAGACGGTACAATATCTGTATAAATCCTCATAAGTGTATCTTTTGCGTTGAGTTTGGATGCCTCTTAGGATTTATCGTTTCGAAGGATGGGATCTGCATTGATCCCTTAAAGGTGGAGGCCATCATCAACCTACCACCCTCAAATGATGTGACGGAACTTCAAAGTCTCCAAGGGAAGGCGACTTATTTACGACATTTTGTTTGCAATTTCACAAAGAAGACTCAGGGATATATGAGATTTCTCAAGAAGGATGTCCCGTTCATTTGGGATGGTCAAGCTCAAAAATCCTTCGACAGTATCAAACATGCCATCACGCATGCCCCCATGCTCCAACCGCCTAATTATTATCGAGATTACATCTTATATCTCGCTGCTTCTGCTACCACTATCGCCATGGTTTTGGTATAGGAGGATCAAAACACCCAGGAACATGTAATATACTATGCAAGTAAGGGTCTAGCTGACGCTAAAACTGGATATTCACATGTTGAAAAACTCACATTTGAGGCTGTCATCGCTGTCCAAAAGTTCCGACACTACATCTTGCTCCGCACCACCACCATCATTGCCGACTCGAAACCCATGTACCATGTACTGACACGTCAGGTGCTTCGGGGCAAGTATTCACGCTGGATCGTGATACTGCAAGAATTTGATCTTCTTTTCAAGAAATCCAAGTCTAAGAAGTCTTTGGTGTTTGCCAAGCTTATGTGCGACCTTCCCCGTTCTGATGCAGAAGTTGAGCACAATGACTCCTTTCCGGATGAATCATTGTTTCTCATCAGTACAACTAATCCATGGTATGGATATATCTTGTTATATCTTCAAACCCAACACTTCAACCCTCAACTCTCTCGCGACGACCATCGTAAGATATGCCACCATGCAAAGTATTATTTAATCATCAATGATACTTTGTATCGCCATGGCATTGATTCAATTCTTCGACGTTGTTTCACTCATGATGAGGCTTGTGAGTATTTTGATCACAGAAGATCTAGGAGCTATGGAGAACCTCACAAAATCGAATTAATTTGCAAAAAATAGTGGAAAAACTTGAAAAAGGAGATAATTTTACACACAATGTAAGCTGAATATTTTCATTAACTGGCTGTCTAACATGTGAAAATGTTAGTAACAGGTTTTTATTACATCCATGAGAAATTTGAGAGCATTAGTGAGCTCAAGCTGAGTGTACAAGTCAAAAATGCCAAATGGGCCTCAATCCCCCCTAGGTGGGTCCAACTCGATCCCAATCATCCCAAACAGCCACGAATTCTGGTGTGAAGGTGGCTGAAGCATGCTGGGTCATTAATGAGGCCAAGGCAGGCGTGGGTGAGCAAGTAGAGGAGTTTGGGGGGACCAAGGGAGCATTAAATGCTCCAAATCTAGCAAAAAATGGGCAAAATCCACCCTAGTGCCCCTAGTCAACTGAAATTCCCCAAATCAAGGAGAGAGGGCACTCCAGCAATTAATGAGGGTGCACTTGTGGACAAAACAAGAGGCTGGGTGAACTAGTTTGCTTGGAAGTGGGTGTGAACACTCTCAAAAGTGGGTATTTCACCAACTATAGTCACCTAGTCCAAACTATGGTTTAATTAAGCACATGAGCAATAAAAATTTATGGACTATGGTACTAAGTGTGGATTACTATTCTAACACCCCCCCTTAACCAGAACTTAGTACAACTCATGAAAGATAAGTGGGAGGCCTTGGCAACAAAGGCTCAAGTCACCTCATTACAAACAGAAATTTTATTTGTCCATATGAACCGAGGAAAAGAAGTAAAACCTCATGGGATAAAAACTTCCCTCTAAAATGGACATGGGGATGAAACTACAATTAAATTGCAGCAATCACCATCCATCACTCACTCCAAGCAAATCTCTCAAGTGAGTGAATGTCTTCTCAGTAAAGCACTTGGTGAAAATATCTGTAGTTTGCTCGGTGGATGGCAAATACTGCAATGAAATCACCCTGTCATGCACCAAGCCCCGAATGTAATGCATGTGGATTTCAATGTGCTTTGTTCTTTGCCTCTGTACTGGATCAGTAGATATCTTTATGGCACTTTGATTATCCACCCAAATATTGGTTGGAGAATCAATAGAAACACCAAACTCCCGAAGAATGCCTTGCAACCAAACACACTGTGCGGCTGCGTTCACTGCTGCCCTGTACTCGGCCTCTGCTGATGAAAGAGAAATGGTATGCTGTTTCTTACTTGAACAGCAAATGGGACCTTCAGCAAACATAAACACAAAACCTGAAGTGGACTTTCTATCGATGGGATCTCCCGTCCAATCGGAATCAGAAAATCCAGCTAGTTGAAGTGAAGAACCAGCTGCATAGTGTACCCCAAAGCTCTTTGTTCCTTGGACAAATTGAAGGATCCTTTTGGCTGCCTTCCAATGGATCTCATGTGGCTGCTGCATATACCTTTCTATAGCACTTACAGCATAAGACAAATCAGGTCTTTTATGTGTAAGGTACAACAAACTTCCGACTAGCTGCCTGTAGAGTGTGCAATCCACCAATGGAGAGTCTTCAAATTCACCTAGTTTTATGCCTGAAAGGAATGGGCACTTGGCTGCCTTACATTCAGCCATTTTAAACTTGAATAACAGGTCTGAAGCATACTTAGGTTGACTCAGCAATATACCTCTCTCAGATTGCTCAATTTCCAAACCCAAAAATTGCCTTAGCAATCCTAGGTCGCTCATGGCAAATTCACTGTGCAAAGAAGCTTTAATTGAGCCAATTTGTTTGTTGCAGCTCCCTGTAATTAAAAGATCATCAACATACAGTACAATGACTTGAAAATTATCATCACATTTCTGCAAATAAACATTTGGATCAGACTTGCATCGACAGAAACCAATTGAGAGCAAAAAAGCATCCATTTTGGCATACCAAGCCTTGGGGGCTTGCTTGAATCCATAGAGTGACTTCTTCAACCTGCATACAAGTGTGGGATCCTCTTGGAATCCTTTAGGTTGCTGCATATATATCTATTCCTATAGCTCACCATGCAAGAATGCACTTTTGACATCCATGTGGTGAACTTCCCAACCTTTACTAGCTGCCATGGCTAGAGCTAGTCTAATTGAGTCCATCTTTGCAACCGGTGCAAAGGTCTCTGTATAATCCACACCATGGATTTGAGAGTATCCCTTAGCCACTAACCTAGCCTTGTACTTCAGATCAGAACCATCAGCAACAGGTTTGGTTCGGAAAATCCACTTACATTGCACAAGTTTCCTCTTGGGAGGAAGAGGCACCAAATCCCATGTTTTGTTCTCTTGGAGAGATTGGAATTCTTCTTGCAATGCTGCTCTCCACCTTGGAGCATGATGAGCTTCCTGATATGATGTTGGATCAGATCCAATCATCATATAACAGTGATCAGCAATTTCACTTTCATTTGGAAAGGAAGCATTGATTGTTTGAGATCTAGTCTTCCTAGGCTCTTGGGGATTGCCTGCCAATTCACCTGCAGCTTGTATGATTTTTTCAGCCCAATTGGGCCTTGATGGTGAATCATGTACAGAAATGTCATCTTCAGCCATTTCATCTTCAGCAATATCAGAAAAATCAGAAGTGGAATCATCACTAATTTCATTAAGGTGTGGAGGAGAGGAGCTTTCCCCCGGTGCAAGCTCAAAATCTGGAATTGGTTCTTCTTCGAATTGCACACTTCTCTCAATGAAAGTTTTGAGTGTGGATGTGTCAAAGAGATTGTATCCCTTTGTGTCCTCACCATATCCAACCATGATTCATTCTCTGCTCTGTGGCTCCAAAGCCTTCCTCTTTTCTGATGGAATTCGAGCCCATGCTCTAGACCCAAAAATCCTGAAATTTGACACATTTGGTTTTTGGCCAAACCATGCCTCATAGGGGGTTTTTCCTTTGACTGATTTGTGAAAGGATCTGTTCTAAATATGAGCATCACAATTGATGGCTTCATCCCATAGCTTAGGGCTTAGATCCCTAGCTTCAATCATGCAAGTAGCCATCTCTTTGAGAGATCTATTTTTCCTCTCTGCCACACCATTTTGCTGAGGTGTGTAGGGGATTGAATGTTGCATTTGGATGCCACATTCCTCACAAAGATGCTGAATGTTATTATTCACATACTCCTTTCCATTATCAGTCCTAAGGATATTTATCTTATGACCACTATGATTCTCCACTAGGGCTTTCCAAATCTTCAATTTCTCAAACACTTCTGACTTCAATTTAAGGAAGTAAACCCAGCAGAATCGAGAGTAGTCATCTATGAATGTGAGTACATACCTTGATCCACCATATGATGGAGTGGGAAGAGGACCAATGAGGTTTGAATGTACCAATCCAAGTGGTTGAGTGGCTCTCCTTGCCATTCCCTTCTCATAGCTGCGCTCAGGATGCTTTCCAACTACACAACCAACGCATGCACCATTTGAAGATTTGATTTCTGGAATCCCTTCCACCATCTCGTCCTTGTGCAATGTCTGGAGATATTTGTAGTTCATGTGGCCAAATATTTCATGCCACAACTTGGAGGTCTCGTTGGAATGAGAGACAAGAGCATGGTCACTAGAGTGTGGAATGAAATTGGAGAACTTGTACATTCTCTCATCATGATCAGCATACCCTACAACCACAACTTGATTTGAAGAAATTTCTGAGATTTCTACCAAATCTGGAGTAAATGTTACTCTCTTGGTTTCTCCTGTATGGGTCATTTGATAAACTGATAGCAAATTTGCAGCCAATGAAGGTACATAGAGCACATCACTGAAATAGCCATGCTCCATGTCAATCCTACCAATCCCCTTGGTCTGGATTTCTGAATCATCTCCCATTTGAACTGTTGGGCCACCATTCGAATGCATAGAGGAGAAGAGCTCTCTGGATGAAACCATATGTCTGGAAGCTCCTGAATCAATGATAAAGGATGAGGGATTCGAAATACCTGCTACCAAAGCATGACACTTCTCCTTATTGTCAGGATTTGAGGTGCTCTCTTTCTTCCTTGCGCCCTCAGGGACTGGGATGTTGTTCTTCTCCAGCAGTTGCGCCATTGAGTCAATGGTTTTCTTCATGCATGAGCTCTCTAGATGCCATCCCCTATGACAATAGGTGCATTTGGTCTTTTCCTTTCCCTTCTTGTCCTTCTCCTTTGACAGATTCGAACCCCCATCTGCAGACTTGGTCTTGTCAAACTTCCTCTTCTCTTGCTGCTTCGAATTCTTGGCTTTCTGCTTTCCTTTGTTGGCATTTGAAACACCCATTGCCAGTGCTTGGTCCTTTGATTTTATGGTACCCATCTGAACTAGTTTGTCCTGCTCCTGAGTGAGACACTCCATGAAGGTAGCTAGTGATGGCATTTGCCAATTTCAAAGGGTCATTTTGGCTAAGTGAAATGTGCTAACAAATACAGAGAATTCTGGGCCTAGCTTTGAAAGGATGGACAGAATCAGTTGTTCCTCCTTCTTAACAATTCCACATTGTTGTAGTTGAAGCACTAGTGACTTGAACTTCGTGAAGAACTCCTGGATGGTTTCAGAATGTGCTGGGCTCAAGCTAATGAGCTCGTTTTCAAGCTCGTGGCCTCTCAGTTCATCAGTTTTCCCAAAGAGTGATTCTAGCTTCACCCATACTTCGTTGGGGGTTGTCAAACTGTCTGTATGAAACAAGAGCTCCCTTGAAATGCTCAGGCATAGCAATCCATAAGCTTCATCAAGTCGATTGTAGTACTTTGCTTTCTCCCCAGCAGAATTTGGCTCCACTTCTGTGCCCATGGTTACTCTATAGAGACCCTTAGATCTCAGCTTGATAACCATCTCAGCCTTCCAATCGAAAAAATTGAAGGGTGTGAGCAACATTTGGTTTGCTTCCATGACTGCTGCATTAATGGTGAGAAAACTACTGAAACACCTGCAAAGAACACTCAATTTTTATCTGGAAATCCTCTCTAGAATGCAATTCAATGCTCAATATTGACCTGCATCTCACTAAATCCATGATGGATCTGATACCATGTGATTATTTTGATCACAGAAGATCTAGGAGCTATGGAGAACCTCACAAAATTGAATTAATTTGCAAAAAACAGTGGAAAAACTTGAAAAAGGAGATAATTTTACACACAATGTAAGCTGAATATTTTCATTGACTGACTGTCTAACATGTGAAAATGTTAGTAACAGGTTTTTATTACATCCATGATAAATTTGAGAGCATTAGTGAGCTCAAGCTAAGTGTACAAGTCAAAAATGCCAAATGGGCCTCAATCCCCCCTAGGTGTTTCCAACTCAATCCCAATCATCCCAAAAAGTCACGAATTCTGGTGTGAAGGTGGCTGAAGCATGCTGGGTCATTAATGAGGCCAAGACAGGCGTGGGTGAGCAAGTAGAGGAGTTTGGGGGGACCAAGGGAGCATTAAATGCTCCAAATCTAGCCAAAAATGGGCAAAATCCACCCTAGCGCCCCTAGTCAACTGAAATTCCCCAAATCAAGGAGAGAGGGAACTCCAGCAATTAATGAGGGCACACTTGTGGACAAAATAGGAGGCTGGGTGAATTGGTTTGCTTGGAAGTGGGTGTGAACACTCTCAAAAGTGGGTATTTGACCAACTATAGTCACCTAGTCCAAACTATGGTTTAATTAAGCACATGAGCAATAAAAATTTATGGACTATGGTACTAAGTGTGGATTACTGTTCTAACAAGGCTGAACACATTCTGAATGATTGTCACACTGAGGCATGTGGCTGTCACCTCTCTGGGATGGCTACAACCCAGAAGATTTTGCGCACAGGATATTTCTGGCCTACTATCTTCAAAGATTGTATTGAGGCCGTTAAGAAATGTCCTCCTTGCCTACACTTCCATACAAAGAAGCGCACTCATCCTGCCCCACTACATCCGATTATTGCCGTTGGACCATTCACAAAATGGGGCATTGATTTTATGCACTGTAAGCCTACCTCGGCCGGGGGGCATAGTTACATAATTGTAGCTGTGGATTACTTCACAAAGTGGGCCGAAGCTATGCCTACATACCAGAACAACGAAAAAACCGCCGCACTCTTCATGTTCAATCATGTCATAGCATGGTTCGGAGTTCCTTAGGCAATTGTTACCGATCATGGTTCTCATTTTCAAAACCATATGGTTGATGAATTGAGCGACAGGTTGGGTTTTCGCCATGAAAATTCAACTCCCTACTACCTGCAATCCAATGGACAGGTCGAGGCCATTAACAAGGTCTTGAAAACTATGGTCCAAAGGATGGTAGGGACACATAAGTCCAATTGGCACAACATGCTCTTTTCAGCATTATGGGCCTACCGAACTTCTATCAAAACCACCACAGGCTTCACTCCTTTCCAATTAGTATATGGATTGGAGGTTGTTCTACCGATAGAGTGCAAAATTTCATCTCTACAACTCGCTGTCGAACTTCTTCCTAACACTACTGCTGAGGAAGAACATCTCTTGCATTTAGCACACAAGAAACACATCAAAGCCCAGTACGATAAGTCAGTTGAACCTCGTATCTTTAACGAGGGTGACCTGGTTCTCACTTATGACTAGAACCACGACAAACTAGGAGCAGGGAAGTTCGAGTCCATGTGGCATGGACCTTACGTTGTACAACATGTGTTGAAAAAAGGTGCTTACGAGCTTGAATATTATGACGGAATCTCTTTGGGTGAACCCCACAATGGGCTTTACCTGAAGAGATACTATGCTGGATCCCTCATGCATAGACTTGCTTGTATATATTGTACATGGCGTGTTTTTGTGTTTTTGTGTGGTGTGACACATTTCTTTTTTCGAGTGTCTTTCGATCTTGTTTCCGCTTCTTATACCATGTTCTGTTTGAGTGTGTAGATGGCAACGTGCTATGGATTCGCGGATGGTGCCAGCCGGCATACCCGTAACCTTGCTTCAGCAGCCTGGGTACTATATTCCCCATCAGGTGAGCTCATTAGCTTAGGAGGAAGTTGCCTAGGGTTTGCGACCAACAATGCCGCATAATATCAGGCCGTAATGGGAACCCTAGCTAATGCCATTTCCTTGGGTATGAACCACATTTTTATCCACATGGATTCTCAATTAGTGGTTTCCCATCTGAACCAGATATACACCATCCGTGATCCCACCCTACTCCATCTCTTCAGACAAGTACGTCTCCTGGAAAGGTCATTTGAATCCGTTCAATACTTGCACATTCCACAAGAGTCGAACACAGTTGCCGACTCGATGGCCAACTTCATTTTGGATTGGTACATCACACACACATAATACTCATAATATGTAAAAGCATTCATGACATGTAAATACAATGTATAAAAGCAAACATGTAAACAAGATCACATCACTAATCATTTTAAAAACACATAATGTATAAATCGCCAGTAATGTCTGTTTATATATATATCGCTCAAAAAGTAGTGCTGGTACAAAAATATGAAGCATCATAGCTTTCATTAGTACAAAATATGAGGCCTCTAAGCTCTCAGTACAAGTATAGAAGTGTCATCAGGCCTGATGCCTGACCTATACACCACCCCTAGCATGAACGGCACGCTGCCACTGGGTGAGGAAACAATCTACAGTCCGAGCCACCTTGCGGAGTAAGGAGTTGAAGCGCACAGACGCTCCAACCCCAAATCTCTGCATAGGTCTTGGTAAGTCATCAATAGCTAGCTCCAGTACCTCCACGGTCAGCTGAGATAGGTTCTTGTACACCTCCTCCATCTCCTCGATGGTAGCATGAGCACTTGCAGGAACAACTTCCTCCCCGCCTCTGTCTCTCCTCCCCAGAAGGGAGAGACCCACCGGTCGTACAGGGCCCACATCTGCACACACATATTTTATACTTGTCAGCACTACATCAAAAAAATGATATAATATACAAAACTAAAAATACAAGGGTTTTGTTCTCACCTAGGTCACCCCATGTTGCACCCTCTAGCATCACCAAGTCAGGATCCTCTCGAAAGTCCGTACCGCTATATGGAAAGTCCTCGACCATAAGTAACTGGCCCTCTAACCAGCTGAAAAACTCAGGACCAAAGCTAGTGATGGGCCCGCCACCATGACGGGTCATGACCTCAGCCCATCTGAGCATATGGGGATCTCTAGGCTCCCTGTCATCAAGTACCAACTGCGGACGTAGAAGAGGAACCCGCTCCAAGAGGAACGATACTATGATCGATCTGTACCCAAACTGCTTGAGCTCCCCTCCCCAGCACTTGGTCAGCTGAGCTCGGATGTTTCTGAGGAGACCCTCGCACCAATTGAAGACCATGGGGGACATATAGTCCGTCGCATATAACATCTGAGTTCGAGTAGCCGTGTGTGGAGCTTGGCTACCCACCACTCTAGTAATGGTAAGCAATATGGTCTGCAGTGGATGGCTCACCACATCCCTGATGAGTATCTTCCTGCTGGAAGGACGAGAAGTAGCAACACAATGCTGCGACACCATGTCCTCAACTGTACGGTCACTGGCCCGTGTCCTAGTAAGTTGTACATCGTCCCCTCTTCGGGACAAATCGGTAAGAAAGTAGATATCCTCAATGTCTATCGTGAGGATATGCTCACCAATCACCAAGTACTGTTGGGACGCATCCCAACTCTGGAGCATGTGTGTCAGTAGTGGGATCTAGGATCTCATCCCCTGGATCTGAAAGAACTTGAGTAACCCATAGTTTCTCAAAGCATCCACGCATTGTGGATCATTTGCGGCTTGTTCATCCTCGAGTTCATGTTCTCTCTCTTGCCACTCCAATACCATTTTTGCTTGCTAGTAACCTGCCTAAAGGGATGTTTAAACCCTGTTAGGTCCTTCCTCAACTTTCACAAACTCATTTTTTGGATTATTTTTTATGTTTGGGTTTTGGGTTTCCACCATCGCACCATGCCTTTAGGTACAGGGCGACGTCGTCACATGTCTCATTTTCGAGGCTTGCGACGACTTGGCCTCGTCGCAAGTCCCGAAAGGGCGACCTGCGATGAGCCGAGGGCGCATAAAGCCCTCCATAACACCATCAAAAACCCAAAAAATGGACATAAAAGCAAAAAATAAACCATTGGAAAGTTGCTGGATGAATTTTAGGCCTACCTGGTCCGAACGGTTGGTGAAATGGTGGATCGTAGCTCCCGAAATCGGCAAAGGAAGTTTTGGCTCCAAATTGGTACTTCTCCACCCAAATTGGCAATTTGAACAATGTTTCTATTTTTGGCCCATATTTCTTTTTATAAATAGAATGGAATATTCCTTTTCAAATATTTTGATGCTTTTGGGCCATTTACTATAGTTTCGATCGTTTGTCATTATATTTGGGGCTATTTGACACTTTTTCTAAGTGTATAGGAGTCGTATAGTGGTCTTCTATGCCGTTTCTCGCATTACCAATGGTAACTACAGGTATGAACACCCCTTTAAATGTTTTGTCGTTATTATTTTTGGTTAGTCGTAATTATTGCGTGAGGATGAGTTTACTCTTCGTTTGTTCTCGTACTCACATAACTATGAGAACAATTATTGAGTTATGATTTATCACTTTTCCGGGCTCGTTAAAATTCCACGGAAAAGGACACCCCCTAGAGTCTACCATTAAGCTCTTTTCAGGCTCTCAAAAAATGAAAAGATTTCCAAGCGAACTTGTCGTGTTCACGCTTGTTAAAGTATTTGAATGGTCGTCTTCCTGGTGATAGTTTACCCCTTTTTCAAACCAGGGGGCACTAATTAAGAAAAATGAATACTCTAGCCAATCATGACTGGAAGAGTCCTCTCCCGCGTTGTTTTACCCTTTTTCGGGCGATGAGGCTAACTTTACGAAAAAAAACCGTTGGAGTCTTCTTTAGCTCTTTTCAGACTCTCTAAACATGAAATGACGACCGAGTTTACCTTCTATGGAATCATTAAATTTTCACATTGAAGGGCCCGCCATGGGACGAACCCCTCCTATCCCAGGTTTGGAAAATATTTGGGATTGGACTCATCTATGAGATGAGATATACCAAGCATCTGGTTACCCTCATCAAGCTCGTAAAAAAACACATGAGGCACTCATCATTCATGATGGGGAAAAAGGAAAGTGTTTGTGTTACATACCTTAGTGGCAGTATATAGTCGTTCTTGAACATGGCACTCATCTGCATTCACATACAGTACTTGGGTCATCTGTTTGTCTATGAGTCCTCGCTTACTTTCTGAGTTCTGTTACTCCTCTGAGTCATTCGGAGAAAGCTTCCATCATCAGTTGCATTAGAAGTTTGCATCATTCTCATTATGTCAATACTGCCAAGTCATGCCATGCCCATGTTTAAGAACACGTTCGCTATCTATCATCTACAGTCAGTACACACGGCGTCATGCCGTTGTTACTTTGAGTCAGTCTCACATGCTACTGTACCATCTTATCCACTCTACACATCTTTTGTCCTGTTTCGTGTCGATTGATGGGGGATTCATCATGGCTCTCCTTTGACGGATTCATCCTTGTCGAATTCAACTCATCATCCGAGGATCGAATCTAGAAACCAACCAATTACCTTGGCCCTGCATGCCTCAATGGTAGGTTACCTTGCTTTCATCATGAGTTTACATCATTGACTCTTGATTGAAAGATTTCATCTTGGGTTTGACTTCAAATCGTTTATTCACGCTTGATGATATGTACTGTGATACCTTGGGAATCATCGACATCAATGGTGATTTCCCTCACACTTGTTAATGGTTTACATCAATGACTGGAAATCAAGTGGTTTCTACCATGTTCGATGTCAAGATATTTGTAATCACATGGATAGATTTGTATCATTGCTGGTTCAGCTTGAATACCCTGGGGAGTCGTGTTTTACCTAGGTTGCGATGGAGTTTGTATTGAGTCATATTACACGGATCCACTTTTGTATTGGTCGTGGCTGTGTTATCATCTCATCATGGATCTATGCTTGTGTCTAGTAGCCATGATTAAGTTCAGTCGGTCATTTCTGCCATGGATCTGCAATGTATTGGTCGGAAACCATGTTGTACTTCATATGAGATTGTCAGTTCAGAATCAGTTGTACTGCAGCAGTGTTCTTCGTCCGTCGAGCCTATTGCCATTATTTCTTTCAAAGCACTTCACCTATACATCCTTAACAACTTCATGCTTTGGGGGGCATTCTGTTACACCCAAAATCTACTCATCATTAGATTCAGTGTATACATCCTTGAAGTCACCTGGACTAAGTATAATCATCTTGGGAGGATTTGCACTCAATTCTGCAATCTTTTGAGAGGTCGTCGCAGGTTGCATGCTAGCAACGTGCGATGTCGCAGCTTGCTCCACTGCAAGGTGCGACAAGGTCTGTTAATGGGAAAAAATAGCCTATTCGAGATCCTTCTCAAAACTTGCTCATTTGGGGACTTATCCCTAACCTCTAGGAGAGCTGGTACTCGACCCCTAACTCTTTGGGAGGATCCCCTATCTCTCTCCTATCATCTCTCAACCTATCCTATCCACACCCTATCCACTTAGTCCTATATAAGTGAAGCTCACTCCCATTCCAAAGGGAGGAAGTCTATAGTATTTGCATGCTGGTGAAATCTCTCTTAGGAGGAAGACTATGGTATCTATATGTTGATGAAATCTCTCTTGGAACTCCTCCATTCACCCATTGGAGAACTCATACTTCCTTGGAAGCTTATGGCAATTGGCTTGGTCGGAGAAGGGCTACTGCATTAAGTCATTGGTTGTAGTTCTATATCTCTATCATGTACTCATATATTTACAGTAATACAAATGCTTTCCACCAATATTGTTCTTGTGTGTAATGATATTGTGTAGTTTACCTGCTTAACTGTTTACTTAGATCTCTTATTGTATAGATGCTCTTTACTCGTTTCTCTTGTTTCTTTGTCTTAGCAGGTTTTGTAGCTTGGATATGATGACTGCAGGACATGGAGTAGCATTCAAAAGAAAGGATAGCAAATCAAAAAGGTAAGAAATCTAGCACTTGATCCTTAAGTAGATCTAGGAAATGTGTTTGTAGTCTATTCTATTTGTTCTAGACTCACATTGATCTAGGGAGATCCGGCTCACATCTACTCGAGTGGATTGTCCGATAACAATAGGCAGTATTCTATATATTACAACAAATCGTCCTGATATCATGCATGCTGTTGGAAAGGTAGGAAGATTTCAGTTTGCTCCCAAAGAACGTCACTTGGTAGCTGTGAAGAGAATTTTCAAATACTTGAAAGGCACAATGACTTATGGTCTCTGGAATCCTAGGAATCAAAACTTTCAGTTGATTGCATATTCAGATGCTGACTGGGAAAACTGTTTGGATGAAAGAAAGAGCACTATTGGAGGTGCCTTCTTCTTAGGTGATTCATTAGTAGCGTGGATGAGTAAAAAACAAGGTTCTATCTCTCTATCTACTACTGAGGCTGAATACATAGTTGCTGCAACATGCTGTACATAGGTATTATGGATGATACAAACTCTTGATGATTTGGAGGTGAAATATTCTCAACCTATTCCTATTCACAGTGATAACACAAGTTCCATTAGTGTGTCAAAGAACCCTGTTCTTCATTCCAAGACCAAACACATTCCAATCAAGTATCATTTTTTAAGGGAGCAGGTTACAAACAGAGTTGTCCAATTACATTTCATTCCTTCTAAAGAACAGATTGCTGATATATTTACTAAACCCTTATCCAAAAGCCAGTTTGAATATAAACGCCAGAAGTTGGGTGTCATATCTTGTTCCAACTAACTTGTTCACTTTGGCAGGGGGAGTTTGTGCTTATTGCATATCTGATGTAATTCTGAGATGGTTCCAGAATGTTTTCTTTGCTGGTTTCTGAGTTAATCTTGATAGGGGGAGATGTATTGCCATGTTTTCTTTGACATTGATGTCAAAGGGGGATACGTTCAGGTAGTTGCAGATGACAAGCAGTCGATAATTACATTTGCAACATCATAAATTTTAGGTTTCCATCAATGCCAAAGGGGGAGATTCTTGGCACTTTGATTCAGTTGTCATTGATGGTTGGAAAACAGACAAGGCGGGTGACTCAGACCATACCAACTTCAGTTTACTAAAGCTGCAACTGAGATTGAAATACAAAATAAGAATGTTGTTAGACAAGCTGCAACTCAGACAACTGCAACTTAGACAGCTATGACTCAGACAAGCTATGACTCAGACGACTGCAACTCAGACAGCTGTAACTCAGACAAGCTGTGACTCAGTCGGCTGCAACTCAGATGGCTGCGACTCAAACGGCCACAACTCAGATGGATGCGACTCAAACGGCCATGACTTAGACGGCTGAGACTCAGACGATCGTGACTCAGACAGCCGCGACTCAGTCTGCCATACTCAGACAGTTGCGACTTAGACATCTTGTTGTTGGTACAACATCCCCCCTAGATTTTCTGCTAAAAATATTGGGGCCCCTCCTCTGTTTTTGTAAAGAAAACAAAATCTTCCCAAGGCTATCCAGGCGTCATTAATTTTCCTTAGCTTTCCCCTAAAATGAGTCTCAACTTGCCTTAAACTTTTTGGGTTATGTTTTTTGCCTAAGTAAAACTGAAGTTTTCCCCCCGAAACGGAGGAAGAACTCGGCTTTTTCTCCCGAAACGGCGGAAGAACTTGAGATTTTCTCCTGAAATGGAGGAAACACATAAGCATTTTTTTGAAACAGCAGAAGCATTTGTGAAGTTTTCCTCTAAGTCAAAACTTAGAATTTCATCCGCAACGGCGGAAGCATCTGTGAAGTTTCGAAAAAAGACTCCCGGTTTTAATCTGCAACTTCGAAAACAACTCACGTCTTTCATCCGAAATTTTGGAAGAACTCATCGAAGTCTTCCCGCAACTGCGGACCAACTCAAAAATCTTCGCCACAATAGACCATCGACTTGTCTTTTTCGGAAACAACTCACAAGTTCCTTCCGAAATTTCGGAAGAACTCCCGTTTCTCTCCCGCAACGGCCGGATGCCTCGTTCAAACACCAAGTCATTCGCAACATCGGAAGAAACTCACCAGTTCTTTCCGCAACATTGGAAGAACTCAACGTTGCATTTCGAAGCGGCGGATAAAACTCGCCTGTTCCCAATTCGGTTAGCTAGCAAAGATGACCTTTTTTGGTGATCGAACCTGTAGTCCTCAGTAGGGAGTATTATGATTTATTAAAGTATATTTTTGTTGCTAATATCATGTTTTAAAATACTTTGGTATCGTTCTCCATCCTGCATAATAATTTGCAATCTTATGTTCATTCACGTTGTGGTTGCTTAATAGGGATAAGCTACAATGCCCAAGGGTAAGCCACATATGATCTCCATCACTACTTTGGGCTATCAATAGTAGCGGTAGCAACCAGCATGGACGCATCATCACCAGCAGAAGCACCACCCCAAGGATCAGGAAGAAGCAGCAAAAATGAAGCGAAAGCAGGCTCTTCAATTGCAACAAAGAGAATAAGTTGCTAGAGCCCAGAAAGAAGAGGAAGATAGGATCATCCCGGGAGCAAGCCACTAAGCTGCAAGAAGATGAGTTAGCGAACCAGCAAAGAGAATCCAAATGAAATAAATGAAATATCAGGATTCTTATTTGTCTTAACGTGAGGAAGAGTTGAAATTCTTTTATTGTATAAATACTTTAAAAGACAATTGGCTCTGTCTTTGTCTTATGTGAAAGGCTTCCTACGAATCTGTAGTTGTGCGCTAAAGACAAATTAGAGGAATATAAACAGTTAGGGTATAGGTGGCAACTCCTGGAACATCTTGTAAATCTATATACAGCTGAGTGGAGGAAGATAGAAGAGACTTTTGGCAGGTGAAAGGTTTTCTGTCCTATAGATGAACTATTTCTGCTACATGAATGCGAAAAATCGATTTGGCCTGTGGAAGTCTGCACAACATTTTGTTTGGAAGTCTTGTTGAATACATGACGAACTATTTTTGCGTTTTCATACATTTCTTGTGAGATCTTTCCTAGCTCTTATGAATTATTTCTTTGCTATGAATGGTTTCACTCTCTCTGCAAATTGTCTGTGTTAAATGGGTAATTGAATGTTATATTAATCTAAGCTATCTTGGATAATCTTTATTTCTGCTGTAAATGCTCCTTACAATTTTAACAGCTACCTGTGGAATTATTGGGTGTGTTTTCAGTTTATTACCCATCTTTTAAATATGCTCCTTATAAGGATAGGAAAGTTTAGATTTAGATTAGAGTAGCATAGATTTGTTTATCACATGCATTTAACATAGGGCACTTGCATATCATTTTTAAATACAAAAATACATCACCGATGGATCGGGCCACAACCGGTAAAACAAACAAGTCTGTAAAACTCACGGTAGCTGGAACCGTTAACCGGACGGATTCCAGACACAAAACGGTGAGCGGTCTAGTTGGGATTGCTTACCGGGGAGAATCCCTTGCTGATTGATGCAGCGATATTTGAGGCATCAACAGTTTTTGGCGCTAGAAGGAGGGCCACCAGTGCATGGCTAGCAGAAAATATTATTTTGTTATCAAAATTTCCACTGAAAACCCATCCACAACAGTCTCCCAGGAATCCAGAAATCAAGAAGATTCTAACCCTGAAACAGAACAGTCTGAAATAGTGTATGATGTCCCTTTTGAAGAAGTAAATCAATTCAAGAGACATACTCGCTCATACGTGAGAAGTCTTGGAGGACTGACCACAGTTCCTTTGTTACCTAGAACCAGAGCTCCTCGAAAAAATCCTCAGTGTACAAGAGATTCCGTTCTTTTTCAAAGTCTAGAAGAACTTTTAGATTTATCTCTAGAAGAGATTACTGAAACTTTTGACGAAGTTAGACCAGAAACCCCTACGAACCCAGAGCAACACAATCCGAGGCATACTCCTCTTAACTCACCACCGCATTCACCACCACACTCTCCCCCGAGAGTCATGGATGTACCCGCATGGAGAGACAGGGGGGCTTTAAATGTAGTTGGACCATTCCATGATTTTCCCAAAAACCCAGAAAAGGTTTTGCCTAAGTATGACCCTAGCAAAGGAATTTCTACTGAAGACCACCTTAAAAGTTTTTATCTAGCTCTAAACCATTTAAATGTGGAGCACGAGGACGTGGTTTGTCGTCTCTTTCCTTATACTTTCGAGTGCAAAGTATCTTCCTGGTACTTTAGTTTACAAGCCAATTCGATAATAAGTTGGGAAGATTTTGAGAAGTGTTTTCTTAAGAAATATGGCAATCAGAAAACTGTGGCTACTCTCATGAAAGAATTACTGTCTATGAGAATGGAAAAGAATGAGAAAGTTCAGTAGTTAAACCAAAGATTCACAACATTGTTAAACAATTTTAGTGATGCAACAAAGACTGCTGAAGAATGCTTAGTAGAGTTGTTGACACTATATTTGAAATACTCAAACCCTGAAAGATTTGTCAAAAATATCCAAAAGAAGTAAATTTACTACAGATGGGTTGAAATGAAGGGTTGTAATACAAAATCAACAAAGAAAAAACCTACATGTGCAATAGTCCGAAAGTAATTATTGAAAAGGATAAATCTTAGTGAAGTTTCAACGACGGAGATGATGAAAATCAAGATCAATGGTTATCATGGATTCTCGCACTGCCCAAAAGATCGTTTCCAAACATTGGTGAGTGGTTGCGGACATAATACCGTTGGAGTACGTGTCGCATTCTTATTGTTCCGCATCAACATAATAGTGGTATCACAAACCACTACAGCACTGTATGGAACCACCAAAGGATAATACGGGGTAAACGCGGGCCATAGCACGTGGTAGATGCAGAAGACACAAGGGAATATGCCATATGTTGACATAAATTGGAGGGACGATATACGTTGGCACAAAATCTAAGGAAAATATTCATCTATATCATGGGAAGTGCACACTCAAGATTCAGATTATTTGGGAGCGATCTTAAAGGCAGACAAGTTGAAAATTTTAGTAGATAAATTAAATAACTAGTTGAGACAAGAAAAAACAGAAAATAAGTCTCGACAACAACAAATAAAAAGATTACAAACAGATTTGATAAACAAAGAGGGAGATGCAGCAACAAATTTACTCAAAGAAAAGGATGATACAATTCAAATGTTAAGGCGAAAGTTGAAAATCCCAGACACTTTGCTTATCCAAGGAGCCGAACTAACAGTATTGGAAAAAGAAAAAGAAGAGCTGTCAAATGAAGTAAAAGATATTACTGCAAAAATGTTGAAGCTCACCGAGGAAAAAGTTCATTGGGAAAAAGAGAAAATTGGTTTGGAAGAGCAATTGGAAGAAATAAAGAAAAAATTAGCAGAATTAGGTCAGCAACAGGTACATGCAGATACAAATGAAGATAAAAATGGATTGGACAGTCTCTTACAAGCCATGTCCCAGGTAAGTTTGAAAGATGTCGAAATTAAAGAATTGAAAATGGGAGTACAAAAGCTAAAAGAAGAAAATGAGACAAAAGATAAGGAAATTAAAACTTTGCAAATAAGGAATCAGGAATTAACTGATAATAATAAAGGTCTGGAAGCTCATGTAACAGGACAGGCTGCAATGCAAGGTTGCAAACATATGGTATGGGATCAAATTATAAAGGAAATTGAAAAATTAAGACATTATCTTGATTATATGAGAATCAAAGAAAAAGTGGCCAAAGACGCCTTTGAGAGTTGCAGAGTAGTCAGAGAGAATTTAAACAGAAAGACAAAAGAAATAGCACAGAGGGCAATAACTTTCTTAAACTGTTTAACTGAAGCAAATTTGACAGCAATGAATATAATGAATAGAATTTCAGTCATTACATGGGCCAAAAGAATCTTGGGAAAATATTCACATGTTGAAAATATTGAAGCTAAAGCTGGAGATATACGAGAGGAAGTAATAAAGTTTAAGAAGCGATTTGAAAAATTAATAAACAAAGGATTCCCTGCTTTTTGTGATGAAAAGAATGAATTTATTCCTCCAAATGAATATAAAAGGTTATTGTTTGACATAAGAATGGATCACAAAAAGTTTCAGCATTTGGATCATATGCTTACAGGAAATATTTTAATGGCGAAAATTGCGGAGGACTTTGAAATTTTAAATATGTTGATCTCAACCTGTGAGAAATTTTCTCTTGTTTCTTATGCAGGTCAACTTGAAATGCGAGTCCTGGTGAAGGAAATTACCAGTTATGATTTACCCACGGTCGACCAATGGAACTATGTGGATAAATATGGAAGGACAAGATATTCTGTCCATTCATAGATACATTTAGAATTTTTACCAAGTGGAAAAAATGATGCTTTTATTTTAAAAATTTGTAAAATTGTTTAAAGACAGTTATCTTTCAAGTTAAGACATTTTCAGTTATTAGTTAAAAGAAGCAGTTATGTCAAGCTTCTTTCGAATTCTGTATAAAAGACAATGAGAGTCATTTTTGAAAGGGTTGGAAAATCTTTGAGAGACAATAATTTTTGAAGTCAAATTCTGATAGAATAATAAAAGGCCGTATAGTGGAAATACCTATCTTTTGAGACCAGAGATTCATGTGTTAATCATTTTTACAGTCTGTTCTTTCCCTTATCTCTATATGTGCATGTTTACTTTCTTTGTTATATCTTCCATTCTGTTCTTCTTCTATACTTAAATGAACGTTTGAAATAAATCGGGATTCATACCGGTTATGCCTCGTTTTATCGCATTTAAGTATCCATTATTTCTCCAAAGTTGACAATGGATTCATCCTAGTTAGATGCCTGTTGTTGATGGACTGTCATTATTTCTTTCTATACCACTTGCAAAATCAAATTGACTGTGATATGGTTGCTATCTTGCCTCTATGGAAATCTATTTGGTATAAATCTCTTGTTGGCACATTAAATATTTGAAAGTTGACTCCATACCCAATGTTTCTTGTTTCCTTTTCAACCAAGTAAATCCTTTTTTGAGAAATTTTGAGCTTATTTCTATATAATTTTAGCCTTTATATATATCTTGTGAGAGAGCCCTCTCTGGTGGAAAAAATGGCTAAGTTTTCTACCTAAAGTTTGGTTTGAAATAAGTTACCTTAGGTGTTATTCGTTTACAACCGGGATAAAATCTAAGTGCTACCATTTTGGCGGCATTGCCGGGGACGAAAGTGAAATTTTCCCTGGGAGAAATGACAGAGAAAGGTCAAATTTTTTGGGCAAGGAAATTTTAAGTTTTTAAAAGTTGGTTGTAGATATTGCCCTGGCGACTTCACTTGTGAAAAAAATTTCAAGGTTTTTTGAGGTATTTAGAAATAGACATTGTGGCTACAAGAAGAAATCCCGGTTCACAGTTCTTCTCAGGCGTGGATAATCCAGAAAAGCTCCTCAAGACGGATAAAGGAAAAGGGAAGAAAAAAGAAGGTATTCCTTGGTTTTCAAATATATTCCCTTCTTTTCAAGAAAATCTATTTGAGGAAGAAAATATTGGTTCAAGTGAAAAAGTTTTGCTTAGAACTAAATCAGATTCTGATTTGAAAGAAACAAAGGTTGACCCAAAAAGTTTGTGGGACTATTCTTTAAAATCTGTCTGGGAAAACTTGCAAAAATTTGAAAGGGCTAGTTCCAAAATATCCAAGGCCCAAAGAATACTTGTGCAAAGTCATAAATTTACAAAATAATAGGTAGTGATCGTTCCACCTTATAATCCACCACCCATGGCTGCCAGATTTGCCCCATTGGTTTTGCTCGTTGCTTTACATGATTTGCCTCAAAATTATGTACAGAGAATCGTTACTTTTGATAATGATGGTAATTATACAGCACAATAACATGTGAATAACTTTAGTGATGTCATTGATTTAGAAGAAGTGGATCATGATGATGCAAAAATGAGGTTGTTTTCCCAAATCTTGCGAGGCGAAGTCAAAAAATGGTTAAGAGCTTTAGCTGCAGGATCAATTGCTAATTATGATGCTTTCACAACTCTTTTTATCGAAAGATGGGAAGACCAGAAAAATCCTTCACAGATGTTGACACAGTATAACAATCTGAAGAAAGGAGGTTTTGAGTCGGTTCAAGAATTCTCTGCCAGATTTATGAAAGTTTATAACTCTATCCCTGTAGACATAAAACCTCCAGTAGGAGCAGCCAAGTTACATTATGAAGATGCTTTTGAAGGTGATTTTTCATGCACATTAAGAGAAAGAAGATCTACCACTTTGGCAATAATGATGAAAGATGCGGTGGAAGTTGAAGCTAATATGATGGCTTCTGGAAATATGCGGCATCGAGATACAGACCGAAAGAAAAGTAAAGAAGATAATCAAAATACAACTTCTTCTTCTTCCACAGATGTAAAATTTGAAGCAATGATGAAAACTATGGAGAAGTTGTTAGACAGGTTAGTGGTGGATAACAAAGCTCCGAATAAAGAACAAACAGAACCTGAAATCAGAAACCCTAATTTTAGGAGACCCTTTGTCCCACCCATAAGGCCAAGAGATCAGAGGAACCCAAGGAATGCAGAAGAAGATCCAGTCAGACCTCCTTTCCCTGAAAATTATATCGTTGGGGAAGCTAAAGCTGAGATGGTTGAGAGTGATATTCACCATTGTGGCAGTTTTGATTCAGAAGTCTATCTGACTAAACATGAACATGATATGTTCCTTGCAGAAGGAGAATGTTGTAATTTGCAGAAAGAAACTGATCAATACCAGATTGGTTACCAAAGTGCTATAAATGATCTTCAAAGAAAGATAAATCTGAGAAACAAAGACGTTATAATAGACAAAGGAAAATAGTCAATGGGCAAATCAAAAGGATGTACAGATAAATCCTCCACCAGTCAGAATGAATAGAAAACGAGAAGAAAAGAAAACGAAGATGTGCGAAAAGGGATTTAGGATAACAAGAAAGATTCAGTGAAAGAAGGTGATAAAAATTTGGTTCCTTTCAATATACAGAGTGAAATGTCCAAAGTCAAGATTTTTGTACCTTTCAATTAGATATTAAAGAATAAAGAATACAAGGAACAAATTTTTAAGATGATGCAAGTAGAAAATCTAGTGGAAATAGATAATTTGGAATAAAGGGGCGCAAGATCTAATGGCTCAAATAAAAAAGCTTTTCATCCATGGTTGGATATAAAGTACATTCGGAAAGCTGCCAGAAAGTTAAGAAAATGGGCTTATATAAAACAAAAGGGTTTTCAAATTACGACATTTTGTCTATGTGTCACTATTCCTGGAAGCTCTGAATACTGGTGGAGATCAGCAAATGCGACAGAAGGATAAAGATGTGTCTGTACAGGTAGGGTCTGGTGACCTGCCAACATTTCTTAACGGAAATTTGTTTGTAGAAACGATTTAAATGGAAACTGTGCATGATATAGATGTTTTTAAAGCTAAAGAAGCCCTAGAAGATAGAGATGGGGACATTTATGATACCCTAATCAGGTTACCAGTCGCTGAAGTTAAGATTAAGTTGTCTAAGTTATTAGAAGAATTTATAGACATACACAGAGTCCACCAGTCATCCTTGATAGCCTTCTGCCAGGACCAAATCCCATCTTTTCTAGAATTTGTGTCGTGGTGTGCTGAGAATAATTCCAGAGAAGAAAGAACTGTTTTAGACAGTCGAAAAACTAGAGTCGTTTGCAAGATAGAGCCTGCCGTCATAATTAAAGCCCTAGAAATAGAATTTTCCCTAACCCTTGAGTCTGAAAATTTTTCTGAAACTTCTGTTATTGAATATTATCATCAAACCCTTCAAGATGATAGAGAAAAGTTTTTGTCTAGGTGTCTTAAACCAGAAACAAACATTTCAGATATCCCTTACCCTATAGACATTACTTTATTTTATGAAAATACTCAGTTGGTTCTGACATTGTTGGCATTAATCCTAGGGTTCGATACAAACATGTATGTAACTGAGTTTCAGTTAAGCCTTTTGTATAAAATGAGTACAATTCAGTCAGGGATTGATGAAAATCAAATTCCTCGACTTAACTTTGAAGAATTCTTGACCGAGAAGATTCATGACCAGATGGTCAATTTCCCTACTCTGAGGCATTTCAGATTTCAGTCTTTTTTGTTGAAAATGATCATGGTGGCCAGTCATGAAGAATTACAATTCCCTGAGATCATTTTCACAAAGTTATTAGAAAATAACATGTTTAATTACATAAATTATATGCTCTCTAAGATTTACAGAATGATTTTTGGTGAAAGATTGCCTAGAGTATTACCAGAAATGCAAGCATGTATGCAATTAAGTGCAGAATACGCTGTAGGAGATTGGTTCTTGTAAAAGGACAGTACAGTGATCAGGTTATATGGTTTCAAACATAAACCCTATGTTTTACCAGCATTTCTTACCTTAAGGGTTTTCGCTTTGGAGTTCCTTAGACAGAAGTTAATTGTTGAGGATAATAATTTCTTGCTTTTCAAACAAGCAACAGATATCAAGTATCCGTTCACACTTGGCCCATTCATAGTGAAGAATAAAAACGCTGCTATTTATATAGAAAAATTATTGAAAGATATGGGTTTTGAGATAGACATGGCTATTGAATATGATCCGTTAAACATAATATCAAAATGGAGAATGGATCATCGCATCAAAGCATTGAATCATCAGATGATTGAGGGAATGTTTGACAGAGCAAATTGGCTGGATTATAAGGAAGAAATCATTCCAGATTCTCATAATAAAGAAATGATATTAACAGATGCAACAACAGAGGCAGAAAGCACGATGAATATTGCAATGGTAGGGTTTAAAAGGCTCATACAAGATGTAGTGAACATTGAAAGTGAAGAAGCAGAAAAAGGGAAAAAATTGAAAATGGATGAGCAATAAGAATTAATGGCAGTTTCAGAAGAGGAAGGAAGAACCGAAGTCAAAATACCAGAGGTCATGGTAAAGGAGTACATTATTAAAGAATCCCTGGTGAAAGATGATGTAAATAAACCACACAGTCTGATGGATGTATTTAATGAACACAGTCAAAATAAACAGGAATCCTTTCGACAAACCAGTCAGTTATTTCCAAGGGTTAGAAATATATCCAACACTGAAGTCAATTTGTTTACTAGCAGAAATGTCAAAGAAAATTCTTTAAAATTTTCAGTTGTTACTAAAGATAAGATCTCAGAGATGAAAGTGAATCTGAAAAAAATCAATGCCCCAGATAAAATTTTATTACACAGACAAGCAAGAGAGGTTATATATTCAGATTATTTGGGAGCGATCTTAAAGGCAGACAAGTTGAAAAATTTAGTAGATAAATTAAATAACTAGTTGAGACAAGAAAAAACAGAAAATAAGTCTCGACAACAACAAATAAAAAGATTACAAACAGATTTGATAAACAAAGAGGGAGATGCAGCAGCAAATTTACTCAAAGAAAAGGATGATACAATTCAAATGTTAAGGCGAAAGTTGAAAATCCCAGACACTTTGCTTATCCAAGGAGCCGAACTAACAGTACTGGAAAAAGAAAAAGAAGAGCTGTCAAATGAAGTAAAATATATCACTGCAAAAATGTTGAAGCTCACCGAGGAAAAAGTTCATTGGGAAAAAGAGAAAATTGGTTTGGAAGAGCAATTGGAAGAAATAAAGAAAAAATTAGTAGAATTAGGTCAGTAACAGGTACAAGCAGATACAGATGAAGGTAAAGCTGGATTGGACAGTCTCTTACAAGCCATGTCCCAGGTAAGTTTGAAATATGTCGAAATTAAAGAATTGAAAATGGGAGTACAGAAGCTAAAAGAAGAAAATGAGACAAAAGATAAGGAAATTAAAACTTTGCAAATAAGGAATCAGGAATTAACTGATAATAATAAAGGTTTGGCAGCTCATGTAACAGGACAGGCTGCAATGCAAGATTGCAAACATATGGTATGGGATCAAATTATAAAGGAAGTTGAAAAATTAAGACCTTATCTTGATTATATGAGAATCAAAGAAAAAGTGGCCAAACACGCCTTTTGAGAGTTGCAGAGCAGTCAAAGAGAATTTAAACAGAAAGCCAAAAGAAATAGCACAGAGGGCAATAAATTTATTAAACAGTTTAACTGGAGCAGATTTGACAACAATGAATAGAATTTTAGTCATTACATGGGCCAGAAGAATCTTGGGAAAATATTCACATGTTGAAAATATTAAATCTAAAGCTGGAGATATACGAGAGGAAGTAATAAAGTTTAAGAAGTGATTTGAAAAGTTAATAAACAAAGGATTCCCTGCTTTTTGGGATGAAAAGAATGAATTGATTCCTCCAAATGAATATAAGAGCTTATTGTTTGACATAAGAATGGATCACAAAAAGTTTCAGCATTTGGATCATATGCTTACAGGAAAGATTTTAATGGAGGAAATTGCGGAGGACTTTGAAATTTTAAATATGTTGATCTCAACCTGTGAGAATCGTTCTCTTGTTTTTTATGCAGGTCACCTTGAAATGCGAGTCCTGGTGAAGGAAATGACCAGTTATGATTTACCCACGGCCGACCAATGGAACTATGTGGATAAATATGGAAGGACAAGATATTCTGTCCATTCATAGATACATTCAGAATTTTTACCAAGTGGCAAAAATGATGCTTTTATTTTAAAAATTTGGAATATTGTTTAAAGACAGTTATCTTTCGAGTTAAGACATTTTCAGTTATTCGTTAAAAGAAGCAGTTATGTCAAGCTTCTTTCGAATTCTGTATAAAAGACAATGAGAGTCATTTTTGAAAGGGTTGGAAACTCTTTGAGAGACAATAATTTTTGAAGTCAAATTCTGATAGAATAATAAAAGGCCGTATAGTGGTAGAATAATAAAAGGTTGTATAGTGGAAATACCTATCTTTTGAGACCAGAGATTCATGTGTTAATCATTTTTACAGTTTGTTCTTTCCCTTATCTCTATATGTGCATGTTTACTTTCTTTGTTATATCTTCCATTATGTTTTTCTTCTATACTTAAATGAACGTTTGAAATAAATCGGGATTCATACTGGTTATGGCTCGTTTTATCGCATTTAAGTATCCATTATTTCTCCAAAGTTGACAATGGATTCATCCTAGTTAGATGCCTGTTGTTGATGGACTGTCATTATTTCTTTCTATACCACCTGGAAAATCAAATTGACTGTGATATGGTTTCTATCTTGCCTCTATGGAAATCTGTTTGGTATAAATCTCTTGCTGGCACATTAAATATTTGAAAGTTGACTCCATACCCAATGTTTCTTGTTTCCTTTTCAACCAAGTAAATCCTTTTTTGAGAAATTTTGAGCGTATTTCTATATATTTTTAGCCTTTATATATATCTTGTGAGAGAGCCCTCTCTGGTGGAAAAAATGGCTAAGTTTTCTACCTAAAGTTTGGTTTGAAATAATTATTCGTTTACAACCAGGATAAAATCTAAGTGCTAACATTTTGGTGGCATTGCCAGGGACGAACGTGAAATTTTCCCTAGGAGAAACGACAGAGCAAGGTCAAATTTTTTGGGCAAGGAAATTTGAAGTTTTTAAAAGTTGGTTGTAGATATTGCCCCATCGACTTCACTTGTGAAAAAATTTTCAAGGTTTTTTGAAGGTATTCAGAAATAGACATTGTGGCTACAAGAAGAAATCCCGGTTCACAGTTCTTCTCAGTCGTGGATAATCCAGAAAAGCTCCTCAAGACGGATAAAGGCAAAGGGAAGAAAAAAGAAGGTATTCCTCAGTTTTCGAATATATTCCCTTCTTTTCAAGAAAATCTATTTGAGGAAGAAAATATTGGTTCAAGTGAAAAAGTTTTGCTTAGAACTAAATCAGATTCTGATTTGAAAGAAACAAAGGTTGACCCAAAAAGTTTGTGGGACTATTCTTTAAAATCTGTCTGGGAAAACTTGCAAAAATCTGAAAGGGCTAGTTCCAAAATATCCAAGGCCCAAAGAATACCTGTGCAAAGTCATAAATTTATAAAACAACAGGTAGTGATCGTTCCACCTTATAATCCACCACCCATGGCTGCTAGATTTGCCCCATTGGTTTTGCCCGCTGCTTTACACGATTTGCCTCAAAATTATGGACAGAGAATTGTTACTTTTGATAATGATGGTAATTATACAACACCACAACATGTGAATAACTTTAGTGATTTCATTGATTTAGAAGAAGTGGATCATGATGATGCAAAAATGAGGTTGTTTGCCCAAAGCTTGTGAGGTGAAGTCAAAAAATGGTTCAGAGCTTTAGCTGTAGGATCAATTGCTAATTATGATTCTTTCACAACTCTTTTTATCGAAAGATGGGAAGACCAGAAAAATCCTTCACAGATGTTGACATAGTATAACAATCTGAAGAAAGGAGGTTTTGATTCGGTTCAAGAATTCTCTGCCAGATTTATGAAAGTTTATAACTCTATCTCTGTAGACATAAAACCTACAGTAGGAGCATCTAAGTTACATTATGAAGATGCTTTTGAAGGTGATTTTTCATGCACATTAAGAGAAAGAAGATCTACCACTTTGTCAATAATGATAAAAGATACGGTGGAAGTTGAAGCTAATATGATGGCTTTTGGAAAGATGCGGCATAGAGATACAGACCGAAAGAAAAGTAAAGAAGATAATCAAAATACAGCTTCTTCTTCTTCCACAGATGTAAAATTTGAAGCAATGATGAAAACTATGGAGAAGTTGTTAGACAGGTTAGTGGTGGATAACAAATCTCCAAATAAAGAACAAACAGAACCTGAAATCAGAAACCCTAATTTTAGGAGACCCTTTGTCCCACGCATAAGGCCAAGAGATCAGAGGAACCCCAGGAATGTAGAAGAAGATCCAGTCAGACCTCCTTTCCCTGAAAATTATATCATTGGGGAAGCTAAAGCTGAGATGGCTGAGAGTGATATTCACCATTGTGGCAGTTTTGATTCAGAAGTCTATCTGACTAAACATGAACATGATATGTTCGTTGTAGAAGGAGAATGTTGTAATTTGGAGATAGAAACTTATCAATACCGGATTGGTTACCAAAGTGCTATAAACGATCTTCAAAGAAAGATAAATCTGAGAAACAAAAACGTTATAATAGACAAAGGAAAAGAGTCAATGGGAAAATCAAAAGGATCTACAGATAAATCCTCCACCAGTCAGAATGAATAGAAAACGAGAAGAGAAGAAAACGAAGATGTGCCAAAAGGGATTTCAGATAACAAGAAAGATTCAGTGAAAGAAGGTGATAAAAATTTGGTTCCTTTCAATATACAGAGTGAAATGTTCAAAGTCAAGATTTCTGTACCTTTCAATTAGATATTAAAGAATAAAGAATACAAGGAACAAATTTTTAAGATGATGCAAGTAGAAAATCGAGTGGAAATAGGTACTTTGGAATTAGATGATGATACTCCTAATATTTGCTTGGGTTCAAGAATGGAAGATAATAGTTTTGGGGAAAATTCTCCTTTCTATGTAGATTTGAACGTTCATGATAAAGTTGTGCATAATTGTATGTTAGCCTCGGGATCTTCTCATAACCTGTTGCCGAAACTTGTATTTGAATCTTTGGGGTTGGAAATCACAAGACCATATGATGACCTATTTTCTTTTGATTCAAGGAATGTCAAATATTTAGGGTTGATTAAATATTTGACAGTCAATCTCAATAAAATACCAGTCAAAAGTATTCTCATGGATGTGGTGGTTGCTGATATTCTAGCAAAATTTTGTATGCTATTGTCTAGATCATGGGCCTCGAAGTTAAAAGGAGCTTTGCAGATGGATATGTCTTTTGGGACTATTCCAGTGTTGGGGGTACACAGAAGATTATATTCTGAAAAAATGGTTGCTTATTTGGTAAGTGACTTAAAAGAACCTGAAAAGCATTCTATATATGCAATAGACAAAGATTTGGGGTCATGTATTTTGTGCAATGATGCTGAATCCAAAGAAAAGATGGATTTAATTGAACCTAAAGAAAATGAAAAAGAAAGACTGTTAAGATAAAAAATTAGAAAAGAAGGAACTTGGACAATGCACTTTGATGGAGCTAGGAGCATAGAAGGAGCTAGTGCGGGAGTATGGATAATCACACCTGATTAAGAATTCTTGATGTTTTCTTATCAATTGAATTTTGAATGTACAAACAATGTTGTAGAATATGAAGCTTTGATTCTGGGGTTAAATGTATTGAGAGATTTAAAAGCAAAAAAAATTGAAGTGTTTGGAGATTCTGAATTGGTAATAAATCAGGTAAAAGCTATTTATCAGACCAAACATCCTAAAATGAGGACATATATGAATGAAGTGTGGGATTTATTGGGAAATGTTTTCAACAAAGATGATGTTGTTTCAATTCCTAGAGTTAATAACACCGTAGCAGATTCTTTGGCCACCGCGGGAGCTGCGTTCAAAACCCGTATCTTTTCTAAAAAGAAATATGATATTGAGGTCATACACAGATCATCTATCCCAGACAATATCAAACACTAGCAGGTTTTTGAAGATGATCAACAGATTAAACACTTTTTAGAGATGACAGATGAATTCAATTACAGGTCTATTGATGCAGAAGATGCTGAAGCTGGTCCAGATGAAAAAGATTCCCCTGAAGAAACAGAAAAGTTCAAGCAAAGGATTGGAGGTAAAGATATAATTCAGCTGAAAAATAACGTTATCCCATGAGGCTTGATTCCTTTAGAAAAATTGTTTGATAAAAATGACGTGGTGAAAAATCCAAAAGTAGAACCTAAACCTGAGGATGTAAAAGATTACAATTTAGGTTCTGAAGAAGATCCCAAATTGGTAAAGCTTTCAAGGAAACTACCAAGAAAGGAAGAGAATAAAAGTGTGGAAGTGATGAAAATATTTTCAGATGTTTTCACCTGGAGTTATGAAGACCTGAAAGAATATGATGTTTCTGTTATACAGCATACAATTGCTATCAAACCTGATGAAAAGCCTTTTAAACAGAAGTTGATCAGAATAAATCCCAAGTTGCTTCCAGTAATAGAAAAAGAAGTGAGAAAGTTGTTTGATGCTAAGATAATCATGTCCTTGAGATTTTCTAAGTGGTTGGCTAACCTAGTACCAGTAAGGAAAAAGAATGGTGAAATAAGGTTGTGCGTAGACTTTAGGAATTTGAACAAAGTCTCTTTGAAAGATTCTTTGGCCACTGCAGGAGCTGCGTTCAAAAACCCTATCTTTTCTAAAAAGAAATATGATATTGAGGTCATACACAGACCATCTATCCCAGACAATATCAAACACTGGCAGGTTTTTGAAGATGGTCAACAGATTAAACGCTTTTTAGAGATGATAGATGAATTCAATTACAGGTCTATTGATGCAAAAGATGCTGAAGCTGGTCCAGATGAAAAAGATTCCCTTAAAGAAATAGAAAATTTCAAGCAAAGGATTGGAGGTAAAGATATAATTCAGCTGAAAAATAACGTTATCCCTAGAGGCTTGATTCCTTTAGAAAAATTGTTTGATAAAAATGATGTGGTGAAAAATCCAAAAATAGAACCTAAACCTGAGGATGTAAAAGATTACAATTTAGGTTCTAAAGAAGATCCCAAATTGGTAAAGCTTTCAAGCAAACTACCAAGAAAGGAAGAGAATAAAAGTGTGGAAGTGATGAAAAGATTTTCAGATGTTTTCGCCTGGAGTTATGAAGACCTGAAAGAATATGATGTTTCTGTTATACAACATACAATTTCTATCAAACCTGATGAAAATCCTTTTAAACAGAAGTTGATCAGAATAAATCCCAAGTTGCTTCCAGTAATAGAAAAAGAAGCGAGAAAGTTGTTTGAGGCTAAGATAATCGTGTCCTTGAGATTTTCTAAGTGGTTGGCTAACCTAGTACCAGTAAGGAAAAAGAATGGTGAAATAAGGTTGTGCGTAGACTTTAGAAATTTGAACAAAGTATCTTTGAAAGATAATTATCCACTCCCGAAAATGGATCATATTTTGCAGAAAGTTGTAGGAGCTAAAAGAATTTCTATGTTATATGGTTTCTCAGGTTACAATCAAATTAAAGTTCATCCAGAAGATCAGGAGAAAACTGCTTTTACTACTCCATGGGGAACGTTTATGTATGCCAAAATTCCATTTGGTTTGATGAACACAAGGGCAACCTTTCAGATTGCCATGGACATTGCATTTGTAGATGAAAGAGACAAATTTGTGGTAGTATACATGGATGATATCACTGTATATTCAAAGAATGCTGTTGATCACTGGAAACATCTGGAAAGAGTTTTTTTGAAATGTAGAAGATTTGGGATCTCCTTAAATCCAAAGAAATCTCATTTTTGCATGGAAGAAGGAAGATTGTTGGGACACATCATATCAGAGGAAGGCATCAAGATTGACCCAGAGAGAGTATCTGCCATAGAGAAGGTCGGGATCCTTAGAATTAAGAAGGAAATTCAGTCATTTATTGGAAGGGTAAATTGGTTAACAAGGTTCATTCCTAGTTTTGCTGAGATTTTGAGAAACGTATCTGAAATGCTAAGAAAAGACAAGGAAATTAAATGGACTGAAGAAGCAAGACAATCTTTTCATGATATTAAAAGGGCATTGACTGAAGCACCAGTGTTAATTAGTCTAGATTATTCAAAGGATTTCATTATGTTTACTTATGCATCAGAACACACAGTAGCTGAAGTATTGTTACAAAAGAACCAACCAGGTGTGGAACAACCAATTGCATTTTTCAGTAAGATTCTGAGGGTTGCAAAATTAAAATATAACATTATGGAGAAACAAGCTTATGCTTTAGTTAAAGCATTGAATGATTTCAGGATATACATATTGCACTCTCATATAATAGCACATGTTCGATCAGCAGCAATGAAATATATTATTACCCAGCTAGATCCTGAAGGAAAAAGAGCAAAGTGGATAGCAGTATTATTGGAATATGATCTCGACATTAAACCTACAAAACCGATAAAAGGCCAAGGTCTGGCTAAAATGATGATGGAAACAAATTGGGATTCTCTAGGTATGAATTTTCTTTTCGAAATTTCAAAAGAAGTTGTTCCAAATTTACAAGTATTTGAAGATTTCTCTTTATCTCCCTGGTACGCAGACATTGTGTATGCTCTGCAAAATCTCCAAGCACCTGCAAATATGGAAAAAACCAGAGCACGATCAGTGAAGTTGAAAACAACCAAGTTCTGCATATTAGATGGGAATTTATTTTGGAAAGATCCAGGAGGTATTCTATTGAATTTTCTATTAGAGAATGAAGCGCAACATATTATGGGGGAATTTCAAAAAGACATGTGTGGAGGACATCATTCATGGAAGGCTACAGTGAACAAGATTCTTAGAGCTGGTTTTTATTGGCCCAGTATGTATTCAGATGTATATAAAGAAGTGACCAAATGTCATGAATGTTAAATTTTTGATGGGAAAAGAGAATTATTACCATTTCCTTTGAAACCTATTTCAGTTGAAGCACCTTTTCAACAGTGGGGGTTATATTTCATTGGTGAAATTAACCCAAATTCCTCAGGGCAGTATAAGTGGATTCTAACTGCTACAGATTACTTCACGAAATGGATTGAGGCCATTCCGATAAGAAACGCCACAGAAACAGTGATAATGAACTTTTTAGAAGAAAACATCTTATCCAAGTTTGGTTGTCCTAAAATGATAGTGATAGATAATGCTCTAGCGTTCAAATAAAAAAAGATGATAAATTTTTGTCACAAATATCACATACATTTAAATCATTCCACTGCTTATTATCCACAAGGAAATGGGTTGGATGAATCTTCAAATAAAATTTTAGTGAGGATCATAAAGAAGTTACTAGAAGATAAGAAGAGGGCTTGGCACAATAAATTAAAATATCCTTTGTGGGCAGATAGAATCAGTACAAAAAGAGCAATTGGTACTTCGCCTTTCTAGTTGGTGTATGGCACAGAGGTAATTTTTCCTATTTCTTTGAGTTTTCCAGTTATGAAATTGTTACAAGAAGTCGAAGAAGAACCAAATCATATGCAGAGGAGAATAAATCAAATGATAGAATTACATGAAGTTAGAGAAAAGGAATACAACAAAACCCAAATGCATCAGGAGAAAATGAAAAAAAAAAATTGATAGAAAGGTTAAAGAAAAGAATTTTCAGGTAAGTGATTTAGTTTTGAAGTGGGACTCTAGAAATGAAGATCACCATGGGAAGTTTGAGCATTTGTGGAAAGGTCCATATATTGTAGCTGGATACCAAGGAGAAAATGCATTTACCCTAAAAAATTGCAATGGAGAATTCTTTCCTGGAGGACCAGTAAATGGTAGACACCTCAAACATTATCTCTCTTAAAAGGATAGAGGTGAAAGAGAATTTTGTACAGTGTAAATATTTTCCTTCATCATGTAGGAAAAAAAAAAAAAATGATGATATGAACCTTGATTTGAAGAAAAGTTTGAATGCAGCCCAATGGATCAGACACTTGGTCTACGATGTTCTTTGATACCTCACGGGAAGGATAGCATCCCCAATTGGAGCAAGTTATTGACACTATATTTGAAATACTCAAACCCTGAAAGATTTGTCAAAAATATCCTAAAGAAGTAAATTTACTACGGATGGGTTGAAATGAAGGGTTGTAATACAAAATCAACAAAGAAAAAACCTACATGTGCAATAGTCCGAAAGTAATTATTGAAAAGGTTAAATCTTAGTGAAGTTTCAACGGCGGAGATGACGAAAATCAAGATCAACGGTTATCATGGATTCCCGCACTGCCCAAAAGATCGTTTGCAAACAATGGTGAGTGGTTGCGGACATAATACCATTGGAGTACGTGTCGCATTCTTATTGTTCCGCATCAACATAATAGTGGTATAACAAACCACTACAGCACCATGCAGAACCACCAAAGGATAATACAGGGTAAACGCGGGCCATAGCACATGGAAGATGTAGAAGACACAAGGGAATACGCCATATGTTGACATAAATCAGAGGGACGATATACATTGGCACAAAATCTAAGGACACGATTCATCCGCATCACGGGAAGTGCACACTCAATAGAGGAAAGAGTGGTCGCGGTAATTAAACCACTCTAACAGGTGTCAGAAAATGGTTGATCCGCACACAGTAAAAACCGGAGAAGAAAACCATTATTGGGATCTTGGATACCACCATAGGAAATAAAGAGGCGCAAGATCTAACGGCTCAAATAGAAAAGCTTGTCATCCACGGTTGGATATAAAGTACATTCGGAAAGCTGCCAGAAAGTTAAGAAAAAGGGCTTACATAAAACAAAATGGTTTTCAAATTACGACATTTTGTCTATGTGTCACTATTCCTAGAAGCTCTGAATACTGGTGGAGATCAGCAATTGCGACAGAAGGATAAAGACGTGTCTGTACAGGTAGGGTCTAGTGACCTGGCCCACATTTTTTAATGGAAATTTGTTTGTAGAAACGATTTAAATGGAAACTGTGCATGATATAGATGTTTTTAAAGCTAAAGAATCCCTAGAAGATAGAGATGGGAACATTTATGATACCCTAATCAGGTTACCAGTCGCCGAAGTTAAGCTTAAGTTGTCTAAGTTATTAGAAGAAGGTATAGACATACACAAAGTCCACCAGTCATCCTCGATAGCCTTCTGCCCGGACCAAATCCCATATTTTCTAGAATTTGTGTCATGGTGTGCTGAGAATAATTCCAGAGAAGAAAGAACTGTTTTAGACTGTCGAAAAACTAGAGTCGTTTGCAAGATAGAGCCTACCATAATAATTAAAGCCCTAGAAATAGAATTTTCCCAAACCCTTGAGTCTGAAATTTTTTCTGAAACTTCTATTATTGAATATTATCATAAAACCCTTCAAGATGATAGAGAAAAGTTTTTGTCTAGGTGTCTTAAACTAGAAACAAACATTTCAGATATCCATTACCCTATAGATACCACTTTATTTGATGAAAATACCTAGCTGGTTCTGACATTGTTGGCTTTAATCCTAGGGTTCCATACAAACATGTATGTAACTGAGTTTCAGTTAAGCCTTTTGTATAAAATGAGTACAATTCAGTCACGGATTGATGAAAATCAAATTCCTCGACTTAAATTTGAAGAATTCTTGACTGAGAAGATTCATGACCAGATGGTCAATTTCCCTACTCTGAGGCATTTCAGATTTCAGTCTTTTTTGATGAAAATGATCATGGTGGCCAGTCATGCAGAATTACAATTCCCTGAGATCATTTTCACAAAGTTATTAGAAAATAACATGTTTAATTACATAAATTATATGCTATCTAAGATTTACAGAATGATTTTTGGTGAAAGATTGCCTAGAGTATTACCAGAAATGCAAGCATGTATGCAATTAATTGCAGAATACACTGTAGGAGATTGGTTCTTGTCAAAGGATAGTACAGTGATTAGGTTATATGGTTTCAAACATAAACCCTATGTTTTACCAGCATTTCTTACCTTAAGGGTTTTCGCTTTGGAGTTCCTTAGACAGAAGTTAATTGTTGAGGATAATAATTTCTTGCTTTTCAAACAACCAACAGATATCAAGTATCCGTTCACACTTGGCCCATTCATAGTGAAGAATAAAAACGTTGCTATTTATATAGAAAAATTATTGAAAGATATGGGTTTTGAGACAAACATGGCTATTGAATATGATCCATTAAACATAATATCAAAACGGAGAGTGGATCATCGCATCAAAGCGTTGAATCATCAGATGATTGAGGGAATGTTTGACAGAGCAAATTGGTTGGATTAAAAGGAAGAAATCATTCCAGATTCTCATAATAAAGAAATGATATTGACAGATGCAACAACAGAGGCAGAAAGCACGATGAATACTGCAATGGTAGGGTTTAAAAGGCTCATACAAGATGTAGTGAACATTGAAAGTGAAGAAGCAAAAAAAGGGAAAAAATATAAAATGGATGAGCAACAAGAATTAATGGCAGTTTCAGAAGAGGAAGGAAGAACCGAAGTCAAAATACCAGAGGTCATGGTAAAGGAGTACAGTATTAAAGAATCCCCAGTGGAAGATGATGTAAATAAACCACACAGTCTCATGGATGTATTTAATGAACATAGTCAAAATAAACAGGAATCCTCTCGACAAACCAGTCAGTTATTTCCAAGGGTTAGAAATATATCCAACACTGAAGTCAATTTGTTTACTAGTAGAAATGTCAAAGAAAATTCTTTAAAATTTTCAGTTGTTACTAAAGATAAGATCTCAGAGATGAAAGTGAATCTGAAAAAAATAATGCCCCAGATAAAATTTTATTACACAGACAAGCAAGAGAGGTTATATATTCAGATTATTTGGGAGCGATCTTAAAGGCAGACAAGTTGAAAATTTTAGTAGATAAATTAAATAACTAGTTGAGACAAGAAAAAACAGAAAATAAGTCTCGACAACAGCAAATAAAAAGATTACTAACAGATTTGATAAACAAAGAGGTAGATGTAGCAGCAAATTTACTCAAAGAAAAGGATGATAGAATTCAAATGTTAAGGCGAAAGTTGAAAATCCCAGACACTTTGCTTATCCAAGGAGCCGCACTAACAGTACTGGAAAAAGAAAAAGAAGAGCTGTCAAATGAAGTAAAAGATATTACTGCAAAAATGTTGAAGCTCACCGAGGAAAAAGTTCATTGGGAAAAAGATAAAATTGGTTTGGAAGAGCAATTGGAAGAAATAAAGAAAAAATTAGTAGAATTAGGTCAGCAACAGGTACATGCAGATACAGATGAAGATAAAGCTGGATTGGACAATCTGTTACAAGCCATGTCCCAGGTAAGTTTGAAAGATGTAAAAATTAAAGAATTGAAAATGGGAGTACAGAATCTAAAAGAAGAAAATGAGACAAAAGATAAGGAAATTAAAACTTTGCAAATAACGAATCAGGAATTAACTGATAATAATAAAGGTTTGGCAGCTCATGTAACAGGATAGGCTGCAATGCAAGATTGCAAACATATGGTATGGGATCAAAATATAAAGGAAGTTGAAAAATTAAGACCTTATCTTGATTATATGAGAATCAAAGAAAAAGTGGCCAAAGACGCCTTTGAGAGTTGCAGAGCAGTCAGAGAGAATTTAAACAGAAAGCCAAAAGAAATAGCACAGAGGGCAATAAATTTCTTAAACAGTTTAACTGAAGTAGATTTGACAACAATGAATATAATGAATAGAATTTTATTCATTACATGGGCCAGAAGAATCTTGGGAAAATATTCACATGTAAAAAAATATTAAAGCTAACGCTGGAGATATACGAGAGGAAGTAATAAAGTTTAAGAAGTGATTTGAAAAATTAATAAACAAAGGATTCCCTGCTTTTTGGGATGAAAAGAATGAATTGATTCCTCCAAATGAATATAAGAGCTTATTGTTTGACATAAGAATGGATCACAAAAAGTTTCAGCATTTGGATCATATGCTTACAGGAAAGATTTTAATGGAGAAAATTGCGGAGGACTTTGAAATTTTAAATATGTTGATCTCAACCTGTGAGAATCTTCATCTTGTTTTTTATGCAGGTCACCTTGAAATGCGAGTCCTGGTGAAGGAAATGACCAGTTATGATTTACCCACGGCCGACGAATGGAACTATGTGGATAAATATGGAAGGACAAGATATTCTGTCCATTCATAGATACATTCATAATTTTTGTCAAGTGGCAAAAATGATGCTTTTATTTTAAAAATTTGTAATATTGTTTAAAGACAGTTATCTATTGTTTAAAGACAGTTATCTTTCGAGTTAAGACATTTTTCAGTTATTAGTTAAAAGAAACAGTTATGTCAAGCTTCTTTTGAATTCTGTATAAAAGACAATGAGAGTCATTTCTCAAAGGGTTGGAAACTCTTCGAGAGACAATAATTTTTGAAGTCAAATTCTGATAGAATAATAAAAGGCCATATAGTGGAAATACCTATCTTTTGAGACCAGAGATTCATCCTAGTTAGATGCCTGTTGTTGATGGACCGTCATTATTTCTTTCTATAACACCTGCAAAATCAAATTGACTGTGATATGGTTGCTATCTTGCCTCTGTGGAAATCTGTTTGGTATAAATCTCTTGCTGGCACAGTAAATATTTGAAAGTTGACTCCATACCCAATGTTTCTTGTTTCCTTTTCAATCAAGTAAATCGTTTTTTGAGAAATTCTGAGCGTATTTCTATATATATTTTAGCCTTTATATATATCTTGTGAGAGAGCCCTCTCTGGTGGAAAAAATGGCTATGTTTTCTATCTAAAATTTGGCTTGAAATAAGTTACCTTAGGTGTTATTCTTTTACAACCTGGATAAAATCTAAGTGCTAACATTTTGGCGCCGTTGTCGGTGACGAAAGTAAAATTTTCCCTAGGAGAAACGATAGAGAAAGGTCAATTTTTTTGGGCAAGGAAATTTGAAGTTTTTGAAAGTTGGTTGCAGATATTGCCGTTGCGACTTCACTTGTGAAAATTTTTTCAAGGTTTTTTGAAGGTATTCAGAAATAGACATTGTGGCTACAAGAAGAAATCTCGGTTCACAGTTCTTCTCAGGCATGGATAATCCAGAAAAGCTCCTCAAGACGGATAAAGTCAAAGGGAAGAAAAAAGAAGGTATTCCTCAGTTTTCGAATATATTCCCTTCTTTTCAAGAAAATCTATTTGAGGAAGAAAATATTGGTTCAAGTGAAAAAGTTTTGCTTAGAACTAAATCAGATTCTGATTTGAAAGAAACAAAGGTTGACCCAAAAAGTTTGTGGGACTATTCTTTAAAATCTGTCTGGGAAAACTTGCAAAAATCTGAAAGGGCTAGTTCCAAAATATCCAAGGCCCAAAGAATACTTGTGCAAATTCATAAATTTACAAAACAACAAGCAGTGATCGTTCCACCTTATAATCCACCACCCATGGCTACCAGATTTGCCCCATTGGTTTTGCCCATTGCTTTACACGATTTGCCTCAAAATTATGGACAGAGAATCGTTACTTTTGATAATGATGGTAATTATACAACACAACAACATGTGAATAACTTTAGTGATTTCATTGATTTAGAAGAAGTGGATCATGATGATGCAAAAATGAGGTTGTTTGCCCAAAGCTTGCGAGGCGAAGTCAATAAATGGTTCAGAGCTTTAGCTGCAGGATCAATTGCTAATTATGATGCTTTCACAACTCTTTTTATCTAAAGATGGGAAGACCAGAAAAATCCTTCACAGATGTTGACACAGTATAAAAATATGAAGAAAGGAGGTTTTGAGTCGGTTCAAGAATTCTCTGCCAGATTTATGAAAGTTTATAACTCTATCCATGTAGACATAAAACCTCCAGTAGGAGCAGCCAAGTTACATTATGAAGATGCTTTTGAAGGTGATTTTTCATGCACATTAAGAGAAAGAAGATCTACCACTTTTGCAATAATGATGAAAGATGCGGTGGAAGTTGAAGCTAATATGATGGCTTTTGGAAAGATGCGGCATAGAGATACAGACCGAAAGAAATGTAAAGAAGATAATCAAAATACAGCTTCTTCTTCTTCCACAGATGTAAAATTTGAAGCAATGATGAAAACTATGGAGAAGTTGTTAGAGAGGTTAGTGGTGGATAACAAAGCTTCGAATAAAGAACAGATAGAACCTGAAATCGGAAACCCTAATTTTAGGAGACCCTTTGTCCCACCCATAAGGCCAAGAGATCAGAGGAAACCAAGGAATGCAGAATAAGATCCAGTTAGACCTCCTTTCCCTGAAAATTATATCGTTGAGGAAGCTAAAGCTGAGATGGCTGAGAGTGATATTCACCATTGTGGTAGTTTTGATTCAGAAGTCTATCAGACTAAACATGAACATGATATGTTCCTTGCAGAAGGAGAATGTTGTAATTTGTAGACAAAAACTGATCAATACCAGATTGGTTACCAAAGTGCTATAAATGATCTTCAAAGAAAGATAAATATGAGAAACAGAGACGTTATAATAGACAAAGGAAAAGAGTCAATGGGCAAATCAAAAGGATCTACAGATAAATCCTCCACCAGTCAGAATGAATAGAAAACGAGAAGAAAAGAAAACGAAGATGTGCCAAAAGGGATTTCAGATAACAAGAAAGATTCAATGAAAGAAGGTGATAAAAATTTGGTTCCTTTCAATATACAGAGTGAAATGTCCAAAGTCAAGATTTCCGTACCTTTCAATTAGATATTAAAGAATAAAGAATACAAGGAACAAATTTTTAAGATGATGCAAGTAGAAAATCTAGTGGAAATAGATACTTTGGAATTAGATGATGATACTCCTAATATTTGCTTGGGTTCAAGAATGGAAGATAATAGTTTTGGAGAAATTTCTCCTTTCTATGTAGATTTGAACGTTCATGATAAAGTTGTGCATAATTGTATGTTAGACTCGGGATCTTCTCATAACCTGATGCTGAAACTTGTATTTGAATCTTTGGGGTTGGAAATCACAAGACCATATGATGACCTATTTTCTTTTGATTCAAGGAAAGTGAAATGTTTAGGGTTGATTAAATATTTGACAGTAAATCTCAATAAAATACCAGTCAAAGGTATTCTCATGGATGTGGTGGTTGCTGATATTCTAGCAAAATTTGGTATGCTATTGTCTAGATCATGGGCCTCGAAGTTAAAAGGAACTTTGCAGATGGATATGTCTTTTGGTACCATTCTAGTGTTGGGGGTACACAGAAGATTATATCCTGAAAAAATGGTTGCTTATTTGGTAAGTGACTTAAAAGAACTTGAAAAGCATGCTATATATGCAGTAGACACAGATTTGGGGTCATGTATTATGTACAATGATGCTGAATCCAAAGAAAAGATGTATTTAATCGAACCTAAAGAAAATGAAAAAGAAAGACTGTTAAGAGAAAAAAATAGAAAAGAAGGAACTTGGACAATGCACTTTGATGGAGCTAGTAGCATAGAAAGAGCTAGTGTGGGAGTATGGATAATCACACCTGATCGAGAATTCTTGATGTTTTCTTATCAATTGAAATTTGAATGTACAAACAATGTTGCAGAATATGAAGCTTTGATTATGGGGTTGAATGTATTGAGAGATTTAAAAGCAAAAAGAATTGAAGTGTTTGGAGATTCTGAATTGGTAATAAATCAGGTAAAAGCTATTTATCAGACCAAACATCCTAAAATGAGGACATATACGAATGAAGTGTGGGATTTATTGGGAAAATTTTTCGATGAACATGATGTTGTTTCAATTTCCAGAGTTAATAACACCGTAGCAGATTCTTTGGCCACTGCGGGAGCTGTGTTCAAAACCCGTATCTTTTCTAAAAAGAAATATGATATTGAGGTCATACACAGATCATCTATCCCAGACAATATCAAACACTGGTAGGTTTTTGAAGATGATCAACATATTAAATGCTTTTTAGACATGACAGATGAATTCAATTACAGGTCTATTGATGCAGAAGATGCTGAAGCTAGTCCAGATGAAAAAGATTCCCCTGAAGAAACAGAAAAGTTCAAGCAAAGGATTGGAGGTAAAGATATAATTCAGCTGAAAAATAACGTTATCCCATGAGGCTTGATTCCTTTAGAAAAATTGTTTGATAAAAATGACATGGTGAAAAATCCAAAAGTAGAACCTAAACCTGAGGATGTAAAAGATTACAATTTAGGTTCTAAAGAAGATCCCAAATTGGTAAAGCTTTCAAAGAAACTACCAAGAAAGGAAGAGAATAAAAGTGTGGAAGTGATGAAAATATTTTCAGATGTTTTCACCTGGAGTTATGAAGACCTGGAAGAATATGATGTTTCTGTTACATAGCATACAATTCCTATCAAACCTGATGAAAAGCCTTTTAAACAGAAGTTGAGAAGAATAAATCCCAAGTTGCTTGCAGTAATAGAAAAAGAAGTGAGAAAGCTGTTTGATGCTAAGATAATCGTGTCCTTGAGATTTTCTAAGTGGTCGGCTAACCTAGTACCTGTAAGGAAAAATAATGGCGAAATAAGGTTGTGCGTAGACTTTAGAAATTTGAACAAAGTCTCTTTGAAACATAATTATCCACTGCCGAAAATGGATCATATTTTGCAGAAAGTTGTAGGAGCTGAAAGAATTTCTATGTTAGATGGTTTCTCAGGTTACAATCAAATTAAAGTTCATCCAGAAGATCAGGAGAAAACTGCTTTTACTACTCCATGGGGAACATTTATGTATGCCAAAATGCCATTTGGTTTGATGAACGCAGGGGCAAACTTTCAGAAAGCCATGGACATTGCATTTGTAGATGAAAGAGACAAATTTGTGGTAGTATACATGTACGATATCACTGTATATTCAAAGAATGCTGCTGATCACTGGAAACATCTGGAAAGAGTTTTTTTGAAATGTAGAAGATTTGGGATCTCCTTAAATCCAAAGAAATCTCATGTTTGCATGGAAGAAGGAAGATTGTTGGGACACATCATATCAAAGGAAGGCATTAAGATTGACCCAGAGAGAGTATCTTCCATACAGAAGGTCGGGATCCCTAGAATTAAGAAGGAAATTCAGTCATTTATTGGAAGGGTAAATTGGTTAAGAAGGTTCATTCCTAGTTTTGCTGAGATTTTGAGAAACATATCTGAAATGCTAAGAAAAGACAAGGAAATTAAATGGACTGAAGAAGCAAGACAATCTTTTGATGATATTAAAATGGAATTGACTGAAGCACCAGTGTTAATTAGTCCAGATTATTCAAAGGATTTCATTATGTTTACTTATGCATCAGAGCACACGGTAAATGGAGTATTGTTACAAAAGAACCAAGAAGGCGTGGAACAGCCAATTGCATTTTTCAGTAAGATTCTGAGGGATGCAGAATTAAAATATAACATTATGGAGAAACAAGCTTATGCTTTAGTGAAAGCATTGAAGGATTTGAGGATATACATATTGCACTCTCATATAATAGCACATGTTCCATCAACAACAGTGAAAGATATTCTTACCCAGCCAGATCCTGAAGGAAAAAGAGCAAAGTGGATAGTAGTATTATTGGAATATGATCTTGACATTAAACCTACAAAGCTGATAAAAGGCCAATGTCTGGCTAAAATGATGACAAAAACAAATTGGGATTCTCTAGGTATGAATTTTCTTTCCGAAATTTCAAAAGAAGCTATTCCAAATTTACAAGTATTTGAAGATTTCTCTTTATCTCCCTGGTACGCAGACATTGTGTATGTTCTGCAAAATCTCCAAGCACCTGCAAATATGGAAAAAACCAGAGCAAGATCAGTGAAGTTGAAAGCAGCCAAGTTCTGCATATTAGATGGGAATTTATTCTGGAAAGATCCAGGAGGTATTCTGTTGAATTGTCTATTAGAGAATGAAGCGCAGCATATTATGGGGGAATTTCATAAAGGCATGTGTGGAGGACAGCATTCATGGAAGGCTACAGTGAACAAGATTCTTAGAGCTGGTTTTTATTGGCCCATCATATATTCGGATGTATATAAAGAAGTGACCAAATGTCATGAATGTTAAATTTTTGATGGGAAAAGAGAATTATTACCATTTCCTTTGAAACCTATTTTAGTGTAAGCACCTTTTCAACAGTGGGGGTTAGATTTCATTGGCTAAATTAACCCAAATTCCTCAGGGCAGCATAAGTGGATTCTAACTGCTACAGATTACTTCACGAAATGGATTGAGGCCATTCCGACAAGAAACGCCACAGAAACAGTGATAATGAACTTTTTAGAAGAAAACATCTTATCCAGGTTTTGTTGTCCTAAAATGATAGTGACAGATAATGCTCCAGCGTTCAAATAAAAAAAGATGATAAATTTTTGTCACAAATATCACATACATTTAAATCATTCCACTGCTTATTATCCGCAAGGAAATGGGTTGGCTGACTCTTCAAATAAAAGTTTAGTGAGGATCATAAAGAAGTTACTAGAAGATAAGAAGAGGGCTTGGCACAATAAATTAAAATATGCTTTGTGGGCAGATAGAATCAGTACAAAAAGAGCAATTGGCACTTCGCCTTTCCAGTTGGTGTATGGCACAGAGGTAATTTTTCCTATTTCTTTGGGTTTTCCAGTTATGAAATTGTTACAAGAAGTCGAAGAAGAACCAAATCATATGCAAAGAAGAATAAATCAAATGATAGAATTACATGAAGTTAGAGAAAAGGAATACAACAAAACCCAAATGCATCAGGAGAAAATGAAAAAAAAAATTGACAGAAAGGTTAAAGAAAAGAATTTTCAGATAAATGATTTAGTTTTGAAGTGGGACTCTAGAAATGAAGATCACCATGGGAAGTTTGAGCATTTGTGGAAATGTCCATATATTGTTGCTGGATACCAAGGAGAAAATGCATTTACCTTAAAAAATTGCAATGGGGAATTCTTTCCTGGAGGACCAATAAATGGTAGACACCTCAAACATTATCTCTCTTAGAAGGATAGAGGTGAAAGAGAACTTTGTACAGTGTAAATATTTTCCTTCATCATGTAGTAAAATCAAAAATAAAAAAAAATAATGATGATATGAACCTTGATTTGAAGAAAAGTTTGAATGCAACCCAATGGATCAGGCACTTGGTCTACGATGTTGTTTGCTACCTCATGGGGAGGATAGCATCCCCAATTGGAGCAAGTTGTTGACACTATATTTGAAATACTCAAACCCTGAAAGATTTGTCAAAAATATCCAAAAGAAGTAAATTTACTATGGATGGGTTGAAATGAAGGGTTGTAATACAAAATCAATAAAGAAAAAACCTACATGTGCAATAGTCAGAAAGTAATTATTGAAAAGGTTAAATCTTAGTGAAGTTTCAACGACGGAGATGATGAAAATCAAGATCAACGGTTATCATGGATTCCCGCACTGCCCAAAAGATCGTTTGCAAACATTGGTGAGTGGTTGCGGACATAATACCGTTGGAGTACGTGTCGCATTCTTATTGTTCCGCATCAATATAATAGTGGTATCACAAACCACTATAGCACCGTGCGGAACCACCAAAGGATAATACGGGGTAAACGCGGGCCATAGCACATGGCGGATGTAGAAGACACAAGGGAATACGCCATATGTTGACATAAATCAGAGGGACGATATATGTTGGCACAAAATCTATGGACAAGATTCACCCGCATCACAGGAAGTGCACACTCAATAGAGGAAAGAGTGGTCGCGGTAATTAAACCACTCTAACAGGTGTCAGAAAATGGTTGATCCGCACACAGTAAAAACCGGAGAAGAAAACCATTATTGGGATCGCGGATACCACCATAGGAAATAAAGGGGAGCAAGATCTAACGGCTCAAATAAAAAAGCTTGTCATCCACAGTTGGATATAAAGTACATTCGGAAAGCTGCCAGAAAGTTAAGAAAAGGGGCTTATATAAAACAAAAGGGTTTTCAAATTACAACATTTTGTCTATGTGTCGCTGTTCCAGGAAGCTCTGAATACTGGTGGAGATCAGCAATTGTGACAGAAGGATAAAGACGTGTCTGTATAGGTAGGGTCTAGTGACCTGGCCGACATTTTTTAACGGAAATTTGTTTATAGAAACGATTTAAATGGAAACTTTGCATGATATAGATGTTTTTAAAGCTAAAGAAGCCCTAGAAGATAGATATGGGGACATTTATGATACCCTAATCAGGTTACCAGTCATTGAAGTTAAGCTTAAGTTTTCTAAGTTATTAGAATAAGGTATAGACATACACAGAGTCCACCAGTCATCCTTGATAGCCTTCTTCCCGGACCAAATCCCATCTTTTCCAGAATTTGTGTCATGGTGTGCTGAGAATAATTCCAGAGAAGAAAGAACTGTTTTAGACAGCCGAAAAACTAGAGTCTTTTGCAAAATAGAGCCTGCCGTCATAATTAAAGCCCTAGAAATAGAATTTTCCTAAACCCTTGAGTCTGAAATTTTTTATGAAACTTCTGTTATTGAATAGTATCATCAAACCCTTCAAGATGATAGAGAAAAGTTTTTGTCTAGGTGTCTTAAATCAGAAACAAACATTTCAGATATCCCTTACCCTATAGATATCACTTTATTTGATGAAAATACCCAGCTGGTTCTGACATTGTTGGCTTTAATCCTAGGGTTCGATACAAACATGTATGTAACTAAGTTTCAGTTAATCCTTTTGTATAAAATGAGTACAATTCAGTCAGGGATTGATGAAAATCAAATTCCTCGACTTAACTTTGAAGAATTCTTGACTGAGAAGATTCATGACAAGAAGGTCAATTTCCCTACTCTGAGGCATTTCAGATTTCAGTCTTTTTTGATGAAAATGATCATGGTGGCCAGTCATGAAGAATTAAAATTCTCTGAGATCATTTTCAAAAAGTTATTAGAAAATAACATGTTTAATTACATAAATTATATGCTCTCTAAGATTTACAGAATGATTTTTGGTGAAATATTGCCTAGAGTATTACCAGAAATGCAAGCATGTATGCAATTAAGTGCAGAATACGCTGTAGGAGATTGGTTCTTGTCAAAGTACAGTACAGTGATCAGGTTATATCGTTTCAAACATAAACCCTATGTTTTACCAGCATTTCTTACCTTAAGGGTTTTCGCTTTGGAGTTCCTTAGACAGAAGTTAATTGTTGAGGATAATAATTTTTTGCTTTTCAAACAAGCAACAAATATCAAGTATCCATTCACACTTGGCCCATTCATAGTGAAGAATAAAAACATTTCTATTTATATAGAAAAATTATTGAAAGATATGGGTTTTGAGACAGAGATGGCTATTGAATATGATCCATTAAACATAATATCAAAATGGAGAATTGATCATCGCATCAAAGCGTTGAATCATCAGATGATTGAGGGAATGTTTGACAGAGCAAATTGGATGGATTATAAGGAAGAAATCATTCTATATTCTCATAATGAAGAAATGATATTGAAAGATGCTATAGCAGAGGCAGAAAGCACGATGAATACTGCAATGGTAGGGTTTAAAAGGCTCATACAAGATGTAGTGAACATTGAAATTGAAGAAGCAGAAAAAGGGAAAAAATTGAAAATGGATGAGCAACAAGAATTAATGGCAGTTTCAGAAGAGGAACGAAGAACCGAAGTCAAAATACCAGAGGTCATGGCAAAGGAGTACAGTATTAAAGAATCCCCGGTGGAAGATGATGTAAATAAACCACATAGTCTGATGGATGTATTTAATGAACACAGTCAAAATAAACAGGAATCCTCTCGGCAAACCAGTCAGTTATTTCCAAGGGTTAGAAATATATCTAACACTGAAGTCAATTTGTTTACTAGCAGAAATGTGAAAGAAAATTATTTAAAATTTTCAGTTGTTACTAAAGATAAGATCTCAGAGATGAAAGTGAATCTGACAAAAATCAATGCCCTAGATAAAATTTTATTACACAAACAAGCAAGAGAGGTTATATATTCAGATTATTTGGGAGCGATCTTAAAGGCAGACAAGTTGAAAATTTTAGTAGATAAATTAAATAACTAGTTGAGACAAGAAAAAATAGAAAATAAGTCTCGACAACAACAAATAAAAAGATTACAAACAGATTTGATAAACAAAGAGGGAGATGCAGCAGCAAATTTACTCAAAGAAAAGGATGATACAATTCAAATGTTAAGGAAAAAGTTGAAAATCCTAGACACTTTGCTTATCCAAGGAGCCGAACTAACAGTACTGGAAAAAGAAAAAGAAGAGCTGTCAAATGAAGTAAAAGATATTACTGCAAAAATGTTGAAGCTCACCGAGGAAAAAGTTCATTGGGAAAAAGAGAAAATTGGTTTGGAAGAGCAATCGGAAGAAATAAAGAAAAAATTAGTAGAATTAGGTCAGCAACAGGTACATGCAGATACAGATGAAGATAAAACTTAATTGGATAGTCTCTAACAAGCCATGTCCCAGGTAAGTTTGAAAGATGTCGAAATTAAAGAATTGAAAATGGGAGTACAGAAGCTAAAAGAAGAAAATGAGACAAAAGATAAGGAAATTAAAACTTTGCAAATAACGAATCAGGAATTAACTGATAATAATAAAGGTTTGGTAGCTCATGTAACAGGACAGGCTGCAATGCAAGATTGCAAACATATGGTATGGGATCAAATTATAAAGGAAGTTGAAAAATTAAGACCTTATCTTGATTATATGAGAATCAAAGAAAAAGTGGCCAAAGACGCCTTTGAGAGTTGCAGAGCAGTCAGAGATAATTTAAACATAAAGCCAAAAGAAATAGCATAGAGGGCGATAAATCTCTTAAACAATTTAACTGAAGCAGATTTGACAACAATGAATATAATGAATAGAATTTTAGTCATTACATGGTCCAGAAGAATCTTGGGAAAATATTAAAGCTAAAGCTGGAGATATACGAGAGGAAGTAATAAAGTTTAAGAAGTGATTTGAAAAATTAATAAACAAAGGATTCCCTGCTTTTTGGGATGAAAGAATGAATTGATTCCTCCAAATGAATATAAGAGGTTATTGTTTGACATAAGAATGGATCAAAAAAAGTTTCAGCATTTGGATCATATGCTTATAGGAAATATTTTAATGGATAAAATTGCGGAGGACTTTAAAATTTTAAATATGTTGATCTCAACCTGTGAGAATATTCCTCTTGTTTTTTATGCAGGTCACCTTGAAATGCGAGTCTTAGTGAAGGAAATGACCAGTTATGATTTAACCACGGCCGACCAATGGAATTATGTGGATAAATATGGAAGGACAAGATATTCTGTCCATTCATAGATACATTCAGAATTTTTGCCAAGTGGCAAAAATGATGCTTTTATTTTAAAAATTTGTAATATTGTTTAAAGACAGTTATCTATTGTTTAAAGACAGTTATCTTTCGAGTTAAGACATTTTCCGTTATTAGTTAAAAGAAGCAGTTATGTCAAGCTTCTTTCGAATTCTGTATAAAAGACAATGAGAGTCATTTTTTAAAGGGTTGGAAACTCTTTGAGAGACAATAATTTTTGAAGTCTAATTCTGATAGAATAATAAAAGGCCGTATAGTGGAAATACCTATCTTTTGAGACCATAGATTCATGTGTTAATCATTTTTACAGTCTGTGTTAAATTTTCAGAATTTACTTCAATCTGATCTAGGATCTTAACTGAGAGAACAACATGTACATCATATCTACAGCATATCAATCATGGAGACAATAATGCAAGCACACAAGAGACACAAAGATTTACTTGGGGAAAACCATAAAGGTGAAAAACCCCAATAACTTCCTCAGAGATAGATAGAGCAATGATACAACCAACCAATAGAGATAGCCATAACCTAGCAGCAATCCTCCTCCTCCATAAGTGCGCCTCTCCTCCTTGAGAGCATGTGTGAGAAGTGAGTGAGCAAATAGAGTGCCTCCCGCACTCTATTTATACTTGACTTGACTTGCCTTTTTACCTAACTCATGTCGGCTCGAACTTAACCACATAACATAATGCTGAGTGGGCCGACCCCCAATAGGGTGGTCTAATAACCCTTTGACCCACATGGCCGACCCCCAATAGGGTGGTCTAATAACCCTTTGACCCACATGACTTATACAGGGCCGACCCCAAACAAGGTGGTCTAATAACCCATCAAGTATAAGTTACGACACTTACAATATAAATGACGACACTTCCTTATAGAGGAATAATACCATCTCTATAGGAATACAATATACATATATGTGAAATACATTCCGAAGTTACATATACATCAACAGTCTGTTCTTTCCCTTATCTCTATATGTGCATGTTTACTTTCTTTGTTATATCTTCCATTATGTTCTTCTTCTATACTTAAATGAACGTTTGAAATAAATCAGGATTCATACTGGTTATGCCTCGTTTTATCACATTTAAGTATCCATTATTTCTCCAAAGTTGACAATGGATTCATCCTAGTTAGATGCCTGTTGTTGATGGACTGTCATTATTTCTTTCTATACCACCTGCAAAATCAAATTGACTGTGATATGGTTGCTATCTTGCCTCTGTGAAAATCTATTTGGTATAAATCTCTTACTGGCACATTAAATATTTGAAATTTGACTCCATACCCAATGTTTCTTGTTTCCTTTTCAACCAAGTAAATCCTTTTTTAAGAAATTTTGAGCGTATTTCTATATATTTTTTAGCCTTTATATATATCTTGTGAGAGAGCCCTCTTTGGTGGAAAAAATGGCTAAGTTTTTCGACCTAAGGTTTGGTTTGAAATAAGTTACCTTAGGTGTTATTCTTTTACAACCGGGAGAAAATCTAAGTGCTAACATTTTGGCGCCGTTGTCGGTGACGAAAGTGAAATTTTCCCTAGGAGAAACGATAGAGAATGGTCAAATTTTTTGGGCAAGGTAATTTGAAGTTTTTGAAAGTTGGTTTTAGATATTGCCTTGGCGACTTCACTTGTGAAAAAAATTTCAAGATTTTTTGAAGGTATTCAGAAATAGACATTGCCGCTACAAGAAGAAATCCCGGTTCACAGTTCTTCTCAGGTGTGGATAATCCATAAAAGCTCCTCAAGACGGATAAAGGCAAAGGCAAGACAAAAGAAGGTATTCCTCAGTTTTCGAATGTATTCCCTTCTTTTCAAGAAAATCTATTTGAGGAAGAAAATATTGGTTCAAGTGAAAAAGTTTTGCTTAGATCTAAATCAGATTTTGATTTGAAAGAAACAAAGGTTGACCCAAAAAGTTTGTGGGACTATTCTTTAAAATCTGTCTGGGAAAACTTGCAAAAATCTGAAAAGGCTGGTTCCAAAATATCCAAGACCAAAGGAATACCTGTGCAAAGTCATAAATTTACAAAACAACAAGTAGTGATCGTTCCACCTTATAATCCACCACCCATGGCTGCCAGATTTGCCCCATTGGTTTTTGCCACTGCTTTACACGATTTGCCTCAGAATTATGGACAGAGAATCGTTACTTTTGATAATGATGGTAATTATACAGCACATCATCATGTTGATAAATTTAATGATTTCATTGATTTAGAAGAAGTGGATCATGATGATGCAAAAAAGAGATTGTTTGCCCAAAGCTTGCGAGGCGAAGTCAAAAAATGGTTCAGAGCTTTAGCTATAGGATCAATTGCTAATTATGATGCGTTCACAACTCTTTTTATCGAAAGATGGGAAGACCAAAAATATCCTTCACAGATGTTGACACAGTATAACAATCTGAAGAAAGGAGGTTTTGAGTCGGTTCAAGAATTCTCTGCTAGATTTATGAAAGTTTATAACTCTATCCCTATAGACATAAAACCTCTAGTAGGAGTAGCCAAGTTACATTATGCAGATGCTTTTGAAGGTGATTTTTCATGCACATTAAGAGAAAGAAGATCTACCACTTTGGCAATAATGATGAAAGATGCGATGGAAGTTGAAGCTAATATGATGGCTTCTGGAAAGATGCGGCATAGAGATATAGACCGAAAGAAAAGTAAAGAAGATAATCAAAATACAGCTTTTTCTTCTTCCACATATGTAAAATTTGAAGCAATGATGAAAACTATGGTGAAGTTGTTAGACAGGTTAGTGGTGGATAACAAATCTCCGAATAAAGAACAAACAGAACCTGAAATCAGAAACCCTAATTTTAGGAGACCCTTTGTCCCACCCATAAGGCCAAGAGATCACAGGAACCCAAGGAATGCAGAAGAAGATCCAGTCAGACCTCCTTTCCCTGAAAATTATATCGTTGGGGAAGCTGAAGCTGACAGGCTGAGAGTGATATTCACCATTGTGGCAGTTTTGATTCAGAAGTCTATCTGACTAAACATGAACATGATATGTTCCTTGTGGAAGGAGAATGTTGTAATTTGGAGACAGAAACTGATCAATACCAGATTGGTTACCAAAGTGCTATAAACGATCTTCAAAGAAAGATAAATCTGATAAACAAAGACGTTATAATAGACAAAGGAAAAGAGTCAATGCGCAAATCAAAAGGATCTATGGATAAATCCTCCACCAGTCAGAATGAACAACAAACGAGAAGAAAAGAAAATGAAGATGTGCCAAAAGGGATTTCAGATAACAAGAAAGATTCAGTGAAAGAAGGTGATAAAAATTTAGTTCCTTTCAATATACAGAGTGAAATGTCCAAAGTCAAGATTTCTGTACCTTTCAATGAGATATTAAAGAATAAAGAATACAAGGAACAAATATTTAAGATGATGCAAGTAGAAAATCTAGTGGAAATAGATACTTTGGAATTAGATGATGATACTCCTAATATTTGCTTGGGTTCAAGAATGGAAGATAATATTTGAACATTCATGATAAAGTTGTGCATAATTGTATGTTAGACTCGGGAGCTTCTCATAACCTGATGCCGAAACTTGTAGTTGAATCTTTGGGGTAGGAAATCACAAGACCAAATGATGACCTATTTTCTTTTGATTCAAGGAAAGTCAAATGTTTAGGGTTGATTAAAGATTTGACAGCCAATCTCAATAAAATACCAGTCAAAGGTATTCTCATGGATGTGGTGGTTGATGATACTCCAGCAAAATTTGGTATGCTATTGTCTAGAGCATGGGCCTCGAAGTTAAAAGGAACTTTGCAGATGGATATGTCTTTCGCTACTATTCCAGTGTTGGGGGTACACAGAAGATTATATGCTGAAAAAATGGTTGCTTATTTGGTAAGTGACTTAAAAGAACCTAAAAAGCATGCTATATATGCAGTAGACACAGATTTGGGGTCATGTATTCTGTACAATGATGTTGAATCCAAAGAAAAGATGGATTTAATTAAACCTAAAGAAAATGAAAAAGAAAGACTGTTAAGAGAAAAAATTATTAAAGAAGGAACTTGGACAATGCACTTTGATGGAGCTAGGAGTAGAGAAGGAGCTGGTGCGGGAGTATGGATAATCACACCTGATCGAGAATTCTTGATGTTTTCTTATCAATTGAATTTTGAATGTACAAACAATGTTGCAGAATAGGAAGATTTGATTCTGGGGTTGAATGTATTGAGAGATTTAAAAGAAAAAAAGAATTGAAGTGTTTGGAGATTCTGAATTGGTAATAAATCAGGTAAAAGCTATTTATCAGACCAAACATCCTAAAATGAGGACATATAGGAATGAAGTGTGGGATTTATTGGAAAACTTTTTCGATGAACATGATGTTGTTTCAATTCTCCGAGTTAATAACATCGTAGCAGATTCTTTGGCCACTGCAGGAGCTGCGTTCAAAACCCTTATCTTTTCTAAAAAGAAATATGATATTGAGGTTATACACAGACCATCTATCCCAGACAATATCAAACATTGGCAGGTTTTTGAATATGATCAACAGATTAAACGCTTTTTAGAGATGATAGATGAATTCAATTACAGGTCTATTGATGCAAAAGATGCTAAAGCTGGTCCAGATGAAAAAGATTCCCCTAAAGAAATAGAAAAGTTCAAGCAAAGGATTGGAGGTAAAGATATAATTCAGCTGAAAAATAACGTTATCCCTAGAGGCTTGATTCCTTTAGAAAAATTGTTTGATAAAAATGATGTGGTGAAAAATCCAAAAGTAGAACCTAAACCTGAGGATGTAAAAGATTACAATTTAGGTTCTAAAGAAGATCCCAAATTGGTAAAGCTTTCAAGGAAACTACCAAGAAAGGAAGAGAATAAAAGTGTGGAAGTGATGAAAAGATTTTCAGATGTTTTCGCCTGGAGTTATGAAGACCTGAAAGAATATGATGTTTCTGTTATATAGCATACAATTGCTATCAAACCTGATGAAAAGCCTTTTAAACAGAAGTTGATCAGAATAAATCCCAAGTTGCTTCCAGTAATAGAAAAAGAAGTGAGAAAGTTGTTTGATGCTAAGATAATCATGTCCTTGAGATTTTCTAAGTGGTTGGCTAACCTAGTACCAGTAAGGAAAAAGAATGGTGAAATAAGGTTGTGCGTAGACTTCAGAAATTTGAACAAAGTCTCTTTGAAAGATAATTATCCACTCCCGAAAATGGATCATATTTTGCAGAAAGTTGTAGGAGCTGAAAGAATTTCTACGTTAGATGGTTTCTCAGGTTACAATCAAATTAAAGTTCATCCAGAAGATCAGGAGAAAATTGCTTTTACTACTCTATGGGGAACGCTTATGTATGCCAAAATGCCATTTGGTTTGATGAACGCAAGGGCAACCTTTCAGAGAGCCATGGACATTGCATTTGCAGATGAAAGAGAAAAATTTGTGGTAGTATACATGGATGATATCGCTGTATATTCAAAGAATGCTGTTGATCACTGGAAACATCTGGAAAGAGTTTTTTTGAAATGTAGAAGATTTGGGATCTCCTTAAATCCAAATAAATCTCATTTTTGCATGGAAGAAGGAAGATTGTTGGGACACATCATATCAAAGGAAGGCATCAAGATTGACCCAGAGAGAGTATCTTCAATAGAAAATGTCGGGATACCTAGAAGTAAGAAGGAAATTCAGTCATTTATTGGAAGGATAAATTGGTTAAGAAGGTTCATTCCTATTTTTGATGAGATTTTGAGAAACATATCTGAAATGCTAAGAAAAGACAAGGAAATTAAATGGACTGAAGAAGCAAGACAATCTTTTGATTATATTAAAAGGGAATTGATTGAAGCACCAGTGTTAATTAGTCCATATTATTCAAAGGATTTCATTACGTTTACTTATGCATCAGAACACCCGGAAGCTGGAGTATTGTTACAAAAGAACCAAGAAGGTGTGGAACAACGAATTGCATTTTTCAGTAAGATTCTGAGGGATGCAGAATTAAAATATAACATTATGGAGAAACAAGCTTATGCTTTAGTGAACGCATTGAAGGATTTCAGGATATCCATATTGCACTCTCATATAATAGCACATGTACCATCAGCAACAGTGAAAGATATTCTTACCCAGCCAGATCCTGAAGGAAAAAGAGCAAAGTGGATAGCAGCATTATTGGAATATGATCTCGACATTAAACCTACAAAGCTGATAAAAGGCCAAGGTCTGGCTAAAATGATGACGGAAACAAATTGGGATTCTCTAGGTATGAATTTTCTTTCCGAAATTTCAAAATAAGCAGTTCCAAATTTACAAGTAATTGAAGATTTATCTTTATCTCCCTGGTACGCGGACATTGTGTATGTTCCGCAAAATCTCAAAGCACCTGCAAATATGGAAAAAACCAGAGCAAGATCAGTGAAGTTGAAAGCAGCCAAGTTCTGCATATTAGATGGAAATTTATTCTGGAAATATCCAGGAGGTATTCTGTTGAATTGTCTATTAGAGAATGAAGCGTAGCATATTATGGGGGAATTTCATAAAGGTATGTGTGGAGGACATCATTCATGGAAGGCTACAGTGAACAAGATTCTTAGAGCTGGTTTTTATTGGCCCATCATGTATTCAGATGTATATAAAGAAGTGACCAAATGTCATGAATATCAAATTTTTGATGGGAAAAGAGAATTATTACCATTTCCTTTGAAACCTGTTTCATTTGAAGCACCTTTTCAACAGTGGGGGTTAGATTTCATTGGTGAAATTAACCCAAATTCCTCAGGGAAGCATAAGTGGATTCTAACTGCTACAGATTACTTTACGAAATGGATTGAGGCCATTCCGACAAGAAACGCCACAAAAACAGTGATAATGAACTTTTTAGGAGAAAATATCTTATCCAGGTTTGGTTGTCCTAAAAGGATAGTAACAGATAATGCTCCAGCGTTCAAATAAAAAAAGATGGAAAATTATTGTCACAAATGTCACATACATTTAAATCATTCCACTGCTTATTATCCACAAGGAAATGGGTTGGCTGAATCTTCAAATAAAATTTTAGTGAGGATCATAAAGAAGTTGCTAGAAGATAACAAGAGGGATTGGCACAATTAATTAAAATATGCTTTGTGGGCAGATAGAATCATTACAAAAAGAGCAATTGGCACTTCGCCTTTCCAGTTGGTGTATGGGACAGAGGTAATTTTTCCTGTTTCTTTGGGTTTGCTAGTTATGAAATTGTTACAAGAAGTCGAAGAAGAACCAAATAATATGCAGAGGAGAATAAATCAGATGATAGAATTACATGAAGTTAGAGAAAAGGCATACAACAAAACCCAAATGCATCAGGAGAAAATGAAAAAAAAAATTGACAGAAAGGTTAAAGAAAAGAATTTTCAGATAAATGATTTAGTTTTGAAGTGGGACTCTAGAAATGAAGATCACCATGGGAAGTTTGAGCATTTGTGGAAAGGTCGATATATTGTTGCTAGATACCAAGGAGAAATTGCATTTACCCTAAAAAATTGCAATGGAGAATTCTTTCCTGGAGGACCAGTAAATGGTAGACACCTCAAACATTATCTCTCTTAAAAGGACAGAGGTGAAAGAGAATTTTGTACAGTGTAAATATTTTCCTTTATCATGCAGTAAAAAAAAAAGAAAAAAAAAATGATGATATGAACCTTGATTTGCAGAAAAGTTTGAATGCAGCCCAATGGATCAGGCACTTGGTCTACGATGTTCTTTGCTACCTCACGGGGAGGATAGCATCCCCAATTGGAGCCATTTGTTGACACTATATTTGAAATACTCAAACCCTGAAAGATTTGTCAAAAATATCCAAAAGAAGTAAATATACTATGGATGGGTTGAAATGAAGGGTTGTAATACAAAATCAACAAATAAAAAACCTACATGTGCAATAGTCCGAAAGTAATTATTGAAAAGGTTAAATCTTAGTGAGGTTTCAATGGCGGAGATGACAAAAATCAAGATCAACGGTTATCATGGATTCCCGCACCGTCCAAAAGATATTTTGCAAACATTGGTGAGTGGTTGCGGACATAATACCGCTGGACTACGTGTCACATTCTTATTGTTCCGCATCAACATAATAGTGGTATCAGAAACCACTACAGCACCGTGCGGAACCACCAAGGGATAATACGGGGTAAACGTGGGCCATAGCACGTGGCAGATGTAGAATACACAAGGGAATACGCGATATGTTGACATAAATCGGAGGGACGATATACGTTGGCACAAAATCTAAGGACAAGATTCATCCGCCTCACGGGAAGTGCACACTCAATAGAGGAAAGAGTGGTTGCTGTATTTAACCACTCTAATAGGTGTCAGAAAATGGTTGATCCACACATAGTAAAAAACGGAGAAGAAAACCATTATTGGGTTCGCGGATACCACCATAGGAAATAAAGGGGCGCAAGATCTAACGGCTCAAATCAAAAAGCTTTTCATCAACGGTTGGATATAAAGTACATTCGGAAAGCTGCCAGAAAGTTAAGAAAAAAGGGCTTATATAAAACAAAAGGGTTTTCAAATAACGACATTTTGTCTATGTGTTGCGGTTCCTGGAAGATCTGAAGACTGTTGGAGATCATCAATTGCAACAGAAGGATAAAGACGTGTCTGTACAGGTAGGGTCTGGTGACCTCACCCACATTTTTTAACGGAAATTTGTTTGTAGAAACGATTTAAATGGAAACTGTGCATGATATAGATGTTTTTAGAGCTAAAGAAGCCCTAGAAGATAGAGATGGGGACATTTATGATACCCTAATCAGGTTACCAGTCACTGAAGTTAAGCTTAAGTTGTCTAAGTTATTAGAAGAAGGTATAGACATACACAGAGTCCACTAGTCATTCTTGATAGCCTTCTGCCCGGACCAAATCCCATATTTTCCAGAATTTGTGTCGTGGTGTGCTGAGAATTATTCCAGAGAAGAAAGAACTGTTTTAGACAGTCTAAAAACCAAAGTCATTTGCAAAATAGACCCTGCCGTCATAATTAAAGCCCTAGAAATAGAATTTTCCCAAACCCTCGAGTCTGAAAATTTTTCCGAAACTTCTGTTATTGAATATTATCATCAAACCCTTTAAGATGGTAGAGAAAAGTTTTTATCTATGTGTCTTATACTAGAAACAAACATTTCAGATATCCCTTACCTTATAGATATCACTTTATTTGATGAAAATACCCAGCTGGTTCTAACATTGTTGGCTTTAATCCTAGGGTTCGATACAGACATGTATGTAACTGAGTTTCAGTTAAGCCTTTTGTATAAAATGAGTACAATTTAATCAGGGATTGATGAAAATCAAATTCCTTGACTTAAATTTGAAGAATTCTTGACCGAGAAGATTCATGACCAGATGATCAATTTCCCTACTCTGAGGCATTTCAGATTTCAGTCTTTTTTGATGAAAATGATCATGGTGGCCAGTCATGAGGAATTACAATTCCATGAGATCATTTTCACAAAGTTATTAGGAAATAACATGTTTAATTACATAAATTATATGCTCTCTGATATTTACAGAATGATTTTTGGTGAAAGATTGCCTAGAGTAAATTACTAGAAATGCAAGCATGTATGCAATTAAGTGCAGAATATGTTGTAGGAGATTGGTTCTTGTCAAAGGACAGTACAGTGATCAGGTTATATGGTTTCAAACATAAACCCTATGTTTTACCAGCATTTCTTACCTTAAGGGTTTTCACTTTGGAGTTCCTTAGACAGAAGTTAATTGTTGAGGATAATAATTTCTTGCTTTTCAAACAAGCAACATATATCAAGTATCCATTCACACTTGGCCCATTCATAGTGAAGAATAAAAACATTGCTATTTATATAGAAAAATTGTTGAAAGATATGGGTTTTGAGACAGACATGGATATTGAATATGATCTGTTAAACATAATATCAAAACGGAGAACGGATCATCGCATCAAAGCATTGAATCATCAGATGATTGAGGGAATGTATGACAGAGAAAATTGATTGGATTATAAGGAAGAAATCATTCTAGATTCTCATGATAAAGAAATGATATTGACAGATGCAACAGCAGATGCGGAAAGCACGATGAATACTGCAATGATAGGGTTTAAAAGGCCCACACAAGATGTAGTGAACATTGAAAGTGAAGAAGCAGAAAAAGGGAAAAAATTGAAAATGGATGAGCAACAAGAATTAATGGCAGTTTCAGAAGAGGAAGGAAGAACCGAAGTCAAAATACCAGAGGTCATGGTAAAGGAGTACAATATTAAAGAATCCCCGGTGGAAGATGATGTAAATAAACCACACAGTCTGATGGATGTATTTAATGAACACAGTCAAAATAAACATGAATCCTCTCGGCAAACCAGTCAGTTATTTCCAAGGGTTAGAAATATATCCAACACTGAAGTCAATTTGTTTACTAGAAGAAATGTCAAAGAAAATTCTTTAAAATTTTCAGTTGATACTAAAGATAAGATCTCAGAGATGAAAGTGGATCTGACAAAAATCAATGCCCCAGATAAAATTTTATTACACAGAAAAACATGAGAGGTTATATATTCAGGTTATTTGGGAGGGATCTTAAAGGAAGACAAGTTGAAAATTTTAGTAGATAAATTAAATAACCAGTCGAGACAAGAAAAAATAGAAAATAAGTCTCGACAACAACAAATAAAAAAATTACAAACAGATTTGATAAACAAAGAGGGAGATGCAGCAACAAATTTACTCAAAGAAAAGGATGATACAATTCAAATGTTAAGGCGAAAGTTGAAAATGCCAGAAACTTTGCTTATCCAAGGAGCCGAACTAAAAGTACTGGAAAAAGAAAAACAAGAGCTGTCAAATGAAGTAAAATATATTACTGCAAAAATGGTGACACTCACCAAGGAAAAAGTTCATTGGGAAAAAGAGAAAATTGGTTAGGAAGAGCAATTGAAAGAAATAAAGAAAAGATTAGCAGAATTAGGTCAGCAACAGGTACATGCAGATACAAATGAAGATAAAACTGGATTGGACAGTCTCTTACAAGCCATGTCCCAGGTGTTAAATTTTGAGCATTAATTCATTATACTCTAGGATCTTGCTGAGAGAATAACATCTACAGTATATCAATGCATGACAATCATAATATGACAAGCATCACAAGAATCAAAAGCATAGAGACAAGAGACATAGAGTTTCCGTGGGGAAAACCCTAAGGTGAAAAACCCCACAACTTCCTCAGAGATAGAGAGAGCAATGGCTCAACCAAAATACAACCAAATAACACTGAGATAGTCTCCTAGCAGATGATCCTCCTCCTCCTCACTAGTGCGCCACTTTCCAGAGAGAGAGTGAGTTACTTTTCCAAGTGAGTAAAATAGAGATCTCCTTTCTCTATTTATACTCACCTTTTTGCCTAGTGACCTACTGGGGCCGACTTGTCTACTTAGATACATCCACATTATATTATATATTAATTAGGGCCGACCCCATATGGTGGTCTAATAACCCATCGGCAAGTACACACACTTGCGACACTTGTCAATCCACATGACGACACTTCCTTATAGAGGAATAACACATCTCTTATAAGGGTACAATAAATATATATATAATATACAGATGAAATACATTCCGAAGTTACATATACATCAACACTCCCTCTTAACTAGGAAGGTATTTCTCGACACAGATCTGCTAGACAAGTCTTCTTCTCTGGATCATCGTCATCGATGCATCGTCATCATAATCGTCATTGCTGCTACTATCTCAACCAATCTCTGATTCTACTCGTCATAGAAAGTTCTACAGAGCCAGTCCTTTTTCATACTGGATGTAGGCCCACCACCTGCAGGTCTTCATCATCACTGGCCATACTGTGGAATCCTCAGGACTTATTACGTGCATCACAAAACCTCGAAAGAGCATCCCAGGCTGTTACGAGCACACACCTCTACCTATAGGATCTCCCAGGGCACCGAATTACATGTGACCTCACCACAAAACCTCGCAAGAGCATCCCAGGCTGTTACGAGCACACAGCTCTACCTATAGGATCTCCCAAGGACAGATTATATGTGGTCACCACAAAACCTCGCAAGAGCATCCCAGGCTGTTACGAGCACACAGCTCTAACTATAGGATCTCCCAGGGACATATTATATGTGGTCATGGCAAAACCTCACAAGAGCATCCCAGGACTTATTACGGGAACACAGCCCAACCTATCGGATCTCCCAGGGATAGATTATATGCCATAGGAAAAAACCTCGAAAGAGCATCTGCTAGATATCCCAAGGCCAAATTATATGCCATAGGAAAAACCTCGAAATACTATCTGTAGATCTCCCAGGGACAAATTATATGTCCTCCCAGAGCAAAACCTCGAAAGAGCATTTTCCAGATATCCCAGGGCCAAATTATATGCCATAGGAAAAACCTCGAAAGACTATCTGCAAATTTCCTAGGAGAAACCTCGCAAGAGCATCCCAGGCTGTTACGAGCACACAGCTCTACCTATAGGATCTCCCAGGGAAACGAATTACATGTGGTCATGGAAAAACCTCGCAAGAGCATCCCAGGACTGATTACGGGCACACAGCCCAACCTATCGGATCTCCCAGGGAACCGAATTACATGCCATAGGACAAAACCTCGAAAGAGCATCTGCCAGATATCCCAGGGAACCGAATTACATGCCATAGGAAAAACCTCGAAAGACTATCTGCAGATCTCCCAGGGCACCGAATTACATGTCCTCCCAGAGCAAAACATCGAAAGAGCATTTGCCAGATGTCCCAGGGCACCAAATTACATGCCATAGGCAAAACCTCGAAAGACCATCTGCAAATATCCCAGGGCACCGGATTACATGCTCATCCGCACAACCTGATCCACGGCCATAGAGTATCAACCTGATACTCACCATACATCATCTTGATGTATCCATGATCATCATCACTGCAACGTCCTGCTGCATGTCATCTGGAGCAACATCCTGAAGCTCGTCATCTATGATCATCCTGATCATCACTGCAACATCCTGCTACATGTCATCTGGAGCAACATCCTGAAGCTCGTCATCTATGATCATCCTGATCATCACTGCAACATCCTGCTGCATGTCATCATACCTGATCCACCTGATCATCAATGCATCTACCTGATGCATACCAAGTATCTGCCTGATACATATCATCATATATGATCCTCCTGATCATCAATGTATCCACCTGATACAAATACAAATACATGATACATATCACCATACATGATCCACCTGATCATACAATGTATCCACCTGATACATATACAGATACATGGTCCAAGCATCCAACATGATGCATACATACATACATAAAATGATCCAACTGATCATATCCAAAATCCACATGATGCGTACATACATACATAAAAATGATCCAACTGATCATATCCAGCATCCAACATGATGCGTACATACATACATAAAAATGATCCAACTGATCATATCCAGCATCCACATGATGCGTACATACATACATAAAAATGATCCAACTGATCATATCCAGCATCCAACATGATGTGTATATACATACATAAAAATGATCCAACTGACCATATCCAAGCAGAAACCAGAACATCATCCTGATGCTCATCATCCAGCGCTTACATCCATAGCCATGTGAAGGATCCTCCTTCCAACATGCTTGGAATGGCTTCAGCAAATGTGTCCATCACTTCTTCCTCGAAGTGTCCTCGATCTGAAGAACGCCAAGCCTCTCTCTGAAGTACTCGAACTTCACCCTGGCTAGTGGCTTCGTCAGCACATCTGCAATCTGCTCCTCCATCGCAACATACAGGAGCTTCACAGCTCCTCTCTGCACCATATCCCTGATATAGTGATATTTGATCTCTATGTGTTTCGACCTGTCATGAAACACTGGGTTCTCGGACAGCTTCACACAACTCTGGTTATCACAGAAGATACCAGTAGCCTCCAACGGGAGATCAAATAACTCAGACAGTAGCTTCCGTAGCCATACTGCCTCACAACTAGCTGAACAGGCTGCAACATACTCTGCCTCAGCTGTACTCAGTGCTACGCAGGACTGCTTCCTGCTAAACCAAGAGATCACACCTGATCCCATACTAAAGCAGCATCCAGATGTGGTCTTCCTATCTGCAGCACTACCAGCCCAATCTGAATCAACATAACCCTGCAGGTTAAACTTTTGATTCACCTCATACCTGAGCCCATAATCCACTGTACCCTTCAGGTACCTCAGAATATGCTTTACAGCAACCAGGTGAACACTCCTCGGATCCGTCAAGAACTGGCTCAATGTGTTCACAGCAAAGCAAATGTCTGGTCTCGTGTTCGTCAGGTACATCAAGGACCCAATCATTTGACGATACATAGAGACATCAACTAGCTCAGATGAAGCATCACATAGAAGATTCAGATTTGATGCCATCGGTGTGGCCATGGCCTTGCAATCCATCATCCCGAATCTCTTCAGGATATCTACTGTGTACTTCCCTTGACCAAGGAAGATCCCACCTGCATTCTGCCACACCTCCATACATAGGAAATAGTGCATCATTCCCAAATCTTTCATATCGAATTCAGCTGCAAGCTTCCTCTTAGTATCTGCAATCAGTCTGTCATCTCCTGTCACAAATAGGTCATCCACATACAGGAGTAGAATCATTGGATTCCCCTCCTCAACCTTGTAGTAAAGGTTGGAATCTACTTTACTCTTGGTAAAGCCCAAGCTAGATAGAAAACTGTCCATCCTACCATACCAAGTTCTGGGAGCTTGCTTCAAGCCATACAAGGCTTTCTTCAATCTGCACACATATGACTCCCTGTCATGTATTTCAAAACTGAGTGGTTGTTCCACATATACTTCCTCTTCTACTACACCATTCAGGAAAGCAGTCTTGACATCCATCTGGTGTATTTTCCATTTCATTGCTGCAGCCAGGGCAAGTACTGTTCTGATGGAAGTATACCTGGCTACAGGTGCAAAGTTTTCTTCATAATCTAATCCTTCTTTCTGAGAGAAACCACGAGCTACGAATCTTGCTTTGTATTTTTCTACACTGCCATCTGCAGTGTGCTTGATTTTGTAGATCCACTTGGAAGTCACAACAGACTTCTCTTTAGGTCTTGGGACAACATCCCAGACATCATTCTTCATTATTGATTGGTATTCCTCAACCATAGCATCCTTCCATTCTTTCTTTTCTGCTGCCTCTTCATAACTAGAAGGCTCTTTGTTCATAATGTCACAGAGTAAAGCAACATAACTGGTGTGTGATCTGGTTCTCTTCTTTGCTCTGTGTTCTTCTTCTGGAATGCCAAATCTTTCTGCATCATGAATGAGCTCTCTAGCCCATACAAGTTTCCTCTTGTGAGAGTTATCCTCACGGGGTGGATCTACAGGTTCTTGTGGATCTTCAAACTCACGAACAGTTTCTGGAACTGCTTCAGTCATGATAGTGTCCTGAAATCTTGTTTCCTTAGGTTCTTCATAAACTTCGGTAGGTGCCTTTCTTGATTTGATGAATGCAGAGTTTTCATCAAATGTTACATCCCTACTGACATCAATTTTCTTGAACCCTGGAAAGTATATTCTGTAAGCCTTCGAGCTTTCACTATAACCCACAAAGATGCCCTTCTTTCCTGAAGGATCTAGTTTAGTCCTCTTCTCTTTTGGATTATGAGTATATACTGGACAACCAAATATTCTGAGATGGCTGACTTCAGGTTTCTTACCAGAAAAGACCTCTTCTGGTGTCTTGTTGTCCAATATCTTGTGGGGTGTTCTGTTCTGCACATATACAGCTGTTCTAGATGCTTCTGCCCATAGATGCATAGGAAGATCCTGGTCATGCAACATTGCCCTTGCTGCTTCCATGATAGTTCTGTTCTTCCTTTCTGCAACTCCATTCTGTTGAGGATTATAAGGAGCAGTCAACTCCCTCTTAATCCCTGAATCACTGCAAAGCTTCTTGAAGTCACTTGAGGTGAATTCTCCACCATTGTCAGATCTGAATGTCTTGATTTTCTTGTCAGTTTGATTCTCCATCAAGGTTTTGAATTCCTTGAATTTATCAAGCACCTCATCTTTTCCCTTCAAGAAGTATACCCAAGTCTTCCTGGAGAAGTCATCAATAAATGATACATAGTAAACATACCCACTCAGGGAATTGGATGACATAGGGCCACATACATCTGAGTGGATGATTTCCAGAATGTCTTTTGCCTTGCTTTCACTGCTTGGGAAATCCTTCTTAATGTTCTTACCTTTTGCACATCCTTTGCAAACACCTTCATGTTTGGTCTTGATTTCAGGAAGACCCTCTACTGCCTTGCTTACAATTGGAAGTGCCCTATAGTGCATGTGAGCAAGTCTTCTATGCCAAAGTTCACTTGGCTCCATGGATTCATGTACCATAGCATATTTAGGTTGTCCTTTCAATTTATACAAGCCTCCCTCTTGCTCTCCAATCACTACTGCATCATCTATGTTCTTTCCCTTTGGCCACATTAGGACTTGGCCATCCACAAAAGCAACCCTCATACCTTTTGCATCCAATGCAGAGATGGAGAGTAATTTCTTCTTGAGTCCAGGCACATAAAGGACTTCTTTCATCTTCAAAGATTTTCCAGAATCTAGGTTGTATGAGGCTTCACCACTTCCTTTGATTGGGTATTGATAATCATCCCCAAGTTTCACCTTATGGGGTGATTCATGTTCAGAAAGGTTCACAAAAGATTCCTTGAACCCAGTCATGTGTTTGGAAGCCCCGCTATCAATCAACCAATCATTGCAACCATGAGAAACAGTACCTGTGAGAGCAGAGATCAGAACATACTCTTCTTCACTTGATGAGTCATCATCAGTATCACTTTCTGCCCTAGCCTTCTTCTTTGGGGGTTCATCATCTTCGGAAGCATGAGCATGAAACCTTCTTTTGCTGCCCTTCTTCTTCTTACTGGAGTTGTTGTTATTATCCCTTTTGTTCTTGGGACAATCTGAAGCAAAGTGACCCTTCTCATTGCATGTGAAGCATCTTAGGTCTTTCTTGTTCTTTTGATAGGATCTATTGTGGCGAGAGTGATCCTTCTTGGTTTTGCTTCTTTTGGTGTGAGCCGCAAGAGCCTGATCTTCACCTCCCATCTTTTCTTCACGAGCTATAAGTCTAGCTTCTTCTTGAGAGTATTCTTCCCGAAGTCTACTGAAAGAGATCAACTTCTTCCTTGCACAAATTCCTTGAATAAAGGAATCCCATGACCTGGGTAGGCCATTTAGAGTGGTCATCACCACTTCACCATTCTCCACCATTTCATCTACTGCTTCTAATTGTTCCTTGATCTGGGAGACCCTTGAAAAGTAAGATTGAATGGTTTCTCCATTCTGAAACTTCACTGCTTTCAATTGGTTCCGCAGGGTCATCTTCTGATTTATGTTCTTTCCTTCAAATAGCTTGGTCAAAGATTCAAACATCTCTTTGGGTGTCTTAAGAGAAGACACATGAGGTATGAGATGGTCTTTGATAGAATCAACAATGATTCTCTTTTCCTTGACCAAGTTCTTCTTTTGCAATGCCTTGGCTTCTTCATCCTCTGGGATAGGGATGTCTTCTTTCACATATGAGTCCAACTCATTCTCTTCCAGGATTAGCCCAATCCTATACTTCCAGGCTCGGAAGTTATCAGCCCCTTCAAGCTTATCCTCAAGCTTAGTGTGGAGAGACATCTTTAAGAGTACTTCAAATGGAAATAGAAAAGATTTAGGACTTACCACTTGAAGTGCTGAAAACTGGATCTGGTCCCGGATTAGGGTTTGTCAGAGAAACCCTAAAAATTCAAAATGTGAATTTCAAAATTCCGAAACGATAGAAAGATGCGCCTTGGAGAGATGATCAGCCTAGTACATTCAGAATTTGAGATCAGCAAAGTCTTGCCCTTCAAAATTGCCTTTTTGTCCTCCCAGGTTCATCAGGGAGAGCCCTGAATTAGGGTTTGAGTTTCCCGGAGATCTACCCAGCCAAAAATCTCGATCCAAAACTCTAACCTTCGATTTTTGCAAGGAGCTTCCAGCTGTGCCTTCAGTTTCCACAAATTCCTATTTTTGTGGAAACCCTAATTTTTAGGGCCAAATCTGAAAATGCTCGGAACTGAATTCTGATTGGACAGATAGATGCGCCTTGATGAGTAGATCCAATCTACTATACTGAATTTCAAAAATCTGTGGAGAGGAACCCAATAAACAAGGAATACAAGCTTCCGTCACTGCAAAATGTCTTCTTCTCAGTTAAGCTCTGATACCATGTTAAATTTTGAGCATTAATTCATTATACTCTAGGATCTTGCTGAGAGAATAACATCTACAGTATATCAATGCATGACAATCATAATATGACAAGCATCACAAGCATCACAAGAATCAAAAGCATAGAGACAAGAGACATAGAGTTTCCGTGGGGAAAACCCTAAGGTGAAAAACCCCACAACTTCCTCAGAGATAGAGAGAGCAATGGCTCAACCAAAATACAACCAAATAACACTGAGATAGTCTCCTAGTAGATGATCCTCCTCCTCCTCATTAGTGCGCCACTTTCCACAGAGAGAGTGAGTTACTTTTCCGAGTGAGTAAAATAGAGATCTCCTATCTCTATTTATACTCACATTTTTGCCCAGTGACCTACTGGGGCCGACTTGTCTACTTAGATACATCCACATTATATTATATATTAATTAGGGCTGACCCCATATGGTGGTCTAATAACCCATCGGCAAGTACACACACTTGCGACACTTGTCAATCCACATGACGACACTTCCTTATAGAGGAATAACACATCTCTTATAAGGGTACAATAAATATATATATATAATATATAGATGAAATACATTCCGAAGTTACATATACATCAACACCAGGTAAGTTTGAAAGATGTCGAAATTAAAGAATTGAAAATGGGAGTACAGAAGCTAAAAGAAGAAAATGAGACAAAAGATAAGGAAATTAAAACTTTGCAAATAACGAATCAGGAATTAACTGATAATAATAAAGGTTTGGCAGCTCATGTAACAGGACAGGCTGCAATGCAAGGTTGCAAACATATCGTATGGGATCAAATTATAAAGGAAGTTGAAAAATTAAGACGTTATCTTGATTATATGAGAATCAAAGAAAAAGTGGCAAAGACACATTTGAGAGTTGCATAGCAGTCAGAGAGAATTTAAACAGAAAGCCAAAAGAAATAGCATAGAGGGCAATAACTTTCTTAAACAGTTTAACTAAAGCAGATTTGACAGCAATGAATATAATGAATAGAATTTCAATCATTACATGGGCCAGAAGAATCTTGGGAAAATATTCACATGTTGAAAATATTGAAGCTAAAGCTGGAGATATACGAGAGGAAGTAATAAAGTTTAAGAAGCGATTTGAAAAATTAATAAACAAAGGATTCCCTGCTTTTTGGGATGAAAAGAAAAAATTGATTCATCCAAATGATTATAAGAGGTTATTGTTTGACATAAGAATGGATCACAAAAAGTTTCAGCATTTGGATCATATGCTTACAGGAAATATTTTAATGGAGAAAATTGTGGAGGACTTTGAAATTTTAAATATGTTGATCTCAACCTGTGAGAATCTTCCTCTTTTTTCTTATGCAGGTCACCTTGAAATGCGAGTCCTGGTGAAGGAAATGACCAGTTATGATTTACCCACGGCCGACCAATGGAACTATGTGGATAAATATGGACGGACAAGATATTCTGTCCATTTATAAATACATTCAGAATTTTTGCCAAGTGGCAAAAATGATGATTTTATTTAAAAAATTTGTAATATTGTTTAAGGACAGTTATCTATTGTTTAAAGACAGTTATCTTTTGAGTTAAGACATTTTCAGTTATTAGTTAAAAGAAGCAGTTATGTCAAGCTTCTTTCGAATTCTGTATAAAAGACAATGAGATTCATTTTTGAAAGGGTTGGAAACTCTTTGAGAGACAATCATTTTTGAAGTCAAATTCTGATAGAATAATAAAAGGTCGTATAGGGGAAATACCTATCTTTTGAGACCAGAGATTCATGTGTTAATCATTTTTACAGTCTGTTCTTTCCCTTATCTCTATATGTGCATGTTTACGTTCTTTGTTATATCTTCCATTATGTTCTTCTTCTATACTTAAATGAGCGTTTGAAATAAATCGGGATTCATACTGGTTATGCCTCGTTTTACCGCATTTAAGTATCCATTATTTCTCCAAAGTTGACAATGGATTCATCCTAGTTAGATGCCTGTTGTTGATGGACTGTCATTATTTCTTTCTATACCACCTGCAAAATCAAATTGACTGTGATATGGTTGCTATCTTGCCTCTGTGGAAATCTGTTTGGTATAAATCTCTTACTGGCACATTAAATATTTGAAAGTTGACTGCATACCCAATGTTTCTTGTTTCCTTTTCAACCAAGTAAATCCTTTTTTGAGAAATTTTGAGCGTATTTCTATATATTTTTATCCTTTATATATATCTTGTGAGAGAGCCCTCTCTGGTGGAAAAAATGGTTAATTTTTCTACCTAAAGTTTGGTTTGAAATAAGTTACCTTAGGTTTTATTCTTTTACAACCGGGATAAAATCTAAGTGCTAACAAGAGTATTATACAACAGCTCTTAAATCCCTGTTTGCAATGTTTGTGAAGAGAACAAAAAAACCTACCCTGACAGAAAATTTTGAAGAAGCTAAGAAAGTGGAAGAAGAGGCTAACAATATCGCTAAACATGCTTTAGATGTAGAGGGTAAGCCAGCGGCTGTCAAGAAACCATTTTTGTTAACTAGGGATAAGGAAGAACCCACAGCAGATTTAGAAGACATCATAAAAATGATGTAGAAACTCTCCAATAAGATTGTGGACCTAGAAAAGGATAAGGCAATGAGTTCTTCAAGACCACCTTTTAAACCTTTCTATAATAAGAAAGAGGAAAATGGACAACCAAACCCACCAGTAAACAATTATGCTGTACTAAATCTAAATGAAATAGGGATGGACCACCTTTGCACTTTTCACCAAGAACAACACTCGGAGAAAAGTTGCCTATAGCGGATCAACTCGATGAGTTTAGTAATGAATCAAATGTTGGATGCACAAATGCTCGAGCAAACAAGCCCCCAACAAGAACAAATTCTTGACAATGAGGAACCAGCCCCCGACACTACGATGATCCTTTGGGATTGGACCCCTATCCAAGAACTGTCTTGTGAAGAGTTCACAGGTGAAATACAAACAACATCTGTTAACATCACCACCAGGAGTAAAGGCCCGGTGAACGATCCACCAATAGAAGCACTTAAAGTGAAATCTAATCAAATACCGAGGCGGCACATAACTGTCATTCCTCCCCAACCCAAGACAATCTCGGTGGTATCTCCTACAGTAACTAAGAAACCAAACCCAGAAGCCACTAGACAACCACAAGCCTCTTTAAATAAAATAGAAAAACAACCAAAGATTTCAAAAGGATGTGACATGAGCTATAATATAATCGAGGATATTAAAAAAACGAAAGCAAGTGTTTCCATTTTTGATATGTGCAATTTACCGCAGCAAAGGAATAAATTGATGGAAGCCTTAGATCCACAAACAAGTGTATCAGTAGAAAATAATGATGAGAACCCATAAATTAATGAAGCAAGTATTGGTGGAAAATCAAAATCTCAAACTCTTCCTTTTCTCTTAACTTTTGAGATTTTTAATCACAATGTGCACAACTGTTTGGTAGACTCGGGCGCTAGCTCAAATGTCATGTCTTTGTCGATTTGCAAAAGGAATAATGGGTAGCCTGTCCCATCCCCATCTCAAATCATACAATTAGATAGGACTACTGTTAAAGTTATTGGGGAGATGAAAGATGTACTCATTAGATTGTCATCCGATCCTAGAGTATGTCAATTTATTGATATAATGGTAGTCGATATTCCCGAGGCATACGGTCTAATTTTGAGTAGGGACTGGTCTGCGAAACTCAATGGATATTTTGCAACAGATTGGTCTCACCTGTGGCTACCACATCAGAATCATTAGAATTAGATCAATATCTTAAGGGAACCGCACATGAAACATAATGTTACTCAATTAGAAGGAAAAAATGAAGCTGTGGCTTTTTCGTCTTCAGTTTTAGGAAATTAATTCTTGGAAATTGAACCTGGGAATTACAAATCAGAAGAAGTTAGCCATATTTCAGACAAATAGCCCGATCTCCTTCAGTTTTCATGGGCTGATGATATTGATTGTATTATAGTAGACTTAGTCACTAATTTAGACAATAATCAAACTAACTTAGAGAAGAAAATGTCTTTTGGACCCTTTACTTCGATGGCTCCAAGACACAGGAAGGATCCAGAGCTGGTTGCATTTTAATTGATCCTGAAAAGAATAAACATTTTTTGTCATGTAGGTTAGAATTTGAATGTACTAATAACACCGCAGAATACGAAGCTCTCATTCAAGGTTTGAAGAAAGCCATTGGTCTTAAGGTTAAATTTTTGAAAGTCTTCGGTGATTCTGAAATTATTGTTAGGAAAATAAGAAATACAATCCATTGTCTTTCACCGCATTTAAAGGGATATCAAGCAGAAATATGCAATTTAATCTCGTGTTTTGATGCTTTTAACATTAATTCTGTCCCAAGAGTACAAAACACTGTAGCTGATCTGTTAGCTACGTCCACTTCCAGATTAGTACCTACTAATAATATTGAATCGATTTTTAGGCCTTCCGTGCCAGATAACATCACAAATTTCAGAGTATTTGACGATGACGAACAGATCATTAGTTTCTTAACGAATGAAGATGATTTTCAAGAAGCCATCATAGAAGAAGAAGAGCATGACTCAAGTATACTAAATAAAGATACAATTAAATGAAACTTCATTCCCAAAGGAGTGAGAACGTTAGAAGCTCTCTTCGATCTGCAAAACAAATTCAGAAGACTGGCGAACGCCAAGACCCACAGTTCGACCCTGCAATATGAATTGATTAATTTGGGCACAAAAGTTGAACCAAAGTATGGCAATTTGGGAAAATGTTGTACTCTGGCGGAAAGAAGCAGATTCATTAAAAATTTTCAACAATATAAAGATGTGTTCTCTTGGACCTATGATGATCTAAAGACATATGACACCTTTATCATTCAACATGTAATACCTATGAAAGAAGGGGTCAAACCTTTTCAGCAACAGCTGAGGAGAATGCATCCAACGCTTGAGCCTCTAATCCAGAAAGAATTAAAAAATTTGTTGGAATCCAAAATCATTTTTAAAGTCTGACATTCTGAATGGGTGGCTAATTTAGTCCTTGTGCGGAATAGATCAGGAGAAATCAGGCTATGCATAGATTTTCGGAACTTGAACAGAGCCTCTAATAAAGACAACTATCAAGTGCCTCCAATGGAATTGATATGCAGATGGTATCAGGATCAGAAGTCTTTTCCCTACTAGATGGTTTTTCTGGTTACAACCAAGTGCTAGTAGTAGAGGAAGATCGACTCAAAACCACTTTTTGCACAAAGTGGGGAACTTTCGCATACCGAAGAATGCCTTTTGGCTTAATTAATGCAGGAGCTACTTTTCAGTGAGCCATGGACATTGCTTTCTGAGGAATGGGCAGTAAATGTGTAGTAGTATACTTGGATGATGTGACAGTCTTTTCAAAGAAGAGAGAAGACCACGTTTCTCACCTAAAGAAAATCTTTGATCGCTGTAGGAAGTACGACATCTCTCTAAATCCTAAGAAAAGTGTTTTCGCTGTTCTCGAAGGAAAGCTTCTTGGCCATATCATTTCCAAGGAAGGAATCTCAATAGATCAAGAAAGAATTCAGGTTATCAATAAGATTCCCATGCCCCATAGCAAGAAGTCTATGCAATCATTCATGGGCACCATAAATTTTGTCCGAAGGTTCGTGCTAGACTTCGCTTAGATCATTAAACCTTTGCAACAAATGGTTAAGAAGAATGCACAATTTAAGTGGACAAACTTGGAGAAGGTCGCATTCAAAGAAATCAAAGCTGCTATAGCCAAAGCACCCTCTTTAAGAAGTCCATGTTTTGATAAAGATTAATGTATACATTCACTTCTGATGACTCTCTTGCAGCTGTGCTTAATCAGAAGATGGAATTAGGAGATGAATACCCAATTTCTTTTATGAGCACTAGTCTGCAAGGTGCTAAACTGAACTATCCCGTGGTAGATAAACAAGCATATGCAGTCTTCAAAGCAGTAAAATAGTTCAGGCCATATATTCTAAAAAATAGGACGAAAGTCATAGTTCCTCATCCTGCTGTCAGAACTCTTTTCGTTCAAAAGGAATTGGGAGAAAGAAGAGGGAATTGGGTCACCGCTTTTCAAGAGTATGACTTAGAATTCAAGCCAGCTAGCATCATCAAAGGTCAAGGTCTATGCGAGCTACTTACTCAAAACTCAACCAACAAAGAGCTAGATTGGAGGAATGAAGCTGAGATGAATGTGGTAGACGTATGTCCAATTTTTATGGCCCCAGAGTCTTGTTACAAAGACCTAGTTCACTACTTACAGTTAGGTTACTTACCAGAGCATTGGAGTCCAAAGCAAAGGAGAGCCCTCCGCCTTAAATCAGCATCTTATCAGATCATTGAAGGAGTATTTTTCAGAAATAATTATGATGGCATTTATCTTAGATGTTTAGAAAAGGAATATGATATTAACGTGGTCAAGGAACTACATGATGGACCTGCCGAAGGACATTATTCCGGAGACACTACAGCACACAAAATCCTAAGAGCAGGTTATTATTGGCCTACTCTCTTCAAAGACACACATGCCTATGTCAGAAATTGTGACATATGCCAAAGAAGTACTGGAAAGCTACCTAAAGCAGTAGGTCCCCTGTAGCGAGTTATCATCACTGAACCTTTTGAGCAATGGGGCATAGATATAATTGGGGAAATAAACCCCAACTCTTCACTGCAGCATCGGTACATTCTGACAGCTACAGATTATTTTACAAGATGGGCGGAAGTTGTTCCCCTAAGGAAAGCTAATGAAGATACGGTTATCAACTTCTTGGAAGAGAACATCATAACTAGGTTTGGGGTTCCAATTTCCCTAGTTTTTGATAATGCACCTTATTTTTTGTCAATAAAAATTAACGAATTCTCTTTAGAAAGGGGAATCAAATTACATTACTCAGCCAATCAATACCCTCAGGGAAATGGTTTAGCTGAATCAACTAATAAAAATCTTATCCGAATCCTAAAAAAGACCGTGATCGAAAATCAAAGGAGCTGGCACACAGCCCTCCCTCATGCCCTATAGGCAGACAGGGTAACACCCAAAAATGCCTTAGGAGCTTCTCCTTTCAACCAGGTCTATGGAAAAGAAGCCATTCTTCGTCTGAATATATTACTTCCATCCTTGAAGTTGTTCCAATCCTCCCGAGGTTCTAGCAGTCAAGCCCTACAATCCAGAATTGATACCTTGCTGAAACTAGAAGAGTCACGGGAAAAGGCCAAGGAACGATTTCATCATCACCAAGATATAGTCAAACGATGGTTTGATAAAAGAAAATATGGGAAAAGAACTTTCGAAGTAGGAGACTTGGTCCTCAAGTGGGACCACCAACATGATGGTAAGGGAATGCATACGAAGTTCTAACACTTATGGCTCGGTCCCTATCAAATTTCTGAAAAACTTGGTCCATCAACCTATAAAGTGAAAGACTTACAAGGAGAGGAACTGAACCTCCCTCTCAATGGCCTCGCCCTGAAACAATACTTTGCATAATTTTTGAAAGGTTCTTGTACATAAATAAAGCTCTGCTTCTTTGTTTTGATTTGTCTTTCTTTTCTTTTCACTTTGATTATCTTTGGTTTGCTAGTCAGTTTTCCCCTTTTTCTCTTATTTTTTGCTTTGTTTCCTTTTGATTAAGTTTTTTGTTGTTACTGGAAATAAATCCAAACTCCAATTATGGTGTAGCTGAATGAAGAAGACTCCAGAAAACTCAGAAGGATGGTCATAAGAAGCCCATCAATAGAGATATGCATAGTTGTAACTTTGTCTTCAATGATCGGTTTCCTAGAATGTAGTGATCTTCTTTCTTGTTGGTCAAAATAACCCCTGTCAAATAGATAAGATCCTGTTTTGGTTTTTAACTATATTAGGGCCTTTTTACTTTAACTTCAGTGACTGTTTCAAGAAGTTAAGTATGGTAGGACCCATGGAAAGGAAGCATGTCTCATAGATACATGGTATTTAAATGATCCCATGCTACAAATAAAGCCTAAAGGCATATCTCATAGAGTCTGGTTTCCAGAAATTCTCGCCTCAATCAAAGCATGGTCGAGAAATAAAAGTAAGCCCAAGAAAGTTGAAGGGAACTGTCTAACAAATCAGCCCAGCAAAAGTTCTTCTCCGTCTGTGAATCATGAAATCAAATCTCCTGTTCACACAAAAGGACATTTTGGATTGAAGAACTTATATCAAGACATATAAAGAAGAAGAAACTTATTTCTGGAAGACTCAAAGCAGCTAAAAGTTGAAATTTAAAAAAACATCTAAAAGGATGTAAAAGCATGGGAATGAGGAACAAATGAATGTCCCTGTGAGATTTTTTCCCGATCCTATGGAGTCATACACTATTTTGCTTCTGAAAGACTGTTTTCTTCTAATTCCCACAATTTGACCCTTAGAGAGTTTTAAAGAAAACTGAATCAACGCTACATTTCCCTTTTATCACCATCACAATGAGAGTGATCAATGCATTCTTCGAAACTGAACTGCAGAGACATCCAGTTGCACATCTAATTAGCACTTTGAAAGTTTCCTGACTGCCAGATGAGTTTGTTTCAGAGATCTGTGTTCGCCAGCGAATCGCCATTTGTTGTTGGTACAAAATCCCCCCTAGATTTTTTGCTAAAAATATTGGGGCCCCTCCTTTGTTTTTGTAAAGAAAATAAAATCTGCCCAAGGCTATCCAGGCGTCATTAATTTTCCTTAGCTTTCCCTTAAAACGAGTCTCAACTTGCCTTAAACTTTTTGGGTTATGTTTTTTTCCTAAGTAAAACTCAAGTTTTCCCCCCGAAACGGCGGAAGAACTCAGCTTTTTCTCCCGAAACGGAAAAAGAACTCAGGTTTTTCTCCCGAAACAATGGAAACACTTAAGCATTTTTTTGAAACAACGGAAGCATTTGCGAAGTTTTCCTCTAAGTCAAAACTCAGAATTTTCATCCGCAACGGCGGAAGCATTTGTGAAGTTTCGAAAAAAGACTCCCGGTTTTCATCGGCAACTTCGAAAACAACTCACGTCTTTCATCCGAAATTTTGGAAGAACTCGTCAAAGTCTTCCTGCAACTGCGGACCAACTCAAAAACCTTCTCCACAACAGACCATCGACTTGTCTTTTTTGGAAACAACTCACAAGTTCCTTCCGAAATTTTGGAAGAACTCTTGTTTCTCTCCCGCAACGGTCGGACGCCTTGTTCAAACACCAAGTCGTCCGCAACATCGAAAGAAACTCACTAGTTCTTTCCGCAACTTCGGAAGAACTCAACGTTTCATTCCGAAGCGGCACATAAAACTCGCCTTTTCCCAATTCGGTTAGCTAGCGAAGATGTCCTTTTTTGGCAAGCGAACCTGTAGTCCTCAATAGGCAGTATTATGATTTATTAAAGTATATTTTTGTTTCTAATCTCATGTTTTAAAATACTTTGGTATCGTGCTCCATCCTGCATAATAATTTGCAATCTTATGTTCATTCACGTTGTGGTTGCTTAACAGGGATAAGCTACAATGCCCAAGGGTAAGCCACAGATGATCTCCATCACTATGCTGGGATATCAGTAGCAATTGTAGCAACTAGCATGGACGCATCACCACCAGTAGAAGCACCACCCCAAGGATCAGGAAGAAGCACCAAAAATGCAGTGAAAGCAGGCTCTTCAATTGCAACAAAGAGAAGAAGCTGCTAGAGCACAGAAAGAAGAGGAAGACAGGATCATCCCAGGAGCAAGATACCAAGCTGCAAGAAGATGAGTCAGTGAGCAAGCAAAGAGAAGCCAAATGAAATAAATGAAATATCATAATTCTTATTTGTATTAACGCGAGGAAGAGTTGAAATTATTTTATTGTATAAATACTTTAAAAGACAACTTTCTCTGTCTTTGTCTTATGTGAAAGGCTTCCTACGAATCTGTAGTTGTGCGCTAAAGACAAATTAGAGGAATATAAATAGTTAGGGTATAGGTGGCAACTCCTGGCACATCTTGTAAATTTATATATAGCTGAGTGGAGGAGGATAGAAGAGACTTTTGGCAAGTGAAAGGTTTTCTGTCGTGTAGATGAACTATTTCTGCTACATGAATGAGAAAAATTGATTTAGCCTATGGAAGCCTGCACAAAATTTTGTTTAGAAGTCTTGTTGAATACATGCCGAACTATTTCTGCGTTTTCATACATTTCTTGTGAGATCTTTCCTGGCTCTTATGAATTATTTCTTTGCTATGAATGGTTTCACTCTCTCTGCAAATTGTCTGTGTCAAATGGGTAATTGAGTGTTATATTAATCTGAGCTATCTTGGATAATCTTTATTTCTGCTGTAAATGATCCTTACAATTTTAACAGCTACCTATGGAATTATTGGGTGTGTTTTCAATTTATTACCCATCTTTTAAATCTGCTCCTTATAAGGATAGGAAAGTTTAGATTTAGATTAGAGTAGCATAGATTTGTTTATCACATGCATTTTAACTTAGGGAACTTGCAGATCATTTTTAAATACAAAAATACATAACCGGTGGATCGGGCCGCAACCGGTAAAACAAACAAATCTGTAAAACTCACGGTAGCCGGAACCATTAACCGGACGGATTCCCCACACCAAACGGTGAGCGGTCTAGTTGGGATTGCTTACCGGGGAGAATCCCTTGCTGATTGATGTAGCGACATTCGAGGCATCAACATGGCTGGGACTCAAATGACCGTGACTTAGACAACCGCGACTTAGATGGATGAGACTCAGATGGCTGTGACTCAGACAACCGCGACTCATACAAGCTGCGACTCACAAACATTTATTTATTTATTAATTAGTTAGTTACAGCATGAGTTCTGGAAGTCAAAGAGATAGTTCAATTTTCAAATTGGGAGTTAAAGAGACAGTTTCAGTTTTAGAATTGGTATATCTGGAAGTTAAAGAGACCGAGGCATAGAACTTCAGCGTCTATAAAAAACAATCGATGAGAACAAAATCTGTGTGAAAATTAAGAGGATGAAGAGGAGTGGTTGCTGATGAAGCTATGATTCGAAGAAAACAATTCAGAACAAAATATATGGCTTGATTTAATGAAGAATAGAATGCCCAGAAACTCTAGCTATAGCAGCACAGAACAAAAATGAAAAGGGTATGTACTGATATATCTGAACCAGTGTGATATAATGACTGAAAAATTCTTAACAATTCAGAAGAAAAATGTGTGGCTCGATTTAATGAAAAATAGAATGCCCAGAAACCCAAGTTGTAGCAGCACAGAACACAAAAATGGAAAAAGTATGTATTGATATATCTGAACCAGTGTGATATAATCGACTGAACAATTCTTGCTAGGATGGAAGGGAGGTGCTAGGGAGTATTTATTTCCTCTGTAAATCAGGTTGATGCCTGAATATTGGGAGTGAATGCTTCCCTCTAGTGGGTACTAGACAAACATGAGAGTTGGTGCTCTCAACAAGTTGTAGCTTGTTAAATAGAGGTTGTAGCCTCATCTTGAGTTGGTGCTCAAAAATAAATGATGTACAGGAGTTAAAAGACTGCTTATCATTCTAATAAGAAGAGGTTTTTTCCCTTTATGGGTTTCCTCATGAATATTTGTGTTTGTGTACATCATATGAGTGATTAATGATTACTTGTTCTATTGCTTATCTTGTTCATTATCTTGACAATCATTTTTAATGGTAATAAAGTTATAAAAGGGACTTAAATTGTTTAAGCATAATACAACTAATTCACCCCCCCCTCTCAGTTGTTCTAATAACAGTAACATGACCTAAACAAGCCCCTCCCAAAGACACCAGTTGGCCAGTTGGTGAGTAAATAACTGAAGAAGCCGCGACCAACTGATGGGTGTTGTGGATAGCGCCATCAGCAAACCGTATAAAGTGTTCAGTCAACATCTGAAACACAAAGCAATAGATGCATAAGACGTAACTGCAACCGTAAAAAAAAAAAACTAACTCTACAAAAATGTACAGCTATAATACATGAAAAAGCACAGATGCCTAAGCGTAGTACTTCTTTAGGTAGAGCCCATTTCTAGGCTCAGGAAACTTATTACCTTCATAGTCTGTTAACTCGTATGCACTTTTCTTCAGCACCTTAGAAACTATGTAGGAACCGAGCCACATGGACTTAAACTTTCCAGCCCCTAAGGGTTCTTTGTCCTAATCCCAGAGCAGAACAAGGTCTCCTTCGAGAAATACTTTAGGTCTGACAGACTTATCATACTGTCCCTTGACTCGGTTCTTATGCATTTCGTTTTCTATGAGCACGTCGTGGCGCTGCTCATCCAGATGTTCTAAATGTAGCAAATGTTCTTCCAAGACTGAAGTGTCAAGTAAATGTTGGATAGCCAACTTCAATGAAGGAATCTCGCACTCAACCAGAATGACTACCTCTATCCCATGTACCAGTTGGAAAGGAGAGAACCCGATAGCAGTCTTTACATTGGCTCAGTAAGCCCAAAGAGCAGGATATAACATAATGTGCCAGTTAGTTCTACTGGCATTAACAATCCTTTGTAAGATAGTCTTCAAATTCTTATTGACTGCTTCGACCTGACCATTCACCTGCGAGTAAAACGAAGATGAATGCTCCTATCAAAAACCTAACATGGTGTACAGATCGGTCATCATGTTGTTCTAAAAATGATGACTGTGATCAGTCATGATCTCTTTGGGTATACCAAATCTTGCAATGATCTGGTTGAAAATGAAATAAGCGGCCATTTCTCCATCCGCCTTAATAGTAGGCATTGCCTCGGCCCACTTGGTGAAGTAGTAGACGGAAACAATTATATGATGATGGCCTCCAGCCGAAACTGGATTACAATTCACAAAATCAACCCCCCATTTGGTGAAGGGGCCTGCTGTTATTACAGGATGAAGAGGAGATGGGTGTGCTCACATCTTCCTTGTGAAAAAATGACATCTTTGGCAACGTTTCACAGCTTCCACACAATCTTTGAAGATTGTGGGCCAAAAATAACCTGCACGCAGTATTTTTCGGGTTGTTTCCAACCCAGAAAGATGACCCCCACAAGCTCCACTATGGGAATCATTCAATACTAATTTTGCTTCCTCCAAGGTTAAACAATGGCATAAGATGGAATCTACCCCACGTCTGCACAAAGTGTCAGAAATGATGAGGTAATTCTTCGCATGAGTCTTAATCTTGCGTCGTTCATCCTTATAGAAAGTGGTGGGACACCTCAAAGTCTGGAGATATACTAGGATATCTCTGTACCATGGGTTAGAGGATGCGATGAGAAAGATATGTTCATCCGAGAACGATAATTCTTCCTCAACGTCCACTATGTCACTAGGAAACTTTGAAATCAGTTCGACAAACACAAATGATTTCTTTGACTTGGCGAACTGAAAAACCAAATCGAATTCTTGCAAGATGACAATCCATTTGTTAAATTCCCCCCCGATTATTTGTCGAGAGAACATATTGGAAAGGATTGACCTCCGCAACCACAGTGGTAGTATGCAATAATATGTAGTGACGTAGCCTCTAGACTGCATAAACAACAGCTAATGCCAACTTCTCTACGTGAGAATACTTGATCTCGGGAGCTATCAGGGTGCGCGAAAGATAATAAATGACATGCTCTTGGAGCATGCCATACTCCTGAACCAGTACTATGCCTATTTTGTATACTAATGCAGCCAGGTACAAGAGGAAATCCTTCATGTAGTCTGGAGGGATTAACAAGGGGGCTGACAGTAATGCCTTTTTCAAGGCCTCAAATGATGCTTGAGCAGCCTCATCCCAAAAAAAGTAGGTGTCTTGTTTAAGCAGTCTCATGAAACCTTTTGTAATTTTGGCATAGTTAATGATAAAGCGTCTCAAGAAGTTGGACATGCCCTGCATACTTTGAATTTTTCTCAGGGTTCAAGGAGGAGGAAGATTTACAATCGCCTCGACTTTGAATGGATCCACCATTATGCCACAATTGGATACTTTGAAACCCAGTAGTCGTCCAGATTCAACGCAGAATACACATTTGTTGGGATTCAATCGAATCTTGTAGTATCTGCACCTTTCAAACACAAGTCTTAAATGATCAGGATTCTCCCGTCTCTTCCGATATTGCACTGGGAGATCATCAAGGTAAGGTTTGACCACATGCTCATGAAAAGAAAAATTCATTGCTCACTGGAAGGTAGTTCCAACATTTTTCAAACCAAAAGGCATCTTCTGATAGGCAAAGGTTCCCTAGGGACAAATAAAAGTTGTCTTATGTTGGTCTTCAGGTTTGATCTGTATCTAATTATATCCTGAAAACCCCTCCATGAATGAGAACATCTCATGGCCCGCACACGCGTCAATGATCTGGTCTATGAATGGCGTGGGGTAATTATCTTTCGAACAAGCTTTGTTTAGGTCCCAAAATTCAGTGCACACTCTAATGGTACCTTGCTGCTTGTCTACCAGAACGGGATTTGAAACCCATTCCGTCATAGCTATCGGATAGATAAATCCAGCTTTGAGCAACTTTTCTACCTCTTCCTTGATGGAGACATCTTTCCGAGGGTTAATTGGATGGAGCTTCTGTCTCACAGGTTTAGCATTGGGGTACGTTGTGATGACATGCTCAACAATGGCAGGGTCAATGCCTAGAATCTCCTCGTATGACCAAACAAAGACGTCGCGGAATTCTTTAAAGAGATTGGTATACAAAATGATCTCCTTGGGAGAACAGTCTGCTCCAATGAAAATATTTTCCATGACCCCAGGTTTGATGGAAATGTTGATCAGAATGGTCTTCGATATATTTGACATGTTCCCTTCGGCATAAACAACTTTCGAAGTAGAAGGGATAGAGGACAAATCAACACTTCCACCAGGTCTCATAGAAAACTCACCTCTCTCTATCCTGTCTAGTTTGGGAAGAAAATAGGACATGTGGTGCATGTGTTCCCAAGGGTGGTCCAGGCCTATCATAGCTTCCAAAATTCCTTCGTCCGAGGGTAAAAAAGTGTCTAGAAAATCAAAAGAGTTGATAGAGTCCACTGCCCATGCAGGAGCACAGTCCATATTTGACTCATTAGAGACCAACGGAGTCATGATATGTTCTGTTGCAGCATGTTGTGAATCTAAGTAAGCCACCTCTGCAACAGATAAAGGCATAACTGGTTCTAATTCAGTTGGGAGAATCTAGGGATCATTCGTTGAACTGACCATGGAAATCTCGGACGAAGAACATTCTTCAAAACCAATAAAATGAATGGGAGAAGGTAGGTCAAAAGTTCCTATCAATGACCCATAGAGACCTACTCCCAAACTCTCAGTAACTGGGCAAGACTGATCAACCAATGGGATATTTGAATCCAAAGAAGTCTAGTTGGTCTTCCGGGAAAACGAATGTTGATCGATTGTGATGATCTTGCCTTCGTGAGCGAACATTATGACCCGGAAAACAGCTGACGGTACTGCCTACATGGCATATGTCCAGTTCCTTCCCAACAATAAGTTATAATCGAGTGGAACATCCAAAATTTCAACCTCTACCGATACTAGTTTGCCCGCAAATTCAACATCAAATGATGGAAGACTCCGTGTGGACGAAAAGATATTCCATCAAAGGTGGTAAGTACTGTATTAGAGGGGGATAACTCAGGTTCACCTAAATCCTTCTAGCAAGAAATGGACATTACGCATGTGGACACGCCCTCATCTACAACAGCTCATCTAATGTTCATGGGACCATGGACGACCTCGATCTGGAGAGCGACGTGGGACGGAAACCGGAACTTGATATCTTTCATATCAAAATGGGAAAGCATGTTGGATGAATCTACACTTCCAATTGCTGCCAGGAGTGCATTGCGTTATAATGGACAACTTTGCAGTACCTCCAAAGTGGATATGGAACAAGGGGTTTGGGATAAATCCTCCACTACATTATAGTTGGAGGAAGCCTTCGCATTACGGCTGTGCACAACCCTTTTGAAGACACCTTTCGGATTCTTCGGCAATGGATCCACCAGTCTCTCGATGTGGAGAGGGGTAGATGACTCAGGAACATCCTTCTGCTGCGGGTCCGGGGTATAATTTCTTGCTCGATTTTGCAAAAGAGCATCTGAATTAACCATATTAATGAATGACTGATTAGCTAAGTTGTCACAAGTAGTGCCCCCAGTACCAGAGCTGCCAGAAGTTGAACTCTATCCATGAGGGAAAAGGTCATTTAAGAAAATAGGTTTCTTTTCACGGATCAACTTCTGGGCTTCTTCCATTAGAGGGAATTGATGGGTAAAGTGGTCGTCTTGAAATATCTTGCAAGGGAACTTGACCTTCGTTTTTTCCTTTTTACCCTCCTCGGCATTTTGCGTGTTCTTGGGATTTTGTTGGTTTCCCTACCCTTTCTTTCCCTTTCTTTTGTTGTTGGACTTCCAAGAACCCTTTTGGTTTTCCTGTACCTGTTGTACAGATTTAGTTGTGGAAGGGGAGGATGCAACAACAGTTGCTTCTACAACAGGCTGTTTGACTGACAAGGCGTGAACTTACTTTGTTAAAGCATCAAACGTTGTAGAGTCGAATGAACCCACAATGCTATCAGCATGTGGTCCAGGTTTAGGTTTACCTACATCAATGTTAGACCTCGGCGCATCAGGAATAATCTAGTAAAAGAGCCCAAACTGAGCATAAAACAAGTCAAGTTGCTGGGTTCTCAAAACGGCTTCCTCTTCGAAGGACACCCCTGAAGTTGCAACTTCCTTAGAAATATAAGGAAGGAGTGATTTAAGATACCACTCTAGTAAAAATGCAAGAGGGATGTCGGCTTTAATGAGACTCTTTCTCATTTGCCACTCCTGAATGTGATCAGATAGATGAGTGGCCTTGTTCTGTCGAAAGGTCGACATAAGGTCTGTGTCGGCATCGTACTGGACAGAAATTTGAAAGTGGTTGAAGAAAATAGTGGCTAGATCCCAAAAGGTGCCATAAGTAGCTACCGATAGTTCAATATACCATTTGGCTACGACACTTGTCAAGGTTCTTTGAAAGAGCCTTAACCTGATGGAGTCATCATTCAATGAATTCGATGAGCACTAGAAGTGGAAAGTTGTGACATGGTCACCGGGGTCCTCACCAGTCTTACCTTCAAACTTCGGGATGTCTGAGGGAAACTTAGTGGGAACATGTGGCCATGCAGGATCATGGCGCATAGGGTCATTTGTGAGTTTTGAAAGATCTGGCAAGTTTAAAGTTTCCATAAATGGTAAACGCGGTCGTGTCGATGGTATTTGATAGACCGAAACCTGGTATTGGGTATTTGCCACTACCTGATTCGTGTATTGTTGGTTGAGGTTGCCCCTAGCCATCAGTTGTGAAATGAACGAATTAAAATTGCTCCACCCAAAAGAAAGAGGATTACTTCCCGGGGTAGTGGTCCATTGCGGTTGGGTATTAACCCCACCGTATTGTGGATTAATAAAATTACCCCCTCCTCCAGCAAACAAAGAGAAAGGGATACTCCCTGCAGGTATATTTGATGGATTAACATTGTAACCTGCATAGGGTTTAAAGCCAGGCGTAATAGTAACAGATGGTGCCGTCATCGTACCCATAACAGGCATAGATGAAGAAGGGATCGATCCTACAATGGAAGTGGAAGCAATAGCTTGAGTTACACCCTGGAACTATTGTGTAGTAGAATAATGAGTGAAATTCACTGCGGGTATCCCTGACAAAGGGACATTGTTTGGTCCAAAAGTAGGGGTAGAAACTGAGGCAGATGTCGAAGCTAATGAGATTGGCATGCCTAGAGTACCAGCACTAAAACTAAAGGACAGAGTTGAAGCAGAAGCAGCCTGCGAAGAACTCGGTGTGGTAGTGTTTGTGAAAGAAGGATTAACAATCCTTGTAGCCATAGAAGTTGTGGGAGTTTGAGGAACTCCTTGCTCATCTCCTGGGCTAGTCATAGTGTAACCAGGTGTAAAAAAGTATGCACTGTAGTCAGGTTGTTGAAAGCCTATAGGTACTAGAAGTGGATCGTTGGGTCCAGTAAAAGGAGGGTTGAAAGGAGTACCGAACTCTCTAGCAGTTAGGTCCTCAACCTCGACAGTATCAAAGACTTGTCAATTCAGGGTTCTAGGTTGTAGTTCTCTAAGAACTTTTGTTTCTCCCGTAAGTTCAAAAGAACCACAGAAATTTTTCCTCCGACATCGCAGTGGCGGTGGAGGCTCCACAATTAGTGGGGGAAGGTTTTGAAACCTCTGAGACTAACGAAGATGTTGGTCCTCCACAACTATAAAAATAAACTAAGTAAAAAACCTAGTGGCCACTACAACTAAGGAGCAAACAACATACCACTAAATTTTTTTCTAAGTGATCAAACCAGGAAAATGTTGGCAAATACTCTCAGAAGTGAGTCTGGGATGATTATGGCCCAGAACAGACTAATAGAGTACTGACGGTTAGTTACGTGCCGTCCAATGGAGGTCCTCTGGGTGCAATAGTTTGAATCACCAAACTGTTGGTTGTGGAGCCAGATCTTCCAGTCTCATAGATGATGATTCAGCCATGTCTGTACCCAAGGTTTGGTTATGATCTCGGCCTGACGCTTAGGGGGTCCGGGGGGTGTGGGGGCCAGTGCCCCCAAAAAAGGGGGTTTGGGGACAGAGCCCCCGAGGAAAATTTTTGGGGTTGTTTTCGCCACCAGTTTTTGGGCCCATGGTTTTCGTTAACCCGTGGTATTTTCCCATTGTATTTCCCTTATAAAAGAAAGACATTGTAACACGGCTAGGGTTAATGATGTATTAGGTTTTATGCATTGTAAAGATCTCTAAGATCAGGAGAGAGACTGTGAGACAGTGAAGAGGAAGTGCAACGGCTATGCTGCAGGTTGTATCCCTTCACCTTGCTGGACGGTAATAATAATAAGGAATGGAAAATTCAGTGTGGACGTAGCCCAAGTTGGGGTGAACCACGATATATCTGTGTCTCTCTTGTAATCTGTTTGTGATTATATTTGCATTTCTGTTTATTGTTATTTCTCTGCGATCTTGTTTTTCTAACAATTGGTATCAGAGCCAAAGGTCTATTTGGCAGATAAACCCGCAAGAAGCTAGGGTTTTTGGTTTGAGTGGGAGCAATGGCGGAAGAAGGAAAGTTTAAGTTCGAGAAGTTTAACGGCCAAAACTTCCAGTTATGGAATATGCAAATGGAGGACTATCTGTACCAGAAGGATCTATTCCTACCGTTGGGAGGAAGAGCAAAGCAACCGGCGGCCATGAAGTACAAATAATGGGAGGTTCTTGACAGAAAGGCTCTGGGAACAATACGACCGAGCCTGGCTTCGTCGGTGGCTTTCAATATCTAAAAAGAAATGAAAACAGAGGGTTTGATGAGTGCACTGGGTAAGCTGTATGAAAAACCCTCAGCCTCCAACAAGGTATTTCTAATGAAGCGTTTATTTAATATGAAGATGTCTAACGATGGATCTGTTACTGATCATTTAAATGAGTTTAATACGGTTACAAATCAGCCAAGTTCTATAAGTGTGAACTTTGATGATGACGTTAGGGCTCTTCTAATCTTGTGTTCATTGCCAGAAAGTTGGAATAGCTTGGTCATGGCTATAAGTAACTCTATCTCTAGTTCAAACACCTTGAAATTTGATGATGTTATTGGTGTTATTCTTAGCGAGGAAATGCAAAGAAAAAACACAGATGAGCCATCAGGTAATGCGTTGACCATGGAGAGCATGGGAAGACAAAATGAGAGAGGAAAGAGCCAAGGTAATCGTGGCAAGTCTAAAATGGGAAAATCCAAGTCCAAATTGGGAAAAATAGAGTGCTGGAACTATGGAAAGAAAGGACATCTGAAGGAAGACTGCAGATCTCTAAAGAAGAAAGGAGATGCACAGAAGGAAACTACCCAGGAAGCAAATGTAGCAGGTGATGTGTTACAAGATGCTTTGATTCTTGCATTAGATAATACTAGTGATTATTGGGTAGTAGATTCAGGAGCTTCATGTCATGCTAGACCCCATAGGAAATACTTTCATGAGTATGTTCCTAGCGATTTTGGACATGTTTTATTGGGTGATGATGAGCCATGTAACATTGTTGGAATGGGTAAGGTATGGATAAAAGTTAAGAATGGAACTAACTGGCTGTTAAAAGATGTTAGGCATATGCCTGCTATGAAAAGAAATTTGATCACAATAGGGCAGTTGGGAGATGGCGGCTATCTATCTACATTTGAAGAAAAGTGGTGGAAGATCACTAAAGGATCAATGGTGATAGCAAAAGGAGACAAGGTAGGTATGTTGTATTTATGTCATCATAATACTGACCATTCTATCTCTTTAGCTTCCACAGGAACAAATACAACATTGTGGCATCATAGGCTTGGCCACATGAGTGAGAAGGGGATGCATATTCTCCAATCAAGGAAGTTGCTGCCAGATTTGAAGCAGGTAAGTTTGGAATTCTGTGAAAACTATGTTTATGGAAAATAGAAGAGTGTCAGATTTCTCAGGGTTGGGAAACAAAAGAAGAATGAAAAGTTAGAGCTAGTGCATACAGATGTATGGGGACCAGCTCAGGTGCAATCTCTTGGTGGATCTCATTATTATGTTACATTTATTGATGATGCAACTAGGAAAACTTGGGTTTATTGCATTAGACAAAAATATGATGTGTTTGCTACTTTTAAAAAGTGGAAATATTTGGTTGAGAATGAGACAGGGAAAAGGTTGAAGTGTCTCATCTGATAATGGAGGTGACTACTGCGGCAAGGAGTTTGATAGTTACTATTCATACCATGGGATTCGTAGAGAGAAGAGAGTCCCAGGAACACCACAAGAAAATGGTGTGTCAAAAAGGATGAACAGAATGATCATGGAGCATGCAAGGTGTATGAGACTGAATGCGGGGTTTCCCTTATAGTTTTGGGAGGATGTTGTAAATACTGTTGTTTATTTAATAAACAGAGGACCTTCAAGTGCTTTGTATGGTGGTATTCCAGAGGAGGCATGGACAGATAAAAATGTAAACTACTCATTTCTGAGAATGTTTGGTTGTGAAGCATTTGTCCATTTTTAAGATAACAAAATCATCAGGAGTAGAGATGTGATATTCAATGAAAAGGTCATGTATAAAGATCAGTTGCAAGGAAATAAATAGGAAAAGGAAACCACAGAGTACATAGTACTTACTGAAATTCAAGAAAATGATGTTCCAAAGGTTCCAAACAATCAAGAAAAACAACAAGTACATGAGACTCCTGCAACTACAAGAAGATCTACCAGGTCAAGTAGACTCCCTGAATGATACTCTCCTTTAATGTATTATTTGTTGATGACTGATGCTGGTGAACCAGAATGTTATGAAGAAGCAATGCAAGTGGAAACTAGAGAGAAGTGGGAGCAAGGCATGAATGAGGAGATGGACTCATTGGTAGGAAACCAGACTTGGGATCTAGTTCAGTTGCCTACTGGTAAAAGAGCATTGCAGAACAAATGGATTTACAGGTTGAAGGAAGAAGAAGGAGGTAAGAAGCGGTACAAGGCCAGACTTGTTGTAAAGGGGTTTGCACAGAAGAAAAGTATTGATTTTGATGAAATATTTTCTCCTTTTGTTAAGATGACTTCAATTAATACTATCTTAAGTCTAGTGGTGGTAGAAGATTTGCATCTTGAACAATTAGATGTAAAAACAACCTTTCTCCATGGGGATTTGGAGGAAGAGATATATATGCAGCAGCCACAAGGGTATGAGGTCAAAGGTAAGGAGAACTTGGTATGCAGGTTGAAAAATAGTTTGTATGGCTTGAAGCAAGCTCCAAGGAAGTGGTATTTAAAATTTGACAGGTTTATGACAGAACAAGGTTATAGTAGATGTCATTCTGACCACTGTGTTTATTTCAAGAAGCTAGACAATGAAAGATATATTATCTTGTTATTGTATGTGGATGACATGCTTGTTGCAGGGTCTAACATGCAGGATATAAATGTACTCAAAAGGAAGCTAGCTAATTCATTTGCAATGAAGGATTTGGGTGCTGCAAAGCAAATCCTTGGTATGAGAATAACAAGAGACAGGAAAAATTGCAAATTGACATTGTCTCAGGGTGAGTACATACAAAAGGTGTTGGAGAGGTTCATAATGCAGAATGTAAAACTAGTTAGTACACCTTTGGCCAGCCATTTCAGTCTAAGTAAGGAAATGTGTCCCAAGACATAGGAATATTACATGTCCAAGATTCCTTATCAATCAGCAGTTGGCAGCTTGATGTATGCCATGGTGTGCACAAGACCAAATATTGCACATGCAGTGGGTGTTGTGAGCAGATATATGAACAATTTAGGTAAAGATCATTGGAGGGAAGTAGAGTGGATTCTCAGGTATTTGAGAGGTACCACCACTCAAGCATTATGTTTTGGAGGTTTAGACACTGTTCTACAGGGATATGTTAATGCAGATATGGCAGGTGATAAGGATAGCAGGAGGAGCACCACAGGGTATGTGTTTACTGTAAGTGGAACAACAGTAAGCTAGATTTCAAAACTGTAGAAGGTTGTTGCAATTTCAACAATGGAAGCAGAGTATGTTGCTATTACAGAGGCTGGTAAAGAGATGATTTGTTTGCAGAGTTTTATGGAGGAAGTGGGTAAGAAGCAGAAGGATAGCAGGTTGTATAGTGATAGCCAAAGTGCCATTCATATTGCAAAGAAGTCAGCATTCCATTCCAGGACTAAACATATACATCTCAAGTACCATTTCATACGCTCTGTTCTGGAAGATGAACTGTTGAAGCTGGAAAAGATACATACTAGCCAGAATCCTGCAGACATGTTCACAAAGGTAGTGACCAGAGAGAAACTGAGTTCCTGCTCAGTTTCAGTTGGCCTTCTATCATGAAGGTGAAGATGGGAAATTTGCCAAGTCCAAGGTCCAGCAAGTACAGCAGCGGTGGAGTTGTTGTGATCAGTCTACAAGTGGGAGATTGTTGGTTGTGGAGTTAGATCTTCCAGTCTCATAGATGATGATTCAGTCGTGTCCGTACCCTAGGTTTGGTTATGATCCCGGCCTGACGCTCAGGGGGTCTCGGGGGGGGTTGACCCTTCCCCGGCTAGGGGGTTTGGGGGCATAGCCCCCGAGAAAAATTTTTGGGGCTGTTTTCGCCACCAGTTTTCGAGCCCATGGTTTTGGGTAACCCATGGTATTTTCCCATTATATTTCCCTTATAAAAGATAGACACTGTAACATAGCTAGGGTTAATGATGTATTAGGTTTTATGCATGTTAAAGATCTCTAAGATCAGGAGAGAGACTGTGAGACAGTGAAGAGGAAGTGCAGCAGCTATGCTACAGGTTGTATCCCTTAACCTTGCTGGATGGTAATAATAATAAGGACTGGAAAATTCAGCGTGGACGTAGCCCAAGTTGGGGTGAACCACGATATATCTGTGTCTCTCTTGTAATGTGTGTGTGATTATATTTTCATTTCTGTTTATTGTTATTGCTCTGCGATCCTGATTTTCTAACACAAACCGCCCTCCCGAGATTACTACCAAAGGGTTACCTTCCATGTCTGTCTGAGGTGGAGTGGGAATATCCTTCCACTCTACCTAGGTAGATCCCTAAAAGTTTATGATACTAAGGCTACCACCAATATGAAATAACCTAGGGGGATAGTCGTCAACCTAGTTGAAACGCATGGCTAGGGTAGCAAATACCAAAATCCAAAAGCACTTTAAAAAGCACTAGTGGACCCCCGTATGTGAGTCAACTCTGGTTTCTAGTTGATGGGAAAGTGAGGGGGTATCCTCAACAATTCCAATCGCCCATGGCCTCGTGCTTAACTCTGGTTTGAGTAGAGCATCCCAGGACTATTTGATAGAGATGGATTTACCTAATAGTTAGTCATACTACGATTTTTGAGTAATGAAGCCGATTTCAGGTGGTTTAAGGTGATTTAAACCCGAAATCCTAGCCTAAGCTAGTTGATGATGTGTATACCTAAAAAAAAAAATGTTGCTAGTTAATTTTATTAAGATTTCTTTTTAAGGGCTACTTTTTACTCAATAAGGATAGTGCGGTGTGTGGAATGGTTTTGACAGGAAAGTAAAGTGCATGTAAAGTAATGCTTCAAACTCACAAAAGACTCTTTCTTTTCGTTTATATTTTTTCAAAAACTGAAACTAGACAATCCTAAATCAAATTTCTTTTTGTATTTTTCTTTTAAATTTCAAAGCAAAACAAACTATGCTACTTCAAAATAATCATAAATCCTACTACTAAGCCACCGAATCCTCTTTTTGTCTTTTTTGATAATTGCACAAAAGAAAAAGAACTTGGAAACGAGCAAGTAAGACCTAAACGTAAAGTGTGAGTAAGACAAACAACCTAATGGCTCAAAACAAACAAATCAAAGACTTGAGAAAGACTCTACCTACCAAGTTGTTTCAAAAGAAAAAAATTTAGGCTTGGAAACAAAGTGTGAAAGAAGAAAAGAAAAGCGATGCTCGTAACGAAAAAAAAAACCTAAAAGGATGCTCCTAAGCACCAAATCCCTAAGAAAACAGTAAGCCAAGCAAAGGAGTAGGTAAGCGAACCAAAAAGTGACCCTACCAACACACAGACTCAAAAGAAAAGCCAAACTAGAAAGCTTTAACTTGCTTGGACTGAACTGAAAAGACAATAAGAAAGTCTTAAGACCAAACAACCTTTCAAAGCCACCCTAAGGACTCAAACTGGGATCAAACCCTAATGGAAAGGACAATACGCAGTAAAAGTGTGCTATTGTTGCCACAAACAACAAACGTTAAGAACGCAGGTCTGTATGACTGCAACAAGCAACTAGGGAAAAAGTGTGCAGCTATGTCCAAAAGAGAGAAGTGCGCAACCTTCAAAAGGGCTAGAAAGCATTGAAGACATCTTAAACAAGTATTCAAGCAAGCAAAGGAAAACTAAAGGACTTCAGAGAGGCAAACAAGACTCAAAAGAGACATAAACGTCTCAAGGGGCAGTCAGGGAAGCAAAGCAAAAGGCTAGAAGTGAAACCAAACCACTGGAAATCAAACCCTAACAGAAAATTGGCATCTACAGGAAAATGAACTATTGTGCAATAGAGAAACCAGTGCAAACTAGGAAAGATGTGCTACTATGTAGTGGACAAAGCAACGTTCGTTAGGTAAAATGCGCTACTGTATGTAGGGTAAACCAGTGCACAAGGCTCAGAAGCAAACAAAACATCTTTGAGCAGTGGACTGAGATGAGTCTAGACAATAAGAACAGGAAACAATGACCTATAAGACCTCTCAAAGAACAAATAGACTGGAAGAAAAACCTAACAAGGTCTCCTAGAGCAGAAAAACTACTGGTTACTCCCCAGCAGAGTCACCAGTCTGTTGTGCAATATTATTACCTTATAGTGAGGAGAAGACACTACCAACTTGGGTGGGGTGACAGGTAAATACATTCATTGCATTGCATTTAGTTCCTACAAATGAAAGAGATCAAGATATCAAAAGATGTACTTTTTATCGACGGCTGGTCCTAGCTTTCACTTGGTCTTCCGCTTGATCTTCCACTATGATGAACCCGCAACACGAAGGAAACCTTTCTCGGCATATCTTGACTGTAATAAATATGATGAAATTGAAAGAAATTTAAACATCAACTACAATCAGATATTAAACCAAATGAACATACAATCCAATAGGCATTCGATTTGGGACAGGAAGGGTATTTCCACCTTTTTATTATCAAAGAAACATGAATCAGTACAAATATACCTGATCGATCAAGATGCTTCTGCAACTGAGTCCTGGGCTCCTGCTCTTCACAATGACTTGGGAATTCCTCCAGTGTAACAGCACTTAAAGCAGTCCTTCTAGGTTCCTCTCTCATGGATCCTCCTTGTATTTGTGGGACAAGGTAGGCAGTTGGAATCGAGAGGTGGTTGAATTGGGAGGTTGGGGAAGTTGCAGAACCAACTTCAACTAATCCCAATTCGTAATCTTAATATATTTTTTGACTTCATCTTAAGATGTGCACGGGTTTCATACAACCAGAGTAGTGCACAGTATTCAACTCTTGTACTTTGCAACAAGCGTTTGCAACATTTTTTAAGGTGTGCACTGGTTTTCCTTGAGCAAAGCAACACATCTTTTAAGGTGTGCACCAGTTTACTATAGCAAGAGTAGTGCACATGTTTTGAAATCAGTAGAAATAGTGAAATTCTCAGCTAAAGAGTGTAGTTCCACCAGTAATTCATCTAGGTCAACCTAGCTCTTCAATCCATGGTGTCCTTTCGTGTGATCGATAGAGCAATGTGATCACAGACGGAGAAGCGCATATTTGACCTATAACAGAGACGAAGATAGAATAGAGGTTGGAATTTCTTGACAAACCCGTCAAAAGCTAGAATCTCAAGGATTTAGCATCTTGGACCTTTATATGCCCACCCTGAAAATCACTGGAGGGAAGGGGCACTTGAGGGACTATGCAATAGAGAAGGGGACCTTCCTTGTGTTGGGTGTGGTAGGTATTGTGGGTTCCAAGGCTGTTGGGATTTAGTTGAGATTCCTACAGCTATGGGACGTTTACATTATGACAACATATTATTGACAAAACTGAATAATATGCCTTCGTAACCATTCCTCAAGCTGGCAGCGTTCACGATCTTCGAATCCTTTATGCATGTAGCTTCATCTTAGCTTTTCCATATTTCTCAATGAGCTTCCATTGCTCGGTGGTTGGGAAATCTAATGTGGCTAGCTCCTTGAGTAGCACCCTCATCTCTGTATTGTATTTATAAGAATAATTATGGAGGTCTGTACCTGCTTCTCTAAATATCATACACAGATCGAAGTCTTTGGTTAACTTGTCTACTACTGTCTGTCCAGACAACAACTAGTCCATGATTGCAAAATTTGTATAGTCTAGCTTACACCTTGTCAATTTGTTCTGATATTCCTCTTGGGTGATCATAGTGCCATCTTCTTCCCATAAAAGAGGAAACCCTTTCTTAAATAAGGGATCAAACATATCCCTAAGAGCTTTCATCTTTTGTGACATAATGTAAATTCTAGACTCAACAGCCTTCACCTGTCGATACTTAAGCATCACTATCTTTTCCCAGATGATGATGGACACCCTGTCTTTTATGCCAGTTATCCTGGTCTCCTCCTGAGATAGGCCATTTAGGAAATTAAAAACATTCTCAGCGTGCTTAGCAGGCTTCTTGTTTAATTTCTCATTAGTAGTTGCAAAACCCTGCTTTTCCAGTTTTATAACCTCTTATTTGTCTAAGACAAAATCGAGGAAGGGTCTCAATTTGTTTGCCTCCGTGATGATGCTGTCCCAAATCACTTGCTTGGATTCCTAAAGTGAAGTCTGGCTTGTAGCCTTATTTGTCAATTCATCACATTAATCCTTCATTCCCTGGTACTTGGATTCCCAAGCCTCCTTATCCTTTTTTGCATTAGACAACTGAGTCTTCATATTTGCATTCTGCTTATTCAACCTGGTTACCTCCATGTGTTCTAGGATAGCTTGGGATATGGATCCTACCAAGAAGAAATCCCCAGTTTCTATGGAAGGTTTTTCCATAGTATCCAATCCTTGATTCTTATCCATCCCTTCCATTTATTGATTCTTATCCTGCTCTTTCCCCTTCAGCTTCTTCTCAAGCTTCTCAACTTATGCCTTTAAGAGCTTCCCACTTGCCACCACAATGGACATATCTATCTGCCACTTCTTTTCCTTCTCTTTAAATCCCAACAACCTAGCTTCACAATCTATTAGCTTACCTTGGAGATTTTCCTTCTCTTCTTCCAGTTCAGCCAGCTTGGATGCATCCACCAATTTAGTGGAGGGAATTTTCAACTTCTGCTTCATTTGCTATATAATCTTGTCCTTCCCATCCAACAACCTCTATATGTTGGCTCTTTTATCTTCTTTAGTCTCATTGGTTAATAATGTAGTTTGGTGCTTTTTTACTTGTGCTTTCAAGGACTTGTTTTCTATCTTTTCTATTCTCAGTTGATTTTGGACTTTATATTTATTGTCTTGCACTTTAGATATATCCAGAGAAGCCTTCAAAAACTTATTATAGATGACTTCTCCAGTCTCCTTATGTAAATTGATTATATCTGGCATGGGGATGTATTCCAGATTTACTTTCATCTCGGTGGCCTTATTCTTAGTGGAAAAGGCAAGACTGAGGGTGTTATGGGTTAGGCTTCTGCTTGCCACCAAGGCCACATCTTTATTTGAGATATTTCTCACATCTACATATAACTTGGCCTCCTTAGAGACTATATCTGGACTCTCCTCATATCCTCTAGTAAATCATCCCTGCTTTTGCTGGGTGCTGCCAGCTCAGTGGATGCCTGGTTGAATTTATGTTCTTTAACTTCAAAAATAGGTAATTGGAACCTCACCTGTTTCTTCTTTTTGGTCTGTCCTGTTGGCACTGTTACTAATTGTTTTTCAAGTCTATCTATTTTACCTCTCTTAGTGGCCCTTTCTGCATCATTGTCCACCTCCATGGGCTTATTATCCTCCATATTGCTGGATTTATCTAAACTAATGGTAAGGGGCATAGCCAATGACACTGATGGGAGCAAGGGAGTGGAAACAGGAACTAGTGATGTGTTTCCTTGTGCCAAAGAGGGGGATATTTCCTTATGTTTCCTTGTGTTTTCGAAATGCTCATAACCCTTCCTGTTACTCTCCTTCCTTGTTTCTAAAATTATATGGTGAGGATCATAGTTCATTGCTGCCTTGGATTGAAATCCCATGTCACTCACCATTTTCTCAATGCATGGGAGAGCAACCTTGCTCTTGACAATGAAATGGCCTATTGTCCACGGGAAATTGATGTCTAAGGACTTCTTGTCATCCAAGAAGTGTTCACATTCCACCTTCAACTTTTGTCTTATGAATTCCAAGGTAAGTATTCTAGGGGTCAGGAAAATAGATAACACATATGGAGCATGGGAATAGCCATAGACCCTGATAATAGTGCCATGTTTCAGCAATAACTGGTCTCCAACTCTTTTCTCCATGGAGGGTTGCAACAAGTCTTTCATTTCTGGCAGCACCCTAGGTAGTATTTTCTGGAAGAAAATGAAGTAGACCTCTGACATAAGGTCATTCATGAATGCTTTATGATCTGAATACATTTATTTGGTGAGCTGCAACTCTGGCACCTGTAGGTTCTCCTCATGTGATACCAGGAACATCTTCAATAGGTATGATTGGAATCTGAAAGTCTTTGTCCTAGGGAATTCTACTAGCCATGAGTGGATTCTTTCAGCTGAGGCATGCACATTGGGTAGGCAAGTTGGGGTCTTCTAACTCAATAGGGAAAGTACTTAAAACAAACATCAAGCTTATCAAGGGCTCAGTTATGTACTGGTCACTATCTAGCCCTAAGAACTGGGCCAACATGGTAATAACAACTTTCAATTCTTCCTGAGGAAGGATGGCTTCAGCAGGGAAAGGTATGCCGTGAAAATATTCATCTGGTTGTAGGGAAGCATGGTAAAAACTTTGTTTCAACGGAACTGGGGAAATCATGTAGTGTTGGATCAGGGCTTCTTCCCTCTAGCTTTGGTATTTTTGACAGAACTCTTCAGGAATTGCCAGGGCTTTTCTAATAGTTAGGGCGTTCACAAAACACAAAAGCTTTGAACTGGAGGCATCCATGATTGCTCTCTGGACTGGGGAGTAGTTGCAGGCGCACCATTCTACCAATTCAGTGCATCATGGGGTTTGACTGGTTGTGAATAAGTGGAAGAAAGAGTGATAAACCCTATGAACGTCTATGTTTTGGGCCCTTATGACCTCCAATATTTCTTTAGTAGTGTCTATGGAGCTGTTAAGCAGCATGGTATCGTAAACATCACTGTATTTTTCCTCCACTAGTTCATTTATTTTTTGGTGCCCCAAACCCGAGGGTTCCACATATATATCCATTTAAAGAATTTAGCGGGGAGGTGGATAGCCTACCTGGTCCTTTGACAGCTGGGCTGAGCTCCTGGGATCCTGGTTGGTTTGTCGGCTCCTGCATGGTCCGCTCCTATCGATTTCCAAAGCAAATAGGACAAAAGGGATGTGAACCTCTATGCAGGCAAGCCCTTTTTATATTATTATCTTTCCATATAGCCCTTGCAGATATGACTGTGATGGAGCCATGTTAACCATTCATCCATGCGATTGATCTCGTGCCATAGATATCCTTCATCATCCTCTATGGATTCCCTCTCTGCTACGTTTCATCTTGCTAGCACCTTCGATTTGTGAAAACATTCCCAACCGTCGATTTGGTCCCTCCATGGATCTCGGTCATCCAAAGGCACAGCCTTTTACCAACTTCGCAGATTATGGGCCCGTCGATTTCACGTGCAAGTCAAATGTGCAAACTCACATCCAGTCGTCGATCTCCTTCCCACCAGATCTACATCGTTGGAAGGTGCAGGGTCTACCAAAAAGTTCACAAATATGAACATCGACTTTCTTCGTGCATGTCCAAAATGCGAACCACTTCTCGACCGTCGATATGCGCCAATGACCGTTGATCAAGCCTTTGAAGTACCCATCAGCTAACACCCCCGCCTTCACTTAAACAACATCATCCTTATTTCGCGAAGCGTGTTTTCGGCCGTAGATCTTCACCACCGTCGATCTGGACCGTCTATAGGTGTCAACGCGTAACTGTAGGCATATTTCACCATTTTAACTCTATTTGCATTGCTTCAGACCTCGGCTTCAATTATTTACTCCTCTGATCGACACTATCTATCCAGATATCTCACTTTAGCAATCTTATGGCCTATTTCACTCAGACCACTGGAGGTTTCTTCATTCTCTTCAGGGATTTAACCTCCCACTTCACCCGGGTCAAGAATAGTGCCAACAACTGGCTCCAACTAGGGATGCTATCCTCCTAGTGAGGTAGCAAATAACCCCGCATACTAGTGCCTAATCCATTGGGTTGTCTCCCAGAACTTAGAGCTCTTCTCATGAAAACAAAAACAAAACAAGTGGTCTGCCTCTGGGTCTTAGGGCCTTCTCCTTGGGCTTCAAACCCTTTGGTTCACCATTTATATGAAATGAAAATGAAAAACAACACATGCAAGAATATGTACAGATTATGATACAAGGGTTACCTATCATCCTCAGGACAGGTAATGCTTCAAAAACCTCCCATTAACTGGACCTCTCATGAATGGAGAGCCATCCTGATGCTCCAGAATGAAAGAATTTATTCCTCTGTTTGTTGCAATGACATATGGGCCCACCCACATATGATCAAACTTTCCATGCTTGTCTTCCCTGGGAGCATACCATTTTAGGACCAAATCATTAACCTGAAACTACTCCTCTTTGACCTTCCTATCAAAGGTATTCTTCATTTTTTCTTGGTGCACTTGCACTCTGTCATATGCTTTATCTTGTTAGTTTTTCAGAAATTTCAATTTGATCTAGGATCTTAACTGAGAGAATAACATGTACAGCATATCTACAGCATATCAATCATGGACACACTAATGCAAGCACACAAGAGACACAGAGTTTCACCGGGGAAAACCAAGAAGGTGAAAAACCCCGCAACTTCCTCAGAGATAGATAGAGCAATGATACAACCCAAGCATAAGAGATAGTCTTCTGCTAGCAGCTACTCCTCCTTCCTCACATGTGCGCCACTCTCCAATGAATGTGTGAGTGAATAATAGAATGATCAAATAGAGTGCCTCTCGCACTCTATTTATACTTGACTTGACTTACCTAATAACCTTTACTAGGTCGGCCTTAACTTAACCACATAACATAATCCTGACAGGGCTGACCCCAAATAGGGTGGTCTAATAACCCTTTTACCCACATGACTCATACAGGGCTGACCCCATCAAGGTGGTCTAATAACTCATCAAGTATAAGTTACAACACTTACAATATAAATGACGACACTTCCGTATAGAGGAATAATAACATCTCTATAGGAATACAAACACTTCCGTATAGAGGAATAATAACATCTCTATAGGAATACAATATACATAGGTTAAATACATTCCGAAGTTACAATTACATCAACACTCCCTCTTAACTAGGAAGGTATTTCTTGACACAGGTCTTCTAGCATAAGTCTTCTTCTCTAGATCATCATCACTGGATCATCGTCATCGAATCATCGTCATCGTCACTGCTGCTGCTATCTCAATCAATCTCCGATCTACTCGTCATACGAAGTTCTACAGAGCCAGTCCTTTTTCACACTGGATGTAGGCCCACCACCTGTAGGTATTCATCATCACTGGCTATACTATGGAATCCTCAGGACTGATTACGTGCGTTAAAACAAAACCTCGAAAGAGCATCCCAGGACTGATTACGAGCATACTGCTCAAGCTATCGGATCTCCCAAGATATTTTACATGTGACTGCACAACCTGTCCATGGCCACGGAGTATCATCCTGATACTCATGATCATACTGATCATATCATCGTCTACGAAGCACAGTCAAGATGCACACAATACAACACTTACACTCACCGACATGGGAAGACACACTTCAACCATCCGTGAAAGGCTCATCACTCACATTGTTGATGTATATGTAACTTCGGAATGTATTTCACATATATGTATATTGTATTCCTATAGAAATGTTATTATTCCTCTATACGGAAGTGGTTGTATTCCTATAGAGATGTTGTTATTCCTCTATACGGAAGTGTCGTCATTTATATTGTAAGTGACGTAACTTATACTTGATGGGTTATTAGACCACCTTGTTGGGGTCGGCCCTGTATAAGTCATGTGGGTCAAAGGGTTATTAGACCACCCTATTGGGGGTCAGCAATGTGGGTCAAAGGGTTATTAGACCACCCTAGTGGGGGTCGGCCCAGTCAGCATTATGTTAAGTGGTTAAGTTGAGGCCGACCTAGTTGAGTAAAGGTCAAGTCAAGTTAGTGTATAAATAGAGAGTGTGTCTCTCTCATTTTACACATTCTATTCTCTCCCTCACACTTTGGAGAGTGGCGCACTTGTGGAGGAGGAGGCTCTACTGCTAGGAGAAGACTATCTCTTGTATTCTGGTTGTATCATTGCTCTATCTATCTCTGAGGAAGTTATTGGGGTTTTTCACCTTTATGGTTTTCCCCAAGTAAACTCTATGTCTCTTCTGTGCTTGCATTATTGTGTCCATGAATGATATGATGTAGATTTGTTGTACATGTTGTTCTCTCAGTTAAGATCCTAGATCAAATTGAAGTAAATTCTAAAAATTTAACATGGTATCAAAGCTAGCCTGAAAGAAGGCATGATATGGCATGTATGACACTTGTTGCACTTACAATGCTAGGGCTTGATATAGAAAAAACCAGTCATCGTAGCACTTTCGCTATAAATCCATTTTGGAGAAGGTTTCGGATCTGAAACTTTTACAAGTCAAATATCATATCCCCATGTACGTTGTGTCCAAATAACAACCTCTAATTCGTTGTACTTTGTGATTTATGATCTATACAATATAGGGTTTCTGCCTCTTCCAGATCTGAGTCAAAAACAGGTGACCTTGGAAAAAAGGTCATAACCTGGGCTAGGAAGCTCAAAATGAAATTTCGTAAAAAGTGACAGGTAGTACACAGATGGTACTATCTCAGAAAAATGTTTCAGAGGCCGAAGTTGAACCAGTGACACGTGGAATTCCGTACAAGTTTGCTTTCATGTTTTATCCCATAAATAGGTCACGTTGTAACACTTGGCATAAATTTCTCTCAGAGAATCCAATTGAGGTCAAACCTATCGGGATGGAAATATTACAGGTCAGGATATTTCAGGAAAAGTGTTTAGACCCTGTGGATCGAAAATTTTGGAGTTACACTAGTAACAATCAGGTACATACTTCTGTCATAACAGAATTATTTTTTAGCACCTTCATTCATGGCTTCCGGAATCTGGGGTTTCGGAGAAAGTTGGAATTTTTGTAATCGAAGACTACGGCTGAATGCTACTCATCAAAATCAAAATTTAGAGACAAAGATCAGAATTTTTGGTTAGGCAGAAGGTCGGGCTTGATCAGACCCTAGTTCGGGACTTTGATTAGAAAAGTGGAAAATTAGGAATTCTGTAAAAATGAGAATTTTTGAAATCTGTGACCACGACTGGAAGCTCCTCAGAGAAATATAGGCTTAGAGATTTGGATCAAACCTTTTTATTGGGTAGAAGAGTAGGCTTCATCAAACCCTAGTTCAGGGTCACGTCTAGTGAATCCAAAAGTTTCAAAGGCAAAATTGAGGAATGAAACTTTGCAGTTTTCAAATTCTAAATATACCAGCTTGATCAGCTCATTAAGGTGCATATTTATATCCTTTCGGAAGTTTGAAATTTGAATTTTGAACTTTTGGGGTTTCTTTGACAAACCCTAATCCAGCTTCAGGTCCAGTTCTTGCAAATCAAGTGGATTGGGTTAATCCTAGAAGAAGATGAAGTGGTCACCTGCATAAGTGAAGAAGTTCCTTTTTCAGAGGGAGATGAGGCTAAGGCCTTACATAAGAAGATTATAAGCGATCTCAACAAGTATGACTCATCGAGGTATGTTTTGAGATTTGTTCATGATTAAGTTTATGGTATGTTTGTCTTCATGTTATTACGGTTAGTACAATCTTGATTTTAGACTTGTCATATCACCTTAATAAAATTATGAATGCACGATAGAAGATATTCATTGATTAGAGTGTTGACACTTATGATTGTACTAATGCATTATGGTGTTGTATGAGGTTTATGTTGTCTGCTAACATGAAAGGTACACCAAGAAAGACAAATCATGTTCTGGTTCAAGAACATATGATCATGATGACATGAGGACAAAGATTCATCCATTGTCATGGATCTCATAGAAGATCCATTTACGAGGTATGTATAACTTGGTTCTATAATGGTTAACCTATGAGATACGCAGGTTACTATCACAAGTCATTGAAGAATAACAAGAATACATCATGTGAGTATGTTAGACATAACTAGCTAGCATGCTAATCCAGGTATGTTTTTCCTATATCAAGATAGAATCCTACCTTGTGTTAGGATCTTATACTGTTGTGTTGTTGATAATGATTATTCATGAAGTCATAGCTTTGAATAGTCATGGTTTTATGCACATTATATCTCTTATCTTGATTAATGATTTAACTAACCAGAAGAGTCCTATGATCAAATAAGAATATGCATGAGTAAAAGAAGACTTCCCTGAAACCTTGAATACTAATGTTTATTATCTGTGTTTGAAATGATCTCAACTATACATGCTTGAGATTATTGTGTTTTGATAATATTAAGATTATACTAATGAATGTTTGATTATGTATGATACCTAGAGGATAACACAATGATGATACTAACAAGCATGCATAGGGATTGAGAATGAATATAAGTTCAAGGACAGGTACTCCAGGAAGCAAAGATCAAGAGGGAGCACACTCCAGTAGTTTCTGCAAGGATGCAGATATTCAGAGGGAGTTGACCACTTCTCACAATCCACATCAGAATGGAGTTGCAGAAAAGACGCAAAGACTGAGAGGGAGTCAACCCAACAATCAAACAAAGATAAGTATTTGAATTGTCATTTCTTATATAGTTGTTTGTTTAAATAAAGTTATTCAATAATGTATATACTGATGTCCCTACAATTAGGTTGTGTATTATGCATATTAGAATAGTTGCATTGATGAACGGTATACTACTAATATACATGGGTAAGTGGCCTATGGCACTGTACAACATTCCATTGCTACTTATCTAGAATGAAACCTCTTTGCTGACATGTTGGGAGTTGTGCACACTCTTAACAATGTTCTGGTAGAGATTGGAAGGCATCTAGAAAGTTACGGGATATGGATAAATGTTGTATTGAAGCATTGGCTAAAGATAATTGCATGACTGTATGACATATTTCTTTATGTGTAAGAATTTGTTCTAAAAACTATGAGATGTTTTCTAATCATGCAATTTAACTTGTAGTGTAGGAAAGATCATATACCATCACCTACAAAAGAAGGAATACAACATTTGTTCAGCAACAAAGTTATCTCTTGAAAATATTGAAGATATTGAGGTTCCCAGGATCTGGGAAGAATGCCATGATCGAGGAGTATTAGTCGATCATGAAGTCATTTGTGATGCAGTCCCAAAGGATAGTCTGTAGTGACTTCTGAGAGGATCTACAAGATCAAGCATGCTGCAGGTGCTAGCATAGAGACTTTTGCTCCTGTAGCAAGATACACTTCCATTAGATCCGTACTTGCTCTGGATGCAGTGATGAAGTGGAAGATACTCCAGATGGATTTCGAGACGGCCCTCTTGAATGGTGTAGTTGAAGAAGAAGTGTATGTGGAGAAGCCACTTGGTTCAGAGACACATGACAGGGAGTCATATATGTGCAGAACTTGGTATGGTAGAAAGCTTTCTATCCAGCTTGGGCTTAACCAAGAGTAAAGCGGATTCCAACCTTTACTACAAGGTTGAGGAAGGGAATCCTATGATTCTACTCCTGTATGTGGATGACTTATTTGTAACAGGAGATGACAGATTAATTGCAGATACTAAGAGGAAGCTTGCTGCCAAGTTCGATATGAAAGACTTGGGAATGATGCATTATTTCCTAGGTATGGAGGTGTGGCAGAGTACAGATGGGATCTTCCTTGGACAAGGGAAGTATACTGTAGATATCCTGAACAGGTTCGGGATGATGGATTGCAAGGCCATGGCCACACCTATGGCATCGAATCTGAAGCTTCTATGTGATGCTTCATCTGAGCCGGTTGATGTCTCTATGTATCATCAGATGATTGGGTCCTTGATGTACCTGACGAACACGAGACCAGATATTTTCTTTGCTGTGAACACATTGAGCCAGTTCCTGACGGATCTGAGGAGTGTTCACCTGGTTGCTGTAAAGCATGTTCTGAGGTACCTGAAGGGTATAGTGGATTATGGGCTCAAGTATGAATCGAATCAAAAATTTAACCTGCAGGGTTATGTTGATTCAGATTGGGCTGGCAGTGCTGCAGATAGGAAGACCACATCTGGATGCTGCTTCAGTATGGGATCAGGTGTGATCTCTTGGTTTAGTAGGAAGCAGTCCTACATAGCACTGAGTACAGCTGACGCAGAGTATGTTGCAACCTATTCAGCTAGTTGTGAGGCAGTATGGCTATGGAATCTACTGTCTAAGTTATTTGATCTCCCATTGGATGCTACTGGTATTTTCTGTGATAACTAGAGTTGTGTGAAGCTGTCTGAGAACCCAGTGTTTCATGACAGGTCGAAACACATAGAGATCAAATATCACTATATCAGGGATATGGTGCAGAGAGGAGCTGTGAATCTCCTGTATGTTGCGATGAATGAGCAGATTGTAGATGTGCTGACGAAGCCACTAGCCAAAGTGAAGTTTGAGTACTTCAGGGAGACGCTTGGTGTTCTTCAGATCGAGGACACTTCGAGGAAGAAGTGATGGACACATTTGCTGAATCCATTCCAAGCATGTTGGAAGGAGGATCCTTCACATGGCTGTGGATGTAAGCGCTGGGTCATGAGCACCAGGATGATGTTCTAGTTTCTACTTCGTATGATTAGTTGGATCATTTATATGTATATGTATGTACGCATCATGTTGGATGTTGGATATGATTGGTTGGATCATTTGTATGTATTTTGTATATGCATCATGTTGGATGCTTGGACCATGTATCTGTATATGTATCAGGTGGATACATTGTATGATCAGGTAAATCATGTATGTTGATATATATCAGGTATGATCAGGTAGATCATGTATGTTGATGGATACATTGTGTGGATCATGTATCTATGTATCAGGTGGATACACGGTGTATGGTGATATGTATCAGGTAGATACTTGGTATGCATTAGGTGGATGCATTGTATGATCAGGATGATCGTGGATGACGAGCTTCTCCAGATGACATGCATCAGGACAATGCAGTGATGATGATCAGGTTGATGTATGGTGAGTATCAGGACGATACTTTGTGGCAATGGATTAGGTTGTGTAGATGAGCATGTCTGGGAGATCCTATAGGTCAGAGTTGTGTACATGTAACAACCTGGGATGCTCTTTCGAGACATTGCTCTAGGAGGACATGTAATTTGTGCCCTGGGAGATATTCAGGTCAGAGTTGTGTACTCGTAACATCCTGAGATGCTCTTGTGAGGCTTTGTCCTATGGCATGTAATTCACTCCTGGGAGATTTGGACAGGATGAAAAAGGCCTCAAATGCTTCAACCAGGTTTTTCCATGACCACATGTAATTTGCTCCTCAGAGATCTGGACAGGATGAAAAAGGCCTTAGATGCTTCAGCCAAGTTTTGTGGTGGACCACATGTAATGTGCTCCTGGGAGATCCGACAGGTAGAGCTGTGTGCTCGTAACAGCTTGGGATGCTTTAGCCAGGTTTTGTGGTGAGATCACATGTAATGTGCTTCTGGGAGATCCGACAGGTAGAGCTGTGTGCTCGTAACAGCCTGGGATGCTTCAGCCAGGTTTTGTGATGGGTCACATGTAATGTGCTCCTGGGAGATCCAACAGGTAGAGCTATGTGTTCGTAATAGCCTAGGATGCTGCAGCTAGGTTTTGTGACGCACGTAATAAGTCCTGAGGATTCCACAGTATGGCCAGTGATGATGAAGACCTGCGGGTGGTGGGCCTACATCCAGTATGAAAAAGGACTGGCTCTGTAGAACTTCCTATGATGAGTAGATTCAGAGATTGATTGAGATAGCAGCAGCAGTGACGATGATGATGACTCGATGACGATTATCCAGTGACGATGATCCAGAGAAGAAGACTTGTGCTAGAAGACCTGTGTCGAGAAATACCTTCCTAGTTAAGAGGGAGTGTTGATGTATATGTAACTTCGGAATGTATTTCACATATATGTATATTGTATTCCTATAGAAATGTTATTATTTCTCTATACGGAAGTGGTTGTATTCCTATAGAGATGTTATTATTCCTCTATACGGAAGTGTCGTCATTTATATTGTAAGTGTCGTAACTTATACTTGATGGGTTATTAGACCACCCTATTGGGGGTTGGCCATGTGGGTCAGAGGGTGATTAGACCACCCTAGTGGGGGTCGGCCCAGTCAGCATTATGTTAAGTGGTTAAGTTCAGGACAACCTAGTTGAGTAAAGGTAAAGTCAAGTTAGTTTATAAATAGAGAGTGTGTCTCTCTCATTTTACACATTCTTTTCTCTCACTCACACTTTGGAGAGTGGCGCACTTGTGGAGGAGGAGGCTCTACTGCTAGGAGAAGACTATCTCTTGTATCTGGTTGTATCATTGCTCTATCTATCTCTGAGGAAGTTATTGGGGTTTTTCACCTTTATGGTTTTCCCCAAGTAAACTCTGTGTCTCTTCTGTTCTTGCATTATTGTGTCCATGAATGATATGTTGTATATTTGTTGTACATGTTTTTTTCTCAGTTAAGATCCTAGATCAGATTGAAGTAAATTCTGAAAATTTAACACACATCAACACACATGGGAGAACACATCTACCACCATGTCGGAAAGGCTATGTGCATCTGTGTCTTCGAACTCATCACTCATGATCCACCTGTTCATGTCAAGGAATCCTCCTGATGCATGTCATCATCATATGATCATCCTGATCATCATCATAGCATCATCCTGATGCATATCATCTGGAGCAACATCCTGAAGCTCGTCATCCATGATCATTCTGATCATACAATGCATCCACCTGATGCATATCATCTGGAGCAACATCATGAAGCTCATCATCCATGATCATCCTGATCATACAATGCATCCACTTGATGCATACACAATATCTACCCGATACATATCATCATACATGATCTACCTGATCATATAATGTATCCACCTGATACATATAAAAATACATGATCCAACCGATCATACAGTGTATCCACCTGATACATATACAAATACATGATCCAACTGATCATACAATGTAGTAACTGGAGCATCGTCCTGATGCTCATCATCCAGCGCTTACATCCATAGCCATGGGAAGGATCCTCCTCTCACCATGCTTGGAATGGCTCCAGCAAATGTGTCCATCACTTCTTCCTCGAAGTGTCATCAATCTAAAGAACACCAAGCCTCTCTCTTAAGCACTCAAACTTCACTCTGGCTAGTGGTTTCGTCAACACATTTACAACCTGTTCATTCGTCGCAACATACAGGAGATTCACTGCTCCTCTTTGCACCATATCCTTGATAAAGCGATATTTGATCTCAATGTGCTTCAACCCTTCATGGAACACCGAGTTCTCAAACAGCTTCACACAACTCTAGTTGTCACAAAAGATACTAGTAGCATCCAACGGGAGATCAAATAACTCAAACAGAAGCTTCCTTAGCCATACTGCCTCACAACTAGCCGAACAAGCTACAACATACTCTCCTTCAGCTGTACTCAGTGCTATGCAGGACTGCTTCCTGCTAAACCAGGAGATCACACTTGATCCCATATTGAAGCAGCACCCAGAAGTGCTCTTCCTATCTGCAGCACTTCCTGCGCAATCTGAATCAACATAACCATGCAGGTTAAACTTTTGATTTGTATCATACTTGAGCCCAAAATCAATTGTACTCTTCAGGTACCTCAGAATATGCTTTACAGAAACCAGGTGAACACCTCTGGGATCGATCAAGAACTGGCTCAATGTGTTCATAGCAAAGAAAATATATGTTCTAGTGTTTGTCAGGTACATCAAGGACCCAATCATATGACAATACACAGTGACATCAACCGGATCAGATGAAGCATCACACAAAAGATTCAGGTTCGATGCCATAGGTATGTCCATGGCCTTGCAGTTCATCATCCCGAACCTCTTCAGGATCTCTACTACATACTTCCCTTGTCCAAGGAAGATCCCATCTGCACTCTGCCACACCTCCATTCCTAGAAAATAGTGCATCATCCCCAAGTCCTTCATCTGGAACTTGGTAGCAAGCTTCCTCTTGGTATCAGCAATCAATCCATCCTCACCTGTAACAAATAGGTCATCCACATACAGAAGTAGTATCATAGGATTTCCTTCCTCAACCTTGTAGTAAAGGTTGGAATCTGCTTTACTCTTAGTAAATCCCAAACTGGATAGAAAGCTGTCTATCCTACCATACGAAGTCTTAGGATCTTGCTTCAAGCGATACAAGGCTTTCTTCAACCTGCACACATATGACTCCCTGTCATGTATCTCAAAACCAAGTGGCTGCTCCACATACACTTCCTCCTCGACTACACCATTCAAGAAAGCTGTCTTGACATCCATCTGGTGTATCTTCCATTTCATCACTGTAGCCAAGGCAAGTACTGATCTGATGGAAGTGTACCTGGCTACAGGAGCAAAAGTCTCTTCATAGTCTATCCCCATTTTCTGGGAGAAGCCACGAGCTACAAATCGCGCTTTGTATTTCTCTATGCTACCATCTGAAGCATGCTTGATCTTGTAGATCCACTTGGAAGTTACAATAGACTTCCCTTTAGGTCTTGGGACCACATCCCAAACATCATTCTTCATGATCGATGGATCATGGCATCATTACTTCATCCTGGATCCTGGAAAATTGAGATTCTTCAATAGATAGATTTGTTGCTAAAACAAATGTTGTAATCCTTCTTTTGTAGGTGATGGTATATGATCTTTCCTACAAGGCAAGTTAAATTGCATGATTAGAAACATCTCATAGTTTTTAGAACAAATTCTTACACATTAAGAAATATGTCATACAGTCATGCAATTATTTTAGCCAATGCTTCAATACAACATTTTTCCATATCCCTCAACTTTCTAGATGCCTTCCAATCTCTACCAAAACATTGTTAAGAGTGTGCACAACTCCCAATATGTCAGCAAAGAGGTTTCATTCTAGATAAGTAGCAATGGAATGTTGTACAGTGCCATAGGCCACTTACCCATCACATGCATATTAGTAGTATACTTTTCATTAATGCAATTATTCTAATATGCATAATACACACCCTAAGTCTAGGAACATCATTGAACAATATTATTTAAACAAACAAGTATGCAAGAAATGACAATTCAAATACTTATCTTTGTTTGGTTTGTAGGGTGGAATCCCTCTCAATATTAACTTCCTTGTAGGAACTAATGGAGTGCGCTCCCTCTTGATCTTTGCTTCCTAGATTACCTGTCCTTGAACTTATATCCATACTCGATCACTTATTCATACTTACTAGTATCATCATTGTGTTATCCTCGAGGTCTCATACATACATTCATTAGTATAATCTCAATACTATCAAAACAAAATAATCTTAAACATGTATAGTCATGGATTTAAAACACAGATAATAAACATTAGTATTCAAGGTTTCAGTGAATACTTCTTTTACTCATGCATATTCTTATTTGACCAAAGGAATTTTCTAGTTAGTCATATCATCAATCAAGGTAAGAGACATAATATGCATAAACCCTTGATTACTTACATTTCCAACTTCATGAATAATCATTATCAACCATACAACAGTATAAGATCCTAACACAAGGTAGGATTCTAACTTGATATAGGAAAAACATACCTGCTTATCATATTTGCTAGTAATGTCTAGCAATGTCTTCTTGTTCTCTTCAATGACTTGTGCTAGTAACCTGCATATCTCATAGGTCAAGCATTGTAGAACCAAATTATACATACCTCGTAAGTAGAACTTCTATGTGATCCATGACAATGGATGAATCTTTGTCTTCATGTCACCATGGTCATATATTCCTTAACTAGAACACGATTTGTCTTTCTTGATTTACTTTTCATGTTAGCGGACAACATCAACCTCATACAACACCACAATGCATTGGTACAATCATAAGTGTCAAAACCCTAATTAATGAATATCTGCATTCATAATTTTATTAAGGTGATACGACAAGTCTAAAGTTAATCAAGATTGTACTAACCTTAATGAAGAAAAACATACCATAAACTTAATCATGAAAAAATCTCGAAACATACCTAGATAAGTCATACCAGTCGAGATTGCTTGTAATCTTCTTATGTAAGGCCTTAGCCTCATCTCTCTTTGAAACTGGAAATTATTCCTTATGCAGGTGACCAATCCATTCTCTTCTAGGATTAACCCAATCCACTTGATTTGCATAAACTGGATTTGGAGCTGGATTAGGGTTTTTTAGGGAAACCCTAAAATTTCAAACTTCTAAAAGGATAGAAAGATGTGCCTTGATGAGCTGATCAACCTGGTATACTCAGAATTTGAAAACTGCAAAGTTTCACCCCTCACATTTGCTTTTCAATCTTCTGGATTCACTTGGGAGGACCCTGAATTAGGTTTTGAGTTTCTCGGAGCTTCACCCAACCAAATAGTTTGATCCAAAGCTCTAAAATTCAATTTTTCCAAGGAGCTTCTAGCTATGGTCACAGATTTCAAAAATTCCCATTTTTGCAGAAGCCCTAATTTTTCACCTTTCCAATCAAAGTCCCGAACTAGGGTTTTATCAAGCTCGGCCTTATTCCCAACCAAAAAATTTGATCTTGGTCTCTAAATTTCGATTTTGATGAGGAGCATCCAGCCGTGGTCTCCGATTACAAATATTCCAACTTTCTCCGAAGCCCTAAATTCCCGGAGCCATGAATGAAGGTGCTCAAAGTCCAATTCTGTTTTGACAGAAATATGCACCTGATTGTTTCTAGTGTAACTCCGGCAATTCAGATCTACAAGGTCTAAACCTTCTTCCTGTGGTATCTTGACCTGTCATCTTTCCAACCCCATAGGTCTGACCTCAAATGGATTCTCTGAGAGAGAGTTATGCCAAGTGTCGCAACATGACCTATTTATGGGATAAAACAGGAGAGCAAACTTGTACGGAGTGTCACGTGTCAATTTTTCACTTTCGGTCTCTAAACCTTTGGCTGTGAAGGTACAGTCCGTGCCCTACCTATCACTATTTACTAAATTTCATTTGGAGCTTCCTATCCCATGTTGTGACCTTTTTTCCTAGGTCACCTGTTTATGACTAAGATCTGGAAGAGGCAGAAACCCTATATTGTACAGATCATAAAACACAAAGTACAATGAATTAGAAGTTGTCCTTTGGACACGAGGTACATTGGGATCTTATCTTCAACCTGTAAAAGTTTCAGATCCTGAAACTAATCCAAAATGTATTTATAGAGAAAGTTCTACGATGACTGGTTTTTGCTATATCAAGCTCTAGCTTCGCAAGTGCAACAAGTTTCATAAATGCCATACCATGCCTTCTTTCAGGCTAGCTCTGATACCATGTTAGTTTTTTAGAAATTTCAATCTGATCTAGGATCTTAACTGAGAGAATAACATGTACATCATATCTACAACATATCAATCATGGACACAATAATGCAAGGACACAAGGGACACAGAGTTTCACCGGGGAAAACCAAGAAGGTGAAAAACCCCGCAACTTCCTCAGAGACAGATAGAGCAATGATAGAACCCAAGCATAAGAGATAGTCTTCTCCTATCAGCTACTCCTCCTTCCTCACATGTGCGCCACTCTCCAATGAGTGTGTGAGTGAATAATAGAATGATCAAATAGAGTGCCTCCCGCACTCTATTTATACTTGACTTGACTTACCTAATAACCTTTACTAGGTCGGCCTTAACTTAACCACATAACATAATGCTGACAGGGCCGACCCCTAATAGCGTGGTCTAATAACTTTTTTACCCACATGACTCATACAGGGCCGACCCCATCAAGGTGGTCTAATAACCCATCAAGTATAAGTTACGACACTTACAATATAAATGATAACACTTCCGTATAGAGGAATAATAACATCTCTATAGGAATACAATATACATAGGTGAAATACATTCCGAATTTACAAATCAATCAACATATCTCTGAACTCGTTCAATTCTATTATCTGGTTCACTCTTCTCTGCATATGGTTGGGTTCATATTCCCGCCCCTGCAACAAATTCATGACTGGTATCCCCAAGGATGTAGGAAAAACAAATTCATCCCCATATACCAGCTAGAAAGGGGACATCCCAACTGCTCTCTTAGTATTGATCCTATCATCCCACAAAGCATATTTCAATTTGGTGTGCCAGGCTCTTTTGTTTTCCTCTAACAGCTTCTTAATTATCCTCACTAGGATTTTGTTAGAAGATTCAGCCAACCCATTTACCTGTGGGTAGTAAGCAGTGGAGTGATTCAGGCTTATGTGGTATTTGTGACAGAAATTTATCATTTTCTTGGACTTAAAAGCAATTGCATTGTATGTTACAGACCTCTTGGGGCATCCAAACTTGGCCAAGATGTTGTCCTCCAAAAAATCCATGATAACATTCTCAGTTGCTCTCCTGGTAGGTATGGCCTCAATCCATTTAGTGAAATAGTCTGTGCCTATAAGGATACACTTGTGTTGAATAGATGAGTTTGGGTTTATCTCCCCAATGAAGTCCAGCCCCCACTGCTGGAAGGGTGCTTCCAATGAAATTGGGTTAAGGGGAAGTGAAACCAACTTCCTCTTGACATACAATATCTGGCATTGATGACATGTAATAGTCTCTTTATATACATCAGTAAACAAAGAAGGCCAGTAGAAACCCACCCTCAAAATCTTGTTGGCTATCACCTTCCATGAATGGTGACCCCCACAATCTCCCTTATGAAAATATTTCATGGTTTGCTGAGCCCCATTCTCCAATAAGCAGTTTAACAGCACACCACTAGGATCCTTACAGTACAAGTACTGGTTCATGATACAGAATTTTGTAGCTTTCAATTTTATAGGCTTGGCCCTTGGTTTGCTCAACCCTATAGGGGCTTGCAAATTTTGCAACGCATACACAATGTCAGTATACCAAGGAGACATAGAAAATTCTGGCATTACATGCACTCCTGCATCCAGTTGGTTTGAGTGGCTAGACAGAAAATTGAGCTGCAAAGATTCACAATTAGCTTCAGTCATCATTTTTGCTAGCCCTTGTCCCTTAACCAGCTTAGTAGGTTTGATCTCAAGGTCATATTCTAACAAAACAGCAATCCAGTTTTCCCTTCTCCCTTCAGGATCTGGCTGGGTAAGGATTCTCTTCACAGCATTATTTGGGACATGTGCAATAACATGTGAATGTAGGATGTATACTCTGAAATATTTCAAGGACTTCACCAAAACATATGCTTGCTTTTCCATTTTGTCATATTTTAATTCCCAATCTCTCAACACCCTGCTGAAAAATGCAATAGGCTGCTCAGCATTCTAGTCATTCTTCTGCAATAGGACTCCAACTACAGTATGTTCAGGGGCATAAGAAAAAATCAGGAAATCTTTAGTAAACTCTGGGATTTCTAGGACTGGGGCCTCAGTGATGGCTTTCTTAATACCCTTGAATGATTCTCTAGCATATTCTGTCCATTTTATCTGACTTTCCTTTTTCAACATGTTGGTGATGTTTCTCATTATTTCTGCAAAACTGGGGATGAATCTCCTTAGGAAACCTACTTGACCAATGAAACACTACACCTCTTTATTGCTCCTTGGCTCTCCCACTTTCAGAATTGCACTTACCCTTTCGGGATCAATCTTGATACCATTCTTTGAAATAATATGCCCAAGGAGATTTGCTTCTTCTAATGCAAAATTTGACTTTTTTGGGTTAAGAGAAATACCATATTTCCTGCATTTAATGAAGACATTCTCCAAATGCTTAAGGTGCTTTCTGTCAGATCTGGAATAAACTGTTATATCATCCATATAAACCACCACAAACTTGTCTTTCTCCTCAGGAAAGGCTATGTCCATTGCTCGTCAGAATGTGGCTCCTGCATTCATTAGCCCAAAAGGCATTTTTGCATACATAAATGTGCCCCAAGGAGTGGTAAAGGAAGTCTTTTCTTGGTCTTCTGGGAACACTTTAACTTGATTATACCCTAAGAACCCATCCATTGTAGAGATCTTCTCAGCTCCTACCACCTTCTACAAGATATGCTCCATTTTTGGCAATGGGTGGTTATCTTTTAATGACACTCTATTAAGATTCCGAAGTCTATACAAATCCTGATTTCACCATTATTTTTTCTTACAGGCACTAGATTTGCTATCCACTTTGAAAATATTAGGGTGACAATGATCTTGGCATTGAAAAGCTTCCTGATTTCCTTCTCTATAACAGGCAGTAATTTTGGGTTTATTCTTCTCAGCTTCTTCCTGAAAGGCTTCTTTCCAGGCTTGATTGGAACTGAATGATGTATGATGGAAGTGTCATATTCTTTTAGGTCTTCGTAGCTCCAAGCAAACACATCAGCATATTTTTTCATCAATTTCACATACCCGTCCCTTTCTTTAGTAGGAAGATTTTTGGATAGCTTTACAATTCGAGGTATCTTCTTTGTGCCTATGTTATGTTCTTCCACAACATCATTTGCAGGTTCGACTTTACGATTTTTAGCCATGTCGTTCTGGTCGAACAACTTCTCTAGGGGTATCAAGCCTTTGTGGATAAAGTTACTTTTCAGCTGAATAATATATTTTCCCCCTAACATGCCTTTCCATCCTTTTCCTCCGGCCCTTTCATCATTAGTCTGCTCTTCTCCTAAGAAAACTTCCACGTTTTCATTTTTTGTGTCAACCTGAACATTTGCAAATTCATTAGACAATTCTAAAAACCTTTGAAGTTGCATGTCATCATCGAATACCTGCCAATATTTAGAATTGTTTGGGATTGATGGCTTGTTTACTATATCTACTTCATACTTTGTTAGGGGATAGATAGGGGTCTTGAAACCCCCAGCAGTAGTGGCCAAGAAGACTGCCACCTGATTCTCAATCCTGGGTATTACCCTGATCTTGTGCTCTGAGAAATAGTTACCCAACATATCCAACACTTCATTTCTGCAAGCTCGCATCGTTGGATGATTTGTCTGGTAGCTGTCATTCACTTGGTTTATCACCAACTATGAATCCCCAAATACCTGTATCTTCTTTGCTCCCATGTCTTTCAAGGCTTGCAAACCCAGCAACAGGGCCTAATACTCTGCTACATTGTTGGTGCACTCAAAAGTCAGCTTATATGAAAAGGCTTTAAATTCCCTGTCAGGAGGGATGAACCAGGCTCCTACACCAACACCATTTTTGCTCAAAGATCCATCTAAATACATTGACCATAAACCTTCTTCATTCTGCTTCTCTTCCAAGGCTTCTTGTCTTGCTGCAAATTCCTTATCTTCCTCCACTTCCATGTGTATAGTAATCTTAGGATCAATTCGTGGTCCATCATTGAAAAATATGGAGGACCCAAAATCTGTATGAATAGCATATGTAGAATGGTTCTCAGGCTTATCTTGGATGCTAACCATGTAGGCCAGTCTCTTCTCTTTATATAATCTCATGTTTCCCCCAAACAGAGGTATGGTGGCATACGACCAGTCCAGCTGCATATTTCCTCTCAATTTTGATGCCCAAGACCTTGACAACAACATACCAAATTTCGCAGGAATGTCATCCACCACTACATCCATCACAATACTCTTGGCAGGAAGATGTGTAAGGGTCACTACCAAGTCCTTTATCAACCCCAAACACTTGAACTTCCTAGAATCAAAAGAGTAAAGGTATTTGTAGGGCCTCGTAACCTCTAAACCCAAACTATCTACCACTATTTTGGGCATTAGATTATGAGATGCACCAGAATCTATAATTGCATTATGCAAAATCATGTCATGGACATTCAAGCTTAAGTAAAAAGAGGGAACATCTTCATCATTTGTGTCTTCAAGTTTGGGTCCAAAAAAATGGTAGGAGCATCATCTGTCACTTCTAGAATGTCTTGTTGGTAGTCACCTTGCCCTTTGACCATTTTAGTGATCTCTTTCCTATATTCATTGTTCCTCAATAATTCATTAAAATGGATGGAGATTTTTACCTTTGACAAATCATATTTCAAATTGAAAGATGCAGCTGGTTTACTAATGTCAATAGGTTCTAACTGCCTCATTTCCTTGGACTATTGTTCTTTAATTTCTTGGTCCTTTTGTGCAGCAGCTTCCTGCTATTTTTCTTTCTGTTTCTTTGTGTTTTGCTGAGTACTGGAAGACTGGTTCTGATTAGATTTCCCTTTGTTTATTGTCACATCCCGATTTCTCAGCTTCAGCTTTCTCTTAAAGTCATCCACTGCATTTTGATAGCCCATTTGATACTGCTCTGAGTCTAACTATGGAATGGAACTAGTACTTTATTTGGTGAAGAAATCATGTTCTCTCTCAGTCATATATATCTCATGGTCAAGGCTATCAAAGTGATGAATCTGCTCATTCATTAGGTCTCCTGGTCCTTCTTCATCCACCAAATTTTCTGGGAAAGGGGGTCTTATTTGCTGATCATCAGGGTTTCTTTGGTTTCTCTGAGGGAATGGCCTTCTAAAGTTAGGATTCCTCGCTTGGTTTTCAGGTTTCTCCCTATTAGGAGGTTTGGTATCTAAGGCCAACCTATCCATCAATTTCTCCATGGTCTTCATCATCATTTCAAACTTCACATCACTGGTAGAGGAGGAAGTGGAAACAGAGGTTTGGATTTCTATTTTCTCCTTTTCTATTTATGATTTTCCCTTTAACTTTCCTAAAGCCATCATGTTTGCTTCTACCTCTAGTGCATCCTTAAACATGGCTGATAGGGTATGTTGGTAGTATGGCTACGGTTACACCAAAACCTGTAGGTTGATTGGTAAACTCACCACCACCAGATTTCAAGGATCCACGAGAGGCAATTAGTCCCTTGTCACGACACACCAGGGAGCGCTAACTACTTGCAATTTCGTGCAACAATCTCCCCCTCAGCGCGAGCCGAGTGTGTATCAAACTTGCGACCTCTAGCTCTGATACCAATTGTTGGTAGTACGGCTTCCATTACACCAAAACCTGTAGGCTGATTGGTAAACTCACCACCACCAGATTTCAAGGATCCACGAGAGGCGATTAGTCCCTTGTCACGATACACTAGGGAGCGCTGACTATTTGCAATTTCGTGCAATAGGGTAGGTGATTTCCTCTCCCTCAGCACACATGAAAATCACCTACCCTATTGCACGAAATTGCAAGTAGTCAGCGCTCCCCGGCAACGGCACCAATTATGTTAACACCCAAATTGACCCTAAGGTTGTGGAAAGGTCTCCTTGAGGTAACACACAAAACCACTTAAGGAGATATAAGATGGCTTCTTTTTCTCCAGAGAGGGATATCTCACAAATAGATTTAATAGGGATAGAAACAAGAATAAATCTAAGATGAAATTATTGTTCTGTTGCAAATAGAATGGACATCCATTGGGCTGTGGAGTTAGAATAAACCAAATATGATTGTCATGACAATGCTTTGCAGAGAAACCCACACAGAGGAAAGGTAGATACCATCTCACAGTCAAAGAGATTTTGTTTGGTGAATAAGAAGAATAGATGAACAGTCCATCAATATAGAGCATATAATAATGATTCTATATCAACTTTCGCAGCAAATGGTTGTGGATGCTTGAACTAAAAGCAACAGAGCATAAAATCTATGAATTATGTTCTAGTACAACACTTATCCAAGCATGAAAAGCATAACAAGGTGAATTAAACAATGAAAGGAAACATTCACATAAGAAGAGAAGTAAACAAACTGTAAGACTAACAACACATGAATCTCTGGTAAAATTTGCCTGCTCGGCTCTGTTAGATTTTATTAAACAGTATCAAAATCTCAACACAGAGAGAACTCACGGGTCCAACAAAAGTTTCCAACCCTTTTTCATTCTATAATTACATTGATTTTATAGCTTTTCTCAGCCCTCAGGCTCGAAACAGTCTCAACATAAAATGGTTACGCTACGAATGACACCTACTCAAAACACGCAGGCCACTCTCGAGACTTAGTTACAAAGATAACAGAGATGGTAAAAAACAAGGCTTAATTTTTTCCTTTTTACAAATTTAATGGAAATTTACACTATGGAAATAGATTATTAACAAAACTGAATAAGATGCATTCGTAACCATTCATCCAGCTGGCATCCTTCACGATCTTTGAATCCTTTATGCATGTAGCTTCAGCTTAGCTTTGCCATATTTCTCAATGAGCTTGCATTGCTCGGTGGTTGGCAAATCTAACGTGGCTATCTCCTTAAGCAGCACCCTCATCTATGTATTGTATTTATAAGAATAATTATGGAGGTGTGAACCTAGTTCTCTAAACATCATACACAGCTCGAAGTCTTTTGTTAACTTGTCTACTACTGTCTGTCTAGACAACAACTAGTCCATGCCTGCAAAATCTGTATAGTCCAGCTTACACCCTGTCAATTTGTTATGATATTCCTCTTGGGTGATCATAGTGCCATATTCTTGCCAGAAAATAGGCAACCCTTTCTTAAATAAGGGATCAAACATATCCCTAAGACCTTTCATCTGCTATGCCATAATGTTAATTCCAGACTCAACAACCTTCACTTGTTGATGCTTAAGCATCACTCTCTTTTCCCAGACGATGATGGACACCCTATATTTTATGCCAGTTGTCTTAGTCTCCTCCTGAGATAGGCCATTTAGGAAATTAACAGCATTCTCAGCGTGCTCAGCAGGCTTCTTGTTTAATTTCTCATTAGCAGCTGCAAAACCCTACTTCACCAATTTTACTACCTCTTCCTCGGTGATGATGTTCAAGACAAAATCGAGGAAGGGTCTCAATTTGTTTTCCTCGGTGATGATGCTATCCCAAATCACTTTCCTGGATTCCTAAAGTGAAGTCTGGCCTGTAGCCTTCTTTGTCAATTCATCACATTCATCCTTCATTCCCTGGTACTTGGTTTCCCAAGCCTCCTTATGCTTTTCTGCATTAGACAACAAAGTCTTCAGATTTGCATTCTGCTTCTTCAACCTGGTTACCTCCACGTCCTCTAGGCTAGCTTGCACTATGGAACCTGCCAAGGAGAAATCCCTAGCTTCTATGGGAGGTGTTTCCATAGTATCCATTCCTTGATTCTTATCCCACCATTCCATTTTCTTGATTCTTATCCTGCCCTTCCATTTTCTTGATTCTTATCTAACTCTTTCCCCTTCAGCTTCTTCTCAAGATCCTCAACTTGTTCCTTTAAGAGATTCTGACTTGCCACCACAATGGACATATCTATCTGCCACTTATTTTCCTTCTCTTCAAAGCCCAGCAACCTAGCTTCACAATCTATCAGCTTACCTTGGAGCTTTTCCTTCTCTTCTTCCAGTTCAGCCAGCTCAGATGAATCCACCAATTTAGTGGAGGGAATTTTCAACTTCTGCTTCATTTGTTGGATGAACTTGTCCTTCTCATCCAACAACCTTTGCATGTTGGCTCTTTTGTCTTCTTTAGTCTCATTGGTTAATAATGCAGTTTGGTTCTTTTTTACTTGTGCTTTCAGGGACTTGTTTTATATCTTTTATATTCTCAGTTGATTTTGGACTTTATATTTATTGGCCTACACTTTAGATAGATCCAGGGAAGCCTTCAACAAATTCTTATAGATGAAATTGCCATTCTCCTTATGTAAATTGATTATATCTAGCATGGGGATGTCTTCCAAATTTACTTTCAGCTCGGTGGCCTTATTCTTGGTGTCCAAGGAAAGACTAAGGTGTTATGGGTTAGGCTTCTGCTTGCCACAAAGGCCACATATTTATTTCATATCTTTATCACATCTGCATATAACTTGGCCTCCTCAGAGACTGTATTTGGACTCTACTCATATTCCTCTAGTAACGCAGCTTTGCTTTTGCTAGGTGCTGCAAGCTCAGTGGATGGCTGGTTGAATTTATGTTCTTTAACTTCAAAAATAGGTACTTGGAACCTCACCTGTTTCTTCTTTTTGGTCTGCCCTGTTGGAACTATTACTAATTGTTGTTCAAGTCTCTCTATTTTGTGTCTCTTAGTGGCCCTTTCTACATCATTGTCCACCTCCATGGGCTCACTACCCTCCAACTTGTTGGATTTCTCTGAACTAACGGTAAGGGGCATAACTGATGACACTAATAGGAGAAGGGTAGTGGAAACAGGCACTAGTGATGTGTTTCCTTGTGCCAAAGAGGGGGAGCTTTCAGCTGTGTCTATCTCCATCTGTCCTTTGTCAGGATACTCTAACCAATTGGCTATCTCAGCTAAGCCTGCCAGTTCGAAATGCTCATAATCCTTCCTGTTACTCTCCTTCCTCCTTTATGAAATTATATGGTGAGGATCATAGTTCATTGCTGCCTTGGATTGGAATCCCATGTTACTCACCATTTGATCAATGCATGGGATAGAAGCCTTGCTCTTGACAATGAAAGGGCCTATTGTCCATGGGAAACTGATGTCTAAGGACTTCTTGTCATCCAAGAAGTGTTCACATTCCACCTTCAACTTTTGTCTTATGAATTCCAAGGTAAGTATTCTAGGGGTCAGGAAAATAGATAACACATATGGAGCATGGGAATAGCCATAGACCCTGATAACTGTAACATGTTTCAGCAAGAACCAGTCTCCAGCTCTTTTCTCCATGGAGGGTTGCAACAAGTCTTTCATTTCTGGCAGCACCCTAGGTAGTATTTTTTGGAAGAAAATGAAGTAGACCTCTGGCATAAGGTCATTCATGAATGCTTTATAATCTGAATACATTTCTTTGGTGAGCTGCAACTCTGGCCACTATAGGTTCTCCTCATGTGATACCAAGAACATCTTCAATAGGTATGATTGGAATCTGAAAGTCTCTGTCCTAGGGAATTCTACTAACTGTGAGTGGATTCTCTCAGCTACGGCTTTGTTAAAATTGAGGAATGCACAATGGGTAGGTAGGTTGGGGTCTTCTGACTCAATAAGGAAAGTAATTAAAACAAACATGAAGCTTATCAGGGGCTCAATTATGTACTGGTCACTATCTAGCCCTAAGAACTGGGCCAAAATGGTAATAACAACTTTCGATTCTTCCTTAAAAAGGTTGGCTTCAACAGGGAAAGGTATGCCCTGGAAAGATGCATCTGGTTGTAGGGAAGCATGGTAAAAACTCTATTTCAACAGAACTGGGGAAATCATGTAGTGTTGGATCAGGGCTTCTTTGTTGTAGCTTTGGGATTTTTGACAGAACTCTTCAGGAATGGCCAAGGATTTTCTAATAGTTATGGCGTTCACAAAACACAAAACCTTTGACCTGGAGGCATCCATGATTGCTCTCTGACCTGGAGAGTAGTTGCAGGCGCACCATTCTACAAATTCAGTACAACATGGGGTTTGACTGGTTGTGAATAAGTGGAAGAAAGAGTGATAAACCCTATGAACGTCTATGTTTTTGGCCCTTATGATTCCGAGCCTGAGGCTTTGATGGATCCCTAGTTACGAAGCTATTCGAGGTCCACTGGCACAATTCAAGTTGTGTACTTGGAGGATAGGTGCTAAGGGGAATCAGACCACCTAAAGTGAAACATATCGATGGTGATATTGTATTTAAAAGTATACTAGTATAATATGTATATAAAATTGAGAGAGTATCACATACTAACTAACTAACCTGGATATCCTACCAGCCATTCCAATCTTTCTTTAGCAGTGTCTATGGAGCTATTAAGCAGCATGGTATCGTAAACGTCACTGTCTTTGTCCTCCACTAGTTCATTTATCTTTTGGTGCTCAAAACCCGGGGGTTCCACAGATCCAGCCATTTAAAGACTTTAGCGGGGAGGTGGACAGACTACCTCATTGTTTGATAGCTGGGCTGAGCTCTTAGGCTCCTGGTTGGTTTGTCGTCTCTTGCACGGTCTGCTCCTATCGCTTTTCGATGCAAACAGGACAAAAGGGATGTGGACCTCCGTGCAGGAGAGCCCTTTTTATATTATTATCTTGCCATATCACCCCTGCAACTATGACTATGATGGATCCATGTTAACTATTCGTCCACACGATTGATCTCGAGCTGTATTTCTCCTTCATCATCCTCCGTGGCTTCCCTCTCTGATATGTGCCATCTTGCTAGCACCTTCGATCTGTGAAAACATTCCCAACCATCAATCTGGTCCCTCCATAGATCTCGATTGTCCAAAGGCGCGACCTTTTACCGAATTCCCAGATTTTGGGCCCATTGATTTCACGTGCAATTCAAATGTGCAAACTCACATCCAGCCATCTATCTCCTTCCCGCCATATCTACGCCATTGTAAGGTGCAGGGTCTACCAAAAATTTCGCAAATATGAACATCGGATTTCTTCGCTCATGTCCAAAATGCGAACCACTTCCCAACCATCGATCTATGCCAACGACCATTGATAAAGCCTTTGAAGTGCCCATCAGCTAACACCCCCTCATGTGCTTAAAAAACATCATCCTTATTTCGCGAAGCATGTTTTCGGCCATACATATTCACCACCGTCGATCCGGACTATCCATAGGTGTTGATGCATAACTGTAGGCATATTTCACCATTTTAACTCTATTTGTGCTTCTTCAGACCTCGACTTCGATTATTTCCTCCTCTAATTGACATTATCTATCCAAATATCTCACTTTAGCAATCTTACGGGCTATTTGACTCAGACCACTAGAGGATTCTTCATTCTCTTCTGGGATTCAACCTCCCACTTCACCCGAGTCAAGAATAGTGCCAACACCCACGATTTAGATGTTGCAACCGTAGTGCATGCTTTAAAAATGTGGAGGCACTATCTGATGGGTGGAAAACTCAAGCTAAGGACGGACCATTGTGGTCTGAAATATTTGTTTGAGCAGCCAACATTAAATGCTAGGAAAGCTAGATGGTTGGAATTCTTATGTGAGTTTTATTTTGAAATCAAACACATAAAAGGTAAAGAAAATAAGGTGACTTATTCACTTAGCAAGAAATTACATGAGATGCATGTAGAAACCTTTAGTACCTGCCAATCAAATTTGAGGCAACATATTATTAACTATATTGTTGAAGATGAACTTTATGTGCAAATAAAAGACAAATTGTAGCAGCAGAATTTAGAAAAGAGGTATGAAGGTTACCATTTGGAAGGAAACGGACTTCTTCTTTATAGAAACAAAATTTACATTCCTAATATGGCATATTTGAGAATAATTTTTATGGATGAAATTCATAAAATGCCATATTCTGGTCACCTAGTATACCAAAAAACAGTTGCTACAGCGAGGAAGCAATATTTTTGGCCGCGAATGAAAAAGGACATTGTTGTGTATATTTATAAGTGAATGAAATGTCAACAAGTAAAGGTTGAACATCAACACCCAACAAATTTCTTGTTTCCTTTGCCAATTACAGAATGGAAATGGGAAGTGATTTCCATGGATTTTATTACAGGTTTTCCAATGACAGTGAGGCAGCATGATTCCATCATGGTTGTGGTGGATAATTTATCTAAGGCAACACACTTTATATTGGTTAAATCCACATATAAAACATATGCTATTGCAAATATTTTCATGAAGGAAATTTTCAGGTTACATGGATTTCCGAAGGCAATAATTTCAGACAGGGATACCAAGTTTACTTCAAATTTATGGAAAACTCTTCTTGTTGATTTGGGTACGCAGCTGAACTTTAGTACCACCTACCATCCACAAACAGATGGGAAGAAAGAGTAAATCAGGTGCTTGAATACATGCTACGCATGTATGTGATGGATAAGCCATCCAAGTGGGAGGATTATCTACACTTAGTAGAATTTGCATATAACAAGGGGAAACAAGCATCATTGGGAATGAGTCAATTTGAGGTTTTGTATGGCAGGAGGTGCAGAACACCAGTTACATGGGATAATTCAGTGAACATAATTGTACTTGGGAAATAATTGCTTAAAGAAATGGAACAAGAGGTTGCAAATATTAGAAAAATTTTAAATTGATCCCAAGATAGATAGAAAATCTATGCAAATAAGAACCGAGTGCATAGAGAGTTTCATGTTGGGGATCATGTTTACCTCAGAGTGAGGCCAAAGAAGAGTTCCTTGAATCTCAGAAATTGTGCCAAACTACTATTGGGCCCTGGAAATGTCCCTTTTTAACCATACCTATTTCATCATTTTGCCAAATTTTACTTTACTTTCGTAAACCATATACATGCTTTTTCCAAATCAATCAGTAATCCTGACAAGGTATAAGTCATTATTGTTTCATTTAATTATGCCTAATATTGTTATGGTTACGAATCCTGGCCCTTGGTTTATGCTAACATTTGTGAGTTCATTTAGTCAAAATCTAAAGTGCAGGTGTATCAGCCAAGTGGTGCCAACTGTTACTCTTCAAAGCACTAGCTCCTCATACTCCAAGGGACAACGCATCCTCCACGCAAGCTATAACAGATCCTCACGGTAACAGACTCCACTGAATCAGAGCCTAGCTGTAACAAACAGGTTGCATTCCAGTTGTTGGGTCTGTTGATCCATTAATTATTAGAACAATAGCATCCTTCATGATTAACATCCTTGTTTAATATGGTTGTATCAGTTAGCTGTAACTCCGCAGCATGAAGATCATAGATCTTCATTGCTGCATGAATATAACGGATCTGAAACTGTATTTTCCTTGTATAAATTCCAGAAGGCTCTCGTAGCCTGGGGTTGGACAATTACCACTTTGTGTAATCTATAACAGAGCACTGATACTGACGATTTTCCATCATTAATATGAGAGCAGAGTTCTTCATTTCTATCTTAATTTGTTGTGATTCTTGGCATCTCTGTTAGAAGGCCAGGGCTCGCCTTCTCATAGAGATAGCCGGTTTAAGTAGGTAGAGTAGTTTAGCTTTACTTTTGTTGTGTGGTGTGGAATTATTGCAGATGTTATTGATAGCTATAACATAGATTAGCTTTCTCTTTTGGTAGCATGATTGCATCTTGAATAGCTGTAACAGAGTGGTGTGACAGTCGACTGTGTAGGTTAATTTAGATTTATGCATATGTGCTTGAATCAGTTGTAACAGCTGTAGCTAGGGTTTTACCCCTAGCTTGTGCCAATGAGCACCTACTAAGGAGAATGGACTCCTTAGTAGCAGTTCAATAATGATTAAATGATTAAGCTAAAACAACAATTAACAAACTACTCTAAACATTGCATGAGACATAAATAAAAGATGTAAAAAATGGTTTTATATTAATGTTACCTTGAGTGTCAAGGTTGGTGAAGCCCTTTGCAGTGTCCAAGAGGATGCTCCAAGCTTCTGAATGCTCCTTCTCCTTCTCCAATGGTGGGGATGGGCCAAAGTGGCTCTCAAGGTGAAAATAGTTCAAATGATGAACTAGGGTTTCGAGAGAGATTTTGGCAGAGTAAGGGTGCTTGTGATTGTGGATATGGAATAAGGGATCTCCATCACCTATTTATAGTTTTTTGGTGGTGGAGTGCTGACCCATGGTTTTAGGAAACACATGGTTTTATGCAGCTGTATAGGGTTTTTTCCTCCTTTTCCTCATTATTTTATATTTTTTATTCCCTTTTTAGGGGATTTTTGCTATTTTTGGAGGAAAAGGGGGTTTTTTAGCCTTTTTTAGGCTATTTTGATGGTTTTGTGGCCTTTTGGAGGCATTTTAGGCCTTTTGGAGGCTTTTAAATGGGATTTTTTGGGATTTTAATGGAAATATGGTAGGAAAATGGACAAATGAGCCATATAATGTGGTAATGAGGTAGTGGACACTTTTTGGGTGTTAACAGATTGCCCCCTGATGTGCGAGGTCAGGAGCTAATCGTATGGCCGATGGACATCATAAGTCATGAATGGTTTTTCTGGGATGTGGAGAGAAGAGAAGAAACAAACTGAATCCCGGAACAACGATCCCGAACAACTGCAAGAGCTAAAAGTACATAACCTCAATAATGGATGAGGAATCATCTGATCATATGGACGAGGCGGGCATTCCCATGCTCGTATCAGGATATAACATAACAATAACAATGGGGTCCAAAAAATGGGGACCTGAAATATACATGACCTCAAATACTGACTGAGGAATAATCTCAATATATGGACGAGGTGGGCATACCCATGCTCGTATCAAGATACATGAACAGAACTGTGAGGCCCGAAAAAGGGGACCGGAAAGATACATAGCCACTGTGTACATCATAAGGGTCCAGAGGGGACACAAAATCTGGGACATACTGCTGAGCTGACCATGTCTGTGCTGAAAAACTGATACACTGGAATAATCAACAGTGCTACTGAATGTGGTACCACAGGAACTGATGAGCTGCTGGATCATAGTGACTGGGGTCAAACTCTCCATGGTACACGGAACTGGAACGGAAACTGGGTACTCAAGGAAGCATGGAACTGGATGGCTTCCGAATACAAACGCCAACGCAGCCCGGACATCCACGGGAACGTACAACTGGGCGTTCCGAAGTGACTCACCGATGTGCTAGAGTCGGGGGAAATCCGGGGTCTTCGACTAAAAACTGATGGAATATAATCCTACGCGATCCTCAACGATGCGATCAAGGTGCTGAAGTCGAGCATGTGAGGAACAACCACTCAGAGAGGCAATGATGTCTCCTCTCAGAATGATCCGTAGGCACTTACCACAGATGGTGATAAGTCCAAGGCGTAGGGACCTCTGGGCCTATCCTCTGGAATAGAGGAGCTGTCGTCAACAGAGGGAGACCTGCCCCTATCAAGGCAATGATGTTTCCTTGATAGGAGCGCGAGGTAGAAAACCGAAATGTGGTAGTACTGATGGCAGGACTGATCAAACGGTGGGTGGATAACTGGGCTAGTAGAGTGGGTGGACTCAAACTTCCTTTGTTCAGAGTATGATAATGGGAATGATCTGGCAGCATATGAAACTGACTGAGGGGAAAGGGATCATAGCTGTAATGGCTTAGGGAGGGTGACGGGTCTGAGGGAGACTCAAGCTGGTATAAAATGGCAGGAGACTGCAGAATACTCTGAACAAAGGCGACCTTACTGGGGATGCTGCCGAGATGATCGATCGTAGTGCCCCGAGGCACGGGAGGATACTTCTTCATGGGTTAAGGAACTAGAAGAAGTGTGTGGATAAAATGATACTGTCGTGTGGATTTTACGAGCCCGGGACAGTTCATGCTCGTGGTTGCTTTCAATTTTAAGGAGTCTGAAAGCGATAAGAAGACTCTGAAGTAAAGGAATGGTACTATCGTGTGGATTTAACGAGCCCAGGACAGCGCATGCTCGTGGTTGCTTTCAATTTTAGAGAGTCTGAAAGCAAGTAAGAAGACTCCAGGGGGTTGCTTTTTCGTAGATTTAGTCTCCAAAGCCCAAAGAAGCATAAAAGGATGCAATGAAGAACTCTTCTAGCCGGTGTGACTAGAGTATTCCTTTTTCGTAATTAGTCTACCAGGTCCGGAAAAGGGTTAAACTTATACCAGATAGACGCCCTTTCAGGTACTTTAACGAGCATGAAAGGAAGCAAGATTGCTCGGCGATCTTTTCATTCTTTTAGGAGTCAGAAAAGAGCTTAACGGAAACTCCCTAAGTGCCTTTTTCGTAAAGGAGTTGTCCGGCCCGAAAAAGGGATAAAATTATACCGAACAAAAGGAATGGCCAGGCAAGGAGGAAGTGTTCAATCAAGGTTGAGTAATGATGACCAAGAACGAGGGTAGGTGGGAACATTGATGGACCTCCTTGCGGGGTAGATGAGATGGTGGCAAAATAACGAGACATTTGCAGTATGACAGGAGTGAATGGCTCATGTAAAACATGTGAAACAATCCGATAGCGACCGATGTGGTACGCGAACCGAGGCAGCAAGGTGTTGGGACACAATGTTGAAAGTGAACCAAGTGAGAGCGAGAAATGATCTCAAGCATCATCACGAGCTCGGAAAAATGAATCCGACGATATAAAGTATGTCAAAAACGGGTGACGGCCGATGTGGCACGCAAACCGAGGTGACGAGGGCACTTTGAAAAATGCCCGGAAGAACTGAAGGTGAGAGCGAGAAATGATCTCAAGCGTCATCACCAGCTCGGAAAAATGAATCCGATGATATAAAACATGTGAAAATCGGAGAACGGCCGATGTGGCACGCAAACCGAGGCGACTAGTGGCGTCTGAAACATGGGTGAAAAATGACAGGGAAAAAATAATGCAACGAGGTGACCATCATGACGGTCGCGTCGCGCTGGTTCCAGTGGTGGAAACGGTGTAAAAAGACAAAAATGAAAAGAAAGTACTGTACAACGCAGACCAATGAGGCCGCGGGTTTCTTTTTATGGGTAAAAACGCTTAAGATACAACCCATTACGAGGGTTGCGCAAAGGACGGCCTTCAGAGTCAGCTAAGATGTATGCCCCCTTGCCGAGGCAGGTCTGCACGACGTAAGGGCCTTGCCACATAGATTCAAACTTCCCTTTACCGGTTTTGTCATGGGCTTGGTCATAGGCGAGGACGAGGTCCCCTTCGTGGAAAGTTCGAGGGTGAACATGTTTATCATAACCAGCTTTGGAGCGGTTTTTGGCAGCTTCGATGTTCTGGAGAGTGGCCCGGCGGTCTTCATCGGCTTGTTCGAGGTGTAGCAGACGTTTCTCGAGGGGGGTGGTGTCAGGGAGAAGCTCAACGGCGATCTGTAAGGCAGGGATCTGACACTCGATGGGGAGAACAGACTCTATACCGTGAACTAAATGAAATGGTGTAAAACCAGTGGCGGTCTTAGTGGAGGTGCGATAAGCCCACAAAGCAGGGAACAACATGTGGTGCCAATTGGACTTATGCTTGTCAACTGTTCGTTGGAGTATGGTTTTAAGGATTTTGTTGATGGCCTCTACTTGGCCGTTCCCTTGGGGGTAATAAGCAGAGGAAAATTGGTGTTCATATTTAAGGAGGGTGGATAACTCACGCCAGACGGCATCTTCGAAGTGTGAACCATGGTCAGAGACTAACTGCTTAGGAACCCCGAATCGGGCGATGACATGGTTGAAGAAGAAGCGGGCAGCAGTGTCAGCGGTACAATTGAAGGTAGGCATGGCTTCCGCCCATTTGGTGAAGTAATCAACAGCGACAACAATATATTTGTGGCCGTTGGCCGACTGGGGTCGACATTCCATGAAGTCTATGGCCCACTTACAAAAGGGACCAATGGTGACGACTGGGTGTAACGGAGCAGGAGGTGTCCGGGCCTTGGGGGCAAAAAGTTGGCAGTTATGGCAGTGTTTGACCGCAGTGATGCAGTCGGTGAACAGTGTGGGCCAGAAGTATCCGGCGCGGACGACCTTTTGGGCGGTGGCCATCCCTGAGAAATGGCCTCCGCAGGCGCCGCTATGACAGTCATTAAGGACGTGTTCAGCTTCCTCATGGGTAAGGCAACGACGAAGAATTGTGTCAACCCCTCGCCGGTAGAGGACATCGCCTAAGAGGAGATATCGAGAGGCCTGGTGGCGGATGCGACGGCGTCCATTTCGTGTAACTTTGGGTCTGAACTTCTGCGTGCGTAGGTATAACAAGATATCACCGTACCATGGGTCATCGGACGAGATAGTGAACAGGTGATTGTCGGGTAACTCATCGGAAATGGGTTTGGCCGGGAGAAGAGAAGGGAGATCAGTAATGAGCTGGGCAAGCGCGAGGGCTTTAGTGCTCTTAGGTGTTTTGAAGGTGAGGTCATATTCTTGGAGGATAATGACCCATTTGGCAACACGACCTTGGAGTAAGCGCCGGTTTAGAAGATATACCATGGGGTTAGAGTTGGCAACGACTGTGGTGTGACTCATTAAGATGTAGTGTCGCAATTTTTGCACGGAAAAGACTACTGCTAGGGCAAGTTTCTCCTCATATGGGTAACGTAGTGGTGGACCAGACAAGGTCTGGCTAACGTAGTAAATGACGTGCTCCTGGTGAGAAGCGTCTTCTTGAACTAAGACTCCAGATACGGCATGCTCGGAGGCCGACACGTAAAGGATGAAGTCGCGAGTGAAATCCGGAGGGGAAATCAGAGGAGCTTGTGTAAGGGCCTTCTTGAGGGCCTCGAATGCAGCTTCTGCTTGCGCATCCCATACGAAGGGTACATGGGTGCGGAGTAGGCGCAAGAAACCGTGAACAGTGGTGGCATAATCAGGAACGAAGCGTCAAAGGAAGTTAGATCGCCCCTGTAGACTTTGGAGCTGCCGGAGCGTACGAGGAGGGGGGAGGTCTAAAATAGCTTGGACTTTTAAAGGGTCAACAGTAATTCCTTTCTGGGAAACAATGAAACCCAACAATCGGCCTGCCGGTACGCAAAAAACACACTTGTGTGGGTTCAAGCGAATTTGGTATTTGCGACAACGCAGAAAAACTTGCCGAAGGTCATTAAGGTGGTCTGATCGTTTCCGGGAACGAGCTGTAAGGTCATCAAGGTAGACTAGCAGGATATGGACCAAGTCGTGGAAGCAATAGGTCATGGCCCGCTGGAAACTGGCACCAGCATTTTTGAGGCCGAAAGGCATGACGTGATAGGCAAAGGTGCCCCATGGGGTAGTAAAGGCCGTTTTGTACTGGTCTTCCTTACAGATCTGAATTTGATTGTATCCGGAAAAACCGTCCATGAAGGAGAGGACTTCATGCCCCGCACACGCATCTATGAGTTGATCGATGAACGGCGTGGGGAAGTTGTCCTTGGGACAAGCATAGTTTAAGTCACGGAAGTCAGTGCATACGCGGATGGTGCCTTTCTTTTTGTTAACTGGAACAGGGTTTGAAACCCATGTGGTATAGGCAATAGGATAAATGAACCCTGCCTTGCGCAGCTTCTCAATCTCGGCTTTGACAGCTGGGAGCTTTGAGGGATGAATGGGGCGCTGTTTCTGACGAACAGGGGTTACATCAGGCCATGTGTCAATGTGGTGCTCTATAATTGCGGGGTCAAGACCAGGCATTTCGGTATAAGACCAGGCAAAGACATCACGGAATTCTTTGAAAAGGTGTGTGTAGTCCTCAATCTCTTGTTTACTGCAGAATGCTCCTAAAGTGATGAGTTCAGGGGCACGTCCTGGAGCAGCAATATCAACTTGGATGACAGGTGAGATGTTGGCCATGTTGCCCTCCTCGAAGGCATCCGGAGCAGGAATTGGGTCCTTGAACCAGTCGACCTTGGTGGGGAGGAAGTCTTTGGATTCGACCGCGTATTGGGTAGCGGTGCTAGAGGAAGACGCGTCTGGGATGAAATAGGAACGGTGGTGCATATCATCCCAAGGATAATCCGGGGCAGTAAGGGCCTCAAGAATCTCCTCATCAGTACGGAACGTTTGCGTCGTCAAATCGGTTGACGAGGGGGTAGTGGTTGAAGAGATCATGTAGATGGTATTAACCTCTCCAGAAGGTGAAGAGTCTGGGGGGTAGATCTCCTCAATGGTAGGAGGTGTCGTCTCAAGATCCAGATTGTTCATCTCATAGAGAGCCGCTCTGTAATCCGGGAGATTGGGACAATGATGTGAATAGTGCCCGTAAATACCGCAGATGGCGCAGGAGTGGTTGGTACGTAGGGACTTATCTTTAGGTTTAGGAGTGGGGTTTAGTTCGACGGTTGGGATGTTGGGGTCATCGTCGAGCATTTGCATGTGCTTCTGTAATGCGGGTAACTGTGGGCATTGGTGAGTCGCATGGCCCAACTCGTCACACAGCGAACATTTGGGAGGAGCACGAAACACTGGAGGGTTTTTTACTGTCTTGGGCGGTGGTACAGCAGTGTAAGGTTGTGGACCTCTGCCCCCAGTGGGTTTGGAAGTAGGAGGAGGTGTCGCAGAGATCGAAGGGGTAGAGACACCGGGAGGTGGCTGAGTGGTAGTAGTCATGGGTTGCACCGGCTGGAGGACGACATCTGGTGTCGGCGGGCGAACGGGAGGCGAAAGATACCATACAGGTAATCCCAAGGTTAACCCAGGGAGGCTAAGGGTCACCATGACCGGGGCGCTTACTACTCCGGCGGGAGGAACTAGGAAGGGGATCGTATGGATCGGTGTAACACCAATGTGACTAGGTACCAATGGTGGTTTAGGCAACAAGGATGGTTGATTGTTAGGTGGTAGGATGTCGTGGGACAAGGTACATAAGTCAGACATTTCGGGCGTAGATGACGGCGGAGGAATGGAGTGAAAGGTAGAGGTCATCGACGCGTCTGAGTAGACTCCAGGCCCCGTAGAGGAGACAAACGAGGTGGTGGCAGGAGAAACAGGTTGTTCAACCATGGGGAGAACATTTTCCGGTGCCGCCGGAGCACTGGGATCATAGTAGGTGAGCTGGTCAATCTTAACCACGCGTCCTTCATGGGGGAACATCATGGTGCGAAAGACAGAAGAGGCAACTGCCCGCATGGCATACATGTAGCTGCGGCCAAGTAGAAGGTTGTAATCCAATTGGGCATTGATTACCTCTATGTCAATAAGGACTGTTTTACCACCTAACTGGATCGGAACGTTGGGCAGGAGGCCTTGGGGCTGGGGCCGAACGACCGTCGTAGGCACGTAACGCAGTGGTGGACTGCTGGAGAGGAGGGGATCCTAGCTTCTGCCATACAAATGTAGACATAACGCATGTGGAGGCACCCTCATCTATGATGCACCGATGGATAACAAGGTTCCTAACGGAGACAGTAACTTGGAAGGCTAAGCTGGAAGGTAGGCGTGGTTCAGACTGGTCTAAATCAAACGCCATCAAATGCGAATCAGTTGGGTCAATCCCCCCAATGGAGGAAAGTAAAGTCTTGCGCTGGGAAGGGTAGTTCTTCAAGACTTCTAACGCAGACATGGCTGCGGGAGATTGGGCGAGGTCGTCTACGATGTTGTAGTTTGACGCAGCGCGCGCGTTAGGGTTATTGTTGATTCGGCGAAGTGGGAAACGAGGTGCTTTCGCGGCGCCGTCTATGGGAGGCGGAGGTATATGTAACGCCTGATCGGTGGGATGGGCGTTAGTAGGTTTATCCGTGGGAGTGGCTTCAGAAGTGGAGCCATATTGGTTCCGACGGGTCTGGAGGTTGACGTCAGCGGATGACATCATCAGTAAGTGGTGGGTACCTGAGTCAAACATGGGTTGATCAGGAGCAGCGTAGGTGATCTGTTGTTGTTGGGGTGCATTGGCTTGCTGAGGAGCCAACGGCTGAGTGTTCACTACGCCTTGGGTCGGTAATGGGTTTTGCAGCACCAAAGGGGGTTGCTGAGGTTGGGGGGGTTGGGCGGTGCTTGGGGGGCCGCATGCCCTTGGCGATGGGCCTCGTCAACCCAAAGCTGCCGAGCTCGCTCTAAATGTGGGCAAGCGTGGGTGTAATGTCCATAGACTCCGCAAATAGAACAAGGGTGGTTTGTTCGCAGATTGGGGTTTTTGGCCTGCTTGGGCGGGCGATCAGGGTTTTGATTAGCGGGGGCCGCATTGTTGTTGTCAGGGGGATTAGCCGTTTGACCAGCTTGGTCCGTAGGTTGGTTGTTTCCCCGATTACGGCCCTTGCCGCGGTTCTGTTGGCCCTGGTTACGTTGGTTATTCTGGTTTTGCTGCGGGTTGTGTTGGGCGTAAACTTGCCCTTGGGCAGCAGGTGGATTCTGGGGTTGCGCAGGTGCTGGAGCAGGCTGCGGAGGATGATATGTAGGTTGAGGCTGAGCAGGTGTAGCAACTTGAGGGGGTTGCTGATAGGACTGCGGAGCAGGTTGTGGATGTGCCGCAGGGGCTGCCTGTGGCGGATAATAAGCTGGTGGGGCTTGGGAAAGCGCAGGAGCCGGGGCAGTCTGCTGATGGTAGTAAGGCTGAGGGGCGACTGGAGGAGCATAAGCAGGAGTCGCATACCCAAAGCACTGAGGTGGACATGAAGGTCCATGGGAATGGTGATGTGTTACGGGAGCATATGAGTTGTTTGCTCCAGACTGGGAGGTAGCCCTCGACAGGTCGGGGCCAGGGGTAGGACGTGCTATAGAAAACGGTTGGGGATGCGAAGAAACACGGCCAATGATACCATCTGCAGCGTGGGATGCCCCCGGCGCATCATGATGGGAGGACTCGCCGCGAGGGGCGTCAGGTATAATGGTATAAAGGTAACCCGACTGGGCGTAAATGAGGTCGAACTGCTGTGCCTTAAGGATGGCCTCTTCTTCAGACTGGGGTCTTTCTGAAGCTACATCCTTAGCGATGACAGGAAGCAGTGACTTGAGGAACCAATCGAGGAAGATACGGTCATCTAGTTTAATCTTGCATAAGCTACGGCGTCTACGCCACTCATGGATGTGGTCCGTGATATGGGTAGCCGTGTTTTGTCTACAAGATAGAAGGATCTCAACGCCCGCGTCATAGCGGACTGGCAACTGGAAGAACTGCAGGAAGGTAGAGGCCAGGGAAGAAAAGGTGGCGTGGGTCCCATGAGGCTGCTCAATATACCACTTGGCTGCAGAGCCAGTGAAGGTGCGCTGTAAGAGACGGAGGCGAACAGAGTCATCCACGATGGAGTTAGAGGAACACCATAGGTGGAAAGACATGATATGGTTTTTTGGGTCCTCACCGGCCTTACCCTCGAATTTACGGATGTCAGAGGGTAGTTTGGTAGGCATATGAGGCCACGTGGGGTCGTGTCGAATAGGATCGTTGGTCAATCTGGCCAGGTCAGGTAGGTTAAGGCTAGCCATGAATGGCAAACTGGAAGAAGGCTGCGACACAGTAGTGCTATGGACCAAGTTGGGGCCAGTGCCCCCAAGTGGAGGGACAAGATTTAGGGTGGTGCCCCCAAGTGGAGGAACTGAGGTAGTGGAGGATGGTCCAGCACCACCATGGGTAGTGTGAGCCACTGATGTAGTGGGGATAGGTATTCCCGCTGTGGGAATAGGTACCGTGAGGGGAACGGTAGATGGTTGCCCCATGGAGGGCATACCAAAAACAGGTGTGGTAACTGGTGTAGTGGTGGACGTGCCACCAATGGTCCCTATGACAAATGGAGTGGAAGTCGTGCCAGCCATGGGGCTAGTAGGGGCAGTATAAATAGGGTTCTCAGACTCTTCGTCAGAATCAGAGGTAAAGTAAGGTGCGTCACTATCGGGTGACGGAGACCTACGTCGCTGACGAGTGGAGTCAAGTGACAAGGCTCTAGATCTGTGATGAGTGGTATCAACGGACAATGATCGGAATCTATGACGAGTGGTGTCAAGAGAACCGTGCTGTGGGGGCTCGCCCCTGAGGCGCCGAGAATGTCTCGGGGACTCAATGGTGACAGATGGTGTCTAAATCTCTGTGGGTTGAGGTGAGTATAAAAACAGCTCAAAAATCCTAATGCAACCGAGTGTGCAGAAGGAGAGCTAAAAAGCAAGGCACTCAGGCCAACAACCAACTCAAAACACCCACTGCAACAGCTGTGCTACAATAGGTGGAGTAACAACAAAGATGGTCAGAATACCAACAAGCAGCAGGTTTCCTAAAAAAGAAAAATGGTGGACTCACTAGACCAAAGGGAGGTAAAGGAGCATGCAAACACCTAACTAAAAGTATTCTTACTTAACTAAACATATTCTCTGCAAGGTGATGAAATCCAAGTCAGACAATATGAGTAGGAAATCCAAGTGGCTATGATATCCCCCTACCGGGAGGGACACCGGGTAGTCAATCCTAGAAGAATGGCAACTAAGATACCCCGTTCATGACACGTCCAGAAAGGTGAATCTGCCGTTTAGCTCGTTGACCGCAATACCCCTATACAGGGATATCCCGCGAACCGCGAAAGGTAGCCCTTCGGTTACTGAATGGAGTGCGGTATTCCACTCAGGCCTCCGGAACCAGTCTCCCGACTTCAACCCTCCTAAGGGAGAGGCCCTCTGATAAACTGGTCATGACCGTGCCAAAAATTACTAGGGGATTTTGGTTCCCTATTTGGAAAACAACTATGTCTCAAGTGAAATAACCAAGGGGTGTTATTGGAAGCCTATCCCCCTGATCCTACCTAACTACAATGATTCTTTTGTGTTCCCCAAGTGGGGTTAGAATGTTGGTTTAGTTAGGTACTTTTTAAGGCTCACTTGATTTTATGTGACAGAGTGTGTGCTCGTGAGGTGTTGAACCCAAAAAATAGAAGTGCCACAAGGGGGGGCAACTTCCAATCTATCAATAATATGGAAATTGAAAGTTTAACTTTGCAAAATTTTCTAAAATAAAAATACTGAAATTTTAAAAAGATTCTGTAAAAGGAACAGAAATTATGTTGCAGTAAGGCTGTAAGGAAGTGGGTTGCAGGTAGGACAGGGGGCTGTTCAAATGCAGAAAATATTGCAGCAAGAGGGGCTGGGCTCAAAACAGGAAAAGAGCAGAAATCAGACCGCGGGTCTGTAGCGATTTGGAACAGGCCGACCGCGGGTTTGAGGGAAACAGCTGCGGTCGGGACGCAGGAAACCAGGAAAAAGTCACAGTCAGGTCGCGGCTATCGGGCCAACAGACGCAGTCGAGACGCAGGAAAATAGGAAAAAAGACGCAGTCGGGTCGCGGCAGAATGGCTAATAGGCACAGTCGGGACGCGCGAAAGAGGCAGAAAGCCGCAGTCGCGACGCAGGAAAAAGGCCGACAGGCGCAGTCAGATCGCGGCAAACAGGCTGATTAGCCACGGTCGGATCGCAGGTAACAGACTTGAATCCACCGGCAGAGCGTCGGAAGCAGTCTGAGAGCCACGGTCGGATCGCGGGTAAAGGCCTGAAAGGCGCGGTCGGGACGCGACTGCAGAGGAAAAAGACGCGGTATGCAGCGGCCGAAAGGGACAGCCGAAAGAAAAAATTTAAAAAACGGAAACCAGAAATTCAAAAACCAGTGGAGTCGCCAAAACTGTAGCTAGGGTTTTACCCCTAGCTTGTGCCAATGAGCACCTACTAAGGAGAATGGACTCCTTAGTAGCAGTTCAATAATGATTAAATGATTAAGCTAAAACAACAATTAACAAACTACTCTAAACATTGCATGAGACATAAATAAAAGATGTAAAAAATGGTTTTATATTAATGTTACCTTGAGTGTCAAGGTTGGTGAATCCCTTTGCAGTGTCCAAGAGGATGCTCCAAGCTTCTGAATGCTCCTTCTCCTTCTCCAATGGTGGGGATGGGCCAAAGTGGCTCTCAAGGTGAAAATAGTTCAAATGATGAACTAGGGTTTCGAGAGAGATTTTGGCAGAGTAAGGGTGCTTGTGATTGTGGATATGGAATAAGGGATCTCCATCACCTATTTATAGTTTTTTGGTGGTGGAGTGCTGACCCATGGTTTTAGGAAACACATGGTTTTATGCAGCTGTATAGGGTTTTTTCCTCCTTTTCCTCATTATTTTATATTTTTTATTCCCTTTTTAGGGGATTTTTGCTATTTTTGGAGGAAAAGGGGGTTTTTTAGCCTTTTTTAGGCTATTTTGATGGTTTTGTGGCCTTTTGGAGGCATTTTAGGCCTTTTGGAGGCTTTTTAATGGGATTTTTTGGGATTTTAATGGAAATATGGTAGGAAAATGGACAAATGAGCCATATAATGTGGTAATGAGGTAGTGGACACTTTTTGGGTGTTAACAACAGCCAAGCTCAGTTCCAATCTTTTCCAGTTGTTTATGCTTTCTAGGATTTCCAGTAATTATCAGTTAGAGTTCAAGCTTATGTTTAGATTCTTGTTGTTGTTGTATCTTCAATTGGGTTATTAGAATTGGTAGAGTGTGGTTGAGTAACAGTAGCTACTAGATGGATCATTTTGGTAAAGATTGAATAGTGTAGTTTGATAATTATAGGATTTAACTTCTTGCAAAAGTAATCTAGTTTACTTCTCTTCTTAAATTTATAACTGCTGGGTGATTTCTGTAGGAAGATAGTTCAATCAATTCCTAGATGTGTGAATTAGCTTAAGTCTGCTTTTTGGAGTGAGTTTGGCTGGATAAACTGGTAGGATCATTAGTTACAATTAGTAAATCAACTGCTTGATCTGTTTATGCATAGACTGTTCTTATTGCCTTTGAAATAAAAGACCTCCCTGGGTTTGACAATTTATATTGACCATCATGTGTGTTAGCTTTAATTAATTGACATATAGGGTGACCAACATTTTGGCGCCCTTGCTGGGGATGGTAATAGATAGACAGAGTTAGTAGTTGGTTTCATTTGATTTCATTTTAGTTCAATTATTTACAGCATGCATGAATACAAGAAAAACAAATCGGGAACCCCCTTTGAATACTAACATTGCAGGTGGAAGAGGTCGAGGTCATAATGCAGGTCAGGGAAGACACACATACATTGATGAGATAATTGTTAAAGCTGATTCTTCCACTAGACCACCATGGAACTATACAGGCAGGGGAAATTCTGTTCCTCCCAATCTTGAACATTCAACATCCACAGTGGAGAATACAACAGGACCTTCAACTCCTATTGTAGAAAGTAAACCTCCTGAAGATAAGGGAAGCGTTGTAGGTGCACCAGATAGAGAGGAGATCTATCATATCGACGGAACCAAACTTACTAAAGATGTGTGGTTGGAGACTCACAGAATAGCAGAGGAAGAAAGAAGGCATGAAGAAGAGAAGAGAAAAGAGGAAGAAGCTAAAGCAGAGGAAGAACGCATAAAGGAAGCTGTTGAATTTTGGACTAGAACCATGGCTGGTAGAGAACAGGAGGGCGAGAATGAACATGGGAATCATCGGGAGGAAGAAGGAGAAAATAATCAACCTAGTAATACTATGGCTACATTAGAATTCCCTATCCTCCAGATACATGGAGCATCTCCTATGAAGAATATCTCACCATGAGTTCTCCCAAATTTTCATGGTAAGTCCTCTGAGGATCCTGATGAGTTCCTTTTTGTGTTTGATATCCTCTGCCACAGCTATGATTACACCTCTAGTGCTCAGAAGCTGAAGTTATTCCCAGCCACCTTGAAGGGAAATGCTCTGTGTTGGTTCATGAGTCTGGGTCGTGAGACCATTACTACTTGGGACCAAATGAAAAACATCTTCCTTTCTAAGTACCAAGAATATTGCAGAACTAGGGATAGGAAAGAGGAGTTGTTTAAAATGGTTCAGAAGGATGAAGAAAGTTTGGAGGAATTTGTTGAAAGATTGTTGTACAATTTACAAAGATCTGGTCATGCTGAGATTAGCAAGGATGTGCTCAAGATTATCTTACTAAGAGGAATTAGAGAATATTTCCTTGATATGTTAAATATGCTGGGAAAAGGGGATATTTCAAAAGAACCTTTTGAAAAGATTGTTGAATTATGTCGAAGGTACTCCAGGGGATCCTCTAGAACCAACAAATGAGACAAAGACCGAGACTAGGATGTCTTCACTAGGACTCAGAATTCAGCTAGTGGAGGAGCCACTCGAGCAGAAATAGGAAACTTACTGGAGAATTTTAAAACAGACATGATGAGCTCCATTTCCTCAGAGTTAGATGTCATGAGAGCAAAGCAGAAGCAAGTGGTAGAAGATCTTACACTTGGTGTATTCTTCCCTAGATGTAGGAAGAAGCACCCACTGAAGGAATTCCCGTGGGACAAGGCAGATGTATGTAGGATATGCAAACTCGAGCATGATACTAAGGATCCAGATTGCTCCAAAAGACCAAGACAAAACCACTTTCACTTGCCCCTGGGGACTTTTGCATACCGAGTACTTCCTTTTGGGTTGTGCAACGCACCAGCTACATTTCAGAGAGCAGTGATTGGAATCTTTTCAGAAATGGTGAATGATTGCATGGAAATCTTTATGGATGAGTTTACTCCATATGGTGATAGTTATGAAGAAGCATTGAAGAACTTAGAAAAGGTCTTGAAACGCTGTAAACAAAGCCAGCTCTCTTTGAGCACTGAAAAGTGCCACATGATGATGAGTGAAGGCATAGTGCTGGGGCACTTCATCTCTTCTGATGGTATCCAGGTAGATCCATCCAAAATCAAGGTAATTGAAAATATACCAACTCCTGGGACACAGAAGGATGTACGTAGCTTCTTGGGGAATGCTGGCTATTACAAAAGGTTCATAGAAATTTTTTCCAAACTAGCTTCTCCTTTGTTAACTCTGTTGATGAAGGGTGCACAGTTTATCTGGAATGATGCATGCCAAACCGCGTTTACTGAGCTAAATAAAAGGCTATCTACAGCACCCATCTTACGAGGGCCCAATTGGGCTCTGCCTTTTCACATTTCTTCAGATGTTTCAGACACTGCCATCGTAGCAGTTTTGGGACAGAAGGAAGGTAGTGCTCCTTATGCCATTTACTACATTAGTAAAAATGTGTCTCCTGCTGAACTAAATTATACTGTCATAGAAAAAGAATTTCTTGCCATTGTTTATGCCATCAACAAATTTAGACATTATATTACTGGATATTCTACTTTTGTGCACACTGATCATTCTGCTATCAAGTATTTAATGAATAAACCAATCATGAATGCTAGAGTTACTAGATGGTTGTTACTGTTACAGGAATTTGATATCACAATTATTGATATACCAGGAAAGGAAAATGTTGTTGCATATTTTTTATCTCGACTTACTAACAGTGATGACAATTTACTAGTTGAATATTCCTTCCCTGACGAACATTTGTTTGTAGTATCAGCTCATTCCCCATGGTATGCAGATATTGCTAACTTTTTGGCTACAGGTAAGCCTCCAGCACATCTGTCAAAGAGAGAAAAAAGGAAGATCATACAACAGAGTGTTAGGTACTACTGGATTGATGGCCATCTTTTCTACACAGGGCTTGATTTAGAAATCAGAAGATGTGTTAGAGAAGATGAAATCTTTATCATTCTTAAAGCTTGCCATGATGAGCCCTGTGGGGGACATTTTGCTGACAAAAGGACAGGTCATAAAGTTTTGAGAATGGGCTATTTCTAGCCTACATTGTTCAGAGATGCAAAGAAATATGTTCAGGCATATGATAGCTGCCAAAGGATGGGCCAACCCAACAGATTAGATGAGTTTCCTTTGCAGTCATAGCTTTTGGTTGAACCATTTAATAGGTGGGCTCTAGATTTTTTCGGGCCTATCAACCCTCCCTCAAAGTAGAAAGTTCACATCTTGGTTTGCACAGATTACATGACCAAATGGGTAGAAGCTATAACCTTGTTCAAGGCCAATGATCAGGCTATGATTGATTTCCTGTATGAAGAGATTTGTACTCAATTCGGAGTACCTAAGGAGATCATTACAGACGGTGGACCACAGTTTGTATCTCACAAGCTGGAATCACTGTTACAGAAATTTCATATTCAACACAGAATAACTTCACCATATCATCCACAGGACAATGGTCAAGTGGAGAGCACAAACAAAGTTATCGAGGCTATTTTGACAAAAACAGTGAAGAGCCATCGTAAAGATTGGGCTGAAAGGCTTCTAGAGGCACTGTGGGCCTATTGTATCACTTGGCATAACACCACTGGTTTTTCCCCATATGAATTAGTGTATGGAAAGAACGTTGTTTTTCCAATAGAATTTGAAATCAGAACCTTGAAAACAGCTGTGGAGGCAAACCTGTATTTATCATAGGCACAAAGGAATCGACTGAATCAACTCAATGAATTGGATGAAAAGCGCACAGCTACCGTACATCATACAACTTTAATCCAACAACAACGCTCTAAATGGCATGACAGGTTTATAAAAAAAAAGGGTCTTCCAGGAAGGAGACTAGGCCCTGTTGTATGATTCACGGTTTAAGAGGGACTTTAAAGGCAAATTGCGCACCTGTTGGTTGGGAACCTATCAGATAGATCGGGTATTTGATAATGGAACAGTCCGGTTGATCGCCATTGACGAGAACAAAGTACTATTATTCGCAAATGGTCATCGGTTGCGACTGTATCACAAGCCGATCTCAAGGGATGCTTTTAATTCACAAGTTGCTGCTGATCTAGAGTATCAGTTAATGCCAGGGCAGGGATCTTCCTTAAACCCTATGAATTCCTAAAAGTTGCAATTTCCACACATATTTTTGTACATAAATAATTGGTTTTTCTTTCATTCTGTATTTTATCTATTTTTATTTTTTGCACTTGATCGGTTTGTTTTGAAGAACTATGTGCAGGAACTAATTGGAGAAGCAGCAGCCATGATTGGGCCAGACGACTGTAGACACCCCACATTTGTTCCTGATCTAATAAATCTCTTTGAAAATATGGATAATTCATAGTCTTCCACAGATATCCAAAATTTGCTTCTGTTTCACTTTTCCACGGCTGTGACTCCGCCACTTTTGCCCATTCTGCCAAATTCCATGGCTGTGACTCCACCACTTTTTCCCATTCTGCCAAATTTCACAGCTGTGACTCCGCGATTTTTCATTTATTTCACTTTTTCGTGGCTGCGACTCCACCTCTTTTGCCCATTATTCCAAATTCTGCAATTGCGACTCCACTATCACCACTTATCTTTCTAAGTTTGGCAGCTGCTACTCCGCTATTTATGCTTACCTTTCTAAGTTTGGCAACTGCTACTCCGCTATTTCCGTTTCATTTTTACTCCTTTCCAGCAACTGCAACTCCGCTACCTTTGTCCATTCCGCTAAATCTAGTAGCTGCGACTCCGTTCTTTCCACTTCATTTCCGCTTCTTTCGTACAGCTGCGACTCCGCCACTTTCGCTTATTTTACTAAGTCTAGCAGTTGTGACTCCACCAGTTTGTTTGCTCTCTGATTGATGATGCCAATAATGATGTGATTAGGTGTCAGTTTTGTCGCTTGCTTCACTAGTCCAATCGCAGTCTGTGGTACTTGTCAGCTCACGTGGCGTGGCCATGATACTTCAATACATGTGCATTTATGCTTATTTCTGATGACGGAGATGATGAAGGCGAGGTATTATGGTTGGCGCACCATGACGATTAACTCATGAATGGATGCATAGCGTGAAGGTACGGGTTCTAACTATGATCATGATTAGGCATTTATTGACGTCGCAAATAATAATGGTTATGCCTGTCATTCCTCCCTGCCATTTATTCCTGCCATTTATCCTGGCGAAAATTGTGTTTAAAGCCATTACCCATACTCCTGATCATGATTGTCCTTCTATCTGATTCGTGCGACAAACCAGCCATAAATATTACTTCAAAACTAACACTACCACCTTTCCAACATGGCTCAATTCAATTCTTGACTATCCATCAACCATGCCCGCATGCAGACAGTTTGATAGTTGGAGCTGTGACTGGCACATTTGTTACAACCTCTTGCAGAAGTCTAGTGATATGGGTATTCCTGTGAGATATGAACCTCTAACAATAGAACCCCTATACAGAAACAGAGATGTCTTTGTCATTTTTCAAGAAGCAGGATGGACGACTTATTTTCAACACCTGAGTGGTTTTCATGAGGAAATGGCCCTTGAATTTGCTCAAAATATTATGAACACTCATTTAGAGGTTCGAGGAATAAGGGTAGATGTTTCAGAGGTAATTATGGTGGAAGTAACAGGACTTCCTAGAGTTGGGTGACGTTGGTTTAGTTGAAAGTGCTATCATCCAACCGCAGTTGAAGACTTTCTTGCAGCTGGAGAAAGGGTCCGACCATTGCATAGGGGAATAGCCTTGGAAACTCTTCCACATCCATGGAACCAAGTTGCAATATTTTTGAAGAAATATATTACCTATGAGGGGAGGTATAGTGTTGTTTATATCAATAATTTTTTTACTTCTATCACATTTACGACACAGCCGATTGTTAAACATGTCATACTTCCTTTTTCAATCTTTGCAACGCATGGCTTACTATGTTAAAGGTTCTCAACACCCCTTAGCATCCCTCACCAATCATGGGCTCATTAAATTGCTGACCTTACGAGCCCTCGCACAACATAATTTGACATGGGATCTATTTCTGGACCGGCCAAACCTCCCTCGTGAAATGTCTTTAGAAATATTGCATGAGGACTGGAGTTCCTCAAATTCAGTTGGGGGAGGGAAGGTGGAACACCTGAAAAGATAGAAACAGAGGAGGATGAAATGGGGGTAGCCGAAACTGAAAAGGAAAATGAAAACCCTCAAGCAAAGGCAATATCAAAAAATGCACAAGCAATCTCGAACGTAGAATCTTCTCCCACAATCATAAGGACTCTAAATCAGAAGGAGGGAGTTGGCTCTATTTCTAAGGAAATAGGATTTTCCTTGCCCCGAAGAAAGAGAGGGCCGATGAACATGGGCCAGTCATCTCGCTCAATGAAGAAGAGGAGAATCAAAATTATGACTGCAGCAGAAGCAGGTCATCTGGTTAGGGTAGACAGTGGGACTCTGATTTTTAAACCCCAGCCACCTGCTGACACACAAGAACCTGCTGTAGAAGAACCTCACTTAGATAATATTTTATTTGAAAATGAGTTGCTAAAGAAGGAGGTGCAATATCTTCAGGCAGAACTAGATAAATGGAAGGAGACACGCAGGGAACAGGCAAAGAAGTATGTGGATGCAAGGGTGGAAGCTGCAGATCAATTGAGGAATTTACTGATTATTCGGGGAATTAAAGTACAGCAAGAGATAATATGTCCAGAATGTGGAGATATTTTTAATTTGGTAGGGCTTAAAGTTACAAAGGTAGACTTAGCAGTTCAGGGATCTACAAGAGCAAGGCAATCAGAGAAGTTCTTTTCGAGCTCAACCTCATCGTTTTGAAGGCATCAAGATGATCCAGCAGACTAAAATTATCAGGAAAAAGGGCGTTGTCACACAAGAACCAACCACCTTAAAATTATCAAGAAAAGGCGTTGTCACACAAGAGCCAACCACCTTAAAATTTTGTTGGAAGTGTATTTTAGATTGAATCTGCTAAGGGCGGGAGGGTGCTGTCACACAAGAACCAGCATTCCCAATAATTGATTGGAAAATTGTTTCCTCAACTGGCATAATATGAATAGGGGTCAGGCTTAGAATCAAACTAATCAGTTGTTGCATGAGGACATGCAAATGGATAGTTGGGGGGAGATGTTGGGATTTGGAAATGTCCCTTTTTAACCATACCTATTTCATCATTTTGCTAAATTTTACTTTACTTTCGTAAACCATATACATGCTTTTTCCAAATCAATCAGCAATCCTGACAAGGTATAAGTCATTATTGTTTCATTTAATTATGCCTAAGATTGTTATGGTTATGAATCCTGACCCTTGGTTTATGCTAACATTTGTGAGTTCATTTTGTCAAAATCTAAAGCACAGGTGTGTCAGCCAAGTGGCACCAGCTGTTACTCTTCAAAGCACTAGCTCCTCATACTCAAAGGGACAATGCATCCTCCACGCAAGCTGTAACAGATCCTCACTGTAACAGATTCCACTGAATCAGAGCCTAGCTACAACAGACAGGTTGCATTCCAGTTGTTGGGTCTGTTGATCCATTAATTATTAGAACAACAACATCCTTCATGATTAACAACCTTGTTTAATACGGCTGTATCAGTTAGTTGTAACTCTGCAGCATGAAGATCATAGATCTTCATTGCTGCATGAATATAGTGGATCTGAAACTGTATTTTCCTTGTATAAATTACTGAAGGCTCTCATATCCTGGGTTTGGACAATTACCACTTTGTGTAAGATGTAACAGAGCACTGAGACTGACGATTTTCCATCATTAATATGAGAGTAGAGTTCTTCATTTTTGTGTCTTAATTTGTTGTGATTCTTGGCATCTCTATTAGAAGGCCAGGGCCCGCCTTCTCACAGAGATAGCCCGTTTAAGTAGGTAGAGTAGTTTAGCTTTACTTCTGTTGTGTGGTGTGGAATTATTGCAGATGTTATTGATAGTTGTAACAGAGATTAGCTTTCCCTTTTGGTAGCATGATTGCATCTTGAATAGCTGTAACAGAGTGGTGTGACAGTCGATTGTGTAGGTTAATTTAGATTTATGCATGTGTGCTTGAATCAACTGTAACAGCCAAGCTTAGTTCCAATCTTTTCCAGTTGTTTACGCTTTCTAGGATTTCCAATAATTATCAGTTAGAGTTCAAGCTTATGTTTAGATTCTGGTTGTTGTTGTATCTTCAATTGGGTTATTAGAATTGGTAGAGTGTGGTTGAGTAACAATAGCTACTAGATGGATCATTTTGGTAAAGATTGAATAGTGTAGTTTGATAATTATAGGATTTAACTTCTTGCAAAAGTAATCTAGTTTACTTCTCTTCTTAAATTTATAACTATTGGGTGATTTATGTAGGAAGATAGTTCAATCAATTCCTAGGTGTGTGAATTAGCTTAAGTATGCTTTCTGGAGTGAGTTTGGCTGGATAGACTGGTAGGATCATTAGTCACAATTAGTAAATCAACTACTTGATCTATTTATGCATAGACTGTGCTTATTGCCTTTGAAATAAAAGACCTCCCTGGGTTGGAAAATTTTTATTGACCGTCCTGTGTGTTAGCATTAATTAACTGACATATAGGGTAACCAACAGCTACCACCAAGATATCGTGGTCCATTTGAAGTGATTGAGAGAATATGACCAGTTGCATATAGAATTGCAGTGCCTGCTAACACTACAGCTCATAATTTTTTTCATGTTTCTTTGCTTAAGAAATATGTACATGATCTTAACCATGTGATTGATTGGGATGTGATCCAGGTGGAACCCGAGGAAGAGTTCCAAACCGAGCCACTATGCATCCTAGATAGGAAGGTGACATTGCTCTGGAACTAGCCATCGGACATGTAAATGTGCAATGGAAGCACTTCGGTCTCGATGAGGCTACGTGGGAGTTGTAAGATGCCATGAGAGAGGCATATCCATTTTTGTTCTAATTCTGAGAAAAGACCGAGGACGGTGTTATTCCAAAGGGGAGGAGATTATAATACCCCTAGTTTTGACTTGGAATTTATTTAACCAAAATTATGTAAATGATGTAAATATGCTAGTGAGAATTCCTAGTGCGGAGTTCAAGGCCAAGGCCCGACTAGTGAATGGATAAGCATGTATGATGTATATTTTTTATTTGGACTGTTTGGTTGGATTTTATGCTGATTTAGAATGTATGTAAATATTATGTGCATAAATAATAAAATGGTCCAACAATGGATATGTAAAGAGCACCGAAAGGGGCTATGATTCCACTAGAGGGGAAGAGGAAATGGGGTCTATGGGACACTAAATCCTTGCTGCCAAGTGTCAACCTTAGAACTCACCAAAATCCTATCATGTGCCTTGAATAATCCAATTATCTCAATTTTTTACTATTTTCCAATCATTGAATGCATGTGTGAGGTTGGTGGGAAAAGTCACATCATGTAGTTATTGAAGGATTAGGCTAACTGCACTTTTGTGACAGTTTTGTCATGACAAAAGTCAGTCTGGAGCTTCTAGGAGTCCTTTCTTCTACTGTCATAAGTTATTTCAGTTGTATTTTCACCATTGATTCAACCCTTATTCTCTCATTCATACATGCATATCTACACTAGGAATACCTCTCCATTGTTGTCCATGAACATACCAAAATTGTTTTTAACCTAGAAGTTCGAATTTGGAGTCCATGCTACAGATTTGGAAGTGAAAATTAATGGTTGTAGGTGAGAAGAGAGGTTGGGCAAGCTAGGAACCCTTACCCATGGAATTATGTTGCTCGTAGGTGCTTGAGAAGCCACGAATTGAAGCTATCGGTGGTTCTATAGAAGCACATATTAGATTGGACCTCTTCTATGCACACACTAGAAGCACCAGGAAAGATGGATCGCCCAAGAGAACCATGGATCAGTGAAGCGGATGCCTGAGCCAAGAAGGGTGTTGTGTGGGGTAGGTATTGTGGAAGCTAAGGCTGTTGTGGCTGACTGAGACCATTGTAGAGATCTGTATGAGCATTTGGCTAAGCATAGAGAGCAGAATGGCTTGTGGGATGAGAGATAGAATCCTGTAGGTGTTTCCTCCGCCCTGGTGGCCTCATAGCCCAGCTTGGGGGTGGCCTCTCAGCAGAAAGAGTATATGTTGGACAGAGTGCCTATGGTTGGGTGGAAAATCTCTCTTACACAGCCAGTTGCTTGGATCTGCATTAGATAAAGATAAGTGTTCTCATACATTTGAATCTGAAATGTTTTTATTTCATGCATGTAATGTTTATGCTTGTGTATTTGCATGCTAGATGTGTGTGGATAGATTTTAATTCCACGGTGCATGTTTATTTATGTTTCTTCAAACATTTTATTTGTTGAAATTCGTACTATGGATTTGGGGTGGAATTTGAGAGCCTAGAAATCAACTAGTGTCCCATCCCGGTGGTCGGATTGGGTGAGGGGGACGTTACAACAAGGTTTTATAATTCAATGAAAGATTCACCAAGATTTTACAAGGGTTAATAATTCAATAAAGATTTGTTAATACTTTACAAGGTTTTATAATTCATTGAAAGGTTCACAAAATATATATATATACATATTATATTATCGATAAATAGTCTTCAAACTTTCCAAAGTATGATGGGATTCAATTATTTATTATACATGTACACTTAAGGAGGGTTCTTAGAATTTTCATTGTTGGGTGGATGTCTTCCATTTTATTTAAGATTTCATTATATTATCATACATGTTCTTTTTTAAATGAGGATGCAACATTGTTTTGGGTCCTTTCAATGAATTTCTTAGTTAGTGCCAATATAGAATTCTATGATACATATAATTCTGTTGATTTAATCCCTTGACACTCTCTTTCTAACTATGTGTGTTGGATGTGTGCATGGTGAATAATCTCATGTAGATAATAATTGTTAGTAAAAAATGTTCAATAAAGCATTACCCACATCAAAAGCTGTTCCAATTGAGTTAGCATCAAAGTGTCATATTATCAAAACATCCTTTAAAAATAAACATATAAAATGTGGACTAAACTTTTTAAAATACAAAATATAAAGGTAAAATGTGCACGATATTGTACAATAAGATATGAAGATTCTACAATTTTAATTCAATGCTAGCTTCTACTTGCTATGAGACAACCTATATGTGGATAGATTATTTGTGCATTATTTATTCATGCTTGCTATGAGACAAACTACATGTGAATAAATTATTTGTGCATCATGGGACCGCACACATTTGTGCATCATGTAGACAATAAAAAACATATAGTTTTGTTTACTATCTTTACATATATGAATCTTTCAAAGTTGGTTTCATATGTTGTTCAACATGAATTGAAAATATAGTAATAGAATTGTTAAGCATGCATGCTCATTTTGTTTTAAGAAGTTGTAGACAAATTTAAAAAAAGAAAAAAACTATAAATGTTCACTAGTGCACCAATTTTGTATGGAGTTGTCTAAAAATTCGACAATTTGGCTTTGACAGGGGCTTTTCATCGGAATCCGACATTTTTTTTATTTTGCAAAATCTGAATTGAACTATGTTTTAATGGCGATTTTAATGTTAGAAACGGATTAAGCACCATAAAAAAAAACTCTTGGGGCACCCAGAATTTTAGAGTTTCAGAGCTGTAACAGGATTTTTAAAATTTCTGTCAATTTTTTTTTAAATCATGTCGTAAAAATCAAATTTTTTCGTTTGAAATAGGAAATTTTTCGTGAAGGAATGAGAAAATTTGTCAGAGAGGGACAAAGAAGTAGAAATAGGAAATGAACACTATGGCAAAATGTGAAGGTGATTGGGTGAAAATCAAAGAAGTTAGGGCAAACCCTAAAATAAGACAAATGTGGGATTTATGGCTTTAGGAAGTGGAATTTGGGATAGGGTCCAAAGGAATGAAATATGCCGAATGGGATTACAAGAGTGTCAGTGAAGTTTCAAGGGAAATGGAGGTTAAAAAAAAAAAAAGATATAGTGAAAAAACATAATTTTATACTTTTTTTCCCGAAATGGATCTGCAACGGTGTGGAAGTGATCGACGACAATTCTGGACAGATGTAATCTGCAATTTATTAGCTAGCAATAGATATGGACCCCAGGTATGCGCAGCTTCCTAAAGGTTCAATGGATTCACTTGGCCACCAATGTTATCTAATGACTTGCGTATTGGGGCAGTACCCCTCACTCCACGGCTCGGGTAAAACTGATAACCGCTTTGCCACAAACAACAACTCTTGGTTTACCTCATGGGTGGGAACTAGTCAATCAGGCAGGGGTCGTTTCCATTTTCACTGGAAAGTCCTCTCAATTGGCTAGCTACTTCAGGGTTCTCATGGTACTCCTCACAATGCGTTTTAGGGCTTATTCCCAAGTGCTTCCCATAGTTAAGCGGATAGGGATTATTCTCGGATCCGAACTTGCAATTGATAGGAACAAATACATATGCGAAAAACAAATTGGCAGAAATTCCACCCAACAAGCCGAAGAAAGTGCTCTGATACCAGATGTGAGGAACCTGCAACAATTAATTGATGAAATGAACGACATATCAGAACACATAATATTTTTATTGATCACAAGCCACTTAGAGGGGGGAACTTCTTTTGAGCAAGCTCAATAAAAATAACTCGTGGATGCCTTCATTGGCCTCAACACAAACTTATAAACTAAGTGTATGCGCCAATACTATGGATCAATACCATGGAACATATAATACTATGGGAGGACTTACAAAGCATATGCATCCAATACTATGGATCAATACAATGGAACATATAATACTATGGAATAATACAAATTATGGATCAATACCATGGAACATATAATACTACAGAACAACTTACAAAGCATATGCTTCCAACAAAAATATACAAACAAAGTAAAGAGAAGGGTTGACATGGGTTCCTAACACTAAGAAGGAATGGACAAGCATGGATCAAAATGTCAAAGGATCTCAAAACTTCTCAGAATTGCAGTTTAAAAAATTGGCCAATCATAAAAAAAATGCTAGTTTTTATTTTTGACTTTTTAAAATAAGTGCACAACTTATATTAAAATTTCATAAAAAGAGTTATGTTACAGATTGCATGTCAAATATTAATCCTGGAAGCTCATAATTGGCAAGTTAGTGTCAGAGTGTGTAATGTCCCTTATTAGGAATTTTATTAAAATGGCAACTTTCCACTTTTTTTCCCTAGTTCGACCTTTGACTAGTTTTGATCTCTAGGTCCCAAATTTGCCCCAAATGATCCCAAATATTCGGAGAAGGTATATGAATTATATTAGAACATAAATATGTGTTTCAGGGATGCCTTTGTACCTTTAAAACACTTCTGCAAATACTCTTTCAATTCTGGTCAATGTAGGTAACTTTACTAGTGATTTCCCTTTGACTAGTATTGGTCTCTAGGTCTCAAATTGACTCCAAATGCCTTCAAATCTTCAAGGAAGGTTTATGAATGATATTAGGAATTGAATATGATGTTTAGGGATAACATATGGTCACCAAAATACCTTTTCAAACTCTCTTAATATTCTGGACCAAGTATGCAATTTTACTAGTGATTTGGGGTTCAAATCCCCCTAAGGTAAGTACTGAAAATGGCTTCCCAAATGCCTCCAAACCCACTCAAATTTATGAACAGAGGTATGTAATGTGTTAAGTATGTTATTAAGGTCTCATATGCACCATTAATGGTTTATTACAACTGTTCTCACCCTCTCCCATTCAACTGCAAAAATCCCCAATTCGACCCTTGGAGAAATGGCACTATTTCTTCTCCCAATGCAATTAAACTGAGTAAAAATACTTCAAATGCTCAAGTACAGTACATGAAAATTGTAAAATACATCCATGGCAGTCCATTAATCACAAATTCATCAGAGAATCATCCATTTATTCGAAATAATCATCAATACATTAGTTCACAACAAGGTAGTGGGGAAATGGCATTGTTCTTCCATTAAAAATGAGATTTATACATTTCTACTTGGAATTTCGACCTGAAACTTTCTGGAGATTAAGAATAGAGTATTTACTTCATATTACAAAAGAAATGGGGCATTATAAGCTCCCCCAAAGAGTACAATAGCTCACCAAAAACGCCCTCCCTCAAGGATCAAGAATATGCCATCAAAACTGGAAATGGTTGAAGGAGTGAGCTGCAATAGAAGAAACCATGAGCTGCCCTGTAGCTTACACCTACAAATAAAGACTCCATTAAAGCTCCAAATGAAAGGTCTGAATGGCCTTTCCAATCACCAACTTGGATGGGAATCTTTCACCCTCGAAATTGGCTAAGGCAAGAAACTAGTCATCCACTAGCTCTCCCTCTTCACAAATGCAATTGCAAATTCTACAAATGATCAAAAGCCATTCTCATACTTCATTTCTACATTTTATAACCAAAATTATCCTTCTAAGGGTCGAAATCCTCTCAATAGATTCAATAGATTTTCATTTAGGAAATATTCCACATTTGCCACTTGTCTCCTAGTTCCAACCTTCTATCTTCTCCCAAATTCGATTTTGAGTCTCTTTGGCTTCTCCAACTCCCAAATTCGCCTTCTTTGAGCCTATTTTTGGGGCTGACATGTCATAGTGGTCAGATGTCAGAGGTCAGGTCTGCAATTTGTCATAGTTTTCATAAATGCTCCATCATTGGTGTCATAGGGGCTAGGGAATCTAGCCCAAGTGTCCACAAACTTCCACTTTGACTCTTTATCTTCCATGGAGGTTACCAATCCTTCCCAATTCGACCTAAGATTCTCAATGACATGTGTTATGACTTACCAACTCACCCAAGAGTGTTCACTTTCCCATTAATTCGAATTTGCAAAAGAGAGATACCATGTATTATGAAAAATCAAGCTAGTGTGGGTCCCACATCCTCCATATGTCTCCAAAACCATTTGTCACTTAGGATTTCTCTTGAATTTCTTTATTCACTCTATTTATTGAATACTTGAACCCTTCTAATGTCTAAACATCATTTATTATCCCCCTTATTCCAAATCCCAAAGCTTCCACCCCAAACCTAGGAAACTAGTAATTTTCCTCCTTGGCAATTATTTGACCCTTAACATCAATTTTACAAACTCTAATGAATATGGCTAATGTGATTAGGCCATTGTGACCCAATTCCAAATTTGGGACATGACAGAGTGTCTAGTCAAGTCGCCTCCAATTTCTTGGCTTTACATACATACTCCAGTGTCTTCTATTATTTATTCCATGGAACTCTTCCGCGCGGCCTAGGTCTAATACATTGTATATACGTCGACCTCATATAGATAGATACCATTTGATGTATAAGCTAGCGTGGAGATGATGATATGGAAGGCTAGAATGTGTGTGTGTGTGTGTGTGTGTGTGTGTGTGTGTGTGTGTGTGTGCACGCGCACACGCATTTTGGATGTGAATGCCATTGTTAGCTCTCATTAATTATATTTGAAGCAGTGGCCTCTACATTCAACTCATGGCACTCCATTGTCTATAATATCAATTGAGCCTTCAGTGCATAGTTGAATTAGAAGGAAACATAGTTGCACCAACATAGATCCATCTTAAACCCAGATCTATCAAGCACCGAGAGGGATCCAATTTCTTGAGGTGTAAATTTTTGTATCTTAATTTTTTACACATCAAGAAAAAAATTCACCTTAAGAAATTTGATCTCTCTCGATACTTTATATATCCGAGTTTAAGATGGATCTATGTTGATTTTAATTTATTTTATTTTATTAGTTGACGTTCATTTTTACTTATTATTTTTATTTTGGTAGTAACGTTTTGATACACCATTAGAACATCTCTCTCATACTAGGCCATAGTGCACCTAACTACTCTTGATGCAATTAGTGTTTTTTCTCTACCTACGTTATCTTAATATTTATATTTGACACTCTCATTAATACGACCATATTGATTTAAAATGTTGTAATGGACATGAAATCCCAAAGATTTAAATTGTTAGATTGCAATCAAGGTGTTAATTTTGTAGATGAAAAAATTATCCTAGGAAAATCCCATTGGTTTTCCTGCTTCTCTGATTCACCTTCCTCAGACCCGAATCCCCACTATGAGCGCCTAACCTACCTAATTCCCATTCCCATTTGATAATTTTCTAGTGCCCTCTTTCAAGTTTATGTTGTTTGCAATGGTTTGTTATAGCTTTGGAATGTTTAGATCATTCGTATCTACTAAAGTCAACGCCCTCTTTTTTCTTTTTGCTTTCTTAAACTTTATAATACGTTAATTTCTTTCCTAAACATAAATTTAATTGCAAATGTAATATTTTATTTAACACACTTTTTTTTATGAAATATATAATTAATTTATTGTTATCAATTAAAATGTAATTTAAAAAAAAAAAATCATCATAGAATATATACTTTTTGACTGAAATTAAGACCGCCAACAAAGATTATTGTCATACACATTGCTCAAGATAAAGCTTAGTAAAATAAATTATTCAAATAAAAAGTTATACCTCATCACATTAACATTGCCACATGTTAAAATAAAGAAGGTTAGCATAATTTTTACATGCCATTAACATTTCCACACACGTCCACATCCGTTGTCATGTTGAGATGCCATGATCAAAGTTCACATGCATATATTCAGATGTCATGTTCATAGTTCATAGTTCTGGTCTTTACACTATTCATATGGAATAACTTTTTTTAAAATACCAATATCAACATCAAAGTGTTCACACTATACCTAATAACAACAATTATTATACTTGATTTCATTTTTTTCGAACTAGTAGATGAATATAAATTATGTCAAAGTACTATTAGTATCATATATTATATTTTACATGATATTAAAACGACTTATATGAGACCAACTCTTCAAAGAATGTAGTAGCTCCATAGTCCATAATTTTTTTTTAATGGAAAAAATTCGTATTACTGATATTCATTAATAATGAATCAAATAGTAAAAAATTACATAAATCCTTTATAGATTTATGTGCTGAATAAAGGCATATCATAGGTCCTCATCCATCATCTATCAAAAAAAAAATCATCATCTTTCACAGTTTCCAACTGTTCATACATAGCGTCACATAACAAAAAAAAATACATAGCTATGTGTTTTTATCATCACTAATAATAGTCAAAAAGATTGAATGATCCTTTGTCCAAGCTTTGATTTTCTATGAACTCTTCCCATGAGATGATGCCTTCAATTCCTCCATGAGCTTCCTTAGAGAGAGGATCTGTAGTTATATTGAACTGTCGGAAAATATGTTCAAAGGATAATTCTTTGAAAAGTTTTGTTTTTTCGCGAATTCTGCTACACCACTGCTGTAGAGTAATGATATTAAATTGATAATCATTAAGGGCCCATTTTATTGTCACCCTAGAATCACCGAAGATCTTCAATTCTTGCAATCCCATATTGGCTGCAATAGTAAGAAGACACCATAAACCAAGAAACTCTTCCTTAGTATTTGTTCCTTTGCCGCATCCAAGGATAATTTTAAGGACCCATACTTATTTAAAAGTGTATAAACCTTGGCGAATCTTACCAATTCTTAAAATGTCAACTATAAAATATTTGGCAATATTTTTCTAAAATTATTTTCAATTTCTAAGCATTTTATATCGTTTATATAATAATTTGGTGATTTTTAGAGTGAAAAAAGTTTACCCCATCAAAATTTGGTGAAATGGGGCTTCAAAAAATGCAAATTGGAGAATCAATTTTTTGGAAAAAAACATGGAAAAATAGCCCATGGGCTAAATTTCGCCCCTAAAATTATCCTTGGAGCCCGCATCCCATTCTAAAAGTATATAAATGTTCTTTGTTGATATAAAAAATGCCTCCAACAACACAGTCTCCACATTTCATAATTTACTCTTAAGAAGTTTCATAAAAATAATGTTTATAAAGTGTAAATTCTTATAATTCACTTTTTATTAATTTTAAATATATAAAAAATGATAATGATTAAAATACTATAAAAAAATAATTATTCAAATACTGCATTTTTCTATAGAAACAATATTTATAAAATGTAAATTCTTATAACTCACTTTTCATTAATTCTAAATATATAATAAATCATAATGATTAAAAAATTATAAAATAAATATAATTATTTGAATAATTCAATAAATTAAGACTACATTATAAATATAGATTTTGTTTAAATTCATGTTCTACTACATCATAAATATAGATTTTTTAATAAATTTATGTTTTACTTCTTTGATAGTTAAATTATTATAGAAAAAAACATCATCATTAAAATAATGCAATTAATCAATATATATTTAAATAAAATATAATATAAACATTTTTTTTTTTAATTCATTATCTATTCTTATTAAATTTATTTTAAGTTTGAATACACAACTTGCTTACAATGGGCATTGTTCAACATCAATGTAGTGTTCTTGTTTTAGGAATAAGAATGAAAGATTGCCATGGTATCCCTCGAAGGTTGTATCTATTTCTTATAATTGTTGATCTCCAATACATGGTGTCACTCCTAACACATAAACCATCCTATTGTTAGTTGGAAAATATCAAAATTGAAATAATCGATCCTTTCATGCTTAATCTCCATTGTTAAAGGTACCCCTTTTAGATTCGATATTGGAGAAAAATATGCATGTCTAAAGCCATCATATTAAGAAATTTACAGAAATGTTCTTTATTTGATAGAAGTACTTAAGGTTCCCTTGCTTCATAACTCCAATATGAATATGATAGCTTGTGGCTTTCCACTTCCTCATTGGGTTTATGCGACTATTGCTATTTTTTGTGCCAATGGTTTGTGTTGTTGTTTCTATGCCAATTGCTTTCTCATCTAGACTTTGATGTTTGTAAGTGGCTAGTGTGGATCTCTCAAGCTACGTTGAGAATGTGGTTTTCTAATAAGCTTGGATGTAACACCCCCTTCCATCATCAAGTGCAAGGAAGGGAAACGTTAACAACACACGTGCTTATGGCAGGCTTAGCCCCAATAATTTGACTCATAACGCATGCAATTTAACACTTATGGGTGCAGACATAAACTCAATAACTACACAGCGGAATTAAACTTCACAAATACACATAGTTTCCTCACGCATTCAACAGATAAACAACAGTCATTAATTATCATATTGCATAAACATGACGCCTTTCATTCCATTAATGATGAATGCATTGCAAAACACATACTGTATATAAATTAAGTCACAGATTACTCATCTTGAACTGTAATGGTCCAAACGACTGGCTATGGAAGGGCAACGTTCCTCCCAACCGTAGACCTCTGTCCAGCTTGTGTTCTTTCAGCTGAGAGGTCACCCCCGAGCTGGGCTGTGTATCCACTAAGGAGGACTAGCTGGGTTCACTCATAGCCATGGCTTCAGTCAAGCATCCAAACAGATAGAGGAGGGTAATGTTAAGCCAGTGAGCTCAACCACAGAGCTACATGCATCTCAAGTGGGCTCAACAGTCAGGCACCCACATTACCTACCACATCCAACACAAGGAAGATCCCCTTCTCTGTTACACAGTCCCTCAGGCAACTCTTCCCTCCAGTGCTCTTCAGGATGGGCATAGAAAGGTCCAGCTGCTGATCCTTGAGATCCTAGCCTTCACAGGGTTTATCAAGCATACCCAACCTCTGCATAGTCAATCCTCACTTGATTTCTCACCATTCTGCTCACCAAATACTCGAATCCGTCACTCGTTTTCTGAGCTGCAAAAACTGGGTTTTCCCATTGATTTCAGGCTAGATAATGCTCCCAAATTCGCCCCAAGGTTCATGCTAATGGATTCCCCATTGGATTTCTTTGTCCCATGCCAAATCTGGACGTTTTTGGTCTTTCAAAAACTGGGTTCTCTCAAGGTCGCGATTTCTGGTTTTTCCTCACTGCTGGCACACGTTTTTGGATGGGAATGATGCTAGATAGTTTCACAATGGAATGGGGTGAGAATGAAGCAACCTCCCATGAGGTTGAGTGACTTCTTGCCCAAGCCATCAGAGCCCATGCCCACCCATACGAATTTCAGGGCTGCCCATGCTCCATTGAAGCCATGGGCTGAAAATCTCAACCACCTTCTTACAACAGACATTAATGTCACCTAGGGAAGTCAATGGGTTCTCATAATGACAAATGGCAGCCTAGGGTTTAATCCCATATCCCCCTCACCACTCCCTAGTGGATACACGTGGCCCCTTCTCATTCGTTGCCTCCATAGCCAGTTTTTGGTATTTTATTTCCATATTAAACATTTACATCAATTTACAATATCCCATGGCTTAATAGCACGTGGGTAACAAAATATCAAGCATGTCTAATTTAAATAAAATCCGAGCATAAACTAGCGGGGCCTTGGCCTTGAGCTCCACGCTAGGGAAACATACATCGCGTATTTACAATATTTACATTAGAGCCAATATTTCCTAAGGGTCAAAATTGGGGTATTACATTGGAGTGGATGAAGTGATGATAATGGCTTCATATGGCATGTCAGTTTTCGTATGCTTGATATGTGATCTAGAGAAGTATAACCAAATTCTTATTTTAGAGTATCTCTAACTCTTTTCCAACTTTATTTAAGAGTTGCCTACAAATAAACAATATTTGTTAGTCATTCATCACGTAACCTTATATACATGATCACTAGAAAATTCTAATATCAATAAAGTAAGACATGAAGAAATGATACTAATGTTCATAAATGACAAAATATTATAACAAAATTAGAACGCTTATTTCATTAAACTTGGACTTATTCCAGTCCAAGTCACTTTGAAGACGGGGCTAAAACCACCTTTCTAAACTCCAAAATCAAGCAAAATCCGGTTCCAAAAGTGCCAAATCCATGTTCCAAAAGTGCCAAAACCGGTTCCAAAAGTGCCAAAACCGATTCCAAAATTGCCAAAACCGATTCCGGAAGTGCCAAATCAAGGTTCCAAAAGTGACAAAACCGGTTCCAAAAGTGCAAAATCCGGTTCCAAAAGTAACAAAACTGACTTCAAAACTGCCAAATCTGTTTCCAAAAGTGCCAAAATCCAGGTTCCAAAACCATAATTTTTCTTTTGATATTTGTGTCTGTATAATATGATGGTCATTTGAAGTTGAATGTGTTAGGATATTTAGACACTTAGGAGTTAGTTAAGATCAACTTGTGTAATATATCCGTTAGGGATAGTGTGTTTCTTTAGTATGCATTTGTAAATACTTAATCCGACGGTCAACTTCTCTTAGATCAAACCTAACCTTGATCCGTGGCTTAACACCCGATTGGTCCATGATCTCTATTTAAAGAGCATGGAGGGTCATTGTTTAGTTGATCGATTATGAAAAGCTCACTTGTAACTTTCTTTCTTTGCATAATAAATTGTCCCGTAGAAGCTATTTGGCCGAGGCGGTGGAGTGTTTCCCTCAAGAAGGTTTAAACCGAGTCAAAACATCGGTGTGTTGATCTGTGATCTGTTTTTGTGAAGTGGTTGCTCTTGGTGTTCGGTCCTTTGGTAGTACCCTGTGTACCCGAAGATGGTAACAGATCTTTTATGAAGTGTCGCTTCCGGTTATGATCTAGATCTTGAACTGTTGTTGCCGAAACTCCAAAGGGTTTCTAGTTCTGGTATTTTTGTGCATTTCTGGGCTGTGGGAGGTGTTCCATTGCATCCGGAGTGTCGTTTCCATTGGTAAATAGTTTTCGTTTGATCGAAAATGGTTCCCGGTTGCTCCAGAAACGCATATTTCATCAGATCTGAAGGTATAATGTTACAGTGACGCATTTTTTTATTTTCCTTAAAAAAAAAAAAAATCTCATATTTCATCTTTTTTTATTGTTAGAATTTTTTTGGGTTCGGATTGTTTCTTTCCCGTCTGCGTATGCTCTTTGTCGTGCACCTTGAGCGATTTTGGCAAATCAGAAACAGAAAGAGAAAGGGTTTTTCTCGGCTGCGTATGCTCTTTGTCGTGCACCTTGCGCGATCTCAGCAAATCAGAAACAGAGAGAAAACGTAGACTTTCCGGGCAAGCTAACAAGATCTAACTCCACAAGTGTGGAAAAGTTTTTTTCGATTTGTGGTGTGTTTTGCAAGAAAAAGGGCAAGTATAATCTAGCTCACTTGGTTCAAAGTTGCTTTATTCCTTAATAGGTCTTGAGTTCAAGTCTTAGGAAGTTACTTTTAAAAGAAAAAGTGCATGCAATTTCTATTTTCAAGTTATTTTATTGTAAAAGTGCATTTCACTTAAATAATAAAAAATAAAAATACAAGTGAGTCACTTAAGTTTTTTTTCTTTGTTGCACTATTTAAAAGTAATATCATTGTAAAAGTGAAATCACTTATTTTACAAAAGTGGTTCACTTAAAGCAACTTTTTTGTAAAGTGATTGTCAAAAGGTTCATCTTGAGAAGAGGGGGGTTCTTTTTTTTGCTGGACATTCTTTAGTTGCCACGTCACTATTGGGGACATCTTCAACAGTTTCTTTGTTCAAGCATAACTTCATCATACAGAGTCAGTTTTCAGTGCCGTTTTTTTTTAAACCACCTATTTTTTCGAGCTCTTCACATCCAGACTATTGATTTCTATTTTTACAGCCATTAATTTACAAATATGGCCGCCCCTTGTGATATTCTACTTAACAGTTCCAACTATTTCTCATGGAAATCTCGTATGGAGGATGTTCTACGAAGTAGGGGACTTTTCAGAATTACCTCAGGGAAAGAAACATAACCCACTGATGATGATAAGAAAATAAAATGGGCAAATAGATGTGATGAAGCTCGTGGATTGATTGGGATGTCAATCTCTACTGATTTGCGATTCCACATATTTGGAACTGATAAACCTGATGTTGATTGGGACAAGTTGGAATCTGTGTTTGGTAAACACAATGAAATTCAAGGTCACCAACTCGAAAATGAGTTGATTTCTTTAAATCCAAGTGAATTTTCATGCATTCAAGAATATTTATCTAAGTATAAAACTCTTAAACTCTTATGTGTAGAATGTAAGATTGAGAGGGAAGACAAACAATGCATTTATCATATTCTTTCCAAACTTGGACCTGCATATAATGTTTTTGTATCTACATTTTACTCCATGAAAGCATCATTGAATGCAGCTAGCTATCAAGAGCCTAGTCTTGAATCCTTTTGTGATTCCTTGATTAGAGAACAAGATAAACTCATTCATCTTGGAATAATCAACAATGCAGATACATATGGGAAATCCTTATTGTCCCAACAGAAAGAAAAGTCCAAGCCTCCCAAGAAACAAAATTTTCGCAATAATAAGTCAAACAAGGGTCCCAAACCCTCTCAGTCAGCTCTTTCTTTAAAAAATGACAAAGGATCCAAGCCAAAAGGCAAGAAGACTGAGCGTCATTGCAACTATTGCGGGAAAGATAATCATGATGAATCTAAGTGTTTCAAGAAGATGGCAGCCTTGGAAGCAGCAATGAAGAAGCACCACATCAGCCTAGATTCGTCTTCAGAATCTGCCTCTCATGGACATGCACTTTGTGCTTCTGGTTATTCTTATAATGCATCTTCTTCTTCTACTTCAAATGAATGGCTCATTGATTCTAGAGCATCTTATCATATGGCTAAGGATCAAGCCATCTTTTCTACTATGCATGAATGTAACACCAAAAAAATATTTGTTGGTGATGATAGATCTATAAGTGTTGTAGGAGCTGGAACAGTTCCAGTAGATAATGGTCATTTTAGTGATGTACTATGTGTTCCAAGAATTTCCTGCAATCTGTTATCAGTCTATCAGATCACTCATTCTGGTGAAGGTAAAACTGTGACCTTTACACCTCACCAAGTTGTAATCAAGGATTTTAAAGATCCTCAACAGGTCCTAGCTACCAAAATTGTTGATGATATTACCAGGTTGTACAAGTTTAACAACTTTGGGTCATCACCTTTCCCTTCAGTTTTTGTTGCTCATAGTGATAACTTGAGCAAACTTTGGCATGAGCGATTTGGTCACTTAAATTATCGCTCATTGCAACAACTATGTAAAGAAAATATGGTGACAGGTCTTCCGATGGTATCTTACAAGGATGGTGTTTGTTCCGGTTGTGTACTCGGAAAACATCATCGGGACAGTTTTGACAAACGTGCCTCTTGGCATGCCTCGGTTCCCTTGGAGCTTGTGCATAGTGACTTGTGTGGTCCTCTTCCATCTGCTTCCTTTTCTGGTTTCAAATATTTCTTAACTTTCATTGATGATTACACCAGACGCACTTGGGTTTATTTTCTAAAACTTAAGAGCGAAGTATTTAACATGTTCTTGTCCTACAAGGCCCTTGTGGAAAAACAATCTGGTCATCAAATTATTAAGTTAAGATATGACAATGGAGGAGAATATGTTAACAATAAGTTCACTACTTTCTGCACTGAACAAGGCATCCAACAACAGCACACTGTTCCATATACACCACAACAAAATGGTGTAGCTGAGCGGAAGAACTGCACTTTAAAAGAAATGGCTAATTGTATGATCCAATCTAAGGGACTAAGTCTTCAATTTTGGGCTGAAGCCATTAATTGTGCAAATTACATAGTTAATCGCACCCCCACTAAAGCATTACAAGGTATACCACCGGAAGAAGCATGGAGTAAAACTAAAGCTGATGTAAGTCACTTCCGTGTATTTGGTAGTGAAGCATGGGCTCACATTCCGGATGAAAAATGGAAAGCATTGCAGCCTAAAAGTGAAAAGTGCATATTTGTTGGATATTCTGAAGATGTAAAAGGTTATAGACTTCTTCAACCACATTCTCATGATATAATCATTATAAGAGATGTTAAATTTGATGAAAATCTCTTGGCCTGCGAGCCTAACTCGGCGATTGTGCCATCTTTGGCCTGTGAGCCTGATTTGGCGTTTGTGCCTTCTTTTTCTTCTTCCAACTTCCTTGACAGGTTTCCAACTCCAGTTTCTGATAATGATAGTGAGGATGAAAATCCACCTCCGCTTGCTCATGTTCCTCCGATTGCACTAGCACAAGTGCTTCCTTGATGGGTCTGTTCAACATGTGAAGCAACTGGTGATCTTGTCGGTGATCCTAGAGATCAACGTCGAACACATTCTTAGTTTCAGCAAGCCTCTTCTCTTTTGGCTCCAGTTTCTGAGAATCATGATCCAGAAACTTTTGCAGAAGCTTCAGGGAATCCAGATTGGGATGCATCCATGGATGAAGAATATCGTTCCTTAATGGCGAATGATACTTGGGATCTTGTACCTCTTCCAAAAGGAAGAAAACTTGTCAGATGTAAATGGGTCTACAGAACTAAGTATGCATCAGATGGAAGTGTTGAAAGACTTAAGGCAAGGTTAGTTGCCAAAGGTATTTCCCAAATTGAAGGGATTGACTACAATGAAACCTTTGCTCCCATTGCAAAAATGAACTCCATCCACCTTGTTCCCTTGCATCCTTACATAACTGGGAATTCCATCAAATGGATGTCAAGTCTGCCTTCTTACATGGTGATTTACAGGAGGAAATTTACATGGAACAACCTCCTAGCTATGTTCAGAATAACTCTAGCCTTGTCTGCCGCCTTAAGAAATCCTTATATGGCCTTAAGCAAGCTCCTAGAGCTTGGTATGCCAAAATGGATAACTTTCTTCTTGACACTGATTTTTTTAGATGCCATTCTGACCCCAATGTCTATACCAAGAAAGTAGGACACCATCTCATCATACTTGTTCTATATGTTGATGACCTTATTCTTATTGGTAGTGACCCTAAGCTTATAACCCATGTGAAATCCAGTCTTAAACAAAATTTTGAAATGTCAGACTTAGGAAATTTGCATTATTTTCTTGGTCTCCAAGTCTTGCAAACCAAAGAAGGAATCTTTCTTTCTCAGTCTAAGTATGCTTGTGACCTTCTTCGTCGCTTTCACATGGAAGATTGTACACCAGCCCCTTCTCCCTTCCAGTCTGGAGTCAAACTTTATGCCACTTGTACTTCACCTGAAGTCGATACCACCTTGTATCGTCAGCTTGTTGGTAGTCTCTTCTACTTAACTCATTCCTATCCTGACCTTTCCTTTGCCATTGGTCGTGTTGCCCATTATATGCAGACACCTCATGAAAGTCACTGGAAAGCAGCTAAAAGAATACTTCGATATATTCGAGGTACAGTTCAGTTTGGGATTCATTACAGTATAGGGGGGAAACCTTTGTTGGTTGGATTCACTGATTCATATTGGGCCGACGATCCTGATGATCGAAAGTCTACTGCAGGTTATGTTTTCAGTCTGGGATTTGGACCTATTACTTGGGCTTGTAAGAAACAACAAGCTCTTGCTCTTTCTTTAGCAGAGGCAGAATATCGAGCAGCAGTTAATGCCAGTCAAGAAGCTTCATGGCTTCGACAGATCCTTTCAAAGTTTGGATTTGAACAGCAGCAGCCTACTCCATTTTGGTGCAACAATCAAAGTGCCATCAAGCTTGCCAAAGATCCAGTTCTACATCAACGCAACAAACACATTGAGCTACATATGCACTTCATCAGAAATCTTGTTCATGATCGTGTTCTTGAAGTGCTCTTTTGCCCTACAGATGATCAAGTTGCAGACATCTTCACCAAGTCTCTTACAGAAGCGAAGTTTTCTAAACTTCGATCTATGTTAGGAGTTCAGGAACTTATCATTAAGGGGGGATAGGCTCTAATGCCTCCTTCCTTCTCCTAATAGTGTCACTTTTGTAAATCCTTCAATCCTATCCCAAGTTGTTCTTAAGGGGGGATGTTAGGATATTTAGACACTTAGGAGTTAGTTAAGATCAACTTGTGCAATATTTCCGTTAGGGATAGTGTGTTTTTTTAGTATGCATTTGTAAATACTTAATCCGACGGTCACGATATTTTCCCGACATAGAGTGATCCGACGAATCAACTTATCTTAGATCAAACCTAACCTTGATCCGTGGCTTAACACCCGATTGGTCCATGATCTCTATTTAAAGAGCATGGAGGGTCATTGTTTAGTTGATCGATTATGAAAAGCTCATTTGTAACTTTCTTTCTTTGCATAATAAATTGTCCTGTAGAAGCTATTTGGCCGGGGCCATGGAGTGTTTCCCTCAAGAGGGTTTAAACCATGTCAAAACATCGGTGTGTTGATCTGTGATCTGTTTGTGTGAAGTGGTTGCTCTTGGTGTTCGATCCTTTGGTAGTACCCTGTGTACCCGAACATAATTCCATTAACCAATACCCCATTTTTGAATGAGGCTCGAGCTAAATGAATGAAGGGGCAGTCGACCCTTCTTCTACCAATTATTATTTTCATTGTAGTTCTAGATTGCAAGAAGAGTGGTTCGATCCTTCTTGTGTTCGCCATTCTGGATAGAGGTGAATTGTCAGATATTATTGGTGTTCACAATTATCTGCTAAGGCCGATCTTTCTTGTCGACAGTCAGGATAAATATTGTTTACATGTTATAACATAGGCAAAGTCCCGATCCCTGCCACATAATGAGGAAGTCGGTAGTGGGGAAATGTTGTCCCAACCTTTGTAGATTAATTGTTCTTCACTTCTCTTTTAAATGAAGGGTCGACCGACCCTTCTTGTGCTTAGTATTTTGCAGTCTTCGACATTCAGGATATACATGGATTGGCAGCCTATACTTCGTAGGTTGAATATTTGCACAATTCCCTATAAATGGAGGGGCGACCGACCCTTCTTCTGCCCAATATTATTTTCATACTAGTTCTAGACTGCCAGAAGGGTCGGTCAACCCTTCTTGGGATTTATATTTATCCAGTCTTGACCCTTATGGTTATACATGAATTGATCTCTATTTTGGAAGGCAAAAATCTCACACGTGTAAGCCTCAAAGAGAGAACTGACGCCATAGGAAGTGATGAAATGGCATGTATGATGACATGGCATCTATGATGATATGGAATGTGTGATGATGACATGACATGTATGGTGACATGGCATCAAAAGACACATGATGGTGTTCTGGTGTTATCATTAAGTCAGTGTTGCAATGTGACATCATTCTGAAAAAGTATGGCAAGTTTGTGAAACTTTGGAAATTGACAAAGTATTGAAAAAGTAGTCAAAACTATTTGAGAGAATGCCCGCTATAATTCATGGTTTCATAAAAATGCACGCACCATCATATCATGCTATAGCTTGTTGAAGTGGCTATCTATAGTTATACATGATTACAGATTGCAGGAACTATTTGAGTAATGGATTTGCGACATGCATTTCTGCAACCCGCAATTCGGGTTGTGGATTGTGGATTGCGGGAAACTTTGGGAAACTTTGGTTTGTTTTTATTTCGAGTAGCAGTCCCACAACCCACAATTGTGGATTGCGGGAACGTTGTATATATTTCAAAACAATTAAACCCTCGCAATTCGTCTTCCGCATTCCCTAGATTAGATCTCAGCCATCGACTTGTTTTAATCTTACGGCCCAAAATTAAGCCAACGGAATTAATAAATATGTTGATTTTGTTTCTATTTCCTTTTATTATTTTTCATCTTCGAAAATTACCTGCTGTGTGGATTTTACTGAAAAATCCGTTTCAAAAATTGCCAAATCCAGGATCCAAAACCATACTTTTTCTTTTGATATTGCCACTTTTGAAATTGGTTTTTGCGGTGTTCTGATATAATAATTATGACGGTCATTTGAAGTAGTAAAAAATATACAAATTATCAAATGAATCGGTGTCTGCATAATATGACGGTCATTTGAAGTTGAATTTCATTAACCAACACCCCATTTTGAATGAGGCTCGAGATAAATGAATGAAGGGTCAGCCGACCCTTCTTCTACCCACTATTATTTTCATAATAGTTCTAGACTGCAAGAAGGGTGGTACAATCCTTCCTGTGTTCACTATTATGGATACAGGTGAATTGTCGGATATTGGTGTTCACAATTATCTACTAAAAGAAGGGGCGGTCGTTCCTTCTTGCCAGTAGTCAAAAGTCCCAAGAAATATTGTTTAGATGTTATAAATTAGGCAATGTCCTGATCCCTACCATATACTGCGGAAGTCGGTTGCGGGGAATTGTCGTGCCAACCTTTGTAGATTTAATATTTTTTCATTTCTCTTTTAAATGACAGAACGGCCGACCCTTCTTGTGACATTTGTATTTTTGCAGTCTTCACTATTCAGGATATAGATGAATTGACAACCTATACTTCATAGGTTGAATATTTGGACAATTCCCTCATAAATGAAGGGGTGGTCGACCCTTCTTCTGCCAAATATTATCTTCATACTAGTTCTAGACTGCAAGAATGGTCATCCGATCCTTCTTTTGTTCACTAGTCTTGATAGAGGTGAATTACTGGATATTCGGATTTGATTCCTGCAACCTGCATTTGCTGATTCCGGGAAGATTATTGTAAATGTTTGCGTTCTGCGTTTCCGCAACCCGCAATGCGGGTTGCAGGAACAGTTCGAATAATGAATTTGCGATTCTCCTCTCAACATAGTTTGTCATTGCAGAGTCTTGATCAAATTCCTTGGTGGTATAGTGAAGAGGATCAATGGAGTTTTACGCATTCCAGGTTTTGCGTGTAACCTAGTATTATTAAGAAAACTTATTCATGTTCGTGTCAGGCTCCTTTTATCTAACAAATGGTGTAAAATGGTCTAGTAATCTATGGTGTTTGCTAAGGGTGATTGTGTGGGAACTCTATTCAATGTCGATGCATGTATTGTTCAATGTAATAGTTATTCAATTTCTACAGTGAACAAACAATCACTAGGATCTACAACCTCACAATTAGAACCTGTACACACCTCTAATTGTCATGAATTTTAGGTACCTAAACAATCCCTTGCTTAAGAAATGAAGTTACCTACAAAGGTGAAAATTCCAATGTCTAAAATATTCACTCATTGTTTGAATAGCTAGTCAATCGGCTAAGTTATAACATATAAAAATGGTTTCTCCCGACTTCTGTTTTCCGACAAGAAGGATCGGCCGCCCCTTCTTTTCATAGTTAATTGTGAAAACATTTATCCAACAATTCAGATATATCCATAATGGAGAGCACAAGAAGGGTCGACCAACCCTTCTTGCAGTGTCGAACTATTATGAAAATAATATTGGGAATATGAAGTGTCGGCCAACCTTTCAATTACGAGGCAATTTTCAAAATAGAACACCTTGGATGTTTTAACATATAAAAGTTGTTTCTCCCAACTTCTGTTTTCCGACAAGAAGGATCGGCTGCTCGTTCTTTTCGTAGTAAATTGTGAAAACCTTTATGCAACAATTCATCTATATCCATAATAGAGAACACAAGAAGGATTGACCGACCCTTTTTGCGGTGTCAAATTATTATGAAAAGAATATTAGGAATAAGAAGGGTCGGCGGACCCTTCATTTACAAGGGAATTGTAACAATAGAAGACCTTGGAGAAAGAGCGGTTACTCTTTCTCTGAGAATATTTCCACTTGCCAACCAAGCCTTTGAAGCAAAATGTCTATCAATTTTGTTGTTTAAATGTTGATATCTAGTATCCTAGGGTGACACATGGAAAGATCATATTGTGACATGTTGCATATTTGATTTGGCAAATTGAGTATTAGAAATATAGCTTAATTATAGTATTGACTCGTATAGAATATTTTCTCCTCTGAGCACCACTGAATCCATGCTACGTTTTATTCTCTATTAAACACTATGTTTTAAATATACTTGGGTGAACTGCAACAGGAAGTGAATAATTATAGTATCATTTGTGGTCTCACATTATCATTGCCTCTCTAGCTGCCAGTACACCCTATTATCTTGGTCATTCACGTTGAATCATCTAGATACTTGCAATCATTAAGACCTATGGATTGGAAATATTGACACCTAAATCCCCCAAAAACAAAGGTATTGAAGGCAAAGACCGTGTTTTGAATATTCTATGCCTATGTTTCATGTTCTAATTAGCCATCAAACCCAAATGGTTTCATGTGCCCAGCTTATGATCCCGCCATACTGTGATAATTACCATTGACCCCAACCAGAGACTTTGTTGGTGACAAGACATCAACATTATGTGGAATGAAAGCATGATGAGATTATTCACACGAGTGATACAATCCATCATTTACGGTGAATATTATTAATGCACTGGCAGCAGACATGGTGGCCATTTAATGCGCTGGCAGCAGGCATGTTGGCCATTTAATGCGCTGGAAGTAGGCATGTTGGCCGTTGGATTTTCAAGGAATCGATTGGAGTGATACGTGTACAGATGATATCTTTGACCACCATGATCCTTCCATACTGTGATAATTACCATTCCCCATCCGTCCCAGACTCCCATCCCATTCAATCCATTAACACAGTGGCCACTCACTATATATAGGCTAATCCATCAACACAATGACCACTCACAGAAAACTGAAATGGAATTTTTCAGTTTGTTCGCCTTATATTCCATGGGTATGCATGGATTTGTCATTATGTTCCTGCAACCAGGAGGGGACATAGGGATATTAAGAAACGTTCTCATATAGGTAGATGGTAGATGAAGAAACGTTCTCATATAATGGATCTATTGCACCATTTTCCTACAGAGAAATTTGGGGAGCTAATAGGTAGCTTGAAATCATTGAAGAATCTTGATATCCATATTTCGAAGCCTCTTCCTCTTCTCAATTTATTGGAGCAACTTCCTAACCTTGAAAGACTACATATCCACAAAAGGTTTTTCTCGGTAAGAAAGAATTTTTGTAGTCATTATTATACACACGTCTAATTTAAGTGTTTGCTTATCATTTGCAAAGTATATTTCATTGGTTGAATGCCTTTGCTTCCACTAACTACGATGTTAGGAGCTAACCCGTCTAAATGGGATGCCCAGACCAACTGTGTTAGGAGCTGACCCGTCCAAGTGGGATGCCCAAACCAACTGTTATGGTGCACTTGGAAATTTAGGAATAGTTTCTCTGTTTTTATTGTGCATTATGATATGTGTGCTCATGCGTTGGCTGCAATAAAACGATTATTTTTTCATTTGTTGGAAATGGTTTCTTTTTACGGCAGCGTGATAAATAGTTATTTGTTTTCTATGCAGGTATTCAAGAGAGATGCAATACCACCGTGTCTAGGCTATCTTCAAATCTCTGTGCCTCCAGATCATGCTGTCAGCTTCTTCTAACTGCCCATAATTTGTTTTACTCGTTTTAAAGATGTGCAACTCACCCATTTCCATTACATTTTATAGTTAGTCCCATGACAGTCGAAAATCTCGAGACTTTCCAGCTCCGTAGAATGAAAACACAGAATATTATCAATCATTTTTGTTTCTTCCTCGATGAATTTCAGCTCACCAACTTAATTCCATGCATCATTGCTCTCCTTTGTTCTAAAACGTTCGGCAACTTTAAATTATTCTGAAGTTGAATTTAAAATAAAAAAATACAATTGAAAAGGACCTTCTGAAAGTGGCAATATTGGCTTTGAAAAGGGTGTTTTTCTATTGGAATGGTGTGTTTTTTTACTACTTATGAACCTTAAATTGTAGTTTGTTGTTATAAAACTATGAAATTCAATTCAAAAAGTGTGAATTTAAAATAAACAAATGCAATTTCTGATTTGAAAAGTGTGAATATGTAAATGTTCTAAATTTTAAGGTGAGAAAATCAATGTCTAAAATATTCAAGTCACTTTGAAGACGGGGCTAAAATCGCCTTTATAAACTCCAAAATCAAGCAAAATACGGTTCCAAAACTGCCAAACCCAGGTTCCAAAAGTGTCTAAACCAAATCCGAAAGAGCCAAAACCGATCCCAAAATTGCCAAAACCGATTCCGAAAGTGCCAAATCAAGGTTCAAAAAGTGACAAAACCGGTTCCTAAAGAGCCAAAACTGGTTCCAAAAGTGCAAAATCCGGTTCCGAAAGTGACCAAACCGATTCTGAAACTGCAAAATCCGTTTCCAAAGTGCCAAAATCCAAGTTCCAAAACCATACTTTTTCTTTTGAACGAGGCTCGACATAAATGAATGAAGGGGCGGCCGACCATTTGTAGGGACCCCCTTTTTGGGGTCCCAAAAAAAACTCCAGTACGATTTTTGTTAGAATAAATATATAAGTCACAGATCTAGCTCTCTCTAATGTAGTACATGAACGTCAATACTCAAATCGATTTAGCAAAATAAAATAAAAATCAAATACTTCAAACTTGTTAACGACGGTTGGTCCAGCGAATCGATGGAGTCCTCGAAGTAGTTTCCGCACACTCCAATCCAATCTCCTGACGAAGTACCGAGTGACCCTCGGTTGACCTCCCTACCGTATCAGGGTTACTCTTCTTCGCCTCGAACCCCGAGCTAATGAGGTCGTAAGAACACACACAAATAGCCTCCCGAAAGGATCTCTCAATCCTCACTCCAGCTAATCTCAACTCCAAGGATCATAACATAATCAGAGATTATGATGACCATCCAGCATTAGGGAGCAAGAGAGATCCCTCTCTCCTTCTCTTCCCTCATTATATAGCAATTTCTTGTGTGCCATGTGTCTGTCCACGCACATTTTTAAATTAATTTAATATTTTAATTAATTTTATTCTCAAGTACAAGTGTTTGTTTCTAACTCAAGGTGTACACCTAACTCCCTAAATCAGTGCAAGGTAGGTGTAGTTGTCTTTAAGAGAGTCCCAGTTGTGTTTGTCTTCTCAAATCTAGTTGTTGTAGAAAGACCCATGTTTATTCTATTATTTCCTTTTTCTTTTTCTTTTTCTTTTTCTATAATAAAAGAAATATTTTATTAAATGATTATTTATCTTATTCATAATCTTTTTCTTTTTCTTTTTCTATGATAAAATAAATATTTTATTAAATAATTATTTATCTCATTCATAATCTTTTCTTTTTCTTTTTATAGTAAAAAGAAAATATTTAAAGTAATTCTCCCTTCTATTAAAACAATATTTTCTTTTTGAAATAATTAATATATATATATATATGTGTGTGTGTGTGTGTGTGTGTGTGTGTGTGTGTGTTTCCATTAATTTATAAAAGAAGGGAGCATTTAACTTTTCTTATTTTCAAATTCCTTTCTCAACCATAATAGCAGGAAGGACTAGCAGACGTCGGTCAAAAGAAAAGATTCGGGGCAATCACGAAGACTGTCATGATTGTTATCTCATCCCTTAGTGGTCAGTGACATATGGGGACCCGAACCGACACAACTTTTACGGAAAGCAAAGATTCCGATAAACAAACAAACATAATTACAACTGTGGGTTATGGCCCACCAAAGCTTTCAATCCCATGCATCATGGTCAGCATGACATCATGATAATAATAATAATAAAATATTGAATAATTTATTATTAAATTCTCTAAAACTTCCACATGTATTATTTAATTATGTATGTATGAGAAGTTTTCCTTTTCCATTCTTCTTTCGTCTAGGTACCTCTTCGGCGGGCCCTTCCGATAGTATCTTCCTTTCTTCTTACGGGGAGTACTGCGTAGCGATCGGGAGTCGTTATCGCGATCTCTCAACTACGCTCCTTGGAGACTAAGGGATGTTGAGGGATAAGGCTCTCCTTATTGCATGCCCCTAAACTCATCGTACGCGATCAAATCATTATGGTCTCGCCTGTACAGCATACGCTTCCCCGGGTGAGCTGAAACGGCTTCACCCGTGCATGGATTACTAGTTCAGGGTCGACAGTCAGTCGTCGTGCCCTTAAGTGTTCTTTCCGTTCTTACGACCCCTATAATTCCCTTGTGGGTCAGTCAGTAAATCGTCTTACCTACCACTACACACACACTCAAATGCATATTAGTAGTGCTGCACTATGAAATATTTCATCATCCATCATAATATCTCAGTTCGTCGAGCATATATTTCATTCGGTCATCCTAGCTCAATTAATCAAGCATATCTAACATTCAATAGTTCTACCTCAATCAGTCGAGCATGTCTAGCATTTATTAAGTAAAGTAATAGTTTCTATAACTGTCGTTCAAGCGTTTTCAAAGTAAATTAAAATGGTTCGTGTTTTACTTAGTTGGCTCATTTCAAAACTAGTACCTCATTATTCTAAACAGTTAAGGTATCGAGGCGGGCATTACATACACCCCCTCTTATTAAAACTTCATCCCGAAGTTAAGTCTCTTGTGCTTCCATGGTGAGTTTTCACTTCCTTTTCACATTCATTTCTTCAATATATCCACAATTGATGATAAAATTTCATTTCTTCTTTTCTACCCTCATATAAGTATAAACCGCAAAATTGGTAATATAACTAAATCGTACCTTTCGTAGTGTTGCAATCCCCACAGCAGTTCTCCCTTGACATCGCTAATTGTAACCGGAATTGAAATTGTCTACGACAAATTCCTTTCATTCAACCAAACTATTAAGTACATCATTTACGAAAATCCTTGAAGCACTGACACATTTCAACATAAGGGATAAAATATTAAATCCCAATTTCTTCATTTTCTATAGTTACGTATAACTATCATATATTTTAAACAGTATCTGAATTTCAAAATAAGAGTTAACCTTCCAATTTCTATTCTGCAATACAGCCATTCATAAACTAATCTTACACACAGCCTTTCTCTTCTCGTAATCCAAGGTACAATTGAATACTGGAGGGCCATTTAAAAGGTATAATCTCAATTTTATAAGCAAAGTTACGTAAGGATTTCTTCTCTTCCTTACTCAAGATCCTATAGTTCAACGTAAGTATAACTTATCTCTTTTCACAATCCAAAGCATGACTACAACTAGTAGTGCATACCCATGAAGTCATCGTATTGATTTTCAAAATAAGCATTTACAACCAATTGATAAAATTCTTGACGCAAAACCCTTCATCAAAAAGCATACAAACCCTGAATGCAATTCAATCTTACATACTAGCCAATTTAGAGGAGAATAATTCTAACATGTTCGAGAACCTAGGAGTATCCTTACCGAAGGAGAAGAAGTAAAACCGTAGCTCTAAATTTTCTGCGTCGATCTCCATGCGTTGCTCATCGCAAGCCACAATCTCCCATTATTAAACATTATATATATTCATTCCTTCTTGATAGTAAATCATAAGCATCCCACCTTCAAAATTATCTAAGCACTTCTTTCTTTAAATTCATATATGGTCCTTACTTGTCATTTATCATTAAATACATCCACAATAACCATGTTTTACATTCTATTTGAACATAATCTATTTAATTCAATAGTGTAAGAGTCATTCTCAAAAAGATTTAAAAAGACATTATAATGATACACAATACATATATATAATAAAGAGATTCATACATCCCTATCATCATTGAATTTTTGTTTTCTCCAATAATCAAGGCTATAAGCACAAGTGGTTAAATTCATTAGCTCCTATATTATCTAGTACGGTTACAATACACCCTCAGGAACTTAATCGTAACTTCGTCTCATATCAATCCGATAATACATTCCACAATTGTCAGTCCCAACAGGATTTCCTATATCTCTTATTCGTTCATGAGGGTCCACGACGTTCAAATTTCCAACAAGCTGCATTGCGTCAATAGCAACCCAATAATTTATCAACATAACTAATCCAAGCAAGGTTTCAAATCTATTAGGTTATCCTCCCTTCCAGTCGAGGAGGTAAACATCAAAAAATATTTAGTAAGATATAATCATGGTTTTAACAAATCAGGAGAGACCCTCAAATAGTCCAAAACAAAATTCCATAAGACTACTTCCAAATACCTCTAAATGTACTAAAAATGTTGGTTCTCAATAAGTTAGGATTCGAGTCGTCGAAATTTAGTGATTTAGTCAAACATAATTAAATTTAACTCTTAGTCCTTTCATTAGTAGCATCATGTCCAAGTCAATGAGCTTATCACATCCTTACCTTAACTCATCAATTTTGTTTTCATAGGACTACTTCGACGGATTCATCAAGTTGTACTATGTGTGTTTTTCTTAATCTCAACGAGTTCTATCTCATGCTAGTAATATTGATATCAAGGTTTCCAAATTCTAAGTTCGTTTCACCCCTTGACAATCTGTCAAAGTCTCCTCAATGAGAGCACCTTGGACTATATAACGACATGAATATAATCAATTGAATATAAAAAGAGCATCCTCCCAAAATGTAGAAACTAAAGAGCATGGTACATCAAACTCATAAGTACCTATAATGCATTCACCAATATATATGAAATAATATCCCTAAAATGCAATTTCCTTCCATATGACATGTATATATGGAATGCCATGCTTATCCACATGAGTAAATAAAAATGTTTAATTTTCCAAGCATTCATGATGAATGTATTAATCACAATTCTCTTCCATAAATGAGCATATAAATTGCAATTTTTTTCAAGCCAGATAGTTTAATTTTATAATATTTTCCAGTACAACAATATGTATGCAAAATTTATGAACAATATTTGTGTATCCTACAATATCTTGCCACATAATCAAAATAGTTGTCAAAATATCCATATTTTACTCTCTCAATAACAACTTTACCAAAATATATTAAATATTAATATATATGTCAAATAACAACTTTCCAAAATTTATATAATAAATACAAATATATATGTCAACTTAAAACTTTCCAAAATATAAATATTACATGCCAATATATATTTATTTTTATATCAAATGAAAGCTTTCCCAAAATTTTATATAATAAATGCAATTCTATATCAAACTAAAACTTTCCTGTATATATTACGACCTTTGAACAATATCATAAACCATATTTTAAAGTAAAAATAAAATAGATAAATGAACATATTGAGCCTCCAACCCCTACATGATCAATCTTCAAATAAATAGAACATAAATTTTCTTAGTATAAGGAATTCATTATTCTTCTAGTGCTCTTTTAGTATTTTAGTGGTATGGGTTCATATATAATATATAAAAGAAAACATGACTGAAACAGAGACATCTATGATATAGCAAAATTATTTTAAGCGATGATAATGAAGTATTAAAATGTACATGGCAAAATCTTTAATTTACGTCCTTACCCTTTTCTTTTCATAGGGTATAAACATCTTTTGTAGAATGCAATAATCTGGGGCCACCAGTCTTTTTGTTAATCCAACAAGGCTTTTGGTAGGTGGAATGACAGCATGCAAAAAAGTGACTTGGCTTGGCTGGCGCTGATGTTAAATTGGGATACATTGATTGGCTGGGCTAAAATAAATACGTGGCTCGTGATTAATAACTATATGATAAAGGTTCGAATGCCCTCAATCCTTGCTAGTTCCTGTTATCCATTAATGGCAGATTTTGAAGAGAAATTTAGATCGTGGAGTTATTATGCTTCTGCCAACGGTTCCAATGGCAGGTTGGAGCTTAGGTTCAGTAAAACAGATCTGGCATGCCGAATTTACAGAATCCCGTTGTGGTAAAGAAGCATTTTCGGATTATTTGCAGGTAACGTAAGTTCAGGCATTTCATCCAAAACATTTTCTGCGTCTGCCATACTCCTACATTTTGCATACATATCAAGAAGGGCGTTCCCACAAAAACATTAGACTTGAATCCACTTCTGATGACACAAGCATGAATCTGCCTGTCCTGTCCAATAGATTTCAGTGCAGCACATACCCTGAGAACACCTGCAAATGTGAACTGGTTCGACTTCAAACGAGTCCTATGTATTTGATTAAAAAGCAATAGCGCCTCTGAATGTTGCCCTTGCCCGTCATATCCATTGATCATGGCAGTCCATGAGAACATTTCTTTCAGGCATTTCCTCAAACATTTGGCGTGCTTCCTTCATGCTGTCGCATTTTACATACATACCAACAAGGGCACTTCCAACAAAAACATTTGACTCAAACCCGCTCTTAATTACAATCGCATGCACCTGTTGGCCATGTCCAAGAGCTAGCATATCGCCACAAGAAATCATTTAGCAGAAAATTCTGATAACACCCAGCGAATCAAATAAACAGAGTTTTACAGAGCAATTTGCAATTCGTTTTGAGAAATCTGGAAACGCTAAATTAGGAAAGTGAACAGAATTTGATCAATGGTCAATGGACCCTCTAGTTTGATTTAGATTCGACTCCGTAAATCTGATTCTAGTGAAGAGATTCGACGCCATGATCTGGGCGTCTAATTGTTGGTCAACTTTAGATGTCATTCTAAAACACAGAAGAGAGTTCGCGTTCCCAGTTTAAATTATAAACATTAACATCATAATCGCGAACAGGGTTCCCATCAGATTCTGGAATGGATTAGATATAATTTTATATTCTGGAAATAGATTACAGATCGATTTATAGGGAACAAGATTCAATCGGATAGAAATAATAGATCTACAGGTCGATCTGCCGAGAACAAGATTTAGTTCAGGTTCTGGAAATAAAAGACTTACAGATCGATCTGCAACGATCTCTCGGGATCTGCAGAGATCTGAAATTTCTGGTTTTTTTTTTTATTTTTTTAATTGTTCTATGGATGGAACACGTTCAAACCCTTTACGACAACCAGATCTATAATATTCATTTAATACATAAATAAAAATGCTTGTGTTCAACATTACAACAGAATTAGAATTTATACAGATCTCAGAAATACAACGTAAGTTTTCTAGATCTGAGAATTATAATAAGATACAGGAAACTAAAGTAATTTTTTCTTTTTCTTTTTTTTAATACCATGGCAGAATATAAAAAAAATAAGAAAAAAAATCATAGATCTAAAAAATGATGTATCGACACAGAAAAATAAAATATGACATATTATAGTAAATAAGAACCTGTAGAAGTATTGTCCAGTCGAAGGTGAAATTCCTCGATTGTCACAGCTCCTGTCTCGCCGTTGTTCACCACGGTTATCGACGAACCCCTGTAAAAAAATATGAGTCCGGTGCCCTCAAGGCTCAACCGGCTCTGATACCAAATGTAGGGACCCCCCATTTTCGGGTCCCAAAAAAAATTCCAGTACGATTTTTGTTAGAAAAAATATAGAAGTCACAGATCTAGCTTTCTCTAATGTAGTACATGAACGTCAATACTCAAATTGATTTAGCAAAATAAATAAAATAAAAATCAAATATTTCAAACCTGTTTTCGACGGTTGGTCCAGCGAATCGATCGAGTCCTCGAAGTAGTTTCCGCACGCTTCAATCCAATCTCGTGACGAAGTACCGAGTGACCCCTTGGTTGACCTCCCTACAGTATCGGGGTTACTATTCTTCACCTCGAACCCCCGAGCTAATGGGGTCGTAAGAACACACACAAATAGCCTCCCGAAAGGATCTCCCAATCCTCGTTCCGGCTAATCCCAACTCCAAGGATCATCACATAATCCGAGATTATGATGACCATCCAGCATTAGGGAGCAAGAGAGATCCCTCTCTCCTTCTCCTCTCTCATTATATAGCAATTTCTTGTGTGCCATGTGTCTGTCCATGCACGTTTTTAAATTAATTTAATATTTTAATTAATTTTATTCTCAAGTACAAGTGTCTGTTTCTAACTCAAGGTGTACACATAACTCCCTAAATCAGTGCAAGTTAGGTGTAGTTGTCTTTAAGAGAGTCTCAGTTGTGCTTGTCTTCTCAAATCTAGTTGTTGTAGAAAGACCCATGTTTATTCTATTATTTCATTTTTCTTTTTCTTTTTCTTTTTCTATAATAAAAGAAATATTTTATTAAATGATTATTTATCTTATTCATAATATTTTTCTTTTTCTTTTTCTATGATAAAAGAAATATTTTATTAAATAATTATTTATCTCATTCATAATCTTTTCTTTTTCTTTTTATAGTAAAAAGAAAATATTTAAAGTAATTCTCCCTTCTATTAAAACAATATTTTCTTTTTGAAATAATTAATATATATATATATGTTTCCATTAATTTATAAAAGAATGGAGCATTTAACTTTTCTTATTTTCAAATTCATTTCTCAACCATAATAGCAGGAAGGACCGGCAGACGTCGGTCAAAAGCAAAGATTCGGGGCAATCACGAGGACTGTCATGATTGTTATCTCGTCCCTTAGTGGTCAGTGACATATGGGGACCCGAACCGACACAAATTTTACGGAAAGCAAAGATTCCGACAAACAAACAAACATAATTACAACTATGGGTTATGGCCCACCAAAGCTTTCAATCCCATGCATCATGGTCAGCATGATATCATGATAATAATAATAATAAAATATTGAATAATTTATTATTAAATTCTCTAAAACTTCCACATGTATTATTTAATTATGTATGTATGAGTAGTTTTCTTTTTCCATTCTTCTTTCGTCTAGGTACCTCTTCGGCGGGACCTTCCGACAGTATTTTCCTTTCTTCTTATGGGGAGTACTACATAGCGATCAGGAGTCGTTACCGCGATCTCTCAGCTACGCTCCTTGGAGACTAAGGGATGTTGAGGGATAAGGCTCTCCTTATTGCGCACCCCTCAACTCATTGTACACGACCAAATCATTATGGTCTCACCCGTAGGGCATACGCTTCCCCGGGTGAGATGAAACGACTTCACCCGTGCGTGGATTACTAGTTCAGGGTCGACAGTCGGTCGTCGTGCCCTTAAGTGTTCTTTCCATTCTTACGACCCCTATAATTCCCTTGTGGGTCAATCGGTAAATCGTCTTACTTGCCACTGCACACACACTCAAATGCATATTAGCGCTGCACTATGAAATATTTCATCATCCATCATAATATCTCAGTCCATCGAGCATATATTTCATTCGGTCATCCTAGCTCAATTAATCAAGCATATATAACATTCAGTCATTCTACCTCAATCAGTTGAGCATGTCTAGCATTTATTAAGTAAAGTAATAGTTTCTATAACTGTCGTTCAAGCGTTTTCAAAGTAAATTCAAATGGTTCGTGTTTTACTTAGCTGGTTCATTTCAAAACTAGTACCTCATTATTCTAAACAGTTAAGGTACCGAGGCGGGCATTACACCCTTCTTTTGCCTACTATTATTTAATAGTACTAGACTGCAAGATGGGTGGTTCGATCCTTCTTGTGTTCACCATTCTGGATACAGATGAGTTGTCGGATATTGGTGTTCACAATTATCTACTAAAAAAAGGGGCAACCGATCCTTTTTGTCAGCAATCGGAAGTCGGGAAAAATATTGTTTACATGTTATATCACAGGCAATGTCCCGATCGTCGCCACATACTGCGGAAGTCGGTAGTGGGGAAATATTTTCCCAACCTTCGTAGATTAATTGTATTTCATTTATCTTTTAATTGAAGGGTCGACCGACCCTTCTTGTGCTTAGTATTTTTGCAGTCTTCACCATTCAGGATATAAATGAATTGACAGCCTATACTTCGTAGGTTGAATATTTCCACAATTCCCTCATAAATGAATGGGCGGCTGACCCTTCTTCTTCAGGACCTTGCATGCAATTAGGGTTTGCATGCAAATTCTAGGGTTTGCATGCAGCCCAGTCACCATGTGATGCCTCCAACACCTTACCCACCTTATTCTAGCACTCGGGAGCCACTTAATTCAGAGTTTTAGCTCTCCTAGTCAGGAAGGTGCCCACTTCTCACCTACTGCTAGAGAAGATCGCACTTCTTCATCTACCATTGCAGTTCCACTTCAATTACACTCAGTTAGCTCCGATTCTCCTTGATTTGAGGCTAGTTTCACTCCTGACTGGCTGTTTCACTCCGTTGGACCTCCAGATTGACTAGATGACTTGTTCTGACTTCAGTTAAGCCTCCCATGTGCTCTCCACTGAGTCCCCTTCCCTATATCAGTGCTACACACTTCAGTTACACATGACACACTCAGTTAGACTCAGCTTGACACCTGGATGATTGGTTCCTGTGCATTGATGACCACCACTGATTGATGATGATGACTCCTAGTTGGAGTCAAGCTACTCCATTCAGTGATTCGAATGACCTTCTTAGTCAATTCAAATTGCTCACTCATTGTCAGATTATTGTATTGTAATTATTCACCCTTATTGGGATATTGAGCACTGTGCATGTTTTACATAGTTTTACACCATATTTTCTATGTTCATCTGTTGTGATTGATTTACTTGTTCATTATATATGCTCTGACAAATTTTACAGGGTATCAGAGCCATGGCAGGGACAAGACTTCTTTTCTGCAGGTGTTCTACATGAAGATTGAGTGAATTGCTCACCAATATATTTTAGCAGCGGCATGCAAAATCTCATGTGCATGCAAGGCTGAAAACATAGTGTTTGTTTGTGTGTGATTTGCAGGTTTCTTACTTCCTCCATGTGCATTCGCTAATGCAAATATGGAGACTTCTTCTTCACAAAATATTCTTACTCCATTCAACTATGATGAATGGAAACCAACGATGATTGCTTTCTTGAAGAGACAATGTCTTTTGAATATGTGCATTGGTAATACAAGAGATTTTGATCCGATGAAGAGGAGAATGATTGGCTCAATGATTGTGACAGAGATTTTGGAGCAATGTGTCTTGCTATGTCTCCTTGTATGCGCTACCTCAGTAATACTACTGAAAATCCAAGTGATCTATGGGTCCAACTTGACAGAGAATTTGGAAAGCAGGAAGAAGAGGATCATGCTAGCGTTTTGGAGAACAAGCCCAGTGAGATCTCCTTATGTGTTTTTTCCGATCATGTCTTGGCCTCAACAATTGTTCAAGATGAAGAAGAAACTGTAGATTCAAAACTCACGCTCTCAATGTCTTCTATTTCAAATTCTGAGCAAGATAAACCAGCTCATACTCTAGATTCCAAAGAGGTTCTTGAATCCTCTCCTTCACATGAGTTTGCTGGCATGCAGAATAATGATCTACTTGAAGTTTTGGAGGTAAAATCTGATTTTGGAGGTGAAGCATTCGCCCTCCTTGATTGCATGCCTCCTATAGACTTATGTTCTATCATTTGCAGAGTTTCTCAGATTTTTAATGAAGATGAAGAGCACTACCATTCGCTTGAGTTCAATTCTCATGCACTTTTTGCTGATTTTGGTTTTGATCTCACCCTTGTTGGTTCAAAGGAGATCTCAAGAAACCATTCATCTATTTTTGGAGTTGATTTAACTTCTATTGATAAGAATTTCAAGTTTCAAGATCTATTTTATCCGATTGGAACTATTCCTGCCTCACTTGGTTCGAATCACAGGTTCCGGGATCATCCTTATATTTTCAGATTTGTTCTCACCATTTTCGGTATGAAGAGCAAGTTCTTAAAGTCTCCACATTCGATTGCATCCACTGATGGAGAATTCAAGCACATGTTTTTGGAGCATGATCCATTTACTCCCAAGAGTAAGATACCTCTAGACATATCTACTTGATTTTGGAGCAGTTAAATCTTTTGGTGTACTACAGTCTATTTTGAGGGGGAGTATTTTTCCCATGAGGTTTTCCCCATTTCCTCGGTTTATTGACTATTATTAGTTTGGATTATTATTGCATTGGGGTGACCTTTGGTCTCAGTTACCAGGGCCCTATCATTTTTTTTTTTTGCACATCATAGTCAAGCTTGAGGGGGGGTGTTCGGATATCCACATCATCATTTTCAGGACCTTGCATGCAATTAGGGTTTGCATGCATCCCAGTCACCATGTGATGCCTCCAGCACCTTACCCACCTTATTCTAGCACCCGGGAGCCACTTACTTTGGAGTTTTAGCCCTCCTAGTCAGGAAGGCGCCCGCTTCTCACCTACTGCCAGAGAAGGGCGCACTTCTTCACCTACCACTGCAGTTCCACTTCAGTTACACTCAGTTAGCTCTGATTCTCCTTGATTTGAGGCTAGTTTCACTCCCGACTGACTGTTTCACTCCGTTGGACCTCCATATTGACTAGATGACTTGTTCTAACTTCAGTTAAGCCTCCCATGCGCTCTCCACTGAGTCTCCTTCCCTATATCAGTGCTACACACTTCAGTTACACATGACACACTCAGTTAGACTCAGCTTGACACCTGGATGACTGGTTCTTGTGCATTGATGACCACCACTGATTCATGATGAGGACTCCTAGTTGGAGTCAAGCTACTCCATTCAGTGATTCGAATGACCTTCTTAGTCAATTTGAATTGCTCACTCATTGTCAGATTATTGTATTGTAATTATTCATCCTTATTGGGATATTGAGCACTGTGCATGTTTTACACAGTTTTACACCATATTTTCTATGTTCATCTATTGTGATTGATTTACTTATTCATTAGATCTGCTCGGACTAATTTTACAGGGAAATGTTTTCCCAACCTTCGTAGATTAATTGTATTTCATTTATCTTTTAATTGAAGGGTCGACCAACTAGTAGATGAATATAAATTATGTCAAAGTATTATTAGTATTATATATTATATTTCACATGATATTAAAACGACTTATATGAGACCAACTCTTCAAAGAATGTAGTAGCTCCACAATTCATAATTTTTTTTCAATGGAAAATTTTTGTACTATTGATATTCATTAATAACGAATTAAATAGTAAAAAATTACATAAATCCTTTATAGATTTATGTGCTGAATAAAGACATATTATAGGTTCTCATCCATCATCTATAAAAAAACATCATCATCTTTCACAGTTTCCAACTGTTTATACATAGCGTCACATAACAAAAAAACAATACATAGCTATGTGTTTTTATCATCACTAGTAATAGTAAAAAAGATTGAACGATCCTTTGTCCAAGCTTTGATTTTCTATGAACTCTTCCCATGAGATGACGCCTTCAATTCCTCCATGAGCTTCCTTAGAGAGAGCATCCGTAGTCATATTGAATTGTCGGAAGATATGTTCAAAGGATAATTCTTTGAAAAGTTTTGTTTTTTCGCGAATTCTGCTACACCACTGCTGTAGAGTAATGATATTAAATTGATAATCATTAAGGGCCCATTTTATTGTCACCCTAGAATCACCGAAGATCTTCAATTCTTGCAATCCCATATTGGTTGCAATAGTAAGAAGACACCATAAACCAAGAAGCTCTTCCTTAGTATTTGTTCCTTTGTCACATCCAAGGATAATTTTAAAGAACCAATACTTATTTAAAAGTGTATAAACCTTGGCGAATCTTACCAATTCTTAAAATGTCAACTATAAAATATTTGGCGATATTTTTCTAAAATTATTTTCAATTTCTAAGGATTTTATATCGTTTATATAATAATTTGGCGATTTTTAGAGTGAAAAAAGTTTACCCCATCAAAATTGGGCGAAATGGGGCTTCAAAAAATGCAAATTGACGAATCATTTTTTGGAAAAAAAATGGAAAAATAGCCCATGGGCTAAATTTCGCCCCTAAAATTATCCTTGAGGCCCGCATCCCATTCTAAAAACATAGAAATGTTCTTTGTTGATATAAAAAATGCCTCCAATAGCACAGTCTCCACATTTCATACTTTACTCTTAAGAAGTTTCATAAAAATAATATTTATAAAATGTAAATTCTTATAATTCACTTTTTATTAATTTTAAATATATAAAAAATTATAATAATTAAAATACTATAAAAAAATAATTATTCAATAATATTTATAAAATGTAAATTCTTATAATTCACTTTTTATTAATTTTAAATATATAAAAAATTATAATAATGAAAATACTATAAAAAAATAATTATTCAAATAATGCATTTTTCTATAGAAACAATATTTATAAAATGTAAATTCTTGTAACTCACTTTTCATTAATTCTAAATATATAATAAATCATAATGATTAAAACATTATAAAATAAATATAATTATTTGAATAATTCAATAAATTAAGACTACATTATAAATATAGATTTTGTTTAAATTCATGTTCTACTCCATCATAAATATAGATTTTTTAATAAATTTATGTTTTACTTCTTTGATAGTTAAATTATTATAGAAAAAAACATCATCATTAAAATAATGCGATTAATCAATATACATTCAAATAAAATATAATATAAACATGTTTTTTTTTAATTCATTATCTATTCTTATTAAATTTATTTTAAGTTTGAATACACAACTTGTTTACAATGGGCATTGTTCAACATCAATGTAGTGTTCTTGTTTTAGAAATAAGAATGAAAGATTGCCATGATATCCCTCGAAGGTTGTATATATTTCTTATAATTGTAGACCTCCAATACATGGTGTCACTCCTAACACATAAACCATCCTATTGTTAGTTGGAAAATATCAAAATTGAAATAATCGATCCTTTCATGCTTAATCTCCATTGTCAAAGGTACCCCTTCTAGATTTGATATTGGAGCAAAATATGCATGTCCAAAGGCATCATATTAAAGCCATCATATTAAGAAATTTACAGAAATGTTCTTTATTTGATAGAAGTACTTAAGGTTCCCTTGCTTCATAACTCGAATATGAATATGATAGCTTGTGGCTTTCCACTTCCTCATTGGATTTATGCGATTATTGCTATTTTTTGTGCCAATGGTTTGTTTTGTTGTTTCTATGCCAATTGCTTTCTCATCTAGACTTTATGTTTGTAAGTGGCTAGTGTGGATCTCTCAAGCTACATTGAGAATGTGGTTTTCTAATAAGCTTGGAGTGGATGAAGTGATGATAATGGCTTCATATGGCATGTTAGTTTTCGTATGCTTGATATGTGATCTAGAGAAGTATAACCAAATTCTTATTTTAGAGTATCTCTAACTCTTTTCGAACTGTATCTAAGAGTTGCATACAAATAAACAATATTTGTTAGTCATTCATCACGTAACCTTATATACATGATCACTAGAAAATTCTAATATCAATAAAGTAAGACATGAAGAAATGATACTAATGTTCATAAATGACAAAATATTATAAAAAAATTAGAATGCTTATTTCATTAAACTTGGACTTATTCCAGTCCAAGTCACTTTGAAGACGAGGCTAAAACCACCTTTCTAAACTCCAAAATCAAGCAAAATCTGGTTCCAAAACTGCCAAATCCATGTTCCAAAAGTGCCAAAACTGGTTCCAAAGTGGCAAAACCGATTCCAAAATTGCCAAAACCAAATCCGGAAGTGCCAAATCAAGGTTCCAAAAGTGACAAAACCAGTTCCAAAAGTGCAAAATCCGGTTCCAAAAGTGACCAAACCGACTCCGAAACTGCCAAATCCGTTTCCAAAAGTGCCAAAATCCAGGTTCCAAAACCATAATTTTTCTTTTGATATTTGTGTCTATATAATATGATGGTCATTTGAAGTTGAATGCCATTAACCAATACCCCATTTTTTAATGAGGCTCGAGTTAAATGAATGAAGGGGCAGCCGACCCTTCTTCTGCCAATTATTATTTTCATTATAGTTCTAGATTGCAAGAAGGGTGGTTCGATCCTTCTTGTGTTCACCATTCTGGATACAGGTGAATTGTCAGATATTATTGGTGTTCACAATTATCTACTAAGGACAATCCTTCTTGTCGACATTCAGGATAAATATTGTTTACATGTTATAACATAGGCAAAGTCCCGATCCCTGCCACATAATGAGGAAGTCGGTAATGGGGAAATGTTGTCCCAACCTTCGTAGATTAATTGTTCTTCACTTCTCTTTTAAATGAAGGGTCAACCAACCCTTCTTGTGCTTTGTATTTTTGCAGTCTTCGACATTCAGGATATACATGGATTGGAAGCCTATACTTCGTAGGTTGAATATTTGCACAATTCCCTCATAAATGGAGGGGCGACCGACCCTTCTTCTGCCCAATATTATTTTCATACTAGTTCTAGACTGCCAGAAGGGTCGGCCGACCCTTCTTGGGATTTATATTTATCCAGTCTTGACCCTTATGGTTATACATGAATTGATCTCTATTTTGGAAGGCGAAAATCTCACACGTGTGAGCCTCAAAGAGAGAACTGACGCCATAGGAAGTGATGAAATGGCATGTATGATGACATGGAATCTATGATGATATGGAATGTGTGATGATGACATGATATGTATGATGACATGGCATCGAAAGACACATGATGGTGTTCTGGTGTTATCATTAAGTCAGTGTTGCAATGTGACATCATTCTGGAAAAGTATGGCAAGTTTGTGAAACTTTGGAAATTGACAAAGTATGGAAAAAGTAGTCAAAACTGCTTAGAGAATGCCCACTATAATTCATGGTTTTAGAAAAATGCACGCACCATCATATCATGCTATAGCTTGTTGAAGTGGCTATCTGTAGTTATACATGATTGCAGATTGCGGGAACTATTTGAGTAATGGATTTGCGACATGCGTTTCTGCAACCCGCAATTTGGGTTGCGGATTGTGGATTACGGGAAACTTTGGGAAACTTTGGTTTGTTTTTATTTCAAGTAGCAGTCCCACAATCCGCAATTGTGGATTGCGAGAACGTTGTATATATTTCAAAACAATTAAACCCCCACAACTCGTCTTCCGCATTCCCTAGATTAGATCTCAGTCGTCGACTTGTCTTAATCTTACGGCCCAGAATTAAGCCGATGGATTTAATAAATATGTTGATTTTGTTTCTGTTTCCTTTTATTATTTTTCATCTTCGAAAATTACCTGCTGTGTGGATTTTACTGCCAAATCCATTTCAAAAATTGCCAAATCCAGGATCCAAAACCATACTTTTTCTTTTGATATTGCCACTTTTGAAATTGGTTTTTGCGGTGTTCCGATATAATAATTATGACAGTCATTTGAAGTAGTAAAAAATATACAAATGATCAAATGAATCGGTGTCTGCATAATATGACGGTCATTTGAAGTTGAATTTCATTAACCGACACCCCATTTTGAATGAGGCTCGAGATAAATGAATGAAGGGTCAGCCGACCCTTCTTCTACCCACTATTATTTTCATAATAGTTCTAGACTACAAGAAGGGTGGTACAATCCTTCCCGTGTTCACTATTATGGATACAGGTGAATTGTCGGATATTGGTGTTCACAATTATCTACTAAAAGAAGGGGCAGTCATTCCTTCTTGCCAGCAGTCAGAAGTCCCAAGAAATATTGTTTAGATGTTATAAATTAGGCAATGTCCTAATCCCTACCATATACTGCGGAAGTCGGTTGTGGGGAATTGTCGTGCCAACCTTTGTAGATTTAATATTTTTTCATTTCTCTTTTAAATGAAGGAACGGTCGACCCTTCTTGTGACATTTGTATTTTTGCAGTCTTCACTATTCAAGATATAGATGAATTGACAACCTATACTTCATAGGTTGAATATTTGGACAATTCCCTCATAAATGAAGGGGTGGTCGACCCTTCTTCTGCCAAATATTATCTTCATACTAGTTCTAGACTGCAAGAATGGTCATCCGATCCTTCTTTTGTTCACTAGTCTTGATAGAGGTGAATTACTGGATATTCGGATTTGATTCCTGCAACCCGCATTTGCGAATTCCGGGAATATTATTGCAAATGTTTGCATTCTGCGTTTCTGCAACCCGCAATGCAGATTGCGGGAACAGTTCAAATAATGAATTTGCGATTCTCCTCTCAACATAGTTTGTCATTGCAGAGTCTAGATCAAATTCCTTGGTGGTATAGTGAAGAGGATTAATGGAGTTTTACGCATTCCAGGTTTTGCGTGTAACCTAGTATTATTAAGAAAACTTATTCATGTTCGTGTCAGGTTCCTTTTATCTAACAAATGGTGTAAAATGGTCTAGTAATCTATGGTGTTTGCTAAGGGTGATTGTGTGGGAATTCTATTCAATGTTGATGCATGTATTGTTCAATGTAATAGTTATTCAATTTCTACGGTGAACAAACAATCACTAGGATCTACAACCTCACAATTAGAACCTGTACATACCTCTAATTGTCATGAATTTTAGGTACCTAAACAATCCCTTGCTTCAGAAATGAAGTTACCTACAAAGGTGAAAATTCCAATGTTTAAAATATTCACTCATTGTTTGAATAGCCAGTCAATTGGCTAAGTTATAACATATAAAAATGGTTTCTCCCGACTTCTGTTTTCCGACAAGAAGGATCGGCCGCCCCTTCTTTTCGTATTTAATTGTGAAAACATTTATCTAGCAATTCAGATATATCCATAATGGAGAACACAAGAAGGGTCGACCAACCCTTCTTGCAGTGTCGAACTATTATGAAAATAATATTGGGAATACAAAGTGTCGGCCAACCTTTCAATTACGAGGCAATTTTCAAAATAGAACACCTTGGATGTTTTAACATATAAAAGTTGTTTCTCCCGACTTCTATTTTCCGACAAGAAGGATCGGCCGCCCATTCTTTTCGTAGTAAATTGTGAAAACCTTTATCCAACAATTCATCTATATCCATAATAGAGAACACAAGAAGGATCGACTGACCCTTCTCGCGGTGTCAAATTATTATGAAAAGAATATTAGGAATAAGAAGGGTCGGCGAACCCTTAATTTATAAGGGAATTGTAACAATAGAAGACCTTGGAGAAAGAGCGGCTGCTCTTTCACTGAGAATATTTCCACTTGCCAACCAAGCCTTTGAAGCAAAATGTCTATAAATTTTGTTGTTTAAATGTTACTATCTAGTATCCCAGGGTGACATGTGGAAGGATCATATTGTGAGATGTGGCATATATGATTTGGAAAATTGAGTATTAGAAATATAGTTTAATTATAGTATTGACTCATATAGAATATTTTCTCCTTTGAGCACCACTAAATCCATGCTATGTTTTATTCTCTATTAAACACTATGTTTTAAATATGCTTGGGTGAACTACAAGAGGAAGTGAATAATTATAGTATCATTTGTGGTCTCACATTATCATTGCCTCTCTAGCTGCCAGTACACCCTATTATCTTGGTCCTTCACGTTGAATCATCTAGATACTTGCAATCGTTGAGACCTATGGATTGGAAATATTGACAGCTAAATCCTCCAAAAACAAAGGTATTGAAGGCAAAGACCGTGTTTTGAATATTCTATGCCTATGTTTCATGTTCTAATCAGCCATCAAACCCAAATGGTTTCATGTGCCCAGCTTATGATCCTGCCATACTGTGATAATTACCATTGAGCCCAACCAGAGACTTTGTTGGTGACAAGACATAAACATTATGTGGACTGAAAGCATGATGAGATTATTCACACGAGTGATACAATCCATCATTTACGGCAAATATTATTAATGCGCTGGCAGCAGTCATGTTGGCCATTTAATGCGCTAGCAGTAGGCATGTTGGCCGTTGGATTTTCAAGGAATCGATTGGAGTGATACGTGTACAGATGATATCTTTGACCACCATGATCCTGCCATACTGTGATAATTACCATTCCCCATCCGTCCCAGACTCCCATCCCATTCAATCCATCAACACAGTGGCCACTCACTATATATAGGCTAATCCATCAACACAATGACCACTCACAGCAAACTGAAATGCAATGTTTCAGTTTGTTCGCCTTATATTCCATGGGTATGCATGGATTTTTCATTATGTTCCTACAACCAGGAGGGGACATAGGGATATTAAGAAACGTTCTCATATAGGTAGATGGTAAATGAAGAAATGTTCTCATATAATGGATCTATTGCACCATTTTCCTGCAGAGAAATTTGGGGAGCTAATAGGTAGCTTGAAATCATTGAAGAATCTTGATATCCATATTCCGAAGCCTCTTCCTCTTCTCAATTTATTGGAGCAACTTCCTAACCTTGAAAGACTACATATCCACAAAAGGTTTTTCTCAGTAAGAAAGAATTTTTGTAGTCATTATTATACACACATCTAATTTAAGTGTTTGCTTATCATTTGCAAAGTATATTTCATTGGTTGAATGCCTTTGCTTCCACTAACTACGGTGTTAGGATCTAACCCGTCTAAGCGGGATGCCCAGACCAACTGTGTTAGGAGCTAACCCGTCCAAGTGGGATGCCCAGACCAACTGTTATGGTGCACTTGGAAATTTAGGAATAGTTTCTATGTTTTTATTGTGCATTATGATATGTGTGCTCACGTGTTGGCTGTAATAAAACGATTATTTTTTCATTTATTGGAAATGGTTTCTTTTTACGGCAGTGTGATAAACAATTATTTGTTTTCTATGCAGGTATTCGAAAGAGATGCAATACCGCCATGTCTAGGCTATCTTCGAATCTCTGTGCCTCCAGATCATGCTATCAGCTTCTTCTAACTATGCATAATTTGTTTTACTCGTTTTAAAGATGTGCACCTCACCCATTTCCATTACATTTTATAGTCAATCCCATGACAGTCGAAAATCTCGAGACTTTCCAGCTCCGTAGAATGAAAACACAGAATATTATCAATCGTTTTTGTTTCTTCCTCGATGAATTTCAGCTCACCAACTTAATTCCATGCATCATTGCTCTCCTTTGTTTTAAATTATTCTGAAGTTGAATTTAAAATCAAAAAATGCAATTGAAAAGGACCTTCTGAAAGTGGCAATATTGGCTTTGAAAAGGGTGTTTTTCTATTGGAATGGTGTGATTTTTTAATACTTATGAACCTTAAATTGCAATTTGTTGTTATAAAACTATGAACTTCAATTCAAAGAGTGTGAATTTAAAATAAACAAATGCAATTTCTGATTTGAAAAGTGTGAATTTGTAAATTTTCTAAATTTTAAGGTGAGAAAATCAATGTCTAAAATATTCATGTCACTTTGAAGATGGGGCTAAAACTACCTTTATAAACTCCAAAATCAAGCAAAATCCGGTTCCAAAACTGCCAAATCTAGGTTCCAAAAGTGCCAAAACCAGATCCGAAAGAGCCATAACCGATTTCAAAATTGCCAAAAGTGATTCCGAAAGTGCCAAATCAAGGTTCAAAAAGTGACAAAACTGGTTCCTAAAGAGCCAAAATCGGTTCCAAAAGTGCAAAATCCGGTTCCGAAAGTGACCAAACCGGTTCCAAAACTGCAAAATCCATTTCCAAAGTGCCAAAATCTAGGTTCCAAAACCATACTTTTTCTTTTGAACGAGGCTCGACATAAATGAATGAAGGGGCGGCTGACCCTTTGTAGAGACCCCCCTTTTTGGGTTCCCCCAGAAAACTCCAGTACGATTTTTGTTAGAAGAAATATAGAAGTCACAAATCTAGCTCTCTCTAATGTAGTACATGAACGTCAATACTCAAATCGATTTAAAAAAATAAATAAAATAAAAATCAAATACTTCAAACTTGTTTTGGACTGTTGGTCTAGCAAATCGATGGAGTCCTCGAAGTAGTTTCTGCACGCTCCAATCCAATCTCCTGACGAAGTACCAAGTGACCCTCGGTTGAACTCCCTACCGTATCGGGGTTACTCTTCTTCACTCCGAACCCTCGAGCTAATGGGGTCGTAAGAACACACACAAATAGCCTCCCGAAAGGATCTCTCAATTCTCATTCCGGCTAATCTCAACTCCAAGGATCATAACATAATCCAAGATTATGATGACCATCCAACATTAGGGAGCAAGAGAGATCCCTCTCTCCTTCTCCTCCCTCATTATATAGCAATTTCTTGTATGACATGTGTCTGTCCATGCACATTTTTAAATTAATTTAATATTTTAATTAATTTTATTCTCAAGTAAAAGTGTCTATTTCTAACTCAAGGTGTACACCTAACTCCCTAAATCAGTGCAAGGTAGGTGTAGTTGTCTTTAAGAGAGTCCCAGTTGTGTTGGTCTTCTCAAATCTAGTTGTTGTAGAAACACCCATGTTTATTCTATTATTTCCTTTTTCTTTTTCTTTTTTTATAATAAAAGAAATATTTTATTAAATGATTATTTATCTTATTCATAATCTTTTTCTTTTTCTTTTTCTATGATAAAAGAAATATTTTATTAAATAATTATTTATCTCATTCATAATCTTTTCTTTTTCTTTTTATAGTAAAAAGAAAATATTTAAAGTAATTATCCCTTCTATTAAAACAATATTTTCTTTTTGAAATAATTAATATATATATATGTTTCCATTAATTTATAAAAGAAGGGAGCATGTAACTTTTCTTATTTTCAAATTCCTTTCTCAACCATAATAGCAGGAAGGACTGGTAGACGTCGGTCAAAAGAAAAGATTCGGGGCAATCACGAAGACTATCATGATTGTTACCTCGTCCCTTAGTGGTCACTGACATATGGGGACCCGAACCGACACAACTTTTATGGAAATCAAAGATTTCGACAAACAAACAAACATAATTACAACTGTGGGTTATGGCCCACCAAAGCTTTCAATCCCATGCATCATGGTCAGCATGACATCATGATAATAATAATAATAAAATATTGAATAATTTATTATTAAATTCTATAAAACTTCCACATGTATTATTTAATTATGTATGTATGAGTAGTTTTATTTTTCCATTCTTCTTTCGTCTAGGTACCTCTTCGCCGGGCCCTTCCGACAGTATCTTTCTTTCTTCTTACGGGGAGTACTGCGTAGCGATCGGGAGTCGTTATCGCGATCTCTCAACTACACTCCTTGGAGACTAAGGGATGTTGAGGGATAAGGCTCTCCTTATTGCGTGCCCCTCAACTCATCATACGTGACCAAATCATTATGGTCTCGCCCGTACGGCATACGCTTCCCCGGGTGAGCTGAAACAGCTTCACCCGTGCGTGGATTACTAGTTCAGGGTCGACAGTCAGTCGTCGTGCCCTTAAGTGTTCTTTCCGTTCTTACGACCCCTATAATTCCCTTGTGGGTCAGTCGGTAAATCGTCTTACCTGCCATTGCACACACACTCAAATGCATATTAGTAGCGCTGCACTATGAAATATTTCATCATCCATCATAATATCTCAGTTCGTCGAGCATATATTTCATTCGGTCATCCTAGATCAATTAATCGAGCATATCTAACATTAAGTAGTTCTACCTCAATCAGTTGAGCATGTCTAGCATTTATTAAGTAAAGTAATAGATTCTATAACTATCGTTCAAGCGTTTTCAAAGTAAATTCAAATGGTTCGTGTTTTACTTAGCCGGTTCATTTCAAAACTAGTACCTCATTATTCTAAACAGTTAAGGTACCGAGACAGGCATTACATACACACCCTCTTATTAAAACTTCGTCCTGAAGTTAAGTCTCTTGTGCTTCCACGGTGAGTTTTCACTTCCTTTTCACATTCATTTCTTCAATATATCCACAATTGATGATAAAATTTCATTTCTTCTTTTCTACCCTCATATAAGTATAAACCGCAAAATTGGTAATATAACTAAATCGTACCTTTCGTAGTGTTGCAATCCCCATAGCAGTTTTCCCTTGACATCGCTAATTGTAACCGGAATTGAAATTGTCTACGACAAATTATTTTCATTCAACCAAACTATTAAGTACATCATTTACGAAAATCCTTGAAGCACTAACACATTTCAACATAAGGGATAAAATATTAAATCCCAATTTCTTCATTTTCTATAGTTACGTATAACTATCATATATTTTAAATAGTATCTGAATTTCAAAATAAGAGTTAAACTTCCAATTTCTATTCTGCAATACAACCATTCATAAACTAATCTTACACACAACCTTTCTCTTCTCGTAATCCAAGGTACAATTGAATACTGGAGGGCCATTTAAAAGGTATAATCTCAATTTTATAAACAAAGTTACGTAAGGCTTTCTTCTCTTCCTTACTCAAGATCCTATAGTTCAACGTAAGTATAACTTCTCTCTTTTCACAATCCAAAGCATGACTACAACTAGTAGTGCATACCCAGGAAGTCATCGTATTGATTTTCAAAATAAGCATTTACAACCAATTGATAAAATTCTTGACGCAAAACCTTTCATCAAAAAGGTATACAAACCCTGAATGTAATTCAATCTTACATACTAGCCAATTTAGAGGAGAATAATTCTAACATGTTCGAGAATGTGGGAGTATCCTTACCGAAGGAGAAGAAGTAAAACCGTAGCTCTAAATTTTCCGCGTCGATCTCCATGCATCTCTCATCGCAAGTCACAATCTCCGATTATTAAACATTATATATATTCATTCCTTCTTGATAGTAAATCATAAGCATCCCACCTTCAAAATTATCTAAGCACTTCTTTCTTTAAATTCATATATGGTCCTTACTTGTCATTTATCATTAAATACATCCACAATAACCATGTTTTACATTCTATTTGAACATAATCTATTTAATTCAATAGTGTAAGAGTCATTCTCAAAAAGATTTTAAAAGACATTATAATGATACACAATACATGTATATAATAAAGAGATTCATGCATCCCTATCATCATTGAATTTTAGTTTTCTCCAATAATCAAGGCTATAAGCACAAGTGTTTAAATTCATTAGCTCCTATATTATCTAGTACAGTTACAATACACCCTCAGGAACTTAATTGTAACTTCGTCTCATATCAATCCGATAATACATTCCATAATTGTCAGTCCCAACAGGATTTCCTATATCTCTTATTCGTTCACAAGGGTCTACGAAGTTCAAATTTCCAACAAGCTGCATTGCGTCAATAACAACCCAATAATTTATCAACATAACTAATCCAAGCAAGGTTTCAAATCTATTAGGTTATCCTCCCTTCCAGTCGAGAAGGTAAACATCATAAAATATTTAGTAAGATATAATCATGGTTTTAACAAATCAGGAGAGACCCTCAAATAGTCCAAAACAAAATTCCATAAGACTACTTCCAAATACCTCTAAATGTACTAAAAATGTTGGTTCTCAATAAGTTAGGATTTGAGTCGTCGAAATTTAGTGATTTAGTCGAACATAATTAAATTTAACTCTTAGTCCTTTCATTAGTAGCATCATGTCCAAGTCAATAAGCTTATCACATCCTTACCTTAACTCATCAATTTTGTTTTCATAGGACTACTTTGACAGATTCATCAAGTTGTACTATGTGTGTTTTTCTTAATCTCAACGAGTTCTATCTCATGCTAGTAATATTGATATCAGGGTTTCCAAATTCTAAGTTCGTTTCACCCCCTTGACAATCTATCAAAGTCTCGTCAATGAGAGCACCTTGGACTATATAATGGCATGAATATAATCAATTGAATATAAAATTATAGCGTCCTCCCAAAATGTAAAAACTAAATAGCATGGTTCATCAAACTCATAAGTACCTATAATGCATTCACCAATATATATGAAATAATATCCCTAAAATGCAATTTCCTTCCATATGACATGTATATATGGAATGCCATGCTTTTCCACATGAGTAAAAAAAAATATTTAATTTTCCAAGCATTCATGATGAATGTATTAATCACAATTCTCTTCCATAAATGAGCATATAAATTGCAATTCTTTTCAAGCCAGATAGTTTAATTTTATAATATTTTCCAATACAACAATATATATGCAAAATTTATGAACAATATTTGTGTATCCTACAATATCTTGCCACATAATCAAAATAGTTGTCAAAATACCCATATTTTACTCTCTCAATGACAACTTTTCCATAATATATTAAATACTAATATATATGTCAAATAACAACTTTCCAAAATTTATATAATAAATACAAATATATATATATATGTCAATTTAAAACTTTCCAAAATATAAATATTACATGCCAATATATATTTATTTTTATATCAAATGAAAGCTTTCCTAAAATTTTATATAATAAATGCAATTCTATATCAAACTAAAACTTTCCTATATATATTACGACCTTTGAACAATGTCATAAACCATATTTTAAAATAAAAATAAAATAGATAAATGAATATATTGAGCCTCCAACCCCTACATGATCAATCTTCAAATAAATAGAACATAAATTTTCTTAGTATAAGGAATTCATTATTCTTCTAGTGCTATTTTAGTATTTTAGTGGTATGGGTTCATATATAATATATAAAAGAAAACATGACTCAAAAAGAGACATCTATGATAGAGCAAAATTATTTTAAGCGATGATAATGAAGTATTAAAAGGTACATGGCAAAATCTTTAATTTACTTCCTTGCCCCTTTTTTGTTTTTCATAGGGTATAAACATCTTTTGTAGAAAGCAATAATCTGGGACCACCAGTCTTTTTGTTAATCCAACAAGGCTTTTGGTAGGTGGAATGACAGCATGCAAAAAGGTGACTTGGCTTGGCTAGCGCTGATGTTAAATTGGGATACATTGATTGGCTGGGCTAAAATAGAGACGTGGCTGATTACACAGAGATTGAAAAGGGTAGAGTCACAAAGAAATCCTTGAAGTAAAACACAGAGGATTTAAAGATCAAAGTACCATTCAAAATACTGAATTTCTGGAAAACGATTGACCCCTCCGAACCAAAACGCACGTAGAATTAAAAAGGTCAAAATTTATAATTCGTTTCAGAATTTTGGAAACATAACGTCAAAAGAATTGGATCAACACAGATTTACAAGAGCAAGTTACAATTCATATGGTGAGATCTAGAAACGCCATCCTAATTCGAATTGGTTACACGGTAGTTTTCTTTTAAGATCAACTACAAATCATTTAGCAGAAAATTCTGAAAACACCCAGCGAATCAAATAAACAGAGTTTTACAGAGCAATTTGCAATTCGTTTTGAGCAATTATGCAACAATTCATCTATATCCATAATAGAGAACACAAGAAGGATTGACCGATCCTTTTTGCGGTGTCAAATTATTATGAAAAGAATATTAGGAATAAGAAGGGTCGGCGGACCCTTCATTTACAAGGGAATTGTAACAATAGAAGACCTTGGAGAAAGAGCGGTTACTCTTTCTCTGAGAATATTTCCACTTGCCAACCAAGCCTTTGAAGCAAAATGTCTATCAATTTTGTTGTTTAAATGTTGATATCTAGTATCCTAGGGTGACACATGGAAAGATCATATTGTGACATGTTGCATATTTGATTTGGCAAATTGAGTATTAGAAATATAGCTTAATTATAGTATTGACTCGTATAGAATATTTTCTCCTCTGAGCACCACTGAATCCATGCTACGTTTTATTCTCTATTAAACACTATGTTTTAAATATACTTGGGTGAACTGCAACAGGAAGTGAATAATTATAGTATCATTTGTGGTCTCACATTATCATTGCCTCTCTAGCTGCCAGTACACCCTATTATCTTGGTCATTCACGTTGAATCATCTAGATACTTGCAATCATTAAGACCTATGGATTGGAAATATTGACACCTAAATCCCCCAAAAACAAAGGTATTGAAGGCAAAGACCGTGTTTTGAATATTCTATGCCTATGTTTCATGTTCTAATTAGCCATCAAACCCAAATGGTTTCATGTGCCCAGCTTATGATCCCGCCATACTGTGATAATTACCATTGACCCCAACCAGAGACTTTGTTGGTGACAAGACATCAACATTATGTGGAATGAAAGCATGATGAGATTATTCACACGAGTGATACAATCCATCATTTACGGTGAATATTATTAATGCACTGGCAGCAGACATGGTGGCCATTTAATGCGCTGGCAGCAGGCATGTTGGCCATTTAATGCGCTGGAAGTAGGCATGTTGGCCGTTGGATTTTCAAGGAATCGATTGGAGTGATACGTGTACAGATGATATCTTTGACCACCATGATCCTTCCATACTGTGATAATTACCATTCCCCATCCGTCCCAGACTCCCATCCCATTCAATCCATTAACACAGTGGCCACTCACTATATATAGGCTAATCCATCAACACAATGACCACTCACAGAAAACTGAAATGGAATTTTTCAGTTTGTTCGCCTTATATTCCATGGGTATGCATGGATTTGTCATTATGTTCCTGCAACCAGGAGGGGACATAGGGATATTAAGAAACGTTCTCATATAGGTAGATGGTAGATGAAGAAACGTTCTCATATAATGGATCTATTGCACCATTTTCCTACAGAGAAATTTGGGGAGCTAATAGGTAGCTTGAAATCATTGAAGAATCTTGATATCCATATTTCGAAGCCTCTTCCTCTTCTCAATTTATTGGAGCAACTTCCTAACCTTGAAAGACTACATATCCACAAAAGGTTTTTCTCGGTAAGAAAGAATTTTTGTAGTCATTATTATACACACGTCTAATTTAAGTGTTTGCTTATCATTTGCAAAGTATATTTCATTGGTTGAATGCCTTTGCTTCCACTAACTACGATGTTAGGAGCTAACCCGTCTAAATGGGATGCCCAGACCAACTGTGTTAGGAGCTGACCCGTCCAAGTGGGATGCCCAAACCAACTGTTATGGTGCACTTGGAAATTTAGGAATAGTTTCTCTGTTTTTATTGTGCATTATGATATGTGTGCTCATGCGTTGGCTGCAATAAAACGATTATTTTTTCATTTGTTGGAAATGGTTTCTTTTTACGGCAGCGTGATAAACAGTTATTTGTTTTCTATGCAGGTATTCAAGAGAGATGCAATACCACCGTGTCTAGGCTATCTTCAAATCTCTGTGCCTCCAGATCATGCTGTCAGCTTCTTCTAACTGCCCATAATTTGTTTTACTCGTTTTAAAGATGTGCAACTCACCCATTTCCATTACATTTTATAGTTAGTCCCATGACAGTCGAAAATCTCGAGACTTTCCAGCTCCGTAGAATGAAAACACAGAATATTATCAATCATTTTTGTTTCTTCCTCGATGAATTTCAGCTCACCAACTTAATTCCATGCATCATTGCTCTCCTTTGTTCTAAAACGTTCGGCAACTTTAAATTATTCTGAAGTTGAATTTAAAATAAAAAAATACAATTGAAAAGGACCTTCTGAAAGTGGCAATATTGGCTTTGAAAAGGGTGTTTTTCTATTGGAATGGTGTGTTTTTTTACTACTTATGAACCTTAAATTGTAGTTTGTTGTTATAAAACTATGAAATTCAATTCAAAAAGTGTGAATTTAAAATAAACAAATGCAATTTCTGATTTGAAAAGTGTGAATATGTAAATGTTCTAAATTTTAAGGTGAGAAAATCAATGTCTAAAATATTCAAGTCACTTTGAAGACGGGGCTAAAATCGCCTTTATAAACTCCAAAATCAAGCAAAATACGGTTCCAAAACTGCCAAACCCAGGTTCCAAAAGTGTCTAAACCAAATCCGAAAGAGCCAAAACCGATCCCAAAATTGCCAAAACCGATTCCGAAAGTGCCAAATCAAGGTTCAAAAAGTGACAAAACCGGTTCCTAAAGAGCCAAAACTGGTTCCAAAAGTGCAAAATCCGGTTCCGAAAGTGACCAAACCGATTCTGAAACTGCAAAATCCGTTTCCAAAGTGCCAAAATCCAAGTTCCAAAACCATACTTTTTCTTTTGAACGAGGCTCGACATAAATGAATGAAGGGGCGGCCGACCATTTGTAGGGACCCCCCTTTTTGGGGTCCCAAAAAAAACTCCAGTACGATTTTTGTTAGAATAAATATATAAGTCACAGATCTAGCTCTCTCTAATGTAGTACATGAACGTCAATACTCAAATCGATTTAGCAAAATAAAATAAAAATCAAATACTTCAAACTTGTTAACGACGGTTGGTCCAGCGAATCGATGGAGTCCTCGAAGTAGTTTCCGCACACTCCAATCCAATCTCCTGACGAAGTACCGAGTGACCCTCGGTTGACCTCCCTACCGTATCAGGGTTACTCTTCTTCGCCTCGAACCCCGAGCTAATGAGGTCGTAAGAACACACACAAATAGCCTCCCGAAAGGATCTCTCAATCCTCACTCCAGCTAATCTCAACTCCAAGGATCATAACATAATCAGAGATTATGATGACCATCCAGCATTAGGGAGCAAGAGAGATCCCTCTCTCCTTCTCTTCCCTCATTATATAGCAATTTCTTGTGTGCCATGTGTCTGTCCACGCACATTTTTAAATTAATTTAATATTTTAATTAATTTTATTCTCAAGTACAAGTGTTTGTTTCTAACTCAAGGTGTACACCTAACTCCCTAAATCAGTGCAAGGTAGGTGTAGTTGTCTTTAAGAGAGTCCCAGTTGTGTTTGTCTTCTCAAATCTAGTTGTTGTAGAAAGACCCATGTTTATTCTATTATTTCCTTTTTCTTTTTCTTTTTCTTTTTCTATAATAAAAGAAATATTTTATTAAATGATTATTTATCTTATTCATAATCTTTTTCTTTTTCTTTTTCTATGATAAAATAAATATTTTATTAAATAATTATTTATCTCATTCATAATCTTTTCTTTTTCTTTTTATAGTAAAAAGAAAATATTTAAAGTAATTCTCCCTTCTATTAAAACAATATTTTCTTTTTGAAATAATTAATATATATATATATATGTGTGTGTGTGTGTGTGTGTGTGTGTGTGTGTGTGTGTTTCCATTAATTTATAAAAGAAGGGAGCATTTAACTTTTCTTATTTTCAAATTCCTTTCTCAACCATAATAGCAGGAAGGACTAGCAGACGTCGGTCAAAAGAAAAGATTCGGGGCAATCACGAAGACTGTCATGATTGTTATCTCATCCCTTAGTGGTCAGTGACATATGGGGACCCGAACCGACACAACTTTTACGGAAAGCAAAGATTCCGATAAACAAACAAACATAATTACAACTGTGGGTTATGGCCCACCAAAGCTTTCAATCCCATGCATCATGGTCAGCATGACATCATGATAATAATAATAATAAAATATTGAATAATTTATTATTAAATTCTCTAAAACTTCCACATGTATTATTTAATTATGTATGTATGAGAAGTTTTCCTTTTCCATTCTTCTTTCGTCTAGGTACCTCTTCGGCGGGCCCTTCCGATAGTATCTTCCTTTCTTCTTACGGGGAGTACTGCGTAGCGATCGGGAGTCGTTATCGCGATCTCTCAACTACGCTCCTTGGAGACTAAGGGATGTTGAGGGATAAGGCTCTCCTTATTGCATGCCCCTAAACTCATCGTACGCGATCAAATCATTATGGTCTCGCCTGTACAGCATACGCTTCCCCGGGTGAGCTGAAACGGCTTCACCCGTGCATGGATTACTAGTTCAGGGTCGACAGTCAGTCGTCGTGCCCTTAAGTGTTCTTTCCGTTCTTACGACCCCTATAATTCCCTTGTGGGTCAGTCAGTAAATCGTCTTACCTACCACTACACACACACTCAAATGCATATTAGTAGTGCTGCACTATGAAATATTTCATCATCCATCATAATATCTCAGTTCGTCGAGCATATATTTCATTCGGTCATCCTAGCTCAATTAATCAAGCATATCTAACATTCAATAGTTCTACCTCAATCAGTCGAGCATGTCTAGCATTTATTAAGTAAAGTAATAGTTTCTATAACTGTCGTTCAAGCGTTTTCAAAGTAAATTAAAATGGTTCGTGTTTTACTTAGTTGGCTCATTTCAAAACTAGTACCTCATTATTCTAAACAGTTAAGGTATCGAGGCGGGCATTACATACACCCCCTCTTATTAAAACTTCATCCCGAAGTTAAGTCTCTTGTGCTTCCATGGTGAGTTTTCACTTCCTTTTCACATTCATTTCTTCAATATATCCACAATTGATGATAAAATTTCATTTCTTCTTTTCTACCCTCATATAAGTATAAACCGCAAAATTGGTAATATAACTAAATCGTACCTTTCGTAGTGTTGCAATCCCCACAGCAGTTCTCCCTTGACATCGCTAATTGTAACCGGAATTGAAATTGTCTACGACAAATTCCTTTCATTCAACCAAACTATTAAGTACATCATTTACGAAAATCCTTGAAGCACTGACACATTTCAACATAAGGGATAAAATATTAAATCCCAATTTCTTCATTTTCTATAGTTACGTATAACTATCATATATTTTAAACAGTATCTGAATTTCAAAATAAGAGTTAACCTTCCAATTTCTATTCTGCAATACAGCCATTCATAAACTAATCTTACACACAGCCTTTCTCTTCTCGTAATCCAAGGTACAATTGAATACTGGAGGGCCATTTAAAAGGTATAATCTCAATTTTATAAGCAAAGTTACGTAAGGATTTCTTCTCTTCCTTACTCAAGATCCTATAGTTCAACGTAAGTATAACTTATCTCTTTTCACAATCCAAAGCATGACTACAACTAGTAGTGCATACCCATGAAGTCATCGTATTGATTTTCAAAATAAGCATTTACAACCAATTGATAAAATTCTTGACGCAAAACCCTTCATCAAAAAGCATACAAACCCTGAATGCAATTCAATCTTACATACTAGCCAATTTAGAGGAGAATAATTCTAACATGTTCGAGAACCTAGGAGTATCCTTACCGAAGGAGAAGAAGTAAAACCGTAGCTCTAAATTTTCTGCGTCGATCTCCATGCGTTGCTCATCGCAAGCCACAATCTCCCATTATTAAACATTATATATATTCATTCCTTCTTGATAGTAAATCATAAGCATCCCACCTTCAAAATTATCTAAGCACTTCTTTCTTTAAATTCATATATGGTCCTTACTTGTCATTTATCATTAAATACATCCACAATAACCATGTTTTACATTCTATTTGAACATAATCTATTTAATTCAATAGTGTAAGAGTCATTCTCAAAAAGATTTAAAAAGACATTATAATGATACACAATACATATATATAATAAAGAGATTCATACATCCCTATCATCATTGAATTTTTGTTTTCTCCAATAATCAAGGCTATAAGCACAAGTGGTTAAATTCATTAGCTCCTATATTATCTAGTACGGTTACAATACACCCTCAGGAACTTAATCGTAACTTCGTCTCATATCAATCCGATAATACATTCCACAATTGTCAGTCCCAACAGGATTTCCTATATCTCTTATTCGTTCATGAGGGTCCACGACGTTCAAATTTCCAACAAGCTGCATTGCGTCAATAGCAACCCAATAATTTATCAACATAACTAATCCAAGCAAGGTTTCAAATCTATTAGGTTATCCTCCCTTCCAGTCGAGGAGGTAAACATCAAAAAATATTTAGTAAGATATAATCATGGTTTTAACAAATCAGGAGAGACCCTCAAATAGTCCAAAACAAAATTCCATAAGACTACTTCCAAATACCTCTAAATGTACTAAAAATGTTGGTTCTCAATAAGTTAGGATTCGAGTCGTCGAAATTTAGTGATTTAGTCAAACATAATTAAATTTAACTCTTAGTCCTTTCATTAGTAGCATCATGTCCAAGTCAATGAGCTTATCACATCCTTACCTTAACTCATCAATTTTGTTTTCATAGGACTACTTCGACGGATTCATCAAGTTGTACTATGTGTGTTTTTCTTAATCTCAACGAGTTCTATCTCATGCTAGTAATATTGATATCAAGGTTTCCAAATTCTAAGTTCGTTTCACCCCTTGACAATCTGTCAAAGTCTCCTCAATGAGAGCACCTTGGACTATATAACGACATGAATATAATCAATTGAATATAAAAAGAGCATCCTCCCAAAATGTAGAAACTAAAGAGCATGGTACATCAAACTCATAAGTACCTATAATGCATTCACCAATATATATGAAATAATATCCCTAAAATGCAATTTCCTTCCATATGACATGTATATATGGAATGCCATGCTTATCCACATGAGTAAATAAAAATGTTTAATTTTCCAAGCATTCATGATGAATGTATTAATCACAATTCTCTTCCATAAATGAGCATATAAATTGCAATTTTTTTCAAGCCAGATAGTTTAATTTTATAATATTTTCCAGTACAACAATATGTATGCAAAATTTATGAACAATATTTGTGTATCCTACAATATCTTGCCACATAATCAAAATAGTTGTCAAAATATCCATATTTTACTCTCTCAATAACAACTTTACCAAAATATATTAAATATTAATATATATGTCAAATAACAACTTTCCAAAATTTATATAATAAATACAAATATATATGTCAACTTAAAACTTTCCAAAATATAAATATTACATGCCAATATATATTTATTTTTATATCAAATGAAAGCTTTCCCAAAATTTTATATAATAAATGCAATTCTATATCAAACTAAAACTTTCCTGTATATATTACGACCTTTGAACAATATCATAAACCATATTTTAAAGTAAAAATAAAATAGATAAATGAACATATTGAGCCTCCAACCCCTACATGATCAATCTTCAAATAAATAGAACATAAATTTTCTTAGTATAAGGAATTCATTATTCTTCTAGTGCTCTTTTAGTATTTTAGTGGTATGGGTTCATATATAATATATAAAAGAAAACATGACTGAAACAGAGACATCTATGATATAGCAAAATTATTTTAAGCGATGATAATGAAGTATTAAAATGTACATGGCAAAATCTTTAATTTACGTCCTTACCCTTTTCTTTTCATAGGGTATAAACATCTTTTGTAGAATGCAATAATCTGGGGCCACCAGTCTTTTTGTTAATCCAACAAGGCTTTTGGTAGGTGGAATGACAGCATGCAAAAAAGTGACTTGGCTTGGCTGGCGCTGATGTTAAATTGGGATACATTGATTGGCTGGGCTAAAATAAATACGTGGCTCGTGATTAATAACTATATGATAAAGGTTCGAATGCCCTCAATCCTTGCTAGTTCCTGTTATCCATTAATGGCAGATTTTGAAGAGAAATTTAGATCGTGGAGTTATTATGCTTCTGCCAACGGTTCCAATGGCAGGTTGGAGCTTAGGTTCAGTAAAACAGATCTGGCATGCCGAATTTACAGAATCCCGTTGTGGTAAAGAAGCATTTTCGGATTATTTGCAGGTAACGTAAGTTCAGGCATTTCATCCAAAACATTTTCTGCGTCTGCCATACTCCTACATTTTGCATACATATCAAGAAGGGCGTTCCCACAAAAACATTAGACTTGAATCCACTTCTGATGACACAAGCATGAATCTGCCTGTCCTGTCCAATAGATTTCAGTGCAGCACATACCCTGAGAACACCTGCAAATGTGAACTGGTTCGACTTCAAACGAGTCCTATGTATTTGATTAAAAAGCAATAGCGCCTCTGAATGTTGCCCTTGCCCGTCATATCCATTGATCATGGCAGTCCATGAGAACATTTCTTTCAGGCATTTCCTCAAACATTTGGCGTGCTTCCTTCATGCTGTCGCATTTTACATACATACCAACAAGGGCACTTCCAACAAAAACATTTGACTCAAACCCGCTCTTAATTACAATCGCATGCACCTGTTGGCCATGTCCAAGAGCTAGCATATCGCCACAAGAAATCATTTAGCAGAAAATTCTGATAACACCCAGCGAATCAAATAAACAGAGTTTTACAGAGCAATTTGCAATTCGTTTTGAGAAATCTGGAAACGCTAAATTAGGAAAGTGAACAGAATTTGATCAATGGTCAATGGACCCTCTAGTTTGATTTAGATTCGACTCCGTAAATCTGATTCTAGTGAAGAGATTCGACGCCATGATCTGGGCGTCTAATTGTTGGTCAACTTTAGATGTCATTCTAAAACACAGAAGAGAGTTCGCGTTCCCAGTTTAAATTATAAACATTAACATCATAATCGCGAACAGGGTTCCCATCAGATTCTGGAATGGATTAGATATAATTTTATATTCTGGAAATAGATTACAGATCGATTTATAGGGAACAAGATTCAATCGGATAGAAATAATAGATCTACAGGTCGATCTGCCGAGAACAAGATTTAGTTCAGGTTCTGGAAATAAAAGACTTACAGATCGATCTGCAACGATCTCTCGGGATCTGCAGAGATCTGAAATTTCTGGTTTTTTTTTTTATTTTTTTAATTGTTCTATGGATGGAACACGTTCAAACCCTTTACGACAACCAGATCTATAATATTCATTTAATACATAAATAAAAATGCTTGTGTTCAACATTACAACAGAATTAGAATTTATACAGATCTCAGAAATACAACGTAAGTTTTCTAGATCTGAGAATTATAATAAGATACAGGAAACTAAAGTAATTTTTTCTTTTTCTTTTTTTTAATACCATGGCAGAATATAAAAAAAATAAGAAAAAAAATCATAGATCTAAAAAATGATGTATCGACACAGAAAAATAAAATATGACATATTATAGTAAATAAGAACCTGTAGAAGTATTGTCCAGTCGAAGGTGAAATTCCTCGATTGTCACAGCTCCTGTCTCGCCGTTGTTCACCACGGTTATCGACGAACCCCTGTAAAAAAATATGAGTCCGGTGCCCTCAAGGCTCAACCGGCTCTGATACCAAATGTAGGGACCCCCCATTTTCGGGTCCCAAAAAAAATTCCAGTACGATTTTTGTTAGAAAAAATATAGAAGTCACAGATCTAGCTTTCTCTAATGTAGTACATGAACGTCAATACTCAAATTGATTTAGCAAAATAAATAAAATAAAAATCAAATATTTCAAACCTGTTTTCGACGGTTGGTCCAGCGAATCGATCGAGTCCTCGAAGTAGTTTCCGCACGCTTCAATCCAATCTCGTGACGAAGTACCGAGTGACCCCTTGGTTGACCTCCCTACAGTATCGGGGTTACTATTCTTCACCTCGAACCCCCGAGCTAATGGGGTCGTAAGAACACACACAAATAGCCTCCCGAAAGGATCTCCCAATCCTCGTTCCGGCTAATCCCAACTCCAAGGATCATCACATAATCCGAGATTATGATGACCATCCAGCATTAGGGAGCAAGAGAGATCCCTCTCTCCTTCTCCTCTCTCATTATATAGCAATTTCTTGTGTGCCATGTGTCTGTCCATGCACGTTTTTAAATTAATTTAATATTTTAATTAATTTTATTCTCAAGTACAAGTGTCTGTTTCTAACTCAAGGTGTACACATAACTCCCTAAATCAGTGCAAGTTAGGTGTAGTTGTCTTTAAGAGAGTCTCAGTTGTGCTTGTCTTCTCAAATCTAGTTGTTGTAGAAAGACCCATGTTTATTCTATTATTTCATTTTTCTTTTTCTTTTTCTTTTTCTATAATAAAAGAAATATTTTATTAAATGATTATTTATCTTATTCATAATATTTTTCTTTTTCTTTTTCTATGATAAAAGAAATATTTTATTAAATAATTATTTATCTCATTCATAATCTTTTCTTTTTCTTTTTATAGTAAAAAGAAAATATTTAAAGTAATTCTCCCTTCTATTAAAACAATATTTTCTTTTTGAAATAATTAATATATATATATATGTTTCCATTAATTTATAAAAGAATGGAGCATTTAACTTTTCTTATTTTCAAATTCATTTCTCAACCATAATAGCAGGAAGGACAGGCAGACGTCGGTCAAAAGCAAAGATTCGGGGCAATCACGAGGACTGTCATGATTGTTATCTCGTCCCTTAGTGGTCAGTGACATATGGGGACCCGAACCGACACAAATTTTACGGAAAGCAAAGATTCCGACAAACAAACAAACATAATTACAACTATGGGTTATGGCCCACCAAAGCTTTCAATCCCATGCATCATGGTCAGCATGATATCATGATAATAATAATAATAAAATATTGAATAATTTATTATTAAATTCTCTAAAACTTCCACATGTATTATTTAATTATGTATGTATGAGTAGTTTTCTTTTTCCATTCTTCTTTCGTCTAGGTACCTCTTCGGCGGGACCTTCCGACAGTATTTTCCTTTCTTCTTATGGGGAGTACTACATAGCGATCAGGAGTCGTTACCGCGATCTCTCAGCTACGCTCCTTGGAGACTAAGGGATGTTGAGGGATAAGGCTCTCCTTATTGCGCACCCCTCAACTCATTGTACACGACCAAATCATTATGGTCTCACCCGTAGGGCATACGCTTCCCCGGGTGAGATGAAACGACTTCACCCGTGCGTGGATTACTAGTTCAGGGTCGACAGTCGGTCGTCGTGCCCTTAAGTGTTCTTTCCATTCTTACGACCCCTATAATTCCCTTGTGGGTCAATCGGTAAATCGTCTTACTTGCCACTGCACACACACTCAAATGCATATTAGCGCTGCACTATGAAATATTTCATCATCCATCATAATATCTCAGTCCATCGAGCATATATTTCATTCGGTCATCCTAGCTTAATTAATCAAGCATATATAACATTCAGTCATTCTACCTCAATCAGTTGAGCATGTCTAGCATTTATTAAGTAAAGTAATAGTTTCTATAACTGTCGTTCAAGCGTTTTCAAAGTAAATTCAAATGGTTCGTGTTTTACTTAGCTGGTTCATTTCAAAACTAGTACCTCATTATTCTAAACAGTTAAGGTACCGAGGCGGGCATTACACCCTTCTTTTGCCTACTATTATTTAATAGTACTAGACTGCAAGATGGGTGGTTCGATCCTTCTTGTGTTCACCATTCTGGATACAGGTGAGTTGTCGGATATTGGTGTTCACAATTATCTACTAAAAAAAGGGGCAACCGATCCTTTTTGTCAGCAATCGGAAGTCGGGAAAAATATTGTTTACATGTTATATCACAGGCAATGTCCCGATCGTCGCCACATACTGCGGAAGTCGGTAGTGGGGAAATATTTTCCCAACCTTCGTAGATTAATTGTATTTCATTTATCTTTTAATTGAAGGGTCGACCGACCCTTCTTGTGCTTAGTATTTTTGCAGTCTTCACCATTCAGGATATAAATGAATTGACAGCCTATACTTCGTAGGTTGAATATTTCCACAATTCCCTCATAAATGAATGGGCGGCTGACCCTTCTTCTTCAGGACCTTGCATGCAATTAGGGTTTGCATGCAAATTCTAGGGTTTGCATGCAGCCCAGTCACCATGTGATGCCTCCAACACCTTACCCACCTTATTCTAGCACTCGGGAGCCACTTAATTCAGAGTTTTAGCTCTCCTAGTCAGGAAGGTGCCCACTTCTCACCTACTGCTAGAGAAGATCGCACTTCTTCATCTACCATTGCAGTTCCACTTCAATTACACTCAGTTAGCTCCGATTCTCCTTGATTTGAGGCTAGTTTCACTCCTGACTGGCTGTTTCACTCCGTTGGACCTCCAGATTGACTAGATGACTTGTTCTGACTTCAGTTAAGCCTCCCATGTGCTCTCCACTGAGTCCCCTTCCCTATATCAGTGCTACACACTTCAGTTACACATGACACACTCAGTTAGACTCAGCTTGACACCTGGATGATTGGTTCCTGTGCATTGATGACCACCACTGATTGATGATGATGACTCCTAGTTGGAGTCAAGCTACTCCATTCAGTGATTCGAATGACCTTCTTAGTCAATTCAAATTGCTCACTCATTGTCAGATTATTGTATTGTAATTATTCACCCTTATTGGGATATTGAGCACTGTGCATGTTTTACATAGTTTTACACCATATTTTCTATGTTCATCTGTTGTGATTGATTTACTTGTTCATTATATATGCTCTGACAAATTTTACAGGGTATCAGAGCCATGGCAGGGACAAGACTTCTTTTCTGCAGGTGTTCTACATGAAGATTGAGTGAATTGCTCACCAATATATTTTAGCAGCGGCATGCAAAATCTCATGTGCATGCAAGGCTGAAAACATAGTGTTTGTTTGTGTGTGATTTGCAGGTTTCTTACTTCCTCCATGTGCATTCGCTAATGCAAATATGGAGACTTCTTCTTCACAAAATATTCTTACTCCATTCAACTATGATGAATGGAAACCAACGATGATTGCTTTCTTGAAGAGACAATGTCTTTTGAATATGTGCATTGGTAATACAAGAGATTTTGATCCGATGAAGAGGAGAATGATTGGCTCAATGATTGTGACAGAGATTTTGGAGCAATGTGTCTTGCTATGTCTCCTTGTATGCGCTACCTCAGTAATACTACTGAAAATCCAAGTGATCTATGGGTCCAACTTGACAGAGAATTTGGAAAGCAGGAAGAAGAGGATCATGCTAGCGTTTTGGAGAACAAGCCCAGTGAGATCTCCTTATGTGTTTTTTCCGATCATGTCTTGGCCTCAACAATTGTTCAAGATGAAGAAGAAACTGTAGATTCAAAACTCACGCTCTCAATGTCTTCTATTTCAAATTCTGAGCAAGATAAACCAGCTCATACTCTAGATTCCAAAGAGGTTCTTGAATCCTCTCCTTCACATGAGTTTGCTGGCATGCAGAATAATGATCTACTTGAAGTTTTGGAGGTAAAATCTGATTTTGGAGGTGAAGCATTCGCCCTCCTTGATTGCATGCCTCCTATAGACTTATGTTCTATCATTTGCAGAGTTTCTCAGATTTTTAATGAAGATGAAGAGCACTACCATTCGCTTGAGTTCAATTCTCATGCACTTTTTGCTGATTTTGGTTTTGATCTCACCCTTGTTGGTTCAAAGGAGATCTCAAGAAACCATTCATCTATTTTTGGAGTTGATTTAACTTCTATTGATAAGAATTTCAAGTTTCAAGATCTATTTTATCCGATTGGAACTATTCCTGCCTCACTTGGTTCGAATCACAGGTTCCGGGATCATCCTTATATTTTCAGATTTGTTCTCACCATTTTCGGTATGAAGAGCAAGTTCTTAAAGTCTCCACATTCGATTGCATCCACTGATGGAGAATTCAAGCACATGTTTTTGGAGCATGATCCATTTACTCCCAAGAGTAAGATACCTCTAGACATATCTACTTGATTTTGGAGCAGTTAAATCTTTTGGTGTACTACAGTCTATTTTGAGGGGGAGTATTTTTCCCATGAGGTTTTCCCCATTTCCTCGGTTTATTGACTATTATTAGTTTGGATTATTATTGCATTGGGGTGACCTTTGGTCTCAGTTACCAGGGCCCTATCATTTTTTTTTTTTGCACATCATAGTCAAGCTTGAGGGGGGGTGTTCGGATATCCACATCATCATTTTCAGGACCTTGCATGCAATTAGGGTTTGCATGCATCCCAGTCACCATGTGATGCCTCCAGCACCTTACCCACCTTATTCTAGCACCCGGGAGCCACTTACTTTGGAGTTTTAGCCCTCCTAGTCAGGAAGGCGCCCGCTTCTCACCTACTGCCAGAGAAGGGCGCACTTCTTCACCTACCACTGCAGTTCCACTTCAGTTACACTCAGTTAGCTCTGATTCTCCTTGATTTGAGGCTAGTTTCACTCCCGACTGACTGTTTCACTCCGTTGGACCTCCATATTGACTAGATGACTTGTTCTAACTTCAGTTAAGCCTCCCATGCGCTCTCCACTGAGTCTCCTTCCCTATATCAGTGCTACACACTTCAGTTACACATGACACACTCAGTTAGACTCAGCTTGACACCTGGATGACTGGTTCTTGTGCATTGATGACCACCACTGATTCATGATGAGGACTCCTAGTTGGAGTCAAGCTACTCCATTCAGTGATTCGAATGACCTTCTTAGTCAATTTGAATTGCTCACTCATTGTCAGATTATTGTATTGTAATTATTCATCCTTATTGGGATATTGAGCACTGTGCATGTTTTACACAGTTTTACACCATATTTTCTATGTTCATCTATTGTGATTGATTTACTTATTCATTAGATCTGCTCGGACTAATTTTACAGGGAAATGTTTTCCCAACCTTCGTAGATTAATTGTATTTCATTTATCTTTTAATTGAAGGGTCGACCAACCCTTCTTGTGCTTAGTATTTTTGCAGTCTTCACCATTCAGGATATAAATGAATTGATAGCCTATACTTCGTAGGTTGAATATTTCGACAATTCCCTCATAAATGAAGGGGCGGCCGACCCTTCTTCTTCCCAATATTATTTTCATACTAGTTTCAGATTGCCAGAAGGGTCGGCTGACCCTTCTTGTGATTTATAGTTTTTCATTCTTGACCATTATGGTTATACATGAATTAATCTCTATTTTGGAAAGGAAATATCTCACACGTGTGAGCCTCAAAGAGAGAACTGACACCAAAGGAAGTGATGACATGGCATGTATGATGACATGGTATCTATGATGACATGGAATGTGTCATGAGGATGGAAAGACACAAGATGGTGTTCTAGTGCTACCGTGCTATCATTTAGTCAGTGTTGCAATCTGACATCATTCTCAAAAAGTATGACAAGTTTGTGAAACTTTGGAAATTGAGAAAGTATGGAAAACGTAGTCAAAACTGCTATGATAGAATGCCCACCATAATTCACGGTTTCAGAAAAATGCATGCACCATCATATTATTCTATAGCTTGTTGAAGTGGCTATCTAGTTATACATGATTGCGGATTGAGGGAAGAGTTTAAATAATGGATCTGCGACATGCGTTTCCGCAATCCACAAATCGCATTCCTCAGATTAGATTGCAGCTGTCGACTTGTCTTAATCTTACCGCCCAGATTTAACCCAACGGAATTAATAAATATGTTGATTTTGTTTCTGTTTCCTTTTATTATATTTCATCTTCGAAAATTACCTACTGTGTGGATTTTACTACAAGTTTTTTTTCAGGGGTCGTTTTCGCCATTTTTTCTAGCTTTAATGAAGGGTCGACCTACCTTTCTTGTGCTTAGTATTTTTGCAATCTTCACAATTCAGGATTCACATGGATTCATATCCTATACTTCGTAGATTGAATATTTGCACAATTCCCTCATAAATGAGTTGGGAGGAATTATTCCTCGAGAATGGGGCAGCTCCCCAGTTACAGACGGAGCAAAGAGAATGGGGAAGCTCCCCAGTTATAGACGGAGCAGAGAGAATGGGGAATCTCCCCAGTAGACATGGAGCAGAGAGAATTGGGCTGCTTTGAATGTGTAGAGGGTCGAGGCACCAGAGTTGCAGCCAGCTAGCTGGTGAAGGAACCTGTTAGTAGTGCAAGAGCGGCACAACATAATGGCCAAGATTAATTACTAAGAAGTACAGGGTATAGGGTATAGTATAACAAGCATTAAAATTTCTGAAAGGAAATGTAAATTCATGGATGTCAAATAGAACAATTTAGGTATATCCATAATGGAGAACACAAGAAGGATCGACCGACCCTACTTGCAGTGTCGAAATATTATGAAAAGAATATTGGTAATCAGAAGGGCCGACCGACCCTTCTTCCAGTGTCAAACTAATCTGAAAATAATACGGGGAATAGGAAGGGTCGGTCGACCCTTCAATTACAAGGAAATTGTAAAAATAGAACACCTTGGAAGTTATATCATATAAAAATGGTTTTTCCCGACTTTCGTTTTACGGCAAGAAGGATCTATCGCCCCTTCTTTCCATAGTAAATTATCAAAACCTTTATCCATCAATTCAGCTATAGACATAATGGATAGTACAAGAAGGATTGACTGACCCTTCATTTAGGAGGGAATTGTAACAATGATATCCTAGGGTGACTAGTGGAACGATGATACTGTGACACGTGGCATATTTGATTTGGCACATTGAGTATAGCGAGGTTACTAATACGGGTTTAACCACAACACAAGCAACAAATGAAAATTCACTCATAGCAAGATTACCCTCTGGAAATTGAATAGCAACACTTTTTCTATGGAATATGACGACTAACAAATTGCCCATATTGGTCTTTGTGTTTAAGAAGAGCGTTAAAGATCCCATAATGATTAAAAATAATGAATTTCTAGGAAATTGTTTATAACCTTTCGGTCTGAGAAATGCAATTATTACATCTATAACGAAATAACATATAGCATGCGCCAACAAAATTTGGATTATTTGTTTTGGGAGGAAATTATTGATCATATATATAGGCAGCACAACATCGTTGCAGATAAGCTTTCAAAAGATGCAATGAAAAAAGAAGTTGGTTATTTGTTTTGGGAGGAAATTATTGATCACTTATGTTTTGATAAGGGATCAATAAAGTTCTTTGACTAAGCCATATTTTGGACTGCTTTTTGACCTAGAAGGGCTAAGTTTCTAAATAGCTGAAAGTTTTTTTATTTTTCTGGCAGAAGGATGAAATTCTCAAACTGTTTTTGAGAAATTATTGTAATTTTCCAGGAAGTCTTTTTGACAATATCTGGTTTACTTCAGCTCTCTGGTGAGTCAAGTAACCTCATGTAACATACATGTACTATTTGTTCAATCTGTGGAATGAAATTATGTGTAAATAAATGTAAGCCATGAATATGCTATTTTAAGCCTGTTAGAAGGTTAATATATATTCATGAATGAGGTTTCTTTCAATTGCATAAGCTATCTGCTGTATTAATTTTGTATGTGAATGATGAATGGCTAAACTCCATTTATGTAATACATGTATGCTTATGCTATCACAACCTCATTGATAAATGGATGCCTCCTGTATGTTCTTAGAATGATAGGCATAAGCCTAGTTATGAAGCTGTTAATTAGATGCTTAATAACTTAACTTAGCAAATTAACTTAATATGATAATAAATCAAGCACACAGATTTATATGTTTTATGATTTAACAATACAATTTAAACAAAGTTACATTTTTGGAAACCAAACTCGACACTTTACAAGAATTATAATCACAGTGAAATTGGACATACTAGTACAAACAAACATTCAAGTGTATTATTTAACAAAATACTTTCATTTTTATTTTATTCACAATTGGCCTCACATCGCTCACGCCATCCAGGTGCAGCAAGTAAGGCCATAATCCATCTAACAAAAATGTGTCATCGACATCGTCGGAATTATAAGTTTTTGTTATAATACAGTTTCCTTCATCGTTAGAAACATGTTTTTCTCTGAAGTCATCGACAATCACAGTATTTGTCCGATCCCAACCATGGTTCAAAGTGTCCCAAACTATACTTAAAGGCTTGTGATATACATTAGGATTTCCAACACCCTTAAAACCCTCTCTGGGTACGGAAGAACAATTTTCCTATGTTAAAATTAATCTAAATTGTTTCCTTTTCAATCCTGTTATTTGTAATAATCTAGGCAAAAACTCGTCAACGTTTTTTCGTTGAGCAGATGTCCATACCGCAACCTCAAAAATACGAAAGCATTTTTCAAAAAATTCCCCTATGCCCGGGCATATAAAATAATACTTTGTTGATGTTTCGATGTCCAGTGGTCGTCGCAATCCGAGTTTCTGTTTTCTATGTATTGCGTGTAACAAAATGCCATTGAAATAAAAAAATTATCAATGGTTTTCTAGTACTATCTGCAAACAAAAAACACACACACACAAACCAGTCAATAAAATATTATGGTTCAATGTTTCTAAGTATATTGCTTTCATGTTCAATAATTTTTTAAACACATTACCAGATACATGGTACGATGTCCATAAATAAGATGAGAACTGTGCAATAAAACTTACATCAATTAAATGTAGGAGTAACTATAAAAAATATACAAATCACTAAATGAATTTGTTTTGTACAATATGACGGTCATCTCAAATTCAATGTGTTTAACCAATGCCCCATTTTTGAACGAGGCCCGAGATAATTCAACAGAGCACACAACATTGTTTTTATAGTTATATATCTCTCTTGTGAACCGTCAAATTTCCAACTAGTTGGCATTTTCAAGCAGTTTTCCTTGCTATTATCTGCTGATTGATATTTCCCTTCATCTATAAATAACATGTCCGTTTGTTTATATATATCTCCATATTGGATAAGTACATCCTTGAAGGAATTTTTGTATATTATGTTCGGTACTTCACCAACATTATAGTATGCAGACATTGAGTGATTATAAATAGTACTAGGTTCGCATTGCTCTCGACCCCAAATAAATACAAATTTTTCATTTTTCAACCATTCAAATACATCCAGGAAATTTTTAATTTCCATGTTGTTGAGCCAGGAAAACCACAGAGCAACGTTGAAATGCTCTCTGGCAACACTGATAATTTTGCGGCTGAACATGCGTGTATAATAACGATAGCATTTATGGACAAAATGAGGTTGTTTGGAAGAATCTTCAATGTTGGATAACATCTAAACTCCAAAGAGCAATCCCTCTACTCCCAGGACCAATAGTTTATTTTGCGGTGATAATATCCTCACTGCATACAAGAACAGTGACTATATATATAACAACAACAAAAACACTTTGTTCATGAAGTTAATGATCACAACAGATTCAATTGACTTAATAAAAGCATCACATTGAACTAATAATATGTTACATTCAGACGAAAATAGCAACGTCTCTGGAAAAAACAGAAAACACATTGAATGGTTTAAAATAGGCAATAATAGATTACATCTAGAAAATTTAGGCAATGACAGGTTACATTTGATAGTTTATGATATCAGCTGATTCTTGCATTTTACTCAAATGTTTCCAAATTCCATGTACCAATTCAGTATCTGTCTGAAGGGACGATCCAATAAAGGGCTTACACGAAATACAGTTTTGAAATGGAACTGCTTTCTCAACATCACCCTCAAAAACAATCATTGATGTATTAATTTCTGAAGTTTGCATTGGGAACTCCTTCCACACACTTTCCATATTTTTTTGTGTATTTCCTTCTTGATCGGAGGTACATCTATCTCGAAACCAAATAAATAAATAAATTTTCTCATATGATTTATCTTTACGACATGCCAACAAAAATTTTGTAAGTAGTACCTTCCCCTCATTGACACCACATTTAGATGACCAAATCCCAACATTGAATTTGGAAAAAAGCAAATCCAAAAATCGAATGGCATTTGTTTGTGACTCATATGAATTTTTTCTATATTTAAATTCACCATTTATTAGAGTAGTCTCTTCCCCCTTTTTTACTCTTTCCCCTTTCTTATCTCTTTTGGAGTCATTTTCTGTGACTTTTTTGCGATATAGAAAACCTTCCATTTCTAATATCAATAACATTTTTGTATGGGGAGCTGCACATAAATATTGTTTGTCATTATATGTAATTCGGAATAAATTTGTTTTATCAATTTAAGTAGAAAATATTGTCTTTTACCTGTCAATGGCAGGCCAACATTTGGCTAGTGAGTAACATCGCTGGAGACAACGCATTTTGACACCAAGGCGCCCTCTTCTTGTGTTGCATTGTTCAAGCTCTCGCCTTGTTCATTTTAATTGTCCAAGCTCTTGCCTTGTTCATTTTAATTATCCAAGCTCCCACCTGGTCCCTTATTCTCCAATGTGACTTGCTGGCCAATCTCCAGGGACATAGTCGATGCCTGCTCTAGTTGTGCATGATCCACATGTTGACCTGGAAATGTGCAGGTATACATTTTATATAATTTTTTGCAGGTCACTATCCCCTTTCATAATTTACTTAATTTAACCACAATCTATGAAAAATAATTTTCTACCTTCTTGTCCTGTTTTGTAATTCTTTGTAGATTGTTTATCACCTTCAATTTCGTCATCGGATATTATAATTCGATTGGAGGATACCTGGGTATGCTCTTTATTTGAAGTTGTATTAGAATAGGAATTTAAAGAAGTTATTGAACATAACTGACCGATAAAGGTAAAATAAAATCAAAGACATCTGAAAATGTTAACAGAAATACCTTGTTTGAGAAAAAAGTAAAATAAAATCAAAGACATCTAAAAATGTTAATAGAAATACCTTGTTTTATACCCAATTCATGATAGAAGTTGTTCATGAACAGTTCTTGTTGTATTGTCTCCACAATAGAAATAACTATTCTATCTAGAGACCTAGTCAACGAACGAAGAAGCCTACCTCCTGCGTACAGTGAAAGAACTGTGCCTTCAAAAGAGACCTGTCTGAAAACTATGTGATCCCAGAATTCCTGTATCCTTTCTTTTGGAAACACATGGCTCCTCGCACTATCGCTGTTAACATTGGGCTGAGGTAAATGAAGCATCGGTAGGCCCTCGTCTTTCCAATCCATATCAATTTCAGAGGTAGATAAAATATCCTCATCATTTCCAATGCGCCAACATTGTATAATAGAGAATCCTATAAACAGGTCCTCGGAGAATTCTCTATATACTCCCATTGTAGGATTCGTTGTAACATGTTTTTTTTTTATTTTTTGCTCCAACTTGTGAAAGCTTTAGAAATCATACAAGAGTTCTCCATATTAGCTAGAAAAATACAAGTACATTCCTCTTGATTTGTTTCTAAGTAGTACAAAAACGCCAACATGTCTTCTTCTGTCCATGTAATAGCACAATTACACATATCCACAGCAACACATTCCAAGTTGACTGTCAAACCAAAAAATGGAATTGTTCTGAGTGTGGTGACCAAAGAATCAGGGTAACAACATTGAAAAACAAACTGTGAACTATTTTCGACGTCTTCAATGGACATCCTCTCTTTATTGATATATAAATTCAATATTTTCTGAGCATCAATTGGTATTTTGGTACCAATATCCACTTCAAATTCGTTCTTTCTCTTTTTACTCGGAGATTTTGGTTTCTTTCCCGAGCATAAAATACTGCACAGTTGCTTGAGATGGTTTGGTGCAATTTTATATATTTCAATGACGTTTTGGTCAGTGACATTCTGCGATCGTTCAGTTTGAACATCATTAACTTTGTAATATTCAACGATCGAATTCCTAGTTGACCTCTCGTCCTTTATTCGTTTTCAATATTGACTTAAAGTTTCTGCGTAAAACTTTTTATTGACTGATGTGCTCAACCAAACCAATCTGTTGATTATATTGTCTGCCACATCGGTCAATTCATCTTCATCAAGATACGCAATGGTCTGAAAAAATTAGAGCCATAACTCTTTATTTTATTTAGAGAAAAATCATCCTCAGCGATGCTCTTTGGCGAGCAATCCAAGGCGCCACTTTTGTAAAGCTCGAATACAGACTGCCATTTTCTCCACAGTCGTTCTAATGTCAAAACAAGAGTTAGCTTGTCTTTAAGGCTCTCCCTTTGGTTAAGAAGAAAGATATCTATACATTGAGTTTGGAAAGACTGCAAACATATAAAATTGAATATTCCAGTTAATTTCCTAATTTCATAACACATGCAGCAATCTAAAGAATTTGATTGATAAGAAGAAAAATTCTATACCTGCCAAGCATCACTGGAAGCGTTTCCCTTTCCCGGGCGGGATGGACAACAGCACAAAAACCATCTCTCCCTTGCTTTTTCAACTGAAGAAATGAATGTAGTGTTTGCAAATTCCTTGTTTGACAAATTTTGTTGTTTGCATAATTTGCCGATGATGTCCTAAGGAACGTCTCTATGTAGAAGACGAGATGTTCAATGCTGATACCTTTGATGGAGCTGTTTATATTGATCATTTGCAATGATTATTTTCTGCACAGAAATAATATGCTGCCCATCCAATATATAAAAATTTATGGATGGTAGATCAATTTCTTTTTCATTTTCAGGAAGAAAGGGAAATCTAGTCTCCTTATTGAAAGGCAATAGAATAGCATCTCTCAATGTTATTGTAAATGTATGGACAAGTGATACCACCATATTTTGCATCACCTCCTCATCAACCTTTCAATATTGTAAGTGTGGAGGCGCAACAACACATCTTGTTACGTCAATGGAAAAAAATTTCTCATCAAACAAAAAGTGTTTGATCTGATATTTTTGAACTTCTTTCGAAGTTTCGAAGATCTTAGTCGCTTTCCGCAACATCACTTTAGAAGGACTTCCTTTGAGTTGTTTCAAGGTAGATTTCCCCACATCTTTTACAATATATTGGAGAAATGCTCTTTTGTTGTACGTTAGAATCTTTTCATGGCATACCGTTATCGGCCCCTTATTAATATTCATATAATGTAATACAAAGGAAGTTTTCCCAGCCAACATTTTTTTCCTCCATATCGACAAAATTCCTTTCTTCAAGGATGTCGCGGTATCAATTTCGGAACGATTAGAAACAACATAGGAGGGAAAAACCCACCCTTGCTTTTCACAAGAAATTGGATCTAAATTGGGACCATTTTTCATTAGATCTGGTCGATAATCAGAAACCATAAGATCACACTGTATAAGGCCATACTTTTCACCAATGATCGCTTCAGCTTGAACTCGCAATTTTTTATCAAAATCAACGGGTTCCACATATGTCAATATCCCAGCTCTAATCGTGTTTCCCTCGAAATCAAAGTAGAATAGATATATATCCGGGTACAAATTATCTGGTTCTTCCATCTCAAGATACCATCCATTTGTGAATGGCGGAAGGTAGTGATCTTTTGTCAATTCAAAGCAAGGGATTTCTTGGTAGTTACCGAGGCTCAACAAATTAGCCATGCTTTATCTGCAAAACAGTCAATATTAAGTAGTCAATATAAGAATGCATACAATGTCTATAATTATAAATTAGTGTTTTAATATTAGATGTATACTTGGGTGAAAACATGAAGTTGGGAAACAATTTTCGCTTGTTTTTGACAAAAAAAACTGCTAATTTTTATGTTTTTCAACTTCGACCTATTCAAACCCATATATCCCTTAGGAATTTCAACTTGAAGTAAACACAAAGGTTTTACAGAATTGAATTAGCTTTCTACTCGTATTTTTTTTTTTTTTTTTTTATGGACATATCGTGGGACAAATTTGTTATCAACCAACAGCATATACTTGAAAAGTTTAGGTATGGATAATGAGTGACCCGTGTTGACCACGGTTTTTTGATATATGGTTATTCATTTTAGGGAAACAAATTGTAGGCTCATATTCTACACACGCTAAACTTGATCCTGGACTATATTTTGAGTTTTTTAAGACTTGGTAACTATTTTTTATTATTTATCGAAACAGCATATGTTCAAAATATGGTACATTATCGACACATTTTTTGGCTTCTCATTTTGTTTCAAATGTGACTCTTATCAAACAAAATAAAACCAACCCATTGAAGAGGACAGTTCAAGGAACATCCCTGTATTTTTTTAAATTTTTTTGGCTTCGACATTGTGATGATATTGAATTTTCATTATGACTGATTTTTAAGTCACTAAATTTTTTAATGATAAAGTTTAGTAAAAAAATAGAAAAAAATAGTAATCCTAAACAAAATTCGAAAAATTTTATATTATGAGAAAGTAGAGTGAATGACGAATCTACTGGTATAAACTCCGACATGTAATTCTCATGTTTTGCAGTGGTCCAACCTTGTTAAAGTGACACATTTCTGCATTCTGTAGAAATTCTGCTGGAACTGTTGACCAAAAACTCTCAGCCCAAAAAATGTCTTGGGCAAGAGCTTTAAAATGTATCGGGCGAGAGTTGTTCCCGCTCTAAAATTAACCCAGAGTTAACGAAAACTCTCGGCTGAAAGTTGATTTAAACTCTCGTCGCAGAGGTTATAACATTTCTCACCCAAGAGTTTTGTAACATAATCCCCCGAGAAGCTTTTAGGCCCCGACACATTAAATATTAAATTTCCTTGATTTGTGGGAGGGATTCCACATTTTTTGGACGGGATGCCCATGATTCTCGGACGAGAATGTTATATATAATCTCTCGGCCGAGATAGTCTTCCAAATTATTTCATCCAAGGGTTTGTTTTCAGCTGAGGTTTTTTCAGTTGAGGGTTTTTTTTAGCAGATTTTTTTCAGGTGAGCATTCTTTTCAGCAGAGAGTCTATTCATTCAATTTCAATTATGCCTAATGCTGCACTTGCTCTCTTCTTGGTTGTTGACCCTTGAATTCATCTTATATATTTACAAAATGGTAAATTTCACTTGAAAAGGGTTACAAATCACCACTTCTATCAAGCAAGGTTTGGAGATTAAACTCATTGGTATTTAAAGTAAAATTTTAGTGCTTTTAATGAAGACTATTTTTAGTTTGATAAGCAAAATCTTTTAGTACATTTCCATTGAGAAAGTTTTCATCACATTATTCTTTATTTTTTAGAATTAGTACTTGTGCGAATTGTATTGGTTGTTGCATGGTAAAATATTCCCTAAAAGAGGCCTCATTTGTTTGTATTCACTAAGTTTTCACTACTTTTTCTCTTGAATCACCCATAATGAGCATTTTGATTACATTCAGAATTGTTTTAAGATTTGTAGTATCACATGTCTTTGATGAATATTTGAGATCTAAAGAATTGAGACTGAAGCACATAACAAGTCTTGCACTATTTTGAAATTGTTGTTTTATATGATCATGGTTTTCTTGATATAAAGGTAAGGTTAGATCAATCAATGCTTTGTATTCATTTTTCATGCACAAGAACTATTTCATGTTGAAGAGGTTTTTGGATACTATTTGGCCATAACAATAACTATTTCATTTTGAATGAATAACACTTATTGGGTCAATGTACTGTTCTTTTTTTTTCAGCATATAACTCTCAATTCTCATATGTTTTCATGCATTGGATTTTAGGTCTTTATTTATTTCAACATGGGAAACAGAAAGAAATGTCAAAGAAAATATGATCACACTAGAGTTGATGAAGAGGCAAGGAAAGAGATATCTCGTGTTTCTATGAAAAATTTAAGAGCAAAAAGAGAAATGGAAATAAATGTGGAGGCACATGGCAATGACGAAGAAATGCAAAATGTGAATGCACATGGCGGTGACGAAGAAAAGAAAAATGTGAATGCACATGGCGGTGATGAAGGAATCCAAATAGTCGAGGAGCACATTGATGAAAGAAATGAGGAACATGGAGGTGATGAGGAAATGACAAATGTGGAGCAAACTATGGGTAGCGTTGATATTGAGACCATGAGTGGTGAGTAAATATTTTTTTATATGTTTATAATTTACTTTATAATACTTGAGTATATATATATATATATGATTTGAAAGTGAACAAAATCTTATAAATTTATATTTATTTTTATGCAGGGTTGACATCCAACATACAACATCCTACCACAGTTAGCAATTTACAGAGATTAACTGAAAGCTGCAACAATACCTTCATTGATGATATTTTTTTGGAGAATTCGGATCCAAGTAAAATTGAAGAAATGGGACCGTAGATGCTTGATCGTACAGCTCGTTATAGAGTAGATAAGATAGTTAAAAAATATTTTGAACGTATTTCTGTCATACAACAAGCTCAATTGTTGCATAAATTGTTAAAGCGAAAATGTCTAAGAGATGCAATTACATTATTGGGCATTCAAAGTGCCAAAGAGGCTAAGTCAAATCAGATTGTATCACAAAATATGACCTCGGTCCTTGCATCACTTGCAAAAAAACGATCTCACAATTTCACGGTTGCTCGTAAAGCAATTCTAACAAGGGTTGTGGAAAAAAACACTACAACCAGTCGTTTGTTGTCTACGACTGCAAGAACATTAAAAGCATCAAGAAAAAGTTTATGGAAGCATAAAATTTTTTGGGTTCAGTTAGATGAGGATGATGAAGTTGCATGTTGGGGTGTTATCTGTAGGCAACCTTATCAAGATAGACTTCTGGATAATGTGAGGGACATGGTGAAAGAGTTTTGGGATGTAAACTCACGTGTCTTACCAAATGAAAAGGATGTTGTTCAATGTCATATATCGAAAGGAAACTATGAAACTCATGCCAAACACATAACATCGATCACTCAAGCGGAAATGTTCAAAACTTTCATGGAGAGTAATGTTGATGTGAAGATTGCCCTTAGCACATTTGTGAAGCTTAAACCATGGTATGTCAGGCCCATCGTTGTTCGCAACACATGTTGTTGTCGATACCATGTAGAATTTGAATTATATTATGAGACATTTCTAACTTTTGGCATGCAGTGTTGGCCAATAACCCCCCTCCTTCGAGTGTTCATGAATTTGTATCTAAAATATTATGTGCTCGAGAGAATCATCGAGTATTCTATAAGAAACAATGCATCAGAGGTAAAAAATGTGAGGAATGTTCTGATTTGGCCCTTTTTAATGCTAACTACCCCATTGATGCAAATGATCCTCAATTGTCAAATCGCATTGTCAAATGCAAGAGATGTTAAATTTTGAGAATTAATTCATAATATTCTTGGATCTTTACTGAGAGAATAACATATACAGTATATCAATGCATAACAATCACAATAAGCATGACTAGCATCACAAGAATCAAAAGCATGAGAGACAAGAGACACAGAGTTTCCGTGGGGAAAACCCTAAGATGAAAAACCCCACAACTTCCTCAGAGATAGCGAGAGCAATGGCTCAACCAAAGTACAACCAAAATACACTTGAGATAGTCTCCTAGAGCAGATGATCCTCCTCCTCACTAGTGCGCCACTTTCTGAGAGAGAGAAGTGTGTCTTTCCGAATGATGCAAGTAGAGATCTCCCGATCTCTATTTATACTTAACCTGTTTGCCCAGTTACATTATGGGGCCGAATTGTCTATCTAGATACATCCACAATATAATATATATTTCAGGGCCGACCCCACACATGGTGGTCGAATAACCCATCGGCAAGTACACACACTTGCTACACTTGTTAATCCACATGACGACACTTCCTTATAGAGGAATAACACATCTCTTATAAGGGTACAATAAATATATATGAAATACATAGATGAAATACATTCCGAAGTTACATATACATCAACACTCCCTCTTAACTAGGAAGGTATTTCTCGACACAGATCTGCTAGACAAGTCTTCTTCTCGGGATCATCGTCATCGATGCATCGTAATCATCATCGTCACTACTGCTGCTATCTCAACCAATCTCTGACTCTACTCGTCATAGGAAGTTCTACAGAGCCAGTCCTTTTTCATACTGGATGTAGGCCCACCAACTGCAGGTCTTCGTCATCACTGGCCATACTGTGGAATCCTCAATACTTATTACGTGCGTCACAAAACCTCGAAAGAGCATCCCAGGCTGTTACGAGCACACGACTCTACCTATACGATCTCCCAGGGCCATATTATATGTGACCTCACCACAAAACCTCGCAAGAGCATCCCAGGATGTTACGATCACACAGCTCTACCTATAGGATCTCCCAGGGACAGATTATATGTGGTCACCACAAAACCTCGCAAGAGAATCCTAGGTTGTTACGAGCACACAGCTCTACCTATAGGATCTCCCAGGGACAGATTATATGTGGTCATGGAAAAACCTTGCAAAAGCATCCCAGGACTTATTACGGGCATACAACCCAACCTATCAGATCTCCCAGGGACATATTATATGCCATAGGACAAAACCTCGAAAGAGCATCTGCCAGATATCCTAGGGCCAGATTATATGCCATAGGCAAAACCTCGAAAGACTATCTGCAGATCTCCCAGGGCCAAATTATATGTCCTCCTAGAGCAAAACCTCGAAAGAGCATTTTCCAGATATCCCAGGGCCAAATTATATGCCATAAGCAAAACCGCGAAAGACTATCTGCAAATCTCCCAGGGCCAAATTATATGCTCATCTGCACAACCTGATCCACAGCCATAGAGTATCAACCTGATACTCACCATACATCATCTTGATGTACACATGATCATCCTGATCATCATCACTGTAACATCCTGCTGCATGTCATCTGGAGCAACATCCTGAAGCTCGTCATCCATGATCATCCTGATCATACAATGCATCTACCTGATGCATACCAAGTATCTATCTGATACATATCATCATACATGATCCACCTGATCATACAATGTATCCACCTGATACAAATACAAATACATGATACATATCACCATACATGATCCACTTGATCATACAATGTATCCACCTGATACATATACATATACATGGTCCAAGCATCCAACATGATGCATATACAAAATACATACAAATGATCCTACTGATCATATCCAACATCCAACATGATTCGTACATACATATAAATGATCCAACTAATCATATCCAGCATCCAACATGATGCGTACATACATATACATATAAATGATCCAACTGATCATATCCAACATCCAACATGATGCGTACATACATATAAATGATCCAACTGATCATACAAAGCAGAAACCAGAACATCATCCTGATGCTCATCATCCAGCGCTTACATCCACAGCCATGTGAAGGATCCTCCTTCTAACATGCTTGGAATGGCTTCAGCAAATGTGTCCATCACTTCTTCCTCGAAGTGTCATCAATCTGAAGAACGCTAAGCCTCTCCCTGAAGTACTCGAACTTCACCCTGGCTAGTGGCTTCGTCGGCACATCTGCAATCTGCTCGTCCGTCGCAACGTACAGGAGCTTCATAGCTCCTCTCTGCACCATATCCCTGATATAGTGATATTTGATCTCTATGTGTTTCGACCTGTCATGAAACACTAGGTTCTCGGACAGCTTCACACAACTCTGGTTATCACAGAAGATACCAGTAGCATCCAACGGGAGATCAAATAACTCAGACAGTAGCTTCCGTAGCCATACTGCCTCACAACTAGCTGAACAGGCTGCAACATACTCTTCCTCAGCTGTACTCAGTGCTACGTAGGACTACTTCCTGCTAAACCAAGAGATTGCACCTGATCCCATACTGAAGTAGCACCCAGATGTGCTCTTCCTATCTGTAGCACTGCCGGCCCAATCTGAATCAACATAACCCTGCAGGTTAAACTTTTGATTCACTTCATACTTGAGCCCATAATCCACTGTACCATTCAGGTACCTCAGAACATGCTTTATAGCAACCAGGTGAACACTCCTCGGATCCGTCAGGTACTGGCTCAATGTGTTCACCACAAAGCAAATATATGGTCTCGTGTTCGTCAGGTACATCAAGGACCCAATCATCTGACGATACATAGAGAGATCAACTGGCCCAGATGAAGCATCACATAGAAGCTTCAGATTCGATGCCATAGGTGTGGCCATGGCCTTGCAATCCATCATCTCGAATCTCTTCAAGATATCTATTGTGTACTTTCCTTGACCAAGGAAGATACCACCTGCACTCTGCCACACCTCCATACCTAGGAAATAATGCATCATTCCCAAACCTTGCATATCGAACTCAGTAGCAAGCTTCCTCTTAGTATCTGCAATCAATCTGTCATCTCCTGTTACAAATAAGTCATCCACATACAGGAGTAGAATCACAGGATTCCCTTCGTCAACCTTGTAGTAAAAGTTGGAATCCGCTTTACTCTTGGTAAAGCCCAAACTAGATAGGAAACTATCCATCCTACCATACCAGGTTTTGGGAGCTTGTTTCAAGACATACAAGGATTTCTTCAATCTGCACACATATGACTCCCTGTCATGTATTTCAAAACCGAGTGGATGCTCCACATATACTTCCTCTTCAACTACACCATTCAAGAAAGCAGTCTTGACATCCATCTGGTGTATTTTCCATTTCATTGCTGCAGCCATGGCAAGTACTGTTCTGATGGAAGTATACCTGGCTACAGGTGCAAAAGTTTCTTCATAATCTATTCCCTCTTTCTGAGAGAAGCCACGAGCTACGAACCTTGCCTTGTATTTCTCTATACTGCCATCTGCAGCATGCTTGATTTTGTAGATCCATTTGGAAGTCACAATAGACTTCTCTTTAGGTCTTGGGACAACATCCCAAAATCATTCTTCATTATTGATTGGTATTCCTCAACCATGGCATCCTTCCATTCTTTCTTTTCCGCTGCTTCTTCATAACTGGAAGGCTCTTTGTTCATAATGTCACATAGTAAAGCAACATAGCTGGTATGTGATCTGGTTCTCTTCTTTTCTCTGTGTTCTTCTTCTGGAATGCCAAATCTTTCTGCATCTTGAATGAGCTCTCTAGCCCATGCAGGTTTCCTCTTGTGAGAGTTATCCTCACGGGGTGGATCTACAGGTTCTTGCGGATCTTCAAACTCACGAACAACTTCTGGAACTGCTTCAGTCATGGTAGTGTCTTGAAATCTAGTTTCCTTAGGTTTTTCATAAACTTCGATAGGTTCCTTCCTTGATTTCATGAATGTTGAGTTTTCATCAAATGTTACATCCCTGCTGACATCAATCTTCTTGAACCCTGGAAAGTATATTCTGTAAGCGTTCGAGCTTTCACTGTAACCCACAAAGATTCCCTTCTTTCCTGAAGGATCTAGTTTAGTCCTCTTTTCCATTGGGACATGAGTGTATACTGGACAACCAAATATTCTGAGATGGCTCACTTCAGGTTTCTTACCAAAAAAGACCTCTTCTGGTGTCTTGTTGTCCAATATCTTGTGGGGTGTTCTGTTTTGCACAAATACAACTGTTCTAGCTGCTTCTGCCCATAGATGCATAGGTAGATCCTGGTCATGCAGCATTGCCCTTACTGCTTCCATGATAGTTTTGGTCTTCCTTTCTGCAACTCCATTCTATTGAGGATTATAAGGAGCAGTCAACTCCGTCTTAATCCCTAAATCACTACAAAGCTTCTTGAAGTCACCTGAGGTGAATTCTCCACCATTGTCGGATCTGAATGTTTTGATCTTTTTGTCAGTTTGATTCTCCATCAAGGTTTTGAATTCCTTGAATTTATCAAACACCTCATCTTTGTTTTTCAAGAAGTATACCCAAGTCTTCCTGGAGAAGTCATCAATAAATGAGACATAGTAAACATACCCACTTAGAGAACTGGATGACATAGGACCACATACATCTAAGTGGATGATTTCCAGGATATCATTTGCCTTTCTTTCATTGCTTGAGAAAGCCTTCTTAATGTTCTTACCTTTTGCACATCCTTTGCAAACACCTTCATGTTTGGTCTTGATTTCAGGAAGACCCTCTACAGCCTTGCTTACAATTGGAAGTGCCCTATAGTGCATATGAGCAAGTCTTCTATGCCAAAGTTCACTTGGCTCCATGGATTCATGTACCATGGCATGTTCAGGTTGTCCCTTCAATTTATACAAACCTCCCTCTTGCTCTCCAATCAATACTGCATCATCTATGGTCTTTCCCTTTGGCCACATTAGGACTTGGCCATCCACAAACGCAACCCTCATACCTTTTGCATCCAAAGCAGAGATGGAGAGTAATTTCTTCTTGAGCCCAGGTACATAAAGGACTTCTTTCATCTTCAAATATTTTCCAGAATCTAGGTTGTAGGAGGCTTCACCACTTCCTTTGATTGGGTATTGATAATCATCCCCAAGTTTCACCTTATGGGGTGATTCATGTTCAAATAGATTCACAAAAGATTCCTTAAACCCAGTCATGTGTTTGGAAGCCCCATTATCAATCAACCAATCATTACAACCATGGGAGATAGTACCTATGAGAGCAGAGATTAGAACATACTCTTCTTCACTTGATGAGTCATCGTCACTATCATCACTTTCTGCCCTAGCCTTCTTCTTTGGAGGTTCATCATCCTCGGCAGCATGAGCATGGAACTTTCTTTTGCTGCCCTTCTTCTTCTTGCTGGAGTTGTTGTTATTATCCCTTTTGTTCTTGGGACAATCTAAAGCAAAGTGACCCTTCTCATTGCATGTGAAGCATCTTAGATCCTTCTTATTATTTTGATAGGATCTCTTGTAGCGAGAGTGCTCCTTCTTGGGCTTGCTTCTTTTGGTGTGAGCTGCAAGAGCTTGATCTTCAATCCCCATCTTTTCTTCTCGTGCCACAAGCCTTGCTTCTTCTTGTGAGCATTCTTCCCGTAGTCTGTTGAAGGATACCAACTTCTTTCTTGCACAGATTCCTTGAATAAAGGAGTCCCATGACCTAAGTAGGCCCTTCAGAGTGGTCATGACAACTTCACCATTCTCCACTATTTCATCTACCGCTTCCAGTTATTCCTTAATCTGGGAGACCCTAGAAAAATAAGATTGAATGGTTTCTCCATTCTGAAACTTTACTCCTTTCAATTGGTTCCGCAGGGTCATCTTCCGATTTATGTTCTTCCCTTCAAATAGCTTGGTCAAAGAGTCAAACATATCCTTGGGTGTCTTTAGAGAAGACACATGGGGTATGAGATGGTCTTTGATAGAATCAACAATGATTCTCTTTTCCTTGACCAAGTTCTTCTTGTGCAATACTTTAGCCTCTTCATCCTCTGTGATAGGGATGTCTTCTTTTATATATGAGTCCAACTCATTCTCTTCCAGGATTAACCCAATCCTATACTTCCAAGCTTGGAAGTTATCAGCCCCTTCAAGCTGATCCTCAAGCTTGGTGTGGTGAGACATCTTAAAGAGTACTTCAAATGGAAATAAAAAAGATTTAGGTATTACCACTTGAAATGCTGAAAACTGGATCTGGTCCCGGATTAGGGTTTTTCAGAAAAACCCTAAAAATTCAAAATGTGAATTTCAACTTTCTGAAAGGATAGAAAGATGCGCCTTGATGAGTTGATCAGCCTGGTGCATTCAGAATTTGAGATCAACAAATATTTACCCTCCATATTTGCCTTTTTGTCCTCCCGGGTTCACTAGGGAGAGCCCTGAATTAGGGTTTGAGTTGATGAGTTGATCAGCCTGGTGCATTCAGAATTTGAGATCAGCAAATATTTACCCTTCAGATTTGCCATTTTGTCCTCTCGGGTTCACTAGGGAGAGCCCTGAATTAGGGTTTGAGTTTCCCGGAGATCTACCCAGCCAAAAATCTCGTCCCAAAGCTCTAAACTTCGAGTTTTGCAAGGATCTTCCATCTATGTCTTCAGATTCCAGAAATTCCTATTTTTGTGGAAACCCTAATTTTTAGGGCCAAATCTGAAAATGCTCAGAATTGAATTCTGATTGGACAGATAGATTCGCCTTGATGAGTAGAGTCAATCTACTATGATTCTTTTCCAAAATCTATGGAGAGAAACCCAATAAACAAGAAACTCAAGTTTTCGTCACTACAAATTGTCTTCTTCTCAGGTTAGCTCTGATACCATGTTAAATTTTGAGCATTAATTCACAATACTCTTGTATCTTTACTGAGAGAATAACATATACAGTATATCAATGCATAACAATCACAATAAGCATGACAAGCATCACAAGAATCAAAAGCATGAGAGACAAGAGACACCGAGTTTCCATGGGGAAAACCCTAAGGTGAAAAACCCCACAACTTCCTCAGAGATAGAGAGTGCAATGGCTCAACCAAAGTACAACCAAAATACACTTGAGATAGTCTCCTAGAGCAGATGATCCTCCTCCTCACTAGTGCGCCACTTTCTGAGAGAGAGAAGTGTGTCTTTCTGAATGATGCAAATAGAGATCTCCCGATCTCTATTTATACTTAACCTATTTGCCCAGTTACACTATGGGGCCGACTTGTCTATCTAGATACATCCACAATATAATATATATTTCAGGGCCGACCCCACACATGGTGTTCTAATAACCCATCGGCAAGTACACACACTTGCGACACTTGTCAATCCACATGACGACACTTCCTTATAGAGGAATAACACATCTCTTATAAGGGTACAATAAATATATATGAAATACATAGATGAAATACATTCCGAAGTTACATATACATCAACAAGAGATATGTTTATGTTGACTATACTGTAGTTACAGATTCAACGGCAACATCAAGAAAGCTTAATTTGGTTGAAAGTGATATCTCTTTGACAGATTTTATGAATTTGTTCAGAGATCAAATATATAAATATATCAAGCACTCTCACTTAGCACGATGGCAAGACTTACAGTTCAAGAAATCACGAGATGTATTTCCAAAAGGGATAATATTATCCATTGTTGATTTTGCAGAAAATTACACTTTCACTCCGCAAAAGGAGATACAAAGTGAGTATTATCATTAAGATCAGGTATCTATACTTGTGCATATTACGTATAGACATGCAGAGCTTGATGTCGATGGTTTTGATAGAAATGAAAATAATCGTGAAGTGATTAAGGAGTATCATTTCTACATCAGTGATGATCGTACACATGATACATGTTTTGTCCAGCATTGTTTTGGTATGCTTTTTGAAGAATTAAAAAGAAGAAGGGTCACTTTTAAAGAACATTGGGTGTGGTTAGATGGTTGTGCTGGTCAGTTTAAGTCGGCACGATCATTCTTATGGTTGTCTCACCTTCATAGAAACACGGATGTTCGCCACACATGGAGATTTTTTGAAACGGGACATGGAAAAGGAGAACATGATGGTGCTGGGGCCTGCATGAAACGTGCACTTAGGAGATATCAAATGAATCATTCTGTTGCTCGCCTTGCAAATTCAAACAATGTTGTTAATTGGTGCAAACAAAATTTGAGCCATGAATTCAATGAAAGGATGGGTAATGTGAGAAGGTTTTTCTGGAATATTGCAATGGGCGATGTTGACAGATCAATGCCGCATAATTGTACTACAATCCCGAAAACAAGGGGCTTACACTCCATTAGGAGTAAGAAAATGGAAAATATACACGCAATTGAGAAATGGAAGTACTCTTGCTTCTGTCTTGCATGTATTGATGATGTAGAGTCTTTGGATGAGTGTCAAAACCAAACTAACAAATTTGTGAAACCATGGAGACATCAAGAATTGACACCATTGCCTCCATATGGAAATATCAGCGATGTAGAGCGCGAGAATGAAGCGGTTGTGATTGACAAAGATTATGATCATGTTTCTGATTTGGTTAGAGAAGGCGATGTATTTGCAGTCATTGCACCAGCAGATAATCCAGAAAATGTGCATTATTATTTATTGAGATGCACTAGGTCGAAAAGCACGTTGATGCAAGAATTTAAAGACCCGTCAAATTATACGTATGCAGTGGGTTCAATGGTTTTAATGGGACATTTCTTTGCAGAAGTAAGGAAATGTAAAGACCATATTCTTTTTCAAGACTACGAGTCAGATGTTATATGTGCTCAATACAGTCATTTGGTCATAGCAACCCGATTGCAGTTGAAGGCAGTGAAGAGTAGGAAACATTCCAAGCATCGACAATGGAAATTGTCGATAGAAGATCATAATGCCATTCTTGAAAATATGCCACTGGAACATTTCATATGATTCAAGAACACATCAAGGTTGACGAATGTTTTCTTTGATTCTAGGGTGGGTGGGTGGGGCTAAATGAGCTTCCACCTTCACGTGGTTGGCCTCGTTAGTAGAGAATAAATATAATTCTCGAAACTAAGAGAAGCTCGTTTTAACAACATATCCAATGATAACTCAAGGCTTATAGATGTTCATGGGAACAAGAGAGATGGATTCACCCTTTGGGACACCTGCCATTGTTATAACGACATTGTGTGACAACCTAAGTGTGCCATGTGACAAACCAAACATGCCATGAGTGAAGGTCATAGTTAAAATTAGTGCGCAAGATCATATTTCGAACTAGCCAAAATTTAACATTTTTTTTTAAGTAAGTACCCAAGGGGATTTAAACCTGTGACCTTCCATTTACAACTTCTCATCTCATTACTCATTACCAATTACTCTACCCCGTGAGCTAGCCAAAATTTAACATTAATCAACTTCTTCATATACAATATTAAATATTTTTGCTATTGATATATTTTCCTAAGTCCAATCCAAACATGAAATGAGTGGTCTCATTTAGCCTTACGTTGGGATGGGGTCAAATAAGACTAAAAACTATATTATTGATGTATCCAAGGGGATATTATATGTAATGTGGCCATAATTATGGAATAGGCCCACTTGGTATTTGGTAAGTAATAAATAGCCCCTCTAGGTAGTTAAAGGAAATAATACAATAATAAGGGGTAGTTGGCATAGACCTCTTAGGAATACTCATGAGAAAGTATAAATATACATGAGTATCATTGTATGAGATATGTTGGATCAATTTTATTATAGCAAGCATGGATTATGGAGTGGTTCATTCCATAAGGAATAATTGATGGTGTTACCCTACAGTAAGGGTGTTTTCTCTATATCTTGGTGTTATTCTTATGTTGAATGTCTTTGGTTATTTATAAAGTATAAGGGTTCTATATATTTTTTGTGTTCAATTTCTATTTTAGGATCTCTACAACTTCCTCCAAATTGTTTTCCTCCTTAACAATCATAGTCCCAACCTAGAGTGTCCCACCTTAAGTGTTAATAGGGGGAGTGGAAGCATATCAAAATCCCTTCAGGGAAATGCATGGAAATTGTGTTATATGATCAACCCTATAAGAAAATGAGCCCATTTTTCTTTATAGTTCCAAGTATAGAGACTTTTGTGCTTTCATGTGGACTCTGATGCTTTTTTCATCTCCTTCAAAGCTTAGATTTATACCGCAGCATATACCATATGTCTATTATGTTCCTGCACCTCTACAAAAATATTTTCCTCATGCATTTCATGCCATTTGTTCCATTTCAATACCTATCTTGTGATGAATCCAAATATAATGGTGAAGACAAGGGTGAATAGATCTCTTGATAAATTGAAGGATGAATCACCTTGTCTTTGTCATGAAAAAGGTCAACAATAACGAGCATCCTCAATTTGCATGGAAAAATGTGGAATATCATGAATAGAATATATTTCTCGCATCAATATGCCTCCAATTTCAAACCCTAGAATTTTATTTTTACTCCAATATAAATGGTCTCCAAGGTTACATAGTGCAATTATCCTCACCAGCAGAAAACTTACAGTAAGAGGTATATATATCTCTTTCGCTATAACAAGTTTGCAACCACCTACTTAAATTTTATGAAGTAGTACATGTTGGTAATGCCAATTAATCTCTAGGCATGAGAGAGGGTGAATGTATAGATCCATTCCTATTTGTTTGATAAGGATTTGGTAACTAAGGAAATATTATTAAAAACATTTTTAAACATAAATATCATATTAGAAGAATAACCCAAAATATGGCTATTTTATTTTTTATTTATTTTAAACATTGTAATCACTTGCTTAGTAAAGGATAAATAATGAAATAAAAATATGGACTATAATCTAAAAATATTACTTTGAAAAAAAAATATTAACATCTTTGGATGGAAGATGTAGAGTTTTGTTGCGAGTAGGGGTAAATATGTATTTATGAGATACCCATGCTCTCTATAAGATAAATATAGATTTATTTTTCACATATTAATTTGTTGTAAATGAGCAAAAATATAATAGGAGGTTAGATATTTGTGTTATGGGTCTACAATGTGAATGATGGTGATAAAATAAAATGTCCAATGTTTGAGCTTTATTTTTTTTAATTTTCACAATGTAAAAAAGTATCTCATCTTTTATCTATTTTTAAATTCATAATTATTATAAAATTCAGAAAACAAACTAGAATAGATCTCTCTCAGTCTAATATATTCAAATAGGGAATAAGTTTAGACCTTGGTATTTTGTCTTTCTAAATGCTCATCGAAACCGAAGTTAAAAATGCCCTGCTTTAGCATACTGTGAGGCATCGGTCTGAAGCTCAAAATGTTGTTGTAAATTGAGCAGAGAAAGCATTGGAGTATAGCAAATAGTGTCTTTCCATACAATAAAACAATTGTTGGACACCAAGTGAAAGTCATATGATGATTTTGATTTTGGTTGGATCCAAATAAGCTCCATCCTGATTGATGAGGAAGCCTATAAATACATGATGGATAACCAAAAAAGTCTTCATCTTTCCCAAAGTTTGTGCTGGCAAAGCAAATCCAACATTGTACGTACATGTCATAACTGATCCTCCTGAGTCTTACTAAAGTTTGTGCTGGCAAAGCAAATCCAACATTGTACGTACATGTCATAAGTGATCCTCCTGAGTCTTACTGTTTACCAAAATATCATGAAGATATGCAACGCCACCACCAATATGTGGCCAAAAAATGTCATCAATAAGCCGAAAAGTGTTGGATGCATTGGTCAAGCCAAAAGGCATAATCAACCACTCATAAAGTCCAAACTTTACCTTGAAAACTATATTCATACATCTTGAGAATCCATAGAAACTTGGTGATATCTTGAGGTTAAATTGATCTTGGTAGCACCATTTAGCTGGTCTAGTAGATCACCTATCTGGGGAAAGGGGTAATGGTTCTTCACTATTGTTTTTTTCAATGCCTAATAATCAATGCATAACGATCAACATTATATTCTTTTGTAGGCACAACGAGAGTGAAAGAGTCGTGATAAGAGGTGCTAGGATGCATTTTTCCTTCCTCAAGCAACTATTAGATTTGTTACTCTACCTCTGCACTCTCAATGGTTCTACTCTATCTTTGCACTCTCAATGGTTCCAGTTTGATAAGGGGGGCATTGGGAAACTAGGATTCTAGCACAATAGTGATGGAGTGTTGGATGGACCGAATGGGAGAGAGCCCTCTTGGTTTATCAAAAACATCACAGTACAAAAATATATATAATCGCAGGAGGGAGCTTATTAGCATTGTCTTCATTATCTTCACGAATGATACAAAGAGTCTTGAACTATTTATATTTACTTGTTTGACAGCTTGCCTACCAAAAATTAAAGAATTGGAAGTAGAATAAGTGAATTTATATACTCATTATGGAACTTGTAGGTATTGTGATACTCATCAAAGAGAGCCCAGAAATCATACTAGCAAGGAGTGCCAAGAATTAAACTACCACAATTGAGTGGAATAACATCACAATAAATTATATTTTGGAAGGGATGATTACAAAATACAAATGCAATGATACATTTGTGAGAAACAAGTGTTGGCTGTCCCACCTTCTTGATCCATACCAAGTAGTATGGGTATGGCTTCATAGTAATGGGAAATTGAAGGTTGTTGACCAACTTTGCTGAAATAAGATTCTTCTAATCCCATTGTCAATGATAAGCTCTATCATTCAATCCTTGTAGAAAATACACATAGGTCATCTTAGCTTGAACAACCCCAAAAAAAATCCAAAATTTTGGAAGAATTAATATAAATATACTGCAAACAACACATTGTAGCAAGGCCAAAACAAATCAATGGTTGCAGAGGCACTATTGCATAGAGAAATCGTTGTCAACACCATAACAGAAGGATTGCCACGAAATCCAGAGGGTGCACTGAACAAGACATGAGCTACAACATTTACATAGTGAAAGGATGCCTTGAACAACAGAATAGGACATTTGACTAAGCAGTTGAAGTGGCATGCCTGTTATAGAGGTTGAAGCCACAGATCAAGGGCCACTTGAAAAAAGAAAAGGTCAAGAATGTCTTCATTTCCTTCGCTTTCAACTCAACATACATGGCTTTTGTGTAGGTTTCATCTAGAGACTGAATATCAGGTAATTCCAGTTCTTGTTGAATATAGTGATACAATCATCCATAATCTTTTTCAATTTTAGCCTTTGTCTCTCAGCAGGAGTAAGTTAACGATTGCTAGTTGAACCATGAGATGCTTGAGATCTAGCGGGCAATGCCAAAGTTCAAACTGGTTGATTAATGGATGTATTTCCTGCTTGTCCTCCATCAGTTGCATTGGCGTTTCCAGAATTAGGTGCTCCACTCTTCAATCTTCAATCCAGATTTATTATTTTACCCCCAAAATTTGATGATTGCGCCAACGTAGAGTTTTGGGATGATTGGGTAGGTGGGATTGCATTTAAAAGGGTTACACCAACATGAGCCTGCAATTGTTCAAAATTTTGAATGAGTCATCGGTGAAAAAACAATCAGCTCTATTTTGCATGCCAAAGTTATTGATGCAAAAGAAAAAGGTCACCATTCCCTACTTGTTTGAGAGCACTGACATCATTTGTACCATCACCACACATCAATTTCATTCTTCCTACTGTCTTCAGAGTTGTCAATATGAGTTCTTTCTGCTCAAGGGAAACTCTTGCAAAAACCTACAATAGATTCATCAAGGTCAGTTGCAATGGATAACATTACAAATTATCAAGGTAAAATTGATCCATGAAATATTCATGCCAGAGAGTATACATGTTCATACCTTTACATATGGGATCACCGAATGTTTAGCATTTGTACATTTCAATATCATGAAACAGTCACCACCTACACAGAGGTCATGAGAAACTGACAATTCCTCCACATTATCTTCACTGGAGATGAATTCAACAATTTCTATTAGGTTAGAGTATGATACAGATAAAACAAATTTCAAAATGGATAATAGGAACTATGTAGTATGCCATAAGACTATTATTTATATTAATAATTATTAACGTAAATAATAGTAATTAAATACACTCATACTCTCTTTTGCTACTGCAAGATATTACCTGTTTATCCAATCATGCAGAATATATTGAAGTTTTTTGCTATATTGTTTGTGACTAAATTCCTTCAAAGCTTTAGAAAAGAAAATAATTCTTTGACAAAGGAAGTGTTGTAGCAGCTGAATAGTTTAGGGGCTCTCCATTCTGCTGTAACTGCTAGCTAATTCAGCGTTGATTGGTACTCATTCAGTGTACTATTTTTGCTGGCTACTCACATCATCCCTAGAAATTGGCAGTTCTATCCTGTAGCTGCTGTTTTTTTTCCCAAATATCCTTGAAACTTTGTTGTTTAAGCTACTTCTAGTGCTGAACAAACTACAATAACCATAACACATTGCTGGAATACATGTTATCCCAGCGATCCTCTACAAATAGGAATCTTCTCTTAAATTACGTCATGACTCCTTTCATGATCTGAAAATCTGCATAAAAATAGTAAGGTTCAAGTCGAGTTACTAAGATAAGTTCAAAGACAAGTGTGAGCTGTCATTAAAGCTAATTCAAGTTGCAAGTGTAAGTTGTCATTGAAGCTAATTCGAGTTAACCAAGTCATGCAAGGATAACTCCAAAATAAAATTCTACTTAGTGCTATTATTCTATTCACATCGTTTTTATTCATTCTAAGTTGTTGATTGAAAGACTATTATCTATTTCCGTTCACTCTCTCAATTGCTGCTGCTGCAAATAATTTTATGTTCAGATTTTCAGTTCATGGCACTTCCTCAGAAAGTATGCTAGCATTCTGCTAGACTTGAGCAACATCTTCTCTTTTGAATGTAAGCCAATGTAGCTGGGTTTATATTGTACTTCCATCTCTATCATCTTTGCAAATAAGAAAGATTGTTTTCTGGGGTTTTCTCCCACTTTAGGTTTCCCCAAGGTAATTTCATGTGTCTTTGTGTGACTCTCTATTTTGTGCACTATCTACTACTACTCTACAGTTTTCAGTTTCTGCATTATTGCTGATAAAAGTTCTCATATCTGCACATTTATATAAAATAAATTTTAAAGTTTATTGTATCCTGAAGTAAGCTTGAAAATTTACAGTTGCAAACCAAACACTGTAAGCATTACAGAAGCCAAGTCTGAGAGTGGCACTTGGGAAAGAAGTTTGTAAAGGTAAATAAATGAATTTTTAATGAGAATGAGCATACCAGTTCCATAACCTCCGTCCCTCACTATTTATGCTCCATCTTATTGCAATCTACAATTAAATTTTTTTAGCACCATCCAATTTTGACGAAACTACCAAATCCAAGCCTTGAAATATGGTAGAAAAAGTTCAACATGGCTAATCAATGACTTCAGCTTGAGTGGAGGGTATATTTTTGCTAAGGGAATGGCAAAGGAGTTCAACAATCAGCACCATCAACAATGAGGGGCATAAAGGGCTTGGTGTGATTGATTAAAGGCCAATCCCATACCCTCATACATGATAGAATCCAATGAAAATGCTGCAATCCTGCCAATCCTGAAATCATCAAAACTGCTAAGTTTGCTGAGTTTTGAATGGGATATGAAATTATACTTTCTCCATATGAAGTCCCATGAGGTTGGAACTACTATCAAACATCTTGAAACAATTAATGGTAATGTTAAAAAGTTGGCATTTCCTCTATATTTCCTTTTTCTATCCTTTTACTTAAATTTTTAAAATTTCCATTGAAAGGTTAAATAAAAAAAATAAAGGAAATGTCAAATTTTAAACATTACCATTAATTGCCAGCATTTTTGGTCAAACACAATGAAAAACAGAGTAAACAATCAGCTAAACCTTTTTCGAAACACGTCACATGAACGCTGGTATAGCCCAGAAACACGTTTTAAGGCCATACCACACACATTTCAACGCTTTGGTATAGAAACACGCATGGTACAACCCTATACAACACATTTCCTGCAACTAGGGTTACGCCCTAAAACCAAGGAAATTAACATATGCCATGAGTTGCATTACACTGTGAAGACAGAAGATGTCCATTCAGTTAACTGAGCTTTGCATCTAGAAGGAGGCACAGTGGGGATCGCAAGGATGCCTGGGGGAAAGTATTTAGACACTAAAGCATAACATCTGATATTAACTATCTTGAGCATGAATCATGTAATGTTCCATACATCAGCAATACTTCCCAAAAAGGTCACTTGTCGTGATACTACACGAATGAACAGGCTTAAGAATGGAATTTCATTACAAAGTTTTTTGAATCGACACCACGAGATAATTTTCCGTATCTTATTGAGTTCACCATTGTATTCTAATTATATATACAGTAGGAGATATTACACTCATTGTTCAGAACCACTGGCCAACAGAGCATTGGTTCACTAATGAGGTCATAGTGTTAAGATGTCCACCAGTATTTATTCCCACTGTTCCTACAATTCATGATTTGCATGATACACTACATTGTGATGAGATCTGTTACGATTTAAGGGATTTATGATAGGAAAAGGTATGGATCATTCTTGGTGAATCTATGAGGGAATATCTCTTCTTCAACACCTTGCACAAACATATATCCATGGGTATTTTGGGTAGCAGCTACAGGCAGCATATAGGGCATATTTGTGACACCTTTTGCTTGTGATAGTACCTTCCTCATACCCTAAACTACAATTTCTCATTTTGGGCAAGGTATATGATATCAATCTTAAATTTAGTGTTGTTGGCAGTTAAGTAATGTGTACACCATTCAAATAACACGTCTCTGCATGGATGAAAATGCCTACAGACATATACCAACCATCAAACAAGTAGTTACATTAATTTTGGGCAGTTCTAAGCTTGTTTTGGATAGTTTTATGGATCATAACAGTAATAAACCTCTTAATTCTGATTTATGTGCACATTGGGAGCTATTTTGGCTAGTCTTCTAGGCATGAAAAAACCCTAATCTCAGAATCTGGGCACGAACAACCATTTTTAACAGTAACAAATGCACAGAATACCATGAATATAAATTCAGTATTATGTATATAACACAGAATACCCATAAAACCAGGAGGTAAACCTTTTAAGCTAAAGCTAAGACCAATGATTAGAAGACATGAAACAAGAATATCCATACCTATGTCCCTTGTGGAAATTGAGAAACTACAATTTCCTCAACATGCGTATTCGTGCCAGTAGCCTTTGTTTCTGACCGGTCAATAAAATCTGTATCATCAAAGTTGTCATCATTCATGAATCTGGTATACTGCATAAATTCCATATAATTTATAGACATTAGATTTGGAGACTAATAAAATTAGATTTCATATAATAAATTAAAAAATATTATTGCATACTTATGTACCATGCCTCTGTTTTGATTTTGCCCAGCGATGACTCACCTATAATTATCTCTATAGTTTGTTGCATACTGTTGAAGCTCTAATTGAGTCATGCTACTCAAGCGATCATTAGAATAATCATCAAATGGGATTTCATCCATACCGGTTGAAGATGACAAAGTATTTATGCCGATTTCCACCCCTGCCAATGCAGCCCCAACACGCTCTTTTATCTCTTCCCTCACCCCTCTTGCTATTTGGGATGTCATTTCCAACTCCTCTGGAAAAGCAATGACTCTAGGATGTGGTTGTACTAACCGAGACATCGGACGCCTATACTGAACATCTCGTCATGCATCAGGTCGTTCATATGTACAACCTTTGCCAGCACCATAGAAACTGGATCCTGTATCTATATAGTCGGGGTCCATGTGAAAACGCAACTCTGCAATCAGCATCTTAAACAAATACTGAGGAACCTTGTCATTAGTAGGGAATTCCCATATGCACACAGTAACCTGGAATAAATATGGGGTGCAATCAGTGGATCATTGAATCTTGCGATCTTTAGACGTTTTTTGTCTTCAGGCCGCAAGTCAAAACATGAAAAGACCATTTCTTTTGTGACAACTTTTTTTATTTCTTCAAACTTGTGGCGACCCATCACTGACAACCGCCTCCTACGCATCATGTCATAAAAAATATGGGTTGATGGTCCAACCCCAAGATATGTCTCGATCAAACTGTTCAGATTGTGCAAAACAATCTGGAGACACTATTGAGAACCAAAAGAGATATTTGAAGTGTCAAGTTCTGTCTGCAATCTCGATGAATGCTCCTTCATCTCTTCCACAGTCAACATAGCGATGTTGTCTTCCCAAGGAGTCTCCTCGGGAACATCTCTAGGATGACTGTAAAGAGGATCATATCTTTCATTGCGAGCATACTGATGCACCCGATGACCTCTCCTTGTCTAGGGAGGTGGATTAGGATCAGCAGCAGCAAACCATGTAAGAAGTAAAATGCATGTGCAAGTATTAAAAACTATATATATAATTTGTCAATCAAATTATAAACATTTAAATAAAATGTGTTCATTTTAAATACCTTATGGAACCTTTGCATTATCATGAACATGGTGAGAAATAGAAATAAAGTCTTCTGAACCATCATTATTGTTAGAATGTCCAGAAGCCCCTGTAGGAAACCAAATATTGGAAATCACATGTAAGTTTACAGGAAAAATCATGTAATTTTTCACAAATAAGACAGTCATGTCAAACAAAAATTCTAGTCAAAATGTATGTAAACAATCTCTACCTGGCGATGGCATATCTGAAGAATAAGACACTAAGGGTGCCATCTGTGGTTGTCCAACGACCCCTGTAGACCCACCCTCAGACAAACGTCTGCCATTTTGAGAGCCACCACCTATGCACAACAAGACCTTAGAAAGATCTATGTAAAAGAATTTTTATGTTTATATAGACTTGAGCGTGAATTCAATGACAATTGAATTTACCTGACGATGACCTCAGGGAGTGAAGCTGCATACTAGCCAAGATTGCTTCACCCTGAAGCTGTGAACCTGTGCCTGATAAGAATTTTCCACAGATTAATAAGCATGTCAAACAAGAATTCTAGTCAGAATGTATGTAAACAATCTCTACCTGACGATGGCATATAAGACACTAACGGTGTCCTCTGAGTTTGTCCACCGACACCTGTAGACCCCTCAGACAAACGTCTGTCATTGCGAGAGACACCACCTGTGCACAACAAGATCTTAGAAAGATGTGTAAAAAAATATTTATGTTTATATAGACTTCAGCATAAATTGAATAACAATTGAATTTACCTGGCGATGACCTCACAGAGTGTTGTTGCATAGAAGTCAAGTTTGCTTCACCCTGAAGCTGAGAAGCTTTGCATGATAATAATTTTCCACATATTAAAAAACATGTCAAGCAATAATTCTAGTCATAATGTATGTAAACAATCTCTACCCGGCGATGGCGTATAAGACACTAAGCGTGTCCTTTGAGATTGTCCAACGGCAACTGTAGACCCCTCAAGCAGACGTCTGTCATTGTGAGAGACACCACCTGTGCACAACAAGATCTTATAAAGTTGTGTAAAAAAATATTTATGATTATATAGACTTGAGCATAAATTGAATAACAATTGAATTTACCTGACGATGACCTCACAGAGTGTTGTTGCATAGAAGTCAATTTTGCTTCACCCTGAAGCTGTGAAGCTGTGCATGATAAGAATTCTCCACAGATTAATAAACATGTCAAAACATGTCAAACAAGATAAATATATTTCAGATTAACAATCGAATATACCTGACTGCATCACATGTCTTCGTCTAGCACTGATGGTAGATGTCTCTGGACGATCCATGTGTCCTTGTTAAGACAAAATGAGAAATCAACCAGGTTAATCATAAACTTAGAGATGTAGGCACATGAAATGCAAGATTAGAACCTATTCTAGCCTAAATTAATGCTAGCAAGCACACTTCAAAATGTAATAAAACCAAATCAAACAACGAGGTAAACTAACACCACAGGATTAGCTTAGAATTGGACCACAAGATCATATCTCCCCTGTTAGATCTTGATCTTTGATGTCTTATTCTAGTAGAGGTTGACTAAGCTACTAAAGCAAACTACAAAATGCAAGAAAAGGAAATCTGGAAATGACTTTCAAACAACTAATCTCTTAGAAATCTTCTATAATCAAAAGTGTTATATTGCATATATATAATACAATGTTCTAATTCCAATGGACTCGAGAGGATCAAATGTCTAAACCTATAAGAAATAGATTCTAATACTAGAAATGAAGCGATCAAGACTAAGTATTCTTGTGCAAAGAAAGAGGTAGAGATACTAAAAATCAATTGTCGATTTCTAAGTATACCTAAAGAGGTGAGAAAAAATGAACGATGCAGAAAGCTCTGGAAGATCAAGTACCCATCGGAATACAAGACTCAAAACTCATATGAATGGAGTTTGAAAGGAAAGAATCCATAATTTGGAACAAATCTTCCAAAAATAGCGATATCATCCAAGAACACTGCTTCTAGAATATTAGAGATGGGAAGAGATCTATTTTATGGTAGAATTTATGGAATCAACTGCATAGGTTTTCGAAACAACTAGAACTCTAGGAATTTCATACAACTCTACAAACCCAAGGAATACTTCCGTATAGAGGAATAATAACATCTCTATATGAATACAAACACTTTCGAATAGAGGAATAATACCATCTCTATAGGAGTACAATATACATATATGAAATACATTCCGAAGTTACATATACATCAACACTCAAGGCATGTAGGGAGTGATGGTGTCACTCCCTTGCAAGTGTACAGGGAAGGATGGTAGACTGACCATCACCCCCCTAGAATCGCATAGAGGGTGATGGTGGAAAAAAAGTGGGAAAAATGAGGCTAGAGAAAGGTGTAACGGTAAGTGTCTCATATAGGAAATGAAGTGGGGTCTCCAATGAACCTAAGGTGGAAAATAAAGGTATAATATGGATTTTGAAAAAGTTAAACTAAATTCAGTGTTCAATGATCAAATTTAACATTATAAAATACATTGCAATGAATTAGCTTTAATGGAAATATATTCCAATACGGGGTACTACTACTACTTGTGTGTATTGATACAATTGTGGTTCATTTCTAAGTGAAATATTTTATGGTTTATGGCCATTTCTATTAAATGTTTAAATATGTTTAGGTTAATTGATATCCAATTTATGTCATCATTATTACTAGTTCAAGTTATCTTTGGTTGTAATCACAAAGAACCACATTTTGGGTGTTATTCAAGTGAGATATTTAGAATTTGGTGATATTCCTAGTTAAATATTTGAAACCTAACAACCTTGGAGCCTAATTATTACAATTTGGTTTAGAATTCCGAAGCGATTTGATCGATTAGAGTTTGTATTATCCTGGTGGATAATCTTGAACACATATTTTAGTGATTGAGGGTATAAAGCTTAATTTATAGATTGCAAATAAGGAGTATTGTGAGTAGTTGGATGAGAAGAAATCATAGAGACCTATAAGGAAAGGAATAATTAAATATTGAAGAATGGGAACAAATAGAAAAACAAAGAAATTAGAGTTCAATATAAATAAATTTTATCAAGGTTAAATTACTCATTTTTGGCAAACACATGTGAGCTTTATTTTTAGGTTTGAAACTTATTTTCGACTTGATTTGGACTAAATGATTTCTATGTTGGACTATTGAATATCTGAACATTCTTTCCCTCCTCTTTCCCTTACATTTCAAAGAATGTACGAGACATTCATTTCTTGGTGTTTTGGGTAGCTTGGGAAGTTGTGTCCTTTTGATGTTGAAGCTTTCTAAGGCTTACTCATTTCTATTGGACCATTAGAAACATGGTACTATCTATGTTTCTCTCCACCTCAATCCAACCTTCAGCATGAATGATATTTTTCTATGGTTTGATGTGAAAGTGAGCTAATATGGCCATAATATATTTCACTATGGGAAATACTTTGGGAAGTTGATTCTATGTCATTCTTTGATGACTGACAATCAAGAGCTTGATACATTCTCTTATTTTTTCTAATTGAACCTTCCACTTGGTGCAGGCTATTAGTTTCAATTTCACTACCAAACAACTTCATAATTTATGAAGATTTTGTTGAATCATAGTGACCTGAGTGCTACTACATGTATCATCTAATATTCTTCTCCATACACCTCCCTATAAAGTATGGAATGGAGCAACTATGACAACATTTTGGGTTGAAAATGTAGCATTGACTATCGATGCCATACCTATTGTATAAAATCCTACAAAGCAGTGCTGAGTCATTTTAAGATATGAAATTGATATATGATATCCAAGAGAATTAACATTTTAAAAGATTAGTACTTGGTGAGCTAAGAGTCCTTTCTGGTCAAAATACAATAACTATATAGTGCAAGGAAAATAAGAATAATTAAATATTGAAGAATGGGAATGAATAGAGAAACAAAGAATTTAGAGTTCAATATAAATAAATTTTATCAAGGTTAAATTACTCATTTTTGGCAAACACATGTGAGCTTTCTTTTTAGGTTTGAAACTTATTTTCTACTTGATTTGGACTAAATGATTTCTAGGTTGGACTATTGAATATCTGAACATTCTTTCCCTCCTCTTTCCCTTGCATTGCAAAGAATGTACGAGACATTCATTTCTTGGTGTTTTGGGTAGCTTGGGAAGTTGTGTCCTTTTGATGTTGAAGCTTTCTAAGGCTTACTCACTTCTATTGGACCTTTAGAAACATGGTACTATCTATGTTTCTCTCCACCTCAATCCAACCTTCAGTATGAATGATATTTTTCTATGGTTTGATGTGAGAGTGAGCTAATATGGCCATAATATATTTCACTATGGGAAATACTTTGGGAAGTTGATTCTATGTCATTCTTTGATGACTGACAATCAAGAGCTTGATACATTCTCTTATTTTTTCTAATTGAACCTTCCACTTGGTGCAGGCTATTAGTTTCAATTTCACTACCAAACAACTTCATAATTTATGAAGATTTTGTTGAATCATAGTAACCTGAGTGCTACTACATGTATCATCTAATATTCTTCTCCATACACCTCCATATAAAGTATGGAATGGAGAAACTATGAAAACATTTTGGGTTGAAAATGTAGCATTGACTATCGATGCCATACCTATTGTATAAAATCCTACAAAGCAGTGCTGAGTCATTTTAAGATATGAAATTGATATATGATATCCAAGAGAATTAACATTTTAAAAGATTAGTACTTGGTGAGCTAAGAGTCCTTTCTGGTCAAAATAAAATACCTATATAGTGCAAGGAAAATAAGAATAATTAAATATTGAAGAATGGGAACAAATAGAGAAACAAAGAATTTAGAGTTCAATATAAATAAATTTTATCAAGGTTAAATTACTCATTTTTGGCAAACACATGTGAGCTTTCTTTTTAGGTTTGAAACTTATTTTTGACTTGATTTGGACTAAATCATTTCTAGTTTGGACTATTGAATATCTGAACATTCTTTCCCTTACATTGCAAAGAATGTACGAGACATTCATTTCTTGGTGTTTTGGGTAGCTTGGGAAGTTGTGTCCTTTTGATGTTGAAGCTTTCTAAGGCTTACTCATTTCTATTGGACCATTAGAAACATGGTACTATCTATGTTTCTCTCCACCTCAATCCAACCTTCAGTATGAATGATATTTTTCTATGGTTTGATGTGAGAGTGAGCTAATATGGCCATAATATATTTCAATGGGGGAAATACTTTGGGAAGTTGATCTATGTCATTCTTTGATGATTGACAATCAAGAGCTTGATACATTCTCTTATTTTTTCTAATTGAACCTTCCACTTGGTGCAGGATATAAGTTTCAATCTCACTACCAAACAACTTCATAATTTATGAAGATTTTGTTGAATCATAGTAACCTGAGTTCTACTACATGTATCATCTAATATTCTTCTCCATACACCTCCCTATAAAGTATGGAATGGAGCAACTATGACAACATTTTGGGTTGAAAATGTAGCATTGACTATCAATGCCATACCTATTGTATAAAATCCTACAAAGCAGTGCTGAGTCATTTTAAGATATGAAATTGATATATGATATCCAAGAGAAGTAACATTTTAAAAGACTAGTACTTGGTGAGCTAAGAGTCCTTTCTGGTCAAAATAAAATACCTATATAGTGAAAGGAAAATAAGAATGATAAACATGTGCATTATCTTCCCTCATCCGACTCCTGTCTTTAGCTCCCTTATTAATTTGTCATCATTCACATCTACATTAATCCATTTGCATTAACCCATTATACTTATCTCACTTTTGATGTGAACATCACTCTGTCCCCAGCTAAAAATATTGGCCGACCTTGTGGATAATATGATATATGGTTGCAGGGAGTGGGGTTGTAAAAAATGTAGGGGATTGTAGTAAAAATTGATACAACAAAGCGGAATGAACAAGGCATTAAAGAAGATGATAGCCAGGGTTTTCTAACTAAAAACATATTAAAAATGATGAATTGTGGTCAATATTCAAGGAGAAAGTGAATGGAAAACTTGAGTTAACTAAAGCAGAGTGTTGATGGAGTGAAAAGAAGTCGAACGCTAGTAAGATGTGGTTGGTAGAAGCACTCTGAAGTACTTTGGAGCAGGTAGGAAGTTTTCTGCAACTTTATTGAATTGTGTAGTAGCAAATGAAGAAGTATTTCGAATTCAGCAATGCAATTTCACACTCGATTGATGTCGGATTCGACAATGGTGAGCCTCAGGATGCGGGTTTATCAAGGTAGAGGCCTTATATCATTCTCAAAATGGTTTCAAAAAATTGAAAACTCCCAACGCACTAGGGCCACATTGACATGGATTCTTTGTTTGCACTTAAGGTTGCTCAATGAAGTAGAAATCCCCGACCCAGTGAGGGAAGTTATCTTGGGTATTGACTTGGTAGGTGATATCTTGGCTATTGAATACACTCAATGTGCTTCTAGTTGGAAGAGGGTCCAAATATACTGTTGGTCCAATCACAGGAGGAATTCGGCCTCTAACCCTAACCCTAAGGGCGAATTGATCGAAATTAGAATAGTTCCAAGGAACGGTAGCCAAATTTGAAATTGAATTCGGTTGGGTTTTATAGAGATGCCCGTGGAAAAAGAGAAACATACCCGTGTGCGGTCGTCTGATGGTATGGTCATCTAGTCGACTGGATCGAACTGGCGGTGGCGATCCTCTTCTCGTGGTCGTTCACTTCGTTTCCATGGGTGGTCTTCCCTTCCCTTCGGTGTTTCAGCAAACAGAGTTGCAGTGGGCTTCCTTCCCTTCGATGTTTCAGCAAAGTGTTGATTTGAGCGAAAACAAACAACAACAGCAACAACGTTGAAAATGGCAATGCGTGTGGCAGGGAAATATTATTGCGTTTATATAGTTAAACATGTCTCGGCCGAGACGTTAAAAGGAATCAAAACTCTCGACCGAGAAATCTGTCCGAGAGTTCGACAAAAAAAAATGAGTATACTCTCGAACGAGAAACTAAAAAATCTCAAACGAGAAATTATCTAACTATGGAAAAACTCACGGATGAGAGAAATCTAACCATGGTTAATGTCTTTCCCAAGAAGTAGTAAAACTCTCGCGCGAGAAAATTTGTTGACTTTTGTCTCGGGCGAGAAAACAGAAATTAGAACAAAAAAAAAGCAAATTGTCACGGAATTGTTTCCCACCTTCGCGTTTTCACCCACTTGCAAATGTTCATGCTAATCATCGATGGTTAGGGAACGACCCCTCATTTTCAAAATCAATTGATTGATTAAGATCAAATCTGCTAGCATTATCCATGAGAGATAGAATGCACATTTTATAGACTTGTTTGGGATAAGGATCGATCATAGAACGAACGATCATCATATAAGGGGCGGTTGATCCTTCTTGTTTATGTGTATGAGTTTATCACATTTTTTTATTCGAGTTTATGTGAGTTTTTGTGCTTAATTTATATGTATGTGAATGGTAATTGCACATTGATTAATTGGAATACAAGTGCGTGATTGTGAATAAGAAGCACATAGTTTGACGAATTCGTAGCAAACTGGTGAATACATTAGAGATTCAGTGTAGTTCTATATACTGTGATAGCTGCCAAGTGCGAAGTCATCTGGTGTTATAGTTGATGTTAAATAGAATGTTATGCGAAGATGGTAGCAACATCTGTGCATCACCATGGTTAAGAGAATCTTGATTATGCAACCCCCATATTCGCTTCAGGTTAGACTACCTATTTACAAGGTCATGCCGAAAGGTCGGCCAACCCTTATCTCAGTCTTCTTCCAGTGTTCACCATACTTCATATACATGAATTGACACCCTCTCCTTCGGAGGCTGAATATTTTTACAATTCCCTCGTAAATGAAGGCTAGGCCGAAACGTCTTGTACCCAGGACTCGTTTCGTAATAGTTCAATACAGCAAAAAGGGTCGGTCAATCCTTCTTCTGTTCACCATTCTGGATACGGGTGAATTCACAATTCTCTACTAAAGGAAGGGGTGGCCGATCCTTCTTGCCAGATGTCGGGAGTCAGGATGCGGACAGGGGCCAGATCGATAGTTGATAATAACTACGTAGATCTAGGGTGAGAGGAAGGCAGCGTTTGAGAGATTGAAGACTGCGGAAGGCCGTGGGGCTAAGCATGGAAGGAGATCAATGGTACCATATCGATCATGCAAGATGGACGGCTCAGAGAAATTCCTTTATCCCTAGAGGTGCAAGAATGATAGGAAAGGATAGATAATATAAAAAAATGGAATGCACGGGGATCTGAGTACTGTTTTATTCAGTTGCCCACTTCCTCCCTTGGTCAAGGTCAAGGGGGCAAGTTAATTTAGATAAACTCAAATAGACTCTAGCACCTTGGTGAATGCACATTCTATCTGGGAGCAAGTCCAACAAAACTGATGCAATAACTAAACAACTAGCTCAAAGAAAAATTCAAAGAATCAGGTAAGAGAGCTACAATGGAATGTCACATTACACATATGGAACAAAGTTATATTCATTTTGAATCTTTGATATAATGTAAGCAAAATTAATCTAGGGGTTTAATCTTGCTCCCATGCATATTGCAAGAAAATTTCCCACTTCCATCGGTATGTTCTTCCTCCATGAGATCAAATGAGCTAAGCCTTAAAATTCGACAAAAGTATTTGCAGGACACCCGATAATTTGAAAAGATTTATGGTATTAAGAATGGAATTTAGCTACATTGAATAGATGGCAACGTTAATTAAGCTTGGACAATTATTGGAAAACAATTTCTACAAATCATACAGAGATAACAAATAAAAATTATTAAAGAGTATTGATTGGATTGTTTCTTATCTCTTCTTTCCCACCATCCCAAATCATTTTGACAGTAACTAAATGGCTACCTTGACTTTGTTAAAAATTGCCATACAATGAAGGGGCGGCCGTCCCTTATTCTACCAAGTATTCTTTTCATAATAGTTCTAGACTACAAGAAGGGTCGGCCAATCTTTCTTGTCTTCAACATTTTGGATACAGGTGAACTCCTGGATATATGTGTTCACAATTTTATACTAAACAAAGGGGCAACTGATCCTTCTTGTAGCCAATCTCCGTTCCCCACTATCTACAACAGATGTAGGGAGTTCGGAATTGTTGTCCCATCTCGCAATCTGCATTCCGGGTTGTGGGATAGCGGTATTGATGGAACATTTTAAGAAATCTAGGTATCCGCAATCCACAACATATTTGCGTCTTCGGTAAAGGCGATGCAATCCTCATGCGGGGTGCAAGAAGGGTCGGTCGACCTTTCTTGTGCCGATTATTCTGTTCAAAATAGTTCTAGGCTGCAAGCAGGGGCGGTCAATCCTTCATGTGTTCACCATTCCGGATACAGGTGAATTGTAACCTATAGGTGTCTACAGTTCTCTACTAAACGAAGGGGCGGCCGATTCTTCTTGTCGCATGTTGGGACAAATATTGTTGATATGTTATAACTTAGCCAATATACCGATCCCAACTATAATTTCATTGCGAAAGTCGAAAGTCTAGAATTGTTGTCCTAGCCTAGGCGGGTTGAATATTTTTACAATTCACTCGTAAATGAAGTGTCGACCGACCTTTCTTTTGCCGAGTATTCTGTTCAAAATAGTTATGGCTGCAAGAAGGGTTGGTCGATCCTTCGAGTGTTCACCATTCTGGATACAGGTGAATGATTGGATATAGTTGTTCACAATTTTATAATAAATAAAGGGGCGGTCGATCCTTCTTATCAGAGGTCGGAAGTCGGGATAAATATTGTTTATATGTTATAACTTAGCGAATCTCTGTTCTAGGATGAATTCTGCATTAATTTGGAAGAAAGAACATTGAAAATATTTAAAAGTGTGGATCAGAGCATATAAAATGAATTCTAACTCAGGTATTACAATCAACTATGAGGCAAAGCGATAAGATGGTGTAACACGAAATACATCCACAAAAGAGAAATTAAAAGACTGAAGAAATTAAAAACATATGAATCTCTGTTTCGGATATACTTTTACTTCTGTTCTTCATTAAAGTCTACAAAAAATATTACGTCACTGTATTTTTTGCTCTCGGATCCAACCCCTATTACTCGATAAAATCAAAATTTATACAAAACGTTCTTTGAAATTGTCGCTAAAAAAAGAAATTTCAAAGAAATCTCTCTAATCCAACCCCTATTATCTTGTTCAAATTTGAATAAATTTGCCATTTATTTCAATCCTTCTACTGTTTGATGATAAAAAACCTTGTTTCCATTTAGATGTCTCCTTTGTGATATAATTTGATGAGGATCATAATTAATCCTTTCAGCCTCTTGGAAATCCATAATATTCAGTAATTTTTCTACTACAAAGAGGGCTTCCTTATTCTTAATGATGAATGGACCAACTTTAAGGGGGAATTTCACATCCGATGCTTTTTTGAAAGCACATAAATGTTCTTCTGAATGCAACCTTTGTCTAATAAATTCGAAGGAAAAAACCCTAGCAGTTAAAAAAGCTGGCAATAGATATGGTGCTCCAGTAAAACCATACACCCTAATTATAGTATGTTCTCTATACAAGAACCAATCACCAGTTTGGCCTTCTGGTGTAGGCTACAAAGTTTCTTTTTCTTCTAACACTCGGGGCATTTCAGCATTAAAAATAATTCTGTAAATTTTTGCCATGATTTTGTAGGTGAACTCAAACATATTGACCTGTTTATTAAGGTCATGAGAAAAGATGGTACCAAGAAACTTGGATTCGAAATGTTTGAACAATATGAATGACACCTGAAATGGTTCAACTGGTTGAAATTCACCAACTGGACATGAATCACTTCAGCTAGGAATTCATCAAAATTAAAACAATACACCGGACTCGACTGTGACTCTAGTGAAATTACTTGGAGAAGGAAACCTAACATAACTTTCGTGATTTGACTTATCACTATCTAGACCTAAAATTTGCCTCAACAAGGACAAAACTAGCTGGGTATCTCACTGAAAGACATCAATACTCAATGGGAACGCTAGGCTTTCATGCGACTGACCATCTTTCAAGACTTGTAATAAAAACTTGTCTTTTTTCTGCAGGACTGTTGTTTCTATAAAATTTGCCAAATTTTCTTCGTTAAATGACTCAAGGATTTTGGGAAATGTTTCCGGTAAACTTAGAACCTCACGGACAGTCTGCGCATTTACTGGGCATAGAATTTTGGTCGTTTTACATTAATGATTACCCTTTCGCCCTGCAAATAATTCACTGCACACCAACAAACAAATTCGGGGAAGTGTAGGGTTTGTTCGACACAAAAATAGTACAAAAAAGAACCAAAAAAATTAAATACATCCTTTCCTTGTGACTTAAAATCCATTAATTTCTCCTTAGACTGCGAAATACTACACATAGACAAAACGGGGTCAAATACAAGCTTCTCGTTTTCATCTGAACTTTCATTGAAGGGAAGAAGGTCTTGGGTTTTCGCCATTTGGGACACAAAATCTAAACAATGAGGGTTTCGAGCTACCTGTGAATTGTGAAGTGAGCTTCTTGGGTGCTATTCCAGTTGACGAAGACAACGACGTGTTTCACGCGGACTGTTCTTTTCCTCCAGGTAATAAGCGACAAAAACATTTTTTAAAACTTCGAACAAACCTTTTATAGAACATATGCTTAGGTGGTTTCCGAACTTGCGATAAGCGGTTTAAATTTAACCTCTTTTCATAGCAGACTCCAACAACGCTTGCCACGTGGTAAGTGATTTAATTTCTGCTCTACCTTTTCCAAGTTTAACCACCGTGCACTTTCTAGTGCGGGAACCCATTTCCACCATCGATTATTTGGGTGTGTGTCTAGGTGTGTCGTCCAATTTTTTAGCGCCTTTTCCACCTCCGCCCTTGGAGTGAGAGACCTTATGTAGAGACCTTAGAATAGTGACAATATCTGCATTTTTCCTCTCTATAAACATTAATAACCCGAGAATCCATATAGAATAAATTTAAAAAACATAAAGACAAAAATGCTAACAATATGAAGAAATCAATTGTTTGATGAATAATACCAATTCTAGACATTGTTTGTAGATGGGTTTGTAGAAGATCTAGTGTAACATGGGAAGAAGTCGATGAAGAAGAGGGAGAGATGACCATAAGAGATAAGAGAGGTCTAAACAACAAGATCAATCTTCCAAGATGGCATTGATGGCATTGAGATGAAACATTAAATTAGGAAAATAAGGAGAGATCACATGTCGTAGCAATAACATCTAAGGTTGTGTTGTTTTTTTAAACAACCCATTTCATATTAGCTCCATAATTATATTGTTCATGTTTGACTATTAATAACTCAAATGCTTCCAAATGGCTCCAAATGCTTCTGATTTGGGTCTCAAGGTGTTTGAAAGGTATTAGGACATAAAAAGCGACAAAATTTGCATTGTTCCTCTCTACGGCTTTTAATAAGCAATGTCTAAGCGAGATAAACCAAGAACCCATATAGAGGAAATTTTAGAAACATAAAAAATACCTAACAATTTGAAAAATATTCATAACCATTGAGATTGAATTGACAAGTAATCAAACTTCTAATAGAAAAACCAAGGTTGGATGCAAATGGAATACAACCTATGCAATTTCCAATGAATACGGAGATCGATAAACACAAAAGAGGGAGTGAATCTAACATATATCTTCATGAATACAAAAACTATTATCTTGAATCACTTCATTAACAAACGCCACTCCTTTGAAGCCCTTTGGCAACTTGAAAGTGGACAACAAAGTGCAAAGGTAACATTAACCAAAGCTAAAGTTATAGCCAATTCGTGAGCCTTTAGACAGTTTTAGAAAGTGCTTTTGACAACTACGAGGTTTTATGCTTTTAGTAAGCCTTACTTTCTTGTGTTTTTCAACTGGCCTTTAATGCATTCTTTACGTTAAATTATTGTGTAATGTCCCCAACTTGGAACTTTTCCCATTTCGGTCAATTTTCAAAACTTGGGCTAATGAAGCCTCAAAATGTCCCAAATGATCCCAAATGCTTTCGAACTATGTCTAGAGTGGATTGAGGTGTAATATGAGACATTTATGCAGATATTATAGGCATGGAAACTTCCAATAGACTTCAACCACTTGCATTTACAATTAGAGAATGAAAGGAAGAATCACTAGGAAAATTTATGTTGAAGCCCCCAAGGGTAGATGGCTCCAAAAGACTCTTTAAAGGATTTAGAATTGGGTCTGAAGGTATATGGAGGGTATTAATAAATAAAAAGGAACCTCATCGGTGATTATAGATTAATATCATAATACTTTTGCAACATCCATTTAACTTCAGGAGAAGTTGGGGAATTTTACTAGTCAAATCGAGGTTCAAAACCCCCAAGGGTAGGGGACGAACATGGATTGTGATAGTGACATCAATACAATGATACATGGATAATGAAATAACATAGATACACGTATAGGTTGGTGGAAACCGTGATACAATGGCAGTGGAGTATTGTTCTTCTTATTCATATTAGGGTGGTAGGATCGAGCAAGGATAGGAGATTGAAGACTCCTTTGGTTTGGTGCTTGTGATCTCAGGGAGTTGGGGATTCCATCCAGTTGGTGCTAGTAAAACTATTGAGTTGGAATTTACTGAAGTCTGGAGTCCTATCTATAGGTTGGAAATTATGAAAACCAAGGGGTTGTAGCCTCGTTTTGTTACCTTTTCATCATTTAATTCAATATGATCTAGGATCTTAACTGAGAGAACAACATGTACAGCATGTCAAACACAAGAGACAAGAGACACAAAGCATTTCACCGAGGAAATCCATAAAGGTGAAAAACCCCACAACTTCCTCAGAGATAGAATAAGCACCAATACAAATATCACAAAGATGAAACCCCAAAAGATAGATGTCTCCAACATTTCTTCCTCCAGGCTCCTCCACTTGTGCGCACTCCTCTCTCTCAACTATGTGTGTTGGATGTGTGAGTGACTGAGAAAATATAGTGGTGCAACCACTCTATTTATACTTTAAATTAACTTGACCTTCCTTTTATCCTAACTGGGTCGACCCCCTAGGGGAGTCTAATAACCCTTCCACTTAACACATACTGGGACGACCCCTCTGAGGAGGTAATAACCCATCAAATATAAGTTACGACACTTACAAAAAAACTTGTGACACTTTCAAATACAAATGACGACACCTTCGAACGGAGGAATAAGAACATCTCCGTCGGGGATACAATAAAGTACAAATTTAATACATACAATATAAAAGTGAATAATATCTTCTGAAGTTACAGATAGTACATTAAGACTCCCTCTTAACTAGGAAGGTATTCTCTTGACATAGGCGTCAATACATATAGGCACAAGCCTTCAATACTGGAGCTGGATCATCAAAACTGGATCACTGGAGCATCATCGTAGGTCTTCATCCATGTAGGTCTTCATCATCTCTGCGAGCAATCCATCAAGTAGGTACATCTCAGGACTGATTACACTGTCTCTGCAAAATTTTGTGTACCCTAATGTCACCCCATAATCTCTCAGGACTGATTACACTGTCTGTACAAAATTTTGTGTACCCTAATGTCACCCCATAATCTTCAGATCGTACAAGGATTTCTTCAGTTTGCACACATGAGTTTCCCTGTCATGTGTCTCAAACCTGAGTGATTGCTCCACATATACTTCCTCTTCCACTACACCATTCAAGAATCTTGTCTTGACATCCATCTGGTGTATGATCTTCCTTTCTACGATCTTCATTATCTTTTGGTTTTACTTCATTCATTGTTGCATATCAATTCCTAAGTACTTCTGGTTCTTCAAAGTCTTCTTCTTGACTTCATCAATATTCTTGCCGAATCATCGTCACTTGATCTTCGAAACAAGTCTCTCTTGTAGGTGATGGTACAAGGTCTTTCCTACGGGACAAGTTCAATTGCATGATTAGAAACATCTCATAGTATTCAGAACAAATTCTTGCACATAAAGACATATGTCATACAGTCATGCAATTATCTTAGCCAATCATGCTTCAATACAACATTTATCCATATCCCGTAACTTTCTAGATGCCTTCCATCTCTACCAGAACATTGTTAAGAGTGTGCAAGTGTGCTCCAACATGTCAGCAAAGAGGTTTTATTCTATATAAGTAGAAATGGAATGCTGTACAGTACCATCGACAACTTACCCATTACTTGCATATAAGTAGTATCTTGTTCATTAATGCAATTTTTTTCTAGCATCCTAATATACTCAAGGCTGACCCCACTAGGGAGTCTGATAACCATATCACATACAACGATGACCTTTCCGATCGGAGGAATGAAACCTCTCCATCAGAAGTACAATGCCATATGAATACAATATAAAATATACAAGTGAAATACATTCCGAAGTTACAAATACATCAACACTCCCTCTTAACTAGGAAGGTATTTCTCGACACAGTTCTTTAGCACAAGTCTTCATCGTCGACTACACCATTCAAGAAAGTTGTCTTGACATCCATCAGGTGTAATTCTTCCACTTCATCACTGCAACCAGAGAAAGTACCGTTATTATGGAAGTGTATCTGGCTACGAGTGCAAAATTTTCTTCATAATCTATCCCTTCTTTTTGGGAGAAGCCACAAACCTTGCCTTGTATTTCTCCTCCTCCACTTATGCGCACTGCTCACTTGAGAGAATGAGTGAGTGAATGAATGAATAAATAGAGAGTCTAATAACCCTACCTCCTCCACTTATTTATACTTGTCTTCCACTTTCCTTTTACCCTACGTGGGCCGACCTCTCTAGGAGGGCTACAGGTGAAATATGATGAATTAATAAAGCAGGTTACAGGTGAGACCTCCCTGCAGGAAGCAAAGCAAGTCATTTGGGATGGAATTATTGTAGAGGCAGAGAAATTGAGGCCATATCTCGATTTCATTCTGGAAAAAGAGGGTGTAATAAAGTTAGCTAGGCAAAGCCTAACAGCAGTCAAGGAAAAGTTCAACAAGAAGCCCATGGACTGTCCAGAAAAGGCCATAGAATTTCTGAATGGGCTGACAGAGGATGAGGTGAAAACAACTAGCATAAACTTACGATAGAGTGTCTAGTATTATTTGGGAAAAGAAGGTGGTGAATAAGTATCACCAAATGAACACGATTTAGGAAAGGATAGACATTTTAGCACATCAAGTAAAACTCTTCAAAGAAATGTTTGATCCATTATTCAAGAAGGGACTTCCTGTCTTTTGGGAGGAGGATGGCACCACGAGGACACAGGAAGAAGAATATCAGGGCAATTTGTGGGGATGTCGATTCAATTTGGATTATGTATAATTTAGGTAAATTTATTCTAATGTTTATGTATTGATTCATTGTAATTTTTTGCATAATTAATGAAATTCAGTCGGTTTGTCTAGGCCATCTTTTTTGGATATTAATTTGTCAAATTTCTTTGAACTATGTTTTATGTTGCCAATTTAATGAATACATCGATCTGTAGGTTGGATTTCTATTAATATACAATTCATGTGTTATTATGTGTTAAATGAATTTCTTCGTTTAACTCATTTTATCTATAATTTTCTACAACTGATAAATAGCCACACATTTATATTGATGCTAGTAATTGGAAAAGCGCTCTTACAAAGATAGTTGCTTGGATCTGCGTTGGATAAAGATAAGTAATCTTATGCGTTTGATTCTGATGCATTTTTATTTCATTCTTGCATGTTGTGATTGTGTAATTGAAAGGTTTTTAATTATGTTTTGATTGTGTAATTGAAAGGTGTTTTCCACTGTGCATGTGCAGGTTGACGTGGAGAAGCCACGTGGGCAGGAAGTCTGGCACGGAGGAGACACATTAGCAGAAGCCCCGACGTGGAGGAGTTGCGTGGGCATAAGGTGTGACCGGCCACATCATATCCACGCGTGCCAGCGACCGTGAAGGATGGGTGAAGGTGGTTTCGCAAATGGAGGACGGTGGTTTTCCTTACTGCCCTTCCAACTTGCGAAATCATGTGGTGCTTCCATGTGGAGAGCGGTTTCATATTTTGCAACCACCCATCCCCTCGTCCTAGTGTGCATGTTGGGGATGTGGAACGGAAGTGGGACCCTTGATATTTCTCCGCTCGATTGATCTTTTCCGCCATTTAAAATGGTTTGTACATTGGCATGGAGGTGATCTTTGCCTTCATTTAAAATGGTTTGTACGTTGGCATGGAGGTGATCTTTTCCACCATTTAAAATGGTTTGTACGTTCGCACGTAGGTGATCTTTTCCGCCATTTAAAATGGTTTGTACATTCGCATGGAGGTGATCTTTTCGAACATTTAAAATGATTTGTACGTCGGAATGGAGTTGATCTTTTCTGCCATTTACAATGGTTTCTATAGCGCTAATGGTAAATGATGGATTGTATCACTCGTGTGAATAATCTCATCACGTTTATGAGGCGCCCATTTATGATGGATTGTTTTTATGTGTCACAACGTACAGATGATATCCCTCCACACTATGATAATAAATGTCACAAAATTTTATGCATTGATATCCTGCCACACTGCTCTTCCCGCCCACACTGCTCTTCCCGCCCACTACCTACATTGAAACTTAAAGTTCAAACTCTCTGTGTTTTCCAGTTTGGAGCTCTATTTTCTCTTAGGACCGAGGTTTGCTTTTGCTGAGGTGGAACCGAGAAGAGTGTTGGACGGGTAGAGCAGTAAGATTGGTTTGAAGAATCGACTGCTAGTTTTTCAATTGGCAGGTATTTATATTACTCAAACCATAAATCTAAATATGTAACAGAGCATGCTTATTCAGCCTCTGGGCTAAAAATCCATGTCTTCCATGGTTTTCAAAACTCAATGCAATGACAGTTTGAAGTTCACAGTAGTTTAAAGTCGCTGAACATTTTAGATTCTTTAGATTTCCAAAATTTATTTCCTTCAATTCCGAGTAGTTATCTTCTTACAGTCCATTAATATGAATTCACAACATTGTATTTGCAAAATCGGGTGTTACTCATTAATGTCGATTCCTGCCAGCTTGCATACGTTTTCTGTCTGGTGATGTAGCGTATTATTTTCATATATTTTATATTGTTTTCTGCAAATCCTCTAGCATTAATTTTGGCTAGGTTTGTTGGAAAAAGATAACGACAAATGAACTCGTAAAATTGAAACATGTTTTTTCTTTTTAATATCATTTTGCAGTTAATATTCACTATAGTATACTGATCTATGTAAACGTTAATACTTTATTTGAAATTGATAATTTATGTCTTAATTTATATAATATTGATCACATTTCTTTTAATATAAATATATATAATTTAAGTATTTAATTTAATTGAATAAAATTAAGCAATCAAATAGCTTTAAACAATATTAAGGTATAATTGTTTGCCAACACAGTATCTTGGCAAGAAAAGTCCCATGTATTGCATAGTTGGACGCGGTGTATGACTCAAATTGTTGGATGCACTGAGAACACATGTGAGTCTTGCATACGATACCAAGGCATTTAGTTTCAGAGATAAAGCTGATAAAAATGTTCTTAAAATTTAGGCAGGAGACCGTGTTGGAAAATGAATTTAACAATGACGACAATGCAGATAGTGATGCCATTAGTTGGAAAGATTCTGACTGCAATTTAATAACCAGACAAACATTCTTTCATAATTTTGGGATGAGACTGCGGTGAATGATATAGCAGCTTCTACTTCGCCGAGTGTAGGACAGATCAATTCTGGAATAATCAAAGCCACGTGGCACAATTTGAACGTTCCACATGTCACCCCGGAGACTAGATTTCGACATTTGAGCGAAAAAAATTTACAGACATTTTGCTACAAAGAGTTTTCCGTCAAGTCAAAATTTTGTCAATGAAAGCGAGGTCGCTCTATCGTAAGGTTGTTCCATTTTGGGGTGTTGGAAGTAGATGCTGAGGAGAAAGAGCATCTGCTCCTTCCTCTGGGGATGAGTTTTCAGAGTGGATAAAGTAGATATCGTCACTCTAAACACATATTTCATAGGAACATTACTTCGCACATTTTGCTAGAGAGTGGAAATATCCAAAGAGAAAGATCGGCCGCTCTTTCTCCAAGTTCTATTTTTAGAATTCCCTTGTAAAAGAAGGGGCGGACGATCCTTCTTCTTCCCAATATTTTTTCGTTATAGCTTGAGACTGCAAGAAGGGTCAGTCGATCCTTCTTTGTCTTCACCATTCTAGATATCGTTCAATTTCTAGATAAAGGTTTTGACAATTATCTACTAAACGAAGGGGCGTTTGATCCTTCTTCTTGAAAAACAGAAGTCGGGGCAAACAATTTTATATGTTATAACTTCGCCGTGCAAAAGTATTATTCCAGTGTTCACCATTTTAGATATAGATGAATTGACGTACTAGCCTTCGTAGGTTGAATAGTTTTACAATTCCCTCATCAATTAATGCTCGGCCGACCCTTCTTCTACCCAGTATTGTATTCATAATAGTTCTAGAATGAAAGAAGCTTCGGTAGATCCTTCTTTCTTTCACCATTCTGGATATAGGTGAATTGCTGGATATAGTTGTTCAGAATTATCTCTTAAACGAAGGGGCGGTCGATCCTTCTCTTCGGAAAATGGAATCCGGGACAAACATTTTTATATGTTAGAACTTAGATTATGTCCGAGTCCCTACTATTTACAGCGGAAGTTGGAAGCCGATAATTGTCGACATAGCCTCCGTAGATTAAATATATTTAAATTAATTTCGTAAATGAAGTGTCGGCCGACCCTTTTTGTGCGCGGTATTCTTCCCTTCTTCACGACTTTGGAAATACATGTATTGACGGCCTAGCATTTGTAGGTTGAACATTTTTAATACTCTGTCATAAATGAACGGGCGGGAGACGCTTCTTCTACCCAAAATTCTTTTCATAATATTTCTAGACTGCAAGAAGGGTTGTTCGATCCTTCTTGTGTTCGCTTCTTCTACAAGAAGGGGCGACAGATCCTACCATTCGGAAAATTGGAAGTACGGAGAGCCATTTTTTATATATTATAATCTATGTTATATCTTTGTTTAAAATAAATATGATTGTTAATGTGCTCCTGTTATTTTATATTTCATAAAACACTTCTGAACTGGATTTTGGTTCTGAACAATGTGTGTTGTTATTTTATATTTCAGATATTGTTTTGAAATGGATTTTGGTACTCAACAATGTGTGGACCTACTTTTGAATGGATTAAAAGTTGCTGAGGGAATCTCGTTTCCAGAAAGAAAAATTTTGCATAATATAAGCATTAATGAAGGATGTATCATTGTAAATGATACCAAGTCTTTGAATGCAATTCTTCCATTTCCCTATCGATCAGAAGGTGCAGATACATTGTCAGAGGCTGTTGGTGGTTATATTCAATGGCCTGTATTTCAGATCGTTAACCAAATTGGGTCCGCTCTTTGCGATAACGAGGTGAATGATATACTAGCTTCTTCTTCGACGAGTGTAGCACATATCATAACAACTGAGAATGAGGTGAATGATATACCATCTTCTACTTCGACGAGTGTAGCACATATCACAACAATTGAAAATAAAACTTCTTTTATTATGAGAAAATTTAAGTTGTTACATAAGTGTTCAGAAAGAAAGGATTGCATTTCCATAGGTTTTGTAACAAATGTGAGTGAGACTGATTTTGTTGGGGAAACATTTTTGGGTGACTTCTCCTTTGGTATTCTGGTCGATGAAGTGGTGTTTTATTGTATGGCATGTTGTCCAGGGGTGAGCAGTGGATCTTTTGTTGTATGGTCGATTAAAAGAATCATTGATTTTAATACAGAAACATTGCTTTCTGTTCCAAGCGCTTTCAACAATAACCAATCTGAATCTACTAGTTAATTTGATACATCAATGTTCTTTAAAGCCACAGTATGTTGCTCGGGGATTAGTGTCAACTATTTTTAAGGGAGACATTGTACAATTCAAAGTACTAGATGCTGGTGAGTTTGGTATTTTAGTTCATAAAGTCTTCCGCAATTGCAAGGATTGTGGTGTATTTGAAGGCTCTATTATAAGATGGCCTACAAACACTTTTCTTGACCTCGATAATGTTCCTTTGGATGCTATACATTTGAAATGTTTTTGAAGAATGTCCTTTACAGATGGTCCTTCCAGGTACTCCCCATTGTGAATATACACATGTTAAAGGTAATCGAACAAGGCCATACAATTCCGTAAATGAGGTAGCACATATCATAACAACTGAGAATGAGGTGAATGATATACCGGCTTCTACTTCGACGAGTGTAGCACATATCACAACAAATGAGAATAAATATTCTTTTATTATGAGAAAATTTAAGTTCTTACATAAGTGCTCATAAAGAAAGGATTTCATTTCCATAGGTTTTGTAACAAATGTGAGTGAGACTGATTTTGTTGGGGGAACAATTTTGGGTGACATCTCCTTTGGTATTCTGGTCGATGAAGTGGTTTTTTCTTGTATGGCATGTTGTCCAGGGGTGAGCAGTGGATATACCAACTTCTTCTAAAATTTCCGAATGAAATTTAAGATCGTTACCTTATAGGCCTGCAATAAATCAAGGTGCACACCTTTCAAACATTGGCACCGAACATTGTTGCTCAAATTTTTGTATATCAAAAATTCCACTTTGATCAATAGTTGAATGTGCTAAGAAATTTGATAGTTGAATGTTATAAATTCTATGGGATCAAATGCTCATGTGGTCAAAGAAGGAGATGACAGAAAAAGAAGCTTGTTTACAATGAGATTAGACACAATAGACATCTATCAAAATGCATGGTATAAATGCCATCAGATAAAAAAGAGCACTTTGGGTAAGGTGATTGGTGATATTTATCAGGAGTCAAATGCTAGTACTGTCATATTGGAACCGTCATGTTAAACCGTCATGTTTTTTCCCAAAACTTATTTTTGATAGGCACTTTATTCTCTAAACCGTCATTAATTTTTGTGGGTCACTCTTAGCAGAATTTGGATTTTCATTTTATAGCTAACCTTTCTAATTTTTTTTAATTTTTTTTTCCATGATCATTAATTTGTTTGATAAGTTAACATAAACAACTTGGCATTAAAATAGAAAACTCCAAATTTTTAACTTGACACGTAACCATTGGACCTTTCTATGCATATCATACCTGGAAATAAACGTACACATTGAAAATATTTTCAGCCATGAGCATTTGCTATATAGTTAAAACTTTTATTTTCTATGTAAATGTGAAATTTTAATCAATTTTAAAATATATATTAATAAAAAATTTACTATGGACAGGTAATTATTTTATCTGCTGAAGGGCAAAATTTAAACCAGACCGTTTTTTGGATAGGGAATATATATACTTAAAAAATGCTTAGATAGACAACAACAATGGGTTGTTGGTGCAGAATAAAACATGAAGATCGATGTAAATAGTATCATATGGGCATGGTCACCAAGAAGGGCCTTGCAGTAGAAAATATTAGAATAAACGAGAAGGGCCTTGCAGCAGTCAAGGCACAACGAGAAAATATGGGGAATAGTGTTCAGAGTGGTGGATGTTCTCAAGGGTTGATAGTAGACAAAATTGGTTTCTAAATAATTTTCTCTATGTGGCAGTTTTAAGCAACAAAATTGTTGTGTTTCTAAATTTCCACTTGGTCAACAAAAAGTTGTATTTTCTCATTTTCATTAAAGTTTTATAAAAGGAAAGATACAACTTATATCCATTGGGATTGATAATGGATGGTTATTTGTTACAAAATTGGATTTGTGATAAGTGTCGTAATTTGCGCACTAACTGTCGTTAAGTGTTGTAATTGTGCTTAAGAATAATTGGCCTTTAGAAGTGGTTTATCCGCTGCACTTAAAATCAAGTAATTATCCTCAAAGTAACTACCTAAATACTAAAATATGATCCGCTATACTCAAACTGCCAAATTCAGCGGTGCTCATAGGAAAAAATATTCTATACGAGCCAATATTCTATGCGAGCCAACTATACTTATAATACTGAATGTGCCAAATCAAATATGCCACATGTAACAATATGATCATTCCGCGTGTCACTCCAGGATATTAGATATCAACATTTAAAAAACAAAATTTATAGACATTTTTCTTCAAAGACTATGCTGGCAAGTGGAAGTATTCTCAGAGAAAGAGCAGCCGCTCTTTCCCAAAGGTGTTCTATTGTTACAATTCCCTCATAAATGAAGGGTCTGCCAACCCTTCTTATTCCAAATATTATTTTCATAATAGTTTGATACTGTAAGAAGGGTCGATCGATCCTTCTTGTGTTCTCTATTATGGATATAGCCGAATTGTTGGATAAAGGTTTTCACAATTAACTACGAAAAGAAGGGGCGACCGATCCTTCTTGTCGGAAAACGGAAGTCATGAGAAACCATTTTTTATAGGTTAAAAGTTCCAAGGTGTTCTATTTTTAAAATTTCCTCGTAATTGAAAGGTCGGCTGACCCTTCGTATTCCCAATATTATTTTCATAATAGTTCGACACTACAAGAAGGTTCACTCGACCCTTCTTATTCCAAATATTCTTTTCATAATAATTCACCACTGTAAAAAGGGTCGGTCGATCCTTCTTGTGTATTCCATTATGGATATAGCTGAATTGTAGGATAAATGTTTTCACAATTCACTATGAAAAGAAGGGGCGGCTGATCCTTCTTGTTGGAAAACAAAAGTCGGGACAAACGATTTTTATATGCTATAACTTAGCCGATTGACTGGCTATTCAAAAAACAGAAGTCGAGACAAACAATTTTTATATGTTATAACTTAGCCGATTGCGGAATCTTGGTTTTCGGTTTTGATATATTTTCTTTCCACAACCTGCAACCCACAATTGCGGATTGAGGATTTCGGAAAGAATGTATATATTTATGAAATAAAACCCCGCAACCCTTCTTTTCCTTCCGGCATGTTTACGTTTTAACCATCAATTTGTCTTGATCTTGCGAATGAGATTACACAAGGTGATTAAAATGAAGTTTAGCTTTCCCGTTTAGCTTGTCGGTGTTAGCACCAGCATTGTCCTAGATGAAACTGGGAGGCTCAATTTCTAAAAAGAATGGAGAAATCCTTGGTGGTCTGAACAAAATAGAATCATCTAGGTAGGTATTGACGGCCTCAAGGGTGAACTGATCAAATCCCAAGACTGAAACTTTGCAAGGAGAATTAAATTGTTGATGTCCGCCTACAGTTACATATATGCGCAAATAAACGTTCTAAATCGGTAGTGGTGAAGATCTACAGTCATGAGCATGCTTCGCGCAAAAAAGGGCGAGGTGTTCTAGTCAGAGGCGGGAGGTTTATCCCACAATCATCTTAAGTAGCATATCAACGGCCAATGGAGTAGATCGACGATCGGGAACTACTTCTCCGATATGACATGCGTGGAGCAAACAAACTTTCGGATCCACGAACTTTTGGTAGTGGTCCGCGGGTTTGGACGGCGCAGATCTGAGGAGGCCAAGATCTATGGCCGAGGTTTTGTTCACGGATCTAACTTGCACGAAACATCAATGCAAGCCAAATCCGTGAAGTTGGTAAAATTCACATCGTTTGCCGGCTAGGGTTCGAGGCGACTTGTGGCAGGATTCGAGGCCACCAAGGATCAGGAAAATGGATGGCCAGGGAACCTTCCACGTCGTAGGAGATGCAGGGGTGATAGAAAAGGATAAATAATATAAAAAACTTGCCTGCATGGAGAGCTGGATTCCTATTTTGCATATGAAAGTGACAAGAGCAAGCCATGAAGAAACAGACAGGTCAACCAAGGGCCCAAGCCAACCTCAAAAAAATAGGTAGGTTATTTGCTCTATAGTAAACTATTTAATGGCTTAATTGAGTGATAAAGAACCCATGGAAACACTGTTTACAGATAGAGACACAGAGGTCTACTACTCTCTGATGACCGATGACCCCATGGAAACTGTAAAAAACAAGCTGAAACTGGTTAGGGAGAGAGGTATAGATGTGCACCAGGTCCACCAGTCCTATTTCCATCTGTTTACAGTCGGCCAAACCCCTGTTTTTCCCGAATTTGTTGAGTGGTGCACCTCTAACTACTCTTCTACTGAGAGGGAAATCATGGATGCTTCCAAGTCCAATATCCTTTGCGAAATCAATACCCAAACCCTTAGAAAATCCCTGTCAGTCCCAAAAGAGTTTTTCCAGAAAGCTATAGGGTATACTGAGGAAGCCCTAATCCGATTTTTTAGACAATCCCCTGTTGAAATAAAACAGAATTTCTACAGGTCCTTTCTGAATCCTACTATCCAAATACAAGAGCAGGATTTCCCAACTAAAGCCAGACTATTCACGGAAGAATCCAAACGTGTCATCGCCATGATGAGCCAATTCCTAGGTCTAGACTCTGATATGTATGTCACAGAACCTCTAATAAGTTTATTTTTTGTCCTAGGAACCTGCCCCCTGGAATCCGATGACCCAATCCAGTCTACCCAATGTGCATGCCTTAGGTTTGATGAAGTTTTGGTTGAAAGTATACACTCCCAGCTAAAGAATTTCCAGGAAACAAGGATTTTCAAATTTTAGTCCTACTTACTAAAAATGTTCCTAGCATTCAATGAGGAAAACTTGCAAATGCCTGAGGTACTACTTACTCAGGATATGTACACTGATTACACCAAGTTTTGTGACGAGCTCATGTCTGAGGTTTATGAGATCATTTTCCAAACGAGGCTTCCTAGATTATTACCAGAAATGCAGTAGTTACTACAGCTTTCTTTCGAGAAGAGGGTCGAAGATTGGTTCCTTTCAGAGCATGGCACAATCATCAGGGTTTATGGGTTTGCTTATGCACCCTACGTGCTACTAGTTTTCCTGACCCCCAGAATGTTTGCATTAGAATTCATTAGACAATAATTTAAGGCAGAAGATGAGCACTTTCTAGATCATAGAAAGGGCTCTGATATTGTGTTTCCATGGACTATAGGTCCATTCTTAATAAAAAACAAAGGATCTCTTACAGCCATTGAATGCAAGATAAAGGAGATGGGTTTCAAAACAGAAGTAGCCTTAAACTATGATCCCCACCACATCATTTCCAATAGGAGGAAGGAAAGCAACAGGAAGGCTTTTGTGCATTTCGAAATTCCAGGCATGGCAGAAGCTGCAAATTTATTGGACTGTCCTAGCAGGAGCCAGATGGAAATAAACACACATGAGAGCTCCTCCCTGCTGACACAAGGGAACACACCCACAGTGCCTGGCTCTTCTAGCCTAGTCCTATCAGTGCCAGTAGCCATGCCTATGGCCATCAACTTAATAAACTCCAGCAAGGAAGCTGACAGTGTCCCTATGGACACAGAAGGGGAAGCTGAGAGAGCCCCAAAGAGGCAGAAAACTAACGAATCTTAGCAGCATCTAGTACCAGTGGGGACTCGTAAAGGAAAAAAGAAACAAGTGGATAAGCTACCAGCATTTGAGATCAAAGATTATGTGTTTAACCCAACAGCCACTCAGCATGCTGCCTTAAGCAAGACTAGAGATGAGTTGATAGATGAATAAAAGGTGGACTCACGGGTAGCCTCAGAGGAGTCCAAGTTATATACTGAACTAAGGAAAATTTCAAGAAAAGAAGTGTCTCTAGTGATTAGCAGGAGCCTTGCTCAGAACACCCTGATTTTGGCCTTGGCCACTGAGATAAGGATGAATTTAGATGACATCCCTGTCCCAGATGTAATGAACTTGCACAAAGAAACCGGGGATGTTGTTTATACTAAACTGTTGAGGACAACTTTGGAGCTATCAAAGGTACAGGTCAGTAAGAGTAAGGTTGCCAGCCAGCTCAAGCACGAAAAGATGGAAAACAAATCTCATAAGGCAAAGATCAAAAAATTGCAGGGTGACATAGTGGCCACTGAGGGCTAGCCTGATAAAAGAGCCATTATTCAAAACCTACTCAACGAAAAAGAAAACATCATCCGATCTCTAAAAAAGGGGATGAAAATCCCCTCTACCCAGTTAGTAGCAGTCTCTGAGCTAACAGAACTGGAGGAAAAGAAGGAGAATTTGCAGACTGACTTGACAGACTGTAGGGCCAAGCTATTGAAGCTTGAAGTGAAGGAAAAACAATGGCATATATATATAGCCACTGTGGTGGCAAGTGAGAAAATATCAAAGGCCAGAGTGTAAGAGCTTGAGAAGAGACTTCAGCAGAAAGAGCAAGAAGTAGAAATCATGGCCACTCCATCCATAGAGGCTTGTGATTTCTCCCTGGTAGGGTCTATAGCCGAAGCTAGTCTGGAAGATGTGGAAATAACAAGATTAAAAAAGTAGAATGTGAATCTGAAAACACTGAAGGATAATGCAAAAAGAGAAAAGGAGGCTTGGGAAGCCAAGCACCAGGAGTTGCAGGGTAAATATGATGAGTTGGAAAGACAAGCTACAGGGTAGACTTCCTTTCTAGAGGCCAAGCAGGTCATCTCGGATGGCATTGTTGAAGAAGCAGGGAAATTGAGTCCCTTCCTCGATTTTGTCTTGGACAAGGAAATAGTGATAAAATTAGCCAAGAGTAGTGTGACAGCAGCAAATGAGAAATTGAATAAAAAACCTGTAGAGTATACTGAGAATGCCATCGAATTCCTGAACGGCTTATCTGAGGAGCAGGTCAAGACAACTGGTGTAACAAATAGGGTTTCTATCCTCATTGGAGCCAAAAAAGTGATGCACAAGCACCAGCAAGTAAAGGCTATTCAAGCTAAAATAGATGTCATGGCATAGCAGATCAAGTATTTCAAAGACATGTTTGACCCTGTTAGGAACCCGTTTCAATGCTTCTCTTTACTATGTTAGTATATTGTGTTGGACGCATATGCTTTGTAAGTCATCCCGTAGTATTTGTTGATCCATAGTTTATATTAGCCCATAGTATTGGACGCATATGCTTTGTAATTCGTCCCGTAGTATTATATGTCCCATGGTTTTGACTCATAGTATTGGGCATAGACTTAGTATATAAGCGTGTGTTGAGGTCATTGAAGGCACCATGAAGTTAATTGTATTGAGCTTGCTCAAAGGAGGTTTCCCCCTCGAAGTGGCCCGTGATCAATATAAAAGTGATTATGAGTTCTATTATTTCTGATATCTCGTGTATTTGCATTAATTAATTATTGCAGGTTCTTCACATCTGGTATTAGAGCTCTTTCTTGGGCTCGTTGGGTGGAATTTCTGCCAAAAAAAATTTCGCATCTGTTGCAAGTTCGGATCTAGGAATAACCCCTATCTGCTTAACTGTGGGAAGGACTTGGGCATAAGCCCTAAAACTCATTGTGAGGAGTACCACAGGAACCCCAAAGTAGCTGGCCCATTGAGAGGACCTGCCAGCAAAAAGGGCAACGAACCCTACCTGATTGACTAGTTCCCACCCGTGAGGTAAACCAAGAGTTGTTGTTTGTGGCAAAGTGGTTATCAATTTTACCTGAGCCGTGGAGTGAGGGGCATCGCCCCAATACGCAAGCCGTCAGACAGCATTAGTGTCCGAGTGAATCCCTTGAACCGATAGGAAGCCGCACATACCCGGGTCCATATCTATTTTCAGCTGAACTGTTGCCAATCACTTCCGCTCCAAATTCAGTCGTTTCAGGTATATTCTGAAATTCGTTCCAGATCCAGTCGCCATTTCAAATCTAGCCGTTTTCAATCCCTTCTGCGTTGTTGCAGATCCATCTGTTGTGGATCCCTTCAACTCTGTTTTCCCTGAAACTTCACTGACATCCCTGCAATCCCATTCTACATATTTCATTCCTAAAGACCCAATCCCAAATTCCACTTCCCACGACCAAAAATCCCACATTTGTCTATTTTTAGGGTTTGCCATAACTCCTTCAATTTTCACCCAAACGCCTTCAAATTTTGCCACCGTGTTCCTTTCCTAATTCTGCTTCTTTGTCCCTCTCTACCAAATTTCCTCATTCTTTCACCCCGCTTCTGAAATCCCCATTTTTTTCCTCCCTGTCTGTCAGAAAGTGTCTAAAACCTACTCAAACCCCAATTACCACTCCAAGTTTTTCCCAAATCCAAATTTTCCTTTACTAAAGCAACTTTTGTTTGTGTTTTTCTATCCATTCCCCCTCCCCCCCCCCAAAAAAAAAACTCTTGGTTATGGTTGTCACCTGCGCAGGAGTAAAAACCATGGAGGAAGCACTTGCAACCATCCAAACCAAACTCCAAGATCTGGATGAAAAAATTCTCAGCCTCCATCTTCAGCATTCAACCATGAACAATAATCGACAGCAAGAATCTTCTACAGCCAATGGGTTCTCTTCTTCCAGCAATTTTCGTGGGTCGAAGCTTGATTTTCCTCGCTTCAATGGTACTGATCCGACTGGATGGATATACCGAGAAGAACACTATTTTAGTCTGCATAATACTTTTGATGTCCATAAAGTTCCACTTGCATCCTTTCATTTGGAACAGGAAGCCCTTCAATTGTACCATTGGTACATCAAAGCTCATCCCAAGCCAAACTGGACAGATTTTTGCCAACTCCTTTTGTCACGATTTGGTCCTAGTGCTTTTGATGACTTCACAGGAGCACTCACTAAACTTCATCAAAGTGGCACTGTGAGGGAGTATCAGACAAAATTTGAGAAACTAGCCAATCACACAGAAGGATTATCTGATGAATTCTATAGGAGTTGTTTTATCAGTGATCTTAAGGATGAAATCCGGTCAAAGGTTAAAATGTTCTGTCCCAACACAATGATGGAAGTCCTAGGGTTGGCTAAGTTGGCAGAAGACAAGCTTGCAGCCCAAGAACGCTCCAAACCCTCTTTTGTTCCCTTCCAAAATATGGGTTCTCAATGACCTCCCATCCCGCCAGCTCCTCGACCAAATCCTATCAAGCATTTGTCTGAAACAGAGATGCAGACACGCAGAGAAAAAGGGCTATGTTATAATTGTGATGAGAAATTCACTCGGGGACATAAATGTGTTCAACAAAAGCTCTATCTCTTGGATATGGATTCTCCGCCAACCTCTAAAATTGGTGAAGAAGCTCCAGATACAATGGATGATCAGGTCGACATTCAAGAGTTTCCTATTGACCCCCCATCTCAGGAAGACCAACCAAAGATATCTCTCAATGCTTTATCCAGCGTCACCACCCCCCAAACAATGCGGGTCAAGGGATACTTCAAGAAGTTCCCTCTTACAATACTCATTGATTATGGCAGCACACATAACTTCATTGACCCTCGGATCACCAAACAGGCTGATTGTTTTATCCACCCTTGCTCCAACTTTGAAGTCATGGTTGCCAATGGGGGCACCTTACCTTGCAAGGGGAAGTGTCACAATGTGCGTATCTCTCTGGAAGATTATAACATGCGCTCTGACATGTTTTCCTTGTCCTTAGGTGGATGTGATGTGGTTTTTGGCATTCAATGGTAACGCACACTTGGCCCCATCTTATGGCATTTTGTTGAACTTTGGATGCAGTTTTCAGTCCATGGGGCACAACACAAATTAATGGGATTACAACCAGGGTCTCTCTGCATCATCAGTTCACATCGCCTGGAAAACATCCTTAAGAAGAATTCACATGGTTTCATTACTTAGCTCCATTTCATTCAGATGCACCCATCAACAGTCTCCACTACTTCCTTGGATAGATATGCAGGTGTCTTTGCTGAACCAATGAGCTTGCTACCTTCAAGAGACCTTTTCGGTAAGAATTTAGCCGCATCTACCTCTCAGCAGGAAATGATGGCTATTTTGCATGCAGTACAGAAGTGGCAGCCATACCTATTAGGGAATTATTTCGGCATCAAGACTAATCTCCAGGGTCTGGAAAATTTCCTGGAACAATGGGTCTCCTCCCCAACACACCTGAAATGGGTTATCCAGCTCATGGGTTATCCCTATGCGACCACTTACAAGAAGGGTAAGGACAATATGGTGGCAGATGCTCCTTCTCGCACAATTGATGACCCAGTTTCTCTTACAGCTCTTTCTCTGCTTGTTCCAAATTGGTTGCAATATGTTCAACATGGCTATCTCTTCTATGAACTCCATGCTTTTTCATCAGCAGGGCACTCTGGGTTCTTCAAAATGTATGACCGGGAACAATGTAACTTCTTTTGGCAGGGACTGAAAATGACAATTCAACAGATGGTGGCTAACTGTGATACTTTCCAGGTCAACAAGGGTGAAATGACACTCCTTTCGGGACTGCTCAAACCCTTTCCCATCCCTACACAGATTTGGCCAACTATTTCTATGGATTTCTTAGAAGCGCTCTGGTGGTACAATACCACATCTACAAGGACACCATATGAAGTAGTCTATGGATAGACACTTCCAGTTCTTCTTCCATACACCCTTTGTAGTTCCTCAGTTCATCCAATTGACTCGGTTCTTCGAAACCGCAATCAGATTCTTCTCATTCTACAGGACAATCTTCACATGGATAGAATTCGACTGCAACAGCAAGCCAATCAACACCATTCTGAGCGCACTTTTCACGTAGCTGATAGGGTTCTTCTTTGTCTACAGCCTTCCAAGCCATCCTCCCTGACACTCCAAAGGCGTCAGTGGCCCGAAATGCAACCCGAGGATGCTACCGGGGAACCACTCCTTCAGATTCTGTAGCATTTTCCCCAACCAAATATTTGAGGACAAAGCTTTTTCTAAGGGAGAGGGGATGTTAGGAACCTGTGCCAACCCTTCTCTTTACTATGTTAGTATATTGTGTTGGATGCATATGCTTTGTAAGTCGTCCCGTAGTATTTGTTGATCCATTGTTTTTATTAGACCATAGTATTGACCCATAGTATTGGACGCATATGCTTTGTAAGTCGTCCCGTGGTATTATATGTCCCATGGTTTTGACTCATAGTATTGGGTATAGACTTAGTATATAATTGTGTGTTGAGGTCATTGAAGGAACCATGAAGTTAATTGTATTGAGCTTGCTCAAAGGAGGTTGCCCCCTCGAAGTGGCCCGTGATCAATATAAAAGTGATTCTGAGTTCTATTATTTCTGATATCTCGTGTATTTGCATTAATTAATTATTGCAGGTTCTTCACAGACCCTTTGTTCAAGAAAGGGTTACCTCTCTTTTGGGAGGAGGATGGAACAATGCTCATAGAATAAGAATATCAGAAGAAATTGGCAGGATGTAAAGTGCATTTCAACAATTTTGCAGGTATGGATCAGTTGTTATCAGGGAAGACAGTGGTGGAGAAAATGGCAAAGGATTTTGAGTTAAGCATGATGTTCAAGGAGGCTAGTGCACATATGTGAAGCTACTCTTATAGGGACCACACTGAGATCTGAGACTTAATGAAGGAGTTGGCCACCTCAGAGCTGCCATCTGCCGATCTATCGAAGCTTGTTGAGAAATATGGGAAGGGAAAGCTGATATTGAACCGCTGAAGATTCGATGATCATGGGATAGCAGCATGGAGGAAATATTCGCTGAAGCATTTTGTTTATTTTGTTAGAGTCTGTTGTCTTTCGATAAAAATGGTCAGTAATTTTGTAAAAGGAAATTGAGCCAGTTTTACCAGCATTGTCATTTTGTTGTAACTAATTCCTGAGGGTGGCGAACCTTTTTGAATAGGTGTCACCTACATTGTAACAACTTCCTGTTGAGGTAGCTGAAGCCAGAAGGCTCTGAGCATCTATGTAAGCAATGTAATAGAAAGAGAAAGGGTTGGAAACTTTTGTTGGACTCGTGAATTCCCTATGTTATTAAGCACTCTGAGATATATTTTAATAAAATATGGCTAGGCCGAGCAAGGTTTTCTATCAGAGATTCCTGTGTTATTCGTCTTACAGTCTGTTTACTTCTTCTCTTATGTGAATGTTTCTCTCACTGTTTAATTCATACTGTTATGATTTTTCATGCTTGGATAAGTGTTGTATCGGGACAAAAGTCATAAATATTATGCTTTGTTGCTTTCATTTCAAGCATCCACTACCATTTTCTGCTAAAGTCGGTATAGAATTCATTATCATAAGCTCTATATTGATGGGTTTTTCATATCTTCTTCTTTAATCACCAAACAAAAGCTCTTTAATCAGCTATCCTGGCTCTGATTAGTTTTCTTTGCATAGCATTGTCATGTTTAATCATATCCTTCCTCCTGCCTCTAATTAGTTTGATCTACAGTTTGGATTTGTCTTTACTCATAACCTGTGTGTGTTTCATGTTTTAAGTGAATTTATTTAATTAGAACATTTATCTATTTCTGCAAATGATTAACATAAATTAATAAATTCATGTTAATTTTTCAATTAGCATTCCAGCTACAGGGTAATCTTGCATGTGCCTAATCCTTAAAACCACTGAGTGAATTTTCATTTCCTGATTGTGTTTTGGTTAAATCCGTATTAGTAACTTCACTATACTCAATGTGCCAAATCAAATAAAAAATAGTAACCTCCCTATACTCAGTGTGCCAAATCAAATATGCCACGTGTCACAATATGATCATTCCATGTGTCACCCTAGGATACTAGATATCAACATTTTAACAACAAAATTTATAGATGTTTTGCTTTAAAGACTTTGTTGGCAAGTGGAAATATTCTCAGAGAAAGAGCGGCCACTCTTTCTCCAAGGTGTTCTACTGCTACAATTCCATCCTAAATGAAGGGTCGGCCAACCCTTCTTATTCCAAATATTCTTTTCATAATAGTTAGACACTCCAAGAAGGGTCGATCGATCCTTATTGTATTATCTATTATGGCTATAGCTGAATTCCTGGATAAAGGTTTTGACAATTAAAGACAAAAAGAAGGGGCGGCCAATCCTTCTTGTCGTAAGTGTCCATCGACCCTTATTACCAATATTCCTTTCATAATATTTTGACATTGTAAGAAGGGTCGGTCGATCCTTCTTTTGTTCTCCATTATGGATATAGCTAAATTGTTGGATACAGGTTTTCATAATTAACTACAAAAAGAAGGGGCGGCCGATCCTTGTTGTCGGAAAACGGAAGTCGGGAAAAACTATTTTTATATGTTATAGCTTTTCACCTTAAAATTTTGAACAATTACAAATGAAAATTGCAATTTTCAACACTTTTCAAATCAGAAATTGCATTTTTTTTATTTTAAATTCACATTTGAAGGTTATATATAAGAGAAATCAGTACAACAGACCTGTGCATTAATTCATACATGCAAAATGGATCACATACTATAGATGACAATTTGAGATACGAAATCAAGCATTGCCAAAGAAACTTAAACAATAAACAGGAAAAGATTCAATGAGATTACTTTACTGTATTAATGAGTTCTGCAAACAAAATTACAAAGCTCCAGTAAGACAGAGAATCCTTAGTCGTCTCCTGCTGATTCCCAATCCCAAAATTATCCACCCCTTTTCAAAAGAGGCATATGTCCAATAAGAACTACAACAGGGTACAAAAATGAAGATCCACAAATAATAGGGATTACAAAATAAAAAATAACCTAATGTCCTAGGACATCTTGCCATTTTCCCCAAATCTCTAACAACTCATCTATCATAGGATAATTTGTTGACTTGAGTCCCAACTAAGCATTGCATTCAAACGTCTCCATCTCACTCTTTTCCAACTTATTCCATATATGGATGTAGACTTGGAACTTACGTTCCAGGGAAACCAACTTCCTAATCAACTGCTCCACATCATCAACCTTGACTTCTTCTAGAAGTTGAATTTGCTGCTGAACTTCATCAAACTTACGCTCAACTTCCTCAATCTTCAATTTAGGTGGACAAGCATCTTCGATGAGTTCCATGACAGGCAACTGGAGAGCCAACATAACATTATCTGCTACATACCATCTTCTGCTACAGATGGCTCGGGCGTTTTTAAGAATATCTTCAACCGATTCATTTATTTCCAACCAAGTATTCAATGCACCTCTGATCTTCTTAAATTGAAAAATGCTAAGCATGGGAAATCCTTCTGGAATGTCTTTGATGTACTTCTGTCATTCAACAATGTTATTATATGCATTAGAAGCCTCAAGCCTTTTACCTTCATGCCTTTCAAAGGCACGAAGCATCTTGCCAAAAGTGATATGAGTTTCTTTAATTTCATCCAATGTGCAAAACAACTTTTCCAGGTATTCGTGATACTCTTTATTGACTTGAGAAGCCAAGTCCTTGAATTCTTGAGATGTCATCTTGAAGAAAGTAGAAGAGGCTGCACTTGCAGTTGCATCCTCACAGTGTTTTTGCAATAAAGCAATTTGCTGAACATTGGCAGAATTCTCAGCTTGTAACCTTTGAAGTTCAACCTGCAAAGATTGGCTCTTGCGCTCCTTATCTCCCAACTTATCTTCCCAAATCCTTCTAAGATCATCAACATAAATTTGATGTTCCTCTTTAGCCTTTGCCAGCTCTTCTTGAAGCTTCTCCACTTCTTCCCTCTTCTGATCAATTTCTTTATTGAGAACCTGTATTGAATCAAGGTTTGCTCCTGCAAATGCCCCTAGGGCTGTAGATGTCTCAATTGCCCTTGTCTGAGGGTTACTGGCTTGTTAAGCCCAGAATATCTGGTTAGGAACAGACACTTCTAAGCCTTTTTTATCAATGCTTCTCTTCTTACCCCTCTTTATCACTACCTTATTATCCTTACTGTAGAAGTAATGTCCAAGAGGGACTATTTCATCATCCTCCCATTCAATTATTACTTCAGAAGTGACTGAAATAACATTTTCTGTTGAAACCAATGAGGGAGTTTGAGTGGCCATGGCATCGGGCATAGGCATGGTAACTTGAGGAACAATCATAGGGGTAGAAACAATTTGAGGAATTGATGAGAGAATAGTAGGAGAAGGGATTGAAGTGATAGCTTCAGAAAGGAGAACTTGGTCACCATTAGTAGCTGATGGTAATGAAGAAGTAGTTGTGACTAAATATCTATCAGTGAGTAATGATGAAGTAGATGTGGGTAATTGCAGGAGGCCAGTCGAAGACTGGGATTCTTCAAGTATAGAGGAAGGAATGGAAAAAGAAACTGAGTTACTAGGAAAAGGGGTGGCCCTATGAGTCAAAGTGTGAAAAAAATATGAAATAGAGAGTGGTGGGATTTCCCCTACAGGAAAAATAGAAAGATCCTGGATAGGTGGTAACAAAAGTGATGGAACTGTGATGTCAGGGTTAGTAGAGGTAAGTTCCAAAATTGGTTGATCAAGATCAGAATGGTCCATTTCAATACTGTCCAAAAAGTTTGTAAGTGACCACGAGTTGTCTGTCACTTCCCTAGTGACTTCTTCCACAACTTTGTCAGTTACGTTTTCAGGTACTTCTTCAATCACTTGAACTGCAGCCTATGGCTCATATTCTACATCATTGTTAGTGAGATAAATAGTAGGAAATTCAGATGTGGAAACCTGAATTTTCTGTCTCTTAGGACGATTATCTTCAATCATTGTCGAGTCATCAACCAGCTGTGAAGCTGCAGCAGTTACTTGAACACTCATAGAAACCTTGGGCGATTCAGCTATCTTGGTACCCAACACTAAAGTCAATTTTTCCAAATGTTGCTGAAAATTTTGAGATGTCTGCAACAAGGCTTTAACCTGCTCAGTGGTTTTAATCTAAGGAGGTTCCTCCATGGGATTTTTACCTTTGTCTCCATCTGTATAAGTAAGCATTAAGGGAGCATTGGCTAGCTGAATTTGCTTTTGTTCTCTGCTCCTTCTAACCTGTTCAGTGATATTCAACTCCAAGGTTCTTTTCCCATAAACCTGAGATTTTATTTCTTTCTGAAATGCCATAATCTGTCGCTGCTCATCCAAGCTCTTGGCTCTTGCTAACACTTCAAGGAAGGTGTTCACCCCTCGATAGATAGATTCATCTGGCAAATATTCATGTACATAGTCCATTTTCCTGTGATATTGCTTGAAGTGTGCATCCAAAAATTTCTTGGGATCATGCTTTCTTTTGGGTGCTTTTCCAAACTTCAAAGGAACCAATTGATCACCAAGTACAGCATCCCAAGTTGAAGTAGGAATAACTAGTGGGCCAAGATTTAGAGAGAACTTAGGCCAGCCTCTCTTTTTAGGACCAGTAAGTTTCTTGTAGACTCCAGCAGTGACAGTCTGATAGGAAACTTATTGAATAACCAACCTGTCAGGTACAATTCTGGGCAATAGGTGAACAATGTCACTTCCCCAAACTCTGATATATGCAAAAGACTCAAAAACATACCAGTCCCCAATGGTGTTAATGAAGGTTCTGGCATCTGCTGAGAAGGAAGGAGCTTCCTGGTGAAATAATTTAAAATAAATGGTACCCATGAAGTGGTCACAAATTTCATAAAGAAAGGGTAGATAATTGCTTTCCCATAATGCAGAATGATATATATGAACTGGTGGAACCTCAGAGGTCCAATTCCACCCCAAGTTAGGATATTGAAAGTCAGCGCAGAAGACATCAAGGATGTAGGTTGATAGATAAAAATGTGGCTTCTTTGAGGTGGGTGTCTTTTGATAGTTTTGAATTTGTGTCTTAATTTCTGATGACAGGATGGATGCCCAGGGAAAGGATTCACCTGTTATTAACACTTGATGGGCTATGGGAGGCCATTCAGCCTTGAAAACTGAACAATTGGGGAGACCAAAAAGACTGCAAAGCATGGCTACGAGTAAAGAGTAAGGTTCCTTGAACCAAATAATAGGATAGAGATCATCCACCTTGGGCACGAAACTATTAGGTTTCATCATCCAAATTTCATCATCTCGTCAAAATTATTTATGGTCTTGGAGGATTGAATAAAGTCAGAACTCAGGGTTTGTATAGCTGGATTGAGAGTGAAAGCTTTGATAAAAATCTCCGGGCGAAAGGTAGTCAATTGCGAACCTGCGCAATCATTGAATGACTGGTCTTTGGTATTGCCATTTTCAACAATCCATTTTATAGGGTCTGTATAAGGTAAGATGGAAGGGCGAGCAGCAATGGCATGAATTTGGGAAGCCCTAATTTTTTCATAGGCTAGCCGGTCTTGTTTGATGCCTGAAAGGCCATGGTTGTCAAATATTGAATAAATTTTCACCCAGTCCATTTGATAATCCTCAATCACCCTCTCACTGGTGTCTAAGCAAATGCCGAAATTGGGATCCTTGGTCAGTGAATCCCTATATAGTGCCTTGGACTGAATAGTTCGAGACATTCTGATGAATTTTTTCGGAAATTCTGATAAATAAACAAACGAGAGTCAAAATCAACCCATAAATAGTAAAAGCACGAAAAGAAGATGCAAAATTCATGACAAACCAACCTGATTTCAGCTGAAAACCGTGCAGGTGACCTTGGTAAAAAATCCACAGTAAAATCCACGTAGGAGCATAAAAATCGACAGTAAAAATGATAGTGAAAAATCAGAAGAAAAAAAATCATTTATTTAAGGTTTTTTCGACCGGATGAGATCTGGACCATAGACCTAGGAAGAAACGAACGGCCGAGATTACTCCTACGAGATGCAGGATTCAAGGTAAAGTTTCAAAATATTGCTTTATTCAACGTTCCCGAAATCCGCAATCCGAAAATGCGGGTTGCGGGTTTCGGGTTCTCGAAACTTTATCAAATAAGAAATCAATAATCCACATTGTCTATTAACACTACTTAATTTTTGCAATCAATAATCCACACTGTTTATGAACACTATTTAATTTTTGCAATCAATAATCCATACATTGATCTACAGTTTGGATTTGTCTTTACTAATGATCTGTGTGTCTTTTATGTTTGAAGTGAATTTATTTAATTAAAACATTTATCTATTTCTACAAATGATTAACATAAATTAATAAATTCATGTTAATTTTTCATTTAGCATTTCCAACTACAAGGTAATCTTGCATGTGCCTAATCCTTAAAATTACTATCCTTAAAACTACTATCAGTGAATTTTCATTTTCTGATTGTGTTGTGGTTAAACCAACATTAGTAACCTCGCTATACTCAATGTGCCAAATCAAAGAAAAAATAGTAACCTCGCTATACTTAATGTGCCAAATCAAATATGCCACGTGTCTCAATAAGATTGTTCCATGTGTCACACTAGGATAACAGATATCAACATTTTAACAACAAAATTTATACAATTTTTGCTTTAAAGAATTTGCTGGAAAGTATAAATATTCTCATAGAAAGAGCGGCTGCTCTTTCTCCAAGGTTTTCTATGGTTACAATTCCCTCCTAAATGAAAGGTCGGTCGACCCTTCTTATTCGCAATATTCGTTTCATAATAGTTCGACACTGCAATAAGGGTCGGTCGATCCTTCTTGCATTCTCCATTATGGCTATAGTTGAATTGTTGGATAAAAGTTTTCAGAATTAATTATGAAAAGAAGGGGCAGACGATCCTTCTTGTCGTAAAACGGAAGTCAGGACAAACCATTTTTATATGATATAACTTCCAAGGTGTTTTATTTTTACAATTCCCTCGTAATTGAAGGGTCGACCACCCCATCTTATTCCCAATATTATTTTTATAATATTTCGACACTCCCAAAAGGGTCGACTGACCCTTCTTATTCGCAATATTATTTTCATATTAGTTCAACACTGCGAGAAGGGTCGCTCCATCCTTCTTGTGTTATCCATTATGGATATAGCTGAATTGTTGGATAAATGTTTTCACAGTTAACTATGAAAAGAAGGGGTGGCCAATCCTTCTTGTCAAAAAACAAAGATCGAAGACAAAAGTCGTCAGAAACCATTTTGATAGGTTATAACTTACAAGGTGTTCTATTTTTACAATCCCCTCGTAATTGAAGGGTCGACTGCCCCATCTTATTCCCAATATTATTTTTATAATAGTTCAACACTCCCAAAAGGATCGACCGACCCTTCTTATTCCCAATATTATTTTCATATTAGTTCGACACTGCAAGAAGGGTCCCTCAATCCTTCTAGTGTTATCCCTTATGGATATAGTTGAATTGTTGGATAAATATTTTCACAACTAACTACAAAAAGAAGGGGTGGACGATCCTTCTTGTCGGAAAATGGAAGCTGGGACAACTATTTTTATAACTTTTCACCTTACATTTTGAACATTTACAAATGCAAATTGCAATTTTCAAATAAAAAATTGAATTTTTTTATTTGAAATCGACACATTTCAAATCAGAAATTACATTTTTTAATTTTAAATTCACAGTTTCCAAATGAGAATTTTCATTATTTGATTTCAAATTCACCATTTTCAAATCAAATTTTGCATTTTTTTATTTGAAATTCACACTTTTCAAATAAGAAGGGTCGGTCGATCCTTCTTGTGCTCTCCATTATGGATATAACTGAATTGTTGGATAAAGGTTTTCACAGTTAACTACGAAAAGAAGGGGCGGTCGATCCTTCTTGTCGGAAAACGGAAGTTGGAACAAAATATTTTTATATGTTCGACCGACCCTGGTTATTCCCAGTATTGTTTTCATAATAGTTGAACACTACAAGAAGGGTCGGTCGATCCTTCTTGTGTTCTCCATAAAAATTGGGCATTGGTCATAAATGAATCCAATATCAATTTTAGCATAAGATTGGTGAATACTTAGATGCGGTAAACCAAAGCATAAACATATGAATTCTGATTTAATATTACTTTCATCCAAGCATGAAGAATAATGCAATGGAAAATATCTACTGGAAATAACAATTAACAGAAAAAGGAAGGAAATTTACAGACACACATAATTTACTGCAAATAATAATTAACAAAGAAAGGAAGGAAATTTACAGACTGTCATTGCGGGAAATAAAATTAACAGAGAAAGGAAGGAAATTTACAGACTGTCATTACTGAATAGTTTTTTCATCAGTGGTACAATTATATTCAAAACATTCCATGTATAATTTCAAAAACAAGCAAGTCATGCATGCCTTCCCATACACACTATAATGCTAATTACAATTTAACATTGATCGACACGACGGTTTGACATGTTCTCTGAAGTGGTCAAACGGAGGACCTAGTCGGGTGGCTGACCTAAGATCCTCCAACATCTCCCCCATGAACAATCCGTTCTCAATCCTGAAGAAATCAGAAAATAACTGGAGTTGAATGAACAGAACGTTGTTGACTATGAAAGCACAGTCCTTCTACCTTCTACTTGGTGCAGTAAGAAGAAGTTGACAGCATGGTCTAGTACTAAAACAATATTCGACGACTGCTGCAACTGTTGATGACTGCATGTGACGATGGCTCCATCCCATCCTTACATCCATCTATTGCAGATCTATCTCACCGGTCACGGTTTCAGGTCGAATTATTGCGCGTCGTCACATGTATTGTTCCATAGTTGCATATTCTTGTTGGATTTCATTGATTATAAGTTTTGCGGGCAAATTCAGATCCTCTGTTAGAAAACGACGACTCCATTCCATCCATATATCCATCAATGGAAGACCTACCAATCTCTTCTAGTCATGTTGTCAGATGCTTAACATTCCAAGATCAGCATTTCTGTGTACAAATGATGGTTCTTAACAGAGATGAAATGGGTTGCTTCACAACTACATTAAGTTTTTCGTTTAATGACAAATCCATGTATTGGGACTTGGCTCGAAATGCCCATTTATCAACTACGGGCAATAAAATAAATGAAAAGCTTAACGTAGTTGTGAAGCAACCCATTGCATCTCCATTAGGAACCATCATTTGTACACAGAACTACTCATCTTGGAATGTTAGGCATCTGACAACATGACCAGAAGAGATTGGTAGGTCTGCCATTAATGGATATATGGACGGAATGGAGCCATCATTTTCTAATAGAGGTCTGACAAATGCTCCATCGTTCGCGGGAAAAAGTTATAATCAACTACAAGCAATAAGAACAATACATGTGACGACGCGAAATAATTCGACCTGACAACGTGACCAGTGAGATAGATCTGTGATAGATGGATGTAAGGATGGGATGGATCCGTCGTCACATGCGGTTGTCAATAGTTGTAGGAGTCGTTGAGATAGATAATTAAACGAAATGCTCCATCGTTCGCGGGAAAAACTTATAATCAACTACGGGAAATAATTAAATGAAAAGGTTCATGGGAAAAACTTATAATCAACTACGAGAAATAATTAAACGAAAAGTTTGGAGGTAAAAACTCATATATCATGAGGAGAACTGGAGAGTGATCATAAGACTCAAGCATTTCTCATAAAACAACAGAGGAAGTAAAAGAAAATTCCATGGCTTCCCGGACAATTTCAGTTTTCTATGATATGGGGCATGGTTAGCCTATATATAGTGAGTGGCCACTGTGTTGATGGATTAAAAATATTTTCTTGGATTAATCATACACGTATCACTCCAATCGATTCCTTGAAAATCCAACGGCCAACATGCCTGCTACCAGTGCATTAAATGGCCTATAGCAGGATGAATAATATTCGCCATAAGTTTTAGCCTATGTGAATCAAGTATACCATATATTAAATTATGCAATTACTTCCCATGATTGTTTTTAAGAAACAAAATTTTTTATGTGAATCAAGTATACCATATATTAAACCTGGATGCAGGCGTCACCATTATACAAGGGGACACGTGTCCGACATGAGGAGGGAACGTGGGGGAAGAGCCTCGACCCAGGCTCCCGTAACATGGCACACGTGCCCCATGCAATATACCACCTCCCTTGCTTCCACTTGCCTGCCATCACATGTGTGGCTTTATGGCTCCTTCTCGATTCCTCGCTTGCAAGTCCCTTCACCGGTTAGCTGGTTGCAACTCTGGTACCTCGGCCCTCTATGCATTCAAAGCAGCCCTCACCTTGGGGCAGCTCCATGTCTACTGGGGAGATGCCTCATTCTCTCTGCTCTGTCTACTAGGGAGCTTCCCAATTCTCTCTGCTCTATCTGCTGGGGAGTTGCCCCATTCTCGAGGAATAATGGGGCAGCTCAACTATTATCAGTTTAAAACTGATTTGGAGTGTATCAGTTTTAAACTTCGTTAAGGAACTTCTACTCAACAACTCAACCATAAATTCCTTACACCATATTCATCACCAACTACTTCTCATTTCTCCACAAACTGCAAGCTATACTTCTCATTTGGACCTCAGTCATATAACATCCTCGTTGTTGGTTCAGAAAACGTAGGAGCTTAAAACAGTCCCCAAACGTGAAATGGTACCATTAATTTCCTTAATATTCGATTAAACAATATTTAAACTAATTTTAAAAATCAAATATGCCACGTGTCACAATATAAGTGTTCCACGTGTCGCAAAATTTATAGAAGTTTTGCTTTAAAGACTTTGCTGGCAAGTAGAAATATTTTCGAAGAAAGAGCGGCTGCTCTTTCTCCAAGGTGTTCTATTGCTACAATTCCCTCCTAAATGAAGGGTTGACCGACCATTCTTATTCCTAATATTCTTTTCATAATAGTTCGACTCTGCAAGAAGTGTCGGTCGATCCTTCTTGTATTATCCATTATGGCTATAGTTGAATTGATAGATAAATGTTTTGACAATTAACTACGAAAAGAAGGGGCGGCTGATCCTTCTTGTCGTAAAACGGAAGTTGGGACAAACCATTTTTATATGATATAACTTTTGAGGTGTTCTATTTTTACAATTCCCTTGTAATTGAAGGGTCGTTCGACACTTCTTATTCCCCATATTATTTTCATAATAGATCGATGCTGAAATAAGGGTCGGCCGACCCTTCTTATTATCAATATTCTCTTCATAATATTTCGACACTGCAAGAAGGGTCGGCCGATCGTTCTTGTGTTCTCCATTATGGATATAGATGAATTATTGGATGAAGGTTTTCACAATTAACTACGAAAAGAAGGGGCGACCGATCCTCTTGTCAGAAAACGGAAGTCGGGACAAACTATTTTTATATGTTATAAATTCCAAGGTGTTCTAGTTTAAAAATTCCCTCAAAATTGAAGGGTCGAGCGACCCTTCTTATTCCCAATATGATTTTCATAATAGCTCGACACTGCAAGAAGGGTCGGTCGATCCTTCTTGTGTTCTCCATTATGGATATAGCTGAATTGTTGGATAAATGTTTTCACAATTAACTACGAAAAGAAGGGGCAGACAATCCTTCTTGTCGGAAAATAGAAGTCGGGACAAACTATTTTTATATGTTATAACTTAGGAGATTGACTTGTTATTGTAACAATGACTGGAGATTTTAAACATTGAATTTTTCACATTAAAATTTTGAACATTTACAAATGAAAATTCAATTTTCAAATAAAAAATTGCAGTTTTTTTATTTGAAATTCACACTTTTCAAATCCGAAATTGCATTTTTGGATTTTAAATTCACACTTTTTCAAATCAAAATTGGAATTTTTTTATTTGAAATTCACACTTTTCAAATCAAAATTTGCATTTTTATATTTTAAATTCACACTTTTCAAATCAAAATTTGCATTTTTTTATTTGAAATTCACTTATTTTGAATTGAAATTCATAGTTTCATTACAAAAAAACTGCAATTTTAAGGTTCATAAGTAGTCAAAAAACACACTATTCGAATGGAAAAACACACTTTTAAAATCCAATATTGCCACTTTCAAAACCCGTTTTTTCACTTTAGAAAGGTTGATATTGACATTTCCAGAGTCTAAATTCACACATTCTTAGTCCAAAATTTGCCTAATTTGTCCAAATTTAAGGAAATTGGTGTTTTAGTTGCTAATGCAAATGATGGCATAGCTCACGAATACAAGGGGAAAGGTGTAGTAACTAACATTCTAAAGTGTCTAATATATATTCCATGTTACAAGCACCTTCAAGTTCTCTTAGAGACGAAATACGTTTATAGAGGCACCAAGGAGAAGAACGTGATCAAATAGAAAAAATAGAGATGAAGATCATCTATCATTATATAAGGATGCAACAAAGAGCTTGCGAGATCTTAGTAATCCTAGGAGAAGCCTCCTAAAACTATTTGATGATAATTCCCATTCAATATTTTGATTTAATGCTAGATATAATCGCTTCGACATGGATAACATAAGCTTTGATGGATGTTGATTTAGTCTAGTTGCTAGGTTGATAATCATGAAGTGAGAGAGAGAAAATTAATAAAAAGATTTGCCACAACTTCACAAGTGTAATACCCCTAGTTTTGACTTGGAATGTATTTAACCAAAATTATATAAGTGGCATAAATGTGCTAGTGAGAATTCCTAGTGCGGAGCTCAAGGCCAAGGCCCCACTAGTGAATGGATAGGCATGCATGATGTATATATTCTATTTGGACTGTTTGGTTGGATTTTATGTTGATTTAGAATGTATGTAAATATTATGTGCATAATTAATAAAATGGTCCAAGAATGGCTATGTAAAGAGCACCAAAAGGGGATATGATTCCGCCAGAGGGGAAGAGGGAAGGGGGTCTATGAGAGACTAAATCCTTGCTGCCAAGTGTCAACCTTAGAACTCACTTAAATTCTGTCATGTGCCTTGAATAAGCTAGTTGTCTCCTTTTTAGACTATTTTCCAATCATTGAATGCATGTGTGAGGTTGGTGGGAAAAGTCACATCATTTAGTTTTGCATCATGTGGCTAACTGCACTTTTGGGACAGTTCTGTCATGATAGAAGTCAGTTTGAAGCTGCCATGATTCCTTTCTTCTACTGTTAGAATTTATGTCAGTTGTATTTTCACCATTTTCTCATATATCTTGGAGTCAACCCTCATTCTCTCATTCATACATGCATATCTACACTAGGAATACCTCTCCATTGTTGTCCATGAACATACCAGAACTATTTTTAACCCATAATTTCAAATTTGGAGTCCATGCTACGGATTTGGAAGTGAAAATTGATGGTTGTAGGTGAGCAGAGAGGTTGGGAAAGCTAGGAACCCTTACCCATGGAATTTTATTGCTCGTAAGTGCTTGAGAAGCCACGATTTGAAGCTATGGGTGGTTCTATTGTAGCACATATCATATTGGACTTATTCTATGCACACACTAGAAGCAACATGCAAGATGGATCGACTCAAAGAACCATGGATCGGTGAAGGGGATTCCTAATCCAAGAAGGGTGTTGTATGGGGTAGGTATTGTGGAAGCCAAGGCTGTTGTGGCTAAGTGAGACCACTGTAGAGCTCTGCATGAGCATTTGTCTAAGAATAGAGAGCAGAATGGGTTGTGGGCTGAGAGATAGAATCATGTAGGTGTTTCCTTCTCCCTGGTGGCCTCATAGCCCAACTTGGGGGTGGCCTATTAGCATAAAGAGTATATGCTGGACAGAGTGCCTATGGTTGGGTGGAAAATCACTTTTACACGGCCAGTTGCTTGGATCTGCATTAGAGAAATATAAGTATTCTCCTGCATTTGAATCTGAAATGTTTTTATTTCATGCCTGTAATATTTATGCTTGTGTATTTGCATGCTAGATGTGTGTGGATAGATTTTAATTCCGATGTGCATGTTTATTTATGTTTATGCACACATTTTATTTGTTGAAATCCGTATTATGGCTTTGGGGTGAAATCTGAGAGCCCTAAAATCATCTAGTGTCCCATCTTGATGCTTGGATTGGGTGAGAGGGATGTTACATAGTGGTATCAGAGCTTCTGGTTGCAATACTAGAGCTATATGGGCCAGAAATCACGATTTATAGGAAAAAAAAATAGAAATGGTGTATAGAAATCTGTTTATGTTAAGCGACAGATAAGGGGACGAAAATAATTTCATACTAATCCTTGTTATTGCAGAATTAAATTTTTGTGTAATTTCAAAGTTTTGAAAAATTTGGAAAATTTTAGTTATCCCCCACCCATGCCACATGGATGGGTGACGTGGAGGATCCACGTGGGAAATAGGTTTGACGTGTAGGAGCTGTGTGGGAAGAAGGTGTGATGTGGACCAACCACATCAGATCCACATGCACCGGTCACTGTAAGTGATGGGTTGTGAAGGCAGAGAAGATTTGACCATCGAACAATGGTGTAGATCGACAGTCAATAGTTATTCAGGATCGCAAAGGTGCACAATATTTAATTCATTTTCATGACCCTGAATGAAAACCATCCCATCCACATGTCATCCTCGTGTGCATTCAGGTTCACAAAAGTGGTCTCGCGAAACCACTTCTCACAGAGCCTGAAACCACCTTATGGGTCCAACAAGAAGTGATGTGACGGGAAGTAATGCCAAAAAAGACGGTACCCACCCCAGGAATGTCAGTCGTGGAATATCATGCATATCAATATACAAGGAATCACAGCGCTTCAGGCGCTTGAACATGCACGAAGGATAACAAAGCAGCATGACCCTGAAGCAGTAAAATCACCCTATGAGGTGTCGCTCTCTCGTGCATTCAGGCTCACAAAAGAGGGTCCAAGAAACCACTCTCATCATTCCCTGAAACCGCTTTCATTAGGACGTGAGGTGATGTGATGTGGGGTCCAGACGTCACGTGTGAAGGTGTCAGGGGTGATGGGACCCACGGCGGTCATGTCAGTCTAGGAGGATCATGTATATTTGATCGATGGCTAAGAGTGATTCAGGCCCATGAAAGTGCATGAAGTTTAACAGATCAACATGAACATGAAGCGGTAAACGAGCTTATGATGTTTTGCCCTCTCATGCATCCATGCACGTAAAATGAGTTTAAGGAAACCACTTTTTCGAGAGCCTAAAACTGCTTATCACTAATAGTGGTAAGGAAATGTAGGTGGCATTTGAAGGGTGTGGATCAAAGGAAAAGAAGCATTTTTCACAGTTTATTTTTGGGTGCCAAATATCAAAAACTGACAACGATCTCATGCGCTAGATTACACGAAATCGAAGTATTTACAAAAAAAAATGAGGGTGACACCCTCGACATGCCCTGCAACGGCGAGACCACAAGGGGGAAAGCCCCATTGACCCCCATTTTTGTTTTTTTAAATATACCAAGTTGGTTCTGAAATTCAATTATGTCTGTGAACAATTAGAGTTTGAGGGGGGGTTGATTCAGATGTTTCTGTGAACATAAATTGTCAATATGGATTGTTCCCAAAATGCATGAAAATATTTTGTAATTTTATGAGAATATAATGCAACTAACAAATGTCTTTATAAACACTTTTGCAACTTCAGAATCCTATCAGTGACTATTAAGGGTCAACATTCAGTCTAGTGCAGTTGAGAAATATTTGATCTTGGTTGGACCAAGAAGAAGAGTATCATCATGGAGGATGCATATAATCCTTATGAAGTTGAGGTGGATGCAATGGGAGAGAATATACAGGTTGAGAATGCAGAGACATAATATAATGGTAGAAGAAACCAAGCAACTCCCCCATACATTGCAGAAATCATGAGGAGCCTAAGGGAGGAACTACAGAGTTGCAGAGCAAACAACAAAAGGATGATTAGAGCCTATGAGGAACAAAATCAGTTGAATGCAGCTATGCTTCAAAGCTTGACAAACATTCAAAGGAATATTAACCATGGACATAATTCAGTAAATCAAGAAAAGAGTGGGAGTAGCTCAAGGAGGAATTCCCACAAGAGGTCTCATAGTTCAAGAAGGATTTCTAGAGACAGAACATATACTCTAGAAATCTCTCCTAGTGAGTCATCTAACTCTAAAGAATCCATTGAAGTTTCAAACTCTTCGTCTCATAGAAACAAGAGAAAGATGTTTGCCAAGAACAACTCACATGGAGGACTTAAGAAGGCCAAACCTCTTACATTTGATGGTGAGGTGAAATTTGGTTAAGAAGCTGAGGCTTGGCTTATTGGGATGAGGAAGTATTTCCAAGTCCAAGACTATTCAAGAAATATGAAGGCAAGAGTGGCTATCTTCAATTTGAATGGAAGAGCGTCTATATGGTGGGGTCACCTTAGGAATGTAAAGAGGATCAATGAAATGAATATTGTGTGGAAGTAGTTCAGGAAGTACTTCAAGGAGAAGTACCTTTCTGATAGGTACTATGATGGAAAAATCAAAGAGTTCCATGAGCTGAAATTGGGACAAATGACAATGGAAGAATATGAAAACAGATTCTTAGAGATGTTAAGGTATGTCAAATATATCAGTGGTGATAAGGTGAAAATTCATCGTTTTCTATATTAGTGGTGGTGTCGTTTGGCCTCACCAATGTACCAGCTACATTCATGTGTCTCATGAATAGTGTTTTCAGCAAGTATTTGGACAAGTTTGTTCTCATATTTCTAGATGACATTCTTATATATTCTAAGAATGAACAAGAGCATGAAGAACACTTGAGAATGGCTTTGAAATTACTAAGTAAGCATAAGTTGTATGCAAAGATAAGCAAATGTGACTTTAAAAAAAATAAAATTCATTATTTGGGTCACGTTATTTATGAGGAAGGAATATCGGTGCATCCCAAGAAGATTGAAGCCATCATGAATTGGCCAACTCCAAGGGATGTGACAGATGTAATATATTTTATGGGTCTTGTCGGTTACTATAGGAGGTTCATTGACAAATTCTCCAAGGTTGCACACCCAATTACTTCTTTTCAAAAGAAAGAGATAAATTTTGAGTGGACACCAAAATGCGAAGAAAGCTCCATCTTTTGAAGAAGCTTCTCGCAAGGGCTCCAATTCTAAAAATTGCAAACCCGGAAAAAGATTTTGTGGTATGCACCGATGCATGTAAAGATGGACTTGGAGAAGTTCTTATGCAAGATAACCATGTGGTATTCTACGAGTCAAGGAAGTTGAAAGAGCATGAGAAGAACTATGCTACCCACGATTTAGAGCTTGAAGCCATAGTGCATGATTTAAAAATGTGGAGGCACTATCTAATGGGCAAAAAATTCGAGCTAAGGATGAACCATTGTGTTCTGAAATATTTGTTTGAGCAGCCAACATTAAATGCTAGTCAAGCTATATGGCTGGAATTCTTATGTGAGTTTGATTTTGAAATCAAACACATAAAAGGTAAAGAAAATAAGGTGGATGATGCACTTAGAAGAAAAGTACATGAGATGCATGTAGCAGCCATTAGTACCTGCCAATCAGATTTGAGGCAACATATTATTAATTGTATTGTTGAAGATGAACTTTATGTGTAAATAAAAGACAAATTGCAGCAACAAAATTTAGAAAAGAGATATGAAGGTTACCATTTGGAAGGTGACGGAATTCTTCTTTATAGAAACAAAACTTTCATTCTTAATGTGGAAGATTTGAGAATAATTTTTATGGATGAAATTCATAAAATGGCATATTCTGGTAACCCGGGATACCAGAAAACAATTTCTACAACAAGGAAGCAATATTTTTGGCCGAGAATGAAAAAGGACATTGTTGTGTATATTTCTAAGTGTATGAAATGTCAACAAGTGAAGGTTGAACATCAACACCCAGCAGGTTTATTGCAGCCTTTTCCAATTTCAGAATGGAAATGGGAAGTGATTTCCATGGATTTTATTACATGTTTTCCAATGACAGTGAGGCAGCATGATTCCATCATGGTTGTGGTGGATAATTTATCTAAGGCAACACACTTTATATCGGTTAAATCCACATATAAAACAGATGTTATTGCAAAGATTTCCATGAAAGAAATTTTCAAGTTACATGGATTGCCTAAGGCAATAATTTTAGACATGGATACCAAGTTTACTTCAAATTTATGGAAAACTCTTTCGTTGATTTGGGTATGCATTTGAACTTTAGTACCACCTACCATCCACAAACATATGGGCATAAAGAATAAATCTGGTGCTTGAAGAAATGCTATGCATGTATGTGATGGATAATCCATCCAGGTGGGAGGATTATCTACAGTTAGTAGAATTTGCATATAACAATGGGAAACAAGCATCATTGGGCATGAGTCCATTTGAGGTTTTGTATGGTAGGAGGTGCATAACACCAGTTACATGGGATAATCCAGTGATATTATTGTACTTGGGCCAGAATTGCTTAAGGAAATGGAACAAGAGGTTGGAAATATTAGGAAAATTTTAAATGCATCCCAAGATAGACAAAAAAGCTATGCAGATAAGAACCGAGTGCATAGAGAGTTTCATGTTGGTGATCATGTTTACCTCAGAGTGAGGCCAAGGAAGAGTTCCTTGAAGCTTGGAAGTTTTGCCAAGCTATCACCAATATATTGTGATTGAGAGAATAGGACCAGCTGCATATAGAATTGCATTGCCTGCTAACACTGGAGCTCATGATGTTTTTCATGTTTCTTTGGATAAGAAATATGTACATGATCCTAGCCATGTGATTGATTGGGATGTGATACAGGTGGAACCCGAGGGAGAGTTCCAAACTAAGCCATTGTGCATCCTATATAGGAAGGTGACATTTCTCTAGAACCGAGCCATCAGACAGGTAAAGGTGAAATGGAAGCACTTCGGTCCTGATGAGGCTACGTGGGAGTTGGAGGATGCCACGAGAGAGGCATATCCATTTTTGTTCCAATTCTGAGAAAACACCAAGGACGATGTTACTCCAAGAGGGAGGAGATTGTAATACCCCTAGTTTTGACTTGGAATGTATTTAACCAAAATTATGTAAATGATGTAAATATGCTAGTGTGAATTCCTAGTGTGGAGCTCAACGCAAAGGCCCGACTAGTGAATGGATAAGCATGTATAATGTATATATTTTATTTGGATTGTTTGTTTGGATTTTATGTTGATTTAGAATATATGTAAATATTATGTGCATAAATAATAAAATGGTCCAACAATGGATGCATAAAGAGCACCAAAAGGGGCTATGATTCCACTAGCCAATTATCTCTTTTTTTATTATTTTCCAATCATTGAATGCATGTGTGAGGTTGGTGGGAAAAGCCACATCATGTAGTTATTGAAGCATGTGGCTGACTGCACTTTTCTGACATTTCTGTCATGAAATAAGTTAGTCTACAGCTTCCAGGAGTCCTTTATTCTACTGTCAGAAGTTATGTTAGTTGTCTTTTCACCATTTTGTCATATCTCTTGGAGTCAACCCTTATTCTCTCATTCATACATGCATATATACACTAGGAAGACCTATCCATTACTATCCATGAACATACCAAAACTGTTTTTAACCTAGAAGTTCGAATTTGGAGTCCATGCTACAGATTTGAAAGTGAAAATTGATGGTTATAGGTGAGTTGAGAGGTTGGGAAAGCTAGGAACCCTTACCCATGGAATTATGCTCCTTGTAGGTGCTTGAGAATCCATGAATTGAAGCTACAGGTGGTTCTATAGCATCACATGTCAGATTGGACTTCTTCTATGCACACACTAGAAGCACCAAGAAAGATGGATCACCCAAGAGAACCATGGATCGATGAAGGGGATGCCCGAGCCAAGAAGGGTGTTGTGTGGGGCAGGTATTGTGGAATCCAAGGTTGTTGTGGTTGAGTGAGACCATTGTAGAGATCTGTATGATCATTTGGCTAAGCATAGAGAGCATAATGGGTTGTGGGCCGAGAGATAGAATCCTGTAGGTGTTTCCTTCGCCCTGGTGGCCTCATAGCCCAGCTTGGGGGTGGCCTCTCAGCAGAAAGAGTATATGTTGGACAGAGTGCCTATGGTTGGGTGGAAAATCGCTCTTACACAGCCATTTGCTTGGATCTGCATTGGATAAAGATAAATGTTCTCCTGCATTTGAATCTGAAATGTTTTTATTTCATGCATGTATTGTTTATGCTTGTCTATTTGCATGCTAGATGTGTGTGGATAGATTTTAATTCCATTGTGCATGTTTATTTACGTTTCTGCAAACATTTTATTTGTCGAAATTTGTATTATGGATTTGGGGCAAAATTTGAGAGCCCCAAAATCAGCTAATGTCCCCTCCCGATGGTCTGATTGGGTGAGGGGGATGTTACAACAAGGTTTTATAATTCAGTGAAATATTCACCAATATTTTACAAGGGTTACTAATTTAATAAATATTTGTTAATATTTTACAAGGTTTTAGAATTCATTGAAAGGTTCACAAAAAATTATATATACATATTATATTATCGATAAATAGTCTTTAAACTTTCCAATGTATCATGGGGATTTAATTATTTATTATACATGTACACTTAAGGAGGGTTCTTAGGAAATTCATTGTTGGGTGGATGTCTTCCATTTTATTTAAGAATTCTTTATATTATCATACATGTTTTTTTTAATAAACGAGGATGCAACATTGTTTTGGGTCCTTTCAATGAAGTTCTTAGTTAGTTCCAATATATAATTCTATGATACATTTATTTCTGTTGATTTAATCCCTTGATACCCTCTTTCTAACTATGTCTGTTGGATGTGTGCATGGTGAATAATCTCATGTGAATAATAATTGTGAGTCAAAAATGTTCAATAAAACATTACCCACGTCAAAAGTTGTTCCAATTGAGTTAGCATCAGAGTGTCATATTATCAAAACATCCTTTAAAAAATAAATATATAAAATGTGAACTAGACTTTTTAAAATACAAAATATAAAGGTAAAATGTGCACGATATTGTATAAAAGGATAGGAAGATTATGCAATTTTAATTTGATGCTAGCTTCTACTTGCTATGAGACAACCTATATGTGAATAGATGATTGGTGCATCATTTATTCATGCTCGCTATGAGACAAACTATATGTGAATAAATTATTTGTGCATCATGGGACCGCACACATTTGTGTATCTTGTACACAATAAAAAACATATTGTTTTGTTTACTATCTTTACATATTTGAATCTTTCAAAGTTGGTTTCATCTGTTGTTCAACATGAATTCAACATATAGTAATAACATTGTTAAGCATGCATGCTCATTTTGTTTTAAGAAGTTGTAGACAAATTTTAAAAAAAAAGAAAAAAAAAACTATAAATGTTCACTAGTGCACCAATTTTGTATGGAGCTGTCTAAAAATTCGATACTTTGGCCTTGACGGGAGCTTTTCATCGGAATCCGACATTTTTTATTTTGCAAAATTTGAATTTAACTATGTTTTAATGGCGATTTTGATGTTAGAATCGGATTAAACACCATCAAAAAAACCCTTGGGGCACCCAAAATTTTAGAGTTTGAGAGTTGTAACAGGATTTTTAAAATTTTTGTCAAATTTTTTTGAAATCATGTTGTAAAAATCAATTTTTTTGGTTTGAAATCATAGAAATTTTAGACTCTGCAATTTTGTATGATATACACCATAATAAAAATCTGGCAATGCATTGATTTATGTTTTTGAAATAATGCAATAAAAATCAAATTTTTTGGTTTGAAATCGTAGAACTTTTAGACTATGCAATTTTGTATGATATACACCATAATAAAAGTCTAGCAATGCATTGATTCATGTTTAAATTTTATTTGGATTTTCAAATGCCATAGATATTCTAATCATCATGGTTTCCAAAATGAAAGTATTGGATCGCATAGGATAAAAAAAACTCACTTTGCTCGTGTTAATATAAAAATGCTCAAATTCCTTTTTTTAATTTGTTTTATAACATTTTATTAATAAAACTCAAATCCACATACTATGTTGAATATCTTTTTATTAAAAGAAAACAGTATATTAGTATTTGTGTAAAAATAATTGAAAAAAATTTAGAATTTTTTTTTTTTTATTTTTGAGTTAATTTTCTGGTTATAAAGAAAAGTATTAGAAATATTATTTTCTTTGAGTAAATTCCCATTATATATAAATAGAAATTGTTTAGAATGGAAAATAACTTATTTGAAGTTGCATACACTAACATTAATATTCATTGATTGATTTATGTTGTTCCAGTTAAGATTTATTTCTGATTAAGAAAAAAAGTAGTAAGGTGAAGGGATTTTAATTTTGTGAAATAAATTCCTAACATAAAGTTGTTATTAGTCCATTATTATTGCAAATATGAAAATAATCTAAATAAAATATATAAATGAAAAATTAAAAGAATGTAAAAAGAATAAGAAAACATGGATTGTATTCACAAATGAGAAAGATGAAATCCATATTCATTTCCATCGTGTCTAGTTATATAACTGATATTTTATAAAAATACTTAATATGGTTCTTTTTATTTAATGGGATGGTAAACATTATCATTAATAATAAAAATGAATAATATGATATACTTTTCCAAATCTAATGGTCCATGTTCCAAATGTGGATGGTAGGTAGGATAATAAATTTCCCTCTTAATCGCCGAAATTAAATTTAATGAATCAAATCTATCCAATATTCAAATATTGAATTTTGTAACATTGTAATAAGTGTAAGTTTGAGCTGTTTTATATAAAAGAAAACATAAATACACAAGTTAAATATATTATATTCAAAATATAAAATGAGCATTTTACTTGAAGCAATGGAATGATAAAATTATAATTAAAAATTATTAATATTACATCAAAAATTATTCAGTGCTTTCTAAACTTTTAGATAAAATTATAATTCAAAGATATGTAAAAATTTGAGAAAGCTTGTTGTTTACAGTATGATGATTTTCCCAGAATATTCCATTCCACCAATCTAAGCCACCATAAATTTTTCTCAAACTAGATAATTTATCCAATCGCTTTGGCAACCTTTTTAACATTGGACACTCATTTACCCGTAAATTCTAAAGGTTTGGCATTGTTTTATCATTCCAATGTGCAATACTCTCCAACTTCTCTCCAACTTCTCTATGTAACTTAGAGTCAATGTCTCCGACATTGGTAAACTACCAATCTGGCACTAGGAAAGATGGATCGCCCAAGAGAACCACCAGGAAAGATGGTAAATTTCTCTATGTAACTGAGAAGCACCATGAAAGTTGGATCGCCCAAGAGAACCATGGATCGATGAAGGGGATGCCTGAGCCAAGAAGGGTGTTGTGTGGGGAAGGTGTTGTGGAATCCAAGGTTGTTGTGGCTGAGTGAGACCATTGTAGAGCTCTGTATGATCATTTGGCTAAGCATAGAGAGCATAATGGGTTGTGGGATGAGAGATAGAAGCGTGTAGGTGTTTTCTTTGCCCTGGTGGCCTCATAGCCTAGCTTGGGGGTGGCCTCTCAGCAGAAAGAGTATATGTTGGACAGAGTGCCTATGGTTGGGTGGAAAATTGCTCTTACACAGCTAGTTGCTTGGATCTGCATTGGATAAAGACAAATGTTCTCTTGCATTTGAATCTGAAATGTTTTTATTTAATGCATGTATTGTTTATGCTTGTCTATTTGCATGCTAGATGTGTGGTGGATAAATTTTAATTCCATTGTGCATGTTTATTTACGTTTCTACAAACATTTTATTTGTCGAAATTTGTATTATGGATTTGGGGCAAAATTTGAGAGCCCCAAAATCAGCTAGTGTCTCCTCCCAATGGTCAGATTGGGTGAGGGGGATGTTACAACAAGGTTTTATAATTCAATGAAATATTCACCAATATTTTACAAGGGTTACTAATTTAATAAATATTTGTTAATATTTTACAAGGTTTTAGAATTCATTGAAAGGTTCACAAAAAATTATGTATACATATTATATTATCGACAAATAGTCTTCAAACTTTCCAATGTATCATGGGGATTCAATTATTTATTATACATGTACACTTAAGAAGGGTTCTTAGGATCTTCATTGTTGGGTGGATGTCTTCCATTTTAATGAAGAATTCTTTATATTATCATACATGTTTTTTTTAATAAACGAGGATGCAACATTTTTTGGGTCCTTTCAATGAAGTTCTTAGTTAGTCCCAATATATAATTCTATGATACATTTTTTTTTTTGATTCAATCCCTTGATACCCTCTTTTTAACTATGTCTGTTGGATGTGTGCATGGTGAATAATCTCATGTGAATAATAATTGTGAGTCAAAAATGTTCAATAAAGCATTACCCATATCAAAAGTTGTTCCAATTGAGTTAGCATCAGAGTGTCATATTATCAAAACATCCTTTAAAAAATAAATATATAAAATGTGGACTAAAATTTTTAAAATACAAAATATAAAGGTAAAATGTGCACGATATTGTATAATAGGATATGAAGATTATGCAATTTTAATTTGATGCTAGTTTCTACTTGCTATGAGACAACCTATATGTGAATAGATGATTGGTACATCATTTATTCATGCTTGCTATGAGACAAACTATATGTGAATAAATGATTTGTGCATCATGGGAGTGCACACATTTGTGCATCTTGTACACAATAAAAAACATATTGTTTTGTTTACTATCTTTACATGTATGAATCTTTCAAAGTTGGTTTCATCTGTTGTTCAACATGAATTCAACATATAGTAATAACATTGTTATGCATGCATGCTCATTTTATTTTTAGTTGTAGACAAATTTAAAAAAAGAATCTGAATCCAATATTTTTTATTTCGCAAAATCTGAATTTAACTGTGTTTTAATGGCGATTTTGATGTTAGAAACGGATTAAACACCATCAAAAACCCTTGGGGCACCCAAATGTTTTTTGAAATCATGCCGTAAAAATCAAATTTTTTAGTTTGAAATCGTAGAACTTTTAAACTATGCAATTTTGTATGATATACACCATAATAAAAATCTAGCAATGCATTGATTTTTTTTTATATTTTATTTGGATCTTCAAATGCCACATATATTCTAATCATCATGGTTTCCAAAATAAAAAATATTGGATCACATAGTATAAAAAAACTCACTTTGTTCTTGCTAATATAAAAATGCTCAAATTCCTTTTTTTAATTTATTTGATAACATTTTATTAATAAAAGTCAGATCCACATAATATCTTAAATGTCTTTTTTATTAAAGAAAATAGTATATTAGTATTTGTGTAAAAATAATTGTTAAATGTCTTTTTTATTAAAGAAAATAGTATATTAGTATTTGTGTAAAAATAATTGAAAAAGTTTTAGAATTTTTTTATTTTTGAGTTAATTTTCTCGTTATAAAGAAAAATATTAGAAATATTATTTTCTTTGAGTAAATTACCATGTTATATAAATAGAAATTGTTTAGAATGGAAAATAACTTATTTGAAGTTGTTAACACTAACATCAATATTTATTAATTGATTTATGTTGTTACAATTAAGATTTATTTCTAATTAAGAAGAAAAATAGTAGGGTGAACTGATTTTTATTTTGTGAAATAAATTCCCAGACATAAAGTTGCTGTTAGTCCATTATTATTGTAATTATGGAAATAATCTAAATAAAACATATAAATTAAAAATTAAAAGAATGAAAAAAAATAAGAAAACATGGAATTTATGAAAGTTGTTATTAGTCCATTATTATTGCAATTATGGAAATAATATAAATAAAACATATAAATGAAAAATTAAAAGAATGAGAAAGAATAAGAAAACATGGATTGTATTCATAAATGAGAAAGATGAAATCCATATTCATTTCCATCATGTCTATTTATATAACTGATATTTTATAAAAATACTTAATATGGTTCCTTTAAATAAAACATATAAATTAAAAATTAAAAAAATGAAAAAAAAAAAAAAAAAACATGGAATTTATGAAAGTTGTTATTAGTCCATTATTATTGTAATTATGGAAATAATCTAAATAAAACATATAAATGAAAAATTAAAAGAATGAGAAAGAATAAGAAAACATGGATTGTATTCATAAATGAGAAAGATGAAATCCATATTCATTTTCATCATGTCTAGTTATATAACTGATATTTTATAAAAATACTTAATATAGTTCCTTTTATTTAATGGGATGGTAAACATTATCATTAATAATAAAAATGAATAATATGATATACTTTGCTAAATCTAATAAATCTAATAGTTCATGTTCCAAATGTATGATTGGTAGGATAATAAATTTTCCTCTTAATCACCGAAATTAAATTTAATGAATCAAATCTATACAATATTCAAATATGGAATTTTGTAACATTGTAGTAAATGTAAGTTTGACATGTTTTATATAAAAGAAAACATAAATACACAAGTTAAATATATTATATTCAAAATATAAAATGAGCATTTTACTTGAAGCAATGGGATGATAAAATTATAGTTAAAAAATGTAATATTACATTAAAAAATTCAATGCTTTCTAAACTTTTAGATAAAATTATAATTCAAAGATATGTAAAAATTTGAGAAAGCTTGCTGTTTACAGTATGATGATTTTCCCAGAATATTCCGTTCCACCAATCTATGCCACCATAAATTTTTCTCAAATTAGATAATTTATCCAATCCCTTTGGCAACCTTTTTAACATTGGACACTCATTGACCCATAAATTCTGAAGGTTTGGCATTGTTTTATCATTCCAATGTGCAATACTCTCCAACTTCTCTATGTAACTTAGAGTCAATTTCTCCAACATTGGTAAACTACCCATCTGGCTAACATTTCTTAACTCATGACATCGATCTATCCACAGTTCTCTTAAATTGGGGAGCTCCTCCGTTCTGAATGACTTCAACACGGGGCAACCATGTATCGTCAAGTGCTTGAGTTTCAGCATTGTGTTTTCATTCCACACTATGCTCTCTAAGCTGTCTAGATACGATAGTCTTAATCTCTCCAACATCGGAAAACCGTCACTTGCAGCGTCACTCCCAATCTCCAAGCCTGGAAGCTCCTTCAGTTTCCTGCACCGATACAACTCCAACTCCTTCAAATTTTGAAAGTTAGAAATACAATTTGGTAGACTTACCCCTCGATAATTCGATAAGAGAAGTCTCTGCAGCTTCTTCATACTCTGCATGTTCTGGGGAAGAATATCTAGCGCTGCAACATCTTCCACAATGTCATCTTCCACATCATCTTCACTAAAAATTAATCTTAAATGTTCCACAATGTCATCTGCATCATCTTCGCTGAAATATAATGTTAATTCTCTCATCTCTGACCAGCTACTCATTGAGCCCCCTTTGATCTCCGGCTTTATTTTGGCCCGCAACACGATCAGATTTGAGAGATTTGTGAGATCCTCTAAACTCATTGGAGTTGACAGAAGAGGCAAGACCAGTCTGTTCAATGAAATGAGTTGACAGATTTGATGTGGATTCACCCTTAATTCAACACCTTCCAAATTGAGATGCTTGAGATGTTTGAGCTCTCCAATCCTATCAGGTAAATACTTTAAGCTTTCACAAAAATAAAGATTCAAAAATTGAAGATGTGAAAGATTGCATATGCTATGAGGCAACTCCTTCAAGTGAGTACAATATCTCAAATGAAGACACTGAAGCTGTACAAGTTGCCCCACTGATGCTGGTAATGCTTCTATTGCCGTCCCCGACAGATCCAGAACCTTGAGAGATATGAGGTTTTCAAAAAACCTATCTGGAATTTGCTTCAACCCTCCAAAACCTCTGTAGACGTCTTGGGCCAACACCAAACTAACCAGTGTTTGACACCTGAAATCTCTTGGCAGATGACTAATTTGATTGTTAAGAAGAGAGATTCTTTTGCGATCCCTGGTCTCTTCTTCATCTGGGAAATGCTGCAGATGTTGACTTGATAAAAATAAGCACTTCTCCTCTCCTTCGCCTACATATATTGCCATATCTCGCAGTACATCGTGAACTCTTATAACATCCTCCTCCTCATCATACTGAATCAAGCACCGATCGACCAGCGCCTTTATGTATTCCCTCCCAACATCCATGTAGTAAGTAGCCCTCCTTTGGGGGACCAAACTTTCTGCTGTCCACAGCTCCACCAGCGTCTCTACTGGAATCCATGCATCTTCGGGAAAGGCAGCACAGTAAAGAAAGCACATCTTGAGGTTATAGGAGGGCAAATCATTATAGGTCCATCTGAGACGCTGATAGAGCTCTACATCAATGGTCCTGTGAGTGGATGGGAAGGAGGGATCTACATTTCTCATCAAATCTAAAGCGCGTCTCCACTCATCAGCACTCCTTTTCCGAGCCATCGCTGCAGCAACTGTATTTATAGCCAACGGCAGGGCTTTACACTCTAAGGCAATGTCTCTAGCAATTGCCTCTACATTATTGTCTGGAGCATCACCGTTTCTAAAAGCTCCTCCTCTGAAAAGCTCCCACCCTTCTTCTGTGGAGAGGGGTTGTATCATCATGCAGTACTCATTTGCTGCCATTGTTTCAACCACATCTTTGTAACGACTGGAGATCAAGACTCGGCTACTGTTATCATGCCCAAAATTGACCCCAAGTTCTTGTTCCAGATCAACAATTGGACTCCACACGTCGTCCAATATAAGAAGAAACCTCTTATTTTCAAGAGATTCATACAATTTCATCTTTCGGGTGTCCAAATTAGAAATTCCCTTGAGATCTAAACCCACAGACTGGGCAATGGTATCCTGAAGACTTTCGATGTTAAAGGTTTGAGACAGGGTATACCAAATGACGAAATCGAAGTTAGTACTCACCTTCTTCATGCAGTCATTGTGGATGAGTTCGAGCAAGGACGTCTTGCCGACGCTCCCCATCCCATAAACGCCGATCACCCGAGCGTGGGGATTAGCTTCGTTAAGCCATATTTGCAGCGTCGTCCGAGCAGATTGAATGCCAGACCCCAAAAAGCCGGAGTCTGGTTCTGGCTGAAAAAGAACCCGAGGTTTTCGGTACTCCCCACCAAAAGCATATTTGAGTCCTCCATACACAAATTCCATGATAACAAAAAGCAAATGAAGCGAAACTGAAGACGCAAAATAGCAGAAAGCAGGTGGAACAAAAGACTCTGGGGGCAGAAGTGGAAGCTTGGATTGAATCGGATGAATGGACTGCACAATCCTGCGCTGATAAATTCTAAATGGAGTGGAAGATTGGATTGAATCGGATAAATGGAATACACAATTTATATAAAAGGAGATCGGAATCCTGTGCTGATAAATTCCACAGTGAGCTTTCCTGGAATTTTCAGTGAAGTTGCCTTCAACTTTCCTGGAATTTTTAGTGAAGTTGCCTTCAACTTATTTCGGATGCATCGCGCAATCCTTGAACTTTCAGCGAACTTTCCTTGAACAAAGTTTATTGGGATACACCACACCTGCCACACTAAAGCAAGGACAAAGGATTATTCAATGAAAAAAAGTCGGGCGACCAATAAGCTTCGTGAGTGAGCACATATTGCTTTTTTCACAAGAAAGATTCTCTAGAAAGAATTATTTAAATAAGGAAATCTTGAGTAAAGTTGTATCTCACCACATATTACACTACACAACACTAAGTTTTTAAGTTTTAGACAAAGTTTAATGTATTCTAATAAACTCTATTTCTATATAAACATAATAATAATAATTATAGTCTGGAGTGCGAACCGGGGCGGAGGACACAGCCGACCGTCTCAGCCACCCCACCTATTAGTAGGACCCCTACGCGGTTCCAATCTTTATTCCAATCTTTATCATGTATAGATGTATGAACTTTTTGAAAAACCAATTATCAATATCAAAGTGTCTACACATTATACGCGGTTCTAATCTTTACCCTGTATACATGTACTAATTATTTAAAAATCCAATTATTTATATCAAAGTGTCCACACATTATACACATAGTTAAGTCCTATAAAACCCTGCTTTACACATACGTAATTATTGCAAATGAGTAGAGGCTAATCAAAGAGACACAATTATTGGTATAAACCCTGCTTTATACATACATAATTATTGTAAATGAGTAGATGTTAATCAAAGAGACATAATTATTGGTTATTCCATGAGACACAATTATCACAATTACTAATATATTTATCCACACCAACATTTATTTTCAAATTATTACATATTATTTTTTACATAATATGAAAATGTATACTATCAACTTACCAAAGAATACATTACTTTTATATTTCTTCTAAGTTCCACTTCCTCTATTTATTTTGAACTTCTCCATTATGTTTCATAAAAACAATATTTATACAATATACATTATGTTGTGTTAATTTTGACTTCGTCATAGAGTAGTTAGTCCAAGTATTGGATAATCCATGGTATTAAAAATGATGAACCTTATTTAATAGCTTGATATATTCAATTGTAACTAAGCATCATGGAGAGAAGGCAGATGGTGGGGCGCATGAGGAGCACGTGACCAGGCCTCATGCCACCCATGCCGCCACCTCAGTGCCCCCATTTTGGCCTTCGTTAAATGAACCTTCCGCAGGCATTCATCACGATGGCAGCTCGAGTACAAGCTTTGATGGTCGCTCTGGAAATTCGACGGCGGAGTTGGTTCAAGAAGATGATCATGCAGGAGGGTGAGCCCATCCGTCTTGCTCTCACCATTATGACAATTCTAAGCGGGATCTTCAGCTCAGCCTCAATCTTATCATTGAAACGAGTGACTTAATGACCACCATGCCCTATATAGGAAGCCCTTCCTTTGCTTTTTTACACAGTTTTGGCCCTATCGTTTCTATGGTTTTCAGCATTCTTCTCCTGTCTATAAGCAAGGCCAAATCCCACCCTTGAAGCTGACCTTTAAGGGAAACCTCGGCTCGGAAAGAGCTGCTATCTATCACAGCCCCGCGCCCTCCTTTATTATGTTCGTGTCTCTGCTCACGAGTGCCTTCATGCCTCCCAAGCAACGTCTATATCGCCATAGGAAAGCCAAGGAAGCTGACCCCTCTTCCACACCCCTAGCCAAGAACACCAGAATCATGAGGAACATTACCCACACTGTGCGTTTGTACAATCAGGAAACCCCAAATGATATTAAGGAAGAAATCGTTGCAGAGGAAGACAACGCCCAGGTCACCAAGATCTGCACTTAGGATGAGGAGGTTCAGAAGGAATTCGAAGCCCTGCTCCCAGACCCTGGCTATGCTCGGGGTAGAGTTTCTCTGTATCTGAATACTTTGGACATCGCTTTGTAGCAAAAGTACCTCATGGGGAAAGCGCTGGTGGAACGTGGTGAATCTCATGAAGACATCCTCCTCTAGCTGGACGAGGTTACTAGGAATGTGCAGAAGGTTGATGCTCGCCTCGGCATCAGTCTGAATGCCAGCAATGAAGCCCCCTCAAATCCGGGTTAATCTCTGGTTTTCTGTTTTTTATGTTAATTTTGTTTATGCAGAACAGTAGCAGACTCATCTCTAGGAACTCTCAATGTAAATGAACAATGTAAATGGTTCAGTTTAGTTTCTTTCCATGGTAGACTGTCAAACTAAGTTTTCAAAGAATCTGAGCCTGTTTTCCTTCTGTTGGGAGGGCCAGATTCTCCACTTTTTGCCTGTTTTCCTATCTAGGGAGGGCTCTGCTTTACTGTTGATTGTATTTCACTGTTTTCGGCAATAGAAGGATTATATCTAACTTAAAAAAAAAAAACTAATCATCATGGAATGACCATATTGACCTAGATTTGACTTGGTCGAGAGAAGAGCTCACTCTTTTACAACTCATGTTCAGAGCACATAAACTCTATAATATGTTGTAACCATTTGTTAGTTGTGAATAATACATAACTGTGTCTTAGAGTGTAGTTTTTCTCCCTTAAAGGTTTTCCCATAAAACCATCTTGTCTATTTTTTTAAATTTAATTGAAGTTGTTATAGTTAATGCTTTCTACATTCTTCTCTCATGGATTAGTGTAAAAAACATATTCCATACTTGCACTTTCTTACACAATCTTATAATTTACTTGTGAAAAATTGTAAATACTACAAGAAATAATAATTAGTATAGATCCATGATCTATAGCACTAAGAGGGATCAAACTTGTTAAACTGTAATTTAATTTACACCTTAACAAATTTTTTGATCCATAGATCCAGGTTCAATATGGATATATGCTGATTTTATTTTTTAAAACTTTTACGTGAAATTTAAAATTAAGTTACATATGATGCATAATAGCTTTATTTAATTTTTTTTTTTTTTCATGTACGTTACCTAAGTGAAAAAATCTCCCATACTAGACTATAGAGCACCTTGGTGTTCTTGGTGCAATGATTAAAACATTATAAAAAAAATATTATTAAAAGAATGCAACCAACCAATACACATCAATGTGTGTGTGTGTTTAAATTCATACTCTACTTCCCTAATAATTAAAACAATGTAGAAAAGCATAACGAAACCCTATGACTCTACTCTCAACCAAACTTGTCCAGGTTCATTGCCTACATCAGCTTTTGCACTATTTATTCTTCCTTGCATTTCAAAATAACCAATCCAACTAGGACTTTCATACTGCATGCAATTGATGTAGAGCCCTTTGTATATATTTTAAAACATGTTTGGCAACTTGGTGCATTCTTTTTCTAGATTTTGCACTTATATCTTCTACTTAACCAGGGTGTAAATTACAACTGCAATTTGGAATACTTGTTGATGCTCTAAATCATGAATTTTAGAGGTGAAAAAGAAGATGGAATCCTTATTCCTATTTGTGATGTCGTCATGGCACCGAAGAATTCTACAAATTTTGTAAATATCTCCTTGATGGGTGATACATTGACCATGGCCATCCATAACTTCAACTGACATGTTATTCAGACCTTGATCCAAATAAGGAAAATAGTCTTTCGATTACAATAAACCACTATTACAGAGGAGTTCAAAATTGTTCCCATTGGGAGTTGAAGGTTCCTGGATTGAAAAGGGAAACCCACTCCCCAAATTGCATTCTTAGATACCAAGGAAAGCACCAAATTTTTCTTCAACCCATGAAAACACAAAGTTGTTGAACATTAACCCAATTGCACCAACCAAGATAGGAATGGAATAGATGGTTTCCACTAGAAGTTTCATAAGTTTCCATCCAAAAGATAGGCTAGAATGGGATATTTCCCTGAAAAACATAGTACCTAGGAATTGAATCCTCCAAGCCTTGAAGGAGAAGATTTGTACCTCAAAAACCAACACCTAATCCTTAACACAAATAAAATAGAGAGAGAGACTATACATGGATTACATGGTTGCACTAAGAGGAGCTCACATTCCATACACCATTTATACTCACATTGATAACTAGCCTTATTTCTTGGCCCAAAATCCCAACTATGTAAGAGAGATTGATATTTCTGGTTTCATATCTATTAAGAGCCATTAACATAACCGTGTGTGAAGGCATAGCTTGTTTGAAAGCCTCATCCCTCCTCCCTTTTTAACCATAACTCTTTCTTAAGCATGTCTTCATGGTAGATGTGGTTGACATACAAAAAGTTTAAAAAGATTAATCTTAGGGGATAACATTAAATCAAATGCTACCACCCCATTTTTCTTTATCATACCTTTAAACAAACTGGACTTTCTATTGGTATTTGAGTTTGATTCCTTGTTGGCGTTCCTTAAGATGTGAAAGAATTGGATTTTTTGAAACTTGCATATAGTTATTTTTTTATTATTGCAATGATTTTAGCAAGCGTGTTATCAATTGGGGGTTTTTTATTGTTCATGAATTGAATGATGATAGAGGAGTCTCCTAATATAGTCAACTCTCACACATTTAAATAGGTTGCAACCTTGATTTCTAGAAGAAGGCATATGCCTTTGCTTGGTTATTCGACTTCCTCTAGGATCAAAAATTACCCCCCTACATCTGTCATCCGTAGATTTTTCTTCGTAACTCCATCAAAGAAAAAATTGTGCTTCTTTTATTGAAGTAGCCAAGCTTTGAAGTCATCCTCTATCTTTCTCATTTTCCAATGCTACATTTCAGATATCCTTGGGCCTTAGAGTAATTCTAAGAAGTATGACCCAAGAGAGTATATGGTAGTCATTCTCTTTCTTTAATTTCTAACAAGTGAACTTGAAGGCCTTTCAGTCCTTTGGTTGTTATTGCTTCTTCCATTAGTTTGTGGGATTTGGTTGTAGTGATTCTAGTGGATTATAATTCTTTTTGGAAAATAATTCTATTCTGAGCTTAGCCAAATTATCCAACATATATATTTGGCTAAAGATTGCTAGCCTCTTTTTAGAATAAGTTTATTGGTGAATGCTCCTCTATATTTTTTATGCCATAAAGAGAACATATCTCTCCAATTTTCTAGTGTACTCCATCTGCTATATATTTATTGAAAGGCAAATGACTAGACTTGTTATACACTAGTTTTTAATATTCAGCTAATTCTTAATTATAGCATTACTTGTTTTTAGTATGAAAAGAAATGGAATCAAATTTTATTAGGTATTTAGTGTTAAACTAGCCTTCTAGAAAGGAAAATGTAGTGTTTGGATCAAGATAAATCCCATCCATTGTACCTTTGAACATGTACGGATTTAAGAAATGGGGGTATAGTTTACTATGACAGATCCATAGACCAACATATACAGGTAGTATAATGTTGACATCATAATATGACTATCATCAACCTATAACATCGATGATATAGCCAAATTATATAAGAGGAGGTACACCTTGTAAGCATACGACATATGACCTGACATAAAAACCTATAGGTTGGAAGGCATTAGGATGGGATCTATCCTCAAGTATAGTGTTCTCACCCCTCATTAACCCACTCCTGTGCAAATCTATATAATCTCCAATGATGTTAAAATTTTGTTTCAATCTTCCCCTACATTTTACCAGTTTATCCATTACATTATATGTCAAGTCATAAGAATTATAAGATTTTGCACAAAACATAGAATGTATTAATTTTCATAATTAAAATATTCAAAAATAAATAAATACCACTAACTTAATTTTGATGAATCAAAGGATTATAAGAAATTATAATTTTAAAAGATCGAACAAACACATTACCTTGAGTGCATCATAGTTATTTTGAAGTATTGTCCAATTTAAGAAGTTATATATATATATATATATATATATATATAACATTCAAAATCCTCATTATATAAAAGTTTACATACATGTAAAATATTTATTTATTTGAGAAAATAATCTACATAATATAATATACATAGACCAATTATCACTAAGTTCTTAGTATTTCTATCATAATTGTGTTATAATATTTCATATTGTTTTTTTATTTCATTTTTAACCTCATTTTAATTTTTTTTAAATGGAATTAATTTTTTAATATTTTTTATTTATTCAAAAATTTATATTTATTTTTGTTTTTATTTTATTTTAGTTTTTAAAATTGTATTATTAGTTTTCAATAATCTCTATATAGTATATTTTTTAACATTCAAAATGTTTTTGGAAAATAAATCATTTTTTTTTAACAATTATTAAATTTCCACTTCATGACGAGTGCCGATAGGATGACGAACCCACCCCATGTGGCCATCACTCATCATGAGGAGGGGGACAATACCATGCATTTGGATGCATGGTACATCGCCCTCAGCCTCCTTCCAAAACTATAATAACCCACTCTATCTCAAAGGGATCCCTCATTATCATCGTGCATGCCAAAGGAGATCTGTACCACTACAAATTCATTGGATAGTTAAAGTTTTAATGGCAATTAGATTTGGGGGTTGGAAACAATGCTTTTCGCACGACCCACATGAGACTAGACACAGAAAGCGGCGACACCAGCTTAAGGGGTGACCTTTCATTAGCAACCTATCATACCAACACCCTCAAATGCATTGTGAGCTAGTCTATACTTGGGTCCTCCCTCACTACAAGCATTTGAGTTGGTTTTCTGCACACACGATGACAAAGGCTCGAATAAAGAAGATGCCAAGAAAAACTGTAAACGGGCCGTGATGCACCCACATGACACTAGCTTGTAGGAGTTAGGCAGGGTTCAGGGATTTTTCAAGCAAGAAATCCCCGACTCAGCCCGCGCCCGCACCCTCAGGTCAGAGAACATGTTAAAGCATAAGCGATGTCGTCCGTCTCTAAAGCAATTGTCCAAGGATTTCGGTGGGCTCGTGGAATAATCTGGCTCGCCGGGTACTCAAGAGATAAGGAACACAACAATGCTCATGGTTTTCTGGACCACCAAGGCTCTAATGTCCCTCGCGATGGAATACTGCGTCCAAGGTGTTCTTAGGCCATAGAAGGAGGCATTGTCATTGGGCGATTGGATTTCCAATTTGGAGGTCACCTTGTATGCTCATTTTCGGTTCCAACACACGGAAATGGAGCGGGTCAATGCAAAGATGGATTCTCTTGCTAGAGCCATCACCGGAAAAACTTTAACATACCGTTTCCAGACCAAGTTGCTGCCACTCAGCTCGTCTTCAGAAGAATCTCAATCACAACCACCGATACTGGGACATGCAATGCGTGAGGTGATGGCCCCTCTACTATCCTTCTCTCAAATGAAGATTAGTTGGTTTTTCCTTTGGACTGGTTATTACGCTCTCTATCTATCTTTAATTTTGAATTACATGGGCCATAATCCCCGGCCTGTGGGGGAACACTGTTATCTTACTTTTTCTGCAATTTTTTGAAATCCTTGGTCTTAGGTAGTCCTGGATCCTTAGGCTCATAATGCTTAGGTTTTCTATGACTTGCATGGAAACTCTGCTAACTTCCACCTGAACAACTTGGATATGTATTATTTCCTCTTTTTGAATTAATAGAATTATCAAACCTTACAAAAAAAAAATTATTAACTTTTTTTATTGTTTAGGGATAATGTTGATGCAAATTAAATCCATGATGGAGGTGCCTTGATGTAAGAGTGTAAATCTAAAATAAAAATATAAACCAATTATTCCAAATTTCCACATAGTCGATAACCTTTAATGCGTGTGTACAACAACCTATATTCTATGTCAAGGCATGTCAATATCATGGTTATCTAACCACTTGCTTTGTAATTTAGGGGATCACACAATAAATTTGGTTATCAATAATGTAGTCAATAAACCATGAAATTACAATAGTGTACAAACATGCAGACATAAGGGAGGCAAGATGAGAAGATAAGTAATTATAGGTCCAACAACAAATAGTCTTTTATTATATGATATTTCAACCAATAATAACTGTTACATGTCATATTCATGTCTATTTATACAATTCAGAATATGAAGGTAGTTAAAACTACCTTGCTTAATGAACCCAACCGATTTGACCATCCACTCTATTACAATCCTAATCAATTCATTCTAATACGATATGTAGTTGATTGCTTAGCCTAGTCAACTAGTCAACTAGGCTCCTCCAACATCTCCACCAACCTTAAGATCTTCTTCATCTCGAAGAAGGGACAATATGGAATTACAAAAATTTGTAGAAAGTATATTGCAACCCAATCATGGGTTGTCAAGTTGAATGTTGTTAGTCTATGTTGTATATATTGCAGTCAAAGGTTGGTTCACTAAAATGCTAGGGTTCAAAATTCAAATGTTGGTCGAGGGGTCAATAGAGGTGATAAGCTAATGGAATCTATCGAGGGGTTGTTGTGGTTGCATCCATGAATAATTTATACATATGATGAGCAACCTATCTTAGTCATCCTTTAAAGTATTTCCATTCATCCAAGGTCTTCTCTATTGTGATTTTAACTCATTTCATTTTTGCTAAGTAAGTCATGTACTGTTGTATTGAGGTATTCTTAATTTTAGATAGACAAGGATTTAATTCTACTTGTGTATGTCAACCTTATTTGTGAACATATGAGATGTGTGGGACTATTTTGTTTTCTTCCACATTAGAGTCATCTTGAGGTCTAAAATGGGACTCTTAAGGAAAACAATAAAATAATAAAATCAGAGTTATGAATTTTGGAGGAAAAGAGAAGAAAATCTATTTTTTTCATATTTTCAACTTATCTCCCTTGTGGTTTTACTCAAATTCAGAGTGGGAGCACTCGTTTCCAGATGCATAATTGAATTTTGCATCCAACAAGTACCCACACTGTGATGGACCCCACCCCATGAAAAACAAAAAATACATTAAAAAAACGTGTTACTTGAAAGTTGCTTTTGAGACCCTATAAACTGCATTTGACTATCTTGACATCTTTACAAAAGTTTCATTGACATTTGAATTATAGATGAGCTCTTTGGGTTCTTCTCTGACTCCATGGAAGTGTCACAATTTAATGAAGCTGAGGCCTGACTAAATATGTGTAAAGGGTGGTAAGTTTCTTTGGAGATTTTGTGGAACTCGCCATCTATTGCATGTATACTTTAAATTCGTTAGCCATCATGAGAACATGAATTGTGGTGTGCGGTCGTCAGTCTTACCCTTCCATTTAGACGTAGAGCATTGAAAATTCCACATAACCAATGTGTTGGATAGTGTAAATGAAATTTCTTTGACTAGGAAAACTCTCAACATGACAATAAATATAATGAAATGTACCTTATAACATTACCCGACTCCTTGCATTATTCATTACTGTATTCAAGATACTTGCCGCATGTTATTCCTAATTATAAGTGGTTCCTTCTTTGACTTTGTGTCTAATTTCCTTCAACATACTTAAAACCACATCTGACTGCCAACTATACTTTATATTAGAAATATATGTAAAATGGTCAATGTTACGTCAACATAACAGATACAAAATCAGATACATATACAAAATTTATAAAAGGAGATATGACTCCCATATTAGGGTTTGCAACAACTACTTGGTAAGGGTGTAAGCTAAACTCTAGATGATTTGCACTAAGAATCCAACGACTTTTCAGGTGAAAATCCGGTTGAAATTTCTAAAATGACAGTTTTGGGTTTGCTAGAATTGCATAATCAGGGTGCCCCTGGGTAATCGAGGTCGCTGAATCCATTTATGCAACCAAAATTGCAATTCAAGCAACCCAAATTGCAGTTTCAACAATTTCCCATTGCTGAATTCCAACAAAAATTATCGAAAAAAATGCAAATCATCTTGAATTTAGCCCATTCCATAAGTAAGATCCTATAACAAACTTTATTGGGATGTGCCTCACCAATCACCAACTCACTACTGAAAAGGTATGGACAAAAAGTATTATCACACACATTGTTCAAGAAAAAATTATTCAAATAAAAAAGTTCTACCTAATCACATTAACATGGCCCACATGTTACATATACTGTTTGTCAAAATAAAGAAGGTTATTCAATACAACATAATTTTTACAACTTATTAACATTTCCACACATGTTCACATCGAATTGTCATGTTCAAAATTCACATGCATATAATTATTTTATAGTTCTCATCTTTGCACTATTAATTTGGAATAACTTTTTAAAAAACCAATTAACAATATCAAAGTGTTCACACATTACACCAAACAAATAATAATTATTTTCATTTTTATTCCAAAACTTTACCTTCCCTCACATGGAAATAATTTTTTTCAAAAAGTAGATTAATAGAAGTTAAGTCAAAAAAATATTAATATCATATATTAGATTTCACATGATATGAAAAGAATCATACCAACTTTTCAAAGAATGAATATAATAGCTGCACATTTCATCTATTTCCAACCAAATTTACATTTAACTTTTTTCCAAGTTTCATAAAAACATTCTTTATAAATGTAAATTCTTATAACTTACTTTTCATTAAATTTAAATATATAAAAATTTATAATGATTAAACACTATAAAAATTATAATTATTCCAAACACTGTAACAAATTAAGACTACATCATAAATATAGTTTTTTTAATTCATATTTTACTTTTTCATTAAATTTAAATATATAAAAATTTATAATGATTACACACTATAAAAATTATAATTATTCCAACAACGTAACAAATTAAGACTACATCATAAATATAGTTTTTTTTATTCATGTTTTACTGCATCATAAATAAATATAGATTTTTGTTTAAATTCATCGTCTACTTTTTTTAATAGCTAAATTATTATTAAAAAAACATAATCATTAACCACATATTTATGGAATATTTTTTAAATTTATTATCTATTTTTTTCCAGCGAAAAATTTATTGTCTATTCTTATTAAATTTATTCTTAATTTTGTTATCAAATTTAATAAAATACATCAATTTACCAAGTTTATTTTTATTACTAAATTTACATTTTTACAACTCAACTTTGATTAAATTTAAAAACTAAACAAAATCATAATGATTTATATAAAAATCATATATATATATATATATATATATAATTCATGAAATAAGAAAACTCTTTAAAGGATATATTACACTATCTACAAAATAAAATGTCAAGATAGGTATGGTTATATATGGAACAACATAATTGACATTTATATCTTATTTTTCAACATAGATTAAATCAAAGAATTGCAACTATTAGAGTTAGTTATGTAATAGTATGATCCCATTGCTAGAGTTAGTTACTTCTCTTAACTCTAATCTCAACCAAAATTATACTAATAACTAGATCCTTAATATGACATTTCCTATCAAAACTCATTATATCCTCTTATTTCACATCTCAACATATAAATTGATTCTTAATTATAGTATTACTTCTCTTTAGTATGAGAAAACTAAATTCAAATTTTGATATAGAATTAGTGATAAACTAAAAATATAACGCGTAGTCTAAAAGTTCTACGATTTTAAATAGAAATATATTTTTTTTTTGGCACGATTTTGAAAAAATATGAAAGAAATTTTTAAAAAACTTGGTTACAACTCTCAAATTCTGAAATTTTGGGTGCCCTAGGGGTTTTTTATGGTGTTGAATCTGTTTCTACCATCAAAACTGCCATTAAAACACAGTTAAATTCATATTTTGCAAAATAAAAAACATTCTAGTGAAACCCCCCCGCCCGAACCAAATCTTCAAATTTTTAAACAATTCCAAATTCTAAATACACATAGAACAATGTAATTTTCATATCAAGAAAAACCCCGTCCACAATACCTCTATACATGCACCCTTCACCCCTCATTAACCGACTCCCATGCAAATTTATATCACCTCCAACTGAAGTTTGAACATTAACCTATGTTGTACTGATATGTCCATTACATTAAGTCTTAATAATTATAGCATTTTGCACAAAGAATCCTATGTTTAGAATGTATTAATTTTCATCATTTCATAATTGCGAGCATATATCCTTAAACCTGCACTGGGAGGGATCCCATTTCGTGAGGTGTAATGCTTTTTTGGATGTGTAAAAAAATAATGTAAAAAAAAATATACTTTAAAAAATTGGTTTCCTGGGAGCTTGATAGACGTGGGTTTAAAATGGATCTTTGTTGTTGTTTTTATTTATTTATTTATGAGTAAACATTTTTTTTTTTGCGATCTAGGTTATGATTTCCATGTCATCATTACTCACGTTATGTGACAACATCTCCCATACACTAGGATTTAATTCTACATGTGTATGCCAACCCTATCTATGAGCATCTGAGATGTGTGTGACTATTTTGTTTGCTTCCATTTATGTCATATATTTTGTTTGCTTCCATTTGTGCCATATTTCCTTGCTAGAACCATTCTTATTCTTGGGTCTACAAATTCTCTTTGACTTGTTTCTCTTGTTTAAGTTGTGTGCATAGGGTATCCAAACTTCTTGCATCAATTGTATCATTTCTTCTATTGTCCAGTTCCAAAATTAATGCATGAATAACTTTTAACCTACTGCAAACTTTGGCATAGTAGGTCAACCAATTGTCTAACACAATATTGATAATGGTGGTTGTGATTCATGTATCATACAATTGTTTTTTTATTTCATACTTTTGATATTCATAATTGAGATTGGATCGCGTTTTATCAAACTTCAACTATCAATTTTTGGCCAAAAGGTTCAAGTCAGTTATCAAATTCTATAGGAAATCAACTAGATCATTTGGTGTATTGACTAATGCAGTCCCTAGTGCTTTCTCTGCAAGTTTTCCAAGCCTTTTCTTCTTTTGTTTTCCATTGATTCAACCTTGTAATAGAGTTAGACCCAATCCATCTTTGCTTTATTAACCGCCTTATACAAATCCTGGATTTATGAGTTACATGCATATGTCGAATCAAAGACCATTTTTTCTTTTCCTACAATTTGAAAGTACTAAAGTATTTTCCTTTTTCTCCTTCTACTCTTCAACTTGTTGGTTACCGTTTTTCTCTTTTTCTTTCCAAGTTGCAGTCCACTATTCCAATGTTGTATCCCATTAGGTAGTTTGTTGTTGCGATGTCTTTGATTGTTTTTGGGTTGGTTGCATTTGTTGCATTGTGAATCCTTGACGTGATTGTGATTCTTGCTTCTCCTTGGTCAAATTTGGGTTCGAATCTTGTTGTTGTCCTTCTATCAGATTTCCTTGGTTATTATAATAATTTCCTTGCTCATCATTATGGTATTGTTCCTATTGGTTGTCTACCTCTCCCTCCATTTGCATTGTCTTGATTATTTGCACCCCTACATCTAGTTTGTCTTGAATGTTAACACCTACACGTTCTTGCACTATGGGGGTTGACAATGTCGAGAGAGGATATTTGGTAAGGTCAATGGGGTATTGATTTTTTTTTCCTATGTTAGTCAATATTGATGTCGTCGAAGTTTAATCATGAGCTTAGGGACTTTGTTTTTTTAACTTTGTTTCCTTAGTCTTTTCTTTTTCCTTATATTGTTGATGTTTTACAATATCTGTTTGCAATGGCTTCTCAATCATAATTTTGTTTTTTAAGGCTTCAATAAACTTTTTGTTTCCCTTTCCATCATTTCATTATAGTCTCGCCCTATATTGGATTCCATTGATTTCTTTCATTTTCCTCATTTGTTCTCTAGTCATCTTTCCTTTCCAGCCATCCAAAGTTGACAATACTTGGTCTCCTACCTATACAAATTTATTTTTTAGCCAAGGTTCTTCAAAGTCAAGCTTGTCCAACTCTTGAATGAACGTCAAGGTTTTCTTTAGTCAACTCATTATCCAACTTGTCATTTGCTTGTTCTATCTTCTTTATGATCGAATTCTTAACAACTTTTTTCTTAATTGGGGATTTTGTTCAAGTCACTCCATTTGTAACAAAAGACATGGTAAAAGTTGTGGCTTCATTTTCTTCCTCCAATTATCCATATGCTAGTAATGCAATTATTTGTTTTATTATCAACTAAGTTGCTTACGAGACCTTATAAAATGTATTTGGCTATCTTGACATCATTACAAAAGTTTCATCGACATTTGAGTAATGGTCGAGCTATTTGGGTTCGTCCTCAACTCCATGAAAGTGCCACAATTTAATGAAGCTGAGGCCCGACTGAATATGTGTAAAGGGTGTAAAGGATTTTGTGGAACCCACCATCTATTGCATGTAGACTTTAAATTCTTCAACCATTATGAGAACATGAATTATGGTGTGCAGCCGTTGGTCTTACTCTTCCATTTAGATGTAGAGCATTTGAAATTCCACATAATCAATGTATTGGATAGTGTAAATGAAACTTCTTTGACTAGGAAAACTCTGAACATGACAATAAATATGAGTAAGGAAATGTACCTTATAGCCTTACCCGACTCCTGATATTCTTCACTATTGTCTTCAAGATACTTGCCATATGTGCTGCCTAATTATAGGTGGCTCCTTCTTTGACTATGTGTCCAATTGCCTCCAACATGCTTAAAACCACAATTGATGACCAACTAAAGCCAGTCAAGCAAACAACCACAATGATGAAGGTCCACTTCACTTGTTCTTCTTTTATTTCGTTGATAACCAAGCCTTTTAGATTTTTAACATTTATAATCCTTATAAATTTCTCAATCCACTTTAGGTACTTGGTCATTTTGGAAACACTTCCACTTATAAAAACAAATCCTATGATTAATCAAATTAACTATGCAATGATTTTGATGGACTCATCTAACCAACTATTTTCCTTATGACATCCATTTATAATAAATTAAACATCTTCCTCCTTCAACCCTTGAACAAAAGGAATAATTACATCTATTAAAAAGAAAAATATTATTGTATGCCATTTTACAAAAAGTTTATGCCAATAAATCCCACCCTATACGTAAGGGCATAATTATCACACAAAACACATCTGTAGAAAAAAGGACATAATTATCCCATTAAACTATACCCTCGTATTCATATAATTATCATATTCCCGTGACTTTTCTTACATGTTAATTTACATTGTTATTCCATTAAACTTGATCATGAATCAGATACATACAAAATTTATGAAAGGGTTGAACCGCAGGCTAATTTCCTTTAACAAATAGTGTGCATTCCTTTAACCAACTTTATTGGGATGTGCCTCGCCAGTCACCGACTCACCACTGCGCAGTGATAAGGTATGGACAGGGATAAATGTCATGCGCATTGTCAAGAAAAAAAATTATTCAAAGAAAAAAGTTGTACCTCATCACATTAACATGGTCCACATGTTACACTAATTTAGTCAAAATAAAATAAAGAAGGTTATAAAATAATTTAGTCGTTAGAAGAGATCGAGCATACTTTAAATTTTTTTGCCAAAGACAAAAGTCCCGGCCCTGATGGTTGGCCGGTGGAACTATATCTACACTTTTTTGATATTTTTGGTCATGATATTAAGGAACTGGTGAATTTCTCTAGAACAAATGGATATATATCTGGTGGACTTAATTCTACTTTTGTTACCTTGATTCCCAAAAAGAACAAACCTCTATCTTTTGGTGATTATTGGCCGATTGCCTTATGTAACCTATTATACAAGCTCATCTTAAAGATTCTTGCTGACATATTGAAACAAGTTTTATCTGACTACATCTCAGAAGAGCAATTTGGATTCTTAGCAGGGAGACAGATTCATGATGCTATTGGCATCTCTCAGGAACTGATGCACAACATAAAGATCAAAAAGAAAAAAACACTCTTGCTCAAAATGGATTTAGAAAAAACTTATGATAGAGTTAATTGGTCTTTTCTCCGTTTGATTCTTATTAGAATTGGGGTTCCCTCTGTGGTGATTAAGTGGATAATGGCATGTATCACATCAATGAATATTGCAGTGCTTGTGAATGGTACTCCGTCAAATTTCTTCAGCTGTTCTCGAGGGATTAGACAAGGGTGTCCTCTTTCACCACTTCTCTTCATTTTAGTCATGGATGGCTTCAACAGATTAGTAAAACAAGCTTTGGACAGAGGTCAGATTTCAGGTATCAGAATGTCAAAGGATTGTGTGATCACTCACATCTTGTTTGCAGATGATGTTTTAGTGGCAGGTTTGGATATTGTGGATGAGTGGAAAATGTATAGTGATATTATTCAGACCTTTTGTAAAGCCTCGGGAATGAAGGTTAGCTCTGCCAAATCCAACTTGTATCATTTCTCCATGAATGATGATCACCTTAGAGATATTTTTGCAGTGCTCCCATATAAATGTTTCCCTTTGGATCAAGGTTTCAAATATCTGGGTTTTAATCTTAAACCAAACAATTATCTAATCAAAGATTGGTATTGGCTCTTAAGGAAGATTGAAGCTCGTATTGCCCATTGGTCCTATCGGCTATTATCTATTGGTGGAAAACTTATTCTAGTAAAAGTTGTTCTCTCCAGCATTCCAGTATACTGGTTTTCTTTACTAGAAGTTCCGACTTTCATCATTAAAGCAATTAAGCGTTGTTTCTTTAATTTCCCGTGATCAGGGAATGCAGCTAGTACAAAAATTCCGATGGTTGCAGCCGAGACATTATCCAGACCATTTAGATTTGGAGGCTAGGGCATTAAAGATATTAAGGCTTTTAATACTGCTCTTAGATGAAAAAGCATGTGGAGGGGGATTTTTGGTCAAACTCTCTGGTCTAGGCTTATACTAAGTAAATATCTTAAGATGGATGTATACCAATGGATTAGAAATCCTAAGCTGGTCAGCTGGAACTTTTCCCCCATTTGGCAGGGCTTTATGAAGGTTTTCTATTGGATAAAAAATGATCTCATTTGGCAGGTAGGCTCTGGTGTGATGATTCGGGTTGGAGTGGATCCCATCATTGGGATGGATGAAGATTTTCGTCTACCTTCTAACATTATTCAGTATCTTCAGGTTTTAGGTCTGACTACTTTAAACAAGATACAGTTGCGTAGAAATGGTGACAATGGGAATTCTTTTTGGATGTCTACTAGCGAGCTTGGTCTCTCTGGTTTCTTAGCTCAGACTTGGGATATGTATATAATGAAGCTGAGTGCAGCTAGAGTCAAACTGAATCATGAATCAGATCAACTCATTTGGGGAGGTAACCCTTCAACTGGACTTCTTACCGCCAAAACTGCATATCAGAGAATCATTCAAGACAAATATATTTTCCCACAAGATTGGTGGTACAAGAGGTTATGGAATTGGTCTATTCCATTAAAACTGAAATGTTTTACTTGGTTAGTATTGCAAGATAAACTGAAAAATTTGGATAACCTGGGCAAACGTGGATGGATTGGTCCCAGTGTCTGTATTCTATGCTTAAATGCTGCTGAAACAAAACAACACTTATTTGTCAATTGCCATTTCACTAAAAAAAGTTGGGAATTTGTTGTCAAAAGTCTGAATATCAATCAACATTGGGATGTTGGTGATTTTAATGCTTGTCTCTTAAACTGGTACAGAAATTGCAAGCAACATTTTATTATTGCCATATGCATTTCTTGGGCAATATGGTACACAAGAAATGGTGCTATATTTAGAAATGCTCCTCCAGATGTCTTGCATTGCAGTCTGACTGCACTAAAAATGTTTTCATCATATGTTGTTGATAACCAGAAATTGAAGATTGTCAAAGTTAGCCAATTCACTCTCAAAGTTGATCAGCCTATTCTTTTCTTCGATGGAGTAGCTTAGCATGGGATGTGCACAGTGGGGGGTGTTATATATTTGAATGAAACTCATTATTATACTGTCAGGCTTAACTGTGGTTCTGGAAGCAACATGAAAGCTGAGCTTATGGCCCTTTGGTGTGTTTTAAAAGTGGCAAACATTTTTGGTTTGGTTAATATCAAGGTATATGGTGATTCTCGAGTCACAATCAAGTGGGCTGCAGGCTAGTTCAAGTTGAATGTTATGAATCTGAGACATTGGGCTTCCCGTACACATTGTGAAATTGAAAAACAACAGAATATCATATTTGAACATATCGATAGAGAGCACAATTCTATTGCAGATAAATTATCAAAGCAGGCTCTATCAGGCATGGAGGGACACTTGATATGGGAAGAATGGTGTGACAACTCTATTCAGGATTGTGGAATCACATACTCTTTTTATTAAGGTCTGGTATGGTATATGCTACAGTTGGCTATTTGTCACAATTTTGTTTGGTCTATTTTGAATTTTGGTATCATTTGGCAGTCTGAACCTTTGAGGTACTCTTGATTTTGGGATGGATCTTGAAGTCATCTTTGTTAAATCAACATATTTTTTATAGCTTTTGTAAATGATTATGTCAAAGAATCAAGAACATCATTGTACTATTTGATTCTATTGAATATCAATAGTAGTTTTTTTTTCGCTGGAAAAAGTTGTACCTCATCACATTAACGTGGTCCACATGTTACACTAATTTAATCAAAATAAAATAAAGAAGGTTATGAAATGAAGCATAATTTTTACAAGTCATTAACGTTTCTACATACGTCTCCATCCACTGTCTTGTTTAAAATTCACATACATATACAGTTATGGTCTTTACACTATTCATATGGAATAATTTAAAAAAACCAATTATCAACATCAAAGTGTTCATACATTACACTATACACAATTATATTATTTCATCAGATTAACTTTTTTGAAAATTTTCATTTTTATTTCAATATTTTTTCTTTATTTCAATCATTTTTCTTTATTAGAAGATATACATCCTTATGCTATTTCCAAGAATAAAGGTAAGCCCGGTTATATTGAAGATATGGGAAGAAAACACAAAAATCAAAGACACATCAAGAAAACGCAAAAATGACTCAAACCTCGTTGGATAAGGAGAAACACGGGTGTTCCAACCATGTAATTCTTACTTCACATAATGTTCTTTGGAATTGAAAAATTCCTATAAAAATCAAATGTTTTATGTGGAGGGCGCTTCGAAGGGAATTATTAACCTGGGACATCTTGATTCATCGTGGATGGGAGGGCCCGAACATCTATCAACTTTGCATGTGTGGGACAAAGACTGTTGACCACATCTTTGTCTACTGTTGTTTCACCAAAGATCTCGGGCACCTACTCTACAATCATCTCAGGGTTCCTATTTCTTGGTGGGGAGAGGATTCTTTCACCCAAAATTCATTAAACTGGTACAGGAATGCGGCTTCCTTACATTTCTTACCTGCGGTTATTGCCCGGGCTGTTTGGAGGACACAGAATCAAGTAATATTTGAGGATTGTAGACCATGCATGGACCGGACACTCAAGATCATTATTAACATGCTTAATGAACAGTGTGCAGAGAAAACATTGAAGAGACCCAGGCATATAACACCATTCTATCTACCTCAGCATATGGCTGTGATATTTTTTGATGGGGCCGTGTCAGGGGGTCTCTATGCTGCTGGGGGTATCGTTCACTTAAATCCTGAACATTTCTTTTCTTTAAAGCTGAATTGTGGGCGTGGCAGCAATATGAAAGCAAAACTTCTTGGGCTCTGGTGTGTCCTGATGGTAGCTTCCTGCTTTGGGCTTTCGAATGTGGTGATTTTCGACGACTCCAGGGTGACTATCAAGTGGGCTCGGGGAGATTTCAAAATGGACAACCTACCTCTCTTTCATTGGTGTTCGAGGATTAAAGATTTAATCAGGCAATTCGATCACATCACCCTTCAGCATAGACTTGGGCTCTAGAGCTAGTGGTGCAATAGTAGGATTCAATTCATAGACTTGGTCTCTTCAATACAATCGTTTCTAGAGTTAGTTTCTTGTCTTGAATCTACACTCAACCAAACTTATATCAATCACTAGATCCTCAATATGACATTTCCTCTCATAATTCATTGAATTGTTCCATCTTCTTATTTCACACCTCAACATATAAACTAATTCATAATATTTAACTAATTCTTAATTATAGTATTACTTATGTTTCTAAACACTTCGTCTATGCGGACAAGGACAAAGCTCTCTAGTCTAAATGATTTAGATATAGAACAAAAGACAACTGAATATAAATACTTTCCTAGATTAATCAAAATATAAAAAATAGGGTACATTACTCACCTTGGAATTAGAGTGGTTTATCCTTGCTTTATGTGGTCTTCAATGTTTGGCTGCAAAACACCATAAGAGCAAACTGATATAACGTATTTTTCTACCTTGTGAGGATTTATACTCTTTGGCCTCCATTATTCAATTGATTGACTCAAAACCACTTTTTGTCCTCCACGAACCCTTGTTTCCTTATTTTTGTTCCTGCACGTGAGCTGCTTCACTGCAACTCGCGCATACGCAGGCTGTACCACTATAGCCCGCGTACATCGAGTTAATTGGTAAATAATAGTAAAAACTCTATTTTTTCACTCCAAAAAGCGGCCATTGTGACCTTTGTCCCTCCATGTATCCTAAAACGACCCAATTTGACCTTTCAGCTATCTTTGGAGGGTTATATATTGAGCTCTTATGGTGCATGGAAGGAGGAGAAGGAGAGAGCATGGAAACTCTATTGGAGTTTTTCCATAGCTTGAGTCTACATCCATTGATCCTAGTTGTTGTGAACCCTTTATGTTCACCTACCAAACTCTTCCATATCTTGTGAAGGACTCATTCCTTTACTCGCGAGTTTGCCATTGCATGGGGGATTGAAGTGGTGGAGACACAAGTGGAGGGACCTAGTTCTTGGTTCAGATGAGTTTCCGGCAAGAGGTTGTATCATGTACTTCTTGTTCATATTAATAGAAATACTCATTTTCTCGTTCAATTGATGTTGTGAATGGTTTATTATCATTGGGTACATTTGCTTACATATATAATGGACTATGCTATTGTTTATGCTAACAACTTTCATATATCATATGCACTTGCTTGTGTTTATTGTTGAGACTAAGCTGCAGGTTCAAGTGTGGTGATTGGAAAGCTCAACGGGGATCTACATCAAACGTTCGGTTGAAGGTTGGTCTTTTATTCCACTTCTTATAATTTACATTTATATAACATGCATTGGGAATTGAGTTGATTTCTGGTAGTCATTTGTCTGTTGTGGTCTACCCCAAGCCATAGGAATTTTTTCTCCGTAACAAAAATGGTGACTCCGCTAGGGATGAACCTCCATTTTGAGGATTTTGGGCATTTTTCCTTATTTTGAGTCTATGTTCTGTCGAGTTTCTGTGTCGTTGATAGGATGTTAGGGTTTGCATAGAAAATATCAATTTTTCTTAGTCTTTTGATTCATTTTTGGTCCACCTACTCTTCCTTGTACGTGAGTCAGCCTTGGTTAGCTCGCGTGTACCCGCAACTGCTAGTACAATAGCCAGCATATATACTTTATTGTTCTGTGAACAGTTTCGTACAGGTCCGGTTTATCCTTGTTTGTGAGATTTGGTTGTTGCTAGGTGAATTCCAAGTGTTCCTGAGTCTTATGAGGCCTATATCCTGACTGTTCCATGCCCTTTTACTGACTAGAAACTCCTCTTTCTTTAGCTTTTGAGAATTTGGTTTCCAACCATTTTTTTCTTTTCATAGCTCATTGGCTTAGTTGAGTCTTACCTTTTGGGGTTTGCTGGGTTGTCTATACTGCATGCCCTGCATTTTTTTCTGAAAAGTGTTGATTCTACTTGCATTTTTCATTCATTTATATTGAAAAATACAAAAACATTGTCTGCATTTTCATTTCATTTATAATGAAAATACAAAAAAAAAATTGCTTTATGTATCTACATTTTGCATTAGAGTGCTTGTGTTTTCATTAGGGCTTGCTTGTGCATGAAATTATAAAGAGATTGCATTTTTATTTTTGAAAAAATGAAACGTTGGTTTGACTGTCATATAGTGGCATATTGTTTTTCTTTTTTACGGATAGATGAGTTTAGTGTTTCTCAGGTGTACATACCATTGAGTCTTTTCAAATCATTAGTTTCACGACCATATCCTTTGAGTAATCACAACCATTAAAATTAACGTTTAACTAAAGAATTGATCAGAACAGTTTATTTTCTAGAGTGCACCAACTAGTATAGGTTTAGAGTCTTGGAATAGATCACGGTGAGTTAACAATCCAAGACTATTAAACAAACATTATGTGTCTGAACAGGGAGTGGTGAAACCCATGGTATACATCGGTGTTCTTAGGACGCACTACTCAAACCAGAGTTAAGCACGAGGTCACGGGAGGTCGGTTGCGGAGATAGCCCTCCAATATTTGTTGAACGTGGGAGATATTTCCAATATTTGTTCGTATATGGGGATTATTGGGGGATTTGACCCTCTTGAGTTTCAAGCTTAGTTACCCTGCACATATGCCGGATCCCACCTGTGACTGTTCACTTGAGCATTAGTTATATGTGGTGGCCATAGTTGCTTTACCTAGGTATCACATAGGGTACTTGAAGTGGTTATTCTGTGAGTGTCCTGAGTCAGATAGGGGTCGGACATCATAGTTGTGTTCGCACAGTGAAGACCGAGGGCCCTTATAAATGATTATGTTACCTCCGATTATAGTTTGGGAGTCTCAAGCCTCTCCTAAGAGAGACATATCGATTGTAGTGTCGGTAGGTCCCTTGATCCAGTCCCCTGTTGTGTGCATTTGGTTGTAGCTTCTTTTAGGTTTGTGCTCTGTGACGATCTAGTAGGCAATTAGGAGATGTTTATTTGCTAACTTTTTGAATTCATCGTGGATCGAGATCCGCCTCTCCCCCGATATCGTAGGTTGGTTGGTTTACCATCTAGCGATTCATCACTGCCTCTTCGCAAGAGACGTCGGAGGACTACCGCTGGTCCTTTATTCACACCTCATGAGCTTCAGAGAGCTCCCATTATGAGTTTTGCATCTGACGTGTTGGGAATCCCCTCGACTCCGTCCGCTAGTCCAAAGAGAACTTCCCCTCCTCACATATACTCTCCGAGGACTGATTGGGAGGGAGGTTCATCACACACCACTCGTCATGGTTTTGGGACATCCCAGCCCACTAGTACGAACCCATTCGATGAGACATGGTCATCAGTTTATCTCTATAGTTCATGTACAGGTATGTCAGGTTTTGGTTCTACATCTGTCTCTACGACCTCAACCCCTTTTTCATTGAGTATGCTTGGTTTTATGACGACTATTACTTCCACCATGTCCAATAGTCATGCTAGCTCTAGTATTGGGATCAACGGCGCTATACCCCCTTACACTGCTCATCAGTTTGGGAGTGATCACATCCCTCCAGCTGATCATCCCCTAGTGTTAGTGTGAACCCATTCTCGTGTGGAGGTTTCATGATAGGTATCAGATCTACAACTTACATTCCATCTGTTCACTCGAATGCCTCTATTCATATGCTTGTTCCCACGAATGCTTATATGATTCTGAATCCTCCTCCTATCTCTAGTTTGTCGATTCCATGGAGTGGGAACATACTATTTTCATACGACCCTCACTCATCTAGATTTCCTGCCTCGAGTGGTTATATGGGACCCCATTCTTATGGAGGTCATTCTTATGTTTTTTCAACCGGTCCTTACTATTATCCCACTCCCTCCCATGGAATCCCTTCTATGCACGTGCCTGTGTATCATAACATGGGATAGTTTGGAGGAGGTTATCATCCTTATGGTCATGGTCATGGTCTCTACCAGAGTTCATCGGCACCTCAGGTGTCGACTTCAGTGTACACAGTCCCACCTTCTGGTTCAAAAATTCAGTCTCTTTCAGGAGCTTATAATCAAGCTTCGTAGCCTCAGATCTCGTTTCTTGCTAGGCTAAATTTTCCTGAACTTTCGAAGCTCACGAATGATCCAGTGTGTCATGACCCTACATGGCCTCCAGTCCCCACCAAGCTCCTTTCTGATGTTCCAAATTTTGAAGGGAAGAAGGGTGAGGATCCAGGTGATCATGTCACCAGTTTCCATTTATGGTGCTCCTCGAATTCCTTGAACCATGATTCTATTCGTTTGAGGCTATTTCAACGCACCCTCACGGGGGCAGCTGCGAAATGGTATGTTGAGTTTCCTAGGGGCACATATAGGAGTTTCAATGACTTGGATTTCGTTTTCCTAGATCACTTTCAGTTGCCGGTTCGTTACGATACTGGTACCGAGATCTTATATACCTTCTGCTAGGACAAGGCCACACATATCTCTGATCATATTTAAGAGTGGCGCCGATGGAAGAGGCTAGTGAAATCCAACATTCCTCCATATTTTCTGTTGGAATGGTTCCTCAAGTATTTGCTCCCTTACATTTCAAAGGATGTCTCATTATCCAGAATTATGACTGAGGAACAAGCCATTTTTAAATCCCAGCAGCTAGACCTAGTCTATGCTCAGTCTGGCATTTTGTGCAACATTATACCTGACGCATTGAGATCACGACATGAGCCCAAGCCCATTCCTAAACCACATGTCGATGGCATAGTTGGTTCCACAAGTACTCGTCATGTGGATTTGGTTATGAATCAGATGCATAATCTGTCTATTAACCAATATACCCCTGGACAGGTTCATGCCTCGTCCGTTTCCACCCAGTCATTCGATGTTCATTCTATACAATCAATGAACCCATCTGATAACCAGCAACCTGGTGGGAAGAAGAAGGGGAAAAATAATCGTCAGGGTGGTAACAATAGGAATAAACCTAAGAAAGAGAATGCTAACCCTCCTCGGGATGGTGGAAATACTGGTGGGGACCGCAAGCCTAGATGTAAAGTGAAATTCCCTTGTATACTTTGCACAGAAGATCACCTTACACATTTGTGTCCTCGTATCGAGGAAGCATCGAAGCACCCTGCACAAAGCCCAGCTATGTTGAAGGATCCCCTTCCTCATCTTCAAAATATGGCTTCGAGTGCTTCCATCACCGATAATGGGACTAATGAAACGTCGGTGTCCTCTACCCATGCCGACAGTTTTGGATGCGTTAACATGGTTAAATCAGAGGTTAGTATTGCTACTCGCTCACATGATTATGGAGCTCCACAACCTTCGTTGGATAATGAGCCCCCTCCACCTGAGACTCCAGTGCATATCGAGAAGCCCAACTCCATGTCGTGGATACCGAAAGGTGTTCTCAAGCGCTCAGCGCACAATCCCAATGCCCGAGCTACCCAGAACTACTCAATTGTGGAAGATTTGGGCCAAACTCCGTGTGCCATGTTAGCTCTCTAGGTTCTCCAGGCTTGTCCTTCACAAAGGACCGCCCTTTTATGTGCTTTGGGAGTCCAGGATAAATGTAGCCCAAATATTATCAAGTTCGACACTACTGATGTTCAACCTCGCTTGCCCTATCATGTGGCTTTCCAAGTCCATGTTAGGTTCCTACAAATGGTTGTTAAGCGTACTGTGGTTGACGAAGGTGCTTCCACTTCAGTAATGTCTTTAGCTTGTTGGAAGGCTCTCGTCTCTCCTCCATTGTCGAAATCTATGACCATGCTTACTGCATTTGTTGGACGGGGTCCAAGTTGGTATTTTGCACAAGTACTGAAAAGTACGCATTGTGCACTGTGACAAGCTATGAGGGCATTTTTTGAGAAATTGCGCATGTCGCGTGACGACAATGACTAAGGCAGGGTTGTGCAGTATGATTGTGTGCAAAACCGCGCATGAGCTATTTTTGGTATGGAATATAGGTAAGGGTCCGATGAGGACATGACCTATTTTGGGTAAAGAATAGGTGGAAGGAAGAAGAAAGCAACCTGTGTAAGAGAGTGGCGACAAGCAGTTGAGAAGACAGGCCAGTAAGTCGACAGTGACAGGCAGGCGGAAGATGTAGAAAGGGACAGGCCATGATGCAGTTGCAACCATTTGGTGACTGCGGCTGTCAGAAGAGCGTGTAAGACACGAGTGGACCATCTGGAAGGACTAGAGTAGGCAGAGCAAGCTGTCGACGGCGACAGCTAGGTTGGCAGTTAGCCACGTCGTGATTTGTAAGCCTAAGGGTTTTTTCCACGAATTGTAAAGACATGACCTACGGGCATGATCTATAAATAGGAAACTTTTGTATGGGAAAAGGGTTAATCTCTCATTATTGGGTTGTTGAATACTATTCATTTTTGGGCATTGTTGGGTATTATAGAATCTTAAAAGCTTGGAAACCATTGTAAAGGTTCTGCAGCTGTGTGCGCAGAGACTTATCTGAGAGAGAGAAGAGAGTCTGCAGCTGAGTGCGCAGACTAAGAACTGTTGTACCCTTCCTAGAAGAGAAATATAACAATAGTTCTTGTGGACGTAGCCTTCATCCAGGGGGTGAACCACGTTAAATTCTGTGTAGTGTGATTATTTTATGTGTTACAACTATTCATTTGATTAATATGGATGCTTGATGCTATAATTATCTATTATGTGATTGCTTTTATATGTATTTGCCGCAAGAGTGAAGGGGATAATATGATAAGTAATACATGTGTGGATGAAGGTTAAGTATTCAGATCGACTGAGCCTTTGAATGTATGAATCCGTTGGATAATCACATAGTTAGGCATTGAATTTGAGCGTAGCATTAGAGTGTGTAGTATTGTGTGTTTCATTCATTTACATGCATCTTAAAGATAATAACCTAAGTATTGTTGAATGGATAAAGATTGCTAAGTAAGATTGGTCAGGATTGATCAAGTCTTGAAGTAGATGCGCAGTCTGGTGATGCGCTGACCCACATTGGGCACTTTGAGATAAGTTGTTGATAGCTTACCGTCGTAGTGCTAGAAATACCCATTATCGCATAGTCCTTGGATGCGCTGATTACGCAAGCGCCTCGGCTTGCAGAAGTATCTGACGCAAAGTAGAGACTTCATGTAGTTGTTGACTGCAACTAGACTTTCATTGCGTTGACTATCAGTTCCTTTGACTCGCGCATCACCAGGTTGTGGAAACCTGATTCTACAACCACCCCCTCAAATTCACCTCGGGTGAGACCTCAGGCTGCTCGCAGTCTGTTGCCGAAAGGGCCGGTGAATAGGGTTTTTGTTGGTTCCTTGAATCGTGAAGTACCTGGGTCTATGTTGAAAACCTCAAGAAGGTTATATACAACCAACAAATGGTTCCGTTGCTGCACTAAGACTCAGTGATGTGCTAGTGTACTTGGAAAGTAATGTGTGACAAAGAGTATTAGTTCCCGTTGGGTTAGGACAATTGGCATCCTGAAAAGAAAGAAATTTGGGACTGGTGTGATAAGATCGCAAGAGATTTTGAAAAGAAAGCGAACAGACACCCGCGTCTATTTGATGTAGAGTGGTTGAACAGACATTTGTGGAAAGAAATTCACGATATATTCTGGGCTTCGTTCAGAAACGAACTGCACGAGTGGATCTCTCGACTCGTAGAGAGGAAAAACTGTTTTCAAGGAGGAGTACCTACAGAGTGGACTCTAGAGCTCACGGCGTAGCTCAAAGAAATAGACAGCCCACTGTCGCGAGCAGTTGACTTATGGGTTGACAACATACTTGAAGTATTTGTAACAGAATTTGCTGTAGAGACGTTGAAATCCTACAGCCAAGCTGAAGCATACTTTTTTGAAGGATACAGAGGTAAGTACCTGAACAATCTTAGTCTATACATTAAAATGCTTTTAGCTGAGAAAGGCGTTTTAAGAATGGAGTAATATTTTTGAATCTTTCATGGTAGAAAGTATATACAGTGACTATGAAGAGGAAACCCATAATCTAAGAAGTGGAAAGAGATATAAGTTTAATAAAGAAAAGAATCCTAGTGGATCTGGACTCTATGTGAATACCGAACTCCCGTGTGACCTTAACAATCAGACCACGCCGTCATAAGCTACCATCCATCCTATTACACCTCAGAACCCGCCGGTTGTAGATACCGTGCCTCCCATATCTCAGAACCCACCCGCTGCGAGTGTCGCGCAACTCACCCCACAGAACATCAATACTGCTAGCACTACAGGAGCAGGTGCTCAAACCATTCCGACTTAGACTAGTCCAGTCCAGAATACCCAGCCTCAGAGTATTCCACAGAGTAGTATCCCTAACACTATTCCGAATTTCACCTTTACTTTTTCCACTCAGAAACCTCCCTAGAACCCTCCCCAGAACCATAACACCAATATACAACCAGGAAGGAGAATGACAGATAACGATATAAAGCTGCTGATATTCAAAGGAACCGGTCTAGAAGACCCTAATCAGCATTGGTTTCTATGTGAAGCTGTGTGGAGTGTAAAACAATTTTAGGATGATGCTGTGAAGAGAGCGCAGATTATCACTACTTTCAGAGATAGAGATTTGCATTGGTTTATGAAATATTCTAAGGCACAGCCAAGGACCTTAGCATAAATTAAGGCCGCACTCACAGCAAAGTTTAAGAAACTGAAATCTGAGTCGCAGTGCATAACAGAGTTAAAAGAAATTAAGCAGAAACCTATTGAAACCGGTCTGGGAATTGACCAAAAATTTAAGACATTGTTGGATCAAGTGAGCTTTGTTATAGCTCTGCAACAGCATAAGGAATGGTTCATCGCCGTGCTGTTTCCCCACATTAGACAACCATTGATGCAGCAGAAGGTTGCATCGCAGGTAGAGGCCTTAGAGATTGTGATGAAGCTAGAGGCTTTGCCGATCGGAGAGACTAGCTCTGAGATGTCTCAGATCTAGAACCAGTTGACCACCTTGAAATTAGAATTGTAAAGCATGCAGAATGGAAAGGAACAAAGATACGAACCGTGGCATGAGGTCTGGTGTATAGGATGTAAGGGAGAAGGACACACCAGAGAACACTGCCCCTTATTTACAGATTATCTTAACAGTGGTGCACCGAACCGAATCAATATGAACCAGAACCAGGCACCATGGTGTGAGATTTGTAGAACCAAGGGGCACTGACCTGAAGACTGTTATCTCATACCAAAATACGTAAAAACACCTAAAAACATATATTGCAATTTTTGTAAGTCAGTTGGACATGATGAATCCAATTGTCGTGCATACGAGCTCATGAATGAGAGGAAACGAGACATGGACGCGATGAGAGGTGCTAGGATATACCGAGTCCAGGAAGAGACTCAACCGAAACAAGAGAATGCACAATATGATCAGGGCGCATATAGAGGTCGAGGTGGTGGATACCGCGGGAAAGGAAGAAATGCGGGCCCAGCGCAGGGGAGAGGCCACGGCCAGGTAATTTGCTATAACTGTGGCCAGCCAGGTCACGTGTCTAGAGATTGTACCAACCCTTGCACTACGTGTAATTAATGTAAGTCCTTTGAACATGTTATTGAAGACTGCCTTGTACTAGAGTTAGAAATGAAGAAATGCAGAAGGACAGAACTACCGACTCCAAACATTCAATGGATCACAACAGAGAGGATACCTACGGATCCAAGTATAAACGTAGTAATGCGCAGTGGTGTTGAAACAGGGCATGATCGAAGGAGCAGAAGCTTGGACTTTTGGGGGTTTTGAGACTAAGAAACACCCCTTGAGACACAATGGATAAGAAAAGCTGCTGGGAAAACACATGCTTTCGACCTAAAGAAGAACACAGACGCATTTACAGAAGCACAGGATAGCCTCAGAGAATTGGCACCAAGGTCGCCGAGGATCCCATTGCGCAGTGAAATACCATATATCGAAGATATGTCAGTTGCTTACAATAGAACCAATGCCGCAACAAAGACCTGTACCTCTGTTGCGTAGTTTCTCAGGAGCTACATGAAGTTGCTGAAGAGCCCAAATTCTATAGTAGAGTTGCATAAGGTAATAGACTAGTATGAACCCCGTAGTGAAGAAGAGACTACTGATAGAGCAGTTCATCACATCAAGAGACATAAGAGAACAGGTAGAGAAATGAGACTCAGCGCGCAGATAGGAGATTATGAAATGGATGAGATCATTCTTGATCTGGGATCAGAAGTGAATGTCTTAACTAAGCAGACATGGCAGTAGATGGGGTGACCAAAGCTGTTATGGTCACCTATCTAGCTAAGAATGGCCAATCAGGAGAAGGTCATACCGTTTAGACGGTTGGCCAATGTGGTTGTTGACATTGATAGAGTACAGAGTCACGCAGATTTTGAGGTTATTGAGATTGTGGACGATAGTCATCCTTTCCCTGAACTGTTAGGAATTGACTGGGCTATTGATAACCTCACAATCATAAATTTGAAGACAAGGAAGATGATCTTCGAAGGAAAGCATCTCAGGGTCATCACACCATTGGACCTTACGGATGGAGACAGATATAGCGAGCTGATTCAGGAGGAATCCAGGGCTCAAGATTTGGATCGATTGTATAAGATGACCACGAACCAGGAAGATTATATCAATCCTACTGTGGATGGTACACTCAGTTGGAGATGTGACAACTCTTGCATGTCAGACTCGGATGCAGGATTGGAGAACTGGCAAAGCCACATGCATGAAGTATTTTCCAGAAGATGCACACAGGTCACAAAATTGCTGCGCTGGATTGGAAAGCAGGTAAGCCCAATCCCCACATATGATGGTTCATCTAATGTTTATTCCTTTATTAGAGGTTATACTACAACAATTGCAGATGAGCACCACTTACAAGCATTAGATATAGCATTGTGCGAGATACCTGCCAGATGGTGGGCTGCGCACAAGCAGACATTGACTACATGGGATCAATGCAGAATTAAGATGCAAATCAGGTTTGCTTAGAAGGTTACATTATCTTTTGGAAAATACAATGGACATACAGATCCAAGGGACCATATTGAAGCATGTACACAAGCTTGGGTGGAAAGGACAAAGACAGAATGGGTGCATTTGTTTGTGCATATGCTGGAAGAACCAATTCCAAAGAAGTGGTACCTAGACCTGGAACTGCGCAGGGGCACAACAGATTGGTCTACCCTCACTGTGAGTTTCCAGACAGATTTCAGCTTCGAAGATGAACATCCCAGTATCAATGATGCGCTGCAGATAATTAAGGAAAGAATATTTTGTCCAGAGTGTACAAAGGGAAACGTGACAGTGGAAGAATTCTTTGGAGCAAATGGTATACCTACGCGCCTACAACCAGAATGGGAGGAGAAACTAGAGCGTTCTCTCGATTGTTATAACCTTGCTGATGAATTTGAGGCTAAAGTGGATAGTGATGAGGAGGACCCGCGCAACATAAAGATACCTGAATCAGAGGGAGCGCTCTTGGTAGAAGGACCTCCATTGGAAATTCCAGATATGAGTGGACCTGTAAAAACAAGAAAAGTGAACATTGGCACCAGTGAAGAGCCAAAGTTTGCATCTATCAGAGACTATTGGGATGAAGACACAGTCGAGGAGGTCTCGGGAATACTATAGGAGTATCACGAACTGTTCCCAACTAAGTTGACAGAGATGAAAGGTATTCTGGGAGAATTAGGAGTAATGAAAATTCCTTTTAAGCTTGGTGTTGGCTTGGTTTTGCAACCAAGCTTAGTGCTATGGGCACCTACTAACTAGTAGCAGCAGTTTCAATATTAAGCAAAAACAATGTAAACTAAATCTAAACTAAACTAAACTAGCATGTGCATTTCATTATAAACTTTTGAATTAAAAACAAGAACAAGAAATTGAGAAAATAAATTTGTATTGAAAAATGGGGGCAAGCAAGTGCTTGCGACAATACCTCCAAGTGATGAAGATAGTTGAGAAGCTCCAAGGATGAGCAGCTCCAAACTCCAAAGGGTCCTCTCTCCAAGGTTTCTACAATGGCCAAATACTCAAGGGAGATTTTGGCAGCATGAGGATAGGAAGATGGATGGATGTGAAATGAGGAGCCCCTACCACCTTTTTATAGGTTTTGGTGGTGGGGAATACCATTTGTGGTTTTGTGGAAACCAATGGTATTGACCAACATGGCTTAGGTACTTTTCCCTCCTTTTCCTTTTTTGAATATTTTTTATTATTTTTATTCCCTTTTTAATATTTTTGGGAATTTTGGACCCTTTTTGAGGGTTTTTTATGCTTTTTTAGGAAAAATAATCTTTTTGAGTGGGAAAAGGGGTGTACTAAGGTCTTTTGGTGACCTTTTGTTGGCTTCAGAGGCTTGAATTGTGAAAAAGTGGACAAATGGGTCATGTGAATAGGGAAATGAGCTAGTGAGCACTTTTTGGGTGTTAACAGATTGCCCCCTGATGTGTGAGGGCAGAAGCTCATCGTATGGCCGATAGACATCATAGTTATTTTGTCTTTTTTCTGGGGTTTAGGGAGGAGAAGAGACCGTTTGGAGTCTGGATCCACGGACCTTGGAAGCTGCAAAAAAATAAAAATAAATAAATAAACAAATGTTACATGGCCTCAATATGAATGAGGAATAATCTCTGATAATGGACGAGGCGGGCATACCCATGCTCGTATCAAGACATATACATAACAATTAGTCCCAAGAAGGGGGATCTAATACATAAAGAATCTACTGGTACATCATAATGGTCCAGAGGGGACATTATTTTGGGATATAATCATGATCATAACATGACTGATCGCAATAACTGATACACTGGAATAACTGTTGAACTGCTGAAACTGAAGGTGTCCAACATCTGTAGGGACTCAATGACTAAGAGTCTCTCTGAGAAGTATTTGTAACTACATACTCGAGGGAGTATGAAACTGGGGTACATCTGAAAACTGTCGCCATGCGCAACCCGGATATCAATAGGAAGAGTATGACTGGTTGTATCCATAGGTAGACTCTCAAATGTGGAGGAGTCAGATGGTATCCGGGGTCTTCGATCAATAACTGAACGAACCAATGCCCTGTGCGAGTCTTGACGATGCGATCAAGGTGTTGAAGTCAAGCATGTGAGAAGCAACCATTTGGAGAAGCACTGAGGACTCTTCTCGAAATGATTCATAGGCACTCATCATAAATGGTGATGAGTCCAAGACACATGGACCTCTAGGTCTATCCTCTAGAATAAATTTTGTTGTCGTCGACAAAGGGAGACCAGCAACTAACAAGGCAATGATGTTTCCTTGATAGGAGCGTGAGGTGTAAAACTGAAGTGTGTTAGTACTGATGGTAGGACTGACATACTTGTGGGGATGGGAAGTAACTGGGGTTATATATGGGAAGACTCAAACTTCCTTTGTTCAGAGCATGATGACATGGTTGACCTGGTAGGGTAGGGAACTGACTTGTAGGTGTGAGGATCATGACTTTTAAGGACTGAAGGGTATGTACTAACTCTGGGGGGGAATCAAGCTAATGGGTGTTGTCGAGGGGTTGTCAGGGTTACATACTGTAGAATACTCTGAACAAAGGCGACCAAAATGTGGGAAGCTGCCATATGAGTAGATGTGATCTGTTGTGGCGCCAAGGGGCACCATTTGGACCTTCTTCGTGGTTTTAATGAGCTCCAAGAAGGGATAAAAGTGTGCTCTGAAATGGTATTGTCCTGTGGATTTTGTGAGCCCAGGACTGTTCGTGCTCATTGGTGCTTTCATTTTTAAGGAGTCTGAAAACGATAAGAAGACTCTGCAGTAGTTATGATTACTGTCCTGTTGGTTTTACGAGCCCAGGATGGTGATTGCTCGTGGTCGCTTTCATGTTTAGAGAGTCTGAAAGTGGTAAGTGGACTCCATTGGTGTTCTTTTTCGTAAGTTTAGTCTCCACGGCCCGAAAAAGCATAAAATGATGCAGATGGAGAACTCTTCTAGCCGGTGTGACTAGAGTATACCTTTTTCGTAATTAGTCTACAAGGTCCGGAAAAGGGGTAAACTTATACCAGGTAGACGCCCTTTCAGATACGTTTATCGAGCATGAAAGGAAGCAAGGTTGCTCGACGATCTTTTCATTGTTTTAGGAGTCAGAAAAGAGCTTAACAGAAACTCCCTAAGTGCCTTTTTCGTAAAAGGGATTGCTCGGCCCGAAAAAGGGATAAAATCATACCGAACATCAAGGGATTGATGGGAGCAAGAAAAGATCTCAAGCGTCATTATGTGTGCGGGATATTGGATACGGTGACATAAAGATTGTCAAAAAGGGGGCTGCGGCCATTGTGGCACACAAACCGAGGCAATGAGAGGGCATTTTGAAAAAATGGCCGAAAAGTATGGGCATGAGAGCGAGAAATGATCTCAAGCATCGTCACAAGCGCGAAAAACTGAATCCGGCGATATAAAGTTTGTCGAAAATGGAGAATGGCCGATGTGGCACGCAAACCGAGGCGACAAGGGGGCATGGAAAAAATGCCCGAAAAATATGGAGGTGAGAGCGAGAAATGATCTCAAGCATCATCACGAGCGCGGAAAACTGAATCCGGCGATATAAAACACGTCAAAAATGGAGAACGACCGATGTGGCATGCAAACCGAGGCGACGAGGGGGGCATGGAGAGATGCCCAAAAAATCTGGAGGTGAGAGCGAGATATGATCTCGAGCGTCATCATGAGCATGAAAACTGAATCCGGCGATATAAAGCACGTCAAAAATGGAGAATGGCCGATGTGGCACGCAAACCGAGGCGACGAGGGCGCCTAAGAAATGGTCAAAAAATGGACCGGATGAAAACAGGAAAAGGAAAGAACTATCGTGAAGGATGGTAATGGACGGTGGTGTCCATCCGGTTTACTATGGGTAAAATCGCTTTAGGTACAACCCGTTGCATGGGTTGCAGAGGGGGTTGCCTTCTGAATCGGTCAGAATGTATGCCCCCTGTCCGAGGCAGGTGTGTATAATATATGGGCCTTGCCACATGGATACAAACTTCCCTTTCCCAGTTTTTTCATGAGCTTGATTGTAGGAGAGGACAAGGTCCCCTTCAGAAAAAGTTCTTGGGTGGACATGTTTATCATAATTCAATTTGGATCGGTTCTTGGCTGCTTCCATGTTTTGAAGGGCTGTGCGCCGATCTTCATCAGCCTGCTCCAGGAGTAGTAAGTGTTGCTCTATTGGGGCAGTGTCCGGTAGGAGTTCAACGGCCATATGTAGGGTTGGAATCTGGCACTCAATGGGGAGGACGGATTCGACACCGTGAACTAAGTGGAAAGGGGTAAAGCCGGTGGCGGTTTTAGTTGATGTGCGGTATGCCCATAGTGCCAGGAAGAGCATGTGGTGCCAATTTGACTTGTGTTTGTCTACAGTGCATTGGAGGATGGTTTTCAAAATTTTGTTTATCGCTTCAACTTGGCCATTTCCTTGGGGTAGTAGGCAGAGGAGAAATGGTGTTCAAATTTCAGTAAGGTTGATAGTTCTTTCCAGACGGTGTCTTCGAAGTGAGAGCCATGGTCAGAGACAAGTTGCTTTGGCACTCCAAAACGTGTGATAACATGGTCGAGGAAGAACCGGGCTGCGGTGTCGGCTGTGCAATTGTAAGTTGGCATAGCCTCCGCCCACTTGGTGAAATAATCTACGACCACAATAATATGTTTGTGACCGCTGGCTGACATTGGATTGCAATCAAGGAAATCAATGGCCCATTTGCAGAATGGTCCGGCAGTAACGACTGGATGAAGGGGGGCGGGTGGGGTTCTTGCTTTGGGAGCAAAATGTTGACAGTTTTGGCAATGTTTGACTGCGGTGATGCAATCAGTAAATAATGTCGGCCAAAAATAACCTGCTCGAATGATCTTTTGGGTGGTGGCCATACCGAAGAAATGGCCTCCGCAGGCACCGCTATGACAATCATTGAATACTTGTTCTACCTCGCTATGGGATAGGCAACGTCGGAGGATGGTATCAATGCCGCGTCGCTAAAGTACATCTCCTAACAAGAGGTATCGGGGGGCGTGGTGTCGTATACGATGGCGTCCGTCACGATCGATGTGGGGTTGAAACTTCTGCGTGCGGAGGTACGTTAGGATGTCACCGTACCATGGGTCGTCAGACGAAATAATGAAGACGTGATCGTCAATCAGATCCGTCTGGATAGCGGGTGATGACGAAGAGGATGGAAGGTCCGTGATGAGGTGGGCAAGCGCGAGGGATTTGGTTCTTTTAGGGGTTCTGAAAGTAAGGTCATATTCCTGGAGGATAATGACCCATTTAGCAACACGACCTTGCAGGAGCCGCCGGTTTAGGAGATAGACCATAGGGTTGGAGTCGGCGACAACCGTGGTATGACCGAGCAGAATGTAGTGTCGCAACTTTTGGACTGAAAAGACTACAGCTAGGGCTAATCTTTCCTCCTATGGATAATGTAGGGGTGGGCCCGACAAGGTCTGGCTGACGTAATAAATGACATGTTCTTGGTGAGAGGCATCTTCTTGGACCAAGACTCCGGACACGGCATGCTCAGATGCCGAGACGTAAAGGATGAAGTCCTGAGAGAAATCCGGAGGGGAGATCAAGGGGGCTTGTGTTAGAGCTTTCTTGAGGTCTTCGAATGCTGTGTCGGCTTGCTCATCCCAAACAAAGGGGATGTGGGTATGAAGTAGGCGTAAGAATCCATGAACTTTGGTGGCGTAATCAGGAACGAAGCGATGAAGGAAATTGGACCGCCCCTGCAGACTTTGGAGTTGCCGAAGGGTGCGAGGAGAGGGAAGTTCTAAGATGGCTTTGAATTTGAGGGGATCAACAGTAATTCCATCCTGGGAAACAATGAAACCCAACAAATGGCCTGCAGGAACGCAAAAGACACACTTGTGTGGGTTCAAGTGGATTTTATATTTGCGACAACGTAGGAAAACTTGCCGGAGGTCATTAAGGTGGTCTGATCGTTTCCGGGAACGAGTTGTAAGGTCATCAAGATAAACCAGCAGGATATGGACCAAGTCGTGAAAACAATAGGTCATGGCCCGCTGGAAGGTGGCACCAGCATTTTTGAGGCCGAAAGGCATGACACGATAGGAAAAGGTGCCCCATGGGGTGGTAAAGGCAGTTTTGTACTGATCCTCCTTACAGATCTGAATCTGGTTGTATCCGGAAAAGCTGTCCATGAAAGATAGGACTTCATGTCCCGCACACGCATCGATGAGTTGGTCAATGAATGGCGTGGGGAAATTGTCTTTGGGACAAGCGCGGTTTAAATCACGGAAGTCAGTACATACTCTAAGGGTGCCTTGTTTTTTGTTGACGGGAACGGGGTTTGAAACCCATGTGGTATAAGGAATAGGATAAATGAATCCTGCTTCGCGAAGTTTCTCAACCTCGGCTTTAACAACGAGGAGTTTAGAAGGATGAATGGGTCGCTGTTTCTAACGAACGGGGGGGACATCAGGCCATGTGTCAATGTGGTGCTCTATAATGGCGGGGTCAAGACCAGGCATTTCGGTATAGGACCAGGCAAAGACATCACGGAATTCTTGAAAAAGTTTTTTGTATGACTGAGTCTCCTCTTGAGTGCAAGATGCACCCAACGAGATGAGCTCAGGTTTCCCAGGTGTGGTGGAAATGTCAATTTGTATTATGGGGGAAATGTTGGACATGTTCCCTTCTTCAAAGGCATCCGATGCTGGGATGGGGTCCTTTAACCAATCGACCTTAGTGGGTATGAAATCTTTCGATTCGACGGATAGCTGGTCAGATGCCGTGGATGTAGACCCCTCTGGGAGGAAGTAGGATCGATGATGCATATCGTCCCAAGGGTAGTCGGGTGCAGTGAGTGTTTCCAAAATTTGCTCATCAGTATTGAAGTAGTCAGACCATAAATCAAGGGGTTCTGGTTTAAAAGTGGTAGTTGAAGAGATCATATAAATGGTGTTAATCTCTCCGGATGAGGATGATGGGGGAGGGTAGATCTCCTCGATGAGGGGAGGAGATATTTCTAAGTCGACGTTGTTCAACTCATACAACGCTGCTCTGTAATCTGGGATATCAGGACAGTGATGTGAGTAATGGCCGTAAACACCGCATATGGCACAAGGGTGGTTAGTGCGCAGTGACTTATCGCGAGGCTTGGGATTTGGGTCGAGTTTGACAACCGGGATGTTGGGGTCATCATCCAGCATTTGCATATGTTCCTGTAATGCAGGTAACTGTGGGCACTGATGAGTTGGATGGCCTAACTCATCACACAATGAGCACTTGGGAGGAGCAAGAAACATGGGGGAGGTTTAACTGCTTTGGGAGGAGGTACGGCAGTGTATGGTTGTGGGCCTCTGCCCCCAGTGGGCCTGATGAGAGGAGGGGGATTTTTTGATGACGAAGGAGTCGTGATACCGGGAGGTGGTTGGGTGGAAGTGACAATGGGTTGCACCGGTTGCAGGATGACATTTGGTGTCGGTGGGGGAACAGGAGGCGAAATATACCACACGGGTAATCTCAATGTTAACCTGGGGAGACTAAGGGTAGCCATAACCGGGGCGCTTACTATGCCCGAAGGAGGGAATAGAAAGGGGATTGTGTGGATGGGTGTAACCCCAATGTGACTAGGTACCGATGGTGGTTTAGGCAACAAGGGCTGTTGATTGTTGGGCGTTTGGGTATTGTGGGACAGAGTACAGAGGTTAGCGACATGTGTCTCCGGTGACGGTGGTGGAATGGCCTGGAATGTAGAAGTCATCGACACGTCGGAGTACAGTCCGGGTCCCACTGAGGAAACGAATGAGGTATTTGCACCACAAACAGGTTGTTCAACCATGGGGAGAACGTTTTCAGGTGCAGCGGGGGCCTTGGGATCGTAATAGGTGAGTTGGTCGACCTTGACCACGCGTCCCTCATGGGGGAACTGCATGGTACGAAAAATAGATGAGGCAACAGCCCGCATGGCATACATGTAGCTACGGCCAAGTAAAAGGTTATAGTCAAGTTGGGCATTGATGACCTCAATGTCAATGAGTATGGTTTTACCAGCCAGCTAGACGAGGACGTTAGGTAAGAGACCCTGGGGTTGAGCCGAACGGCCGTCGTAGGCTCGCAACGCAGTGGTAGACTGCTGGAGAGTAGGGGATCCCAACTTCTGCCAAAGGAATGTGGACATGACGCATGTAGAGGCCCCTTCATCGATAATGCACCGATGGATGACAAGATTCCGAACAGAAACAAAAAATTGGAATGCTAAAGAGGAAGGCAGGCGTGGTTCAGACTGGTCTGAATCGAATGCGATCAGTTGTGAATCATTGGGGTCAATAGCGCCAATGGCAGAGAGCAAAGTCTTGCGCTGTGAAGGACAGTTTTTTAAAACTTCCAAAGCAGACATGGCAGCAGGAGACTGGGCTAAGTCGTCTACAATGTTGTAATTTGACGCAGCACGAGCATTGGGATTATTATTGATGCGGCGAAGTGGGAAGCGAGGTGCTTTGGGAGCACCATCAAGTGGAGCCGGAGGTATACGTAACGTTTGACTGTGGGATTAACGTTAGTGTTTTTGTCGGCAGTAGGGGCTTAGGAGGTGGAACCATATTGGTTCCGACGGGTTTGGAGGTTGGCATCAGCGGTTGACATCATCAACAAGTGGTGAGTACCTGAATCAAACATGGGTTGATCAGGAGCTGCATAAGTGATCTGTTGTGGTGGCGCGTTGCCCTGAGGGGGAGATAAAGGCTGTGTGTTCACTACACCTTGGTTTGGAAAGGGGTTTTGCAATACCAAAGGTTGATGTTGAGGTGATGGAGGGTTGGCCGGCGGTTGAGGAGCCGCTTGCCCTTGACGATGGGCATCGTCAGTCCAAAGTTGCCGAGCTCGGTCCAAATGTGGGCAAGCATGCATGTAATGACCATAAACCCAGCAAATAGAACAAGGATGGTTTGTTCTGAGGTTACTATTTTTAGGCTGCCCAGGATTACGACTCGGATTCCGATTGGGGGGAGCAGCATTGTTATTTTGCGGAGGATTGGGAGGTGGAGGACCTTGCTGTTGTTGTTGGTTATTACCGCGGTTACGTCCTCTTCCACGGTTCTGTTGCACAGCTTGGTTGCGCTGGTTGTTTTGGTGCTGGGGCTGGTTGTGCTGTGTGTACACTTGCCCTTGAGCAGTGGGAGGATTTTGGTTTCGCCGCAGGTGCGGGAGCAGGTTGTGGTGGATAATAAGCCTGTGGGGCTGGAGGTGGTCCAGTTACCTGCTGGGGTTGTTGGTAACCCTGAGCTATTGGAGGTGTTGGGTTAGCTGTCGCAGCTAGTTGTGGGTAGTACACAGGTTGAGGTGCGACTGGAGGGGTGTATGTGGGTGGTGCATGACCAAAGCACTGAGGTGGACATGAAGGTCCGTGGATATGGTGGTGATGTACCATGGGAGCATATGAATTGGTTGCTCCAGATTGGGATGTAGCCCGCGAAAGGTCGGGACCATGGCTAGGATGTGCAATGGAAAAGGGTTGGGGATGTGGGGTAATACGACCAATGATGCCGTCTGCAGCATGGGATTCCCCCGGCGCATCGTGTTGGGATGAATCAGCTCGAGGGGCGTCTGGTATAATGGTATACAGATAACCCGACTGGGCGTAAATGAGATCAAACTGCTGGGCTTTGAGGATGGCCTCTTCTTCAGACAGGGGTCGTTCGGATGCCACATCCTTCGCAATGAGAGGGAGGAGGGATTTTAGAAACCAATCTAAGAAGATGTGGTCATCTAAATTGATTTTGCAGAGGCTTCAGCGTCGACGCCACTCATGAATGTGGTCAGTGATGTGGGTGGTCGTGTTCTGTCTGCAAGACAATAGGATCTCAACTCCCGCATCATAGCGGACAGGTAACTGGAAGAACTGCAGGAAGGTCGAGGCAAGGTAGGTAAAGGTGGCATGCGTCCCATGGGGATGCTCGATATACCACTTAGCTGCAGATCCAGTGAAGGTGCGCTGTAATAGAAGGAGGCGGACAGAGTCGTCCACTATGGAGTTGGAGGAACACCATAGATGGAAGGACATGATATGGTTCTTCGGGTCCTCACCTGCCTTGCCCTCAAACTTAGGGATGTCGGAGGGGAGTTTGGTGGGAATGTGAGGCCACGCAGGATCGTGTCGGATAGGATCATTGGTGAGCCTGGCTAAGTCTGGCAAGTTCAGACTTGCCATGTATGGTAAGCTAGCAGATGTAGTGATTGGGACTAGGACATGCCTAGTCATGGTGGTATGATGTAGGGGTCCAGTAGCGCCCAAAGGTATGCTAGGTATTGAAGGTATGTGTCCTCCAATAGGTGTGGTCTGGTATGGGCCAGTGCTTCCAAGTGCAACTTGGGTTACACTTGGGTTAGGAATAGTAGTGGTGATTCCTGGAATCTGGGTTGTGGGAATCAAAGGGGGTGTGACCCCTATGTTGGGCATACCCATAACAGGTGGTGGCCCTGTCTTGGGGATTCCTATAACAGGAGGTGGCCGTGTGTTGGGAATTCCTAAGGGTGGAGTGTTTCCGATATTAGGCATACCTAGGGGGGTGTTTGCTGCCATGGATGGCACCATAGTAGAAGGGTCGGTGGATGTCTCTCCTATGGTGCTGGTAAAGAGTGGGTCAAATGGTGTTCCAACCATATGGTTGGTTGGGAAAAACACAGTGGGGTTTTTGGATTCTGCCTCAGAATCAGATGTGAAGTGAGGCGTGTCAGAATCGGATGACTGTCTGGTTGACCGACGATGTGTCAAATCAAGGGATAAGGCTCGGCGTCGGTGACGTGGCGAGCCAAGTAGACTGAACTCTGGGAGTTCGCCCTGTAGACGACGAGAGCATCTAAAATTCTCAATGGTGAGAAATAAGTTTTTGTGTAAAAATTTGTATGTGTAAAAATGGTAATGTATAAAAAACTCAAAACCCTAATGCAACCAAGGGTGCAAGTAAGGGAGTGAAAATGAAGGATCTCAGGCCAAAAAATCAACCTAAAAAAAGGCACTTATTATAGCAGCTGTGCTATAATAAGTGGAGGGATGCGAAAAATGGTCAGAGTACCAACATGCAAACGGCTTCTAGAAAAAATAGGTGTAACTAGACCAAAGGTGGGTTGAATCATGCAAACACCTAACTAAAAGTATTGTGAATCAACAAACTATATTCTCTGCAAGGTGATGAAATCCAAGTCATACAATATTGAGTGTTGAGTCAACGGCTAGATATCCCCCTACCGGGAGGGACACCGGGTAATCAATCCTAAAGAATGGCTACTAGGACACTCCGTTCATGACACGTCGAGAAAAGGTAAATCTGTCGTTTGGTCCTTGATCGCAATACCCCTATACAGGGATATCCCGAGAACTGCGAATGGTAGCCCTTCGGTTACTGAATGGATTTCGGTATTCCACTCAGGCTCCGGAACCATCCTCGCGACTTCAACCCTCCTAGGGGAGAGGCCTTCCCATAAACCGGTTGTGACCGTGCCAATAAATACTAAGAGATTTTAGCTCCCTAATGGACAACAACTATGTCTCAGATGTAATAACTGAGGGGTGTTATTGGAACACCCTATCCCCTCAATACTACCTAGCTACAAAGTTCTTTTAGTGTTCCCCAAGTGGGGTTAAAAGTGGGTTGAAATTAGGGTACGTTTTAAGGCTCAGTTTAAAATTAGTGTTTGAGTGGGTGCACGTGTGATATTTTAAACTAAAATTGAAAAAGTAAATGCTAAGTATTCAAAAAACAAAGGATCTTTTGAAATAAAAAGCAAATATTATGACTTTTTCAAAAAATGGAAATTAAATGCTTTTGCAAAAACTATTCAAAAAACGAAGGATCTTTTGAAATAGAAAAGCAAACAATATGACTTCTTTGAGAAATAAATGGATTTCGTTTTCAACAATTGCTATGGGCAAAAATTAAAGAAGCAAACAACAAAATTTTTTAATCTAGATAAAATGCAAATAGATCCTTCTTTCAATTTCTGAAAATTTTTAAAAAAACTTTTTCACATGTGCATTCTAAATAGTAAAATTTTTCTATGGCTGTAAAATATGCAGGAATTCTAATACTAGAAAATGTGCTATGTGGGCAGAAAATACAGTAAGAAATTAATTTTTTAAACGATTCGGCCGAATGAAAAAATTAGCATCGCGGGTTTTTACAGAAAAGCCACGATGGACCGCGCGGGTTTCTGTCGCACAGTCGCGATGGGCAGCGCGGGTTTTGAACGCGAAGCCATGATGTGCAGCGCGGGTTTTGACCGCGAAGCCGTGATGTGCAGCGCGGGATTTCGTCACACAGTCGCGATGTGCAGTGCAGAAAAGGTCCGCGAAGCCGCGATGTGCAGTGCGCTAAATGGCCGCGAAGCCGCGGTGAACCGCGCGGAGAAAATCCGCGCAGTCGCGATGAGCCGCGCGACTGTTGGGAAAAAAGCCGCGAGGCGAAAGCCGTACACGGACGCCGAAAAAAGAACCCGAAAATTGAGAATTTCGGGCTATTAATGGCTAAAAAATGGGCCAAGATCTAGAACAGCAATGGATCTGCTGTCTAGGGTGGCTGATCTATGAATTAAACTAACTAATACAATCAAAAACTAAGATCTAAAGAAAAAGTGAGATCTAAAGATTCGAAAGCAGCGGAGTCGCCAAAAACTGTTGGCTTGGTTTTGCAACCAAGCTTAGTGCTATGGGCACCTACTAACTAGTAGCAGCAGTTTCAATATTAAGCAAAAACAATGTAAACTAAATCTAAACTAAACTAAACTAGCATGTGCATTTCATTATAAACTTTTGAATTAAAAACAAGAACAAGAAATTGAGAAAATAAATTTGTATTGAAAAATGGGGGCAAGCAAGTGCTTGCGATAATACCTCCAAGTGATGAAGATAGTTGAGAAGCTCCAAGGATGAGCAGCTCCAAACTCCAAAGGGTCCTTTCTCCAAGGTTGCTACAATGGCCAAATACTCAAGGGAGATTTTGGCAGCATGAGGATAGGAAGATGGATGGATGTGAAATGAGGAGCCCCTACCACCTTTTTATAGGTTTTGGTGGTGGGGAATACCATTTGTGGTTTTGTGGAAACCAATGGTATTGACCAACATGGTTTAGGTACTTTTCCCTCCTTTTCTTTTTTTTAAATATTTTTTATTATTTTTATTCCCTTTTTAATATTTTTGGGAATTTTGGACCATTTTTGAGGGTTTTTTATGCTTTTTTAGGAAAAATAATCTATTTGAGTGGGAAAAGGGGTGTACTAAGGTCTTTTGGTGACCTTTTGTTGGCTTCAGAGGCTCGAATTGTGAAAAAGTGGACAAATGGGTCATGTGAATAGGGAGATGAGCTAGTGAGCACTTTTTGGGTGTTAACACCTGGTTCGAAGCCTATGAAGCAAAGACCATATAGATTGAATTCACGCTACAAAGAACGAGTTAAGGCAGAACTTGATAAGATGCTCGATGTAGGGATCACTGAGCCGGTTGAAGAATCCGAGTGGATAAGCTCGATGGTTATCCAGGATAAGAAAACAAAGGGAGAGATCAAGATCTGTGTGGATCTCAGGAAGCTGAATGACGCTTCGATGCATGACCCATTTCCTACACCTTTCACATACGAAGTGCTTGACAATGTTGGAGGAAATGAAGCCTATTGATTTATTGACGGTTTTTTTGGATATCATCAGATCAGGATTGATCTCGCAGATAGGCACAAGACTACTTTTGCTACAGAAAGGGGGTCATTCCAATACGCAGTGATGCCTTTTGGGTTGAAGAACGCACCCACCATATTTTCAAGAGTGGTAGTCGCAGCATTTAAAGATTTTATACACAAGTTTCTAGAGGTTTAATTTGATGATTGGACTATTTTCGGCTTATTGAAGAACCATGCCGTGAACCTTAGGATGATGCTAGAAAAATGCAGACAACATCAAATTTCGTTAAATATGAAGAAATGTGTTTTTTGTGTTCCCTATGGAATTTTGTTGGGACACATTGTGTGCAAACAGGGCTTGATGGTTGATCCTGCGAAGGTCGTAGTCATTGTGAACTTGCCTACACCAAATTCAGTCAAGCAGTTGCGCACTACATTGGGGCATACCAGCTATTACAGGAAGTTCATAAAGTGGTATGCACAGATAACAGCAGCCATGGAGAAGCTGCTAAAGAAAGATGCGCCATTAATTTGGAACGAAGAATGTGAAGAAGGCTTTGATACACTAAAAGAGAAGATGGTCACTGCGTCGATCCTAGTGTTTCCAGACTGGGAGAAGCCGTTTCATGTCCATGTTGATGCGTCATGTATAGCATTGGGTGTTGTTCTTTATCATCCAGGAGAGGGAGGTATTGACCATCCTATTGCATTTTCCAGCAGAAAGTTATCATCTGCTGAGAAGAACTACAGCACTACTGAGCGAGAAGGACTCGCTATGGTATATGCACTGCAGAAGTTGAGGCAATATTTGCTTGGTGCGCACTTCTCTATGTTCACTGACCATTATGCATTGAAATACCTGGTCAATAAGCTAGTGTTAGGGGGAAGAATATGAAGATGGTTGTTACTTTTTCAAGAGTATGACTTTGAAATTGTGGTTAAGCTCGACAGGTTGAATTTAGGACCTTATCATCTGTCAAGGATTGAGTCAGAAGAAGAACCCACGAGCCTTGAAGACAATTTTCTTGATGCGCAGTTGTTTGCTATACAGGTTGCCAATGATTACTATAAGTATATCATTGACTTTCTAACTACAGGATGTGCACCTCAAGAGTTCACTACGCAACAGAAAAAGCAGCTGGTAGTGTGAGCTGCAGACTTCACCATTATCATAGGTCATCTATACAAGTTGGGACTCGATGAAGTACTGCGTAGATGTGTATTAGAGTATGAGAAACCATTCATACTAGCTAATGCACATTCAGGAATCGCAGGAGGTCACTATGCAGGGAAGGCCACTGCGTAGAAGATACTCAAATTCTCTTAAATCATACCTACCCTTGATCCGTGGCTTAACACCCGATTGGTCCATGATCTCTATTTAAAGAGCATGGAGGGTCATTGGAAAGTTGATCGATTATGAGAAGCTCATTTGTAACTTTCTTTCTTTGCATAATAAATTGCTCCGTAGAAGATATTTGGCCGAGGCCGTGGAATGTTTCCCTCTCGAGGGTTTAAACCACGTCAAAACATCGGTGTATCGATCTGTGATCTGTTTGTGTGAAGTGGTTGTTCTAGGTGTTCGGTCTTTTGTGAGTACCCTGTGTACCCAAACATGGTATCAGAGCTTTTATGAAGAGCCACTTCCGGTTATGATCTAGATTTTGAACTATTGTTGCCGAAACTTGAAAGGGTTTCTAATTTTGGTATTTATGTGCATTTCTGGGCTGTCTGAGGTGTTCCATTGTGTCCGAAGCACCATTTTCATTGGGAAATAGTTTTCGTTTGATAAAAAATGGTTCTCGGTTACTTTAGAAACGCGTATTTGATCAGATCTGAAGGTATAATGTTACAGTGACATTTTTTTTATTTATGTGTTAAAATAAAAAAAAATCATATTTTATCAGTTTTAATTATTAGATTTTTTTAGTTTTGGATTTTTGCTTTCCCTGTCTGCGTATGCTCTTTGTCGTGCACCTTATGCGATCTCGGCGAATCAGAAACAGAAAGGGAAGAGAAAACGTAGACTTTCCAGGCAAGCTAACGAGATCTAACCCCACAAGCATGGACAAGTTTTTTTGTTTTGGTTTATGGTATGATTTGCAGAAAAGAAGGTAAGCACGAAAACCGAGCAAAAAGAGTAAAAAAAAGAAAAGAAAAAAAGAGCAAAAAAGCCCATTTTCTCTTTCCCATATTTTACATACCTTTTAATCTAGCTCACTTCGTTCAAAATTGTTTTATTCCTTAATAGGTCTTGAGTTCAAGTTTTAGGAAGTTCCTTTTAAAAGAAAAAGTGCACGCAATTTCTATTTTCAAGTTACTTTATTGTAAAAGTGCATCTCACTTAAATAATAAAAAAATAAAAATAAAAAGTGAGTCACTTAAGTTCATTTTTTATTGCTGCACTATTTAAAGTAACATCATTGTAAAAGTGAAATCACTTATTTTACAAAAGTGATTCACTTAAAGCAACTTTCTTGTAAAGTGATTGTCAAAGGTTCATCTTGGGAAGAGGGGGGTCCTTTTTTTTAGTTGGTCATTCTCGATCTGCCACGTCACTATTGGGGACATCTTCAGCATTTTCTTTGCTCAAGCATAACGTCATCATACAGAGTCAGTTTTCAGTGCCGTGTTTTTTGAAACCACCTATTTTTTCGAGCTCTTCGCATCCAGATATTGGTTTCTGTTTTTACAGTCGTTAATTTACAATATGGCCGCCCCTTGTGATATTCTACTTATCAGTTCCAACTATTTTTCATGGAAATCTCATATGGAGGATGTTCTATGAAGTAGAGGACTTTTCAGAACTACCTCAGGGAAAGAAACAGAACCCACTGATGATGATAAGAAAATAAAATGGGAAAATAGATGTGATGAAGCTCGTGGATTGATTGGGATGTCAATCTCTACTGATTTGTGATTCCACATATCTGGAATTGATGAACCTGATGCTACTTGGGACAAGTTGGAATCTGTGTTTGGTAAACACAATGAAATTCGAGGTCACCAACTCGAAAATAAGTTGATTTCTTTAAATCCAAGTGATTTTTCATGCATACAAGATTATTTCTAAGTATAAAACTCTTAAACTCTTCTGTGAAGAATGCAAGATTAAGAGGGAAGACAAACAATGCATTTATCATATTCTTTCCAAACTTGGATTTGCATAATCTCTTTTTGTATCTACATTTTACTCCATGAAAAAATCCTTGAATGCAACTAGCTATCAAGAGCCTAGTCTTGAATCCTTTTGTGATTCCTTGATTAGAGAGCATGATAAGCTCATCCATCTTGGAATAATTAACAATGCAGATACATTTGGAAAAGCCTTATTGTTCCAACAGAAAGAAAAGTCCAAGCCTCCAAAGAAACAAATTTTTTGCAATAATAAGTCAAACAAGGATCCCAAACCCTCTCAGTCAGCTCCTTCTTTAAAAAATGACAAATGATCCAAGCCAAAAGGAAAGAAGACTGAGCGTCATTGCAACTATTGAGGGAAAAATAATCATGATGAATCTAAGTGTTTCAAGAAGATGGCAGCCTTGGAAGCAGCAATGAAGAAGCACCACATCAGCTTAGATTCATCTTCAGAATCTACCTCTCATGGACATGCACTTTGTGCTTCTGGTTATTCTTATAATGCATCTTCTTATTCTACTTCAAATGAATGGCTCATTGATTCTGGAGTATCTTATCATATGGCTAAGGATGAAGCCATCTTTTCTACTATGCATGAATGTAACACCGAACAAATATTTGTTGGTGATGATAGATCTCTAAGTGTTGTAGGAGTTGGAACAGTTCCAGTAGATAATGGTCATTTCAGTGATGCACTATGTGTTCCAAGAATTTCCTGCAATTTGTTATCAGTCTATCAAATCACTCATTTTGGTGAAGGTAAAACTGTGACGTTTACACCTCACCAAGTTGTAATCAAGGATTTTAAAGATCCTCAACAGGTCCTAACCACCTGAATTTTTGATGATATTACTAGATTGTACAAATTTAACAACTTTGGGTCATGATCTTTTCCTTCAGTTTTTGTTGCTCATAGTGATAACTTGAGAAAAATTTGGCATGAGCGATTTGGTCACTTAAATTATCACTCATTGCAACAACTATGTAGAGACAATATGGTGACAGGTCTTCCAATGGTATCTTGCAGAGATGGTGTTTATTCCGGTTGTGTACTCGGAAAACATCATCGGGACAGTTTTGACAAACGTGCGTCTTGGCATGCCTCGGTTCCCTTGGAGCTTGTGCATAGTGACTTGTGTGGTCCTCTTCCATCTGCTTCTTTTTCTAGTTTCAAATATTTCTTAACTTTCATTGATGATTACACCAGACGCACTTGGGTTTATTTCCTAAAACTTAAGAGCGAAGTATTTGACATGTTCTTGGCCTACAAGGCCCTTGTTGAAAAACAATCTAGTCATCAAATTATTAAGTTAAGATCTGACAATCGAGGAGAATATGTTAAAAAAAGTTCACTATTTTCTGAACTGAATAAGGAATCCAACAACAACACACTGTTCCATATACACCACAATAAAATGGTGTAGCTGAACGGAAGAACCGCACTTTAAAAGAAATGGCTAATTGTATGATCCAATCTAGGGACTAAGTCTTCAATTTTGGGCTGAAGCCATTAATTGTGCAAATTACATAGTTAATCGCACCCCCACTAAAGCATTACAAGGTATCACACCAGAAGAAGCATGGAGTAAAACTAAACCTGATGTAAGTCACTTCTGTGTGTTTGGTAGTGAAGCATGGGCTCACATTCTGGATGAAAAACGGAAAGCATTGTAGCCTAAAAGTGAAAAGTGCATATTTGTTGGATATTCTGAAGATGTAAAAGGTTATAGACTTCTTCAACCACATTCTCATGATATAATCATTAGAAGAGATGTTAAATTTGATGAAAATATCTTGGTCTGCGAGCCTAACTTGGTGATTGTGCCAACTTTGGCCTGCGAGCCTGATTCGGCTATTGTGCGAGCCTGATTCGGCTATTGTGCCTTCTTCTTCTTCCAACTTCCTTGATAGGTTTCCAACTCCAGTTTCTGATGATGACAGTGAGGATGAAAATCTACCTCCACTTGCTCATGTTCCTCCAGTTGCACCAGCACAAGTGCTTTCTCGATGGGTCCGTTCAACATGTGAAGCAACTGGTGATCTTGCTGGTGATCCTAGAGATCAACGTCGAACACGTTTTCAGTTTTAGCGAGCCTCTTCTCTTTTAGCTCAGGTTTCTGAGAATCATGATCCAGAAACTTTTGCAGAAGCTTCAGGAAATCCAGACTGGGATACAGCTATGGATGAAGAATATCGTTCCTTAATGGCAAACGATACTTGGGATCTTGTACCTTTTCCAAAAGGAAGAAAACTTGTCAGACGTAAATGGGTCTACAGAACTAAGTATGCATCAGATGGAAGTGTTGAAAGACTTAAGGAAAGGTTAGTTACCAAAGGTTTTTCCCAAGTTGAAGGGATTGACTACAATGAAACCTTTGCTCCTGTCGCAAAAATGAACTCCATATGCCTTGTTCTTTCCCTTGCAGCCTTACATAACTAAGAAGTCCATCAAATGGATGTCAAGTCTGCCTTTTGACATGGTGATTTACAGGAGGAAATTTATATGGAACAACATCCTGGATATGTTCAAAATAACTCTATCCTTGTGTGCCGCCTTAAAGAATCCTTATATGGCCTTAACCATGCTCCTTGAGCTTGGTATGCCAAAATGGATAGCTTTCTCCTTCATATTGGTTTTTCTAGATGCCATTTTGACCCCAATGTCTATACCAAGAAAGTAGGAAACCATCTCATCATACTTGTTCTATATGTTGATGACCTTATTCTTACTGGTAGTGACCCCAAGCTTATAACCCATGTGAAATCCAGTCTTAAGCAAAATTTTGAAATGTCAGACTTAGGACATTTGCATTATTTGCTTGGTCTCCAAGTCCTGCAAACCAAAGAAGGAATCTTTCTTTCTCAGTCTAAGTATGCTTGTGAGCTTCTTCGTCGCTTTCACATGGAATATTGTACACCAACCCCTTCTCCCTTCCAGTTTGGAGTCAAAATTTTTGCCACTTGTACTTCACCTGAAGTAGATGCCACCTTGTATCATCAGCTTGTTGGTAGTCTCTTATACTTGACTCATTCCCGTCTTGACCTTTCCTTTTCCGTTGGTTGTGTTGCCCGTTATATGCAAACACCTAATGAAAGTCACTGGAAAGAAGCTAAAAGAATACTTCGATATATTCGAGGTACAATTCAGTTTGGGATTCATTACATTACAGGGGGGAAACCTTTGTTGGTTGGTTTCACTGACTTAGATTGGGCTGGCGATCCTGATGATAGAAAGTCTACTACAGGTTATGTTTTCAGTCTAGGATCTGGACCTGTCACTTGGGCTTGTAAGAAACAACAATCTCTTACTCTTTCTTCAGCAGAGGCAGAATATTGAGCCGCAGTTAATGCCAATCAAGAATCTTTATGGCTTCGACAGATCCTTTCAGAGTTTGGATTCGAGCAGCAGCAACCTACTCCACTTTGGTGCGACAATCAAAGTGCCATCAAGCTTGCCAAAGATCCAGTCCTACATCAACATAGTAAACTCATTGAGCTACATATGCACTTCATCAGAAATGTTGTTCATGACCATGTTCTTGAAGTGCTCTTTTGTCCTACAGATGATCAAGTTGCAGACATCTTCACCAAGTCTTTTACAGAAGTGAAGTTTTCTAAACTTCGATCTATGTTAGGAGTTCAGGAATTTGTCATGAAGGGGGGATAGGCTCTAATGCCTCCTTCCTTCTCCTAATAGTGTCACTTTTGTAAATCCTTCAATCCTATCCCAAGTTGTTCTTAAGGGGGGATGTTAGGATATTTAGACACTTAGGAGTTAGTTAAAATCAACTTGTGTAATATATTCATTAGGAAAAGTGTGTTTCTTTAATATGCATTAGTATGCATTTGTAAATATTTAATCCGACGGTCACGATATGTTGTGATTTGACGGCTCAACTTCTGTTAGATCATACCTACCCTTGATCTATGGCTTAACACCCGTTTGGTCCATGATCTCTATTTAAAGAGCATGGAGGGTCATTGGAAAGTTGATCTATTATGAGAAGCTCATTTGTAACTTTCTTTCTTTGCATAATAATTTGCTTCGTAGAAGCTATTTGGCCGGGGCCGTGGAGTGTTTCTCTCTCGAGGGTTTAAACCACGTCAAAACATTAGTGTATTGATCTGTGATCTGTTTATGTGAAGTGGTTGCTCTAGGTGTTCGGTCTTTTGTGAGTACCCTGTGTACTTGAACACGAAGGCCATGTACCAGACCAGCTACAGCGATAAATACACCTTACTTGGCCACTTATTCACATTACAAACCTTTTTCCATTATTTTTTTGAGCGATTGCAGAGCCAAGTGAACCAAGTAGTGTATGAATGAACAGGTTCAGTTGCAAGAAGTGGTAAGGAGATTTAAATAGTTAGGGATTCCAGTAGTTATGACGGCAATGACGGGAGCTTCATCCAAAAGTTCAGCAAGGTAGGCTGTAGGGGCTAGGAAGGGGAAAGAACTAACTACAGAGCAGGCTGGGTCAGGCACACCATTGAAACCAAAGTGGGCTGCAGTTCACAACTAGCCCATCTATCTAGTACCTGACTATATCCCTCCACGGAAGGATGATGCACCACCAGTGCACCTGGATAAAAATTCCATATATGAAATCCTGGTTCCCACTCTCTCTACTCGGGTGAAGGTTGTGGAGAACTTACTAGGCGATGTGCTGAACTGTAAGTTGGAGGACTATGACATGCTGGAGAACACATTGGAAAAATCGAGGAACTATCCCTAGTTTCGACCTGATGGATACATTGACCAGGTAGTGGATGAGAAGACTGGTGATGAAAGCCTACAAGTCCAGGATTGGATGAAGCCCCTCCAGCCATCAGGATTATTGTGTCTATTACAAATGCCGCATTTTCCTAAGGGCACTGAGTATTGGGCGGTAGTGCGCGCATTGCTATCTTGCATGCATGAAGGATACTTATGGTTGGATACGCGCATCGACATCAGTATCGAATTGATCCATCAGATCACAAACTTGAACAAACACGGCGAGGACCCTGCAGAACTAATAGTAAAGAGGGCGCATGATAGAGGTCTCTCCACAGAAGTTGCAAAGGAATTCGGTGTGGTCTGGAAAGGGCGTGGATTTTCGACCAATGATATCAATGATCGCGCAGTGAAATTTACCCTTCAGTTGCTCGCAGGAAAGGTACTGCGTAAGTGTTGACCACTTGAGGTATCGACGGTCGCAATCAAGTTAGCCGCAAGAACATTGCGTGAAACATCGTATAATTGGTGCCAGTATCTTCTCAACAAGTTTCTTGTAGACGTTGAGGATACCTAGGATGAGGGAACAACTTTCCATTTTGGTTGGCTACTCATATTGATAGCTTTTGTAGGATGGAAAGAGCCAAATGGGTACCAAGGCATCCTAGCCTTGCTGGGACAAGGCCGTGGGATGCACTTTATCAACTCATGGGCGAGCCTGAAGGAATCTAGGCAGTGCCAGACAGCTGAAGTTTTTCACATTTTTTATGACCAGTTGCACGATGCGATTCTGTCAACACCGTGCATCCCAAGGCCATTAACCGATGAATACACTTGCATCATGAGGTTTATGGTGATGAGGCATCGCTCATTCATTCAACCAAGGGCTGATGCAGAGGAAGGATTATGGTATCCAGGGTTTTATCATCTGGATCCGGACACAATAGAGGCCATGATAGAGCGATGGGATGCGGACTGGAAAGTACCCGTATCACAAGATGAGAGCTCGGATTATGAACAAAACATCCCACCCATCTCAGAAAAAAATGATGTAAAAGATTCAGATGAAGAAGACAAAGAGGGAGATAGTGAAGAAGCAGAAGCAGACAAGGAAAAGAAGAAGAAGGGGGGGTTACCTACTGGTACTCCCATTGTCGAGGAAAAGAATCTGGCTCAAGATGAGGATGAGGAGTCGGCAAAGCGCAAAAGGAATGCTACTGAAAGCCACTCAGAATCAAAGGGCCCACAAAAAAAGAGGAAGGCCGAGAAGCCATAGTTCGGCCCATAAATCCATCCGGATGACTGTGAGATAATCACCACTAACGTACAAGAAGCATGGGAAGAGGCCTACGCAGAGAAGGAATCCAGGCAGGAACAATTACATATGAGTATGATCCAAGCTATGGAATCGATCAAGATGATGGTCACCCAGTTGAGTTTGGGTCATCAGTCGTCAAACTCTGAAGGGAGGGTAGGCGGAAAGAGTACGCAGAATCGGCCTCCCCATCCAGTAAGCCCCTACCCCAGGGTTGCGCATATCGAACCCACACATTTTATTTTCCCAAACGATTGGGTGCGCGACACCGTAAAGAATGCGGCACAGTTTGGCTTGAACATTGGGTCTTTATCACTAGAGGACCTAAACGAATTGCACACACAAGTCATTGAGGAGATTCACAAGAGAGGCCTAGCCTCATATGATCAAAGCTAAAATTTGGCTGAAGACATCAATCAACTAAAGCAGGAAGCAGCTTGCAATATCCAAGAGTTGAGCGAGGCTAGAGAAAAAGACTGCAAACTGAAAGAAACAATTTCAGTAGTCTGTGCAAGCATTGAGGAATGTGCAGAAGAAGAGGACGTAGAGGATACTATAAAGAAAATAGGGGCCAAGGTAGAAGCCTTCACATCAGAAATGGCACAAATGGAGACTTCCTACAAAGGGAAGATTGTAGAGATGGAGGCAAGGCACCCAATTATCCCATTAGATCAGTGCGCAGCTCGAGATGAGGAAGTGCAAGCAACCATGGATAACATTTCGTCGTAGGTGACAAAGTGCCAAGATTTACTCGAAGGATTATATACAATTTTGGTGGGGTTGAACGAAGATTTGGCGATGCAAAAGATAAAAGGGGACCTGCAAAGAACACAGCAACAGGTCAAAGCTGCAAATGCAAAATTAAAGACTGCGCCAACCTAGGAGAAAATACAAAAAAACAATGAAATAAAGGACCTACAAAAAGAATTGGCCGTGCTGAGAGAGAAAGAAGCCGCTGCATCTGACAGGTTGAATCCCATTGAACAGGAGGGCCTGGAATTGATGCAGCAATTCTATGAGAAGTTCGTAGAACTTCAAGTAGCGGAAGGAACCATGAAAGAGCAAGTAGCCAATGAAAATGTCTTGCAGGCCACTCTAGAGATGCTATGAGGATTCGAGAAGAAGGCCAAGGACATGGTCGCAGAGTTAGCAATTACTCTACAAAATTTTACTTTGAAGGTAGGCACACCAGAGGGCGCAGCACTCTCATACGAAACTGGAAGTGGCTCAGGACGAGCCACAGGTGAGTGTTAGGGGCCTGTTGGACAGGGTCCAAGTTGGTATTTTGCGCATTGCGCGCTGCAACAAGCTATGAGGGAAGTTTTTGAGAAATTGCGCATGTCACGCGACGACAATGGCTAAGGCAGGGTTGCGCAGTATGATTGTGTGCAGAACCGTGCATGAGCTGTTTTTGGTATGGAATATAGGTAAGGGTCAGATGAGGACATGACCTATTTTGGGTAAAGAACAGGTGGAAGGAAGAAGAAAGCGACTTGCATAGGAGAGTGGCGGCAAGCAGTTGAGAAGCTAGGCCACTAAGTCGACGGTGACAGGCAAGCGGAAGATGTGGAAAGGGACAGGCCATGATGCAGTTGTAACCATTTGGTGACTACCACTGTCAGAAGAGCGTGTGAGACACGAGTGGACCAGCTGGAAGGATTGGAGCAGGCGGAGCAAGCTGTCGACGACAACAGCTAGGTTGGTAGTTAGCCATGCCATGATTTGTAAACCTGAGGGTTTTTTCCATGAATTTTAAAGACATGACCTACGAGCATGATCTATAAATAGGAAAATTTTGTATGGGAAAAGGGTTAATCCCTCATTGTTGGGTTGTTGAATACTATTCATTTTTGGGCATTGTTGAGCATTGTAGAATCTTAAAATCTTGGAATCCAGTGTAAAGGTTTTGCAGCTATGTGCGCAAAGACCTATCTGAGAGAGAGAAGAGAGTCTGCAGCTGAGTGCGCAGACTAAGAACTATTGTATCCTTCCCAGAAGAGAAATATAACAACAGTTCTTTTGGACGTAGCCTCCATCCGGGGAGTGAACCACGTTAAATTCCGTGTAGTGTGATTATTTTATGTGTTACAATTGTTCATTTGCTTAATATGGATGCTTGATGCTGTAATTATCTGTTATGTGATTGCTTTTATAAGTAATACATGTGTGGATGAATGTTATGTATTTAGCTCAACTAAGCCTTTGAATGTGTGAATCCGTTGGATAGTCACATAGTTAGGCATTGAATTTGAGCGCAGCGTTGGAGCGTGTAGTATTGTGTGTTTCATTCATTTATATGCATCTTAAAGATAATAACCTAAGTATTGTTGAATGGATAAAGATTGCTAAGTAAGATTGGTAAGGATTGATCAAGTCCTAAAGTAGATGCGTAGTCTGGTGACGTGCTGACCCACATTGGGCACTGCGAGATAAGTTGTTGATAGCTTACCATCATAGCACTGGAAATACCCATTATCGTAGTCCTTGGATGCACTGATTGCGCAAGCGCCTCGTCTTGCAGATGTAGCCGACGCGAAGTAGAGACTTCACGCAGTTGTTGACCATAGCTAGACTTTCATTGCGCTGACCATCAGTTCCGTTGACTCGCATATCACCAGATTATGGAAACCTGATTCTATAACCACCCCCTCAGCTTCGCCTCGGGTGAGACCTCAAGCTGCCCACAGTTTGTTGCGGAAAGGGCCGGTGAATAGGGGTTTTGTTGGTTCCTTGAATCGTGAAGTACCTGGGTCTATGTTGAAAACCTCAAGAAGGTTATATACAACCAACAACATTCAATGGTCGTTCGTTCAAGACGCATGGTATTATCCCCTCCCTTGAGGTCCACTTGGGTGGGAAGACCGTCCAATTGAGGTCGAGGTTGTTGATGCGCCCATCAACTACAACCTTTTACTGGGTCGGAATTGGATCTATGCCATGAGAGAGATCATGTCCTCTATTTTTAGAGTTATTTGCTTTCCCCACAAAGGCAAGATTGTGACTGTTGATCAGCTGGATTTCACTAGTTCCAGTCCCGCAACATCACCAGGAACTATAGTTCCCCAAATTGAAAATTCTCAGTCGGCAATGGGGAATATTGGTGTAGGATTGTATTCCTCTTTGATGGTATATTTTGACTTTGTTGCACCAATCTCCTTCATAGGAACCATTTCTGATAATTCCCCTTCCTCGTTCCATAATGTACCGTTCCGGACATCGTATTTTAGTGATCCGTGGAATCTACCTTCCACGAGTTCCCCGTCTGGAGACATTGTGCACATCAGAATGGCTATTCCATTGTCTGCAGCAGACCTTGCTTATCGTGATATTCAACAAGCCACTGTAGAGCCGGATCTCTCCTCTTCACAGACATAATAAGAAGATCCCATTTTGTTTCCCACGTGGGAAGTCGACTCATCTTGCTCACATGATTTCCTTGATGGTAATTTTTTTCGGATGAAGCTATTATCTAGGCCATGTACGATAGTGATAAGCCTTGGGAAGATCTCCATCATCGATCTTATTTTCTTCCCAACCTTGACTTTATTGAGCAGGAGGAATTTCGGTCGACTCTTGCAGAGAAAGTTGGTCACCCTGTGGCTCCTTTGGATTCACATGGCATTTACGTGGAGGGGAATATGGCTAATATTTCCCCTACCATTCCGATCAACATTTCTCGCACTTCCAGAAATATTGAAAACATATACATCGATGCTGATTGTTCCCCCGAGGAGATCCGCATTTACACCAAGTTATTCATAGAATTTCGAGATGTGTTCGCCTGGTCATATGAGGAGATGCCAAGTATTGACCCTAGTATTTTCGAGCACGAGATTAAGACTTACCCAAATTTTAAGGATGTTCGGAAACGTCTTCATGCTGTGAATCTTAGGAAGGCAGATGCTATCAAGGAAGAAGTGGAGAAACTACTCAAAGCTAGTTTCATCTACCTGGTTTCTCTTATCGAATGGTTATCCAACCCCATTCCTGTGGATACAAAGCAGGGAACCATCTGAGTGTGTACCGATTTTCAAGATTTGAATAGAGCATGACCTAAAGATAACTTTCCCACTCCATTCATAGACCAAATCTTGGATGCATGTGCGGGAAGAGAAGTGTTTTCATTTATGAATGGTTTTTCAGGCTACAATCAGATCCAAATTAAACTCGAGGATCAACATAAGACCGCATTTATATGTCCTTGGGGTACCTTTGCATACCGAAAAATGCCCCTCAGCCTTAAAAACGCTGGAGCTACGTTTCAGCGGGCCATGACTTATGCTTTTCATGACCTTAATCACATAGTGGAGGCTTATTTGGACGACCTTTCCAGTCACTCTCATAAGAGAGTAGATCAACCAAGTCACCTCCGCCTTATTTTTGAAAGATGTCTGTGCTATAAGATTTGTTTTAATCCAAACAAGTGCATCTTTGTCGTGAAAACTAGTCGCCTTCTAGGGTTTGTAGTCTCCAAAGAGGGTATTCGAGTCGATCCATTAAAGGTTGAGGAAATACTTTGGTTGCCTCCACCACGTAATATGATTCAACTTCAGAGCCTCCAAGGGAGATCCACTTTCTTATGCCATTTTATCATGAATTATGCCAATCTTACTGTAGTTAGGGTTTTCACCCTAGCTTGTGCAAATGAGCACCTACTAAGGAGAATGGACTCCTTAGTAGCAGTTCAGAAAAACAGTAAAACCGTATGAAATTTAACCTAGCATGAGCATTAACATAAATAACAAAACATGAAAATATGGTGAAGATCTCTCTTTTTTGTATTAAAAATGACCTCAGGTGTAGAGTTTGGTGAAGCTCTTGCAGCAGTCTAGGAGGGTTGCTTCCAAGCTTCTAGCTTTGCTCCTTTCTCTTTCTCCAAAGGGTGGAAATGGGCCAAAGTGGCACTCACATGTGAAAGTAGCTCAAGGGTGAGCTAGGGTTTCAAGAGTGATTTTGGCAGAGTAAGGGTGTGTTTGACTGTGGATATGAAATGAGGGACCTCCATCACCTATTTATAGGTTTTTAGTGGTGGAGTGCTGGCCCATGGTTTTTGGTACCATATGGTTTAGGTCAGTTGTATAGGGTTTTTGCCTCCTTTTTTCCTCTTTTTCCTCTTTTTCTGTATTTTTTATTCCCCTTTTAGAGGGTTTTTGCTATTTTGGAGGAATTTTGGATTATTTTGGGGGAAGAAGGGGGTTTTTGGCCTTTTGGAGGCTTTTTAATGGGATTTTAAGGTTTTGGAGGCAAATATGGTAGGAAATATGGACAAATGAGTCATGTAATGGGGTAGATGAGGTAGTGAGCACTTTTTGGGTGTTAACAGATTGCCCCCTAATGTTTGAGGGCAGGAGCTCATCGTATGGCCGATAGACATCATAAGTCTTTCATGGTTTTCCTAGGGTGTGGAGAAGAGAATAAGCGAACTAGAGCCTGGAACAACGGTCCCGAACAATACTGCAAAAATTGAAAGTACATGACCTCAATAATGAATGAGGAATAATCTGAACATATGGACGAGGTGGGCATTCGCATGCTCATATCAAGATATAGAACAACAATAACAATGGGGTCCAAAATATGGGGACCTGAAATATACATGGCCTCAAATAATGAATGAGGAAGAATCTCAATATATGGACGAGGTGGGCATACCCATGCTCGTATCAAGATACATAAATAACTGTGAGGCCCGAAAAAAGGGGGACCTGTAAGATACATAGAGAACCACTATATACATCATAATAGTCCAGAGGGGACACAAATCTGTGACATACTGCTGTGCTGGCCATGTATGAGCTGAAGAACTGATGCACTGGAATAACAACAGTGCTACTGAGTGTGGTGCCAAAGGAACTAATGAGCTGCTCGATCATAGTGACGGGGAGTCATATCCTCAATGGTACACTGAACTGGAACTGAACTGGGTACTTAAGGAAGCATATAACTGGATGGCTCCTGAATATAATCGCCAACACAACCCGAACATCCAAGGGAACATATAACTGGGCGTTTCGAAGTGATTCACCAATGTGCTAGAGTCCGGGGAAATCCGGGGTCTTCGACCAATAACTGAAGGGATATAAACCCTACGCGATTCTCAATGATGCGATCAAGGTGTTGAAGTCGAGCATGTGAGAAACAACCACTCGGAGAGGCAATGATGACTCCGCTCAAAATGGTCCGTAGGCACTCACCACAGATGGTGATGGGTCCAAGGCGCAGGGACCTCTGGGTCTATCCTCTGGAATAGAGGGGCTGTCGTCGACAGAGAGAGACCTGCAACTAGTAAGGCAATGATGTTTCCTTGATAGGAGCGCGAGGTGGAGAACCGAAGTGTGAGAGTATTGATGGTAGGACTGACAGACTGTGGGGGAAAACTGGGCAAGTAGAGTGGGTGGACTCAAAATTCCTTTGTTCAGAGTATGATGGTAGGGACGATCAGGCAGCATATGAAACTGACTGGTGGGAAAAGGATCATAGCTGTAATGGATCAAGGATAGTGACTAGGATGAGTGATACTCAAGCTGGTGTAAAATGGCAAGAGACTGCAGACTACTCTGAACAAAGGTGACCTGATTGGGGGTGCTACCGAGATGATTGATCATAGTACCAAGAGGCACGGGGGGGACTTCTTCATGGGTTAAGGAACTAGAAGAAGTGTGTTTAAAATGGTACTGTCGTGTGGATTTATATGAGCCCAGGATAGTTCATGCTTGTGATTGCTTTCAAGTTTAAGGAGTCTGAAAGCGATAAGAAGACTCTGAAATAATGGAATGGTACTGTCGTGTGGATTTGTACGAGCCCAGGACAGTTCATGCTCATGGTTGCTTTCAATTTTAGAGAGTCTGAAAGCGATTAAGAAGACTCCAAGGGGTTGCTTTTTCGTGTGTTAGTCTCCAAGGCCTGAAGAAGCATAAAAGGATGCAATGAAGAACTCTTCTAGCCAGTGTGACTAGAGTATTCCTTTTTCGTAATTAGTCTACCAGGTTCAGAAAAGGGTTAAACTTATACCAGATAGACGCCCTTTCAGGTAATTTAATGAGCATGAAAAAAAGCAAGATTGCTCGACGATCTTTTCATTGTTTTAGGAGTCAGAAAAGAGATTAACAAAAACTCCCTAAGTGCCTTTTTCGTAAAGGACTTGTCCGGCCCGAAAAAGGGATAAAATTATACCGAACAAAAGGAATGGCCAGGCAAGGAGGAAGTGGTCAATCAAGGAACATTGATGATGACCAAGAATGAGGGAGGGGGGGGAAAACTGGTGGGCCTCCTTGCGGGATAATGAATGGTGGAAAAATAACGAAATAATTACAGTATGACAGGAGTGAATGGCTCATGTAAAAAGGTGGAACAATCCGATGGCGGCCAATGTGGCACGCAAACCGAGGCAGCAAGGTGTCGGGACACAATGTTGAAACTGTACCTAGTGAGAGCAAGAAATGACCTCAAGCATCATCACAAGCTCGGAAAACTGGATCCGGCGAGAAATGATCTCAAGCATCATCACAGGCTCGAAAAAATGAATCCAATGATATAAAATATATAAAAAATGGAGAGCAGCCGAAGTGGCATGCAAACCGAGGCGACTAGTGGTGCCTAAAAAATGCTCAAAAAATGATGTGGAAAAAATAAGAGAACAAAAGGACCATCATGACGGTCACGTCGTGCTGATTCCAGTGGTGGAAATGGTTCGAGTAATGGACTCCATATGGGTTCAGAATGGCCACAACAAGAAAAAGTCAACGGACTATAAATAGTGAGTGGGTCCAACATGACAAGTGTTATTTGGACTTGTTGTTTTTGACTAGTGATCAGAGTGGACTAGAGCTAAGTTGGTGTTTCTGGACGATCCGACCGACCATTTTAAGATCCGGGAGTTACAGGTATTCTAACAAACTCATACCTGCATTTTCATTGGGTTCGGGGGGGGGGGGGGGGGGGGGGTGTAGTGGGTCCCAAAGGAGTTTTTGTACGGTCCACGTGGGGTGATTGGTGATGAGTTGGGAAAGCGTGAGGGCTTTAGTTCTCTTAGGGGTTCGGAAAGTGAGGTCATATTCTTGTAGGATAATTACCCATTTAGCAATGCGACCTTGCAGGAGGCGTCGGTTTAAGAGATAGACTATGGGGTTGGAGTCAGCGACAACTGTGGTATGATTGAGTAAAATGTAGTGTCGCAATTTTTGAATGGAAAATACCACAGCAAGGGCTAGTCTTTCCTCATATGGGTGACGTAGGGGTGGTCTAGACAAGGTCTGGTTAACGTAATAAATGACATACTCCTGGTGAGCAGCGTCTTCTTGAACAAGGACTCCGGACACGGCATAATCGGATGCCGAGACGTAAAGGATGAAGTCTTGAGAGAAATCCAGAGGGGAGATCAAAGGGGCTTGTGTGAGAGCTTTCTTGAGGGCTTCGAATTCAGCTTCTGCTTGCTCATCCCAAACAAAGGGTATGTGGGTACGAAGCAGGCGTAAGAAACCATGAACGGTGGTGGCATAATCAGGAACGAAGTGACAGAGGAAATTAGATCGCCCCTGCAGACTTTGGAGTTGACGAAGCGTGCGAGGAGAGGGAAGGTCTATGATGGCTTGGACTTTTAGGGGATCAATAGCAATTCCTTTATGGAAAACAATGAAACCCAACAACCGGCCTGCCGGAACGCAAAAGACACACTTGTGTGGGTTCAAGCGGATTTGATATTTGTGACAACGCAGGAAAACTTGATGGAGGTCGTTAAGGTGGTCTGATCATTTACGGGAACGAGCTGTAAGGTCGTCAAGATAGACTAGCAGGATATGGACCAAGTCGTGAAAAAAATAGGTCATGGCCCGCTGGAAGGTGGCACCAGCATTTTTGAGGCCGAAAGGCATGACGCAATAGGCAAAGGTGCCCCATGGGTTAGTAAAGGCAGTCTTGTATTGATCCTCCTTATGGATCTGAATCTGGTTGTATCCGAAAAAAACCGTCCATGAAAGATAGGACTTCATGCCCCGCACACGCATTGATGAGTTGGTCAATAAATGGCGTGGGGAAGCTGTCTTTGGGACAGGCTCGGTTTAAATCACGGAGGTCAGTGCATACTCTGATGGTGCCTTATTTTTTGTTAATAGGGACGGGGTTTGAAACCCAGGTGGTATATGCAATATGATAAATGAATCCTGCTTTGCGAAGTTTCTCAATCTCTGCTTTAACAGCGGGGAGCTTTGAGGGATGAATGGGGCGTTGTTTCTGGCGAACGGGGGGTACATCTGGCCATGTGTCAATGTGGTGCTCTATAATAGCGGGGTCGAGACCAGGCATTTCGGTATAAGACCAGGCAAAGACATCATAGAACACTTGGAAAAGTTTTTTGTACTATCCGATCTCATACTCACTGCAGGAGGCTCCTAATGTAATGATTTCAAGAGCACCAGTTGGGTCAGAGATATCGATGTGGATGACGGGTGAGATGTTGGCTATGTTACCCTTCTCGAAGGCATCAGGAGCAGGGATGGGATCCTTAAACCAGTCGACTTTGGCAGGAAGGAAATCTTTGGACTCAACCGCAAATTGGGTAGCTGTGGTAGAGGAGGAGTCTTCTGGGAGGAAATAGGAACGATGGTGCATGTCGTCCCAGGGATAATCCGGGGCAGTGAGAGCCTCTAGAATCTCCTCATCATTGCAGAAACTTTGAGTTGTCAAATCTGTTGATGAGGGAGTGGTGGTCGAAGAGATCATATAGATGGTATTAATCTCTCCGGATGAGGGTGATACTGGGGGGTGGATCTCCTCAATTATGGGGGGTGTCGTCTCAAGGTCCAAGTTATTCATCTCGTAGAGGGCTACTCTATAATCTGGGAGATCAGGACAGTGATGTGAGTAATGGCCGTAAATACCGCATATTGCACAAGGGTGGTTGGTACGCAGTGATTTATCACGAGGCTTAGGGGTTGGATCTAGTTCGAAAACCGGGATGTTGGGGTCATTGTCAAGCATTTGCATGTGTTCCTGTAATGCAGGTAATTGTGGACATTGATGAGTTGGATGGCCTAACTCATCACACAATGAGCGTTTGGGAGGAGCACGAAACACGGGGGGGGGGGGGGGGTTTACTGCTTTGGGTGAGGGTACAACAGTGTATGGTTGTGGGCCTCTGCCCCCAGTGTGCTTGATAAGAGCGGGGGGGATCTGTAGATGACGAAGGGGTAGTGACACCGGGAGGTGGTTGACTAGTAGTGGCAATGGGTTGCACCAGTTGTAGGATGACATTTGGTGTCGGCGGGGGGAACGGGAGGTGAAATATACCACATGGGTAATCCTAAGGTTAACCCGAGGAGGCTGAGAGTAGCCATAACCGGGGCGCTTACTATGCCCGAGGGAGGGAATAGAAAGGGGATTGTGTGGATGGGTGTAACACCAATGTGACTAGGTACCAATGGTGGTTTGGGTAAAAAGGGCGGTTGATTGTTGGGTGTTTGCGTATTGTGGGAAAGGATACATAGGTCAGATACTTTGGTTGCGGGCGATGGGGGTGGAATGGATTGGAATGTTGAGGTCATCGACGTATCTGAGTAAAGTCCTGGTCCCACGGAGGAAACAAACGAGGTAGTTGCACCACAAACAGGTTGTTCAACCATGGGGAGAACATTTTCGGGTGCAGCGGGGGCATTGGGATCGTAATAGGTGAGTTGGTCGACCTTGACCATGCGTCCGTCATGGGGGAACATCATGGTATGAAAAACGGATGAGGCAACCGCCCGCATGGCATACATGTAGCTACGGCCAAGTAAGAGGTTATAATCAAGTTGGGCATTGATGACCTCTATGTCAATGAGTACGGTTTTACCAGCCAACTGGACGGGGACATTAGCTAAGAGACCTTGGGTTTGAGCCGAACGACCGTCGTAGGCTCGCAACGCAGTGGTGGACTGCTGGAGAGTAGGGGATCCCAACTTTTGCCAAATGAATGTGGACATAACGCATGTAGAGGCACCTTCATCGATAATGCACTGATGGATGACAAGATTCCGAACGGAAACAGAAACTTGGAATGCTAAAGTGGAAGGCAGGTGTGGTTCGGACTGGTCCAAATCGAAGGCCATCAGTCGTGAATCATTTGGGTCAATAGCACCAATTGCGGAGACATGGCCGCGGGAGACTGGGCTAAGTCATCTACAATGTTGTAATTTGATGCAGCGTGAGCATTGGGATTATTGTTGATGCGATGAAGTGGGAAGCGAGGTGCTTTGGAGGCGCCATCTAGTGGAGCCGGAGGTATACATAACATCTGATCAGTGGGATGAGCGTTAGTGTTTTTGTCGACGGGAGAGGCTTCAAGGGTGGAGCCATATTGGTTCCGACGGGTTTGGAGGTTGACATCGGTGGATGACATCATTAACAAGTGGTGAGTACTTGAGTCTAACATGGGTTGATCAGGAGCGGCATAAGTGATCTGTTGTTGTGGTGGCGCGTTTCCTTGAGGGGGAGCCAACGACTGAGTGTTCACTACGCCTTGGGTTGGTAAGGGGTTTTGCAGCACCAGAGATTGATGCTGAGGTGGTGGGGGGTTGGGTGGCGCCTGAGGAGCCGCATGCCCTTGGCGATGGGCATCATCAGTCCAGAGTTGCCGAGCTCGCTCTAAATGTGGGCAAGCATGGGTATAGTGGCCATAGACCCCACAAATAGAACAAGGATGTTTTGTTGACAAATTAAGATTTTTGGCCTGCTTGGGCAGCCGATCAGGGTTCTGGTTGGCAGGGGCCACGTTATTGTTGTTTGGTGGATTGGGAGGTTGATCGCCTTGGTCTCGAGGGGAGTTTTTCCCATGGTTACGGCCTTTGCCACGGTTTTGCTGGCCCTATTGGTGCTGGTTATTTTGGTTCTGCTGCGGATTCTGTTGGGCATATGCTTGCCCTTGGGCAGTAGGTGGGTTCTGGGGTTGTGCAGGTGCGGGAGTAGGCTGTGGTGGATAATAACCAGGTGGAGGCTGCGTAGGTGCTAAACCTTGTGGGGGTTGCTGATACGTCTGTGGAACGGGTTGTGGGTTTACCGCAGGGGCTACCGGTGGTGGGTAATAAGCATGTTGGGCTTGAGAGGACACAGGAGCTGGTGCATCCTGTGGGTGGTAATATGGCTGAGGTGCGACCGAAGGGGCGTAAGCGGGGGACGCATGAGCAAAGCATTGAGGTGGACATGCGGGTCCGTGGGAATGGTGGTGATGTGCCATAGGAGCATACGAATTGGTTGCTCTTGATTGAGATGTAGCCCACGAAAGGTCGGGGCCATGGCTAGGACGTGCTATCGAAAAGGGTTGAGGATACGAGGCAACACGATCAATGATGCCATCTGCAGCATGGGATGCCCCCGACACATCATGTTGGGAGGAATCGCCGCGAGGGGCATCAGGTATGATGGAATACAGATAACCCGACTGGGCGTAAATGAGGTCAAATTGCTGGGCTTTGAGGATGGCCTCTTCTTCGGACTGGGGTCGTTCGGATGCCACATCCTTGGCAATGACAGGAAGGAGGGATTTTAGAAACCAATCTAAGAAGATACAGTCATCTAATTTGATTTTACAGAGGCTGCGACGTTGATGCCACTCATGAATGTGGTTAGTGATGTGGGTAGCCGTGTTCTGTCTGCAAGACAGTAGGATCTCAACTCCCGTGTCATAGAGGACAGGTAACTGAAAGAACTGCAGGAAAGTCGAGGCAAGGGAGGTAAAGGTGGCATGGGTCCCATGGGGCTGCTCGATGTACCACCTAGCTGCAGAGCTAGTGAGGGTGCGCTGTAACAGATGGAGGCAGACAGAGTCGTCCACTATGGAGTTGGAGGAACACCATAGATGGAAGGACATAATATGGTTCTGGGGGTCCTCACCTGCCTTGCCCTCAAACTTAGGGATGTCAGAGGGGAGCTTGGTGGGCATGTGAGGCCACGCATGGTTGTGTCTGATGGGATCGTTAGTTAGTCTAGCGAGGTCAGGAAGGTTGAGGCTAGCCATGAATGGCAAACTAGTAGAAGGATGTGACATACTAGTGGGTATTCCACTCAGGCTTCCAGAACCAGTCTGGCGAATTCAACCCTCCTAGGGGAGAGGCCTTCCCAATAAATTGGTTTTAAACCGTGTCAGAAAATACTAGGGGATTTTGGTTCCCTAATGGACAACAACTATGTCTCAAGTGTAAGCAACCGAGGGGTGTTATTTGGATGCCTATCCCCCCGATCCTACCTAACTACAAAAATTCTTATGTGTTCCCCAAGTGGGGTTAGAATGTTGGTTGTGTTAAGTAGTATTTTAGGGCTCACTTGAATTAGGTGACAGAGTGTGTGCGTGTGAGATGATGAACCCAAATAAAAGTGCCACGGGGTGGGCAACTTTCTAACTAAAAATAACAATACAGAATTTAAACTTTGAAATGCAAAATTTTCTCTTTTCAATTAAAATGCTGAAATTTAAAAAATATTCTATAAATAGAACAAAAATAATACTGCAGAAAAAAGGCTGTAGGGAAGTATGGCTGCAGATAGGACAGATGGCTGTGCAGGTGCAGAAAATATTGCAGCAAAGTGCTGGGTTCAAAATAGTGAAAAAAGTGCAGAAAACAGATCGCGGGACCAATCCGGGCGGTCGGACTACGGGAAATAGCTCAACAGTTGCGGACGGGTTGCGGGATTTTGGCCGAAAGACGCAGTCGGACCGCGGTAAACAGGTCGAAAGTCGCAGGCGAGTTGCAGGAAAATGGCTGAAAGCCGCAAGTGAGACGCGGGAAAGAGGCCGAAAGGCGCAGGAGGGTTGTAGGAAAATGGCTGAAAGCCGCAATCGGGACGCAGGAAAAAGGCCGAAAGACGCAGGCGGGTTGCAGGAAAACGGTTGAAAGCCACAAGCGGCCCGCAGAAAAATGGGTTAACAGCCGCTGTCGGACCGCACGAAACAAGCTGATAGCCGCGGTCAGATCGCAGGTAACAGACTGGAAACCGCCGGTAGGTCGCCGGAAACAGTCTGAGAGCCGCGGTCGGATCGCAGGTAAATTCCTGAAAGACGCGGTCAGAATGCAACTGCAGGGGGCTAAAGACGCGGTTTACGGCAGCCGAAAGTAAAAAACAGAAAAATATTGCAGAAAATTAAAAACATTTAAAACTTTAAAACTATAACCAGAAATTCAAAGGAACACCAGTGGAGTCGCCAAAACTGTAGCTAGTGTTTTCACCCTAGCTTGTGCAAATGAGCACCTACTAAGGAGAATGGACTCCTTAGTAGCAGTTCAGAAAAACAGTAAATAAAAACAGTAAAACAGTATGAAATTTAACCTAGCATGAGCATTAACATAAATAACAAAACATGAAAATATGGTGAAGATCTCTCTTTTTTGTATTAAAAATTACCTCAGGTGTAGAGGTTGGTGAAGCTCTTGCAGCAGTCTAGGAGGGTTGCTTCTAAGCTTCCAGCTTTGCTCCTTTCTCTTTCTCCAAAGGGTGGAAACGGGTCAAAGGGGCACTGACATGTGAAAGTAGCTCAAGGGTGAGCTAGGGTTTCAAGAGTGATTTTGGGAGAGTAAGGGTGTGTTTGACTGTGGATATGAAATGAGGGGCCTCCATCACCTATTTATAGGTTTTTAGTGGTGGAGTGCTGGCCCATGGTTTTGGGTACCATATGGTTTAGGTTAGCTGTATAGGGTTTTTGCCTCCTTTTTCCCTATTTTTCCTCTTTTTTTGTATTTTTTATTCCCTTTTTAGAGGGTTTTTGCTATTTTGGAGGAATTTTGAATTATTTTGGGGGAAAAAAGGGCTTTTTTGGCCTTTTGGAGGCTTGTTTGGCCTTTTGGAGGCTTTTTAATGGGATTTTAAGGTTTTGGAGGCAAATATGGTAGGAAATATGGACAAATGAGTCATGTAATGGGGTAGGTGAGGTAGTGAGCACTTTTTGGGTGTTAACATTTACTAAGGGTTTCGCACGATTATTGAATAATGACACTCCTTTTATCTGGGATGAGCGAGCCCAGTAGTCTTTCGACGCTTTAAAGAAATCCTTGGTATCAGCCCCTCTTCTTATTCCACCTGACTTTGCGAGATATTTTTTGCTTTATGTGGTTGCATCTCAAGAGACGATTGTTATGGTCTTAGTTTAGGTGGATGATGTGATTCAAGAGCATGTTGTCTATTATCTTAGTTGAAACCTAGTAGACGTTGAACTGAGATATTTCATGTTGAGAAATTGGCCCTTGCGACTATTCATGCAGTCCAATGATTATGACATTGTATTTTGCTTAGGAAAACCACAGTTATAGCGCATGTCAATATGTTTCAGTTCGTTCTCTCACGATGCCTAATTGGGGGGGAATATAATAAATGGATTGTCATCCTTCAGGAGTTTGATCTTGATTTTGCTTCCGTGAAGTCAGTGAATTCCTTGGTTTTCGCAGAGCTTATGTCGGATTTTCTGAGACTTGGTGAGGAAGTTATCCATGAAGACTCATTTGTGGATGAACATTTATTTCTTATCTTGTCAACGGACCCTTGGTATGGAGACATTATTGTATATCTCCAAACTTTGAAGTTCCCTTTGTATGGAGACATTATTGAGCAGCTTTTTCTGACGAGAGTGGATTTTTGAACGGTTCTGCACCTTCGAAAGGTATTTTCTACACCTGGCATATAGGTTAGGATGTCATTTCACCTGCATTTTTGCATTGACCTTATGACCATATTCATAAACTTGAGGTACGACCTCGCTTTTTAACCAACACGGAACCTCTATGCTGATTTAGAAGTGTCGTTATTTGGCGGTAGGGCTTGTTCGACCATGGGTGTCCTAGTTAGATCCGTTTATGTCTTTTGGCGCCCATGTCGTTGTTTCTCCTTAAGATTGGGAGTCCTTCGTAGTCACGCCATGACGTTGCTATACAGACTCATACTCTACTTTATATTTATTCTAGCCATATCCCATGAGGACTCACCATTTATGTCGAGTTGTGATTGCATTGCATTATCCTACTTTCCTTTTGAGCCTTGTGCCGGCTCCCACTTTTCGCAGTTATTAGCCATGTTCCTGTGCACTTTTCCTTCTGAGCCAAGCCCATTTATCTTTCGGAACTTTATAACCCTTACCTTGAGGGAGCACCCCCTTGAGTGTCCACATCTTGCACATGCTTCCTTGCATTGATCATAGGTATGTTCCACTGCTTGGAACTAGTTTTCTTGCACTTGACACTCGTTCCCTCACTTGTTGTACTATAAGCAATTTTATTCTTTTCAAGCTTTATAATATGAAAAAGACCAAAAAAAATTATATATCTAAAAAAATTGGATGGGAAAATCTTTACTACCTCTTATTGGCAGTTGTCATGCCACCTTTGAATAGAGCATTCATCTCCACTCCATATATCACGAGTCGGGACATTAGTAGGACCTTAGGAGATGTAATTGTTTCTCAGATTTTACTCCACTGGATGGTTAAGCTTCCAGTCATTATGGAGCCTTTGTTGATGCCTCATGTGTCACAAAGTATTATTATCATCTAGTACTTGAGTCTATGTTGCCTAAGTCTATCCATCTTCTCATGCTCTTGTTCAAAGGAAGTTATGAAACCAGAGTCAACCACTCCTCATATCTCTTGACTATTGCATGTCGGCCATCCCTTACAGTTTGATCAGTTAGTCTGATTTCTTCCAAATCTTTCAGCATAGCTGCTACCTCGTGCTAGTTGATGGGGGATCCATTAATGCCGTCCTTCTAGCGAGTCTTATTCCGTCGACTCCAACTCATTTATTATGGGATCGAGAGTTAGAGTCCGTTGAGTACCTTGAGGCTTGCAGTCATTAGTGGTAGGTCCTCTCACCATATTCATCAGTGTCCCCTCATCGATGGATTCATCAAGTGTTTGACCTCAACACTTCTATTCACACTTAGTGAATGTACTCTGTGCCTTCATTCCCATTTTCATTATTCTTGGGTTATCTCGCGTCTGTTAATGGTATACATCATTGACCGGTAATCAGACGATGCCACATTAGGTTCGAATTCAACACCTTTATTCGCTTGATAGGGCATGCACTGTAGATGATTTGTGTAGCAGACCCTAGACTTCAGTGGCATTCAGTATGGTACTGGTGATCGTGATTATACTTATGAGATATCAGTATCATACATCATCAGTTTGTACCTTTTGTTTGCATCAGTTGTTTCCTCTTCAGCAGGAGACCATATATTACTATATATTGGGCCATAGCTATGACCACTCATGACATGTATTCACTATATACTACATATTCATGGCCATTGTATCAGATTTCTATGTATTGTATCGATATGTATTCAGAGATATAAATGTATTATGTTGAGTGGGATACTCTTTCCATTTGTGTCTCCATCACTCCACTTCTAAGATATATACTGTATTTTGGCCATTGTAGTACCTTCTCTTACCTCACACATTAGGGGGCATCTGTTACAACGTATTTTGCCACCTTGTGAGCATTTATACTCTTTGGCCTCCATTATTCATTTGATTGACTCAGAACCACTTTTTGTCCTCCAGGAACCCTTGTTTACCTATTTTTGTTCCTGTACGCGAGCTTCTTTACTGCAACTCGCACATACGTAGGTTGTACCACTATAGCCCGTCTACATCGAGTTAATTGGTAAATAATAGTAAAAACTCTATTTTTTCACTCCAAAAAGGGGCCACTGTAACCTTTAACCCTCCATGTATCTCGAAACGACTCGATTCGACCTTTCACCTACATTTGGAGGGTTATATATTGAGCTCTTATGGTTCATAGAAGGAGGAGAACTAGAGAGCATCGAAACTCTATTGGATTTTTTCCATAGCTTGAGTCTACATCCATTGATCCTAGTTGTTGTGAACCCTTTATGTTCACCTACCAAACTCTTCCATATCTTGTGAAGGACTCATTCCTTTACTCGCAAGTTTTCCATTGCATGGGGGATTGAAGTGGTGGAGACATGTGAGGCACCTGCAACAATTACTTAATGAAAATATGCGAAATAGCAGAAATGACAGAACTCAAAATCACTTTTATATTGATCACGGGCCACTTCGAGGGGGAAACCTCCTATGAGCAAGCTCAATACAAATAACTTCACGGTGCCTTCATAGGTCTCAACACACACTTATATACTAATTCTAGGTGCAAATACTATGGGTCGAAACCATGGGCCGTTACAAACTATGGATCAACAATACTACGGGCGACTTACAAAGCATATGCGCCAACAACAATAACACAAACTATTGATCAACAAATACTACGGGACGACTTACAAAGCATATGCGTCCAACAACAACATACTAACAAAGTAAAGACATGGGTTCCTAACATCCCCTCCCCCTTAAAAAAAGCTTTGTCCTCAAAGCTTTAGATGTGGAAATTGTTGTTGAATCTGGAGGAGTGGTTCCCATGTAGCATCCTCTCGTTGCATGCCGTGCCACTGAATTAAGACCTCTGTGATAGAGCGAGAGCGAAGCTGACGCGTGCGCCGATTGAGGATGGCCTTTGGCTCCAAAAGGATGGATCCTTCATTATCCAGTTCGGGTAAAATCGTTTGGCCGCTGATGTTGGTGCCAAGAACTTTCTTCAGACAAGAGACATGAAAGACTGGATGAATGCGGGAAGAAGGAGGAAGTTCCAATTTATAAGCAACGGACCCAATCTTCTGAAGAATCCGATATGGCCCATAGAACTTTGGAGCGAGCTTATGACGCCCTTTGAGTTTCAAGGAGGATTGTTTTTACAGCTGGAGACGAAGAAAAACCATATCGTCGACTTGAAAAGTGCGCTCCGAACGGTGCTGATCCGCTTGTTGCTTCATGCGATTTCTTGCCATGTGAAGATTGTCCCGCAAAATGTGAAGAATCTGATCGCGGTTGCGAAGGACCGTGTCAACTTCTTGAACTGGTGAACTGGTGGGGGTGTATGGAAGAAGAGCTGGAGGTGCTTGACCATAGACTGCTTCATATGGGGTCATTTTAGAGGCAGTGTGGTAAGAGGTATTGTACCACCATTCAGCAAGAGGGAGCCACTTTGCCCACTGATGTTGTTGTTCCGAGGTGAAGCAACGAAGATAAGTTTCCAAGCATTTATTGACAATTTCAGTCTGACCATCTGTTTGTTGGTGATACCCTGAACTCATATTCAGTTTGGTGCCAGTGTGGCAAAATAGTTCTGTCCAAAAATGACTGGTGAAAGTCGCATCACGATCTGAGACAATGGAAGAAGGGATGCCATGAAGATGAAAGATCTGGTCCATAAAAATTTGAGCAACTGAGGAGGCTGTATAGGGATGGCTGAGAGCACAAAAATGACTATATTTAGAGAGGTGATCAACCACAACGAGAATCACTGTCTTCCCGCCAGATTTAGGGAGCCCTTCAATGAAATCCATAGAAATATCTGTCCAAATCCATGTAGGTATGGGCAAGGGTTTAAGCAATCCTGGAACGAGTGTTGTTTCACCCTTATTGCGCTGGCAGGTATCACATTCGGCCACCATCTGTTGAATTGTCCTTTTCATGCCCTGCCAAAAGAAGTTACGTCGTGCTTGTTCATATGTTTTGAGGAACCCAGAGTGCCCGGTCGATGGAGAAGCATGGAGTTCATAGAAGACAGCCTGTTGAAGATCTGTGCTCTGGGGAAGCACCAGACGACCCTTGTATCGCATAGAAGCACCATCCCAAGAGTAATGTGGTACAGCAGAAGGGTTGTTGGTCAAGCGTTGGATGATCTGAGATAAGGAAGAGTCATTGACATAACCTTGTTGAACAGATTGCAACCAATTTGGAACAGGCATAGAAATAGCTGAAAGAGAACCTTGGGCATCAAATGTGCGAGAAAGAGCATCTGCCACAATATTGTCTTTACCCTTCTTGTAAGTGATCTCATAGTCATAACCCATGAGTTTGCTAACCCATTTCTGTTGTGCCGGGGAGGAGACACGCTGGTCCAAGAAATATTTCAGACTCTGGTGATCAGTCTTGATGCAGAAATGATTCCCTAATAGGTATGGACGCCACTTCTGTACTGCATGCAAAATAGCCATCATTTCCTTCTCATAGGTAGAGGCAGCTAAATTCTTACCTGAAAGGGCTTTGCTGGTGAATGCAATGGGGTGTTAATCTTGAAGGAGAACAACACCAAGTCCATTGCCGCAAGCATCACTCTCAATAGTGAAGGGCTTGGAAAAATCGGGCATAGCTAGCACAGGTGTAGTACACATAGCTTGTTTTAGTTTGTCAAATGCACACTGAGCAGCAGGTGTCCATGTAAAAGCATCCTTTTTCAATAGAGCGGTTAATGGAGCTGCAATCTTTCCATAATCCTTGACAAACTTGCGGTAGTAGCCAGTCAACCCCAAAAAATCACGAAGGCTCTTGAGTGTCTGAGGACGTGGCCAATTGTTCATGGCATCGATTTTGGCAGGATCCACGCGAACCCCTTGTGCTGAGATAATGTGCCCGAGATACTCAACTTCCTTTTGTCCAAAAACACATTTAGACTGCTTGGCATGGAGATGATGGTCAAAGAAAAGTTGCATGACAAGATCCAGATGCTGGAGATGTTCATCCCATGTTTTACTATAGATGAGGATATCATCAAAGAATACCAGAATGAATTTCCGCAAGTAGGGTCGAAATATTTTATTCATTAAGGCCTGGAATGTGGAAGGAGCATTAGTGAGGCCAAAGGGCATGACCAAAAACTCATAATGGCCATCATGTGTGCGGAAAGCTGTTTTAGGAATATCGTCCTCATGAACCCGAATTTGATGATACCCAGAACGAAGATCCAACTTGGAGAAAAAGTGAGCCCCATGAAGCTCGTCAAGAAGCTCATCAACAACAGGAATTGGAAACTTATTCTTGATGGTGAGGTGATTAAGTGCTCGGAAGTCAATGCAGAGGCGCCATGACCCATCTTTTTTGCGGACAAGAATAACTGGAGAAGAAAAGGAACTAGTGCTTGGGCGAATAATACCTTGCTTCAATAAGTCCCGAACGAGCATTTCAATCTCCATTTTTTGGTGGAATGGGTAGCGATAGGGCCTGATGTTGGGAGGAGCGCTGCCAGGAAGGAGCTGAATACGATGGTCTTCTGGCCTGGAAGGTAGTAATCCCACTAGTTCAGCAAAGACACATGTATATCGATCCAGAATTTGTTGTAGATCCAAAGGAGTAGTGGAGACCGCTGATGGTTGCATCTGGATGGAATGGATTTGAGAGATGACACCATGTGAATTCTTCTTGAGGAGTTTTTCCATGCGATGTGAACTAATGATGCTAAGAGAACCTGGTTGTGATCCTGTCAATGTGTGTTTGTGTCCATTGAGGGAAAACTGCATCCAAAGTTCGGCAAAATCCCATAAGATAGGGCCGAGTGTGTGTAGCCATTGAGCGCCCAAAACCACATCACATCTGCCTAAGGGCAAGGAAAACATGTCAGAGCGCAAGGTATAATCTCCCATAGAGATACGCACATTTCGACACTTCCCTTTGTAAGGTAAGGTGCCCCCATTAGCAACCATGACTTCAAAGTTGGAGCAAGGATGGATAAAACAATCAGCTTGTTTGGCGATCCGAGGGTCAATGAAATTATGAGTGCTACCAGAATCAATGAGGATTGTAAGAGGAAGCTTCTTGAAGTAACCCCTGACCCGCATTGTTTGGGGGGTGGTGATTCCAGCTAAAGCATGGAGAGATATCTCTGGCTGGTCATCCTGAGATGGAGGGTCAATAGGAGGTTCCTGAATGTCGACCGGAGCATCCAGTGTTTCTGGATCTTCGTCACCCATTTCAGAGGCAGGAGGAGACTCCACATCCAGGAGATAGAGATTTTGCTGAACACATCTATGTCCCCGAGTGAATTTCTCATCATAATTATAGCAAAGCCCCTTTTCTCTGCGTGCTTGCATCTCTGTTTCAGACAAACGCTTGATAGGAGTCGGTCGAGGAGCCTGCGGTATAGGTGGTCGCTGAGAACCCATATTTCGGAAGGGAACAAAAGTGGGCTTGGAGCGTTGTTGGGCTACAATCTTGTCTTCTGCCAACTTAGCCAACCCGAGTGCTTCCATCATTGTGTTGGGACAGAACATTTTGACCTCAGAGAGGATGGCATCCTTTAGACCACTGATAAAACAACTCCGGTAAAATTCATCAGACAATCCTTCGGTGTGGTTGGCTAGATTCTCAAATTCGGTTTGATACTCTCTCACAGTGCCAGTTTGGCGAAGTTTAGTGAGGGCTCCTGTGAACTCATCAAAAGCACTAGGACCAAATCGTTGCAAAATTATGGCCAGTTGGGCTCTGGATGAGCCTTGATGTACTAACGGTACCATTGAAGAGCTTCTTGTTCCAAATGAAAGGATGCCAACGGAACTTTGTTGACATCAAAAGTATTATGCAGACTGAAATACTGTTCTGCACGATAGATCCATCTAGTTGGATCGGTACCATTGAAGCGAGGAAAATCAAGCTTCGGACCACGGAAATTGCTGGAAGAAGAGAACCCATTGTCTACTGAAGACTCGGACTGCCGTTTGTTGTTCATAGCTGAATGTTCAAGATGGAGACCAAGAAATTTTTCATCCAGATCCTGGAGTTTGGCTTGGATGGCTGCAAGTGCTTCCTCCATGGTTTTTTCTCCTGCACGGGTGACAACCATAACCAGGATTTTTTTTTTCCCGACTGTGTAGGAAAACAAAAACAGGAACTACTTCAGTAAAGGAAAATTTGGATTTGGGAAAAAATCAGAAGGGTAATTGGGGTTTGACTAGTTTTTTGGACACTGTTGGATAGATAGGGAAGCAAAAATGAGGATTTCAGAAGTGGGGTGAAAGAATGGGAAAATTTGGCAGAGGGGAACAAAGAAGTAGAATTCAGAAAGGAACTCTGTGGTAAAATTTGAAGGTGATTGGGTGAAATCTGAGGAAGTTATGGCAAACCCTAAAAATAGACAAATGTGGGATTTCGGGCTGTAGGAAGGGGAATTGAGGATAGGGTCCTCAGGGATGAAATATGCAGAATGGAATGACAGGGGTTCCCTAAAATTTTCAAGGGAAACAGAGGTAAAACAAGGGAGATATGGAGAAAAAACTTAATTTTTTTATTTTATTTTTTTTTTATTTTTTATTTATTTATTTTTTATTGTTTTATTTATTTATTTATTATTTATTATTATTATTTTTTTTTCTTCAGAATGGAGCGGCTACGGCTCGGATTTTTATTTTATTTTATTTTACAGACTGGAGCGGCTACGACTCGGAAGGAATCTGGAACAACGCCGAATGGCTGGATCTGGAACGGCTTGCAAAATGGATCTGAAACGGCGCAACAGCGATCGACAATAGTTCAGCTGAAAGTGGCTATGGACCCCAGGTATGTGCGGCTTCCTAACAGTTCAGGGTTTTCACTCGGCCACCAATGCTGTCTGACGGCTTGCGTATTGGGGCAGTACCCCTCACTCCACGGCTCAGGTAAAAATGATAACTGCTTTGCCACAAACGACAGCTCTTGGTTTACCTCACGGGTGGGAACTAGTCAATCAGGTAGGGGTCGTTGCCCTTTTCGCCGGCATGTCCTCTCAATGGGCCAGCTACTTCGGGGTTCCTGTGGTACTCCTCACAATGAGTTTTAGGGATTATGCCCAAGTACTTCCCACAGTTAAGCGGATAGGGATTATTCCCAAATCCGAACCTGCAACAGATGCGAAAAAACATTTTGGCAGAAATTTCACCTAGCGAGCCCAAGAAAGTGCTTTGATACCAGATGTGAGGCACCTGCAACAATTACTTAATGAAAATATGCGAAATAGCAGAAATGACAGAACTCAAAATCACTTTTATATTGATCACGGGCCACTTCGAGGGGGAAACCTCCTATGAGCAAGCTCAATATAGATAACTTCACGGTGCCTTCATAGGTCTCAACACACACTTATATACTAATTCTAGGCGCCAATACTATGGGTCGAAACCATGGCCCGTTACAAACTATGGATCAACAATACTACGGGCGACTTACAAAGCATATGCGCCAACAACAATAATACAAACTATTGATCAAAAAATACTACGGGACGACTTACAAAGCATATGCGTCCAACAACAACATACTAACAAAGTAAAGACATGGGTTCCTAACACCACATGTAATATTGCCCTGGTAGATCCGATAGGTTGAGTTGTGTGCTCTTAATCAGTCCTAGGATTCTCTTTCGATGTTTTGTGGAGGTCACATATAATATTGCACTGAGAGATTTGATAGGTTGAGCAGTGAGCTCGCAAAAGTCCTGGGATTCTCTTTTGAGGTTTTGTTGATGCACATAATAAGTCCAGGATTCCACAGTATGGCCAGTGATGAAGACCTACAGGTGGTGGGCCTACATCCAACATGAAAAATGGATGGATCTGTAGAACTTCCTATGACGAGAATAATTATGAGATAGCACCAGTGATCGAGATGACAAGTACAGCAGCAGTGATGATGATGCTCTGTGATCCAGTGATGATGATCCAACGCCAGTATTAAAGACTTGTGCCTATATGTATTGATGACTTGTGTCAAGAGAATACTTTCCTAGTTAAGAGGGAGTGTTGATGTATTTGTAACTTCAGAAGATATTCACTTGTATATTGTATGTATTACATTTGTACTTTATTGTATCCCCAACGGAGATGTATTATTTCTCTGATTGGAAGTGTCATCATGTGTACTTGCAAGTGTCGCAAGTTATATTGTAAGTGTCATAACTTATACTTGATGGGTTATTAGACCACCTTGTTGGGGTCGGCCCTGTATGAGTCATGTGGGTCAAAGGGTTATTAGACCACCCTATTGGGGGTCGGCCCAGTCAGCATTATGTTATGTGGTTAAGTTAGGGTTGACCTAGTTGAGTAAAGGTCAAGTGATGTAGTGTATAAATAGAGAGTGTGTCTCTCTCATTTTACACATTCTATTGTTCACTCACTTCACATTAGTGAGAGAAGAGGAGGATGTGCACAAGTGGAGGAGGAGCATGCTGCTGTAGATATCTATCTCTTGGGTTTGATCATGGTGATCATTGTATTGATGCTTATTCTATCTCTGAGGAAATTGCAGGGTTTTTTTCACCTTCTTGGTTTTCCTCGGTGAAATGTTTTGTGTCTCTTGTCTCTTGTCTCTTATGCTTGATATGCTATACATGTTGTTCTTTTAATTAAGATCCTAGATTAGAATGTATTAAATTATGAAAAACTAACAGACAGGGCCCGGTTTCAAATTGTATATTTTGGTGAAGGAAATATAAGGTTCTATATCTAGCTTACAAAAAAAATGCAACTACCCTACTTCGAAAAGTAAAAATGACAAATCTTGTAAATAAGTTGCTTTTTTTTTCAATTTTGAGCTTTTTCTCTAACTATGAAAGAAATGAAAATGAAAATAATGAACTAACAAGATCTATCAAAACTTGTGCAAGTAAAGAAACATGACCTAAAAATTTAAAACAAACAGACCTAGAGCAAGATCGATGAAGATTAGACCCAAAAATTTTCCTTTTAAAAGTAACTGAACTTTTGGAACAAGATGCCAAAAAGAAAAATGATGTATAAGATGGAAAAATAGAAAGATCTTTATGCAAAAACCAAACTGCTCTTGAACATCAAAGAACAAAAAAGAACAAGCATCCGCCAAACAGGAAAGATAGGCGAGCAAGGCAGGTCAACTTCACAAACAAAAATACTCAAAGAGAATTTTTAAAAAAGGTTCAAAATAGATTCAGAGCACCCAACACAATGTCTCAGAGGTATCCATCCTGACAAGAACTTCCAAAACCATAGAGAAACCCCACTGAGATGAAAACCTAAATGAAAAGGAAAAACTCAGGAAAGACTCGCTACTACTGTGTGCAACAACTCGCGGTGTACTCGCGGGTATGTATATAGACAACACACGGTTAGGGAAAAATGTGCGCGGCTGTACCTGATGACAACTCGCGGGTGCGCTTCAAAAAGTCTTAAAAAGAAAGAATGGACAACAAAAGTCTTTAAATTAGACCCAGAAAATACAAAAAGGTGTCTAGCAAGTGCCAGGAAGCAAAGTAACATCAAAAACCAATTCACCAACCCAAGATCAAACCCTAGAACAAAAATTCAAGACTATTAAAGCACATGCGCAACTGTATAAGCAAGCAGCTCATGGGTACAACTTAATGTGTGTAGGTAGCAAAGTATGCAACTCGCGGGTTCAACAAAAAGTGCACGCCTGTATATACAGGAAACACGTAGGTAGGTACTGATAAAAGATAAAAAGAAACTTTGCACGTAGACTGGACTGAGTCACTACAAAAGGATCTAAAAAAAAACCCTAAAAAACCTCAAAAGAAATTGGAAAAGTTATGAAACTAAAGAAATCAAAGGTCCCCAAAGCAGAAAACAAGAAAAGGTGTCCCTAGTGGAGTCACCAATTCTGTTGTTAGGGAATTTACCTTATAGTAGGGGATAGAGACTACCAACATACAGGGGTTTGACAGATAGATACATAAGGTTCTGCATACATTACTGTAAGTAAATGAGATTAGGGTTTAGAGAAAAAGCACCTTGCTTATGACGGTTGGTCCAAGCTTTCTCCTGATCTCCACAGCAATAAACCTGCAAACACACAAACCTTCCTCAATCCAATTCAACTATAAATAAATATTGATATTACTGAATATATATAACAACAAATTATAATTGAAATGCAACAACCATCAACACTTTATTGGGAAGGGAAGAGTATCTCAATCTTTATTGTCAAAGAAATGTAGAAAGTACAATTGATATACTTGATCCTGCGCCAAGCACCTTTGTAACAAGGCCCTAGGCTCCTGCTCCTCTCTCTTGACTTGGAATTTATTCATCATAACAATAATTCTCTTCTCTTAGATCCCTTTCTCAAGGCCTCCTCTTGCATTTATAGCAGGGCAAGGAAGGTTGGTTTCGAAAGGAAGTTAGATTGGGAAGTTGAGGTAGTTGAAAACCTGTCTCAACTAATCCCAATTTATTATTTTAATATATTTTTCGATTTTCTTTAAGACACCTGCAACCCTATATTGTAGAGAGTAGTGAGTAACTCACAACATATGGTCTCAGCAGCTTGCGAGTGCAACTTTTTAGTTCATACCCGTGGGTTGTCATTACAGAGACCCATGAGTGACTCGCAAGGTGTCAACTTCAGCTTCAAGTCATCTAAGGTCAAGTAAGCTATTCCATCCATAGTGTCCTTTTTTGTGATCGAAAAGGAAATGTGATCACGGACGGAGAAGTGCTATTTTGACCTATAACAATAATTAATTAATTTTCCCAAATAATTAAAAAGTGTAATATCAATGTGAAATTAGAATCCCTTGTGCACTCTTTTAATTTAAGCAATCAAGAGGTGTCCTCCTTGCCATATTTTCCATCATAAAAAGTGCACACACCCCACCCCTCTACATCAATTATTGTCATCAACCCCTTTACAAAATGGGGCATTGACTTCATGCACTGTAAGCCTATCTCGACCGAGGGGCATAGTTATATTATTGTGGCCATAGATCACTTCACAAAATGGGCAAAGGATATGCCTACATACAAAGAAGACGATGAAACTGTCACACACTTTATGTTTAACCATATTATCTCTATATTTGGAGTCCCACGAGCCACCATCACTGACCATGGCTCAAACTTTCAAAATCAGATGGTAGCTGAATTAAGCACCAAGTTGGGATTTCTTCATGAAAACTCAACCCCCTACTATCCTCAATCGAACGAAGAATTTTAGGCCATTAATAAGGTACTGAAAACCATGATTCAGCGTATGGTAGGCACTCACAATTCAAATTGGCATGTGATTCTTTTTTCATCCCTTTGGGCATATAGGACTTCTATCAAAACCAACACTAGCTTCACACCTTTTCAATTGGTGTATGGACTAGAGGTAGCATTGCCTATTGAGTGTGAGATTACACCTTTGAAGCTAGTCGTCGAACTCCAACCAAACACTTCCTCTAAGGAAGAGATATGATTATACTTATCCAGACTCGATGAGACTTGTCGCGATGTTGCTCTGGCCAATGAAGCACATAAGAAACACATCAAATCCCAATATGACAAATATGTAAATCCCTGCATCTTTAACGAGGGTGGTTTGGTCTTGACATATGATAACAAACATGATAAACTGGGGGCAGGTAAACTTGATTCCATGTGGCATGGGACATACATTGTAAAGTGTGTTTTGGAAAAAGGAGCTTATGAGTTGGTCGATTATGACAGAATATCCTGAAGGGAGATCGAAATGGACTCTACCTAAAATGGTACTATGCTTAGGTCATCCTGCACCAGTACTCTATATATATTATATATAACATGTGTTTGATTTGGTGTGACACTTTCATTTTAGTGTGTTAGGGTCTCATTTCAATTATAACTGCTTATACCATGCTTTTCCTGGATGTGCAGATGGAAACTTGTTATGGATTCACAGATGGAACTAGCTGGAACACCCAAAACCTTGCTTCAGCAGCCTGGATACTTTATTCCCCTGCCAATGAATTGATAATTTCAGGTAGATTTTACTTAGGTTATGCAACTAATAATATTTCTAAATACCATGCAGTGATTGGAGTGTTAACCAACACGTCCTCCCATGGAGTGAGCCGTATCGTTGTTTACCTAGACTCCCAGCTTGTAGTCTTTTACTTGAACCAATTCTATTCCATATGTGACCCTACACTACTTCACCTGTTTCGACGAGTACGTTTCCTGGAAAGATCTTTTGAGTTCATTCAATACCAACATATCCCGAGGTGTATGAACATGGTTGCAGATTCGTTAGCTAACTTTATATTGAATTCGCACATTTCACGTCAATAAGCAGTTCATTAAAAATGTATAATTGGCACAACATGTAAATTATCCATCAGTACATAAGAAACATACATGAGACCCACATTCATCATAAAGACACATTGTATAAATTTCTAGGTAATATTTTATATTCCGTCTTGTAAAAGTTTTACAAAAAAGTACTGGTACAAAACTCTGAATCCCCTGGATTTCATTATATCATGCCTACAAAATCTGAAGCTCATGGATTTTAGTACATCGCTACATATAGATCCTACTACTAGTGGTGATCATGATAGCATATGATGGCTCTTTCCACCCAGTGGAGTAGCCGACCAAAATGACCGGAAACCCCAGTTGTCTAGCACTGATAGTGTCGTGGTAGGTCATCTATGGAGATATCAAGAATGTCCATGGTTAGTCTCTAAAGGTTCTCCTCGATCTCTTCAGGCTCCTCTACATACTCTAGGTTAACCACTTCCATCTCCCTGAATAATCCTCGCCTTTCAATAGGTGAATATACAACTGGTCTCAAAGGCCCAATATCTGTGTAGCAAAGTATAAAATATCAGTACTACAAAAAAAATGAAAAATCATAAAATGCATAAATTTTTTAAAAAAAAGGAGTTTTCTTCTTACCTAGTTCATCCTAGCACTCTCCCTATGGAAGTGCTAAGTCTGGATCCCCTTGGAAATCCGCTCCTGCATATGCATAGTACTCTACCATAAGTAGCTGACTATGTAACCATCTCAATAAGGTAGGCCCATAAGTGATCATAGGCCCATCACAACCATGTCGATCCATCACCTCATCCTACCTCCGCATGCGTGAATATCGTGGCTCGAGATCACTAATCTCTACCTATGGACGAAGAGGGGGGGGCCTCTCTAGGAAGAAGGAGACCACAATCGATCCATGGCCAAACTGTTTGAGTTCCTCTTTTCTGTAGTTGGTCAATTGTTCTTTCAGGTTTGCTAGGAGCCCCTCTCACCAGTTGAATACTGTAGGAGACATGCACTCTATGGCATAAAGCATGTGAGGTGTAGTATCTTGATGCAGAGCCTTCCTACCTGCTACTCTCTTAATGGTGAATAGTATAGTCATTAAAGGAAGGTCTCACACATTCTTGATGGGAATCATACCACCTAACATCTGAGTCCTGGGAGTGGAAAATTGTGCAATCAAATCCTCGGTAGTCCTATCACCACCTCTAGGACCGGATAGTGACACTAGAGCTCCACATCTTGATAACCCTGATAGAAAGTAAATGTCCTCTATATCCAATGTGAGGATATGTGTCCCAAATTGAAAGTATTGTTGATCTGGGTTGCACATTCGGATCAAGTAATCCAACAACTAGAGTTGAGCTCTCATTCTTTGCACTGGGAAGAATTTTAACATTCCACATTCCCTCAAAGCATTGACTGGATGGGGATCATTTTCCGTTTGGAAATATTCTAATTCATTCTCCTTCTCCTTCCATTGCACCATTTTGATTACCAAATCTTGTATGTCAATCAATTTAAGAAGAATTTCATGGCAACAAAATCCATTTTTTACTTGAATTCTTAATTTTTTGGGTCGCTCTACTGCCTACGCACCCCAGCTTTAGAAATAGGGCGTCAGTGACACACTTCCTCCATTCGGGATGTGTGTCACTCCTGGATGAATCACTTCCCGAAAGGGAGAAGTGTGTCACCCAGGGCATGCACTTTTTCCCTATAAAATGATGCTTAAAATACCTAAATCTGCATAAAATCAAAAAATTTGACCATGAAATTGAAGTGTAGAAGGAGTTTGATTACTTGGACCTGAGGGAATGCAGAATGGTTTCCCAATACTCCTGCAATATCCACAAAAATCTTGAGCTAAAAGGGGATTTTCACTCACTCCCAAATTGGTAAAAACACAATGGTAAATAATTTTCACTTTCTACCCTTTTTAACATTTAACATGGAATATTCAATTTTTATTTTTATTATTCCAAGTGGTTTTTTACTAAGTTGATTATATTTTTGTGTTTTAATCCTCATAACGGCTCTAAAACTTTTTGTGAAGCTTGCATGTTGAGGTTAATAACATTTGATTGTGAAAGAGACTATTTTTGAAATTTTCATGTTCCTTATCAAGTATGAAAAAGCTTCTGAGTGCTTTTTGATACCATTACCATGCTCACTAAAATTAAGTACAAAAGGTATCGAGATTAGTCTTTGTTCTTTCTCGTGCTCGTAAATACATGAGAATAAGTTATCGTGTATACTTTTATCTCTTTTTTGGGCTCGTAAAACTGTTACGAAAAAGGAAGCCCCTTGGAGTTTCCTTAAGCTCTTTTCAGACTCCCAAAACATGAAAAGCTTTCCAAGCGAACCTATCTCTTTCACGCTTGTAAAAGGATGTAAAAGGTCGTCCATGTGATGATAGTTTACCCCTTTTTTGAATCGTGTGGACTGTTTACAAAAAATGAATACTCTTGTCAATTTTGACTAGAAGGCTCTCTTAGGTATTGTTTTATCCTTTTTTGTACCTCTAAGACTAAATCTACGGAAAAGTACACCTCAAAGTATTCTTTAGTCTTTTCAGACTCTCTAAACATGAAATGACGTCGAGTTTACCTTCTTTGGACACGTTAAAATTTAACATTGAAGGACCCTTATAGGGATAAACCCCTCCTTTCTTGGGTTCGTAAAACATGTGAGATTGGACTCGTCTGAAGGATGAGCTATACCGAGCATCTGTTATCCTCCTCAAGCTCATTAATAAACAAAGAGGTACTCATCAATGATAATGGGGAATAAGGAAAGGGCATGTATCTACGCCTGTGTTAGTGGTAGTCTATAATCATCCTTGAACATGGCACTTGTTTTCATTTCATTCAAACGCCTTGGGTAATATGATTGTCTTCGAGTCATACCATTTCCTTGAGTTATTCCACTCCTTTGGGTCATCTAAAGAATGCATCAACCATTTGTTGTATTATGTATTGGTATTCATCTCGTCATGTCAATGCTTTCAAGTCATGACATTCCATGTTCAAGGGAAGTCTATTGTTGAGTCAATCTCTACAATCATTGTACCTTCCTTTGTGTCAGTTGCCCATGATTCAATCTCAAAAGTTACTCTGCAGTCCGATCTACTTCAAAAATATATTTGATCTTGTTTCGTGCCGATCATGGGGGAAACATCATGGCCCTCCTTCGATGGGTTTATCCTGTCAACTTCAACATATCATCCAAGTATTAGACCTAGAAACGAGTTGAGTACCTTGGACTTGCATGCCTTAATGGAAGGTTACCTCACTTTCAGTAGTAGGTTCATATCATTGACCTCAAGCTGGGAGATTCCACTAAATGTTCGACCTCAACTCATTAATTCACATAAAGAGGAATGTAATAGAGTACCTTGGGAGTCATTGATATTAATGATGATTTCCCTCGCACTTGTTAACGGTATACCTCAATGACCACTAATCAAGTGATTTCTACCATGTTCGACATCAAGACATCTATTCTCATGGTTATAATTGTACTTTTTTGGGTTCGAGATGAAGAACCTGGGATAAATTTCTTATGTATCTTACCCAGGTTGCGATGGATATTTTTTGAGTCATATCACATGGATCCACTCTTGTAGTGGTAGTGTCTATGTAATTATTTCATCATGGATCTACGCTTGTATCTTAGTAACCATGAATGTGTTCAGTCAGTCAGTACTAACATGGATCTGTAATGTATTGGTCGGAAGCCATGTTCTGAGTTGTTTGGTACATGTATCTCAGAGTCTATTGTACTGTAAAATCCTTGTTCAGTATTTCAACTGATGGTCTTTTCCTTAAACTTCCATACATCAAATAACTTCACCTTTCCTATTTCTCTAGCTTCATGCTTTGGGGGGCATTCTGTTACACCAAAATCTCATCATCATGAAATATGTATCCTTGACTTGTCCTAATTCCTAACGCATTAATGCCAAAATCACCGAAGGAAAGAATTTGGCATGTTTATCCCTTTTTTGTCACACTGGTGCACCTTTCTTATTGACAAATTGCATTAGGTCCTTAATGGCATGCTTTGCACATTGGCAGAGCGTGTCAATGACACTTCTTTCCTTTCATCAGCATGCGTCATCCTTCAATGAAGCAGGTTTCTAGTTGACAAAGTGTGTCACTATCAGTTAGGAAGGAAAAATAGAAGCTTCAGGATCCTTCTAGAACAAGTATCTTCATCGAGGCTTATCCCAATAAATCAGTAAAGTTGGCAGTCGAACCCCGATGAGCCCTTATCCTTCTCCATCAAATCCTCAACTCCTTCTATCCATTTTGGCCTATACATGCAAGCTTCCTCTTAGAGCACCTAAATGCTGGAGAAATTCTGCTAGAGTTGAAATCCCTTCATCCATTAGAGGCAAGGTTGGATCTTTGAGGCAAAGAATACTTGGAATAAATTGCAACATTAAGGAAATGGTTGTAATCTCCTCTTCTCTATGTTTATTAATACAATAATATTATCTCTTTCCATAAAGGTTTATTGTTCATTATAGATCTTTAGAACTTGTTTTCTTAACCACTTGTTTAGGTTAATCAATATTACTTGTTTCTTTCACGTATGTTTCCTCTTATTTGTGTTACAGAGGAAAATTTCCTATGGATCGGGGCAGACCACAATAGACAAATGACTACCAGAAATCAACTCAATTCCCAATGCATGCTATATAAATGTAAATGCTAAGAATTGGAATAAAAGACGAACCTTCAACCAGACGTTTGATGTAGATCCCCGTTGAGATTTCCAATCACCACACTTGAACCTATAGCTTAGTCTAAACAATAAACACAAGCAAGTATATATGATATATGAAAATTGTTAGCATAAACAATATCATATTCCATTATATATGTAAGAAAATGTACCCAATGATAATAAACCATTCACAACATCAATTGGATGAGAAAATGATTATTTATATTAATATGAACAAGACGTACATTATACAACCTCTTGCCGGCAACTCATTTGAACCAAGAACTAGGTCCCTCCACTTGTGTCTTGATACGAACCGTTACACCAAAACCGCGAGATGTTAGTGAAGGCCGCCCACCAGGATCTTAAAATCCCACCACGCTCTGCAGTCCAGACTCTGGGCTGGATGTGCGCCCATACGGTGGTGTCCCCTTTGCGCCGTACGAGCCCTGGGAGAACACTGCAATGCCGGCGTTGCCACCCACTCTGTGACTTGAACCTGGGTGGAGGCTCTGATACCAGATGATACGAACCGTTAAACCAAAACCTCGAGATGTTAGTGAAGGCCTCCCACCAGGATCTTAAAATGTGGTCATGGAAAAACCTCGAAAGAGTATCCCGGGACTGATTACGAGCACACAACTCAACCTATCAGATCTCCCAGGATCTTTTACATGCAACTGCACAACCTGTCCATGACCATGGAGTATCATCCTGATACTCATGATCATACTAATCATGTCATCTCAGCGAGCAAGCCATCAAGTAAGTACACCTCAGGACTGATTACACTGCCTCTGCAAAACTTGCAAGATCTCCCAGGACTGATTACACTACCTCTACAAAACCTATGTACCATACTATCACCTCATTGTCTTCATATCACCTCATCGTCCACGGAGCACATCACACAACACTTACACTCACCGACATGGGAAGACACACTTCAACCATCCGTGAAAGGCTCAACACTTATATCTACGCCATGGGAAGACACACTTCAACCATGCGAGAATGGCACAGCACTTATATCGCAGCCATGGGAAGACACACTTCAACCATGCTCGAATGGCACAACACTTATATTGCATCCATGGGAAGAAACACTTCAACCATTCTCGAATGGAAAATCACTTATATCGCAGCCATGGGAAGACACACTTCAACCATGCTCGAATGGCACAGCTCTTACATCAACGACCATGGGAAGACACACTTCAACCATGTTGGAATGGCCCCAGCCCTTATATATACACCATGGGAGGACACACTTACCACCATGTGAGAATGGATCATGTGGATCTGTGTCTTTGGACTCATCACTCCCCCTTGGAAGGAATCTCGATCTGAAGTACACCAAGCCTCTCTTTGAAGTACTCAAAATTCACTCTAGCCAGCGGCTTGGTCAACACATCGACTATCTACTCATCCGTCGCAACATACAGGAGCTTCACTGCTCTTCTCTGCACCATATCCCTGATATATTGATATTTGATCTCGATGTGATTTGACCTGTCATGGAACACGGGGTTCTCAGACAGCTTCACACAACTCTGGTTGTCACAAGAGATACCAGTAGCATCCAACGGAAGATCAAATAACTCAGATAGTAGCTTCCTCAGCCATACTGCCTCAAAACTAGCCGAACAAGCTGCAACATACTTTGCTTCGGCTGTACTCAGTGCCACATAGGATTACTTCCTACTAAACCAAGAGATCATACCAGATCCCATACTGAAGCAGCACCCTGAAGTGCTCTTCCGATCAATGACACTGCCTGCCCAATATGAATCAACATAACACTCCAGGTTAAACTTTTGATTCGCCTCATACTTGAGCCCATAGTCAACTATACCCTTCAGGTACCTCAAAATATGCTTTGCAGCTATCAGGTGAACATGTCTTGGATCTGTCAAATACTGGCTCAAGATGTTCACCTCAAACCAGATGTCTAGTCATGTATTCGTCAGGTGCGTCAAGGAACCAATCATCTGATGATACATTGTGGCATCAACCGGCTCAGATGAAGCATCACACAGAAGCTTCAGTTTCGATGCCATAGGTGTGGCCATGGCCTTGCAGTCCATCATCCTGATCCTCTTCAGGATCTCTACTGTCTACTTCCCTTGTCCAAGGAAGATTCCATCCGCACTCTGCCACACCTCCATTCCTAGAAAGTAGTGCATCATACCCAAGTCCTTCACCTCGAACTCGGAAGCAAGCTTCCTCTTCGTATCGGCAATCAATCTATCCTCACCTGTAACAAACAGGTCATCCACATACACTAGTAGTATCATTGGATTTCCTTCCTCAACCTTGTAGTAAAGGTTGGAATCCGCTTTACTCTTGGTAAAGCCCAAACTGGATAGGAAGCTATTTGGTAAATCCCAAACTGGATAGGAAGCTATCTATCCTACCATACCAGGTCCTGGGTGCCTATTTCAGGCCATACATGGCTTTCTTCAACCTGCACACACATGACTCCCTGTCATGTGTCTCAAAACCAAGTGGTTGCTCCACATACACTTCCTCTTTCTGGGAGAATCCACGCTGGCTACAAACCTCGCTTTGTATTTCTCTATGTTACCATCTGCAGCATGCTTGATCTTATAGATCCACTTGGAAGTCACAACAGACTTCCCTTTAGGTCTTGGGACCACATCCCAAACATCATTCTTCATGATCGACTGGTATTCCTTGATCATGGCATTCTTCCATTACTGTATCCTGGATCCTAGGAACTTCAGGTTCTTCAATATCTTCAATAGATAGTTTTCTTTTAACTTCGTTGCTGGAACAAATGTTGTAGTCCTTCTTTTGTAGGTGATGGCACACGGTCTTTCCTACAAGTCAAATTCAATTGCATGATTAGAAACTTCTCATAGTTTTTCAGAACAAAATCTTACACATAAGAATATATGTCATATAGTCATGCAATTATCTTAGCCAATGCTCTAATACAACATTTATCCATATCCCATAACTTTCTAGATGCCTTCCATCTCTACCAGAACATTGTTAAGAGTGTTCACAACTCCCAACATGTCAGCAAAGAGGTTTCATTCTAGATAAGTAGCAATGGAATGTTGCACAATACGATAGGCCACTTACCCGTTACTTGCATATTAGTAGTATCTTGTTCATTAATGCAACTTTTCTAATATGCATAATATACATCCTAAATCTAGGAACATAAGTATGTATATGACTGAAAAACATCATTTAAGTAATCATAAAGGACAATTCAAATACTTATCTTTGTTTGCTTGTAGGGTGGACTCCCTCTCAATATTTCCTTCCTTGTAGGAACTACTGGAGTGTGCTCCCTCTTGATCTTTTCTTCCTGGATTACCTTTCTTTGAACTTATATCCATCCTCGGTCACTATGCATACTTACTAGTATCATCATTGCGTTATCCTCGAGGTCTCATACATACATTCATTAGTATAATCTTAATACTATCAAAAACATTATGATTCTAAGTAATCTTAAACATGTATGGTCAAGATCATTTCATACACAGATCATTTATCACAATTCTTTTACTCATGCATATTCCTATTTGACCATAGGACTTTTCTGGTTAGTCATATCATCAATCAAATTAAGAACCATAATATGCCTAAACCCATGATTAATCAAACCTGTAACTTCATGAATAATCATTATCAATCATACCAAGTATACTTATATAAGAGATCCTATCACAAGGTAGGATTCTAACTTGATATAGGAAAAACATACCTGGATTAATATGTTAGTTGGTTATGTCTAACATACTCACATGATGTCTTCTTGTTCTCTTAAATGACTTGTGCTAGTGACCTGCATATCTCATAAGTTAACCATTGTGGAACCAAATTATACATACCTTGTAAGTAGAGCTTCTATGTGATCGATGACTATGGATGAGTCTTTTGTCTTCATGTCACCATGGTCATATGTTCTTGATCTAGAACTTGATTTGTCTTTCTAGATGTACCTTTCATATTGGCGAACAACATCATCCTCATACAACACCACAATGCATTAGTACAATCATAAGTGTCAAAACCCTAATCAATGAATATCTGCATTCATAATTTTATTAAGGTGATAGGACAAGTCTAAAGTTAATCAAGATTGCACTAACCTTAATGAAGATAAACATACCATAAACTTAATCATGAACAAATCTCGAAACATACCTAAATAAGTCATACCTGTGGAGATTTATTGTAACCTTCTTATGTAAGGTCTTAGCCTCATCTCCCTCTGAAACAAGAACTTCTTAACTTATGCAGGTGACCATTCCATTCTCTTCTAGGATCAACCCAATCCACTTTGATTTGTTGAAACTGGATCTAGAGTTGGATTAGGGTTTGTCAAAGAAACCCTAAAAATTCAAACTTCTGAAAGGATAGGAAGATGCACCTTTCTGAGATGGTTAAGCTGGTATACTAAGAATTTGAAAGCTGCAAAGTTTCAGCCCTCAAAATTGCCTTTTAGATTTCTCGATTCACTAGGGAGGACCCTGAATTATGTTTTGATTTTCCTGAAGCTTCACCCAACCAAAATGTTTGATCCAAAGCTCTAAAATTCGATTTTCTTAAGGAGCTTCCAGCCATGGTCACAGAATTCCAACTTTTGTAGAAGGCCTAATTTTCCACTTTTCTGATCAAAGTCTCGAACTAGGGTTTGATCAAGCTCGGCCTTCTTCCCAACCAAAAAATTTGATCTTGGTCTCTAAATTTTTATTTTGATGAGGAGAATCCAGCTGTGGTATCTGATACAAAAAAATCCAACATTCTCTGAAACCCTAAATTCCCAGAGCCATGAATGAAGGTGCTCAAAATCCAATTATGTTTTGACAGAAATATGCACCTGATTGTTTCTGGTGTGACTCTAAAATTTCAGATCTACAAGGTCTGAAAATTGGGTCTGTGGTAGCTTGACCTGTTATCTTTCCAAACCCACAGGTCTGACCTCAAATGGATTCTTTGAGAGAGAGATTTATGCCAAGTGTTGCAATGTGAACTGTTTATTGGATAAAACAGGAGAGTGAACTTGTACGGAGTGCCACGTGTCACTAGTTCAATTTCGGCCTTTGAAAATGGGACCTGTGAAAGTACAGTTCGTGCCCTACCTGCAACATTTTATGAAATTTCATTTGGAGCTTCCTAGCCCAAGTTGTGACATTTTTTCCTAGGTCACCTGTTTATGACTGAGATCTAGAAGAGGCAGAAACCCTAGATTGTACGGACCATAAAACAAAACGTACAACGAATTAGATGCTGTGCTTCAAACCCAAGGTACATTGGGATCTTATCTTCGACCTGTAAAAATTTCCAATTCAGAACATTCTCCAAAATGGATTTATAGCGAAAGTGCTACAATGACTGTTTTTTGCTATATCAAGCCCTAGCTTCGCAAGTGCAGCAAGTGTCATAAATGCCATACCATGCCTTCTTTCAGGCTAGCTCTGATACCATGTTAGTTTTTCAGAATTTAATACATTATGATCTAGGATCTTAACTGAAAGAACAACATGTGCAACATATCAAGCATAATAGACAAGAGACAAGAGACACAAAACATTTCACCAAGGAAAACCAAGAAGGTGAAAAAACCCCGCAACTTCCTTAGAGATAGAATAAGCATCAATACAATGATCACCATGATCAAACCCAAGAGATAGATATCTATAGCAGTATGCTCCTCCTCCATTTGTGTGCATTCTCCTCTTCTCTGACTAATGCAAAGTGAGTGAACAATAGAATGTGTAAAATGAGAGAGACACACTCTCTATTTACACACTACATCACTTGACCTTTACTCAACTAGGTCGGCCATAACTTAACCACATAACATAATGTTGACTAGGCCGACCCCCAATAGGGTGGTCTAATAACACTTTGACCCACATGACTCATACAGGGCCGACCCCAACAAGGTTGTCTAATAACCCATCAAGTATAAGTTACGACACTTACAATATAACTTGCGACACTTGCAAGTACACATGACGACACTTCCAATCAAAGGAATAATACATCTCCGTTGGGGATACAATAAAGTACAAATGTAATACATACAATATACAAGTGAATATCTTCCGAAGTTACAAATACATCAACACTATCATGATCGAGAAAATAGACCCCATAAAATAGTTTAGAAAAGTCATCCCACAAAGGAAACCAGAGTTTTGCAGAAAAAGAGCTAAACAAAACTACAGACAAGTAATAGGGCTCTAAAGCTGAATAAAAAAAGTCTAAACAGAGCTAGAAGAGAAGACAAGGCTAATTACTGGTGTAATCATGCTGTCCAGCCAGGGTGGATTGGGTGGTCGATTCTTTAGCTAGGGTGATCTCGAGGCGCTGAGTGAACTGCTATTGATTGAACAGGATCTGCTTCAGGTAGTCAAGCATTTCATCTTGCTGGAGGAGGATTTCTGCCTGAGCTTCGTTTCTGTCGGTGAGAGCTTTGCCGAGCACCAACTTCTAGGACCAGTGAAAATTGAGAGTTTTGTGGTATAGAGTGGTCCTACCCCTAGTATTCCCTGGGTCAGGAACCAAGGCTTCAAACTCACTACGAACTTCTTCATCGGTGGTGCACCTGTGAGAAATATTGGCATCTTCCTCAGCTTCCAGGATTTTCTCTTGATCCCCCTTCGGAATAAATTTTTGAAATCTGCGAGCTTTCTCAACACCCCGCGCATGAGGAAAATTAGTGGATTAGAAGAACTACCTTGCTACGCAAAGAGACAGGTATAGACCCTTTTAGTGGGTGGCATGACGGTGAGCTCTGACCAAGGATCGGGGAGCCAGGATCACTGAGCAACAATGAGGTGAGAGTGCAGAGAACTGAAGGGATGCGAGAACTGCAGAATAGGGAGACGAGGGTGTGAATCAACTGGAACTGAGAGAACCAGAGAACCCACGAGAGCCAGAGAACCTGTAAGCGCCAAGAGCAGGATTGCGAAGAGCAGCAAATCAGCTTGGGCAAGGAGAACTAGATAATCAGTGAGAGCCGATAGACGAATTTTAGATGGTGAAGAGCCAGCGAGCTAAGCATTCAGGAACCAAGCCCGCTAGATCGAAAAGGGATTGGATCTGTTGCGACTTAAGGCTCGCTGCCGATCATCACCATTGCTGCAGTAATTCTGATTGAAATGCAGGTGAACCGAGATATCATCCCTTGAGCTTCTAGTAATAGTCATGAAGGTGATATGACAATCCCATTCATGGTGATTCGTGGGAGCCATTATAGCCAGTACGCAGAGCAGAGCAGGAGAAACCAAAAGGACGTCGTACACGCTGGAGTGGTCAAGCAGCAAATGAGAGTAGGAGCTCCAGACGAAGAGCCCGCAGGGGGAGTTAAGGAAATGCATGGGACATGTGGAGGGGGTTGTTCAGCACGTGGTCAGCCTCAGAAGTGGAGCAGGTGGATAGGTGGGAAATCATGTGGGCATGCAGGTGGTTGGTCCTGATGGGAGACTCATGGGAGGTCATGCAGGCAAGTAGGTCGGCCCTGGTGGCAAGTGCGTGGTAGGCCACCGAAACTGGTAGCTGATTGCTGCTACTGGTGGGAACATGGCTAGTCCAGGGGCCAGTCACCTCCTTCAGCACCCGCTGTGGGGGGTCCTGATCCTGACAGGAAATGTCCGTGAGCTGAGACTTGAGAGGTTTCTCCCTGAAACTAAGCTAAGAGGAGGCAATTATTTCCTTGGATGCATCTGCTCCATGATTAGCAAGGCGGTCAACGAGCTTGTTGGTTGTGCGATGGATATGGATCATACTGAAAACTTGAAATTGATTGATGTATTCATGCAGTTTCTCTTTGAGGCATTCAAGCCTCCAATGTTTGGTTAGCTTGGCGAGGACAGTGCCGCAATGAATTCTGAGGGTAGTGTTGATGATGATCTGAGAGTCCCCTTCAATGGTAATGGCAGGACAGCCTTCCCTACACACGATTTTGAGGCCTGCCAATAGGGAAAGAAGATCCACCATGTTGTTGGTGTTGGTGCCAATGCTTTCCGTGAAGATGTGAATGGGGTTACCTAAAATGTCTTTGAAAACTCCTCCAATACCCGCAGGACCGGGGTTACCTTTAGAGGCCATGTCAAAGTTAAGCTTTATGGTGGGATGTAGCGACGAAAACCAGGTAGTGGGGATATGGATGGTGGGGGAAGGGGAGGAAGTAGTGGGGATAGAAAGGCTGAGATTGAGCTTCCAGTCCGAAAAAATGCAGCTTTTGTGGGGTTGACAAATGAGGTCGACCTTAGAGCAAGCGCTCATCCTCACAGTTTCCTGGAGATTGGAGTGAATGCGAGGGAGGAGGCAAGCCACGGGGAGAGAGTTATTGAGTAAGATTCTGTCGTTATGCTCTTTCTAAACGTTCCAGAGGACGAAGCCAGGTAAAAGAAGCCAGATGCGGTTTAGAAAGGGATTCGTGAAAGGCTCTGAGGGCTTGTTTCGAATGGTGGCTATGATGTTATCCTTGTTGCGATCAAAATGACGAAAAATGGTAGCCCCCCAATCCCAGATGGAGGAGGCGTAAAGGCAAGAGTTGAGAAGGTGCTCTTGGTTTTCCTCCTAGTAGTTGCATAAAACGCACACTGAAGGTCCCACGAAACCTCTTTTGAGAAGCTGGTCCTAGGTGAGAATTTTTTTCCTTGCCACAAGCCAAATAAAGGTTTTGACTTTCGGCCAGAGATGAGGATCCCAAATCTTCATCCAAATAGATTCCCTGGGTGGGGGAGGAGTGGGGTGAGTAAGCTAGTAAGCTTCTTTGACAGTAAAAAATATATTTTGTTGATGTCCCCATTTGAGCTTGTCGGGCTTGTCAGAGAAGAGAATTTTTCCGGAGTCGATAGTGGTCCAGAAGGCTTTTTAGTCTTCACTGTTGGAATTACTGTTCCAGTTTTCTTTCACAATCTAGGATCGCCAGGTGTCATTGTTGGTGTGTGGTTCCCAATAGTGAAATGAGATGCTTTCCCTGTTGTTGAGCATGGGTCTAGATTTAAGCTATGCCATTGAGCTATTGTAGGGAGGCATCTAGTTCCAGGCGTCCTCCCAGAAGAGAGCTCTGTTTCCATTTCTAACCTCAAAAAACTGTGCTTGCGAATGAGTTCTCATTGAGCCCATGCCGAGTTCCATATGAGGGATCCGTTCAGGAGTGAGTCTTTCTTAATGAGATCGTGATGTTCCATGTTGTCAGCATATTTTTGCATCCAGATGCAATTCCAAGGAGTGGAGTTTTCTATGCAACATCTCCATAGTAGCTTAGCGCAAAGAACTTCGTTGAGAGTGCAAGGGTCTCTCAGTCTGAGGCCACCATCCAGCTTGGGGGTGCACAATTTTTCCCAGGCAACCAAATCCCATTTTCTATGGTGGGTGGACCCCCCCCATAGGAAATTTCTTTGCAGGTTGTGAATGGCCTTAAGGGTAAACTTGGTGTTGGCCCGATTTTGCAACCAGGCTTAGTGCTATGGGCACCTGCTAACTAGTAGCAGTAGTTTCAATAGAATTAAACAAGAAACTAATCTAAACAAAACTAATCATGGATCTATGCAAGAATATCAACAAATAGTGTAAACATTTAAAAAACAAGAACAAGAAAATATTAAAGAATGAATTTGTATTGAAAAATGGGGGGCAAGCAAGTGCTTGCGATAATACCTTCAATGGTAAAGGTTGATGTTGAGCAACTCCCAAGATGAGTAGCTCCAAGCTCCAAGAGGTCTCCTTCTCCAAGGTTGCTTACAATGGACAAAATGCTCAAGGAATATTTCGGCAGCATGAGGATGAGATAATGGATGGATGTGAAATGAGGAGCCCCTACCACCTTTTTATAGGTTTTGGTGGTGGGGAATACCATTTGTGGTTTTGTGGAAACCAAATGGTATTGACCAACATGGTTTAGGTACTTTTCCCTCCTTTTTCGTTTTTTGAATAAAATTAATATTTGTATTCCCTTTTTAATATTTTTGGGAATTTGGACCCTTTTTGAGGGTTTTTTATGCTTTTTTAGGAAAAATAATCTTTTTTAATGGAAAAAGGGGTGTACTCAAGTCTTTTGGTGACCTTTTGTTGGTTTCAGAGGCTCAGATGGTAAAAAAGTGGACAAATGGGTCATGTGAATAGGGAAATGAGCTAGTGAGCACTTTTTGGGTGTTAACAGATTGCCCCCTGATGTGTGAGGGCAGGAGCTCATCGTATGGCCGATAGACATCATAGTTCATTTGTCTTTTTTTGGGGTTTTAGGGGAGAGAAGAGACCGGTTGGAGACTGGAGCCACGGCCCTTGGAAGCTGCAAAAACAAAAATATTACATGGCCTCAATATGAATGAGGTATAATCTTTGATAATGGACGAGGCGGGCATTCCCATGCTTGTATCAAGACATGTACATAACAATTTGTCCCAAGAAGGGGGATCTAATACATAAAGAATCTACTGGTACCTCATAATGGTCCAGGGGGGACATTATTTTGGGATATACTCCTGATCATAACTGATCTCAATAACTGATACACTGGAATAACTGTTGAACTGCTGAAACTGAAGGTGTCTAACATCTGTGGGGACTCAAAGACTATGAGTCATCTCTGAGAAGTAATGTAACTGTGTACTCAAGGGAGTATGAAACTGGGGTACATCTGAATACTGTCGCCATGCGCAACCCGGATATCTATTGAAAAAGTGTAACTGGTTGTTTCCATAGGTAGACTCTCAAATATGGAAGAGTCAGGAGGTACCCGGGGTCTTCGATGAAAAAACTTGAAAGGATCAATGCCCTGTGCGAGTCTCAACGATGCGATCAAGGTGTTGAAGTCGAGCATGTGAGAAACAACCATTTAGAGAAGTACCGAGGAGTCTTCTCGAAATGATTCGTAGGCACTCATCATGAATGGTGATGAGTCCAAGACACAGGGACCTCTAGGTCTATCCTCTGGAATAAATGTGGTTGTCGTCGACAGAGGGAGACCAGCAACTAACAAGGCAATGATGTTTCCTTGATAGGAGCACGAGGTGTAGAACTGAAGTGCTGTACTGCTGATGGTAGGACTAACATACTTGTGGGGATGGGAAATAACTGGGTCATAAAGTGGGTAGAATCAACCTTCCTTTGTTTAGAGCATGATGACATGGTTGACCTGGCAGCATAGGGAACTGACTTGTCGGTGTGGGGATCGTTGCTTTTATTGACTGAATGGTATATATTGACTCTGGGGGGGGAGGACGAGCTGATAGGTGCTGTCGGGGGATTTTCAAGGTGACATACTACAGAATACTCTGAACAAAGGCGACCAAAATGGGGAAGCTGCCATATGAGTAGATGTGATTTGTCGTGGCGCCAAGAGGCACCATTGGTTCCTTCTTCGTAGTTTTAATGAGCTCCAAGAAGGGATAAAAGTGTGCTCTGAAATGGTACGTTCCTGTGGATTTTGTGAGCCCAGGACGGCTCGTGCTCATGGTTGCTTTCATGTTTAGAGAGTCTGAAAGCGGTAAGTGGACTCTATTGGTGTTTCTTTTTCGTAACTTTAGTCTCCAAGGCCCGAAAAGGCATAAAATGATGCGGATGGAGAACTCTTCTAGCCGATGTGACTAGAGTATACCTTTTTCATAATTAGTCTACGAGGTCCGGAAAAGGGGTAAACTTATACCAGGTAGACGCCCTTTCAGATACGTTTAGCGAGCATGAAAGGAAGCAAGATTGCTCGGCGATCTTTTCATTGTTTTAGGAGTCAGAAAAGAGCTTAACAGAAACTCCCTAAGTGCCTTTTTCGTAAAAGGGATTGCTCGGCCCGAAAAAGGGATAAAATTATACCAAACAAAAAGGGATTGATGAGGGCGAGAAGAGGTCTCAAGCATCATCATCAGTGCGGAAAACTGGATCCGGTGACAGAAAGATTGTCGAAAAGGGGCCACGGACAATATGGCACGCAAACCGAGGTGACGAGGGGGCATGGAAAAAATGCCCGAAAAAAGTGAGAGCGAGAAATGATCTCAAGCATCATCACGAGCGCGGAAAAACTGAATCCGGAAATATAAGGCACATCGAAAACGGAGAACGGCTAATGTGGCACGCAAACTGAGGCGACGAGGAAGCATGGAAAAAAAAAATTGCCCGAAAAATCTAAAAGTGAGAGTGAGAAATGATCTCAAGCATCATCACGAGCGCGGAAAACGGAATCCGGCGATATAAGGCATGTCGAAAACGGAGAACGGCCGATGTGGCACGCAAACTGAGGCGACGAGGGGGGCATGGGAAAAATGCCCGAAAAATCTAGGCGTGAGAGCGAGAAATGATCTCAAGCATCATCACGAGTGCGGAAATATGAATCCGGCAGTGCAAATGGTGCGAAAAACAGAGGTCATAAGGACTCCGGAATGGTCAAAGCAAATAACTAGGTTAAAAAATGGCTACAAATAAAGGTGATCCCACCAAGCGAAGGATGCAATGGTGGGGAGAAATGATGACCCGTGGGGGAAAAATACTAGGTGTATCAAATCAATTGAAATATACAAGTGACACGTGACCTCAAAAATGGTTGATATCACGAATATGAAAAAGTGAGCAGGGTTAATGACCTGCCCCCATGCTATGTGCATGGGGTTTGTGATTGTGGATCACATATGTGTTGGTTTGAACGATGGGCTCATTGAGGTGTTGAGATAGAGATGATGGGGAAGGTTCAAAATGATTGATCATGCCCCCTATCCCGGGGTCGAGGTAATCTATTATGTCCATGAGGCTATGGGTCGTGGTGGCATACTGAAGTGATGATATGATGATGGGGGATTCCCTTTGTGGGGTGGATGCCCCCAGTATCTCCGAGGAGGATCACGATGATGATGAGTAGGCAAGGTTTTGGGCCTGCCCCCATGTTGTGGACATGTGGTTTCCTGGTCAATTTGAAAGGGTTGAACCTGTGTGTCAAAGGGATCAATGGAAGGGGCCGACCGGACAGAGGGGTATCTAGTAGAGATCGTATAAATGGCGGGGTCAAGGCCAGGCATTTCGGTATCTGACCAAGTAAAGACATCAGTGAATTCTTGGAACAATTGTTGGTATTCTCCGATCTCATGCTCACTGTGGGAGGTTCCTAATGTGACGGTATGAAGGGCACCAAGTGGGTGAGAGATGTCAATGTGGATGACGGGAGAAATATCGGCCATGGGATCCGTTAACCAGTCGATTTTAGTAGGAAGGAAATCCTTGGACTCAACCACGGATTGGGTAGCGGTGGTGGATGAATTCTCTTCCGAGAGGAAGTATGGACGATGGTGCATGTCTTCCCCGAGATAATCAAAGGTAGTAGGAGTCTCGAGAACCTCTTCATCATTGCGGGAGCTTTGAGTGGTCAAATCGAGTGATGAGGTAGTGGTAGTTGAAGAGATCATATAGATGGTGTTAATCTCTCCGGATGAGGATGATGCGGGAGGGTAGATCTCCTCGATAGTAGGGGGTGCCATCTCTAGGTCCAAATTGTTCATCTCGTAGAGAGCTGCTCTGTAGTCTGGGATGTCAGGACAGTTGTGGGAGTAGTGGCCGTAAATACCGCATATCGCACATGGGTGGTTGGTACGCAGTGATTTATCACGAGGAATAGGGTTTGGATCTAATTTGACCACCGGGATGTTGGGGTCGTCGTCCAACATTTGCATGTGTTCCTGCAATGCAGGTAACTGTGGACACTGATGGGTCGGATGGCCTATCTCATCACCCAGCAAGCATTTTGGAGGACCACAGAATACGGGGGGAGGTTTAACTGTCTTGGGTGGGGGTACCGCAGTGTATGGTTGTGGGCCTCTGCCCCCAGTGGGCCTGATGAGTGGAGGGGGATTCGTCGATGACGAAGGAGTATTGATACCGGGAGGTGGTTGGGTAGAAGTAACAATGGGTTGCACCGGTTGCAGGATGACATTTGGTGTCGGCGGTGGAACTGGAGGCGAAATATACCACACGGGTAATCCCAATGTTAACCCTGGTAGCGTAAGGGTAGCCATAACCGGGGCGCTTACTACACCCGAAGGAGGAAATAGAAAGGGGATTGTGTGGATGGGTGTAACCCCAATGTGACTAGGGACCAATGGTGGTTTGGGTAACAAGGAGGGTTGATTACCAGGTGTTTGTGAAAGGGTGCAGAGGTTAGCGACGTGGGTCTCCGGTGATGGTGGTGGAATGGCCTGGAATGTAGAGGTCATCGGCGCCTCAGAGTAAAGTCCGGCTCCTACTGAGGAAATGAATGAGGTAGTTGCACCAAAAACAGGTTGTTCAACCATGGGGAGAACATTTTCAGGTGTGGCGGGGGCCTTGGGATTGTAATAGGTGAGCTGGTTGACCTTGACCACGCGTCCCTCATGGGGGAACTGCATGGTGCGAAATACGGATGAGGCAACAGCCCGCATGGCATACATGTAGCTGCGACCAAGTAAAAGGTTATAGTCTAGTTGGGCATTGATGACCTCAATGTCAATGAGAACGGTTTTACCCGCCAGCTGGACAGGGACATTGGCTAAAAGACTTTGGGGTTGTGCCGAACGACCGTCATAGGCTCGCAACGCAGTGGTGGACTGCTGGAGAGTAGGGGATCCCAACTTCTGCCAAACGAATGTGGACATGACGCATGTGGAGGACCCTTCATCGATAATGCACCGATGGATGACAAGATTCCGAACAGAAACGGAAACTTGGAATGCTAAAGAGGAAGGAAGGCGTGGTTCAGACTGGTCTGAATCGAATGCGATCAGCTGTGAATCATTGGGGTCAATGGCGCTAATGGCAGAGAGCAAAGTTTTGCACTGCGAAGGATAGTTTTTCAAAACTTCTAAAGCAGACATGGCTGCAGGAGACTGGGCTAAGTCGTCGACAATGTTGTAATTCGACGCAGCGCGAGCATTGGGGTTGTTGTTGATACGGCAGAGTGGGAAACGAGGTGCTTTAGAGGCGCCATCGAGTGGAAGCAGTGGTATACATAACGTCTGATCAATGGGATGAGCGTTAGTATCCTTATCGACGGGGGGGGCTTCGGAGGTAGGGCCATACTGGTTCCGACGTGTCTGGATGTTGAGATCGGCAGTGGACATCATCAATAAGTGGTGAGTGCCTGAATCAAACATTGGTTGATCAGGAGCGGTGTAAGTGATTTGTTGTGGTGGCACATTGCCCTGTGGGGGAGCTAACGGTTGAGTGTTCACCACCCCTTGTGTTGGAAAAGGGTTTTGTAGCACCAGAGGTTGTTGTTGAGGTGCTGGAGGGTTGGGTGGCGGCTGAGGAGCCGCCTGCCCTTGACGATGGGCGTCATCTGTCCATAGTTGCCGTGCTCGCTCCAGATGTGGGAAAGCGTGGGTATAGTGGCCATAGACCCCGCAAATAGAACAAGGATGGTTTGTTCGTAAATTAGCATTTTTGGCTTGCTTAGGTGGCCGATCAGGATTCTGATGAGCAGGTGCTGCGTTATTATTTTGTGGAGGGTGGGGAGGTTGTGGACCTTGGTTTTGGTGTTGGTTGTTACCGTGGTTACGTCCTCTTCCACGGTTTGGTTTCCCACCCTGGTTGCGTTGGTTATTTTGGTATTGGGGCTGTTGTTGTTGTGCGTACACATGCCCTTGAGCATTGGGGGTATTCTGGGGAGCCGCAGGTGCGGGAGCAGGTTGCGGTGGGTAATATGTAGGTGGAGCTGGCGGTGGTCCAGTTGCCTGTTGGGGTTGTTGGTACTCCTGAGCTATTGGATGTGTTGGATTAGCTGGTGCAGCTTGCTATGGGTACTGCATCGGTTGTGGCGGGAACTGAATGGAGTTCTGTGTAGCAGGTTGGTTATAATATGTAGGAGGTACATATGCTGATGGCGCTTTCCCATAGCAATGTTGTGGACAAGAGGGTCCATGAATGTGATGTGTCTGGTTTGTTGGAGCGTAAGAAGTTGTCGCTCCGGAACTGGATGTAGCCCTAGAGAGGTCTGGGGCAGGCATGGTGCTCACCATGCTGAAAGGTTTAGCTTGTGGTGTGATTTGGCCAATAATGCCATCGGCGGCATGAGATGCCCCTGGCGCGTCACTGCGTGAAGAGTCGCATCGTGGGGCGTCCGGTATGATGGTGTATAGATAACCCGACTGGGCGTAAATGAGATCAAACTGTTGGGCTTTGAGGATGGCCTCTTCCTCAGACTAGGGTCTTTCGGATGCCACATCCTTCGCAATGAGAGGGAGAAGGGATTTGAGAAACCAATCTAGGAAGATACGGTCGTCTAATTTAATTTTGCAGAGGCTCCGGCATCGACGCCACTCATGAATGTGGTCAGTGATGTGGGTGGCCGTGTTCTGTCTGCAAGACAGTAGGATCTCGACGCCCGCATCATAGCGGATAGGCAACTGAAAGAACTGCAGGAAGGTCGAGGCGAGGGAGGTAAAGGTGGCATGCGTCCCATGGGGCTGCTCGATATACCACTTGGCTGCAGAGCCAGTGAAGGTGCGCTGTAACAGACGGAGGCGGACAGAGTCGTCCACTATGGAGTTGGAGGAACACCATAGATGGAAGGACATGATATGGTTCTGGGGGTCCTCACCTGCCTTACCCTCAAACTTAGGGATGTCGGAGGGGAGTTTGGTGGGCATGTGAGGCCACGCAGGGTCGTGTCTGATAGGGTCATTGGTGAGCCTGGCTAAATATGGCAAGTTCAGACTTGCCATATACGGTAAGCTAGCAGATGTAGTGACTGGGACTGGGACCTGTCTAGTCATGGTGGTATGGGGTCCAGCAGCACCTAAAGGTATGCTAGGTATTGAAGGTATATGTCCTCCAATAGGTGTGGTCTGGTAAGGGCCAGCGCTTCCTAGTGCAACATGGGTTACACTAGGGTTCGGAATAGTAGTGGTGATTCCTGGGATAGGGTTTGTGGAAACCAGATGGGGTGTGACCCCTATGTTGGGCATGCCCATAACAGGTGGTGGCCCTGTGTTGGGAATTCCTATAACAGGAGGTGGCCCTGTGTTGGGAATTCCTAAATGTGGAGTGTTGCCCATATTGGGCATACCCAGGGGGGTGGTTGTTGCCATGGACGGCACTGCAGTAGAAGGGTCTGTAGACGTCTCTCCTATGGTGCTGGTAAAGAGTGGATCAAATGGTGTTCCAGACATAATGTTGGTTGGGAATAACGCAGTGGGATTTTCGGATTCTGCCTCAGAATCAGAAGTGAAGTGAGGCATGTCAGAATTGGATGACTGTCTAGTTGACCGACGATGTGTCGAGTCAAGGGATAAGGCTCGGCGTCGGTGACGTGGCGATCCAAGTAGACTGAACTCTGGGAGTTTTCCCTGTAGACGACGAGAGCGTCTAAAATTCTCAATGGTGAGAAAATAAGTTTTTGTGGAAAAAATCTGTTTAAGTATCAGGTGGTGATATATATGTATAAAAAACTCAAAACCCTAATGCAACCAAGGGTGCAAGAAGGGGAGTGAAAATGAAGGCTCTCAGGCCAAAAAATCAACCTCAAAAAAGGCACTTATTCTAGCAGCTGTGCTACAATAAGTGGAGGGATGCAACAAATGGTCAGAATACCAACATGCAAACAGCTCCTAGAAAAAATAGGTGTAACTAGACCAAAGGTGGGTTGAATCATGCAAACACCTAACTAAAAGTATTGTGACTCAACAAATGATATCCTCTGCAAGGTGATGAAATCCAAGTCAGACAATATGAGTGTTGAGACAACGGCTAGATATCCCCCTACCGGGAGGGACACCGGGTAATCAATCCTAAAGAAAGGCTACTAGGATACTCCGTTCATGACGCGTCGAGAAAAGGTAAATCTGCCGTTTGGTCCTTTGATCGCAATATCCCAATACAGGGATATCTCGAGAACTGCGAATGGTAGCCCTTCGGTTACTGAATGGATTTCGGTATTCCACTCAGGCTTCCGGAACCATCCTCGCGACTTCAACCCTCCTAGGGGAGAGGCCTTCCCACAAACCGGTTGTGACCGCGCCAATAAATACTAAGAGGTTTTAGCTCCCTAAAGGACAACAACTATGTCTCAGATGTAATAACTGAGGGGTGTTATTGGAACACCTATCCCCTCAATACTACCTAGCTACAAAGTTCTTTTAGTGTTCCCCAAGTGGGGTTAAAAGTGAGTTGAAATTAGGGTAAGTTTTAAGGCTCAATTTAAAATTAGTGTTCGATTGGGTGCACGTGTGATATTTTAAACTGAAAATTGAAAAAATTAAATGCTAAGTATTCAAAAAACAAAGGATCTTTCGAAAACAAAAACAAATTTGATGACTTTTTCAATAAATGGAAATTAAATGCTTTTCAACTATTTGAAAAACAGAGGATTTTTCAAACAAGAAAGCAAATAATATAACTTTGTTTCGAAATAAATGGATTTCGTTTTCAATAATTGCTATGGGCAAAATTTTTAAAGAAGCAAAATGTAAATCTAGATAAAATGCAAAAATATATCTTTCTTTCAATTGATGAAATTTTTTTAAAAAGACTTCTTTCACATGTGCATTCTAAAAAAAAATTTGATGGCTGTAAAATAAGCAGGATTTCTAATACTGGAAAATGTGCTATATGGGAAAAAAGTACAGTAAGAAATTAATTTTTTGAATCGGAATGGCCGAATGAAAAAATTAGCAGCGCGGCTTTTGACAGAAAAGCCGCGATGGACCGCGCGGGTTTCTGTCGCACAGTCGCGATGGACCGCGCGGGATTTAGGCGCACTGTCGCGATGTGCAGTGCGGAAAATGTCCACGAAGCCGCGATGTGCAGCGCGCAAATAGGCCGCGAAGCCACGGGGATCCGCGCGGAAAAAGGCCGCGCAGCCGCAATGTGCAGCGTGGAAACAGGCCGCGAAGCCGCGGTGAACCGCGCGGAAAAAATCCGAAAAGTCGCGGTGAACCGCGCGGAAAAAAGTCAAAAAGTCGCGATGGACCGCGCGACTGTCAGGCTAAAAACCGCGAGGCGAAAGCCGTGCACGGAAGCCGAAAAACGAACCCGAAAATTGAGAATTCCAGGCTGTTAATGGCAATAGATGGGGCCAAAAACTAGAACAGCAATGGATCTGCTGTCTAGGATGACAGATCTATGGATCTAAAGGCTAAAAACTAATAAAAAACTAAAATTAAAAGCAAAATTTGAGATCTATTGTTCAAATCCAGCGGAGTCGCCAAAAACTGTTGGCCCGGTTTTGCAACCAGGCTTAGTGCTATGGGCACCTGCTAACTAGTAGCAGCAGTTTCAATAGAATTAAACAAGAAACTAATCTAAACAAAACTAATCATGGATCTATGCAAGAATATAAGCAAATAGTGTAAACATTTAAAAAACAAGAACAAGAAAATATTAAAGAATGAATTTGTATTGAAAAATGGGGGGCAAGCAAGTGCTTGCGATAATACCTTCAATGGTGAAGGTTGATGTTGAGCAACTCCCAAGATGAGTAGCTCCAAGCTCCAAGAGGTCTCCTTCTCCAAGGTTGCTTACAATGGCCAAAATGCTCAAGGAAGATTTCGGCAGCATGAGGATGAGATAATGGATGGATGTGAAATGAGGAGCCCCTACCACCTTTTTATAGGTTTTGGTGGTGGGGAATACCATTTGTGGTTTTGTGGAAACCAAATGGTATTGACCAACATGGTTTAGGTACTTTTCCCTCCTTTTTCGTTTTTTGAATAAAATTAATATTTGTATTCCCTTTTTAATATTTTTGGGAATTTGGACCCTTTTTGAGGGTTTTTTATGCTTTTTTAGGAAAAATAATCTTTTTTAATGGAAAAAGGGGTGTACTCAGGTCTTTTGGTGACCTTTTGTTGGTTTCAGAGGCTCAGATGGTGAAAAAGTGGACAAATGGGTCATGTGAATAGGGAAATGAGCTAGTGAGCACTTTTTGGGTGTTAACACTTGGGGGCTGCCATGACTGAAAAAAGATAAAGAGGCATGGATTGGAGGAGAGATTTAAGGAGAATGAGGTGGATGGGAAGGTTGAGAGCTCTGAAGGTCCACAAGGAAAGCTTAAGCTCAAGGGCAGAAATTAAATCTTTCCAGGAGGAATGTTTAATGGCAGAGGCTAGCAAGGGAGATCCGAGGAATTTGGACGGAAGGGAGATTTTCAGAAAACCTAGCAATCAGGTGATGCGGTTTTGAATCTGCAGGTGAGTGTTGAAAAAGAATATTTGAGATTTGAGATTGTTAATAGTCATACCTGAGGCCATGCTGAAGGAATGAAGGATATCCCTGAATGCTTTAGCTTCTGTAACAGTGGATTTTCCCATCAACAACGTGTCATCCACCAATTGCAGATGCAAATGGGTGTTTCCCTGCCTGTTGATTTTGATACCCTGAATTTGATTACTACCGATGGCTGCTTTGATGCTTTTTCCAAGGCTCTCCGTGAGCAAGATGAAGAGGTAGGGGGAAAGACGGTCCCCTTTCCCGATTCCTCTTGTAGGGGAGAAGGTGGGAGGGGGAGCACCATTTACCAGAATGGAGAAGAAGGTTGAGGAAACCAGGGAGATGATCCATCTGACCCAGGGGAGGGAAAAGCCAAAGGCAAGGAACGTATCCCTGAGGAGGTTCCAGTTGGTCTTGTCAAAGGCTTTGGAAAGGTACAACTTAAGAAGCATACCAGGCAGGGAGGAGGTTCTAAGGGTGTGAATTACTTTGTGAGTAGTTATGATACCATCTCTGATTTGTCTTCCTTCAACATATCCTGATTGCTCCAGAGAGATGAGGAGGGGAAGCAGAGGTTAAAGATGGGTGGCTATGACCTTGGTGACGATTTTATAGATGACATTACAAAGGGAAAGGGGGCAAAAGTTGGCAGGGTCGACAGGCTTTCCAATTTTGGGGATAAGGGTAAGAAAGGTGGCATTGAAGGAAGGGAGAATGGAGGCAGAGGTTCGGGAGGCTTCGACCACCTGCCAAAATTCATCTTTAATGATATCCCAGTAGGTTTGGAAAAAATCAATAGTGAATCCATACGGCCCTGGAGCTTTGCTAGAGTTCATGTCCATGACTGCAGCATCTACCTCCCCGAGAGAGATGGGACTCATGAGATTGGTATTTTTCTCCTCTGTGATAAGATGGGGGATGTGTTGCAAAATGTGTTGAGAGGCTTGTGATCAATCCAGAGTGGTATCATTCAGAAGATTGTTGTAGAAGAGAACAAGTTCCTGTTCAATATCTTCTTTGTTGAGGATGGTATCTCCGGTGCTGGTTTTCAGTCTGGTGATCCTGTTGTTATGTCTGCGTTGGATCATAGCATTGTGGAAGAATTTGGTGTTTTTATCCCCTTCTTTAAGCCAATGAATTCTAGATTTTTGCCTCCAGAGAGTCTCCTCTTGTTGATTTCTAACATCAAGCTGATTTTGAAGGTACTGCTCCTGCTGCTTGAGTTCATCAGTGAATCCCTGCTAGATGGCGTGCGATTGGAATCCCTCAAGTTCAATTTCTAGCTTTCGTTTGTCTTCCATAATGTTGCCAAACTTGGTTTTATTATAGTGCTTAAGTTGCTTCTTTATGAATTTGATTTTTTGCTGGAAGCAGAACATGATGGTTCCATCTCTCCCTTTCTAGGTGTGCCACCAATATTTGATTTTGTCTTTCAGATTTGGGTGGGAGATCCATAATTGCTCAAATCTGAAGGGTCTACGAGATTCAGGAGAGTGCCATTCCAGGTGGAGACAAACCAACCAGTGATCCGAACCTGCTATGGGCATTATAGAGCTAGAGATATTGAGCTAGTTCATCAGCAATCAATTAGAGATGAGAATCCACCTAGTTATCTCCCCTTCTCATGTTATTCCAGGTGTAGATGCCATTGTTAGTCTCGATATCTGCCATAGAGTGATCACAGATGAAAGTTTGAAAAGCTATGTTGTCTTTGTCTAGTCTGTGAATCCTCCTTTTTTCTCATTGAGGGGAGTGATCATGTTAAAATCCCCCCCAATTATCCAAGGTTGGTTTAGGAGTTGCCCATTGAGCTAGGAGAGATGGTTGAGAAGGTGGATTTTTTACTCTAGAGATTTAGAGCCATAGACATTTGTTATCATGCCTCTGTGAGTGGTGCCCAGAATGTGGAACCAGCCAGAAAGAGTGTGATGATTGGAGAAGAAACCATCCATGCTTATGATATTGGGATCCCAAGCAATGAAAACGCCTCTGGAAGTGCCTCTAGAATCAACAACTACTATGTCCACATTCTTCCAGCAAGTTTTTATGAAGGAGCGGAGTTTGGGTTCCGCAGATTTTGTTTCTTGTAACATTATGAGTGTGGGTTGTTCTTTGAGGATTTTGTTTTTAAGCATTCGACGTTTGGAATCGCTACTGATTCCCCTAATGTTCTAGCTGATTAATTTCAGCTCCATTAATTCAATGGATGGAAGATGGTGGTGATCTTGTGTGAAGAACCTGCAACAATTAATTAATAAGAATACGCGAAATAGCAGAAATGAAAGAACTTAGAATCACTTTTATATTGATCGTAGGCCACTTCGAGGGGGAAACCTCCTTTGAGCAAGCTCAATACAAATAACTTCACGGTACCTTCATTGGTCTCAACAAAGACTTATATACTAAGTCTAGGCGCCAATACCATGGGTCAATACCATGTGTCAATACAAACCATGAGCCAATACAAAATATGGATCAAAAATTACTACGGGATGACTTACAAAGCATATGCGTCCAATAACAATAATAAATGCTATGTATCAACAAATACTACGGGATGACTTACAAAGCATATGCGTCCAACAACAATATACTAGCAAAGTAAATAGAAGGGTTGACATGGGTTCCTAACATCCCCTCTCCCTTAGAAAAAGCTTTGTCCTCAAAGCTTTAGATGTGGAAATTGATGCAAAATTTGAAGGACTGGTTCCCCTGTAGCATCCTCGGGTTGCATTCTGGCCCACTGATGCCTCTTGAGTTTCAGGGAGGATTACTTGCAAGGTTGTAGATGAAGAAGGACCATATCAGCTATGTGAAAAGTGCACTCAGAACGGTGTTGATCGACATGTTGTTTCAGTCGAATTCTTGCCATGTGAAGATTGTCCTACAGAATGAGAAGAATCTGATCGCAGTTTCGAAGAACCGAGTCAATTGCCTGAACTAGGGAGCTGCTGAGTGGGTATGGAAGAAGAACTAGCAGTTCATGTCCATAAACTGCTTCATATGGTGTCCTTTTAGATGTGGTATTGTACCACTGGAGCGCTACTAGGAAATCCATAGAAATAGCTGTCCACATCTGTGTAGGGATGGGAAAGGGTTCGAGCAATCCTGAAAGGAGTGTCGTTTCACCCTTGTTGACCTGGCAAGTATCACAGTCAACCACCATATGTTGAAGTGTCATTTTCATTCCCTTCCAAAAGAAGTTACATTGTTCCCGGTCATACATTTTGAGGAACCCAGAGTACCCTGCTGATGAAGGAGCATGGAGTTCATAGAAGAGATAGCACTCTTGAATAGATTGCAACCAATTTGAAACAAGCAGAGAAATAAATGTAAGAGAAACTGGGTCATCAAATGTGCAACAAGGAGCATCTGCCACCATATTATCCTTACCCTTCTTGTAAGTGATCGCATAGGAATAACCCATGAGTTGGATAACCCATTTTAGGTGTGTTGGGGATGAGATCCATTGTTCCAGGAAATTTTCTAGACTTTGGAGATCAGTCTTGATGCAGAAATAATTCCCTAATAGGTATGGCTGCCACTTCTGTACTGCATGCAAAATAGCCATCATTTCCTACTGAGATGTAGATGCGGCTAAATTCATACCGGAAAGGTATCCTGAAGGCGACAAGCCCACTGGTTCAACAAGGACACCTGCATATCTATCCAATGAAGTAGGGGAGACCATTGATGGGTGCATCTAAATGGAATGGAGTTGAGCGATGACACCATGTGAATTCTTCTTAAGGATCTTTTCCAGGCGATGTGAACTGATGATGTGGAGAGACCCTTCTTGTAAGCCCTTAAATTTGTGTTGTTTCCCATTGACTGAAAACTGCATCCAAAGTTCAGCAAAATACCATAAGGTGGGGCCAAGTGTGCATAACCATTGAATGCCCAAAACCACATAACATTTGCCTAGGGACAAGGCAAACATGTCAGAGCGCAGGTTATAATCTTCCATAGAGATGTGCACATTGTGACACTTCCCCTTGCAAGGTAAGGTGCCCCCATTGGCAACCATGACTTCAAAGTTGGAGCAAGGATGGACAAAACAATCAGCATGTTTGACGATCCTAGGGTTAATGAAGTTATGAGTGCTACAAGAATCAATGAGTATTGTAAGAGGAAGCTTCTTGAAGTAACCACTGACCCACATTGTTTGGGGGGTGGTGACGTCGGATAAAGCATGGAGAGATATCTCTGGTTGTTCATCCTAAGATGGGGAGTCAATAGGCGGATCTTGAATGTCGACCTGATCATCCATTGTATCTGGAGTTTCTTGACCAATTGTAGAGGCAGGCGGAGAATCCATATCCAAGAGATAGAGATTTTGTTGAACACATCTATGTCCCCGAGTGAATTTCTCATCACAATTAAAAAAAATCCCTTTTTGTTTGCATGCCTGCATCTCTGTTTCAAACAAATGCTTGATAGGAGTTGGTCGAGGAGCTGGCGGGATGGGAGGTCATTGAGAACCCATATTTCGGAAGGGAACAAAAGTGGGTTTGGAGCACTGTTGGGATGCAATCTTGTCTTCTGCCAACTTAGCCAACCCTAGGACTTCCATCATTGTGGTGGGACAGAACATTTTAACCTCTGACCGGATTTCATCCTTAAGACCATTGATAAAACAACTCCTGTAGAATTCATCAAACAATCCTTCTGTGTGATTGGCTAGTTTCTCAAATTCTATCTGATACTCTCTCACAATGCCACTTTGACGAAGTTTAGTGAGTGCTCCGATGAAGTCATCAAAAGCACTAGGACCAAATCGTTGCAAAAGGAGTTGGAAAAAATCTGTCCATTTTGGCTCATCATGAGCCTTGATGTACCAACGGTACCATTGAAGGGCTTCCTGTTCCAAATGAAAGGATGCAAGTGCAACTTTTTGGAAATCAAAAGTATTATGCAGACTGAAATATTGTTCTGCACAATAGATCCATCCAGTTGGATCCATACCATTGAAGCGAGGAAATTCAAGCTTCAGACCATAGAAAGTGCTGGAAAAAGAGAACCCATTGGCTGCAGAAGATTCTGGTTGTCGGTTATTGTTCATGGCTGAATGCTAAAGATGAAGGCTGAGAAATTTTTCATCCAGATCTTGGAGTTTGGTTTGGATGGCTGCAAGTGCTTCCTCCATGGTTTTTGCTCCTGTGCGGGTGACAACCATAACTAGGAGTTCCTTTTTTTTTTTGGTGGGGGGAATGGATAGAAAAACACAAACAAAAGCTTGTTTAGTAAAGGAAAAGTTGGATTTGGGAAAAAATCGGATAGGTAATTGGGGTTTGACTAGGTTTTGGACACTATCAAAGGGACAAGGAAGCAGAAAAGGAGGATTTCAGAAGTGGGGTGAAAGAATGAGAAAATTTGGTAGAGAGGAACAAAGAAGCAGAATTAGGAAAGGAACTCTGTGGTAAAATTTGAAGGTGATTGGGTAAAATCTGAGGAAGTTATGTCAAACCCTAAAAATAGACAAATGTGGGATTTCGGGCTTTGGGAAGTGGAATTTGGGATAGGGTACTCATGAATGAAATATGCAGAATGGGATTACAGGGGTTCTAGGGATATTTCAAGGGAAACAGAGTGGAAACAAGGGAGATATGGAGAAAAAAACTCAATTTTATACTTATTTTTATTTATTTATTTATTTATTTTCTTCAGAATGGAGCTGATACGGTGCGGAAGGGATCTGAAACAGATAGATCTGCAACGACGCGAAAGTGATTGGAAATAGAGGGATTTGAAGCGGCGCTGAATGGATCGAAAACGACTAGATCTGAAATAGATATGAAACGACTGGATCTGGAACGACACGGTAGTGATCAACAATAATTCAGCTGAAAATGGATATGGACCCCAGGTATGTGCGGCTTCCTAACAGTTCAGGGGTTTCCACAAACGACTTTCAAAATAGATCTGAAACGGTTGGATCTGGAATGATTGTCAGAATGGATCTGAAATGGATGGATCTGAAACATCTCGGAATGGATCTGAAATGGTTGGTTCTGAAACGACACGGAATGGATATGAAATGGCACAGAAGTGATCGACAAAAATTCAGCTGAAAATAGATATGGACCCCAGGTATGTGCCGCTTCCTATCGGTTCAGGGGATTCACTCGGCCACCAATGCTGTCTGACGACTTGTGTATTGGGGCAGTACCCCTCACTCCACGGCTCAAGTAAAACTGATAACCGCTTTGCCACAAACGACAGCTCTTGGTTTACCTCACGGGTGGGAACTAGTCAATCAGGTAGGGGTCGATGCCCTTTTCGCTAGCAGGTCCTCTCAATGGGCCAGCTACTTTTGGGTTCCTGTGGTACTCCTCACAATGAGTTTTAGGGCTTATGCCCAAGTACTTCCCACAGTTAAACGGATAGGGATTATTCCCAAATCCGAAGCTCCAACAGATGCAAAAAAAAATTGGCAGAAATTCCACCCAACGAGCCCAAGAAAGTGCTCTGATACCAGATGTGAAGAACCTGCAACAATTAATTAATATGAATATGCAAAATAACAGAAATGACAGAACTCAGAATCACTTTTATATTGATCGTAGGCCACTTCGAGGGGGCAACCTCCTTTGAGCAAGCTCAATACAAATAACTTCATGGTACCTTCATTGGTCTCAGCACAGACTTATATACTAATTATAGGCGCCAATACCATGGGTCAATACCATGTGTCAATACAAACCATGGGCCAATACAAAATATGGATCAACAATCACTACGGGACGACTTACAAAGCATATGCGTCCAACAACAATAATACAAACTATGGATCAACAAATACTACGGGACGACTTACAAAGCATATGTGTCCAACAACAATATACTAGCAAAGTAAATAGAAGGGTTGACATGGGTTCCTAACATCTTGGCACTCATGCTAGAATCAATTTAGTGCTCGCCAAATTCACGAAGTAGCTGATTGTTTGGCTTTCGTCCTTTCTTTGTGAGAGCATTTTGTCCTTTGGAGATTTCTTTGTGCTTTAAGATTTTGTTTAGCCCCAGTTGGGTGTGCGAAGGGAGTTGCAACTGCATCCTCCAATGGTGGAAAGTTTTGTTTCAAGGCTAGAGAATGGCAGGCTTCCTTGAAAAGACCCATTTGGCTCTGTGGGATACTATGTATGTCATTCTTCGCCCATGCTTATTATATGGCTTCTAGATCCAATTCGCCGATCACAATGTCGTCCAGATCTGTGGGGCATTCAACTGATGGAGAGTGGATCTGCGGCTGCAGAACCTCTTTGAAAATAGGGTCCAGAAAGGTGGAGGGGGGTGGATTGGAAATGGGAGCAGTGGAATCAGGGAGATCATGGGTATGTTGAGAGAGGACATAAAAGATGTTGTGATAGTCTGGATTGTTAGAAGAGCTAGGAACAGAGGGTTTCCTCCCAGGCCTTCTAGGGTTGGTGGTTTTGGTGAAACCATCTTCATCCTTTCTGTTTTGGGTTGGAGGATCCAGGGGTTTGGCATTGAGAGGACATTCACGGAAGAGGTGACCATGCTCATGACATTTTTTGCACCTGAAAGGAATGTGCTCGTAGTCTAATAGTTGGATCCATTCCGAGTCCCGATAAGAAAGGCATATCGCTTTAGGTAGGGAAGCGGAGATGTCCATGTAGATACATATTCTAGCATAGGAGGTGTAGCGGGTAGCTAAGGTGGCATCAGAGGCTTGAACAAAGGTTCCTAGGGTATTTCCAATGCCAGTGAGGGTTTCCAGGTTCCAATATTCTTGAGGTAAAGAATATAGTCTTAGCCACACTGGCACGACCTTAAAATATTCCTTCTCCAGGCTGAAATTCTCTTTCCAGTCTCTCATGTACAGACCTTCCGAGTGCAGGAAGTATGGTCCTCCTTGGAATATTCGGTGCTTATCTTCAAGGTTCTGGAAGATAACCATGAAAAATCCTTTGGATCCAAGCTTCATATCACACTGGTCTTTGGGATTCCATGTGTTAATGAGCCACCAGGTTAGATTCTTTTCGGTTGGCCATAAGCCTATGAATTTGCAAATTATGGCATGGTCCTACATGAATTGGATTTGTTGGCTGACAAGATTAGAAGTGACTTCATACCTGGGAATCATAGGCGATTTGGGCTTGAATCTGTTGTTGTTTTTGGTGGGCGTCGTATTCGTGGTTGGCTCTTCTTGATTCATGGTTGAAGAATTCGGAGCATCTATGGTAGGGTTTGCAGTTCCCTCTCCTCCTTTTCTAGAGTTAGATACCAATTTTCCTGAGTTAGAGTCTAGCTCCGTTAGTGTAATAATTGACCCCATCAGGAGGAGGGGTTTGGAAATTTGGGTACGACAGCTCATGATTTGGTTGAAGGTTGGATTGGAGTGACCTAGAGGCCGCCATGGAAAAGACAACGAAGGGGATTGCAGGCGGCAAGGATAGGGCACAGAAACTCTAGCAGCAACACAAAGCGGAAATCCCAAGTAGGGTAGTTGCATTACTATTAACTTTGAAAACAAAGAAGAAGAAGAAGAAAAGAATGTTTTTTATGCTTAAATTTGCTTAGATTTTACATTTCGAAAGAACAAACGAAAAAGAAAATTTGTGAAAGATACATTTTATGATATGCACTTTACTTACAGTCATAACCATGCCATACACTACACTACACCTTGAGTTAGTAGTAACCCATAAAAAGAACTTAATTGAAGATTTATTAGCAACATTTCTTTTTTAGGGTTACACGACAATAACTAGCTTAGGATAGGATTTCAGAATAGATCACACTTAAACTTTCTAAAATTGTTTCATTTCTCAAAAATCGTAGTGAGACAATATTTTAGGAAATCCATTCTTGTGCTTGTGTTCCAGGGAGCTCCACTTAAACCAGAGTTAAGCACGAGGTTGTATGAGATTGGAATTGTTGGGGATACCCCCCACTTTCCTTTCGAGCATACACCAGGGTTGATTCACGTACGGGGGTCCATTAGTGCCTTGTGCATTCTTGGATTTCGGGCTTAGCTACCCTGCCCATGCGTTTCAGTTGGACCTGCAACTGTCCGCCCGGGCATTTTCTACATTTGTGGTATCCATATAATCTTGACTTTAGGGCTCTACACAGATATAGTGGAAGGTTATTTCCACTGCACCTATGATAGACATGGAAGGTAACCCTCTACAAGCAATTAGAGGAGGGCGGTTTGGTGATTCAAACGCTTTCACCCATAGGTTCTGTATTGGACGACGTGTAATTGACCTTCGATATTCTACTAGTTTGTTCTGGTCCCTCATCATCCCAGACTGACTTTTGAGAGTATTATCTTCGTTTTCCTGGTCTTGATTACTGTAGGAAATTTTTAAGTAGTATGTTGTTTGCTCCTTAGTCATTAGTTACCACTAGTTTTGTACACTTAGTTCATTTTTATAATTGTGGAGGACCAACCTCTTCGTATATCACGAAGGTTGCAAAAAATCCCCCCACACACAGTGGAACCTCCACCACCACCTCGATGCCGGAGGACTGATTCCCGTGGTTCATATGAACTTATGGGCACAACGAAACCACCTAGAGAACCACACCCTTTAACTGAGTATCAACAGGATGTTAATACTATTGAGGTTGAAGCCATAACCACTCAAGAGTTTAACACACCTTTCAACCATCCTTTGACAGGTCCAAATGATCCCTTACTTGAACGTGTAGCTTCTCTAGGTCAACCGGAGTTTAGTTCATATCGGTTTACACCTTCTTTTTTCATGGATAACTTAGGAGATGCATCGGGAGTCCCTCATACTCCCACAACATCCATTATGACTGAAGGTTTCTCTCCTTATTATGCACACACCTCGGCACCGAGCTATGCGTAGTTAACTTCTGCTCCGAGCACTTCTTACATCCTCACCACTGGACCCTCGAACTTATCTAGCTCTCAAGCTACGAAAACCTCTTTTGGTCCCACTGTTGGTTCATCTAGTATTTCTTTTTTATGGAATAACTTCGGTACCGTTTACTTCATCTCCTTTTTTACAACAGTCTTAGGGTAATCTGCAGTCTACTCCTTTCATTCATGGTTTTCCTTGGTTCGGAGGACACATAGCTCCTTCCACACCCTTCGTGGGCTCAATGACCATTCCGTCTATTAAATATATACCTGGGTTTGACCCTTTCACAGGTTCTAATGTGCAAACATCGAATGTACAAACATCCAATGTACCTGTAGGGAGTGCTCCCTTTTCACTGTTTGGTGGAGGGGGTGGTAACTTTATTAACCCACATTCCGGAGGGGCTAACACCCAACCACAATGGATGAAAACCCAAGGAAGCAACCCTTTAGCATTTGGCTGGAGCAGCTTTAACGATGATTTCACTTCACAACAGATGGCTGGGGGCAACCCCAACCAACAATATTGGAACCAAGCCTTGGGAGGTTCCCCCTACCAAGTTTCTATTAATCAAATGCTATCGTTTCGACCTTGTTTTCCCTTTATGGCAACTTTAAACTTGCCAGATCTTTCGAAACTGACAAATTATCCAGTGTGCCATAACCCGGCATGGCCACCAGTTCCAACCAAGTTGCCTTCTGACATCCCAAATTTTGAAGGAAATACTGGTGAATATCCTGGTGATCACGTCACTACTTTTCATCTCTGGTGTTCTCCCAACTCTTTGAACGACGATTACATTAGTTTGAGGCTCTTTCAAAGGACTTTGACTAGTGTCGCGGCTAAGTGGTACATCAAACTACCTGCCACAGCTTTTGACACCTTTTGGGGTTTGGCAACAATCTTTTTGAACCGCTTTCAACTTCTTGTTGGGTATGATGCCGGCATAGACCTTTTGTCAAATTTCAGGCAGGAATAAAGCCACTCACTTGTCTGATCACATTCAGGAGTGGTGAAGGAGAAAGAGGCTCATCAAAGATGAAATTCCCCTAGAGTTTCTATCAGAGTGGTACTTGAAATCACTACTTCCTTACATTTCTAAGGATGTAGCAACTTCTAGGGTGTCTTCGAAGGAGGAAGCCATCCTCAGGACCCAACAACTTGATTTGGTATATGATCAATCTAGGATCCTATATGAGATTATCCTTGACGCACCAAGATCTAATATTGATCTGGGTAAACCTAAGCCTGGACCGCATGCCGATGGCATTGTTAGTTCAGTGGACACAACAACATTCGAAGCTTTGACCAAGCAAGTTCACGCTTTATCTGTGAAGCAGTCTGTTGTATATGCAACTTCTGTTGCACCCTCCCCTTCCACGACTGAATCTGTACAACAAGTGTAGACTAATCAAAAGGGTCCTCAACAACCCAACAACAAAAAGAAGGAAAATAAATGGGAGGGGCACCATCAAAATCCCAAAAACAATGAAAATGCTGAGGAGGGAAAAATGATAAAAAGAAGGTTAAGTTTCCCTGCAAACTTTGCAAAGACGATCACCTTACCCACCAGTGTCCTCTTATGGAAGAAGCCCAGAAGTTCCTCTGTGAGAAGAAACCAACTATCCTGAAGGACCCATTCCCTCATGGATAAGGCTCAGCTTCTAGAAACCGTAGTGCTCGGGGCAAGCCTCGTGTCTCGTCAGCTGATCAATCATTCATAAACATGGTTAACTTAGATATGCTTTTGCAAACCCGAGCTAGGAATTATAACCCAGACTCGTAGCAGAAGGATAAGGATGCTCCTGAATCATCTACTTTTCTCCATATTGAGAGACCTGTAGATTCATTTTCGAAGAAACCTAAGGGTGTATTCAAACAGGCTATGCACAACCCCAATGCGTGAGCTGCCCCCAACTACTCTATGGTAGAGGATCTGGTTCAAACACCTTGTGCAATGTCCACAATGGAAGTCTTGCATAGCTGTACTTTACAACGAAGTGCACTTCTAGCAGCGATCAGGAGTATGGACTCATCTAGTATGCTCGCTCGGTTTGATATGTCTAGTATTAAACCCCGGTTACCATATCATGTATCCCTCCATATTGAAGTAGTCCATGGCCCCAAAACCATTGGACGAACCATGGTGGATGAGGGTGCATCTACATTTGTAATGTCAATTTCCTGCTAGAAATTTCTTGGCTCGCCTGAGTTAGCTCCTTATAACACACTACTTACAGCTTTTGATGGAAGATATTTCCGTCCACATGGAGTCTTACCATATTTTGATGTCGAAATTTCTGGTAAAGTAGTGTCTGTATAGGTTGAAGTATTGGATGCTCCTCTTGACTACAATTTGATGTTAGGAAGGAGCTGGATGTATGTGATGCAAGCCATCCCATCGGCTGTCTTTCGAGTAATAATATTCCCCCATGAAGGCAAGATCATCTTAGTTGATCAACTTTCATTTACTCAGAAGAATAACAATGATTCATCGGATTCAACAATCCCTTTGATTGATCAGTCTCACCCACCCAGCGAGAGTTTGGGAGTAGGCATGTATTCATTACTGATGGGCATGTTTGACCTACCTGCTCCCAAAAATTACATTGGTTCTGCGAGTACTGCTGACATTTTGTCTCAGGAAATCTTCACCATCAGTCGAACAACTGATTCTTGGATTCTTCCCACTCAGCAAGAACCTACTGTGCCCCTATTTGTTGCAGAAATAGCTTATCAAGCAACATGATATGCTGCAGCAGATTATATCTGGACTCCATCTGTCTCCGCAGAGTTAGATATTGACTGTGCACCTGCATGGTCAGTCAACTCTACCCACTCTTTTGATTGTCTGGACACTGTTTTTCCCTCCGATGAGGCTATATTGGAATCCCTGGTAGGCCTTGATCATCCTTGGGAACATATGCATCACAGGTCCTATTTCCTTCCCGATCTAGACAGGATAGAGAGAGATGAGTTTTCAGTGAGACATAGTGGCGATGTCATTTTGTCCATCAATCCTTCTATACAAACGATTTATGCTGAAGGGAATATGGAAAACATATCGAGAACTATTCCGACCAATATCTCCATCAAACTTGGCGTTGTGGAAAACCTTTTTATTGGAGCAAACTGTTCTCCTGAGGAGATCACTTTGTACACCAACCTGTTCAAGGAATTCCGTGACATGTTTTCCTGGTCTTATGAGGAGATGCCAGGAATTGACCCCACCATAGTAGAGCATGTCATCACAACTAATCCAAATGTTAAACCCATGAGATAAAGGCTTCATACAGTAAATCCTAGGAAGGAAGCTGCCATCACAGCAGAAGTTGAAAAAATGCTTAAGGTTGGCTTCATCTATCCAATTCATATGATGGAATGGGTCTCCAACCCAGTTCCAGTTGATAAGAAGCAAGGAACCATTCGGGTCTGTACATAATTCTAGGACTTAAACAAAGCTTGTCCAAAGGACAATTACCCCACACCCTTCATAAATCAGATTATCAACGCATGTGCGGGCCATGAAATATTCTCTTTCATGGATGGCTTCTTAGGATATAACCAGATTCAGATACAACCCAAGGACCAACATAAAACATCCTTTATTTGTCCTTGGGGGACCTTCGCTTATCGGAAGATTCTGGTTGGCTTAGAGAACGCTGGAGCTACGTTCCAGCACGCAATGAACTTCACTTTCCACAATATCAAACACATAGTGGAAACGTATTTGGATGATCTCCCAGCGCGATCTTGTAAGAGACAAGATCATCCTGATCATCTGAGACTCGTGTTTGAACGATGTAGATATTATAAGATTTGAATGAATCCTAATAAGTGTGTTTTCTGTGTCAATTCTGGACACTTACTAGGTTTTATTGTATCCAGTCGTGGCATCATGGTTGATCCACTCAAAGCTGAGTCTATTGTAAATATGCCTCCTCCTTAAACCCTACGACAACTTCAGAGTTTGCAGGGTATGTCTAACTTCTTACGATGTTTCATCCTTAACTATGCAAAAATCACGAAAGGATTCATGAGGCTTCTTAAGCAAGATACCTATTTTTATGGGATGAGGCTACTCATGAGTTGTCACTTGAGGCCTTGAAAAAGGCGTTGTTATCATCCCTCTTACTGAGTCCACTAGATTATACCAAAGATTTTCTTTTATATCTCGCTGCATCAGTTTCCACGATTGGCATAGTACTCGTTCAGGAGGATGACAAGCTCAAGGAGCATGTCATCTATTATCTTTCGCGCGCATTAGTAACTCCCAAACTAAAGTATTCTTACGTTGAGAAGTTAGCATTAGCTGCTATCCACATGGTTCAGAGACCGTGTCACTACATTTTGCTTCGAACCACCACATTTATCGCAGAGGTCAATCCCTTCCAATACGTGTTAACCCGACGCATTATCGACAGGAAGTTTAATAAGTGGATTGTCATCTTGCAAGAATTTGACTTAGTCTTCCAATCGACTAAGTCAAAGAAATCATTGGTATTCGCTGAACTTATTTTGGAGTTTCCGAGTGAGGTAGTTAGTCATGAAGAAGATTCGTCATTCCCGGATGAACGTATATTTCTCATTGCTTCCTCTGACTCATGGTATGGGGATATCCTAGTATATCTCCAGAGTTTGAGGTGTCCACCTACATTCTCTAGGGATGAATGATGGAAACTGAAAAACCACACACAGAACTATCTCATCATTTCTGATACATTATACAGACGTGGGATAGATTCCATTTTACGTCGTTGTTTGACTTTAGAGGAAGCCGAAATAGTAGTGAATGACATTCATAGTGGATCCTGTGGGGGTCATATTTCTGGGCTGGCAACAACTCAGAAGATACTACATGTTGGTTACTTTTGGCCCACAATATTGAAAGACTGTGTGGAAGCTGTGAAACACTGTTCAGGCATGTCAGTTTTTCATCAAAAAGATGCGAGCACACCCAGCTCTTCTCCACCCTGTGATTCCAGCAGGCCCCTTCACCAAGTGGGGGATTGATTTCATGACATGTAATCCAGCTTCAGATGGAGGATATCATTACATCATTATTTCTGTTGACTACTTCACCAAGTGGGCCGAGCCAATGCCTACTGTCAAAGCAGATGGATAAATGACTGCTTATTTCATATTCAACCAAATCATTTCTAGATTTGGTATCCCTAAAGAGATTGTGACAGACCACAGTCGACACTTTGATAACAACATGATGACTAAAATATACATGATGTTAGGTTTTCAGCATAAACATTCTTCCTCGTTCTATCCGCAGGTGAATGGTCAGGTCGAAGTGGTTAACAAAACTTTGAAGACTATTCTTCAGAGGATCATCAATACCAGTAGGTCAAACTAGCACATCATGATGTACCCTGCTCTTTGGGATTACCATTCTAATGTTAATACTGCTACGGGATTATCACCCTTTCAGCTTGTTCATGGGGTGGAAGCAGTCATTCTGGTTGAGTGTGAGATTCCTTCATTAAAGTTAGCTATCCAACTACTCCCAGAGACTTCAGCTTTAGAGGAGCGTTTGTTGCATTTAGAACATTTAGATGAACAATGCCGAGATGTGCTCACAACAAATGAATCTCATAAGATCCACGTTAAACGTCAATATGATAAGTATGTTAAACCGAGGGTATTCTCAGAAGGAGACCTTGTCCTGCTTTACAACCAGGATAAAGAACCCTTAGGGGAAAGCAAGTTCAAGTCTATGTGGCTCAGACCATACATAATATCTAAAGCTATAAAAAAAGGCACCTATGAGCTAACTGATTACGAGGGTAATAAGTTTCCTAAGCCTAGAAATGGGATCTACTTGAAAAATTACTATGCCTAGGCCTCTATGTTTTTTCAAGTATTATAGTTGTACATTTTTTGTATAGTTAGTATTCTCTTTTGTTTTCTGCTATGTCTTACATGTCTTCTGAATTGTGTTTCATATGATGAATGAATAATGTATAGGATTCATTGATGGCACAAGTCGCCACATCCGTCAGTTGGTTGCAACGGTGTGGGTCATTTACTCACTGACTGGCCAACTTGTGTCTTAACCACTTATACTATGAAACGAGAACTATATACTAAGAACGAGAACTCTAGCCATACAAACTCATATTTTTGCATAAAAAACACCGAAAACAACCCCCAAATCAAAAAGTGTTGATGCCAGTATCATGTTTTCATAAAAAACACCAAAAACAACCCCCAAATCGAAAAGTGTTGATACTAGTATCAACGTTTTTTTTCTCTGGGTTAAAAATATAGCCATGGCTTAAAAATATCATACTGTTGTTTACGAAAGCCTTAAAATCAACCCCTAAATTGAAATTTTATGTTTTCAACAAATAAATTCCTAACCCTAACCCCCAACAAACTATTACAAAAGTTAAAAAAAAAATTATAATGCGCCCCTCCTACCTTAAATGGTCAGGGTTGTCTCATTTGCCCCATATTAATAATTTTTTTTAAAATTTACATTTAAAAAAAAATTACATATCTGACCCTAACCCCCCAACGAACCATTAATAAATGTTTGAAAAAATTAGATTTTAAAAAACAAAGTACATTTCCTAATTCCCTAGCCCCCTACGTTACCCCCTACCTTAACCGCCCAAAAATTACATTTCCTAATGCCCTACCCACTACGTTAACCCCCCAATGTTACCCCATTGCCCCTCACACATTGTTTTAACTAAAAAAAATTAAAACCCAACTTCAAAAAATTAAACAATTAAAATAAAAACCTAAATTTAAAAAATGAAAAATAAAACCAAAACTTTACAAAAAAAAAATAACAAAAAACAATCTAGACTTTACAAAAAAAACAAATTAAAAATTAAAAAAAAATACTTTACAAAAAATAAATTAAAAAGCAAATTAAAAATTAAAAAGAACAAGTTACAAAAAAAAAACTAAAAATTAAAAAAAAAACTTTACCAAAAATAAATTAAAAAAAACAAGTTAAAAAAAATAAATTAAAGATTAAAAAAAAACCTTTACAAAAAACAAATTAAAAATTAAAAAAAACATTTTACAAAAAAAATTAAAAATTAAAATAAAACACAAAACTTTAAAAAAAAAAAAAATCAAAATGGGGGCCCAAAGAGCTCAGCCCGATGGGCGCCCAAAGGGCCGCCCGTGGGGCGGCCCTTTGGGCGCCCATCGGGCTGAGCTCCGCCCCCTTGGGCGCCCAAAGGGCCGCCCGTGGGGCGGCCTTTGGGCGCCCATCGGGCGGAGCTCAGCCCGATGGGCGCCCAAAGGCCGCCCCACGGGCGGCAGCTCGATGCCGGGCATCGAGCTGCCGCCCGTGGGGCGGCCTTTGGGCGCCCAAGGGGGCGGAGCTCCGCCCGATGGGCGCCCAAAGGCCGCCCCACGGGCGGCAGCTCGATGCCCGGCATCGAGCTGCCGCCCGTGGGGCGGCCTTTGGGCGCCCATCGGGCGGAGCTCCGCCCCGATGGGCGCCCAAAGGCCGCCCCACGGGCGGCAGCTCGATGCCGGGCATCGAGCTGCCGCCCGTGGGGCGGCCTTTGGGCGCCCAAGGGGGCGGAGCTCCGCCCGATGGGCGCCCAAAGGCCGCCCCACGGGCGGCAGCTCGATGCCGGGCATCGAGCTGCCGCCCGTGGGGCGGCCTTTGGGCGCCCATCGGGCGGAGCTCCGCCCCCTTGGGCGCCCAAAGGGCCGCCCCACGGGCGGCAGCTCGATGCTCAGGCTGAGCTCTTTGGGCCCCCATTTTGATTTTTTTTTTTTAAGTTTTGTTTTTTATTTTAATTTTTAATTTTTTTTTGTAAAGTGTATTTTTTAATTTTTAATTTGTTTTTTGTAAAGGTTTTTTTTGAATCTTTAATTTTTTTTTGTAACTTGTTTTTTTTTAATTTTTAATTTGTTTAATTTTTAATTTATTTTTTGTAAAGTTTTTTTTTTAATTTTTAATTTTTAACGTGTTTGGGCGCCCAAAGGGCCGCCCCACGGGGCAGCTCGATGCCGGGCATCGAGGTGCCCCGTGGGGCGGCCCTTTGGGCACCCAAGGGAGCGGAGCCAGCATCCGCCCACCTCTTTGGGTGCGATCTTTGTTTTTTTTGTTGGTATTTTTATTTTTATTTTTAATTTTTGTTTTGTTTAATTTTTAATTTTTTTTTAAAGTTTGGTTTTGTTTAATTTTGATTTTGATTTTTTTTTTTTTTGTAAAGTTTAGTTTTCTTTTTAATTTTTAATTTTTTTTGTAAAGTATTTTTTAAAATTTTAATTTTTTTTTTGTAAAGTCTTTTTTTTTTTAATTTGTAAAGTCGAGTTTGTGTTTTGTTTTGTTTTTTTTGGTAAAGTTTAGGTTTTATTTTTTATTTTTTAAGTTTAGGTTTTTATTTTTATTTTTTAATTTTTTTAAGCTGGATTTTAAATTGTTTTTAATTAAAACGATGTGTGGGGGGTAATGGGGTAGTGGGTAGGGCATTAGGGAATGTAATTTTCGGGGGGGTAATGTAGGGGGTTAGGGCATTAGGAAATGTACTTTGTTTTTTTAAATGTTTATTAATGGTTGGTTGAGGGGTTAGGGTAGGATATGTAATTATTTTTTTAAATGTAATTTTTAAAAAAAATTATTAATAGTTTGTTAGGGGGTTAGGGTAGAAGGGACGCATTATAATTATTTTTTTAACTTTTGTAATAGTTTGTGGGGGGGTAGGGATAGGGTTAGGGTAGAAGGGGGCAATGTAATTTTTTAAAATATTTTCTTTTTAAATTTTAATAATAATTGGTTAGGTGGTTAAATATTATGAAAAATAATGTGAAAGAGTATCATTTTTATACAAAATGACTAAAAATCTATTAAAAATGGGTTTAAATGTCTTTTTTTTTCTCGATTTGTTTACTATTTTTTCCATAAAAATATATTATTTATGATTAAATTTTAAAGATAAATTTCGAAAATGCATGTGTTTTTCATTATAGCTAGCTTCTAAATGTATGTTTTTTGTTAAATTTCTAAAAAACACACTTGAAAATAGAAATTAAAAATACTTTACAATAAAGATGTGTCAAAGGCCCAAAAAAATGCCTCAAAATGAAAATGTGTGATACTGGCATCAACCCTTTTTGAAACGGAGATAAAAATAGCTACTAAAATTAGGAGAGAGAAAAACGAGAACTGTGTCGAGTTCTCGTTTCATAGTATAAGTGGTTTCTTCGGGAGGGGCTTGCTTAGGCCTAGCAATGAACAACGTAGCCGAGTACAACGCAGTCATTGAGTTACTCCGAGATGCCCTCCATCACGACATTTCACATATGGAGGTAGGACTCGACTCGCAATTAGTTGTGCTTCAGTTAATGGGTGATTACAGAGTTAGAGATCCTATTTTTCTTCATCAGCTTTTGCGATTCAAGTTGCTTGAAAGAAAATTTGAGTATATTACATATCAACATATTTCAAGGAATTTAAATGCTTTAGCTGACTCATATGCAAATTATGTCTTAGATTGGCATCTATATCACACACAATCACAGACTCAGACTTAATACAAACTCAGACTCTTGCGCTCAAATTTCGAATGATTAGAATGAACCCTCAAGCACTTATTTATACAAAAAGAGGAGTGCATCGCAAGAAAGGAATTGATGACTCATTATTTAGAACAGTTAAACAGCAGAGGCTGTCGATATCTAAAGTTGTGACTCATGGACCACGAAGATGCTTCTTTTTTTCTTTTTTTTTAATTGACAACGCATCTTTGATTTTCGGGTAACTCACGAAGAGACATCCGCACCATGAGATGACCTGTTTGTACAATGTGGAGATTCTTTTCAAAGAACCCACTAAAGAAAATAATGCAGAAGGCATCTCAAATCTATAATACGTATTATATTGTACTAAAATCTTTTACATAGTGTAGATTCATAAAGGACCCACGAAAGATAATCATAAAGTAAGATACAAAATTCTGTTAGGCAGATTTATACAAAGTGGAGATTCATGAAAGAACCCACAAAAGACAAAATTATACTTGTTAACCATAGTTAGGTGGACTATGATCTGAATCAAATCCCTCGAACCCAAATCCATCATGGTCAAGTTCGTTGTCTTCTGAAGAATCTTATAGAAAGTATTAGCAGTGATAATCAGTACCATAATGTATTACATCCTCCATCTAGTGAGGGGCATCTTCTCAAAAACATGCAAAGAAAGGAGACTTCTTGAAAAGTTCAGGTCTCATGTAGCTGGGAATAGAAACATCACCAAAGAAACGGTGTTTGATAACGAGCCTGAATTCTTGTCCTGGAGTAACTGAGGGGTGGACAGTAGCACCTTTCCAAAGGATGTCGAACTGGAAAATACCATAGATGAGAGGGGCACCATATATTTAATCTTTCAGGACAGGAATGAAAACCTGGGGAGAGGCATGCTCTAAGGTTGAGATTCTAGGAACATATAAAAAGAATAAAATCTTCATCCAGGGACTCCACTGGCGAGTATGAAGATCATCACAAAAGAAACATACAATAACTTTTCCATTTGCTCTGGCAAGCTGGTGAATGGCATAAAAATCTATCCATCTAATAGCAGGGTCAAAAATATAAACAAAAAACTGTTGTTCTCCTGAAAGTAAATGAAAATGCCCAATAATCATATTAACATGGTTGATTATGAGAATAGGATTATTAAAATTGATATTGTAGCTGTGGTGTCCCTCGGGAGAATTTAGTCGATCTTGGAGTATTTGCTGTTGGATTTCAAAAGGAAGGGTTTGGATCTTGTTGTGAAAACAATCGCCGCAATAGCAGTAAATGCATTCATGACAAACAAGGACTGAATTATGTATTGCTGCCGAGGACGAAGACTCTCCTTTTTCAAAAACCTTAATCTCTCAGCACTGTGATCCTTCTTGAGTGAGCATATCAACAAGATGGTTATCTTTGCCGGCTTTGTAGATAAAATCAAAGTCAAAACCTTGAAGCTAGAGTGCCCATCTTAGAACTCTGGCATTTCCATGTTCTAACAATCTTCTATTAGTGAGCATACCCTTAATGTGCTTGAGATCTGTCCTTACTGTGAAACAAACACTCTTAAGAAAGAGTCGAAAACGATGAATACCTTTCTTAACTGCTAAAATCTCTTTATGCGAAGATGGATATTTGAACTCTACTTCAGAAAATGTGCCTAATGTGTATGCACATACTTCTTATTTTTTGGAATGTTTTTGCAGCAGAATTGCTGCCCAAACCTGATCTGAAGCATCAGTCTTTAGAATGAATGGGAGATCTAGAACTAGAAGAGATAGGGGAGGAAGCTTCTGAATATTTATTTTGATTCTTCTGACTGTATCAGTCATTTCTGTTGTCCACTCTGTTCCAGGCTTTAATCTTTTCTGCAACAACTTTGTGTCTTTTGCCTGTGCTTGATAGAACTGTCTGATATAGTTCAAACAACCAAGAAATCGCTGTACTTGCTTAATATCCTGCAACTTATTAGGGAATTCTAAAAGTATTTGCAAAACATGTGGTTGCAGAATTATTTTCCCTTGGGAAATCTGGAGTCCTAAGAACTCAATAGATGTTTGTGCAACAACAAACTTATCTGAGGTTGCTAAAAGAGCAATCCCATGTTTAAATACAAATTTATAAAACTGCTCTAGATGCACCTTATGCTCTGCAACATCCCTACTGAAAATGAGTAAATCATCAATATATACAATAATAAAATCTAAATGGCGAAAAATGTCTTGCATCCTTTTTTGGAATTCTGATGGAGCATTTTTTAGGCCGAATGGCATGACTATCCATTGATATTGGCCATGAGGAACTACAAATGTAGTCTTATACCTGTCTTCTGGTGTAATGCCAATTTGCCAAAATCCGCTCTTAAGATCAAATTTACTGAAGACATTTGCCTTTGCAATTTTAGACAAAATTAAATCTTTATGAGGCAAAGGATACCTGATTGGTTCTAAAGCTTTATTTAATTCTCCATAATTGACTACCAACCTTTTCTTTCCTCTTTTCTGCTCAGAATGCTTGTTGACGTAGAATGCTGGGGATGCCCAGGCGCTTTTACAAGGTTCAATCAGCTTTCTGTCTAGCAACTACTATATCTCCTCTTTGCAGGCTTTCTACTCTGTTGGGCTCATGTTATTTGCTGATGCTTTTTGGGGCTTGATCTCTGCATTCTGCTTATATGGGAGAGTGACATAATATTTTTCTCTTTTCCAGAAAGCATCTGGATGATCAGAAGTAAAATCTGTCTTCAACTTCTGTATTATGTCTGCAAGGATCTCTTGACCATGGAGGTCTGCATGTTTGACTATTTTCTTGATTTTGGCCAGCTCTCTAACTGATTCTTCAATAATGTCTGGCTTTTCAGGAGAGATTCTGATAATGAAATCAGACTTTACTAGAATAGAAGTCATAATTCCTTGAACTTTGAAATCAACTGAATCTTCTATGACTGCCATGGGCAGGTGTTTCTTGACAAAATCTTATCCTAAAAGAATGTCTGCTCCTATGTCTAGACAGTATAATGTAACATATGTTTTGGCTTTTCCCAATAAGATAGGAAAATATGGAGCACTAAAATTAACTTTGATGAGCTCTTTATTGACTACTCTGAAATGTATGGAAATAGGTTACCAAAAATATTCTGGAATAGCTTTATATTTGCAACAGCTATTCATAGTGCCTGTATCTACTTGGGCGTCTATTTCATAAGCTTTATACCCTTCTGTTTTGATATGAACGGTGATGACCATTCTATCGCCCAAACTCTTTTGTTCAGGAAATGATCCTGGTTCAGGAGCTGGTTCCGAAACTGGGGTAAAGCTATGGCTTTGCTCAATGTAAGCTGAATATATTCAGAATTCAACTCATCTAGCTAGTGTAAGGATTCTTGAATACTAGTATCTAGATTGGCTAACTACTCTCTGTCCCTTTTGATTTTATTTTCATAAAAGAAAACTTTTTTGAAGTAACTCGGCTTCGCCGGGATCTGAGAATTTATGAGTATAATCTGATTGCTGAGTCTAGAAACTTCTTTGTCAATTCATCAATCTTTTCTTGTATTCTTATCCTAATGATGATGAGACCAGGTGAGAGATTTGCCTTTCTTTCTTCTAGCTCTTCTATTTGGATTTTTATAGAAGCAATCGAGAACATAAAACAATTGCTGATAAAAGTTTTGTCATCATCAGAACTGTCAGAGATAATAGAAAGCTTTTGGATATCTAACTCATCTGATTCAGATTCATATTCAGAGCCACTGGTTGACTCATGGATAGAGAAACCTTCATTATCAGTTTGCAATGCTGGGACTAAATCCCAATCAACAGGATTATATTTAGTGGTAAAAATATCACAACTTGCTTATTCTGAAACTTTGTCTTTCTATCGGGACATTTATTCGACCAATGTCCTGGTTTGCCACAAATATAACAAGTAGACTTTCTGAGTGGCTGAGTCCTTTTTTTTAAAACAAACATATTCTGTTTATGTGGAAAGAAAGGTTTCTTTGGGTAAGAGGAAATTTTTCGAGAGGAGGACTGGAATTTAGAACGGTGTTGTGAATAGTTTTTGCTGGAGTTCTTAGCATGGCAATTGCATGCAGATGTAGATGCCTTATGAGGACGAGGTTTGAAACAACCATAACTGGCAGTTTCACGAAACTGCTGACAGGCAGACTGGGAAACAAAAATTTGTTTTTTGAGATTTTTCTGTGTTTTCAGGGTGACACATTCTTTTCTAAAGGATTGTTATCCAAAAAGAATGTGTCGCCCTGAAAACACAGAAAAATATCAAAAAAGAATGTTCTCACTGTTATGGAAATTTGCAGACATGTTGGGGTTTTGAATCACGTTCAAAATTGAACCCTTCCTAGCCCTTCTAGAGGGTTCTGACCCTTCCCAGAAGTGGAAAGTTAAAATTGCCCTTCAAAAGAAATTCAAAATCTTATTTTTACCCTTCCAATTAAGAATGACACAATTTATAACAACATTTAAAAAGAAGGGTAATATTATAAATTACTTGTCAATATAATTTCATAGTGTGTTTAAATTCATAAGCTATAAAGTTTCCAAGGATATATGGATATATAATTGTGAAATAAATTTTAAATAAACGTAATGATTTGCTAAAATAATTACATAATATGATACCATTAAAATCCTCTGGTACAAATAAAAAATGTGTGACACATCCTGCAAGAACCATGACATTGATTGACCTAAAAAAATTACGCTCATTATCCAAAATATTGGAATTGGGAAAGATCATGAATTCCATGCACATTGTGAATTTGTGATGCAATACCTGTGGAAAAGTTAAAAGATGAGATTTTCCATAGTCCATTTTAATCAATTTTAGTTTATGAAAGCATTGATCTAACTATGAAACATCGTTTAATTATTTATATTACATATTTTACAAATAAAGGAAAGGGTTAATGTGTAACAAAATTCATACGCTTGTTTCAAATAAAATATGGAACAACTCAATCTACGTATGATGTAGTGATAACTCTTCTAACAGAGATGGATCTTTCTTTGATGAAGTTAGTTGGATTTGGCTCTGATGGGGCATCTTCCATGAGGGGTATTTGTGAATGTTTATCTTCTAAGATATGTCGAGATGCTCGTCATTTATTAGATATTCATTCCATAGCTGATAGAAAAGCATTATCAACAAATGATGCTTCATTTCATTTTCCATAGTTGTGGTATATTGATAAATTTGCAAACAAATTTTATTCATGGCTCAGAAAATCTACTAAAAGACACGGGGAACTTAAAGAGCTAATGGAATCCTTTCAAATCACTAAGTTAGAGGTTTTGAAAATTAATCAAATTAGGTGGATCTCTAGAGGAAAGGTCATTGAAAGACTCGTCAAAATCATGCTCGCTTTATTAAAAAATTAGGAGTTATGGGAAATAAATATGTATGAGTTGGCAATAATATTTCAAGTGCAATTTTGCATCCATTTGCTTGCAGATGTGCTCATTGAGTTAAATAAGTTTAATCATAACTTCCAAGAGGACCATGTTGATATTATCTTTATTAGGACTACTTTAGATGTTACTATTAACATGCTTCTTAAATGGTCTTAGGGGGGGCATATTTGGGGTAGGTACAATGCACATATCTTCTTTTTTAGTTAGAGCACAAGGAGGAAATTACCCTTGATTTTGCAAATAGCATAGGTATGGTACATTTGTACATCCATTGAGGTTTGAAAGTTTGTCAAAGATACAAAGACCAAGGACACTAGATGATTGCATTCTTTTAAGAAAATGTTTTGTGATGAAGGAAATTGAATCTGTAGATAGGAAGTTCACATATATTCCTATATTTAATGCTGCTAAGTTTTTTAGTCATCGACATTATTACGAAGAAATGGATGATAGAGACTCTCAAACAAAAATATGGTTGCAATGTTTATGTGAAAATTTTAGTGTTGGGGACTCGCCTATTGTGGATGCTGCTAAATGTTTGGGTGAAATGGATGAATTTATTTGTACTATTTATAAATCATATCCTAAAAACCATATGTTTGGAGCATGTGATCTATGTGGAGATAAACCTGAATGGTTTGAAGTATTTCCTTGTTTGATGTAATTATGGCAAGCTATTCTTGTAATTCCAACAAGTACAACAATGTGTGAAAGATGCTTCTCAAAATTAAATAGGATAAGAAATTATGATAGATTAAGGATTTCAATGGAGACAATGGATATGTCATGTTTCTCTCCCTTAGTGCACCTCATGCTCCAAATGAGAGATCGGAATGCAATTTATGATGTATGGAAACAAATGAAAACTAGAAAGCATCTTCAATTGAGCATAAATTGATGTTTTCAGTGATTTAAGCTCAAATACTTTTGAAGAATATCAAATGAATCTAAGAACAATATGTTTTTTTTGTTGGAATGTGTTCATTTATGTAACATAATAATAATTTTGTGGATTTTACTATTTTCAATTTTTTTGTTTGTTTATTTCTTAGTTTTTATTGAAAAGTTATCATTTTCTCATCTAAAGAACATTCATTTGATTAAGATTGTAAAAATTTGAAAGGACATTTTTTTTGGAATGTTTTAAGAGTTTAGTTAATTTATATTGATCAATTGAAGTACAATTATTTATATAACCCTTCATCTTTAATTAAAATTGTAAAAATTTGAAAGAACATTTTTTTTTACATTTTTTAAGAATGATTAATTTATGATTGTGAATTGAAATACAATTATTTATATAGACCTTGATCTTTGAATAGCTCTAAAAATATATGCCCTCCAAATTGAAATTAATACCCACCCTTCAAATTTGATCACTATTTGTCATCTTATCCTCGACTTTGTTTCGCCGGCAAGGGATTTCCTCCAACACCGTGACCCTTTATCCCACGTGGTATTCCAGACACACCCTGTAAAGTCCATTTTGATGTCCCGTAATTTGTTTATTTCCAGCAAATGGGAAGGCAGTGTGCCAAGAGAATGGTCGGTGACTCGGTAAGAAGGTTAAGTAGTAGTCCTTTTCTGACATATTAAAATGCATTGATAAAATCAAGATTCCACACATTCACGTGGTCTTCGGGGAGAAGGTTAAGTAGCTCCATTTCTAACAGATTAAATTTCATTAATTATATCAAGATTTAACAAATTTTTAACAGATTAAATTTCATTAATTATATCAAGATTTGAAAAAATTTGGATGCCTTTCCGAGTTCTACGAGATCAAAATTCTTTTTTTTTCATAGAAAAATTCAACTTACTATTAATATACGAAATAGTAAATATGTCCAACTGTCAGTCCAATACAGATTATACAATGATCAATATAACCCCGGAACAAACCGGTTTTAACAGCAAGAAGTGTCATCAAGCAAAGGCAGAAAAACAACCATATGAAGGCCTACATGTCCCATAAACATCCCAATCAGAAAAGCTCCAATAGTCTAAACCGTGACCATAAGTCACAACAGCAGGAAATATAGCTCCAAAAAAAGACCCAAGGATAAAGTAACACATATGTCTAACACCGAAAGCATCTCCAGCCGGAAATGATACCCCAGGGGAGTGCCAAGGATGCACCAGATCAGCAGCTACCAAAAATAACATCCGCAGCTGCTATAGTATATGCCGCAAAAATAATAAGAGTTTATATACAGTCCAACAAGAAGTTGAACACAGGATATATTAAGGATCTACACACATACACTAAGAGTCATATAAAAATATATACCGCATACATCAGAATAAAAACATAAATGTACGAACAAAAATGGTAAACAATCATCATGTCCAATGAAGTTGTTGAGACCCATGAGAAAATAGTATATCATCCTGCCATTCCTGCCACATGATGACCCCAGCCTGAGAATGGAGAGCCCACTTAGAGAGCATATCCGCCTCCAGATCAAAATTCAAGCACATCAACACTGCGCTCTCAGTTATTAATTATGAAAGTGTTATTAATCATAAATAATATATAAATAATAAAAAGGCCATGGTAGAGAATAACTACTAATTATGAACAAATCATGGGGGCGGAACATGTTTGATCACTAAATTTCATGGAATTTCTGCTAAGCTTCCATTCACCAGAAAATGAAATAGTCAACGATGAGTTGTCTACCCCTACCTTCCGACTCATCTAAATCCTCTTTAACCTCTGCTGTCACTCTTAAGTTTCTCTTGGAAAGTTGTACATCTTCTACAGAATACTTTTTAGATGTTACATCTTGAATTAACGAATTGTTTTCTATTGATGAAAAACTCTTCATGATACTGACATCGCCTTCTTGCAAATATGAAATTCCTTTAAGGGGTAACCTTGTTGCCAAGCTTGCTAACAATGGTGTATGTAATGTTGGAAGCCTATGTGGAACATAAATTGTTTTATTTCATCTTTCACATAAGATAGTTTTTCCATTATACAATGCAAAAGAAAGTTTTAAGTTTATTTTGAAAAAATTCTCAATTTAGACTAAGATGGTATATTTATGTAACTTACATTTTAAGTTCTAACATAGTAAAAATTATTCAACCAATATTTTTTTCAAATGTCTTTGGTCTTCCTTAGTATTGTTGAGATTTCAACTTAGAAAATATCAAACCTAGAGTGAATAGCCACTTACAGTGGTATTTCTCAATCAATAGTAAATTTCTGCAAAGACTGAATAAAAATGCCATTAATGACATGAGAATCTCGAAGTTATATATAATTTTGGTACTTTTGGTATTGAAAAATTTAATAATTCTACATTGATTTTATTAAAATCACCTAGATCTGAATAAGTTTCATGCTAGCACGTTACCAACAATTTTACAGCCATGAATCCTGAAAAAATACTCAAGCATAGACAATTTAATGACCATAGCCAAGGCCTTAATTTATTCCTACACCAACATAGATCCATTAAACTCCAATCTATCGAGCACAGAGAGGGATCCAATTTCTTGAGGTGTAAATTTTTTTAACTTAATTGTTTTACATATGAAAAAAAAAATTACACCTCAAAATATTTGATCTGGATAGGTTTAAGATAGATTTATATTGGTTTTAATTCTTTTACTTTAAGTGAAATAACAAAAAGAAAAAAGAAAAACTTTTTTAAACCACTTATTATTTGGCCTTTGACCCAAAGCTCACTCAAGATTCTAAATTCACATTTTCAAATGAACCAAGTCCAAATATCATATTCTAGCTATATCCAATACATATTTGTAGTGCCCATTAACAAATACATATGTTTCCTCTTATAAGATGAATTAGTTGGAATCCAATATTATAAATCTCCATAGTTATGATGAACAACATTACAACATATATGGTAGATGCCCATTGGATAATCCATCAATATTTCTACAACCTCAATAAATTAAAATAGAACTATGTCATGTAATCCAAACTTCTAAGAATTTGTTTGGAACGAAGTGATGTAATCCAAACTTCTAAGAATTTGTCTTTTTTTAAGCTAAGAATACATGAAGAGAAACCATTATTTTTAATTCAAAATATTATTTTTTGAAAAATACTTTTTATATTCACATAAACTTATTTACATTGAAAAAAGCTTATGAACCATAACTATTGGAAAACAATCCCACACAAATCTCAAACCATGCCAACACTCCCAATTTAACCTAAAATCTTGTTATTCTTATATAAGTATTTTTGCATATCTATTTAAAATTTATTTAATATTCATTGAAATTTCTCTTAGTAAATAGTTAATGGCATGCTAGGTTTTATAATTTGTTAACCAAATGTTAAGCTAGAGTGGACCAATACATTGTTAAACTTAAAAATGTTATTTGACTTTGATTGATTCCTTAAATACAATGTTTTGTAAAAGCAATAAAACAACAAAACTAAATTTTTAAATCACTATTTATAAACTTTTCAAAAAAATAAATATTAATTTCCATTTAGATACAATCAAAGATTGTGCTTATTAGTGGTGATTATTCACTTTAACATAAATATAAATATTACACTATAGAGTGGAGGTTGTTGGAAAACAAAGTAATTGAATTCAAAATTTTATTTTAATATTATGTGATATGATGTTATTATTCTACATTTTTGTATGTTGTATAACAATATATAAAAAATGTAACCTCTTACACACATGAAGTTAACAGAAATATTTTCAAATTACATGGTTGTTCACATTTAAATTTATATTTTTACACTAAAACACTATATTATGCTTATCTCTTCCAAGCATTATAGCATGGAAGGTCTTTTTAAGGGGACTACAACTTTAGATCATGGTGTCATTGTCCTTTCTCCATCAAGTTATGTTGGATTTCATATAAATCACAAAATTTTACCATTAGATTGTTTGGTAGTAGTCCAAAAACTTTACTACATTTCATTCCTTTATCTCTTTGAAAGGGTTGAACATTCTCCTCGTGCAAATACAAGTACATTGCAAGAAGGCTCATTGTATAGGTGTATGTATGTTCTCTCATGCCATTTTCTTAAACTTTAAACAACTATTAAGATTTAATATTTTCAACTTAAACTTACTTAAGGTTTAATGATGCAAACATAATGAATACAATACATGGTGTTTAATGTTTCAAGCATATACTTTACAAGTGAGCACATCTAATAAAGAAAACCCATCCAAATCCCTTCCAAGCTATGTCTATGTGGGCATTTCTTATAATCTTAGATTTCCTTTTGTAATTTCTCAATTTTGTTTTATCAAAATATATTATAAGACTAGTAATACATTTACAATCGTTAAGTTCACATGTGGGTAGACATTAGATTGAAGGACGTTTTTTAGTGTTATTGTGAGTTGGGGCACACTCTACAATAATACAACACTTATGTGACTTAGTACATGACACATGTTTTGAATGCATAATTTAAAGTGACATGTTTACATGCATGTATACTTTCCATCCTAGGGAATGTGATGCATACAATATATTTCCCAAACACTCCACAAAGCATATGCCATCTGTGAGTGGAAGAATAAAGCTTCAATTTCTATAATCCAAGTTAAATTGCAAAAATTAATAATAATAATGGATATTGATTACCTTAGGGATAGTAATGGATGGCTCAAAGTACATAGACTTATCAAATAGATACAAATTTTTTTATAAATAATTTTACCTATGTAATAATAAAATTTCAACCACTTAATATTTGAATACGATAATTTATTGGAAAAGTTTAAAATTGCCCTTTAAAATTCCTCTTAGTTTTCATTGAACAACATATTAATTAGTGTGGGTGAAGTATTCAATGTGATTTTTCGGACTTTATTATGAAAACAATTGTATCAATGTCTACTTGTATGGCTTAAGAAATATCTCAATTATTTCATAAATTTTGTTGAACAAATTTTTATTCAAACACCATATGGTTTCTCATGTTCCATTTTGAACGATTAAACCAATTGTATATTTGCCTACTTGTTTGGATTAAGAAATATCACAATTCTTTATAAATTTTGTTGCAAAGATCTCTATTCAAACGATAGCATTTAACTCAAAATAATCAATTGGCTAGGCAATTATAAAGATCCCACTTTTCACAAAAAAATTTGAATTGATGTCTTCTTTTTAGGTCCCTTGAAAGAAAAATACCATTGTCGAGCATTATGCGAACTTGGCATCAAAATTATAAAAAAGGTCAACTATGGAAAAATGGGGGAGTGATTATTCTAAGCCACCTCCCATGATAAATAATTTTAAATTAATGTTTGAAATGACAATCAACACAATGGACAAGTGGAATCCTAAGCACAAGGAAATTTTTGTTAAAGGCACCTTAACAACAAAGCCAAGATGCAATGTCTCAAGCATGTATAGATGGTACTTCTTCGCTCCATGGACCTTCAGGCTGAAGTAATTAAACTTACAGTGATGGGATAGTCTTTTTCATGTGAGAGAGTATGAATTAGGCTCCACCATTTAGAATTGATGACCGGTCAATTTGTATTTGATATGAGGAAGGATACCATGTATCATAGCCAATTCTCCTACATATGTGTTTTTTCAATATTTTGTTGCTATATATCGAGTTTTAGAGATGAGGATGGGTTTCAAGCATTGTGCAAGATAGATTGAGGAACTTTTGAGTGTCACAGATCAGTTACACATCTAGATCATTGTTCACTTGTTTTCTAGAAATGAGCAACCATTTAAAGCTTGCTTCATTTCTCAGAGAGAGAGAGAAATTGCTTGTCCCCAATATTTTGTCAATCATGTCTATTAAAATTGTTTTGGAAGCCATGGTTTCAACAATTCTGAGTTTCGTTGAGAATATTTTGAATTTGGAGCACAGGAAGATCAAGATAATATTCCCCTTAATATACTCTTAGAAATATGCAAAGTTTGCTTCATCTTCATTGGGAGAATAAGAGGTAAAGCATTACAAAACCTGGAAGCATGAGCTAATTTCTTTCTAAATTGTTGGGAAATATGCAACACAATCAAAAGTAGTGAATCAGTTTGTTGATTTCCTGTTACCGTTCCTTGATGGTTAACAATTCAGAGAGACTAAGCATTTCACCAAAATACTCTCTATTTAGAAAGAGGTTTTTCCAGCTTTTGGTGATAAAAGTGCTATGAAAATTCTAACTACATTTTGTTCGTGGCTAACTTTGTTTACATTTAATATTTGAGTGCCTATTTGTGCTATACTGGAAGGGATTTTTAAAATTGACCCTTCCTTGGCCTTCCTTGCAACACTGGTAGTTGATTTGTGATGGTACTCAAAGTACAAGGCCAGCTTTACACCATTGGAAAAATTTAGTCCATGCATTGTTTTGGGGGCTTTTCCCCAAAACACCAATTCGATTTTAGTTTTCTCTTTTTAGTAATTTCACCCTCCAAGAAAAACCTATCGACGTATTGTTGCACCTTTTTGAGGCAGTTACTAGTTTATGTTTTTTTCTCTTTTTGTTTTATTCAAAAGTTGTTGTTGACTTGGTATTAGTTTCAACGAAAAATAAACACTTCAATGCAATAGTGAATGCTTTGATAATTACCCCCACAACGCAATTATTTACTACGAAAAGTCTATTCCAATGAGAACTGCCCTCTTTAATGCATACTCGCCAGAGTTTAAAACGCATTAGCAGGTCTTTATTGTATTGTATTCCAATAAACCCGAATTCACATGGAGATAATTATCTATTTTTTAAAAAATTATTTTATTCCCATAAAACCTACCCTACAGGGAGATAACTGTAGCACATATCTAAACACTTTAATTAATTAATTAATTATTAAAAATAAATAAACAATAAACATAAAAATGGATGCATATCAAATTTGACATCCCGTAGCACATATCTAAACACTTTAATTAATTCATTTATTATTTAAAACAAATAAACAATAACCATAAAAATGGATGCATATTAAATTTGACATCCAACACTTACGTATTACAAATATTGTAAAACATTGGAATATGAAATTAAATTTGACATATAAAATTTCTAATTTTTAACTAGCATAGATCCATCTTAAACCCGGATATATCAAGCATTTGATTTCTTGAGGTGTAATATTTTGAAAATTTAAATTCAAGAAATTTGATCTCTATTGATTGATGGATCCGGGTTTAAGTTTTAATTTTATAAATTACTTTTCATAATTATTTTATTTTATGAGTTCGACATGATTTTTTTAAATTATTTTTACATAACAACATCTCTCCCATAGTGAGTTGTAGAGCACCTCGGCTCCTCTTGGGGCAATAAGAATATGCCACATGCAAATATTTAAAATATATCTATTTAATATAATGTTAAAACAAATAGTTAAATAGGAAAGTGGATTTCAACATTAAATGCCCATGGTAAGAAGTCTAAGCTTTTAATAAGAATTTGTCATTTAGAAGATATTTATTTAATATAATTTAAAATAAATGTATAGTAAAATGTTGAATATTCATAAGGACTCAAATTTGGAGATTGGTCTAAGATCTAAAACTATTTTTGATTAGCTAAGGGCTTGTATTTTTTTATTTAAGGAAAAATGTTAACAATCCAAGATCAAGATACATTTGGCAGGAGTGGAAGTCACATTTGTGAATAGCCCAAGTCTATGATTTAATCATAAGGATTGTCCTAAAATTTGAGAATTAACTAGAAACAAATATGTATATTCTTCATAGAGGATGTCCAAAAGGTTCTAATGGTATAAAGTTTATTGCATCAAGAGTAGGGAGGTGGTGCATTACAACAAGTATGGGGATACGTAATGTGTGTGACAACAAAAAAATAAATAAAGTTATTAGGCGACATATCAATTTTAAATTTTACACAAAATCTCTCTCTCTCTCTCTCTCTCTCTCTCTCTCTCTCTATATATATATATATATATATATATATAGTCATCTTAACCCCGGATCTTTCAAGCACCTAGAGGGATCAAATTTCATTAGGTCTAAATTTTTTAAACATCAAGAAAAAAATTTACACCTCAATTTGAGATGAATCTATGTTGGTAATAAGCACTTATAACCAACATATTTTGTAAAACATGATAAAATCTAAAATTAATGAAAACCATGCTTGTTGTATGCCTCCTTTTGTTCCATGGGAGAAGGTTGGCAATCTTGGTCAACCATGTCCGGATCACCAAGCATTTGGTGAAAAGACTCGTCCTCTTTGATTTCCTTGACAATTGGCTCTATTGGAACTCTAAAATTGGAGACTCCTGTTGATTCCCTCGACAACTGAGCTTATTGACGCTCTAAAATTTGAGTCTATTGACTAAGAGCTCAAAGTCAAACCTAAGACAAGATATTGTAACCAAAGCTTTTCGTCCACAAGATAACCAACCAAATGAGCTTCTACTTTTGTATTGTTGTATTGATGTATCCCATTTAATCATTAATAAGGTTGAAATCCTGTCATCAACCGCGAGGATCAGAGAAATTGACTACACTAAGACTGGCGTAATATTCGACGAGAATTGGTTGGGATATAACTGCAAGAAAGTTGACTTCCTATTTCAAAAGAGAACCACCCTATTTGTGTAACACATGCATGGGCCAAAGATGCACTAGACTAAGAGTAAAATGCAATGAAGAGTTTTAAGTTTGAACCATTGGGCCACATGATTCTTATTTGTTCCACATGACCATCATAATGGGAGAAAATGTCACATACCCAAGTTCTAGACATTTTATGTTATTGAGAAAACATTATGTTTTATTTTTATTGTAAAGTTTTATGACAATTGACCAAGTGGGGTCATGGATGACTGTAATTAATTATTCTGAATATTTTATTATTAATAAATAAAAGTGGAGACAAATATCCAAAGGAGACTGTATGATGAGTGTTCATTGACCTACTAGGGGGAATGGACTGTGGTGGAGAGAAAATTGACACTTGGCAGCATCCTCAACTCACTTCTAACTGTTGCAGGGGGAAACTTCCCTAGTTTTGTGGTCATGTTCCCCAAGAAAGTGGAACTGAGCAGGTGGCTCATTTACTGAAATAAACTGACCAAAAGACCTAGGCATGCTATTTATCTATCCATCAAATTCAGCAGGAGGCTGTTCATTCTTACCTTGTGATGATTTCTGAACACAAGAGATTTGATGAGGGGAAAGTTATAAGTGATTGAGTGAATTAAAACTGCATTCTGAACTAGTGCAGCAACATTGCTGAGTTCAATATTGCTAAAGGTAGGTAGTGCTGCTGCTGCTAAGAACTAATGTTGAGTTGCAAGGGAATTTATTCCATTATTCCACACACCATCTTCGTCCTAGTGGTTTAGTGAACAGGCTCGGGGGTCGTAAGGCAAGTAACTTGGCTGTCTTCCGGAGTTGGTTGGGTGGAACGGGCTCCTTTGGCTGTTTCTTTCTTCTTCTACAGTCCTAGGTTCATATTGTGATATTTTCTTTACTTCTGTTATGTTAGTAAATTAAATAGGAATGCATTTGTTATCAGCTCTCCCCATCTAAGATATTCTGCCTTAGTTAATGAATATTTTACTTCAATAAATTATGCTGATGAAATAAAAAATGTAGAATGAATGATGTCGTTAAATAATAGAATGACTGATTATAAAATTACTTTCCTGCATTTTTTCACACACTGTAAATAGTGCCATACTCTAGTACATGAATAGTATAATTATAGTAGATTCAAATGCTGATATTCTATTAACGAAATCGGAATGATATATATTCCATAAATAATTCTTATTTATTTCAAATACTGTACTATTATTTTATTTTCCATATATAGAATCTATTTAGGGTTTCATTCAGCACTCATTTAAATTCTTATTTGACTATCACTCTATTATACTTAGTGTATAATTAAAAAGACAAATTCATGCATTATTTATACAACATAATAAACTAGTATAGGTTAAACATAATATATATGTAAATATCAAAATGCTTATATAAACTTTTGAAAAACAGAACTAAGTCATTTATTTCGACATAGAATTAGTACTCATACATTAGAGAAAAGCATTATAAATATTAACACTGTGTACAAATATAAAATATTACACAGGTATTTTATAATTTAGAATTTACATATTTTCGTAAGATAAACTAGGTTGGAAGCCAAACATATTATTCGCCTACTTTTAGCTTTAAACATTGCACAGAACATTTATCAAACATGTATTGATTTTTCTTTTTTAACATCACCGAGAATGCTCGAGAGAAAAACCCACAGGTTTGACACTCTCGTAAAAGAACTTAGGATGTAACTACATCCTTAAATTATTCTTAAAAACATACTGTATCTCAGGACTGGATTAAGGTTTCGACCCACAACTAAACCTTAAACCACAATCATGAAAAACGCAGTCAAACACAGCAGGGTTGGAACATCTAGACTTTAAGCCATTTCCATTTAGTTGCATTGTAAACAAAACATTACATTATCATTATCGGGCCATGCCCTGACCATTTACTTTAGCAAAAATAGTAAACGATGTCTTATGAATTCGTTTGGAAACGATGGAATCCATTAACTTATAAATTTACACAAACATTAGATAAAAGTAAATCGTTGTAAAGCCAACGAGAGCCATGAGGCTCGGGAGCAAAAACCTTCCTAGTCAAGCTATGCTTCAGCACCATTCATATACAACAGTATCAACAAGTAGTATCGACTGAGTTTTTATATTCTCAAAAACCAAACTTTGAAGGGTTTACAAACTGGCAATATTGCCTTAAAACTTTCACCATTTTTTTCCATTAGAGTTTCAGCGTGAAGAGTCGAGGAGGTGCCACCTAGGCTTATCGGTTTTCCACAAACCCTTCACCTTTGAAGACCAGCAACAACACCACTCTCGCCAAGTATTACCTGCCAACAAATAGTAATGAAGGGTCAAAGTATGAGACTTAAAACAATTTTGACATTTGTAACTACTGTAAAAATAATATCGAAGAACTGGAAACATTACCTGACTGTAATTTTGACAAGCACAGGTTCTCTTGTCACCTACAGTGTGAGATTGATGCATCACTCAATCTCCAGAAGTTCCAAACACTGTTCGTTTGGCTCAAACCAAAAACAACCAAACCCTTAACACCTTAAAACACTCAGGGTTTTACGAGTTAGGACCACACTGCTACTTGCTTGGAAACCAAACTATGCAAATAAAGTCACCATCGAAATACTAGAGAAAACCCTTCCATAATAGGTTACAATATTACAACTTTAAAGCATTATAGTGTAAAGCAAATCTTGCACAACATACTCTTGTCACATTAATCTTTCGACCAAGTTCCAGGTAGGGAGGTCACCCTATCAAACCTGGGCAATAGCAGAAAACATAAAGAAATGCAAACCCTAAAAGATCGGACAGTCTGTCGACCTCCTTCCCACTACCAAGCCAAATGAATGCTACAAGAATAATCGTGATGGTGGTATAGTGGGAAGGTTAGGGTTTATCCCCAAACCCAAGAACATTTTAAGATCAACGATGAAGATCCATCCACCGAGGCCACCAACGATTACGAATACCAACTGCATTTATTTGCATTAATTCCCCACAAGACATCACGTCAACTTAACTTGACAACTCACAAATCCGACAACACTCTACCTTGTAAAACAGTGTACAGCTCGGCGATATCCACAACTGATACATGTGAAGTTGGCCACGAAGTCAGCCAGCGAGCAATCCACTACGGGAGCATTAAGGAGACTTAAATACCAGGATTTGGTTGGAGAGCCTGCCAACACACCACGGATACGAAGTTAATATCGTAGTGACAACCTTAGAAGTCTTGTTAAGTTTAAACGAGTACGTGTAAACCTAGGTTTATCCACATGCAAGACTGATAGCCTAAGTCCTTACCTTAAATATTATATTTCCAATCTATTGCATAAGATTCATGCACCACGATTTTTACATTGGTGAAGAACCTGCAATAATTAATTAATGAAAACACGCATTATAGCAAAAATAAGAGAACTCATAATCACTTTTATATTGATCGCAGACCACTTCGAGGGGGCAACATCCTTTGAGCAAGCTCAATACAAATAAATTCACGGTGCCTTCATAAGCCTCAACACACACTTATATACTAAGTCTAGGCGCCAATACTATGGGTCAAAACCATGGTCCAATACAAACTATGGATCAACAATACTATAGGCGACTTACAAAGCATATGTGCCAAACAACAATAACACAACTATGGATCAACAAATACTACGGGACGACTTACAAAGCATATGCGTCCAACAACAATAAACTAACAAAGTAAATAGAAGGGTTGAAATGGGTTCCTAAAATCCCCTCTCCCTTAGAAAAAGCTTTGTCCTCAAAGCTTTAGATGTGGAAATTGATGCAGAATTGGACGGAGTGGTTCCCCTATAGCATCTTCGGGTTGCATTCCAGGCCATTGATTCCTTTTGAGGTTCAGGAGGATTGCTTGGAATGTTGAAGAAGAACCATATCAGCTGCGTGAAAAGTGCGCTCTGAATGGTGTTGAGCGGCTTGTTGTTTCAGTCGAATTCTTGCCATGTGAAGATTGTCCTGCAGAATGAGAAGAATTTGATCGCGGTTTCGAAGAACCGAGTCAATTTCCTGAACTGGGGAGCTGCTGAGGGTGTATGGAAGAAGAAATGGTGGTGCCTGTCCATAGACTACTTCATATGGTGTCCTTGTAGACGTGGTATTGTACTACTAGAGCGCTTATAGGAAATCCATAGAAATAGGTGTCCAAATCCATGTAAGGACGAGAAAGGGTTCGCGCAGTCCCAAAAGGAGTGTCGTTTGACCCTTGTTGACCTGGCAAGTATCACAGTCAACCACCATCTGTTGAATTGGCAGTTTCAGTCCCTGCCAAAAGAAGTTAAATTGTTCCCAGTCATACTTTTGGAGGAACCCAGAGTGCCCTGCCAATGAAGAAGCATGGAGTTCATAAAAGAGATAGCCCTATTGAACATATTGCAACCAGTTTGGAACAAGCAGAGAAATAGCTGTAAGAGAAACTGGGTCATCAAATGTGCGAGAAGGAGCATATGCCACCATATTGTCCTTACCCTTCTTGTAAGTGATCGCATAGTCATAACCCATGAGGTGGACAACCCATTTCAGGTGTGCTGGGGAGGAGACCCATTGTTCCAGGAAATTTTTCAGACTCTGGAGATCAGTCTTGATGCAGAAATAATTCCTTAATAGGGATGGCTGCCACATCGGTACTGCATGCAAAATAGTCATCATTTCTTGCTGAGATGTGGACATGGATAAATGCTTACCAGAAAGGTCTCTTGAAGGCGGAAATCCCACTGGTGCAGCAAAAACACCTGCATATCTATCCAAGGAAGTAGTGGAGACCGTTGATGGGTGCATCTGAATGGAATGGAGCTAAGCGATGATACCATGTGAATTCTTCTTAAGGATCGTTTCCAGGCGATGTGAACTGATGATGCAGAGAGACCCTGGTGGTAAGCCTGTAAATTTGTGTTGTGTCCCATTGACTGAAAACTGCATCCAAAGTTCAGCAAAATCCCATAAGATGGGGCCAAGTGTGCATAACCATTGAATGCCCAAAACCACATCACATCCACCTAAGGACAAGGCAAACATGTCAGAGCACAGGTTATAATCTTCCAGAGAGATACGCACATTGTGACACTTTCCCTTGCAAGGTAAGGTGCCTCTATTAGCAACCATGACTTCAAAGTTGGAGCAAGGATGGACAAAACAATCAGCTTGTTTGGCGATCCAGGGGTCAATGAAGTTATGAGTGCTACCATAATCAATGAGTATTGTAAGAGGAAGCTTCTTGAAATAACCCTTGACCCGCATTGTTTGGGGGGTGGTTACGCGGGATAAAGCATGGAGAGATATCTCTGGTGTTCATCATGAGATGGGGGGTCAATAGTAGGCTCCTAAATGTCGACCTGAGCATCCATTGGATCTGGAGCTTCTTTACCAATTTTAGAGGTAGGCGGAGAACGCATATCCAAGAGATAGAGCTTTTGTTGAACACATCTATGTCCCCAAGTGAATTTCTCATCACAATTATAACAAAGCCCTTTTTCTCTGTGTGCCTGCATCTCTGTTTTAGACAAATGCTTGATAGGAGTTGGTCGAGTTGCTTGCGGAATGGGAGGTCGTTGAGAACCCATATTTTGGAAGGGAACAAAAGTGGGTTTGGAGTGCTGTTGGGTTGCAATCTTGTCTTCTTCCAACTTAGCTAACCCTAGGACTTCCATCATTGTGTTGGGACAGAACATTTTAACCCCTGACTGGATTTCATCTTTAAGACCATTGATAAAACAACTCCTGTAGAATTCATCAGACAAGCCTTTTGTGTGATTGGCTAGTTTCTCAAATTCGGTCTGATACTCTCTCATAGTGCTACTTTGACGGAGTTTAGTGAGTGCTCCAGTGAAGTCATCAAAAGCACTGGGACCAAATCATTGCAAAAGGAGTTGGCAAAAATCTGTCCATTTTGGCTCGTCATGAGCCTTGATGTACCAACGGTACCATTGAATGGATTCCTGTTCCAAATGAAAGGATGCAAGTGGAACTTTTTGGACATCAAAAGTATTATGCAGACTGAAATACTGGTCTGCACGATAGACCCATCCAGTTGGATCAGTACCATTGAAGCGAGGAAATTCAAGCTTCGGACCACGGAAATGGTTGAAAGAAGAGAACCTAGTGGCTGCAAAAGATTCTTGCTGTCGGTTATTGTTTATGGCTGAATGTTGAAGATGGAGGCTCATAAATTTTTCATCCAGATCTTGGAGTTTGGCTTGGATGGCTGCAAGTGCTTCCTCCATGGTTTTTGCTCCGGCGCAGGTGACAACCATAACTAGGTTTTTTTTTAATTTTTTTTGGGGGGGGGAATGGATAGAAAAACACAAACACAAGCTTATTTAGTAAAGGGAAATTTGGATTTGGAAAAAAATCAGAGGGGTAATTGGGGTTTGACTAGGTTTTGGACACTTTCTCATGGATAGGGAAGCAAAAAATGGGGATTTTAGAAGCGGGGTGAAAGAATGAGAAAATTTGGGAGAGAGGGACAAAGAAACAGAATTAAGAAAGGAACTCAGTGGAAAAATTTGAAGGCAATTGGGTAAAATCCGAAGAAGTTATGGAAAACCCTAAAAATAGATAGATGTGGGATTTCGGGCTTTGGGAAGTAGAATTTGGGATAGGGTCCTCAGGAATGAAATATGCAAAATGGGATTGCAGGGGTGGTAGTGAAGTTTCAGGGAAAACGGAGTGAAAACAAGGGAGATATGGCCAAAAAATAGAATTTTATACCTTTTTTTTTAATCTCAGGAATGGATCTGCAACGCAGAAGGGATCTCAAAAAGATAGATCTACAATGGCGCAGAAGTGATCAGAAATGAAACGGCGCCGACTAGATCAAAAATGGATGGATTTGAAATAGATCTGAAATGACTGGATCTGGAACAACTTTCATAATGGATCTGAAACGACGCAGCAACAGTTCAACTGAAAATAGACATGGACCCCAGGTATGTGTGGCTTCCTAATAGTTCATGGGTTTCACTCGGCCACCAATGCTTTTTGACGGCTTGTGTATTGGGGTAGTACCCCTCACTCCACGGCTCAGGTAAAACTTATAACCACTTTGCCACAAACGACAGCTCTTGGTTTACCTCACGGGTGGGAACTAGTCAATCAGGTAGGGGTTGTTGCCCTTTTTGCTGGCAGGTCCTCTCAATGGGCCAGCTACTTTGGGGTTCTTGTGGTACTCCTCACAATGAGTTTTAGGGCTTATGCCCAAGTACTTCCCGCAGTTAAGCGGATAGGGATTATTCCCAGATCCAAAGCTACAACAGATGCGAAAAAAAAAGGTGATGGCAGAAATTTCACCCAGCGAGCCCAAGAAAGTGCTCTGATACTAGATGTGAAGAACCTGCAATAATTAATTAATGAAAACACACGTTATAGCAAAAATAAGAGAACTCAGAATCACTTTTATATTGAGCGCAGGCCACTTCGAGGGGGAAACCTCCTTTGAGCAATCTCAATACAAATAACTTCACAGTGCTTTCATAGGCCTCAACACACACTTATATACTAATTCTAGGCGCCAATACTATGGGTCAAAACCATGGGCCAATACAAACTATGGATCAACAATACTATGGGCGATTTACAAAGCATATGCGCCAAACAACAATAACACAACTATGGATCAACAAATACTATGGGATGACTTACAAAGCATATGCGTCCAACAACAATATACTAACAAAGTAAATAGAAGGGTTTACATGGGTTCCTAACATGGGAAGGTTAGGGTTTATCCCAAAACCCAAGAACATTTTAAGATCAATGATGAAGATCCAGCCACCGAGGCCACCAATGATTACGAATACCAACTGCATTTATTTGCATTAATTCCCCACAAGACATCATGTCAACTTAACTTGACAACTCACAAATCCAACAACACTCTACCTTGTAAAACAATGTACAGCTCGGCGATATCCACAACTGATACATGTGAGGTTGGCCACAAAGTCATCCAGTGAGCAATCCACTACGGGAGCATTAAGGAGACTTAAATACCAGGCTTTGGTTGGAGAGCCTGCCAACACACCACGGATATGAAGTTAATATCGTGGTGACAACCTTAGAAGTCTTGTTAAGTTTAAACAAGTACGTGTAAACCTAGGTTTATCCACATGCAAAACTGATAGCCTAAGTCCTTACCTTAAATATTATATTTCCAATCTATTGCATAGGATTCATGCACCACAATTTTTACATTGGCTTCATACCTCAAGAATTTACACTTTAAACATAATTGTAGCATTAGGATTTCTAAATCCATAATGCAAAACATTAACATGTTCATGTATATATATAGGACATTTTAACTATATATATAAAAGGTAATATGACTATTACAAATGCATGTTCTATACCTTGGGTATTATATAGGAAACATAGTAATGTATACAACACTATGTTGTGAATTCTCCCAAGCTAGGCCATCAAATATGTCTGGTATATAAATAAATATATGAGTTTTGTCAAGTTTCTAAGTAGAGTAAGTTGACTACTTGATAATCCAATAGTTAAACATTTATTTCCATAGTTCGAGACAATATTCGTAAGGTAAAAATGTGTTGGAGAAAACTCACTATGGCTTGGGGTAGACCACAATAGACATCTAACTACCAGAAATTAACTCAATTCTCAGAAGTATGCTATTATAAATGACAATGCTAAGATAATGGAGAAATGTAACCAACCTCGATCCAAACATTTGATGTAGATCCCCATTGGAGCTTTCAATCCGTGCACTTGAAATCTGCGAATTAGTCTTGACAGCCAATATACAACAAGCACATATAATATATAAATGACATTAACATCATCAATGGAAATGGTCCAGGATATTATAAGCAAATGCAACCCAATGTATAATAAACAACATTCACAACATTAATGGACAAGAATATGAGTATTTCTATTAATAAACAAGAAGAAGTACAATGTGATATGACCTCTTACCGGCAACCAATCTGAACCACGATCTAGATCAATCCACTTGTGCCTCCACCACTTCAATCCTCCATGAATGGAAAACTCAAACTATGGTAGGAGTTTGGAAGGTGAACATAAAGGGTTCACAACTACAAGGATCAATGAGTGCAGACTCAAGATAGGGAAAAAATCCACTAGAGTTCTCTTGCTCTTCTTTCTCCTCCCATCCATAAGCCATATGTGCTCAATATATAGTCCTTCCAAAGGTAAGTGAAAGGACACATCGAGGCGTTTCTTGGGTAGATGGAGGGTCAAAGGTCACCCAATAACTTCTTTGTGGGAGTAAAAAGTAATAAACTAGTGATTTTTACCATTTTACATGCTACCCGCGGGCTATAGTGATGCAACTCGTAGGTACGCTCACTGTAATGATGCAGCAAGTGGGTAAGAATAAAAATAGGGAAAAATAATGTCTGAATGATATAAAGTGGATCTGAGTCAGTGAAATGGATCCTACAGGGCAAAGAATGCTAATACTCACTAGGTGGAAGATTACATTGTAACAGATACCCCTAATGTGTGAGGTCAGAGACTGATGCTACGATGGCCGAAAGACATTATAAAACTCAGAAGTGGAGTGATGGAAACACAAGTGGAAAGAGCAGCTCACTCGTCATAGTACAATAGTATCCCTAAATACATGTCGGTGATACATCAATCTGATAAAATGGCCATGAATAGGGAGTACATAGTAGATACCTGTCATAAGTGATCATGGCTGTGATCCCTCTATAGTAGGATATGGTCTCCTGCTGAAAAAGAGACAACTGGTGCAAATTGGAGGTACAAACTGCTGATATCTGAGAGGTGATATCTCAGATGTAAAGTCAAAATCATAGGTAGCATACTGAATTCCACCATCGCCTGGGGTCTTCTACACAAGTCTTCGACGGTGCAAGTCCCATCAAGTGAATAAAGGATTTGGGGTTGAACCTGATGAGACATCATCTGGTTACTGGTTAATGATGCATACCATTAATAGACGCGAGATGACCCACCAATAATGAAAATGGGCATCAAGGCACAGAGCACAATCATCGGAGTGTGAATAAATGAGTTGAAGTCGAACACTAGGATGAATCCATCGATCAGGGGACATTGATGTATTCCCAAAATTGTCGATGGCGAGAGAACCTGCCAATAATGAATGCAAGCCTCAATGTACTCAACCGAACTCTAAGCCTCAAGTCCTAGAATAAATGGGTTGAAATCGACGGAATGAGACTCACTGGAAGGAGGGAATTAATGCATCCCCCAACAACCAACACGAGGTACCAACAATTCTGAAAGATTTGGAAGATCTCAGGTGAAACGGACTGACTCAATAAGGATGGCTGACATGCAATAGTCAAGAGATCTGAGGAGTGGCCGACACTGGTTTCAGGACTTCCTTTGAACAAGAGCATGAGCAGATGGATAGACTCATGCATCATAGACTCGATATAGACTGTGCAATGCAGGAGGCATCACAATGGGCTCCATAATGACTAGAATCTTAACCAATCGGTGGAGAAACTGAGAAACAAGTACAGCTCCTAAGGTCCAACTATAGTCCCGACTCATAGTGCATGGAGTGGAATGAATGCTCTGTTCAAAGGTGACACAACAGCTGCCAACAAGAAGTCGTGACCATAATCCCATCCGGCTTTTTGGAATATTTGATTTTTTTGGTCTTTTTCATATTTGGAAAGCTTGAAAAAGAATAAAATTGCTTATAGTACAACAAGTGAGGGAACAAGTGTCCAATAGCTAGCAGACTAGTCCCAAGCATTGGAACATACCTATGATCAAAGCAAGGAAGTGCATGCAGGATGTGGACACTCGGGGGTGTGTTCCCTCAGGGTCAAAAGGTCATCAAATTGTGAAGGACAAATGAAAGCTCTGCAAGGCTCGACAGGGAAAAGTGCTTAGGCATCAGGCTAACAACTGAGTAAGCGGGAGCCGACACAAGGCTCAAGCAGAAAGCAGGATGATACATTGCAATCACAACATGATATAACTGAGGGGAGTCCTTAAGGGAGATGGCTATCATAAGACAAAGTATGTTAAGATTTAATATGCTAAGACAGAAAATAGCAGCATTGCATTCCATTTCACAATAATAGCATATATAGGATCACTGAAGAAACAACAAGCACAGCATAAACACAAGAGACACAAATTTATCCTGGGAAACCCTCATGGGGTAGAAAACCCAGTAAAGCTTCCTCAATATAGATGACCAGCAATATACAAAGATGTAACCCTGAGCATAAGCTCCTCCTTCTCCATAGCAGACCTCTCCTCCACAAGTGCGCCACTCTCAAGTGAGTGAGTGTGTCAAATGAGGAATACACCTCCTCTATTTATACACTACTCTGACATATCTTTTACATAATACATGTAGGGTCGTATTTAACCATTAGGTTAAATACCCTATTATAACTGACTGGGCCGACCCCACTAGGGTGGTCTAACAACCCTTTGACCCACATAACACATACAGGGCCGACCCCCACTAGGGAAGTCTAATAACCCAAGTTACCACATTCCGACGGAGGAATAAACATCTCCGGATATACAATAAGATCTTCACGGAGGAATGAAACATCTCCGAAATAATAATAAAGTACAAATATAATATTCTTTGAAGTTACAATATCTCAACACTCCCCCTTAACGAGAAGGATATTATAACAGCATCTGCACGAGCAAGGAGTCATCAACATCATACATGATACATCTATAAATCATTGGAAGCTTTCTCAACATCATCAGTAACTCAAGCAGTTACTGGAACATCTTCAATACTGGAACATCAACACCTTCAGTACTGAGTCTTTATCTTCTGCAGCACTCGAACAGCGATCATCAGTATCGTCATCTCACGATCATCAGCATCGTCATCACACGATCATCAGCATCATCATCACACGATCATCAGCATCATCATAATACAAGTATCCATACCAATACAAGTATCCACATCTTCAATATAAGTATCCATATCATCAATACAAGTATCCTACCGATACAAGTAACCAAATCATCAATACAAGTATCCTACCGATACAAGTAACCACATCATCAATACAATTATCCTACCGATATAAGTAACCACATCATCAATACAAGTATCCTACCGATACAAGTAACCACATCATCAATACAAGTATCCTACCAATACAAGTAACCACATCATCAATACAAGTATCCTACCGATACAAGTATACACTACAACACACACAATCATATTACAGGATGATCAATCCTGCTCTCTTTAGGATATAGGTCCATGGATGATGCAATTCGGTCATGTACCTTTTGAACCGAGGTCCAAGGACGATCCAGTCCTACCATGTACCTTTTGAACCGAGGTCCAGGGACGATCCAGTCCTATCATGTACCTTTTGAACTGAAGTCCAGGGACGATCTAGTCCTATCATGTACCTTTTGAACCGAAGTCCAGGGACGATCCAGTCCTATCATGTACCTTTTGAACCGAAGTCCAGGGACGATCCAGTCCTATCATGTACCTTTTGAACCGAGGTCCAGAGACGATCCAGTCCTATCATGTACCTTTTGAACCGAAGTCTAGGGACGATCCAGTCCTATCATGTACCTTTTGAACCGAAGTCTAGGGATGATCCAGTCCTATCATGTACCTTTTGAACCGAAGTCCAGGGACGATCCAGTCCTATCATTCAATTCTCGGAGACCTCATGTCTACGGATCAATTCAAAGGACCATAGTCCAAGGACGATCCAATCCCCTTACCTGTTCATTCAAGATTTTATTCTCGGAGACATCTTGTCTACGGCTCAATTCACAGGACTAAAGTCCGAGGATGATCCAATCCCCTTACCTGTTCATTCAGGATTTTGTTCTCGAAGACATCTTGTCTACGGCTCAATTGACAGGACTAAAGTCCGAGGACGATCCAATACCCTTACCTGTTCATTCAGGATTTTGTTCTCGGAGACATCTTGTCTACGGCTCAATTCACAAGACTAAAGTCCGAGGATGATCCAATCCCCTTACCTGTTCATTCAGGATTTTGTTCTCGGAGACATCTTGTCTACGGCTCAATTCACAGGACTAAAGTCCGAGGACGATCCAATCCCCTTACCTGTTCATTCAGGATTTTGTTCTCGGAGACATCTTGTCTACGGCTCAATTCACAGGACTAAAGTCCGAGGACGATCCAATCCCCTTACCTGTTCATTTAGGATTTTGTTCTTGGAGACATCTTGTCTACGGCTCAATTCACAGGACTAAAGTCCGAGGACGATCCAATCCCCTTACCTGTTCATTCAGGATTTTATTCTCGGAGACATCTTGTCTACGGCTCAATTCACAGGACTAAAGTCCGAGGATGATCCAATCCCCTTACCTGTTCATTCAGGATTTTGTTCTTGGAGACATCTTGTCTACGGCTCAATTCACAGGACTAAAGTCCGAGGACGATCCAATCCCCTTACCTGTTCATTCAGGATTTTGTTCTCGGATACATCTTGTCTACGGATCACTTTAGGACTAAAGTCCACGGATGATACAATCCTCTTACTCTCGGAGACATCTGTCTGCGGATCTCTTTAGAACATGTGTTCAAGGATGATACAATCCTCACATGTCCACCAAGGACTTCATTTTCGAAGACATACGTCTACGGCTCTCTTTAGGATGATGCAATCCTATCATGTCCACCAAGGACTTCATTCTCGAAGACATACGTCTACGGCTCTCTTGAGGATGATGCAATCCTATATGTCCACCAAGGACTTCATTCTCGAAGACATACGTCTATGGCTCTCTTGAGGATGATGCAATCCTATATGTCCACCAAGGACTTCATTCTCGAAGACATACGTCTACGGCTCTCTTGAGGATGATGCAATCCTATATGTCCACCAAGGACTTCATTCTCAAAGACATACGTCTACGGCTCCTTTTAGAACATGTGTTCAAGGATGATGCAATCCCCTTGTCACCTTAGACCCTGTCTAAGGACTAACCACCAACCTCTCTGTCGGCATCACCAATATAGGTAATCACATCATCGACCTCACTATCGATGCAGGAAATCTCATCATAAGTGATCACATCACTCCCCCTTTCGAGGAGGCTCCTTCTGAACTATTTTAAGTTTGTCTCAGAAAACTTTACTTGAGGTAGAGATTTGGTTAGTACATCGGATATGTAGAGGTTTGGTTAGTACATTGGTAACTTGTTACAAATTCGACTTTAATTCCTTTCTACACCATATCTTGTATATAGAAATGTCTGATCTCTATGTGCTTTGATTTATCATGGAACACTGGATTCTCTGCCATTTTGGTACAACTCTGTTTGTCACATAGGATCACAGTTGGGTCTATCTCTAAGTCAAACAATCTTGAAGCCATACTGCTTCATAACTTAGCAGAGCAAGCAGCCATACTAGATTGTTTCCTGCTAAACCACGACATCATGGCTGATCCCAGACAATAACATCCTCTCGATGTGCTCTTCCTGTCTGATACACTGCCTGCCCAATCAACATCTGTGTAGCCATCTGAAGTCATGATCTCCAAGATAACATAGATCAAAGTCTATTGTATCCTTTAGGTACCGCATCACATGATTTGCAACTTATCAGATGAACACATCTAGTTTCCACTAGATACTGACTCAAGGTGTTCACAGCAAATCATATATCTGACCTAGTATTCGTTAGATACATCAATGACTCAATAATTTTTCTGTACAGAGTTATATCCACTAACTCTGATGAGTCATCCGCTAACAACTTTAAGTTGGAATCCATGAGAGTGGCCATTCCAACACATCAAGTCTTCTCAATATTTCTCAGCATACTTTCCCTGGTTGAGAAAGATTCCTTACGAGCCTTGCCATACTTCTAGACGTAGGAAGTAATGCATCAATATTTCATTTTCATTTCTACAGCCATGATCTGTTTCTTATTCCATATCAGAAAGATATCATCTACATACAATAATAGTATGATCCATAACCTTAAGGTAAAGGTTAGGAACAAATTTACTTTTGGTAAAGCCCAAGCTTATCAAGAAACTGTCAATTCTCGCTGAACATCATTCACACTCTGCATTGAATGATCTTCTGCATATCTATCTGTGCCATCTCTCGTTAGATGGGTCTACTGATATGAGCCTCAATATCATTCGAACTCTGTGGTGAGTTCCTTCTTGCATCCATGTCATCTGTATATAGAAACCATATTCAACCTTGTAGCAAAGGTTGATATCCACATCACCCATGGTGATCATTAAGCTCATCAATTGATTATCGATCCTGGGTACCCATACAGAACCTGATTCACACTTCTTCTTTAATTACACCATTAAGAGAATGGTCTTATCTATCCACTTGGAGAAAACATCTTGTCATGATTCTCTTCCTCTTTCTAAGAGAATCTTCTAGCAATGAGCCTTCTATATTTTGTTTGATTTGTAAATCTTCTTGTTTGAACATCCATCACTTGTTCGGTGTTCATCATTCTTCATGATCTTTTCTACAAATCAAAATTAAGTATATGATTAGTAATACTTCATAATCATCAAATCATATTGACATGATAACCTATTATGCATACAGATATCATTTACATAGTTATGCAATTATTTTGACCAATACTTTGGAACAACACTTTCCCATATCCTGTATGCATACAGTGGCTATCTAAATGCCTTCCATCTCTACCAGAACATACTATTGAGAGTGTGCACAGTTCTCAGCCTTTCATTCTAGACAAGCAACAATGGAATGTTTGTCCAACTTACCAATCATATGCATATTAGTAGTATACTGTTCAATGCTCTATGAATGTTTATACTCAGCATGATATATTCTAGGAATACAAATATGTATACAACTGTTACATGCAATATCATTTTACTATTTCAAATAACAACTCAAATACTTATCTTTTATATTTTTCTGGTTGCCTCCCACTTGATCTTCTATATTTCTTTTGAACTTCTATTCATTTTGTACCACTGTGCATGCTCAAGTGTGCACTAGTGTCATCCTCATGATCTCATACACAAACATACGTTCATTAGTATATTCTCAATATTATCAAAACATTATAATTCTAAATAATCTTGAATATGTATAGTCATGATCATTAGATAATAAACATTAGTATTCAAGATTTCAGGGAAGTCTTCTTTTACTCATGCATATCATCAATCAAGATAAAAGACATAATATGCATAATCCCTTGATTACTAACTTTATGAATAAGCATAACTAATCATACCAGGTATACTTATATAAGGGATCCTAGCACAAGGTAAGATTCTAACTTGACATAGGAAAACATACCTGGATTAGTATACCTGCTTAGTTATGTCTAACATACCTAAACAATATCTTCTTTGTTCTCTTCAATGATTTAGAGATCCTGTGTTAGAACCTGCATATCTCATAGGTTAAGCATAATATAACAAAGTCATACATACCTCGTAAGTAGAACAAATATTATGGATGAGTCTTTGTCTTCATGTTGTCATGGTCATGGAACTTGATTTTTCTTTCGTGATGTACCTGTATCTTGTTATCAAACAACATCAACCTCATACAACACCATAATGCATTAGTACAATCATATAGCCCTAGTCAATGAATGTCTTCGACCATTCACATGTATTCATACTGTTACTAGGGTGATAAGACAATTCTAACATTAATCAAGATTGTACTAATAAATAATATGAAGACAAACACATTATGAACTTAATCAAGAATCAGATTTCAAGACATACCTGAACCTCCTTAAGTCATACCTGTGAAGACTTCTTGTAGTCTTCTTATGTAAGGCTGTAGCCTCAACTCCCCCTAAAACTTGATCTAGAGCTTGATTAGGGTTTCCTAGAGAAACCCTAAAAATTCAACCTTTGACTTTCACACTTCTGAATGGATGAAAGAATATGTCTTGCTGAGCTGATCAAACTAGCATACTTCAATTTTGGAATCTCCAAAATTTGACCCCTCAAAATTACCTTTGAAACTTCTGGATCTTCTGGACAGGATCCCGAACTAGGGTTTGATGAAGCCCATCCTTTTTCCCAAACAACAGGTTCGATCCAAGGCTCTAAACTCTTATTTTTCTGAGGAGCTTCCAGCCGTGGTTACAGACTTCAAAAATTCCAACTTTTGCTGAAGCCCTAATTTTCCACCTTTCCGATCAAAATCCCGAACTGGGGTCTGATCAAGCCCGGTCTTCCACCCAACCAAAAAATTCGATCTTGGTCTCTAAATTTTGATTTTCCTGAGTAGCATTCAGCCGTGGATTTCGTTTCAAAAATTCTAACTTTCTCCGAAACCCTAAATTCCGGAAGCCATGAATGAAAGTGCTCCAAAAATAATTTTGTTTTGACAGAAATATGTACCTGATTGTTTCTACTGTAAATCCAAAAAAATTTCTCCACAAGGTCTAAATTTTTTTTCTGTGGTAGCCTGACCTGTCATCTTTCCATCCTGACAGGTCTGACCTCAATTGTATTCTCTAAGAGAGATTTATGCCAAATGTTGCAACGTGACCTGTTTTGGGATAATACAGGAGAGCGAACTTGTACGGCGTGCCACGTGTCAATGTTTGAACTTTAGCCTCTGAAAACTCTTCTTGAGATAGCTCACCCTGTTATCTTTCCATCCTGACAAGTCTGGCCTCAATTGGACTCTCTGAGAGAGCGTTATTCCAAGTGTCGCAACGTGACCTGTTTATGGGATAAAACAAGAGAGCGAACTTGTACGGCATGCCACGTGTCACTGGTTAAGCTTCAGCCTCTAAAAACGTTTCCTGAGATAGTACAGTCTTTGTACTACATTCCATTTTTTATGAAATTTCATTTGGAGCTTCCTAGCCCAAGTTATGACCTTTTTTCCTAGGTCACCTGATTTTGACTGAGATCTGGAAGAGACAGAAACCCTAACTTGTACTGATCATAACTTACAAAGTACAACGAATCTGAGGGTGCCCTTTGGAAAAAGATACCTGGAGATGTTATCTACGACCTGTGAAGGTTTCAGATCCTGAAACTTCGCCAAAATGGATTTATGGCGAAAGTTCCACGATGGCTGGTTTTTTCTATATAAAACCCTAACCTTCAAATTGTCGTAAGTAAAGCAAGTGTCGTAAGTGCCATACCTTGTCTTCCTTCAGGTTAGCTCTGATACCATGTTAATATTTAATATGCTAAGACAGAAAATAGCAGCATTGCATTCCATTTCACAATAATAGCATATATAGGATCACTGAAGAAACAACAAGCACAGCATAAACACAAGAGACACAAATTTATCCTGGGAAACCCTCATGGGGTAGAAAACCCAGTAAAGCTTCCTCAATATAAATGAACGGCAATATACAAAGATGTAACCCTGAGCAAAAGCTCCTCCTTCTCCATAGCAGACCTCTCCTCCACAAGTGCACCACTCTCAAGTGAGTGAGTGTGTCAAATGAGGAATACACCTCCTCTATTTATACACTACTCTGACATATATTTTACATAATACATGTAGGCTCGTATTTAACCATTAGGTTAAATACCCTATTATAACTAACTGGGCCGACCCCACTAGGGTGGTCTAACAACCCTTTGACCCACATAACACATACAGGGCCGACCCCCACTAGGGAAGTCTAATAACCCAAGTTACCACATTCCGACGGAGGAATAAACATCTCCGGATATACAATAAGATCTTCACGGAGGAATGAAACATCTCCGAAATAATAATAAAGTACAAATATAATATTCTTTGAAGTTACAATATCTCAACAAAGTAGAGTATGAGTCTTTATCGCAAAGTCATGGCGTGACTACAAAGGACTCCCAATCCTAAGGACAAACAATGGCATGGGAACCAGAATGCACAATGGGCTTCTAACTAGGGTACCCATGTTCGGAAAAGCCCTACCGCCACATAACGACACTTATATAGCAGTGTGAAGGTTCCGTGTTAGTTACGAAGTGGGGTCGCACCTAGGGTTTATGAAAATGGTCGACAGGTCAAATGCATAATGCATGTGGAAATGGAATCTAACCTATATGCCAGGTGTGAAACATACCTATTGTAGGTGGGAAATGGTCCAGAACAACTTTCGCTGAGGAAATCTGATTAAAAAATTCTACTCCATGACATTATATTAGTCCATAACGACATCAAACGGTAAAAAATATAAACAAGTGGGTCCTGAAAATTATAAATAGTAAGAAAAATTTACAATTTACAATTCATTTGTACTATTCACCCATTTGGAGTTTTGTGGTTAGTTTTCACCTGAAATTTCAGTTGCCGATTCTAGGAGCTACAAGCAACCGTTCATCGAACCATCTGGAGAAGGTTGGTATTCTCTTCCATACCTTTCATTTCAATGCTTTCATTTTAATTTTCAGTGGTGGGATTTCTAGCTTGGCTAATCCCTAAATGGATTTGGCGCTACCCGTGAGCTATAACTATGCGGGTTGCAGGTAGGGCACCAAACACGCAATCAACGCACAAGTTGACTGCGAGTACCCGCACCTATATATAAATTAGCCCGCGGGTATCGCTGTGAAGATGATTTTTCAAAAGAATTTGACCAAAATCTTTATTGTTGTTCACTCCAGGATGGTTTTAGAGTGGAGGGAGAGGGAGCATGACCAAGTAGATGAGGCTGTGTGCAACGATGTGCAAGCACAAAAAACATTGCAATCATGTGGGTTGTATAAATTCTGGAGTATAGGGGGTTTGAGGGCCCAAAACCTACTACTCCATCGATTGATAGATTACTAGGATGTTGATGCACAAAAATTCAGTCTCAACGGGAAAATCCTCACACTGGAAGTGGAAGATATCTACTTCATTACCAGTTTGTCCCGTAGAGGTGAGGTGGCCAGTATTCGGTCTCGTACTGTGGGTGGTGGGATCACTGTCCATGACTACATAGCATGGTATTGTCCTACAGACACACGAGCGGTGGGAAGTCAAGTTCCCATCAATGCCATACTGGATCTGAGCATGAAGATCATTGTGGCTACCTTAGTGCGGATCACTGGATCCAAAGCTCTGCACCAGGCATCCAGGCCAGTGATGTTCTATGCATGACAATGCATGCAACCTATGATATTCGACGGGTGTACCACACTACTGGTGTCTATGAAGACACAACTGACAAAATACAAGGAAGGGAAGGCAAAAAACTTCGGGTATGGTAGTATTTTGTGCAACTTCTTCTTTGAGAGAGTTTTGGGGCTTAGTTCGAGGGTGGATGTCCCTCCTCATAGTCTCCGGGATCCAGCCCTGACCCGGTGGGATGAGATTTTAACACGACAGCGTGGTGGCCATCTGGCATCACCATATACTAAGGAGTTCTTCCGCTGGTGGGGCTGACAGGTTGTTGCCATAGAGGACTATCCCTATGCAGGGATAGACTTCCGACAGGATCAAGACATGCCACTCCCAACAGATGCAACTTTCGGAGACATTGGTGAGTACTCTTTTTGAATTTTTGTGTTATTAAATTTTTATGTATTTTTTATTATAGATGAAATGCAAAAATATTTTTGGTGGTAGTATCAAGTGCTAATGGTTGACTGTTTTCTCGCAGACAAGGGCCCAGTGAGACCCGACAGCTTCCCGAGACATGGTCGCCGAGACAGGGGTGATGAGGCAAGTGATGCTGTAGCAGGGTGCACTCTACAGACCTTGCAGCACAACCTATCACGAATGGTTGCTAGAGTTCAACAGATAGAGGTGGCGTGATTACTTGAGGCCATGCAGTGCCAGGTAGTGGGGGTTCTGGGTGACTGGGTGCGATTACTGTAGTGGGTGGCCAATGTAGTGTAGTATTTCTATGAGACACATCCCGTCGGGGCGGCAGCTAGGCCTCCTCAGAGGGAGTAGATATCCCAGTATCTCATTTGTATCGATATGTATATTTTTGAGGGCTATGGGCTCCAGTTTTGTATGACACTACCATTTTGGACATATTTATATAAAAAACTTAGGTTCTCCGATTCTACTATATATGTGTATTTACAAATGTATGAATGTCTCTTTTATGTGTGCTTCATAATGAATGTGATAAATGCCAATCTAATACATAGTTAGTGTATGCATCAGATATATGATTAAGAATTCTCAGAACATGAATATATGTAATTGAAACAAAATGTCTCTCCAAGAGTCTTACCCTTAAGAATTTCCGTAGTAGTGTAGGATCTTGCACACGGTACTGACCATTCAGCTGAGACACAACTAGTTGTGAATTCAGGAGGAATTCTAAAGATTAGATGCCATGTGAAATAGCATCTCGAAGTAGCTCAATAACGGCACTATACTCAGCCACATTGTTAGATGTAGAACTGAGACAAGCACCACCTTAGGACACAACTAGGTGGTCAGGTGAGAAAATAACCCAGGCAACAGAAGCAAGCTGCTGCGTATGCCGGCTAGCACCATCCACGAAACCTAAGAACGTAGGAGATTCTGCTGACATCTGTGGTGAGCTCCTAATGTGGATGCCTAATGAGGGAAGCTATACCAAGAGCCTACTTTAAATGTCAACCCGGGGAACGTACAAACTTTAGATATGCATGCACTATCTGTGCTCTTACAGGATAATCTCTTGTCACAGTTGGATGTCGGTATCGATGTTCTAAAGATTGTCTACTAAATATGAAAACTGATTATTCTATGGAATTAAATACTGGAAAGCAATTAATCTAATTAAAAGAATTAAAGTGCTGAAAGCAATAAATCTGTTCTAAGAAATAAAGGTACCAAAAGCAGTAAATCTGTTCTAAGAAATAAAGCAATAAATCTATCTTAAAAAATCAAAATGCTGAGAGTAAAGGGAACGATCTTATAAAATTACTTAATGCAGAATAATAAATCTAAAAATGAACATGCCATAACAGATCTATTCTAAGATTGGGGAAAACAAGGTCTGTAGTTATTTTATGCCTAAAACCAGAATTCTGATCTAAACCATTTTAAATCCCAAGACTAAAATTGAAGTGCAATCGTTTCAAGCTATCCATCTACTACTAAAGAAATTGATCACGATGAGAAACAGTCAAAGACCTCAGATATAAACCATGGTATTGAAAGCAAAGATGATACACATGCAATTGTTGATTCAAATATGCGTTGAAAGAAAGAACCTACAGGACTACTGAAACTATTATGTTGTACTACATAATGTATTATAAGCTACTACAGAAGTAATGAATCATTCAAATGCTCCCATATGTCATAGAATTGTTCATCAATGTAAAACACATACTTGGAAAAAACCTACAAATAGGAATCTCCTGACCTACGCGTTGGAGGGGCCCTCTCCAACCCGTACTCAGGAGAGAATAAAAACTTAGAAACGCTGGCTGGAATTAATCATCAATCTCTTAATTAAAATATAGAATCCATGTCAAAACAAAGGTCTGTACTTCGCAGTATCGATAGGGCAAAAAATGTTAAAACAATATTTTTCTCAAAAATAACAGTAGGGGCCTCTCTCTACTTGAGAGGTCCATATTTATACGATTTAATGTTGATCCTAACTGATTGTCAAAATGTCGATTCTTCTTGAAGTGGGAGTGCATCCTCTATAAATCAGGAAATAGGGCGCCAAGCTTGGTGATCCTTTAGTCTTCTACACGTCCATCCTTGAATGACCCTGAACCTGCTCAATCACGCTTGGTTTCCATATAATTAGTTTATTTGATACACATTCTAACATCCAAGAATAATCATAAAACAATTCCATTAAATAATTAAAGTAAAACACTTTTCCCACAATTGAGTGTGTTTCTTCGCCATTGCTTGAGCTGGACTGTGGAAAAAGGGTTATCAAATACCTGAAAATTGGACCCATCATTCTCTCCCCTACTTGAAGGATTCACCCATCCTTGGGTGACTTATTCAATTCGTCGATGACCTCCCTGATATCCCATGCTACCACCTTAGGTGTCCCTGCCTGCCTGAGATATCCAAAATTCTGATCCTCCCTGGCCCATACCTTCCTCTCTTCCTCTTCATTAATCTATTCTTTGAGGACTGGGGAAAGGATGAATGGGGGATTCAGCCTCATCCCGATCCACCTAAGTTGGTTTCTTGCTAGGGATTCTTTGTAGAGAATGGTTTTGAAAAGAGCATCCTCAAGCCTGAGGGGAGAGTGGAGTTCTCTTCTTTTTAGATCGTTTTCTACCCTACTCTACCTTTCCCTGATGGACTCATTAACTTCCTTTTGTGTGCTGCGGAGTGTAATGTCAAAATGAATCACCGCCTCCTGTTGTTTTGCGAGGAGAATGGGTATCAGTTCCTCGTCCTGAGTGAGGATCTGGTGGTTATAGATTATTCCCTTAGGGTGAGTTGGCTCTAGTCTCATCATTAATGGGGTTTGCCATTTGGATGCAACATAGAGATGGTATTCTTAGGCTCGCTCAATTTCATGTTTCATCCATGAACACAATGCCCTTAACTGGAAATCGCCCACATATGGGTTTGGCGACCAGTTGGGCGAGCCAGAAACTACGAAATTATGCAAGAAGAACTCACTCAATTGGTCTTTCTCTAGCTCTGTGGAGTTCAAAGATGCATCAAGAAATTATTTGGGAGTGCTTACCTCTATAGGGAGACCTTTCTTTAACCTCTGGAGCTGGAATTACCTGAAAATTGGACCCATCAATCTATCAATCAAACGGAAGCTAATCAGCAGACCTGAAAACCAAAAAGCAAGCTAAACTATGTACATAAAAAACTATACAATAGTATACAAAAGTATCAGCCTGAACCATAGGTTCAAGTGTAATACCACTTAAGATAGAGCCCATTTCTAGGCTCCTTCAAGACAATCCCTTCATAGTCTTCTAACTCATAAGCTCCTTTTTCCAGGACATGCTTCACGATGTAAGGACCATGCGACATGGGGTTTAACTTGCCTGCCCATAGGGGTTCTTTAGCTTGGTCATACAAGAGGACCAAGTCACCTTCAGCATACTGCCGGGGACAGATAGACCTATCATATTGAACCTTGACACGACATTTGTTGGCATCTATGGCCACAGCGGCATCTCGACGTTGCTCGTCAAGTTGCTCATGGTGGATTAAACATTTCTCAATATCTGTCGTATCAAGGAGGAGCTCTATGGCTACTTTAAGTGAAGGGATTTCGCATTCAATCGGTAAAAGTGACTCCACACCGTGAACTAGCTGGAACGGTGAGAATCCGGTGGTAGTCTTAACTGCGGTTCGGTATGCCCACAATGTAGGATATAACATGATATGCCAATTGGTCTTGCTTCGTTGGATGGTACGCTAGAGAATGGTCTTTAAATACTTATTAACTGCTTCAACTTGACCATTCACTTGGGGATAGTAGGAAGATGAGTGTTCTTGACGAAACCCAAGCTTGAGAGACAAATCCTCCATCATCTTGTTTTGAAAGTGACTACCATGGTCATTGGCAATCTCTTTTGAGATACCGAAACGAGTGATAATCTAATTGAACACGAAATGGGCTATAGTAGCACCATCGGCTTTTACGGTAGGCATGGCCTCAGCCCATTTGGAAAAATAATCCATGACCACTATGATATGGTGATGCCCCCCAACCAAAGCTGGTTTGCAATCGATGAAGTCCACCCCCCACTTAGTGAAGGGACCGATGGTGACGACCGGGTGAAGGGGCACTAGATGCGAGTGTATATTCCAAGAGAACACCTAGCAAGGGTGGCATCTCTTCACAGCATTAATACAATCCTTGAATATTGAAGGCCAAAAGTAACCAGCTCGCATAATACGTTGGGTTGTAGCAAGCCCGGATAAGTGACCACCACACGCCCCTGCATGGCAATCATTAAGCACCCGCTCCGCTTCTTCGTGAATTAAGCAATGATGGAGAATGGAATCCTTTCCTTGGCGATACAAAGTGTCACCAACGATAGTATAATCTTTAGCGTGATGTTTCACACGCCATCGCTCATCTCGTGAATAATGCAGAGGAAACTTCAAAGTTTGGAGATATATAATGACATCCCCATACCAAGGGTCCTCAGACGAGATAATAAATAAATGCTCATCCACAAAGGAATCTTCATGAATGACCTCCTCATCAAGTCTCGGAAGGTCTGACATAAGCTCAACAAATACCAACGATTTCACCAATTTTGCCAAAGCAAAATCAAGATCGAACTCCTGAAGGATCACAATCCATTTATTATACTTCCCCCCGATAAGGCGTTGTGATAGCACGAACTGAAATGGATTGATGTGAGCTACAACTGTCTTGGTTCTAAGAAAAATGTAATGTCGTAACCGCTGGACTGCATGGAAAGTCGCAAGTGCCAGCTTTTCCATGTGAGTATACCTTAGTTCAGTGTCTACTGGATTTCGACTGAGGTAATAGATAACATGCTCGATGAGCGCGTCATCCACCTGAACCAAGAGCATGCCAAACGTCTCCTGAGACACAGCCACATAAAGGATAAAATCTCATGTCAAGTCTGGTGGACTAAGCACAGGGGCCGATACCAAATCTTTCTTAAGGGCATCGAAAGACTCCTGGGCTCGCTCATTCCAGATAAAAGGTGTGTCTTTCTTCAATAAGCGCGCGAAACCTTTGGTAATATTAGCATAATTGACTACAAATTGACGCAGAAAAGTAGCTCTCCCTTGGAGGCTCTAAAGTTGTAACAAATTACGCGAAGGAGGCAATTGAAGTATTGCCTCAACTTATAGAGGATCGACTCTAATACCCTCTCTTGAAACTATGAAGCCTAGAAGGAGACCAGTCCTTACAACGAAGATGCATATGTTGGGATTCAATCAAATTTTGTAGTGTATACATCGTTCGAGAATCATGCGGAGGTGCTTGGGGTGGTCCACTCTCTTGCGAGAATGGTCAGCAAGATCATCCAAGAAAACCTCCATAATCTTCTTAAGATCGTGAAAGGCGTAGTTCATGGCTCGCTGAAACATAGCTCCGGCGTTTTTAAGGCCGAAGGGCATTTTCTGATATGCAAATGTTCCCCATGGACAAATGAATTTCGTCTTATGTTGGTCCACGGGTTTGATTTGAATCTGATTATAACCTGAGAAGCCATCCATGAATGAAAAAATATCACTTCCCACACAAGCATCCAAGATCTGATCAATGAATGGTGTGGGGAAGTTGTCTTTCGGACATGCACGGTTCAAATCTCTAAAATCAATGCATACGCGGATTGTTCCCTGCTTCTTATCCACAGGTACGGGGTTTGACACCCATTCGGTAAGGGGAATGGGGTAGATGAAACCAGCTTTGAGCAGTTTCTACACCTCTGCCTTGATAGCAGCTGCCTTCCTAGGGTTCACAGCATGTAGGCGTTGTCGAATTGGTTTAGCATTAGGATATGTTCTAATATCATGCTCAACAATGTGAGGGTCTATTCCTGGCATCTCCTCATATGACTAGGCGAAAGCTTCCCGGAGTTTTGTAAACAATTCAGTGTAAATAGAAATCTCCTCAGGAGTGCAATCGGCACCGATGTAAACATTCTCCACTTTTTTTAGAGTACGCGAGATGTTGATCGACATGGTTGGGGAAATATTAGCCATATCCCCCTCCACAAAAACATCATGCGACTCCAAAAGAGCCACAGGGTGACCAACCATCTCTGCTAGAGTCATCCTAAACTCTTCTTGCTCAATCAGATCGAGGTTGGGAAGGAAATAAGAGTGATGATGCATATCCTCCCAAGGCCTCTCACTACCACACATGGCCTCCATAATAGCTTCATCAAATGGAAAAGTATCATCAAGGCAGTCGTGTGAACAAGATGAGTTGGCTGCCCAAACTGGCAGCGTAATGGGATCTTCTTCGACTGTCTGGGAAGAAGAGAGATTCGGTTCTGTAGTGGCTTGTTGAATATGATAGTAAGCAAGATCAGCTACAGATAAAGGCATAGACATCCCGACGTGCATATAAATGTCTCCAGACGTGGAACCCATGGACGGTAAAATCCATGGATCAGTACAATAGGAAGTCCGGAATGGCATATTATGCAAAGGAGGAGACGCATCGTCGGAAATGGTTCCAATGAAGTTCACAAGTGTAGAAAGACTAAAAGTTCCCATCAATGAAGGGTACATACCAACACCTATGTTCCTAGTTTCTGGTTGAGAATCAGTAACTTGTGGGACTATGGATCCCGTGGATGCTGTGGAAGGAGTGTTAACGAAATCCAGCTAATCGATGGTCACAATCTTGCCTTCATGGGGAAAGCAGATAACTCTAAATACAGTGGACACGATAGCCTTCATAGCGTACATCCAATTTGGACCCAGTAAAAGGTTGTAGTCGATGGGTGCATCAACCACCTCGACTTCAATAGGCACAGACTTACCTCCCAAGCAGACAACAAGGGAAGGGATAATTCCATGCAGCTTAAAAGACCGACCGTCGAATGCAGTGAACGTGGTTCTAGATGCGAGTAGAGGAGGAGATCCAAGAGCTTTCCAACAAGTTAACGACATTACTAACGCAGAAGCACCTTCGTCAACCATAGTACGTTTGACAAAACTATGAAGGCACACCACCTGGATTTGAAAAGCCATGTGCTAAGGTAAGCGAGGTTGTACATCAGTAGTATCGAACTTGATAACACTGGGACTTCCCCCATCCTGAACTCCTAACGCACTCAAAAGGGCATGCTTATGAGAAGGACAAGCCTACAAAACTTCAAGAGCTGACATGGCACATGGAGTTTGGCCCAAATATTCTATAATGAAGTAGTTCTGGGCAGCTCGAGCATTAGGATTATGCGTAGAGTGCTTGAGAACACCTTTCAGTATCCGTGGCATATTAGAGGGCTTCTCGATATGCAAGGAATTGTCAGGAGGAGGGGGAGGCTCACTCCTCATATTAGGTTGTGGTGCACCATAATCGCGTTGATGAGTAGCAACACAAACCTCCGATTGAACCATATTCACACATCCATAACCGCTAGTATTAGGATAATATGTTGACGTCTCAGTAGGTCCATAACCGGTGGTGGGAGCATGCGAAGCCATGTTTTGATGATGAGGAAGGGGATCCTTCAACACAGCTGGGCTCTGTTCCAAATGCCTCTATGCTTCCTCGATTCGAGGACATAAGTGAGTAAGATGATCTCCCCCACAGAGCTTGCAAGGAAATTTCACCTTACGCCTAGGTTTACGATCCTCGCCAACATTCATGCCTTCCCGAGGAGGGTTGGCATTCTCTTTATGAGGAGTATTCTGATTGCTATTATTGTTATTCCCATTGTTTCCACCCCTACGGTTGTTTCTCCCCTTTTTCTTACCACTAGGTTGCTGGTTACCCGACGGCTTCATTGATTGCACATTGTGTACATCAGACAATGTAGTGGAAGTGGACAAGGTGTGAACCTTTCCAGGAGTAGACTGGTTTAGCGACAAATTTTGCATTTGATTAGATACCAAGTCTATAGGGCGAGTGCTTGTGGATCCCACGATGCCATCAGCATATGGTCCAGGAACTGACATAGGCTCATGTCGTGTTCTCGGTGCGTCAGGAATAATGTCATATAAAATGCCAAACTGAGAGTATAGTAAGTCTAACTACTGGACTTTCAAGATAGCTTGTTCCTCAGTCATAATGTCGGACATCGAAACATCCTTAGCAATGTATGGTAGTAGAGACTTGAGGAACCATTCCAATAGAAATTCTGGAGGAATGTTGGCTTTCACTAATCTCTTTCGTTGGTGCCACTCTTGAACGTGGTCAGAAATATGTGTGGCCTTATTCTAACGGAAGGTAGATAATAGTTCAATACCAGTATCATAACGAACCGGCAACTGGAAATGGTCCAAGAAAACCAAAGCAATCTCATTGAATCCCCTATAGGTGTTCCTGGGAAACTCCACATACCACTTCGTAGCTGCCCCCATGAGGGTGCATTGAAATAGTCGTAATCTAACGAAATCGTGATTCAATGAGTTGGAGGAGCACCAAAGGTGAAACGTTATGACATGATCACCCAGATCCTCACCACCTTTCCCCTCAAACATAGGAATGTCTGAAGGGAGCTTGGTAGGGATCGGGGGCCAAGTATGGTCGTGACACACCGGATCATTTGTGAGCTTGGAAAGATTCGAAAGATTCAAACATGCAAGGAACGGGAGCTGCGGCTGGAAAGCTTGATTATAAGCTCCCATAAAAGGTTTGTTGAATGGAACTGGATTGTAAGGTGGACCAAATGCTTGACCATGAGCATTAAACTGATGATAATGAGGACCTGGCGGACCATAAGCTTGACCATGGTCATAAGGTGTATACCCTCCTCCGACCTGACCCATATGAGAGTAAGAAAGTACATGAGTGTTTTGGGAACCATATTGAGGTGGATTGAACTGGTGGCCAGCACCGACTATGTTGTAGTAAGGGTTGCCACCATAAGTATGGGGCATATACGTATTATTCGTAGCAGGACCGAATTATAATGACCATAATGGTGAGGTATGTTCCCACCCCCAGCATTAGGAGTAGTGTGAGCAGTTGTGTGGTGACCCAAAGTATGAGAAGTATTCCCAACCCCAACGTTGGTGTTACTAGTAGTAGGAATGGTGGGGTTATGCCCATATAAATAAGATATATTCCCACCCCCTATATTAGCATGACTAGTAGTGGTGGTGGACGCAAAAGTGTGGGGTACATGTCCACTTCCATGGTTAGGAGGAGCATCAACATCGGCAAAAGTGATCCTAGGTTGACAAGCAACAATATTTATGTTAGGTGGTGGATGGTGAGTCGTGTTCCGAACAGTGTTCCTATTAGGTGGGGCAGTCCTAGGAGGTGGTCGTCTTCCAACATGAGCATGATTAGGAGGATTATGACCAGTCTCCATACTACGTGTGTGAGTGATCAACGTGGTGCCCCTAGCGAGGGTATTTCCCCCAGTGGGTGCAGTGTTGCTAACACCATGACTAGTGCCAACATGACTACCAAAAGTAGTGGGAGGATCAACTATATTGAAAACAGGCATACTATGTGAGAACGGGTTAACATTGCTCGCAGGCTCTTCGTCATCGGGCATCCCATAAAGATATTTATCCGGATTCTAAGGATCGAACGGATCGTTCTCAACTGGATTTGGCCAAATAGAACTAGGTTGAGTCTCAGGTGGATCACCCCCCCAGGCCTCACGAGGTGTGGGGGTGTCTGAAGTATGTTCGAATCCTCCTGATGGAATCGTGGGGATGTCCTCTGTGTCGGAGTGTGCAGCCATCATAATGTCGGCTAAGTACGTCTCATAAGAATCCGAAGACTCGGAGGGAGCCCGCCGGTGTCCCCGAGCAGTATGGCATTAAAACTCGGCCGGTTTTAAATCAGCTAACCGACGGGATCGACGGAGATTAGGATTCCGCGCCATGATATCTCCAAAGAGAATATCAAATCACAACGTCTCCTATGGCCAACTATCGATCAAAAATAGTAAATCAAAAGCACACACCTAGAGAAACTACAACCAAGAGCAGACAAACAGAGTGTCTAAATGATCTCCCAACACTAGAGCCGGTATGTCTCGCCTAGGAGAGGCTTGAGACTCCCAAAATATATCCGGAGGTAATAGAATCAGTTATAGAGACACCTAGGCTTCACTGCGTGCACAGGGTCAAGTCCACTGTACAAACAAAACTGTGATGTCCAATCCCTATTTGACTCAGGACACAAACAGCATAACCACTGCAAGTACCCTATTCGATACCTAGGTGAGGCAACTATGGTCACCGCAATATAACCAATGCTCAAGGGGACAGTTACAGGTGGGATCCGTCGTATGGGCAGGGTAGCTAAGCCCGAAGCACAAGAGGATGAACATCCGATACCCCCAGATACGAACAAATCCTGGAAATATCTCCCACGTTCAGCCGGTATCAGAGGGATATCCCTTCAACCAACCTCCCGTGACCTCGTGCTTAACTCTGGGTTGAGTAGAGCTTCCTGAGAACATCGATATATACCATGGATTCCTCCACTCCCTGGTCAGACACCTAATGTTTCGTCTAGTAGTCTTGGATTGTTAACTCACAATGATCTATTCCAAGACTCTAAACCTATGCTAGTTGGTGTACCCTATAAATAAAATCGGTCTAATCAATTTTAAAATTAAGCATTAATTTTAATGGTTGTGGTTACTCAAAGGATATGGTTGTGCAACTAGTGATTTGTATGACTCAATAGTATGCAAAATCGTCCAATCCAAGACTCATATATCCAATAAAACGATGTCACTAACATGCAAAATCAACCCAACAGTTTCGAAATAAAAATGCAATCCTTTTATATTTTCGATGCACAAGCAGAACCTAAATGAAAGCAACAAGAACTCAATGCAAGATGCAGTACATGAAAGTAGATTTTTTTTTTGTATTTTTTCTTATAAACAAAAGGAAAACGCAAAAACTATATGTATTTTTTTTGTATTTTTCAATATATAAAGAAATAAAAATGCAAGCAAAATCCTACTATTTAGTCACTGAAGTGCTGAGAAGATCACTAAGACAACCCAACGGATCCCAAACAGTAAGACCCAGCCACAGGGATGAACTCAAAAGGAAAAGACCAACAAGGCTAAATCCAAAGATGGGTAAAAAATCAATGAGGCTCAACCAAGAGAAACGAAGAGTTCTGGTCACAACCAAGGCATGAAACAGTCAAGAAATAGGCCAACAAAGACTCAGGATCATCCAAAGCCAACCCAACAACAACCAATAGTCATAAACCAACAAAAGCTGGAGTTGTACGCTACTGTCGAAGGAATACCTACGGGTACCCGCGAGCAGTAGAGTAAACAGAGGTGGGTATACGCGAGCAGAGTTAAGCTAGCCCGCAGGTGAGGAAAGGAAAATGGGAAAACAGAGAGTCCAATGGTTCAGAAAAAGCAATTTTTCTATAGTGTATCTCAACGGCCAATCAATGACACAGATCTTCGACAAACAACAACTCTAATTAAGGACTAATGCTCAAAATTTCCCAAACATGGATGTTTTCCCCAGCGGAGTCACCATTTCTATGTTGGAGAAAACTCACTATGGCTTGGGGTAGACCACAACAGACAGCTGACTACCAGAAATTAACTCAATTCTCAAAACTATGCTATTATAAATGACAATGATAAGATAATGGAGAAATGTAACCAACCTCGATCCAAACGTTTGATGTAGATCCCCGTTGGAGCTTTCAATCCGTGCACCTGAAATCTACAAATTAGTTTTGACAGCCAATATACAACAAGTACATATAATATATAAACGACATTAACATCATCAATAGCAATGGTCCATGATATTATAAGCAAATTCAAACCAATTTATAATAAAAAACATTCACAACATTAATGGACGAGAATATGAGTATTTCTATTAATAAACAAGAAGAAGTACAATGTGATACGACCTCTTTCCGACAACCAATATGAACCATGATTTGGATCAATCCACTTGTGCCTCCACCACTTCAATCCTCCATGAATGGAAAACTCAAACTATGGTAGGAGTTTGGAAGGTGAGCATAAAGGGTTCACAACTACAAGGATCAATGAGTGTAGACTCAAGATAGGGAAAAAATCCACTAGAGTTCTCTTGCTCTTCTTTTTCCTCCCGTCCATAAGCCATATGTGCTCAATATATAGTCCTTCCAAAGGTAAGTGAAAGGAAACATCGAGGTGTTTCTTGGGCATATGGAGGGTCAAAGGTCACCCAATAACCGCTTTGTGGGAGTAAAAAGTAATAAACTAGTGATTTTTACCATTTTACATGCTACCCGCGGGCTATAGTGATGCAACTCACGGGTACGCTCGCTGTAATGATGCAGCAAGCGGGTAAGAATACAATTAGGGAAAAATAGTGTCTGAAGGATACAAAGTGGATCTGAGTCAGTGAAATGGATCCTACAGGGCAAAGAATGCTGATATTCACTAGGTGGAAGATTACATTGTAACAAAAACCAAAAGTGCGACGTAGGAACTTTTCACATAGAGACAGTTATAAAATTACTTGAATAGTGTTCTGAAGCAGAGAAGATTCTACATACTCATTTGGATAACTTAAAAGATATTTCAATGTTGTTTAGTTAAACTGAAAAATATCAAAAGATCTCTATCGAAACTTTTATCTCTTACCTGTTCTCTGCAAACGGAAAACTCAGGAACGTTAGCTAGAAATAGATAAGTAAGCAATGAGGCTCCTCAAGGACCCCTTCATCACAGAAAAATGACCTTTCAGTAACTAGGAAACAAAATGCACAACATAGGACAGTGTGACCTTATACAAACAACAAGTAAGTTTAACATTCAACATTGATATGACGATAAGGACTTACGACTTTTGAAGACATTATGTAAGCAAACAGCTGTTAATACATGTAGAGTCCGTCAAGTTGAGCAAGTGATTTTTATTTTTTTTAGACAGTAGTTTACATCCCCAACGGATTTAAAGCACCAAGTGCATGGTGACACATTTGAATAAGTTAACCCTTCCGAAAATGTGATTATGTACAATCTCTAATCCAATTCCTAGCTAGATCCTTCCATTAACATATTGGGTGCATAGATGTACTATCATATTTTACTCCGTACAATATGTAACACTTATTTGTATATTTTCTTAGTGCTTCATTAACTTAATATTGTGATATGTAGACAATCTACTAATGTTTTTACTAACATAAATAGTCCATTTATTAACTGCATAACATGTATTCATACATATTATTATTCCAAATTTTAATTACACCAACACATTTAATTATGCACATATTCATTTCATAACTTTAACTATAATTAACACATTAAACATACATATACGGTTATATAGACATATGTTATATTTCATAAATCACTGCAACTAACTTATTCAATTAAATATATGCATTCTAAACCATAATTTACTACCACATTTAATATATATATATATATATAATTCACTACTACTACTTACACCTGTAAAAGAATATATATATAAGTATTCCAATTCACAATTCCCTACAACTAACATATTAAAATATATAATTGTACTATTCTTAATTTATTGTTACTTAAACCATTTGAGAGAAAATATACCTATATTTTTTCCCTTTTCTTATGATCCGTTTATTAACTAAAAACAACATCAGACTTAGGTATATAAACCATCCCATTTAATTAATTTTTATTAAAGTTGGGGACACATAACTTCACCATCTTTCCTAACTACTTTAAACATGTTAAATATATACATAGTGTATTCCTACATACCTTCAACAAAGATGGTTAGGTGAATTTAAATTGTAAGAGGTGACTATATTCGATTAATAAGGCATACATAATCGAACCATAATTATAACATGTGCACAATTCCTAATTATGCAAATTACATAATATAAATGAAATGTTTATGGCCTTTGTCCATGACTATTCACCTGAACTATAGAATGCAAGTGTAGCTGTATCCCATTAGTATAACCCATCACTTATTCATATGTATATCATTATAGATCCTGGGAATGAAATCGGACTTCAATCTGTGTTATAAATAATCCTTTCTTCCTCCAATCGATTTTGGTTAAGACTCAGAAAATACCGAATGGGGTACCGCAAAAGTTTGCTCAGAAATGGTTCATCACGGTTTCTCTTTAGTGAAAGATCACAGGATTGGAGATCACAGAATTGTCACGATTTAAACTGGATGAGGAGGATACGGAATATGGGACACACAGAGCAGACGCAAATTGAATGAGAAGGTTTACAAAAAGAATACGCAGAACATGAGAGATGCATGAGATCTCTGCCATATGAGATTGCAAGAAAAATAGATAGGGTACGCAGAGTATAGATACCTCTTCACTGTGGTCGAGAGATCCAAGGTATAACTTAAAAATGGAGTCTAGGATTGGTAAACCGCGCAGGGTTAATTAATTAACTACACATAAACTAAATCGACATTCACGCAGGTTTAAACATTTAACTACACAGGAATTTGCACCGAAAGTATACACAAGTTTCCCTATTTGAATGCATAGGGATTTAAGAACCCATAATAAGAAGTAGATTAAACATTCTGATATTTGTTGAGATAGTTGTTATAATTCATACACAGAGGTCTTTAAAATCATAAATATGGAGTAGGTCTAACATCGAAATCTATACTGAGCTAATGATCTTAATACACAAAAATTTTAAATAAAATATCGGGTAAAGAAAGTCATTATAGATCGAACATAACACTGAAATAACAAGAACTTGTTTCGGCAGTCGAGCTAAATATCGAGTGTAGTCGTGGATGCCGTTGGTTCGAATGTCCACTTGATGAAGATATCGACAACCTCTCGGTTGACCTCCCTGTTGTATCGGGAGTAGTCTTCTTCCTCCCGAACCCCCGAGCAATTGGGGTCGTAAGAACACACTAGTGAGCTTCCCGAAAGGATCTCCCAATCCCCGTTCCAGCTAATCCCAACTCCCAAGAATCATAAGATAATCTGAGATTATCATGCCCATTCAGCAGAGAAAGAGATGTCCTTCTCTCCTTCTCCTCCCTCATTATATAACAAAAGTTTGTGTGCCATGTGTCTGTCCATGCACATATTTAATTTAATTTATTAATTTAATTTCAATTATTCTCAATTACAAGTGTTTCACTATCTTTAGTGTGCACCTAATTCCCTAAATCAGTGGGAGTTAGGAGTAGAAGAGTCCTTCTCTTTTCTTTTTTGTTCTCTTTTAGTTTACTTAATATCTTTTATTTGTAAACTAGCCGTTTTTCATTTCTTTAATTTAAATATTTAGAAATAATATTTATAAAAGGAAAGGTATCTTTTAATTAATAAAATCTAGTCTATTTTGATTTAAAAAGTTTTAAAAGATTATAAATGATTTATATATATATACTTTATTTAATTCTATTATTTCTTAATAGAATACTTTCCTCAAAAGTTTAACTTCTGTTAGCATTTATTTCTAATAGAACTTCCTTAGCATACTTCTAGTTTAGTTTTAGTTTTCCATCTTTTCATAAGGTAGACAAATAAAATAATTTAGAGTAAAAAATTGTTTTTGTTTTGTTTCTTTCTCCATTTCTAATATTCTTCTTTTCTCCTAAAAAAATAAAACAAGGAAAATTATTTTAATTTAATTTGTCTTTTTAATTTAAAGTCACCTGAATTTATCTTTGATGATTTTTTCATTTCTTCCTTTAAATAACATTATCTTTTCTTGTCTAGGTGCCTCTTCGGCGGGCCTTTCCACCAGGCGGGCCTTTCCACCAGTTTCATTTCTTCCTTCTTATGGGGAGTACTGCGTAGCGACCAGGAATCGTTACCGCGATCTCTCAACCACGCTTCTTGGAGACTAAGGGATGTTGAGGGATAAGGCTCTCCTTATTGCGTGCCCCTCAACTCATCGTACGCTACCAAATCATTATGGCCTTGCCTGTACGGCATACGCTTCCCCTGGTGAGCTGAAACGGCTTCACCCGTGCGTGGATTGCTAATTCAGGGTCGACAATCACTCGTCATACACCTAAGTGTTCTTTCCATTCTTATGACCCCTATAATTCCATTGTCGGTTAGTCGGTAAATTGTCTTACCTGCCACTGCACACACTCAAGCGCACATTAGTAGCGTTGCACTATAAAACATTTTTATCATTCTTTTCAGTATCTCAGTCAGTTGAGTCTACTATCCATTCATCATTTTAACATCATGCTTCGGTCAGTCGAGCATGTTCATCATTCATTATTTTATCTCAGTCAGTCGAGTATAAAACAAATCATCATTTTCATTTCCAATAATTTTAACATTCATCATTATGTCTCTGTTAATCGAGCATACATCATTTTCCATTCTAAAGCATTTTCATCATTTTTCATTTTCTCAGTCAGTCGAGTATATTCATCAATCATCATTTATCTAACCATTTTCATTTCACATATAAAATTTAAAGCAATCATTCATGGTCCAAGTTTTTATAATTCCGGGTAACTTCAAACCAATGCCCTTAATAGTCAAATCAGTGGTAGGTCTCAAAATAGTCTGATCTATAATAAGTCTCAAACAATCTAGTCAATCATAAGTCTAAAATAATCAAATCAATCATAAGTGTTGAGGTAGGCATTACATACACCCTCTCTTATTAAAAATTCGTCCCGAAGTTCAAAACAACAACAAAAAAAGAAAGTTCCAACGCATCTCAGTTGCGTCCTCCCAGGTTGCAGAACTAGGACTATAGCTATCCCACTGAACCTTGACCTGATCATTCACACAGTGCCTAAGCTGCCGTGTTCGATGGTCCAATATGCATATCGGTTCTGCCGTCACAGCCCCTTCATACGTTATCAGTAAGTTACTCATGTTAATGATATGTGTTGAATCAGATATGTATTGTCTAAGTGTCGATACATGAAAAACATTATGCATCCTATGCAATGATCATGGTAGTGCAAGACAGTATGCAACCGGTCCTATCAGTTCTAGTATCTCGAAGGGTCCCACGAAACTAGGAGATAGCTTCACCCCTTTCCCAAATCTGATAGTACTCTTTTGCGGCCTCACTCGCAAAAATACTCGATCTCCAACTTAATACTCTCTATCAAGTCTATGCGCATTAGCATAACTCTTTTGCTGATCCTATGCTTTTTTCAATCGAGCACGGATATCTTCCATCTGTTCCTCCATCTCCTAAACCACTTCAGGCCCAAGCAGGGTCCCATCCTCAAGTCTGTCCCAACTCAAGGGTGTCCGACATGGTCGGTCATACAAGAACTCGAAGGGTGCCGTATGTATCAAACTATGATAGTTGTTGTTATAAGCGAACTCTTCTAGAGGTAAAAAATGCTCCGAATGGGTTTGCTGACCCATCACATACATTCTTAGCATGTCCTCAAGTATTTAGTTTACTCTCTCAGTCTGCCCATCATTCTCCGGGTGGTAAGCTGTGCTAAAGTTGAGTCGCGTTCTCATAGATTCCTAGAATCTCATCCAAAATATGCTAGTGAATATTGATCCTCGATCAGATATTATCTTCCTCGACAATCTATGCAGTCATACAATCTCATCAACAAACACTCTAGGAATCTCCGGTGCCTGATAAGTATTCTTGATGGGAATGAAATGTGCAATCTCCGTGAGAGTGTCTACTACCACAAAAATGGTATCATGTCTCTTGCAGGTCAGAGGCAATCCCAAAATAAAATCGATGGAGATGATCTCCCACTTTGACTCAAGGATGGCATGGGGATGAATTATTCCAGGGGGATGTCTATGTTCAGCTTTGACTAGCTGACACTCAATGCATCTGGAAATTTTTTTTACCACGTCTCTCTTCATTCCATTCCAGAAGAATAGAGGATAAATATCTGCATACATCTTCTTCACGCCAGGATGTGCTCTATAAACAGCTCAGTGAGCTTCTTCTAGGACTAGGTTCTGGCACATAAATACAGTTGTTGTATCCCAACAACCCATCATTCTCCAACGAATAACCCTTATACTTGGGTAATTCCGTCTGTTCCAGTTCTATCTCGGCCTTTACCTCATTGCACCACTTGTGTCCCTGTTGTAGTCCAAGTACCATTTCTCTCAAGTTGGTCTGCATTGGAATCATTGAGAAGATGCGGGGTCTATGACTAAGTGCATCTGCCACCTTGTTCAGGGTCCCCTTCACATAGGTAATGTCGAAGTCATACTCGCTCAGTTGTTCTGACCATCTCCTCTATCTAGCATTTAGATCACTCTGAGTAAAGATATATTGCAATCCACGGTGATCCGTCTTAAGTTCAAAATTTTTTCCTACTAGGTAGTGTCGCCATAAGCGTAAAGCATGCATTACAGCAGTCAGTTCCATGTCATGTGTCGCATAGTTTTCCTCATGCGATCCGATTCTTCGAGAGGAGTAGGCAATTGCTCTACCTCCCTGCATTAGCACACATCCGACTCCATCCTTGGATGCATCAATTCATACCAAGAAATCTTCCTCCGTGTCCGACACTTTTAGAACCGGTGTCGTTGTCAATAATTCCTTTAGTTTCTCAAATTCCTTAGCACATTTATCTATACAGATAAGCAGTCTATCCTTCTTCTGTAACTCAGTGATTGGTCCTGCAATCCTCGAGAACCCTTCCACAAACCTCCTGTAATATCCCACAAGTCCCATGAAGCTTCTCACTTCATGTACATTCGTCGGCGCTGGCCATTCCCAAATGTCCTCAATCTTGGCGGGGTGTACAGCTATACCATAGCCAGAAATAGTATGTCCCAAGTAGTGGATCTCCTTCTGGAAGAAGGAACATTTCGACAACTTCCCAAAAAGTTGGTTCTCTTTAAGACACTGTAAAACTAACCGGATGTGCTCTTCATGTTCCTCTGGTGTCTTGGAGTAGATAAGAATATCATCAAGGAATACCTACACGAACTTGTCGAGATACTGGCGGAACACGTCGTTCATCAAGTTCATGAATACACTCAGTGCATTGGTTAGTCCAAAAGGTACCACTACGAACTCGTAGTGTCCAAACCGCATCTGAAAAGCAGTTTTAGGAATGTCATCCTCCTAGATTCGCAATTGGTGCTAACCTGATCGTAAATCAATCTTTGAAAATATTGTGGCACCTTTCATCTGATTGAATAAGTCATCGATCATAGGAAAGGGATACTGATTCCTCGTGGTAGCCTTGTTCAACTGGTGGTAGTCGATGCAGAGTCGCCACAACCCATCCTTCTTTTGACACAAAGTACTGGCACTTCCCACGGGGAAACACTCGGTCTAATCAACCCCAAATCCAAGAGCTCTTGCAATTGCACCTATAGCTCCTTTAGTTCCAGCACATATAGTCTGTATGGAGCTCTTGCGATCGGTTCAGTTCCCAGCTTAAATTCTATGGTGAGATCTAGTTCTCTATGAGGTGCTAGTATGGGTAGGGCTTCGGGGAATACATCCATGTAATCTGCGAATAAGGGATGGTCAACGATGTCAGTCTTTTCCTTGTCCTTGTTCATTGCTATAACCGCATAGAGCTGACATCCCTTCCTCAATATTCTCGTAATTGTAGAGCGGAAATCATTTGTAGCGATACCTTGTTCTTCATCCCCCTGAGGACCTTCCTATGACCTTCATCGTCATAAAAATTTAGTTACCTGCTACGGTAGTCTAAAATGGCGGCATGGGATTCCAATCAATCCATGCCTAGCATTAAGTCATAGGCTTCAAGGGCAGTTGCATAGAAAGAAGTTCTAGTGCGACATACTCCTATGTCTATCTCACAGTCCTTTAGTTTCAGTCCCACACTCCGGGGATTCGCAGACGCCATCTCGACTAAGTTGAAATCGTCATACAAAAATACAATTTATTAATTCAAGTAGTTTATGACGTTCTTGCAGAAACGTCTAGGTCCAAACTAGGTTCGACCGTGCTCAGATACCAAATGTAGAGTCCATCAAGTTGAGCAAATGATTTTTTTTTTTTTAGATAGTAGTTTACATCCCCAACAGATTTAAAGCACCAAATGCATGGTGACACATTTGAATAAGTTAACCCTTCCGAAAATGTGATTATGTACAATCTCTAATCCAATTCCTAGCTAGATCCTTGTATTAACATATTGGGTGCATAGATGTACTATCATATTTTACTCCGTACAATATGTAACACTTATTTGTATATTTTCTTGGTGCTTCATTAACTTAATATCGTGATATGTAGAACATCTACTAATGTTTTTACTAACATAAATAGTCCATTTATTAACTGCATAACATGTATCTATTATTCCAAATTTTAACTACACCAACACATTTAATTATGCACATATTCATTTCATAACTTTAACCATAGTTAGCACATTGAACATGCATATATGTTATATTTCATAAATCATTGCAACTAACTCATTCAATTAAATATATGCATTCTAAACCATATTTTACTACCACATTTAATATATATATATATAATTCACTACTACTTACACCTTTAAAAGAATATATATATATATATATATATATATATATATATATAAATATTCCAATTCACAATTCCCTACAACTAACACATTAAAATATATAATTGTACTATTCTTAATTTATTGTTACTTAAACCATTTGAGAGAATGTATACCTATATTTTCTCCCTTTTCTTATGATCCATTTATTAACTAAAAACAACAAAAGACTTAGGTATATAAACCATCCCATTTAATTAATTTTTATTAAAGTTGGGGACACATAAGTTCACCATCTTTCCTAACTACTTTAAACATGTTAAATATATACATAATGTATTCCTACATACCTTCAATAAAGATGGTTAGGTGAATTTAAATTGTAAGAGGTGACTATATTCTATTAATAAGGCATACATAATCGAACCATAATTATAACATGTGCAGAATTCCTAATGGTGCAAATTACATAATATAAATGAAATGTTTATGGCCTTTGTCCGTGACTATTCACCTGAACTATAGAATGCAAGTGTAGCTGTATCCCATTAGTATAACCCATCACTTATTATGTCCCCGGCATCAAGTATTTCGTCCGGGGCTATTAATCAAGGTGACTGTTCGTCAATGGAGTCTCGGGCCAAAGTTGAAACCTTTGTTCTGGAAAAATGAAGCATTTCCGAAATTGTTTAGGTACTATTTTCTGTGGTCTGATTGGCGCCGTGCATGGTGACGCCTGCCTTGGCTCCTGCGCCCCAGGAGCCGGCGGCGCGATGGCGTCATGGTGTCTTAAATGTTGGCGTGGTGGGTTGTCCTCGGTATGTGGTGTTCAGTTTTATGGTTGTTCGCTCTTGTTCGAGGACTAGGGTTTTCGCGGCTTGGTTTTTCCTGTGTCGGACGAGGGTTTTCACGGTTGGCCTGCTTTTCCTGTGCCGTACAAGGGTTTTGCATCTCGTTGGGTTATGGCTATGGCAGGCCTTTATTGGTGGTAGGTTTGCTGCTGTCGCTGTTGTCCGGAAAGTCACATTGAAGTTTCACTTTGCTTTCGATATGGGGTGGGTCTCTTCTCAGTCCATCATTCCTGTTTGCATCTTTCAGAGGGTTCCTTCTCAGTCCGTCATTCCTATTTGCATCTTTCATAGGGTTTGTGTTAAATGCATCCGTCGTTCCGAGCTAACTGGCGACGTCTGTACAAGAATGGGTTTCTGTAGAATTTCATTCGGTGGGTTTCGTGAGGGCTTCCCCAAAGTCTGCGCACGAGCCGTTCTCATTTATTTCGGTATGGCCATGGTGGCTGGTTCGTGGTTTTATAGCTTACCAGCCTTCATCTCTTCGTCTTTGATTGCCATTTCAACTTGTTTGGGTCTGCACTCTGTTTCGGCGGTTTCTGTTGCACATTTTGGGAGCTATGGTTGTTGTTGTAGTTGCTATTCACCGGGTTAATCTGCAGTTCCTCGTTTCCATTTTTCCCCTCTCTCGCGTCTTTGGTCGAAGCTCAATGACGGGTTCGTTGGATAGGTATCTCTTGTAATGTTTTCTTGAGTTATCAGAGTATTCCCACTGTAGTTGAGATAGAAATTGAGATTCAGCAGTGACTCCCGAAACACGCATCTCTCTACTATTTCTTCTTCCTTTTACCTTAATAATGGAAATCTAGAACAGAAAACAGACGATTGAATACCTGTGTAGTGAATAAAAAATGGATATGGATGAATAGGGCAGTCGAATAATTATAACCTTGGCGGGAAGACAATCCCATCCAAAACAATAATACGTTGAATAATTATAACCCCGGGTAGGAAGACAAGCCCATCCAAAATGAGAATACGCCCGCATAAATGTCGCTGCACTCATTTAAGAAGGTGATAGCTGTAACACAGGTGTAGGTGCAACCGTGTAGCAAAAGAATGGTGAATTAAGAGCATTGTCTAAAAATCTGTCGGCTGTGTTAAGAGGCATCCCTTCCAATAAAATGGAAGGTGTGCTTTATTTACCTTCCATTTTTTTCCAATGTGCTCAGTAGGTCAGTTGAGTCTCAATGCCCAAAAAGATAAATATAGTATAAATATATGGTTATCAGATATGAATGGTTCCTTGTTATTAGATCTTGGGTCTTTCCAAATGTGCCTGGATTGTGAAACATCGTTTTTAGTTTCTTCGATGTTTGAAAGAATCTTATCTTACAGGGACTCCTTGATATTTGTTTCCAAATGTCACTGGAATGTGAGGCATAATTTTTAGTTTACAGTTAAAAGGCTATTTGAATGTAGAACATATTGCATTTGTCTACTAAAAAGATATTGTCCCTGTAATAATGAGAATATACCTGTTGATTTAGGTGTAAGATAACTGTGCTCAAAACCATCCTTGTTTTGTGTAAAAATTCCAGTCAAAAACGTTAAAATTCATTTTTTCTCTCATCATTCCATGATAATCTGAGTTTTGCTTATGGCTGGTCTTTGCCCCCAAGGGGTTTTGGCATATTGATGAGAAGAATGTCTTTAAAAGATTGTTAAATTGTGTTTTCTAATTTGTTTTAAATATTTTTGAAGTTTCTATTCTATTTATGATTTATTTGGTCTATATGTTTCAATTTTTATTTTTTACATTGAGGGTAATGAGGTGCTTTATAGCCCAGTATGGGGAAGATGTCATAATGTCTATGAAAATGATGTCTGCTTAAACAAAAAATTATTTTGATTTCATCTTAAACTTGTATATGATGCAGCAAGAGATCAAATATTTTGAAGGCTTAATTTTTTTTAGTATGTAAAAAATTTAGATGTTCACCCTTCTTTCTTTTCAACAGCCTTTCCTTGCTATTTGGCAGTTTGATGTTTATGTTGCAGCTGCTGCTGCCTCTGCTTTCCCTCTTTCTTCTCATCAGGTGCCTTCTTCTCCTCCTTGCCCTTCTTCTCACCATTTCCAGGATTACCGCCCTTCTCTTCAATATAATAAACCTTCAAACCAACTTCACCCCTAATATGTGAGAAAATACTTTGCTTATCCAATGAAAACCTCTGTAAAGCCTCATCACCTTGTTTAACAAGGCTGGTTGCCGGTATCTTTACCTTGCCCAAGAAGTTCCTATAATTAGCGGACAACTTCTCATTGTAAACACTAATGTCCTGAGTCAAGTTATGGAGAGTTGCAGGGTCTGCTATATTGAAAACCATCTTCTCATTCCAAACATGATTGAGGTTTTTTCTGTTTTGCTTGGGTTTGAAACCTTTGGTTGTCAAAGTCTATTTCAACAAAGGGACTGACCGAACCTTGGCCATACTTGGGCATGAGGTTGTGGGAATCCACCACCTCGAAAACGAGTTGCCTCTTACTCATATTCTTTGTTCACTTCCTCTACCCACAAAAGCAAAAACTTTAAAAAGAAAGAATTGCAGGCCTATCACAATAGAAAAGAATCTGGTCGACTATCGTCAGCCTTTCCACATTTAAATAAGGTTGTTTGGCCATTGTTGATGTTTGACACTTTATCCAAATAGCTGCAGACATGGGAGCCCAAGTCTCTCTTTCATAAAGAGAATCAATATGATTCTTCAACAAGTTGCACTATGCAGAAAGCAAGCCTGTAGAGCTTTATGTCAAGCCGAATAGTGAAAATTTATGAGCATAATATGGTCCTATAATGCACACCTCATGTCCAGTCTGCCTTCCTCGTTTTTGCATTTTTCTTCTTAGGTGTTACACAGTGAATATGATCTGGAGATGGAGTTGACAAAAATATATTAAATATCAGTGCTTAAAAATGTAAGGTCAGTGCTTAAAGATTGAAAAGTGTCAAATATACTTACCTAATGTGTAGCCTGTTCCAATGAGATTTTGCAATGGTGTTAGGTGGATAAAAATTTTAATTGTACAAGTGATCATGCCAATTTTCACAAATAGGCATTGTAGAGATCAGAAATTAGATTTGTACAGATACAAACTCAGATCTTCTAAGATACGAAGCAGATCTTCTGCAACCTCTCTGCCAGAATTGTAAACTCACATTTAATGCATTCTGAGTATGTGGCAATTTTATAAATTTTCATAATCCTGCCACTTCACCATGCACTTATGCATTCGCACAACACCTGCCCAGGCCCGGTCGTTTCCCAGGCTCGGTGACAACATCCCGCCGCTAGGTCCTGGGGCACAACACCCCAGGAAGACGTCACATGGATGGAGCCAACCGGTGGCTGCCAAAAATGCAACATAAAAATAACAATAAAACTATAAATAATATAGACTATATATGAACTTTGTAAAACCTGCAAATTCTTTTTATTTGGCCTGAACTAATGCCCCCGACTGAAAACATAATGTGCCTGGCAGTGTGACACGCAAGTCGACACTTGTACAAAGATACTGTGATAGGTCTACGTGGGCTGCGCGCGGGGTTTGCTTGGGTATCAGAATACCTAATTCCAACAAAAATCAGTAGCAAACATCTTAATAAAGTATCGGAATACATTTTTATTAAAATCCTCTTTCAACAAATTGACAGACATCTTGCTTTCCTCTCTTCATATGCAAAAACACAGCCTTGGATTCCTCTATAATGGATGACTTGTAGAGAGAGGGAGGGAGTAGATGTTTTATTAAATGCAAATAGTAATAAAGAAACCTACCTATAGATCTACAACAGAAAAGAGGCCGTTAAGCCGACGCACAAAGAAAAGTACAACACGCCCATTGAATGTCAACTTTGGGAACTTTGTTATAAACTAGTTTTTTAGTTTATTCAAGTGATTGAGCAGATGAACCGCACTGATCTTTTCCAAAGAAAATTTGGCAATTTAATTGAGAGATTCATTATGGGAATGAGGCTCATCATTCTGTAGGTTGACCCCAAAATGAGACCATTGAAGGACATTCTCCAAATGATCTTGTGGAAGAAGAATTGTGATTTGTTTCATAGGATGATTTAAATTCATATGAGAAAAAAGAGCTTGGGTTGTCAAATCATGTGCTGCAATATTGTCAGACTATTGAATTGGAAATTTGGACTCAGATCCCATTTTCTAAAACATAACCTATGAATTGTTCACAATTCTTTGACTGATGTATAGAATCGATTGGTTGGATAGGTAGTGAGGGTTTAATTTTTGAAGGATTAACCTGCAAGCCTTGACAATCACATTGAGGACCGTCATCGATATTTCCAAAACATTATGCCATGAATTGCCCACTTTGGTCAAATGAAATCAACTAATAGCCCAATGAGACCTAAGTGGTGTGAGACCTACTCAGAGTCTTTGAATGTCTTATGGTAGTGAGATGCCATGAATTTCAAACTAAGTAGCAAGAAATGTGGGACATTTAGATGAAACCCTAGCATTTCCATGAAAAGCTTGATATGGTATCTTAAAGCAACAGTGTATCTGCGTTCACAAGTGATGAAATGATAGATTGGCATAGGAATTTTCTTCCACTTGCTTTCCTCTCTTCATATGCAAAAACACAACCTTGGATTCCTCTATAATGGATGACTTGTACAAAGAGGGATGGAGTAGATGTTTTATTAACTGCAAATAGTAATAAAGAAACCTACCTACAGATCTACAACAGAAAAGAGGCCGTTAAGCCAACGCACAAAGAAAAGTACAACATGCCCATTGAATGTCAACTTTGGGAACTTTGTTATAAACTAGTTTTTTTAGTTTATTCAAGTCATTGAGCAGACGAACCGCACCGATCTTTTCCAAAGCAAATTTGGCAATTTCATTGAGAGATTCATTATGGGAATGAGGCTCATCGTTCTGTAGGTTGACCCCAAAACGAGATCATTGAAGGACATTCTCCAAATGATCTTGTGGAAGAAGAATTGTGATTTGTTTTATAGGATGATTTAAATTCATATGAGAAAAAAGAGCTTGGGCTGTCAAATCATGTGCTGTAATATTGTCAGACTGTTGAATTGGAAATTTGGACTCAGATCCCATTTTCTAAAACAGAATCTATGAATTGTTCACAATTCTTTGACTGATGTATACAATCGATTGGTTGGATAGGTAGTGAGGGTTTAATTTCTGAAGGATTAATCTACAAGCCTTGACAATCACATTGAGGACCGTCGTCGATATTTCCAAAACATTATGCCATGAATCACCCACTTTGGTCAAATGAAATCAACTAATACCCCAATGAGAGCTAAGTGGTGTGAGACCTACTCATAGTCTTTGAATGTCTTATGGTAGTTAGATGCCATGAATTTCAAACTAAGTAGCAAAAAATGTGAGACATTCAGATGAAACCCTAGCATTTCCATGAAGAGATGACAGATTGGCATAGGCATTTTCTTCCACTTAGTTTTTAATAGAGTCAATGGAATACCTTTTGAATATTCTTCAAGGTCGAAGGGCTCAACTAGCAATTTATTCGAGGGTACATATTTCAATGGAGGATTATTAAATCATATTTTTCCCTCTCTTGATAACCCTATGGCTGCAACGATGAATTCTTCATCCACCTATAATTTTATGTCTCCAACAAGAAACTTTCTTCCATAAATTGATTTAGCAGAGGAAACCATGAATTCCCCGGTTGTGGCCATGGAATTTTTTGATAAAAACCATCCAAGTAGCATTCGCAAAGGCTTGAGAAACTTAAGTATCAGATTCTACAGAGCTAGGATTCTTGGAGAAGCATGGACAAAGAGATGTTGCATCTAGGTGGTTGGAGCATGTTGTAACAACATATCCAGGTGCAGTTGGTGGAAATGTGTATATATTTGGATTTCTATACACATATCCCAAGCGCGGAGACCCTTTAGGATAGAGAAATTTCACAGTCACATAACATATAGAAATTTCACAGTCACATAACATATAAGAAATTCAGTGTAGTGGCAGTGTGAGGAGGGTTGGGGTTTTGTGCAAAATGTCTTTGTTTTTGGTAGTAAATGAAAGAGGTCTGAAAATTGGAATTTTTGTTATTTAATAATATAAATAATTTATTCATTCCCTGTCTTTGTTCAATTACTGAATACTGTATTAATTAGCTTCTATTATTCATTTCACGTTAGGGATAAATCTGGAGAAATTAATTAGTCTCAAGAATTTGTTTATGCAAAGTAGTTGTCTATAATGCTGGTTTATAGGCCTTAATAATGAAAAACAGAGAATATAAGTACTTCACGCAAAAGTATGAGTACTTATTGCTAGATAATCATCACAATTGAATGCTGATTTAAAACTGTGTAATCATGCAACAAAAACCTGTTCTTGGTTTGTAACTCTCTCATTTCGTTTGCAAAATGCAAATGTCAATAAGTGTACCAGGCAAGCATTTACAGGCAGGCATTTACAAGTCTATTAGCTTACCCTTGGATGATTCCTAGAGTTATTACAGGTAATTTGTTTTCGCAAAAATAAAAAGAAATATAAAAGTGGTACTGATCTAAACCCTTTAACAAACACCATTTAAAATAAATTCCTGACGGAAATGTCTATTGAATTGTTTTCCAACATAGCTTTCATTGCAAGTGGCTATGCAGAAGATACTGTTTTGTTTGGTTCATTGCTTGCAAGTGTCACAAACAATGTGACTTATTTTTGCTTATTTCCAAAGTTGCATTTGCCATGTAGGTTTTTCTTGCTGTGTTTCTTCTTGTGATGGAGAGCATTGAACACAATCAATGTTCTAGCATAGGAGCAAGATCTGTTCCAATTATACGAGGAGCATTTGATGGTATTGATGTTGCTTTGTCAACAAACCATTTGTTTCGTTTGCAAGCTTTTCATTACCGAAATGGAGATTGTCTCTTTGATGCCTTTGCTGTCCTCTTGCATTTTCGGTACACATCCTTGGAAATAAGAGAAGCAACCATAAACCATTTCCGTTTGCGTCTAGATGCAAACGATCCAGCCGCAATTTCTTCTCTCAACTTGGAATTGGATCCTTTATACTTGTCTGAATTGCATGGGATAGAGGATAGAGATCTTTATTTGCAACGAATGTCCCAAACTGCATCTCAACCGGTTGCAGAAAGTGTTTATGGCCTTTGGGGTGATATCTTCTGCATAGAATGGTTTGCAAATTGGTTAAATGTCCCTGTTGTTGTATGGTCATTGACAAGGAAAAGGAAATATCTTCATTTCAACCCTTCTTGTGCTGGATATTGCTACAATATTCTATTCCATGATCACACCCCAGCTGCTGGGCACTTCGAACCTTTGCTTTCATACAAATTGCTAGGACCCGACTATGCTGTTTTGCATGGATGATCAGATACCTCTTCTGTTGATTCTTGTGAATATATCTTCCTCGAGTCTCATCGCTTAAGAGAAAGTCTACTGCAACAAGGATTCCAATTAATCTCTCGCATTGATGGCCACTCCTGTGACTCGTTATTTGAATCAATTTCAAAATTGACAAAGACATTTGATAGTGCAAGCCTCAGAAAAACAATAGTGCAAACCTTTTTCAATTGCATGCTTTCAAATGATGCAAGAGCCTTCCGTTGTCTAGAAACATTTCTTCAGATTGAGACAGTGCAAGAAAATCAACTTGTTTCTAGTTGGAAAACCTTTGTAGTGAATTTGGCAGAGCCTTATACAATTGGCCATGTAAATGATGGCCATTTCACAATTCAATGGTTGTGCGAGGTTTTGGAAGTCAACATATTTCTTTTGAACATACACTCCTACAAAGTCGAAAACCAATTCTTCTCAACAAATACATCATCAAAGATCTATTTTCTTCTCCATCATGAAATTGACAAATGCCATTCTCATTTTCATCCCTTGTCCCAAAGAAGCCTTCAAAGACATTCTCCAATGTTGTCAAATGCCATGACTAGGAACCTTCCTATCGATGCAATGATGAAAACAACTGACAATTGCCATAATTCAACTCTTTGCAATGTCATTGAACAACAACATCCCATTGACCTTTGCAAAGAACATTAAAAAACAGAGACAAACAAAAGGAAAAAAACTTGTTCCATGGAAAAAACATTGAAAAAAAAAACAAGACTCTTTTGCATTGGCCCAAAAATTTCAGTTGTGATGGAAAAATGTCTGGAGAAAGATTCCATTATGAAACAACAAAAATCCATTGCCCCGTTCAAGAACATACGTGCCATGAAAACATAAATGTGTCTACAAGCACTTCAATCCTTTCAAAAGCAAAAGGCATATGAGAAGGGAAAAAAAGCACTTAAACAATACTCAGAAAGTATTCAAGATACCCCTATTCATGCATGTTCTATCTGTATACGCTTGCACTTTAAAAGGGATGTTCGCTATATCAACGAAGACACTTTCTATGCATTGAAATGTCTTCCTTGGAATATTATGCCTTCTTCAATTGCATTGCACAAATACATATGCAAATATTGCAAAAAGAGTATTTCAAATTCAGAAACACCATTGTTTGCAACACCACTTAACATTTGTTGCAACACTAAATTGCCTCATGTAGACAAATTGGCTTCGCTTGAAGAGCGGCTTGTGTCACCAAGAATTGCTTTTGCTTAGATTCGACAACTAGGTTATAAACGAGCTCAAGTAGGCTTGACAGGAACAATCATCAATGTGCCTGCATCTCTAGACAAAGTACAAAAAGCATTTCCTAGGAACCTAGAAGAGGGCAAGACCATTGCAGTTATGCTTAAGCGAAAACTAGAATACAAGAATGCATTCGTTTCTGGAAATGTTCAGCCAAATATTGTCATGCAAGCATTGAAAACCCTTTGTGACATGGATCTTTACAAAATGGAAAATGTACATATCAATTCAGATTGGGAAGAAGCATTCCGTGAATTGTTGGCAAAGCAAGAATCTAACGAACTGTCGATATCAGAATCAAACGATGTAGATGAACCTTTTACAAGCCTGGGAGAAAGCGATGAAGATACGCATGATCAATTCATAGAACCAATCATAGAGACATTGGTGCATGGATATGGAGAAACCCATCTAATAGATGATTTGGCCACCAAAATCATTGAGCTTGCACCTTCTGAAAACTACCGACCCCTAGGAATTTTCCAAGATCGGTTCTCTGAAGAACTTAATTTCCCTACACTTTTCTTTGGATGCAGCCATTCCAATGACATGTACAAATGCTTTCGACACCAACAAATCTTCCAATGGGAGCTTCAACATGAAAGCACACATTTTGAAGCACATCCCACAAATATATTCTTCAAAGTAGTGAAAGTATTAATAGGTCAAATCTCTAGCAGTGCTTGGATATCTATTCGCATAGGGGAGTTAAAAGGGAAAAAACTAAAAGCCAAAGATGTGAAATACAAAGCCAACCTTCTTAAGATAATGAAATCCCCAATTGCCTATCGTTCACTAAAAGCCGTCCGAACATCTCCTGAGTATTTTGATAACATGAAAAAAAATCTTTTTGCAATGATACGTCAACTAGGGCCACCAACTTTTTTTGTAAGCTTTTCTACTGCTGAACATCTTTGGAAACCTTTGTGTGATGCTTTGCACACGCTTAAGAAAAAAGACAGAGAAAATTGCAACGAACTTCCTCCTGATGATGTTATTGATGATTTGATAAGAAAACACCCTGTTTGTACCCATTACTATAGACACAAAATGAATGCATTGAATTCCTTGATCTTGAAAAACAAATACCTTTTTGGTGAAGTAAATGACTTTTTTTTTACAACTAAATTTCAACAAAGAGGAAATGAGCACGAACATGGGATTCTTTGGATTGAAAATGCACCCGTCTTTGGCGATAATAGCAATGATGAAATAACTTCTTTTGTCGATTGCTACATTTCAGCAGACTCCTCATTACTTGAAGAAGACTTCATCAAAATCCAAACTCATAGACATACAAGAACATGTAAAAAACATAGACGCTCTGCATGTAGGTTTCGATTCCCGATGTTCCCTATTGATGTTACAATGGTTTTATAACCTCTTGAAATTAAATTGGATGCCCTAATTGAAAAAAAAAACTCCTTTCTTTTTCTCTTGAATCTAAAGAATATCCAAAGAGACTGACATTTGATTCATTCTTGCAAGAACTACATTTAAACAGGGATGAGTAAATTGAACTAGTGCGTTCTACAATTGAGCAACCGACATTGCTATTAAAAAAGACCCTTCAAATATTTGGATAAACTGTTTTGCAAAAGGAATTCCAAGTTCGTGGCAAGCAAATACAGATGCCCAATTCATCCTAGATGCATATGCAACTGCGACATACATAAGCTCATACATAACAAAATTAGATAGGCCTATGACAATGGCTTTGAAAAAAATCAAGGAAGAGTCTGTTTCAAACAATTGTAATCAATTAGAAACAATTCGTAGGCTTGGAAACACGTTTCTGAACATGCAACGGATGTCTATTAGACAAGCAGTACATGTTGTGCTTTCCTTACCTCTACATTCATCTTCAAGAACCACAATTTTTATCAACACTACTCCAGATGATAAAAAAACTGTCGTTTTAAAAAAACCATCTCTGCTAGAAAAGGAGCATGATGATTCTGAAGACATCATTTTCCCATCAATTATAGACAGGTACATTGAACGCCCGCCAGACCTAGAACATGTGTCTTTTGCTAAATACGCTTCTTCCTATTTCCTGGTTCATGGAAAAACAATCAAAAGAAACAGACATCTATCATTCGATACATTCATTACAAACAAGAAAAAGATCCTGAAAATTTTGCCCATGAAAGGCTATTGTTGTTTGTGCCTTATAGAAATCTTTCCAATGTGTTGGAGCATCCCCTTCAAACATGGACAGAGGCATATGAAAAATACAAACAAAAAATAGCAAATGTTGAAGGAAAAGTTATGGAAAAAGCAATTTCAAAATGGGGTGATATTGACATTGCAAAAGACAAAGTTGAAATGCATCTTCAAATACCTCTAGACTTTGCAAAAGATACCAATGATGGACTCAAATTGGATGGTGTTGAAAAGTATGACATGGGTGATGATCTTCTCTGTAGAAGAAAGAATCGACTGTTCGAAACACCAAAGACATTTAGCATAGCAAAAAAAACCATTTCTCCCTAATAAAGATGAACATTTTGCGATTAGACGCAGTTTAAACAATGAGAAACAGTCCATTGTGAAAGAAATTATTGCTAGGAAAAAAAACAACCCTGCAAAAGCAATCCATATCTTCCTTACAGGAAGTGCAGGAACAGGAAAAACACATACTGCAAAGGCCCTTTATGATGCTCTTGTCTTTTTATATGAAAAAGAGCTTGGTAGCGACCCATTGAAAAGAAAAGGTCTTATTGTTGCATTCACTAGAAAAGCAGCATACCATGTAGATGGGATTACTGTTCACTCTGCTTTTAAGCTTCCTTTTGGTTCCTCGATCTTGATGCCATTAAGCTCAAACACACTAGATCTTTTGAGCAAATACTATGAACAGGTTTGCGTTCTATTGATTGATGAAGTTTCTTTGATAGGTTCACGCATGCTACATAACATAGATAAACGTCTTCGTGAGATCATGCATACCCCGACAAAACCATTTGGAAATCTAGATGTCATCTTTTGCGGCGATTTCTACCAAGCATAACCTGTTCACGATTCTTGGATTTTTGACTTCCCAAGTTTCAATAATAAAAAATTCCCTTATAGTTTTTGGAATGATTCTATACAATACTATGAGTTAAAAACCATTGTCAGACAGAAAGACGAAACTTTTATATCGATCTTGAATAGAATCGGAACAGGAAAACAAACATTTGATGATATACAATATTTGAATCGGAAATGATACAGACAACCACCAGTTGATCCGTCATTTCCATTTCTTTATTATTGCAACAAAGATGTTCAACAACATAACTCAAAGATGTTGGCCCTTGTTAATACAAAAGCGTTTACCATTGTCGCTCAAGACACCAAAATTGATCAAATTGATAACATAGCTGATGTACATAAGAAAATTCATTTGCCATCTACAATTACTCTAAAAAAACACATGCTTATCGAAATAGTAGGTGGGAACTATTCAATTGAAGATGGCCTTGTCAATGGTGCTGAAGGCATCTTCAAACATTATAGCCAAGCAACAACAGACATTTTATGGATTCAATTTTCAGATCCAAAGGTTGGAGCAATTGCACGGGCATCTATGCAGCATCTTTACACTGATTCCATCCTATGCACTTGGACACCTATAAAAAGAGTTACAACACAAATTTCTCTTGGAAAGAGAAAAAACTACATCCAAGTACAATTCCTAGTTCAATTAGCATGTGCTCGAACAATTCATAGAGCACAAGGTTTTACACTTGAGAAATTGGCATTTGATCCAAAAGGAGTCACAAAACATGATCTTGTTTACTCCGCATTGTCACGTGTAAAGAACATTGAATGTCTCTATCTTGTAAACAAACTACAGGATTTTTTTTTTTTGCTGTTTCATCAAAAGTAGTTGTAGAATTGAATAGATTGGAGAAACAGGCTTCTTTGCAATTTCAATATGGACTTAAGTTGTTTCCAAATACTAAGCACATGTTCATTTATTCACTTAACACGCGAAGTCTGCTTTCACACATTCGTGATGTTGCAAATGACTTTGAACTTATGCAATCAGACATTCTTTGTTTGCAAGAAACACATATGAATTTGCCGCCTACTACTGCAGCATTTGTAAACCAGAACAATTGCATTGCAACACATTCAGTTCATGGCCTTCTGGCAGTTGTAAAAAAGACGATTCCTATTATGGAAACAATCTTTGTTAACGAGCCATCAGTCAAGGCAATTGTCACTTACATTACACTCCCTGGGAACATTCTCCAGCTTGTCAATATTTATAACAAACCAAATAATCTTGTTGACAAACTTATTGATGTCTTGGACTCTGTTATGTTACAAAACAACAAGAAAATGCTAACCATAATAACTGGTGACTTTAACATTGACATGTACAAAGAAACAATATCGAAAAGGATATTGGAACTGTTTATGCAGAATAAACATCTAAAGTTAAAAACAAACATACCTACAACAAAGTATGGTTCTATGATTGACCATTTTTGGACAAACATAGATATTGACAGGCTTTCATTTACCATTTCCGATGCATATTGGTCAGATCATTTTACTAGTATCTTATCAATACCTGCAACTTGCATATAGTCTTCCTCATTTGCTTTTTTTTTTACATGTGCATATTCTCATGTCATTGATTTTGTTTTGCTTCTGTACAGTTTGTTGCCAACACTTCCTTTGTTTCTTACAAATGCATCTTCTTTTATACTAGCAAATTTGTAATGAAGATCATTTTGTTGCTGAGGTCACGTCCATCTCATCCTTTACTGCCACAACAAAGCAATTTAAAAAATATTTTTTTCTTTTTCTTTTGATGGCGGTCAGTTCCATACAAATCTTTTTTATAAATGAAAACCCACTTTGAAAAACACTTGATACTATAATCTAGCCCACTTTTCCCTTGATATATGCATTGTTCTAATGCAATGCTCCTAGCATCGGAGGAAAAAAAGCAAAACAACAAAGCTTTAGAAAGTATTTGACAGAACGATGAAACCATATGAATGAACAAAAAAGAAAAATCTCTTCATGGAACAAAGCATATACTAATATTCATGTTCCTGGCTTTGCTAGATTTCATTGATCTTTTTTTTCTATTCAATAAATGGAATATTAAAACATTATAGGTAGCTTGGTTTATATCTTACAACAATATCCTTTCTTTTTTGCTATGCAAGAGTCTATTTTGCAAAGTTTCTGCAACCAGGTTTTCTTTTACTTGTTCCATTGGTGAAACTGTTATAGTCCATTTCATATTTACTGCTTGCAGGTGACATTATTCTGATTGCTCATCAATAACATGACTTCTTTCCTTATTCAAAAGTGAATTACCATTTCAATTGAAAAGCATCAAAAATTGCAAAAACAAAAAAAAAGACAAGAAAAAAATTGGTTGTCATCATTTTCTTTGTTGTTTTTTCTCTTCTTTTCAGACACTTTTCTATGTGAAATATATTCTTGAATATTCTAATATGCTCTCAGTCTTCATTGGATGTGCAAATTGAAAAAAAACAAATACAACATTTCAAAAAAACAACTAATCAGAAACAATATTCTCAATCAAGGAGACAATTTAGCTATGTCTTCAACATCAGACAATCCATCGATAGAAACAAATCTTTCTTCCTCACAAGATGCTGCAGAGACCATTGCAATGGCAACATTGTCGCAGCCTTTAGTAAATGCAACAACAAATAGTCCTAAGAGGTAATGTTTCTATCCAACAGCTTTGTTCATTCACTATTCTTGACCAGATTGTTTGATCTTCTACCTAAGACAAATGTCAATGTTTCGATCAAGCATCTAGTTCGGCTTCTCTACTAATTTCATTTTAGTGTATTCGGTACAAAATTCAACATTCAATGAAAGACTAATCTATTTGTTGTTTCACTTTTTGGTATTTTTAAATGTGCATAGATTAAAGCAAATGGCAGTTGAACCATCGTCAATAATACAACTATGTACTGCAACACATAAGCATGTATTTGAGGGGGATGTTTTGGTTGTGTATGGACCTGCACAAAATCATAACCAAAACTCCCCTGTCAAGAAAAAGATTCTACATGCAGATCTTGTTGACAAAAATGGATTGATGACAATGCCAGTTACAATTAATGATAGTTTGATAAATCGCTTTGGCAGTTTCTTTTTGCCTGGCAAAAGTGTCAGAATTTATGGTTTTGAACTGAAAAAGAAAGGTCAATATGACCGAGGAGATGCCATAAATTCAATAGCGATATTGCGAACAACTGTCATAGAGACAATCGAACAAGTATGCAAAATGCATTGCCTTCCACCAGATACAACAATCAGTGAGCTGGTTACATCAGATGAGACATATGTCGTTGGCTCTGTCGCAGTCATAGTTGTCGCCTGTGAATACAACACTAAACAATTGGACTTCTACATAAGAGATGGTGAAACTACAAATGACTATGCAACCTTAAAGTGGATTCTCTTTAAACAATTTTTTTTCGCTATATTTCTTTTCATTTTTTATGTTTTTTCTTCCCCGTTCCATCTGTTGCTAGATGCATATACAAAAAAAACAAAGTAGAATCGGTAACAAAAAACATTTGTCTATCCCCCCCCCCTTCACTAATTCATCTCCAGTTATTCATGCTCAGTTTTAGGTTAATGAAAGCTACACAAATTTCTTCCTCCAAGTGCAACAACAACTTGCACTTAATGAACCGCCTCTGTATCTAATAAAAAATATTGTAAGGCCATGTGCAAAAGGAAGTCATCTTATGAAGACCTCACAAGCAACATTTATAGATCCTCTAAATGATGAATTCGCAATACAAAGTTTGCTTCCAATAATTGAAGCTAAAACACAGGTGAGATATGAAGAAGCCCTCCTGTAATGTCACTTGAAATGTTTTTTTGTCATTTCATTATCAATTAAGCAGGCTCTCCGTATGTAGTTTGAGCAGTTTCATGGTTATCAAAAGAGATTTTATTCTTTCTTCAATGTTCACCCTGTTGCATTACTGATATCAAAGTTTTCTGCTTCTGATATAAAGAAAATATAGACTTTTTACTTCTCAAAATGTTTTTTTTACAGTACCAGATTTAGTATTCCAATTAACAACAACATAACTCATTACAATGATATCTTTTCAAACACCATGTTGCAAAAGCTTCATTTGCAAACTTGTTTTCATAAATTCGTTTCTGTGCTTTTTCCTAGCATGGCCTTCATATAAAAACATGCTCACTGCAATGTTTTTTTATGTTTTATGTTTGCTTTCCTACAACAGGTATATGGAACATTGAAAGTAAAAAATGTTTTTGCACCACCCTACCACTGCATTTGCACACAGTGTAAACTGCCAATGATACAAAGCACTATTTTTTGCACATTTTGCAATCGTGAAACACCAACTACTTATAAACACATATTACAATGCAAGCTAGAGACTGAAGAAGGGATTATTGAATGTACACTTCGAGGTACACAATTAAAAGAATGTTGCCCCAATGTTGTAGCTGTTTCTTATGAACACTATTGCAATAGTGTTTCCTCAGCCATTTACAATCTTCGCAAATTGAAGCAACAAGGGATTTACACTTTGGCAATGAACAACAGGATTGTCGAGGTCAAAATTTTTTGAATAGAAGGTATGATCATAATTTTCCTTTTTCTCCAAACACCTTCAACAATTTTTCCCTTCTTTCAACTTGCATTCAATATTTCAAAATAGAATTCAAACATTCTCTGTTGCAACTTCTTTTATGAATCTATTTGAACCTGTTTTTTATAAAATATACACAATATTAAGTCATTTTTCTTTTCCCATTCACAGAAACCTTGCATCCTAATCATGTTCATTGCTTATATACTTGTCAGTTGTCCCATTTATTGTTTAATCAACAATAGCATATCAATAATAGGCATTGACCAATATTTCAAAATAGAATTCAAACATTCTCTGTTGCAACTTCTTTTGTGAATCTATTTGAACCTATTTTTTACAAAATATAGACAATATTAAGTCATTTTTCTTTTCCCATTCACAAAAACCTTGCATCCTAATCATGTTCATTGGTTATACACTTGTCCCAATTGGTGTTTAATCAACAATAGCAAATCAGTAGCAGGCATTGACAAGTCTCTTTCCTGGCAACTCGCCATGAACAAAAAGATAGATACAGAATAGAAATGGAGTTTACAACAATCAGAACAAATGATGAATCTAAAACTTCCAATATCAATATCTCTATGTGGTAGAGCACTTGTCAACACCATTAATCGTACTGCATGCAAAGAACCTAATCTACGACACAGGAAAGTGGCTTTTTGTTGTTCCTAACTCTATTGTACAAATTTGGGTAGCATTTCTCCTAGTTCCTTTGCCCTTTACTAGCTGCCCTTAGTTTGGGTAGCATTCATTATTGTTCAAAACTTCAATGAATGAATGAATGAAGTGTACACAATTGTTGGTTGCTACCTGTCAATAGAAATCAGTTGAATTGCACAGAAAATAGGAGGTATTTTTTTTGAGTCATCTACCATCTTATCTGTAAAAATGTCACAGATGCTGAAAATCTAGATATTTGGGGAATATAGTAGAGATCCAATTTTAACATATTTGGAGTTGACTTTTGTTACTGTGTTCATTTTTTTGAGCATTGCAGAAAGCAGTGAAGCCAATAAAACCAGAGGAGTCATCCCTAGCATAAGAACTAGTCCCACCACAACAACCATCCCTACCAAGTATAGAAAATTTCCCTTAAGATCCATGGACATTGCCACTATTATTAAGTACAGGATGTTGCAAGTTACAACCAGTTAGTTTAAGATTTATAGAGAAGACAAATAAATAAATAAATTGCTTTGTTAAATTTCTTTCCCATAACATGTTCCCTACAGGGACCATGTCAGTGAGAAAATAGACTTCCAATTTCTTTCTACGACCCTACTCCAAGCTCAAAGCTGGATGAAAATGATCTGTATGCCGGAAAATAGACTTCCAAATTCTTTCTACGACCCTACTTCATATTGTGTTATTTTCTTTACTTCTGTTATGTTAGTAAATTAAATAGGAATGCATTTGTTATCAACATTTTTCCACACACTGTAAATAGTGTCGTACTCTAATACAGGAATAGTATAATTAGAGTAGATTCTAATGCTGATATTCTATTAACGAAATCATAATGATATATATTCCATAAATAATTCTTATTTATTTCAAATATTGTACTGTTGTTTTATTTTCCATATAAATAATCTATTTAGGGTTTCATTAAGCACTCATTTAAATTCTTATTTGACTATCAATCTATTATACTTACGGTATAATTAAAAAGACAAATTCATGCATTATTTAAACAACATAATAAGCTAGTATAGGTTAAACATAATATATATTTAAATATCAAAATGCTTATATAAACTTTTGAAAAACAGAACTAAGTCATTTATTTCGACATAGAATTAGTACGCATACATTGGAGAAAAGCATTATAAATATTAACACTGTGTACAAATATAAAATATTAAACAGGTATTTTATAATTTATAATTTACATCTTTTCGTAAGATAAACTAGGCTGGAAGCCAAACATATTACTCACCTATTTTTAGCTTTAAACATTGCACAGAACATTTATCAAACATGTATTGATTTTTCTTTTTAACATCACTGAGAATGCCCGAGAGAAAAACCCACAGGTTTGGCACTCTCGCAAAATAACTTAGGGTGTAACTACATCCTTAAATTATTCGTAAAAGCATATTGTATCTCAGGACAGGATTAAGGTTTCGACCCACAACTAAACCGTAAACCACGATCATGAAAAACACAGTCAAACACCGCAGGGTTGGAATGTCTAGACTGTCGGCCATTTCCATTTAGTTGCATTGTAAACAAAACATTACATTATCATTATCGGGCCATGCCCTGACCATTTACTTTATCAGAAACAGTAAACCATGTCTTATGATTTCATTTGGAAACAAGGGAATCCATTAACTTATAAATTTACACAAACATTAGATAAAAGTAAATTGTTGTAAAGCCAACAAGAGCCATGAGGCTTGGGACCAAAAACCTTCCTAGTCAAGCTATGCTTCGACACCATTCATATACAACAATATCAACAAGTAGTATCGACTAAGTTTTTATATTCTCAAAAACAAAAACTTTTAAGGGTTTACAAGCTGGCAATACTGCCTTAAAACTTTCACCATTTGTTTCCATTAGAGTTTCAACGTGAAGAGACGAGGAGGTGCCACCGAGGCTTACCGGTTTTCCATGAACTCTTCACCTTCGAAGACCAGCAACAACACCACTCTGGCCAAGTATTACCTTCCATCAAATAGTAACGAAGGGTCAAAGTATGAAACTTAAATATTAAAACATTTTTGACATTTGTAACTACTGTAAAAATGATATCGAAGAACTGGAAACATTAACTGACTGTAATTTTTACAAGCACAGGTTCTCGCATCACCTACAGTGTGAGATTGATGCATCACTCAATCTCCAGAAGTTCCAAACAATGTTCGTTTGGCTCAAACCAAAAACAACTGAACCCTTAACACCTTCAAACACTCAGGGTTTTACGAGTTAGGACCACACTACTACTTGCTTGAAAACCAAACTATGCAAATACAGCTACCATCGAAATACTGGAGAAAACCCTTCCATAATAGGTTACAGTATTACAACTTTAAAGCATTATAGTGTAAAGTAGATACTGCACAACATACTCTTGTCACATTACTCTTTCGACCAAGTTGCAGGTAGGGAGGTCTCCTTATCAAACCCAGGCAATAGTAGAAAACATAAAGAAATGCAAACACTGGAAGATCGGAGAGCTTGTCTGCCTCCTTCCCCACTACCAAGCCAAATGAATGCTACAAGAATAATTGTGATGGTGGTATAGTGGGAAGGTTAGGGTTTATCCCAAAACCCATCAACATTTTAAGATCAACGGTGAAGATCGATCCACCAAGGCCACCAACGATTACAAATACCAACTGTATTTATTTGCATTAATTCCCCACAAGACATCATATCAACTTAACTTACCAAATTAGAAATCCAACAACACTCTACCTTGTAAAACAGTGTACAGCTCGGCGATATCCACAACTGATACATGTGAAGTTGGCCACGAAGTCAGCCATCGAGCAATCCACTATGGGAGCAGTTAAGGAGACTTAAATACCAGGCTTTGGTTGGAGAGCCTGTCAGCACACCATGGATATGAAGTTAATATCGTGGTTATGACCTTAGAAGTATTGTTAAGTTTAAACGAGTACGTGTAAAAATAGGTTTATCGACATGCAAGACTGATAACCTAAGTCGTTACCTTAAATATTATATTTCCAATCTATTGCATAGGATTCATGCACCACGATTTTTACATTGGGTTCATACCTCAAGACTTTACACTTTAAACATAATCGTAGTATTAATATTTCTAAATCCATAATGCAAAACATTAACATTAACATGTATATATATAGGACATTTTAAATATAGATATAAAAGGTAATATGACTATTACAAATGCATGTTCTATACCTTTGGTATTATATAGGAAACATAGTAATGTATACAACATTATGTTGTGAATTCTCCCAAGCTAGGCCATCAAATATGTCTGGTATATAAATAAATATATGAGTTTTGTCAATTTCTAAGTAGAGTAAGTTGACTACTTGATAATCCAATGGTTAAATATTTATTTCCATAGTTCGAGACAATATTCATAAGGTAAAACCAAACATGCGATGTAGGGACTTTTCACATAGAGACAGTTATAAAATTATCTGAATAGTGTTATGAAGCAGATAATCTTCTACATACTCATTTGGATAACTTGAAAGATATTTCAATGTTGTTTAGTTAAACTGAAAAATATCAAAAGATTTGTATCGGAACTTTTATCTCTTACCTGTTCTCTGCAAACGGAAAACTAAGGAATGCTAGCTAGAAATAGCTAAGTAAGCTTCGGGGCTCTTCAAGGACCCCTTCATCACAGAAAAATAACCTTTCGGTAACTAGGAAACAAAATGCACAACATAGGATAGTGTGACCTTATACAAACAACAAGTAAGTTTAACATTCGACATTGATGTGATGATAAGGACTTATGACTTTTGAAGACATTCTGTAAGCTAACAGCTGTTAATACATCTGATGTGACTTATGAGCAATTTAACTTAGTAATCACTAGTGATAGTCGTTATGATTTGTTATTCTTAAGTACGCAGTTTAATGATTAGTCATACTGAAATTAACATCTTTAGCAAAGCAATACCATCATTTATTGTTATTTAAAAATTTTAAATTTTAGTGAATTTTTGGGGATGTTACATGTGGTATCAGTGCGCAAGTTCAAATACTAGGCCTGAAGTGGCTCATGCGCACAAAATGAAAATCTATAACAGAATTACATATTACTGATTTAATTTATTTTGTTTTCACTTTCAGCATTTTACAATTTGAGTCTGCAGGTATGGAAGGACCAGTAGGGTCGACTGAAAACATGTCTCTTAATAATGAATAGAATAATAATGAACAAGGACACATTAATTCCGAAGGTATATTTGTTGAATTGAATGATAATTCATCTGAATTAGTAAGGACTGTAAAAGATTTAAAATTTGAGACAAGGATAGTTAAAGAAGAAAACGAACGAATTCTGAAAGCTCAAGAGGAGCTGAATCATATCCTGCTGAATAATCTTCATAAAAATGACCAAGATAACGAAACAACAAATTATTTTGAGTCTGAAACAATGTCCTATCAACGTAAAGGTAAAAAGATAAAATTAACTGATTATGACAATAGTTCATCTTCTGAATCTAATGAAAGAGCACACAGGAAAAAGCATAAGTACAATAGTGGTAGTAGTGATAGTGACTGTTGCACTAGGAAAAAGAAGTACCGACCTTATGAAGAAATTTCTGGAGAGTTTAAAAAGATCAAACCACAAAATTTTACTGGTGAAACAGAGAAGAGTGAGACAGCTGAAGCATGGTTGTTTGGGATGAATAAGTATTTCCATATTTATAATTACTCAAGTCACCTAAAAACTAAAATGGAAATTTATAATTTAACTGGAAAGGCAGACATATGGTGGCAAGATCTGAAAAGAGTTAAAGGTTTAAAGGATAAAAGTGTAAATTGGAGTAATTTCAAGAAGTATTTTCAAAGAAAATATTTGTCAGAACAGTATTATGAGGAGCGAGCTAAGGAATTTTATGAGTTAAAGCTAGGCTCCATGGATATGAGAGAGTTGTGCAGTAAGTTTATGAATTTATTAAGGTATGTGACTTGTTTTGTTGAAGAAAAGCCCAAGGTTCAAAGGTTTATGAGTTGTTTGCCCTCTCACATAAAGGACAGAATTGAATATGATAGTACTCGAACTCTTGAAGAGGCCATAAGAAAGGTGAATATCTTTTTTGAACAGAATAAGAGAAGAAAAGACATACCAAGTTGGAAAGAAAAAAGGCCTAACAACTTTGAGAAAAGGAAGAAGCAGTTTTCTTTTATTGTAATTTATGTAATAATAATAATTCATGTAATTATTCTAACAGGAAGTTTTCAGGAAATAATGCAGTAGTTAATACACAGTCAAAATTTACAACTACAAAGAACAGTGATTCACCTAAAAACTTTGTTAAAAGTAATGAACAGAAAAAACCTATTAAGTGTTGGGAATGTCAGAGACCTCACTATCCATCAAAGTGTCCACTCCAAAAAAACGTTGTTAACAACGTACATACTATACAAGAGGAGGCTACTGTTGGTGATTTAGCAAGGGAGATGCCCAGGATAAATGCATCTTTGGAGAAGAGGCAAGCAGATCATCAAACTTCCATGGTTGAAGTGGAAGGTATGTTAAAAGATAAATCTATTTCTATTTTGATTAATCCAGGCCCGAGTAGAGTAAATTTGGGTAAACAATGGGCCTCATAAGGAAAATAATAAGAAAATAATAAAATAATAGTAGAGAGTGAGTAAAAAAACTACTTTTTGGATCGTATTTTCAACTTATTTCCTTGTAGGTTTACTCAAATTTCAAGCAGGGGGACTCGTTGGATGCTTAATTAAATTATGCATCCAATGTGTACCCATGTTGCATACTTTTAACAACATTCATACCTTGAAAATTTGAAAATACATTAAAAAATGTGTTTCTAGTGAGAGAAAACACGTTTTTTAATGTATTTTCAATTTTTCATGGTGTGAATGTTGTTAAAAGTATGCAACATGGCTACTCGTTGGATGCATAATGTAATTATGCATCCAACGAGTCCTCCCACTTGAAATTTGAGTAAACCTACAAGGAGATATGTTGAAATTACGATCCGAAAAAGTAGTTTTTATTTTTTCCCTCCAACTTTTTTAGGTGCTCCCTTTTTTAATTTTAAATCATTTTGATTGGCTAATACATGATGACATGGAATTTGTATTATTTTTGGAAGGCCCATTTTAAATTGAAATTTCCTCTAATGGGCAAGTCTTAGTTATATTTCACATGATTTAGTAAAATGTTGCAATCTGAAATTAGATAAGTTTGATACATTTTGGCTGGTTCAATTAGCTACTGGCACGAAAAGAAAGGTGACTAATTTTGTAAGAGAATGTGATTGTTGATGAATCAGTTTAGAACTCATGTTAAACTAAATGTTTTGCCTTTAGGTTCTTATGATATTCTGATTGGAATAGACTGGTTAGAGAAGCATAGAGTTGTATTAAATTGCTTTGAAAATACTTTTACATGTTTAAATGATGCATTTGAAACCGTCACGGTAAAAGGGATTCCTAGAAAGATATATGTTAGGAAAATTTATGCTTTACAAGTTAAGAAAGTTGTTCGAAAGGGGTGTAAGTTGTTTGTTGTAAACGTAATTAATAATGAATAGTCCACTAATAAAGATAAGTTAAAGCTTGAAGACATACCCATTCTTAAGGAATTTTCGGATGTATTCCCGAAAGAAATTCCAGGACTACCTCCGAAAAGGGAACTCGATTTTACCATTGAGTTAGTATAATTAGAGTATATTCGAATGCTGATATTCTATTAACGAAATCAAAATGATATATATTCCATAAATAATTCTTAATTATTTCAAATACTGTACTATTGTTTTATTTTCCATCTACAGAATCTATTTAGGGTTTCATTCACCACTCATTTAAATTCTTATTTGACTATCACTCTATTATACTTACTATATAATTAAAAAGAAAAATTCATGCATTATTTATACAAGATAATAAACCAGTATAGGTTAAACATAATATATATGTAAATATCAAAACGCTTATATAAACTTTCAAAAAAAAGAACTAAGTCATTTATTTCGACATAGAATTAGTACTCATACATTAGAGAAAAGCATTATAAATATTAACACTGTGTACAAATATAAAATATTACACAGGTATTTTATAATTTAGAATTTACATCTTTTCGTAAGATAAACTAGGCTGGAAGCCAAACATATTATTCACCTACTTTTAGCTTTAAACATTGCACAGAACATTTATCAAACATGTATTGATTTTTCTTTTTTAACATCACCGAGAATGCCCGAGAGAAAAACCCACAGGTTTAGTACTCTCGCAAAATAACTTAGGGTGTAACTACATCCTTAAATTATTCTTAAAAACATACTATATCTCAGGACAAGATTAAGGTTTCGACCCACAACTAAACCCTAAACCACGATCATGAAAAACACAGTCAAACACAGCAGGGTTGGAACATCTAGACTTTCGGCCATTTCCATTTAGTTGCATTGTAAACAAAACATTACATTATCATTATCGGGCCATGCCCTGACCATTTACTTTAGCAAAAACAGTAAACCATGTCTTATGAATTCGTTTGGAAACGATGGAATCCATTAACTTATAAATTTACACAAACATTAGATAAAAGTAATTCGTTGTAAAGCCAACGACAGCCATGAGGCTCGGGAGAAAAAAAATTCCTTGTCAAGCTATGCTTCGGCACCATTCATATACAACTGTATCAACAAGTAGTATCGACTTACTTTTTATATTCTCAAAAACCAAAACTTTTAAGGTTTTACAAATTGGTAAAAACTTTCACCATTTTTTTCCATTAGAGTTTCAACGTGAAGAGTCGAGGAGGTGCCACCGAGGCTTACCGGTTTTCCATGAACCCTTCACCTTCGAAGACCAGCAACAACACCACTCTCGCCAAGTATTACCTGCCAACAAATAGTAACAAAGGGTCAAAGTATGAAACTTAAAGCTTAAAACAATTTTGACATTTGTAACTACTATAAAAACGATATCAAAGAACTGGAAACATTACCTAACTATAATTTTTACAAGCACAGGTTCTTGTATCACCTATAGTGTGAGCTTGATGCGTCACTCAATCTCCAAAAGTTCCAAACACTATTCGTTTGGCTCAAACAAAAAACAACTGAACCCTTAAGACCTTCAAACACTCAAGGTTGTACGGGTTAGGACCACACTGCTACTTGCTTGAAAACCAAACTATGCAAATACAGTCACCATCGAAATACTAGAGAAAACCCTTCCATAATAGGTTACAGTGTTACAACTTTAAAGCATTACACTGTAAAGAAAATCCTGCACAACATACTCTTGTCACATTACTCTTTCAACCAAGTTGTAGGTAGGGAGGTCACCCTATCAAACCCGGGAAATAGTAGAAAACATAAAGAAATGCAAACCCTAGAAGATCGGAGAGCCTGTCTGCCTCCTTCCCCACTACCAAGCCAAATGAATGCTACAAGAATAATCGTGATGGTCGTATAGTGGGAAGGTTAGGGTTTATCCCAAAACCCAAGAACATTTTAAGATCAATGGTGAAGATCCAGCCACCGAGGCCACCAACGATTACGAATACCAACTACATTTATTTGCATTAATTCCCCATAAGACATCACGTCAACTTAACTTGGAAACTCAGAAATCCAACAACACTTTACCTTGTAAAATAGTGTACAAGTCGGCAATATCCACAACTGATACATGTGAAATTGGCCACGAAGTCAGCCAGCGAGCAATCCACTACGGGAGCAGTTAAGGAGACTTAAATAGCAAGCTTTGGTTGGAGAGCTTGCCAGCACACCACGGATACGAAGTTAATATCGTGGTTACAACCTTAGAAGTATTGATAAGTTTAAACGAGTACGTGTAAACCTAGGTTTATCCACATGCAAGACTGATAACCTAAGTCCTTACCTTAAATATATATTTCCAATCCTTTGCATAGGATTCATTCACCACGATTTTTACATTGGGTTCATACCTCAAGACTTTACACTTTACACATAATCGTAGTATTAGGATTTCTAAATCCATAATGCAAAACATTAACATGTTCATGTATAGATATATATAGGACATTTTAAATATAGATATAAAAGGTAATATGACTATTAAAAATGCATGTTCTATACCTTGGGCATTATACAGGAAACATAGTAATGTATACAACATTATGTTGTGAATTCTCCCAAGCTAGGCCATCAAATATGTTTGGTATATAAATAAATATATGAGTTTTGTCAAGTTTCTAAGTAGAGTAAGTTGACTACTTGATAATCCAATATTTAAACATTTATTTCCATAGTTCGAGACAATATTCATAAGGTAAAACCAAACATGTGATGTAGGGACTTTTCACATAGAGACAATTATAAAATTACCTGAATAGTGTTCTTAAGTAGATAATCTTCTACATACTCATTTGGATAAATTAAAATATCTTTCAATGTTGTTTAGTTAAACTGAAAAATATCAGAAGATCTCTATCAAAACTTTTATCTCTTACGTGTTCTCTGCAAACGGAAAACTCAGGAACGTTAGCTAGAAATAGCTAAGTAAGCATCGTGGCTCTTCAAGGACCCCTTCATCACAGAAAAACGACCTTTCAGTAACTAGGAAACAAAATGCACAACATAGGACAGTGTGACCTTGTACAAACAACAAGTAAGTTTAACATTCGACATTGATGTGATGATAAGGACTTACGACTTTTGAAGACATTATGTAAGCTAACAGTTGTTAATACATCTGATGTGACTTGTGAGCAATTTAACTTAGTATCCACTAATGATAGTCATTATGATTTGTTATTCTTAAACATGCAGTTTAATGAGTAGGCATACTGAAATTAACATCTCTAGCCAAGAAATACTAGCATTTATTGTTATTTAAAAATTTTAAATTTTAGTGAATGTTTGGGGATATTACAGAAAAGTATTGATCGTGTAGTGAAAATGAGAAGATATATGATCTACCGAGTAACAAAGAGTAGTGGTCAAATAGGATTGTTGCAAAAGTGATGGGACTTCTGGTCGAATAAAAATGTTGGAATCTACACTGGTCGAATGAAGAAATATCATGGAATGTCCCTTCCCACATTCTCTCTTGATGGTTATTGTGTGTGTATTTAATGCTAGGCTCTTCTTGAATGCATCATATCCCAGTGATCTCAACAAATTCCAACACCAAATTTATACTGAAAACACAAGGGAATAAGCTAAAATTGTACAATTACACTTAAGATAAATGCAGCTAATCTCCATATTTTCCAAGATTGAGAAGGGATTCCTCTATATAAACACCAAATAAGAATAGAGAAGTGGTGCCTCTAGGGTGACGAGACTAATGGGGAAGAATGAAACTCAAAAGAAATGAGAAGTTTCCATTGGTGAAATCCTTGCAGTCAAATTCCCAATCCCAATTGAATGCAACACCTCCCAGATTAGGTCTAGATTGGTACTTGTCGGGACTCCAAGAAAAACCATAAGCAACCCAAGACTTCAATATTATCCCACCTACACTTGATTCCATAATAAAATACATTTCAAAAATTGTGTTCGTCCATTATATCCAATATGTGAATGGTACATGGTTTATGATGGCCTTTAGTTTCTACCCTCCCATCTTAAATTTAACTTGCCAACTGGTTTGGATTGAGAATGGCTTAAAAAACTTTGGTTTTTTCATTCTTGACAAATTGAGGAATTGGGAAAAATGATACCCCACTTATGTTCCCCCACACTAAATCTTGCTTCTTAGGGTATACGTTCATGTCGCTCATACTACTTAAATATTGAAGAATTCCTTTGGGAAAAGTTGCGGCCATATTGGCTAGTTGATCTATTTCCCTATTGTTCTCCTAGGTTTTTAGTAGCTCTCTTGTTCACTAATATATTCTAGCAAGATTTAGATATGTTCGAGGGGTTTGAAAAGGAAGGATTTGCAGATCCTGAGATTGTCCAATGATAATGGCCTCAAAATTACCTTCCTTGACCATAATTTTGGCTCCTTGATATATTGCTAGGGTCTCCTCCATGATATTGGTGGATCAGCCTAGACCCTGAGAAAAAATTTCCAATAGGATCATATAAGATACCCCCCATGCATTTCAACTCTGGGTTTCCTTTTGTAGCCCCATCGAAGAAAAAAATGTGCCTCCCCTGCTTTTTCCTCCGCTCCTCAAACTAAAATCCTTTTGATTTGATTTCCCATCTTTGAAAGGTTTGAATGTTGGAATGCTTTTAACCTTGTATGTTCCTAATATTCAAATTGTCAATCCAGGATTTTTCTTCCTACATCAAAGCTGGCATGTTTTGCTTTACTGGTCCTTTTTTATAATATTCCAACATTAGCACCTTGGCCCTTGAAGCCACTCACTCGGTATTACAAGAAGTGTCCTGGAAGATTGCTTGGTTTCTTGCCAACCAAATATTTCAATAAATAAATTTTGAAAGAGGAAACTATAACCATTTTAAAAATGGGTTTTTCTTTAGAGAAAGATTATAGGCCTTTCCCCAAGACTTGAAAATTCACTGAATGATTGAGGAAGTGAGAAATCTTGATGAAGCAGATCCAATGCCTCAAGCCAAACTACCATGGAAAAAGAGCAGTATAAAAATAGGTGACTGATAGATTCCTCATTGGTGAGACATAGGACAGATCATGAAGGGCTATAGAAACATCTCCTTTTAAGGTTTTCTCTTGTGAGGATTTTCCCGTGTGTAGTAGTCCAACAAAATATGTTGATTTTTGGAAGAGCATTATTTTTCCAGAACCCTACCCATATAAAGGAATGGTTATCATTGCTTTGCAAATGTTGTAGTGTTTGATATCCCTACTTAACTAAATATTTCCATTCTTATTACCCCAATCTCTAGTGTCTTGACTATTCCTATTAATTAGAGTTTTCCCCTTTAAATTTTGAAGTAGCATGTTGAGCATCGGTTCCAAATGTGTCAAGGGAGATATTTAAATCCACTCTTTACAAACCTTGATCTTATGGATTCCAAATAGAAAAATCTCCAATTTTTTTGATCCCTTGGCTTATTATCCATCGTTGAAGACATTGCAAAGTGAGAATTAAGACAAGGGGGGAGGGGGGTCATTTAAAATGCAATCATTCCAACATTTTATTCTCTTACTATTTATTGGGATCCAATATAGCCGCCATTGGAAGAAGTTCCAAGCCTCTGGACATAACTTCCATAATTGAGTTCCTTTATTTTGTTGTGGAGGTTGATCCAAGCATCTTATCCTATTTCCCTTTCAATATTTCTGATGGAGCACTTCCTTTACCCAATATTTTCCTTTGGAGACTATCTTCCATAGAAATTTTGCCCCTAGAGAAAGATTATTTAACTTTGGGTCTCTTATCTACAACCCCTCTTCATTGTGTGTTGGGCCTTTAATGATTTTCTAGTTGATAAGGGAGGTCCTTCCTTCATTATTATTCCCACTTTTCCACATAAAGGATTTGATCCCCTTATTTATCTGGTTCTAAATGCTTGAAGGAGAAAGAAAAACTGAATAGAGGTAAAGTGGAAGGGACGAAAAATAATGATTTTATGAGGATCACCATCCAAACAAGATTCATCCATACTGCACCCCACTGATTCATTTTACATTTGATTTTATCTAGGATTTCTTTCCAGTGTTCCTCAGTTTGTCTATCCCTAGCAATTGGAATAACAAAATACTTGAAGTGATCCCACTTAATTTTCCCCTGAAAACCCAACTCCTTTGTGATGGCTAGAAGAGTACTTTGGTCAGTATTCCACCCGTAGATGTTGCTTTTCGTATTTTTACCTTACTTCCATAGGTCCTACAATAATTTTCCAATATCCTTTTAAATATTTTAGCAATAATCAAGGAGGCTTAGGACTCCAATTAGAAGGGTATCATCAACAAATTGGGAGTGGTTAATATCTTTCACTTCCCTATCAACCCTTATTTGTGGAATATGGACTTCTACCTGCGTAGCCTAGTCCATCCATTTTCTCAACGAGATGATACCCATATCTTAACCGCTAGAATCTTGGAAAACGATTGTGACTCTCCCATTCACCAGAGGGTCAATCTAGGGTTAACCAATACAAGATTCAACCCATTCTATACATTTCCCAACAAAACCAAACTTTTCTAGGAATTTATAAATAAATTGATGATTTACTCTATAAAATGGGTTAGCCATAGCCAACTATATAATCATACCATTTTCTCGTTGAGACCTGCTTGAATGGAGAGCTTCCTAAGCTAAACAATGTTTTCTAGAATACGTCTTTTCTGAATAAAACCTCCCTCATTAGCTGAATTAATGGAGGGGAGGACCGCCTTGAGTCCATTGGAAATGATTTTTATTAGGATATTATAAGAGACATTATATAATGATATAGGTTTGAATCTAGCAAAGGAGGTTGGATGAGATTCCTTGGGGATGAGAGCTAGAAAAGATGAGTTTATTTCTCCACCTAGATTTGGATTCCTTTGGGCGCATTCCAAAATTCTCTAGAGATACTTCATTATGATATTCCATCATAGATGATAGAAATAAATTGAGAATCCATCAGGTCCTTGAGCCTTGTCCAGATCCATTCCCCAAATGACAATCTTGATTTCCTCCTCCAAAATTTCTTTGATAAGTATTGAGCTTACTTCCTCTAAAATGAGATGTGGTAGGTGGAACAAGACCTCATGTTGAGATTCTTCCATTCCCTTACCTTATTCATGATATATATATCTATATTTACTATTTGCTTCATCCTTAAGTCCTTCAAATTCCTGAATTCGTCTTCCCTCTTTGTTATGAATTTATGTTACTATTTTTTGTTGTAAATGCATTTGCGTCTACGTATGGAAGAAGGAAACATTTCTATATCCCTCCCTTAGACATAGACTTATGGAAACCAGGTGCCAGTATTCTTCCTCTTATCTAATTGTCCTGTGTAACTCCTTTCACAGTCTTTCCTCTTGTTCAGTCGCCTCTCTATTTTACTTATCCTTTTGATGTTTTTCCGTCTCTTCTTGATTACTTTTTCTTTCTAGAGTAGGAGGGATGCTAGAAATTTTTTCCATTCCTTGATTTCTTTTTTTGACTAGTGTCATTTTATCCTCCCTAACATAAAAGGGAGATCCCTTGAATTCTCTAGTTCAAGATTTCCTAACAATTTGTGTCACAACTCAAACTTTTCCCCTCAATGCAGGGTTACACCAGAAGGGAATAAGACCCATACCTGGCTCCACTTATATCCGAAGGGAGATAGTTTTATCATCTAAAATGATTGAATCTAGGATATTCGATGTCAATAGAAGACCATTTAGCATTAATGAACTATGAACCATAAAACTATCCAATCTAGAAGGAACTTGACCAGGCCTATCCTCCTGTCTTTCCAAGTGAAAGCTTTGTTCCTTGGCTTAATATCAACTAAGTCCCAACTTTGATTAGGTCCTTATCCATTTCCTCGTAAGGATCCTTAACTATTGATCCTCCTTTTTTTTCATTCTTAGCTAGGGTAATGTTAAAGTCCCCAACTAAAATCAAGTTTGGTTTTTTCTCATGGTCTGACTAGCTTAATAATGAATTCCAACATTCCTTCTTTTATAAGTACAATACATGCATATACAAGCTAAAAACAAATACCTGTTGATTAGAGTGAATATGTTAGAAAAGAGTTGAGAATATAGTGTTAGGTTGACTATGAGCGTACAAGTCTATGCTTTGTGTCATCCCATAATGTATCCAATCTACCTCATGCTCCTTTGGAACTAACCACTATACTATGATTTTATTCCAAATTTTTGTGTTCGAACTTCCCTACTGAGGAATTCTCTTTCCTCGATCAGTAGTATATTTGGTTTTTCTACTCAGATGAGTTCCCTTAATGATTCTTCCTTCTTCCTATTTACTATCACTTTATTGTTCCAAGAGATAATGTTCATTATTCACTTCTTGTGGATGAGGGACCCTCTTTTGTCTTTGGGGATTTCATTTTTCTAGTATGTCTTCTTCCAATACCATATTCATTTATTACCTTTTCCAATGTTGGTTGTGCTCCTAACGCATTCTCCCTCACTGCTTTTTCTTCCCTTCTCTCCCTTTCTATCTTTCATCCTTTTCTATTGCTTGGTTCCGGTTCTATTTCCTCCTCTTCATTGTCTTCCTCTTCTGGTTGGGGATCCCCCATATCTTCCTCCACTGAAAGAATAGGATGATTCGTATGCTCTTCAAAATTTCTTTCTATCTCCCGAGGATCTTCCACTATTTTTTGCACCTCTAATGTTTTCTATTATTTTTTATTCTCTTCTTTTGGTTGCGATGATGCTACATATCAGTTTTGATGTTTTCTTTGATTAGGGACCCCTTGATTACCAAGGTTTCCCACTAAGTTCATCGGTTGGTAATTTCCCCCTTTTTTTCTAGGGTTTATTTTCCCTTGATTTGACCTGCTTCCTCTTTGAACCCTATCCCAGCATGGTTTTTGTTCTAGATCCTCATGCTCTAACTGATTTTTCTAGCAATACTTCACAAAATGACCATACTCATGTCATATATGACACTTCAAACAGATGTGTTCATAGTCTAGTTTTCAAATATAATCCCAGTTGTCAACCTTGATTTATACTGCCTCTAGGAGACCGATATTAAGGTATACTTCTACAAAACTCCTTGAACAAGAGTACTAGTCTTTTGGATTTGTATGATCTATGTGTTTTCCAAGGTCATTTCCAACTTCATTCATTGAATCGTTATTCCAGCAGTTAATTAGCAGATGTGGAAACTGAACCTAGACTAGAATTTTTGATGGAATATTTTGGTTTGAGTTGAAATCCAACGACCATTTCTTGAGATCTAACCGCCATGGCCCCATAACATATGGAAAATTATTGAAAATCATATCTCGATCTTCCTTGGCCGTGGAATGAAATACAAAAAACTATTTTCCAACAAAGAAAGTGTTAACCTCCCCTTTGATAAGCAATTGCAAGTTATATTTTATCCAAGAATCCATTGTTGATGGGGCAGGCTAGAGATCGGTGAAGTGGCCAACCAAACCCTTCCGAGACAAAGAAAAGAAAATATTTTTATTACCTTCGCCTAGAAGATTATCCTTCAAGACAACATTTGGTTTTTTCACGAATTTGGATTGGGATACAATATATTGTCTTGCCCCTTGCACCGTGATCATCTTGTAGAATTCCTCCACTTTCGATAGTGTGGAAGGGGAAGCCTACCCCCCCTCAGATTCCATTGTACTCAGTAGTAGCGATCCATAGATTCCTCCCAGGTCACACTTCTTTTTTTAACCTTTATCTTTATTTTTCAAAGTTGTAGAGGATTTCAAGGCCCAGGCTAGTATTCGTAGCCCAAAACACGCAAGACTCTTTCTCCTATAGTAAGGATTACTAGTATCGAAATTTATAAACTTAACACTAAGTCATGGATAAATAAAAGTTACACCATGTTGCATCCCTTTACCACCACTGGCATTCTAGACACATTCCATGTCGACATGTCACAAGTTGTTTATTTTCAGCAAATGGGAAGGCAGGGTGTTGGCATAGAAAGAGAAAGGTAGGTGAGAAGGTTAAGTAGTTGTCCTTTTTAATACAGATTAAAATTCATTAATTATATCAATATTCTGCATATTCACGTCCCCTCCTCATGAATCAATTTTATTTTTGAATTCTTTTTCTTTTATTTTCAATGAAAAGAAAATTCCTTTATCTTTTGAAAAATGTTAACCCAATAAATAGTCAATGATTTGACTAATTATTGATGATAGTTAATGGTCACTTAGACCAATTTCGGTCTATTGTACCTTAAGAAAGAAAAGTAAGGAACTACTTATTTTGCTTTAGAATTTTATTTATGTTCTTAAATGACTATAATTTTTATGAGATAGAAGGTTAGGCAAGTTCATATGTTAACCAAAATTTTGCAGCTAAGATCTTATGTGGGTGTAAGCAAGGAAATCTAAGGGGAATTATTTTTCATCATCAACACTCAAAGTCTCACAAAGATGACTCTAGCCCATGGAATTTCAGGAAAGGTCCAATGCCTTGTCTCACTATGCATCACATGAGAGTTTGTTCTTATTTTAGATATCTGGATCTTATTCTTTAAGCTAGTTAAACAAAGGGATAATTTTGATCTTCAAGATTAGGGACGGTTAATGACCTCCTTGTAATATCTTATTTATATTTTATCCTCTAAATTTTCATCACACCACAACTTCTCTTTGAACTTCGAAGTAATAATAATTTTAATATCTTCTATGCAAAGTGGCATTTTTCATTAATTCCCCCACATCTTTAATCAATACATGGTGTCATGGGATAGATTTGTTTTCCCTCTTGAGCATCCCATACCATTTGAAATTCTAGTCACCGTGCGACACCAACGTGATCTTGTTAGTTGGGCTTGTCCATCAACCACTAGACTACCCCTCACTGATACCACCCTAACCGAACCTAAGTCAGGCACCTTAGAGTATGTGGAATGCCAAGTGCTCATTTCGTTGTAGCTGATGTAGTCCATCACATCACCACCCAACCTTAGACAATTTTTTCCATCGCATCGCCTCCCCCTTTCCAACACTTGAATCAATGACTTCACAACACATGACGATGTGCTCGTCCATCTAGTCTCAATCCTCGATGGTGCCCAAAGGTCCTGTCCTAGCTCCGCATTGCCACATACCTTTGTTGGGTGAAAACACGAAGTTGGGTAACACTTTTGGCTTGCTTTTTACAAACAAAACTGCTAAATTTTATGTTTTTCAACTTCGACCTCTTCAAACCCATATCTCCCTTAGGAATTTCAACTTGAAGTAAACATAAATGTTTTAGAGAATTCAATTAGCTTTCTACTCATATTTTTTAAATTTTTTTATGGACATATCGTGGGACAAATTTGGTGCTCACCAACGGCATATACTTGAAACTTTTAGGTATGGATAATGAGTGACCAGTATGAGCACTAGTTTTTTGAGAGATGGTTATTCATTTTAGGTAAAACAATGTATGATCATAATCTACACACACTACACTTGTGCATAAACTATATTTTGAGGTTTTTCGGACTTGAGAACTATTTTTTATTATTTATCAAAATAACATATGTTTAGAAAATGATGCCTTATCGACACATGTTGGTAAGATTCAATTTTCTTTTAAGTGTCTCTTATTGAAAAAACTAAAAGTACCCTTTTGAAGAGGATGGGCCAAGGAAGATCTTTGTGAATATTTCAATTTTTTTGGTGTTGTCTTTGTTATGATATTGAATTTTCATTTCGGGTGATTTTAAGAGTAATAAAATTCTGAAGGGATATGGTTTAGAATTTTTTTATTAATAAATAGAAATTCAAATTGAAATGAAACAATTATTATATCTTTGGAAACTAGATTCAAAGATGAATCCATTGCTACCAAGTCCGACAAATAATATTTAAAATTTGCAAGGGTTTGGGCTTGCTGAAGTTGCAGGTTCTAGAAAGATGCCATATATTTTCGTAGGTTTTGTTGACCATGAACTCTCAGCCGAAAAAATATCTTCCAAACTCTCGGCCGAGAGTTTAGATCAAACTCTCATCCGAGATTTTTTTTTAAATACAGCATGATGATTGGTTCAAAATCTCGACCTAGAGTTTTATTAAACTCTCGGTCAAGAGTTTGAACTCTCACAAACTCTCAGCCTAGAGTTTTTTAAACTCCCAGCCTAGATTTTGAGGTTGAATTTTTTTTGCATGATCATCCATGCTCACTATTGTTTACTTCACTCTGTTGTCATAAAAGTGTTTCCCAACTTCATGTTACACAGAAATCTTCCACCCTGTGAGCATCAACATTCTTTGGCCTGTAGGATCCATTTTAGTGACTCAGATCCATTTTTATCCTTCAGTGATACCAGTTTGCCCTATTTTTATTCCTACCCGCCTGTTGCATCACTATAGCAGGCGTACCCATGATTTGCATCCCTATAGCCCGTGGGTAGCATGTAAAATGGTAAAAACCACTATTTAATTACTTTTTACTCCCAAAAAGCGGTCATTGGGTGACCTTTGGCTCTCCATCTGCCCAAGTAATGCCTCAATGTGTCCTTTCACCTACCTTCGAGAGGACTATATATTGAGCACATATGGATTATGGACGGGAGGAAGAGGAGAATCGTAAGAGAACTTTAGTGGATTTTTTCCCTATCTTGAGTCTGCACTCATTGATCCTTGTAGTTGTGAGCCATTTATGTTCACCTTCCAAACTCCTTTATAGTTTGAGTTTGCCATTCATGGAGGATTGAAGTGGTGGAGGCACAAGTGGATTGATCTAGATCTTGGTTTAGATTGGTTGCCGGCAAGAGGTCGTATGACTTTGTACTTCTTCTTGTTCATTAATAGAAATACTCATATTCTCGTCCATTCATGGTGTGAATGTCGTTTATTATACATTGGGTTACATTTGCTTATGATATTATGGACCATTGTTATTGATAATGTTAATGCCATTTATATATTATATGTACTTGTTGGATATTGGCTGTCAAGACTAATTTGCAAATGACAAGTGCGTGGATTGAAAGCTCCAATGGCGATCTACATCAAACGTTGGATCGAGGTTGGTTACATTTCTCCATTACTTCAACATTGTCATTTATAATAGCATTGTTTTGAGAATTGAGTAGATTTCTGGTAGTCATCTGTTTGTTGTGGTATTCCCAATCCATAGTGAGTTTTCTCCAATACAGAAATGGCGACTCCGCTGGGGAAAACATCCATGTTTGGGAAATTTTTTGAGCATTAGTCCATAATTAGAGTTGTTGTTTATCAAAGCTCTGTGTCACTGATTGGCCGTTAAGATACACTATACAAAACTTGCTTTTTTCTGAGCCTTTGGACTCTTTAATTGCCCATTTTCCTTTCCTCCCGTAAAGATACACTATAGAAAACTTGCTTTTTTCTGAGCCTTTGGACTCTTTAATTTCCCATTTTCCTTTCCTCACCCGCGTGCTAGCTTAGTTCTGCGCGCATCTACCCGCCTTTGTTTGCTCTACTGCTCGCGGGTACCCACAGGATTTCCTTTGACAGTAGCGTGTAACTCCGGATTTTGTTGTTTTATGGCTATTGGTTGTTGTTGGGTGAGTTTGGTTGATTCCTAAGTCTTTTTTGGCCTCTTTCTTGACTATTTCATGCCTTGGTTGTGACTGGATCTCTTCGTTTCTCTCAATTTTTTACCAATCTTTGGTTTTAACCTCTTGGTTTTTTCCTTTGGAGCTCTTTCCTTTGGCTGAGTCTTGCTGTTTAGGATCTGCTGGGTTGTCTTAGTGATCTTCTCGGCACTTCAGTGACTGAATAGTGGGATTTTTCTTGCATTTTTTCATTTCATTTATATTGAAAAAATACAAAAATATTCATTTAGTTTTTTGCATTTTCCTTCCCGTTTATAAGTGAAATACAAAAATATTTTACTTTCATGTACTACATCTTGCATTTAGTGTTTGTTGCCTTCATTTTAGGTTCTGCTTGTGCATTGAAAGGATAAAAGATTGCATCTTTATTTCGGAATTGTTGGTTGATTTTGCATATTAGTGACATTGTTCTATTGGATAGATGAGTCTAGGATTGGACGATGTTGCATACTATTGAGTCTACACATCACTAGTTTCATGATCATATCCCTTGAGTAACCACAACCACTAAAATTAACGCTTAATCATAAAATTGATTAGACTGATTTTCTTTATAGGGTACACCAACTAGCATAGGTTTAGAGTCTTGGAATAGATCATTATGAGTTAACGATCCAAGACTGCTGAACGAAACATTAGGTGTCTGACCAGGGAGTGGAGGAATCCATGGTATAGATCATTGTTCTCAGGAAGCTCTACTCAATCCAGAGTTAAGCACAAGGTCACGGGAAGTTGGTTGAGGAGATATCCCTCTGATACCGGCTGAACGTGGGAGATATATCCAAGATTTGTTTGTATCTGGGGGTATCACAGGTTCATCCTCTTATGCTTTGGGCTTAGCTACCCTGCCCATACGACAAGTCCCACCTGGGACTATCCCCCTGAGCATTGGTTATATTGCGGTGAACATAGTTTCCTTACCTAGGTACCGCATAGGGTACTTGCAGTGGTTATGTTGTTTGCGTCCTGAGTCAGATAGGGATTGGACAACACAGTTGTGTTCGTGCAGTGGACTTGACCTTGTCGACACAGTGAAGCCTGGGTGTCTCTATAACTGATTCTGTTACCTCCGGCTATAGTTTGGGAGTCTCAAGCCTCTCTTAGGCGAGACATACCAGCTCTAGTGTCGGGAGCTCATTTAGCCACTCTATTTTTCTGCTCTTGGTTTTAGTTTCTCTAGGTGTGTGCTTTTGATTTACTATTTTTGATCGATAGTTGGCCTTTAGGAGACGTTGTGTCTCTCTCTGGAGAGAACACGGCATGGAGCCCTACTCTCCGCCGGTCCCGTTGTTTGGCTAGTTTGAAGCCACTCGAGGTTACATGCCGTATTTCTAGAGGATGCCGAAGGGATCCCTCTGAGTCTTCAGATTCTTACGTGACTTACGTTGAGGACTACATGACTGCACATGCCGATATTGGGCAAGACCCTTCTACTCCTTCGAGTAGAGTTGAACATACTTCTGATCCCCATACCCCTCATGAGGATTGGGGAGGTGATCCACCTGAGACTCAACCTGGTTCTATTTGGCCTAATCCACTTGACCAGGATCTGTTTGATCCTTTGAATCCGGATAATTTTCTTTACGGGATGACCAACTTACCCGAGGAAGGAGAACAGGACGAGCCTTTGGTCCTTCATTTCCACGTGATTATAGATACGAGAGACCTGAGACTCATGATGATATTGGCCCTATGGTCAACCCCACTGTACTCTCTTTTGGTATGCCTAGTCACACTACTATCAAACCTTCCACTACGGTTGGTACTCACATTGGCACTAGTCAAAGTGTTGGCCATACTATACCCACTGGGGGCACTACATTATCCACCCACTCACATAGTATGGGGACTGGTCAGATTCCTAGCCATGCTAATGTTGGAACATGACCACCTCCTAGGAATACCCAACCTAGTCGGAATGCTGTTCGGAACACGGCTCACCATCCACCTCCTAATACACATGTCGCTACTCGTCAACTAGGGACTACTTTTGCACATGATACCGTTCCTCCCAACCACAGGGGTGGACACATACCGCATACTTTTGCGTCCACCGCCGCCACTAGTAATGCTAATGTAGGGGGTGGGAATATTTCCTATCCACATGGACATCGCACCACTAACCCTGCTACAAGTCACTCCCATATTGGAGCTGGGAATGCTTCTCATGCTTATGGTCACCACGCGACTGCTCAAGCTAATCCTAATGTTGGGGGTGGGAATATACCATACAATCACGGTCAATACAACACGGTTCCCACTATGAATAGTACATACATGCCCAATACTCATGGGGGCCACCCTTACTACAACCCAGTCGGTGCTGGCCACCAGTATCACCCACCACCCCAATATGGGGCTCAAAATGCGCATATACCTGCTTACTCTCAAATGGGTCAGGCAGGAGGAAGTTATCCATCTTATGGCCATGGGAAAGCTTACGGGCCGTCAGGTCCTCAGTATCAGCAGTTTAATCCTCATGGTTAATATTTTGGTCCATCTTATAACACAGTTCCGTTCAACCAACCTTTTATGGGAGCTTATAATCAAGCTTTCCAGCCACAACTCCCATTCCTTGCACGCTTGAATCTCTTGGATCTTTCAAAGCTCACGAATGATCCAGTGTGTCACGACCCTACTTGGCCCCCGGTCCCTACCAAGCTCCCTTCAGACATTCCAAATTTTGAGGGGAAAGTTGGTGAGGACCTGGGAGATCATGTCACGACGTTTCACCTTTGGTGCTCCTCCAACTCTTTGAATCATGATTCCATTCGATTACGACTATTTCAATGCACCCTCACGGGGGCAGCCGTGAAGTGGTATGTGGAGTTGCCCGGAAACACCTATAGGGGATTCAACGAGATTGCTTTGGTTTTCTTAGACCATTTCTAGTTACTAGTTCGTTATGATACTAGTACTAAGTTGTTGTCCACCGTCCGTCAGAATTAAGCCACACATATTTCTGACCACGTTCAATAGTGCCATCGACATAAGCGATTAGTGAAAGCCAACATTCCTCTAGAGTTCCTATTGGAATGGTTCCTCAAGTCTTTACTTCCGTACATTGCTAAGGATGTTTCGATGTCCGACATTGTGACTGAGGAACAAGCTATCTTGAAAGTCCAGCAGTTAGATCTACTTTATTCTCAGTCTGGCATTTTGTATGACATTATTCCTGATGCACCGAGAACAAGACATGAGCCTACGTCAGTTCCTGGACCACATGCCGATGGCATCGTGGGGTCCACATGCACTCGCCCTGTAGACTTGGTAGCTAATCAAATGCAAAATTTGTCGCTAAACTAGTCTGCCCTCGGACAGGTTCACACCTTGTCCACTTCCACTCTGTCGTCTGATGTACACAATGTGCAATCAACGAAACCATCGGGTAACCAGCAACCTGGTGGTAAGAAAAAGGGAAGAAATAATCATAGGGGTAGAAACAATGGAAGTAATAACAATAGCAATCGTAATACTCCTCGTAAAGAGAATTCTAACCCTCCTTGGGAAGGCAGTAATACTGGAGAGGATCGTAAACCCAGGCGTAAGGTGAAATTCTCTTGCAAGCTTTGTGGCGAGGATCATCTTACTCACTTATGTCCTCAAATTGAAGAAGCATCGAAGCATTTGGCACAGAGCCCAGCTGTGTTGAAGGATACCCTACCTCATCACCAAAACATGGCTTCGCATGCTCCCACCACTGGTTATGGTACTAATGAAACGGCAACGTCTTCTTCCAATACTAGTGGTTATGGATGTGTGAATATGGTTCATTCAGAGGTTTCTGTTGTTACTCGTCAACGTGATTATGGTGCACCACAACTAAATTTGGGGGAATGAGCCTCCCCCTCCTCCTGATAATTCCTTGCATATCGAGAAGCCTTCTATTATGCTGTGGATACCGAAAGGTGTTCTTAAGCGCTCCACGCATAATCCTAATGTTCGAGCAGTCCAGAACTACTCCATCGTAGAAGATTTGGGCCAAACTCCGTGTGCCATGTCGGCTCTTGAGGTTTGACAAGCCTGTCCTTCTTAGAAGCATGCCCTTTTGAGTGTGTTAGGATTTCAGCATGGGGGAAGTCCTAGTGTTATCAAGTTCGACACTACTGATGTCCAGCCTCGCTTACCTTACCATGTGGCTTTTCAAATCCAGGTGGTTTTCCTTAAAAGCTTCGTCAAACGTACTATGGTTGATGAAGGTGCTTCTGCGTTAGTAATGTCATTGACTTGTTGGAAAGCTCTTGGCTCTCCTCTACTTCCGTTTAGAAATACACTCACTGCATTTGACGGTAGGTCTTTTACACCACATGGAATTATCCCTTCCCTTGTTGTCGCCTTGGGAGGTAAGTTCGTTCCTATTGAAGTCAAAGTGGTTGATGCGCCCATTGACTACAACCTTTTACTGGGTCGGAACTGGATGTACGCTATGAAGGTTGTCGCGTCTACTGTATTTTGAGTTATTTGCTTTCCCCATGAAGGCAAGATTGTGACGATCGATCAGCTGGATTATGTTGGTACTCCTTCCACAGCATCCATGGGATCTGTAGTCCCGCAAGTTTCTGATTCTCAGCCGGCAACGGGGAACATAGGTGTTCGGATGTACCCCTCATTGATGGGAACTTTTAACCATTTTGCACCTGTGAATTTTATTGGAACCATTTCCGACAGTGTGCCTCCTCCTTCGAATAGTATGCCATTCCGGACTCCATATTGTAATGATCCATGGATTTTACCATACGTGGATTCTATGTCTGGAGAGATTGTGCACGTCGGGATGTTTATGCCCTTATCTGTAGCGGAGATCACTTACGATCATATCCAACAAACCACTGCAAATATGGATTTCTCTTCTTCCTAGACAGTTGAAGAAGATCCCGTTACGCTGCCAGTATGGGTAGCCAACTCATCTTTCTCTCACGATTGCCTCGATGATACTTTGCCATCTGATGAAGCTATCCTCGAAGCCGTGTGTGGTAGTGAGAGGCCTTGGAAAGATATGCACCATCACTCTTATTTCCTTCCCAACCTTGAGCTCGTTGAGAAGAGGAGTTTAGGATGACTCTAGCTGAGATAGTTGGTCACCTTGTGGCTCTTTTGCAGTCGCATGATGTTTTCTTGGAGGGGAATATGGCCAATATTTCTCCAACCACTTCGATCAACATCTCTTGCACTCCCGAAAAGATTGAGAATGTTTACGTCGGTGCCGATTGCACTACTGAGGAGATTGCTATTTACACTGATTTGTTTATAGAACTCCAAGAAGCTTTCGCCTAGTCATATGAGGAGATGCCAGGAATAGACCCCCGCATTGTTGAACACGAGATTAGAAAGTATCTCGATGCCAAGCCGGTTCGACAATGCCTACGTGCTGTGAACCCTAGGAAGGTAGCTGCTATTAAGGTAGGGGTCGAGAAACTGCTCAAAGCTGGTTTCATCTACCCCGCTCCCCTTACCTAATGGGTGTCAAACCTCGTTCCTGTGGATAAGAAGCAGCGAACGATCCATGTATGAATTGATTTCAGAGATTTGAACCATGCATGTCCGAAAGACAACTTCCCCACGCCATTCATTGATCAAATATTGGATGCTTGTGCGGGGAGTGAGATTTTTTCATTCATGGACGGATTCTCGGGTTATAATCAGATTCAAATCAAACCCGCAGACCAACATAAAATGACATTTATTTGTCCATGGGGAACCTTTGCGTACCGAAAAATGCCCTTCGGCCTCAAGAACACTGGAGATACTTTTCAGCGAGCCATGACCTATGCCTTTCATGATCTTAAGATGATTATGGAAGTTTTCTTGGATGATCTTGCTGGCCATTCTCGCAAGAGAGTGGACCACCCCAAGCACCTCCGTATGATTCTCGAACGATGTATTCATTACAAAACTCGATTGAATCCAAACAAATGCATCTTCACTATTAGGACTGGTCACCTTCTAGGATTCATAGTTTCGAGGGAGGGTATTAGAGTCGATCCTCTCAAAGTTGAGGCAATACTTCAGTTGCCTCCTCTGCATAATCTATTACAACTTTAGAGCTTCCAAGGGAGAGCTACTTTTCTGCATCGATTTATAGCTAACTATGCCAGTATTACTAAAGGTTTCACACGCCTATTGAAGAAAGACACACCTTTTATCTGGGATGAGTGAGCCTAGCAATCTTTTGATGCCCTTAAGAAAGCTTTGGTATCGGCCCCTGTGCTTAGTCCGCCAGACTTTACACGAGATTTCATTCTTTATGTGGCCACGTCTCAAGAGACTATTGGCATGGTCTTGGTTCAGGTAGATGATGCGCTTGTCGAGCATGTTATCTATTATCTTAGTCGAAATTTAGTAGACGCTGAGCTAAGGTACACCCACGTAGAAAAGCTAGCACTTGCAACTGTTCACGCAGTCCAACGGTTACAACATTACATTTTTCTTCGAACAACCACCGTTGTAGCTCACATCAATCCGTTTCAGTTCGTGCTATCACGACGCCTTATTGGGGGTAAGTATAATAAATGGATTGTGATCCTTCAGGAATTTGATCTCGATTTTGCTTCTGCAAAATCGGTGAAATCATTAGTGTTCGCTGAACTCATGTCGGACCTTCCACGGTTTGATGAGGATATCATTCATGAAGATTCCTTTGTGGATGAACACTTATTTCTTATCTCGACCGAGGACCCTTGGTATGGGGATGTCATTGCATATCTCCAAACTTTGAAGTTTCCTCCGCATTATTCACGGGATGAGCAACAGCGTGTGAGACACCACGCTAAAGATTATACTATCGTCGGTGAAACTTTGTATTGTCAAGGAAAGGATTCCATTCTCCATCGTTGCTTGACTCACGAAGAAGCATAATGGGTACTTAATGATTTCCATGCGGGGGCGTGTGGTGGTCACTTATCCGGGCTTGCTACAGCCTAGCGTATTATGTGAGCAGGTTATTTTTGGTTTGCTGTATTTAAAGATTGTATTAACACTGTGAAGAGATGTCACCCTTTCTAGGTGTTTTCTCGGAACACACACTCGCATCCAGCGCCCCTCCATCCGGTCATCACTGTCGGTCCCTTCACTAAGTGGGGGGTAGATTTCATGGATTGCAAACTAGCTTCGGCTAGGGGGCATCACCATATTATCGTGGCCGTGGATTATTTTTCCAAATGGGCTGAGGCCATGCCTACTGTAAAAGCTGACGGTGCTATTGCAGCCCATTTCGTGTTCAACCAGATTATCACTCGATTCGGTATCTCGAAGGAGATTGTCACTGACCATGGCAGTCACTTTCAAAATAAGATGATGGAGGATTTGTCTCTCAAGCTTTGGTTTCGTCAGGAACACTCATCTTCCTACTATCCTCAAGCGAATGGTCAGGTTGAAGCAGTAAATAAGTCTTTGAAGACCATTCTCCAACGTACCATCCAACAAAGCAAGTCCAATTGGCATATCATGTTATATCCTGCTTTGTGGGCATATCGAACCGCAGTTAAGACTGCCACCGGGTTCTCACCATTCTAGTTAGTTCATGGTGTGGAGTCACTTTTACCGATTGAATGCGAAATCCCTTCACTCAAGCTAGCCATAGAGATCCTCCCTGATACGACGGAGATTGAGCAACATTTAATACACCTCAAGCAACTTGAAGAACACCGTCGAGATGCCGCTGTGGCTATTGATGTTAACAAGCGTCGTGTCAAGGTTCGATATGATAGGTCTGTCTATCCCCAACAATATGCTGAAGGTGAATTGGTACTCTTGTATGACCAAGCTAAAGAACCCCTTGTTAAATTTTCAGAATTTACTTCAATCTGATCTAGGATCTTAACTGAGAGAACAGCATGTACAGCAAATCTACAGCATATCAATCATGGACACAATAATGCAAGCACACAAGAGACACAGAGTTTACTTGGGGAAAACCATAAAGGTGAAAAACCCCAATAACTTCCTTAGATATAGATAGAGCAATAATACAACCATAATACAAGAGATAGTCTTCTCCTAGCAGCAAAGCCTCCTCCTCCACAAGTGCGCCACTCTACAAAGTGTGAGTGAGAGAATAGAATGTGTAAAATGAGAGAGACACACTCTCTATTTATACACTAACTTGACTTGACCTTTACTCAACTAGGTCGGCCTCAACTTAACCACTTAACATAATGTTGATTGGGCCAACCCCCACTAGGGTGGTCTAATAACCCTTTGACCCACATGGATGACCCCCAATAGGGTGGTCTAATAACCCTTTGACCCACATGACTTATACAGGGCCGACCCCAACAAGGTGGTCTAATAACCCATCAAGTATAAGTTATGACACTTACAATATAAATTACGACACTTCCGTATAGAGGAATAATAACATCTCTATAGGAATACAATATACATATATGTGAAATACATTTCAAAGTTACATATACATCAACACTCCCTCTTAACTAGGAAGGTATTTCTCGACATAGGTCTTCTAGCACAAGTCATCTTCTCTAGATCATCGTCACTGGATAATTGTCATCGAGTCATCATCATCGTCACTACTGCTGCTATCTCAATCAATCTCTGAATCTACTCGTCATAGGAAGTTCTATAGAGCCAGTCCTTTTTCATACTGGATGTAGGCCCACAACCTGCAGGTCTTCATCATCTGTGCGAACTGTCTGATAGAGGTGGCCTCTTAGCACTAATTTTATGTGCGGATGCAATACCGGAAAGAGTATCCCAGGAACATTTATGTGCCTAAGCACGACCAGAAAGATCTCCCAGGACTGATTACATGCATCTCCTCCATAATACCTTTAAAGAGCATCCCAGGAACATTTATGTGCCGCAGCACGACCGGCAAGATCTCTAAAGAGCATCCCAGGACTAATTACGAGCACACAACTCAACCTCTCGGATCTCCAAGACTGATTACATGTCTCCATAGTAATACCTCATCCCAGGACTGATTACGAGCACACAGCTCAACCTATCAGATATCTGAGGACTGATTACATACTACATAGCAATAACAGAAAGAGTATCCCAAGAACATTTATGTGCCGCAACACGACCGGCAAGATCTCCTAGGACTTATTACATGCTATTTACACAACCTGCCACATATCATCTTTGACCTCCAAGTATCAACCTGATACTCATGATCCAATGGATCATCATCTCACAAAGCATCATCCTGATGCTCATGATCACACTGATCATCATCACTGTACCATTCTGATACATATCATCTGGAGCAACATCCTGAAGCTCATCATCATGATCATCCTGATCATACAATGCATCCACCTGATGCATACCAAGTATCTACCTGATACATATCATCATACATGATCCACCTGATCATACAGTGTATCCACCTGATACAAATACAAATACATGATCCACCTAATCACACAGTGTATCCACCTGATACAAATACAAATACATGATCCACCTGATCATACCTGATACATATCAACATACATGATCTACCTAATCATACAATGTATCCACCTGATACATATACAGATACATGGTCCAAGCATCCAACATGATGCATATACAAAATACATACAAATGATCCAACTGATCATATCCAGCATCAAACATGATGCGTACATATACATATACATATAAATGATCCAACTGATCATATCCAGCATCCAACATGATGTGTACATATACATATAGACCAGTAACTAGAGAATTGTCCTGATGCTCATCATCCATGATCCTCCTGATCATCATAGCATCGTCTTCTTCAGATCATCTCATCGTCCACAAAGCACAGCCCAGATGCACATCATCTAGTACTTACACCACCGACATGGGAGAACACATCTACCACCATTCGGGGAAGGCTCTAGCCCTTACATTTTCACCATGGGAGAACACATCTACCACCATGTGAGAATGGATCCAGCCCTTACATCTGCACCATGGGAGAACACATCTACCACCATGTGAGAATGGCTTAGCAATTACATCACGACCATGGGAGAACACATCAACCATGTCAGAAAAGCTCATGTGCATCTGCATCTTCCGGACTCATCACTTCCCTTTGGAATGAACCTCGATCTGAAGTGCACCAAGCCTATATTTGAAGTATTCAAACTGCACTCTGGCCAAAATCTTGGTCAATACATCTGCAACCTGCTCATCCATCGCAGCATACTCTGCTTTGGTTGTACTCAGTGCTACGCAGGACTACTTCCTGCTAAACCAAGAGATCACACATTATCCCATACTGAGGCAACACCCAGAAGTGCTCTTCCTATCTGCAGCACTGCCTGCCCAATCTGAATCAACATAACCCTGCAGGTTAAACTTTTGATTCGCATCATATTTGAGCCCATAATCAACTGTACCCTTCAGGTACCTCAAAATATTCTTTACAGCAACTAGGTGAACACTCCTCAGATCTATCAGGAACTGGCTCAATGTGCTCACCACAAAGAAAATATGTGGTCTCATGTTCGTCAGGTACATCAAGGACCCAATCATCTGACGATACATAGTGACATCAACCGGTTCAGATGAAGCATTACACAGAAGCTTCAGGTTCGATGCCATAGCCTCGCAGTCCATCATCCCAAACCTCTTCAGGATCTCTACTGCATACTTCCCTTGTCCAAGGAATATTCCATCTGCACTCTGCCACACCTCCATACCTAGAAAGTGGTGCATCATACCCAAGTTCTACACATATATGACTCCCTGTCATGTGTCTCAGAACCAAGTGGCGGCTCCACATACACTGCTTCTTCAACTACACCATTCAAGAAAGCTGTCTTGAAATCCATCTGGTGTATCTTCTATTTAATCACTTTTATGATAGATCCATATGGAAGTCATAACAAACTTCCCTTTAGGTCTTGGGACTACATCCCAAACATCATTCTTCATGATCGACGGATCATGGCATTCTTCCCATATCCTGGGAACTTCAATATCTTCAATAGATAATTTTGTTGCTGAACAAATGTTGTAGTTCTTCTTTTGTAGGTGATGGCATACGATCTTTCCTACACAACAAGTTAAATTGCATGATTAGAAAACATCTCATAGTTTTCAGAACAAATTCTTACACATAAAGAAATATCTCATATAGTCATGCAATTATCTTAGCCAATGCTTCAATACAACATTTATCCATATCCCGTAACTTTCTAGATGCCTTCCAATCTCTACCAGAACATTGTTAAGAGTGTGCACAACTCCCAACATGTCAGCAAAGAGGTTTCATTCTAGATAAGTAGCAATGGAATGTTGTACAGTGCCATAAGCCACTTACCCATGCATATTAGTAGTATACTGTTCATCAATGCAACTATTCTAATATGCATAATACACAACCTAATTCTACGAACATCAGTATATACATTATTGAACAATATTATTTAAACAATAAAATATGCAAGTAATGACAATTCAAATACTTATCTTTGTTTGTTTTTTGGGTTGACTCCCTCTTAGTCTTTGCTTCTTTTTTTCAACTCCATTCTTATGTGGATTGTGAGAAGTGGTCAACTCCCTCTGATTATCTGCATCCTTGCAGAAACTACTGAAGTGTGCTCCTTTGCTTTCTTGCAGGAACAACTAGAGTGTGCTCCCTCTTGATTTTTGCTTCCTGGATTACCTGTCCTTGAACTTACATCCATCCTTAATCACTATTCATGCTTATTAGTATCATCATTGTGTTATCCTTCAGGTCTCATACATAATCACACATTTATTAGTATAATCTTAATACTATCAAAAAACAATAATCTTAAACATGTATATTCATGATCATTCACAGATAATAAACATTAGTATTCAAGGTTTCAGGGAAGTATTCTTTTACTCATACACATTCTTTTTTGATCATAGGAATCTTCTGGTTAGTTGAATCATCAATCAAGATAAGAGATATAATATGCATAAAACCCATGATTATTCAAACCTATACCTTCATGATTCTTCTGGTTAGTCATATCATCAATTATGGTAAGAAACATAATATGCATACAACCATGATTATTCAAACCTATGACTTCATGAATAATCATTATCAACAACACAACAATATAAGATCCTAAAACAAGGTAGGATTCTAGCTTGATATAGGAAAAACATACCTGGATTAGCATGCTAGCTAGTTATGTCTAACATACCCGCGTAATGTCTTCTGGTTCTCTTCAGTGACTTGTGCTAGTAACCTGCATGTCTCATAAGTTAACCATTGTAGAATCAAGTTATACATACCTCGAAAGTAGATCTTCCATGTGATCCATGACAATGGATGAATCTTTGTCTTCATGTCACCATGAGCATATGTTCTTGAAGTAGAACATGATTTGACTTTCTTGGTGTACCTTTTGTGTTAGAAAACAACATAAACCTCATACAACATCACAATGCATTAGTACGATCATAAGTGTCAAAACCTTAATCAATGAATATCTTCTATTAAGGTGATACGACAAGTCCAGTAATTAATCAAGATTGTACTGTAATGATATGAAGACAAACATATGATAAACGTAACCATGAAACATACCTATAAGCCATACCTGTCAAGATTGCTTGTAATCTTCTTATGGAAGGCCTTAGCCTCATCTCCCTCTGAGATAGGAACTTCTTCACTTATGCAGGTGACCAATCCATCTTCTTCTAGGATTAACCCAATCCACTTGATTTGCAAGAACTCGACCTGGAGCTGGATTAGGGTTTGTCAAAGAAACCCCAAAAATTCAAACTTTGAATTTCAAACTTCCGAAAGGATAGAAATATGCGCCTTGATGAGCTGATCAAGTTGGTATATTCAGAATTTGAAAACTGCAAAGTTTCACCCCTCAAAATTGCCTTTTAGATTTTCGGATTCACTCGGGAGGACCCTGAATTAGGGTTTGAGTTTCTCGGAGCTTCACCCAACCAAAAGATTTGATTCAAAACTCTAAGCTTCTATTTTTCTAAGGAGCTTCCAGCCATGGTCACAGATTTCCAAAATTCCAATTTTTGCAGAAGCCCTAATTTTCCATCTTTTCGATCAAAGTCCCGAACTGGGGTTTGATCAAGCTCGGCCTTCTTCCCAACCAAAAAATATGATCTTGGTCTCTAAATTTCGATTTTGATGAGTAGCATCCAGCCGTGGTCTCCGATTACAAAAATTCCAACTTTCTCCGAAGCCCTAAATTCCAGAAGCCATGAATGAAGGTACTCAAAAATAATTCTGTTTTGACAGGAATATGTACCTGATTGTTTTTGGTGTAACTCCGAACTTTTCGATCCATAGGGTCTGAAAACGTTTTTTGAGATAGCCTGAACTGTTATCTTTCCATCCCGATAGGTCTGACCTCAATTGGATTCTCTGAGAGAGAGTTATGCCAAGTGTCGCAACATGACCTTTTTATGGGATAATACAGGAGAGCGAACTTGTACAGCATGCCATGTGTCACTGGTTCAACTTCGACCTCTAAAAAATTTTCCTGAGATATCTCGACCTGTTATCTTTCCATCTCGATAGGTCTGACCTCAATTGGATTCTCTGAGAGAGATTTATGCCAAGTGTCGCAACGTGACCTATTTATGGGATAATACAGGAGAGTGAACGTGTACGGCATTCCACGTATCACTGGTTCAAATTCGGCATCTGAACATTTTCCTAAGATAGTACAGTCTGTGTAGTACTTGTCACTTTTTACAAAATTTCATTTGGAGCTTCCTAGCCCAAGTTATGACCTTTTTCCCAAGGTCACCTGACTTTGACTCAGATCTAGAAGAGGTAGAAACTCTATATTGTACAGATCATAAATCACAACGTACAACGAATTAGAGGTTTTCCATTGGACACAATGTACATAGGGATCAGATCTTCAACCTGTAAAAGTTTCAGATCCGAAAACTTCGCCAAAACGAATTTATAGTGAAAGTGCTACGATGACTGGTTTTTGCTATATCAAGCCCTAGCATCGTAAGTGCAACAAGTGTCATACATGCCATATCATGCCTTCTTTCAGGCTAGCTCTGATACCATGTTAAATTTTCAGAATTTACTTCAATCTGATCTAGGATCTTAACTGAGAGAACAACATGTACAACAAATCTACAGCATATCAATCATGGACACAATAATGCAAGCACACAAGAGGCACGGAGTTTACTTGGGGAAAACCATAAAGGTGAAAAACCCCAATAACTTCCTCAGAGATAGATAGAGCAATGATACAACCATAATACAAGAGATAGTCTTCTCCTAGCAGCAGAGCCTCCTCCTCCACAACCGTGCCACTCTCCAAAGTGTGAGTGAGAGAATAGAATGTGTAAAATGAGAGAGACACACTCTCTATTTATACACTAACTTGACTTGATCTTTACTCAACTAGGTCGGCCTCAACTTAACCACTTAACATCATGTTGACTAGGACAACCCCCACTATGGTGGTCTAATAACCCTTTGACCCACATGGATGACCCCCAATAGGGTGGTCTAATAACTCTTTGACCCACATGACTTATACAGGGCCGACCCCAACAAGGTGGTCTAATAACCCATCAAGTATAAGTTATGACACTTACAGTATAAATGACGACACTTCCGTATAGAGGAATAATAACATCTCTATAGGAATACAATATACATATATGTGAAATACATTCCGAAGTTACATATACATCAACACCCCTGGGGGCAGGTAAGTTTAATCCCATGTGGCACGGTCCTTATATTGTGAGGCGTGTCCTTGAAAAAGGAGCTTATGAGTTAGAAGATTACGAGGGAGTTGTCTTGAAGGAGCCTAGAAATGGGCTCTACCTCAAGCGGTATTACGCTTGAACCTTTGGTTCAGGATGATACTTTTGTACACTATTGTATAGTTTTTCTGTACATAGTTTAGATAGCCTTTTTGGTTGTCGGGACTGCTGATTAGCCTCTGTTTGATTGACAGATGTCAATGGGATGTCCTACGTTCTTAGGTTTCAAGGATGGTACTAGTCAACATACGCAGCAGCTTGCTTCTACTGCTTGGGTTATCTTCTCACCTGATCACCTAGTTGTGTCCTCAGGAGGTGCCTGTCTCGGTCCTACATCTAACAATGTGGCTGAGTATAGTGCCGTTGTTGAGCTACTTCAGGATGCCCTTTCACATGACATCTAGTCTTTAGAATTCCTCCTGGATTCACAACTAGTTGTGTCTCAGCTGAATGTGTAGTACCATGTATGAGACCCTACATTACTACGGATATTCCTTAAGGTACAACTCTTGGAGAGACATTTTGTTTCCATTACATATATTCATATTCCGAGAAGTCATAATTATATATTTGATGCATACACTAACTATGTATTAGATTGGAATTTGCCACATTCATCATGAGCACATAAATACAAAGACATTCATACATTTGTAACATACACACATGTAGTAGAACCGAGAATCAAAGTTGTAGATATATATAAATATGTCCAAAAATGGTATTGTCATACAAAACTAGAGCCTGTAGCCCTAAAAAATATACATATCGATACAAAAAATGATGAGACCCTGGGATATCTATTCCCTCCGAGGAGGTCTAGCTGCCGCCTCGACAGGATGGGTATCATAGTAGTATTGTGCTGCGTTGGCCATCCGTTGCAGCAACTGCACTCACTCCCCGGGAACACCCACTACATGGCGCTGTAGGGCCTCAGGTAGTCGGGCCACCTCTATCAGTGGAACTCGAGCAAACATCTGTGATACGTTGCGACGCAACATCTGGAGTGTGCACCCTGCTGCAGCGTCTGCTGCCACCTCATCTCTACCCTAATGACCATGTCTCGGGAAGCCCTCGGGTCTCACGGGGCCTTTGTCTGTGAGAAGCCACTCACCCATTATCACATGATACTACCACCAAAAATATTTTCTGCATTTCAACTATAATAAAAAAATCCATAAAAATTTAATAAATACAAAACCAAAAGAGTACTCACCGATGTCTCCGAAGGCTGCGCCTGGTGGGAGCAGTATGTCACGGTCCTGTATGAAGACTATCCCTGCATAGGGGTAGTCCTCTATCGCGATCACCTGCCGGTTCCACCAGCGGAAGAACTCCTCAGTATATGGTGACGCCAGACGGCCACCACCCTGTCGCGTTAGTATCTCAGCCCACCGAGTCAGGGTTGGATCTCGGAGGCTGTGAGGAGAGACATCCACCCTGGGGCTAAGTCCTGGAACCCTCTCAAAGAAGAAACTACAGAGGATGCTACCATACCCAAAGATTTTGGCCTTACCCTCTTTTCATTCCGTCAGTTGTGTCTTCATAGACACCAGTAGAGTAGTACACCAATCGAATACAATAGGCTGCAAGCATTGTGATGCGTAGAACATCACCGGTCTGGATGCCTGTTGTAGTTCCTTGGATCCCATGATCCGTACTAGAGTAACCACTATGATCTTTGTGCTCAAGTCCACTATGAGGTTAACTGGCACTTGGATTCCCACTGCTCGAGTGTTGGTGGGGCAATACCGTGCTATGTAGTCTTGCACAGTGATCCCACCACCCACAGTCCGTGACCGAAGACTAGCCACCTCCCCTCTACGAGACAAACCGGTAATGAAATAGATATCCTCTACTTCCAGTATCAGTGTTTGCTTGTTGAGGAGGAAGTGTTGAGCATCCACATCCCAGTAGTTGATCAAATGACGGAGTAGTAGGTTTTGGGCCCTTAAACCCCCAAGACTCCAGTATTTATATAAGCCACATGCTTGCAATGCTTGTTGTTCTTGCAAATCGTTGCGCACAGCCTCATCTACCTAGTCATGCTCTCTTTCCCTCCACTCTAGAGCCATCCTAGAGTGCAAAGCAAGAAATTTTTAGTCAGTTTCATGTTTAAAAACTTCTTCATGGCCGTACTCACGGGCTAAATTGTAGATAGTGGCAGGTAGACGCGGGAAGTTAGTTTTTTGACTTCACTTTTGGTGCCCTACCCACGAACCGCATACTTCTAGCCCTCGGGTAGCACCGAATCCATTTAGGGCTTGGCCAAACAAAAAATCCCACTGACCAAAAGTGAAATAAAAGAACTTAAATGAAAGGTATGGCAGTGACCACTAACTTGCTTCGGACGGTTCGCTGAACGGTTGCTTGTAGCTCCCACGATTGGCACTCAAAGTTTCAGGTGAAAACTTACCACTAAACTCCAAAATGGTGAATAGTGCAAATGAATTGAAAATTACAAATTTTATTACTATTTATAATTTTCTGGACCCACTTTTCTATAGTTTTTGCCATTTTGAGCCGTTATGAACTAATATCGTGTCATGGAGTAGTGTTTTTTCAACAGATTTCCATGGCGAGAGTTGTTTTGAACCATTTCACACCTATGGAAGGTACGTTTCACACCCGACATATAGGTTAGATTCCATTTTCACATGCATTATGCATTTGACCTGTTGACCATTTTCATAAACCCTAGGTGCGACCCCGCTTCGTGACTGACACGGAACCTTCACACTATTATAGAAGTGTCGTCATGTGGCGGTAGGGCTTTCCCAAACATGGGTACCCTAGTTAGAACCTTGTTATGCATATTGGTTCCCATGTCGTTGTTTGTCCTCAGGATTGGGAGTCCTTCGTAGTTATGCCATGACATTGCGATAAAGACTCATACTCTACTTTGTCTCATGCTGGCCATCTCCCTTAAGGAATCCCCTGAGCACTTTTCCCTATCGAGTCCTGCAGAGCTTATATTTTCCCTTCACAATTTGATGACCTTTTGACCTTGAGGAAACACACCCTCGAGTGTCCACATCCTGCACGCACTTCCTTGCATTGAGCATAGGTATGTTCCACTGCTTGGGACTAGTCTGCTAGCTATTTGACACTCGTTCCCTCACTTGTTGTACTATAAGCAATTTTATTCTTTTTCAAGCTTTTCCCAAATATGAAAAAGACAAAAAAATCAAATATTCCAAAAAGCCGGACAGGATTATGGTCACTATTTCTTGTTGGCAGCTGTTGTGTCTCCTTTGAACAGGGCATTCATTCCACTCCGTACATTATGAGTCGGGACTATAGTTGGGCCTTAGGAGCTGTACTTGTTTCTCAGTTTTCTCCACTGATTGGTTAAGCTTTCAGTCATTATGGAGCCCTCTGTAATGCCTCCTGCATTGCACAGTTTATGTCAAGTCTATGATGCCTGAGTCTATCCATCTGCTCATGCTCTTGTTCAAAGTAAGTCCTGAAACCAGTGTTGGCCACTCCTCAGATCTCTTGACTATTGCATGTCGGCCATCCTTATTGAGTGAGTCCATTTCACCTGATATCTTCCAAATATTTCAACATTGCTGGTACCTCGTGCTGGTTGATGGGGGATTCCTTAATGCCCTCCTTCCAGTGAGTCTCGTTCCATCGACTTCAACTAATTTATTCCAGGACTTGAGGCTTAGAGTTTGGTTGCGTACCTTGAGGTTTGCAGTCATTAGTGGCAGGTTCTCTCGCCATCGACAGTTTTGGGAATACATCAATGTCCCCTGATCGATGGATTCATTCTAGTGTTCGACTTCAACTCATTTATTCACACTCTAATGATTGTGCTCTGTGCCTTAATGCCCATTTTCATTATTGGTGGGTCATCTCGCGTCTGGTAACAATATACATCAATGACTGGTAATCAGACGATGTCTCATCAGGTTCGACCCCAACTCCCTTTATTCACTTGATAGGACTTGCACCATCGAAGACTTGTGTAGAAGACCCCAGGCGATTGTGGAATTCAGCATGCTACATATGACTTTGACTTTACATCTGAGATATCACCTCTCAGATTTCAGCAGTTTGTACCTCCAGTTTGCACCAGTTGTCTTCTTTTCAGCAGAAGACCATATCTTACTATAGAGGGATCATGGCTGTGATCACTCATGACATGTATCCATTATATACTTCCTATTCATAACCATTGTATCAGATTGTTGTACTATACCGACATGTATTCAGGGATACTATTGTATTATGACGAGTGAGATGTTCTTTCTACTTGTGTCTCCATCACTCCACTTCTGATTTTTATAATGTATTTCAGCCATCGTAGCACTTTCAGTCTCTGACCTCACACATTAGGGGGTATCTGTTACACATAAATCTTCCACCCCCTGAGCATCAGCATTCTTTGGCATGTAGGATCCATTTTAGTGACTCAGATCCATTTTTATCCTTCAGTGATACCAGTTTGCCCTATTTTTATTCCTACCCGCCTGTTGCATCACTATAGCAGGCGTACCCACGAGTTGCATCCCTATAGCCCGCAGGTAGCATGTAAAATGGTAAAAATCACTATTTAATTACTTTTTACTCCCAAAAAGCGGTCATTGGGTGACCTCTGGCTCTCCATCTGCCCAAGTAACACCTCAATGTGTCCTTTCACCTACCTTTGAGAGGACTATATATTGAGCACATATGGCTTATGGATGGGAGGAAGAGGAGAATCGTAAGAGAACTTTAGTGGATTTTTGCCCTATCTTGAGTCTGCACTCATTGATCCTTGTAGTTGTGAACCATTTATGTTCACCTTCCAAACTCCTTTCTAGTTTGAGTTTTCCATTCGTGGAGGATTGAAGTGGTGGAGGCACAAGTGGATTGATCTAGATCTTGGTTTAGATTGGTTGCCGGTAAGAGGTCGTATCACTTTGTACTTCTTCTTGTTCATTAATAGAAATACTCATATTCTCGTCCATTCATGGTGTGAATGTCGTTTATTATACATTGGGTTACATTTTCTTATGATATTATGGACCATTGTTATTGATAATGTTAATGACATTTATGTATTATATGTACTTGTTGGATATTGGCTATCAAGACTAATTTGCAGATTACAAGTGCGTGGATTGAAAGCTCCAATGGGGATCTACATCAAACATTGGATCGAGGTTGGTTACATTTCTCCATTACTTTAACATTGTCATTTATAATAGCATTGTTTTGAGAATTGAGTAGATTTTTGGTAGTCATCTATCTATTGTGGTATTCCCAAGTCATAGTGAGTTTTCTCCAATACACTTCGCCTTTTCACCCTGCTGCAACCATCAACACTATTGTCCTGGCATGGTTGACACACTGCACATCACATTTCCAATCACGCCATCCTCCGTCGAGCTTGCTATGCAGTGCATCGATGGTTGGTTTTTCTCATCCTACTTGACTCAACATCACCCTTCGTCCTCCTAATGATGCTACTCACTAGTACACCGTCTTGTCCATATCATGGCCAACAACAATGAGCCAACCACCAAGGCTACCAAAAAATATGGACTCATCGTGCATCCTTAAGTGATGCATCTCGATGCGTCCTCTATCACACCATTGCCAATGGTTCTTATCGTAGGGTAGTTACACATGACATCTTTATTCTCCAGAACTCTTTGGTCTCCTAAGTTATTTCATTTTTTCTTATACATTAGGTACCTATCCATAGCTATGCTCTCAATGGGGGAAATACCCTTTTTCAAAGAAGTTTACTCTATTAAAAACCCGTTACCGAACAATTGTAATCATAAAATAGTTTATTCCAATTAAAATTATTTAACACATCATTGTCAGAGTATTAAACTGGGCATGCATTACATACAACATCATTATTGTATGTACTAATATTTAAAAAAATACTTTATTCTGATAAACCATAGCTTGCATTGAGATAATCATAACACAAAGCTAATCTCTAAGAAACAAGAGTCTCTAAATGGCAATATGCTGGAAAAAAGTCATTCTAGCATAGAGCTAATATCTAAGAAACAAAAAATTGCTAAGTGGCAATGTGCTAGAAAATGTCATTCTAGTAATCTAGGAAGGTATTTTTTTATTAGCTCAATTTCAATGAGTTTAAAGGAGGTGGCTCAATAATACATATAATTATAATTGTCAGAAACCACTCATTATAATTATTAGTTGATGTTCCTTTTAAACGTTAAGAGGAATTAAAAAAATGATTCATAAACAATTTAGGTTGTTAATGTTAAACATAAAAGAACTAATAATTTTAGGTCAAATGTATTATTACAACTAGTGATGGAGTTTTACGGGAAAAATGATCATCATGGGGCACTTTGACCGTCAAATACAGTTAAAATTTTTCGTTAACCATCCTTTGTGAAGGGTAGGTATCTCATTTAAACGTATTTTTGAAGGGAGATAAAATTTCGAAAACATCATCATATTACTATTATTTTTGAAGGGTATTAAAATTTATAAAACATCATTATATTACTAGTAGTATTAATAGATATTTTATTTTATATAAAACTATACTTTCTAAATAAATAAATAGAAAAATATATAAACTTAATATTATTTCCATCATTCCTTGCCTTTCCATTTTGCAAGTTACATTGATTTTTCATAGAAAAAGAAAAAAAGTCATTTAAGTGAATGCTTTTTCCATTATTTTTTGTTTTTTCTATTATTGCAATGAGCATCTACATAGTATAAATTTCAATGCTCAATGCTCATTGATTACATTATCATTTTACAACAAGTAAATGACATGGAAGTTGGGAGTTTGAAGTTGGTGGAGTAGAAGGCCTTGGAGACAGAATCTTGGAAATCATTATCAATGGAACTGGATGCACAATTATTTTGACATTGTATTTAGTGATTGGTTTAGATTTAGAGATTTGTTTGAAATCTACAATTTTGAAGAAATTTTATAAAGTATCTCTATGTTTTTTTTTTAATAATTTTAAATAGTGTAACACCCTGTTTTTATTAGTGACTATTATCTATGACCATGACTTATTCTTTGAGGGAATTCGATTGCAAATGACCTGGTTATGTTTAGTTTCTTTTATCCCTAGACTGTGGGATACCATTATTCTTTGAGGGAATCTTATTTCGGATGACCCAGACATGTGTGGAAAAATATTTGGCTTATGAAAGATAATTAATGAAAATATTGTCTAGAGTATTATCAATGATAAGTGCATGTGATTATGAAGGGATGTCGATATCAATCGAAACTACTTGTTTAAATTCTGTTACGATTCCAATTATGGAGGATATGTGCTATGATGTTATTATGATTTCACAAAATTTGAATGAATAACCAATATGAAAAGCAATGTAAATTGTGAACAATTGTTGTTGAATTCTTACTACTATTTATCATGTACTATGATGTGTTGTCGAGTGTGACATGAAAGGAAGGTACATGTGACGCGAAGATGCATCAATATCACAAGTGATTTGACCTAGTCATTATGCACATGGTGAAATATTCCATATAATATTTGATGCTCGTAAGATATGATGTGCATGGAATCTCGATGGGCTAGGAACCATTGGCGGGTGATGTCGATTTGATGTTCATATTATATTTGAAATCTTGTGAATAAGATCATAATATGTTTTTTCCGTGATTAAATAATTCTTATGATCATATCATGATTGAATGCATGTGCGATATGAAAAATGTTGTCGATGATGAATAAACAATGCTTATGTTATATCTATCATGTACTTTGACGAGTTGTCGAGAATGACAGGAAAGAAAGGGACATGCGAAGTGAGAATGCATCGATGCACATAGACTCTAAAGGAGTCAATAGCATTGACAAGTAATGACAATCTAGTTTTTGAGCTATCTTATATTTAAATCTTATTTAAGATTTGATGCACGTGGTGTTTTGACATGCAGGCATCGGATTGCGATTGCCAATTGGTCCACATCAGGTGACAGGGATGCAACAATGGATATATATTGGATTCATTTTCCAACAACACATCATTACTTGGGCTTAACAACCTAATTTACCACTTATCTTAAGTATTTTGACTCGATTATGTGCTTACATCATCAACAAATCATCATTTTCAGTCAACTGGGCCTCCTCCTTCATTCAGGGAGACAACTGGGGTGATTTGCATGATTAATGCGCCCTAATCAGTGCAACTGGGCGTTTTTCACCTAAAAATCAGCTCACTCGATTCAGAAAGGCACCCTTGTACTCAATTTGACCTATTTTTGGGTAATTTCACCTAAAAATCAGTTAACTGAAGTCAGAAAGGTGCCCTCCCCTAATTTTGGGAAATCACTTGAGTTCTAGACTCAGTTAGACTCATTTTTATAGTTTGAGAGTCTATTAGAGTCAATTACTTGGCATTTAAGTGGTTAACTGATGTTCCGAGTGGCGTTAACTGACTAGTAAGCCCCTCTCATGTATTCAATTTGAATGACCTCTCTAGGATTCAAATTGCCTTGCTATTATTGCCATTGTTACACATTGTAATCATCTTATGAGTTAATAATAATGCATGAACTGCTGCAAACCTTTTGCACTAGTGTTTTGACACACAATTTTCTGCATGCATCTCTAGTAAATGTTGTTCTTGTTTTCTAGATCTGTTGTGCTTGAATTTTACATGGTATCAGAGCCATGGCAGGACAAGGAAACTCTTCTACATATTTTTACTGAGGAAGCTTGAGCAAAATTGCTCAAAATTATTCAAACACTACACCAGAAGCATACATTTTTCCACGTAAATCATGGATAATTGTGCATTCGTTTTATCAAGCTTGCTTGATAGGCTATGCCGGGTGTGATGCAACTTGAAAAGTGCAGGTTGTCGACCTAAATATTGTTTGTTTATTTTTTATTGCAGGTTTCTCAAAGCCTCTTATTGCATTCACTATAGCTAAGATGGAATCTTCTTCAAAACATATTATTACTCCTTTCAACTATCATCAGTGTAAGGATGATATAGAGATAGTATTTCACTCCAAGGGAATCTATAGAGTTAGTATGGGTAGAGAGCCAAAGCCTAATGCAGCTATAGAGAAGTCCAAGTTTCTGAATAAGATTGATGAAGCTTATGGTTTCTTATGTCTCAATATTTCAAAATATCTTCTTTCCCATATCAGTGGATTGAAGACTCCAAAAGAAGTATGGGAACAACTTTCCAAACTCTTTGACAAGCAGGATGAGACGAGGGCTTATCAGTTAGAGAATGAATTGATTTCCCTAAATCCTAAAAATTTCGAAACCATCAATGATTTTTTCACCAAGTTCAAGCATTTGGTGCTTTAGTTGAATCAATGTGGTGTCAAGGAGAAGGAAAATCAGTTTATCCTTTCAATCCTTTCAAAAATAGGAGCAAATTATTCAGTGTTTGTCTCCACCTTTCATTTGGGAAAACTCACCATTCTGAATTGGAAGATGCCATCCTTGAATGCATTCATTGAGACCTTAACCAAAGAGCATGACAAGCTTGTTCATATGGGGTCCATGAGATCCTCCAAATATCAAGCCCTATTTTTTGGAGGACCCAAGGATACAAATTCTAAACGAAATCAAAAGCAGAAGGAGAAGACCAAGTTTTATCATCCTAAGCAGAAGGAGAAGACCAAGCAGTAATATGAGCCCCTAGACTCAAGAAAATACAAGAAAAAGGGAAAGAGAAGACAAAGTGTTCTTACTGTGGCAGGGGATTTCATCCTGAAAGCTCATGCATGAAGAAAAATATTGATCAGATGGCCCTTCTCTTGGAGAAGAACAATATCACTCTTCTAGATGGCTCAACAAAAAAGGAAAATGGAGACATGAATGATTGTCCAGAAAGAGGTCATGCACTCATGGCAAGTGTTTTGAATTCAACAACTCTTCTCATAGATTCAGGAGCTTTGAATCACATGTTGCAAGAAAATACGCTTTCTCATCATTGGACTCCAACAACTACATCTCCATCCACATGGGAGCTGATTCACAAATTTCATCGAAAGGAAAAGGTACAATTTATTTAGAACATGGCAGTTTTCAAAATGTTCTCTATGTCCCTTCTCTAGCTTCGAACCTTCTTTCTGTGTATCAAATGAGACACACTCGTTTTCCCAAGAAGGTTGTATTAAACCCTAATGATGTTTAAATTTTTGATATTATCACCGGAAAGCTCATTGGAGTAGGCAAGGAAAATCATGCTACAAAAACATATGAGTTTTCCCATTTTTTGCCACATTCAAATACAAGTGCCCTTCTGAATCATGGAAATGAGGTTATCCGGATATGGAATGAGAGGTTTGGACACCTAAATTATAAATATTTGCAGCTTATACAAAATAATTTCATGGTTGAAGGCCTTCCGAACATCAAATCCTTAGAAGGGATATGCAAAGGTTGCATCATTGGCAAGCATCCTGAGCACAAGTTCGATCGAGGAAAAGCTAGTAGGGATTCTTGTATTTTGGGGCTGATTTACAGTGATATCAGTGGTCCATTACCAAATCTCTCCATGAATGTCTCAAGGTATGTTCTCACATTCATTGATGATGTTACGGAGAATACTTCCTATGGCTTGGGGTGAACCACAACAGACAGTTGACTGCAGAATACTACTCAATTCCCAATGCTATGATATATAATTGAAAATGCAGAGATAATGAAGAATATAACCAACCTCAAACCGGACGTTCAATGTAGATCCCCATTGAAGCTTTCGAATTGATGCACTTGAAATTTGCAAGTTAGTCTCAACAGCCAATATACAACAAGTAAATAATATATATGAAAGACATCAACATCATTAATAGCAATGATCCATAATATCATAAGAAAATGTAACCCAATGAAAGATAAATGACATTCACAACATAAATTGGATGAGAATATGAGTATCTCTATTAATGAACAACAAGAAGTACAATGTGATACGACCTCTTGCTGGCAACCAATCTGAACCAAGAACTAGGTCCCTCCACTTGTGCCTCCACCACTTCAATACTCCATTACCATGGAAAACTAAAACTATCAAAGGAGTTTGGGAGGTGAACATAAGAAGTTCACAACTACAAGGATCAATGAGTGCAGACTGAAGTCATGGCAAAAATCCACTAGAGTTATCTTGCTATCTCTTTCTCCTCCCTTTCGTATGCCATAAGAGCTGAATATATAGTTTTCTCAAAGGTAGGTGAGAAGACAAGTCGAGTCATTTTGGGGCAAATGGAGGGCCAAAGGTCACCCTAAGACCGCTTTTTGGGAGTAAAAAGTAATTTTATAGTGTTTTTACCATTTTACTTGTCACCTGCGGACTATAGTGGAACAGATTGCGGGTACCCTAGCTACAATGCAACAGCTAGCGTACAGGAAGAAAAAATAGGGAAATCATGTATTCTGAAGGACATAAAGTGTATCTAATTCAATGAAATGGATCCAGAAGGCCAAAGGGTGTTGATGCTCACAGGGTGGAAAATTATGCTTTAACAGATGACTTTTCCAAATTCACATGGGTCTACTTTCTCAAAAACAAAGCAGAAGTGTTTGAAAGATTCAAGAATTTCAAGGCTTCTGTTGAGACTACTACTGGGAGAAAGCTAAAATCTCTTAGATATGATAATGGTGGAGAATATATAAAAACGGAGATGCTGCAAATTTTTTCGGAAAATGGAATCCAAATCCAACACACAGTCCCCTACACACCTCAACAGAATGGTGTAGCCGATAGGAAAAACTGAGCATTGAAAGAGATGGCTACTTGTATGCTTGAGTCGAAAGGTTTGGATTCAAATATTTGGGCCGAGGCCATGGATATCATTGTATACATTCAAAACAGAGTTCCACACTCATCCATCGAAGGTCAAATTCTTTTCGAATCCTACACTGGTCACAAGCTTGATGTGTCGCATCTCAGGGTTTTCGGGTCCACTGCATGGGCTAGATTTCCGATTAAGAAGAGAAGATATTTGGAACCACAAAGAATTGAGTGCATCCTCATTGGATATGATGAAGAATCCAAAGGATACAAAGTCATGTATATCATATACAAAAGAATATTCATTGAGATAAGTGTCCAATTTGAAGAACCACTTCAAGATCTACAACTAGTGGAAGAAGAAACTGCAAAATTGATTCCTCTTTCAGAAGAAGATTAGAGAGATGATACTGAAATTTTATGTTCTGATATTTATGATATTATGTATGATATTAATTAACATGAAATATCAGGTTCGGATTCAAATCCATATGACCCCCCTTAGTTTCCAAAGTGGGCAGAAACGATTCTCACATCTATCGATTCTAACATTGGAAATATTATCGATCCAAGAAGAACCCGAGCAGACTTTCAAAGAGTGGGTATGGATATTTCATATAATGATCCATTGTTGTCTGAAAAGTTTTTTTGATGGTTGTATCAGATCCAAAATCATACTACTATGCCCACCAAGCTCCGAGATGAAAAACCTGTTAAGTTTAAACTAATTTGACTAGCAAGATCACTGAAAGAAACATAATCACAAGATAGACAAAGATTTTACCCTGGGAAACCCTCATGGGGTAGAAAACCCAGCAAAGATTTCCTCAATAAGATGATCAACCAAAATACAAGATGTTCTCCAAGACTTTATGTCCTTCTTCTCTACCTCCTATGCAGACCTCTCAAACACAAGTGTGCTACTTTTTGAGCTGAGCAAATGTGTCAAATGAGGAGCTCTCCTCCTCTACTTATACTAGTTCCCAACTGACCAAAAATCCCTAATGGGACCGACCTCTCCTAGTGAAGTCTAATAACCCCCAAATAATAAACTCATGGCCGACCCCCACATGGTGGGACTAATAACCCTGGTTACCACAATTCATCGGAGGATTAAACATCTCCGGATACATAATAGAATTACCTCAGAGGGATGAAACATCTCTGGAATAATAAAGTACAAAAAAATAATATTCTTAGAAGTTACAATATTCAACACTCCCCCTTAACGAGAAGGATATTATAACAACATTTGTAGGAGCAACGAGTAATCGACTACATCATACATGATACATCTATAAATCATCAGAAGCTTTCTTCAATACATCATCAGTAACTCAACCAGTTACATGATCATTAGCATCGTCTTTCAGAATCACAATCATGTTTAAGACTATCCTTCCTTTTGGAATTACTGGATTCTAAGGATGATTAATCCACTCAATTCATTTAGGACTATGTCCAAGGATGATTCAATCCTCACAATTCATTTAGGACCATGTCCAAGGATGATTCAATCCTCAAAATTCATTTAGGACCATGTACAAGGATGATTCAATCCTCACAATTCATTTCGGGACATGTCCAAGGATGATTCAATCCTCACAATTCATTTAGGACCATGTCCAAGGATGATTCAATCCACACTCATGCATTTTGAACTAAGCGCTTAGGGACGATGTAGTCCTATCATGTCCACTAGGGACTTCATTCTCGGAGACATATGTCTACGGCTCTCTTTATGACTAAAGTCCAAGGATGATCCAATCCTCACATGTCCACCAAGGACTTCATTCTCGAAGACATACGTCTATGGCTCTCTTTAGGACTAAAGTCCAAGGATGGTCCAATCCTCGTATGTCCATCAAGGACTTCATTCTCGAAGACATACGTCTACAGCTCTCTTTAGGACTAAAGTCCAAGGATGATTCAATCCTCACCCTGTATCCTTATCAATACAGATATCGTTAGTACATCACTAGTACAAGTACATACAAGTATCCTCATCAATACATGTATACATATCAAAACATGTATCCTCATTAATACATCAATATAAGTATCATCATCAATACATGTATACATATCAAAGCATGCATCCTCATCAATACATCAATATAAGTATCATCATCAATACATGTATACATATCAAAGCATGTATCCTCATCAATACATCAATATAAGTATCATCATCAATACATGTATACATATCAAAGCATGTATCCTCATCAATACATCAATATAAGTATCATAATCAATACATGTATACATAAAAAGCCATCTTGAAAAATAAATGTCAGAAATATAAGTGATATAAGTATTCTAAATATACATATAAGAATCCTAAGTATACATATAAATATCTAGGTGTAATAAACAGGTATCCTCATCATCGACCTTGCTGTCGATGTGGGCAATCTCATCATCAGTGACTATATCACTCCCCTTTTCGAGGAAGGTCCTTTTGAACCACACAAAGCTTGTCTCGGAAATACTCAAATTTTACTCGAGACAGAGGTTTGGTCAATATATCAGCAATTTTTTCCTCAGTGCTCACATACTCGAGCTTAATATCTCCCCTCTACACCATATCTCGTATATAAAAATATTGGATCTCTATGTGTTTTGACTTATCGTGGAATACTGGATTTTCTGTCATCTTAATACAACTTTGATTGTCACACATGATCACAATGGGATCCATTTCTAAGTCAAATACTCCAGATAATAATTTCCTAATCCACACTGCTTCACAACTAGCAGAGCAAGTAGCTATGTATTCTGCTTCAGTAGTACTGAGAGCCACAATAGATTGTTTCTTGCTGAACCATGAGATCATGGCAGATCCAATACCATAACATCCACATGTTGTACTCTTTCTGTCTGAAATGCTTCCTACCCAATCAGAATTTGAGTAACCATGTAATCTGAGTTCATGACTTCCAAGATAGTATAGACCAAAATCTAGTGTACCCTTTAGATACCTCATTACATGTTTTGCAGCTATTAAGTGAACCTTTCTAGGTTCTACTAGATATTGACTCAGGGTATTTATGGCAAAGCATATATCTGGTCTGGTATTTGTCAAATACATTAATGACCCAATGATTTTCCTATATAGAGTTACATCCACTAATTTTGATGAGTCATTAACTAATAACTTCAAGTTGGAGTCCATGGGAGTGGCCATGGCTTTACACTCCAACATATCAAATCTTTTCAAAATCCCCATAGCATATTTACCTTGATTTAAAAAGATTCCTTTTGGTTCTTGCCATACTTCTAGACCTAAGAACTAGTGCATTAATATGAGATCCTTCATTTCAAATTCCGAAGAAATATTCTTCTTACCTTTCAAATTCTGAAGAAATATTCTTCTTACATTCGATAATTTGATTCTGTTAAAAATAGATCATATACATATAATAGTAATATAACAGGTTCATCATCCATAACCTTGAGGTAAATATTTGGATCAGCTTTACTCTTGGTAAAGCCCATGCTTGTTAAGAAACTGTCAATCCTTCTGTACCAAGCTCTGGGAGCTTGCTTCAATCCATACAAGGCCTTTTTCATCTTGCACACATGTATTCTTCCGTCTTTAACCTCAAAACCTTGCGGTTGTTCTATGTACACTTCTTCTTCAATTACACCATTCAGGAAGGCTATCTTAACATCCATTTGGTGTAGTTTCCACTTCATCATAGATGCAAGTGCCATGATAGTTCTAATTGAAGTGTACCTAGCAACTGGTGCAAACGTTTCTTCATAGTCAATTCCTTCCTTTTGAGAGAATCCTCTGGCTACAAATCTTGCCTTATATTTTTCAATGCTACCATCTGCAGCATGTTTTATCTTGAATATCCATTTGGAAGAAACCACACTTTTATCTTTTGGTTTGGGAACTATATCCCAAACATCATTTTTCATTATTGATCAGTATTCTTCTGTCATTGCTTCTACCCACTCCTTCTTCTGAACTGCCTCTTCATAGCTAGTAGGTTGTTGATCCACAAGATCACACATCAAGGCCACATAGTTGGATACTAGTTTTGGTTTCTTTCTTTCTCTTGTGGAGCCTTCAGGAGCTCCATATTTTTCAGCTCCTTGAATAATATCTCTAGCCCATGCTGGCCTTCTTTTCTTAGATAAGTTTGTAATGGGGGGTTCTTGTGGTTCTAACATGTCATGGTCCTCTGGTGTATCATCTTCAGGAATGGGCACAGCTTCTGAGATTCTAGGAGGAGAATCTTCTTCATAGACTTATTCAATTTGGCACTTCCTAGATTTCTTGAGAGCTACTTCTTCATCAAAATTCACGTCTCTACTTATTTCCATATGATGAAAACCAGGTATCTAAATTCTGAAAGCTTTGGATGATTCACAATATCCAACAAATATTCATTTCTTACCAGAAGGATCCAACTTTGTTCTCTTTTCTTTTCGAATGTGAATGCACACTGGACATCCAAATATTTTGAGATGACTTACCTCAGGCTTCTTTCCTGTGAACACTTCTTCTGGAGTCTTGAATTCAAGAGCACGATGGGAAAGTCTGTTTTGTACATAGACTGTTGTCCTAGCTGCTTCATCCCATAGATACATGGGTAGATCTTGGTCACGTATCATTGTTTTTACAACTTCCATGATAGTTCTATTCTTTCTTTTAGCAACCCCATTTTGTTGGGGGTTGTAGGGAGTGGTTAGTTCCCTCTTGATTCTAGCTTCCTTACAAAAAAATTCAAAGTCCTTTGAGGTATATTCTCCACCATTATCTGTTCTGAGAATCTTGATTTTCTTTTCTGAGAGATTTTCTATTAAGGCCTTCAACTCTTTGAATTTTCCAAAAACTTCATTCTTTCCTTTTAGAAAGTATATCCAAGTCTTTCTTGAATAGTCATCAATGAATGAGAGATAGTATTCAAACCCACTTAGGGCTGTGATGGGAATTGGTCCACATACATCTAAATGTATTAAGTCTAGAGTATTTTTGGTCTTTGTTTCAATCTTTGGAAAGGGGTTATTGATATTCTTTCCTTTGTCACATCCCTTGCATGTACCATCATGATCAATCTTCAAATATGGTAATCCTATGACAACTTTACTTACATGAGGTAGTGCTTTGTAATTAATATGAGCAAGCCTTCTATGCCATAGTTCATTAGGACTAGTGGCTTCATGAACAAGGGAAGCTTCTGGATGTCCTCTGAGTTTGTATAAACCTCCTTCCTCTTCACCAATAACAATTGCATCCTTAAATGATTTTCCTTTGGGACACATGAGTACTTGGCCATCTATGAATGCAACCCCATAACCTTTCTTATCTAGAATTGAGATAGAGAGTAAGTTCTTCTTTAATCCAGGGACATATAATATATCTTTCATTTTCAATGATGTTCTAGAATCAAGTTTGTAACTTGCTTCACCAATTCCCTTGATGGGATACTAATAGTCATATCCTAATGACACCTTCTGTGGAGAAGACTTTTCTTCCAATCTTGAAAGAGTTTTATTTTGTCCATTCATGTGCTTTGAAGCACCACTATCAATAAGCCATGTATCTTCTCCAAGTGTTATAGATCCTGAGAGTGCAGAGAATAGGATATACTCTTCTACATCTTCTTCTTCATACCTTTTGGATCTTTTCTTGGGGAGGGGCCTTTCTTCCTTTTCTTCATCTCTTTTAGACCTTTTTCTGTGAGGCCTTACTTCCTCTTCTTCTTCTTCACTTTCATTTTCTGCAAGATGTGCTTGATGTCCTTTATGGTGGGGAATTTTATCCTTCCTTAAAGGACAAAATTTAGCAATGTGTCCTTCTTTATGACAAATGAAACATTGGAAAGAGGAGAATTTTCTTCTTCCTTTCTTCTAAAATCTTTGTGGAGATGGAGACTCCTTGTGATTGTCCCTTTTGAAGTGAGACTGATTTCTCCTTCTCTTAGTGTGTGTAGACAAGGCTTGATCATCCTCCTTGAGAAGGGCTTCTCTGTTGGCTACCCTAGCTTATTCTTGAACACAATCCTCCCATACTACATCAAACTTCATACTTTCTTTTCTGGCACACATAGTTTGTATAAATGACTCCCAAGGTCTAGTGAGACCATTTAGAGCAGTCATCACAAGTTCATCTTCATCAAGAGTATCACCAATGGCATCTAGTTGTTCCCTGATCTAGAGACTCTTGAGAAGTAGTCTTGAATGGATTCTCCTTTGTGCATCTTGGTACTCTTCAACTGAGTTCTTAGATTCATCTTCCTATTGATGTTCTTTCCTTCATACATTCTTCCTAGGGCATCATACATTTCCTTTGTAGTCTTCTTGGATGCCACTTGGGGAATCAAGTGGTATTTAATGGAATCAGCTATGATTCTCTTTTCCCTAGTCAAATCCTTCCTATGCTTCTCTTTGGCTTCATCTCCTTCAGGTTCTGCAACTTCATCCTTGATATAATCAGAAAGATCATTCGCTTCAAGAATGAGACCAATTCTGTATTTCCATGCCTGGAAATTCTCTATACCTTCTAGCTTGTCTTCAAGCTTAGTGTTTGGAGCCATCTTCTCTTGGGGGATTCCAAGAGATAAGAGATAGAGTAGTACTTACTCGGAAACTTTAACTTTTCACTTTTCCGGATCTGCAACAGAATTTCTGGTTTATTGCACTTTTGGTAGAATTAGGGTTTGACTTTCCCGGAGTTCTACCCAACCAAAAACCTCGATCCAAGGCTCAAAAGATAGATCTTTAGAAGGTTTATTCATCCATGCAACCAGAATCCAAAAATACTAACTTTTGCAGAAACCCTAATTTTGGGAGAGAGAGAGAGAGATAAATTCACCTTGTAAAAGATGTTCTATTCAGGCTAGCTCTGATACCATGTTAAGTTTAAACTAATTTGACTAGCAAGATCATTGAAAGAAAAATAATCACAAGATAGACAAATATTTTACCTTGGGAAACCCTCATGGGGTAGAAAACCCAGCAAATCTTTCCTCAATAAGATGATCAACCAAAATACAAGATGTGCTCCAAGACTTTATCTCCTTCTTCTCTACCTCCTATGCAGACCTCTCAAACACAAGTGCGCTACTTTTTGAGTTGAGAAAGTGTGTCAAATGAGGAGCTCTCCTCCTCTACTTATACTAGTTCCCGACTAACCAAAAATCCCTAATGGGGCCGACCTCTCCTAGTGAAGTCTAATAACCCCAAAATAATAAACTCAGGGATGACCACCACATGGTGGGTCTAATAACCCTGGTTACCACAATTCATCGGAGGACTAAACATCTCCGGATACATAATAGAATTACCTCGGAGGGATGAAACATATACGGAATAATAAAGTACAAAAATATAATATTCTTAAAAGTTACAATATTCAACAAAACGGCCATGGATGAAGAGTACAATTCTCTTCAGAAAAATGCAACATGGGAGCTAGTTTCACTTCCACCTAGGAGGAAATTGGTTCAATGTAAATGGGTATACTGAACTAAGGTTGATGATGATGGTTCAACTTGAAAATACAAATAAATATTGGTTTCAAAAGTTTTCTCACAATTCCAAGGTGTGGACTACACATAAACATTTTCACCGGTTGCAAAAATGGACTCAATTCGCCTAGTTTTGGCAGTTTCTGCATCCAAGCATTGGGAGGTGCACCACATGGATGTGAAGAGTGAATTTATTCATGGGGATATTCAGGAAGAGATATACATGAATCATCCCAAAGGTTACATATCAGATCCAACGCTTGTTTGCAGATTAAGAAAATATTTGTATGGTTTAAAAAAGGCCCCAAGAGCTTGGTATGCAAGGATGGACTCCTTTCTTCTGTCGCAAAAATTTGTGAGATGCAAATCAGATCCGAATGTGTATCTACATAAACATGAAGGTAATTTTTTGATAATTGTACTTTATTTGATGACTTATTGATTACTAGAAGCAATCTTGCTTCGATCAGCACTATAAAAAGCACTTTACACCAAGCATTTGATATGAGTGATTTAGGCCCGCTGAAGCAATTTTTTGGTCTCAAAATCACTCATAATTTTGATGGGATGCTGATTTATCAATAAAAATATGATTTGAAACTGCTAAATAATTTCAATATGGAATAATATAAATATGCACCATTCCCATTCCTCTCAGGAATTAGTCTTGAGGATGGTGATTCTACACCGTTGGTGGATTCTACACTTTACCGACAATTGATTGGTAGTCTTTTGTATCTGACACAATCTAGGCCTAATATTTATTATGACTTGAGTGTTGTGTAAAGGTACATGCAACAGCCCCATGAGATTCACTGGAAGGAAGCCAAAAGGATCTTGCATTATGTGCAAGGTATGAGACATTTTGGCATTCACTATGTTGCGGCTTCTGATCTTGACTTGGTTGGATTCACTGATTCAGATTGGGTAGGTAATAGCATTGATCAAAAGTACACTTCCATATATGTTTTCATGATTGGAACAAGGCCTATTTTCTGTTCAAGCAAAAAGAAGGAAACCATTTCCTTATCTTCAGTAGAGGCAGAGTATCGAGGAACAGTCGATGCTTGCATTTACGCAGTTTGGTTGCAAGGTATTCTAGTAGAGTTTGATCTTGGTAGCACCACTTCTACTGTCATTGTTTGTGACAATCAGAGTGCTATCAAGATATAGAAAGATCTAGTTATGAGAAATAGGACCAAGCATATCGAGATCCACATGCACTACATCCGAGAGCTCGTGCATGACAGAACCATTGTACTGCAATATTGATCTACAAAAGAGAAAATTGCAGATATCTTCACCAAGAGATTCACTGAGAAGAAGTTTACTTACCTCCATTCACTATTGGGGGTAATTTATACTATGGTGAGGACATATTAGATCCTTCAGTGTTCACTTTGGGGGAAGGGCTTCTTTCCCACTGGGTTTTTCCCTCTTTCCTCACTTAGAGTTTTTTATCATTTTTTGGATTATTTCTGTACTGGGTGACCGGCATTTGTTGTCAGGGCCCTTTTATTATTTTGTTTTAATCCTCCACATGATATTAGCTTAAGGGGGGGTGTTGAAGTCATTTTCCAACAGCACATCATTATTTGGGATTAACAACCTAATTTACCACTTATCCTAAGTATTTTTGACTCAATTATGTGCTTACATCATCAGTAGATCATCAATTTCAGTCAAATGGGCCTCCTCCTTCATTCAAGGAGAAAAATGGGGTGATTTGCATGATTAATGCACCCTACTCATTCCAACTAGGTGTGTTTCACCTAACAATCAGCTAACTGGATTCAGAAAGGCGCCCTCGTACTTAGTTTGACCTAATTTTGGGTAATTTCACCTAAAAATTAGTCAACTGAAGTTAGAAAGGCGTCGTCCCCTAATTTTGGGAAATCAGTTCAGTTCTAGACTCAGTTAGACTTAGTTTGAGATTCCATTAGAGTCAATTACTTGGCATTTAAGTGGTTAACTGATGTGCCAAATGGTGTTAACTGACCAGTAATCCACTCTCATGCATTCAATTCGAATGGCCTCGCTAGGATTCAAATTGCCTAGCTATTATTGCCATTGTTACACATTGCAATCATCTTCTGAGTTAATAATAATGCATGAACTACTGCAAACCTTTTGCACCATTATTTTGACACACAATTTGCCACATGCATATCTAGTAACTGTTGTTTTTGTTTTCT